>OU779868.1:20015000-25015000 GCA_916999025.1 Orgyia antiqua
TTTGTGTGATACTAGGATTTTAACTACCTTCAGGGTACCTATCGGTTGTTTGTGATTATGTGCGCGTACATTGTGGTAAATAACTTGACTTGACTTTAAAAAAAATTTACGTATTTACAAGTATCCACTGTATACTTTTTGTGTATACATAAAGCAAGCATAGAAATTGGGCGGACATTAACTATTGATTACGTTTCTTATAATGTTTTAAGGCTTTTTAATCGATTTCAAAATAAGGAGGTTACCAATACGTCTTCAAGTTTTTTTTGTAGTACCTATAGTCACAGATGGATCGAAATGGTTCCATAATGTTCTCTTTTCTTGTACCAAACCCTAAATACTAAGTCACGATACATACATTTCAATCACGTGATTAAAAGTTAAGGGATAAATAATATTTATTGAAACTAGCAATTAATTTTACTGCACGTTGTTTACCGTCGATGACGTAGGCCTGTTATTGTAACTCAGTTGAATGAAATTTATTTTTCTACAACGTGACTGGTCCGTGACGTTTGCAGTAAATAAAAGGAAAATTTTCAGTAGTATGCCATATGTTTTACTCTTATTTCTTAGAAACAGCGAGAAAGACGTTCTCAAATGTTATTTATTAGCATTGTTATTCAAAAAATTAAATGTATGCACTGATATGCGTAAGAAAATAAATAAATAATAAATAAACGCCTGGTCAATGCCGCACAGTAGACCATAGTACCTCCCAAAGTGGAGGAGGCCCGAGCCCAACAGTGGGACGTTAATGGTTTGGAAAGAAGAAAGGTTATTTTAAGTCACCAAGGCTAAGACTTGTTGTTATGAAAAGACACATACATTTTTAATTTGCATGCTATATAATAATATTTACTAGATATTAAAATTTGAAATTATACTTAGTGTGGAATTAGTTACTACGATACTTTGTAGTACATTATGTCTAAAATGGAAGGCGTTAGTTTTTGTGATACAAGTTTCAAAATTTGTACAGATGCTAATGTTTTGTAATTAAGTTATTTTGTTAAATTTTTGCTCTATAAAGTTATGTTTATCTTATGTTATATGCGTCGCGCGCGTTCTTGTTCATTCGATAAATGGTCCCAAGCTAAGTTTATATATGCTTGTGTTATGGGTATCAGAATACGGATAAAATGGTTCCCTACTGATTTACCAAAAACCTTTTGACAAATGATCATTTGGCAAACGATACATTTGACAAATGTATCATCTTATAAATACTTACTTAGCAAATAATCCATTAATAAACACTACACTTGTTAAATGTGTTAAGTATTAAAATGTCAATTGACCTTTTTTTCATTTCGCCAGGAAGCCATGGTAATGTATTTAGATCATAGCAGATAGCGCTCTATAGTCTTTGTCAACCCCATCCGTCCCAAACAGTCAGAAGATCATGAAAGAAAGAATTAAATTTTGCGGCGACCCTAAATAATTGGGCAAAAATGAATTATAATCAGTGTGTACGGCATAATAATCATCTTAATAGAATACTCTATAATTGGTTTTATTTTAATTAAGTTTAGTTAAATCTTGGCACCAATTCTATAGCATAAAAAAACAAAACTTTTAATATTTTGATTTAATGCCTATTTCGTCGTAAATGTAAGCATATAAGTTATAGTAATGAAAATCATTATCTCAAAAAGGTCAGTAATAATATTTATTACTCTTGCGCAAATCATTTATTTAAATAAGATAATAATTTAAATAAGTCAAGCCATCATAATAGGCAGTGCTCGATCTATTAGTACGTTGGATAAAACGTTTATTCCACCGGTAATATTTGACGGCTCCGTTATTCCACTGAGCTCTAGTGTTAAGAATCTCGGACTACATATTGATGCAGTGTTGGACTGGCGTACTCAAATAACATCAGTTAGTAAAAAAGTAACATCCATCTTGCGTTATCACTATCGACTGAAGAATTTTTTACCGACTAAGACTAAGACGATGCTTGTCCAAACTTTAATCTTTCCCGTTATTGACTATGGTGATATGTGCTATCTCGACCTGAATGCAGATCAACTCAACAAACTCGACCGGCTTCTCAATAATTGCATTCGGTTCATCTTTAACCTTCGCAAATATGATCATGTTTCTTCTTTCCGGCGGCAACTAAATTGGTTGCTTATCCGTCAGCGACGTTCTCTACATTCACTAACCATGCTTTACACTCTACTTCATTCTCCAAATGCCCCTGATTATCTCACTACTAATTTTCGATATCTTTGCTCTACTCAATCAAAAAATCTTCGCTCCACCAACAATCTTCTTCTCGAGTGCCCAGTACAATCTATTCTTCTCTGGAATACCCTCCCTCCGGAAATCAGGATGTCATCTAGTCGAAATGTTTTTAAATCTAGGCTGCGTAAATTCTACCTTGATCTCTCTCTACAATAGTCGTCTGTTATTTATGTATACATATGTATATATGTGGGTATATGTATGTATTGTATATGTATTTAAAGTATGTATTGATATATATGTTTATAACTATTTTGTGTACAAGTATTGTGTAAGTATGTATACTATAAATATTATTTGTGTACCTATTGATTTGTAAGTTATAAGTTGAGTGTGTTGAGAACTGCCTCATGCACCTACCTACTTAAACTAATTTTCTGCATCACCCAAAGGTACACTGGTAGAAAATGCCCTCGACATTAAGTCCACCTATGCATCTGTTTTGTGAGCATGAAGTATATAAACAAAAAAATAAGACCACCTTTCACGGATTTAGGCGCGTACATTTGTTTTGGAATGAAATAGAATGAAAAGCATTTCTTTAAGTAGCTAAAGATTTCCAATTGCGCTCCACTGAAAATTTTAAACCTCCATCCGACATTTCGGAGACTTTTCAGTCACTATGAATCAATCACTCACTCAGTGTTATATTATTGACATTATCATCAATTATGTTTTAAGTGAAGTTAGGTTTAGTTTTGTATTAGTGGATTTGGTTCGTTTGATATTACAGAATTACCGCCACGGTATTGAATAGCTGCGATATCACGTGTAGAGCTATTAACTAAATAATGTTGTGAAATAGTATGGGTTCTTTGATATTAATGAAACGTGCAAGTATTTATTTCTTTCTTTCTTCTTCTTTCTTCCGATGTATGTTACGGAATTTTTGAGAGAGACCTAATTTTCACTCACTTGCAGTAGTCGGATCAATCTGAAATTTTGTACACATATTTACAGCCGGATATAAAGCGAAAATTAAAAAAATATTTAGGATTATCAAGCGCGTTTTTTAGTTCTTGAACTCAGCAAATTATTATTGTTCAACGGTATTCGTACCCGTTCGTTTCTGTTTCAAATAAACTGAAGAGGGCACGAACTGTTGATTAAGAGCCTTTTTAAAAAGATATTTATTTTCATACACATAATTTAATTGGGGAAAACTTAGTGAGACATCCGACTGTGTCTGGATTCTTGGTCCGAATTGAAGTCCAATAGAGATGGGAATAAAATGCTGACATATTAATGCCTTTCCAGAATAATAAACAAAATGCGAACTTTAAGTCAAGTTATGATTACATTTTTTTTATGTGATTTAAGTATATAGTTATCATAAGTAGTCATTTTAATTAAATAAATGCCGATATACTTCTTAATTTATGTATTTTATATATGCCTTGTTCGGTCTTACAATAAGTCCTCTCAAGGTGAAAGGATAATGTCACGTTGTCAGCTCTGTACTTATTATAAATTTATTATCTCAGAGAAAAGTAGTCTTTTTCACGGTCGACATTATATTCAGGAAACGCCCATCTAGATTAATCTTTACACACAAGTATATAAAGCGTCAGTCGTGCATATCTGCATCAGTTCCATCTGAGCGTCCTCAGCAACACAGACCACATTCAAACACAACATGTTGAAGCTGGTGGTGTTAGCGTGCATGTTGGCTGCAGCGGCCGGCGGTCTTCTCGGCCCTCTGGCGTACACAGCGCCTCTTGCGTACACCGCGCCACTATCCTACACGGCACTGGCCTACAGCACTCCGCTGTTGACACCGTCCAACTACAGAGGACCACTTTCACTCGCCCCTGGACAACCCGCCAACGTAATTGCTGCTGATGGCAGGCCTTTGGATACCCTCGACGTAAACCTGGACCGCTCCGCTCACTTGACCGCCAAGGCACTGTCTGGCTCCAGAGTACACTTCTTGAAAAAACGTTCCGCTCCACTGATCGCTCCTCTTGCTTACACTGCACCTGTCGCTTACTCAACTCCTGTAGCCTACGCAGCGCCTGTGTGGGCTCCATCCAACTACAGAGGACCCTTGTCCCTCGCCCCCGGCCAGCCCGCCAACATCATCGCCGCAGACGGCAGGCCTCTGGACACGCTGGACGTGAACCTGGACCGCTCTGCTCACCTCACCGCTAAGGCTCTGTCTGGCTCCGGCGTGCACCTGCTCAAGAAGCGTAGCGCTCCTCTGTTAGCGCCAGTCGCAGTGTCCCGTGTGGCTCCCGCCCCGCTCATCGCTCACGCTCCGCTCACCTATTCCGCGCCCACTTTTCTCTCCACGCACGTCGCTGGACCTGTTGCCTACGCACATGCACCACTTGTCCACTGGTAATGCTTACAACGTGCCATGTAAATATTTACAATAAATAATAAAAATGCAAATATTTTTCTTTACAACTCCTCTAATAATTTATATGCGTCAGAAAAAGAATAATTATCCATAAGCACTGACCTTAAAACATACCGATGTAATGTCTCCAAATCTTTATCCATGACTACAGATTAAGGTATCAATTATCTCAGAATGTAATTGAAACTTATTAAAATGCCGTGTAAGTTCAAGCCAAAATAACTGCTAATAGTGCCAATTAATTATATTTTATTTCGTGATTCAACTCATGGAAGATGGGTTACAAAATGGAGAAAACATAATTAATCTCGTAATTGTGTCATCGTATTGTGTTGTTCAACGAGTATGTTTATATTATGTGCTTTTATAGGTTTGTATGTATTGTATGTGTATGTTTTATGTATTATTATTATTGGTCGATATATATATTTATGTACTGTGTATTTATTGTATATATTATGTAGGCTTGTTAAGGATCTATGTATGTTTATGTATTTAGTATAAATTTATTTTAACTTAAATAGTTCACCGTATATCTGTCACCCTACACTACACACCCATGGTCAATCTTTTTTTTTCACAATCTCCTCTCGCGGGTCTACAGGTAGAGATTTCTTTTAGAAATATGTGGATCCCCACACTACTTTTCTTATGTCTGTATTTACTATGGTTTCCTGGTGTAAAATCTTTTAAATAAATAAATAAAATTATGATTAGGTACATTGTGATGAGATATAGACCAAAACATTTTTCAATCACCCAAAGGCATAGAATGAAACCTCAATTAGTTATTATTTACTTTTTTTTTAATTAAATATTATTTCACAAAAACATCTTTTATCAAATCGTAATTGAAGTTCTCCTTCATATGGCTTAAGATGATGAGGGACAAAATAATGACAATTAGTGATTTTATTGGTGCGTAGGTGTTTAATTATATTTTTAAAATAAACACATAATATGAGACAGATTTTAATTTAATATCATCTAGAACTATTTTAGAATCAAAGTTTTTATATCAACTCATCGCTATCGCATGAGGTAATTTCGCTCACTTACGGAGAAAACCATCTGAGAAATTTGAGTCAGTATTTCGACGGCCTCTTTCTCCAATAAGAGGTCACATTCAAGCTATTTTCGATTATCAATAAAATAGGTGAAACCGAACAAATATAATTGGTTACCTGATTTCTTGTTTTTTTATTATTTATTAACACGGTTTAACTTTTTTTACATTTAATTTCTTTTTATATTTAGATGTAGTTTTAAAATATATATAGAGTTTTTAAAGCTTTATAACCTTCAGAATGGCCTAATGTTTTGCTAAAGATTTTCACCCACATTTTTATGAATAAGAAGTAGCTTGTTATTCACAAAAAGAATAGGTTCGTAATAATGACTGAAATTTCTGATTTGTAATATATTATGATAGCCCGTAATTTGTGAATCTTAATTATATATTTATGGGTATAAATAGTTATTCATCATTTTTATGGTCTGTTACTTTTTCTTTCATAGTCTTCTGTCAGAAGTCATTTCGGTGTACACTGTTTTTTCCTTCGAGGGGTATCCCTTTACACAATACATGCATCTCATTTTTAGTCTTAATTTCAGTTTCAAAATATCTAAGTTAATGATTTTTTAAATGAAGAGTTTGATTTGTCAGTTTCAACAATCGTTTACCATGCTTTAAATATGTAATTTTTAATATAGTGTCAAGTTTATACCAAGTCATAAAAGGAAAAAATAAGAAACAATTAAATTCAAATTAAAAGTATTTAATCTATGTAACTCTCTTTATAAACTAGAGGCGGTATGCAGTCGAATATGCTTAATTTACCAGTGAGGACCCCAAACTGCTGCATGAGGCCAGGCACCCAAGTGTCCCACGGCGACAGGAGCTACAGGTGCGCGCCACGCAGCATGGACGGCGGGAACTCTGAGAGCTGCTGCATGACCCCAACCAAGACCATGGGCAACTGGTACATCAATACGAGTAGTATGGGACCAAGCTGCTGGTGCGAGTAAAGGAGCTGAACGTTTGCCTAATACATGAGCACCATTAGCGTGATCTACAGCTCTAGCAGTGTAATGAAGTGCACGGTCTACATTTACGCTTAGAGTGTCCAGAGGTCTGCCGTCATGAGCTATAATATTGGCTGGTTGCCCAGGAGCAAGTGAGAGAGGTCCTCTGTAGTTGTAAGGGGCACCGTGTAGAGGAGCAGCAACAGCCACCGCTGGGCCGGCGTGAGCAATAGGAGCTGCAGCAACTAGATGACCAGTGAGCGGTGCTGCTGGCACACCCCAGTGGGCTCCTCCCCAAGCTGTAAGTCCGGCCCAACCAAGTCCACTAGGGTTAGCAGCCGTCAGGCCGAAAACAATAGAAAACACCACCAGCTTGTACATTGTGGTCTGTGTTGTTTCCTACTTAGATAGCAACTGTTATTCCTATTTTACAAAATACAGCTTTTATACTAAACAATGTGATAGGCGTATCCAAATACCTTTGTGAAGTCAATAAATATGCAACTAGGCGTAGGCTGTAGGTTGTCAACGGAATGTTAGGGCATAACAGCAACTGTCTAGAAGCGATATCTGCCGTCGCGGTCGTTTACACAAAACTAAACTCTAACGGAAATTTGCATTTATTTGAAAGTTCGACTATAATAGGTACTACATAATATTTTATTGTTCACCTTGAGTTGATAAAGGGCCGTTCACTTCTTATCATTAAAAACGTCGATGTGCGAAAAATTTGTTAATAACTCCGTCTACAACGTAATACAAGATTCGTAATCTGTTATAATTGGATGAGCTTAATAAAACAACGTATGAATACTGATTATATATATCAAAGAATTATATAAGATCTAATTTATTTATCTTCCAAACACATAATTTTAATTTATATTGCGTAATTTAGAATATAAATTAGTTCTTTATGACATATTTTATACAAAAGTTCATGATGTTTATATTCATGAAACACGAATTGGTGAAATATACGTGTCGGTGTAAATACTTGTTTATTGTAAAGTAGCTGTTCCAGCCTAGCTTAGCGAGCAATTTCGTACGTGTGGAATTACAAAAAAACCGTCCTATCGTATCATTCTATCTATTAAAAAAACTGCATCAAAATCCGTTGCGTAGTTTTGAAGACATAAGCTCACATAAGGACATACATACAAAAATAACTACTTCCAATATATAAAATTCTCCTATCACGGTGTTTGTAATTATACTCCTCCGAAAAGGCTCGACCGATTTTCGTGAAATTTTGTGTACATATCAGCTGTTAGGTCTGAAAATCGGACAACATCTATTTTTCATCCCCCTAAGTGATAAGGGTTGTCCACCCCTGACATTTGTATGGCAAAACAACGTTTGCCGGGTCAGCTAGTTGTTGTAGGTATATTGTTATACCACCATTATTATATTATTATAAAACAAAGTCGTTATTTTTGTATGTATGTCATTGTATGTCCCTACGAGAGCTTATATCTTCAAAACTACGCAACGGATTTTGATTCTTTACTTATGTAAAGAATGTCGCCAGAATTAGAAATATACACCAAAATTTAACAATTTATATATAAATATTAAATATAATGAGTTTTTCAAGTGGAAGACTCCTCTTGAACCACTCTATCTGTAAACAAATATCGCATCAATATCCGTGGCGTATTTTTAAAGTTAAAGGCTTTCTTATGGACATACAAAAAAAACTTGACTGCGCTTGAGTTGGACTCTCACACGAAGGATTCAGTAACGTTGTTATCATAATGTACCACAAATAAAGGTATAAGGGCAAGAGAATGATAATATTATATATTTGTTGTTATAGCATCAACTGAGATACACGAACTGTAAACATTTTCAGCTCTCTAGTTATCACCGTTTCAAAGTACAGCCTGGGGCCCAAGTCTGCTGTTACAAAGTGGTCATAATGATCAGTCACTGATTGCATAATGGCGAATTTTATCAAGTTTGATAGTCTACTATAATTTTGTCATAATGATCAGTCACTGACACCATTTATATTATCTAACGTCTTATTTAATAAACTTGTAAAGGAACATTATTTACAAACTATTTAATAATCCTACTTCTACAGTTAAGTCATTATGCGTATTTATTTATTATTTTTATTTATAGTGTGTTTTGTATTTTTATGTATAGGTTTATGTATGTATATATTATATATGAATATTTTTATCTGTGTATGTATATTTAATTTTAGGTAGGTTTAACTAGCATTTAAGTGTTTTCACTATTGTTTTTATGTAGTAGGTACACCACTTTACCCCAGTTCCAAATCAACTGAGTCCATCCAAAGTTTGTCTGGAAGAGATCGCAATATGCGATAAGACCGCCAATTGTACATGTTTTATCCTAATTTCGATATATAAGTGACATGTAAAATGGTTTGGTGTACAATAAAGTGTATTCTATTCTATTCTATTCTATTCTATTCTATTCTATTCTATTCTATTCTATTCTATTCTATTCTATTATGGCGTCATTTATGACTGATCATTATGACAACAATGTAATAGCAGACTTAGGCCCCTGGTTACAGACCGATGGATGGTTGACGGACAGCTTAGTCTCAGTAATAGGGTCGTGTTTTACCCTTTGTTACGGAAACATCAGCAGCAGTAACAGGAGTCGGTATTATCAGAGAACCCCAGACTTTACTTTATATTATTACTAGCTGAGCCCGCGGTGTTACCCGCGGTAAAAAAGGATAAAAAATAAGTTCTTTTTCTATTCCATTTTTCAATGGAAAGTTTCATGAAATTCCTTCCAGTAATCTTTCCGTGAAAGCACCCAACATCCAAACATTGGAGTATGGATATGGATAGAAGACCGAGGAAACATTCGCGTTGCTTAGCTAACAGTTTAAGTATTTTATTTTAGACTGCGTAATTCTTTTTTCGTCATATCTCCTAAGATATTCATTTAATGCATGCTGTAAAGAGCAGTTATAATCTATATTTATTGCGTAAGCTAACTAAGCTTTTTGATTTGATTAAAAATTGAAGTGAATGAAGTGTGATTGATTTTGTGATCTTGGATGAGAGGCTAAAGAGAAAGGTTACGGACGCAAGAGTATATCGGGGTGTCAATGTGGGGACAGATCATCATCTCGTCATGTGCAGAGTAAACGATATATTCAAGACTTGGCGCCATCGAGCTCGAGCGTCCGTAACCCCGCTAGAAAGAATTAGAGTAGAAAAATTAGAGGAACAGGATATCAAAAAGATGTATAAGGAAGAAGTGAAAGAGATGACTGATAAAGTATGGGATGGGGTGAAAGACTTTAGTTTAGAAGAAACTTGGGAGTTGGTTAGAGATAGTATGATACAAGTAAGTACAAAAGTATGTGGTGTTATGAAAAGGAATTGTGGGAATAGAATGAGCAGAGTTTGGGTAGATGATGAAGTAAAGGGTTTGGTAGGAAGGAAAAAGCAAGCATGGCTGGATCTATTAAATTGTAAAGCGCAAGTAAGAATGATGAGGAATGGAAATAACGCGCTAGATATAATGAAAGAGAAGTATAAAGAGCTAAAAATCAAAGTAAAAGAGCTTGTAAAATTGAAGAAGAATGCATGGGAAGAGAAAGAAAACATAAAGTTGTGTGATAATTTTCGTGAAAATATCAAACTATTTTGGAAGAAGGTAAAAGAAGCCCGTGGATCGACAGGAACGTTAAAGATGAATGCCATAAGAGGAGACGATGGATGCTTAGAAAGTGAAGAATGTAAGGTTTTGGAACGTTGGAAAGGTTATTTTGAAGGTTTATTTAGGTTGCAAGGTGATGTACAGGAAGTAGGAGAGCGGTTGCAAGCGAGAAGCGTGGAATCATTTAGTGAGAGTATAGGTGAGGGCGACGAAAATCAGATTGAACTGGATGAGGTTCTGAAAGCATTGAAAGGAATGAAACTTGGAAAGGCAGCTGGATATGATAGAGTGTCCACAGAGATGCTGAAAGGCGGTGACGGGGTGGTAGCAAGTCTGTTGTGCCGGATCTTTAATATGTGTTGGAGACACGGCCGTGTACCAGACGACTGGTGCAAGGCTGTTATAGTTCCACTGTATAAGGGAAAAGGTTCACAGCAGGAATGCAAAAACTACCGCGGCATTAGCCTTTTAAGTGTTGTAGGCAAATTGTACGCTAAGGTATTAATTAATAGAGTGATGAGTATGACAGATCAAAAATTATGGGATGTACAAGCAGGATTCAGGAAGGGAATGGGATGTGTGGATCAGGTCTTCTCCCTAAGGTGTATAGCCGAAAAACACCTGGCTAAACACAAGAAAGTATACTGCGCTTTCATAGACTTGGAGAAGGCATATGATAGCGTGTGGAGGGACGAATTGTGGTCGACACTATCTATGTATGGAGTTGACGGGCGCTTGGTGCAGGCACTGAAATCTCTTTATAGGGATTCTAGAGCCTGTGTCAGGATAAATGGGGCATATACTGACTGGTTTAGTATCTCTAGGGGTGTGAGACAGGGATGTGTAGCGTCACCATGGCTGTTTAATCTATACATGGATAGTTGTCTGGTAGATTTGAGAGAGAGTGATGATGGATTGGTTATGGGTGAGCTGCCTATCAAGTGTCTTCTTTACGCGGATGATCAAGTTCTACTTGCACCATCTGCGGAAGAATTGCAAGATATGGTAACTAGAACGAATGAAGCATTTAGACTAAAAGGAATGAAAGTAAACGTAAACAAGACGAAAGTTATGGTGTTTGAAAAAGAGGAGTGTATGTCTGCATGTAATATTAAAATAGATGATGAAAGTGTGGAACAGGTACAAGAATTTGTTTATTTGGGAAGTGTTTTTACAAGAGATGGTAAGGTTGATGCTGATGTGGAAAGAAGGGTGTTAGCGGGAAATAAGCTGAATGGTGCCTTGCATGCTATTGTGGCTAACCAAGCGATTACTGAAAAGGCTCGAATGGCGATCCACAATGGCGTGTTGTTACCTACGCTTATGTATGGAAGCGAATGTTGGGTGTGGCAGGAGAAGCACAAAAGTAGAATAAATGCTGTAGAGATGCGCTCTTTGAGAAGTATGTGTGGTGTGACTTTGAAAGAGAGATTAAGAAATGAAGTTATAAGAGAACGTTGTGGTCTGAAAGAGGATGTAGTGACTAAGGTGGAGAAAAGTATGCTTAGGTGGTTTGGTCATGTGGAGAGGATGGATGAGAGACGCTTAACGAAAGGCATATACACGGCGAAAGTAAGTGGAAATGCTGGGAGAGGACGCCCGAGAAAAATATACTCCGATGTCATCGCTGGGATACTCCAAAAGGGGCAAGTGCGTAGCACTTACAACCGTCGGGCATGTATGACCAGATGTATGAGTGTGGATGAAGCCAAGGAAGTGTGCTTCGATCGTGGCAGATGGCGCTCTATAGTCTCTGCCTACCCCCATGGGAAAAAGGCGTGATGTTATGATGATGATGATGATGATTATTACTATATACACATAAATAGCTTTTCAAAACACCCTATTGAATTTGATAATTTTATTGACATTATTATGGGTACAGCGGGTTTCCCTTAAAAGATAGACATATGCCCTCGCGGACTTTTTTGAAGAACTATAGGTAACAAACAATTCCTCCATACATTAGTTTGTTGTACCTCGCATAGATAAGGCAGCGTTTTCATTATAGCTCGCGTGCGTCCGAATTTCTCGGCAAATTTAATCATATCTCATCCATTATACAGAAACGCCAAAAAATTATACAAAAAAGCCATCCTCTTGAACCATTATATCTATTAAAAAATCGGCATCAAGATACGTTGCGAATTTTTGAAGATATAAGCTCACATAGGGACATACATACAAAAATTACGACTTTGTTTTATAAGAAGTAACCACCATTATTAAATTATTATAAAACATTATATTATTATAAAACAAAGTCGATAAGAGGATACCAAAATAGCTTCGTGCATTTTTCTACGTACGAAGTTTTCATTGTTTCTTTAGATTGAATGGCTAGAGCTCTAATTTTTAAGTATATGTTTTTTCAATATATGATCTAGGATCGCATAAACTCAGAAACGCGATTGAAAAAAGTTTTCTCGATAGAAAATCTTAGCGAAACAACCTCGATCATTTTTTATTTTTTTCATTTGTCGGTCTATTATCGCGTATTAACTAATGAAATAACTTTAAACACATAAGTGACTATTATACAGGGTATTTTTTCTAAGGGTACCCAAATTTTCACAGGAGGTACAGACTCGGTAGTATAATCGATTTTTGAAATAAAAACAATATGTTTTTTTTTCAAAACTTTAAGCATTTTATTCCCTAAAACACAGAACTTGTTGACAACGTGTCTGAAATACATTCATAATTTTATAAATTTCACTGCGCACGCACACATACCTACGTACGACCGACATAGGTACCGATTCTAAATGCACAACTAAACTTAACCTAACTAAAAATGAAAATTGATATTGTCAATAACACAATTCGGCAATGTTATCAGACCTTTTTATTAGAAAGTCTGTATTTTGTAGACTAACAATTTTAATTAATAAAAATATGCACTACGAATAAGCCAATTAATCAAAATACGCCACAGTTGTTTTCATTTTTTAGTTAAATTAAGTTTAGTTGTGCAAGTGGAATTGGCGTTCTAGTCGGCCAGCTGTAAAAGGGGAATCCCTTCTTCGTGCCCCACCGCCCGCACCGCTCGCGTCTGCCGTCATCAGTGGCTATTCGGCCGTGACCTTGTCACTACTGTTTACGCATTTTTGGATTTGCTTATCTCTAACGATGGCGGCACAAATAACTTACTCGGACCGGGAGTATTACGAGATATACGTTGCTACATTTTAAGTGGTGAAAGTTTACGTGGTGCACAGAGACTTTATGAAAGTGATTCTTTGCTGCGATTGCAAAGACAGGGTATTATTTGAAAAGTAGTTAATGAAGTGAAAAGTACGCAGACACAGATAATGTTAAAAAACAGTGCAGCTTTGTATTGAGAGAAATGGACTCCACTTTGAACATTTATTAAAATATCAGTGATAGTGTTTTATGGGATTTTACGCAAAGTTTAACAGGGTAAGTTTAATTACTGTAAATAGTTTATTCCACTTTTTAAATACCCCATAATAAATACAAACATTAGTGGTGGTGACGTGGTGTTAAAATATTAAAATAGTATTTCAGTATGTATTCGTTTATTATGAGTATTATGACGGTCCTAAGCCCGTTAAAAGTATGAAGTAAAATTGGAATCGCAACTTATTTGCCATGTTACATGTATTGGTAATAAACATTAGTCCCAATAAAAATAGATAATTATCGTTATCATACACAGCGGTATACACGAACATTTTCTACTCGAATACGAACATAGACAAGCGTGAGTGCGTCAGTGAGTTATGAATGATTGCGCGTACTACGAAAAGGTTGCCCATAAATCATGCATTTTTTTAAATATTTTCAAATGAAAGTAATTAAGTAATTAAGAGTGTTTTTAAATATTTGATATTTTTTATATAACATTATTTATATCTAGTATTTCACAAAAAAGTTTGGGTACCCTTAGAAAAAATACCCTGTATATAGAAACACGTAAATCAGAATTAAAATATATTTAGTAGATTTTGAGTAAACAAAAAAAATATCCCTAATTCTTCATTTTCTATACCTACTAGCTGTGTTAATATGTACATGTCGACGATAATATTGATGTAGGCCCTAAACTTAAAATGTTTATATAGAGCTACAAATACTTGTGTTTCCTCCTCCTCTGCAGCCCATTATGTCCCACTGTTGGGCACGGGCCTCCTCCACTTTGAAGGGATTTTGGTCTACTGTGCCGCACTGACCAGGCGTGTTGGCACAGGGTTTATTTTCGAGTTTTGCGTCTCTCACAGAGGATGTTATCCGTGTGCAATATCCCTTAGCTGACTTTTACAGCACCCTTGGGAAGAGAGGGGGTGGTGATACTTGTATTCTTAATCCGTCGCCACACGGAAAAAGAAATACTTGTGTTTATAAAACTTAAATTGGAGTGAGTCTAGATGCGGAAAGCGGAGAACTAAGTTAACTGAGGCCTTTGTCCAGCATTGGACTGCAATATGGAATGCTCCAACTCGGCGAATAAATGTCACATGTTGGCCACGGGGTCCCATAGATGGAGGAGGTTACGAGATTTTCTTCTCACATAAAAGTTGTTCAGTGTTTATATCTCCTTAACATGCAACAAAACCCTGAACAGGTAATGGAGTGGTGACATTTGTATTCTTAATCCGTCACCAAACGATTACTGCAACAGTGTGACATGATGAAAACTTGACTTTTATAAAAATAACACAAAAAATACATGTTTTAATTGATGTTGTGCTTGATAACATTAAAAGGCTAAGCTATAATTAGAAAGATTTACTGAAATACACATGTTTACTCACCTATAAAAAGTTCGTTGATTCATAATAAGCAGGTTCATTGAACTCGAATCTCAGAACGTATAATATATTACTTGACTTACACTTGGTTAAATTTGTCTACTTATTGAGCCAATTCATAGGTGATTGGTTAAATTTGGTTATATGATAGTAACATGTAAAATTGTATTAATAATCTTCTTATTTCAAAAAAAAAAAGCACGCTTGAAAATCCTGATTTTTTTTTTTATTGCATTATCATCGGTCCTTGTTAGGTATGCAAAATTTCAGATCAATCCGACCACTGCAAGTGGGTGAAAATCACTTTCAAAGATTCCGTTACAGAGATTAATACATTGATAGAATTATATATACGTATTAAAAATAAAATAATGTATTTGCGTTTGAGAATACCAAGACTTGTTAAATATGTATTTATAAAGTGGGTACCTTTCTTTGTTACGCGATTTTATAAGCCTTACCTTTAATTCCCAAAATAATAATTACTAGCTGTTCCCCGCAACTTCGTTCGTGTGGAATTTAGAAACAAAACCTTGACAAATTATACAAAAAAGCCACCACTACTATTAAAAAAAAAACCAAAATCCGTTGCTTAGTTTTGAAGATATAAGCTCACATAGGGACATATACATAAAAATAACCACTTTGTTGTATATTATTATACCACCATTATTATATTATTATAAAACATTATATTATTTGCTATTATTATTGAACGTAGGTATAGTACATAAAGATATACTAATCATTTTTAAGGTTCGGTACCAATAGATATATTTTGTATTGCTAAAATCCAGTCAAATGCATAATAGACTCAGGTCTACTCTGTTTACTTCGCTTTTGACCGGATTTTTCACATGTTGAGGGCGCCATATATATCAGACTGATTAAAATCGTATAATTTCTAGAAGTCATAAAAACAGATACATTAAAATTTTTGTTTTAACATTGTGCACAGGAAACAGGATATGACGGTCGTAGTTTACCAATGATTTTATATTAATTATAAATTTAGAAAGCAAGGAGATCTACTAAAACAATTCAATATATACAGTCCGAATTATATGAAATAAATTCAATTAGCACTGGCATTTACTGGCAGTATCATCAACCTATTACATTACAGATATATTTGTATTCCTAGTCTACGAGTATTTAATAAATAAAATTACTCTAATTAATCTGTTTTAAAATATTTCTTCATTTCGAAAGCCATATGTAGTATCATCATACCGTCACGCCTTTTTCCATGGGGGTAGGCAGATACACAGAGTATTGAGCGCCGTCTGCCACGATCCACTTTCTATTTTAATTAAAAAAACACGGGAAATTCGCGTAGGTGTTTTTTTTCAAACAATGCTAGTCTTTTGTCGTGAGCAGAAATATAACTTACGATATTGTATACAAAGGCGTATTTGGAAAATTAGCGCCCCAGGCCTTTTAATTCGACGCCCCAGGCCTTAATTGGCCCGGTACGTGAATAATTAGCCACCCTATAAATTAATAAAGGTAGAGCTAAATTTTAAACTTGAAGGCTTTCGCCGCCCTTATCAGGCTGGCCGCCCCAGGCCATGGCCTCTATGGCCCTTGCAAAAATACGCCTCTGATTGTATAGCATCAATTATAATATAGAGTAAACTAGCTGTAGCCAGCAACTAGCTACGCGTGGAATTTTGTAACCAAACCTAATCAAATTATGCAAAAAAGCTATGCTCTTCAACTACTCTATCTTTAAAATAGCCGCATCAAAATTCGTCGCATCGTGTCAAAGATGTAAGCTCACATAGGGACATACATACAAAAATAACGACTTTGTTTTATAATAAGTATAAGTAAAGAAGACTATGAAGCTCGTCAACAATTCGGAATTGACTCTTAGCCACCCTATTTTGTAGTCAGCTTAGGGTAAAGGTAAGCTGCGTATTTAATCTGTGAGTGGAAATCTCTAAACGAAACTAAGCGTAACATAACAGACTAAATACTAAGCCCAATTTTATTCTAATGCGTCAAAAACAGCTATGGTGTATTTTGTATAATTTGCATCTGAAATTGACACGTAGAATTGGTACACATGGAGAAGGCTCGTCCCCAAAAGTGGGCTGGTAATGGGCTGAGAAGGAAGTATCTAATTATTATAAACTAAAACTAATCTAAAACTAATCTAAACTAAACTAAAAAAAAAATATGGTTTCAATAACACAATTCGGCAATGTTAACCGAACTTTCTTGTTTAAAAAACTGTTTATTATAGACTTAATAAAGATTTTAATTAATTTAAATGTGCACAACAAAATAGCCAAAAAAATCAAAATACACCAATAGTTCGTTGTTTTCATTATTAAGTTAAGTTTAATAGTACACGTAGAATTGGCACCATTAAATGATTTTAACTTATCTAAGACGCAAAAGCAATTAAAGGTACAACCATGAGATTGTAATCTAATTAATTAAAATTTTATTTATTGCACATATTTTGATGATGTAATATCTTTCAAACTTGCATCAGGAACATTGCAAGCGGTATACAAACTCTATATAATAATATAGTTTAAATTGTGTGTAATAATTTAATTATTCAACTTATTACAATGCAGTTTGACTTGCCTAGAATTATCGCAAATTAGGTCACAACAACAACAACGTCCGTGTTGTGAAGAATATAAGTGTCACCATCCCATTTACTCTTATATATAGTACTAGTAACAGGGTAAGTAAGAGCCAGTTCAAGGATAATATAAGCAGACTAGCTGACCCGGAAAACGTTGTTTTGCCATACTAATGTCCAATTAGGGGGATGAAAAATAGATGTTGTCCGATTCTCAGATCTAACGGATATGTACACAAAACTTCACGAAAATCGGTCAAGCCATTTCGGAGGAGTATAATTACAAACACCTTGACAGGAGAATTTTATGTATTAGACTAGCTGACCCGGCAAACGTTGTTTTGCCATACAAAAAAAAAAGTTTGAAAAATAGATGTTAGCCGATTCTCAGACCTACTGAATATGTATGTAAAATTTGAGAAGAATCGGTCAAGCCGTTTCGGAGGAGTACGGTAACTAACACTGTGACACGTGAATTTTATATATTAGACTAGCTGACCCGGCAAACAATGTTTTGCCATACTAAAAAAAGTATGAAAAATAGATGTTGGCCGATTCTTAGACCTACTGAATATGTATGCAAAATTTGAGAAGAATCGGTCAAGCCGTTTCGGAGGAGTACGGTAACTAACACTGTGACACGTGAATTTTATATATAAGAAGACTAGCTGGCCCGGCAAACGTTGTTTAGCCATACAAAAAAAAAAGGTTTGAAAAATAGATGTTGGCCGACACCTGGTCTACATTTATTTATTAATTTTTGCAATTGACTTGACTCTCCAGCCCATTTACGTCTCACTGTTGGGCATGGGCCTCCTCCACTTTGGGAGGGATTATGGTCTACTGTGACGCGTATTGGCACAGAGTTTACTTTCGAGTTTTCCGTCTCTCATAGAGGATGTATGTATGTATGTGAGGTGTGTATGTAGTATATTATTATAGTTTATAATATGTATATATTTAATTAAATATTGTACGTAATTATTAGTATGTATTTATTATTAACTTATTAGGCAGATATTAAATATTATTGTTGTACACTGCCTTGGCCCCTCTTACTCAACTTTTTTTTTCTAAAGACTGGTTTGCTGGAAGAAAATTCAGTTTTGAATTAAGCTCGCCTATGTACATGCCTACTCTGTGTTAATAATTTGTAACGATGTATCACTGTGTACAATAAAGAATAAAGAAAGGATGTTATCTGTATGCAATATCCCTTAGCTGCCTTTTACAGCACCCTTGGGAGGAGATGGTGTGGTAACACTTGTATTCTTTATCCGTCACCACACAGAGAACTCGACTTACTATGCTTTTACTTAATTATGGTGTAATCATTTGATTATGATTTTGTTCTGTCTTATTAGTAGTATACGGAACCGTTTGAATGCGAATAGACTTTATAGCATACTAGCTGTGCCCCACGGTGTTTCCCGCGGTAAAAAGGACAAATAAAAAAATAGTTTAAAAAAACTAAAAAACACGCTTTATTTAATCGAATTATTGCATTGTCATCGGTCTTTGACAGCTGTGCAAAATTTGAATAGAATCTGACCGTTTAAAGTGGGTCAAAATAGCGTCCAAAGGAGTCGGTTACAAACATACAAACAAACATACAAACAAATATACAAACAAACATACAAGTGAAGCTAATATAAAGCGTGTAAAATCTCCGTTTTTTATTATCCCAGGGGAACATCGCATTCTATCGAGATAAAAAGTAGGCTATAATATATTCTGATGTATAAGGTACATTATTGTAAAGTTTCATTAAAATCCATTCTGTATTTTTTGCGTAAAAGAGTAACTAACATCCAAACATCCTCACAAACTTTTAGATTTATAATATTAATAGGATTAAAATTATAAATAGCTTCGAGGTACAATAAATTATGTTTCCTTGATACTTAGGCAGTGTATTACAAAATATTTATAAGCGCCTATGTACCGCCTGTTTCAAAGTTACCGGACTGAGTTCTGTTTCTGTTGATTCATATCAGTGTTTGCGAAATAATTCGAAACAATGTTTATAATAATAATCATTGTTTACACAAGTAATAGTGTAATATTAAAGAATCACGTATATTCCATAAGTACTGTTTATAGCTAAGAGTGAGCTAAGATAACATTTTATTATACCACTATATAAGGAGTTTGGTAGCTGAGGTAATACGGTCACGCTGATCGTAACTCATTAGAGTTGTTCTTTCCTTAGATTGTGTAAGTAAATAAGTAATAGATCACCGCGCGCTAAATAGAAAACAAAACTAGTTTAATAATAATTAAAGTATTAGTTTGATAAAGTAATTTTTGCAATTGATTTGCTATGCTTTTACTTTATAATAAAAAAAGAAAAAAAATTAAGCCGCCGGTTTAAAGTCTAACGAACGCACACGGATATAAAATGATTCATTTCATCAATTTTTGTAGAACTAAATTATATTTTTACGGGAAGTTTCAGGGAATGTTCTCTAGCGTCATAGAAAAGTAAAGTAAAATTTTATACAAAAATGTATAGCAAATCATAGATGCTAAAGGAAAGAATAACTAATTTATCGTAAAAGGAATTTTCTATGGGTATTTATTTAAAAATGTTGAAGTACTAACAGTGAGAATAAAACAAGGTCAATAGCTTTATTACTACTTAAATCAATATATGCATAAATTATACATTAGGTACAATTATATGGATCACAGATTATGCCTTGACAGAGAGCAGGCTATATTATTAAATAATTATTTAAGATACTATCTGTTGCCTGCGACTTCGTACACGTGGAATTTAGAAAACTGTTCCCGTTTTTGCAACATTATTACTTATGCTTCGCTTCTATTGGTCGCAGCGTGATGTTATAATAGCCTATAGCCTTCTTCAATTAATGCACTGCCTAGCACTAAAAGAATTTTCCAAATCGGTCTAGCGGTTCCTGAGATAAGCGCGTATAGATAAACAAACATTGTTACATTCTTCAGCTTTATAATCTTAGTATAGAGTAGAGATATATTTAATTGACAGCTAATGTGCGGAAGTCATTAATCTTTCCATCTACAAAGGAAGAAACTGGCCAAATGATTGACAGGCGTATCAACACGCAGCCTAAACTACTGAAGCTACGAACCGGACAATTTACATACTGGTTGTTCTACTGTAAGCAAATACGAAGAGAATATCTTTAGAAATACAATATTTATGACAGAAAATGTTGTGGAAATTGTAAGAAAATTCGTGCCTTTTAGAGCGGAGTTACGAAAATCGATGTCATTTCGAAAGCAGAACTGTAGAATGATCTACATAGTAGTCATACTTGTGATCGGTTCTTAGGGTTACGTACCAAAACGTAAAACGGGGCCTGAGACTTCGCTGTCCATCCTTCGGCCTATCACCAGGCAATATCTCCAACAGTAATATATTTCCAATAGCCATAAAAGTCACTATTATTATATTGAAATATGTGGCCATAAAACATATTACTTCCGTAAGCATTCTAAAAATCGATACAAAAACTAATTGACGTAACATTTCTAGAACTAAGTTATCTTAGCGCTTTATTTCAATACAAGCCATTTGTTCACTTCATGTCATCTCATCATGATCTTTTCATTCACAACTTTAACACGACGAATTACGCGTTACGTTAATTATTTAAAATTAATAAAAAAAGATTCGGAATTCGTTGCGGTATTTTTTAATACAAAAAGTGATTCTTAAATGATTTTCGCATTTTTTGTACAATTTATTAAGGTTTTTTATTAACACGCTTATATTTGTTCGGTATGTATCTATCAATGTATTAATCTATGTAACGTAATCTTTGAAAGAGATTTTCACCCACTTACAGTATAGACTACAGGCCCATGTTGAAAAATGATGGGTCATTTGAACCACCAGTCAGGTGACCCATCTAGAACGATATAAGAGCATAAAATAATAAGATTTAGCACTATGCCGTGCCGTCACTTGTAAGCAGTCCAACTGAGTGCAGGTGAGAATTCAAAAGTACAAGTAGAGTGACTACATTTTGGTCATATATTTTTGTACGGCATTCTTACCACCAATAAGTAGATCCATGAAAAATAATAAGAAAACGCGCAGTGCCCTAAAAAAATGGTGCGACACAAAGGCAGGGAACCAAATGAATTTATTTCATATATCTTGTTACACTGTAGAATGACAATTGTACAAATTATGAAGTCAATAAATGATTATCTTATCTTATCTTATCTGAAATTTTGCATGCTTATTAAGGACGGATGACAATGCAATAATTTATAAAATATTCAGGATTTTTAAGCGTGTTTTTTAGTTTTTGAACTAAGCAACTTATTTTCTAAATCCCATACGTACGAAGTTGTAGGCAAGAGCCAGTTTGAAATAAAACCCCCTAAATTTTAACTTTTTGAAGAGTTTGTTTGCTTCTTTGAACGTGCTATTCTCATGAGCCACACTGGTTGGATTTGAAAAATTCCTTATGTGTTGGATAGTCCTTTTATCGAGGAAGGCTATAGGATATATACATCACGATGCGACCAATGGGAGCCAAGTATTAGTGAAAAATGTAAAAACGGAGAAAACACTCTTAATTCCACGCGTACGAAGTTACGGGCAAAAGCTAGCTCTGCAAATAAAATTCATTCATTCAATAAAAACGCAAGTGAAACTGCTGGGCACAGCCTGTAGGTATTATACCTAAACATGCCGAACATATTGTTAAATCAATAATACGGAACTAAACTATACCTACTCCTATTAGTAATCAAATAATTCTTTGTGTTTTTTTTTACAAGCCTTTTCCTTTCAATGTCCGTGTCCGAGGTGCGTGTTCGACGGTCAATTTTAACCATTGCTGACATACTTTTATCTCAATAATAATGTTATTAAGTATTATTATTGCCATTATCATTATTGTGTACATTTAAAACACATAGGTCTGTATCACCTATAGTATTATTTTTCGTTGAATACTACTTCGGTCCTCACGTAGCAAAAGCATAAAATGTAGGATTTTGTTTGTAATTATGAAATCTGTGAAAATAAGTGTCATTTAATGTTTTTGTATTATAAAAATCCTCAGAAACATTTTAATATGAATAGAACAGTCGGTAACGTATGTGCCTGAAGATAATCTAAAATAGAGTAAAAATCTAAAACATTATAATATACAGTCTACATATGAACAGACTATCATATTATTATAATACAACTACTACGTTCATACAATATATATTGTAGAATAATTTTAAATTTCATTGGTCATCGTTGCGCACTACATACTTTGACCACGAAATTCTTTCGCTCAATTTTCTGACCGGTTTAAACGGCAAGGTCACATTATATTATTGATAACTGACATTGTTCTACGAAGCAACAAAAAATATTCTTTTCAGATATTAAATTGCCTATTAATTATGTAGTATCCGGTAACTATATATACAGTAATATGCAAGAGGCAATTATCAGTGATAGTTTACTGTTCTAAGTAAATAAACACTTATAAAAAATATAAAAATGAAATCCATGTTGGTGTTCTTTGCTGTTTGCTCAGTAGCATACGGCTACGGGTTATTGGCACAACCCGCCCACCTCCCAGCTCTGGTGCTGGATGCTCGCGGCCGTCCTCTGGACACCGCTGAAGTCATCAACTCCCGCGCCCTGCACCTTCAGGCTAAGGCTCTGGAAGGACACGGCCACTACGGATACGGCGTGCACGGTCTTGCCAGCCCCTGGGTGGGACACTCCCTCCTCAACAACCATTACCTGCATAAGCGCTCCCTGGGTCACTGGGGCCATGCTCCCGCCGCCGTCTCCCACCAGTCCCGCGTTGACGTCATCTCCAGCCCAGCCGTCGTGTCACATGCTGTAGCTCCCGTTGCCGTCGCCCCCGTTGTATCTCACGGAGTTGTCCCAGTAGCCAACCATGGTGTCATCGCCGGTCATCATGGTGTACTCGCCGCAAATAATGGTCTTCTTGCCGGCCATCATGGTGTGCTCGCTGGTCATCATGGTGCCCTCACCCCCATCAACCATGCCGCTGTTGCCCCCATCGGTCTCGGTGCTGTCTGGTAAATAAAGAGTGTGATGAACTGATTTAACATTGAACCAAAAAAGATGCAAAACAAAAATAATTATAATTTAAAAAAGACGAGAACTACTCTGTTTTCTTTTTGTTTAATAAGCACTACCTAATACCTGCAACTTTGTATTTTAGTTATGGGCAAAACAACGTTTGCCGGGTCAGCTAGTCTAATACATAAAATTCTCCTGTCAAGGTGTTTGTAATTATACTCCTCCGAAACGGCTCGACCGATTTTCGTGAAATTTTGTGTACATATCCGTTAGGTCTGAGAATCGGACAACATCTATTTTTCATACCCCTAAGTGATAAGGGTTGTCCAACCCTAACATTCTTATGGCAAAACAACGTTTGCCGGGTCAGCTAGTATTAGTATAGATTAAACACCCATGGTCCAGTTTGTTAGAAGCCTCGATCGGTTGCGAATTCGCGATTGTTGCTTTACACCTGATTTTACAGTGCATTTAAAAGCTTTTAATTTGAAGACACTTACGATTAGTACATAGTGTCTCATGGTCATGGGCCAGAATATCTCATAAAAACTAGCAATAATAGTTGTCAAAGAGTTCATACTCATAAATCTTAATAATAGTATGAGCATAGTTAGGTACCTATATCTGGCCGAAAATAGGACATGTGCTACAAATAGAGGCATACAGTCATATGCTATTGCCAAAAACCTGTCAAGAGCGAAGTAAACTCGCACACTTAGGGTTTTGTACGTACTAGACAGAATATTCAAATAATCAGTCAATTAAGCTCAAAACAACCCACCACCTTAATCTTATAGTTGAAATATAGGGAATCGTCTACATTTCGGCTACTTCATAAGTTCATAAGTAAAAGGTTCACTGTATTTATTGCAGCAAGGGACCGCATAGATCTACATATCGTATGATTTTCAAGTTAACACCTTCAGCCGTTGCTGAGTAAAAAAAGTTTGACGGAAGGACATACAGACAGATGGACACTGAGACTATAAGGGTTTGTACGAAACCCTAAAAACCATTAATCATGAAATTACAAATCAAATAGCACCCATCTTAACTTATTTGTGCATTTTCTGCTGGTTGACTTGACTGAGATAAATTATAGTTGGCATTAAGTCAGTCATTGTACAAGAATTATGTATTGTGTGCGAAAAGTTGTCAATAAATTGTACATTGTAGGGCTTTACTGCAAACAACAAATCTAATGGTAAAGATAACACTATAACCCCACTAACTGTTTTAATATGGCGTAAATAAAAGTTTCTTATGTGCAATATAATAACAAAACTGTTTACCAGACTAGATCAGACGTAATACCATAGTTAAATAAATATTCATAAATATTCATGGACATTTCACACAACGTACTCTGGTCCCAAGCTAAGCTTATACGCTTGTGTTATGGGTACCAGAATACGGATAGAATACATATACTACTTTTTTTTGTAAATACATACTTATAATACATAGAAACACCCAGACGCAGTACAAACATTCGTATGACAATTAGAAAAATCACACAAATGATTGTCCCGAGCGGGAATCGAACCCGCGACCTCTTGATCGGCAGTCCGTTACATGAACCACTACACCACGAGGCCCGTCAAAGTCAAGTCAAAGTCGAGTTATTTAAATGTGTGAGAGTTCTGTGCTGAGGTCTGTCGAAAGTTAGACGAAAACTGTTCAATAAGCTATCATTAACGACGCGGTTGCAATTCCGCCTATATTATATGAGACCTTAAATGATTTGATTTTAAAAACTAATCAAGACTATAAGTTTTTATAAAGAAGTTGTGCGTATACTTAGAGCTTCAGTTTGGATATAAACTCGAATTGTTTAGGAGCCATAAGTATACATTATATACTCATGACATTTTCACACATATTTGGATTCCAAGTTAATTTTTAGGGTTCCGTACCCAAAGGGTAAAAACGGAAACCCTATTACTGAGACTTCGCTGTCCGTCCGTCCGTCCGTCCGTCCGTCCGTACGTCCGTCCGTCTGTCACCAGGCTGTATCTCAAGAACGGTGATAGCTAGACAGTTGAAATTTTCACAGATGATGTATTTCTATTGCCGCTATAACAACAAATACTAAAAATAAAATAAAATAAATATTTAAGGGGGGCTCCCATACAAAAAACTGATTTTTTTTACCGTTTCTTGCTCGATACTAATAACGTTGCCTTATGTTGCATAGATAATGGTACGGAACCCTTCGTGCGCGAGTCCCACTCGCACTTGACCAATTTATTTTATTTTATTTTATTTATTTATTTATTTTTTATTTTTTTTTACTTTTGTTATGGGTACAAGAATACGGATACACAACTTAAAATGTTCTTCATTGTAAATATGTACAATATGTAATAATATATATAATATATATAAAACAACTAGACGCAGACGCACACATATGATTGTCCTGTGTGGGGATTGAACCTGGTGAAAGGGAGATTTGAACCACTAGATCAAGTGATCCATAGAGAAAAGAAGATCTGTCTTAAATAAATCATGAAAATAACCACACCCCCGAACACTACTGTGTTACTCATTTATTCAAATAAAACCACTTTTTAAGATATCTTCAAAATATCAAATGTGGGTGATCAGGTGTTACAGGATGGCCCTGTAACACATGATCACTGAGGACGTTTTACGGCTCAGTCTCATCCGTGATAAAAGTGACTGAAAAGTTTTTAAAACATAAGGCTAAAATTTAGGACAAATAAATACAACGGGTATTTATTTGTCCTAAATTTTAGCCTTATGTTTTAAAAACTTTTCAGTCACTTTACTAAAATAATAATTAAGTAATTATATAAAAAAAACACTCTAACAATGTAATAATGTTTATATCAATAAGGAGGAAACACCTATTCACATTATCACTGATTGCTCGTCAGTAATGCATATGCAATGCAATCTCAAATCTGAGCAATTATACCATGCATCTGGAAGAGATCAAACTTCTCGAAGCCAAAAAAAACCGGGCGTTCTTTATGGCAACTAGTTTGGACCAAGAACTGTAGAAAGTGGCGATCACAATAGTTCAATCTAGTCACTGTGATACTGGGCGTAACACAGCCAGAGAAGACGAAACACCAAAAAAAAATTTTGGCTAAAAGTGTTAGACATTTTTTTTTTTTAAGTTTATTCTAATTCCATTGTTTTATTCTAATAATATCAAAATTCCAAAAATAATATATTGTCACTGAATTTTTATAATAGTTAGACCTCGACCTTAATTAAATAATTATTTTAAAATAATGTACTTTTTTAATTTTTATTGGCACAGACGTCTTCAGTTAGCTAATAATATTCACGATATTGGGGCCAAGTTCACTGAATAAAAAAATTATTCCAAATAGATTTCCTAGTCCTCATAACTTTTGCAAAATGTGTATTACAAGTCTAAAAAAATGTCAAGTACGAGTTGGACTCGCACACGAAGGATTGCGAATTTTTATTATCATAAGCGAAAAATCGCGTTATCCCGTATAAGGGCAAGAGAATGATGAAATGAAGTGAAAGAAACCCTTATAGTCTCACTTAGGAGTTCGCTGTTTGGGCAAACAGCTATACATATCGCCGCTACTTCACCTCAAAAGTACTTAACCAATTTAAATAAAATTTGGCAGGTACTTTTTATGCAGAAAAATGAGGTTCAAAATTCGCATGCAATGCTAGTAGTATGAAACAAAACTATTATTATATACTTGTAGTACAACATGAATGTAAATTGTAGACGTAACAATCAAAGTATAACCTTCGAAAATTATATTTCAGGACCTTGAAATAGTAACCGTGAGCGAAAAAAACGTACAGTTTATTTAACAGGAAACCTTAATTTCCGTGCTGGAAGCAGTTTAACAAATTTGCTGCTCGCCTGTATTTTATTACAAACAACAACATGTCGTTGGTACATCATTATGTTTCTTATAACAACATTTTATTTGCTAGCAATAAACAATATATTTGATAGTAACCAAAATTGCATTATGAATGATTTTCACACCCCACAACAATGTAAATAATAGTAAAATAAAATGAAAACAAAAGAGAAAGAGAAAAAAATCCATGGCTTGTCTATTTTTCTCGACAGGATTCGCGTTTGCAACAGACACCTAGCTTCTGACGTTTTAAAAGAGCTTGTAAAACTTGCTAAAATGAAATAAAAATTTTTAACTTTGACTTTGAACTTCATCAATGATAATCTCTCTATTAGCCATAAACCTCCGAATATTTTCAATTGTGCCAGTAAAAATAAGGCTAAAGCATATTTATTTTATTGTAAATAATATGTTATAAGGTCAACTAATATAATTGTAGATAAACACTAAACATTTGTTATAAAATACATTCCGATGTGATAATTTTCTAGTCTAGAGGAACATTTTTCATCCTCTTACTCAATGAATACTCTCTTATAATATGGCACTTTCTCCTAAGTTTGTATCCCTTTAATTTACCGGAATAGGTAACATTTCTTCAGGGTCAAATAAAATGATAACTAAAGTTTGTTCTAATTACTACTTAATTATAATTACCTCACATTTAATTGTATCCGTTAAGTATAAATACAGCAAAATGTGCATCTATTTTATCAGTTGACTAGCTTCAGCTTTAACTAACTCAATTCTTCAACCAAAATCATTTTCAAAATGAAATCTATGTTGGTATTCTTTGCTGTTTGCTCAGTAGCATACGGCTACGGACTATGGGCACAACCCGCCCACCTCCCAGCTCTGGTACTAGATGCTCGCGGCCGTCCTCTGGACACCGCTGAAGTCATCAACTCCCGTGCCCTGCACCTTCAGGCTAAGGCCCTGGAAGGACACGGCCACTACGGATACGGCGTGCACGGCCTTGCCAGCCCCTGGGTGGGCCACTCCCTCCTGAACAACCATTACCTGCATAAGCGCTCCCTGGGTCACTGGGGCCATGCTCCCGCCGCCGTCTCCCACCAATCCCGCGTTGACGTCATCTCCAGCCCAGCCGTCGTCTCACATTCCGTAGCCCCCGTTGCTATCGCCCCCGTTGTAGCTCACGGAGTTGTCCCAGTAGCCAACCATGGCGTCATCGCCGGTCATCATGGTCTTCTTGCCGGCCATCATGGCGTGCTCGCTGGTCATCATGGTGCACTCACCCCCATCAACCATGCCGCTGTTGCCCCCATCGGTCTCGGCGCTGTCTGGTAAAAAGTAAATTCAACGAAAACTTTAGACTGACGATATAGCATCATATAAAATATGGAAAAAATTAAATATTTTCATGCATAATGAATGAAATATAATAAGATTTTTAATACATAACCCTGGAAAGAAAGAAGCCCATATCCAGAGGCGTAAGCACCCTAGCGCCAAGAGGGTCATGGCCTGTGGCGGCCGTCTGCTAGGGGCGGCCGGACCCTTGCCGCACCTTGCTTAAAAACTGAATTATTTATTTATAAACATTTTGTCCAGTTATAACAAGCTCGAAGTCAATTAAAATATTAAAATTATTACTTTAAATCAGTAAGTATTAGACACCTTTTTAAAGGGAAAAATTAATAAATTTTTTTTATCTAATATATAAAATTCACGTGTCACAGTGTTTTGCACTGAAATTTTACATGCACATTCAGTAGGTCTGAGAATCGGCTAACATCTATTTTTTAAACCTTTTTTTTAGTATGGCAAAACAACGTTTGCCGGGTCAGCTAGTAATTTCATAAAATTGAAATATGGTTATGACATTTTTGATAAATCGGAGTTACAATAACACACTTTTATTTCGCTTTTTATGCATACTTCGAGAGTAAATTAAGAGACGTATCCAAGCAAAAACCATATTCTGGGAGAGGTGGATAACTTCAAAATGAATGCTACGACAAATAAAACGAAAACGAGTTAGGAAAAATGCGTAGCCCAACTATTCGGTATGAGCCAGCTTCTTTCAGAGGGCTTTTTGTCTACTAGCCCGCCCTTACAAGGGGTGTTGACATAGAAGTTATTTCTAAGTTTTCCATCTCTCACAGAGGATGTTATCTGCGAACATAATTATAGCACTTTGCTAGCTTTTACTGCATCTTGGGGAGGAAGATCCGATAAGTTATTATGAATAAGACCGTTAATCCTTAGTCCTTTACCACACGAGTACGTGGTAAAGGATTAAGAAATATGTATATAGATCATGATTGATGATCATTGTCCGTGTGGTGTCGGATTAAGAATACAAGTGTCACCACCCCATCTCCTCCCAAGGGTGCATTTAAAGTCAGCTAAGGAATATTGCACACAGTTGACATCCTCTGTGAAAGACGGAGAACTCGAAAATGATTATGGTCGAAAGAAATTTGCCTGAATGTCACCGGGCTGTGTCTCCAGCTAGAGACCTGAAAATATCACAGTTCGGTTATATCAATTAATGCAATAACGACTAATACTTATCACCATCAGTCTTCTGCCCTTATCCCATTATTTGGGGTCGGAGTATATTACGATAACAACGGTACGAAACTCTTCGTGTGCGAATCCGACACCATAACGACGCGCGACGGCATAAGTATGGCGTCGCGCGTCGTTATGGTGTAAAGTATTTTTTATAAATGTTTAAAGACTTTAACACAGTCAAACATACGTCAGGCAATTGCTTGCAAAATCACAATAAATGTAATGAGTCAACGGAAGCCAAAAAAAAATTAACATGATAGTTATCAAGATTTTCCTTTTTGTTTAAATTATTTTTTTGTTTAATTTATGCAATGGGCGTAAGGACAATAGTATGAGTTATATATAAGGCTTGTTTGTTAAATGAAGGATAACTTCTAGGTATAGTCCATTTATGAAAAAGCAAATACGCAACAACCGTTTCAGATTTTAGTATTTAAATAAGGTAGAGACCACCACTCAAAGGACATCCACACTTAAACTATAGCAGTCTAGTTATTGATTGGCATGAGTGAAACTATTTTAAGAGACTGTAAGACTGTTGGATGGGCCTTGTTGTCTAGAGGTTCTTGAAACGGACTGCCATTCACAAAGTCTCGGGTTCGATTCCTGCACATATTTGAGTAATATTTTTATTTGCCACACAAATATTTAAAAGGCGCCTCGATCATTTCTAAATATTATAAGTGTATATTTACAAAATAAATAATATATTTATTTTATATTTGTATTCTGAAACAGATAAAACAAAGAAATAAGTTGATATTCAGAAAAAGTTTCATAAAAAATAAAAATCAATACCTAAATATTATTGAAAAATGTTGAATTACACATTGGACGGGCCTTAAGATCGGTTTACGCAAAATTAAATTAAATTAAATTTATTTTAAATCAAAAATTACACAGATAAGTATACAAAATATGCACTTATACAATTCTGCACTTACATAATTATAAACTCTGGTGCCTATTGTATGTGCAGAACTAAACTTAACTTAACTAAAAAATGAAAATTGATAGTGTCAATAAGACAATGTGGCAATTTTAACAGAACTGTTTTATTATAAAAACTGTTTATTACAGACTAACGATTTTAATTAATTTAAATGTGTACAACAAAATAGCCAAATATTTAAGATACGGCAATAGTTGTTTTCATTTTTTAGTTAAGTTAAGTTTAGTTCTGCAAATAGAATAGGCACCATTGTCTCGTAAACTAGGACAACCTGTATCTTAAGAGACAGCGTTCGGTTACGGAATTTTACAATATGTGCTTACAGTTTGTGGACGACAGAGAGATGATTTTAATTTGACAAAAATAATGTATTCATTTATGGTATTGCTTTTTTTTTTACTTTATTACCGTATACCTGTGTAGTGTGTGTGTTTGTGTGAATTGTGTATGACTGATGGTTGGTAAGCGAGAGTAGTCATGTAGTTCTTTATATCTCCAATAAATATTATGTTCAGTATTGAATACATAAGTGTGATGTTTGTTTAACTAATGTATGCGAGTAAGGATTCAGTTTGAGCATGGGCGTGCACTCTATTAAGGCACAAAAGCACTGCTTTACTTGCCATTCACAGATATTTTAATAAAACGTTCGTATGTTTTAGATGACTTTATTCATTTATTTACTATTAATTAAACAAAATATTAGGTATAACTTAAAAACGCCTAATAATTCATAAATAGCACCAATATGTGCTTGCAAATTGCTTTTTGCCAGGCGTTTGGCGAAGGAATAATATTAGCGTAGCTAGCAAGCTCGTCGCCGCCCGCCTGCCATGAGTTCATATGTGTGTAGAAATTTTGGTGTCCGTGCACAGTTCGCAAACGCACACAGGCTTGCATATTGAAGACGCCTTGTACTGCATGTCATGCGGCATGCTTTGGCGATCGGATGTTTCCGCGAGTATTCGGCGTTCGTTCGTTACCTATTATAATCCGAATAAATATAATAGTCGGAAGTCTAATAAATCACGTATGCATTTTTGTTTAGTAAGGTTTTATTTATTTAAAAAGCAGAAATATTTTGGTTTGACGGAGGCCATTTTATTTTTTCATGTGATTTATTGAACTGTTTAATATTGAGTTTCTTTAATTTAATAATTGTATGGATTTTCGTTTGTTGATTTTAAAATGTTATTTGATTGTGAAATGTGTGTTGATAGTGTGTGTTTGTTAAAAATAACAAGTTCTCACAAATGTCTTTCAGTAAAAAGATTCTGTGTACCCGAGTTACGACAACTAAGCCAGCAAAAAGGTATTGTACCTCGAAAATTTCATGTTAAAAGTTATGAAACGTATGTACATACGTACATGTACGTGTGTATGTACGTACGTAGTTATTGTTTAGTAATTCTAGTACAGTGTGGACTGATTCGGGATATTCAGATTTAAATTTGTTCTGTTGGCATGGTTTCCGACTTAGAGATCCGTCGCGTGGCTATGCTAAAAATCTATAAAAGAAAAAGTTTTTGTGACTACCTACCCTAAGTTAAATTCCAGTGCACGCCGCTGAGTTTGAGTATAGTCCTGCTTTAATAGCCATTCTGTAACAGTTGTTTTGACTTTGTGTAAGTTTAGGTTGAGGATATTTAGAATTTTATGGATTTGTTTATAAATGTGCATGCTAATTGTGTAGAACTGCTGTCTTGCAAATGTAGTGTTGTGTGGAGTGATTGAGCGAAGTTGGGTGCGTTTGTGTGGGTCTTGTGGAGGAAGACAAATATGGCTTCTCAGAGGGGACTTGAGCACAAACAGCTGTCGAACCGTTAGCAATTTCCATTCCGAATATAGTTGCGTTGTCGGGTATCTAATTGGTTTTCTGGCCATTACTTTGAGTACAGCTCTCTGTGCCCTCTCCACCCTAAGAAACTTTGTTTTGTTTGCCCCTCCCCAGACAGAAATGCAGTAACCTATAACTGACTTGCAGAGAGCATGATATACCATTTTTATGATATTTTTACTAGCAACTCTCAGAGACTTGAAAACGTGTATGAGACGAACGATTCTATTTGCCACAGCATCGACCTGTTTGTCCCATTTAAGTGCGTCGTCAATGAGTATGCCTAGGTATTTGACGTTGTCTGTTCTTTTAAGTTTAGGGCAGGTACATGCTGCCGTATCACCAGTACAATTGTGTGCAGTTATCAAAAAGGAATCAGGAGCGGAGGTACAACGTCGTATGGTAAATGGCATGTAGAAGGTCTTGTTAAAATTTAGTATTAATAGATTTTGGTTTAGCCATTTCTTGACTGTGCTAAGAGCCATTTCTGCATTCTTTTTAACCTCATCATGGGATGAGGTATTCATGGGAATATTCATGAACAACGACAGCCGTGACATCGGCATATACAAAAATGGTTGTGTTCAGACAGTTAATTTTACATAGGTCGTTAACATATAGTTGGAACAAAGTTGGGCCTAGTATACTTCCCTGTGGGACGCCGTAATTTACTATGAATTCGTTACTCACTTGTCCATCAATTTTGACTCACTGTGTTCGGTTTTGTAAACAGCTTTTGAAAATTTTTAGAGCTAAGCCGCGTATACCAAGGCGTTCCAGCTTGGAAATAAGAATGGGGACAGAAACCGTGTCAAACGCTTTGGATAAATCCAAAAATATCCCCATGCATTTAGATTTGCTGTCAAGTTTTTTGGCAACTAGTTGATTTAGGTCCAGGACAGCATCTTCAGTCGAAACACCTGCCTTAAACTCATACTGATTATCAGCAACGATGTTATATTTATGTAGAAAAGCTCTTAGGCGATTATTTAAGACTTTTTCTAATATTTTAGATAGTGTGGGCAGGGCTGATATTGGTCTATAGTTGTTGACACAGTTTCTGTCTGACATAAATTAGGCACACACTGGTTACACAATCATGTATTAATATTAAAGCTAGTTCCACCGCCCTTGACAATGACACATCTATGTCCAACCGGTAAAAGATAAAACAGAAGTACGATTTCTTATACTCCTAGAGCTTTAGTCTAAGTATCATTGAAAAACTTTATAGTCCTGTTTTTATTATGTATTTTTTTTTTAGTTAAATAGATTACAGGAAGTTCATCTTTAGTTATATAAAATTATACAATTATATAAATTAAATTTACATACAAATGAATGTGGTTGAACAAAATTATGCGTCATTAAATTTATACAAAAAATATTTGTAGTGCATTATTCCTAATTCGTGTAACTCACACGATTACCAACGGAACGGAATAAACTTTGAGAAATTTTGACGACTGCAATGAAAGTGCCTATCAATCTAGTCACATGTTTTGACAGTTATACACATCAAGGTCGCGTTGTTAATATGTAGCATTGTTCTACCTGGTTACAAAACTACTACAAAACTACTTAAAATTTGCTAACCTTGTAGTGATACCTAATATGTATAAATACAAGAGAACGCAGTGCAATTATATCAGTCGACCGTCTACGGTGAAAAGTAATTTAGTTCGTCAGAAAAAACACAGACCACGTTCAAAATGAGATCGATGGTGGTGTTATTCGCTCTTGTCGCAGTGGCTTATGGCACACTTGTCCCAGTGGCGCAGCCCCCACATCACCCAGCCGTGGTGCTGGATGCACGTGGCCGTCCTCTCGACACAGCGGAGGTGATCAACTCACGTGCTCTACATCTGCAAGCTAAAGCCCTGGAAGCACGCCACGGATATGCCGCACCCGCAGCAATCGTAGCCCCAATTACCCACTCTGTAGCTGTCGCTCCCGTCGCCCACTCCGTTGTTGTCGCCCCAGTCGTGGTCGCCGCCCCCACCGCTGTCTCCCACCAATCCCGCGTGGACGTCCGCAGCAGCCCCGCCGTAGTTAGCTACTCCGTCGCTGCCCCCGTCGTAGCCCACGCCGCCCCTCTGCTCAGTCACGGACACTACCTGCACAAGCGCTCCCTGGGCCACTACGTGCACGCTGCCCCCGCTGCCGTGTCACACCAGGCTCGCGTTGACGTTATCTCTAGCCCCGCTGTCGTGACCCACGCTGTGGCCGCTCCCGTGGTGGCGCATGCAGCCGTGGCTCCCGCCGCCGTGTCCCACCAGTCCCGTGTGGATGTCATCTCCAGACCCGCCATCGTCACGCACGCTGTGGCTGCCCCCGTAGTAGCCGTAGCACCCGCTGTCTCCCACCAGGCGCGCCTTGACGTACGCACCAGCCCCGCTTACGTGTCACATGGTGCCGTCCTCCCCTTGGCTGTGGGTTACCATGGTGCCATCGCTGGACCCCTCGCCCACGGCTGGTAAAGAGTGAAACTGACCGATACTAAAGACTATCAACCTAAGACGTTAAAATGTAAATACATAATAATATATTTATAAAATAAAGAATGTTAAAAATATACACTCTTTAATTCAATACAATATCCCACATAAAGGAAAAATAGATAGAGTAAAATAAGCAAAGGTATTTTTTGTTTTTGTTTTATTTGTTATACTTTTCTATCTAAGTAAATAAATAAATGAATATTCATAGATATTACACACAACATCCCCTGGTCCCAAGCTAAACTTAGCTTAACTTGTGTTATGGGTACCAAAATACGGGAAGAATACATAAACTACTTTTCTTTTGTAAATACATACTTATAATACATAGAAAACACCCAGACGCAGAATAAACATTTGTATGACAATAATAAACATCGCAGAAATGATTGTCCCGAGCGGGAATCGAACCCTAGACCTCGTGAATGGCAGTCCGTCGTATGAACCAATCGACCAGGAGGCCCGTCAAATACGACCAAGTATGCGCGTCAGTTGTATTTTGTTAAAATGATTAGATATAATTTTTTACGAAGTGAACAGCAGTTATTAGTAAAATCTGGCTGATAATATAGTTGTTCCTTTTATATATTGTTGCTCCTTTTATTTTAATACCTAAATTGTGCATTAGCTGGCTCTATAGTGGGCTCTTTATCACGGAATGTGTGCTGTTTTTCTTTGAGGAGTCTCATCACGCATTTGTAGAACAAAGTCTTTTACCTACTAGACATATTAGCAATCACAAATTCTTACGTTTAATACAATAATAACTCAATCACTGCATTTGTGCTGGTTGTATTTGAGGATGTCTATCATGCGCTTTCAAAAGCTAAGTTTTGATACATAGTTGTCATCTAAGCAACCATAAATACTCATAAATAACAGAACACTCTTCTTCTTCTCCAGTCCATTTACGTCCCACTGTTGGGTACGGGCCTCTTCCAGTTTGGGAGGGATTTTGGTCTACTGTGCCGCGCTGACCAGGTGTGTTGGCACAGGGTTTCTTTTCGAGATTTCCGTCTCTCACAGAAGATGTTATCTGTGTGCAATATCCGTTAGCTGACTTTTACAGCACCCTTGGGAGGAGATGGGGAGGTGACACTTGCATTCTTAATTCTTCACCACACGGAGCGAACAGAACATTAACTGAATGTAATTCTTACAAACAAAAAGTGAATAATGCCTTCCATCCAAGCTCAATGTCATAATATTCTCATTGCAAAACCCAAAACGGGAATAGATTTAGATAATACTAGCAGTGCCCCGCGGCGTTAACCGCGGTAAAAATGATAAAATATCTGTTCGTTTTTTATTAAATAAATAAATATTCATGGACATTTCACACAACGTCCTCTGGTCCCAAGCTAAGCTTTATATGCTTGTGTTATGGGTACCAGAATACGGATAGAATACATATACTACTTTTCTTTTGTAAATACATACTTATAATACATAGTAAACACCCAGACGCAGTACAAACATTTGTATGACAATTAAAAACATCACACAAATATCTGTCCTGACCGGGAATCGAACCCGAGATCTCGTGAACGGCAGTCCGTTATATGAACCACTAGACCACGAGGCCCGTCAATTATCGTTATATCCCGCGTTATATCAATTATCGTTATATCGCCCGTTATTATCCCCGGGAACATTGCATTATTTCAGGATAAAAAGCAGCCTATATGCTATTCTGATTTATAAACTACAATAGTGTAAAGTTTCATTATAATCCATTCAGTAGCTTTTGCGTGACAAAGTAACGAACTGCCATATAAACTTTCACATTTATAATATTACCTACTAGCTTCTGCCCGCGGCTTCGTACGCATTAGTGGCTGCATCGAATTTGAAATCAAACCTAAAATAAAAACTGAAATCTGAACTGAAATTAGAGAGATAGATACTAAAATCGATACTGAAATCCACAGGAAAATTTGCAACAATTTACAATCGATACAAAATACTATGTATATCTACTAAAATCAATGATAAAACGATATGAAAACGACAACTACAATTGATATCAAAATACAAACCAAAACAAAGAGTAAGTTCAATGGTTGATAAAATTGTAAGAAAATATCAATATAATACCGCAAAAATAAAAAAATCGATGCAGTATAGAATATAAATGCATAACTACTCCAACCTCTTTAATTCAGAATGCATCTGAATTTAAAAAAAAATTATTACCACACAAGGAGTTTCTATTCCGTCTGGGATTAAAACCTTTTTGGCCAAATTAAAAAAAAACCCATAAGTTGACGGATTCTGAGTTGCTATGACAACTGTAAAGTAAACAAAATAAATACCGGTACTATTGTTTTATACATGTTTTATACCATATTTCACAAACATTTGTGATTATTATCTCGTACAGAGTTTTTAGCGAAATAATATATAGCCTATTTTAATTCCAGGATTATAAATTATATTTATACCATAGACATACAAGACAGTGCGCTAATCATGGCTAAATGGCAGTGGCTAAAAATATTTATGTGTGTGTAAAGTACAACGTGAAGTTGCCCGGTTGCCTGGGACAACATTATTGACGTCCGTCAAAACATGATTGTCATTAAATTGATAAATTGTGTTTTTGATGTGAAAATGAATTATTTGAGTTAAAATTACTTGTGAAATCCTATGTTGTGGCATTTTTTAATTATTCTGATATACTAGAACACCCAAAGACTGCACATTTCGTCATTTTTGTTTTTTGTTCGTGGCGGCGTTCACACTACAAACTGACAATGGTGTCAATTAAATATGGTGTATTAAAACAGATCTTGATTTTAAATGCCATTCTTGTGTGTGTTCACAAGTGACGTTTGCAGATTGAAAAATTGGGCAAAAATTACTGTAATCACGGTATGTCACTTATATTATAGTTCTATATGATTTTAGACCATGAATTCAAGTTAGCCCAGGCTAACTTTACTTGTCCTCAATTTTAAACGCCAACCCACCTTCTGGTACTTCTGTGGTCACAAACAAACAAATATAAACTCACTTTCATTTTTATATATCTTGTAGGGATAAGGATTAGGATAAGAAAAACTTCGTATGTGCCTGTAAAAATTGAACGAAGGTTGCTCTCGATTTCATCGGGATCCAGTGATCGAATACCAAATTACTGACCATGTGACCACCCCTAAAGTATACGCGATCGAATAAAATAAGAACTTTTAAAAGTGGTCCCCAGGTGAAGGAGAAATTAGGTAAAATACAATTACAAAAAAAATACATAGAGACGAATAGATAATCTCCTTCTTTTGAAGTTGATTAAAAAAAAAGTAGTAGAAGAAATAAATATCTATTTCCTTAGCTTAAAAACACACATAAGAAGTACTTAATGATTCTAAAAATCCCAAATTTATTTTCAAATTAATCTAACTATTGGAAGGAATATATGATGGTTTAATGATTCCGCTAAGATTAAATAAAAACGAAGCTAATAAATCTAAGCGATAAGGGTTGTACTAGTGTTGATTGCAACTTTTCACGCAAACTAAACATTAACAATTCAAGTTACACTGAAAACGATTTTTACACGAGGCTTCCGTCCAACAAACGTTTTCAGTGTAACTTAACGATGAGTTTCGGAACCCCATTTTTACGCAAACGCGACTCTTACTCGTGGTCGACGTCACTATTGATATTATTATAAAACATCTCTGTCTCCAACCCATCAACATCCCACTGTTGGGCACGGGCGTTCTTCACTTCGCGTTTGTGATCTACTATGCCGCGCTGATTAGGCGTGTTGGCAAAGAGTTTGGTCTCGAGTTTTCAGCTTAGAAAATGTTTTCTGTATACACTATCCTTTAAACTCTTACAGCACCCTGGGAAAAAATGGGGTGGTGATATTTATATTCTTAATCCGTCACCTCACGTATAAATTATTAGACATATTAGCCTCGTGGTCTAGTGGTTTATATAACGGACTGCCGATCACGAGGTCTCGGGTTCGATTCCCGGTCAGGACAATCATTTGTGTGATATTTATACTTCTCATACAAATGTTTGTTCTGCGTCTGGGTGTTTTCTATGTATTATATGTATGTATTTACAAAAGAAAAGTAGTTTATGTAGTATATATCCGTATCTGGTACCCATAACACAAGCATAGAAATATAGCTTACTTTGGGACCAGAGGACGTTGTGTGAAATGTCCAAAGTATAAAGTATCTTACTAGGCTGGATTTAGTATTTTTTTTCATTAATTTAGTAGAATGTTTTGAAAAATAATATGCGCCAGAGTTTGACTAATACTGACCAGCTGCTCAAATAAATATTAATATATTAATTCAAGCCTCTGTTAATATTAAGTTTTGAATCTAAACTGTTTCAACTTTAACTTCTCACGTAATGTAATTACGTAAAGTCTAGTAGCTAGTCTATCTAAAGTATGTAGATTAAAGTTGTATTATTTAGTCGTGAACATCCCGTCAACTGTCCGTGCGATGTTATATTGGTTTTAGGTTTAAGGATAATGCCGTATTGTTTACTATTACTACAATTTTATTCCTTACCATTAAGGAAGTAAGAAAGTTATTCTCGTTTAAAATCTCGAAATATAATTAAGATTGATTATGTGTTAGTTAGTTACCAAAGTTAGAAAAACGAGCTTCATGAAATTAGCAATTGTTACTACTGAATGCACTGAAAGTGGAGGGGGGTCATTCTGGTCATATGTTATGACATTTATATGCATCAAGGTCAATATATTAATATGCAACATTGTTCTACCTGGTTAAACCTAAAAATTTATTAACCTTGTAATGATATCCGGTAAGTATAAATATAACAGAACTCAGATCAATTATATCAGTCGACCGTCAACGGTGAAAAGTAATCTAGTTCGTCAGAAAAAACACAGACCACGTTCAAAATGAGATCGATGGTGGTGTTATTCGCTCTTGTCACAGTGGCTTGTGGCACACTTGTGCCAGTGGCGCAGCCCCCACATCACCCAGCAGTGGTACTGGATGCACGTGGCCGTCCTCTCGACACAGCGGAAGTGATCAACTCTCGCGCTCTACATCTGCAAGCTAAAGCCCTGGAAGCACACCACGGATATGCCGCACCCGCAGCCATCGTAGCCCCAGTCGCCCACTCAGTGGCAGTCGCTCCCGTTGCCCACTCTGTAGCTGTCGCCCCCGTCGTGGTCGCCGCCCCCGCCGCCGTCTCCCACCAATCCCGCGTGGACGTCCACAGTAGCCCGGCCGTGGTAAGCTACTCCGTCGCTGCCCCCGTCGTAGCCCACGCCGCTCCCCTGCTCAGTCACGGACACTACCTACACAAGCGCTCCCTGGGCAACTACGTACACGCCGCCCCTGCTGCCGTGTCACACCAGGCTCGCGTCGACGTTATCTCCAGCCCCGCCGTAGTGTCCCACGCCGTAGCTGCTCCCGTGGTGGCGCATGCAGCCGTGGCTCCCGCCGCCGTGTCCCACCAATCCCGTGTAGATGTCATCTCCAGTCCCGCCGTCGTGTCGCACGCAGTAGCTGCCCCCGTCCTCACTCACGCTGCCCCCGTAGTAGCCATAGCACCCGCCGCTGTCTCCCACCAGGCGCGCCTTGACGTACGCACCAGCCCCGCTTACGTGTCACATGGTGCCGTCCTCCCCTTGGCTGTAGGTTACCATGGTGCCATTGCTGGACCCCTCGCCCACGGCTGGTAAAGAGTGAAACTGCCCGATACTAAAGACTTCAACCTAAGACGTTAAAAACATGTAAATACGAATATTTATGAAATATAAAATTGTACAAATTGAAACACTTGTATTAATCTAATATATAAAATTCACGTGTCACAATGTTAGTTACCGTACTCCTCCGAAACGGCTAGATCGATTTTGATGAAATTTTACATGCATATTCAGTAGGTCTGAGAATCGGCCAACATCTATTTTTCAAACCTTTTTTTTTGTATGGCAAAACAATGTTTGCCGGGACAGCTAGTAATTCTATAAAATTCCGTACGCGAGTAGTAAAGCGCAATAAGATTTGCTTGATTTTTGTAATGATAAAAACATGTAAACTCCGTTTTGTTTTAACCATTCCCTACTTATAGACATTATAGGACTCTCGGAGACTAAAGTTCAGAAACATTAATAATAAATAAATAAATGTGTACTGTAATTAAGTAATTACAGTACGCAGTACCTACGTAAATACATATATAAATAAATTTGTCTGGCAGACATTGCTTCGATACAGGATACGTAGGACTTCTAAAAGACAAAAATTTACAGAAAAATTGGTCAATTGCGAGTCGGACTCGCGCACGAAGGGTTCCGTACCATTATCTATGCAACATAAGGCAACGTTATTAGTATCGAGCAAGAAACGGTAAAAAAATCGTGTTTGTTGTATGGGAGCCCCCCTTAAATATTTATTTTATTTTATTTTTAGTATTTGTTGTTATAGCGGCAATAGAAATACATCATCTGTGAAAATTTCAACTCTCTAGCTATCACCGTTCTTGAGATACAGCCTGGTGACAGACGGACGGACGGACGGACGGACAGCGAAGTCTCAGTAATAGGGTCCCGTTTTTACCCTTTGGGTACGGAACCCTAAAAACGGATATATTTTAAATATAATTTTAAATTTTTTGGTTACTATACTATACAAAATGACTAGTAAAAAATTGGTCAAGTGCGAGTCGGACTCACGCACGAAGGGTTCCGTACCATTATCTATGCAACATTTGTTGTATGGGAGCCCTCTTAAATATTTATTTTATTTTATTTTTAGTATTTGTTGTTATAGCGGCAATAGAAATACATCATCTGTGAAAATTTCAACTCTCTAGCTATCACCGTTCTTGAGATACAGCCTGGTGACAGACGGACGGACGGACGGACGGACGGACGGACGGACGGACGGACGGACGGACGGACAGCGAAGTCTCAGTAATAGGGTCCCGTTTTTACCCTTTGGGTACGGAACCCTAAAAATAACTAAATAGAGTACAGTGCCTTATTGTATCGAAGCAATGTCTGCCAGACGGACGGACGGACGGACGGACAGCGAAGTCTCAGTAATAGGGTCCCGTTTTTACCCTTTGGGTACGGAACCCTAAAAAGCAATAACAACTTTTCTTCCTACTGATTATTACAATACAAATATTTTATAGAGATGTTACAAAATTTACCTCTTTGTTAAGTATAGATAAATTGTAGACTTTCAAGCAAATGTTTAATCCCTCTTAACTTTGTCATTATTTTTTTATAATGAATTTATTACTTTTTAATTCCGTACCTACTTAAAAAATTGGTCAAGTGCGAGTGGGACTCGCGCACGAAGGGTTCCGTACCATTATCTATGCAACATAAGGCAACGTTATTAGTATCGAGCAAGAAACGGTAAAAAAAATCAGTTTTTTGTATGGGAGCCCCCCTTAAATATTTATTTTATTTTATTTTTAGTATTTGTTGTTATAGCGGCAATAGAAATACATCATCTGTGAAAATTTCAACTGTCTAGCTATCACCGTTCTTGAGATACAGCCTGGTGACAGACGGACGGACGGACGGACGGACGGACGGACGGACGGACGGACGGACGGACAGCGAAGTCTCAGTAATAGGGTTTCCGTTTTTACCCTTTGGGTACGGAACCCTAAAAATGGGACCCTATTACTGAGATTTCGCGATCCGTCCGTCGGTCACTAGGTAGTATCTCAGGAACGGTGAAAGCTAGAGAGTTGAAATTTTCCCAGCTAATGTATATCTGTTAATGCTATAACATCAAATGCATAAAACCAGAATACAATACATATTTATGGAAGATCCCATACAATAAACGTTTTCAGTTTCGCTTGATAATACCCTAAGACGACATTATTATCTTAATATATATATTTCTTGTGTGCGTGTGTATGTGACTGAACTCCTCCTAAACGACTGGACCGATTTTGATGAAATTTGTTGTGTGTATTCAGGGGGGTCTGAGGATGGTTTAGATTCACAATTGGCTGGACCGATTTTGATGAAATTTTTTTTACACAGAATTGTATGGCAAAACAACGTTTGCCGGCGCAGCTAGTATGTATATGATAATCATGTCATCAGTATCAGTACGACGAGTATCTATACTATCTATACTAATATTATAAAGCGAAAGAGTTTGTTTGTTTGTTTGTTTGTTTGTTTAAACGCGGTAATCTCAGGATCCGCTGGTCCGATTTGAAAAATTCTTTCAGTGTTGGATAGTACATTTATCGAGGAAGGCTATAGGATATATAACATCACGCTGTAACGAATAAAAGCGAAGCATCAGCATAAAATGTTGCAAGAAACGGGGAAAATAGTCACGCGCGCGAGCTTTAAATGAAAACGCTGCCTTATCCATGTGAGTTTACAACTAAGTGATGCATGGATAAATTGTTTGTTACCTATAGATCATTAAAAAAGTCCGCGCGGTCATACGTAATGTAATATATATTTTAAGGAAAACCTGCTGTACCTATAAGAACGTCAAAAAAATTGTCAAAGTTAATAGGGTGTTTTAAAAAGCTATTTATGTGTATTTGGTAATATTTTTTATCTAATTAAATACCTTAGTTAGCTTACGCATTTAACATACATTATAACTGCTTTTTACACCATACAATTTAAATGAATATCTTAGGAGATATGACGAAAAAAGAATTACGCGAGGCAAAATAAAATACTTAAACTGTTGGCTGAGCAACGCGAACGTTTCCTCGGTCTTCTATCCATACTCCAATGTTTTGATTTTTGGTTAATGTTGGATATATGAATGTAAGGATGTTTGTGGTTCTTTCACGTAAAGACTGCTGGATGGATTTTCATGAAACTTTCCAATAATATAGCTTACAGGTCGTTACGCTGCTCAATCCCCGACGTATCGACGCTGAGTTGGTTTTTATAGGCGTCGGCGCCGGCGTGTGGTCGTTACACTGCTCAAATCCCGACGTATCGGTACTGAGTTGGTGTTTATAGGCGTCGGCGTCGCCATCGGCATCGGTGACGGCGTTGGCGTCGGCGTATGGTCGTTACGCTGCTCAAATCCCGACGTATTGGTGTTGAGTTGGTTTTTATAGGCGTCGGCGTCGGCGTATGGTCGTTCCGCTGCTCTAATCCCGACGTATCGGTGCTGAGTTGATTTTTATAGGCGTCGGCGTATGGTCATTACGCTGCTTAAATACCGACGTATCGGTGCTGAGTTGGTTTTTATAGGCGTCGGCGTCGGCGTCGGCGTATGGTCGTTACGCTCCTCAAATCCCGACGTATCGGTGCTGATTTGTTTTTTATAGGCGTCTGCGTCGACGTATGGTCGTTACGCTGCTTAAATCCCGACGTATCGGTGCTGAGTTGGTTTTTATAGGCGTCGGCGTTGGTGTCGGCGTATGGTCGTTACGCTGCTCAAATCCCGACGTTTCGGTGCTGAGTTGATTTTTATAGGCGTTGGCGTCGGCATCGGCGTCGGCGTCGCCATTGGCTTCGGCGTCAGCGTCGGCGTCGCCATTGGCATCGGCGTCGGCGTCGGCGTTAGTTTTTAGCAAATCTTTCATGTGATGTGGTAATAAATTACAAGTTTTTTGGATTTTTATCAGCACTATGTAGGCTTGGTCATGCCAAATTTCAAGTCTCTGGGATAGTGGGAAGTAACCTGTAAATTTTGATTCCCTAGCGAAAGTTGAAAATACTCAAAAATGGCTGTAATTCGGTTATATCTTCTGAATGCGTAGATCTAAATTATTGATTGTATCTTTTGCAGCAAGGGAAATGCAGCATCTACATTTGGTATAAGTCGCAAATTGATACCTTCAGCCGTTGCCGAGTAAAAAAAGTTTTACGGGCGGATAGACAGACACAGGCACCGTAGTGAGACTGTAAGGGTTTGTACGAAGCCCTGAAACGGTAAAACTCTGAGATATCATTTACTAAAATGACATTGGGGCCATATGTGTTACTTCTTTAGAATTGTGCAAAAAAAGAAAAGCAAACGGACTATTTATTACTTAGCTGTAAAATGGCGTTATTGTTAGTTCATTAAATTTTTCGTTTCTAAATTTGCACGCGTACGGAGTCGCGGGCACTGTATGATATAACAAAATAGTGATTGTGAATCAAATCTCAATCTGTTTAAATTTCTAACATTATTTTACATTAATTAAATCTAACATACGCTATTGGTACCAATTCTAAGAGTAAGTACAACTAAACTTAACTAATAAATGAAAATTGTTAGTGTTTATAGCATTGTTCCGCAATGCTGACTGAACTTTCTTATTATAAAACTGTGTATTATAGAATCATGATTATCTTATATATAAAATTCACGTGTCACAGTGTTAGTTAGCGTACTCCTCCGAAACGGCTTGACCGATTTTTATGAAATTTTACATGCATATTCAGTAGGTCTGAGAATCGGCCAACATCTATTTTTCAAACCTTTTTTTTTTAGTTTTAGTATAGCAGAACAACGTTTGCCGGGTCAGCTAGTATTATTATAATAACGATAAGGAACCCTTCGTGTGTTAGTGTAACTTGTACTTGACAGTAGGACAAAAACACAGATACCTTATTATCGTATCGTATCGTATCGGGCTTTAAGTTGATCTATACATATAATAAAAATTTAAAAAGGTGATGTTTGTACTTTGAAGATATTGAATAAAGACCGCCTGTCCAATTGTTTTTAATTGAGCAGGCGGTCTAAATAAAAGCCAAAACAATGGTTTATAAAATTTTTGTGTGTCTTTTAATCTGTCTGTCTGTATATTTGTACGCGCATCACGCCAAAACTACTGCACAGAATTGAATATCGTTTGCGGTGATTTGTTGGCAGAGGTCTTACATAAAGTTAGAACGGCTACATTTTATTTATCACGGAATAATATCTAGTTCCTTCGGGAAAACCCTACTATAAGGTTTTTATTGCCCAGTCATCCAGATTTTTACGGGAAATGAAGTCGCGGGCAACAGTGAGTTAATAAATAAATGCAAATAAATTAGTAAATGGCGCTCTATAGTCTATGCCTACTTCCATGAGTGATGTTATGATGATGATGAGGATACAAATAAATATTCATTTTACACAAAGTCCTCTGATCCCTAGCCAAGTTATGGTTGCCTTATTACGGATACAATACAAAAAGTATTTTTTTTTTAATTCATTCATCTAATTTTGACATGCCTCTTGGTCTAGGGGTTAATGTATCGGAATGCTAAGTTCGCAGATTCAATCCCCGCACAGTACAATATTTGTATGATATTTATAAAGATCATACAAATGTTTCTACTGCGTCTGGGTGTTTTCTATGTATTATAAGTACTTATATGTCATTGTATTCTATCCGTATTCTGGTACCCATAACACAAGCATACCTATGTGATTAGTTTGGGACCAGAGATCGTTGTGTAGAATGTCCAAGAATATTTATTTATTTATCTATCGAATTCTATTTTGGTGGACTGAAATAGATTTGATCAACTAGTCTATTAGTGTGTATCATAAATAAAAAAATCCAAAACTATCCATTCCTAACAAGCTTCTTCGTTTTGTTTATATACCTAAAGAAAATAAACACTCAATGTATTCCAGTTCAAACAGTTTTATGTTCACTATTTTAATAAACCGTTTTAATAATATCCGCATTTAGGATTATTGTTAAGTCAAAGGAATGCACCAAAAATTTAATGGCGTTCGTTGTGAAATACTTATAATATATTGAACGTCATAAAAATCGAGGTCATTATTGTCTATATAGTAACGCCCAGAACTGCCTTGTAATGACATCCGGTAAGTATAAATATTACAGAGCGCAATGCAAAGTTAACAGTTGACCATTTACGGCGAAAGATATTGCTTCGCAGAGAAAACACAGACCACGTTCAATATGAATACGCTGGTGGTGTTATTCGCTTTTATCGTAGCAGCTTGCGGGTCTTACATACCGCTGGCGCAACCCCCACATCACCCAGCCGTGGTACTGGATGCACGTGGCCGTCCTCTCGACACAGCGGAAGTGATCAACTCACGTGCTCTACATCTGCAAGCTAAAGCCCTGGAAGCACACTACGGATATGCCGCACCCGCAGCCATCGTAGCCCCAATTGCCCACTCTGTCGCTGTCGCTCCCGTCGCCCACTCTGTAGCTGTCGCCCCCGTCGTGGTCGCCGCCCCCGCCGCCGTCTCCCACCAATCCCGTGTGGACGTCCGCAGCAGCCCCGCCGTAGTAAGCTACTCCGTCGCTGCCCCCATTGTAGCCCACGCCACTCCCCTGCTCGGTCACGGACATTACCTGCACAAGCGCTCCCTGGGCCACTACTTACACGCTTCACCTGTGCTTGCCGTGGCTCCCGCCGCCGTTTCACATCAATCTCGTATTGATGTCCGCACCAGCCCCGCTGTCGTCAGTCATGCTGTAGTTGCCCCCTACGCACATACCGCTGTCGTCCCTGTAGCGCATTCTGCTATTGCTCGCATCAACCACGCCGCAGTTGCCCCAATTGGACATGTCGCTCCCATCTATTCTGCTCCACTTGTACATGCTTGGTGAAAAACGAATATGACCGACACCTGAGATAACATGCCTAATACAAAGTAAAAACCAAAAAAATATTATTAAATAAAATATATTACATTTTTGGATTTCTTATTTGCAACTATATCGACGAGTACCTATTCCCTTTAAAACTATTAGATGTTTTGGTTCTACTTTTGCTAGCGAATAAGTAGCTACGTGATGACTAGGGACAAGTGAAAAGGATATGATGATAGTTTGACAAAATAAACATTGTGCAAAAAAATCGGCATTGTATTTAGCAATGTTGACCGTTATATTTTAATAATTAAAACAGAATTAATTAGACAAAAATAATATGGATTTCAACATAAAGTAATCCTTAGAACACGAAAACAATTAAAAAAAATATATAAAATGAATAATATGAGAAATGTTCTACATATTAAATGATAATAGGCCTTTGTTAGTTATTGTCAACCTTGCCGTATTAAAAATTATATGAGATAATTTAGCCGACATTAGACACCTTAACTATAAAAAAGCATATTTCTGTCCGTGTGGTGACTAAGAATACAAGTGACACCACCTCATCTCTTCCCCAGGGTGCTGTAAAAGCCAGCTAAAGGATATTATACATAGAGACCATCTTCTGTGAAAGACAGAAATCTCGAAAATAAACCATGTCGCAACACGCCTGGTCAGCGTGGCATAAAATAAAATAAAAAAATAAATATAATAAAGCCTTTATTATTTCATACATTTCACAATCACGATTCATTTTATATTATGCTATCTTCTGACCCCGGCTTCGCACGCATTAGTGGCCGAATGGAATTTGAAATCAAACATAAAATGAAAACTGAAATCTGAACTGAAATTAATAGATAATAAAATCAATACTGAAATCCATAGTAAAATTTACCTCAATCAACAATTGATACAAAATTCTATGTATATCTACTAAAATCAGAGTTAAATATGATACCAAAATGACAACTACAATTATTGGTACAAATCAAAACTAATACTAAGTTCAATTGTAATCAAAATTGTAAGAAAATATTAATTCAATACTGTAACTCTTCTTACTGTCAAAATAATAAAAAATAATCTATATACCTATTACCAAAAATTTGAACTAAATAGGTACCATACAAGGAGTTTCTCTTCCAAGCTACCGCGTAAATCGCATGTGTCAGTCTGGGGTTAAAACTTTCTTGGGGAAATTTAAAAAAAAATACCTATAAGTCGACGCATTCTATGTGTTGCTATGACAACTGTAAAACAAACAATATGGCTGAAGTATTATTTTATACCATATTTCATAAACATTTGCGTTTATTACTTCGTACAGAGTCTTTAGCGAAATAATATATACTTAGCCTATTTTACTTCCAGCACTATAAATTACCTTTACACCAACTTTTGTGCAATTCCATTCGGTAGATTTTGCGTGAAAGCGTCACAAACAAACAAACTCACTTTCACTTTTATTTATAAGTAAGGATATAAATATAGCGTGGCATAGTAGACCATAATCCCTCCCAAATTGGCTGGTGCCCAACAGTGGAACGTTGGTGGGCTGGAGATAGATAGATATTTCTAGTGTTCCGTAACAAAAACTAAAAGGGGACCTTTTTAATGAGACTTCGCTGCCAATTCGTCTGTCACCAGGCTATATCTGTAGAGAGTTGAAATTTTTACAAATTATGTATATCTGTTGGTGCTACAACAATAACTACTAAAAATCTGATTAAAAAGGTTTAAGGGGCTATCCATACAACAAAGTTTTTAGTGTAACTTGCTTATACGTTTAGACGACACGATAATATAATGGTAATGGTACAGAATCTTTCGTGGATAAGTCCAACTCGTACTTACTCGGATTTTAATTAATTTGCATTGAAACAAAGAGCAAATACGTATGTCGGCGACGCAGTTATGCGCCACGAAAACTTACCTATTTCATTTGTTAAATCTGTTAAAATTGAGTATTGATTATGAAACATTATGTGTGGTAAGACCGTATTGTGTGGCAGGGCTATGATAAGTGTTAATTTATAAGGTTTTACTTAATAATTTAGAAATAAGAATTTGTACTATGTAAATTTTGAATTATGAGGATGTGGTCCCTTGTTATTGAATAAATGCTCACCCTTTAAGTTTCATGATAATGGGTAGGGTTTAGAGATGGAAATAACGTTTAAATCATGTAGATTGACTTAATATTAATGAAACTATGATAGTTTTATGTTTGTTCTTTGTGATTTTTACAATATTTTTCTATGATAATGTACTAGAAAGTTTTTATATTCTAGACTATTATGGGTTATTATTATATTACATAATATAGTAAGGTAAGATGTATCTAACAACATAAGATGTATAAGAGTATTGATAATAATAAAAGAGAGAGAAGGAGTCTTAAGAGATCGATCAAGTGAAAATTGAAAGACAAAAGGGTCAGAATTACAAGGCCGTCAATACGGTAAAGGGCCGAGCCACCTAAGCAGGGCTCTTGCTTTGATTAATTACGAACTCGAATGAACTCGACACGAATACAATCGAACAAGAAAGGATAAGAACAAAAGGGACAAAAAGTCGCAGAAATAAAGATTGATCTCAGAAGACTGCCACCTCTTCTAATTAAGGATTGATCTTTCATTGATGCAAGTGTGGAAGTTTCCTCCTTTACGCATTTAGGGGTCCGTGGGATACGGGTCAACCAGCGAGGTACTTGTACCTGTAAAGGCCCGTGTCACTAGTTTGGCAAAAGTCGACTCCGGGTACTGGACGTGCCCTAGTCGAGTCCGCCACAACGTAACATACTATGTTCTCATAAAAAAATATTTTAAAAATTTTGTTTAAGAAAAAATGAAACTTTTGATTATTTAGATACATAGTATTTGAAAAAGATGTGTGTTTTTCTCGATTTTTTTGGAGGTTACCATCAGATCCTGACAAATGGGACCACACGGGGGGCACCAGCTTTCAAGTAATAATACAATCATTAAAATCGCTTCACCCAGTTAAAAGTTATGAGGTAAAAAACATAAAAAAAATAAAGACGAATTGAGAACCTCCTCTTTTTTAGAAGTCGGTTAATAAAGAATGTTAACGACATCGTAATTAACAACGTCTTTTTCGAAGTCATTGTGGGTAATCTCTGCCCCAGTTATATTTGTCCCTTTCAGCACTTTACACGGCGCTCGGGAATAGGGATAGCAATACCTAAGGCAAATACCTAAATTAGGACTGTAGTCCCCTCTTAAAACTGATCTTCATTGGTTATCTATGAGCTCTTGTATTCAGTTGTCCGGTAATATATAAATAATTTATAATCTATTCAATAACTCACTGATTTATTAGTCAGATAGTGGCTTACGCGAAACGGAACTGAATTAGCTCACAAGTATTTCTAAATAAGGCTTTCAAAACAGGTTTTCCCACAAGTTAGTCAACAGCCCGACGGCCTGGTAATATCGTATTGTTTTAGATTTTATGAGAAATAGTAAATTGTTGTATTTGATAAATGGCACAACAAACCGAACGGCATTTTTAAAAATTAGGTATTATCTAATTGGCATTGTAATATGACTATTTCATTTAAATCATTGAGTAAGAATAGATAAAAACATAAAGATTTCAGGTTTTTAGATAATACTAACAATTTAAGCAAACTACTACTTGCAATAGTCACAAATAAAACGTACATAGCTCTTAAATACAACGAATACAAACTGATCTTTGTCAAACCATACAATTACACTTTTTGTTGAGGCAGGTTCTACGCTATAAATTCAAACAACAGCATAGGATATAAATATTATTTTATTGTTTGTCTATTCATTTCAATTAAAAACTATTAAAATGAAAACTACAAATAAATTCGTCTAATCTCATTTACGCTTCACCAGTAAGTGGCTCTTAAATGATGAGGTGCTGTCCACAGAGCAGAATGAGCGATAGGTGTGTAATGCGATACAGCTGGAGCTACATATATAGCAGGGGCAGAGTATACAGCAGGAGCGACGTGAGTGGTCACCACAGCTGGTTTAGAGATCACGTCAACACGGCTCTGATGGGAAACAGCAGAAGGCAAGGTGTGGACAACGGGAGCTACAACATGGGCAAGAGAACGCTTCTTCAAAAGATGTCCGTTAATTCCATGTGAGTAGGCACCGTAGCTGGGAGTCCACAGAGAAGAATAAGCAGAGTACAAGGGAGCTGCGTGGCCAATTGGAGCAATAGCAGCGTGAGATAGGATAGCGGGGCTGGTGCGTACGTCAAGACGCGCCTGATGGGAGACAGCGGCGGGTGCTACGGCCACTACGGGGGCAGCGTGAGTGAGCACGGGGGCAGCCACAGCATGCGACACGACGGCGGGTCTGGAGATGACATCCACACGGGACTGGTGGGACACGGCGGCGGGAGCCACGACTGCATGCGCCACCACGGGAGCGGCTACGGCGTGGGACACTACGGCGGGGCTGGAGATAACGTCGACGCGAGCCTGGTGTGACACGGCAGCAGGGGCGGCGTGTACGTAGTGGCCCAGGGAGCGCTTGTGTAGGTAGTGTCCGTGACTAAGCAGGGGAGCGGCGTGGGCTACGACGGGGGCAGCGACGGAGTAGCTTACCACGGCAGGGCTACTGTGGACGTCCACACGGGATTGGTGGGAGACCGCGGCGGGGGCGGCGACCACGACGGGGGCGACAGCTACAGAGTGAGTAACGGGAGCGACAGCTACAGTGTGGGCAATTGGGGCTACGATGGCTGCAGGTGCGGCATATCCGTGGTGTGCTTCCAGGGCTTTAGCTTGCAGATGTAGAGCACGTGAGTTGATCACTTCCGCTGTGTCGAGAGGACGGCCACGAGCATCCAGCACCACGGCAGGGTGATGTGGTGGCTGTGCTAGCGGTACGTAAGACCCGCAAGCCACTGTGGCAAGAGCGAATAACACCACCAGCGTATTCATTATAAACGTGGTCTGTGTTTTGAGATTCGACGAAACACGCGATCACTTCAAACCGTGTTACGGCCGACTGATACATTTCACTCACTATTGAACTCTTTTATACCCTTAGCGGTCAAAATAATTAAGCTGTATCTACATGCACTGTATAATTTCACAGATCTTGAATTTTAATAGTGAAATAATAGGTAGTGTACAATGTCATACGTAATTATGAAAGTAGTCAACCTTGCACTAAGGTAATTCGCGTACCTACTTAATCATACTTCCGACTCGACACCGTGTATCTTAATAAATACATGTTGAGAAACATCTAAATAAATCATTGACCTGTCCAAGTGGTGACGAACAATGAATAAATAGGTACAAGTTAGTGTCAACACCCAATTTCACCCCACGGGATGTTGTACAATTGTACAAATCATAAAAAAAGAAAAGGTTTTATTTGTAAATAGAATTTTCTGCTCTTTACATTAGTTTAGATATCACCGTTCCAGAGATACAGACTGATGACGGACAGACGAAACTGGTTAAGCCTAAACATTAACCGATACCAAGGTGAGGGTCGTTAGCGCGAGCCACTTACCACCGGCCAAGATGTTCGTTTGTTAACCTAGTAATAAAAAAAACACCGACTAAGTTTGAATTGTACTCGCACACAAAGGATTCCATACCATCATCCTCATAATAATATACCTAGCAGCAACTTTGAAACGTCATTTTTAAAAATTTTAACTCACTAGCTTCTCAGACTAATGGACGGACGAAACGTGAAGTCTCGGTAATGGGGTCCCATTTTAGCTCAAATCCAATTTTATATATAAAATTATCGTGTCACAATGTTCGTGCTCATACTCCTCCGAAACGGCTTGACCGATTCTTATGAAATTTTTTATGCATGTTCAGTAGGTCTGCGAATCGGCTATCTATTTTTCATACCCCTAAGTGATAAGGGTTTTCCACTCCTGACATTTGTATTGCAAAACAACGTTTGCTGGGTCAGCTAGTATATCTACAAATAGAGTACATGAATTGCTAGGTATAACTCTTTGTAACCTTAAAAGTGCATCAACATAATAGGTTAAAATATTTCTCTTATTCGCCTTATCCGTGTGGTGACGGATTAAGAATACAAGTGTCACCACCCCATCTCCTCCCAAGGGTGCTGTAAAGGGATATTGCACACAGATAGCATCTTCTGTGAGAGACGGAAAACTCGAAAATAAACCCTGTGTCGTGTTGGAACAGAGTTTTTTTTCGAGTTTTCCGTCGCCTGGTCAGCGCGGCACAGTAGACCATAATCCCTCCCAAAGTGAAGGAGGCCTGTGCCCAACAGTAGGACGTAAATGGGCTGGAGAAGAATTTGCCTTGAAAAGCCCTTCATCATCATCATAACATCACGCCTTGTTACCATGGGGGTAGGCAGAGACTATAAAGCGCCATGTACTACGATCCAAAACATTTTATTTTAATATCCTACTCAAGCATCTAAATAAAAAAGAATGAAAATATTTGCATTCATATTTAGCAATCGTGAATATTCGCAAATCACAACTCACAAAGGCTAAGCTACGCAATGATTCTTGTTTATTAGGACAACTAATTAATTTTAAAGATAATCCTTTAACTACATAATTAAAACATATACTAATTATAATGGTTAGACGAGCTTCGTGGTCGAGTGGTTCATGTAATGGACTGCCGTTCACTAGGTCGCTGCGCTTCACTGTTCGATTCCCGCTAAGGACAATAATTTGTGTGATATTTATAAGTACAAATGTTTGCACTCTGCCCGGGTGTACACTATGTAGGTATTTGCAAAACAAAAGTAGTATATTATGTATTCTATCCGTATTGTTGTACCCACAAGCTATAAGCTTAGCGTGGCTAAAGAGGAAAAAAACAATTATGTGAAACTAACTGGTTTAAGTTTCTTATAACAAGTCATCTAAAATTTCACGCGAACAAAATCGCGGACAACAGCCAGTAATAAAATATTCATAAATATTAAGCACATATTAATATCATTTTTTTTTTTTTATTTAATATCATTTTTATCTCTTTATTAGGTTTGACAAGGATCCTGATTACTTCAATAAGAATCCCACGGATTTTTTAAAGTAATTATTACACGTTAACTAAACATTTTTTAATTATTTCCTTAATATATCCGTTTATTAGTGACTAGCTGTTGCCCGCGTCTTCGTACGCGTGAAATTTAGAAATCAATCCTTAACAAACAGAAGTTTACTCTTCTGCTCAATAGATGGCGTTGTATGTTTTTTAAATCGCGCTATTGTTTCATTCCACACATTATTTTAGTATTCCACGCTATTGTGTCATCATCCGGATTTCGCACTTATATTAGTAAGGATAATGCCGCCTACACACGTTACGATAAACCATAACGAAAAAACTGCGCAGTTTTATCGAACGATTTTTATGGACGACCGCGGTCGTCAGTTCTCCTCACAAGCTCGTGCAAGTAGCATGTCGTCAACAGTTACAGACGATAAATTATAATATTAAATAAACAAATATCACAAGAAGTTTTTATCCGCCTCGATAGATGGCGTTGTGCCGTCTCGCTACATCACGCTATTGTTTCGTTTGACGCATTTACGTATAACCTTGACAAAATATTTGCTCAGTATCACATATGTACACATAAGTGAATAAACTAGGGGTGGGTCGTTAACAGATTTTCCGTTAACGAAACGTTAACGTTAATTGGAGTTCGTCAACTAGTTGACCAACTAGCAGCAACAAGTTTGCTCGTAAAAAAAAAAAAATAAAAAAAAAAAAAATAAAAAAAAAAAAATAATAATTACTACCAAGCCACGCTGACCAGACGTGTTGGCACCGGGTTTGTTTTTCCTTACCTGGTTTTTACAAAACCCTGGTAAAGAAATGGGGTGGTGACATCAGTATTTCGAGTTTTCCGTCTTTCACAGTTGATGTTATCTGTGTAGGTACAATATTCCTTAGCTGGTTTTTACAAAACCCTGGTAAAGAAATGGGGTGGTGACACCAGTATTTCGAGTTTTCCGTCTTTCACAGTTGATGTTATCTGTGTAGGTACAATATTCCTTAGCTGGTTTTTACAAAACCCTGGTGAGGAAATGGGGTGGTGACACCAGTATTCCAGTATTTCAAGTTTTCCGTCTTTCACAGTTGATGTTATCTGTGTAGGTACAATATTCCTTACCTAGTTTTTACAAAACCCTGGTGAGGAAATGGGGTGGTGACACTAGAATTCCAGTATTTCGAGTTTTCCGTTTTTCACAGTTGATGTTATCTGTGTACAATATTCCTTAGCTGGTTTTTACAAAACCCTGGGAAGGAAATGGGGTGGTGACACCAGTATTTTGAGTTTTCCGTCTTTCACAGTTGATGTTATCTGTGTAGGTACAATATTCCTTAGCTGGTTTTTACAAAACCCTGGTGAGGAAATGGGGTGGTGACACCAGTATTCCAGTATTTCGAGTTTTCCGTTTTTCACAGTTGATGTTATCTGTGTAAAATATTCCTTAGCTGGTTTTTACAAAACCCTGGGAAGGAAATGGTGTGGTGACACCAGTATTCTTAATCCGTCACCACACGGAGGGCTGTCAGGACTGTCTCGTTTTTAAGTTTTCCGTCTTTCACCTTTCACAGAAGATGTTATCTGTGTGCAATATTCCTTAGCTAACTTTTATAGCATCCTTGGGAGAAATGGGGTGGTGACACTTGTAATCTCAATGCGTCACCACACGGAGGAACAGTGATTCATAACATTATTATTTAGGAAAATATCTCTTAACTAAGTAATTTTAAAGTTCACTATTGTACCTATATCATAACAGTCGCTTACGATCTTTCGTTTTAAGAAGTATAATTTCTTTGAGAAAACATTGACAAGAAACGAACATTGAAAAAATTTAAACATTGAAAAAAACTGAACATTGAATTCAATGTTTAACTCTTAAACATTAAAAGAAACGACCATTGAAAAAAATTTAACATTGAAAAAAACTGAACATTGAAATCAATGTTTAACTCATAAACATTGAAAAAAACGAACATTGAAAAAACTGAACATTGAATTCAATGACATCATTAAATTCAACTAGTTGATTCCGAAACGGTTAACCATTGAAACGTTGACGAGAGGTCAACTAGTTGATCAACTAGTTCGTTAATTCAATGCTCATCGCTAGAATAAACTACATTTACATAAAAAATTTATGTACATTTCACACATTGTCCTCAGGTCCCAAGCTAAGCTTATATGCTTGAGTCTTTGTGATATGGGCTATGTATGTGGTATGGAGTCCATACCACATAACCCATATCACAAGGACTCAAGCATGTATGGAGTATGGAGTTACTAGAATAGTTTATGGAACCGTTATTGGCGGTTACACCAGGCTGAGTGGCGCCATCAGCGCCATGTGATACGTTGTTGTAAACATTTGTGAAATATGACCAACTCTAAACAGCTGGTACTGACATCTGTTGTTTTTCTAGTGTAGTATTTCATACGGTATCAAGTTATATTCTTCAAGCGTTCAAATAGTAATGCATTTTTGCGGGAGATGGCATTATTCACAACGTTTTTTACAACTTTTCGTGTGGCACCGAGGGTTGCCGGGGCGCCATCTAGTTTAATTATAAAACATCAATCACTTAACAACATCCTTGAAACTGCGCGGCTGTCCAAAATCAAAACCTAGCAAGTGACGTTTTTTTATTTCGTTTTCCTAAACCAATTATTTCCCAATTTTCTTACTGCGTCTGATGCAAAAACAACTGTATTTCTATCTTACATAGAATCACAGATACAAGCATGTATAAACCTAGCAACCAGCACTTCATACTTGTTGATTACAAAATGAAAAAGCATCTGCTGAAAAATTTACTCAAATGTAACTTGCTAGGTTTGGGTTTTGGACAGCCGTGCGGCGGCGAACACACCGCCAACAGCGTCACGTCATTGCTGCGTATTTCGCACGGAAGCAAGAAACAAACGGGCGTGGACGGTGTCCGCGCACGACAACTACACCAGCAGCCAAACCCGTAGTGACCTTTGTCGCTACGGTAGACAGTGCGCCCAACTCATTGGTGGAGCCGGGGAGGCTAAAAAAATAAAAGGAAGAGAAGAAGAAAATGCCGCCGCAGCGAAAATCGAGTCCGCACCATCCCGTCAGAAGGCGCCCAAACAAGCCGCACCGCCAGTAACGGCGCCCACTGAGCAGTACGCAGCGCCCGCCGTGTCCATAGCGGCGCTTGCCGCGAAACAGGTGCCCGCCGCTCCAGCCGTGGCGCCTGCCGCTCCTAAACCCCCTATCCATAGAATGGACGCTGAGACTGCCAAACTCGTCATCGAGTCATCCGCCGAAATAAACTAAGTTTACAAACGATTTGAAAACCTCCTCTTTTTTTTTAAGTCGGTCAAAACTACCCAGACGCAGTACTTACTATTTATAAAAATTAATTGGCTGTCCCGCGCAGGAATCGAACCCCTTGACCTTTTGAGCGGCCGCAGTAGTCAAATACATGAACCACTAGACCACAAGGACCGTCGATCAAGCGGTCAGAAAATCGAAACGATTTTAAGAAATAAAAATTGTATCTTCCTTCGACGAACGATAATTCGCAGCAAATGTTCTACAAACGAACGAAAAATCGAAGATCAAGAGATCGCACAGTTTTATCGTACGATAATTTAGTGCGCGCTAAACAACGCACATTTGACGAACGATTCGATTTGCAGCGATTTTACATACATTTTTTAAAAAAAGAATACCCAAATTGAACTGCACAGTTTTGTCGGCCGACTTTTCGTTCGATAAATCGTAAGGTGTGTAGGGACCTTAAGGATAGTGGTCCCCGCGACTTCATTCCATATGCGGAGAATTTAAAAAAAAAACCCACTTTTTGCAACACGCCCCTGTTGACCGCAGCGTGATGTTATATAACTTATAGCCTTCCTCGATTAGTGTACTATCCAACACTGAAAATTTTTTTTTAATCGGACCATTGGTTTTTGAGATTAGCGCGTTCAAACGAACAAACAAATAAACTCTTCAGCTAAAGTATAGATTTGGCTCATAATTTTAAGTATAGATTTGGTATACGTATGTCTGTCTGTCCGTTTCTTTGTCAAAGCGTTTTTTAAGCGGTACTGTATAAATTCATTAAAATTATCAAATAATTTTTGCGTGAACTAGCAACAAACAGCCTTAGGTATATCATGTATATTATGTTCTTAAAAACTTCTAGGTACGTTTATAATATTAGTAGGATATGATAAATACTTATGGTCTTATTCATAATGACTTTTCGGATGTTTAAACGAATATTTTATCGGAGAGATAATAAACGTTTTAGCGTAAAAAGACTATTATAAATAACTAGTATTGACAATTTTCGCGAACCGATTTTAGCGAATTTTTAAACCTCCGATAAGTCATTATGAATAAGACCATTAGAGTATTAATCCAAAAAGAGTTGACATTATAAGGCGACCCCGTATCTTAGTGTGCGTGGGCTAATTTTAGATGGGGCGTGCGTAGCGACCAACATAATAGTTTTTTTTAATAAATTTTAAACGACTTCCTGCTTTTGAAATTTGAGGGTTTTAGGAAGATAACCATCAGATCCTGGTGCCAATGGGACCTAAAGGGAACCACCAGCTTTAAAATAAAAAATCATTAAAATCGCTTCGCACAGTTAAAAGTTATGAAGTAACAAACTTAAAAAAGAAAAAAAAAGAACATACAGACGAATAAACTAAATTATAATGGAAGAAATGATAACCATAAGCGGGACTTGAACCCGCGACCTCGGAATGCCGTTCCGTCGCTCTCCCATCTGAGCTATTATGGTCCACGCAAATGTTTACCAAATTTTCCACTACAATCATCTCAATGCGAGTTTTAACATCGTGCGATGTTTTTTCGTACAACGCCATCTATTGAGCGGTTTGCATCAACTCCATCAATCGATCAGTTAGCGTTCTTTACAGAACACAATTGGACCGAAGTAATGGCTGTACATGTATTTCTACATTAATATATTAATATTTTGCGATTGACTCGCTATGCTTTTACTAAATAAACTAAATTATAATGGAAAAAATGATAACCATAAGCGGGACTTGAACCCGCGACCTCGGAATGCCGTTCCGTCGCTCTCCCATCTGAGCTATTATGGTCCACGCAAATGTTTACCAAATTTTCCACTACAATCATCTCAATGCGAGTTTTAACATCGTGCGATGTTTTTTCGTACAACGCCATCTATTAGAGGTCGCGGGTTCAAGTCCCGCTTATGGTTATCATTTTTTCCATTATAATTTAGTTTATTTAGTAAAAGCATAGCGAGTCAATCGCAAAATATTAATATATTAACATACAGACGAATTAAGAACCTCCTCTTTTTTTCCTCGGCACCACGCGACGTGTCAGTGTTTTTGTCAGCAGCAGCTCCAGTTAATTTAATACTCTATTGATAAATAGCAATCAATTGAAACGAACACGCGAAGGCAATACAATATTCCGTGTAATTTATATATTTAGCTATGTAAGTGTTTTTTGACACTTAGCGGTATGTTGAACTCAGTAATATGATATCGTAGGCACATGTAAAACGCGGAAGGTTAAATTGAACGTTATTATTGAGATAAAAGAGTTGAGAGAAAATTATTTGAGTTCGATAAACCTATAATAGAATTAATTCTGGAACTCTAAGCTTTTATGATCATGATATCTTTATTTTTATTCTAGTTCTTAACGTTCCGTATCAAAAGGTAAAACAGAACCCAAATACTGCTGGTAAGGAACCACAGAAAAGAACACCACCGGTGATCAGAAGACGTTGCGTGAAATGTACTACTAAAGTTTTTCGGTCGGTTTTCTTACAACGAAGTGCTAAGGGCTGGAATAATTTGCAGATGTCAGTGTTCCCCGAGACAACAACTTACAATGTAGTCACGTTCAAAAATAGAGTAAATGGGCTTTTTACATAGTTAATGCGCCTTACCATCATAGATTCCGAAAATCCATCGATCAGAAAATGTCCAAGAATTTGATTAATTTATTTTTTGCCTAGACATAGGGAAATAAATATCATATGTAAAATTAGGCACACAGATTATGCGGGAAAACCCGGGCATCATCACGGAAGCAGCAACTAAACGGATTTCCAAAGGTCGCGAGTTCGAATTTGAATCTCAGTTTTAATCATGTTTTCAGCATTATTTGATTTGTTAAATAAATCTTTAGATAGTCAATTGCATGATATTTGAAAATATTAAAATCTACACTACGTACGTGCAAGATCTGGTACGATCTTCCTGCTACGGTGTTTCTCCAATACTACGACTTGGGTTTAAGAAGAGTAATATTTTCACGGTAGGCGGCGGTTTGGTTGTATCTTGGTGTTGCTGAGTCCATGAGCAGCGGATGCTACTTACCATCAGGTGCCATCTCGTCTGCCACCGTAAACAGTAAAAAAAAATACTAATATTATAAAGCTGAAGAGTTTGTTTGTTTAAACGCGCTCATCTGAGGAACTACTGCCTTGTCTGATTTGAAAAATTCTTTCGGTGTTGGATAATATATTTATCTATGAGCTATATAAAATCGATAGGCTATATAAAATCACGCTGCGACCAATAGGAGCGAAGCATAAATGAAAAATGTTGTAAAAACGGGGAAAACGTTCTAATTTCCACGCGTAAGGGGTCGCGGTCAACATCTAGTATGTAAATAAAATAAATAATTTAATAGATAGATAGATAGATAATTCTTTATTTGCACAAACACCAATTTTACACAGAATTTGAAAAGAAAATACAGTCTTAAAAGCTATTGTACAAAGGGCGGCCTTATCACTAATGTAATTTCTTCCAGGCAACCGTATAATGGATAGAATCTAGAATAGACATCGCGGTGGTTGTTGGTGTCATATATATTAAATATTAAATTGAATATATGAATAAATACATACCTAAATCTAATCAATATACATACTTATACATAAGTACGATATAATAAAAAAATTATAATAATAAAAACGTTTATTGTTCAGAAAAGGACATTACAGGTATATGTAAAACTCTAGTCTCCACACTAGGATTCCCTGTGTTGTATATGATATAAGTAAAAGATATAAGTAAAACTACTATATAATATACATACACACTATAAAAATACTAAAATTTATTTAAACACTACTTTAATGATAGATAATATTTCGATAGTTTTAACTTAAAATTAGAAAGAGATTGTGCTTGTCTAATTTGTAATGGTAGTTTGTTCCATAGTGATATAGCTGGCACAGTGAAGGATTTACCATAAAAATTTGTACTATGCTTCGAAACATTCAATCTCAGATTTTCAGATGTTCTCAGATTATTTGCGTGTGGACATGTCGGAACACAAAACGAGTTTTCAGATATTGGGGAGTATTGGGATTAAATAATATGTTATATAGTAGCTAAAGAATATGAGTATTCCGGCGAAGGCGAATGGGAAGCCACTTGAGCTTTTTGCGAAACTCAGAGACATGATCATATTTGCGCAGACCAAATATAAATCTTATACAGACATTTTGAAGTCGCTCAAGATTATCGAGTTGTGCTTCGGTGAGATTGACATAACTGACATCAGCGTAATCTAAAATTGGCAGGAGCAAAGACTGGGCGAGCGCTACTTTTGTGGGAATTGATAAAAGAGATTGTAATCTTCGCAAGGACTGAAGCAAAAAGTTTGCGACTTACTGCTTGTAGTTGTGGACTCCAAGATAAAGTGCTATCAATAAGAATACCTAGATTCTTTACGTCGTCATTTATTTTCAAATTGATACCATATGAATGTGATACCATATGAATTGATACCATGATTTAATCATCTTTATTACCGCAACAATACGTTGAATAGCATAAAAATTACAAACACACAGTAAAGAACTAAAATTAACAAATTATAAAAAACTACCGTAATAAATTGCTGTAGTACAAAATAAGAATTTAAATAAAATCTGGTAATTTTAATTTAAAATTAAATCTGCCAGTAATTTACTGTAAATGTTATTTACATTGAAAAACAAACTAGTTATTGTCTGAATATCGCTTGTTGTATTTTGTTTTTTTTAGCAAAATAAACAGTCTCGCCATTATTTTTGAAAACACGTTTATTTTATTTTTGGCGGGCTGAGTGGTCGAGTGGTTCGTGTAACGGACTGCCGTTTACGAGGTCGCGAGATCGATTCTCGCTTGGCACAATCATTTGTTTGATATTTACAACTGTCATACAAATGTTTGTACTGCGTCTGGGTGTTTTCTTAGTTAAGTAGTATATGTTTTCTATCCGTATTCTCGTACGTATAACACAAGCATATAAGCGTAGCTTGGGACTAGAGGATGTTGTATGAAATGTCCATGAATATTTATTTATTTATTGTATGGTAAAGCAGTCGACAAGCCTCGTAGTGCAACGACTAACGAACGAAACGACTTCTGTTCACGAGGTCGCAGGTTTGAGTCAGGACAATTGTTTTTGTGTTATCACACAATTATATAACTATAATTCTGATGATTCCGATGTTTTCTATATATTATAAGTACGTATGTTGTAAAACAAAGTTGTTATTTTTGTATATATTATATGTCCTTATATAAGCTTATATCTTCAAAACCATGCAACGGATTTTGACGCGATTTTTTTAAAAAGATAGAGTGGTTCAATAGCATGGCTTTTTTGTATATTTTTTTAAGGTTTGGTTCCTAAATAACACGCGTACGAAGTCGTGGGTAACAGCTAGTCTATGTATTTCCAGAAAACAGTATAATGTACTTTAGTACAAATAACCCAAGCAAATAAGCTTAGTTAAAAGCCACAGGATATTTATTTTATCCCGCCCAAACAGGTGGGAGGACTGTCTCCCTTTTTCTCTCTCTCTCTCTCTCCCTCCAGCCCGTTGGACACGACTCTAATCTGACTTGAGTCCAACAGTAAATGGTATATCCGCTAAGAAGATAAGAAGAATTTAAAATAGACAGCTTTTTTATTTTAGTGAACTTAAAATAATAAAACTGTTTCTGTAACTTCGTTAGCGGGCCTCGTGGTCGAGTGGTTCATGTAGCGGACTGCTATTCACGAGGTCCCTGGTTCGATTCCCGCACGGGGTAATCATTTGCGTGAGATTTATAATTGTCATACAAATGGCTGTACTGCGTCTCGGTGTTTTCTATGTAATACTAGCTGGCCCGGCAAACGTTGTTTTGCCATAGCAAAAAAAAAAGTAAAAAAACAAAAAATTTAATTAAAAATGAACTATAAACCTCACGGAGCCCGAGACCTTTCCAACGAATGCAAAACCGTGGAAATCGGTCCGTGCGTTCTGGAGTTATAGCGTCAGGAAGGAAAACCCGACTTATTTTTATAGGTATAGTAGATAAGTATGTATTTATAAAAAAACAGTAGTTTTTGTAGTCTATCCGTATTCTAGTACCCATAACACAAGCATATAAGCTTAGCTTGTGACCAGAGACGTTGTGTAAAATGTCCATGAATACATATCTTGAAAAATATTGCAAAATTTAAATAATATTTACAATAATGTTAAACACATTTTTAACGATTTGTAACAATATTATAATTGAATATTGTTGTTTTTTAAATATCATTTATTTATGAATTAGACTATTAATTTAATAGTATATGTATGTATATTTTGTATATTATTATTTCGTAATGAATTTAAATAGGTTACCAAGAGCTGTTTAAAACTCAGTAAAATAATACTGTGATTATTTTAAACTGGTTGCTGCCCGTAACATCGTACGCGAAGGACTTTGAAACTATACCTTTACAACTTATTCGTATAAATCTACCTCTTGCACCATACTGTCTATTAAAAATTGGTGTTTTGAAGATTTGCGCACTCGTAGGGTCATTGTAAAGTAACGGCTTTGTTTTATAAGATGTAGAGATTGGTTAGGAACTGTATTAACTAACTAGCTACGAGCCTTTAAGACGGTACAATACCAAATTATGCTCCATACAAAAGTATGGTACTTCCGTTTTTTCTTCGCGAAAGTTAAACCGATTTTAATAGTTTTTGCGTTATATTATAGATAAAGAGTTTATTTATGCTTCTATCACTTTCTTTTTTTCAAAACATAATAACTAAAAGAAATATGACGATCCGAAAAACCCACTTTTTTCGGTTTTCTTTAGATAAAGTTGCAGCGTCTATCACACAAATTTGGTAAAGTTTTACCACAAAAGAAAGTGATAGAAGTATAGATATACTCTTTATCTAAAATATAACGTAAAAACTATTAAAATCGGTTTAACTTTCGCGAAAAAAAAACAGAAGTACGAAACGTCTTTTTTCAAAGAATTCGTAGGTAAAATCCGCTTCATCTATATTTGTCCCTTTCAGCGCGGCGCTCGGAAATAGGGATAGCAATACCTTAGCCAAATACCTAAATGAGGAGTACAGTACCCTCTTAAGCGGTTTATGTAACGGACTGCCGGACGTTATCTGTGTACAATATCCCTAAGCTGGCTCTTACAGAACCCACGGAAGGAAAAGGAGTGGTGACATTTGTATTCTTAATCCGTCACCACACGGAAAATGACCACCACATGCCCATTGAAATATTAAGTTCAAGCTAGTCTTACTTATGTTTACTATCATTATATGCATACCCGCGACTTTATCCTCTTGACTAGGTACTCAGGTTGATACCTGAGTACCTAGTCAAGAGGATAGCAAGAGGCTTAGAACTTTAGCATCTGATGATGCTAAAGTTCTAAGCCTTTCTCCGTCCACTGATTATCATCCTCTGCGACAGTCGGAAATCTTGAAACTGAATCCTGTGCCTACCCAGCTGGTCAGCGCGACATTGGTAGACTCAATGCTGAACAAGCTAAAGTAAATGACAATATACACAAAGTATACAAATAGCAGGATATATATCCATGAGAATTTTATCTGAATTTTATTGATACTGCATGACAAACAGTCACATTATCACACTAAAACTACCAAATTAGGCAATAATCATTAACGCTTATGTTATGTAAAAAAAATAAATATTGAACCTAATTCTCACTAAGTGGTTTTTGTAAACTTAATCTTAATTTGACGAGCCTCGTGGTTGAGTGGTTCATGTAACGGACTGCCGATTAAGAGGTCGCGGTTTCGATTCCCGCTCAGGACAATCATTTGTGTGGTTTTTCTAATTGTCATACAAAATATTTGTCTAGGTGTTTGTATTTACAAAAGAAAAGTAGTATATGTATTTTATCCGTACACTGGTACCCATAACACAAGCATATAAGCTTAGCTTGGGACCAGAGGACGTTGTGTGAAAAGTCCATGAATATTAAAAAAAAATCAAAAAACTGTAATGTAAATGAAATACAATTTATTGGAAAAATATATACAATGTTTGAATACGAAATTCACATTATAACAGTATTAAATACTATTACTTTTTACCAGTTATAGTAAGTAGGCACGATTCCATTGTAGTAAGTATTGACCGGATTTGCGTAGTAGCGGGCGTCGACCACAGGATCAGCCAACACTGGGGCGACTGCAACCGGGGCGTAATCGTATGGAACAGTTGCAACCACAGCAGGAGAGTCGTGGACATCAACACGTGATTGGTGAGATACTGCTGTAGGTATAGTATAAGTGAATGGGCCAACGTATGGGGCAGCTACGGCCATGCCAACAATAGCGAATAACACCACCAACGATTTCATTTTGAAGGTCTGTGTTTATAAACAATTAAAGACGATCACTTCGTACCGTTCTTGGTCGACTGATTAAGTTTCTTAAAAACGACATCTTATTTATACTCCTGATTATAATCTTAATAGTTTATTTGGACGTCACAATGTCGTCCTTGTTTTTTAGAAAAAAGAACTGGGTAAGTATGACAAACTCTTTATAAAGGATACTTGACATTTTCCATAGTACTTCATTATATGATTAGTGATCATATCATGCAAAAAAACTTGTTACGATCAGGAATATTTTTTAGATCAAGGACAAATAATTATTACTATGTTTCCGCAATTAGAGATATTTAAAGGTGGACGGTTGTAACAGTCACACGTTTATAATACGGTTATTATAGTCACAATTTTCAATAACAAAGAAATAATTATTGTAGAAAATTGTATTTTTTTTATAACTACTTAATATTTTCCTGAAAAAAAATGTACCATAGGAAACAAGGAACTTATTGCAAGTGCAGCATTGCAATAGATAGATCGATCGCGATCTGCAAATCTTTTTTAGATTCTTATTCTTTTCTATTCTATTTTATATGTTATCATTATCACAAATAAAATATTTTTATTTGCTTTACGCCAAAACTGCAGCATGGAATTGAATAGGTATCAGTGATAGGTACATTGCTAGAAATGTAACTTAAAGAATAGATTACATTTTATCCCGGAATAATATCTAATTCCGTCAGGAAAACCTGTTTTGAGTTTGTTATTGCCCGGATGTTCGAAAGAACGAAACGGATTTTGATGCGGTTTTCATAGGCTGTTTAGACGTTGCTTAAATTGATAAATATACTTTAGTTCATTATATACTCTGTATAATAGCATGGAAAATTGTAAGAAAGAAAGAAAGATAGATAAATACGAAGGAAGTTAATAAAAGCGACAACAAAATGAAAATAAATCGGTACCAAATCCAAGACTGAAAATGCACAACGTATAAAATATTAAAACTCATGTTATGTTTTAATTAAGATTATTTATATTTCCGCATTCACGTTACTTTTGTAATGTTCATATTTGTAGGAAATAATAGAATTTATTTAATTAAGTACCAGTTTTTATAGTGAATATGGCAGACTTGGTAACTGGCGCTCAAGGACATATCTATATAAGTACTAGCTGACCTGGCAAACGTTGTTTTGTCATACAAATGTCGGTGGGGGGGGAGGCATTTAAAAATTAAAGGTTGTCCGATTCTCAGACCTACTGAATATGCATGTAAAATTTCATAAAAATCGGTCAAGCAGTTGCGGAGGAGTACGGTAACTAACACTGTAACTTTATATATTAGAAGATATTAGTTGTTACCTGCAACTTCATACGCATGGAATTTAAAAATAACAACAAATTATACAAAAAAAACCATCACCTTGTACCACTCTATCTTTGGAAAAACCGTATTAAAATTCGTTGAAAATATAAACTCACATAGGGATATGTATACATACAACGATAACGACTTTGTTTTATAATAAGTAAAGATAACGTTAAGGTATAAGAATACTTGTATTGTTTAGAGTATAAATATTACCTATATGATTGAATATTATTAAAAACCCCGTAACAACTGATCGCAGAGAACACCTAACAGCTCAGTCTTACCCGTAACTATGGCGAAAACTCTACCAAACGAGTGGCCAAAATTTAAAACATATAAGCGCGTCTCAAACCGTAAAAAAAAGGTTTTTCTTATTAAAACATTGGTACAAATTCTACACGTAATACTAAACTTAACTAAAAAATTAAATTTGATTGTGTCAATAACACAATTCGGCAATGTTAATTGAACTTTCTTATTATAAAAGCTGTGTGTAATAGACTAAAAATTTTAATTTATAAATGTGTACAATGAAATAGCCAGTTAATCAAAATATACCATAGTTGTTTTCAATTTTTAAGTTAAGTTCAGTATAGTTGTGCACGTAGAATTGATACCCTTATCTATACTTCTATATACTAATATTATAAAGCGGAAGAGTTTGTTTATTTGTTTGTTTGTTTGAACGCGCTAATCTCAGGAACTACTGCTCCGATTTGAAAAATTCTTTCAGTGTTGGATAGTACATTTATCGCGGAAGGCTATAAGCTATATAACATCACGCTGCAACCAAAAGGAGCGAAGCAGAAGTGAAAAATGTTGCATAAACGGGGAATGTATTCTAAATTCCACGCGTACGGAGTCGCGGGTAACAACTTGTCTATCTATAAGTATCAATGTTTAATATTAATACTATAAACGTACTTTTAAACGTACTTTTGTATGTTTGTAACGAAACAAACTAAGAATCGAATTTGGATAATACTATTGCCATTGGTTTGGTATTTATTACGTAGGTACTAATTGTTATCCCCGACTTCATACCTGTGGAATTCCTACTTACCTACTTGACACAGTTGAAACTTAGCGTCACAGTTTGGACAATTCACTTTCAATTCAATATCTTTATAAATTGTAGCCTATGTGTTGTTCTGATGTATAAGCTACATTATTGTAAAGTTTCATTAAAATCCATTCAGTAGTTTTTGCGTGAAAGAGTAACAAACCTTTAGAGATATCTTTTACCAACGTAAATCGTTAAACTCAAGTAAGTGATAGCTAACTATTGAAATTTACGCCCTCTATTATATATCAGTCAAACTAAGTTACCGTATCTTTCGCTTACAATTCTCAGACTCATTTTATCCAGCCAATTTTGTATTAGTTAACATAAGACATGACAGAGGACTCTGAAATCAAGAGTTAATTAATTGTATCTTCTGAACAGTGATCTGTGGTACTATGAAGGTTTTTTTTACTAACACGCTTTTATTAGTTCGATACGTATCTATCTATCAATGTGTTAATCTAAATAACGGAATATTTGAAAGTGATTTTCATCCACTTCCAGTAGTCGGATTGATCTGAAATTTTGCATACATTTATTATGAATCGAAGACTGATGATTATTAAGTCCAAAAAATATACAGGATTTTCAAGCGCGTTTATAAGGTTTTCAAAGAGTTTCGTACCGTTATTATCATAATACATTCGTCATATTCCGGACTTCAAATAACGTGATAGGTAAGGGCTGGAGAATAATGATGTAGAGTATTTGGTTGTAATAGCATCAACATATCTATTAGTACGGGATCCGTAGTACATTTTTTTCACTTGATTACTATCAAGCTGATTTTCCGTGAGTAGCTTTATTATGACGAGACGCCCAATAATTTTCTATTCCAAAATCTCGATTGTGGTAGCTAACAGAGGTAACAAGGATAAAATATCGTACTATTACTGGAAGAAAGCAGTAAGTGATTTTTTTGAAATTTATGTTTGAAATTTTTGACGCAAGTTCACTTACGTCTTTTTTTACGGGTAGTACGATATTTTATCCTTGCTATCTCTGTTAGCTACCACAATCGGTGGTGCGATGTCAAAAATTCCTTCTGTTTTGGATAGTCCATTTATAGAGAAACGCTACAAGCTATACAACATCACGCTGCAACCAATAGGTGTGAGCATTAGTGAAAAAATTTCTAAATTCCACGCGTACGAACACGCGGGCAACAGGTTAATTAGATATGGTCATCATAGTTCTCTCTCTCTCTCCAGCCCATTAACTCCCCATTGTTGGGCACAGGCCTATTCCACTTTGGGAGGTATTATGATCTACTGTGCCACGCTGACCAGGCGTGTTGGCACATAATTTCGAATTCCCTTCTCTTACAGAGGATGTCATCTATGTAAAATATCACTTAGCTGGCATAGTTATGATATCTTAATTGCACCAACTAGGTGTGTTTTTCAAAGGCATTTTTTTTTCTTCTCCAGTCATTATTATTATTAACCAAATTAAAAGCAAACCTTGTAACGACTAATTTAATTAGTTTTGTGAACTACAAGTTCACAAAACTAATTAAATTGGTACATGATACGTGAGAATTTTACATAATTTACATACTTTCTTTGTTATTATTCTTAGAATACGTGAGAAATTGAAACAGATAATGTAATAGTTGGTATCTGATTTTAATCAGTTCATTAAAAACTAAATTTTGTGTGCTTAAACACAAAAACATGTTTATACTAAACTTTCGCTTGCCTTTAAAACTTTTTCCATTTTATTTAGCAAACTGGGCACATACAGAGGGCCTCAGAATTTATTAAGGTCCCCTAGTCCCTACTCCCGTGTGGTGACGGACTAAAAATAGAAGTGTCACCACCCCAACTCCTCCCCAGGGTGCTGTAAAAGCCAGTTAAGGGATATTATACACAAAGATACATCTTCTGTTAGAGGCGGAAAACTCGAAACTAAACCCTGTGCCAACACGCCTGGTCAGCGCGGCACAGTAGACCATAATCCCTCCCAAAGTGGAGGAGGCCCGTGCCCAACAGTGAGACAATAATGGGCTGGAGAGAGGGAGAGAGAGTCCCTACTTTATCATATTTTTCTACTTATATCTAACTAGCGGTCGCCCGCAACCATAGCAAAGCATTTATAATATTAAAAATCTCCTTCTTTTGAAGTCAACTAAATATAATTTAGATAATTTTGCCGGGACTATAATCACAGTAATTATAAAAATCACTAATAAATATAAAAATCAATAATTTTCAAATTATTGATTTTTAGGGTTCCGTACCCAAAGGGTAAAAACGGGACCCTATTACTGAGACTTCGCTGTCCGTCCGTCCGTCCGTCCGTCTGTCACCAGGCTGTATCTCAAGAACGGTGATAGCTATACAGTTGAAATTTTCACAGATGAGGTATTTCTATTGCCGCTATAACAACAAATACTAAAAATAAAATAAAATAAAGATTTAAGGGGGCTCCCATACAACAAACATAATTTTTTTACCGTTTCTTGCTCGATACTAATTGCTATGCTATGCATTGCTATTACATGCTCGATAACGTTGCCTTATGTTGCATAGATAATGGTACGGAACCCTTCGTGCGCGAGTCCGACTCGCACTTGACCAATTTTTATATTTATTGGTGGTTAAGTTTATTGGTGGTTAAAACCACCATTCTTGGTGGTTTTTAATACTGTGAGTACATTATGTTTGCTACAAGAAAACTACTTATTGCATTAAATAGCAGTGTATTGAATTGAAGGGAGACACTTAGTTAAACCTTAGGGAAACCCAATAATTAAACATCGTAGTTCAACAAGGTCATAGATTTAATTTGCACAGGGAACTTATTGAGTCGCTTTACACCTAAAAATATTATTTAATATCTTTTAACAAGCAATAGTTTTAGGATAATAAATCAATTTAGTTGATTATTATCCCTGAAGAAACGTGGTCCCGCCCATTGGCACTAGGTTATCTTCCGAGAAATCCAGGAAATCCCTCAAATTTCAAAGGCACATGAATATTATTTTTTTAAATGCTCAATTTTCATGGTTGACATAATATCTCTCTCTCTCTCTTTCTCTCTCTGAAGCCCATTAACATCCCACTGTTGTGCAAGTGCCTCCCCCACCTTGGGAGAGATTATGGTCTACTATACTGCGCTTGCCCAGCGTATTGGCATAAGGTTTAATTTCAAGTTTACGCCTATCACAGAGGATGTTGTCTGTGTACAATATCCCTTAGCTTCCCTGGGAGGGAAATTGGATGGTGAAACTTGTATTCTTATGGTCTTATTTATAATGACTCAACAGAGGCTTAAACAATAAAATAATGTCACTTTAATGGAGAGACAATAAACATTTTATCGTAAAAAGACTATTATGAATAACAATTTTTGACAATTTTAGCGAACTTTAAAACCTCCCATAAATCATTATGAATAAGACCATTAATCCGTTACCACATGGACAAATAAATAATAATAAATTGCTTTAGTAATATCCAGGAGACAATTTTAGTAACAACAACGACTCTACACAATTGTTGTGCTAAAACTTACGAGTACATTATAAGGCATACCTGACCTCGCGCAACACGTTGCAATATCGACACACAATTAGGAAAAACCTGTGTTGCATTATACAAAATTCCCATTTATTTAAAATTAGATTCGCGTTGTATTTCTTGACTCACTAGTTTTAGTAACTATTTTAGTAACTGTGATTAGTTTATTATTAAATAATATTTCGACAGCTTGGTGTTTATTTCTGTTTCGACGAGCCTCGTGGTTGAGTGGTTCATGTGATGGACTGCCGATCGCGACGTCGCGGATTTGATTTCCGCTCGGGACAATCTTTGTGTGATATTTATAATTAATTGTCATACAAATGTTTGTACCGTGTCTGGGTTTTTCTATGTATTATAAGTATGTATTTACAATAGAAAATTAGTAGGTGTACACGAAGGGAGGAAAAACAACTTCAGACACAAACTTCGGATAGGCCTTTCTCGCTTCGGGTGGTTATCTGGTTATCTTTACTTATATCTCGCTGTCTGGCGTGTTTCTGAACGCGCTAATCTCAGCAACCGCTCTGGTCCGATTTGAAAATTCGTAAAGCATTAAATAGTACATTTATCGAGTAATGGTCTTATTTATACTGACTTATCGGAGTTTTAAACAATAACTTTATCGGAGAGATAATAAACATTTTATCGTAAAAATACTATTATGAATAACATTTTTTGGCAATTTTATGAATAAGACCATAAGGCCTTAGGTTAAATAACATAACGCTGCGACCAATAGGAGCGAAGCATCAGTGAAAAATATTGCAAAAACAGGGAAAGTTTTTTTTATTCCACTCGTACGAATTCGCGGGCATCAGCTAGTTGTTTCTATACCTACTACGTTATCACTATCACACATCGTGCACTTTTTAGCGAAATGTAATAAGCACTTCATACGATCTGTGTGTCAGTCCGTCCTGTAGGACTGCTGTGAATGACGATAATAATAAGCACGTGTTGACTATTTCGAACTCCAAGGCGTTGAACCCAGAGTGCGTAATTACAGTCTATTTTTCCTCGATCTTGTTGCAGTGATTGTGTAATACTGAACCCATTTACAGTGCAACCGCAATAAAAAAATGTAAATAACTTGTACTTGAGATGATAAACGAGTATCTGAACTTGTTATTGGTAACGTCGGCGTGACGTCACGACATAATAGATCATTGACCTCTTGGCTAATACTATTAACCAGTTCGCTGCAGAGTCGCAGCTTGTACGAGGATCTTCATACAAATACGTGACTTATTGTCTAATGTATGATATGCCAGTCAATATTCATAAATATTATGCAGTATCTCTCAAATTAAAATTATTATCATTCTACAAATTTACGTCAGTTTGTATCTGTCCTGACGTTTTGAATCCAATCAATTGTGTTTCCAATTTTGCATAGGATTACTGTTATTATTTATATTTACTTATTATAAAACAAAATCGTTATTTCCTGTATATATGTCCCTATATGAGCTTATATCTTGAAAACTACGCGACGGTTTTTTATGTGGACTCTATTAATAGACAAAGTGGTTCAAGAGACCTATATAAAAAATTCTTTCTCTGTATGTCGGGTAGCTACACTATTCCCGGTAAATATAGTCTAATTATTGATTTAAAAAAGGAATAGCTTACATGTTGAATAGGAACAATGAAAGTAGGAAAATTTAGAAAAATATGTATCAAGGTCTGAGAAAACAGCAACTTCTATCAATATTGTCCGCGACTTCGTACATGGAATTTAGAAAATTTTCCCATTTTTGCACCATTTTTCACTGATACTTTGCTCCTATTCGTCACAGCGCGACAGTGTTATATAGTTATATGAGATGTTATATAGTTCTTTATATAGGCCTTCCTCAATGAAAGTACTAACCAACATTGAAAGAATTTTTCAAATCGGACCAAAGGTTCTTAAGATAAGCGCGTTCAAACAAACATACAATCTCTTTAGCTTTATAATATCAAGTACAGATATTGATTTTAGATGTTACCTGTGCGAAACTAGGCACGGATTTCTAGTTCAGTATATTTAAACAAAAACAAAAGAGTTTAAATCCGACAAGACAGTTCTAGTGACTCAACATCTACATATTCTAATTTGTAAGAAAATAAAAAATATGTATGTCAGTTACGTGCTAATTGGTCATTACGATTTATGTATATATACGTTCGTGACGTAATAAATGCAGGTAAATAAAACTTGTTTACGTCTGTGATTTCATAATAATAATTAAAAAGCTTTATGGGTATTTCATAGAAAAAAATAAGCAATTATGTATTGGTTTGTTAGGAAAATAATTCTCTTATAGTTAACACAGTTAAATAAATAAATAGTCATGGACATTCCACACAACGTTCTCTGGTCTCAAGCTAAGCTTATATGCTTGTGTTATGGGTACCAGAATACGGATAGACTACATATACTACTTTTTTTGTAAATACATACTTATAATACATAGGAAATACCCAGACGCAGAACAAACACTTGTATGACAATTATAAATATCACACAAAAAAATGTTCCGTGCGAAAATCGAAACCGCGACCTCGTGAACGGCAGTCCGTTACATAAACCACTCGACCACGAGGCCCGCCGAAATTATGAACGTCTGACAGAAGATTATGGAAGAAAAGGATATGTTGTGCGAGCATACTGAACTCCAACTGTGAGGTTACGAAATGAATTATGACTAACTCATTATTATCCTGTATGACCAAGCAGGTCAAGGGCGTATATGAACAGATTAAAATAATTGTACAAAAAACCCACATCAATAACAATCTTCATTGGGGCATCCAATAAACCTTCAGTAAATACGTTGAAGTACTCCTTTCTGTAAAATATTAATATTACATATGAAGCACCTATAATTATGTCAATTTAGAGTGTGATAAAATAAATATAAATATTCAGGACATTTCACACAACGCCCTCTGGTCCCAAAGTAAGCTATATTTCTATGCTTATATTATGGGTACCAGATACGGATATACTACATAAACTACTTTTGTTTTGTAAATACATACTTATAATACATAGTAAACACCCAGACGCAGTACAAACATTTGTATGACATTTATGGATATCACACAAATTATTGTCCCAAGCGGAAATCGAACCCGCGACCTCGTGATCGGCAGTCCATTACATAAACCACTCCACCACGAAGCCCGTCAAAATATAATAAATATAAATAAATAAAAGTTATTCATGGACATTTCTCTTAACGTCCTCTGGTCCCAAGCTAAGCTAAGCTCCCTTCTATATAGTCATCTGTTGATTTCATTCTCCCCTTGCCAGGTCATGGTCGGATCAGGCTCAAGTCACAATACTACGGCCCAGTAGAGGCAAGGCGAAACACCATAGGGTTTATTTGGTTGTCCAGACCCCATTACGCCGGGTGTCTCACACAAAGTGCAATGGTTTCTTGCGTAACTGGTTAGGGGAAATGCGTAAAAGCATTTCCCCTTTTATAAAAGAATGATTTGAATTCGACTATTTATTATTTACGCAAACATTCTGTTTCCATTATGATTTGGCCGTCTCTCTTAAACTCCATGAGATACATCCATAATCCGTCGCCACACACTCTCTCTCTCTCTCTTTCTCTCTCTTTAGTTCATTAACGTCCCACTGTTGGGCACAGGCCTCCTCCACTTTCGGAGGAACTATGGTCTACTGTGTTATACTGACCAGGCGTGTTAGGTTTATTTACGAGGTTTGCGTCTCTCAGAGAGGATGTCATCTATGTACAATATACCTTAGCTGGTTATAGAGCAACGTGGGAAAGAAAAGGGGTAGTAATATTTGCATTCTTAGTTTGTCATCACACAGCTGAATATAATAGTAAAAACTAAAGTTGTTGTCGTACTGAGGAGCTATAAAGAAATGGTTCACCGAACTGTTACACAACGTCAAAGACGAAGCCACATGCAATGCGCGCCCAGCTCCGGCTTGTTGGAAAACCCCTCTTGTGCAAGTATTAAATGCGCAACCTACTCAACTGAAGGTTGTGCTGTATTAGAAATGAATACTATGAACCGGATATCAACCATGTTGTGATAACCTGAACTTCTTTAATTCAATTTTATTTCAATCAAATAACGAATCATGTACATGTTTAAGAATCGTATAATTTTTTTTTTTGCTTTCTGTCTTTTTTATTGATATAAAGAACACCCCAAACGTAACTAGGTGTATAGCTTCCGATCGACTACACCAAATTAGATTTTTTTTTTTTTATTACAAAATAAAAACTGCGATATTCATTATTAAATATATATGGATGGAAAATTACTGTATTGTAATGGTACACAATTTCATACAGTAATTCACTTCGATAATATGTATTTTTTATCAATATCTTGATATCGCTTTTCTCCGACCAAAGATTCGAATACACGATACATTGCTTTGCAAGGCTAATAATTAACCACTAAGTCTATTATTTTATTAAAGGTATACATACCTTGCATATCAGTATTACATACAAGACAGCCATATTGTTCCACAATAGGTCACAAACCTTATGTAACGAGCAAACTGCAACAAATGACTAATGTCGTATGAACTTAGGTATAATGTCATTGTGTAACAACCGCAGCGCGTTGAACTCTTTTGTATGAACGCCACCTATACTATAACAGATTAGCATAAAAACTTTTTATTTGGTCATTCCTTACCAAATGACAACTTATTTTATTTGATATTTACTGTTGGTTATGTTAACATCCATTAGTTGCTAAATAACTAAACAGAGATGAGAAACGCTTTAAACAAAATTCATCAGTTACTCACACAAATAATCGTATTCAAAAACGTCGTGTTTATTTTTGTTTCAATTTAAAATTTAGGAGAAATTTTCAATATTCGGGGCATAACTTCCTAAAACAGGCTACGCGTCATCATAATTGCCCTGTCTTTATTCCATCATTTGGGATCGGCTTCTGTCAGACGTCGGCTTCTGTATTTATACACCTTTCTCGATGAGCCTCGTGGTTGAGTGGTTTATGTAATAGTCGAGAAGGTTCAAGAGGTCGTGGGTTCGATTCCTGCTCGGGTCAATCATTTGTGTGATTTTTCTAATTGTTATACAAATGTTTGTACTGCGTCTGGGCGTTTCTGTGTATTATAAGTAATAAGTATGTATTTACAAAAGAAAAGTAGTATATGTAGTATATCCGTATTCTGATACCCAAAACACAAGGATAATAAGCTTAGCTTGGGACCAGAGGACGTTGTGTGAAATGTCTATGATTATTTATTTCTTTCTTTATTAATTTAAATGCAAGCAGCATACAAAATGCATTAGGTAGAAATCATCTAGCCTACCGTCTGTGGTTAGTATTTACATCCACAAATGCAAACAGATTAGCTCCTACCACATCCACCCGGTAATTGAAGGTATAAGAGGATATTTAGAGAGGTAGAAAGACGATAGACATGTCACAATTTAAGTTTGAGCCACAACATAATCTTAATAAATTTTAATCATTACAAGAACATTCTATAGGTCATTTTACCTTATTAGAAACTAAGTTCTGAGAAAGTGGATCATTATCTTGTTATGGAAGGGTGATTTCGAAATACGTGGGTGGCAGTTATTTGATAATAGTACATACGTATGACACAATCATATATAACATACACGTATTGTTTTGTAAGTAATAGAGATAATCTACTATATAAAAATAAGTCGAATTTTCCTTCCTGACGCTATAACTCCAGAACGCACGAACCGAGTTCCACGGTTTTGCATTCGTTGGAAAGGTCTCGGGCTGCGTGAGGTTTGTAGTAAATTTTTTTTTTTTTACTTTTTTTTTGTTATGGCAAAACAACGTTTGCCGGGCCAGCTAGTAATAATGAATAAAAATACATGCAACGGACTGCCGTTCAACTTGGAACCAGAGGATTTTGTATGAAATGTCTATGAAAATTATTTAGCACGCACCATTGATGAACAATAAATCTGCGCCAATTCACATAGACATTATAATGTTTGATCAACTGCGCTAATTGGTCTGCGCAGATTGGATTAATCGAACGAGAGATCACTACGATATGTCGTAACGTGTGTAGATAATAAATGCATAAATTCCTCTAACTACTAGTAACTTCACATTAATAACAAAGCAATCAGAAATTCGTTGCATCGTAGAAACGAACACTAAACTAGTTTTATATGATGTAACTTTTAATGCAATATTTTTATTAAAATGAAAGAAAAGACGCATTAAATGAAACATACAATTTGTAAAGTTATTTATTAATTTTGCTTGACATGCTATGCTTTTACTTAATAAATCAAATGTGGTGGAAATAGTTGATCACCGCAAGCGTCATGCTCACAGTAACCAAATTAGACCACCACAATCGTCACTCGATTGAGTTATATACATACAATTTGTCTCATATACCTAAATTAAAATATTTTTGAAGATAATTTCACAACGGAATTGATTTTTTTTAACATGCTTTTATTAGTTAGGTACGTATCTATCTATGTATATTAGTAACGGAATCTTTGAAAGTTATTTTTACCCACTTAGTAGTCAAATTGATGGAAAATGCAGATTTTAAGGACCGAAAACAATGTAATAATTTTGAAAAAATATTCGGGATTTTCAAGCGTGTTTTTCACTTATTACTGAGCAAATAATTTAAAAAATTATTAGAACGTTCAAATAATTTATAAAGATAAGACCACCTACGTAACATGCGTATAATACAGCTATAAGCATAATATTTGTATAAAATAAACAAACCCAGTATTGAAAATTACTTAGAATCTATGTAGAGATCATAAGCATGACATCAGAAACATCATTAGTATAAAAGTTACAGTAACAATACAGACAGATCCGCCAAGCGACCTCAAAAAAAACCATATTGCTAAACATCTACTTGGAATATGAATGAAACTAAGGGTTGATCAATGTTATCGATATACGTCATGACTTATACCACGAAACCAATTCGACAGAAAAATATTACGAACCAGCGATGAGAATTAACTGATTTGGTAGATTTGGACATTATTGTTGCGGTAATGTGGTAGGAGGCTGCATTGATCGTCTTACAAAATCAGTCCGCATACGTCTTTGCGTTGGTCGAAGTATAAAGCATTGTAGTGGTTGATGTGGAAGTCATTCTGACGCAGACAGTGCGCCGGTAAACTTGTGATAAATTAAGAAAATATTGGTGGAGTGAAGAGTGAAATTAAAAGTAAGTTTTTGAAGTGATAACATTTTGGGACAACGGGTATTTAATCACAACACAGGATCTGCGGTGATATCAATATATTTATCTACTTATATATTTTTGGACATTAAAAAGTAATAAAAAAAGATCTTCTTGTATATTTGTAAACAAAAAGGTTTTTAAATTTCTTCCCGACTATACTCTAAAACGACAAATTTTATTTTATTTTAAAAAATAAGGGTATAGACAAATATTTATTAGTTTTATTTTAGTGTAAATATTTAACAGAAATGTAAAAACGATTTACAATAAATCAATAATTTTAATATTTTTTCAATTTCATGACCTCGTTTCTATGTAAATCGAGTAATTTGAAATAATTGCTTTCATATTATTACGGATGTTTTAATATACACAAGCAAATTAAATACACAAAAGAAAATAATTACTATAATAATTAATAATTTAATGCAAAAAATCAGCTAAAAAGTCCAGTAATTTTCCAAGAAAATATCTAATCCTCTCGTAAACTTTCACTTGCCGTCTGCATACTACACTGAGCCTTAACGTCAACAAATATCACAGGGACATGTAAATCATTGCATAACTATAAAACCATACTAAATTATGGCACATAAAAGTTACGTATGCATTAAGTGAACGCAATATTTATATCTAATATACATTTTTTTTCATTTCACTTTCGTTTCTATTTAATTACGTTCACATCTTTGTGTGTAACTTGAATATAGCATTGTCATCTTAGCAATTAAAGATGCATTTGAGAATTATATTTTATCAAAACATGAGTCAATTACGTAATAAGTAGATATTCGAGCCGAGATGTTTATACATAAAAGCAATGATAAGATTTTGTACTAGCCCACGTCACTTTTAATTGTTTGGTATCAAAGAAGTGTTAAACGTTTATGAATATGTATTACATTAATTTCACTAGTACTCTATTATGTAGTAGTTATCACAGTGTTTGTTATGCGGAAGAAATAAATTAAAAAATAAACAAGTATTTAAATCACACTAATTATGAAAAATATGATCATTTAATACAATACGCTCTACTTACGTTTGATTGTTTCAAAAATACATTTACGTATCTCTATTTAAAAACAAAATATTTATCTGTTTATAAATTTTAGTGAAACAAATTAATTCCGAAAAATACTTTTTCGCTCTGAATTTGCTGATAAATCAGCAAAGATTGACGTAAAACCAACGTTTAAGAGGGATGAAAATTGCATTTAAAGATTTATATATTCTTGAACTAGCCGTTGTTAGCAATTTCATGTGTGTGAAATATAGAAATCAAACCATAACTAATTATCTGCATAAAAAGCCCTCTTAAATCACTCTGTCTATTAAAAAAATTTGCATTAAAATCCGTCGCCTAGTTTAAAAGATTTAAGCTAACAGAGGGACATATAGAAAAAACGACTCGATTTTATAATAAGTAAAGATAAAGTTACATAGATAGGAACAAGGCTAATAAAAGCGTGTTAATAACTTCTTACCCACTTTCTAGCCACATAAAATAATATTAAATACTAGAAAAAGCATTTACAAGTGATGTTGTAACCAAGTTACATGAAATAAGATAAAATATCGGAAGTTACGTCATTATTATCGACGATTACCAAATTTGTGACGCATCGATTGAGACGCACGCGGCCTGCCAATGCGGATTGTTCCACTTCGAGTGGACGCTATGACAATGACATTATTTAACTTTCTTTCATAATAACAAAACAAAGGCTGACCTCAACACGTATACAGAAATGGGACGCCTCTGAATTTATGAGTATTTTTGCAATGATATGCATGTCCTACATACATAATATGTTATATTTGCTCATTCAAATTGTGATACTGAGATTGACGCTTTCTTATATTTTACTTAGATATCAGGTATTAAAGAAGATACTTGAGCTACTATATACACAAACTATACTAACACTGAGTACAATCGCGGTCAAAAAAGTTGTAACATCTGCATTTTAATATAAATAAAATTAACAGCAAAAACAAAATTTATATTGCAAAGTAAGTAAAAAGGAAGACAATAATAAAAGACATTTATTTTTTGTTATCAGAACAAATCTGACTCGACAAACTTCATACCGCCCGTAATTTTTTTGAATGTTGAAGGAATGTTGAAGGTTTTTTTTTGAAGGACTACTTCTTTTAGAGATTACACCCTGCATACATATTACAAATTTTACCTATTTAAAAGTATAGGTATACACATCAACAAAGACAACGTAAACACGTAATATTCATTCGTAGATACGGCTTACACGTACGGAACACACGGTTAATATCAAATATTAAGTACTATCGAAGCATTATTCTGAACACAATGAACGTGTGGGAAAACGTGATAAAATGCAAATGTGTAAAACTTTTACTGTAGAAAGTTATTATAATTACAAAACTGTTAAAGGTAATAAGTAGAAATATTTAAAGCGTTTTATACGCACCATTTTGAAATTATGTTTAAATTAAACAATCTTATTAGTTCTAACTTATGTATTATGTCTACATCGCATTTTGGTGTCCCGCTTGCGGTGATCACTTTTTCCACTACAATTTAATTTATTAAGTAAAAGCATAGCAAGTCAATTGCAAAATTAATAAATTACTTTATGTGTTATTTGTTAACTTAATATGTTGCTACATGTTATGTATTTAAAAAAGTATTTAAATTGGTCTAGCTATTTCAGAGCCTAAACATTGCAAATAAACAATCAAATCTTTTCTCTTCATAACATTAGCTTAGATATTATTGATATATTTTACTAAGCTCCTCTAAATAGCTGGACTGGACCTGTAACAGTTTTATGTATTTCGGTTCCGAGGATTGGTTGGCTTCTATTTTTATCATACACTAGCTGGCCCGGCAAACGTTGTTTTGCCATACCAAAAAAAAGTAAAAAAAAAAAATATGAACTATAAACCTCACGGAGCCCGAGACCTTTCCAACGAATGCAAAACCGTGGAAATCGGTTCGTGCGTTCTGGAGTTATAGCGTCAGGAAGGAAAATCCGACTTATTTTTATACATCATCTACTATAGGTGATGTCATAAATTACGAGTTTCAGTAAGTAAGCAAGTGAAACCGCGGGGCTCAGCTAATATTTTTATAAAAGGCGAAATGCTAATAAAAACGCGATTCAAACCGTGGATGTTACTTTCGTTGAGTTTCTTTACTTATTATAAAACAAAGTCGTTAGTTTTGTATGTATGTCTCTATGTGAACTTAAATCTTTATAACTACGCAACGGATTTTGATGTTCTTTTTTTAATAGATAAAGTGATTCAGAAGGACACTTTTTTAACACGCTTATATAATCTATCAATGTATTAATCTATGTAACGGAATCTTTGAAAGTGCACACACACACTTGCACTAGTCGAATTGATCTGAAATTTTGCATACCTAGCAAGGACCGATGACAAAACAATAATTTTAAAAATCTTCAGGATTTTCAAGCGTATTTTTTAGTTGTTGAACTAAATAGATTATTTGTTAATTTGTTAGGGTTTGGTCTCTACATTCGCGTAGAGAGTTGCGGGCAACAGCTAGTGAAATATATACTTGCATAAAAACGTAATCGAATATGAATTGCAACATTAGTTTTGATGTTATATCATGATCACGAGTCATACAAAAATTTCAATATTCTAATTTTTTTATATTTCACACATTACTTTTTACGTGTCTATGATTACGCTAAATAATACGTAATATATAACGACATAAGTGTATCATAATTGAGTTTTAACAGAAAAAAAAAATTATAAAAAAATTCTAATTGATTTCTAAACACACATACTTGCACTTACTATTTTTTATTTTATTATTTTTCTGTAAGGATTTACTTTGCAAAGTTACTATGTCACTCTCGAAAGGTACAGTTTCTACCCTTGTTAATGTTTAAAGACATCGCGAATTCGTACTAAACCAATACAAAAATAGTATACGTAGTAGCATAAATGTCTGTATACTAAATTCTTAATCTTCACTTAATTTAATAATCTTTATTACCATGACTGTGTAATAAATGTTAAAGAAATGTGCCCAATTGTAAAAGAAATGTGCCCAATTGAATAGATAATTATTTTGACCGCGACTGTACATGTTGTTGGTACTCTACGTGAGAGTGCTTTCGCGAGCCCACAGTATAACATTGCCCCGCGCCACCACAACCACTCTGACGTTACGAAGGCCTATTATATAACCACAGACAGTCTGCGAAAGTAAAAGTGATTCCTCGCCTGTAGTTTCGTAACAATGACATGCTTTACTAAATAAGGATCAAATGACAGCGATTTAATATATTTTGTTTGTTGTTACAGATCATGCGGTGGTCTAAATCAACCTTTTTACTGCTATCAATAATATGTGCCGTAAAAGCAGATTGGTCTTGGGGTAATGATGGAAACGGAAAACCTTCAGATCAGACTGAACAGAAACCATCCTTATTACAAGGAGAAGAATTAACTAGAGGCGATATTAGTGGTTTGGAATCTAATACAACGGTATTAGATGACATTGTTGATGAACTAGTGAGCAGTAAACAAGGTAGAAGTTTGGGAGGTTTTGATGATGTGTACAGCGATCCCACGATCAAGGATGCCTTGGACGCAGGTGATGATGCTGAAGCAAGGGACCTAATCAAAGGCAGACTGTGTACTTTAGGTCTTATACAAGTTAGTATATCAATATTTTGTAATTAAATTGTACCATTTAACTCGTATTCGAATCGAGTACCAATGCTATACTAATAGGTCAGGTGGAAAAGTAATTAAAAAAATTCAGTTACAATATAATTTACTCGTATAATATACTTATGATATTTAAATTATTGTTCTAGTGTGAAGAAGAAGAGACACAAGAAAAACGTTTCTTGTCACCTGATGACGTCATTTATGCGCAGCCCGTCGATATAAAACCTATTGGAAAACCGATTGCATCCATACCAGTACGTGGACCTCCTAGATCATATGGGCCACCTCAGCCTATGCCATACCCTGGACGCCCAAGCAAATTTCCACCTAAAAAAATCGGCTATGGTGGTCATGCCCGACCTGGTTTCTCTGACAAATACGGTGTAGCCAGTGGTGCTTATCAATATGCCCAAAGCGGGTCTTTGTACAATTCCCACGAAACTAACTATGTCACAAAGCCTCCGGGGTATGCCAGCCAAAGTCCTTATTCATATGAAAACGCCAAACCCAGCTACAACAAAATTCCATCATCTCAATCAGGAACTAAAACGGACTCTATTGTTCAGCAACACGTTCATCATCACTACGTTCACAGTGATGGCGAAAAAGAACCCAAAGTAATTATAAAACCAGTAGCAATTCCTGTAGGATCCGTAGGTCATCTGACACAAACGAATCTCCAACAAGCTACTGATGTTATTACTGCAGGAGGAAGTGACTATAGTAGCATCAGCACTGGTGGTTTTAAACCCATGTCTGCAAGCTACGGTTTAGATAACAATAAACCTATTTACGATGGCGAAAATATTTACGGTTCTCAATATGGCCATAACAGTAATAAATTCGGAGGTAGTGTGTTAACTCAAGGGTTACCAAGTCAGTATCCAGGCAGTGTGTTTGAAGAAAACAACAACAAGTTTGGCAATGGTTTGGGTAGCTACGCACAAAATACCAATGAATTTTACAAGAAAGAACTACACGTTGGATCCGAAAGCAATCTATATAACCAAGGGCAGGGCTCTTTTGGTCAAAGCAACTCATTTGGAGATAATTACCACGAAGCCAAAGCCCAAGGATTTGATTGTGTTTGTGTAAACTATGACCAATGCCCAAGTCAAGAAGTAATCGGGCGCAGAGATGATTTATATTTACCTATTGATCCTCGCAACAAAGGCAGCGAAATTACAGCTTTGACAGAAGAACAATTGGACAGCCTAAATAAAACTGAATCATCACAAAACGTAACTACTACCGAAACTAAAACGGTCAGCAAACGAGAAACTAAGGAAGAGGAAACTGATGCTGAAACGAAAGAAATACAACCGGTATGTATTCTTACATCAATATACCTACTAACCAATCAGTATCAATAGGCTTAAAAATTATTTAACACCTATTTTAATTTTTTTTACAAATATTTCCTATAAGGCAACTGACATACACATAAATATATGGACTGAGGTAAGCAGGGTAACTATATTACCGAAACTAAACAAAATAATAAATAAGTAACCGAAAGCGAAAGATATACTAAACATGGGCACTGACAAATTAAAAATTAACATGATAATAAAAAAATCGTTTATATATGAAATAATAAAGTACATGTGACTACAGCTCAGGCCAAGGTTCAACGGGCTTAGCAGTCTAAACAACCAAGTAGACAACGAATATTTCCAGCCCACGTTTGGTATCTCTATTGGATTGCCCCCTTCAATTACCGGCCCTTTACCTTATAATCCCCATCTTGATCCCTACAATCATGCAATAGGTACAGGCGGTATTAATTTAGGTCTGGTGTCTGCTAATCCAATAGTTTCTCTTCAAATCTCGAAAAACGATAGAGGTGAAAAAGTTTACAAGCCATTAGTTCATGTTCACGTCATACCCAATCAAGGCACACTAGCAACTGTCGGCCAAATACTTGTACAAAAGAAAAATCTTTTGTTTAACAAGCATTACAATCAAGTACCTTTAATACATCCTATTTATCCAAATTATCAAAACCCACATTATGGTCCACCACCCTTTTTACACCATTATGACAACTTTCATCCCAACGAGTCACCTTACTACCACGGCATTGAACCTCTTCATCGTCCACCACACTATGGACCTCCTATTCATTATCCATACCATAAACATTATGAATATGAAAATTTTGAAGAACATGTTATCCATAACCAAGCACCATTAGACCCCTATGATTACGATGAATACGATGGCAGTGCAGAATATCGTAACTTGCACGATAAAAATAATCCCAAAAAATTGCTAGAACATCGCAATGACGGTGAACAAACAGTATATGCTCAGCATTACCCTTACATTCAATCCCGTTCCCTTAAATTCCCTTCAAAATCACAAGGGGCAAAACGCGGAAGCCAAACTATCAAATTTCCTGACACCAGAAAGAAGAGGGAAATTGAAATAGAGCAACCTACTGTAGAAAGACAAGAGGTAATCTATGATAAATTCCGCAGATTGTATCTTTCACACTAAAATATTTTCGCAATTAACTTGGCTACAAATAAATTCTTAAAACACATGACACTTAACTACACTATTTTTTACTTAAGTTTGATAACTTAGACGTAACTTACTAATAGTTTTCTTGTTGTTCATAATTTTAGCGTCAAGCTTATTACAACCGCCAACCTGTTCAACAATGTAGACCCAATCAAGTTTGTTGTCGCCGCCCACTACAACCCCAAGCCGCCAATAAAGGACAATGCGGCATTCGCCACTCACAAGGAATTAATGGCAGAATCAAAACACCTGCTTATGTGGACGGTGAAAGCGAATTTGGAGAATATCCTTGGCAAACGGCTATCTTGAAGAAGGATCCTAAAGAATCAGTATATGTATGTGGAGGCACCCTTATCGACGGACTACATATCATGACTGCTGCTCACTGCATTAAATCGTAAGTTACCTTTTGAGAATAATTGCTATAGTTATTTCATCAAAACATTTTGTTTAATATACAAAACTCTGTGACTTTGAGCATAATAATTATACATGTTTATTGTTGTGTTATATAATTTTATCGTATTTTGTTTCAGATACAAAGGATTTGAACTGAGAGTCCGACTTGGCGAGTGGGATGTCAACCGTGATGTTGAATTCTACCCTTACATTGAACGAGACATTGTTTCGGTACACGTACATCCCCTTTATTATGCGGGTACCTTGGATAACGACCTGGCCATTCTAAAAATGGACCACCCAGTTGAATGGACCAAATATCCTCACATTAGTCCTGCTTGTTTACCCGACAAATACTCAGATTATTCTGGTCAAAGATGCTGGACAACTGGATGGGGCAAGGACGCATTTGGCGATTATGGAAAATACCAGAACATTCTGAAGGAAGTGGATGTCCCTATATTTTCACACGGTCAGTGCCAACAACAATTGAGGCGTACCCGATTGGGCCCCAACTATGAACTGAACCCAGGTTTTCTCTGTGCTGGAGGAGAAGAGGGAAAAGACGCGTGCAAAGGTGATGGAGGTGGTCCTTTAGTCTGCGAGCGTGGTGGCACGTGGCAGCTTGTGGGAGTTGTCTCCTGGGGAATTGGATGCGGTCAGCCAGGCGTGCCTGGAGTGTACGTCAAAGTAGCTCAATACTTAGACTGGATCTCTCAAGTCACTGGAAAATTCTCTCAATACTAAATTAAATTATTAAACACCACAAAATGTGACAAATAGAACTGAATGCGCACGTCATATTTATTTTTAGAGGTTAGATTTATTTATTGTTTAGTACTTTTAAGCTTTAGATGGTAATATCTAGAGCATCCGAGTAATTGCATATGCAGATTTTTTGTAAGTAATAAAAAGAATGTGATCTGAATATTTTGTTGTATTATTTGATCGCTTAGCTTGAAAATCCTGTGGGAAAACCATCTATTAAACCTGTACATGATTAATTCAGAATTAAAGGAGTTCAGTGGTGAAATATCACAAAGTTTCAAGACATTTTCAAGATATCGTTATTAAAACAATCGTTGGCGAAAGTTAGCAGAAATACTCGTCTATATTATTAAGTGCTATTTTATTATATTATCTGTGGTGTTATTAATAAGGAGGCAGAATTTGAATTATGTATATAAGGGGCAACCACCGAAAAAATGGTCTAATTCGAATTTTTTTTGCCGATAATAGAAAGCTATAGTCTCCGCCTAAATATTATGTAGTCTATATTTTAAGAAAAGTACATAATGTCCATACTCGAAAAGCGATCTCTAACGACCGAAATGTAAAAGTAGACATGTAATCAGAGAGATAAATACTAAATAAATGTCACCCAGCTTTTAAATATAGCCTATATCGACGATACTACCTATAAATGTGGTTTGGTAATGCAGGGAGATCGCATCAAACTTTAATAGTTACAGTAAAAAGTTATTATTGAACTCCTTACCTACCCCCTAGGCCAACCCCTCAACATTAAAAAGAAAACGAAACTGTCACCTGTCACTATAACATTTCAAGCCACGTCTTCGTGTTAAGCTGTAGGTTATTCTCGAGTTTTATAAAAATATTATTTTAAACAATAACACAAAGAGATAAGAGTAATCACCTTAGATTAAACATAATCATAGAATTAGGTTCATGGCTGGCAAAAGCACAGATCGCAAAGGGAAATCTAAAGATACAAAAAGCTTAGCAGCCACTGCTAGCTATGCCACTGAAATTGCTTTAGCAAATTTTACATTACCAGAAAGCTTACCATGTTCTGAAGTAGAGTTCCCAGTGCTTCTAAAGCGACGTGCTACTGCTAATTGGAAGGATATAATCGACGAGAGCGAAAAATGGCAGAATGAAATTGAAAAATATGCGGAATCAAAAACACCGCCAGTAATAAAATCTCCATTTCTAAGTAAGCAATGTGTAATTACTTTTATATTATGAATGTAAGTCTGTGAGTGTAAGAAAGTAAGTTTTTTTTACTACATTAACGAATATAACAAAGGAGGCAGTGACACTATACTCGCATAACTTCCAATCGACCACACTGAATTATAAGATTTTTTTTTGTTTTTGTAAAAACATCAATTGATAAAAAATAATAAAAACCGATAATAAAAAAATCTTGAATAGGCACAAAGTCTTCTATTCCATCTCCTACCCAGACTGCTGTAAGAGTCAGCTCAGGAATAATTTTAATAGTAAATAACTTCCTCTGTGTCAGACAGAATCTTCGAAACTGTACCCTAAACCAACACAGATCAGCGTCGCATAAATAGACCAGATACCCTCACGAAGTAGAGGAGATCCATGTCCAATAGAAGAATTTTTCAAATCGGAGCAGTGGTTCCTGAGATTAGCGCGTTTAAACAAACAAACATACAAACTCTTCAGCTTTATAATATCAGTTTAGAAGTATAGATTCGGTAGCGTATACTGTGTGAATGGTATAGATATCTACATGTAAACTGCACGATATTTTTTAGTAAATTATGTAGTAACTATTTGACATTAGTCACACCCCAATTGCTTTGAAATCTGGAACAATAGCATTTTATAATTTCACCTTTAATAATATGTAACATCAAATCAAACATCTGACAGGCCTAGTGGATTAAATAACATAGAATAGCATGATTCGATGACCCCTTAGGACAAATTAGTTATTTTTATTTTTACTTATATAAACAAATTTTATTATTTATTAAAGTTGTTTTTGTGTGTATGTCCCTCTGTGAGCTTATATCTTCCAAACTACGCAACGGATTATTATAGATGGAGTTGTCCAAGAGGATGGTTGTTTTTTAAGCTATTGCATAGCTTCTATCGCGGGCCTTGAGCGTGGAGACTAAATGCACAAAATTCGAAATTCAAATTCCGTAACAAAGATAGCGTAACTAAAAAATACTACACACGGCGCTACGCAGTAACGCCGTTTTTTGTATAATTTGTTTAGTTTTAGTGTAATATATCAAATTTTACGCATACGAAGTTGCGGGCAACAGCTAGTTCGATATAAACTGAATTACATTAATATACCCACGACCTAAGAATATGTTGCTCTCCCACAAGTATTTTCACCTTTGAATCACCCTTGCTCGTTTTGAATTTTAGGTCAAGTTTAGAACGTAGGTACGTTGTGTGAAATGCACGTGTTCAATTTATTTATATATTGATACTTACAGAAACGGAATGTGATTATATTCAAAATGAGATATTTACATATCTTGTACCTGCTCTAGTTGAAACACTTCGTAAGGCCAAAATATGGGACGCATTTGCGCGTCCAAAATGTTTCTTCAATGGAATTGACCACATTGTACAGGTAGAATTGTGATAATATTATTTATCTTGTTCTTAGACCAAAAACATCCTGCAGTTTGGCTCCTTCACTCCTCCACTCACTCTTTAGAAGGTATAAAGGACGCTTATTAACGGAAAACAGGAGCTGTCGTCGAGAAAACAAAGATATGCTCAAATACTCGATTACGAGTTTCCCTTTCCCATCTTTTACAGAGGATATTTTCTGCTTTTATGCCCTTGCCTGGCTCTTACAACACCTTAGGGAGATAAAGAGGTGGTGATACTTGTATTCCTAATTCACGGATAGTTCATCACCTAGTTTGGCGTAACTGGTTTTTGTTTTTCAAGGAACTATGGAACAGTAATCCACGCTATCCAGGTCGTAAAGAGAATAATTTACATATTTTCAACATGCCATGGGTCAGAGCTTTTCTAAAAGAAAAGTAAGTATTATTAGATACTTGTATCATTATAGTCTATGACATCAAAAATTTGTTTGTTGCTTTGAAACAGATATAAATAAATAAATATTAATGGATATTTCACACGTCCTCTGATCCCAAGCTAAGCTTATATGCTTGTGTTATGGCTACCAGAATACGGATAGAATATATATTATTATACTACTGTTCTTTTGTAATACATACTTATAATACATAGAAATCACCCAGACGCAATGCAAAATATTTGTATGGCACTTATAAATAAATATCACACAAATGATTGCCCTATTTGATCATACGGCATCAGATCAAACATAAAATACTATCAAATATTTTTAGTCCACGACCATATTATCCGAAATCATGGTTATGGCCTGAAGATTACGCTGCAACACTCATACAAAAAACTGTTCGACAGTACTTCGTTCAAAAACAAGACGAAGTACAAGAAATGCGAGATTTCTGGAAGGTAATAAGTACATAAATATTTGTGGACATTTCACGCAACATCTACTGGTCGTGAGCTAAGTTTATTTGAATACTTAAATAATAGATTGTTCAATAAATATTAAATAATAATTCATAATATTATTTGTAATGACCTGTGAATTTATACATTTACCAATAAAATTGATTATTCTGATTATTCTTCAAATAAAACCACGTTTTACGGATTTACACGCGTCTAAATCCCTAAAAAGTGGTTTTATATGAACAAATAAGTGACGCAAGTGTTAGAGAATATTATACATAATAGATGGTTTTTTTTAAATACTTACATTGTAAAAGTGGATACACTTACGTATGTATGACACATTCTCCTGAACGGGAATGGAAACCGTGACCTTGTGAACGGCAGTACACTACGCTAACCACTGCACCACGAGCCTCAGTATTTTTTTTTTTTAATCAATAGGTAAAATGGGACCACATTATGGAGATTTCACTGTCAGAACATCCATTAGTCCGTCTGTCACCAGGCTATGTCTCGTAAAAGGTGATGCTGTACAGATTATCACACAGATAATGTATTTCTATTGCTGCAGTAACAGTGCCATATTTCACACTTCTCCTTTCGCGTAATTTTCGCAATATTGAGTGCACAATTTTTGTTTTTAAATCAATACTAAAATTATAAGGCTGAAGAGTTTGTTTGTTTGAACGCGCTAATCTCAGGAACTACTAGTTTGAATTGAAAAATTCTTTTTATGTTGAGTAGTCCATTTATCAAGGAAGGCTATAGGCTATATAACATAACGGTGCGACCAATAGGAGTGAAGCATAAGTGAAAAATGGTGCAAAAAAAAACGGGTAAAATTTTCTAAATTCTACATGTACGGCGTCGCGGGTAACAGCGGCAACTATTTCTAGAATTCTAGAATTCTATAATATATTTTTTCTAAACAGAAACTGGAGTTAGAGGCTCACATCCCAGAAATGAAGATGAACCCTTATATGGCAAAAAAATTTGCGTCGTTGAATCGAGCACCCAAGATGGGTGGACAAGAAAACGTGAACAAATAATAAAGTACTTCATTGTACCTTCATTTTAATAATTAACGAATAAACACTAGTTACTTATATTGTTAAGTATTTTATTAACCTCATTGTATGTATATAAAGCCATACACGCCTACTTAAAGAATTAAAAAGTTTATGAGAACTTTCCAAGACTCAAATTTACAAATCGGATTAGTGGTTCTTGAGATTAGTGCGTTTATTCAAACAAGCTTCAGCTTTAAAATAATTTGTATAGGTCAAAAACTAAAAACACGCTTGAAAATCCTGTTTTTTTTTATTATTTGCATTCTCATCGGTCCTTGATATGTATGCAAAATTTCAAGTCAATCCGACTATCGCAAGTGGGTGAAAATCGCGTTGAAAGATTCTGTTACATAGATTAATACATTGATAGATACATACCGAACTTATAAAAGCGTAATATTTTCTAACACTTGCGCGACTCATCTGTTTAAATAAAACTACTTTTTACGGATTTAGACGCGTATATTTGTTACCCGTGACCATGGTGACTGCAAAGTCTCCGAAACGTCGGGCCAAAATTTAAAACAAATATACGCGTCTAACGGTCTTATTCATATTGAAACGCTTATTGAAGGCTTAATCCTATATTAGTTAAAACGTCTTTTAGGCTTATCAGATGTCAGATAAAAATCCTTATTCATATTCGTCTATTATACTTCCGATAACTATAAAATGTCTTTGTTGCCATTTCGTAGAAAAATGGTGAAATATGAATGGTAGCATTTTTCTACCATTCAAATTTGTTAAGAGTTTTATCCATGGTTTTGATACAAGTTAACAAAATGCATCTTTGACGCTGTTTGTAAATGTAAACAAACTTATTTGTTAATAATCTTATTATTATAAACTATTATTAGTTTTGATTTTCATTCATTACATTAGTTTTTCTGTTTCTTATTTTTTTTTCTTGATTTATTTCTTTTGAGTATAATTTTTTATTTTCTCACTTAGTTATTTTAGTTTTATGAATCATTTTGGTGGTATGTTTCTTCCAAATTACAAAGCGATAAAAATTTCTCCGTGTAGTGACGGATTAAGATACAAGTGTCACCACCCCATCTCCACCCAAGGGTGCTGTAAGAGTCAGCTAAGGGATATTGCACGCAGATAACATCTTCTGTGAGAGACGGAAATCTCGAAAATAAACCCTGTGCCAACACGCCTGGTCAGCGTTTCACAGTAGACCATAATTCCTCCCAAAGTGGAGGAGACCCGTGCCCAATAGTGGGACGTAAATGGGCTGGACAGAGGGAAAGCAATAAAATAAGAAGAAGAATTTGTAGTTTCGTAAACGTAACGTTCACTTTTCTGCGCGGATTAAAAGCAAGACTTTCAATCACCGCAATACTGTGTAGGATTTGTAAGGCTTGATATTTAAGAATTATAATTGAATGTAACAATTTTAATGGCTTTTCTTTTCAACTTCTTTGCAAACATCAATAACTAGATGATGAAGATCAGCATAATCAAAAATTAAAGCATAATCCTATATTAGTTAAAAAGTCTTTTAAGCTTATCAGATGTCAGATAAAAATCCTAATTCATATTCGTTTATAAAACTTCCGATAGCTAAAATGTCTCTAATTTACAGAATGTTACCATTTCGTAGAAACATGGTGAAATATGGATGGTAGAAAAAAAAATCTTACTAGTTGTCAAACTTGACATAGCGTTTATAAACAAACAATGTAATTTACACAATATTCGAGAAGTGTTATTGTAGTAAATAAACTACAGCAGGAAAGTGAAAATCTGGTAATCTTTAATGTATGATACAGTAGAGGCACCAGCTCATCCAACACCTGCAGATTTGCTGGATCTATTTGATTTTCTAAATCTCTTAGGGTTATTATCGGTGCCATGAAATCTTCGCCAATTGCTGCTATGCAGATTGAATGTGGGGACCCCCCTTTAAATTTACGAAGGCAATTTCTTTCTGACAGATTTATGTTTAAACTTGTACAAAATTCTAGTCATCCCCTTCTTCATAAATTGAGCGTCCTTGTTAATCTTTATCAATCATCTGATCCCGACAAAATCCCCTGCATTCTTCTCAGTTTTATCAGGTATTCTAAATTACCCTATCAAATTGTTCAATTCCCCTTAAACCCTCTTTTTTCTTCTCCATATGAATCTCTCGTTTTTCAACCTAACGTTATTCTTGATTTAGGAGTTGAAAAATCATCATTTAATGCTAATGCTATGTTTTTGGATATTGTACAAACTCGTTTTCAAGGTTGGAATAAAATTTACACAGACGCCTCTAAACAATCCGCGACTAGTGATGTTGGTGCCGCTGTTTGGATGCCTTTCACTGGCATCTGTTTGAGTTTTAAATGTCCGCCTATCGCTTCGGTTTTCACAGGAGAAACTTTGGCTATCTTGGAAGCCATCCTTTTCGTTAAATCACATAACCTTAATAATTCAATCATATTCACTGACTCTAAAAGCTGTCTGCAAGCCATCCTTTCTAATCCCTTTTATTCCAAATCTAAATTTCCCCTAGTTTTTCAGATTAGACAGGCTCTTTATGAATGCCATGTCTCCAACATCCTTGTCGTTTTAGCGTGGATACCTGGTCACTCAGGAATATCCGGTAATGAATCGGTTGACTCTTGTGCTAAATCTGCATCCCAAATTGGCTCGTTAGAACATTTCAAAATTTTTTCTCATGATTTGTGCCTACTTCCTAAATCTACGCTCCAGAAATCCTGGAATCGGTATTGGATGTCAATTAAACAAACAAAAGCCAAGTACTATGGTGATGTCCAATCCGAGATACCTGCAAAGCCATGGTTTTTTAAATTTCGTAAGGCTAGTAAACGCGTAACTTCTGTAATCTGCCGTCTCCGATTGGGTCACTCTTGTACTCCTTCCCATCTGGCTAAACTTAGGATAAAGGATAACTCACTCTGCGAATGTGGCTTAGATGAAGGTTCAGCTGATCATATTTTTTTCAATTGCTCACTTGTACAACAATCACTTTATGATTTAATCCCTAACAATATCCCGCGTCCTGTCTCCTTTAAATTTCTCTTATCTTTTATTTTTTCATTTGAAATAAATTCCATACTTTGCAACTATATTAAAAAACATAAAATTAAATTGTAATAATTAGACACATTATATAAAATGAGTATTATGTTACATTCATAATTATGTATTTAATTCCTATAATACTTGTATATATTTAACATTACTTATTTGTTATTGTATGTTTCTATTTTTATTTATTAATTTTTCTAAGAATAATCAGTTGTCAGTTTATTATTTAACTTTTTCACTTGTTTCGGCCAATTATTGTTATCTCTCCATAGATCATGATACTAGCATGTTCTTGTCTGAAGTTAACACAAAACACTGGCGGAAAGTGACTAGTCCTAAGATAGTCACATATGGGCCATTAAAAGAAGAATTGAATTATTGTAGTAAATAAACTACAGCAGGAAAGTGAAAATATAATACAAACATAATAGCTATGATGAGAATAAAAAAATCCGAAAATTTTAAGTTGAAGCAAGAATCACTCAAATATAAAATAGAATATCTACACCCCAAGCCACTCACACCGGTGTTCTTCGATGTTCAAGTTACGGGCTATTTCTATTAAAGAATTTCTTCTTTAATAGAAATAGCCCGTAACTCGGTAAATGAAAAACAATAAATTTATTAAATCAATCATTTTATTTTGTTTTATTTACTTGCAAGTAGGGTGAACTTTGTTCATTACAAGGCCTTGCAATAAAAGTTTTCAAGATTGCGGCATTTCTACCTCACATATGGTTTGCGTTTGCTTTAATTGGCTGTTCCATTAGCCCTTCTATAATGGGCTCATTGTCCTCCATCGCATTGTAAACTACCACTTTCGGAATTCCTCATCTTCCAAATAAAATATCTTACTTCTTTGTTTTTGATTGTTAACAAGATTGTTAATGCCGCATTGCTTTGCAGGGTTCATAAGACATGTATAATTAAGCAAATTCCGTGTCGGATATTTATCGTGATTTGTGCACGTATCACTATAATATAAAACCTCGTTAGTTTAATAATTTTTTGGTTAATTAATGTGACTCTATGAACAACACCTTTGCAAATGACCGGGCAAACGTCAATATAAATAATCAGCTGATGAATATATACGCCATTTTTTTCACTAATATAGGCTTATAGTAGGGTCAGAGCTTGTTTAAAATAATGTCAATTTAAGGGATAGTTATAGAACGCTTTAGTGTAAAAAAGCTATTATGAATTACATTTTTGACAATCCGCTTATAGCTAACTTTTAAGCCTCTGATAAGTCATTACGAATAAGACCGTAGTCGGAATAATGTCACTTTATCGGATAGATATAGAACGCTTTAGCGTAAAAAACTATTATGAATTACAATTTTTGACAATCCGCTTTTAACGAAATTTTAAGCCTCCTATAAGTCATTATGAATTAGACCGTAAATCCGTAAAAAGTAGTTTTATTTATAAAAGCGTGTTAATATTAAGTCTAGGTTGGAAGCTTATTCTGTGATTGGAAGTAATAATTATTTTGGTCAATAAAAGTCCAGTCAGCGCCCTCTATGAATCACAGTTCAAACTGATCGCTCTCTAAGGAGATCGTGCTTCAGCAGTGAGCACTTCCAGACAACAATTAATTCTAAACCTTTATTGCAGATAGCGCTGTTCAAAGTTTTTCTGAGGATAATTACACACTATAGACATGGAGACTAGAAGAAAGGAGGAATATCTTGTATGGGGGATCAGTCCAAAAGTGTACACTTGTAAACAGCAAATAACACTCACCGAAATAGCGCTAGTGTAGCAAGTGGTATTGATATGAATGTAGCAGTTATAAGCAGAGTGAAGTGTGCTACTGTTGCGGTAATTCTTTAATACTATTTTCTATTTGCTATTTACAAATATTTGGGGTATTAAAAACACCGTATAATTATAATAATAATTAATATAAATTTATTTCATAGTCATGTTTGTCTATATAATATAATAATTTAAAAAACTGCGCTGTAACAAAGCGGAAGTTTTTCTTTCCTTTCTAATAATTTGTGGCGCTCTTTTTAAAATTCTTCCACTTGCTACTATGGCGCCACCTTAATTTGCTGCCTTTCAGCGGACACTTTTTAATATACTGAGATATTCCTCCTTTCTTCTAGTCTCCATGACTATAGACTATAGCCGAATGTATCTGCTGTCGATTGTGTATATGTGATCTTTAAGAAGTAATAAGAACTAATTTTTTAATATTCATGTTCACGGACATTTCACACAACGTCCACTGGTCCCAAGCTAAGCTTATATGCTTGTGTTATGGGTACCAGAATATGGATATAATAATACTTAAACTACTTTTCGTTTGTAAATACATACTTATAATACATAGAAAACACCCAGACGCAGTACAAACATTTGTATGACAATTATAAATATCACACAAATGTGCAGGAATCGAAAACCACAGTCTATTACATGAACTGGTCGACCGTCATTAACTTGGAACTAAGAGAACATTGGGACTTTAATAAGCAGAGATAAAGATAATAATAATATATACCTACCTACTATCTTGTCTAATTCATGCCACTTTCATAATTTTCATACATATCTTTAGTGTATATCGACCCTTTACCACGCAAAGATATTGAGAACTAAAACTTCAGCTAATGTAACATAATAATCTAATTTATACAAATCTAAATACATAAATAATAACATAGCTTTTTAATTAAGCGGAACTTCTTCATATAGGGATGGGCTCGCTGGTTTTCCAAGTCCCATGGTAAATTGTACTGTGGGTTTTTGATTACCAGTTGCAATCTTCTTGACACGGTTTGGGCTAAAAGTGTAGCTGATAGGCATTTTGAAATCAGTCATTGTCTGAAATAAAAAAGTGTCTGTGAACTTATTATGCACGTAAGATGTTATATTTGGCATATTGGCTAAGGGTATTATCAAGTTACAACAAGTTTGTTGTATGGGAATACCCTCGAAACGTTTTTTAATTGTTATTATTATTTTGGTTTTTAATACAACGCCATCTATCGAGCGTTATAGGGAACTTATGTTTGTTACGATTTAATTTCTACATTTCGATGCATACGAAGTCGCTGGCAATAGCTAGTAATACATATAAAACTTACTTCCAGGCCTTTCCTTTCATGATCTTTTATAACAAATTTCTTCATAAGAGGTGGCATTTCAATACTAGAAGGTAATATGACTTCTGGGAAGTCATGCACTGTGTTCATTGCAGCAAATAATTTTGCCTCCTCATTTTTTGGTATTAGTTTATAATCAGTTTTATAAGATGTTCGACATATTTCCGTTAACTTTGGCAATGTCTTCCCCCTAAAGGTCTTTTCAACCCATACTCTTACTTTGCGCCTTTCCTGAAAATGTTAAAATTAATTAGTGGCTTAAATAACAAATTATTATAACAATAAGAACAAGATTAATATATTGTCTGCATATAAACAATCCACTATTGGGCTAGGGCATCCAGTAACATAAACGAGTATGTAGTTTAATATACCAGTATTTCCACACAATGCAAAATATTGAAACAAAACCTTTGAGACAATGGTACCAATTCATTGCACACAACTAAACTAATATAAAAAATTACTTTTGATAGTTTCGATAACACAATTTGGAAATGATAACTGAACTTTCTTGTTATAAAATTGTTTAATAAAGAGTAAACATTTTAATGGCAATGAACATAAAAAATTACTTTTGATAGTTTCGATAACACAATTTGGAAATGATAACTGAACTTTCTTGTTATAAAATTGTTTAATAAAGAGTAAACATTTTAATGGCAATGAACATGCACGACAAAATAGCCAAATAATTAATCAAAATGCAGCAATAGTCGTTTTCATTTTCAGTTAAGCTTAGTTGAGCACGTAGAATCGCCGCTAATAGAGTCAAAATCATAAAATAATATGCACTCAGACTTGGATAGATTTCAAATTTACATGAGATGGAAGCCTACTTACTTTAACTACAACTTTTTTAAGCATCGAAATACCCATAATCACAGATTTAATAAACTTACCATAAAACACGTTGCAATTTATGTATAATACATACGTAACAAATTCTTACCTCATCCGGATAGGTTTCAACTTTTACTATTTTCATAAAACTAGGCTCCGGATATCTTTCAAAAACTGATCGAACTATAATTCTGCCGACACCCAAATTTTTCAAGCTGCCGACAATTTCCCATAAAGATTTACCTTTAAAGTCTGTTGTTCTGCCAACATATTTAATTATTTTCGTAGTCATAATACAGCTGAATAAAACCAAAATACAAATTCAATGCGTAAAATTATAAATATTTTTAGGTTAGGTTAGATTGGGTTAGAGTAGGGATTAGGTTTGTTGCGAAAATACCGATATATCGATAATAATTTTTACGATATATCGATATTATTGGCCATTATTTAATTTTTCGATATATCGATGTATCGATATAAAATTTCGAGTATTGAAAATCGATATTTTTTTTCAGATCGAAAACATTTACAAGTATTTTCTTGAAAAAGCGCGGGAAACATTTTTCTGGAAGGACGTGTTTTTCGTATTTAATTTAATTTTTTCAAATTTGATCAGTTTGAATTAATTAATAATACTATTACTGTGTAATTTAGTTTGTATATATGTTTCTATAGTTTTAATAAGTAATTTTAGTGTAGATCTTTTTCTTTTCTTCATCTTTAACCTGGATTTAGGGTAAGTTTTTTCTTATTGTTTCTCTTCAACAATGGATCTATCCCAGAGGTAGGGCATGTCGTAACTATTTACGACTGTTCTAGTATAGATACGGATGCATCTAGTATCCAAGATGGCAAAGTTCGGAGACGTAAACGTACAGCCGCCGTACGTACATGTAAGCATGGCCATAAATAATTGGTCAAGTGCGAGTCGGACTCGCGCACGAAGGGTTCCGTACCATTATCTATGCAACATAAGGCAACGTTATTAGTATCGAGCAAGAAACGGTAAAAAAATTATGTTTGTTGTATGGGAGCCCCCCTTAAATATTTATTTTATTTTATTTTTAGTATGTGTTGTTATAGCGGCAATAGAAATACATCATCTGTGAAAATTTCAACTGTCTAGCTATCACCGTTCTTGAGATACTGCGTACGGAACCCTAAAAATCATGTTTGTTGTATGGGAGCCCCCCTTAAATATTTATTTTATTTTATTTTTAGTATTTGTTGTTATAGCGGCAATAGAAATACATCATCTGTGAAAATTTCAACTGTCTAGCTATCACCGTTCTTGAGATACTGGGTACGGAACCCTAAAAATCATGTTTGTTGTATGGGAGCCCCCCTTAAATATTTATTTTATTTTATTTTTAGTATTTGTTGTTATAGCGGCAATAGAAATACATCATCTGTGAAAATTTCAACTCTCTAGCTATCACCGTTCTTGAGATACAGCCTGGTGACAGACGGACGGACGGACGGACGGACGGACGGACGGACGGACGGACGGACAGCGAAGTCTCAGTAATAGGGTCCCGTTTTTACCCTTTGGGTACGGAACCCTAAAAAGGACTAAGAGGCGACACGGTGAGGACAGAAACGATAAAAGTGATGATTGTGACTGTATATCAGATAACAATTAGAGTAATACCATGTATATAATTCATTCATGGTAATACTTGTAATGATGACAAATGTCCCAGTCTCATACAACTACAACTAATAATTTACAGGCCATTTCTGCGTCCACTGTACCTCAGACAGTTGCAAGGCTAGTGTACCAAAAATCTGACGCCTATGCATACATTATTCATATTCAGCGCAACCACACAGTCTTCCATTGACAGTTCAATATTACATAAACATTTGGAAAATTTTTAAAATCAAATGCTATTATTCAGCATGTTATCAATGGTAGTTTAAAGCGTATTGGTAGGAATGGGCTGTCCATTTCCTTTTCAGATTATAAGTCTGCCAATGAATTCATGGAAAGTGAGGCTTTAATAACATGTAACTACAGGGCTTTTATACCATCGTTTAATGTAACACGGATGGGTATTGTTAGAGGAGTGCCATCTGATTGGTCAGATGAAGAAATTAAAGATAATATTTCAGTTCCTATAGGGTGTGGGCCAATGTTAAAATGTGTCGCCTTAAAAGAAAAGTGGTTGACAATGGGGTTGCTACACTGAAATGTACAGAATCTGTAGTTTTAACATTCGATGGTCAAACATTGCTAAAAAAGAGTGTTTATGTGCTACACGTCGTTGCCTGTAGATTTGTATATCTTCCCTACTATACAGTGTTTTAATTGTTGCCGTTTTGGGCATGTAAAGTCTTTGTGTCGCTCAACTCCCCGGTGCTATAGATGCGGTGAAGACCATTCCGGAGAAAACTGCACAGTTGATGAAGAACGAATTTTCTGCTGTCTTTGTAAGGGTCTTCATATGGCCACTAGCAAAAAATGTTTGGAGTTTGAGAGGCAACGCGCCATTAAAGAGTCAATGGCAAACAACAGCATTTCTTACTTTGAAGCTTCTAAATTACATCCTACTGTTTCTAAAATTTCTTACGCTGATACTCTTTTAAACAATAAACCTCTATTAACAAATCACTCTAAATCTACTCAAGATATAAACCCTAATCAAAATTCACAACCTTTCTTACATCCTTCTAATACTCAATCATACAAAAAACTGATATTTCTCAACGCACAAGCTCACCTAAATCTTCACAGTCTACAGGTTATGACGTTGTGGCGCCTGTGTGGCGCATAACAACTTAATAAAGGACTACAACATGACTTCATCACAGAACAACGGATGTGCTCTTAATGCACATGATAAGAACTCTAATACCTCTTGAACTGAAATTATTTTAATGCTCATTAAAATACTGTCTCAGTCTAGCACACTTTCACCGTCCAACGCTGCACCAATCATTACAGTTCTCTCACAATATTATTCTCACAAATCAATAATGGACAACCTAACTAAAATAATACAATGGAATTGTAGAAGCGTTATTTCAAAAAAATCTGATTTAATTTTCTTAATTAATAAATATAATCCATGCATTATTGCCTTACAAGAAACTTGGCTAAAACCAACTACAATTTTTAAGATACCTGGTTTTGCGTGTATAAGGGAAGACCGTGGTGATGGGTTTGGTGGAGTAGCCAAGTAGGTAGGTTGGTAGGAACGCTCAACGTTGAGCATTGTGCCGCATAATGCGCTATTGTGCGCTGAATGGAAAACGGGGCTAGCCTTGCGTGCGGAATCTATTAGGTGTTATTCTGTACGTTTATCTGTTGTTGTGGAAAAACAAAACCAGAGCTCACTTTTAATTTTGCAATGAAAATGTACTCATCAGAATGCATGTACTTGGGAATTACCTACACCTTTAATAGTACCTACCACATTTTTTTAAATGTAATGAATCAATGATATGAGCACAGATTATGAGGTTTAAATTATTTTTCTTTTTCCAGCTCAATGTCTCACTTTTCGGCTCTAGTCTCCTCCACTCTGGTCTACTGTGCCACACCAGGCTTGTTGGCACAGGGCACAGGGTTTATTTTCGAGTTCTCAGTCTCTCACAGAAGTTATCTGATAGCAATATCCCTAGCCGGCTTTTACAGCACCCTCAGGAAAAATGTGGTGGTGACACTCTTAATCCATCACCACACAGACTAAGAATGTATATAAAACAAAAATTAAAACAACATCTTAAAAATCAACTTCAATTTATTTTTAATTTCTCATTCTGTTACTTGGAATTTATGCAATACAAATGTTGTAAAATATAATTACAATAGTTAACAGTTAATCAATTTTAAATGCAGTTATTCATTTTTAATTTATATAACAATGTCATGGATAAGACCTTTTTTATACTGACCAAATATAGTTATGTCATTGCCCAAAAAATACACTACAAAATTAATAAAACAGTCCCTCACACTACTTAGTGAAACCTTATTTTGCTACATTTCTCTAAATAAAGGTTTCATTGAACTATGGATTTAATCCCTTTAAGCCCTATGTTAAATATTAGGTGCAGGCAAGTTTAGGCATACCAACACACCTGTTATATTACCAAATTGTAAAATAATTATCAATATAATTTTACATTTAATTAGAACTCATATAGAGCCATGACATTGAATTTTCTTTATGGCTGTATAATTGCATTTCATAACAAACTGAAACACAACAATTAATTTCACTACTAGTCACTATTTAGTAATAGGCATAGCTAAAAGGCACCAAGTGTCTACCAAAAACAGGTGTAAAATACAATGCTTAGTGGCTTTGATCAGTCATATCATAATTTAACACTTGGATTTTTTTTAGCTGCGCCTATATCATTTATATTTGCAATTAACATAAACAATATGCATTGTAGATGTTTCAATAACAAGCATTACTCAAGAATCAACTTTGTGACACTATCCATATTAGTTTGCTATGTTAAAATTATACAGCACAAATAAATTTGTTCAATAAAAGGCATTGAAGCTAATCGGTGACATTAACTGTTGAGTACATTGTACTCAGCTCAAGTTGATCGAGACAAAATTATACTATTGGTTGCCGCCATATCCCTCCCATTAATTAATAAATAGTAACTTCGTCAATATAGGGGCAAACCTTTCTTACATTTAGTATCCATTTCTACAAAATTCCTTTACTATCCATTGGTAATTCCACTTGTTTACAACAATCTACCAATCATTTATTTACCATAGGATATAGAAACATACCAATCAATTGTCTACTGATAAAACTGTACAGCAGTCGCATTCCGTTGGCAAATGATTAAACTTAAAATAAATATTAAATTTAGCTATAAATTGCCTAGTTACCAACGGATATGGGCTTTGTGAACACGCAGGTGGTAAATTATAAGTCCATTCTTACAAGAGGCCCGTATACAATAGTTACATTGCCTCAACATTAATTTACTATACACTAAGCGATCGCAATAATTTAAGACATATTTACATATCATGGCAGTTAGTCCATTAAATAAGGAACTTAAATTAGAATAAGTTATGATAGTCAGGGTATTATTATTAATAGGAATCAGTCAATTCAGTATTCACAATGACCGAGCGTGAGTCGATCGGTCGTCGTCATATTGGTTAGGCGCGGGCGCGGGAAACATATGAGGCGCCGCCCGCGTCTTCGACTGCGCCAGCACCCGATCGATCTTCGACACGAAAGCTTTCGGCTTGGAATGCCATGCTCTAAATCAAGGCTAGAAGTAACCTAGTGTGAACTCGCCGCGTGATAAGAGTATGCGGACTCGTCACGCACTTAGGTTGTATCGCGGACGTATGTTCCGATACGAACTTCGTCGATGACGCGCGCCCACTCTAGCGCATACGAGTCTGGGTCTTCCAAGTAATACGTACGGTTCGGCTGTAAATAAAAATGTTTAGTTATTAGTACCCGTAAACACACTTGTACGCTCTGAAAGATAGGAGTGGACCACCATTTGTTTAATGTGTATGGTCAAGCTTAAAGCCGTACAGGCTGTTTTAGACCAGCAAAGTATCTTTAAACATGGATAGGCATTGATTCGAACTGTATTACCGTTGCAGGTAATAAAATAAAAACGATTAATATGTGCATTAAATTGGAGATATAATACAACTAAAAAAGAATTATTAAACTTACCGTGTGCACTAAAAATATCCTAAAGTTTTTAGCCTCGACTCGTAAATCTGGTGACCAAGGGATTTCTCCTTTAAGCACCATATTGGCTGGATCAACGTAAAACAGCCGTGGTCCAGTTGTGAGCAATAACATACGTCGTCTAGGAAATAGGCCCTTCCTTTTGTCTACCAGACCTTGTTTCAATATCAATTCTCCATCAACAAATTGATGCCATCTACTATCACGTGCTTGTACCTCAAGCCGACGACGTCTTTCTTCAGCACTGATGTCTAAGATTCCTGTAAATTTAGAAAACATTAAGACAATGTGGCGACACAATGAAGTATAAGAAAAATTGTAAAGAGCTTTTCAAATTATACTGAGAATTTAAAACAATATAATACCGATGACACATTTATCGTAAAGACAAACTTCAGCACCAGAAAACATGGGAACATGGAAATGCTTTGGTTCTCATATTATCTGTGAATAAAATACGAAAGACAAGGCTTTTTAGTACTAAGAACGAAATCACAGCTGTTTAAAATAGTAAACATGAATACTGCCCATAGAACGTAACAAACGAGTCATCATGGCATAAGCGGTTGAGAATGTGGCACTTGGGGACGGCGCGCCGGAAACCTGACGTCATACCAACTATAAAACCGTAAAGTATACACTGAGGATGTCCGTTCTGAATGTGTGTAGCAGTTAATAAGTGATGACGTAGTTTTTCTCGTGCAAAGAATGCATGGATCAAATTACAAAGCTACCAAAATACATTGTTCTTTTACTACGGCAGATAGATGTGTTTTTTTTTATAATATCGCTTATTTGGTAAAGTAATAACTCATAATAACAAAACATTATTGGACTCTGTTTAATTATGAAACGAGAAGCATATAAATTTGCCAGGAATTCAGGTCATGGACGCACCAGTTGCCTCTTACTCGTCGCTTCACTGCACTCGCCTGAGACTTTGTAATTTGTCCACATTGGCTACATATTCAACCTACTAACACCCATTTTGGAACTCTAATATTTTGAAAGATATGTAATGTAATAGGTACTAAAAATAAATATACCTGTTGAAGTAGAAAGGTCGTCCCCCCAAAGTCTCAGCAGCTGGTTATTGCCTAATCCCGGTTCGAGATGATCCGGCACGTTGTATGGCTCTTCAAACGATCCTCCGGGTAAATATGGACTAATGGTCGGTGGTGTCTGATCCCACACATTTTCCCAATCGATGCCGTCAAAGAAAGGATGATTACGAATACTATCATATGTTTCTCCCTTGTCATTGGCGCCAAGTCTCTTTGTGTGATCCAGCACTAAAAGTTTTTCTACGAGATCTTTTGCATCAGCAGGAAAGCCTTCAGGAAACTCAAAATCCATTTTAAAAATTTTTTGGAACGTTAAGAATTCTGTAGAAGCACGGAATGGTGGTAAACCCGAAATCATTTGGTATATAATACATCCCAGAGCCCATAAATCAGAAGCTCGTGTGTCCACGCAGTCGTGTAATAACTCTGGACTGACATATTGTGGTGTGCCGACAAAGCTGATTTTTCTAGATCGTTCATTTTCAGCCTCATTATCTGTATTGTTATGTGTGGCTCGAATTTCTTCTGGATCCAGAATTTTAGCTGTTCCAAAATCAGCGATTTGTAAGTGCATATTTTCATCTAGTAAAATATTTTCGGGTTTTAGGTCGCGATGAATTATACCTTTAGCGTGCATTCTTTCTAAAGCCATCAATAATTCAGCAGTGTAAAATTTAGCTACATTCAACTCAAAAGAGCCTACTTTATTAATGTATGACAATAGTTCTCCATTTTTTGCAAAAGACAGAACAAAATACAGTCTTTCTTCATCTTGAAATGTACAATAGAGTTTCACAAAGCCGTTTGATTCATTATATAGCATATTCAGTGCATCTTTTTCTCTTTTTATGTACTCTTTTTTCTTTTTCCGGATGATATGAAGTTTGTCACACACCTTGACTGTAAACAAAAATAAAAACCATGGTTATGTTGAAGAGTGAATAATAATGACTCAACTTGGAGGTTTTAAGTAATTACTTTCTTAATAGTGCTTATAATCTAAATACTACTACTCACTTGCATATTCCTTTCCACTGTGAATATCCTTTGCAAGAAACACTGTACTGTAACAGCCATCGCCAATTAATTTGCCAAAAATGTAGTCTTTTGCTGTCCTCTTTGTTGGTTTTTGAGCTTGATTAACAAGGGAAGATGCCGGCATTGGAGATTTTGCTGGAGCAGCGGGCGTCGCTGGCGTTGCCGCTGGACTAGGCGCAGAAGCCGCTTGCATCTTGATTGGTGTCTCAATTATGGTTTCGGCCGCTGCAATAGGGGCCCGTACTTCACTAGATGCTCTGCCGTTGGTCTGTAAGAACAAAAACGATGATTAAGTACAATGATATTGAGAGTTATTTACGGAACCGTTTATAATCACAGACTAAGATATTGCGGATCATCGTGAGAGAAATGCGACATCCGCGTCGTCGCGGTTCGAATGCGTGCACTTGTTTATCGGCCGACAGCAAGCAACGTCGGTTGTGGTGATGGTGAGTACACGTCATGCGCGGTGGGGGCCAGGGGGCAACGCGCCGTCTGCACGGCCGATTCTTTAAATTTAGGTGACCGTTAAATACAACATAAACACTTCTTAGAACTGGGTGAAATTTTATTTTGTACTAATTAAAGTTCATCCTTGAAATGTAATGACGTCTTACCAAAGACATTTTATATTTTTATAGATATTTTATGTCAAAATTATGGTGCAAAATAAGCAGGATTGTTTAAGATTATATTTTATGTTTTTAGGACGGTATTCAACGCATGTGCCTACAAAGAGAAAATTAATTACCATTTTACTTATTAGTTAGTATGGAATAGAAATGTCAAGATAATTTTGGTAATATGTGTGAATAGATTAGGTTTTGTATACGAAAACAAACACTAGATTTGAATACTCAAAACAAAATATGTCGCCTACCACGTTCACTGGCCTCGCTTACAGTTCGATGATCTAGTTTTTCGAGTTCGGGGCTTGAGTTTTTCTTCATTTTTTAACGAACCGTCGGCGAAAAAAAAATGACGCTTCCATTCAACACCGTGAATATGGACAGACGAAGATAGCTACAGTTCGCAATGCCGTCTCTTTCTAATTACGTTGCAAATACCACAACTCGTGTTTAACGGTATGTTAACCAAAAATAAACTTAATGGAAAGCAAATGAAAGTAACTATACTTTTACCGCTACCGTTACTTTGCAGAAATATTCATGACTTGATTTTTATACATGTACATACACATATACTTACAACTATTCTAATATCTAAGGCCCCTAACTATAATTATGAAGGTTTAAAATATATCAAATTTCATTGTAAAAGAAGTCGATAAACTGAGAGATCATCATATACTAGAGTAGATTATAGCTAATTATGTGTTTGTCATGAAATAGACAGCATCCAAACTAAACAAGCCAAAGCTAATAACATTTTCACGTCAGACAAAAAGTAGGCCACTTTAATGTTGTGAATGAAACATTCTCATGAGATACAACATGCCTAAGGTATACAGACGAACAAATTTCAAACTCCGGATATAACTGATAGTCCATTGAAACTTGAAATGAGTCACTAACAATTGTAATTGGTTGTGAGCGTTGTAAATGGGTCTCGCATTCCGCGGCTGGACCGCGAAAGGCCACCGTCGCAACCAACGGTACTTACACGAGCATTTCCCACACCAACAAATTCCAACATCCACTTATACTGATTTCGTAAGTAAGTAAATACGTCCGAACACCAACAACAAACTTTATGTGCACTTTGCATTTGCGCCATTATAACTTTGCTAAAACGAATTTAAAAATGTAATAATTCCGTTTCCACTAATATACATATTATAATATCTATTTAAGTTAATTTTAAAGAGCGTTTTGCACTTGTAACTGTTTTACAGTTGCATTGCAAAAATTAATAAGTGTTACATCGAAAGAATTCTGTGGTTACGGTCCAGTTATTTCTATCTACCCACATCTTTATTAGAAATATATTATCTATCATAAAATCAACTTTAACCAATGTTTATTAAAGTATGCGTAATATTGTTAATATTGAAAAAGAAAAGGGTGGGGACACCTTTAAAGTTGCTAAAAGTTTGTTTTGATAAAACATAGTTACATCATTATTATCGCGTCTGTGACTTGTTTTCGAATGTTGTAGGAACACGGATGTGGTATGTTTTGAATGGCGTTCAGTCGACCTAGCAAAGTTGTTTGATCTTCATTTGTGACGTAGTCATGAGAATGGTAAATGACCATGAGAGACCAGTATTACAAGATGTTGGTATTTGAAAGTAATTCTTATATATATGATAGCACTATACACAAGAAAAAGTGAAAGATGAATGAGAATTCCAAATGAGTTAAGTGAATCATGTAGATTAACAATATCTTTGTTCAAAAATATCGGTATGTTATACAACAGATAACGCGTCATCCTCGCTAACCCCCATTCACCTTTGTTTCCTTCAATGATTGACATATACACATCCAGCCAAAGTAAAACCAAAACAGCTATTTACATGTTGTATTATAAACAAGTTATTTTTAACCCAAACTAATTACCTACATAGATTTAATTATATCAACGCGTAGTTAAATTTTTTGTTTACTTTAGCCAAATCAGTGTTTTTCCATAAACTAAATATCTACGAAATTTTATCGGGAAAGATAAAGAATGTGGGTGTACATTTCGTCAAATAAACCATCGGTTAACGTCATTGGCTGTACACACAAACTCCTCTGCACAAAATATTACGCCACTGCTATCACTGTTTTGATGACGTAGGTATGCACTACACCGCCACGCACACAATTGTATCAATATTTAGTTAATAACAACTAAAATAGTTTTTCCATTCTGTGTAATGGACCTACCGCCTAATTAATAAAAAACTTCGCACGCTACCTATCATCAATACTAATAAACTATCGTTAAGCGGCTCTAAATACTCAATATATTGCTGAGAAAAGAAAGGAATTTTGAACGTCGGTCAAAATGTTAACGTCTATTTATTCTATATGTTTAATAATCAAATTTTGTGTGAATTTTGTTATCTATAACTATGACAAAGACAGAACTTTGTTAAGGCCGTGGTAGCATTGAAAACAGAGAGCGTCAGGAGTAAGCAGTAAATCAGGTGGTCACGCCAGCGACGCGTGAACAAACAAGTGCCGAGCCGTGGCTCAAGCATCAGTGTCCGCAACGGCTTGTTTGTAATTTTTAACCGACTTCAATTGTTTCATACGAGACGACGCTCTGTGAAAGACGACGCATGTCGCGTACTACGTTACGTACTGCAGCTATTCGATGACATATAGAAAAACAGGGCGAAAGTGCGCAATCACCGTTTTACACAGCGAAAGTTTACATCAACAAACAGTACCGTGAGGAACTGCTATTTGCCACGTCTTTCTGTCACAAATTAAAATGTAAACAATTTAATAACTTCCTCTAAATTTGTTTTTTCCTGTACCAAAGAAAAATCATAACCCAAATCATTCAAATTTTATTAAATAGGTACCTAAAAGAAAAACAAGACGTAGCTACACAACTGACTATCTGCACAATTAGCTAGAAGAAAAAACAAAATACAAATAAATGTATGTACATCCAATTATACTTTTAAATAAATCAATACATTAATAATAACGTATAAAAATTTGAACAACAATAAGTGATTGAGCTCGTAACGAGGGGTACATAACATAAACACGAGATCAGACAGTCATTGACCTTCCTTACCTTACTTTTGGGCGAGGGCTGTTTCCCGCGCTTCGTCGAGCTTACGCCAAGTAAACGTAAAATCCTGTTAGCTGCTTCGAGTAGAGTTGCACTACCCCTCGATCCTCTTTTAACTCTGTTGGTCAATCCGCTCATTTCGAATTGGCTATCACTTGGTTTTCTACCGTTTTGTTTATTCTTTCAAACGGTCAAAAACGCGATCACAGTTCATTGAAGGTTAGTTTTTAGTTCATAAACACGTATCAATTCACTAAATTAAATTAAGACTATGTAAAACACAAGTGCAGGTTAAAGATGTCTACAAATTGAAAATAAATAAACAACGATAATATGCAATTTTAAATTAGACCGCGTACGTCCTTTCGGTAAGACGGCGCGTTGCGGACTGAAAATTACTACTGAGTTGACTATTGAAGCGACTGTGTGGAATGCAACGAAACTTCCGACGCGAACGGAACATTGACTACGTACGTCTCTCTCTTTCGCTAGACAGAATAATGGCACCCCTCCCCAGTTGGTAGGAAGGCGCAAGTGGGGTGAGGAGCGTCGCGACGACGCAGCATGCGCAGTTTGTCGTACTTATAGGTATACTGTACTGTAGTTCGATGGACCCCATTCCCTTTCCTATTCACAACCCACACAACCCTCGGTCTCCTGTGTGTAGGGACGACCGCAACGTAGTATGTCACTCATTCGCTTCCGACAACACACACTATCAATACTAAACTTGTTAGTATAGTCTATAAACATCCAGTAATTAAACGAGGAAATTAGTAAATCAATGCCAAAATAAATAACTATTATAAAAGCTTGCAAGAGGAAAGTATTAAATACGGTAAAATAAAATAATAATTGACGTATGTACTATAATTTAATTGACAATATTACTATTTATAAAATTGTAGTGAAATTTATATTACATATAGGAATTTGGAATTAGATAACGACACTGTAGGTACCTAGATCTCATGTAAATAATCAATTTTAATATATAGATTTTAATACCAATAAAAGACTACGTTTTACATAATAGAAAAATAAAAGAAAACCCGACAGTCAGTCTATACACCTGTACAATAATTAAAACTTTATGATATCAAATAATAGTGTTTGGCTAATTAGATTCACGGAAAGTCCATAATAGTACAGTTGGAGCAATAATCGTATCCTCATAAAACAATGTCGTTATTTTTGTATGTAGGTATGAATGTAATACACCTATGTCCCTGTGAGTTCAAATCGTCAAAATTACGCAACGGATTTTTTATGCGATTTCTTAAAACACAGATTTGATGACATTTGATGATGATAATATGCATAATTTGTTAAAATTTGGTTTCCAAATTCTATGCGTGCGTACGAAGTCGCCGGCAACAGCTATAACTACATATAGTACCTATATAGTACATAAATGTATGTAAGTACATAAAAATTGTTTTACATATTACTGTAAAAAAGTTTGTTATTATTTATTTTGTTCTTTAATAAATTCAGGTACAAATTATTATATTAAATTTCAAAATGAAGCATTTGTTATTGTTGTTCTATAGATGCAGCTGTTGCCGCCCTCGTGGCGCGTAATTTGAGCACGTGCTGAATCATACACGTGCATTTTACATCCACGATCTAAAGTAAACTCTAATATTATGATAAGATTTACTCTCGACAGATTTAAATAGAGAATAAAATAATGAGTGACTTATGCCAGATATAATGAAACCAAGTATAAGTTTACGTTAATTCATCGCAAGCCTGAAACGTTAAACATAAATACGTGTACCTATATAGATATTTCAATGTTTTATAATAGTTCCCCTTTTGGTAGAAATATACAATAATAAATAATTACATTAATCATTTAAAAAAATATATTAAGAATTCTGCTTTCCTACTAGACATAATTTCATACCAGTCTGTCTGCGTAATTTTCCCAAAATGAGCTACAAAGATTAATACTGCACGTAATATAAATATATTCTTATTTTTTTCTAATTTCAAACCAATTTCGTGGTCGGCTTTGATTAAAAACAGGATTTCTGCTTTGTATAACGTTTATAATGTGCGTTATACAACTGAGCCTTCCTTTTTTTTAAAGACATAATCGAACTTGGATTATAAAAACAGCCAGGTGGTAGCTATCTGTTTCTCCGCCTGCCATTAGTACTTGTCGCAGACGCAACCCCCGTTCGAGCGGCGTAGCTTCGTTTCAAAACAAAATAAAAACAGTATCGAACATTGAACTCACCACCTGGCTATGTTTTTATGAGTACCCGGTGTCCATATGGAGACAGAAAAAATATTATATAGATACGCTTTTGTCCATGAGTTTATCCGTCGATGGGTACATATCCAAGTGGTTTAAAATCGCTTTCAAACATTTCGTTCCATAGATTAGTACATTGATACATACGTTCTGAGTTGGTAAAAGTGTAAAAATTAACAGTCATATAAACTACTTATTCCATCTAAATAAAATATTTCGGGGTCCTAGCTTCAGTAATTTTTGTCGTGCATTGACGCCTCAGTTTCCTCCTATAATTAAATAGAATACCTAATACCATGTAACAATTCTTGGTATTTCCTTTACTTTAACATGCAAATGATACAACATACTGTTGACTGAAAAAATGAATGTAATAAAGGTTAAATAAAAGTAAAATAGATGCAATAAATAGAGATTTTTTTATGTAACAACTATAAATATAGGGAAAATACAGGTATTCATACTAATCAAAAGGTCAGGTAGTTTCGAGACCTACGCAAGCGAGTGTAGGCAAATTAGTAGAATTCCACGGATTACTAAATCGAAAAATAAATTACTCCTAGGAATCTAACGACTCCAGAATGGTTTACTAATAAATAATTATTTTTCTAAACGTAAATCATAATTATTAGTGTTATTTATTACATAATAAGGATACGTAATTAGTTGATACAAGTACAAATTTGTTTGCGTCAAAAAACTAACCATTAATAAATCTAGTAACTAGGTTTGTGGTGTATTTCGGTTTAATGGCTATATCGTTGTAATTGTTAATAACAATTAAAATCATTATTCTACATAACACAGTTTTTATACTAATGGTCTTACACCCGTATTCACAAACAATATTTACTTAAGTAAGTACTTAGGTGTTGATGCACTGTGCAAAGGGTAACACTTCTCAGTGCGTTCCGTTCATCGAGCCTTTGTATTCATAGACAAAACTTAGCTATGCGTTCAGTTTAACAAACGCATAGTGCGCTTCACCACTTTTAAGTACAATACATAAGTGGTGAAGCGCACTAAGCGTTTGTGAAATGATTTTGCTACCTTGTGAAATGATTTTGCTACCCCTGTGCGTCCATGCCTACTATGAGACCTCACAGTAACGTTTGTGAACACGGCTGTTATTCATAATGACTTATCGGAGGTTTAAAAGTTCGCTAAATTGGGTTCGCGAAAATTGTCAAAACTTGTTATTCATAATAGTCTTTTGACGATAAAACGTTTATTATCTCTCCGATGAAATCTCCGTTTAAACCTCCGATAAGTCATTATGAATAAGACCATAAGAAAATTCAGTTAACACTGCCGAATTGTGATATTGACAATGGTATCAATTCTCATGGCAAAACTAAACGTAACTAAACCAGGCAAAAAATATCTATAGCGTAAGTAACACAATTCGGCAGTGTTAACTGAACTTTCATATAATAAAAACTGTGTTAGGTAGGTACACAGTTTTTATTACAAGAAAGTATTTTTTAATATAAAATAACGATTTGAATTAATACAAATATGTAAAATAAAATAGCTATTAAATTAAAATAAACCATAGTTTCATTTTAGTTAAGTTAAGTTAGGTTAAGTTTTGACGCAACTGCGTTGTTGCCACTATCAATATTGCTGTTTAGTTAAGTTTAGCTGAGCAAGTTAAATTAGTATCATGTAATATCTAATTTATTGATACCTTATTGTTAATGACACTGCTTTCACGAATCATAAATAATTGTTAATTTTAGTATATCACATGAAAAAGTAACAAATTGATAAGATATCTACTCTCACAGATAAATTGACACAAACACTACACATATTCGACATTACGCGAAACTCAAACACTATCTATGTGCGATAACATATAGATAAACTGTTCAAACTGGTTTTTATAAAGATACAAATAAATAATAAATAAACCAAGATATTACCACCATTGTAAATGTGCAAACTACATGACAGGAATGTACAAAGTTCAATGTTAAACAATTAATAAATAATGTGTTATTACACGAACTACTAACTTGCAAATGATCAATCATAACAGGATATTAAACATATTTTATATGTATTTATATACATAGTGTAGATGTTTGTACGTAGACAGACTATTTGTGGACAATAAATATCCTTTATTTAAGTTCCGCATGCATAGGATTGGACTTACCCAATACCCACTATGAGCCACGATAATTTGTCAAATTACAATAAAAGATAACGATTTGCTACGGCTTTGCATTGATTAATTAATATCTTCTAAAGGTGTCTATTATTTTATTACTAAAGAATTTTTACAAGAATTAATTAATGAATTTATTCGAGTATATTTTATTGTTGTCAACTTCATCTACACAAATAAATAAATTTCATGTCTGTTTGTAATACACAAATCAACAGCGTTTTAATAAATATCTCGAATGTTTAAAAGGTACAAACGGCTTAAAAATTAACTAAAATGTATTATTAGCTTTTAATTAAAAATCTAAATTGATTGGTTTGGAAAGAAACGGACAAGCAAGACAGACACACATAGGCAATATCTTCTTTATATAATTATATAAATCTCCTGTCACGATGATGTTTGTCCGCGATGGATTCCTAAACTACTTAACCGATTTTAAATTAAATTGGCATACCGTGAGCAGTCTGGTCCAACTTGAGAGAGAGGATAGCTTACATTTCAATTTATGGTCGCAATATTATTTTACTGCAAATTATTTGTTTGTATTATATAGCAAAACAACGTTTGTCGGGTCAGCTAGTTGTTTAATATAAATAGATAAACTCAAGTGGTTGCGAATTCTGAGTATACATTTAAAAGTATATTATAACACCTAGCGAAGGTTGTAGACATTCCGAAATGTCGTCGGCGTGGCCTTGATTAGTCCTTTGACCCAACGTTGGTAGTGATATTTGCCGCCGCCTCTCGGATCACCTGCTCGAGTGCCCCTCGTATTTTAAGTTTTTTTTTATCATCAACAGTCTTACTGTTTAAATAACATTAACTAACAGATATATAGCTGACATCCTGTTGAAGTGACTTATATGATCTAAACAATGTATTATTGTCCTTTATATCCTGCTTTACTGATTTATGTTTGGCTATTATCACAGATCTTATTCTACATATATTCTGTGGCTATTATAAATAATTAAATAACTCTCAGGAATTCTACATATTTGAAGGGCCACGAAGCAAAAGCGAAGCCTGCTGTGCTTGAGGCGTGGGTTCGATTGTCACATAATAAAACTATTTACATATACCATACAGGTACTTGTATTTAGCTTGGGTGTTTTCCACGTAACACTTACGTAGAGGACGTTGTGTGGAATGTCCGCCAATAAGCCGCCAATAAGTATTTATTTACATGTACAGCATATGGTATTGTGACACGTAATCTAATACTATCATTAATATGTTGAGTCTGGGACGTTATAACTAAGTATATAAAGGTCATGTAGTCTGGAGATGACGTACCTGTTAGGGGGCGTCCATTAATTACATGAGGTGTTCTTGAAATCTTTCCAAATCTCACTTAGGGGCGAGGGGGCTTAGCAAATATCACGTAATTTTTTTCTAGCAGAAAACAGTGTAAAATTATGTGATAAATTACGGTAGTATTGACAAATATTTATATATTATAATATATTGCTAGTCTTATATAAAAATAATAGAGTAAGTTGTGTTTTGTTTTTTATTCTCAATAATCCAACATATTTACAGCCAAAACATAAATTTTGAAAAATCTAGCGTTAGGTTAAGGGAGGCTTGAAAATCCTACGAAATCTTACCAAAGGGGCCCCTCCCCCTTTGGTAAGATTTCGTAGGATTTAGGTCGCAAAATTCTCAAAAATGCATCACGTAATTAATGGACGCCCCCTTAAATGCATTCCTAATTCGCTTCTGTTGACTTTTTGGTTTGTGACTCGAATTAGAATCTAATAGTTTTAACAACTGAGGGATATGGGACACACAAATTATTCAAGTATAATAATTTGTCCCATAACCCATACAGGACACGAATTCGAATCCAGAGTCAAAATCGCATGAGTTTCGATAAAAATAAGTTGAATTTAGAATTCCTACTGCGAATTTTTATGAATGACTACCATTATAACATGATTTACATCTAGTTTGGTTAGTTTCAAAATCATGGGCTGATGAAATCCAATCCCACTTGAATGGTACCGATACTAGGTGCACAATTAAAGTTAACTAAAAAATGAAAATTGATAGTGCCAATAACACAATTCGGTAACGTTAACAGAATTTAAATTTTTGGTTAGAAAATCTACTTATTATTCTAACGATTTTAATTAATATAAATGTGCAATACGAAATATACAATTAATCAAAAGACGCCATAGTTGTTTTTTTTTTGTTTTAGTTGTACACGTAGAATTGGTACCATTGTTTTTCGAATAAACAAACTTTTCATTTCACTCACTAATACGCTGATAACAAAGTGGCATTATGTGTTTATAATCACACAATAAAATAATATCAGTGAAAAGTCATATTTGCCTTATCTTCGTATCCTCTCGCTCAGTTTCATGTCTTTATTTTGGTTAAAGGAGTATTGCATAAAATGGTATGGGTAGATAACATGTGATGAATGAGGAATAAGAGAAGATGAAAGCGGATTTGCATAAATGTAGATGAATGTAAAATAAGAGGCAACCCAAGACAAGATTATCACACAAGATACAAGTATAATGTAAAACAAATAAGACAGGACTAGGATGTCATTTGATAGAAGCTTACGAAAGGAAAAAATCGATTCTTTTCTTTTATGGCATTTTTCATCCATCATAAGTTACCATTTACCTACCTACCTACCATTCACTAAATATATATTTAGTTGCGTCAGGAATATCTTACGGCTTCTAACGTTTTGCTAGAATCATTATAATGGCCGTAGGTTTCTCAAGAATATCCTTGATATTATATATTTGCAAATTTTATAACCATACGTAACCAACTGTAGTATGTGTATCAATATTTTAATAGTGAAACGTTTTAAACTTTTTACCAATATATAGTCAAAACAAAATAAGGGCAACTTGTTAATTTTAACAGTAGGAGTGATGAATTATGTTTAATACGTTCTCAAGTAGCTGAATGTTTATTGTAGTGTTACCGTATTAGTTTACAATCATTTTTTAAGTATTCCACCTGCATAATTTTGTAAAGTGGCACATTTTAATATTTTATTGCAGCCACTCGACTCTACCATATTTTAAGAAAGATTTTAACACAGTCAAACTGCCGATTCTGTCGAGAACAGTTTAAGTTTTGTTTGAATATTGGTTGAATTAGCATTTTAAGAATATTATGCCAGAATCCCACGACATATGGACTTACCAACTGTAACTAGGGCCGTAACATTGCTTCAAGAAGGCCATTAGCGGCGTTCTGTTGCGTTACAGCTGGGTTTGTCGCGGCGACCGATTCAGAATGCTTGGAATCGATATTAAGACGCTGGGAGACTAACTAGGAGACGGGAATTTGGCAGAGATTGAGCTACCACCGCACAGGAGGACCGCTACGTCCGTTTGACTGCGCGTAGAGAACGCCAAAGCGGCGACAAGTACGAGTGTAAGTGATGAAACAAGTAGTAATCGGTTACACTAGGACCAGCAGTTCTCCAGAAGACGCGTAGTGCGGGCACCATCGACTAGTGCTCATGGTGCTAACCGACTATCGTTCGCAAGGCAGCGTCTGACATGGGATATGAGTGAATGGAGCACAGTATTGTTTACAGATGAATGCAAAGTAAAACTTTTTTGTGATGACCGTCGCATTAGGGTTTGGAGGCGTGAAAGTGAGGAATCTCGATATCAGGCAGAACCGAGTTGGTAATTCTCAACGGAGGCACAATTACAGCTCACCGTTATATCAAGGAGGTCACAAAACTCCATGTGATACCATATGCACTAAGAATCGGCTCAATATTCCGTCAGATGCACGGTAATGCTCGCGCTCGTTAGGCTAGAGCCACCAGAGGAGCGCTAGAGGAGGCTGGTATACCGACATTGCCTTGGCCTGCGAACAGTCCGGATCTCAATTCCATTGAACACATGTGGGATTTACTTAAGACGATACCAAAATAGCTTCGTGCATTTTTCTATGTACCAAGTTTTCATTGTTTTTTTAGATTGAATGGCTAGAGCTCTAATTTTTAAGTATATGTTTTTTCAATATATGATCTAGGATCGCATCAACTCAGAAACGCGATTGAAAAAAGTTTTCTCGATAGAAAATCTTGGCGAAACAACCTCTCAAATTTTTAATTTTTTTCATTTGTCGGTTTATTATCGCGTATTAACTAATGAAATAACTTTAAAAACTTATGTAACTATTATATATAGAAACACGTAAATCAGAATTAAAATATATTTAGTAGATTTTGAGTAAATAGGAAAAGTATCCCTAATTCTTCATTTTCTGTGCCTACTGGCTGTGTTAACGTGTCGGCGATGATATACGATAATATTGATGTAGGCCCTTAAACACAGTGTTCGAAGCGCAAATCAACCCGTCCACAATGAAAGACAGCTCATAAACGTTTTAAAATCAAGCTGCAAACTAATTCCTCAAGAAACAGTGGTTCACCTGGTGGAAATTGCACCATCCAGGCTTCAAGAGTGTATTAGATAACGAGGAGATCGTACAGAATATTGAGAAATATCAAAAATCAACCATCGCCTAATTTTAGTTTTTTTAGCTTAATTTTTATTCGGTGTATTTTGTTTGAATAAATCTCAGTATTTTGAAAAAGTGGTGTATTTTTGTTTTATTGAGCTATTTTTCCTCCTTTTAAGCTGTTTACAATGAAAAATCTATTAATTGTACCAGTCCAATCATTAATTAACCGTTAAATCTCAAGAATTCATGAAAATACTATAAAAATACGGTGGCCCTTATTTTGTTTTGACTAGTATACATGATGGTAAACATGAAGGAAGCCGTGTCTCTAATAGCGGAGGCTTCACTCATCAGGTTCATAGGCGAGCATCAAATTACATTCGTTGAAAAAAAATGTAAATAAATACTGGGTAGCTACGTTAATTAAAATTTATAAATATTTCTCTCCCCTACTACGAGTCGTAGCTTCATATTTTATATTATAACCTTTTGCCCGTTTATTTCGTCTGTTAATTTAAGGCAACACTACCTAACCTTTTAACACTTACCTAGTGAGTAAAATGTATGTTTTACGGCGAGATTTATAAAAGAAACATTGATATATATATGCGGCTAATCTCTATACAAATAAATCTATCAGCGCTAATACTAAGTACCGAACTGTATCGCTATGAGTTTATAGGATGTGATGACATCATAAGCAAGTCACAAAAAGTCTGTCAAATGATCGTGAAAGTGAAACACTGTTTATCCGCCGCGTCCTTGCTTACTTAACCCAGACGTTGTTTGGGTTATGTACATAAAACCTGCTTTTCATAATGGCCTAGGGTTAATCCGGTAACCAATATTTGTAAAAATAATTGCCGTATCTTGGAAACCCTTGCTAAACTATTATACTTATATTATACTTTAAAACATACAAATTATAATCGTGACTGAATGACCTAAAAATTGTAGGCAGAGGCGATTTAGTACGCGTTTGTACTACCGTTACAATTCAACTTACCCATTGAGATTTTCATGTAAATAGGTCATATAATGAGTAGATTTAGAGCTATAGATACATAGTTTTGAATCAAGTGCCTATGTTATTTTATTTAACAGGGGTTTCTAACCTCTGTCGGACGGCGCCCGAAGGCTTTTCGAACCAAAAAAAATCCGAAGAATCCCGGACGGATAGCAGCCTAACGAAAAAGTAACACCGGGTGTCTTCTTGCGGCCCCCATTGCATGTCTTGAACATAGCCCAACTATACATAGTATAATTACTATTTAGTATTTACACTCGGATCCCTTAACAAACATAACCCGTTAAAGAAAAACAATAATGTACAACAAACACATTTGTAGTTGTAGATAGAATGGGTCAAAGTACAAGAATGTGTGTCGTGATAACGTTACGTATAACATTGCGCAAGTCCAAAACATATGCTCATACATAATGGGCAATGGATATTTTTATGATGAGAGAGCTTGGCGTGCTTTCGATAAAGAAGGGTCTCATTAAAAACGTGAATATGAAATGACAGCTAAGTTGAATATTAGTAATATGCGTTGCCATTTATTCTAATTATAAAATAATTGATATCTAAATAGATACCACTCTCAATATATGACTTTCGACTAGTTTCAATAATTACTCAACCCAATTTACACAAGTGGTACCTGTACACAAATATATTAAGCGCCGCTACGTGGTAATAAATATTCGCATATCTTAGTTCGTAACACTAAGTTGACTTACATTATGTTCCCTTTTAAAAAAATTGGGTGATTCAAATTAACAAAGGACTCTAGATTATTAACACGTGACTTATTTAAACATCCTATCAGACACATGGCTCTAAATATAAGGCTAGTATTAATTGAATGATTATATTATCTGACAGTAAAATGCACATCCAAACTTCGGTAGATGCATACATATACATATATCTTATCAATATTATTGAAGATAAGAATACTTTTACTATATTATCGGCGCTAAGATATTGTCATACAAATAATATTTTTCTCAATTTATGCAAATGCACGTCATAAATACCCCACATACCGATTTCGTGAAATTGCAAAGTAACATTTATTTACATATTTAGGTATTTTTAAAATTTATAACAAACATTAGACAGGCAAACGTTATGTAAATTTATTGTAAGACAACAGAAAATTCATTATTACATCGGAGTCATTCTACTGATTCATACACAACAGTGCGTCATTCGTAAGGTAAGTACTAGGTAGATACTTGGTGCCTATGTTTAAAAATAGACTCGAGTACTGGTATTTTAGTTCGCTTAAGCTAAAAATAACCAAGAATTATAAACCGGCAAGACTGTGTAAAGTACAGACCAAAAACGACAACTGCAGCCTCCAGACGCACATGACCAGGGTTGCAAATACACGTTTATTAAAATATGTTCAATAAAATATGTAGCCATGACAGTAGATGCTAAACAAAATAAGAGGAAGGGTTTTCTCAATCACTCAGACGAGCAATAAATGTAAAATTGATATAATAAGAAATAACCATGCCTTGTTTCGCTGCACAGTAAGCTAATTTATTTGTAGTAAGCCTCGATTTTTACAAGTCTTGTTTTCATTTTGCACCATAAATGGCGAACTTTCAAACAACTTCCCCGCCTTTAAGTTCCTTGAACCTTCCTTAGTGCTTCTTGTTAATAGAACTAGCATTCAAACTTTCAGTTTCCTACCTTCAGTAGTTTTGGCTGTAGTGGCTGTGCTAGCCGTCAGCCATCCTTTTGTTTTATGTACAGTAGATTAACAGCTTATAGTTTGTAAATGGGCCTGAAGTCGGTTTCCAACGGCTGCTAAGAGCTTAGGGAGTAGTTAGTTGGTAGTGGTATGCAGTGACTTAAAATAGCCCAAATTCATGCATCTGTATCTGTGGAAATTATGCTGCTCAGTAATCGATCTCAATCTGAATATAGGGTTATCATAATTTCGTAAGAATTTGCTACGTTAATTACAACATTATGTTTAATACCACTTTCGTGGTATTCTTATAAAAGAAGCAGCGTACTTAAGATAACATTCTATAAATAGCATTTAGCTGAAAAAAGTCACCCTAAATTTCTAAGTGGCTTGGCAGCCCTACACGGGCGGAATGCCTTCCACTCACAATTCCACATACTTTAATCACTTCCCGCGCGTCTAGACATCGACCTCCAGTTCCAAGTATTCGCTGACGCTAATTTAAATCTTAGCAGCAGCCCCTAAGATCTGTATTAAATCGTGAGGGGCCCGCTGCTAACGAATAATAAAAACGAGCTCGCTGTCCTCGGAAAGTGCATTGATCTCGAGGCGCGTCCTTCTGTGGCACAAAAATTACTGCATGTGAATTGGGCGTCTCTTTTGCGTATAAACATAAGAAATATGTGCGAGCAGGACGCAGCAGACGTAGTAGGCAGGATGCGCGTGGTGAGCAGCGGCCAATACACCCAAGAGAGCGCAATGAACGACAGGCAGCCATTTATGTGGAAGTACCACACTACGCCGGATTTTGGCGCCAATACATCCGTTTTAGACGGATAGGTTACAATGGCGTACCACGTGGCTAATATTCTGATTTTGAATTTATTGTTTTATACACATTTTACCGTTTTATTAGTAAATTTCAGATGAAATAAGAGTAAATTATGTGAATAAGTCGTATGCATCCTAAAACTATAACTTTAGAAGCTAAGTATTTTGATTACAAGGTATATTCAAAATGAAATCAATAAATTATTGGGAAATAAATTGAGATACTAAAAAAGTATTTTTTATTTCACAACACGAGGTAGGCTTGGTAGTACGACCATTTACGCGCCAAAAGCTTGGGTTCCAAGATGGCGGGTACCACGTGTTTGGTAAACACAAACATGCGTACTATGAGGTTATTTACATTAGGGTACAGCATCGGAAAGCTTCTACATAGTTTGAAGATTTATGATTGCCGACTATAAATCAAGTTATGAACATACAGTATATTGTAAAAACGTAAAATTTACATTAAATTATTTTAAATTTCTGTAATTATTTCCCGATTTTACTACCATATATAACACATTAAATACCTATGTTTTATACATCTTAAATAGTATCCAACATTGGTTTAGGAACCCGTTTTATAAAGAATATCCTTCCACTAAAATAAGCTTCCACAGCAGACAGTTAAAAATATAGGTGTATTTCACCAGCAATTTAGACACAAAATTATTTGTCTCATATGATAAATTTGTAATATCTACAATAGTGCATGTAGAAATAATAAAAATCAAGAAGTTTATATCTATGTTTATACACAGTGTTCATTATAAAAATTTTCCTTTGAATGGGATTCGAACTCATAATCACATGGATAGTAGTGTAGCATCGTTAAGGGCCTACATCAATATTATCGTATATCATCGCCGACACGTACATATTAACACAGCCAGTAGGCACAGAAAATGAAGAATTAGGGATACTTTTCCTATTTACTCAAAATCTACTAAATATATTTTAATTCTGATTTACGTGTTGCTATATATGATAGTTACTTATGTTTTTAAAGTTATTTCATTAGTTAATACGCGATAATAGACCGACAAATGAAAAAAATAAAAAATTTGAGAGGTTGTTTCGCCAAGATTTTCTATCGAGAAAACTTTTTCAATCGTGTTTCTGAGTTTATGCGATCCTAGATAATATATTGAAAAAACATATACTTAAAAATTAGAGCTCTAGCCATTCAATCTAAAGAAACAATGAAAACTTCGTACATAGAAAAATGCACGAAGCTATTTTGGTATCCTCTTAACGACTATATTGCAAACTTATGTTACTTTGCATCTAATTTCGTGCCTCAAACCAGAAATGTATATAAGTTTATCTTTGCCCTTGATTGAGTACCTGAGTTTTTTGTTTAGTCATTCAGACAAAAATGTAGACAGGTAAATATTATCTCCGTTTTGCATTGAACCTTCTTGGAAAAGTATGGCAACTTAAAAAAACAAGTACAAAGGCGGCATGGCGAGGGCGACTCTGTAAAATGCAGTTCGATGTTAGAATGTGTGGGTGCGAATTCCATGAAGGATGAGATGCCAGTCGATACATTCAACTTTACTTAACAGGCTACCCTACCAGTGACCGTTGAGTTTGAATAACTTGCATGTTATGGTTCGTAGTGGAAACGCGCACATTATAAAATCTCTTATTGAACTTGATTATACACACTGTCGTGGATATTATTAGGGAATATAATTTTATTACATACCGTGGATCTTCTTTTAATATGACGAAATACAACGTTGAGCACTGAAGCGCAAAAATCAACGATCCGAACTGTCTGGACGTTGAACTTGGAATCAAATGGCAATTGTTGGAACTAAGTACACGTTACATTATACTTAAAAAATAAAATAATACATGAACACTATGAGCATCTTACGTCAGTTATTAATGCGTAGATATTACTAATTAATGATATCAAGCATGTATAGGGAATCTAAAGATATTTTAAAATAATACTTTGAACAGACGGTTAGGCTTGTTTATTTTATGGTTTTGTTCTGCGAGTTATGTAAAACCGAATTTTGGATATTGAAAGGTTTCGCTCTAAAGGTTTAACTCTCTTTTGTATTATATTATACTATTATTATAGTACTATTATATTATGATGAATATAGGGTTTTGAGTTACCATCAAAACTGATATTACCAAAGAAGACGGAAATATGCGGCCACGTGGTTTAAAGTTTACGATGATTAAATCTGCTCAATGCTCTTAACTTTGTTCATGAGTGTTGACGTACTATGCTTAGTTGAGCATTGTATGATTCTACGATTAGATTACGGCATAGAACACCTCATGAAACCTGTTTTAGGTCATCAATTCATATGTATAATCAATGTTGTAAAATAAATACCCAAAATCTGTATTCAAAAATCTACATGAGATGGATTCGAGATACTGAGATACCAAGACTATATTTACGCGCCAAAAGCTTCGATTCCAAAATGGCGGTTACCACGTGTTCAATGAAGTTAATATGCATACTATGAAGATTTTTACGATAAGATTAGGAATATTTTTAGAATATCGCTCCTGCTGTGGAAACCTTTGTAAATAAACTTGATTCTTTTATGTCGTTAACTCTGTTATAAAATTTACACAACACTTGAAATTCAAAATAAAAAATAAATAATACGAAAACGTAAAAATAAAATAAGGAGAATAATAATGATGTTTGCCGAGAACTCACAATAAAGTATAATAGAAATATGTAATTAAATTCAGCTTCATACGTGTATAAGCCTTGAAACAAAACAAAACCTATTCTATATTTACTGCGCATAAAATTTGGAGGTCCGTGACCCAGTGAGTTCAAAGCCCATGTAAAGCAATTCGCAACGCAAAATTATTCTAAGCAATTACAGTTACTAAATTAAATATATGATATGAATTTTGAGACTAGGTAGTAAAGACATTAGATGTAGATAGTTGTAGATGGAATAACTTTCTTTAAAGAATGAAAAAGAAAAAAAAACCTGTCAAGAGCGAGGCAAACTCGCACCCATAGGGTTTCGTACCTACTAGACATATAAACATAAGTAACTGCATTCAAATAATCAGTTAATTAAACTCAAAACAACTCACCAACTTAATTTTGTAGTTGAAATATAGGGAATCGCCTACATTTCAGCTACTTCATAAGTTGGTATTAGTTTAGACACCTTTTTCTTGTGATGTGATGACAAATTATAAGTTTTTGGATTTTTTCCTATATTAGCACTATATAGACTTGGTCTATGCCAAATTTCAAGGCAACAGCAAGGGCAACGGGAAGTAGCCTGTGAATTTTGATTCCCTAGCAAAGTTCAAAATTCTTAAAAATGGTCGTAATTCGGTTACTTATATCTTTTAAATGCGTAGAGGTAAAAGGTTGATTGTATTTTTTGCAGCAAGGGACCGCATAGATCTACATATCGTATGAGTTTCAAGTTGATACCTTCAGCCGTTGCTGAGTAAAAAAAGTTTGACAGACGGACAGACAGACACCGGAGTGATCCTATAAGGGTTTGTACGAAACCCTAAAAATTACCTATTGGAGAGTGTATTGGGAAAGAAACCGGCTGACTATGTTAGCAATGTCCAGCAGGACTGCTTTCTGCATCTGATTTGTGATTACAAGTTTAAAAACGACTGCACAAAAGACCTACCGAACAACGCTGCTTTAGTTTCCAACAATTTACTATCGTTACTGTCCCAAATATCAGATAAAGAAGAAACTTTTCTTATGAAGGTTGAGATAGTATAAGAATCCTCATAAACTATCTAAATCTTATCATACGAAAAGTACTTTTATACTTTACAAAACTTTGTAAGTATGTTATTATATTATTTATATATCAAAACAGTAATAGTTTTGTAAACTACTTACTACTTCTATGAAAAATAAAAACAGGATTTTTTTCATAACTAAATATGTATAACAATACTAGCTGCGCCCCGCGGTAAAAAGGATAAAAATCAGGCAGTAAAGAATGCTTTGGTACTTGACATCACATTTTGGACAATTTACACAATATCTTTATAAATTATTGTATGTATATGTGTTATTCTGATGTATAAGGTGTGTATAAGCTACATTATTGTAAAATATCATTAAAATCCATTCAGTAGTTTTTTGCGTGAAAGGGTAACAAACATCCATACTCACAAACTTTCACATTTTTATTATTAGTAGGATAATTTATTTCTCTTAATCGCAATAGTGCATTTCAGAATCTAGAAACCCCTGGTATGTCATAAAACGTACATCGTTACCTTAGAAAATGTAAATGAATCAATCGCATGGAATGTAAACAAGTTGGCCCTTACAATAGTCTTTACTGTTAATCACCTGTGGTTCAACGCGTTTCCAAGTGCATCATTTATAAAATTCTTTGTTAATGATGTCAGTGCACTTGAAAAACAAATTAAAAATAAAATTAAGTGATTAATTTTGTGGTTATAATGACTATTATAATGTCTAAGTTACACGAAGCTGAACAATTAGGGAAAAACATGGCCGCATTCCATACATTCCAATTCTAGTTGATAAATGATATTAAGGTCTTTTTATCTTAACTTTTCAAAAGGTGAAAATAACAGAAATCTAGGCCAAGTGTAATAGTATTTACTCCTAGTCTGTGTTTATTATGTATCCACGTAACCGTTTGAAGTCGGTATGGTACGACACTTAAAAAGTTAAAAGTAAAGTAAAGTTTAATACGACGCGACGGTTAAAAAGAAAAACCCGTAAAATATTTGGAAAAAAGTTGTTATTACCATATTACTGGTCGCCTTTTACACATTTAGGTATTGTTGAATGAATGAATGAATACACTATATTTTACGCTAAACACATTACAAACTTAAGTATAGGTCCTACAGTTATTTAAGTAAGGTACAATAGAGGTACACGGTGTAATGACAAATTGTGATCTCTTACAGACAACCTGAGGATGGAATTACATAGTTATCGATTATAAGTTTAATTGTAAAGAAGGATGGTTTTAATTAAACTCTTAAACACCTATCCTAATACACTTTTGAAACTATAGGAATCTTTATAATTTTGTCGATTTGCAATAGTCGGATTGATCTAAAACTTGGCAAACATATTAAGGACCGATGATAATGAAATAAGTATTTTTTTTTAAAGTTCAACCGACTTCATGTGTCTTTAAAATTTGAGGGGTTTCCTCGATGTTTTAGGAGATAACAATCAGATCCCAACCTGGTGAAGAATCATTAAAATCGCTTCGCCCAACAAACATAAAAAAAGAAAAAAAGAAACATACAGACGAATTGAGAGCCTGCTCCTTTTTTTGACTTATATATATAATATCCCGGATTTTCAAGCGCGTTTTTAGTCTTTAATATAAGCAAATTATAATAAATAAATAATACTATCTACTTGTGTCTATATCTTAATAGCTATTTATATATAAAGAAGTGTTTACAAACTGGCCATCAATATTCTATTTATATACTTACGAGTATTTCCCAAAGTAGAAATTATTAATATTAAGAATGAATCACGTTTCCTTAATATAATTATAGTTCCTTTGTATAATACTCATGGTTACTAAAATATCTTTGTTAAAAGGTTTTGGGCATGTTAGTCATGATAATCTTCTTAAAATATTAATTTATACCTAGTTTACACTGATTTATAAATTATGCTTCTTTTGTATAGATTTTTAATAAAAAAATATTTCTGAAGACGTAAATGGATGTTTTCTGCCATAGGCCGTGAAATTTTTACGTAACAAAAATATTATTTACCAGTCAAATCAACAAAGCCTTGTTTAGCGTCCTCAGGTCCCAAGCTAAGCAAACCATATTGTGAAACACCCATTTAAAATAAAATTATGTTGTATTACTTTATAGGGTTCATAATAAATATACATACAAAGTTATAGCGTGCTTATTAAATTTGGGTTTTGTAATGATTCGTGGAAGTTCTGCCGCCAAATGTTACGTCGCTTTTTTGGAATTAGTTGACTCACTGCAATGTACGCATTTGTTATTTTTATGAGACACAAATATATACATACTTACTGGTTTTCGAATTCTCCATTACTAACTCTAGGCTGTGAACCCGCTCTTTAGATTAAGCGTGTTGAGATTATATACCCTTAGGTATGTTTCAAACTAAAAGAGCGGCTTCAAGTATCTATGTTAAAAATTTATAATTTTATGGGGCTGACATATACTCCTAGTAGTGCAAAGTGCAAATTATATAAAAAATATAAAGGCTGCGTCGATGCTGCTATGACGGTGTAAAGCTTAATTAAAAGCTAATCAGTAGTATTTCAACCTTCACATAAATCAAATAATATCAGCAGCTTCCGTAGGACTGTATATTCCAGAACTGTTAACGATGTAGTGAGGATTATATCATCAAATATAATTTAGTATGCAGTTCTATTGTTTCACAATGAATGTGAGATAAGCCTACTGTGTGTTGTTTGTACTATGTTTGTAGGGAAGTTAGAGGACGTAGACGAAGCGTGGGTGGTCTGTGCCATACGATCATACGACTGAGTCACTCTCGTAGCCCGGAGGTAGCGCCGCATGCTTATAGCTTCATTGTCAGCGCACCGCACCCATTCACCAACTCGTACAATGCCCCGTTCCAAATGAACGTGATCAAAACGTAAACAAGATGGCACCCCACTATATCACACCATTGTCAACAGAGTGACATTTAATATCCCAGTGTTATTTTATGATTGTGTGACCAGGTATCTTCGAAGTCAAAATTATGACAATTGTCTGCCTTGTTGATCCTCTGAATTAATAATTTGAACGTGGTCCGAATGGTTTTATAAAGCGAAAGTTTAATGAGTGTAATTTCATCTTAGTAGACTACGGTCTGAAATTCGCGGTATATTTAGATATAAACTTACGACCAAACCAATTTATTAATAAACATTGTTATTTTTTGGTCAGTGAAAACAAAATATTTGACACTCATACTACCTATAAGCACAGGTAAATCTGTGCCTGTAAGTGCACTAAAAAATACATTCATTTCCTCACAATATAACCGTTCTGTGCCGTTCTACACTTGCGAGCAAATGTTTGGAATCACTTACTTAGAATTGATTCCGCGCGGTCCTGATTATAAAATAACTAATTAACAATAATAAAAATAGTACCATTTTAAAGGTTCAACTGTTAACTTTAAATTTATACCAAATTCATTTAAATCACATAAGTATTTAAGGAGCTATCCCGGATTAAATGAAGGAGTTAGGAAACATGGAAAAATAATGATTGAATAAAACAACAAAAAATAATTCTTCAGTTCATCCCACACGTGCTCAATGGAATTCAAGTCCAGGCTGAGCGCTGGCCAATCCAATGTGGCGATACCGACTTCTTCCAGGTATTCAGTTGTGGCACGGGAAGTGTGACAACGAGCGTTATCGTGCATAAGGAGGAAGTCATCACCGATATATCCCACATAGGGAACGATATGTTCCAGCAGAATATCGGAAATGAAGCGGTTTGAAGTTAGGCCGGCTCCTCGTCCCCCGCCAGGCACGAAAACAAGCTGCGTTTTACCGTCGAAAGAAATGCCGGCCCACAGCATGCATGAACCGCCACCATAAGCCACTGTTTCAGCGAAACAGCACTGCGCAAATCGCTCCCCAGGCCGCCTGTAGACCCGACCTCTTCGGTCACTGCCGTGCAAACACATTCGGCACTCGTCGGAGAACAAGACTCGCCTCCATTGCTCAACTTCCCCATCAAGATGGGTGCGAGCAAATTGAAGGCGTGCTTGTCGGTGACCTGCCGTGAGTTTCGGGCCTGTAGCAGGCCTTTTTGGAGTCTAATTCGCTTGCTTGAGTCTTCGACGAACCGTCCACTCGCTGGCAGCTACCCCACGAACATTTCTGAGCTCCTGCTGGACGTCCACACCAGTCAAATGACGATTTCGCAGAGAGGTTAACACGATAAAACGGTCATCCCTCTCCGATGTGCACCGGCGCCGTCCAGATCTTGGTCTGGGGATGAAGCCACCGGTCTCCCGAAAGTGTTTATACACTTTCGAAGCACAAGACTGGCTTATGTGGAGCTGTCGTGCGACAGCACGCTGGCGGAGCCCTTCTTGCAATAAGGCGACATTTGTGCTGCTTCTACAGGTGTAGTTTCCATTTTCGGGATCGAAAGTAGCGGAGATGCGTACAGGTCAACGTGTGAAAGCCGACTGATAAACAGAATCCGATAACACGTACTTTTATAGGGGGTTAATAGGCCGCAACTGGCAACGTATCAAACAATTGAAACATGTCTTTTTTCTTATTCCTTCACTTAATCCGGGACAGCTTTTTAAATACTGATGTGATTTAAATGAATTTGGTATGTATCAATTAAAAGTTAACAGTTGAACCTTTAAAATGGTACCATTTTTATTTATTCTATAGTAGTTACTGATCGCGCGGAATGAATTCCAAGTAAGTGATTCCAAACTTTTGCTCGCGAGTGTATAATGATGCCAACGCAGCGCAGCGTGCAGATATGCCGTAGCATCACAGCTTTTTGTATGCGTTATGTTTTTGGCGGGAACACATAGCACATGACATGTGCGGCAGAAGAAAGATAAACACTTTCATTTGACGGGCATCGTGATCTAGTGGTTTATATAACGGACTGGTGTTTATGAGGCCTTGGGTTCGATTCCCGCTATGGACAATCATTCGTGCGATGTTTATAATTATCATACAAATGTTTGCACTGCGTCAACGTGTTTATATGTTTTTTTTTATACTACTAAGTTGGCGAATAAGCGTACGGCCCACCTGATGGGAACCGGTTACCGTAGCCTATAAACGTCTGCAACACCAGAGGTATCACTCGCGCGTCGCCGACCCTGATATGTATTATATTATAAGTATGTATTTACAAAAGCAAAGTAGTTTATGTATTCTATCGGTATTCTAGTACCTGTAACAGAAGCATGTAAGCTTAGCTTGGTACCAGAGGACGTCGTGTGTAATGTCTATGAATATTTATTTATTTATTCTCTCTACACTCTCTCGTTCTCTCTCTCTTCAGTCTATAAACAGACTCTACAATTGGGAATGGGAGAGTAATTGGTTTACAAAGTAGGCATAACACACTAACCATGTGAGTTGATATATGACTTCAGTTCCAGTAATCCGTCAGCATCGTTTGATTTTTGGTCGCAGAAGCCTCTAGGCTAGGAGGAAACAGGCTCATAACGTTTATTAATACTAAGTTCTACATATGGCGAAAAATGATGGTCTAAGGGGTCAGCAATCTTTAATAAGATTATAATATGCTGAACCCTACGAGAATATAAGTTAATAACTAAGTAATTAATAACCCCTACCATACCATACTGTCACTTCCGATAAAATACTGACTCAAAATCAATTTAATTATGCTACCACGATGCCAGACAGATATAAATTTATAATACACCTCTTTTTGCTTGAGGGGTTATAAACGAACAGTGTTATTGAGGTGGTTAGCAAAGAGCACGTGGCACACACGTTGTACGAACAAAGTACGGCACCGTACATTCACCCAAGTTCGTCTCGTTCGTGAGCACCGACGACGCGTCCTTCGCCCTTACCCGGCTCACCCCAGCCGTTATCCTTAAATAAGTGCTTAATTTCGTCCTTTTCACCGCCACGCTCGCCACGACCCAGACGAAAGGACGATCATTTAATACAAATACGCACACATATTTCTGTGAAGGGCTTATGAACTAAAAGAAATTGTGGTTAATATAAATCCTAAAGAAACGTATCGCATAAAACAAAATACTCATGTGATTTATAAGAGATAAATACCTTATTTTTTATGTTTTTTATATCCGTTTGGCGAAAAAAGGTCCTTAAACATTTCTTTCCTTACATCTCGGCATCTGTTTTGTTATAAAAATACTGAAGATAGTAATATCTCAGCTACGCTCAATGCATGATAAGCAATAGTATAAGCATGTTATTGTAAAGACTTTCTATTTCACGTTTTATTTTAAAGTTATTTACGTATTTTATAAAGAAATGGAATGTTATGATGTTTATGCGCACACTTTCATTTCAATTAAATATAAACATTTAAAAACTTTCGTATTTTTATAATGTTTGATGGCTGCAGGTGTGATACGATACGACCAGGTGCAGTTCTACTTCACAAATCTTAATAGTTTTAAATCAAATATTACGTTTGTTTATTTTTAAAAATAGAGCATAATGCACATATTTAGCACAATTTACTTCCAACTATGTTTTCTCTTTTTTTCTGTTTGATTTAGGCCTCCTCTAGAGGCTATAAAGTGTAGTCCTGTGATTCTTGACCTAGGAGCGGGTCGTGTTACATCAAGGCTCTACGTAGAGCTACGCCCTACGCTTTTTGGTTAGCCTACAATAATTTGCAGTCGCAAAAAGTCAATCGATGATACTGTCTTCCACAAAAATTATTAAAATGATGATAATATTGATGATAATAAATTTATATTGTTACTGACCGCCTCGAGAAACAAACAAAAAACTGAATGTTACAGGCCTCAATCTTAAGCGCGCCATGAAAACAATCTCATTTGTTGTTTTTGTACGCATTTACTCCGTAAATTATTTAAATATCAGTTCTTTAAATGGCATCTGCGTATCTTTATACGATAAACAAGTTGAATGACACCTGACATTGTACACGATAATTAGGTATGTTTTTAACTGAATCTCGACATGAAAATGCGATTGTGCATTTAAGATAGTAATTGCTGTGCGAACTTTACAAATACCTATTCTAAAAACACTTGAGTAGTTATTGATATAGGTTAGTTATCATTCTAGCAATGTCATGTGGGTCGTTGTTAACTTATTAATTTAGCTTAGGTATCAATAACAAATAAAAACAAAATATTATTGTTGTTAATTTAAATAAGAAACCAGGCAGCGGGCAAATATTAATCTCTGTGTATAAGAGATTATTAAAATTCATATTATTCTCAGTCCGTAAATGTAGTTCTAGAAGATTTGTGAGCACGATTCGAAGAAGTTAACATAGCTAAGCACGAATATTCTTCACAACACGTGTCGTTATTTTGTTTTGTTCCAAGATTTTATCTGGAAGAAGAATTTATTTACTTATTATTCCTTATTTCATTTGTGCTGTAAGAAACTACAGCTCAAATGGGAAATTGGCGCGGTACCTAACATGTTGTGTATTCCTAATAATAGCTGTTGCCCGCGACTTCGTACGCGTAGAATTTAGAAAATGTTCCCCGTTTTTGTATATATTGTTTCTCTCCTATTAGTCGCAGCATGATGTTATATAGCCTATAGCCTTCCTCGCTAAATGGACTATCCAACACTGAAAGAATTTTTCAAATCGGACCAGAGGTTCCTGAGATTAGCGCGTTTAAACAAATAAACAAACAAACTCTTCAGCTGTATAATATTAGTATAGATGTAAAATTGTAATATTTACATGCAAATATAATTTTGTTAAATGGAATATATCATTATCTATTTAATATTTCATTCAACAATACGTCACCCTATAAATGGATTTTAATTCACGTTCGACTGGTTTTCTGAAGATTTGCTTTTGGTACAGACATTATATATCATAAATAAAGCGTTCTTTATGTTCATTGTGTTGTCCAGACAGTATTGAATTTCCATACTGACAATCAAAGGCATAATTTAATTTAGAAACCAGTAAGTGGTACGTTAAAGCCGTCTCGTCGCCCCGCAGTCTGATCACCTTGCATGTACCCAGCTCGAGACATACACCTCCGGTCGTTTCTTTACTGATTTATATTTAAATATGAATTTGTATCTGCGTCTCTCTTTAACTGTACAAAACTACCACTTTCATTAACCATAAATTACTATTAAATGTTGAGACCAGACGGCGTGGTATTTTTTGTAGAATAGATTTGACGTTGGCCGTGTTAGTTAGTGATGCATTTGACTCCCACGGTTTAACCTATCGATTTAATAAAAACTATGCGGGCACAATAATAGCGTTAATAATGAAACAATATTGGTAAGTAACTTTGGCTACGGGTGCGTATTATACATCTAGGACAATACACCCAATTAGTAAGAATATTTATGCCTAATGTTTTCTGACCTGGGCTGGGATAATTAGGGAGGGAGTGAGGAACACCCACCGCTAACTCGCGAAGGGTCGAGAAGTAATAAGCTCTAGTAAAAAATAAGCAAGAAAAAAAAAAAGAAAACCACAATTCTGAATCCTTTGACAAAACAATAATTAATAATATCGACCTGTACCTTATGAGTTGAAATCATTCTAATTTTTGACTACAAGTTATTGAGTAAAAAATTATAATAAGATGTTTTTGTTATGCAGAAAGCTTTATTCAATTCCATGTAGCAGGGTCTTGATCATATTAAAAGGCAGCACACAAAATAGAAACCTTTTTTCAGTGCCAGTGACTTTGAGCCAAGCGTTGGGGGATTCCACCATCCAGATTGATAATTGTTTTGACATTTATTGCTCCTGCTATCTCCAATGTTAAGATATCGGCACGTGGCAAACTTATTCTAAGTATAGATTTATGTCTACAGCACACGTAATATTGAAGCATAGTAAGCCAGTAGCACGTGTATGTGTTGATAAGTATAAGATATTAAGTACACATGAATTATGTTCCTTGAAACATAACTATAGAATCGTGTGCACTTTATCGATATTATTCTTACTTTACAAAAGATCGTAAAAACTAATCTTTTATTACATAACATATTACGTACACGAACTACATTACGTGTACCTAGCCGTTTGGCCGCGACTTCACCCGTCTAATCATCAACTTCCTTAACAACACAACAAACCAAAGAGGTTTGCGGAAGTCAGTCATAGTATTTTAATATTTTTACTTTGCAGTCACCATGGTCACGGGTGGGACTGACCATGGTGACTGGAAAGTTTCCGAAATGTCAGGCTAAAATTTAAAACAAATACACGCGTCTAAATCCGTAAAAAGTGGTTTTGTTTGGACAGATGAGTCGCGCAAGTGTTGGAAAATATTATTTTTAAATGTTTTCCCACTTCACAGATAAAGTAAGTAAAGTATAGTCAATAATTTAATTTTACTTTTCAAAGGACCAATACATCAACTATAATTTCACAAGAGCTCTTGCGAAATAAACCTACGTCTGTTTAATTATTTTATTTATTCGTTTACACGTGTCCCATACTATACGCTACACGGAACTTACTACGTCAACAGCTTATCACCCACAAGAAACAGTAATGGTGAGTGTGTAAAGCAATAAAAAATTCTATTATCACAATATTAAATGTAACTAAGCGTATTGAGGAACTATTATAAAGGCACGTGCAAGGTACGTTCAAATAGATTACAGTGTGTAATAAACATATTGTTTTTAAAGTCCATGCAAAAAGCTCGAGTTGAAAACCAGATAATGGGATTAGAAATATGGCCTAATATATCTACAATAATTTGCACGTTGTTCTTGCTTTTCTCTACAAATCTCAAAAGGGATGTGGACTGCCAGATAGTTAAGGGAGGCCCTTGTCCATTAGTTGGTAGTAAGCTGGCTACGTGTTGGGTAAAAGATAGAAAATATGGTTGCAAAAATATTGCATATCTCAAATACGCCGATTTGAGATATGCAATATTTCCCTTTGTTTAGCAAAGTTACGATATATTGCGTGGAAATAATGGTTTGTTTGGTTCATGCATCAAAACATGACACAATAATGCATATTTGACATAGAAATATTAGTGTGACGCATTTGTTGCTAAAGTCAAAGTGCAAGGAAGTCTGATACAAACACAAGACTAAACGTATTTGTGTCACCACCGGAAAGCTATGACTCAACTGTCAACAACAAACAAAACTTATTTAGAAGGATGTTTCATCCACCTCAGGACATTGACATAGGAGATTTTATGCGACTTTGTTTTTTCGATTCATTGCAATGCCAATGCGTATAATTAATTCGTAGTATATGCAGAATTTGAAACAAAAAATTGTTACAAAATTATCAATACTTTAAATAAAACGAAAACCACGTGCAAATCACTCAATTTAATACCGCCTTGCTTAAAAGAACTGGAAGCAGAGCTTTTATCAAAGCAAGGCGGTTTTAAAATTGGTGATTAGTTCACGGTTTCCCTTTATATAGAAGACTACTATTCTTTAGAGAGTAGAGTTAGAACAGTCTTTTCCTAAATATGGATATCGAAGGATTATTATTACAGCCTTTAATTCCATAAAGAAGATCAATTACAATTATTACATTTAAATAAATTCAATGCAATTTACACAAATTTCATTGATTGTCATAAATATCTTAATTAACAATTCAAACATCATAAATAATAAATTATTGTCACCTCTTTTATTTTTTGTTGTTTTTCTTTTATTTCCTTTTTTTTCACATTTATTTATAACTGTTTTGTTTTGTCAATCTTTATGGACCCCTTAGTGGGTGAAAGCCTCCTCCAGCTTTTTCCAAGTCTGTCTATCTATTGCTTTTGATATCCAATTTTCTCCAGCTATTTTTATAAGTTCATTTACCCATTCTTCCTTTGGTCTACCTTTTTCTAAATTTTGTTGGTCCTTGCCATACAGTTAATCTACGGGTCCATCTCTCCTGATCCATACGTGCAATATGGCCAGCCCATTTCAATTTTTGTTTTTTTAGAATGTTCTAAAGCGTCTATAATATTTGTTGTTTTTCTTATCTCTATATTTCTTATTTTGTCTTTCCTCTTAATGTTTAATATATTTCTCTCTATGGCTCTCTGACATATTTGTAACTTCTTTTTAGTACTGCTGTTGTATATCCATGTTTGACAGCCATAAGTAAGGCAGGGTAGTAGACATGAGTCTACTATCTTTTTTTTAAGCTTCATTGTAAGTATTGATTTTAGGGTTTCTCTATTGCTCCAAAACTTGTTCCAGGTGGATGTAATCCTTCTTTGGATCTCATCATTTATATTTGGATTCACCCAAATATATATAGTTCTGCACATATTCTAGGGTATCGAAGGATATGCAACCATATATTTTAACTGTTGAAATAACTGGCGTATTATATAGTACTTTATAGAATTGTTAGCACGCTGAAGTGGCAATGGGCAGGCCACATCGCTCGACGATCTGATGACAGTTGGGGACGGAAGGTCCTCGAGTGGCGACCACGAACCGGACGACGCAGCGTGGGGCGGCCCCCAACTAGGTGGACCGACGATATCGTCAAATACGCCGGGGGCCGCTGGATGCAGTTAGCGCAAGACCGCACGTTGTGGCGTTCTATGGGGGAGGCCTATGTCCAGCAGTGGACTGAGAAAGGTTGATGGATGGATGGATTATAGAATTGTATTTCCTATATTATTATAATGAATTCAGCTGTCTATTTTAAATGCCATTTGTATTCGTGTACCAACTAATATAACGTCAGAACGTGGTGAGGAAGAATAAAAAGAAGGTAATCTTTGATGTCTTTTGTTTGGTATTGGAAATAGTATTTCAATAGGAAGCTGAATGAAAAATTTTACGCACCACTTTGATTAATCATTATCAAAGACGAGCTTTATTCGTGGTTTCAATTCTGTACGAGATCAAAGCTGGATCAATCTGATTGGAATGTTAAAAAGAAGTGGTCCTTGTTATTGTCTCAACTACTCTCGACGCATCGAAATGGCATGGCGGCATTATCACGCTGTTGGCGCATGTTGAGACTAAAAACAACTAGACACTGAAATGCACACAGATATAAATGCAAACAAACAACACCTAAGACCACGCCGACTACTGAATGTATATTATGCATACGAACTCCAGCCAGTTAATGAAATAATAACGCCTAAAAAATAATTTTGGTGGAACAGTTTTTACTATTTAAACCAATTTAAGACGGTTATGAGAGGAATAGGAAAAATACTGGAATCTGGAAGACTTTGAGGGAGGTCAGAGCCTGACAGAGAAAGGCTAACTGTATACTAATGTTTACACAATCTCTGTTATTTCGATATTTTATCACCTTTTTCGTAGGCTTACCTGGGAACAATACTGTTCTACACACAGACATTTAAATAAGCAAAATGCACTACCAACAATCACATGTACGCAGTATCTATACGAATTCGAACGCTGTACTTGTGCATATTTACAGGAATCTTGCCAAAGTCAGCGCAGTAAACACTGCGAAACATTTTATATGGCATTTCCTGTAACGAATCTCCGTTTTAAATAGTAAACATGTTTAACATTGAAAGTTAAAAATACGACTGAGATTTTATCATTTTGGTAATTGAAATTCTGTATATGTTACTTACTAAAAAAATAAGTATTAAAAAAATTGGTCAAGTGTGAGTTGGACTCGCGCACGAAGGGTTCCGTACCATTATCTATGCAACATAAGGCAACGTTATTAGTATCGAGCAAGAAACGGTAAAAAAATCATGTTTGTTGTATGGGAGCCCCCCTTAAATATTTATTTTATTTTATTTTTAGTATTTGTTGTTATAGCGGCAATAGAAATACATCATCTGTGAAAATTTCAACTGTCTAGCTATCACCGTTCTTAAGATACAGCCTGGTGACAGACGGACGGACGGACGGACGGACGGACAGCGAAGTCTCAGTAATAGGGTCCCGTTCTTACCCTTTGGGTACGGAACCCTAAAAATTAAGCAAACTGCATCAAAACATTGATTTATTATCATAGGTCGTTGGTAAAATTTATTTAGACGTTTTTCGCATGTGGTCATAAGGCGAAATCGAACTAAGCTTTTAAATTCTGGAATTTGTGTAAGAAAATACAAGAAAAATAAGACAGAAAGAGACATATTGTGCCGACCCCAAGAGAAGCGATAAGCACAGGGCAATTTTATTAAATGATGATGGTTTTTAGGGTTCCGTACCCAAAGGGTAAAAACGGGACCCTATTACTGAGACTTCGCTGTCCGTCCGTCCGTCCGTCCGTCCGTCCGTCCGTCCGTCTGTCACCAGGCTGTATCTCAAGAACGGTGATAGCTAGAGAGTTGAAATTTTCACAGATGATGTATTTCTATTGCCGCTATAACAACAAATACTAAAAATAAAATAAAATAAATATTTAAGGGGGGCTCCCATACAACAAACATGATTTTTAGGGTTCCGTACCCAGTATCTCAAGAACGGTGATAGCTAGACAGTTGAAATTTTCACAGATGATGTATTTCTATTGCCGCTATAACAACAAATACTAAAAATAAAATAAAATAAATATTTAAGGGGGGCTCCCATACAACAAACATGATTTTTAGGGTTCCGTACGCAGTATCTCAAGAACGGTGATAGCTAGACAGTTGAAATTTTCACAGATGATGTATTTCTATTGCCGCTATAACAACAAATACTAAAAATAAAATAAAATAAATATTTAAGGGGGGCTCCCATACAACAAACATGATTTTTTTACCGTTTCTTGCTCGATACTAATAACGTTGCCTTATGTTGCATAGATCATTATCTACGTACCATTGTACGGAACCCTTCGTGCGCGAGTCCGACTCGCACTTGACCAATTATTTTATACCACTATGATTGCGAACAAGCGTACGGCCCGCCTGATGGTAAGCGGTCACCGTAGTCTATAGATGGCTGCAATACCAAGGCAACATCTTTTGAAACCTTTTTTGAAGAACCCCATAGTGTAGTCCAATGGGAAATACTCGGGGGGGGTTGTTCATTCCACATCTTATAAAGTGTATATTACTGATTGCATACAATGCACAAGAATTTTTTATATGCTCATACAATTGTGGCAGCGATATCATTGTTTAGATTGACGCGTGAAACTATGTAAAATAATTGGTCAAGTGCGAGTCGGACTCGCGCACGAAGGGTTCCGTACCATTATCTATGCAACATAAGGCAACGTTATTAGTATCGAGCAAGAAACGGTAAAAAAATCATGTTTGTTGTATGGGAGCCCCCCTTAAATATTTATTTTATTTTATTTTTAGTATTTGTTGTTATAGCGGCAATAGAAATACATCATCTGTGAAAATTTCAACTGTCTAGCTATCACCGTTCTTGAGATACTGCGTACGGAACCCTAAAAATCATGTTAGTTGTATGGGAGCCCCCCTTAAATATTTATTTTATTTTATTTTTAGTATTTTTTGTTATAGCGGCAATAGAAATACATCATCTGTGAAAATTTCAACTGTCTAGCTATCACCGTTCTTGAGATACTGGGTAAGGAACCCTAAAAATCATGTTTGTTGTATGGGAGCCCCCCTTAAATATTTATTTTATTTTATTTTTAGTATTTGTTGTTATAGCGGCAATAGAAATACATCATATGTGAAAATTTCAACTCTCTAGCTATCACCGTTCTTGAGATACAGCCTGGTGACAGACGGACGGACGGACGGACGGACGGACGGACGGACGGACGGACGGACGGACAGCGAAGTCTCAGTAATAGGGTTTCCGTTTTTACCCTTTGGGTACGGAACCCTAAAAACTAAGTTTATTTAATACCGTCATAACGTGCGTCATATTGCTCACGTTTTATGCAACTACTATTAAGTCACACGTGTAGAAATAGAAACAAATCTTATCAAACACGACTATATAAAATTGTTTCTAGCTATGTTTATTTTCATATAGAAATAGCGTAACGTTTTATGGAGTTCTACGTCAACGTTTTATCGTATAAGTTACCTAATAGTTTAAATTGGCGTAATGTATAAAGCGAATTCTTAGAAATTTAATAGCGTCTGTAATGTGTAAGTTTATATAAAATTAGAAATTAATCCAATTCATAAATTAAATACGGTAAATTACGGGTTATATAAAAACAATAAGTTTAATAGTATATTAGAATAGTAAATTAAAACCAATTATCTAAGATAAGCGACCACGCACCGGACGACGCAGCGTGGGGCGGGGCCGGCACCAACAAGGTGGACTGACGATGTTGTCCAATATGCCGGGGGCCGTTGGATGCAGTTAGCGCAGGACTGCGTGTTGTGGCGTTCTATGGGGGAGGCCTATGTCCAGCAGTGGACTGAGTAAGGTTTATGGATGGATGGAGCTAAGATAGGTTGTAACAAACTACCTGTTGCCCGCAACTTCGTACGCGTGTAAATTCAAAAACCAAACCTTATCTAATTATAAAAAAAACCATCCTCTTTACCTACTCTATTAATTTAAAAAAAACCGCATTAAAATTAGTTGTGTAATGTTTCATATTGAAGCTCACATAGAGACATATACATACATATACTTACACAAAAATAACGACTATTTTCTAATGAGCAAAGGTTTCTTAAGGACTTGTGACTTTAGTAAGAAAAACAGTATTATTTAAATTTTCTGCAACACATATCGAAACTAAAGAATTTTCACATATATCTCTTATATATAAAATTCATGTGTCACAGTGTTAGTTACCGTACTCCTCCGAAACGGCTTGACCGATTCTTCTCAAATTTTACATACATATTCAGTAGGTCTGAGAATCGGCCAACATCTATTTTTCAAACCTTTTTTTTTAGTGTGGCAAAACAACGTTTGCCGGGACAGCTAGTTATTTATATAATTACAGAGTGTATAGTTCCTTAATATAAGATTATATATCAATTAATTATTATTCTATTAGTATAATAATTAATTTATTAACCATTTAGGAACTAATTATTTAAATAAACCTATTAATTAATTCCACAAAAAAAAACTCAAATGCTAAATTAGACCTTGAAATCATTTAGACGTGACTATTTGTATATAGCACGATCATTTTACTGAATGGTAATACAACAAGTTTATGTATTAGGTGATATATAATTTAACATTTCACTGTTTTGTATTAACTTAGCCGATTTTCTAATTAGCATTTTAGCCAAGGTCAAAAAACCAAACTAGTATCTTTACCAGAGCAATTCTTCTTAAGGTATGTCAAATAGTTAAAAATAGAATTAGAACTTATGCTAAGCCAATTATTTAGTATTTAAAGAACAGCGCAAGTTCAGTCTCTTTTTTTCATGGAATTCAACATAAAAAGGTTTCAGAGGCGTCAAACATTTTCTTATTAAATTCCGCCTCGTCACATTTCTGACAAACGTTACATTACTAAGCAAATACCTATTACATATTCGTAACATTGTTCTTCATTAGCCTAAAAATAAGATGATTTTAAATATCTTTATTATTATGTATTAACATTGTATAAACTTATATTACAAAATGTAATTGCTAAATTTGGGTTGTGAGAATTTGCCTTCACATTGTATCGTAATATGTGTAACGATCACGTACCGCGATTTCATGTGTAGATGAAATCAACAGTTTATATGTATGCAATAATTATATAGAAATAGGAGTACCCATTTAATATGGATATCTACACGACACGCTCATAATCCTCCGGCAGTTTGGGTTAAAAGATAGTGAGGGTCTCAAATGTACATTACAAAGTAGGCTACGGAACATTTACACCGATATATCAGCGTATTACCAGACCTTACTAACATTGGTGGTCGCCTACAGCTAGTTCAGTTCACATTGCAATAGTGTAATGTAATTAGGGTAATGTTTACAGATAGGCAGCCAACGATATGAATCACAAGTTGCGTAGGCGCCGTCAGCTAACACCAGCGCGACCAAATCATTCGCCTCGCCTTGTCACACTCACGCGGTCTATGCTCTTAACATATAAAAAATAAATAAATATATTATTTATTGTTCCGCTTGATATATTGTGACTATGTTAACAAAAAATATGTCAACACAACTATGTGTTTACTGTGATCAGCATATTTGCCAGCTGACCGAGTTGGAGCTAAAAATATATCATGTTAACTCCCGATATTCTTAATGGTTTTGTGAAAGTACTCGTAGAACAATCAATGTTAAACCGATAATAATTAAAAACCGGGCAAACTCAATTTGGAATACCTCATGAGGTATGAAGGATCCGTATCATTATTATTATAGTCATTATATTATCGTCATCCATCACAATATATCTACTATATAAAAATAAGTCGGGTTTTCCTTCCTGACGCTATAACTCCAGAACGCACAGACCGATTTCCACGGTTTTGCATTCGTTGGAAAGGTCTCTGGCTCCGTGAGGTTTATAGTTAATTTTTTTTTAATTTTTTTTTTTACTATTTTTTTTTGGTATGGCAAAACAACGTTTGCCGAGCCAGCTAGTAACTCATAAAGATAAATTAGTGATTCATACAGGCAAGGCACAGAACGGCCTACCTGGATTCAACTTTTATAGCACTTACTTCCAAATTACTATTTTAAATATTTTGTTTGTGGCACATCTTGCTTTGATTGTTTTTGGCCTAACTTGGCGCAATAGTTAAATTAGTTTCTTAGGGTTGATATACATAAGCGGGTCGGGATTAATGGGCTCAACCAGGATCTGAAATTTAATACATGTAGTTAGGTCTATGGATACATTATACGTTTATGTAGAGCGATGCGCGAAGGAAAATACCGCTAGGTTACTGGCTTGGCACAAATATGATATCTAACGAAGTAATTACTACGTGTAAGTTTATTATGAACAAGCCTTGTTATTTTTTGTCAAATTTTCCTGATTTTATACTACTGAGAAGTTATCACGCCAAGGCTATGGTGGAAATGAACAAATTTTTGTTACTTTCTGCTTGTGATAACCAGTTTTCTTAGAAATAGAAAATGCAAGTGCAGGAAGGTATATTATAGTAGATATAGGTAGATATTCACTTAAAAAATATACCTATCTTTAATTCAACGCAACAAATTCTCTTTTCACGAAACCTAAATAATATTACAGCGCTGCCAACGCCCTTAGTGATATAAAAGTAAGATGAATATACTTGTATGTTTTCTTTGATACAGTTTGGTCTCATTGTCAAAACTTGCGGCGAATTAGGTCACATTCTAATTTTAGGTTCGCTATGTCAAAAATATTGTTGCGTACTAATATATCCGTCACGGTATGTTTGTTGGTAGTAAATACATTATATGCAGCCCTCGTGATTTGTGTTGGCGGGCGTCAGGGGCGTAGGCGCCGCGCCAACCGTTGCATCGACGCCGGCGTCGAGTCGCCGAGGCCGCGTCACCCGTCATGTGGCTCATCACATGTTATTAATAGAACACGCGCCTACTATACTAGGGTTTCATTCTTCGAATTCCGTTCACTGTAAACAATAACGTCATTCTAACAAAAACGAACCAATTATGGGCCTCGTGGTGTAGTGGTTCTGGTAACGGACTGCCGATCAAGAGGTCGCGGGTTCGATTCCCGCTCGGGACAATCATTTGTGTGAAATTTCTAATTGTCATACAAATCTTTGTACTGCGTCTGGGTGTTCCTACGTATTATAAGTATATGTTTACAAAAAAAAAAGTAGTATATGTATTCTATCCGTATTCTGGTACCCATAACACAAGCATATAAGCTTGGCTTGGGACCAGAGGACGTTGTGTGAAATGTCCATGAATATTTATTTATTTATTTATTTTATTTAATTACCAACCTGTCCCGACATATTCATTCATACACATCATACTCATGCACATATCCTCAAAGAGCAAAGGTCGGTGATCACGCTAGTACATCTCGTGCAGGCGTGATAATCATTAATAAAAATTGTTTTATGTGAAGTAACGGTAAGTAGAAGTGTATCACTAACCTGTGTATCTTCGACCTAATTAGCTCGTATAAGTCTAAAAATTGGAAAATTGGGCACAGTTATGTATGTAATAGCTTAGCCCTAGGTAACCTAACACTGGCGGGAAAATGGTATAGTTTTCTTTTAAATGCTTAAAAATTATGGTATGATGGCAAGATTAATCTATCTCCGTCATACAGATTTTCCTATGACTTATTTTCCTTGTAGTAGTTATTTAGCACATTTTACGTCTGCAAAGTTGATACAGTCCGAGACTTTCGCGAGAAACTAGGAGTTAAATCACTAGTTTTGTGGGGGCAGATTTCATTCATATATTCAATGAAACATAAATGCTACGTGAACACAACTGATAACCTTATTTATCAGAAGGTCGTGTTTGTAAACATAGAACACGACTTACTCACGACCACAATGTTTTGTAGAGGTCAGTCATTTTTAAACGAGAACGTGATACTATAGTGTGTATTATGAAACTTCAGTTAAATATCTAATCTTAATAATCATTAAATATTGGTATTTAGAAATCGAAAATGGGGGTTTGAAAAAAAAAATTTGATAAATGGAAAGTTCATATATTAATTATACTTAACTTTAACTTCCTTTTAATTTATTATCACCAACTGGACTGGAAACCAAGACCTCGGAATGCCGTTCCGTCGCTCTACCGACTGCGACTGTACAAAAACATTGATGCGATGTCTATAGAAAGATTTTAGTGGAAGATTGGGTTAACGTGTGTTGGTCCCATGGTAGCACAGTCAGTAAAGCGAATCGAACTGTATTGATTTAAGTTTTATAGCCCAGATTTGAACCTTAGCCTGACAATAGAATACACAATCAACGAGTAGAAACGTACAATATTTTCTTCCTTATCTTTTTCTTACTACTTGGTATAGTCTTCTCTACATCGAGAGTTATTATATTATTATAACGTAAATTGACTGGTCAAAATAATACCTACTTCATTTTAAAATAAATTTTTTAGAAAAAAAGTAAAAATAGGCATAAATAATGCTTTACCCAATATCATATTATGTATTTATTCTGGGTCATTATATGTATATTCATGTCACGACTTTTGACTTAAATCAATAAATCAAAAAGATTGTTCAAGTTATTATTCGTAAGTCTATGTTTTGTTCATACTCGCAAGAACGACACGATGTGCGCAGCACTTTGCAATGCGCATAGAATTAAGAAAATTCTAACATTAAAATTTTGCTTTAATTATTATTTTATAAAATAATCAAAACTCATAATAAAACTTTGTGTGTGTAAATAAAACTGTAACTCGTGTTGTTGGTTATGTCGTTAGCTATCTAGCCCTGTTAGTTCATAGCTTTAATAGTAGCAATATGACAGTGGAATGTAAACAGTAAACAAGGGGCATCGCTCGCACATAACACCGAGAATATTCCACTGGACTCCGCTCCAGTATGATACAAACACATTCACATCACAACACCGGAAATGCCCCAGTGCGTGCACCACATTCAATCATTAGTCATACAGCCAAACATTCGACGCAAATTCCTATGCCCCAAAAACCAACCGTAACTAAAAAGATATTATGGGTTATCCCGAATTTAATGGTTTCTTCGTTGTACAATTAAATTCGAAATAGTTATTCTCTATTACACAGTCTTTATATTTCGAAAGTTCGGTTGACATCGCCGAATTATGTTTTTAACGCTAAGTTTTAGTTAAATTTTTTGTGTCGGTAGAATCGGTATCATTATTACGAAGATTTTGGACAAAATATTCGTTTAGTTATTGTTTTATCTTATGTACAAGAAGTATTATCATAAACATCCTGTTTATTACAATAGCAAACAGATATTTAGTCATACTTTCCGGCTACTGATTCTAATAACTACTATGGTACCTACATAATGTTTCAAGTTTTAATTATAATCCTAATTCAAGTTAAAATTTCTGTTATAAACATCGTTTTTCTTACATAATTTTTTTTTAATATTGTACCACCCTTATGTTTTTCTATTTCCTGTAAAATTAATTTTGCACGGTTTGATGTGTTCGTCTGCCTTAAGGTGTGGATAATTTTTCTTAGCTTTAATTTTTGTATTATTACCTTGGTGGAGCGACAATATTGTCAAGTTCGTACTGAACCACTGTATGCAAGCGGCGCAGGACCGCGCTTTTTGTTCTATGAAGAGACTTATGTGCAGCCATACAAAAACGTATGGATGTAAGGATGGCTGGATGGTATTAAACTTTCTTGTACAGTTTGGGTAACCATGTACATAGTTATGAATAGGAATCTGTTGGTATGTTTACTAACTCAGAGTAGGATTTGATTATTTTTGGGCTAGATTCTAATAATAGAATACAGAACACTTAGCAGAAATTGGAGAAAACTTTGGCCTTTTACCTACTGACAGATATTTTAAATTAGTATTGTATAATTATATACCCAAGGAGGATTGACAACAGGCGGCCGGCCGGTCTTAAAAATCAGCCACATCCCATTGCAACATGAACATTCATGTTGCGCCCAAATAATAGGATAAGGGATGATAAAATGGTATTATTTTTATAAGTCGAACTTATAAAAATAAAAAAGTTTTTTTTCCTTAAATGTTATTCACTCCACAGACGTCATAAGGATATATAAATAATGAGTTAATTAGATTAATTAAAATATAAAAAGTTATTATCCAATTAATTAAGTAATCTAAAATGTATTAAACAATATTAAACTGGTTAAAGTTTGAGTTCATATAAAATATACTGTATGTTTGTTCTTGTTCCTCATGTATTTATTTTGACATTGTATATGAACACCGCACAGAAGAGACAAACATTATAAACATAACAAGTGCTTTTAGCTTGGTCTTTCGCAGTTCCTAAACGGATAGATAATAACGAAATTCTTGGATATTTTTGCAATGTCATCGGTTTCATAATATGTACACAAAATTTCAAAGTCGCTTTTCAAGATTCCATTACAGTGATATGATTATTATTGCTTAGATACATAGATACGAATAAAGCTGATAAAACCGTGTTAAGAACATTTATCACCACATACCATATTTTTCACCACATCTGTTTATGCCGTATCTGGTTCTCCATATAACTATCTTTTTCTTCTTTCCAGTTGAGAAACATCCCACTGTTGGGCACGGAACTCCTGTATATTGGCAGGGCTTTTGGTCCGCCACGCGTTTACGCCACGCAGACCGCTTGGTCTGCGTAGCGTGTTGGCATAGGAGGGTTTAGTTTCAAGATTTCCTTCTCTCGCAGTTAATATTAACTGTTATAATATCCCGTATCTGGCTTCTACAGCACTCAGGGGAAGAAACAAGGGTGGTGACACTTGTATTCTTAATCCGTCACGGATCTATAGAACTATGATAATCCCTAATCCTGTAATTTTTTTCTTTATAATAACAAGATCCTAAGAATAATAAGTGGAGTAAGTTGTTTTAATAACCAAAGAGTTCTGGTAGAACAGTATCAGTAACAAAAGTATTAGACGAACAAAAGTATTTGTGTGTATTCGTCATAATCAACAGGAAACTGTGTACACATGATCGCACTGGTAATAAACTGACCAACCCGCGAATACCGAACACACTTTGTGAATCAGATGCAAGTTGAGCCACCGAATTTAGCGAACAAAAATACGATAAGGAAAACTTAGTAAATATTTTTTGTTTTGATCGTTTACATGAATGGATTTTTCCTTAACGATTTTAACCAAACAGCTATCGCCCGCATTGACATCGTTAAAAAGCAAATACCTAAATACCGACGAGTACTGACCTCATTAAATAACTGTGAATTAATGTTGGAAATAAGGTAAGTCAAGCACGAGTCAAAATCGTGAACAGATAGATCAATGAATGAATAGATGATGAATGCTGTATCTTATAAATCTAAAAACAATAATTTGAAACATGATTTGCAAATGTCTTTTACCTAGAGCCTAAGCCAACACGCTTGGTTGGAAAGGTATACAAAGATAATTGAGTATTTTTTTAAAAACAGACTTCATGTGCCTATTAAATTTGAGGATTTTCCTCGATTTCTTAGAAGATTACCATCAGATCCTGGTCGCAATGGGACCGCACGGAAACCACCAGCTTTCAAATAACAAAAGAATCATTAAAATCGCTTCACCCAGTTGAAAGTTATGAGGTAACAAACATAAAAAAAACGTACAGACGAACTGAGAATCACCTCCTTTTTTTTGAAGTCGTTTAAAAAGTAGTCGTTGCCCATCGTAGGCATGGTATTTGGAATCACGTTTTTCTGCATTTTATATCCTTTCTCGGGATTTAGACAACCTGTACATTCAATTTCATTTGAATCGATACAATAGTTATGGCGTAAAAGAGCGACGGACTGACAGGCAGAGAAAGTTACTTTCGCATTTATAAATTGGTAAATATAGAGGTATATTTGTGCGCTGAAGATTATTGTTGTTTATTAAAGCGATGACGAATGATGTTTACAGTTTACGTTTTATAAGGAAGGCAAGGACCAGTCTTTATATTTTTCTCATGAACACCTTAATAAGAAGTCAAGTTTTTTGGTATGGATTTTTTTTGCGGTCAGTGTCAGTAACCGCCGCGACGACGGTCACTCACCGGTATGGTAAGTTTCAAGGCCTGCGTAAGTAAATAAACTCTTTATACATTCCATTACGTACCACCGTGGGATTTTCGAATATTATTTCTTAATCAATAGCTATGTATGGCAAAAACGCTGCTTGCGATTCATTTTATTTCTAGCAGGCACTGTTATTATTTTTCCGTGTGGTAGTGCATTAAGAATACAAGTGTCACCACCCCTTTTCCTACCTAGGGTGGTGTAAAAGCCAGCTAAGGGATATTGTAAACGGATGATGTCCACTGTGAGGGACGAAAAATTCGTAAATAAAACTTATACCAAAACGCTTAGTCAGCGCGGCATAGCAGACCATAATCCCTCCCAAAGTGGAAGAGGCTCGTGCCCAACAGTGGGACGTAAATGGGCTGGAGAGAGCGAGAGAGAGAGATTAATTCTTTAAGATTATCTTTTTATTTATAGACTGCTATCGCTAAGCCACGAATACGAATATACGAATACTTTTGGATAGGCAAGTTCAATCAATTTTGTGTACGTAATTATTGCAGCGCCCCAGAAGATACCGATATCATATATATCATAATGATTACACATGCTTCGCAATTTCCGATCCAAACAGAAAGTAATATCTGTAAAATGTATCCGCTAATAGTACAATTAGAAAGACATGGATAACAACATTTTCATTTACAGACATTAATTATGTACACCATGCACCATACTGAGCTGTAGAATAAAATACTACCACAGTGTCCCTATTGCACATAGATTGCTCATGAGAAAACCCACACAATAAAACGTCACCATAGACGAAGCCTAATTCACACGTAATAGGGTTTCGACATAATATTCTTCGTGGGCATAAAGTAGTAGGAAGGCTGTGGGCTCCTACATTTATTTAGCATGATTCAAATTTACGATGACGGCACACTGATGTGTATCGATCCTGTTATGACAGAGTCTGAAGCCAATTTGTAAACTGATCGTGATTGATGACGAAGATTATAGTTTGTATCTTTTCTATGTACTCCTACTTTAAGGGATAAAAGTTGTTAAATCTATTATCTAAATCATAACCATCTATTTTGAATATTGATTTACGTCTTATGTAAAATAAACAAAAATGTGACAAGTGTAAAATAAACAAAAATTGCGGAGCTATTATAACATATTTCACAAACTTTTGCGTTTATTATCTTGTACAGACTTTATACCGAAATAATATATAGTCTATGTTATTTCCAGGACTATAAAATATCTCTATTCCAATTTTCGTACAATTCAATTTTGTAAATTTTGTGTGAAAACGTCACAAACAAACAAACTCACTTTCTCATTTATATGTATGATAAGATTGCATTGTCATCGGTCCTTAATATGTGTGCAAAATTTCTGATCAATACGACTACTGTAATTGTGTGAAAATCACTTTCAAAGACGTTTACATACATTTACGTTACATACATTAATACATTGAGCGAATAAATGCGTGTTAAAAACGAAATTATATGTCAACCGTTTCCTCCTATTTAACTATACTGTCTAGTTGGTGGGTTTTATAAAACTTACGTCAACTACATATTTAAAACCTTGTTTATCGAACTACAGCATGACTTGACACAAAAATAAAAACGTGTAATTGTAAATATTTGATAGCTAATTGTTTCTCAAGAATTGACATGTTAATTTTTTGTTTGAACAATTTTATTAATTTTATTACAGTACAATATCTTTATTAATTTTGTATGTCGTACAGTAGAAAATTTGAATAATAAAAAAAATGCCATCTAGATTATAATTAGTATATTTCACCCCATTCCTGTTTTGTATGGAACTCTAAGAATGCTGTCGTCAGTAGGGCTTAACAGGATATCGAGACAGTACCGTTCACTCTACAATATTTGCAAGAAATCTAGCGACTTAGTATTATGCTTAGTTTCCTCAAACTATTTGCGATCGGCAATCATTTGTCGATTAAGAACACAACGTTACCACCTCATTTCATCCTCAGGGTGCTGTAAAAGTCAGCTAAAGGATATTGTTAGCAGATAACAAATTCTGTGAGAGAGGCTTGATCAGCGTGGTACAGTAGACCAAAACCCTCCAAAAGAGGAAGGGCCTGTGCGCAACATTGGGAGGTTAATGGGCTGGGAAAGGAAAAGAAGGAAAGGAATTGACGACATATTGAACTTACAAGTAACAAGATGTAAGTATAAAATTTTAAATTTATGTGAGGCCGCTCACTGAAAAAAAGAGGCCCCAGTAACAAAACAATAAGTAAAATACGTCACAGACGTTAGTTATATGAATATTCCACACAATATATAAAAGTAATGGGTACATATCTATCACAATACATAAGATTATACGGTTAATAGCGCCAGACTTTATCAAACAATTATTTTACATAATTGTATTCTGTCTTTGTCGAGTATTTAATGACAAAACATTTGTGTAAATTTCACTAAGTCACTGCGTGATAGCCGACGTAATAAAATAACATAGACTAGTATTATCTACATAATAATATAACAAGCATTTTCCCCGCGAATTTGTGCGTCCAATCTTCGATTTTCATAACTCTACATAAATAAAACACAACAAAAAATACACAAATCCTATCTTAGCTGCAACTTAAACTATTAGGTTCTTAGCTTCAGATTGGATGATTCTAAAATAGAAACTCGTATTTGTATTTGAAAAATTTGATTTCATGTTTAATATAATTTAAACATTTTCATATTTAGATATTTTTGGATTATTTGACCTAATAACTAGAGAGAAATCTGAGATATTCAGAGAAAGAGCCAGTAATAGGATTTCTTTGGAAGGACTTATTCAAGACGTATTCATTCTTTAGAAAATCGTTATAAAATTAAGTAGCACCTTTCAACAAAAAGAAAGAAATATTCCCACAACTATCAGGTCTCTACCATGTCGAATGTAGAGTACATCAATGAATCGTAATGGATTCAAAGTACAATTCAATTATTAAATTGAAAAACAAAACTTTACCACAAATGATACTATATTCATACAACTGGTTTTTTATACATAAATGATTACTCGTTTTCTTTCTCGGCAGCAACATCGGCAATGTAATGGTTTAGGTATTTGTTTTAAAAATTACATTTAATAAACGTATAACTTCAATCTAGTTAATTTCAGATACGACGCCTTCATTTATTTAACAATTTTACACACAGGAACAGTAAAATACAATATGCATAGGATAATTCGTGTAAGGGTCTACATATTTCTTATAGAAATTTTTGCCCGAAGACCCGCGAGGAGAGCGTGAGTCGCGAGTGCGTCATTATCATTAAGAAAAAAAAAATTACAGGTCGCATTTATGGATGTTTGTAGCACGTTCAGGCATGCAATTAATAAATAAAAATAGAGATAATATTAGATGTACGCTTCTATATCGAGTGAAAATATTAAATTAAACCGTTAGCTTAAAATCCTACATCCCATGCAAAATAATACCTCGACGGATGATTGTTTTAGCAAAAACTTACTTTGGCCGTCTTATCATTAGATAAGACGGCCAAAGTAAGTTTTTGCTAAAAAGCCAAAGTAAGATTTTTACATCAAAGCAATTATTTTATGCTTTGATGTAAAAATCTTTATTTTTACACCATACAACTGCAAAATTATGTAAATAATAAATTCAGTCTTACTCCTTCACACGTCATTGTGAGGAAAACTGTTTGACGGGCAACCAAGTGACCGTGTAAAGGTTACCGGTTAAGTGTTTTTTACCCGCCAAGCCCCAAAAATTTCAACAAGCGCTTGTAATTTTAAAGTGTAAAAAGACCAAAACTATTATCGATACGTAAGAAATTCTACAGAAGATTTATTGATAAATCTTTACTTATTATAAATTAAAGTCGTGTTTTCTGTATGTCCTTATGTGAGCTTAAATCTTTAAAACTACGCAACAGATCCTGACGCGGTTTTATTTAATAGAGTGGTTCTCGAGGAAGTAGTAGAAGTACCTTGTACATTTTAGAAGAGGTTTGTCTTCTAATTTCACCCATAAAGAGTTTCCGGCAACAGCTAGTAATTTACATTCGGCAAAAACGTGGCCATCGTGAATTTTATGTTACACAATGTGTATGTGTATATTTAAAATAATAGTGTAATAATAGGGCGTATAGGCGTGTTGGTGTAAGGAAACTAACAGAATCTAAATATAATGTAGGTATGTTTGATGAAAATAGAGATGTCAAATGATACTATAATGTGGTTATCTTGCGCGAGTGTTAGTTTATTTGCTGATATAGATCGAGGGGGGGGGAGAGGGGAGTACAAGTGGCGATGTGGCGCGACGGCCGGCGCCTCCGTGAAACACGTAAATAGGTTCAACGACCCCGACCTTGACGGTGCCGACGCAAAACCGTATTGTCTTCAACTCATACTTATTAAAAACAATAATTACGTAACAGAATACGCGATAATGTTATAAATGAAGCGAACAACCTGTTTAGGAAACATTATCATTCCTCTTTTTGCGTATTTAGGTAAAAAAATCTAATCTTATCTAAAGTAATATACTTATACTTGTGATATAAAAACCAAAATGATAATAACAACATGAGATACACTATGAACATAATATCCATGTTTTATATAAAGTTATAACAATATAACCATATATCAATGTTATATAGATTACGGCCGTAACGAAATAAATAACTAGAATTATAATAATATGATAACTAATCACTGCTATTCATTACTCAAATAATACTCCTGTGTTTGAATTACTACTTACTCTTTTGTACTCAATACGCCAAAAAGTCGCGTAGCACGCGTTCGAGCTTCGAGCTTCTTAAGTATGAACATGATGTAATATTATCACGCATTTACGACAGCAGCAGTGGGCTGTGTCGTGTAACGTAAGTATATATCATCATTCTATGCGTGTAAATAAAAAAAAAATTGTGAAGTCGTTTAAAATATTTGAAAATATAGCGACACGTCAATGCGCAGCGAACGCTGCAAAAATTAGAAACCTTAAATATGATTACACTCTTTGCCTAAAGGTTTGCGAGAAGTTCAAAGATAGTAGTAGTGGATGCTGAAAAACAGCGCAGACAAACGACAATCTAAGCGAAAGTAAATTATGTATCTTACTAGAAAATGTACTATGTGTATGTAATGTATAAACCAATGACAAATTCTATTCACAGATCCACTTTAATTTTTATTGCCTTTGTTAGGGGAAAATCTTTGGACGTTTCTTAAGAGCAAAATATTTAATTACACGAATAAATAAATCTCTATTTCTATTAATAAGTGTAGAAATAGACGAAGAATTTTATCGCTATTTAAATTACAAATCAGTTGAAAAACTGGATTACATTTTATTATACCTCTTTGATCGATAATAATAATATGTCACATCTCGTAACATTATTATTGGGCTGCTGTGCCATCGTGACACTACTTAATAAATAATAATATATGAAGTAGTTATGTATATTCTACAATTGTTTTCGATTTTGACGATCATTCAATAAATAACAAGTACACTCTTGATATAATGTTTCTTATGACTTTTGTAAGTCTTTATGTGGATTTCCAAGACGTGCGCCAAATCCCAGGGGAACTAAATCTAACCACACAAAATGATTTTTGTACCTGGCTTTCTTATGCTTTTTAAATAATGAATTTTTAATATTGTACAATCTACAGAATGTTGTTATTACGAGCTACATTGACCTAGATAACTCTGTAAACCCAAATTCCGAGAGGTGACATAGCAAATCAATGAAGTGAAAGTTATTAAAATTCACTAGCCGTGTCATTTGATAGCCGAATTGATTGTGTGACCGTAGTAAGATCACTTTTCACACAAAAAATGACAGTTTTAATCGCTGGGAAATTGTGAAACTCTGCAACGATGAAATGTAATAAGAAACCAATAGTAGTTCGGTAATAAATTTCAATAGCAGTACCTAGTTAGTAATTCGGTCAACACAGTAAACAAAAACCAGTAATATTATGTATATCTAAGTAACCGTACCGACCGAAAATGGTGAAAATAATTTTGCGTTAGTAGCTGGCTCTGTTTTTGTCTTCTACCAGTTTACCGCACGACCACGTTTGGTGCAATTCAATCAAAGTTTGATGAGGAAAACAAACAAGATGATTTTGCCGTAGATATTCTGGTATCAATAGGATAACGGTCATTAAATGATGATGTTATTAAAAACACGTCATTAAACTTTCGCACGGCAGAGTAATGCCTGTGCATGAATATTTCACCTGTCTGTAGGTTTTTAGGTCGAATATGATGTGTCAAAGGTTAAAGCGTGAGTATTTTCATCAGACACAATAGGACGTGGGAACTTTGTGATGCCTACACTGTTCTCACGCGTGTAGTTGCGCTCAGCCGAGTCGTCCGAAGCTGTCATGGCTCCGGAAATGACCTCTCACTATTATTTGACTGTATATAAATCAACACAAGTAGATATTGTGATATGCGATTTAATTCCTACTCTTTAAAATACAAAAAAAAAACAAGTGTTACTTGCAAAATTTTGAATTACCTCTTGCATTCCTTACACACAGGTTACAGAATAAGGTATGCTATTTGTTTTATATAAAACTAGCTGCCCCGGCAAACGTTGTTTTGCCATACAATTCTGTATAAAATAAAATTTCATCAAAATCGGTCCAGCCAATTTGTAGCCTATGTGTTATTCTGATGTATAAGCTATATTGTGGTAAAGTTTCATTCAAATCATTTAACAAACATCCATACATACATCCATACTTACAAACTTTCGCCTTTATAATATTAGTAGGATGTTTTGATCACTCTGCACCGAATGAAAGGGAAAGATTAGCACAGAGTCTGGAAATGTGCCACATGAATGATTTTGCTTTTCATCACTAAACAACAAAATTATGATACGAGAAACTAAGTTTTATGAACTTTTACGACATATTGTTTTCATTTATAGGAGCGAGCACACAACAACACAACAATTAACAAAACAACAAACACAAAGATTCTTCAGGAGGAGGCGCTGATTGGCTTCATGAGCTGAGGAAAATTATGAAAATATCCAGTCAAAATTTTATGTGCTGTAAAGAGTATCATTATTACGACGAAAATTTCTAAATCTAACACTCAAATTGTGGTGCCCTTGCCCAACTATGGCACGACCGACCTATTAACAACAAATGCTAACTTAATTCTCGTTAAAAGAACTTCGCATAAAAAACATTTGTTTGTTACCTTGTATCGTAATTATTTTCAATACTGAAAAACATAATGATTGCTAGTGACGATCATTTCGAACAATAGTTTCACATTGTCATCTATAATAACATGTTATTGTGCACTGGCTGTTTATTTCACATTATCCGTTTGTGTTGTTTAAGTAAACACCATTCAGAGTCACATTGAACATTACAACATTGCCATGGGTATGTCACGCGATGTTTATGATCTTGAAGGACGCTCATGGACAATAATATTGTGTTTGCAATGATGCGCATATTTACACAGCATTTTGCGGTGTCGTTAACCTTACTATTTGCATCCATATATTTGTTTATCGATGTCCTACATAAGTCTGGTGTATAACAGTTATATAATTAAGAATTGTAATATAAAGTAAATCCATCTGGCAAACTAGAAATCTAGAAAATCTTATTTGGCGAGCGCGATGTAAAGCAGGTTAATTAGGATTCCCTCAATATAGGCTACGTCTACGACGTACTACGCCCGTAGCAATTTTATAACGATCTTTTAAATAAGTAGACAGATAAGATATACAGAGAATAGAGTTTTGAAAGCCATAAAAATATCAGTTTATTAATATCATTAATTAATATTAATTCCCGGTCCCAAAATAAACATAACGCTTAATGTTCTTCACTTAATATTAACTTGTGTACAGTGTGTACCTACGTGTATTTTATCGCGATTTTTTCGCGGAATAAACTAGAGATTATAAAGTTTACGAAGTGAGATATATGTATGGTACTTAAAGTTTCGTAAATGTCCAGTTTAAAAAACGATTTTCAGTAGCAGCAAGAACTCTATTTTCATTGATACAATTACTAAACAACATCCTTAAAACGCCAATATCTTTAGTTAAAATACTCAGCCCAGAAAAAATGGTGATTAGGATTTCTTGATATATAATCTGAAAATGCACAGGCGTATTATAAAGACCAAGAGATAGTCCTGTCTACTTTTAAGGAAACACAACAATTATTTTACAATACATACGTCGTAGTATGAAGTTACTAAAACCTTAACTAAGAGGGTTTTGGCATTCATTGACAATTAAGTTCAGTCACCATTTAAAAACATTTTAAATATGCAAACTTTTCTTATAAGCGATTTGAGTTGAAAAATTGGTAGAAATATTAATTTCAATAATTGATGAAACGTATTAACAGTAAACGTGTTTGGAATTAATACATAATTTAAAGAATCGACACACGAATTTCGTTTACCTTTAGCGTTCAAGTACCTTCATATTAAAAGGGTCACGGACTGTCTAGACTAAACTATAGATGTTGTTATATAGAGGGAGTCACAGAGGTCTAGACGTTTCTATATTTTAAATTTGATTGTTGGGTTCAAGGTACGCATTTCAGACTATTGACATTTTGACTAATTGTTACTTAAACTACCCGGTTTGAACGGATCAACCTTACTCTTTCTCTCTCTCTCTCCAGCCCATGTACGTCCCACTGTTGGGCACGGGCCTCCTCCACTTTAGAGGGATTATGATCTGTGCCGCGCTGACCAGGCGTGTTGGCACAGGGTTTATTTTCGAGTTTTCCGTCTCTTACAGCGGATGTTATCTGTGTGCAATATCCCTTAGCTGACTTTTACAGCACCCTTGGGAGGGGATGGGGTGGTAACACTTGTATTCTTAATCCGTCACCACACGGAGAATCAACTTTACTAGCCTAACTTAATTTAAGATCTTCAGATATATTTAATAAATGAAATTATAGTGGAAAAAATTATCACCATGGTCAATTGCAAAAATTAATAAATAAATCTTGAGTTATGGTAACATAACACGTCTTTACCTATCTCAAGTTTTTAATGCTTAGAATCACACTTAGTTGGCTATAGGTTTATTTGAGTTACCTATAGTCAATTAAGTGGGGAAAAGAACTCTATTATAATTGAGTAGCACGAGCCGGAATTAGAATGCAAAAGACAGGTTAGACGGTTTAACATGCCGAGGAACTAGTCATGCTACCTTCCATTCACAAGGTCGTTGCTTAGAACAAGCATTTGTTACTCAGATATTCGTACTACGTATTCTATGTGCCTACTATATGCATATTCTAACTAAACACTTCTGTTTCACATGGATAACTCTTTCGATAAAAATTGCCAAGTTTAATATTTTCTACAATTATAACCGCATCCAAATCAATCTATACAATAACTTAAAATAATAAATATACATAACACTCTCTTGTCTTATTTTACTCGAGCTAGATTATCTGCATATCTTGAGGAAAAAATAACATTATGTATCTTAAGTTTATTGAATTAATATATTTTTATATGCCATTTTCTTTAAGCTTTCTGGAGTAAAGAGCAATATGTATTTCGTACCTATATGTTAACTACACACAATACATACATATGTTTCTTCGGGAAGTACCAGCACATATAGGCGTGTCATAAATAAATATAGACCTGTACACAATCATTTACGATAAAATCCCGGAGCAGATAAAATTCTTGGTTATTGAACTTTACATTCTATTCATCTTCTGTTTACCAATAAACATTTACAAAACAAGATAACCATTGTTGTCATATTTGGGCTGGTGCAGCCAAAGGTCACATCCATGTCACTTCTACACAGTGAAAAGTCGTTAGTCTAACATTTTGATTTAAAAATATATTATGTATTAAAAGACATATACAGACTTATAATTGCGATAAGCGAGTTCACTTACTGGATTTTTGTTATTAATTTTGCTGATCGAAATTAGTTTCTGGTTTAGATCGAATTAGTTTCTTTTGGAAATAAGGTTTACATAAAGAGCGTTCACCGAACGGAAGGAAAATACGTAATACATCTGTTTCCCTCGTTTTCTCCCACTTATGGGATAGCCGGAAATGACTCTTTTTTTTGAGGATGTATCATATAATTATGTAGTGAGTGTAATCGAGTAATTAAATATCTTGTAAAATATACATGTTTAGATGAGCGGTGGATATGTTTATTAGCCGTTAGATATCATTTTATGTGTATTGATGCAAAAACTTGCGGTAAAACAAATAATTTTGTTAAGAGGATAAATAGTTAGGGAAATAACATTGTTCTTATCAAACGTACCTATGGAAATCCCAGATATATCTAATGTTTATATTCCTAATATATGATTCTAGTAAGGAGTTTGCGGTTAAAAGCTCCTACAGTTATAATATATTAATTTCTACCTCGAAATTAATTCCCGTACTTCAGAAAGGAAAGTGAGTATCTATTTTTAGCATTGCAAGTTGTCATGCGTCTCATTGTTGGGAAATGAACATGACCAGGGGGAGTTAAACTTCCCGGTTCTATCAAACCTCCGAATGGCGAAAATAGTGTCAAATAAACAAGACTTGGCGTCCGGTGTAATTCCTTTTTTCTCAAATTTTAAGGTGGTGAAACTTTTTTGAACGTCGTGTATTTTTCATCGAAACCGAAAAGATTATTCAATACAGGAAATCGGTGTTTAGGCGGACGATATCGCAGTCACGATCTAGTCCTTATAATCGAAACAAAAATTAGATACAAATCTCGAAAATTATAATTAAATACGGCTCTGATTTAAATAGTATCAGTTATTTGGAGATCAAGGTGATACGTTGGATAATATCCAATGGCTATATATACAAATTTGTCCGAGTTGTAGTCATAACATACATCCGATCATAACAATTGTGTATGTATGTCCCGTTACAATAACATATTTAAGGAAAAATTCAACCTAGTGAAACTGGAAAACCCAGAAGACTAAACATCATGTAAACAGAAATCTCGTCATTAACTTTTGTTATGTAAAAATAATTAAATTACATAAGTTGTAAATATAGCCTATTAATAATTATTGTAAAAGAAGAATTTACAGACGAATTGAGAACCTGCTCCTTTTGAAGTCAGTTAAAAACAACAATTACTCCATTTTTTTTCTGGGTTTCTTACCGTCACACTTCAGGCCTGCAGCGCACGCAAAGGATCGCCAACTTTGGGAAAGACTGAATTATATGAATACAGAGATATGAATGAATACACAGATACGTTAAACTTTAAAAGTTGTGATTAGTCTGATTACATGCCTTGATTACATTGTGTCAAACTGTCAACAATGTAACGTGCCGCTCACGTCAACCACTTCAAATATTTTTAATATACAAGGGATTAGATGGCATGCCTATCGTGTACCGAGCTTATGACGTCACACCTAGGATCTCGCCTTTACCATAACATTGGTCTTAATCATATTTACGTATACAGGCCCCTCACTAAGAGATTATGATAACACTTCAAGTACTAGCGGTCTCCTTCAAAATATCTGCGAGTAGATTTTGTTATGAATAGAAAACGTTATACGATTATCTTAAACTATGTACTTAGGTACTTACTACACATAGTAGTAGTAGGAACGTGTAAGCATGTGAATCTAATCGAGCGGCGCTATTGTTATATATCAGATAACGACTTATGATTGTCGATACAGATAAACGTTAGCAAAACATCCTGTATAACAATCTGAATAATAGAACAATACTATGGGACTAGTACTTACTACGTGTGATTTTTCTATGGTCTCACGCCTTTGTGTAACAACTACTGCAACATTTATTTCTCTAATTCACCATCTACTTAAGTTTTACGTTAAATCTGATACTAACATCCCGTCTGTTTGAAACTCAATATTTCAAAGGAGCGTAATTAAGTTAATTATGTTTTCTCGTTGGATTTTGAAGATATACAGAAAACAGCTTAAAGTCAATAATGAATATAAGTTGTAGTCACATATTGAAAAAACTATAAATATTCTTAAACAGGAAAGTACTTGAATGTTGTTCTTTCGTTCTCCCCTATATCACAAAATATATTTACATCTTGTTACAAACAATTCTTGAGAATATGAAGTAGGTACCTAAAGTTTGTGATGGTTCCAGTGAGGGCAATACTGGTATCAATTCTACGTGCACAACTGAACTTAATAAAAAAATCAAGTGCGAGTCGGACTCGCGCACGAAGTGTTCCGTACCATTATCTATGCAACATAAGGCAACGTTATTAGTATCGAGCAAGAAACGGTAAAAAAAATCATGTTTGTTGTATGGGAGCCCCCCTTAAATATTTATTTTATTTTATTTTTAGTATTTGTTGTTATAGCGGCAATAGAAATACATCATCTGTGAAAATTTCAACTCTCTAGCTATCACCGTTCTTGAGATACAGCCTGGTGACAGACGGACGGACGGACGGACGGACAGCGAAGTCTCAGTAATAGGGTCCCGTTTTTACCCTTTGGGTACGGAACCCTAAAAATGGAAAAGACTATTGTTGTATTTCGATTAATTGGCTATTTTGTTGTGGACATTTATATTAATTAAAATCGTTAGTCTATTATATGTAGACACATATGCACGCATATGGCAATGTTAACAGATCTTATCAATTAGAAAAATTGATAAGTTTTGTTAAAATTGGCAAATTGTGTTATTGACACTAACAATTTAAATTTTTTTGTTAAGTTTAGTTGTGCATGTAAAATCGGTACCTATATCTCAAGTGATAAAGTTCGCTACAATATTTCAGAACGATATCAAAAAAATATAGTTCGTTTTCGGTTTATTACTTGACAAAGCTGGTGAAAAATTATCTTTTAAAATTAATCATCGAAATGTACGCACATAACTTCCGAATGATTCGACCAAATTCGTTAGGTAATTCTTTATAGCTGTTTTCTTTTCTGTCAGAGTGAGGTTTGTGTAATAGAAAATATTGCAAAAGCCAACAACATTTTACTCGTGTGAGCAGTAAAACCTCTAAAAGCTATGGTTATTTTTTATGAGAAAACTGTAACTTAACGCGAAAATTGTAAGCGATAGATCGATTAACTTTACAAAACACAGGTAGGTATATATTTAGGGTACTGGTTTCCTTATGGCTTTATTTTTATTCGAGGATACGCTTAATTTACCTAAAATATGAACGGTAACCTTTGATGAGGAAAATAGAAGGCAAAGGGTACGAGTTTATTTTTGTGTAACAATACAAGCGTGAACTGTTTAAGGTTAAACTTATTTATAAACACATTTAATGGAAATTGACTCCGGACTCCGGTGATAGTATAAATTTATATAAAGATATTGAATAAGAAATATCTTGGAAGGGATTATTAATCTATTCCCATTTTTGTTGCGTCCAAAAGTTCATTTTTTACACGTTTTACAGATTTTTTACAGGGCCTAAGTAATACATTTCTACATACGGCATAATGATATACAGACGTGATAATATTAAGAAAATAAAAACAAAACAATTACTTACCCATAGGTACTGGAATATGTTGGCCACGGAGTATGATTTGGCAGACATGGTATGGTAATTACAAATTAACATAAAGCGCAATATAATGAAAATTTCATGTGAAAACACAATGAGACAATCAATTTAGGGCAGAAAAATAAGCTGTGACGTTACTTAAACAACCTGCAAAACATTGTAATGTTTGTTTACAGACTGAAACGAGGACACGACACCTTTCTTGCGAAATACTTATGAAGCAGTGACTAAGTAGAGTTGGCAAAACAACTTGCGTCACAATTTAACTAAACAGGCGCCCTGCACTTCTGCGGAATTCATACTGAGTATGTATAGCTAATGGAAAACAAGGATCTTTAATTTAACGTACTATATGATTCATTTTACAATTATAAGTAAAATACTCATAGAGACAAACAAGATTTGGTTAGCGTAGTTTCAGGATATTTCGTTACCGAATTGCAACTTCTTCTGCATACATATAAAGGTGGCCATTTTTACGCTTTTGCTTAGTATTATCACGTATTTATCGATGGTTACATGGCAGCCGTTAGTCCAAATTGAGTTTAAGGATATTTACAGGCTTAATTTAAGAATGTTATGAAAAACAAGAAATCAAGAGCATAAATCGATAGTAGTGAAAAATGTTGCGAAATGTTGCGAAAACTGGGAAAATTTTCTAAAAGACACGCGTACGATGTCGCGGGCAACAGCTAGTATATTATAAAACATATATCTGTAATAAATTATGTATAAGGGTGTTTCACTTTAGGTTTTGAAGTTTTTTTTTGGCAGTGGTTATTACCATATCACTCAACTAATACTTACGCCACTTCAAGGGCATATTGATATACATGTCTGTCACCACAAAAGGAATGGCAGTGGAAGATGGAGAGAATATGTGTTTGAAATTCTTGTATTTTAATGATATTAACTACTATAAAAGCGGTTATTTCAACTTTATTGGTAAAAACTAATAAAACGTGGAAGGTCTTACTGAAGTTTTTAAAAATCATAGCAATATTACGTATTTGTAAGAATAATAATGAAATATTTTGTTTGCAAATAGTCAAGTAAAATATCGCGATGATTCAACTGATTATGTAGAAAAGATCATAAAGCGATAAGCAGTTGAGTTTAAATAACATGCACTTGAGTAGCCGACAAAAATATTTGCACATAATATTTGCACCCACTCTTTTACTTATCTTGAATTTCTAGAACCCAAGTGTAGAGCAACCAGATTATGTTAATAGCGAAGTGTTCTATAAAACTAAGGTAAGGTGTTTGACGGGCTTCGTGGTGGAGTGGTTTATGTAATGGACTGCCGATCACGAGGTCGCGGGTTCGATTCCCGCTTGGGACAATCATTTGTGTGATATCCATAAATGTCATACGAATGTTTGTACTGCATCTGGGTGTTTTCTATGTATTATAAGTATGTATTTACAAAATCAAAGTAGTATTATGTAGTATATCCGTATCTGGTAGCCATAATACAAGCATAGAAATATAGCTTACTTTGGGACCAGCGGACGTTGTGTGAAATGACCTGAATATTTATTTATTTATTTATTAAAAAAAAAACAAATACCTACTATGAGATATAGAGACTGAAATGTTGAAAAATTACCCTCACGTAATTTTTTTCACCCACTTCTAAATAAATTTCCGGTTGAACGGAAATTTTGGACACATTTTAAAGACGGAAGACAATGCAATAACTTCAAAAATAAAAAAATTTCGCAACCTTTTTCACTGATGCTTCGCTCCTGTTTATCGCAGCGTGATGATATACCTACAGCCTAAAGCCTTTCTTTGATTTTTTCAATTCCAACTAGTAGTTCCTAGATTAGCGCGTTCAACCAAACAAACAAACTCTTCAGCTTTAAAATATTAGTATAGATTTGCAAGCGTGTTTTCGTGCAAATTATTAATTAGCTGCTAATAATATCCTTACATTGTAATATAACAAACATTGTTTTCAATATTTCCTAAAGCCATATCTAAATGAACGTTATAACAATACATACTGTTATGATTTCAATACTTTATTTATTAACTCTGTACAGCCAAAATATTGTTTATCACTAAATAAACAGTTGACGCACGGACCGGGAAATACCCTTAACCATTACGGTTTTTTTTTGTGTGACTTGTGGTTTGTATTTTTGTCGATATCTCGTTCGTTACAATGCATATTGTTAGGTTAAAATGTTAACAGATTAACATTTGTGGTCCTAAAAGGTTGTGAATAGCGTATGTTTTGTGTATATGACGAATGTTAAAATGATCACGTACACGCAACTCTGAACAGATATGAAGAAGTCGCTTGTTATATTAAATGTATTTCGAAAAAACATTAGCCTTTGTGTGTGCATATCCGTAAATGTTTATTTCCGCATTCATCCAAATAAACTATCGCTGTGACCAAATATCATACTCCAGCATGTTCTACAAATGCATGTATAACTATGTTAATCTGTGTTATCACGTTTATATTTCCTAAACTTTAGAGAGATTCGCATTGAGTGAAATGAGGTTCATTCAGTTTAAATTGGTTACATAAAAAGGATTCAATATCATCTGATTTTACTAACATAGTTTTAATACAAATTTGTCATTTGAGGACATCGTTTTACTCTTATTACAGTCTATTTATAGTTCATAGACTAGATAATAATAGATAATATTGTATTGTACATAATATGTACATTAGCATAATGTAGTCATGGCAAACACTCATAAATACGGTGTGCTTGTTCGCGTCGTGACCCAGACTGGCGACCTTATGCGCAGCAACCTTCGGCATTAACGGAACTCGGTAAGTACAGCTGTAGGCGTTATGTAATACTGGCATTGCTGGCGTCTACGAGAGCCTCCACAACCCCACTCTGGGCGCCTACCCGAGAGGTCGACCCCCAAGCCTCGCGAATCAAACCCACGCCCTCCCCACAGCAATGCACCACGACCTTCTGGCCTTTCTGCTGCATCAAGTAGTGCGACCCACATACGAACAATTGATGCATATATGTGTAAGTACTTGTGCTAACTGCTATGGGTAGGCAAAATGTTAAATGTATTTACTCCCCGCCTAGCACTCTGGCGTGTTAGCCGCATATATGAATCAAATTAAATAATTTTTATTCTTTTAGTAGTAACTAAAACTAAAGACCTGACTTAATCTAACTTTATAATTACCTATTTATTAAACCTTTATACAAAAAAGAGCTATTATAATATAATGTGCATTTCATTTAATCCGTCTTTGCTATCAGTCTTAAAACTGCTAACCCCATTTAATGTTTCGGAGAATTTTAACTAAAGTTTTTATAGATTTTAAATTATCGGATAAGCAGATTGACTGAAATGTCCATTGAAATTTATTATGTACATACTCTCTCCTCTCTCTCCAGCCCATTTACGTTCCACTGTTGGGCTCAGGCCTCCTCCACTTTGGGTGGGATTATGGTCTACTGTGCCGCGCTGACCAAGCGTATTGGCACAGGGTTTATTTTCGAATTTTCCGTCTCTCACAGAGGATGTTATCTGTGTGCAACATCCCTTAGCTGACTTACAGCACCCTTGGCAGGAGATGAGCTGGTGACACTTGTATTCTTAATCCGTCACCACACGGAGAATTATGTACAATTGGCTTTATTTAAAATTTTAAATAAACAAACACAAAACAAAAACGTGTTTCATTATTTTAAAAGAAAACATAAACAAAGCCGAACAAGGTGAGTCGTGTATTATATATTATGACGCAGATACTTCGTTACCTTGCACAAATTTATTTATAGATAACAAACGTTGGACACGTTGAACCAGTACGTCAGGAACTTTGCTCAATGTGTTTTTAATGGTTTCTTTACGTAGAGTTTCTCTTGATAACTTTACACGTGACAAATACGAATTAATCTGATTTTACCCAACAACAGCCAAGAGTTGTGTTATGTTTTATTATTTTACGTGTTTTCTTAATTAGCGTCGTAGCTCTCGAATATTTAAGTATATTATTCTTCGCTTAGTTTTATGTTTAATTCGGTTTTAAGCACAGCTTCTTGATTTCTCCTACTTGTTTTGAAAAACCATTTAAAGTTCAAGACGTCTGGAGTTTTTGATTGCAATTTCAAAACATTCCTGTGACGTTCATGATATGAAAAAACAATATGTATTTATTTAACACTTTAATACTATTACATGCATAGGCGGGATTATGAAAAAAATTGTTACTCTATAGATAAATACGATGATACTCGTAGTTTACAAACGGATTTGAGCACTGTAAATTAGGAATGTATTAGCGTATGCGAAATACATTAAAAATGTGTTTCGTAATACATAGTTTTAGTACATTGATCATATTCCCAGATGCTAGATAACACTGTAACGTGGAAATATACATTCTTTTGTAGATATACATTTACAAAAAAAGAACACGAATATAAACATTATACTTTATTTACATTTAGTCTGGGATTACATCACGTTGTGAAATATTTGGTAATTGTTATCTAGTTTTCTATGTTAAGCAAGTCATCTTCAAGAGGTACTATAAAAAATACAGACCAAATATAAGTTGCACTCGCATACAAAATGTTCCGTATTGTATTTATACATTGGTCATACTGACATAATCGTGGTCTTAAATATTTATTGTACTCTGGTCATTAGTATTTGTTGTTAAAGCGTCAACAGATATATATAATATATTTTGACTTTCTAAATATCAGTGTTCCTAAGGTAAAGCCTGATGACGGATAGATAGCGAAGTTTCAGGAATTGTCAAAAATTGTTATTCATAATAGTCTTTTTACGCTAAAATGTTTATTATTTCCCTGATTATTTTATTGTTTAAACCTCCGATAACTCGTTATTAATAAGACCATAAGTGCCTAATGAAGATAGAAACCTTTGTGTGGAATAATTAATTAATATGATTACTGAAGGAATGTTTAAACAACCGTTAAGGTTATACATGCGAAGTAAGTGCGCAATTTGCAGCGTCGCGTCACGCGCCCAGCCCTGAAGTCGTGTGTCTCAGACCGTGATCGTGAGCGCCGTCAAGTGGGCGGATATTAAGTTTCAGTATGAGCCTTCTGGAAATATTGCGCAACACTACTATTACGTAACAGTTAAACATTGAAAATGAATTCCTAGTATGACCAATAGCTAATCACAAGTCAAGTAGGTACCATCCCTACTAATACATATTATAAATGCGAAAGTAACTCTGTCTGTCTGTTACGCTTTCCCGCTTAAACCTCTCAACCGATTTTGATGAAATTTGGCACAGACAATCTTTAGACCCTAAGAATGACATAGGCTACCTTTTATTGCGAAAAAAAAAATTCCAAATTCCACGCGGACGGAGTCGCGGGCAACAGCTAGTCTTACGTAAGTTGTCAATTACTCAAAAACTAATTTAACGAGATTGGCTTAGAACAATTGACTGCTGGTACATGTCAATAAAATGTACTGAAAATAGATCCGCAAGGCCTTTTATGTTTTACAATTTGGAAGCTAATTTGAAAGAAAATTCATTTCTTTTTCATACAAATTATTAATAATTGATACCTTTTAAATAAAACCACTTTTTACGGATTTAGATTTCTTTTTAGTGTATTTGTTTTAAATTTTAGCCCGACCGACGTTTAGACTATGATAACTTATTATCATTTTAACTTACTTTAAAAGCGATTTTCACCCACAAGTGGGATTGATCTGAAAAGCACACTTATTAAGGACGGATGACAATGCAATAATTTAAAACAATGTTCAGGATTTTCAAGCGTGTTTTTTTAGTTTTTGAACTAAGAACATTATTTAGAGGCTAATATTGGAATGGCTTGCAGACGGTTGCGGCGGGTTGGTGGGCGGAGATAAGTGGGAGGTTTATCGCTTGGTCAGAGACGTACATCACAGGCGTTTGTTAAACGCGATCCTAGGATATGATGTCACAATATCGATAGGTCTGTTAAAGTAGGCAAGAGAAGGGATGCAAGCGGATTGAATCCGGATTATACGCGTAGTTGACAACATACAGGCGTTGTTTCAGTTAATACTAATAATATTGAATTGGACCACTTACGCTGCGCTAAACTAGGAACATAAAAAAACATCCATAGTTATAAAAGAAAATAAAATTATTAACAATCACATCGTATACTGTTACTGTATCCGATTATAAATATTTACTTCATTTTTTCTAGAAAATATAAACTTAAAATTGAACACCTAGACGCAGTACAACTATGTAGCAGTACCTACTTATCTGTATTTATCAGACTAACATTCTTTTCTGTGTGAGAATTTTAAAAGGTCCTTTTTTTTAAATTCATACAATTATTTAATAATCCCAAAGATTATTAACTTTATATACCCTTTAGCAATATAGGGTTATATAAAACTAGTTAATGCATGCAACTTCGCACGCGTGAATTTTAGGAAACAACAAACTAAACAAAAAGCTATTATCTTGAACCACTCTATCTTTTTTTTAAAATTGGATTGAAATCCGTTGCGAATTTTAAAAGATATAAGCTCACATAGGAACATACATACAAAAATAACTACTCTGTTTTTTATTAAGTTAAGATAATGTAATGATTTACATGCAGCTCTACATGTGCAGTATTACATAAACAACGTACAATGCAGTATATTGTGACCTGAAGGGCGTCGTAGTAGGTCGCCACTACGGCGCATGGCTACGAGACCTACCTATGTGCTACAACTAACTACCTGTAGCAGTTCTGACATAATGTACTTACAATTATGCTGAAGCGCAACTGCATCACATATCTTTGAATATCTTGGCCTTTATCTGCCATAGCATGCATGTATTTTACAAATTTCTTAAGAAATGCTTTTAATATCAATCTCTATGTATCTATCTACTGCTTAATACTGCATTCAAATCCGTTGCTACTTCCGAAGAGAAATTTCATTTTTGTTTGTCAATTGTATGTTTGTTTGTATGTTTGTAACCGACTCCTTTGGACGCTATTTTGACCCACTTTAAACGGTCAGATTCTATTCAAATTTTGCACACCTGTCAAAGACCGATGACAATGCAATAATTCGATTAAAATATCCGATTATCCTGGTTAGATTCGCCAGGATTCATTAATCTCTTTCCGGATCCTTTGCATGAGAGTAAGAGAGAGGGAAACTCTTTTTTCTATTTTTTAGTTGGGTTTTCTATATAAAGCGTGTTTTTTAGTTTTTTTAAATTTGAAGATTGTTTTAAATAAACACACCAAAATACTGTGCAATAATCAAAACAGACCCGAAATAATGAATTGTTCCTTATTAATTTTCAGGATAGATACATAATGATTTTGATTTTGTTTTATTTTATCGTAAGTAAAAGTAAAAAAAAAAGGTTAAATATAAGAATGACAAAAGCTACACACAGACACATATGAAAACGTAAATCTTACGTACTTCATAATATTTGGTTTATTTTAAATACATAGATTTTAAATAAAACTACTTTTTACGGATTTAGACGCGTATATTTGTTTTAAATTTTGGCCCGACGTTTCGGAGACTTTGCAGTCACCATGGTCTCGGGTGAGACCATGGTGACTGCAAATAGCTAAATCAGTAAAAAGTAGTTTTATTTAAACAGTTGAGTCGCGCAAGTGTTAGAAAATATTACATAGATTTTGTTTGTTTGAATTAATAAATCAGCAATATTTTTAAATAACAAGCTTTTTTTAGCTTAGTACATATTTATCAATGTGTTAATCTATATAACAGACTCTTTGAATATGATTTTTACAAACTTACAGTAGCCGGATTGATATGAAATTTTGCACACTTAATTAGGACTGTTGTTAATGCAATAATCTTAAAAAATATTCAGGGTTTCTAAGCATGTTTTTTATTCCTTTTAGTTCTTGAACTAAACTAATTATTTTAAACAATCAATAGGTTACCTTTACTCTTTAATGTGTTATCAGTGTACGGTAACAGACAGTGTACAAGCAAGTAGGATACAAGGTAATTAAAGGTAGGTCGACTTGGCGCCACTATTCACTACCACAGCAACCACGAACCGAGTAATAAGAAATCCGACACTACATAATTGTATTATGCTGACCCCGTTCTTCAAACTAACTATAGCTTGACTAAAGCCTTTTTCAGTATTTTATCTATCCTTAATTCTTGCAATCAAAGTCGCACTAACTTTTCGACTAAATTTTTGCCCTTACTTGCATACCAACATACTAATAAGCACTACGGTGATAGCATTTTCTGTTGACAATTTGAATAGAGTTAGATATGTCTTATTAATAAACGAGGATATTGGGTATTTGTACTGCTTATGGGTGTTTTCTATCTATTATAAGTATATACATATTTACAAAAAAAAAGTATATGTAATATATCCGTAATCTGGTATACATGTCACAAGTATCATTACGCTTAGTTTGGAACCAGCGGACGTTGTGTAAAATGTCCGTAAATATTTATATACTCTTAAGTAATTCGAAACAATTATTATCCCTAAAATGATATAAATAATAAACAATAACACAAGTATTTTAATTTAATCACCGCTTACCATCAGGTGGAATGTAGTCAAGCATCAGCATGTATTATGTAAAAAAAAAAGCTTTTTTTTTTTGCAATGAAGTATACGATGCGCAAAGCGATCCCCACTCTACCACCGAGCGCTCAAGATTCGTGCCGGGACCTATAACTACTGAATACTTGGCACTTGTAAAGTACATCGCTGATGACATAAGCTTATTAGGCCTTCTCGAACGTCCTCGCACTCCTCGTCCAACGTTAGAAAAAGTTAGTAAATACCAAAAAATTGCATTTTTAATGAAAATAGTTACGAACATTCTACAACTAAGTTATAAGGAAAATTGTTGAGCTTGTACACACTCTTATATAAATAATTGTAAATACTTTAAAACGATGTAGATCTCTGACCGACATAAGTACACTTGATAGAAGGAACACCAATTGAACAGTAGTGCGTCATAGCAGCTGCAATATTTCGATTCGTTCTGGTTCACTCTGGATCCAAGGAAAGTTTGTATATTCCTATGTGAGTATTACGTTAGTTGAAATTAATTTTTTGTTTTAAACATAGTTTCAGTTTAAAAATTACCTTAAAATAATTAATTTATGTCAGTCTAGATTATAAATACATTTCTTTCCCGTGGTGCTATAAGAGCCAGCTAACGTCTACTGTGAGGGACGGTAAACTCGAAACTAAACCCTGTGCCAACACGCCTGGTCGGCGCCGCACAGTAGACCATAATCTTTTCTAAAGTGGAGGAGGCCCGTGCCCAGCTGTGGGACTTTAACGGGCTGGAGAGGTAGGAGGAGGAATTTATTTATAACGCTATATGTAGTTTAGGATACCAGTCACTACCTCATTTGTTCCTCGAGGTCCAATGAGAACCAGCTAAAGGATATTATAAACTAATAAGTTAAAATTAATTGTGAGAGACGGAAAACTAATATCTATAAAAGCTTAAATTATCTCTACTACGGAGTCGTTTAAATCAATACAAACTAACAGGCGAGTAAAATTACTGAAAGATTCCGTAACACACATTAATACATAGATAGATTGATAGATAGGTACGAACGAAGCTAATAAGAGTGTGTTAAACATAATGTGAACACATATTTATCAATTAAGTGTATATTTTGAAATAACTGACACTTTAACTTTACTTGCATACTGATTACGGTTGTTTGCGATAATAGTTAACACATCCTTTGCTTTGATAAAATATTGTGTCATATTTGCATTGTAACTTTACGTTACAGTTAGGGAAAGTCCCACTGCAAAACATAATATTATTAGTTATATAGATAGCTGTCATACTTTCTACTATTCATAAATATCTGCGCTATAATTTGACTATGTATCTACCTAGTTATTAAGAAATATACTTATTTCTTTCAATAATTTTCTAACAGTTCAGTCTCATGAAAATGTAAAAAAATCGATCAAGTACGTGTTACCCTTATCGTAATTATCATAATATATTTGTCATACCGACTCCAAATAACACAGAATAATGGGATAAGGGCAGGAGAATGATGATTATGAGTATTTTTTGTTAAAGCATCGACTAATATACATAAACTGTAGCATTTTCAGCTCTCTAGCTGTCACCGTTCCAGAGATACAGACTGGTGACAGACGGACGGATAGTGAAGTCTCAGTAATCAGAGTCCTGTTCTACATATTAGTGAAGAAATCGGAAAATAATAGTAATTTATTATTTTGATAGTAGGCAGCGTAAAAATCTAAACATAATCATAAATGTAGCGCCTAGTAAGTAATAACAATAATAATGTTATTACTAGGCGCTACATTTAGAAGGAGTGATGTGAGGATTCCTAACTCTTAGTATTTCTCTGCCAGTGATCTCGCGTAATGCTGACAAACATTTTCCTGTTTATTTATTGAACACCTTAGCATACTTTTTTAATTATGATTACCAGCACAAAAAAAAAAAAAAGTGGTTCAATTCCAATTAAAAAATAACACATTAAGTCACGTACACTGTGTACACGAGTTCTTTGAAACATAAAAACGCTTACGTCAATCGATTGTGTAAACTAAAAATAACTAGAAATTACACTACTATCGATATTTTATCAATTCTAGTAAGCAAATCAGTACAATAACATCCGTATGATGCTATACATACATTTGTACACAAACAAGTCATGACCGTACTCAGATAATGTTTTAGTCTAAACGTGCAACATTGTTGAAAAAGTAGTAATTGGCCTAATAAGCAAGTAAACTGATCTATTAATACTGATATAATTTTTATTTCTTCCACTACACTTCTTTTACAATGCTAACAAATCATTTGGCACAATTTCCAAGCGACTCAAACTTAAACAGTGCCTCATCGGGACAAATCTAAAATAAATAAAACATCAGTAAAGTTTCAGATCTACGATGCCGAAGATTTACACAAATCAAAACATTATCTGTTTTCAGCCCCGGTTGAGAAGTTTCTATGTTAATAGATCTTAGGACGAATAGGAAGTATACGGGAATTTTATGTTTAATCTTTATACTGAAAAGAGTAGATAGAACTTTCATTTAGAAATTTTTAGAAATATATTAAAATTGTTTCATAATAAAAGCACTCCTCTTTTTAATATTTGTCTAAACTGCAATGCTACTCGCCGTTGTGTAAATTGCAGTCGTGCTCACTACAAGTTTAGTATATGCATAACATCAATCGTAGTTTGCAGTTAAAGTAGATAGGGGTGGCACAGGGTGGTATGGTAGTATGGTGTGGTACGTCGAGGGTGGCAGACGGGTACAGACGGGGGCGGGATACTATCGGCTTCGACGGACGCTACGTCACTCACGGCGCCACGTGCACGATCAATAGTGACGTCGTAGTGCCAGGGGGAGAAGCAAAGCAAGAAGGGGGATGCGCGCGCAACCCTAGTCACCGACCTACTTACGATTACGCTACACCGGCTACACGTTCCCGTCTACGTTACGCGATCGAATTTTCCAATGGGGGGAAGCTGCAAGACAAGCATGACGCACGCGCCCTCTACACAAAACTTACTAGACGACATCATCTATAATTTACTTACATAAATAATAACAATGATCATAAATTATTCGATTTTAAAGTGAATTAATACACTGCTGTTAGAATTTAGCCATGAAACGTAACCAAACTGCTACTTAGCATCGAGAGATTTTTTATTGAAATCAATCATTTTTATTCATAGCAAATACACGACCTGTGTACTTCTGTCAACGAGAAATTTATCTACTCATAAAATACTCTTACTATGCTAGAGATTTCCCTATGTACTTTATGAGACATAGACGAGTCATAAGGTAAGTAAAAAAATCTGTGCCAGAGCATTTAATTTTGGCAACACTATATGACATACATTCACAAGCGTATATAAAATCTTATTGAGATAAAAGCTTCAATATTTTACAAGCCCTATATACTTGAATAGTAGAAAATTAAGAAAATCAGTTTGCAATATGGCGGCAAGCATTTTATGTATCAACGGCAACTGCAAGTTACTACGGATCAATAAGTTGAACACGTGGTTGAACCACGTGGACGAAAAAGTAGTAGCTTCGTTCATAAATTATAGTAAAATGTTAACATGTTTATTTATTTGTAGTTTTGTTATGGTTTCATTTTGTATTGTCAAACTGTTATGTCTTAAAGCCTGGAAATAATTATACAATACACATAGCAGTTCTCGAACTCATGAGTTATTGTGGCGTTGATCAGTACATGGGATATAGGTCCACTATCGCCTTGCGCAACATAAAGGCTAACTCTTGTAAATAAAAAAGATTTTAATCTGCCCCAAATGGGTGCCAGTGGAAGGTGGATTGGACACCAAAAGCTATTTTTAATATTAAAGAGATAAATTTTTGACTTTGATACCATATTGATTGTAGTTGGTATAAGCAGACAATGGTACCAATTCTACCTGCACAACAAAACTTTCTAATCATAAAAACTTTAGGGCGCCACGCTTTCCAGTATCGGTTTCACCATCATAGGTCAAGACTGATGAGATTAGAGTTCTGATAATCTTCAGTTTGGATACCCCTCACACCTTCTCTGAGGGTGGAACTAAGAGACGTTAAAGACCAGACTATCCTGAGCTTTACATGTTTTTTTTAGGTAATAATATTTTTTTTGTTTATTATACCATCAGATCTGTGTCAGTGTGTCTAACTTTAGATTTGACATTATTTTTCTTGTTCTAGCGAGAAAACTCTCGGAAATTTACATGTCCACAGATTATAATTACAGATACACTAAATTCAGTCTAGCACCCAATGAACCTAGTAGGCAAAGACTTCGATAAAATTAAAAACATATATGCAAATCTTAGTAGGTAAGTAAAAATACTATTGGTAGCATTTTAAGTTCAAATTCAAATAAATATCGTAAGATGTTGTCGTTTTTAAAACGTTAGTAATTAACTCTAGTACGCTACATGTGTTATTGCCTGATAACACGTGAATAGGGTAATAGAACTATCACATTTTAATATAAAATAACGTCACTAAGCAGTGGTTAAGCTATCCCAATGTTATGCTGAGTACACGATCGACAGATGCCACACAATATTTCTGAATATGAGCTGGAAGATAATGTTATTGTAAACATAAACTAAGTTATTACCAATAACTCATTAAACGTATTTTTGTTTTGCGTCGTACATACATTGAGCTATCGTGTGTGGTGCAATCACGACTGTCGACATACTCGTAACAACTGGTAGCCATGGCCTACTTGTGTTCAGGACAGGTCAACTTGCTGTCGACAAACTATTGTTTACATACCACTCTATACAAATATAAAGAAAAACATTTTGTTAGGAATTGTCCGAATTGCTGAAACTTTAGAAAATAATGCATAGCTTAAAAATAATTTTACTCGTGGCATCAAATAATTTTATTTTAATTAAATGTTATAATAAGTGAGTTTACAAAAACATGAGATATTTCCATGCGAGCGAAGACGCGGCTAAAACAATTTACTAGTGTGTGATGTAATCATGCTACATATATTCATAAAAGTGAACTATCAAATGTCACATTATCAACGAATACGTGTCGTTTAGTTTATCTGTGTCGAGTCTGTCAAACATTAAGGAAATCCCCACTGGGAAACTCTGCGTTGCTAACTATTTGTTTATATACATATAGTGAACTTCTTAAAATATAACTTTAAATATCGATTTTTGCATTTGTTTTCTATACATTTCCAGACAGGCCAAAAGTTCTTTGTAACAATAACCCTATAGCACTTTTAACTTAAGCGGATTTTTTTTTTCTAACACTTGCGCGACTTATCTGTTTAAATAAAACTACTTTTTACGGATTTAGACGCGTATATTTGCGTATTTTATGTATACGCGTATTTTATTATTTTAGCGTAGAAGACACATTACAGCTCAGTCTCACCCGTGACCATGGTGACTGCAAAGTCTCCGAAACGTCGGGCCAAAATTTAAAACAAATATACGCGTCTAAATCCGTAAAAAGTAGTTTTATTTAAGCGGATTTTTAAGCCATTGCCAAGTAATTCTATGAGAACGTAATTTAAATATTTAAAGGATACGCGTAAATGTACGCATACGAGTAAATGTATAAAACATTCACTGCAATAATATTTTCTAACACTTGCGCGACTCATCTGTTTAACTAAAACTACTTTTTACGGATTTAGATTTTCTTTTTAATATAAACTAATTTAAATCTTAAACCAATAATTCTTTTTTAAAAATTCTTGTTATTATGTAAATAATATTGTATTTAAGTATATAAACTTAGTTTTGCTTGCTATATTGTATACTACCTCTATAATAATTAAAACTTTAGTCTATGATAAAATTATGTATGTTTCACCTTATATAATTTAAAAATTTCTTTATATTGTTACAATTTGTTAATGTATTTTAGAAACTAAAATAATGTTATTGATTTTATGTAGTCTGAGCACAATGTAATATGATATAGTTTATAGTAAAAGTCTATCTTTATGGTCAATGTAAAATTAAAATCGAATGTGGGTAAACCCTGTAATAACTGATCGTAGAAGACACATTACAGCTCAGTCTCACCCGTGACCATGGTGACTGCAAAGTCTCCGAAGCGTCGGGCCAAAATTTAAAACAAATATACGCGTCTAAATCCGTAAAAAGTAGTTTTATTTATTCACTGCAATATTAAAAGGAAATAAACGTATCGCCTGCCGGAATTTTTCGTAACCGGGTTGGCAAAATATTTACCACGTTCAAAAATGAATGGGGGGTTTAAAACATAGTAGAATTGCAAGGGAGTTATCTGTTAACTAGGTTTGTGCAGTGAGGTGGTCTGCGTGCGCATCCAACTGACGTCGAGGCTGATCAATAAAGGAGACCCAAACAAACGGGTGCTACAGCAGCGTGGGCGACTGACCTACATAAAGCCAGCAAGCAGGTCGCCACACCAAGCCGGATGCACCAATACTACAACGGGAACATACTGCTTGCGTAACTTTATCTGTTAATTCAGAAATCTAAACTGACTGACTGAACTGAATTAATATTATATTTCCTTATCCTTAGATGTAGAGAACATAATGGTTGATGCTTTATTTTTAATATGACTTTAATTATAAAAAGTTTCTATAAATGTATGCATGTAGGGATATAAATCTCACGCGAAAACTACTGATTGGATTTTCATGTTACTTTGCAGTTCTATAGCTTATAGATCAGATAATTTGGTATCGTACCGTCTTAATTAATTTGAATCTGCAGATATCCTGACTATCTGGAGGACTAACTGGACTAAGTTATTGGATAAGTCCAACTAAGATATGCAATTACTAAATTTGTCACTCTTAGTACAATCAGAATACGAAGTATCGACTGAACAGCTTTTTAAAATGCCTCAAATTCCAATATATTATTATTTATCACACAGGTCTAAATTTTGTTTAGCTAGGCTTTTGACCACAAGACATTTCCTTGAAAAACTACAAGAAAATATTACCAACCTCTTCATCTGTACATTATCTTGAAATAGCAGTCATTCAGATATATTAACATAACGTTTTCCTCTTGCAATACCAGGAAAGCAAACGACAAATCAATATTTATGTAATAATATGCTTAGATAAACCAGTGTGGTAATTGAATCGTGGAATTAGTTGTAAAGGATTTCCTAAGGAAAATAGAGAGGGTTTTTACTAGAAAATGCAAGCGATATTATAATTAAAAATATTTGTTGAGAGTCAAGATGCGATTGTGCGACGGTAATAAATTACCACTGATAAAAATAGAACGATGTAAAGTTCGTAACGTGCGAGACACGGTAAGCAAAGGTTGTCGTATTATTAACACATTCTAATTTGGGGGACCCAAACAAACCATTGCGAGCAGGTGACCTACATTCCGAGTGCGTCTGCTGGCATGCGCTGCGCAAGGTACAGTATGATTCATAGACGAAACTCGCCGCATCGCGCGCACTCTCGCAACACTCGACCCTCTTCATGAGGACGGACGCACTGTCAAAATAAAGCACCAGGGATATTTAGTGTTTGAAATTGATATACACGCTATGTTAGCTACACCTGCATATAGTTTTGAACTTCAGTCACTTCGAATATTATTATGTATTCTCAAGTTTTTGACGATCTTTAAGATTTGTTTGTTTTGATCGATTTCTTATTAAAATATTTTCTGGCTTTTAACAAAATTTAAAAATGATATCCTGTATAGTACGCGTCACGTAAAAAGAACGCTGGAAGAAAGTGGTAGGGGCGTCTTTGCACATTGGTACACTCTCGCACGAAAGTTATGTGCCTATTATTTTATTTTTGAACTAGGCTTTCACTGGCGAGTCGTGGCTCTGTACCTACATATTTGTTATTCTTAATAGGTATTACATAGAAAACCGATAAATCGCCTCTGCGCAGCTTGACCGCCAGCGTTTTTTTTACATGACGCGACCTATAACTAACTTAATATTTTTAATAAATTAAACTGTAGTCGAAAAACTGATCACCGCAAGGGGGACTTGAACCCACGACCTCGGAATACCGTTCCGTAGCTCTGCCTACTGAGCTTATTGCGGTCGTGCTAACAGTAACCAATTTGACCACTACAATGTCACTCGATTGAGTCTACATCGCATTTTGATATACAACGCCATCTATCGAGAATGTTTTGCACCAATTTTGACCAGCCACCTAGGTATTCTTTACAGAATTCAATTGGGGTTTCAATTACTTACAATTTATTTGATTAACGGTACAGTATTATTTTCTAGCTAGCCAAAGGTCACTAAACATAAACTGACATCAGCGTATTAAATACGATGACATCAGGTTTTTGGTATCGCACGTATATTTCTGTAGCATAATTAAAAGGTACGATACAAAATTGCATACCAAGGTATCTATTTTATGCGCCAATAGCTGCGGCAATTGTTCAAAGAATACAATAAAACAGGCTGGACATAATGTTATTATGGATGTGTGGCGCCAGGAAGGTAGACATTAAACGTGGGCTTGTCGGTTGACCTAGTTTCATAAAGCAGGCGCAGTTTGACGCAGCCGCAACATGCGCTTTCAATTCGTTCCTTAAAATAAAGCAACTTTAAAAACTTTGTTTTATTAACCGTCTTTTTTTCCATCTCCTGTTGGATAGTCAAGTTTGCTTGGTTTTTTAGATTATAGTTTCTTAATAAATGAGTAAAAAAATAAATTCAAAGCTATAAAAATCTATTTACTTTTTATAAATTACATGTTTCACGTATAATAATATGATGTTCGTATAGTTAGCATTAGTCTCAGTTAGTTTGGATTTAAAATACTATAACGGTCGGATATTTGTCAAGGGGTCACCCTTGAGTATGGCTTCGTCGAACAGGGACTACTATATTTCAAGAACTGGATATCTTACTCGAAAACTATCAAGCCGAGATCGACTGGGACTAGTCCACTATCACAGATAGGACGATTGGAGACCCAATAAATTCTTCCGACTGCAGCCAACTTTGTCAGAGAGTGTCATGCAGTATATTATCAAGTTATACTTACATATTTCAAAACATGCATTAGTTACATAAATGAGAACACTCGTTGTTTGCGTGTATGAATGGATTTGTAATGTAACAATACAAGCCGGAGGTAGTGTAGCTGTATGAAAAATGCACAACCGCGACCTTAGCCCAGTTGTGAGCGACAGTTAGGCGGCGTGGTACTACGTAGTTCACCTCCGAGTACATTCGTCAGCTGCATGAAACCAACTGCGACACAATTTCGTAATAGCCAGGTGTAAGTGAATTGATTGGTATAACTTGTGATTCTGATTTAATATCTTATAAATCAGCACTCCAACACATAAAATGTTTTATTAAAATAAGTAACATGACATACATATCGGTAGGCATGCCGTTTTTTCCATAGGAGCAGGCAGAGATTATAGAGCGCCATATGTTAAGTTCTAAACTTGGGCACTTCTTACTATTCATCTTTAGTACAAATGAAATGAAAAATCATACTTGATTAAATGATTTTTCATTTCATTTCTAAACTTGGGCACTTCTTACTATTCATCTTTAGTACGAATTAATATGCTTCTATTTAGAAACCGCTAACAAATAAATGAGCGACGCACGTAACCCTTGAGCAGCGTTATTGCTACGGTCGAAGCGGACAAACAACATGCATTTCAGTAACATTACAATATTTTATTATAAAGTAGATTATAAACGATAAAAATTTAAATTTAAATTATTACATAAATATATAAGCTAGATAAACTAACAATAACAAATATATAAAAACAAAATAAAAACTACTTTATGCGCCGCGTCGGAATAATCTTCCGCATAGTGTTATAGAATGTAACATGCACAGTACCTTAGAGCCATACTCCCCAGCAAGAGTTGGCCTTTCAGACGACGACCGCTAAAAAGAGTACGAGAGCAACACTCGTACTCATTGTGTAGGGACAGTTTCGTATCTTACTGTACCTCAGGCGATTTTGGATGAGGCGTATGTTGAATGAAATTGCGAGTCTTTGTGTGCGTTACTTTGGCATCCAGCCGACCTAATAGTATCTAATTATATTAGACTAAGAAAATGGCGTGTGGTAGGTTTGGAACAACTCCCGTTAGTTTAATTCTCTAAACACAGTAGCCAGAAGACATTGCTTTTGTAAGATAATGCCAATTTTATGAGTAAAGTATGAACTAACCTTCCAGTCACGAGTAATATTAGAAGTTAATAGTTGTGTTTCTTACTAAAACACATCTATTTTCGTAACAAACACAACTATTAACTTCAATGTAACACAATATTATACAAATATACTTCATAATAAACTTTGTATCAATTTTAAAAAACTAAATTAGGAGTCGATGAAGCGAAATCCGTATTGTGATGGAATATTTCGTGCGGTCAGTGAGCAGAGGACCTTTTATGGACTCAGGGAGAGGGCATCCACACGTGATGGCGACATTAAGCCACCCACCGAACCGGGCCCCGAGTAATGGGGCCACCCCTCGCCGGGTCATGGTCACACTCAAGGCACTACCATGGCACGGTAACACCATGGTGTTTACTTTTGAGTCTTTTTAAAACGTTTAAGGGCTAAATTAATACACAAGTATATAGAATATATACCTACATATGTATAACCAATAATAATTTAATAAACTTGATCTATACTAATATTATAAAGCTGAAGAGTCTGTTTGCTTGTTTGAACGCGCTAATCTCCGGAACCACCTGGTCCAATTTGAAAAATTCTTTCAGTGTTGGATAGTACATTTATCGAGGAAGGCTATAGGCTATATAACATCACGCTGGAACTAATAGGAGAGAAGCAGTAGTGAAAAATGTTACAAAAGGGGGGAACATTTTCTAAATTCTACGCGTACGAATTCGCGGGCAACAGCTAGTTATAGCTAAAAGATAACCGCGAATGAATGAATAAATTAATCTTTTATTAACACGCTTTTATAAGTTTGGTATGTATCTATCAATGTATTAATCTATGTAACGGAATCTTTGAAAGCGATTTTCAGCCACTTGCAGTAGACGGATTGATCTGAAATTTTGCACAAATAACAAGGACCGATGACAATGCAATAATTTAAAAGAATAATCCCAATTCCTTGATCAGAATCACTAGAATAGCATGTTGAAGTATCACTATGAGTACTATGACCACACTTGTATTTTTAATTATACACGTAATAGTTCAATTGTATATGAGTAGACTCACCAAGATTATTGTGTTTCTACGTATGCCTTTCATATACAATCAGATAATTTCACATAAAAACGCTTTGTTTATAGAATCAGGTAAAAATATCATAATTGTTTACTTGTGTTTACTACGATTGTGACAGCATGTGACAACAGAAACTTATGTCTCTGACAACATAAACTGTCAACGTTTTGTAAGTAGGTAGCATAGAATTGAGTATTGATGACAATGCAATCATTTAAAAAATATTCAGGATATTTACGCGTGTTTTTTAGTTTTTAAACTAAGTAGATTATTTGTGTGATAGAATTGTGTGATTGGCATCGACATATTATTATGGCGATTGGTATCAGTTATGTATGACGTCTTTTTGATATAGAGGCGTCGCCGTCGTCGCGGCGTCGTTTTAGTATTACATGCGCGAACCTGCCTAATCTCAAATATTTTTACCATAATACGACGTATTTATGTATCTATGTAGCTCATTAACCTTCTAATAGAACTAATTCTTCTAATAATCTAATAGAACTTCTAAGAAAGAAGAAGTTTGTTACCCGACGAGGACGGACAGGCGGCCGCGCCGGTTGTAAAAATCAGCCAAAACCGACTGCAAGTATTGCGCTAACTCCAATAACGGGATAAGAACAGCATGATGATGATGTATTTATTTATATGTTGCAATAATCGATTGTTGTAACACCACAGGATTAATAGAAATAAAAGGTCTAGGTCACATTATGTCGAAGTACACACTTCGCGACCATATGTTTAAATAAAACTAGGTAGATTTTACGGATTTAGACGTGTGTATTGGTTTTAAATATTAACTATGAAATTAATGCCCTTTTGATTGGGATATCCTATCTCAATGGATCCTTAGATGCGGTATATCGTATATACATACATACATTGTTGAATACGTTATTTGTTTAGAAAGGACGTGGTTAAACTAATTAAACATTTCGATAGCAGTACGCAATCTTAAGCTTTCGATTAAGCATAAATTCAATCTCGGCGGCTGTCCTCGGAAAATATCTATGTATCTGTATTCGCATATGTAACATATAAATAAATAACTTCCTAAGTGATGTTTGAGGCATCACAGATCCCAAGTGGCTATTCTGAAATTGTTCGTTTGAACGATAACTCAATCCTCTACGCTTCATAAAATTCAGTAATATTAAATCTCTCTTTTTAGACGGCATAAAATTTCAGAAAAATAGTTTTATTTAAGTAAATGTGCTAAACACCAGAAAGGCGACTACCTTATTTTAGTCACTTGGGCTATTCTGCAATGGCGGAAACATAATCAGTCATATTATTTCTGGCGCATAATACATATTCGACATATTATTATATTAGACCATGAAGATGTATTTTTATTGGGTAAATTTGATGAGATTCACTATGAGCTGATTATTTTCCTAGTACAATGACTACAAAGTGATGAGTCGTTGCTTTTAAGATATATGATGACATCAACATAAAGTAGGGTGTGAATCATTCATGTAGATTGTAGATACAAATCTCAAGTGAACACGTTCAATATCAAAATTAACATTGTGTACCTACTTATTCAAATGAATCGTAACTATAGAATGAATTGGCGCCAACACAAGACGTGATATTGCAATTTTTGTGATTGATTATATCCACCAACTTGACTTCATGTATAATTTATAACGTCTAACTGTTTTTACGTGTCTTATCTTTGCACGACCTTTTTAGAATTCCGCAAGAAATAACATTTACAACTTCATCTTCAACAAAACAGTAACACGAATAAACAATTTTTACACTTTCATATGAAATGAAATGTAAAGTCATTTAACCATGTGAATTAATTTTTTTAGCAAAATTAAGTTCTTATAATAAGTCCAATTTGTTAAAAACATGCATTATGTACTGGAACATAATTATGGCAAAATACGATGGCATGTCTGTTTATTTGAACCACAGATTTGAACAGACTAATCTCTGAGTCGGAAGAAAGCATTTTGTAAACTCATGAGTTTTACATTGGAAGATCGGCAGTAACGTATATATCAACTTTTTTTACATAATGCTTGTTGGTGCTTGACTACATTCCACCTGATGGTAAGCAGTTATGTACCTTAGCCTTGGATGGTGAAGCGCAAAGGTGAAGTTTGACAATATACAATTTATAATTTCTTTGTGGATCAAACGTCTATGGAACCCTCAAGATGCGAGGAATCCTCGCGCTAGCATTATTTTTTGTTTATTTAAACTTATGTTACTTAACAGAGCAAAAACAAAATTGTTAGCATTAATTAATCTTATATATAACTAGCTGACCCGGCAAACGTTGTTTTGCCATACCAAAAAAAAACAAAATGTTTGAAAAATAGATGTTGGCCGATTCTCAGACCTAGGGGATATGTACACAAAATTTCAAGAAAATCGGTTGAGCCGTTTCGGAGGAGTACGGTAACTAACACTGACACGTGAATTTTATATATTAGAAGATATCACGTGTCACAGTGTTAGTTACCGTACTCCTCCGAAACGGCTAGACCGATCTTTATGAAATTTTACATACATATTCAGTAGGTCTGAGAATCGGCCAACATCTATTTTTCAAATTGTTTTTTTGTATGGCAAAACAACGTTTGCCGGGTCAGCTAGTATATATATATAATTAAATTATTCCCGTCCTATAAACAAAAACAAACAGAACGGCACGCACCATATCGTTGTGTAACTAGATTCAATATCACAACTTGATTTAAATCCTATATAAATAGATAGCACGAGAAAGAGAGAGTCAATCTTAGACTTGTTGCAATAGTTTTGCAAAAACAGTGCCTGAGGCAACCAACTGTCGACATCGACACAACCAATGCCGAACACACACCCGGATCAGAACAGATGGTTACGTACATTTAGTATTATGTAGCGACTGTACTCTATATTAATTGTAAATATCTATACATATTATAATTCACATTTTGAAATTAACACACACACACCGGCTGGTATTACACCAAAAGTGAATTCCCACAATGACAAATAGCGATTTAGATGTAAGGAATCTAAGGGAAAATTTCTATATTATATGTTTTTGCTATACAATATATTATAACATCACTAGTTAGCTATGTTTATCATACCTAATTTTCAAGAATGAGACTAAACCCAATGAAATTCAGTCATTTTTATAATCGTCACGCTTACTTCTGACTTCTGTATGAGTATAATGTAACGAACCGCTGAATTTAATGGGCATAATTTTTGAGGAATCTGGAACTCTGGACTGGAGCTCTGGACTGCAGAGCTCCAGTACTGAGAAAAAAACTAATAGTTAGATAGATAAATAAAACCAAAAAATATGAACCGATAAACAGTCAAATGCGCATCATACTAGGTAAAACTAGAATGATTATTATAGATGGCGGAAGTCTAATGTTCATGGCAATACCCACGAATGTAAACAACAACTACAAAATGCAAACACAACAAATTAAGTATTTATCAAGCCATTATTTAATAGTAGTTTATTTTTATGATGACGCGGCTATGCAATGGCGGAAGCGATTATCCAACAAAAATTATGGAATCCCTTTCCTTACACAGTTCATTCTGTTACCATACAGACTTATTTGTGAATTCCCTTACATCTACTAGAGCTCGCCTCTGTCTGTACATTAAAGCCATTTTAGTGGCTTTCGTTAAGGTTTTAAATCATATATATATATATGGTAATGACGGTGGTAATGCTTGGGCGGTTTCTTCTCGTAGAAAGGATATAGGTAAGGAGGTAGGTGATTAAACGGCGACTGTACGCCAGAGAACTATCTAGGCTTTTGATCTCATTGTTAAAATCCTTTAAAAGGTTTAGTGAGTAAAATACTAAATACATAAACTTAAATGAAACTAAGAAAGTGTAGATATGTATATTACAGTAGCACCAATGTGTCCTCATGGATATACGAGTACATACAAGTGAGAGCGGTGACTATACATATGTATGTAATAATAGTATTATGGCTAAAAGCTTAGAATAATGTTTTAAAAGGCTGGTTTTAAGTGGTTGGGTCGTGGATTTATTGCTCAAAACGGTAGTAGTAGATACTATACTGTACTCATAGAGAGGGGAACACCCTAATATTCCGAAAAACGTTATTCCGAATTTTGAAATTCCGATTTTCAAAAGTCCGAATTTCATAATACCGAAAAATTGTAATGTCTGTTATTCAAAATCACGAAAAACATTTTACCGAAAGTCATAAATCCGATTTGTTACTTTTCCGATTTTCATTTGTCCGAAGAGTCAAATGCTTGAAGAGTTATTAGTCCGAAAAACGAGATTCCGATTTTCAATACGTCGAATAAACTAAAGTTTAACATGTTGTGCCACAAAATTTTGAGTCTGAAACGAATCGCTGGAAAACCGACTTCACGTAGTCTTGTTTGTCCTACACTAGAGTGCAATTTAAGCCCGCGTAGGCACGAAGGGCTTAGGCGGCACGCGGGCTGAGGAGCAAGTGAAGCAGCAGCGGTGAGCCTTTAAACTATCTGCGACGACATTAGCTCGCGTGGGCCCGCCCAAAGCCCGTAGCGCCGGAGCCGTGACAGAAACAATGCTTGCTGCTTGCTTGCTAGGTGTATGCCTGCTTGAATGTTGCGTGCTTGCTTGCATATTGCATGCTGCATGCTTGTTTGCATGCTGTAAATCCTCTGTATTATTGATGAATCGCTTCAGTCAGGTTAAGGGAAACAAAATATTGCTATTCGAAACAAAAAATTTCATTGATGTTTCGAATTATCAAAAATTCGGAGTTTTTATTATTCGGCTTTTTGAAGTTAGGAATTTTGAGAATAGTAATTATAATCGTTAGGAATATTGAAGTTTCGGAATTATGAAAATCGGTATTATGAAATTCGTGTTTGTGACTTTCGGAATAAAGTTTTTCGTCTTTTTGTAGTGTACCCCATAGAGAGACTACCTACTCTACTCCTCACCACTAACAACTTGAAAAATGCAAAATATCTAGTATTTATGTTCTTTTACTCCCACACTGAAGACGTCAGTTAACAAACACCTACAAAATATACATTATTGGAACAAACTGACGCGCTTCTCTATCAACTCTAATATGACATACGACGACAAACATTTTCTCTTAAAATAATAATGCATTATTATTCTAAGCGTTTTCTGTGACATGCAGCCAATTCTCTGTTATTTACATCAAAGACATTATAATTTATTATTAAAATTTTATGTTTGCCGTCCTCATTAACCACATTATAAACGATTTTCGTCTATTGTTTATTGTCTAATAAAAATATTTCAAAAGGAAATCAACAAAAAATCTTTATTAAATATCGCATTCATTAAAGACGAAGATTATATCTTGGGACAAAAACAATTATTTTTTTAAGTAAGAGCTGTGTAAATATATTTTACGAATAAAATTTTTATTTAGTTCCATGGTCATACGAGTTGGTAAAACATAATATGTATATGTATGTACTATGAAATGGTAATAATATGTATTAGGTACCTACTATATAACTGTAATATGCGTTGTGTACTTGTGTTAAGTTTACGCCACAGTATACATTGTTGACGTCTGAGAATGCCAGCAATGAGCATGTTAGGCCGGTTTTGGCTTGACACTGTTGTCTGGAAAGCGAACAACGTCTGTAATCTGAAGCAATTGAAGGTTTCGTTACCGTCAAAACAAGTTACGCAACTCTCTGTGTACTCACAACAGCTCCAATTCTTTTATTACGGACTTCACCGACAGACATCGATAAGAATTTCATAAATATTTCGAATAATAATTGCATTAATTTTGTTTATTAGTTACTATTAACTTCAAGAAATGTGGTCTAATGTAATTAAAGAATAACATTTGAAACGATTTCGCTCCGAGTCCTAAACCGACTTTTTAGATTACGCTTTAAAACTTAAATACTTTTTTGTTTGTTATATTTTATCAACAACATAATTTTATGTGTTTACGACTTTATATTATTACTAGCTGACCCGGCAAACGTTGTTTTGCCATACTAAAAAAAAAAGTTTGAAAAATAGATGTTGGCCGATTCTCAGACCTACTGAATATGTATGCAAAATTTGAGAAGAATCGGTCAAGCCGTTTCGGAGGAGTACGGTAACTAACACTGTGACACGTGAATTTTATATATTAGAAGATAATGGTTATCCTTTGCATTTGTTCGTACGAAGCTGTTATTAACCATGTTCCTGTTGTGGTATATTTATTTCCGAGCACTTTCATCTTGTTTGAAATGTGACTCCTTCGAGAATGTTCGCTAACATTATAAAATCTGGTATATTTTGTTAAGGTCGCATGTTGGAGATTTAAAATTTTAAATACTGGCTGGATAATAATATGCTGAGGTGTGACACCATTTCTAATCCGACTTCAAAAGAAGGAGGTTATGTAACATAAAATTGTTCCAATATTCGAAGTGAAAAATCTATGAGTATATTTAAATGTATGTGTAACTATATCATATAAAACTTCCGGACGAAGTAAAAATGTATTTTGTAAGATATTTTGTCCGCTTTAGAGTGATATCAAACCAACTGCATTCAGTCTGTTTCAAAAGTAAACCAGAAGAACATACTAGAAAATCCATGAACTTTTTTATTTACTTTGCATAGGAAATTTAATAGGTATGGCGTACGCGACAAGGCCCGCCAAAACACTTGAATTGCTGCGAAGTCCGTTCGAAAACAGCAAACTGTCTGTTGTTTGTAAACAGGATCCGTTACCGTTACGTATGACAGCGTAGTTTCAAAACAAACGCAGATTATTACCGTTATGTAACTTAGAAAGTTGGTGTAAATAAACAACGTTTCATACTATCTTTTGACTACGACATCAGTTGCGTTCTCATTTGGGTACAACATAATCGTGTTCCCATTAGACTATCGACAACTTAAAACCTATTTATGACCTTAATAAAGTTTGATAGCAGTTTTAGGCCTCAAAAAACAACCGATTTTAAATATATTAATATAAATAAATAAATACTCAGGTACATTTAACACAACGTCCTCTGGTCCCAAGCTAAGCTTATATGCTTGTGTTATGGGTACCAGAATACGGATAGAATACATATATGTACTACTTTTTTTTTCGTAAATACATACTTATAACACTTACATAAAATAGTTCTACTCTTATCGCTTCAAGTTTACGTATATAATCTAAGCTTTGCCACGATGCCTACAGAACCACTCACCAAATCCTGATTTAAAGACTAAAGAGACTACTTTGATCGTACTATTTTTGCCAAAATTAATAATTTACCAAATCTTGTAACATATAATAAAAATATTCGTTCGAATTAATAATCTTTCTTTTTTAGAAGCCTACCATCGATTTACTCAGGTAAAAATGTTAGTGAGAAATAGTAAGTATATTTTAATCGTGACAAAATAACATACACGAACTCTTTATTGTAGTAATAATGTATGGATGGCCGACTAATAGCAGTAAATCCAAGTAATACCTAGGTTTGTTATGTTCACGCACCGACTTCATATTTGTATAGTTTACAGTTACTTAGTTTGCTGGTACAAAAACAATGTTGCAAAAAAATATAACAGTTATTCAAGATGAATATACGAGCTTTCGAAATACTGTTTGCCATGAAATAACTCTCATTCGACCAGAGGCAACATCAATTATATTTGAGTAGTCCGTGTGGTGACGGATTAAAAATATAAGTGTCACTACCCCATTTCTTTCCCAGGGTGCTGTAAGAGCCAGCTAAGGAACAATATAAGCAGTTAACGTCTACTGTTAGAGACGGGAAACTCGAAAGTTAACCCTGTGCCAACACACCTGGTCAGCGCGGCAGTAGACCATAATCCCTCCTAAAGTGGAGGAGGCCTGTGCCCAACAGTGGGACGTTAATGGGCTGGAGAAGAGGAGTAGTTATTTACGCTCGCATTCCTTTTGTTGTAGAGGAAAGAAATATACGAATAGCGCAGATGAAGGAGAAGGAATTTCTTAGTGCCCAAGTGCCTACCGATAGTGTCGATTACTTGACTGTGCCCACGCATTGTTGAAGTTTACTCTCTAGCAGGTCAGACGAAAAATTTTACAGCAATAAACAGGCATTTCAGAGTCCTACCTATGTTGTTATAAAGTAATTGAATTGAATAATATTCCGTACATAAAATAGTGCCAAGAAATCATCACACAAATCACGTGAAGATACATTTCAATGTTATTTGTACGTGGCACAAACAATTTTATTACAAAACAACATTATAAATTGTTAGTTCTTTCGCAATGTTGCACGGTCGCTTTCGATTTGTTTGTAAACAAATCTATCCAACAGTAAAGGTTACGTATAAGTAGAACGTTTACTAAAGTTGTGTATTCTTCAAAAACAATCTCTTTATCTAAACGCAGATGCATATTACTTCATCATCATCATCAACGACCGTTTTCCATATTTTAAAACAACTTAATAAAAGGAGGAGGATCTCAATTCATCTGTCTGTATGTTTTTTTTATGTTGTTTACCTCATAACTTTTAACGGGGCGAAGCGATTTTAATTATTCTTTCTTTATTTAAAAGCTGGTGGTTCCCGTGTGGTCCCAGCACCAGGTCAGGATCTGATGGATATCTCCTAAGAAATCGAGGAAAACGCTCAAATTTCTAAGGCACATGAAGTCGGTTCATCTTTAAAATAATCAATACCCAATTATAATATCTATCCTCGATTCCTACTATTAAACTCAGATTAATCTAACGGTTTGTCCTTACTTGTATATCAATAAGCTACCGATGTCAACAATCTATCGAAAATTTGACAAGAGATAGAAATATCTAACAGTTAAGCGACGATAACAATCAATCCATAATCGTAGATTGGTTATTGAAAATTGTCTGTAGCTCAAACTGTCCATAAAGAAACTAGTTAAGGGCCTACATCAATATTATCGTATATCATCGCCGACCCGTACATATTAACGCAGCCAGTAGGCACAGAAAATGAAGAATTAGGGATACTTTTCCTATTTACTCAAAATCTACTAAATATATTTTAATTCATATTTACGTGTTTCTATATACATATAATAGTTACTTATGTTTTTAAAGTTATTTCATTAGTTAATACGCGATAATAGACCGACAAATGAAAAAAATGAAAATTTTGAGAGGTTGTTTCGCCAAGATTTTCTATCGAGAAAACTTTTTTCAATCGTGTTTCTGAGTTGATGCGATCCTAGATCATATATTGAAAAAACATATACTTAAAAATTAGAGCTCTAGCCATTCAATCTAAAGAAACAATGAAAACTTCGTACATAGAAAAATGCACGAAGCTATTTTGGTATCGTCTTAAGAGGGTACGATACCTAATTATGCTCCATACAAAAATATGGGTATCGTACTTCCCTTTTTTCTTCGCGAAAGTTAAACCGATTTTAATTGTTTCTATGCTAAATTATAGATGAAGAGTATTTCAAAGAATTTGTAGGTAAAATCTGCTTCAGCTATATTTGTCCCTTTCAGCACGGTGCTCGGGAATAGGTATACCTAAGGTAAATACCTAAATTAGGAGTACAGTACCCTCTTAATACTTCCTCGGGTTTAATGTATCAAAAACTATATTAGTGCAATATTTATGAATGTAAGATTGCAGTTTACTTACAACCACCGAAACAGAAAAATTAAAAGTAAGAATATCTTAGTTAAATTATAAATTACACAATTGTTGCACAACCGTATAATTTGATCATATCATCATATTCAAACACGTAATTAGTAAAAACACATTCCGATGACGAACATGACATGTAGATTGTACTTTAAATTAAATGGTGTTTATAGTGTTTTGAATATTAAACAACGTTCAGTGGACAAAAACTATGTGATGAATGACAATCTGACAATTGTACCATCTTTATTAAGATAATTTAACTAAAATTTAACCAACTATTATGTATTACGATTTGTACGCATCTGTGTCGTTGTACGCATTACATCATTCTGCTGCCCTTATCCCACGGATGTGGGTGACTTTGGAGTCGGCCCAACATGTCCTTTTCTTCCATAGTCTTTTGTCAGCCGTCATATCTGTTTTAACGCCTCTTTCTTTCATGTTCTCATTTACACAGTCCATCTTTTCTTAGGTCTTCCTCTAGATTCAGTTATATTAATTAAAATCGTATTCAACTACTCTGTATAATACACAGAGATTATAATCAGAATGTTTAGTTACAAACCGAATTGTGTTAACGTTAACTTATGTTTTAGTTAAGTCAGGCATAGTTGTGCAAATAGAATTGGTACCAGTATTATATAATATTTATTTTATACACATATTGGTGTATAATATTTATACATTACGTAGATATTATACAATAAATCACGTCATTCGAGGTTATTATCGAAGTATGTACGCACATAAGTTTTACTTCTTTCGTTTATTCTTCGCGTTATCATACATTTGTAGTTTTATAGCAATATTTTATGGTGTCGGGTTTTCGTGCGCGCGCATACTATAATTTAGTCTCATGAGTTTTCCCAAACACGCCAAAATTTTTATAACTAATGATTAAAAGCGATTTTGTATATTTTATGTAGGTATCCAAAAGTTTTTAGGAACAAAACAGTTACAAACAAGCTACTGATGATGACAATTTCTATTTAAACGTGGCCTGTTGATAGATAATACACTTAAGTTACTGATAAACGAGGATATTAATCGTAGATTTGTTACTGAAAACGGCCGTAACTCGTAAGTCACAATACACAACACTGGTAGGTACCTAGTTGATTTAACGGCAAGCCACTCGCGTCTACAAAACCTAGGTCGTTTGAACAGTGTTTACAACGCAATTTAACCATAAAAGGCTTAGTTTGTAACTTACCTCGTTCCGCAATTACAGCCAGCTATGTACATATAACGCCTTAACCTAGTTGCTTGCGCCCTTGGTGGCCATCAGCCCGCGTACTGTCTATTCCTGAACGGAAAACATACAAATTAGTGAGGAATAAGACTTAGATAAAACCACTTTTTACGGATTTAGGCGCGTATAATGAATGATTAAACGAACTTACCTGTACGTGAAGTTCTATCATTATTATACGAGGAATTCTTTCGAAGATAATTTAACAACTTGTAGTATGCATTCTTCATACTCGCAAAGTCACACTATATATGAGCCTAAAATAAAAAGCAAATCAATGTTATAAGTATCTACCCTATCCATTACATCTACCCTACCTTCATTTAGTTTAGAGTAAGCCAAATAAAAATATTTCACATTTAAGGGATGTCTATCTTATAGGCAGGGGGGAGGGTTTAAATTATCTTCGAAAGAATTCCTCGTATAATAATGATAGAACTTCACGTACAGGTAAGTTCGTTTAATCATTCATTATACCTCGGAAATTCTTTCTCGAGAATTTATTAACAACTTGTAGACGTCTAGAGAATGAATACCCATTGTGAAATATTTTTATTATTTGAAACTGAGATCCAGTTACAGGTACAAAATATATGCCTTTAAATAATAATTATGATAAGATAAACAATCCGCGAAAGCTATAATATTATTATAATGCTCCTAGCAAATAAGTTATACACAGTTATGTATCTGCATGGTCACTTCTAATATAGCCGGTCGGAAAACGGATCCTCAGTGGTCCGAGACACAAGAGGTGGTCGGAATACGGTTCTTTCGCTCGCTAGAGTTCAATTCCAGATATAGACATAAAGAGCCATTTTTAGAAACAAATCTGTAAATTTCCAAAAATGAATATTAATAATCTTTCAGAAAAGCATAACGCATTATGGGGTCTTGTATAATAACTTTATCTTTAGAAAAAAATCTTTGTGTAATTCCGATAAGTGGTCGGAATTCGGTGCATTTGCGTTATAAAACAAACTGTGACAGTGATTAAAGTAACTGTAAAAATTTGCAATTTCTAACTATTTACGATTTTCTTTACTACATTACTCGTGTATTAGTTTTATTTATAACGTAAACAATTGATTATGATATTAATAATTAAGGCCCGTATGACAAATTGCTAATAAGGTTATCAGCATAGCTAATTTAATAACCATTTAATAACTGTGTATAGTATTTTTATTACAGACGAAGGTAATAGTTACCATAGTAACTATTATTTATTGGTTGCTAAGTAATAATTATTGGAACAGAATTTTTTGAACGTGTCTTCAACTCCTTCAAATATTAGTGTAGACAGAATGATTACCTATTATGAAAAACATTGGCAAAATACGAGTTGGACTCGCATACGAAGGGTTTCCGTACCAACATTTATATTCGTAAAGTTAACTTCATTGTCATATTAATGTCGTGTATCAAGCTCAGTCTAACCTTAGACTCTAAGGGTATCATCAAGTTACACTGAAAACATTTGAACACGTGACCATTCTCCGAAACGTCTGGCTAAAATTTAAAACAAATACACTCGTCTAAATCCGTAAAAAGTGGTTTTATCTAACTGAAAACATTTGTTGTATGGGAACCCTCTTAAATATTTTTGGTATCTTTCAACACAAATACATAATCTGTGAACATTTCTAGCTTCTCTAGCTCCCCACCGTTCCTCAGATTCAGCCTGGTGGCAGACGGATGGCCGAACGGAATCCTCACCATCGCGTTTTACATTTGGTTAAGGATCCCTAAAAAAATTGGTCAAGTGCGAGTCGGACTCGCGCACGAAGGGTTCCGTACCATTATCTATGCAACATAAGGCAACGTTATTAGCATCAAGCAAGAAACGGTAAAAAAATCATGTTTGTTGTATGGGAGCCCCCCTTAAATATTTATTTTATTTTATTTTTAGTATTTGTTGTTATAGCGGCAATAGAAATACATCATCTGTGAAAATTTCAACTGTCTAGCTATCACCGTTCTTGAGATACAGCCTGGTGACAGACGGACGGACGGACGGACGGACGGACAGCGAAGTCTCAGTAATAGGGTCCCGTTTTTACCCTTTGGGTACGGAACCCTAAAAATTAATATGGCAGTGCTACTTTCAAATAAATACTTATACCACTAAATCGTCTGCCTAACATAACTAATAAGCTATGCGAATAGGAGAGAAAATTACATTTTTGGCCTGTGGAATGATCTATGGTCACATAAGTACCAATCTCAAGATGTGGGCCCGCTAATCGCTATATCGTGTGACACCGTGAGCAACGTTAAAAAATATTTTAAAGCGCAGGGAATTCAGTTAAAAAATTACGAAACATTTTAAAATCTTCGTTCAAAATCATATTATCTAGAATTGATCTAGAATATATATTATCAAGGTAAGTACTTACCTAAATTTATCTATAAGTTGATTAGGTAATTGAATAAACTACTACTACTAACTACTAAATAATAATATGATGGACAGTGAACGTATTACACAAAAATGAGGAAAATTTAACAGGAATGGAACTGGACAAATTACAGACGAAATTATTGATAATAAACGACATTGAGTTTCACAAGATTAGATTCAAGGTCGTAATGTCTAGTTTGGTATGTAGGTATTAATAAAAGTTAGGTTATGAGGAAATTCAGGATGGCAAGTAAACCATTATAATATATTTACCAAATAATAGTAATGTAGTTATCATCTTTACAATTACAACAGACCAAAGATTAATAAAACCTGTACTAACCTAGTAATTTCAGCCATAACCAAATAATGACCTCGATTAGATTTGCTACAATTTTCGACAGAAGCACCAAAGTTAACCCCAATTCGGTAATTTTTATAGTTTGTAGGCACAAAATATAACTACAAAACACTGACCTCACATTCGATTTGATATTTATTAAAAAAAAACAATCACTTCAAATTATTACTATCAGCCATTCAACCCAAAATCACACATGACATACTGTTCATTAGTTATACTTTGCGCCATCTAGTAACTAATCTTTGGAACACTTAGTCCATTGTCATTATAGGTAGGTACCGCACGAACTTAATTTCAATAAGTGGCCAATAGATGGCGATCGCGGCATAATTTTTAATTCAACCAGAAACAGCGGGTGAACGTCAGGTTGTCTGGACCAACATAGAAATCCAGTGTTTGGTATATACTAAAATTTAGTACCTTTTAGTACCTAAGTTCAAATATTTAGTACCTCGATAGATTCCGAGAAAATGCGAAAAAAGGTGGTCCAGACAACCTGACGTCAGGTTGTCTGGACCATTTTTTTTCTCATACTTGCAGACAAAACAACTGAATCATTTTGTTGTCAGTATTTAGTACCTTCATAATTATTTTTTACAAAATTTTTTGACATACCAGAAGAGAGTTAAGCAAGTTTGAACTTTTCCAGTACTTGGTCATTTTGCGAATTATAGGACTTCTATCACTTTCATAAGGTGTATACTTAGATACTCGTACATTTGCGTTGCTGATTCGAAATCATACGTCCTGAACAAGTTGGGACAAGTCTGATATTTACCTTAGGTCCCAAAATAAGCGTAATTTTTTTCTTACGTTTCACAGATAAGGATTCAACACTTATTTTTTATCAATGCTTATCAATAAGTTACGAGTAAATAAGATTTGTTTCTCTAACAATGTACTTAAAATTACATGCATAAAAATAGTACAAACTAAAAAGTTTAAAAAATAAATCAAACATTGTGAAAGCTGGTGCCTAGGGGCGTTATTTATAAAAGAAGTATGAGTGTGTATGAAGCCAAGGATGCTTCGATCGTAGCAGATGGCGCTCTATAGTCTCTGCCTTTAAAAATAATTCACATTAATGTATACCACAACTTTACTTGAATTGGCCCTTGTACCTATGGTAAGCTTTGCTATAGGTAAACACACACAAAACACAGTTGTGTTATGGTTACATAACACGGTAACCAAAAGCAAAGCTTACCATGGGTACCAGGGCCAATTAAAGATTGAAAGTTATTATAAATCTGGAAAATATAAAGACGGCCCAAAATTTTTGTGCAGAACCTAGACAGGAAATAAGTGTTGAATCCTTATCTGTGAAACGTAAGAAAAAAATTAAGCTTCTTTTGGGACCTAAAGTAAATATCAGACTTGTCCCAACTTGTTCAGGACGTATGATTTTCAATCAGCAACGCAAATGTACGAGTATCTAAGTATACACCTTATGAAAGTGATAGAAGTCCTATAATTCGCAAAATGACCAAGTACTGGAAAAGTTCAAACTTGCTTAACTCTCTTCTGGTATGTCAAAAAATTTTGTAAAAAATAATTATGAAGGTACTAAATACTGACAACAAAATAATTCAGTTGTTTTGTCTGCAAGTATGAGAAAAAAAATTGGTCCAGACAACCTGACGTCAGGTTGTCTGGACCACCTTTTTTCGCATTTTCTCGGAATCTATCGAGGTACTACATTTTGAACTCAGGTACTGTAACGTTGTACGTACATAATTCATATTACAACTTTAAATACACTTAAATTTAATATATTTACAGCACTAATACCTAATAACTACTTAAATAAATTATAATATTCACAATATATACAACACATTTTACTAAAACTTAATCTTTATAAAACATATTTACATAAACATATAAAACATATTATTAAACTAAACACTAAACAGCCTTATGTGGTAAAATAATAAAATAGCATACTGCCAATTATATATAAGATATTTCACCTAGCAACACTCCCGTTTTGCTGTCGGTAAATTGGCACGGCAAGTGATCGATGACATTTGAAAAACTGCATAACCGACACTTGCCATATTGTTCGAATGAATGCACGTCACGTTAATTTATATTTTATTATCGTTATTTGAATAATATTTCAATATTACATATTGTCGTGCGTCACTGAGCGTTCGTCGAATATATTACATTGGTAAATATATAATAAATAAACACTGGTGTCGATCTACCCCAAACTGGGTGAGTGGTATTTTATTGTATTTTAAATAGGCAATTAACGTAGTTATTAGCGTAATAATCAAATCATAATGCTTGTATTCAATATTAGTATGCATTACATTATATATCACGCTTGTATTGATTTTGCATAATCATGCTATAAAAAGTTTTCAACATTTTTTAGTGCAACCCTCATATTTTTAATAAATCATGGACAACTTTTAAATTAATTAATTATTAACGTATTTCTTTTAAAATTGTGATCTCCAATCTGATTGTATCAACTCCACGGCATCGCTTCTACTCTATGGGTGGTTATTTTTATAATGCGGTGCCATGGATGTTCGCAAAGTATACGGAACCGCTTGTAATGTAATTTTTGATGGCGCGTTCCAGGGTTCAACATTCCAGGGTTCAACTTTCCAACGTTTTACGCTTCAGCGATTCAACTACATTGCCTTCCGTCACCTGACTCTCGAGGCTGGCTGCCCATCCCTGCTGTACTGCTGCCAGCGGTTCCCAGAAGCGACTCCTTGGGCCGCTGATTATAATTCAGGGGAGTACCTAAATCGATAACATTGGGGAGCTTGTGTGGATTAAGTGCGGAACCCCGACCATCATATCATAAATTTTTTTTATTTTTATTTTCACACGGAGAATTTACCGATCCCTAAATTATATTTTTTTAAATAAACCCCTATTTACACAAAACAATAATTTTCATTCCAAATCCCCCCCCCGCGACACTGGCGCCCTTAAACGTGGTTAAATTCACACAAGTTCCTTTATTATCGGTTCTTTTAGTAGTTAGCGTGTTTGTGGCTTATTTTTGTAAAACGTTTTTTGTTTTTGGTTTTTAGTTGTTACTAAAGTGTACTAAAAGTGTTAAAGTTTTGTAATAGTAACGTAAATTACTGTATACATTGTTCTGGTTTACAATTTTTTTTTCTTTCTCATTTTATAACGGCATATATCTACCTACATTTTGTATATATAAAAAAAAAAAAAATTATAATAATAATTTTACCTCGTTTTTTTTTTATAGGTAGGTACGTTAAAAATTATTATTTTAATTTGTTATTGTTAATTTTTAAGGAAAGCTGTTTTTGTATTGTAAAGTACACATTAGTAGCACTTTTGCTTTCATTTTATTTTTTATTTGCTGCTAACCATTTTTATTTTTTTATTTTTATTAATATAAATTTTTATGTAAAAACAAACGTTGATAGCTTAATTATATTGTAACAGATCGGAGAAGATTATTTATTTAGATTTGTGCTTTTATTCATTAGTTTTGCCACTTACCCAATTTTTTATTTTTGGCACAATGCTACCCGTCAAATATCTATCACTTCAAAAATCGGAGCTCGAATATGAGGTTCGCATTCGTGGAGCTAGCGCAGCACCTTCTGTCGAAGAGTTACGTAAACAAATTGTTAAATTATCATCAGAATACCCGGACGAACACATATTGGAGTCTCCTTTAGATATTCGACAGGACCTCAAAGGTTGTCTCGAAGTTCTCACTAAAATTCACACAAATTTAGATGTCTCGGATCCTAGTGAACCATCACTTATGAGAACACAAAATATGTTAAACCATCTTAATAATCGCTTAGCAAGGTTAACGCCCAGTGACGACACTAAATCCGAGTATGATGAAGTTTGTAAAGGCTATAAACTTCTTTCGCAGCGATTCGCGTCTCTTCAAGCAAAAAAACCTATTCCGGTATCATCTAATTCTTCCTCTAGCTCGACACCGGAAGTACATAATTTAATTTCTGTGACATGCGATCGTACTATTGCTGATCTTAACAAATTAAAGTTTAATGGTAAAACGTGTGTGCGTTCATTTATACAACACGTCGATGAATTTATTGTTGCACGAAATATAATTCCCTCAAAAATATTAGCTTTTGCTACGGAAATTTTCCAGGACGACGCTCTTCATTGGTACCGTTCAGTAAAGGACAAGATATCATCCTGGCCTGAGCTCTCTGCTAAGCTCAAGGAAGACTTTGATCAGTCTGATTACGACTACCGCCTTAACGCAGAAATTCGTTCGCGCACTCAGGGCGAACGTGAAAACATAACTATTTATCTCTCGATTATGAATGGAATGTTCTCACGTCTTTCTAAGCCTTTTACCGAGTCGGAACAACTAGAAATACTTTTTCATAATATAAGGCCTTGCTATGCTAGTACGTTAGCTGTATCAATATCTCAGATTGACACTATAGATGCCTTACGCTTACTCTGTCGTAATTACGAGACTATTAATTCTCGCCTTTTACAATTTCAAGAACCCCCTAAGGTTACTTCTGAAACCGTCGCTCCAGAATTTGTGTACTCTAAAGAAACAAATAAAATCTTTAATAGAAATTTTGAAAATACAATTAATAAACAAAACAATATATACAAAAATAATTACAACAAGGGAGAATTTTCAAAAAATCATAGCTTTAATCATAATAATAAAAATCAACAACATGGTTACAATAAAAATCAACAATATATTTACAATAAAAATCAACACAAACAATTTATACACACAGTTCAAGTAAATAAACAACCATATTGCCCTAGGTGTCGTAATAACACACATCACATAAGACAGTGTCAAGCAAATCGTGACATATTTTGTTTCAAATGCGGATTGAAGGATGTGAAAACACCTGATTGCCCTGTGTGTAATAAAGGTAATGAGAATTTAAAAAACTAAATGAGCGGAATTGTGGAAATTTTAACAGGGAACACTGGGAAACTTGGCTTTCATTTCTTAGAACATTTTCTTCTACTTATAGAATATCTACAATTCCGCATTCAAAACCATCAAATGACACTAGACCATATGTGTATATTAAGATTAACGGTATTGAAGTTTGCGGTCTTCTTGATTCTGGTGCTGCAGTAACAATTTTAGGAAATAATTCCCATTTACATTTTGTTGATTGCACTTTGCAACAGGATGAAACTATTTCAATGGTGGCAGCTGGTGGACAATCTCTTAAGAGTATTGGTTACATGTACTTACCCATTACTTTCGAGGGCAAATTGCATGTGATTAAGACATATGTAGTCCCTGAAGTGGATACTCCTATTATATTAGGTGTTGATTTCTGGCGTGTTTTTCAGATTTGTCCTAAATATTTAGGTAGTATTACTTTGTCAGATAGTCCATTAGCTGAGGTAAAATTAAATAATTCACAAACTTTTATTAATTCATATAGTCAGTTAGTTGCATCGCAAAAGTCAATAGCTGACAATATTATTGCTCAATTTAAATCTATATCTACTGAAGAGAAAGGACTGGGTAGAACAAATTTAATTACGCACAGAATAGACACTGGTGATGCCCAACCAATAAGGCAGCGTTATTATAGGATGTCTCCAGAGAAACAACGCATCTTAACAGAACAGGTCGATGAAATGTTGGCTCTCGACGTTATCGAGCCTTGCGAGAGTGCATGGTCTTCTCCGGTGCTTATCGTGAATAAGAAGAATGGACAGCCCAGGTTTTGTCTCGATAGTCGAAAACTCAACGCAGCAACGAAGAAAGATGCCTATAATTTACCCTATGTCTCGGAAATTCTTGACAATCTTCGTGATGCAAAATATCTTTCCAGCGTTGACCTTTCAAAAGCTTTTTGGCAAATTCCAATAGAGACTAAGGATCGTGATAAGACTGCATTTTATGTACCAGGCAGAGGCACTCTACGGTTCAAAACCACTGCTTTTGGCCTGACAAATGCACCAGCGACTCAACAGCGCTTGGTGGACCTGCTTTTTGGAGATATGGATGGTAAGGTTTTCGCATTCTTAGACGATATAATAATCATAAGTTCTTCATTTGAGGATCACGTGTCTCTTCTTTTACGTGTCCTAGAGAAATTAAAACGAGCTAACTTGACAGTAAATTTCGAGAAGTGTAATTTTTTCAGAAGCGAACTTAAGTACCTTGGATACGTCGTAGATGCTCATGGTCTACGCACGGACCAAGAAAAGGTACAGGCAATTTTAAATTTTCCAGTCCCTAACAGTAAAAAGGAACTGAAACGCTTTCTTGGCACTGCTACTTGGTATCGACGTTTTGTCCCTAATTTTAGTACAGTAGCTGGCCCACTTAATAAACTTACATCTAATGGCAAAAAGGCACCTCCTTTTAAATGGACGCCGGAGGCTGATGCAGCTTTTAATACTCTGAAGGAGTGTTTAGTCTCCGCACCGGTCCTCTCTTGTCCGGTGTACACTGAGCCTTTTCAGGTCCACTCGGACGCTAGCAATTATGGCATAGGAGCGATGTTAACACAAAACATTGATGGTAAGGAGCATCCCATAGCCTACATGAGTAGATCTCTTTCCGGTGCGGAGAGAAACTACAGCATCACAGAAAGAGAAACGCTTGCTGTGTTAGTTGCTCTTGAGCACTGGAGATGCTATCTCGAGAATGGACAGAAATTTGTGGTTTACACTGACCATTCTGCACTGAAGTGGTTCCTGTCATTAGACAATCCTACAGGTAGACTAGCACGTTGGGGAGTAAGATTATCTTCATTTAACTTTGAAATTAAGCACCGAAAGGGCGTTGATAATGTAATACCAGATGCTCTCTCTCGTGCTGTCCCTATTTCAGCTATCTCTCTTTCAAATTCTATTAACACTACTTCTGATGATTGGTACAAAAAGATTTTTAACGGTTGTATGAATAATCCAAACCATTTTCCAAATTTTATAATTAAAAATAACTCTTTATTTAGACTTTCCAAAAATAAATCTAATCTTACTGCTGAGTTCGCATGGAAAGAAGTCGTTCCAATGGAATTCCGAGAACAGGTAGTAAGCGAGAACCATTCTGTACCAACAGCTGGTCATCTCGGTGTTTTTAAAACTTACAATCGCTTAGCTTTATCTTATTACTGGCCTGGCATGCATCAAAGTGTTGTAAAATACGTAGGTTCTTGTTCGGTTTGTTTAGCTTACAAGTCGCAAAATCACACTACATTGGGAGAAATGGGACGTCCGAAGCAGTGCTCACGCCCCCATCAAATGATTTCCATTGATTTTGTAGGCCCTCTTCCTGTCTCTCGTAAGCAAAATAGTTATATGCTGGTAGTAACCTGCTGTTTCACTAAATACTGTAACATTTTCCCTCTACGCCGCGCAACCGCAGACGCTGCAGTAAAAATTTTAGAAGACTCCATATTTTTAGTTTATGGTGTACCACAAACGATCTTTTTAGATAATGGAAGCCATTTCATCAGCTCAACAACTAAAGCGTTGTTTGAGAAATATAAAGTCCCTAATGTATATTTCACGCCCAGGTATACGCCTCAAATAAACTTAGTCGAGCGTTACAACAAAACTATAGTCACTAGCCTATCAACCTTCGTTGAAAATGACCATAGATCTTGGGACACTTACATTCCCAAGGTACAATTCGCTATTAATAATTCAGTAAACGAAGCTACTGGCTACACTCCTTCCTTCTTAGTATACGGTAGGGAGTTAGTATTATGTGGATCGCACTATACGGATTCTGATTTAAATGATGAAGTTTTGTTCTTGCCTCGCGATATATACGCTGAAAACTTAGGATGCCTTTCGTCAATTTTCAATGATGTGCAGGCCTCATTGTGGAATGCACATGTGAAGAATACCACACACTATAATTTACGCAGGAAACCTGCCGAGTACAAAGTGGGTGACATAGTCTTTAAACGTACATATATATTGAGCGATAAAGACAAATATTTTAGTAAAAAGTTGGCTCCAAAATATATGAAATGTCGTGTAATCGAAAAACGTTCGCCGCTTGTGTATGTTCTAGAGGATATGTCCGGAAAAAACATAGGTGTTTGGCATATTAAGGATCTGAAGCTATTTAACAATAATAATCAATTAGTTAAATAGATTAAATGTTAAGTCAAACCTAGATTTAAATAAATATAGTTACTCTGTTGTTCATTCAAAGATATTTTGTAGTTAATATCATTGATTCAATTCTAATTCTTTTTACTTCATGTTTTGGAGTGTTGTTTTTTCGTTTCTTTGTCTACAACCATTCTTAAAATATAAGTGGTTGCGTTTCAGTCACTGCCTATGTTTGTCTTTGATGAATTAAAACAAGCCTACACGGATTTTTTTATGTTAGTTAGGAGTTTTGGTACTGCGGTCCCTTTTTTAGCGCGTACCTAAAGAGCGGGTTATGACTCTTTAAATAAGCCCTCATTGTTTGCGTTTTTTAGCGCGTACCTAAAGAGCGGGTTATGACTCTTTAAATAAGCCCTCATTGTTTGCGTTTTTTAGCGCGTACCTAAAGAGCGGGTTATGACTCTTTAAATAAGCCCTCATTGTTTGCGTTTTTCAGCCTGTGAAGAGCGGGTTGACTCTTAAAATAAGCCTACATTAAAGTTCTTTATTGGAGCGGGTCGTGACTCCAATAAATTCATCAAAGACCAAATATATTCCACAGTGCCGATACGTGAAAAGTTACCAATACACTTGCAGTATTCTTTCTCTAGGGTGATCTTGTCAACCAGTTCTGTTTTGAGTCCAATTCTATTTTTGAAGTGCACTCTTGTATGTAAGGTTAGTCTGTTGATGTTGAAATACATCAGACAATCATCTGTTAGGTCGTATGATAGGTCGCATGACAGGTTTAGGTAGTTTGTTTGTGGAAGTATGAATGTGAAACAGTTACTGAGCGGTTCAATAGGCGCTTACCGCAGCGGATTTTATTAGGTAAAATCCTTTCTCTGGGAGAGGGGGTATATGTAACGTTGTACGTACATAATTCATATTACAACTTTAAATACACTTAAATTTAATATATTTACAGCACTAATACCTAATAACTACTTAAATAAATTATAATATTCACAATATATACAACACATTTTACTAAAACTTAATCTTTATAAAACATATTTACATAAACATATAAAACATATTATTAAACTAAACACTAAACAGCCTTATGTGGTAAAATAATAAAATAGCATACTGCCAATTATATATAAGATATTTCACCTAGCAACACTCCCGTTTTGCTGTCGGTAAATTGGCACGGCAAGTGATCGATGACATTTGAAAAACTGCATAACCGACACTTGCCATATTGTTCGAATGAATGCACGTCACGTTAATTTATATTTTATTATCGTTATTTGAATAATATTTCAATATTACATATTGTCGTGCGTCACTGAGCGTTCGTCGAATATATTACATTGGTAAATATATAATAAATAAACACTGGTGTCGATCTACCCCAAACTGGGTGAGTGGTATTTTATTGTATTTTAAATAGGCAATTAACGTAGTTATTAGCGTAATAATCAAATCATAATGCTTGTATTCAATATTAGTATGCATTACATTATATATCACGCTTGTATTGATTTTGCATAATCATGCTATAAAAAGTTTTCAACATTTTTTAGTGCAACCCTCATATTTTTAATAAATCATGGACAACTTTTAAATTAATTAATTATTAACGTATTTCTTTTAAAATTGTGATCTCCAATCTGATTGTATCAACTCCACGGCATCGCTTCTACTCTATGGGTGGTTATTTTTATAATGCGGTGCCATGGATGTTCGCAAAGTATACGGAACCGCTTGTAATGTAATTTTTGATGGCGCGTTCCAGGGTTCAACATTCCAGGGTTCAACTTTCCAACGTTTTACGCTTCAGCGATTCAACTACATTGCCTTCCGTCACCTGACTCTCGAGGCTGGCTGCCCATCCCTGCTGTACTGCTGCCAGCGGTTCCCAGAAGCGACTCCTTGGGCCGCTGATTATAATTCAGGGGAGTACCTAAATCGATAACATTGGGGAGCTTGTGTGGATTAAGTGCGGAACCCCGACCATCATATCATAAATTTTTTTTATTTTTATTTTCACACGGAGAATTTACCGATCCCTAAATTATATTTTTTTAAATAAACCCCTATTTACACAAAACAATAATTTTCATTCCAAATCCCCCCCCCCGCGACAGTACTAAATTTTAGTATATACCAAACACTGGATTTCTATGTTGGTCCAGACAACCTGACGTTCACAACAGCGGAGAAAGGAGTTTGTTTGGAGTAGCAAGTTTCAGGAAATGTGTGGATGGATATTTGCTAGTCTCACGCAAAAATATTAGGTACGGATTACGATTTCAACGAATTGTAGCTTTCAGCAGATCAGATCAAGGTAATAAAATGCAGATAGTTCCTTTAGTTTCCAGTTTGAAAAAGGGATTACCTCTGCCTACACCCATGGGAAAAGGCGTTATGAAGATGGGCTGGCTGTAAAGTCGTGTCCTAAAGCTAGTTAGTATCATGCATTCTTTTATTGCGAGGTTTGGTTGCACGAGTCTCTATGATGCTGAAAATGGCTGTTGGGTTAGAGGTTGGGTTGGCTGTTTGGTTAAGAATAAATCAATAAACATTATTAATAATTATACATTTATTATTCTGAATTTAATACTGTATTACATAGAAGAAATGCACTTCTTTTGAAACATTCAGAAGACTTCCCTTTGGGACAGTTCTATATATGGAGTCTTCCCTCCTTGTATTTATAAACTGGTTAAATATGTTGCTCGTGATAATAGAATCGATATTTATGAAGATCTGCATTGCCACATACTTAAAAATCTATGTATATTTTTCAGCAACTCCCAATTTTCAAAACTAAATCCTTAAATAGTAAAGCATAAAAGTACGATTGCCTATGAGATATCTGTTGGATTAATAAAATTTTGCAAAATAACAACAAATAATACTATACTCTACAGTTTATACTGCTGCCACAATTTGTCAACAACATTTTCCATCACAGTAAAGAAAACTAGAACTCAATGAACAAAAACAAATTGAATACTAAATTTTATCAATTCGGTGACCGCATAGAAAGGCGTTGTGACACATATCCAACATAGTGAATACTCAAACTTTTGAGAAACACACAGCAAGAGACCAAATAGTTACTAATTTAAATACAGACATCTTAATTCATTCAGTCAAAGTGGGAACATGTATAAAATATTTATTAATAAGAAATAATCAGTCTTGTTTAGAGAAAACATTTTGTCAAAACGCGGCCGCGTGGCTCTGCACGCTTTGATATATGTATTTATCACAATACAATATGTCAGATATGGTGTCATCCCTTCTCATGGACGTAACTAGTATATAAATCGCCTGCTACGCTACTTAGTGTTATTATCACAGTTGTTTAGTTAGAGGTGGGTGCAGTACTTTGTACATAATAATACAGGAGAAACCTGCGAATCGCGACAAAGACCATTAACGACGCGATACACGATGGCCATTCAAAATTAAACGCATTCAACGACTAGCCTCGCCTTCCTACTTCAGATATAAACATCTGATTAATAAATAGATAAAAAAACACTAACTTCGAACTCTTGACAGGCTAGCAATATAAATCATCTTTGAGACGAAATTATGCACATATACACATTCTTCATGGCAGTCTTCTCTTAAAATGTACACAAATAACAAAGCAAGCCCCGCATTAACTCTTTACGAATGCGAAACCTACAACACGCTGTTCACCCCCTAATCCGTAATAAAACCCGTTTCCACATCGTATCGCGGTGATGTATGAGGTTTCTTATAATAAAGATAATAACGTTTACGTCCCATTGAACTGGTTCAGTTTCGTCACCTAACGGTAAACGGAAAACTAAATTGAATAACAATAAATTATTAAATCTTACACCTATTATAATTATTATATATTTGTGAATGCAAGTTTATGTTGTAATCCACGAACATTCACGTAATTCGCTCAAATAGTCAAAAAATATATTTTTGTCTAGTTAACACATCCCAGAGTGTTCTTATGCATTAACAATTGACCAACGCAATGACAGGTTTATATAGTAATGAATATCACAGATTTTCTCATATCTTTGGACTGTAACGGGCTTCTAGACAATACTTCGTTACATGAGCTTTCAGTATAATTTGTACCTATTGACTTTCCTAATAGCGCACCCGTATACGTACAAAGAAATCCAGTTAACAACTAGACCACTTATCTGAAATAATATAAAAATAATCAAAAACGAGAACATATCACTTATTTTGCTATGAAAGTAATTGCGGTTGATTATATTTATCACTCACAAACTACCGTCATTCTAAAGGTAAATGCATTACGTATGCACACTTGCTATTATTATCTTGCGAGTGATCAAGTGAGTTTCATATTTCAAACCCAACTTTGTATGACAAAGTTCAAATTGACGCTGACTAATTATTACATCCCTAGGCATAATATTCAAGTATATAAAGATCTAATCTTTAATAAAAAAATAACATTGAAATCAGTGACTGAAATGCCATTGACATCACTTTACATAAGAAAAATATTCACAATTTTATCTGGCAATACAGACTATGCAGTATTTTAATTAATATATCAAAAGCATTTAAGAACGCGTTTTATTAATTTTCTAATACTAAGTTGTCCCACTATCCACTGGATTCAATCAATTATTTAAATAATAAAATAATTTACATAAAAATATTTCTGATAAACTTTTATAACTTTCTCCTAAAAATTTCACTCATCTTCTATATGTTTCGTGCATTTCATACATCATACAGACACTTAAAGAAAACAAAGGTACCCGGGATTACATGACGGGCACCGGACACCAACTATTCTAACAAATATAATGATTAAATCTAAAGTGGAACAAACTGTTTCTTCATGTCCCACTGCAATATCTTAATTTGAAACAATTTATTTACTCTGTTGGTTCATAACGTGGATACTCAATCAATTAGAGCATATAAATCATTACAGTAATGCAGGGTAAATTTCCTACACATGTTGGAATTGTTTCCACTCAGTTGACATATAACTGTGCTACATCAATTTTTAACAGAACACCCAACAGAGAAACTACCTTATAAACCTAACACACACATTATTTTTAAATGGATCTGAAAGAGAATTCACATAGATATCAACAAATAGACCAATTTGTGGACTATTTCCATCATATAGTTATATAGGTACATATTAATCATACTATGTCCACACAATTATTAAAATGTAATTTTGTAAGCCTTCATTCAGATCTAACATAATATAGATAACTAAATACATATTATAAATTGAAATATTAAACACCCCACATTTATATTATTGAGAACAATGGTTAGTCCTGATCAAAAAAGCTCCATACGTAATAAAAGAGAGCCATAAATATCTTTTACAAGAATCTAACAAGTTGATAGTGGTATTAGAGATGTGCCGAATGTTCCCATGATAAAAAATTTGTGTATCCAATCAATTAGTTTGTAGACTAATTACAGAATATTTAGATTTAAAGAACCTAATGTTTTCCAAGCTTCATTTGGAGAACCATAAGTAGTGTTTGCAAATGGAACACTACATTTTGTAACGATCCATTGATTTATTGCTTTGCAAATAAATTCAAATATACTATCAAATAATAAAATTATATAAAAACAATTAGCGCCGATATTTAATATTATTATGTTAACTACAACCAAGAAATAAAAGTCTGGGCATCTCTAGTTTAGTATGTTGACATTTTAAATCTGTTAGTAAAGTAGGGCACAGTCGCGGCTTGTCGGTCGTATATAATTACTGTTGCACTGGGGTGGCATAAAGCAGTGGACCGGGAGGTAGATGTGCATATGGTCCTCCTACGCCAACAGCCGCTTGGTATCCACAGGGACCACCGCCTCCTACTCCGCCTCCGTAGAATTTACCACCTGAATATGATTGTGAACGTTAGAAAAATACGCAATTTCTAATAATTAACATTAACCCATATGAATTAGCCCAAAATACATGAAATTGTCTAGAAAAACAATTATAACAACAAAACTCATATAGTAATATCTGTATTCATTACTTATGTGTGACTTTACTAATTGTAATACCAAGAACAAAAAGTCGTGCTCTGTGTGCACCATACATCCATTAACTATTGGTTTAATTTTTATTTATTATAGCGGTTGCCCGCGACTCCTTACGCGTGAAATTTAGAAAACTTTTCATCCCTTTTTTTCGCAATAAAAGGTAGCCTATGTCCTGTCTCAGGGTCTAAAGATTGTCTGCAAATTTCATCAAAATCGGTTTAAGCGGGAAAGCAGACAGACACGGGTTACTTTCGCATTTATAATATTAGTAGGGATTTCAAAACACAAATCTAGAAATATAGTTTTCCAGTAAAGTGTACGAAAAATGTTCAGATTCTGGGATAGTACTGGGGCTAACTTTACTTGCTCTAACAGAACCTAGGTGAGAATTAAACACACTTTCAACATATTGCTATAGTTAATTATTTACACTTACCAAGCATCTCCTGATGATGTGGATGCATTTGTGGATAATGCTGAGGTGTAGCAAAGTGTGGTGGTGGAGATCCATACGACGAGCCTGTACCGTTGCTCTTGTTACCGGCGCTGTTGTTGTTACGATACTGTTGTTGTTGCTGTTGGCCATTCCTAATATCTGTGCACAAAAGATACAAATTTATATCCTGAATAGCACTCTGATCCATTACAATAAATATATCAATCTCTGCCTACCCCCATGGGAAAAAGACGTGTTGTTATGATATCAATCTTTTTAAAAAATTTAAATAATGTATCATAGGTGTTTCAACCACGATTTAGTTTCAGGTAAGGTATTCAACTGTTCATTAGATTTTTTGGGATTGACAAAAAAGGAACTTGTTTTTTTTTGCATAGTTTTGGGCATCACATTCACATCCCACACATCAAATACCCTCTGGTTATACCCATGAAGATTATATTTTAACAAAAATATACTTACTGTTGTATGGGCGTTGACCATATCCATTTTGATTGTTGTATCCATTCTGGTATCCATTGTTATATCCGCCTTGATAGCTACCCATAGATTCAAACACATTTGGACTGGGGAATGGCACTTGTTTCTGATAGCTATTCTGCCTGTAACCTTGATTGTTACCTTGCTGAGTTTGTTGGTTAGAGAAACGGGGAGCCTGTTGATTATTATTTCTGTTCTGATACATGTTCTGTTGTTGTTCTTCTACAGAACCATTAGCCATTTTGTTGTTCCATTGGTTATTCGGCTGCCTTGGTGAGCTTGCACCACTGTTATTCTCTTTACGTTGCTGCCAACGGTTACGGCCTAAAACATAATTATTGAGTCATTCATTAACTACAATGAAAAATAGGTTTAGAAATTTACAGTACATTAGAAGTTTCATTGGTTAATCAACATCATTATTGTTATAGACCTTATAAAAAGATAACTAAGTAATATATGCATTATGCAATTGATAATTAGTGTTTGGGTGCAACATAAGGTACTTGCAATGGTAGGGCATCGAATATAGACAAGGGAGTACTACAGTTATTAAGTTTCGTAACTAGATGAAACCTTATTACTTCACACATTACATATTTAAAGCAATTATACTGTTATGTGTCAAACAAGCAGGGGCGTGCGCTCCCTATAGGCAGAAAAGCACTGCTTTACTTGCCATTCACAGATATTTTAATAAAACGTTCGTATGTTTTAGATGACTTTATTCATTTACATATTTACTATTAATTAAACAAAATATTATAACTTAAAAACGCCTAATAATTCATAAATAGCACCAATATGTGCTTGCAAATTGGTGCTTTTTGCAAGGCGTTTGGCGAAGGAATAATATTGGTCACACGGACGAAAGTAAGCCTGACGCCGCCCGCCTGCCATGAGTTCATATGTGTGTAGAAATTTTGGTGTCCGTGCACAGTTTACAAACGCACACAGGCTTGCATATTGAAGACGCTTCACACGGTATCTCCTGCCGCCTGCTTTGGCGATCGGATGTTTCCGCGAGTATTCGGCGTTCATTCGTTGCCTATAATCCGAATAAAAAATAATTGTCGGAAGTCTAATAAATCACTCTATGCATTTTTAAGCTATTGCATAGCTTCTATCGAGGGCCTTGAGCGCGGGGACCGAATAGAGAAATTCCGTAACGAAAAAAACCTCACGCTCCCCCATCCGACGGGCACGGAGGTGTGGCTTGAAGGCCGTGCATTGTCTAACGTCGTTTCTTTTCGGCAGTCTTCGACACGGTGTTTGTGTGCGTGCAACTAGCCGTATTGTACGACTCTACGAAGCTCGCACGAATCGAGACGAGCTGCTCCGAAATCGGACGAATACATAAGCAGCTGTTTATGAGAAAGTATATAGGTGTATAGGTATTTATGTACAACAGTGAATAGCTGTACTTGTAAAATTTGTTTGTTTTCTTATCGGTCACCACGCTCAAAAAGTGTAACTTGAATTAATATCAAAGAAAAAGAAATACTGCATAAATAAAAAAATTATTAGTTTTCACAATTGTCATTCAGTGAAAAGATTCAAATTGTGTCTAAAGGTGATGTATACCCGAGTTACAACTTAATCAGCAAAAAGGTAATGTAACTCGAAAATTTCATGTTAAAAGTTATGAAACGTATAACTGGCTATGTGGTTGTGTACACACGAATAAATTATTTTGTTTCCCTTGCTTATTGTTTAGTAATTCTAGTACAGTATGGACTGATTCGGGATATTCAGATTTAAATAATTTCCATTCCGCGACAAAGAAGCATGACCATACAGAAAAACATCTGGAGGCCTGCTTAAAATTAAATACTTTTGGTAAATCTCGTATCGAAATGAGTATCAACAGTCAGTTACGATTAGATATTGGGAGGCATAATTCTAAAGTCAATCGCAATAGAAACATTTTTCAAAGGCTGATCAATGTTGTTTGCTTTCTGGGAAAACAAGAATTAGCTTTTCGCGGTCACGATGAGTCAGTATCATCGGTGAATAGAGGTAATTATTTAGAAATAGTAGATTTATTAGCCAAGTATAATGGAGTTTTAGAAACCCATTTACAGAATGCAAGTACCTCATTCACGGGCATGTCGAACCGTACGCAGAATGATTTGATCTCGAGCGTTGCATCTGTGATGATCGATCGCGTTAAAACCGAAATTAAAGAGTCCGATTTTGTCGCCGTCATGGTAGATGAGACTCCTGATTAACATCTAATTGTTCAATTGAACAATTAGTATTAGTTTTGAGATACTTTCGTGATTCTGAAGTAGTAGATCGATTTATCAAATATGTTGATGTCAGCGCGGATCGGACCGCTGTAACCATGAGTTCTATAATTTTGGAAATTTTAGAGGAGTTCGATTGTGTATCCAAATTAGTTGCACAAACTTACGACGGGCTTGGATAAGATATTTGAGGTGGCCGAAATCTTACATCGGGATATAGTAATCTTTAGTAACCAGAACCTTGTGAATGTGAACCAGAACGTTTAAAATAAATTGAAGCTGACTGGGTGAGTAATTATTATTTTACTTATTAATTGTCTGTGTTGCCGTAGAATATGTACATAAATAGTAGTACATCTAAGACTTGTTCTGTTGGCATGGTTTCCGACTTAGAGATCCGTCGCGTGGCTATGCTAAAAATCTATAAAAGAAAAAGTTTTTGTGACTGAGTACTGCGCCGCATACCCAGTGTCATATTCCTGAGCACGCCCACTGCAAACAAGTGTAGATTAGAAGACTACTTGGCCTCCTTAATTGCAATGTTTGCTTAGCAAGCCACAATTTGTGTCGCTTTTTAGTACATTGCGTGTATTGTGTCTATCCAAATCATATTGTTAAGGTGATTGATTGTGACCATCACTGTACATGCATTATGTTAATATTTGTAATGTCAACTAACCTGAATTATTGTTGTTATTACGAGCCATATCATTGAGCTTAGCAGGTGGAGTCTGTCCAGTTTCTCTGAGAACAGCGAGTAGTCCGCGAGCTTGACGCGCGTCTCCACTTGTAAAGTAAGTGTAAGCAGTGCCTGACTGCTGGCAACGACCAGTACGACCTGTAACAAATAAATTACCATATATGTACTAAAGAAATTTCTAAATTACTGTATTGAACCTTACTTTTCTTTAAAATTTAGCAGTATACAATGCTACTAGGTATAATATAACAACAACTTACCTATTCTGTGAATGTAATCTTCAGAAGAATTAGGGTAATCAAAGTTAATCACAAACTTAACATCTTCAACATCAAGACCACGTGCAGCGACATCAGTAGCAATCAGAATAGTTGTTGCTCCATTTCTAAACTCTGTCAACACCGCATCGCGCTCAATTTGCGACTTGTCACCATGAATAGCGAGAGCTTTGTGTCCCTTGCGGCGCACAGCGCGAGCAATATCATCCACCTAAAAATATTAGATTTTAGAATTTCCAAATAATTTTTTTTTATCTAATTTTTCTTGCAATGTCTTGTTGACATTTAGCAATTCGTAAGTTGTATTCCAAATTAATGAGAACAATAATATAAACACAATATTAAATAAAATTTTGTTAAAAGTACCTTTTTCTTGGTCTCCACAAATACAATAACTTTGTTCTCCCTTTCCTGAGATATATCTTTCAATAAGTTTGTCAATTTATTCTCCTTTTCATGTTCTTCACAGATTTCAATTATTTGTTTGATATTGTTATTTGCAGACAAATTTAGAGAACCAATGTTAACTTTGACATAATCATTCAAGAAGTCTTCAGCGAGAGCTTGAATTTCCTTCGGCCAAGTAGCAGACCACATCAAAACTTGGCGGTCTGGACGTATCTGTTCAATGATCTTACGAATCTGGGGTTCAAAACCCATGTCCAACATTCTGTCAGCTTCATCCAAGACCAAATAAGTGCATCGTCGCAAGTTGGTGGTACCACGCTCAAGGAAATCTATCAACCTTCCAGGTGTAGCAATCACAATCTCAACACCTCTCTCCAAGTCCCTGGCTTGGGGTCCTTTTGGTGAGCCTCCAAAGAGACAGGTATTTCTAATACATCCACGTGCACTGTAACTTTGAGCAACAGATTGAATTTGCTGAGCCAATTCTCTGGTAGGAGCAAGAATTAGTGCAATAGGCCCATCGCCACGTTGGATGCGTTGTTGATGTACAATGTGAACAGCAGCAGGCAGCATGTAAGCAAGAGTCTTGCCTGAACCAGTCGATGCAATGCCTACCATGTCACGACCAGATAAGGCTATGGGCCATCCTTGAGCCTGAATACCAGTGGGTTCATCCCAACCTTGCTCTTTAATTGTGTTCATGATGTGATCTGGGAAGTTACCCTCATCAAAGATGTGATTTGGACGTGGAACATTGTTACCACTAACAGTTATTTCTTTTGACACACGGAAGTCCTGAACATCCTCATCAGAACGCCCTTCCACATTGACATGGGGTTTGTAAAAATTCTTTTCAATTGGTTCTAACTTTGATAAATCCCACATTGGTTTAACTAGTGTGTCTCCAGGATGTTTTGTTTTCTTGCCACGTTGTTTGTTAAAATCAACTACTGTTGGTGGCATATTAGGAACATTGAACATTTTTTTAGGCCCAAAGTTCTGTTGCATGTTCTGGTTATTGAAACTTTTAGGTCCATAATTTGTTTTAGGGAAATTTTGTGGTTTTGGTCCACCAAAATCATTTTTACCATTGTAGAACTGCATGTTACCAGCTGCTGCTTTTTCAGGATCATATTCATTTCTCTGTTGATTATTGAAATTGTTCTTCATTTTGTTATAATCCTTTGGACCTCCAAAATCAGCTGGATTTCCACCACTTTCATGTTTGTTGAAATCGTTTCTTATGCCACCATTAAAGTCATTTCTAGGTCTAAAGTTATTTTTCATTCCCATGTTTCGAGGTCCAAAGTTTTTAGGTCCTCCAAAATCATGAAGACCACCATTAAAAAATGGTACTTTACCAAATTGTTCATTCCGCTCTGGCCTGGGTCTGAAACTTCAAATTATTAAATCACAGGCAATTAAAACAAAATTCATTATTAATCCAAGAACTGATAAAATGAGTTTGAAACAAATTATGAGATTTGCAGCTCATGATGCAAAATACTAAATTACATTTAGTGAGTACATTTATAAAATGTGTAGGCATATAAACCACAGAATGACCAAGACCAAGTAGTACTGTAGTAATGTAAGAACAAGGTATATTTACAAAACAAAACTGAAGATCTGAAATCTTGTTAAAATCCTACCCTAAGATTTGTATATTTGTTTTGTTAGTGATTTTATATTATGTAGCAGTTTTAAGGACACCCTTTTCAAAGTGAAAAGTATTTACTCAGTTAAAAATAAATTTGATTTATTTTAAGCATTTTATGTCCAACAGTCTGATGTTCTATTATACACCACATTAGTCTAAACTTTAATATTTTTTTATTCAATGTTTGACAAATAGGTCAGTACTGCATCAATTCATAGTAGATCTAGATCTTTAGCCGGTCGGGTCATACTAACCATATATAAATCATTAGAAACGTTAAGAAAAAATATAATCTAGGCCTTAGATAAAGCGTGACCTTGGAACATGTAACGCTAACGAAATGCGCAGACTCTGTAGCAACAAATTATTGATCGCGTGTTACGCTAGCAAAAAAAGAAAGCGCCTGTACACTACAAGATGGAAATCAAAGAAACAATATAGGCAATGAATGTAACATCAACAGCGGGTAAAACTATGAAATGGAAATACTAGTAGAAAAAAAGTGAATCCACACGAAAATAACGAAATCTCCAACTAGGTTGCGTCGATATCAGCTGAGTAGAATGCACTTCACAAAATGGCGGCGGTTAGGTCCGTGACCAATTTTGATATAGGCACGGGCACCAAACCACAAAGTAAAATGTTATCGAAGTTAATTACATACATAGGATGTTGATTATGAAAGCCGTTGTACTGCATTTTAACGAGTTGTTCTTTACAGTTGATAAAATGTCGACAGTCGCTCGTTGTGGTATCTGGAAGAAAACAGCACGGCTTATATTTTATTGCCAAAACCTATAAATAACTTAACAAAACAGATAGGAAGTTGATATCTATATTATTTTACTCTTTATACTGACCTCTCAGTTAGAGAGAATTTAGAAATTTATATTAGTAACATTTACTAGCGACCTTCCTCAGACCCGGCGGACGAACAACTCGACTCGATAATGGCGGCTTGGCGGAAACGGAAACTGAGATTTTTATTGATAGCAGGGAAGGGAAACTTTGAGTTGGACATTCAGATTTTCATTATAAATCGAGGCCCTCAGAGTTTTGGCCCTGCAACTATTACGCAGTATTTTTTTCGTAAATTGCTTTAATCCCAAACAATGCATTTTACATTTTACTGTTTTTAAATAGTCAATTATGATTGCGAGACCTTCTCTTCAGTGTTTAAAAACCAATGCAGAAAACGACACTAGACAGAAACATTAAAGTAATAATATAAATTTTACTAAAATCAGTTTAGAATATATTGGTACATTTTGTTAAAGCTTCTTTTTGTAAGTCGGGAGACGACTAAAAAGAAAGGGTCACCCATCCCCACGTTTTGCCCACGCACTTCTTAATAACCAAGCAAGTAGGGATGACACGTATATACTGGTACAGGTATAAATACCCAGTATGAGTATACCAGTACGCAGATTGGGTATGTATAGCAGAAACCCGGTCCGTACCCGATAGGTACAAATGTACTGCCGAGTTTGTTTCTGATTGTACATTTTTTTTAATCGTTTTGTCTTTTTGTTTTTGTGTCTGCATCTCGACCGTTAAATAAATATATTTTTCTTTCTTTCTTCTTTCATATTTATCACTAAACTAGTTGACAGTCCTTTATGTACTGGTCCGATTTTGCTTTACAGATTTTATAATCTGTAAAGCAAAATCGGACCAGTTTTTTGAATTTTTGAATGAACACCAAACCTTCCAAAATAATTTTTGGAAGGTTTGGTGTTCATTCAAAAACTCTCATCTAAATGTTCCAAACGTCGTTCAATCGAGTTTCTAAAAGAAAACCTCTAGACCAGGTTTGAAAATACCTATAGGTATTTTAATACTGGGTTTTAGTACTGGGTATACGGCCATACCCATACCTTTGAGCCCGGGTATAGAATATCGCAGGTATATCTCATGCCTACAAGCAAGGGAACCACGTCACAAGTCACCAGCGGATATACTCGAGGAGGGCTGAGTCAAGCAGGCAGCCATTTATTCATCAAATTCAGCCATTATGCATTACAACATGCAGATATATTCCACCTACCCTAAATAACGGTATAATTGCAGGAGAATAATGATGATTCATTTTATCTTAAACTTCTTGTTTGTTTAAGGATAAATGAAGCATTTACTTTAAAGAAGATTAAGCCATGATGTACCAGATGGCCTTTAGTTGGGGCCAATATTCAGAGGAAACTGTTTGAAAACGGTTAGCAGTATTTATAGGATGGTGACTCTCTTTAATAGATATTGCCAAAATAAATATATAAACCATTTCCTTTACCTTGTGTTGCCATTCTCTTGACTTATATCTATATTATTTTACTCTTTGCTGTAATTTCAACTTCTAAAACCATCAAACAAATTACAGATCCCATGTTTAAAGATTTTTTCAAACAAATGTATAACTAATAATTCCCGCTATCAGTTTTTTTAAACAAGTCAAATATTCTAATATTTGACTTGTTTAAACGAACTTTTGTTTTGTTTGTTTGAGCTCTTGAACGAGTTCCTTTTCGCAATTCGTCGGTTCTTCCTTCGCTTTTCCTTCAGCGAGCGAAAAACATTGACTTAAGGTTATAAATCACAAAAATAGAATGACACCATCAATGTTTGTTTAGTTGATACAATATGCTGAAGTGTTAATGATATATTGAGTATAAAGCGATATATCAATCGTATATATCGTGTATTTTATATCGATATCGATGCATTTCGTCCATCCAAAAGAGTAAAATAATATAGATTTAACTTTTATTTCTTTAATACAAACATTACAAACAATACATACAGGGCCCTGAGTCGGGTATTTCAACGGTGTCACAACTGTACCATTATTGTACCATTATGGTGCAATAGTAAAGTTTTTGGTAGTCTACTATTATTGTGTCGTCATAACGACTTCATCATTGTCTTACAATTGTCAAAGTGACATAAATTGCTAGTCTCGTACACAACTGCTTCACAATTGCAATTCAATGACTGAAATGTTTCGGTAGTCTGCTATTTTGAATTTGACAGTAATATTTTTAAATTGTCCTGTGTCGACAGATTGCCATAAATAAAAAATAGATAGATAGAAATTGTTCTTTGTAATTTATTGCAATTTACTAATCTCCTAAACTTCACATTGCTTTTTATACTAATAAATAGTATGTACAAATATATTTAAACGAAGTCTAGCATGATTAAATGTTTAAATTTATTAGTAGTTTTTCGAAAATCACTTCAACTAACGCATTTTTTAAAAACGGCAACACATACATACCATTCTAACACAATCCATAGATAAAAGAGACCGAAAATTCAATGCATAGATAAAAGAGATCGACAATTCTATTACCATTGAAAGACCGTTATGACGGCATATTTGACTTCAATTGCAACGGTATCGTGCCGGTATTGTGCCGGTATGACAATTGTTCCAAAATAGTGGACTTGAGCACCTGTACATCGATTTGATTGATTCTAGATTTTAATTTTTTTTGGTGCATAGCGAGTTAGTGAATATAATTAACTGTGAATATAATCAATATGGAACAAGAAGTCCTAGTGGAATTTGAAGATGCTACTGATAATTTATATCCAGCTCTATTTAAATGTTTTACAATAATTATATGCGGGTAATTATGGTTACTACTTTATTCCCAATAACAGATTTAAATATATTGTTCTTTGTCTAGATTTTTCATGAATTACTTGTAATTTAACTTTTCCCACACAATAAAAAAGAAAAAAAAAACAAACAGACTTTGTGTTCACCCTTCAGGACCCAACAGACAAGTTTTTAATATTTAGTCCTTTAAATATTATTTGTAATGTTATATTAACAAACTTTGTGTTCACCCTTCAGACATTACAAATAATATTTAAAGGACTAAATATTAAAAACTTGTCTGTTGGGTCCTGAAGGGTGAATATTATAAAGCTGAAGAGTTTGTTTGTTTAAACGCGCTAATCTCAGGAACCTCTGGTCCAATTTGAAAAATTCTTTCAGTGTTGGATGACTATGACTATTTAGCAAGGAAGGCTATAGACTATATACCATCACGCTGCGACTAATAGGAGGGAAGCAGTAGTGAAAAATGTTACAAAATACGGGAAACATTTTCTAAATTCTAAGCGTACGAAGTCACTGGCAACAGTTGGCAACCCAAAAATTAAAAATTTTAACATAATATAATATTTCCTCTCGTACCACTCTATCTATTAAAAAAATACTTAAATCAAGTGCGAGTCGGACTCGCGCACGAAGGGTTCCGTACCATTATCTATGCAACATAAGGCAACGTTATTAGTATCGAGCAAGAAACGGTAAAAAAATCATGTTTGTTGTACGGGAGCCCCCCTTAAATATTTATTTTATTTTATTTTTAGTATTTGTTGTTATAGCGGCAATAGAAATACATCATCTGTGAAAATTTCAACTGTCTAGCTATCACCGTTCTTGAGATACTGGGTACGGAACCCTAAAAATCATGTTTGTTGTATGGGAGCCCCCCTTAAATATTTACTTTATTTTATTTTTAGTATTTGTTGTTATAGCGGCAATAGAAATACATCATCTGTGAAAATTTCAACTGTCTAGCTATCTCACCGTTCTTGAGATACTGGGTACGGAACCCTAAAAATCATGTTTGTTGTATGGGAGCCCCCCTTAAATATTTATTTTATTTTATTTTTAGTATTTGTTGTTATAGCGGCAATAGAAATACATCATCTGTGAAAATTTCAACTCTCTAGCTATCACCGTTCTTGAGATACAGCCTGGTGACAGACGGACGGACGGACAGCGAAGTCTCAGCAATAGGGTCCCGTTTTTACCCTTTGGGTACGGAACCCTAAAAACAAACTACATTGAAATCTGATGCATATTTTTAAAGAATTTTGCTCATACAGAAATTTTTATTTTTTTATTATTATTTATTTATTTATTTAATTACATGCAAGCTTACAGTAAAACCAAATAACTTTATAATAAGTAAAGATAAAAATTTATTGCAGCTATGTAGCCGGCAGACTAAATGCAGTATCACCTACAGAATCCAAAGGTATCGCCACATTTGTGGGGACTTTTGCCTTACCTTCTCTTATATTTTTGTCACTGGCACAATTAGACTTCAGTGTAGTCAACTGGGATTTCCTTCTCGCCATTCTACTTGCTAAAGGAATCGTTTTCTTTGGAGTTATAATTGTTACAGTGTTAGTATCAAAACCACTGAATTTAGGAAGAGCTGGAATATTTGCAATTTTTTGTACACAAAGTAATGATTTTGCTTTAGGATATCCTATAAGTAAGTATTTTATTTTAATACTTTTTAGGCCTTTAATACAATATCAGGGCCGTCTTAAGTCTATTCTGCGCCGGGGTGCGGGACTCGGCCTGCGCCCTCGTTTTTTTTACACTGCAGCGTGGCACACGACCGACGACACAGCAGTAACAAAGGGGTCCTAGCCTAGTTGGGTTGAATTTTTTTAGGATCGGCCGTGCTCCTAGAACCAATAAACAATTTGACCACACTCTTGAGCTAATGGAACGGAGGAGGGAAATGACGGTGCAGTCTCCAGCCTCCTTGTCTAGGCTGAGGCAGCTAAACAGACAGAACTCGGAGTCTGTGTGATGCGATTATCGCCTCTACAATACAAAACGTGTTAAAGAGGCGATAGAGTGGAACCAAGGCTTCAAAGTTTAGTGTTCGCAAAAGATCTGTCTGTTGGGCAGAGTCAGCTAACCAGACTGAAGACCAACAATGGCACTGTCGTTTCTTCCAAAGGTGAGATCTTGAGTGAGGTCGACCAGTTCTATGGAAAGTTGTACAAGACATCCCAAACTCCTGTTGTCGGTTTGGTCCAAGATCCACGATTCAATCTGACCCGGCACTATACCGAGGACATCCCTCACGTCAGCCTGTACGAGATCAGAATGGCTCTCAAGCAGCTTAAAAACAGTAAAGCACCGGGCGATGACGCAATCACTACGGAGCTCCTAAAGGCGGGCGGCAAGTCGGACCTCGTGGCCCTTCAGAAGTTGTTCGATTCTGTCATCACCGGGGGCATTGTTCCAGAGGCGTGGGCGAGGAGCGTGATGGTGTTGTTTTTCAAGAAGGATGTTAAAAGCCGCTTGAAAAACTGTTGACCTATCTCGCTCTTGAGCCACGTCTATAAGTTGTTTTCGAGATTCGTTACAAATCGACTCTCGCGCAGGTTCGACGACTTCCAACCCCCTGAACAAGCCAGTTTCCGCTTTAGTACCATAGACCACATACATACGCTGCGCCAGATTATACAGACGGCTGAGGAGTATAATCGGCCTCTGTGTCTATCGTATGTAGACTATGAGAAGGCCTTCGATTCGGTCGAGACTTGGGCGGTGCTGCAGTCCCTCCAGCGGTGCCAAATTGACTACGGGTACATCAAAGCATTGAAGTGTTTGTATAGAAACGCCACCATGTCACTCCGAATCCAGGATGAGAGCGCAACACCAATTCCACTGCAGAAGGGTGTCAGACAGGGGAGCGCAATTTCCCGGAAACTGTTTACCGCTGCATTGGAAGACGTCTTCAAGCTCCTCAATTGGGCCGGACTTGGCATCAACATCAAAGGCGAATACATCACTGATCTTCGATTCGCAGACGATATCGTGGTCATGGCAGAATCCCTGGAGGACTTTGGCACAATGCTCAATGACCTCAGCAGTGTCTCCCAACGGGTTGACTTTAGGATGAACGTGGATAAAACCAAGGTCATGTTTAATGTCCATGTCACTCCGGCACCAGTATCTGTTGAGAATGCGATTCTCGAAGTTTTCGATCATTATGTCTACCTAGGACAAACAGTCCAGCTGGGGAAATCCAACTTCGACAAAGAGATCAACTGACGAATCTAACTCGGCTGGGCAGCGTTCGGGAAGCTTAGGCACTCACTCACGTCGAAAATACCGCAGTGCCTGAAAAGAAAGGTCTTTGACCAGTGTGTGTTACCAGTGATGACTTACGGAACTGAGACGTGGTCTAGAGACCACGTAATTTAGAAATGTCGGCCTCATAACAAAACTCAGAGTCGCACAGCGTGCTATAGAGAGGGCTATGCTCGGTGTTACCGATAAGATCCGGAATGCGGAGATCCCTAGAAGGACCGGTGTGTACGACATAGCCCGAAGAGTTAGCACGCTGAAGTAGCAATAGGCAGGCCACATCGCTCGTTTATACACATTCATAAAAAAACTAAATTTTTCTTGCTTTTAAGTTGGCAACGATTTTATAATTAAATCATTTATTTTTATATCAATTTTGGATTCTATACCTACTTAGTTTGTCAGTCTGTCTTGGGGTCATGTTTAAACGAAGAAAAACGTTTATTAATTTTAATTTTGAAAAGGATTTTTCACCTTCTGCTAATGTAACAGGCTGTGTTAAATATATACGCAGAGCTGTTAAGATAATGGAGAATAAGGAAATTAAATTATTGGAATATATATAGCTTAAAATATCAGTGCGAGTACTTGTTGATGCATTACATTGCCGAAAGCGTAATAAAAGTAAAAAAGATATTATTGTTAATGACTATTTTTTTTTTGCTTGCGCATACATATTTGTCGTAAGTAACAAGTATATAAAACTGAAATGGCCTTATAAAATATCCAAAATTTTTGCGCTCGCCAGGATGGAGTCCCTTGCACCCCCTGGTAAAGACGGCCCTGTACAATACCTATATTATTAAGTAATTATTAACTGGTCTAACTTGCTTTATTCTTTAAACCTCCTATTGTAAGACAAAGATCCGAGAGGTGAGTCATTCTACTTATTTTCTCAGCGATGAATTAATGTGTTGCATGAGATAGTCTTTGTACATATACTATCATAGTAAAAATACCTGCAACTCTGTCGCGTCAAACCGTATGTCATAGAAAACACATTAACACAGATGGGTTCTTTTCCAAGTTTTGTTTGTAAACATAAAAAAGAAGTTAGTATTGTTAGTAAACATAAAAAGATGTGTGGCCAAGTGTTTTGTTAAATGTATCTGAAGCCACGCCCTTTTTAATGTATACCACTATACCATATTAGTTAAAACATGTCATGCTAGACCAAAGAGTATAATAATGCTAGACCCGGCTTAATAATCACACTTGTTAGTTTTTACAAATCTTTGTTTAGTTTTATTGTTATCTGTAATCAAATCTTCTTTTCCAGTATATGCATTGTACCGAAATACCCATCCAGAATATGCTCTATACCTATATTTAATGGCTCCGATTTCCCTTGCAATATTAAATCCTGTAGCCTTTATATTAATGGAGATCAATAAACAGAAAGAACAGACTCAAATAGTTGTAGAAGGCGAACCAAAAACTAATGTGTGTAAATTGAAGCTTGTAAGACAAATGTTAAAAGGTATAGCATTCAATCCAGTACTATTCATGACAATCTTTGGTATTCTTGGTAATATTTTATTCAAGCATCAGCTTTCAATTTATATAGAGGAACTTTTAGAGGTATGTTAACTTGATAATAGTTATAATGAAATAATGTAGAAATATAGCTGCATTATAAGTTTCGAGCCCTTTAGTCTGATTATTAAAAATTTTTCTTTAATCTTTTCTTTGAGAGGCTTTTCAATTTTGAAGAAGTCGCGCCATAAGGAATAAATAACATGGTTTTACATATTTTTAAATATTACTAGTATCAGTAACACTGCTCGGCGATCATTGCGGAGCAATGTTCCTGATTCTAGCACCGTAGGTATATTCTAACTAGCTCCCTAGCACCCTCCGACAGTGGTCATGCTAGGAGGCTAAAACAAGAATTACCCATAATGTAAGAATGCAATGAAAGTAATAAATTCGCCATTTTGGCAGTGCTGCCATCTTTGATTTAGAATGAATTGACAAAGTTAGCTATGGATTGGAATCTAAACTAATTTAGCTCAATTGGTTGAAGACATATGCTATAAAACTACAACTGAACTTAAACACTGAAACATCTGAAATTAAATCCTTTTACAACAATGGCAGTGCCTGGATTTAGAGAGAAAATTTTAAACCGAGAAGGGGTTTGTTTGAGACATAAAAGCACAGAATTTTTTCAAAATAGTTTTTTGTTTTTTTTTTAGTAAAATTTTTGACATGGGGGGGGGGCTATTTTATTTATTTTAATCCTACAAATCCCCCTGGGCACCGCGCCCATGTGTAAAAGTGTATAGTGCTTATCTTCATTCCTCCCCTTTCATTACTCTTCCAGCATTCATAACAAAGTTAGCCTATTTGAATCGGGACAACATAAAATTATTGATTGAACATTCTTTTGACTGATATTATGTATTTACAAAAAGTTTTTTTTTCAGGTATTTGGCCAATCCTTTGCGGCTTGCGCTTTATTCTTGTTAGGACTACGTATGGTGGGACAGATACATGGACTGCGAGGTCCTGCATTGATACTTCCAGGTGTACTCATCATGGTTAAGCTGTAAGTTATTTTATTACCAGGTACCATATTAATTGAAATTAAGAAATAAACATATAAACCTTCCTCTTTACCTACTTTACCTATTAAAATATCGCATTAGTACCTGTAACGTCATCATTATCATCATGCTTTTTTCCCAGAGACTATAGAGCGTCATCTGCTACGATCCAAACATACTACCTTGGTTTCATCTACACTCATACATCTGATTATACATGCCCTACGACGTAGTATTGAACGTACCTTAGTTTTGAAAATATTAGCTTGCCTAGGGACATATGAAAAAAGCGATTTTGTTATAAGTAAAGATTTGTAATTACCTAATGGTTAAACCTTGGAATGCTATCTTTGTTTATTGATATCTATTGTCTAATTGTTTAAACTAAAATTAGGTCAATATTAAAATTATTAAGGTCACGTAAACTTATTTGATAATGAAAGGTAAATACTCTCGGCAGTTAGGTAAGGCTTTTGCTTAGTTTGGAAATCAGATACTGTAAGTTTTTAAAAGAATCTGTGTACCTTGGGACTGTCATACCCAAAGGGTAAAAGTTCCAAAAAAAAAAGATTAAAAAAAAAAAAAAAAATCTGTGTACCTACCTTTATGTTATAAAATATTTATTGTTTGTACTACATTTGAGACTAATAAACATTTTCTTTTTTTTTTAATGAATGCTTCTCCTGCTCAACTCATAAACGTTCTCGTTCGGGCTTTTGTTTTACTATGCTGTGCTAACCAGGAGTGTGGGCTTATGATTTTATTCCGATACTAGCTGCTGCCCTCGACTCCGTCCGCGTAGAAATTAGGAAATTTTCTCCGTTTTTGCATTTTTAACTACTGCTTGAGTGAGTATTATAAACGTAAGAGTAAACAAATATAATCAGAATGAACGATCTGCTAAGCTATCAGGAGTTCCACGTGTTATTGTGAGTCAACCATAAAATATAGATATGTGCTGTTTCGGGATATTTTTTAGACAATTTTATGTAGAATATTTCCGTCATACATGATTTCTATGTAACTTTAACCATTAAGGCTGCACACGCGACGGAAGCTTAAAAAATGGAGCACCTTTTCCCGTTTTCCCAACATTTCCCTTCACTACTCTGCTCCTATTGATTGTAGCGTGATGAAAAGTATACTATAACCTGCCCAGGAGTATGAAGAATAATTGTACCAAGTTTCGTCAAAATCCGTCGAGTAGTTTTTGTTTCTATAAGGAACATACAGACGGACAGACAGACAGACAGACAAAAATTTTACTGATTGCATTTTTGGCATCAGTATCGATCACTAATCACCCCCTGATAGTTATTTTGAAAATATATTTCATGTACAGAATTGACCTCTCTACAGATTTATTATAAGTATAGATTTCCATCTCTTACAGATTCTGATGATGTCATCTTGATGTAATGCTTATAAAATCTCTTAGCTGTCTTTCACGGCACCTTGGGTATGAGTCTGTCACCATCATAGGTGGATTAAGCAAGAGTAGTAAAAGTAAAAGCTCCATGTGGTGACGGATTAAGAATACAAGTGTCACCAAAAATCTCCTCCCAAAAGTGCGGTAAAAGTCAGCTAAGGGACATTGCACACAGATAGCAACATCATCGGCCGACGCAGCGTTAGGCGGCCCCCGACAAGGTGGAGCGACGATATCATCAAGGTCGCGGGGAGACATTGGATGCAGGCGGCACAGGACCGCACGTTGTGGCGTTCTATGGAGGGAGGCCTATGTCCAACAGTCGACGGAGAGAGGCTGATGGATGGATGGAACAACATCTTCTGTGAAAGATGGAAAACTCGAAAATAAACCCTGTACTAACAAGCCTGGTCAGCGCGGCACAGTAGACCATAATCCCTCCCAAATTGGAGGAGGCCCGTGCAAAGCAGTGGGACGTGAATGGGCTGGAGAAGAAGAGAAGAAGTAAAAGCTACGGGTACCGCGTCTTTTGGGGCCCTCAGAAGTTTCATTACATACTCCATACCCAGATACAAGGGTAGATACAAGAGCAATCGATATAACAATCAATGGGTCTTCATAGATATTGCTAAAGGCCTCGCGCTGGCTTAATCCGACACTGGTCACCACACAGACCTAATAAATGCTATCAATGCTTTTTTTCAGAATTGTATTGCCAGTAGTTATGAGGGAAAGTGTGAATGCATTACAAGCTGGTGGAAATGAATCTGAGACATTATCACTATCTACCTATGCGTTCTTATACGGCACAATACCAACTGCACCTGCAGTATTTGTGTTTTCCAATTTATACCAACTTGAAATTGATTTGGTGAGTTTTCTAAATAACATTTGCTAATGGCCGCGTTTTCTCACTGGTTAATGCTTACGACCCTGCTCCTTGGCTTATGCGTGATGATCATAGGTCGGAATTAGGTAAAGTTATTTATGTACTTGCATCGAAATGTTGATATTAATGTGGACCTTCCCGGGATTTCTAATAGACAATCCCGTGTGGCCAACAATATTACGAATAAATAATAATAAAAACCTCAGAAATAGACAAATAAAACAATGATAATGGGCATTGTTCATATTTTTTTAAAACTCTTAATTACAAAACCATTTCGGGGAATAGAGTTTCTGATCATGATCCATTAGTTTTTTTCGGAAAATTTGCTATATTAACGATTATTTTTCCAAAAAAGCAAATGATCTCTATTTGCCCTTGAAATGAAGGACTTAAAATATTAAGACGTTTTTAGGGATATACTACTCTGAAGTGGAGTTGAAATTGGTCTATTATATCAACTTGTCAACTTTGAAAAGATAAAGTGCAATCTGTATTAAGTCTATCAAGAAAAGTCTATTACACAGATTGCGTAAAACGATGACGTCACAACATTTAAAGTAATATCTTCAAGATTTTTTTAAAAATTCTGTATAGTGAATATTTCAATAATATTGAAATTAGTTGCTTAAAATAGTCTGTATTTTCTGAAAAGAATATAAAAACAGTAGGTCAAAAATAATGAACAATCCCCATTAGCATACAATTTTTATTAGTTTACATTAATTCACAATACAAATTATTGATATCTTAAGCAAATTCTCATACGCATATTTCGCCCTTTTTATAAATACTAGCGAATACTTTAAGCTAAGCTAATAAATAAGCTTTTCTTACTGAATCATCCGCTATCAAATTTTTATTTAATCTCGGGATTTGAGGCATATCCACTTTATTCTTTCGCTGTGTGAAATCAGTGTAAGTACATAAATAACTCTACCTAATTCCGACCTCTGGTGATGATATTAAGCCTATGTGTTATTTTGATTTAATTATATTATAAATAGGAGAGATTTGATTGATTGTTTGTTTGAAACTAATAGATTCTGAAACTACTACACTGATTTTAAAAATGGTTGGTATACTGCTGGACAGATTAATAAATTCTTTCACCGTTAGGAAGTTACACTATCCCTGGTGAACATAGGCTATGTTTTTATTCGTTTATTACTAGTAAGCTAAAGAACTGTAAAATTTCATTAAAATCCATCCAGCTGATTTCGTGTGAAAGAGCAACAAATTTCCTTACGTCTATAACATTCTTACAAAGATTCCTCCTCCTTCAGTCCATTTATGTCCCACTGTTGGGCACGGGCCTCCTCCACTTTGGGAGGGATTATGGTCTACTGTGCCGCGATGACCAGGCCTGTTGGCACGGTTTATTTTCGAGTTTTCCGTCTCTCATGGAGGATGTTGTCTGTGTGGAATATCCTTTTTGAACTGACTGAGCTGACTTTTACAGCACCCTTGGGAAGAGATGGGGACACTTGTATTCTTCAGTGACACTTGTATTCTTATACAAAGATTCACGTGTATAATATTGTAGGATTTCAAATTATCTTTTTCAGATGGCGTCTTCCATGGTAATCTGTACTTTCCTATCAGCGCCTATAATGTTCATAACAGCACAATTGATATCTATAAACAAGGATTACGCTGAACAGTTGAAGCGATTTGGATTCGATCTCTCCATAGTAGCATTGATTACCACTGTTTGGGTACTTTTCGTATTTATAGTCACTAAGAAGTATAAAAGGATGCCACATAGATTAACTATATGTTTGATAGTATCACAGGTATGTTTGTATTTCTTTTTACTTTACAAAAGTCACGTAAGATTTAAAACAAATAAATAATCGGTAAATGTGATTTTATTTAAAATAAATGAGTCACGCCTCTCGCGCAAGTGTTGGAGAATAATTATGTCAACAAATATTTTATAAAAATAAATATATATTCATGAACATTTCACACAACGTCCTCTGGTCCCAAGCTAAGCCTTTATGCTTGTGTTATGGTACTACAATACGGATAGAATACATATACTACTTTTCTTTTGTAAATACATACTTACAATACACAGAAACACCCAGACGCAGTACAATCATTTGTATGACAATTATAAATATCACACAAATCATTGTCCCGAGCGGGAATCGAACCCGCGACCTCGTGAACGGCAGTCCGTTACATGAACCATTCAACCATGAAACGCGTCAAGTATGAAATAGAAGAGCTTGGATAAATATGATCATGACACGCTGAAAATGTGATAGGGATCAGAATATGATGCTACTAAAGCATCATTTTATCACATGACACGCCATCTATCGTCGTTTTTAATGCACTTTACGTACAACAGTTATCTATAAAGATTAAATAGATTTGTGTTTAAATAGGACACCATACACTTGATTATATTCCACTTCACGATTGTAAAGGATATCAATATTTGTGCTAGATCGCCTTTTGTACAGAACATAAGAATGACTGTAATACTTGTTTCTAATCCTTTATAACCAACTTCAATAAAAGGAGGAGGAGCTCAATTTATTTAAGTATACCTTTTACTTTTTGTTTGTTTGTTATATTTAACGTTTGACTGGGCAAAGCGATTTTAATTGGGCGGGCCTCGACGGGCCTCGTAGTCTAATGGTTTATATAACGGACTGCCGTTCGCGAGGTCTCGGGTTCGATTCCCGGTCAGGACAATCATTTGTTTGATGTTTTTAATTGTCATACAAATGTTTGTACTGCGTCTGGGTGTTTACTATGTATTATAATATGTATGTATTTACAAAAGAAAAGTAGTTTCAAGTATTATATCCGTATTCTGGTACCCATAACACAAGCATAAAAGGTTAGCTTGGGACCAGAGGACGTTGTGTCAAATGTCCATGATTATTAATTTATAAAAAAAAAGTTACTTTTTTAATTTGGTCCCGTATAGTCCTGAATCAGTTCAGAATCTGATGGTTATCTGTCAAGAACTTTGTTACTTTTTAATAACGTTTTTTTTTATTTGAAGTCTGTTCATTGTAACTAAAATGATATTGTCTTTCAGTTGGTCCTAGCAGTAAGTGTCATATGGGGTGGACCTCTGACTAACTATACGCCATCTTGGCATGCAACTATACAACAAGCATTAAGAATATTCAGTATGTATTCCTGTTTGTTATGGACATCAATGCTGTCTGTTGGAATTCTCATGTTGGAGGTAAATATTTATCAAAATATTTTCACTACTTTTTATATATCGGAAGATATCTGTAAGTGAATAGGTGTTTGTGAAATAGTCCGAAGGGTTAGCATAGTGAAATGCCATTGGGCAGTCTACATACAGTCGCCATCAAGTACAGACGATGCAGCTTAAGTAATTCCCATACCTTGTTGGGGAATGCTGGGGAACAATGTTTTGACTATGTATGTAGGAGGTTTATGGCTAGTGTGTGTCAAAGACACGAAAATATCATATGTCATTTTGTGAAAACAGGTCTTGGACTAAAATCTTAGAGACCGATAAAAATTTTTTAGGGCAGTATCGACGCATGCGAGGGCTTTGGCATTCATAATTTTTTAATCTAAATAATCCGTTGTACCTTTAAGAGTCGTGGTCCATGTTTCGTGATGACTCTATGGCCAGTGTTGGGCTTCGTGGCGTGGGGAGCTCCAGCCGTTATGATAGTTGTTCTACTCGCGACTAAAGGCAGCGGTGACTTGGAGTGTAAAGCGACTGACGCTATACGACTATGCCTATTAGTCTTTTGTCTTACTGGTAAGTACATTATATCACTTTAGATCATTAAATCAGATTCATTATTATGTTGATAACCCATATGCCCATTCATATATCAGCTTTTCTCCGTCAACTGCTAGACATTAGACATAGAACTCCCCCATAGAAAATCATAATGCGGGGTCTTGCATTTAAAAATCAATCTATTATTGTTCATTTGAATTTGAAATATTTGTGTTAGTATAACAAAGTTTTGTATCTAGTCTAATGAATTTCCAGTCGCGGGTTCGGTTGCTGCACAGAATATATTGCAACTAACTGTTCCCTATCTATTACATAAAAATATTTACAAAAAAAATGCGTTATATCTGTATTTTGGTACCCAAAGCACAGGCAAATAAGCTTAGCTTAGAACTTGAAGACGTAGTGTGAAATATCTGTAAATACATATTTAATTACTTTTTGCAGTGACCGCTGGCTGTTTAATTCTATACATCAGATTTAGACGTCGCCACGCCACCGTCTCAACCGAAGTGGCACCTACATCCAGTCGTCGAGAAGAAACCACGAGCTTGATCGAGAATGCGGAACCCTTATCTCAATCACCAGCTATAAATGGTATGAAACAAATTTTTGGCTGGCAGGATGTACTCCTGCAGCTGCAGAGAGCGACTTTTAATGTTTTTATTATATTACTTGATACTGACTACCAGCACTAATGGAATCAGGAATACAAGTGTCCTTCACACCACTTCATTCCTCCCCAGGGTGCTGCAAAAGCTAGCTAAAGGATAATATAAAAAATAATATCTTCTTTGAAAGATAGAAACCTCAAAATAAAACGCTAAGTCAACACATTGTAAAAATATTTAATATTAATATCCTAAATAATTTTGTTACATAATCTGCTTTTTTCTTATCTCCCAAAGTATATAACTTTAGAAGATAATAATTTGATGTTTATGTAGGTTGCTATGGAACAATAACATCAAGTCCATCGCCAAGCAAGCAAGTTAACTGTTGTTCTAATGATCCAAATTGTCAAAGTGGATTGACTAGTGCCGAAGATATTGAAGACATAGGGGATGGTGTCAAGTAAGTTGCTCTCACAGGGAATATTTTCTATAGACTACTACTATTGGGATAGCAGCTTATATAGCTTAGAACATAAACAGATAATATTATACCTATAAAAGTTGATTTCAGAATAACATAAATTTTGTCAATAAATTTATTTCTTTAACATTATTGTTATAGTTATTTGTTGATTATATTTCCAAAATGTAGCTCGTTTTTTGTTTTAAATGCGTCTAGGGACACTATGATGACGCAATTAATTCATTTTCCAATCATAACAGTGACAGAAATAGTTAAGTCGCGTTTTTGAACACATTTCTTGTTAATATAAAAAGTAGGCGTGGCCTATAGTTAACACGCCCCTTGTTTATGTTGACAGAAATTTTTGTATCTCGTTTTGTTTTGCAGGGATTGTGCTTGCCCATCTCCTCAGAATCAACAGTGCGCTCTCCCAAACGGTTGCGAATACTTAGACGAGTTGGATCGTGCGGCTGGTTCATTAGGGTTGCTGCCACCCGAACAGAGCCGTGGTCGAGGAGGACAGATACTGAAGCATGTTGTACTTATCATTGTTTACAGTTTGAATATGTTTATTGTAAGTATGTATATAAGTATTAAGTTACATGTCCTCCCACTACTGGAGGATTCTGGTCTACATATGCTCCGCTGACCAGACCTGTTGGCAAAAGCTATTGTTTAAAATTTTCCTTATCTCACAGAATTTTTCTGCTAAAAAGTATAACGAAGAAAATGGGGTGACCAAAATTGTATTCTTGATTTGTCATCAGCATCACACGGAAAGTTGAATTTAGGTTTTTATATGAAGATCCCATACGATATCAAGGGTTTTGAAACTGTCAAACAGCAATCTCGTGCCATAGTTACGCGATCATGAATAAATTAGATGTGACAAAAATACATATTTGTTTTTAGGGTATAACATACACAACATGGAGTATGATGTCGAATGACGAAGGTGGTGTTTTTGTAGAAATACAATTCTTAGACATAGTCGCTAACTATGGACAGGCTTTGGTCATGTTCATACTGTTCGGCCTTGATCCTGAGGAAATAATCATACCTACTGTCAAGTTTATCAAAAATAAATGGTAACTACTCAGTTTTTACGTATAAATAATTAACTGTTAAAAGGGTAAAACTTAATTACTAACAGTCTTATTCATTATGACTTATCGGAGGTTTAAAAGTTCGCTAAAATCGGTTCGCGAAAATTTACAAAAATTGTTCTTCATAATAGTCCTTTTACGCTAAAACGTTTATTATCTCTCCAATAAAATCTCCGTTTAAACCTCCGATAAGTCATTATGAATAAGACCATAACACTTTACTGTCCGTTCAACCTCGGATTACATCTCATATATGGTGATAGCTATAAAAGAAAAAAAAACAGACAGCATAAATATTTAAGGGTGCTCTCAGATAACAACTTGTACCTTGATATGATTATGACAACATAATAATATTAAAATGATGGTATTATAATGACAAAAATGTCTAACTGTAACTTACAGGACGTCTTAATAAATTAAATTGTAGTGGAAAAAGTTATCACCGCAAGCGGGACTTGAACCCACGACCTCGGAATACCGTTCCGTAGCTTTGCGAACTGAGCTTATTGCGGTCGTGCTAACAGTGACCAATTTGACCACTACAATGTCACTCGATTGAGTCTATATCGCATTTTGATATACAACGCCATCTATCGAGAATGTTTTGCACCAATTTTGACCAGCCACCTAGTATTCTTTACAGAATTCAATTGGGTCGCACAATACATTAGGATGTATGCCCCGCTATGTCCTATTAGATATAAGCAGAAACATACGATAAAGTAGAGACTGGGAGGCTCTGGGCATGTGCCCAGTGGAGAAGATGGCCTTGGTATATGATATTCAGTAGTAGGTAACTTAATCGGTTCATTTATTAGGTTTTTATGTTAAGTTTTAATGTTTAATAATGTTATTTCAGGTATGGCGGTGATGCAGTGGTTTTACCATCTGTAGATGAACTCAGCTTTGAAACAAAACATGTTTGTGATCAATTCATTACACATCACATTGGACGCTGCAAAGAGGCGATAGCAAAAGATACTAGGTAACATATTTACCTTATTTTATCCAACCTGGATCATCTATCAGGCTTCATCTCAATATCAGTAATAGCTAAAGATTTAAAATTTTCAGTGTATTTTGTTATTGCTCTATTAACGATCATACGATAAACATTTCAATCTAACTTTATGATACCCTTAAACACGACTATGACGGTATCCCAAAATAGATTACATATAATAATAGGGGCACAGAACCCTTGGCCGTGTTTTTATAACAACACTAACTGATGGCCGCTACTCCGTACGGTTGGAATTTTAGATCCCCATATATTTTGTCACCGTTTAAACCTTCCCTGGACTTTCGCGAATATTTCAAGACCAAAATCAGCAAAATCGGCCCAGCCTTTCTCGAGTTTTAGAGAGACTAACGAATAGCAATTGATTGTTCTTGGTAAGCAACACATTCTTTATTATTGTTCTCAGATGGCGAATGCGTAACTATCGGAATGTATTCCGCGGTTCGTGTTTAGTACGTTGGTTGATTGAATGTGGATTAGCTCGAGACGTACACGATGCAGTACAATATGGGCGACATTTACTTGACGGACGGTTAATCGCACACATAAATAACGCGCATCACTTCACTAATTCCCCCTTATTATATACCTTTAAATAAAACTGACCTACCCTCATAAAACTAAACTACCCACATTTAACAAAAATTGTAAATCTCATTCTGAAAATATTTATTATTCAGTATGCGGTATTATGGCTATAAAGGTGCTTAATTTTCTTAATTTATACTGTTTTAAGTAATGCTGTGATGCTATAATGCAATATTTAGTTATAATAAAACAATATATGTTATTTTAATATTTACGGTCACAAACATTATCAACTAACATCAACCTTTTTTTGATAATATAGTTATAATTTTTATGTAATCTCTTGCAAATGATCTTTATAACAATCATGACCATAACACTAATTTTGATTTTGTAAAACATTCAAGACAAGGCAATGTGTTAATATTCAAATCTTAGATCGATTATTGACATTTAGATTCTAGAACAACTGTTAAACTATGAATAAATACCGTATATAAAAATGTTTTAGTTAAAATAAGTAAGAGGACCTAATATGTCTCCCTGTGGCACACCATTCTTTTTTACAAAAAACTTAAGAGTTAATTAATAGACATATGTTACGATATGCTGTCATTTTTATGCTAATAAATTGTTTATTCCATACTTATAGACATGTATGCCTTACGAGTACAGTAAAGCTTTACTTCAATTGTTATCGTGTAGTTAAAAGTGTCAAAGGTTTTACCTAATGCTATATAATATTTGTTACTAATAAACGTTGTATTATTAATACGGCATTTATAGGGTTGTATTTATAATTTAATGTTTATGTAACTAAATGTAAATCTTATCTTGAGTTTTGATACTTTGTTGTCTTTATGTATGTTTATGTTTTATTTTTTATATTTATATTAAAATCATTAGAATCAAGGTCACATTCCATTTTTATAGGTGATTTTGGCCCATATCTATTTAAGTTAGAAATAATTGATATTTTTGACAAATCCTATTATCTTTTTGGCTATTATGACTATTTTTGTTATGAAAGCTATTAACTTAAACCAAAATATAATGATAAATAATTTTTAATAAATGCTTTGTAGGTAACAGTAAATAGTTGAGAATAGATAGAAATTCCTACGACATGTGACAAGTCAAGAAACTTAAGTCCAAAAGCGTGCTTATTGTTATTATTACAGTGCTTTATATTTGTTAATGTTTACTAAAATATTGCTATTACTACTTTGCATGGCGAATGCCTTAATTTAGTATTACTTAATTTTATAAAGTTTGTCGGTAAATAAATCTTAAGCTTGGCTTTGATATTTGTCGTTATTTAGCGTCGGTGAATATATTATAATGAAAATAATGTATCATTTCACCGTTTATTCTAAGGAGGCTAAGCTGCCATTTAATTCTACCCTCACTATGAATAATGGTAACTAAACTATTTTGATATACCGATTTACAGAAATCTGTTCAAGCTAAGTTTATAGTGTCGATGAATGCAAGAAAATATGTTCGGGAAGAAGGCAAGCATTTATCGCGTCGATATAAATAAAAAGGGCTATAAAAAGCAGGTCATGTCAATAAATCTAACAACCAGAAAATGATAAGGAAGGAAAAATAATAACAGAAAATTTGTACAGTAATAATTCCAATTGATTGTTATCATGCAGAGATTATTACTGCTATTTCATCCAGACATATTTAATACCGATCATTTTAGATAATTTCTTATTTGTGCAACTGCCACATAAGTGCTAATATCAATTTAGGGTACATTATAGCCATAATGTTTTAATTGTAGTAGATTTAATAATAATAATAGCTAGCTTGTTAACCATTGTTTCAATACGTGGTGCTCATGTTGACCAAATATTTATACATATACATCAGCCATGTTAAAAAACTAATATGTATTTTATACCGACATATTAGTTTTTTTTTTGTGTTAGTAATTGTGTAAGTTTTGCGTGATATTGTAGACTGTTGTTAGCATTAAGAAAGACACGATGCTTTGGTACTCTATGACTACTTTTTAAGTTTTTACTGACATCTATAAACTTTTTTTTTAACGGCGTTTGTCACAAGACATGCCAACCCCATCTTCTATAAACTTTTGAACATAAAAAGTACAAATGATTTTTTTTACGAAATAACAGAATTACAGACAGCAAAGTGTTGAATTGAGTCAAGGGGCTATGGGGAAAAACGAGACTTAGAAGAAGACGACAGATGTTGAAAATATTGTCTCAAAAATATTGGAGTATTTTATAGAAGTGCCACAAGTCCCAATAGCAGAATCTGAATGCCGTCATTGCTAAGAATAAAAATATAAGTCCTTTTTCAGCTGTCATGAAATCATCATACCGACCGTCACGCCTTTTTCCTATAGGGATAAGCAGAGACTATAGTGTTGTAATCATAGAGTATTAAAGTAAATAGATAAGTGATCTCACTCAATGTAACATGGAACGTATATCTAATAGTGATCAAAGCCTAATGTAATCATGATTAGTATCTAATACTGAAAACGCTTAGTAGTTTATGTCTATTAGACAATTAAGCTGGATCGACTTCAAATTCTGTTTTTTTTTTACATTTTGACCTATATTCTATTAACTTACTAGCTGTTGCCCGCGACTTCGTACGCCTGAAATTTAGAAATCAATCCTTATCAAACAGAAGTTTACTCTTCTGCTCAATAGATGAATAAAGATAAAGATAAATGTATGTCTCAACATGTATACAAAAAGATGTTACATATATACAGCGTCTCAACATGTTCTGTATGTATGGCGTTGTACGTTTTTTAAATCGCGTTATCGTTTCGTTCCACACATTAACACTTAAGCTCGTCAAAATTATTATTGTGTCATCGTCCGGATTTCGCACCTATAAATTAGTAAGGATATTACTATATGTTTCAAATGAGAATAGGATTGGCAATGACCTCTATCTGTCAAAAATGGTTTAAAAAGTACTGACAGCAACGAAACTCTATTTGCGAATTAATAAATTATTTTTTGTTTTATCTAATCTCAGTTATTCTAAGTGAAAAAATGTCTAAAATTTTGAGTGATAATACTTATAACATTATTAAAAAACAAAACTATTTTATTTCAATATTTCGTCGTTGGAAACGTTGATATCATGTTCAACTATCAATCGCCATTTTGTCGTTGTTATTGTGCCTTGTCGAGTTTTAAAGCTTGCTTAAGGGCCTACATCAATATTATCGTATATCATCGCCGACACGTACATATTAACACAGCCAGTAGGCACAGAAAATGAAGAATTAGGGATACTTTTCCTATTTACTCAAAATCTACTAAATATATTTTAATTCTGATTTACGTGTTTCTATATATAATAGTTACTTATGTTTTTAAAGTTATTTCATTAGTTAATACGCGATAATAGACCCACAAATGAAAAAAATAAAAAATGAGAGAGGTTGTTTCGCTAAGATTTTCTATCGAGAAAACTTTTTTCAATCGCGTTTCTGAGTTTATGCGATCCTAGATCATATATTGAAAAAATATATACTTAAAAATTAGAGCTCTAGCCATTCAAACTAAAGAAACAATGAAAACTTCGTATGTAGAAAAATGCACGAAGCTATTTTGGTATCCTCTTAAGTTTTATTTTTAATGCTGTAAGCTATGTGGTTGTACCCCGTAAATTTTTTTTTGTTATTTTCGCAGTTTTCGTTTGTTAGTGTTTTTATTTTGTATTTGTCTCTATTTGCTATTGTTTTTAAATTGTATTTATCTCGCTAACTGCTCGAAAATGAGTAAACGATGACGATATTATAAAAATATCTTTTTTACTGACCCTACTAAAATTATTCGAATTGATAGCTATGACGTTACAACATGATGCGGGGTCAATCCTATTCTCATTTGAACGGCATAGTAGGTACTGTACCTACTGTTATTAATATCTAGATATATTTTGTACAGACTGGTTTTATCTTTAACCATCATGTATTCAAAATTGTTCCTATTTAATTTGTTTCCTATTAAAAACTATGTTTGTGTTGTAGTGGTTAGCAATTTTACTGGTCGTAGTAACTGTTCTTAATTAAATTGCATGGGCATAGATCGGAGTTGATCTAGATAGATAGATATTGATATACGGGTAATATGATCGATACTTAAGCGGGGGTTGAGTTATTCCTTGTTATGTATACGCCCACAGATCTATCAGATGTGAGTGTCTATGGCTACATCCTCACCAGGGTAAATTGAACCATAGACAGGTCAAAACAGGTCTTATCTTCTGGAATACTTGTTTTTATTTTGCGAAAACTACTGTTACTTGAATTAAAAATGCCATATCTTAATAGACCCGGAAGTAAGATTTAGCGAAGCAAAATTTACGTGTCTACAAAATTGAACTCTAACCACTACCTGGTAAATGTGGATGTAATACTATCGATATTTCGGCGGAGTTGAGTAACCCTTTGGTTATGTATACATCAATGAAATCAGCGTTCAGTTGCTAAAATGTTTGAGTAATTACAATATCTTAAAAAAGCGTAAATATAAAATAGTTCCTCATTCTATACTTTTAAGAAAACCCCCTCGCCAGGTCATGGTAAAGCTCGAGGCACCATCATGACCCGGCAGGGTAGGAGGCGAGAAAAGAAAAAAAAATACTTTTAAGAAAATATTAATTCCTAAAAATATATTAATAACGTCTAAAAATATAGTCATAATTTGAAATTCGGTGATGTGTTGTTGCAGTAGAGGTATAACAGTAATTTTATTTAGTTATATATTTGTACTATTTATTTTATGAAAGTCCGATTTTGTTTATCATAATTATATTTAGTTTCATGTATACTAAAGTAATTTACCAATTTTGCAATTGGCATGCTATGCTTTTACTTCATAAATTAAATTACGGTGGTGCTAGGTGGTTGGTCGAGATGTTGCAAAGCATTCTTGATAGATGGCGTTGCACGTAGAAATACGATATAAACTCAATCGAGTAACGATTGCAGTGGCCTAATTGAGTACTTCGAGCACGACCACAATAAGCTCAGTTGGCAGAGCTACGGATCGATATTCCAATGTCGTGGGTTCGAGTCCCGCTTACGGTAATCACTTTTTCCATCGTAATTTAATTCATGTATACTATTGAAAATGAACAAATTATAAATTGTATTAAACTCTGTCAACTGTTTACCAAATAACTATAATTCCTGAAATAAGAGTAGATTTTCTTTTCTTGAAATTATAATTCTTGAAAACTATATTATTTTTAACTGTTGAAATCAATGTAGGCATTAGTCACAGATTTACCGAAGAGTGTCCATGGCTTCATCACTCAGCCGGCTTGAAAACACTTATATGTTTGTGTGCTGGAAATACGTTATATACGAGTGTGTCTGTGATACACGCCACAAGTTAATTTTAACAATAGACAGGGCTTCTCTTCCCTATGGAACACTTGTTTTGCAATGGAACCTATGTGTGTAACATTAACTGTGAACCACAATGAAAAGAATTTGTTTTATTGCTTCTAAAGTGACGTTTGTAGTTTGCGAAAACTACATGTCACGTGAATTCCTTAATTTATTAGACTCTGAAGTACGATTTAGCCAGGCTAAAGTTGTGAAAGCGTAGAGTCTATCTAGTAAATTTGTGTTGGTTATGTAACCTTTCGCATAAATTGATTTGTGATGTTTTTGGCTTTCGCATAAATTGATTTGTGATGTTTTTGGGCTGTTATATGACGTGTTTTTAATCATACATTATATCGTATTATAAAAGTAAACTATGTAAGGTTAATCCTGTTATTAGATAATATTATATTGTTGTATTTTCTGAGCATGACAAAAAATATAAAAAAAATACCTATATAAATGTTTGTTGTAATGGATACCAGTGTTTTTTTTAACTTTTCCCAAGTCTTGTAGGGATTATATCGTAAATCCTTTTATGTGTACAAGTGTTTGATTGGCAAAACCATTAGTTTTAGTTTTTATGACATGGTTATCCCTTTGTCAAATGTAATGAAAACCTGACTCACATTTAGATGACATTTTAACACTTTATGTACAGTACATAGTAGATACAAAGGTGGACTTAATGGCATTAGGTCATTTTCTACCATTATTAAGGCATTCTCTACCATTCAACCTTCGGGTGGTGCATAGATTGATAAATGGCAAGTGTTTCATATTAAAAATAAAAGAAAGAATGTTACTGATATTGTAAAAAAAATATTTGTGGTAATAATATTTTATTCATCATTGTCTTGCTCCTCATTCTCATCATCATCATCATCCTGTTCAGGAGACTCCCACCAAGTGAGTAATCCAAGTCCTGGCTCATTGATACCTCCAACAAGCCTGTATGGTGCTACTGTTTGTGTTGTACATTCAGTACCAGGAGGACCAGTTGGTAATATTTCTTCAAAAGCTTCACTTGTCACACGGAATCTTATGGACTCTCCTGTAAATTCGGTCACATTAATTGCATGTCACTAAAGGTATGAATTATTTGTAAACAATTTGATTACAACTCAAAAAAAATATGTGTATAAATTAGATACTGATGCTAAATCTACTAGCACAATTGAATTAAAATAATATAAATTTTGAGTGACAATAACACCATTTAGTTAACTTTCATAATTAAAAATATAAAATAATTATTTAAATTAATAGCAAGTGAACTAAAATCTACTCATACAAAAATAATCACATACCAGAGTCCATAAATAAATCATGTTTTTCTCCATCTTCTTTAGGATACTCCCATACCCAAGCCTGATCAGTGTCATCAAATCTAGATGGATGTTGGAGGGCATTTACTGGTATTAAAATATCATCAAAGAATCCTAGAGTTACTGTAACAAAATATAAAAAACAAATATATAATGTGCCTAAGTAACAGACATTAATAGAATTATATTCATGTTAATCATAGTACATAATTAGCATACCAATACCTAACCATTAAAAAGGTTTTTTTTAGAATTCTTCTTACTGAAGCCACATAGCAATTTTCTTAATATAAATATGCAAATATAAATTATTTTAAAATACACTCACCATGAACACCTTCTCTACTGCAGTTTTTTATTTTTCCTATTAAAATTTCTTCTACTACTGGTCTAAAAACAATATACCTAAACTTCACTTCTGTATGAGATGAACCGTCTCCAGGAAAAATGTATGAATGTCCAATATCTGTGATATCGAATAAAGCTATGCATAATCCTACATTTAATACAACCTGAAAACACATGCATTATTTTTACACCAGTTATGAAATCTGGTATTAATAATAACATATAAACAAAAGGTTAGAACTTAGAAACACTCACTTTATTAGCTAATTTCCTATTCAGTAATGTTGTTATTGATTCTGATAAACTTTGGTGAAAATGTTCCGGTGTTATTCGAATTACGTCCTTCATTTCGGCCAAAACAAACATTTTGTTTATTTACTATTTTAAAAATTATTAACTATACTGTAGGTAAATTACTGTGCTTATGTGCTCCGCTCGTAATCACTGTAAAGTGTATGGGATGTTCAACTTTTATTTCCACCACAATTTTGTTTAGTCACTTGTTAATTATGTGAAAATATTTTGGTTTTCTGGAAATAAAACCACATTTTTCTATTGTTTACGATTTCTGAGCCAATGATACTAATGATACTAATGACTAGTAATGACAGAAAAACATCGAGCGCGCCAATTCAACAGCTGGGAGCATAGACTACCTACAGGAGTGATAATTATATCTATATTAATTTACTCTCCTCCAATAATATCTTTACTCTTTGAGTGATAACAAATGAGTTTTGGTTTTGACCAATAATAATGCTAGTTTTCCAATTGCAGAGCATAATGCGCTAGTTTTCCAATTGCAGAGCATAATGCGACTCAGTGCCGCACAATGCTGAACTATGCTGACGCTTAATTGGAACATGAATTAGTTTTCAAATGCACCAGCAGAATGCGCTAAGTTCAGTGTTGAAACAAAAAATACTAAAATAAAATTGTATTCACATTATAAGTTTAGTGTGGAATATAAAAAAAAGTCATTGTTTGTACCTTCATCTATACTTATATTTATTTTTTTAAACACAGCTAGAATTAACTTTGATTATTTCCAAAAAACTCCGACAAAACGAAAGCCTTAAAAATTTTTTTAACAATAAATAATATTACTAATGATAATATACAACGTGAAACAAAACTCCTATGTTATGCTTGAAACCCGGCATTCTTTAGGTCATCAGTAATGACTACGTGAAGTTAGAAATTAACTTGCATTATAATTTAATACGATTTTTGATGTTGTAAGTTTTTGCAAAATTTTTACGTTGCACAACCCTAATCAGCTGTTTTTATGAACTCTATTTGACCTAATAGTGATCATGTCCCGTAATAGAGATTAACGTAATATGCCTAACTGCTCATTGCCTCTGTGAGGTAAATTGTTTAAAAATTTTCCATGATGGTGAAGAATATTTTGTTGGATGTTGATGGAAGGAAAGTGAGAAGAATACAAAAATGAGCGAGTTTTTTGAGGAGTAATATTACCGAAAAAGGAATGACTAATTGCATGTCGAAGATGACGAACGTGAATTGAGTAAAAGTGAACTGTCAACTACTAGCAAAATGTGACGAGGGGAGGGAAGATATTGACATATTAACGTTGATATAATTTTGCATAATATTATGTTAGGTAAAAAAGTCACATATGCGACTGTCCACTCTAAATTATTTAATCACTTTTGACGAATCGTGATTGGTTAATATTAAAAATACGTCAACCAATTGTATTACTTGATTGGCTACTTGCGTCCTTTGTAAAGAGCGACACCTTTGTCAAAAGAAACCGACTTCCTTTGATGTTCAAGTGCCGCCCGCGCCGCTCCGATAGTCGGGGAATAACCGACATGAAGACACGTGTACATAGAGATGGGTCATCTCTATGATGTATCGATATTTTATTGTATCAAATCAATGCAACGCGAACGGGGTAAAATACTAGATCACACTATAAAGTGATCGTCGTATCGCATCGCTGGTGTTTATTTAAAAAATATCGTATTGTAAAACATGGTCTGTCCACAACAAATATTATTCATATTGGTTTCTTTCTTATAATTATTCGTTGTAACATATTCTTATAAACTTATTTCATTCCATTGAAATCCACTTTTTCATCTTTCAACCTTTTTTACATGCTAGTAATAGTTACTCAAATTGCAAACACAATATGGTTGTAGCTAAGATTCAATTTCAGGAGAAGTTTCGTAATAAATTGTAGGTTAATATACGAATTTGATAGCACATACAAATATTAAGTGTATTCTATTGTATCGAATTACCATAATATCGATATGTTGTGGGCATAGCTAAAGTGCATGTGTACAACCCTTTTACAGTATTAAGGTATCTAGGTAATGACAAAAATTATTCTAATAAAATAATTAGTCCCCGTCAGTGCTTTAACCAGACGGTTGTATTGGATTGCAGTGATTTTTTCGTAATAAACATGGCAAATTATGCCACTAATGAATACTATGTGCAGTGATTTTTTGTAATAATAATGGCAAATTATGCAACTAATGAATATTATGTAAAGTGATTTTTTCGTAATAATAATGGCAAATGTGAGAAATAACAATCCCGTGTATTAGTGAATTATAGCAGCGCGGCAGCGATGGTACATGAACAGAAGACTTCCCTCGTACGATTGTTTCCGAAGGTTGGTGCATAGGTTATAACTTCTGTGCATGGTACCGTGACCAAGTACGGGCCGACTTAGTGGTATAGTTACTTAACCTGTGATTGTGTTGTGATTGTGATGTAACTGTAGGTACTGGATTAATAGTACTAGTTTTCAAATAACAAAGCTGCCTAGGATTTAAATAAGATCGATCGTAAGTTCTTTTGATTTGTTTACAAACATTGACTCCGCCCCCAAAATTGGGCGGTTTCTTAATAGTCTTTATAAAGCCAGGGTTGTCTAACAAAAGAAATTAAAAAATAATATATTTTTTTTGTAAGAAATTTTAATTGTTTTTTCTAATGGAATTATTAAAATTTAATAGTCATCTAACAAATATACATGGCTTAAATAATGTAGCATTGAAAGCATACTATAGTAATTTCGTTTCACGTTGTATAAATAAAATTTCAATCAATGCCAATTTAAAGAAAAAGTACTTGTTAATTTTCTGTCGCTGAAGTTGGTATCGATTGCACGCATCGCTTTTGAGGTTGCGCGATTGTGCGAAGCGTTGCTGTGGTTGGAACACTCAACGTTGAGCATTGTGCCGCATAATGCGCTCTTGTGCTGTAATTGGAAAACCATCAATAACAAGTGAATAATAGTGCAGAAAAAAAATATCGTAACTGGAGTCCTCCCTACTGATTCTTAATTTTTAAACTTAATTAGGTTTAGCTAGCCAACTTCCAAGAGCGGCATATCTTCACCAAAACAAATCCGACAAAACCTGCTCGTTGCATTTTTAAAGTAAACGTACTCTGTGGTCTTTTTTCTTAATGTAGTACCTACATATCCGTTTCCGTTTCCTGTATAGTAAACTTTATAATAAACACATGCGATCTGAAAATGGCGGGAGTTCAAAAGATTTCGTTAAATAGTTTAAATTTAAATATCAAAAATGCTTTAATAGTTGGCATTATCATAGCAAAAAATACTCCTCGTATATTTGTATCAAAAAAGAAAAACGGTGATTCCCGCGGAGTAACATCATTCACGATAAGAGATTCAATCTTGGATACCATCAACATCGACGTTTGGGGCTCTGAATATTTTATTTTAACATTTTACGAAAGATTTTTAGTTGGCGATGTCGGTAAATATTATTATTTAATTAAGTTTGTACGTACGCAAGAAGTTATATTTCAAACATCTACTAGCTAATTTCACGAAAGGCAAATAACGACAGTGCGTGGTCATAGCGAAAAAAATGGTCAAGTGCGAGTCGGACTCGCGCACGAAGGGTTCCGTACCATTATCTATGCAACATAAGGCAACGTTATTAGTATCGAGCAAGAAACGGTAAAAAAATCATGTTTGTTGTATGGGAGCCCCCCTTAAATATTTATTTTATTTTATTTTTAGTATTTGTTGTTATAGCGGCAATAGAAATACATCATCTGTGAAAATTTCAACTCTCTAGCTATCACCGTTCTTGAGATACAGCCTGGTGACAGACGGACGGACGGACGGACGGACAGCGAAGTCTCAGTAATAGGGTCCCGTTTAACCCTTTGGGTACGGAACCCTAAAAAAATTGTCTTAGCACGATAATAAAATATTTCCACAACAGGCCGAAAGAAGTATAAGTTAAAAAAAAATTACGAACTTATTTAAGTAATGAGAACTAATTTAGTATTTCATGGTATTAGCTTATGTTACATTCTACCATTTTACAGTTGAAATTACGTCACCAAAAATATGCGTTAAAAGCGGCGAGAGCGAAAACTACAGACCCCAGGTGCGTTCCAAAGCGAACATTTCAATTTATCTCCTCCCTCTAGTCATTAACACTATTAATAATCATCATTTTTAGGTTTCATCACCGTTTTATTTATCGTTAAATGAAGGTATGTCTGAAGTGACTACTCATTCGGAACAAACTTTTAGTACTTACCTGCCGCTTATTCATATACCAACTAAACATTCATCGGGATATTATGGTCTGGCAGACGTCATGAAATTACCAGGTAACTTACAATGCATTTAAACAGAACGTTCTCCAGTCCCAAAGTAAGCTATATTTCTATGCTTGTGCCTTGGGTACCAGATACGGATGTAATAACTACATATTATATAGGTATTATATATAAACATTTGTGTTTAATATTTATGGACATTACGTACAACGTGCTCGGATCCCAAATTAAGCTATATTTCTACGCTTGTGTTATCGGAACCAGAATACTTTTTTGTAAATACATACTTACTTATAATACATAGAAATCACCCAGACCCAGTTTAAGTATCTGTGACAAATACTAACATCACACAAATAATTTTATAAATATCAAACCAATGACCTCGTAAACGGACGGACAGACAGACAGGCCGTTGTACCCCAAGGCACGTCAAATTATATACATACTCTTATTTTATGCACCTATGTTATTTATATTTACTTTCCGAGGACATAGCTCCTATTTCTAATAGCCCGTCTGAAATGTCCCTTTAAGCCACTACGAGGACTTTAGGATTAGACTTAGAATGGTGATCTGTCATAGACTTTCTCTATTGCAGAGAGGAACAACAACGTATATGTCGATTTATTAGTGGTTGTGAAATCAGTGAAACCTTCAAGAACTATAAAAACTAAGGCTGGTTGGTATACATAAACAGGTACAACTTATACTTACTGCAAGACAAGTGAAAGGTTTCTGCAACATGGACCGGTGACCATAATATTATGGTAGGCCAGGATTTTATGTGGGCAAGGTCGGACTGAGTCGGAAGGGCCCGGGTGGCTGATCACAAGTCTAGGGCTCCAGATGGTGTATTCCTAGGGTCTCAGGGGGGCACGGCTGGCATTGCTAGCAAATGCCATTTTGAATGTATGGAAAATCCGACGCTGGATGTGGAAGGCGTAATAACGTGTTTTGTGGTGCAAATTGAAAGTAGACTATGTCCAGCAGTGGACTGCAATAGGTTGTTTTTTGCTATGTTTTTATGATCCTAGTAGTTGTTGCTTGGGTATGAATGGTATGATTCGCGTTGTCTGAAGTTCGAAGTGCAAGTATGTATAAATTCTTTGATATTTCTGTTCTGTATACTTTCGAACTAAGTAAGTCATCATCATCATCATAACATCACGCCCTTTTCCCATGGGGGTAGGCAGAGACTATAAAGCGCCATCTGCTACGATCCAAATATACTTCCTTGGCTTCATCCACACTCATACATCTGGTCATACATGCCCGACGGTTGTAAGTGCTACGCACTAAGTCAGTGCATAATTATTTTAGCGATGATTTAGCAGTTTGTTAAATATTTCCAGGTGTCGATATGTCAGTGCGTAGTGTTGAAATAATGGACAATACTACACCTGCCGCTATTTCTTTTGATATATTCGACATCGATACTATACAAAGGTTACTAGCTATTTATTATTTACTATCCGTTACCCGCAACTTCTTACGCGTGAAATTCAGATAGTAAAAATCTCTTCACAAATTATACAAAAAAACCATCCTCTTGAACCACCCTACTTATTGAAAGAAACTACATCAAAATCCGTTGCGTAGCTTTAAAGATAGCTTTAAAGATAGCACATATGGACATACATACAAAAATGACAACTTTGTTTTTTAATAAGTAAAGATTTTACTAATTATGTAAAGTGTAGATAAGAACACAACAATATTTTATCTGCAGTAGGTATAGTTTTCATTAAGAAACCTTGCAGTAACGGAACACGCTAACGATATATTATTATGTATATAGGTAAGAGGCGTATATTGAAAATTAGCGCCCCAGGCCATTTGATTTGACGCCCCGGGCCAATTTAATTTGCCGCCCTATAAATTAATAGAGTTAGAGCAAAATTTTAAACTTAAAGGCTTTCGCCGCCCATTTCAGACTGGCCGCCCCGGGCTATGGCCTCTATGGCCCTAGGGTAAATACGCCTCTGATATAGGTAGATATAATTGTAATGAATACTGACAGAGCTATTGTTTGATCATAGAGCTGAAGAGTGGCGTCCACTAGAGAGTGTTCTCTTCATATCGGATGCAAAAGTATCATGGCGTACTCGAGCTGTCAATGTACAAACATGCGCTCGTTGCGTCATCACGCATCAACCACATACTGCTGAAGCAGAAGCATTACGACTGCATATACGTAATCAGGCTAATGAACGTGAGTATGTATGTACAGACATTTTACAACCAACAATCTATAGCAAGACGACGATAAGACCTGTCGTATTGTATGGAAGTGAATGCTGGGCCGTTAAGAAGAAGGATGAAAAAAGGTTACATGTGGTAGAGATGAGAATGTTGAGATGAATGTGTAGAGTGACTAGAATAGACAAAGTACGAAATGGGCAAATGGGTATGTAAGAGGAAGCTTGAAAGTGGCGCCAGTAGTACAAAAGTTGAAAGAGAACCGTCTGTCCTGATATGGGCACGTAATGAGGAGGGATGAAGGAGAGGAATACCAAAGAAAAAATGCATGGACTGTGTAACAGACGATATTCAAGAAAAAGGAGTTGATGAGTGTATAACGGCTGCTAGGAGAGGCTGAAAGGAAAAAAACTAAGATGGGGCTTAGATATAGAAATATAGAGAAGTTTTGAGGGAAACTAGTAGTATGTACTCATCAACTTAAGCTTACTCAATATTCGTGTTAATTTCTATACACATCTCTAATGTATTTCAATACAATTATTTATGAGGTAAAGCTTGGATTTGCCTCATACTCGTAGGTAGAGAAGTGCTGTAGAAGAAGTATATAGCTACGTTATCAACCAAAGAACTGAACTTACATGTTCAACTAAAATGCATTGTTAGTGGTTCTCCAATTTTAGAGTATTCTATATCTGATCAGGCGGCGGTGAAGCAGCTGCCTGGTCCGCTTGGAGTGGAGAAAGAGCCTGTGCCGCGTCCGTGGCGCAGGTCCGTGAGCGTCTGTCATACGGAGCACCGTTCTGTGCCTCCATCAACGCGCTAGTCACGCACATGGACCTATATGAACTAGACAACACGTAACTTATAATTTAGTTTTTTTTATTTAGACGGGCCTCGTGGTGTAGTGGTTCTGGTAACGGACTGCCGATCAAGAGGTCGCAGGTTCGATTCCCGCTCGGGACAATCATTTGTATGATTTTTCTAATTGTCATACAAATGTTTGTACTGCTTCTGGGTGTTTCTATGTATTATAAGTATTATTTACAAAAAAAAAAGTAGTATATGTATTCTATCCGTATTCTGGTACCCATAACACAAGCATATAAGCTTAGCTTGGGACCAGAGGACGTTGTGTGAAATGTCCATGAATATTTATTTATTTATTATTATTTATTACTTAACAATCTTTGCAGTATCATGTAAAGACACAGACCCACATGCACTTGCATACCGGACTTTATTCCGTCATATCCGCGAACAACTGTGCTAATTCAACAGAAAAAGGTTAAAATTAAACAGTACGTTCTGTAATTTAAATTTTAATGCTTAACACAAGTACTTAGTTACATTTTTGGCGATTAAACAAGTGAGAGATCAGAAGTAATGATGCCACTGTTGAGAATTCCATTACCAAGAGGGTTGGCTAGGACAGGTGCGTCGTAACCAAGTCCCAGTTTAGTTGGGAGTAGCGTGTTGTATCCGAGTGCTCCTACAGTTCCGTATGAGAGAGGAGCAGCAGACACGAGGGTGGTGGTGAGGGCGGGCGCCTCGTTGATGTCAATGCGGGACACAGTAGAGAGTGCGGCGGGAGCGAGGACAGGCGCCTTCAGCAGAGCTGGCTGTGCGACGAGCGGCGCGACGGACGCACTCAGCACCACTGGGGGCGAAGACCTGATGTCCACTCTAGATTGTAGCGACACTGCCGCGGGGCTGACCGCTACCAGAGGCGCTGATATCACGCCGCCAGACAACACAGCTGAGGGCTTCGCCACAGCGAACGCTGCCACTGATAATAATAGCAAAAGAGACTTCATTGTAATTTGTCTATTGCAAGTGAACTGCCAACCAATGAAATATAACTGATGCTTTCTTTTGGACGACGTCCGTATATATAGCGGAGTTGTGTTGCTTCAATGAAAGTCAAGTTCAAGTTCTAACTCGATAAAAAGCAACAACAATATCGGGTTACATCAGTTTCATTGTTTAATAATTTAGATTAAATAAAATATATAGTTATTTGTAATTTTTATTTTACACATACATACAACCTTCGTTAGCGTACGCTACGTTAATTTGCAGCTACTCGTTGTACCTGAATTGTGCAAGTTCATTACCCTGGGTTTCAAAATGTTGTTTATTCAGAAGTACAGTGCGATTATCGTTAATTTTATTTCAAAGCTCTTCAAATCTTAGGCTTTTGCTTGTATCTGGACGTCCTTTGACGTCATGGTGCAAAAAAATAAAGCCGAATTGTTTTTCTTTAACTCGAATAAGTAACTGCGTTATTAAACAATATTAATAGCGCACCATATGCACATTTAGATAGATATATTCGCTACGGTAACAGAGCTAAAATATAAATAAATAAAAAAATAAGGTAAAAGTAGTAGTAGTTTTTTTTCCGTGATAATGGTTTTATTTTGAGTGAATGAATTGCGCAAATGTTAGAGAAAATGATGGAAAATGATATTATATGATTTTTTCAGGGATAATAATCTGGAGGATATCCGAATTCGTTGTGCTGATTACACTGGAGAGCTTACCGCTCGACTGCCAATCAATGTTCTCGAAGATACCTTGGGATTTACTGTAAATATTTATACTTATTTTATTTTTCTTCTTCTTCCTGTCCTTATCGCAAGCTACTTGGGGTCGGCGTAGCACGTTTTTTCCTTCCAGCCTGTCCTATAAGCGGTCATACTCTCATTGCCTTTTTCATATTTTTGAAATTCCAAATTATGTCATCATGATTTAAGAATGGGAGTTCAGTTTCGGGTAGGAGTTATTATACTTCGTTTGAGACAAAAAACTACATGTGTCGGAAATAAAGTCAAATCTTGTTTTATTGGAACAATAAAATGGTCGCCATTATTGATCCCGTAACCCCTTCTGGATACACCTTCACGTTTTGCTTGATCTTTATGATGTGGGATTCAAGAGGGATGTGAAAAGGATCTTGTGGGCCCCAAAGTGGGAACAGTTAGTAAGGCAACATTTGTATTGTACTAACTGCTCCCACATTAAGAGTACACCCCACTTTACCATCAGGTGGAGTGTAGTCATTTGCCTACCCTAGCTTCAAAAACACCTAAGCCTTACCTATAGACCAAATATTGTTCACTTCTGAAGGATGCTTCACAGTAGAACTTCGTGCATGACTAATTTTATATTTCTAATTAAATATAATGGATCTGGGCAATGTCAGGTTTATAGCGAACTAGTGGTTACCCGCGACTTCGTACGTGTGGAATTTAGAAACCAAACCGAAACAAATTATACAAAAAAGCCTTCCTCTTGAATCACCCTATCTATTAAAAAAACTGTATTAAAATCCATTGCGTACCTAGTTTTAAAGATTTAAGCTCGCATGTGGACAAACTTACATTGTTTTTTAATCTCCCTGTGGTGAAGGATTAAGAATAGAAATGTCACCACTCCTTTTCCTCTCGAGGGTGGTGTAGGAGTCAGCTAACGGATTATGTACACAGATAACATCCTCTGTGAAAGACGAAAAAATTTAAAACAAAGCTTGTGCCAACACGCCTCGTCGGCGCGACACAGTAGACCATAATCCCTCCAACAGTGGGACGGCAAGAGATATAGAGAGATGGATATACATACATACAAGATTATGGATTTTGTTTTATAATAAGTAAAGATATAATTTTGTTTTTTTAGTCGGCACAGTTGAGGACTATGCACAATGACCAGAGATCTGCTATTTGTTGGAGACTATTGCTCGAACAGTGTCACGTGAAGCTGGCTGCGTCAGCACCACGCCTTATAGTGCTAACTATAAGACGGGCCACACAAGCTGATCCAATACCCCTGTATTAATATGCACAATTTATAAAAAGAAATTCTCAACTACATTTACTGTAATATTTTAACTAGCTTTATTTGTATGACTGCATAAATAAAATGTACCATAAATAAGTAGGAATCAATAATAAACCTTTTATTTTTTTATTGACAAATTATACAACTTCCTCTTTCCTCTGATCCCAAGCTAAGCATATATGCTTGTGTTATGGGCACCAGAATACGGATAGAATACATAGGTATACTACTTTTCTTTTGTAAATACATCATATATGTATATAAAATTCACGTGTCACAGTCTTAGTTAGAGTACTCCTCCGAAACGGCTTGACCGATTTTTATGAAATTTTACATGCATATTCAGTAGGTCTGAGAATCGGCCAACATCTATTTTGCAAACCTTTTTTTTTAGTCTGGCCAAACAACGTTTGCCGGGTCAGCTAGTATTATTATATACCTAAGTCGTTCCCTCAAAAATAACTCTGCGTTAATTTTACAGAAAAAGTGGTTAAAATTAAATAGTACGTAGTATAATTAAAATTTTAATGAATTACATAAGTAGTTACATTTTTTGCCGATTATACAAGTGAGAGACCAGAAGGTGCGATGCCACCGTTAAGTATTCCATTACCAAAAGGGTTGGCTAGGACAGGTGCGCCGTATCTAAGTCCCAGTTTAGTTGGGAGCAGCGTGTTGTATCCGAGTGCTCCTACAGTTCCGTATGAGAGAGGAGCAGCAGACACGAGGGTGGTGGTGAGGGCGGGCGCCTCGTTGATGTCAATGCGGGACACAGTAGAGAGTGCGGCGGGAGCGAGGACAGGCGCCTTCAGCAGAGCTGGCTGTGCGACGAGCGGCGCGACGGGCGCACTCAGCACCACTGGGGGCGAAGACCTGATGTCCACTCTAGACTGTTGCGACACTGCCGCGGGGCTGACCGCTACCAGAGGCGCTGATATCACGCCGCCAGACAACACTGCTAAGGGCTTCGCCACAGCGAACGCTGCCACTGATAATAATACCAACAGAGACTTCATGTTTTGTCTTTGAACTATACCGCACGTACCTAGTTTACTAATGAAACTGATGCTATAATTATTCGACGTATGTGTATATATATAAAACGCGCGCGTTGCGCTCCAACTGAAGCTAAGTTTAAGTTTATTAACAAGCAACAAGTGAATTTTGTTACATCATTTACATTGTATATTTATTTGATTTTAGTTTGAACCATTCAATAAATTTAAAATAGCTTTTTACGTAGATATGTTAAAATATCAGTTCTAAGCGCAAGCTCATGTTTGTTCTCATGTTTTAAGTAATTACATACCTACATACATCCGAATCATTGAAGTTCTTTTATTGTTTAGGAAACTATAGCTCGTCAAAAAGAATGTTTTTAAATCTATTTAGCGAAGACACAGGCGAAGATCGAAGGCAGTGCACGATGAATAGCTATATTAAATACATCTATAAAGAGAAAAACACTAAATCTTATAGTTGACCCACGTTCACCGTTACTGGACACGCCGGGAACGTGCTGTGTTGCTCGCTGACAGGCGTGTACAGAACGAGAGTCCATAGATACTCGTAAACACGTAGACTCTCGCTACCTTATTGATTTGTCGGACGTAGTAGACGCTCAGTACCTAGACTACATGATGTTAGGCACTGTTAGGTTTGTGCAGCGATGGTGTAGGGCGGCGCGAAGGATAGAGCCACGCGGCGTTAGACTCGGGCAGCGCTAGGGCGGCGCGACGGTTAGGGCGGCGGCATGGCGCTGAATTCGGGCAGCGCGATAGTTAGAGCGACGCGGCGCTGGACTCAGGCAGCGCTAGGGCGGCGCGACGGTAGCCACGTGGTGAGGAGGGAGTCAATGAAACTTCGGGTGATTTCACTGGACTGGTTTATTGTAGACATACATAGTTTATATAGTAGTTTCATTTATACACACATATGCAAAATACGTGACCGCGGAGAGTTACTAAAATAGAGCATAGAAGGAATTTGCTGATTATATTAATACGTGAGTTTATTCTTAAACGGGAAGTTAGTTATTCAATATATATAACCTAGGGTGGACTTGTCCGTATGTATGTTCATACGTGAACAGTTACTGTGTGGTGGTGGTTTCATGATATTTTATTTAACATCTTACATGCGTAAGGAGTTTACCTACTTCTTTGTTTATTTAAATATTTTTGTACTTATCCTAGAAGAGTCTGAGTAAATAGAGATTTACCTTGGCTTTTAGCGTGATGATTGAAGATATAGCCTATAACCTACTTAATAACAATGATATGTAGGTATTATGTATGTACTAGCTGTTGCACGCGACTTAATACGCTTGTGATTTAAAAAAAAAGGTTTCCGTTTTTGCCACATTTTTCACTGATGCTTCGCTCCTATTGGTTACGGCGTGATGTTATGTAGCCAATAGCCTTCCTCGATAAATAAATCGACTATTCAACACTGAAAGAATTTTTCAAATCAGACCAGTGGTTTCTGAGATTATGTATATGAAACAAACAAACTCTTCAACTTTATAATATTAATATTTTCTAACACTTGCGCGACTCATCTGTTTAAATAAAACTACTTTTTACGGATTTAGACGCGTATATTTGTTTTAAATTTTGGCCCGACGTTTCGGAGACTTTCTCACCCGTGACCATGGTGACTGCAAAGTCTCCGAAACGTCGGGCCAAAATTTAAAACAAATATACGCGTCTAAAACCGTAAAAAGTAGTTTTATTTATAATATTAGTTACACAATGATATCTGGAATGACTACAAAATATATGAATACAAGCTAGGTACATAATTTTGGATTATGTTATGATCAAACTGTACAGAATCTCATCAATGTCTATCTTTTTGATTTCTATTTTGGGTAAGTTCCAATGTGTGGTCTGACGTATATTATCATATACAGTATACAGTTCGCTAGTTTTATTGACACGATAAGTAAAACTTGTGATCATTGGAGCTGACAAAAGATTCGAGGCTTTGTCATAGAACTATAATTAATAGGTAACATGGACATCATTGATGGTTTTCGACTTGCGCTAGGGAATCAAACCCCATACTGGTTTCTGCAAAGTTTAGTATCTCTATAGACATTTAAAATGTTGCCCATAGCATCGATAACTTATACCCATAGGTACCTACTGATTTGGGGAAAAATCCATAAACTTCTAAGTTATTTAACTTCTAAAATAGTTAGTGGCAATACCAACTTATTGATATAGCTGAAACGTAAGCAGCAAAATTTCAAGTACAACATTGAGTTGGTAAAGTAAACCTGGTGCTCAAGTCCACTATTTTGGAACAATTGTCATACCGGCACAATACCGGCACGATACCGTTGCAATTGAAATCAAATATCCGTAGTCTGCTATATGCCGTCATAACGGTCTTTCAATGGTAATAGAATTGTCGATCTCTTTTATCTATGCATTGAATTTTCGGTCTCTTTTATCTATGGATTGTGTTAGAATGGTATGTATGTGTTGCCGTTTTTAAAAAATGCGTTAGTTGAAGTGATTTTCGAAAAACTACTAATAAATTTAAACATTTAATCATGCTAGACTTCGTTTAAATATATTTGTACATACTATTTATTAGTATAAAAAGCAATGTGAAGTTTAGGAGATTAGTAAATTGCAATAAATTACAAAGAACAATTTCTAATATTTCTATCTATCTATTTTTTATTTATGGCAATCTGTCGACACAGGACAATTTAAAAATATTACTGTCAAATTCAAAATAGCAGACTACCGAAACATTTCAGTCATTGAATTGCAATTGTGAAGCAGTTGTGTACGAGACTAGCAATTTATGTCACTTTGACAATTGTAAGACAATGATGAAGTCGTTATGACGACACATTAATAGTAGACTACCAAAAACTTTACTATTGCACCATAATGGTACAATAATGGTACAGTTGTGACACCGTTGAAATACCCGACTCAGGGCCCTGTTAGTTATAATAATACTACGATTTTCAATTTAGTTGATCTTGATATGAACCCAGTTGATAAGTGTGCAAGTCTGTCTCGCTTTTGTTATTTACACATACACTGTGTGTGACGGGTTAAGAGGATACCAAAATAGCTTCGTGCATTTTTGTACGTACGAAGTTTTCATTGTTTCTTTAGATTGAATGGCTAGAGCTCTAATTTTTAAGTATATGTTTTTTCAATATATGATCTAGGATCGCAAAAACTCAGAAACGCGATTAAAAAAAGTTTTCTCGATAGAAAATCTTAGCGAAACAACCTCTCAATTTTTTTTTTTCATTTGTCGGTCTATTATCGCGTATTAACTAACGATCACATCCTCACATCCTCTGTGAGAGACAGAATTCTCTAGAAATAAACCCTAATATGGAAAAAGTATATTTAATAAATAAAGATATATTTTTGTAAATACCAATTCATTTATTCACAGACAAGTCATTATAATTTCATTCCTTCGTTGTTTGTAGAGGATTAGACGATGGGGAGACCTGGGGCAATGATTCCACCGTTGACAATTCCAGCTCCAAGAGTGTTGGCTAGGATGGGTGCACCGACACCCCAGCCCAATCCTGATCCGAGTACTGTGTTGACTCCAAGTGTTCCGTATCCAAGAGAACCAGTAGATACAAGTGTATTGGTGATGGCTGGTACTGCAGCAGGAGCAAGAACAGGTGTTTTTAGGAGAGTTGGTTGTGCAATGACGGTGCGGGTGATGGGCGCTGAGACCACCACTGACGGTGAAGTCCTGATGTCTATTCTGGTCTGTCGCGACACAGCTGCAGGTCCTGCAGCGGCGATGACCGGCGCTGATACTATACCAGGCGTCAATAGAGCAGAAGGTTTCGCTAGGGCAAATGCTGCCATTGATAAAAATACCACGAGCGACTTCATTGTTCTAACAGGCGAACTAGTGGACAGTCAAATTCAACTGATGCTTTCATTTGGACGATGTCTAGTATTTATAGTGCTTAATGTGTTATGGATCTATTATTCAAATGAAAGTCAAGTTCATTCAATAGTTATTTTTACTACTACTTAATATTTTTGCAAGAAATTAACTGAATTACATCAGATGCTTTGTTTGATTTTATACCGTCCGTTCTCGTATTGTTTTGAAGTACATTTAATATATCAGGCATAAAAAAGCAAATAATACTCAACATGTTAACAAATACTGAAGGAAAGTGAAATTTTTTGGGAAATTTCCATAAATATTTATTTAAAGTCATTATACACTGGTCCCAATAATTTCAAGTGTTCAAGGCTGTATATGAGCTCAAACAGATACTCATTTATTATTATGACTAACTGACCCAGCAGACGTTATTTTGTCATAAGAATGTTAAGGGTGGACAACCCTTATCACTTCTTTACTTATTATAAAACAAAGTCATTATTTTTGTATGTATGTCCCTGTGTCAGCTTATATCTTCAAAACTATGCAACGGATTTTAATGCGGTTTTTTTATACACAGTTATAAAAAACAGTCGTCTTCATGAACCATTTCATGAGGACGACTGTTTTTTATAATTTATTAAGTTTTGGTTTCCAGATTCCACATGTACGAATTTGCGGGCAACAGCTACAAGGGGTATGAAAAATAGATAGTATTCTGATTTACGAAAATCGGTCGAGCCATTTCGGAGGAGTAGGTATAATTACAAACACCGTGACAGGAGAATTTTATATATTAGAAGTTTAAATTCGGATAATTAATCGGTATCAAAAGCACCAAATAGTTATGATATTGGTATTACTTGTTATAAATAACTAGCAGTTGCCTGCGACTACCTTCGCGTGGAATTTTATATATTTTTTGCAACATTTTTCACGGCTGTTTTGCTCCTATTGGTCGCAGCGTGATGTTTTATGAAATCGAACCATTGCATTGGTTCCTGAGAGCATAGCGTTCAAACAAACAAACTCTTCAGCTTTATAATATTAGTATAGAAACGGGAATTTATAACAAAGCAACACTAGAAAATAAGAACATAATGACTGATGGAATATGTTTTACTTGTTACTATTTAAACATTTTGAACTTGACCGTCATTTTAATACGAGTGCACAACACATGCTATATATACGTATGTCGTCTGAAAGAAAGCATCAGTTGTATTTAAATTGAGAGTTCATTATACAACCTATTAATTTAAACAATACAATGAAGTCTCTGTTGGTATTATTATCAGCGGCAGCGTTCGCTGTGGCGAAGCCCTCAGCTGTGTTGTCTGGCGGCGTGATATCAGCGCCTCTGGTAGCGGTCAGCCCCGCGGCAGTGTCGCAACAGTCCAGAGTTGACATCAGGTCGTCGCCCCCGGTGGTGCTGAGTGCGCCCGTCGCGCCGCTCGTCGCACAGCCAGCTCTGCTGAAGGCGCCTATCCTCGCTCCCGCCGCACTCTCTACTGTGTCGCGCATTGACATCAACGAGGCGCCCGCCCTCAGCACCACCCTCGTGTCTGCTGCTCCTCTCTCATACGGAACTGTAGGAGCACTAGGATACAACACGCTGCTCCCAACTAAACTGGGACTTAGATACGGCGCACCTGTCCTAGCCAACCCTCTGGGTACTACAGTAGTAAACAATGTTATCACTGACACCGGTGTCCCGCTGTCTTTAGTTTAATTTCAAAAAAATTAAACAATAAAATTGTTACAATACAAATTTTTTGTTTATTTATTGTATTTGATTAAGAAGAGAGCCGACTCGCAGATTATATGCTACGAAACGCATTTACCTCCGGAGGCATCGATGAGCTCACGTTAGCTGTAAACATAGACCTTGACGTCTAATTCTGTAAGAGACCGTTTATGTCTGTACCATTTTACCAAAAGTAACAAAAAAGTAATCCTTTGTAATTGTCCCATAACTACATCTACGTAAATGGTATGGTTCTCATGTTTGCAATAACGTAACTTATAACTTATCTTTCGACGTCGAAAAACTAAAGAAGTGCAACCCTCTTGGTACTATGCAATCACCTGAGTTGAACTCATATGGTGTAAACTGTAATAACTTAATGTTAATTTAATTAATTCAACCTAGAGGCGAGTACATGAATGTTACGATCGAACCTCAAGAAGTTTAATGTAATTTTTTTAAGAATATTGTTTACCAGGGTGATATCGCGTAATAGGTAAAGAATTACTTATTCTTTGCCTATTAAGTATTTTATTATTTGAGCTTGAATTTAAGTCTCCATTGGGAGACTTAAATTCTTTGAGTTTCATTTCATTCATCTAAGATCTGTGAAGTTTCCTTTAAGCCTCTCCTTAAATTAAACTTATACAAGAGACTTGACTCTTGCTCGGATCTGCCTTTGTTTGCGAAAAAGATAGACTTTTCTAAATCTAAGTATTTTATGGTATTTAGATAAGAAACAGAGAATTCTTTAATTGACTTTTCTGAAAAAAGAGGTCGAGTTTTCCGCAGAGATAGATTCAAAAAAATTTCTCGATACTTGGTCTCAGTCTCACTACTACGCTGCTGCTGTTTTTTGCTTGGCATCGAGCAACGCGCGACGTAGTGCAAGTATTGATCAAACGACTACTCTTTCACATACTTGTTAGTACCAGTAAAAATAATGGAAAAACCAGAAAAAACTGAATTAACATACGAGTACACTAAATTAAGGAGAGATTATGGCAGGCAAACTTTGTTTGAAGATCGTGGCCCTGAAATGTTGATCAGCATACCAAATAATCCAGGCTTCTATAAAGATTATATTCTACGTAACCCGGTACATGTCGGAGTACAAAATACGCCGTCTATGTCCGAACACTGGGTGAATTCTGTGCGGTATGTGTCACAAGATAAAAAAAAATATAAAGGTCTTATTTATTATAGTTATATTTTATTTACGAATAAGTGTAACAGGACTCAGATACAATTAAGTCACATATTGGTATGATGTGTATATTACGTTCCAGAGCTGAATACACAAATTCTGGAATAAATCACGTTGAGGGAGGATGGCCTAAGGATATCAACATGAATGATCCGGAAGCAACACAGAGATACCGGCGTAAAATTGAAAAGGATGATGCCTATATTCACGCTGTCATGCATTTGGGCCACGTAAGTTAAAATATTACCAAGTAAGTTGCTGAATGATGTTTTGTCTCTGCTTACATAAGCTTTAAAACAACATCATAAGTCCATTTTAAATGGGCCTAGTGGTAGTGTTTTCATGCTGTTCACGAGTACTCGTAGGTAAGTATGTACTTATTATATTTAAATTTTATTCTTTACAGAGTATGGAGCACAATATACTTCAAAATAACGCAGTTGATATGTACGAGGTATATAATGTAGACTTGCCGTCTATTCCACCCGTAGAAAAGAGTAGTTGCCACACTGTAAACGTATACCGCGAGCCTGGAGCCAGGCGGCCTGTGAGATCTCTCTCGTGGCAGTCGGATGGAGGAGCAAGACTGGCGGCAGCTCATGCTGATTTGGAACTATTAAAGAGCTCCAGAAATCCGCAATACTCTTATATTTGGGACATAGGTAGGTTCGCACCTCTGCTTTAGCTATCATTGATTTATTTTTAGGTGAAGAAACGTAATTACATATTTACGGTTTTCTATTGCTAATTACTACTAATGGATTCTTATTTTACGTTTATTTAATAGTGAAATAATTAAGAATATAACTATTTAAAAAATAAAGCTGCGCTCATTTATTCTTTTCACAGAAAACGCAAATGCACCAGAACTAATAATTAAACCTCCACAACCACTACTAGATTTTCAATACAATCCTCGTGATCGAGATATCTTAGTTGGTGGAATGATCAATGGACAGGTACATAACTGATTAGTGACCACTTTATAATAAGACCAGTCGGTAAAGTTCCTTTATGCGTCGCGTCGCATAGATTTTTTAAAGTCTCTTTTTCGCCCTCCAGCCCATTAACTTTCAACTGTTATGCTCGGGCCTCATGCACTTCGGGAGTGTATTTGGTTTTTATGCCGCGGTGACCAGGCGAGTTGGCATAGGTTTTAATTTCGAGATTTCCGTCTTTCACAGAATTTTATCTGCTTATATTATCTCTTAGCTGGCTCTTCCTTCTCCAGCCCATTTACGTCCCACTGTTGGGCACGGGCCTCCTCCACTTTGGGAAGGCTTATGGGCTACTGTGCCGCGCTGACCAGGCGTGTTGGCACAGGGTTTATTTTCGAGTTTTCCGTCTCTCACAGAATTAAGATGTTATCTGTGTGCAATATCCTTTAGCTGACTTTTACAGCACCCTTGGGAGGAGATGGGGTGGTGACACTTGTATTCTTAATCCGTCACCACACGGATATAATAGCTGGCTCTTACTTGTTCTTAATCCGCCAATATACGGATATCTTCTTATATTTTAAACTTATTAAATCTTGAAAGTGTAAACAAATCCAATGCTGCAGTTACCACCTATGTTATGTTTGGAGGAAAAGCATAATAAATATTCATGGACATTTCACACAACCTCCTCTGGTCCCAAGCTAAGCCTATATGCTTGTGTTATGGGTACCAGAATACGGATATAATACATAAACTACTTTTCTTTTGTAAATACATACTTATAATACAAATAGTAAACACCCAGACGCAGTACAAACATTTATATGACAATTAAAAACATCACACAAATTATTGTCCTGACCGGGAATCGAACCCGAGACCTCGTGAACGGCAGTCCGTTACATGGACCACTAGACCACGAGGCCCGTCAAAATATGTTTTCATAATAATATGTTTTATGTGCAGGTCGGTTGGTGGGATACACGGAAAGGTGAAGAGCCAGCAGGTATATGTCCTCCACATGTAGCTCATCGAGAACTTGTACGAAATGTATTATTTATTAATTCCAAAACTGGAGCAGAATTCTTCTCTTCGTCTCCAGATGGTGTTGTGAAATGGTGAATTGTTACGGTACTTAAAGTGCCGCTTAAGACGAGAGCGGTTTTTTCGCAATGCCTATCATGAGGCCCTTGCGATAGTTGTATTAAATTTAAGTTATATTATAGGTGGGATACAAGGAATATGAGCGAACCATCAGATTCCATGATTATAGATATTGTGAAAACAGTGACTGATACACAAAGCATTGATAATGCTATCGGGATATCGGCTCTCGAATATGAACCGACAATACCCACAAGGTATGTTAATATAATAATATTTATATTTTAAAGAAAGTATACATGCGCTATGTGTTTAATTTCAGATTCATGGTTGGGACAGAAACAGGACTGGTTATTGGGGGGAACCGAAAAGGTAAAAATGCCGTAGAGAAGCTTCCAACGAAGGTATGTCCAGAAGTTTAGTATTGGCATGTATTTTGATTCAAAATAAATTAATATTTAATATTGTCATTTATTCAGTATGAAGCACATCTAGGACCAGTGTATGCACTTCAAAGAAACCCAACGTTTCTCAAAAACTTCCTAACTGTGGGTGATTGGACAGCACGTGTTTGGAGCGAGGATTGTCGTGAGTCCTCCATTTTATGGACTTATTCTCACCGTACAAAGCTCACTGACGGAGCTTGGAACCCTATAAGGTAAGGCTTTTTAAGGGCAGTTGCTCTTCTCCCCTAAAGACAAAAATAGTCAATCTATAAACCTAATACATTTCTTACTTTTCTCGAAAAACATTGCCCGCACTTAACGCCTTTGTGAACAGGACAGACAAAAAAAAAATTCTTTCCTACTCTTTACAAATTGTTAGGTTTTCGTGCATGTTGGTGACGCAGTGGGATGGTTGCTTGTCATGTTGGGATTTGTTACGAAGAAGGAGTGCACCTATAGTCACTGCACAAATCTGTGACGAGCCATTACTTAGACTTCGTCCACACGAAGGTGTAAGTTGTTTACTAGTTAAAGATATTCTACTACTTTGATAGTCAAACAATATTTACGAACTTGTATTACTCATTTTATCTCATTCGCAGGGTTTATTTGTGGCGTGCGGTAGCAGTAAAGGAACGGTATATTTAGCTGAACTATCACAGAATCTTGGCACAGCTGATAAGAATGACAAACAACTCTTAACCCATGTAAGAGAATAGGTAGTAGAACAAATTAGACAGTAGACTAGTTTTAAAGACCTGAGATCGCACGAACCCATAACCCCCCATGAGTGACGTAGCCCACAACACACGTAATAATTAATTGATCATTCTGTCCTAGGTATATTCTTGCAAAATTTTGTTTTAATGAAGCCTTTCTTAGGTTTTAGATCGTGAAAACAAGCGAGAGCGTATTTTAGAAGCACGTATGCGTGAATTGAGACTGAAGATGAGACAAGACAACGCCGCAGCAGGAGCACAGCAGACCACTGACGCTGAAGTGCCGCCCAATGATAGAGATATCGAGGAGGCTACCGCTGAATACTTGCAGACTATCAGCGAGTTGCAGGCACAACAAAAAGAACTATAACATCGTTACCGACATTTAAATAGAATATTATAATGGGCGTGGCCACTAATATTTCAAGGAATAGGCAATCTATTTATAGTAGAAAAATCAAAAGAATACAAAAATCGTCATCGTAATCTAGTTATAGAGAGCACTAAATAATATTTTACCTTTTTAAAGTCAAAGCTATTCAATATATACTTAATATTATAAAGCTGAAGATTTTGTTTGTTTGAACGCGCTAATCTCAGGAACCACTGGTCCGATTTGAAAAATTCTTTCAGTTTTGGATAGTACTTTTATCGAGGAAGACTATAAGCCATATAACATCACGCTGCAACGAACAGGAGCGAAGCAGTAGTGAAAAATGTTGCAAAAACGGGAAAAGTTTTCTAAATTCCTCGCGTACGGAGTTGCGGGCAACAGCTAGTTGAATAATAAAGTACATATTTATCTTTCTTTTAATAAAGGTTTTTATCAGGTCACCTCACTGACAATAAAAATAAATATGTTGTTTATACAAAAGTTCTTTTATTAAACATTTTAAGTCACTATGAGATAATTGATATTTAATTTTTCTAAAGTTTTATGTTTATTTACAACAAAGATTTCTTTTTGTAGAAAAGAAAAAATATATAAAATTTAGTTAGGTTAAATAAAATACTAATGGTCTTATTCATAATGACTTATCGGAGGATTAAAAGGAGATTTTGTCGGAGAGATAATAAACGTTTTAGCGTAGAAAGACTATTATGAATAACAAGTAGTGACAATTTTCGCGAACTTTTAAACCTCCGATAAGTCATGTGTCTAATGTAAAATACTAAACAAAGGTGTCGATTCTGTGTCCAAGAACGTAACTAAACTTAACTAAAAATTGATTTATTCCTGTCAAATCTCACTTTCTTATTCTGAAAGTCACAACTTCACTTAAATTAAGTTTGACAGGACCAAAATTAGTCAATCTATAAAATTTAGTGATAATGCTATTCTGGTGTACATCATAAATGTCAAAAAATCACTTAATTTAGTGAGTTCTCGACTTATTTAGTCGGGATATGAGTAGGTGCCGACTTAAATTCACTAAATTTTATCATGGCTTTTTGAACATTAAAAATTGATTTTCTGATTAAATATTGAATAATAAATGTTTGTTAGCAAATAAAAAATATTTATAAATTTAAATTATACTTGATAAATTAAATATTGGCGCCAAAATTGAGGTTAAACAAAGCGCGAAAAACAGACGAATCACAGTCAAGTGCGGAGATTCGTAGAACTAATTATTTAGGTATTTCTTTGTTTACTTAATTTTTGTCGAAATAGTTTTGTAATTTACATACGTAATATAATACGTATTTTTACTTAGCCATAGAATTCTAAGACATCATATATTATGTAAGTATACAAGTTATCGTAAAAATATTATAAACATATATAATTTAATACAAAGTGAACGATTTTGAGGTTAATGGCGTCTAATGATAAATATAACTTTTTTCCAGGTCATGCAGGGGAAAATAAATATCCAGTTGGTGGCCTAATGGAAAATTGTGGTCCAGTACCTATAAATGCAGTTGCTACCAATTATATTAAGTGAACTACAGGAAAAATCTAGAAATCTTTGGAACCATAGTTTGGAACATTGAAACTAGTGATAAAAAATGTGTATTTGTGTGTGTCTGCCTAAAGTTATGTAAATATCATTAAATAGTAGAAATAATAATTGTAGCCGGTCTTAAAACTATACCTACCAAATGGTGCTACTTGATCTGTGATACTTAATAAGGTTTCTAACAGTTTGTCTCTAGAACAGTGAGCTATATTTTTTATCAGTAGGTTTCTAAATTTATTATTAAAAATAACTAATGAAGAAATGAATAGAATCAGCCAAGCCAAGCCAGAGAGTTCAGTGGACCAACATTTATTTATATGTACTCGGAAAACATTCAGATTTATTTAGTAAAACATGTATTTAAACAAATATTGCATTTTTATTTGTATAATAAGTAAGTATTAAGCCTCTTACTATATCAAAAAGTAATGTGTTATGCATATATGTAATTTATTGGAATTCTTAACATTCTAATAATCCATATAGATTGTTTGTAAGAATTCATAGATACATAAATACTGTTTTGTAGCTTATAGCTAGATCAGAATACATAACACATAGGCTATATTATAGTAACCACTAGTAGGCTTAGCTAAGTTAGAAATAAAGTATATAATTTATTGGAATTCTTAACATTCTATTAATCTAAATATGTTTGTAAGAATTCATGGATATATGTTGCCCTTAAGAAAAGACTATGATGAATTAATTACTGTTGTGTAGCTTATAGATCAGAATACTTAACATATACAACTACATACTGAACTTAACACACTTTTATAAGTTATAAATAAAAGTAGAAATAAATTATTAGGTTCATTTAATATCTCTTGCATAATTATACACCACATGATATCACAAATTTTTATAAATACAGATTTTCATGTTTCCATAAATACACTTTTTGGCTTTTGTCATTGTTATCTTGATAATTATGAGTTTCCGTCATCAATTTATGGTAGATGAGAAGTAAATATTTGCTTATAAGCATATTTTTCCTTAGTTGCTGTAATTATTTACACTAAACACCTATTAAAATAAATAATTAACGAATTTAATTGTTTGTTTTTTGTATAAAGTAATCAAGGAAAGTAATATAGGCATACCACAGAGTAAAAGTAGTGCTAATCACTCCACAGATAACCTAAAAGATTTGATGCTCACTATGCTCATATCTAAGATGAGAAATACACTGAAATAAGGCCGCCAACTAATTAAATTATTAATAAATGTTCATAACAATGATGCAGAAATAGTTGTAAATATTTATAAATACCTATATTGCTCAAATAACGTTTGAAAAGGAATTTTATATTAGTTATTTTTTTATTCATTCATTCATTCGTTCACTATAAAAGGCATTTTTGTCTGTTAGTGGGCAGCTTTAAATGATTATGTCAAAATCAAATAAGTGCTGTCAACTAAAATTTTAAGTTTAATTTCTGTTTGAAACAGAATAGGTTTATCACTAAAACCAAACTAAAAATAGTTTATTTATGGTTAAGTTTAGTGAAGTTGGACTTGCACTGGAATCGACACCAATATATGTTACACAAATACGTTTTGTAAAGTGAATTGCTTTCATGAAACATATATGAGCAATCGAATTCATATAATAGTAATGGCCAGAATAGAAGACCAAATAAATAATGGATAAACTGATTGAAAACCTTAGAATTATAATAGTGAATGTTGTAAAACAGCAAAAACCTTAGGCCGGCATTGATCCAACACGTACTAGAGCAAAGCTCATACATATTGTGTACGGACACTGACGTCTTTTAGTGTGCGTAAAGTTTCTTATTATAAAAACTGTGTATAGACTAACGATTTTGATTAATATTAATGCGTACAACGAAATATCCAATAAATCAAAATACACCATCGTTGATTTTATTTTAGTTATGGTTTTGACGCATCAGAATTGGCCTCAATGGCAAAAAAATACCATATGTACACTTTATAACGTAAATTACTTAATTACAATAAAACTAGGTTCTAATAATACAATAGTAAAACCCAGTGCCGGATTAGCCACGTAGCAAGAGTAGCAAATGCTACGGGCCCCGCGACTCGGGGGGCCCCGCGGTCTAATACCTGTCTGACCGTAAAAAAATATCAATTTATAATACACGTACCGTAAAAAAAATACACGTACCTACCACGAGAAACGTTGGTATCAAAATCTACAACAATAATTTAAAATTTTACCACGTTTCTACAATTGAGCGCTGGCTACACCAAAAGTTGTGTTGTACTGCTTGCACTGCGCTACACGCAAGTTGGTAGCACGGCAAAACTAACAGGGGAATCCCCTGATATTGTCATCGAACGAGCTAGTCGTAACAACCCGATCAAATAAAATAGGATTCAATCGACTATCAAACAATAAGAAAATGCTGTACATTTATGTTTGGCACAACATAAAAAAACTTTTAAAAGGACTTTAGATGTGAGCCATTCTTGAGAAAAGTTGTTTTGACATTGCTTCGAGTACTGTTTTTAGTTTTCTAACCTGACTTTGCGCTGTAAGCAAAAGCAACTCATACGATTATCTATTTTAAAACACAGTAGAAGAGTTTTTGTTTTTGTACGTAGTAAATGAAGTAAAGCATAAACGAAAATAATTTCACTTAAGGTAAGATATTTTACTAGTTATGTTTTGCATATTCACTTCAAATTATTTTTAGTAACTCTTAACATTTGCGGAGTCAAACTTTATAAACGCATATAAATAAAAACAAATACCTCAATCTCATTAATTTTCGTTCATTTAAGTTGTTTAAAGAAAGTTACATTTCATGTCCTTTAAAAAAAATTATTATTCTATGCAACATTTTTGATTATTTTAATGTCGTATTAAATTTGATTCCTTTTATAAAACTTTTGTAAGTTATTTAATACATATAAATAGCATTTGTCAAGTTATTTTTTTTTATTTATAACGTTGGATAAATAAATGTACAGTCGAGCCTTTCACATAGACTCCATTTGCTTCACATAAAACGAATGGCATGGTTGGTAGTGAGCCTGCCTGCGGCGTCTGAGGCCCCGGTCCGAATATCGGCGAGATAAACAATTAATTAAAAAAATATTTGTCTAACCATAGGTAACATGAGCAGCAGATCTAGAGATACCGGTCGACACTATGCTTCTGGAAGTGCTAAGCGTAAAGCAAAAGACGAAAAGGAAAAAAAGAACGAAGCTGTTTTATCAAAAACACGTAAGCTGTTCGACTTTTTTAATGTTCAGAGTGATGTTGCTGAATCTACTGAAAGCAAAACATACAGAAGTTGCATCTCATTGTACATATAATAGTGGTACTACTACTGTTTCTAATGAAACTACATTTTCTACAAGTGATGCTGTAGCTGAAGAGACAGCAATTCCTTCTAATTTAGTTATATCATGCTCTAGCCAAAGAGAAGTTAAAAGCACAGCCAGTACTCTTGATCCAGAGCCGTCATGTTCAAGCCAAAAAGCAGTCGATGGTATATTATTGCATGATTTCACTACAGTTTCAAGTCTAAAACAAAACGAAAGTAAAATATACTCCAACGATATTGGTGAATGGCCGAGCAACTTCGATAGAGATTATTGGATTGCAAAAGGAAGCAGCGAACTGCAACATATGGATAGCGATTTTTTGTCTTCAAAGAAAATTTACGAAAAAGAAAATAAGCCACGATTCTGCCAAAAGTCCTTTTTCAGCTATAAACATAAACTAACGAATAAAACTCATGTCAGAGACTGGTTGTGTTATTCGGAAACCAAAGGACGACTTTTCTGTTTTGTTTGCAAAGTTACGAATTCAGATACTTCGTCACCACGGTTTACGAAAGATGGATTAGATGACTGGAAGAATGCGCACAATTTGTTGACAAGACATGAAGAAAGCACTCCACATAGACAAGCCATAATTTCGCTGGTAAATCTCAAAAACAAGAATACGCGTGTTGATTCTCAACTTGTGAGCCAAATTGAGACTGAGCAAAATTATTGGAGGCTACTCTTAAAACGAATCATTGCAGTAATAAAGTTTTTAGCAGAACGAGGTCTTGCGTTTCGGGGTATTGACGAAATTGTTGGTTCCCCCCACAATGGCAATTATTTAGGCTTATTAGAATTAATAGCCCAATTTGACGCTTTTATGGCTCAACATATTCAAAGTTATGCTAATAAAGGAAAAGGACATACGTCATATTTATCAAAAACAACTTGTGAGGAATTTATTCATCTAATTGCATCAAGCATACTGGATCAAATAATTTGCGAAATTAAGAGATGCAAATACTACTCAGTTTCATTGGATTCTACTCCAGATATTTCGCATGTAGACCAACTGACTCTGATAGTGCGCTATGTTCTACCATCTGGACCAGTGGAAAGATTCGTTAAGTTCTTAGACATGGAAGGTCATACTGCTGAACAACTCGCTCAAAGTTTATTAGATTTCTTAAGTGAGAGTGACATTGATATCAAAGATTGTCGTGGGCAAAGCTACGATAATGCCAGCAACATGAGTGGGAAATACTGCGGCTTACAAGCACGAATTAAGGAAATAAATAAATACGCAGAATATATTCCCTGTCTTGCACATTCCTTAAATTTGGTTGCTAAGTGCGCTGCAGACTGCTGTACAGAAGCATTACTTTTCTTCGATTTCGTTGAAAACCTCTACACGTTTTTTTCTGCTTCTACCTACCGATGGAGTCGTCTCACGAACGCTTTGAAAGATTCTACTTCAAAAATTCCGATTTTGAAAAGGTTATCGGACACTAGGTGGTCAGCCAGAGCTGATGCTACGAAGGCGCTTTTATGTGGTTTTATCACTATTAAGCAAGTTTTGGAAGACATTTTCAATAATGTAGATCAAAAAGCAGAGTGCCGTAATAAAGCTTACGGACTAGTTTCAACGATGAATAAGTTAGAAACGGGAATAATGACAATTATGTGGAACCGAATCCTAGAACGCTTGCAAGCGACTAGTGCTTCGCTGCAGTCGTCTGATCAAGACCTTAACACAGGATACGCCCTTTATGAAACAGTATATGCCTACGTACAAGCAATGCGATCTACATTTTCAGATGTTGAGGCAAAAGCCAAAGATCTGACCGACTGTGAAGAGTATCAGCAACAGACTTCAAGACGAAGCAAGCGGAATACAAAGTACGACCATTTCACCGGCTCTACTACACTCGACAACTTTGTTGAAAATCAAACACCTGGACAACGTTTTGAAATTCAGGTGTTTATTGTCATTATTGATAACGTACTGTCTGCTTTAACTAAACGTATGGAAGCATATCATGAAATTACTGGTGTTTTTGGAATATTTCGACAGCTAAAATCCCTTACAACAGAAGAGATTTTGGAAAACGCCTCACGTATGGTCAGTGCTTACGAAGATGATTTGGAAAGTAGCCTAGGCGACGAATTAGTGCAGTTCGCTGAACTGCTGAAAACAGATGTGGCTACTGTTATTGATAGCAAGAAACAAGAGTCTCTGGAACTGCAATTTTATAAACTTTTATTAAATAATTCCTTAGAATCGTGTTTCCCAAACGTAGAAATTGCCTTGCGTATTTACTTGTCTCTCATGATCACTAACTGCAGTGGCGAACGTTCTTTTTCAACGTTAAAACGTATTAAAAACGAGTTAAGAAACACGATGGGCCAAGAACGTCTTAATCACCTTACTTTGATGAATATAGAGTATAATTTGCTTAAAGAAGTCGATAGTGAAAGTGTTATCTCTAAATTTGCCCATATTAAATGCAGAAAAGTTTATTTGTAATAGTTTTGTTTTATTTAATACCCTTTAACTTGAGAAACTATAGCAAACGAAGGGCCTCTTGACAGAATTTGCTACAGGCCCCGCGCTGGCTTAATCCGGCACTGGTAAAACCGCAGACTTACCAGATGTAGGGTCTAAGGTTACATCACTCAGTAAGCTTGAAGACACATACAAGTTAATGTGTGCGTGAAAATTTATCTATGACTAGCTGTTGCTGGCGACTCCGTCCGCGTGGAATTAATAAAAATTTTATTTTCGCAATAAAAGGTAGCCTATGTCCCTTCTCAGGGTCTAAAGATTGTCTGTGCCAAATTTCATCAAAATCGGTTGAGAGGTTTAAGCGGGAAAGCGTAACAGACAGACAGACAGAGTTACTTTCGCATTTATAATATTAGTAAGATTTATAAGATACAGGCTATACGTTATATGAAACGTCATTATTCTATGTAGTACGATTTAGCCAGGCTAAAGTTAGGTATCATTCATTTTAAACATCAACCCATCACGGGTATGTCTGTGAGTGTAACAAGTACATTATTATCCACATTTTTGATAACCAGCTACAATATTTAAAAAAGTAATTTGTTCATTTTTAAGCGATTGCTAAAAGGAAAATATTTTTTTATTTTTTTTTTTTGGAATTTTTGTATACATATATGTTACATGACCAATCTAACGAAAACTTCCGATTAAAAAAAAATCTCCCTTTCTATTAAGGGCCTACATCAATATCATCGCCGACACGTACATATTAACACAGCCAGTAGGCACAGAAAATGAAGAATTAGGGATACTTTTCCTATTTACTCAAAATCTACTAAATATATTTTAATTCTGATCTACGTGTTTCTATACATAATAGTTTCCTATGTTTTTAAAGTTATTTCATTAGTTAATACGCGATAATAGACCGACAAATGAAAAAAAAAAAAATTTGAGAGGTTGTTTCGCCAAGATTTTCTATCGAGAAAACTTTTTTCAATCGCGTTTCTGAGTTTATGCGATCCTAGATCATATGTTGAAAAAACATATACTTAAAAATTAGAGCTCTAGCCATTCAATCTAAAGAAACAATGAAAACTTCGTACATAGAAAAATGCACGAAGCTATTTTGGTATCCTCTTAAGTTAATCTAATAACAAAAACCTAGGGAAAATCAGGCATTCATTTATTTTATAGACACCTGAATATAATAATATAAATATAAATATTCATTGACATTTCACACAACGTCCTCTGGTCCCAAGCTAAGCTTATATGCTTGTGTTATGGGTACCAGAATACGGATAGAATACATGATACTACTTTTCTTTTGTAAATACATACTTATAATACACAGAAACACCCAGACGCAGTACAAACATTTGTCCTTGTCATATATTTTTAACTACCTAGTTTCGGTTTGTAAGGAAAAATTTATACTATTTTCTTCATTACATTACAAAATAAAAGTCAATTAAACCGGTCCCGCCGTACAAGTTTTAGCGAACGTAAAGTAATTGAGAAGATTTATTGGCTGTCGGTTTTTAGTTTACTTAAAACAACTAAAACTTGTCTTATAAATAATAGCTATTTCGCGCAATTTTGTACTATATATAAACATAATATATAGCCCATAGCACTCCCAAGTGTTACTTCCTATCAATAAAACAAATTAAAACCGGACAATTACACTTGATTTTAAACTTACGCGATTACAACTCATAATTTGTTAATATTACCGTTACTTTAATCACGTTAATTATTGTTAACCTGTTGCTGCTGACTGGACATCACATTTTTATAATTATACTAGCTGACCCGGCAAACGTTGTTTTACCATACTAAAAAAAAAATGGTTTGAAAAATAGATGTTGGCCGATTCTCAGACCTAGAGGATATGTACACAAAATTTCAGGAAAATCGGTCGAGCCGTTTCGGAGGAGTACGGTAACTAACACTGTGACACGGGAATTTTATATATTAGATGTAGCGAATTTCTTGGCTGTAATCTAATCTGTTTAAAAATGTGTGTTTTGTTAGTGCAATAAAAGTTTTTCTTTCTTTCTTTCTTAAAAAGGTTTAATACCCAACTCTGGAGCAAAGTTATTAAACCTTTTTAAAAATATTTAATGTGATTACAGTCACGGACAGTTACTTACGGAGATTACCCCCTACATACATATTAAAAAAATTTACGTCTTTATTAATAGTATACCATTATAAAAAGTAAGTTTTTTTACATAAAAAATAATTAAAACTAATCATATAAGTACATAATAAGTTAATCTCAATTAGTTGATATGTTATTTTAACTATTTTGTTTGTGAAACGCTATGAAATTCCATTTAGATTCAATATTAGCGCCTACACCGGTCGTACTTCGACTAAATACATCGTTATGTCTTTGTAGTACATGATGTACTGTGGCTTGTGATACGTGTGGGAATAAAGCACGTACATACGATAATACGTAGTCGAGACTTGCACCTTGAGGATGTACCTGGAAGTTAAACAAAATATTTGTACCAGTTTTGCCAAAGGGCACACAGGCGAAATAAGCCATTTTCGTGGTCATATCAAAATAACCAAAGTTTATTTTTGAAATATACATAAAGTACGATACTCAATAAAATTCAATGGTAAAAATTATTTAATTGTGTAGAGAATGTTATAGGCTAACAGTAAATATAGAAATTGTATCCGACTTCATCCGATTTTCTATAAAATGTTACGTACGTTTCCCGCATTAAGGAAAATAGTCTAAAAATGTAACAACGCAAAATGACTAAAATATTACGAAATCTTGTAGGCACTGGTAATAAACCATTGTCATGACTTTTTTAACTATTACAAGGCATGGTCTTTAATTTAATTAAATACCAGCTAATAACCGCAGTTTCACCAGCGAATATAGTTACTAAGCCCGCCCTCCACAAATATACACAAAACCTTAACAAATTGTACAAGAAAAGTCATCCTCTTGAACTGCACTATCTATTAAAAAAAGCCGCATCGAAATCTGTTGGGTAGTTTCGAAGATATTTAGATTTATACATTTTTTGTTCCTTTCACTTTTTTTGAACTCTCAACTCCGTGAATGGCAGTTTGTTACATAACCACTAGACCACGAGGCAAGATAAAAATGAGAAAGGTACTCTGTCTGTGGGTTCTGTTACTGCTCTTTATCAAATTTTTTTAATCTTTTGTGTTAATTTTTAGGGTTCCGTACCCAAAGGGTAAAAACGGGACCCTATTACTGAGACTTCGCTGTCCGTCCGTCCGTCCGTCCGTCTGTCACCAGGCTGTATCTCAAGAACGGTGATAGCTAGAGAGTTGAAATTTTCACAGATGATGTATTTCTATTGCCGCTATAACAACAAATACTAAAAATAAAATAAAACAAATATTTAAGGGGGGCTGCCATACAACAAACATGATTTTTTTACCGTTTCTTGCTCGATACTAATAACGTTGCCTTATGTTGCATAGATAATGGTACGGAACCCTTCGTGCGCGAGTCCGACTCGCACTTGACCAATTTTTTCGGTACAGTTAACAGAAATAGTGCAGATATATTAACAGTATAATCTTACCTGCAAGAATGCTGACATCACACCAATAAGTTTCGCTTCACCGCAGCCAGTTTCAATAGTGTCTTTCAGATGTACTTTGGAATCCAACTCTTCGGGCATTGGAGGCAGTGGTGGTGCCTTTTCGCCTGGCGATGCCTGAAAAACAAGATCAAGTATTTATTGAGCATGAGCCACTGCTCTACTATGCCCATAGTAGAGCAGTGGCTCATGCAACGGAATGCCGTTTACAAGTTCACAGCTACAAGTTCGGACAATTGGCATTGTTCATTTTTTTTTACTCTTAATTCGAAAACCATTTCGGGGAATAGAGTTTCTGATCATGATCTATTAGTTTTTTTCGGAAAATTTGGTATATTAACGATTATTTTTCCAAAAAAGCAAATGATCTCTATTTGCCCTTGAAATGAAGGACTTAAAATATTAAGGCGTTTTTAGGGATATACTACTCTGTGGTGGAGTTGAAATTGGTCTATTATATCAACTTGGCAACTTTGAAGAGATATAATATTGAAATTAGTTGCATATAGTTTATATTTTCAAAAAAATATATAAAAACAGCAGATCAAAAATTATGAACAATCCCAATTATTTGTGTAGTTATTTATGACAAAAAAAAAACAACATCACAAAAAATAATCGTAGTTTATATTGTGGTAGGCGTCGCGAGCAAAAGAATCTAAGTTACTAATAACAAAGAGATAAAGTTTTATTTTTTCTCCGTGTGGTGACGGATTAAGAATACAAGTGTCACCACCCCATCTCCTCCCAAGGGTGCTGTAAAAGTCAGCTAAGGGATATTGCACACAGATAACATCCTCTGTGAGAGACGGAAAACTCGAAAATAAACCCTGTGCCAACACGCCTGGTTAGGTTAGGTTAGGCCGTGCTAACAGTAACCAATTTCACCACTACCATCATAGACACAGTACTAATAAAGATTAACAATTCCCATACTTTGGCATGTTCGCCATAAAATGCACGCTAAATCTAGGTGGCGCTGTTCACTAGCGTAACAACTTGTATAAAACGGACGTTGCAATAAGATACGTTTAGACAGAAAAAAATTAACTTAAATTAAAAGTCTAATACATATTTAATATGTTACATTCAACGAAAAAATACAATAATAATTATTTTCCACTGATTAGTACATGCAAATAACCTCTTACGATAAAATAACCTCTTGCGATAGATGGCAGATGATTCGCTTCAATGATCGCTTTGTTATTTTTAACACAGTTTTTAACTAGATGGCATTTTAATATATTTAAATCATTGATTGGTGTTACAATAATTGGTCAAGTGCGAGTCGGACTCGCGCACGAAGGGTTCCGTACCATTATCTATGCAACATAAGGCAACGTTATTAGTATCGAGCAAGAAACGGTAAAAAAATCATGTTTGTTGTATGGGAGCCCCCCTTAAATATTTATTTTATTGCATTTTTAGTATTTGTTGTTATAGCGGCAATAGAAATACATCATCTGTGAAAATTTCAACTGTCTAGCTATCACCGTTCTTGAGATACTGCGTACCGAACCCTAAAAATCATGTTTGTTGTATGGGAGCCCCCCTTAAATATTTATTTTATTTTATTTTTAGTATTTGTTGTTATAGCGGCAATAGAAATACATCATCTGTGAAAATTTCAACTGTCTAGCTATTACCGTTCTTGAGATACTGCGTACGGAACCCTAAAAATCATGTTTGTTGTATGGGAGCCCCCCTTAAATATTTATTTTATTTTATTTTTAGTATTTGTTGTTATAGCGGCAATAGAAATACATCATCTGTGAAAATTTCAACTCTCTAGCTATCACCGTTCTTGAGATACAGCCTGGTGACAGACGGACGGACGGACGGACGGACGGACGGACGGACGGACGGACGGACGGACGGACGGACGGACAGCGAAGTCTCAGTAATAGGGTCCCGTTTTTACCCTTTGGGTACGGAACCCTAAAAACTATTATTATTATTTTAGGGTATTAAATATTAGTAAGTTTTAAGAACAATAATATATTTATAGTTTTATAAAAAAAACAAAAAAAGGTTGAAAAGATAAAAAGTTACAAACTAAATTATCTCATAAAAATCATCAAATTGGTTTATTAAAAAACAGGTAGTATTTATTTGGGTTCAAGGTCAAGCTTGTTAAAACAAATAGTGATGCGCCACTTGATTTCGACGTTTTTAGGGTTCCGTACCCAAAGGGTAAAAACGGGACCCTATTACTGAGACTTCGCTGTCCGTCCGTCAAACAAATTGGTCAAGTGCGAGTCGGACTCGCGCACGAAGGGTTCCGTACCATTATCTATGCAACATAAGGCAACGTTATTAGTATCGAGCAAGAAACGGTAAAAAAATCATGTTTGTTGTATGGGAGCCCCCCTTAAATATTTATTTTATTTTATTTTTAGTATTTGTTGTTATAGCGGCAATAGAAATACATCATCAATCTGTGAAAATTTCAACTCTCTAGCTATCACCGTTCTTGAGATACAGCCTGGTGACAGACGGACGGACGGACGGACGGACGGACGGACAGCGAAGTCTCAGTAATAGGGTCCCGTTTTTACCCTTTGGGTACGGAACCCTAAAAACGATGTTGCTTGTTATGACGTTCAAATAGCGAGTGTATTCTTAGAAATTACATTTGTCGTGTGTGTGTGCGTGTGTGTGTGCGTACGTGCGTGTATGTGTCTGTGTGTGCGTGTGCGCAAATGGTATATTAGCTTTGGGCGATGTATGTATGTAAAAAAATTGGTCAAGTGCGAGTCGGACTCGCCCACGAAGGGTTCCGTACCATTATCTATGCAACATTAGGCACGTTATAGAACCAAATATTCTGTGAATAGTTAAAGCGTCTACCTGTCAACGTTATTATTATTGAGCAAGAAACGGTAAAAAAATCATGTTTGTTGTATGGGAGCCCCCCTTAAATATTTATATTATTTTATTTTTAGTATTTGTTGCTAGAGCGGCAATAGAAATACATCATCTGTGAAAATTTCAACTGTCTAGCTATCACCGTTCTTGAGATACAACCTGGTGACAGACGGAGGACGGACGGACGGACGGACAGCGAAGTCTCAGTAATAGGGTCCCGTTTTTACCCTTTGGGTACGGAACCCTAATGAACTGTCTCTTTCAGCACATCCTCAATGTATAGCATCCTCAATGTATAGGTCGTCATCGTACCTACTGAAAATATTTAACAAAGCCTACCGCTTTGTTAAATATTGTCAGTATCATGTAACAAGTAAGCGTAATAATTGAATGAGATATTTTGTTGTGATGAAAAGTAAAAAGGATTATTGACGTCACTCACAATATCAAAAGAAACAAAGTACTTTAATATTTATTAACAGGTTGTTATATTATGATACTAAATTTATTATAAAATAAGTTTTATTCTATTATCAGCTCGGTGAAGGTCGATTTAGGTTCGGATCTTAGACTATAAAGTATGTTGTTATGGTTGATATATGATATCGTCGAGGCCTTTGACACAAGCCGCCTTCGCGGTGATCGGTGTTTTTGAGAATGTTAACAAACAGAATGAAAGCAACCTTATGCCTCAATAAAGAAAGTATATTTTTAAATGTTGTTGTTCCGTTCGACGTTCATAGCAAAAGCAGCTTTGCGTGTTTTATTGTTTCGTCTTCAATCGTCTTTAAGAGGGTACTGTACTCCTCATTTAGGTATTTGCCTTAGGTATTGCTATCCCTATTTCCGAGCGCCGCGCTGAAAGGGACAAATATAGATGAAGCGGATTTTACCTACAAATTCTTTGAAAAAAGACGTTTCGTACTTCCGTTTTTTTTTCGCGAAAGTTAAACCGATTTTAATAGTTTTTGCGTCATATTATAGATAAAGAATATATCTATGCTTCTATCACTTTCTTTTGTGGTAAAACTTTACCAAATTTGTGTGATAGACGCTGCAATTTTATCTAAAGAAAACCGAAAAAAAAAGTTTTCCGGATCGTCATATTTCTTTTAGTTATTATGTTTTGAAAAAAAGAAAGTGAAACGTATTTTTAGGTGTGGTACCTTGGGTATATTTAGAAGTAAGAGATATTGCGTGTTCACGTAAACACTGTTTATTCACGACTAAGACCAAACTAAGACTAACATATGTCTAATCTTACATTCTGCAGGAAAGGTAACGATCCCGTTATGTTCAAGGGACGCGCTACTTGAAGTTGTCAAACCTATGTCATTAACAGCAATAAATTCTTAACTAATATCGATACAAGTGTGAGAGCGAAATGTTAGGCAAAAACAAAATGTTAAAATGTCTACCATGAGTTGATCTATAAGTGGCTGGGCATACATAAAAATAATATATAATGGTACCAATTCTACATGCACAAGTAACTAAACTTAACTAAAAAATAAATATTGATTATTTCAATAACACAATTCCGCAATTCGGTACTGTTAACTACACTTTCTTATTATAAAAACGGTGTATTATATAATAACAATTTAAGTTACTGTGAATGTGTATAAGAAAATAGTCAATTAATCAAAATACAGCATAGTTGCTTTTTTATTTTTGGTTAAGTTTAGTTGTGCATATAGAATTGGTACCAATATCTGCTTGACCGAGCGTAACTCTCGATGGATTTTTGTGAAATTATTCTTAATAAGGTAAGTCTCAGTAATAGGGTTCCATTTTACCTTTTGGTACGGTCAAGTACGTGTTGGACATGCACGCGAACGGTTCCGTGCGGTTATTATGATGATATATTCGTGACACCAACCACAAATAACACCATATAGCGGACCCCCAAACAATGGGATAAGGGCAGGATGATGATGATGGTGAGTCTGAGTAGGTATTGTGGTTGTAGTATCATCTGATCTAAGCAAACTGAAAATTTCAGCTCTCTAGCTAAATAGAAAATTTTCATAGTACGAAAACACCGACAAAAAGAAATTTTATAAGTATACATAAATCCAAAATCCCATTTATTTAAACACAGGTATTTAATATACGTTATACATATAAAGTAAAATCACGAAACATGTAAAATATTACAAGCCGCATAGGTATGTACGATGTATCGTGCTGTCGCTAGTCGCGATGGCGATACTACAATCAACTACAAATGTAGGTACAAGAACCTCACGATGCGATAGGCTAAGGAATTGAATGAAACACAACGCGGTAACGTAACGCGCAACGTTGCCAGTTTGACAAACTTGGTAGGTAAGTACTTGATAAGAAGCTTAAAAAAATGAAGTTTGTAGTTTGCAAAAGATATAAATGTATTTACTAATTAACTAAGATATAAATCTATATACTGTAGTAACTAAATTGCCTTTATTTATGTGTTTAAAAATACAAAAAGTGAAACCGCATTATCAAAAATCCACTTTAATTTGAACGCCAGACCTATTAACATTCGTGGCCCTGCTATATATATGCTTTACCCGATACGCCACGGCACTCTTAAAAAATCGTTCGAAATTTATATGTGTATTCTAAGCCGCAAAAGCGTATCTTTACTTTTTATGATAAAAAAATTGTAAATTCTATGATAAACATATTAAACTATTCTATGATAAACAAAATTGTGTTCATTTCAATTTTTCAGATTATCTGAGGTAAATTTAAAACTAGTTACGTAATTGATTTATCAAGATTATGAAATAGTGCCATCTGCCATTTTTTTTTAGTACTACCGCTATACAACGTGACGTAGTAAGATTATGAATGATTATTGATTACGATAAATTATGTGATTTGATACGCTTAGTGCCATCTGTAGATTCAGAGTGTAATGATAATTGAGTTTCACAATTTGTTGGGAGGTTATATGTCTTTATTATACTGTGTCTATGCTACCATGTTACTCGATTGAGTCTACATCTACATACATATCGAGAATGTTTTGCAACAATCTCGAGCAGCCATCTAGTATTCTTTACAGAATACAATTGGACTGGAATAATGACGCGACTTTTATTACTAAAGTAATTTATTAATTATGCAATTGACTTGCTATGCTTTAAGTTATTCTCGATAGACGGCGTTGTATATCACAATGCGATGTAGACTCAATCGAGTAACATTGTAGTGGCGAAATCGAAATTGTTACTTTGAAAGGCGTTCAAAGTCGCGGGCAACAGCTAGTAGTTCATAGTATGGCTAATCATAAAAAATACTAGTCACAAATACTTACTTTTTTATCCATAGCTTCTTGTAAAGCTTGTCTCGCTATGTATTGTGCTTTGAATTTCTCCATTTCTTTCTTCGCGTCTATTTTAATTACATCCACTTCATTTTTGTATGCTTCTAATTGGAACAGAAGACTCTCGTTCTCTCGCTGCAATTATTTAGTATACATAAATTAATTTAATAAGGTTTCGTAGCAGATGGAACTCTATAGTTTCTACCTACCCCCATGGGAAAAGGCATGTTAGTACACTGATGTGTCATTACGATAGTGGTCCCTTTTTATGACCTAAGTATAAAAAATAGTTAACATTCTATTCACTTACAACCGTCGGCCATGTATGACCAGATGTATGAGTGTGGTTGAAGCCAAGGAAGTATGTTTGGATCGTAGCAGATGGCGCTCTATAGTATCTGTCTACCCCCATGGGAAAAAGGCGTGATGTTATGTATGTATGTATTCTATTCACCAGCTTGCTGTTCACACAAAATTTCAAAACAATCAGTCAAGTCGTTTCGGAAGCAACACTCAGTGACAAGGAGTCTATACTGTAAGTTAATTATTACACATTTATAAGGGATTATGCCATGTTTTGTGTATGTATTTATGACTTGTGTTTGGTGTAATCCAGTCCACCTTCGCGTCAACGAAACAAGATAAGAATATGAATCTATTTCGGTCGAACACATCGGAAGGCTACCTTAAGAATCGAACCATATTTCTATAGAAAATCAAAAAGAGAGATCGCCGGACGCACGTTCTTAGGAACCGAATGGCACCTTTATGCGTGCGATATACTTTTTTATATAATATTGTAGTCAGTAGTCAGTACGGTACCTTTAACTGTAGTATTTCTTCATTATGAATCTCAGTAACCTTGTTATTTGTAAAACCATTGTAATCATTATCTTCATTACAAAATTTCTCATTGAATTCTTCTTTCAGTGTATTAAACTCCTGTAATGTTTAATTAGATATAGCTATTATAACGAATACGAATAATTATAAGGTATATGTAGTTCTAAAACTCCTCGTTTGTGAAATTTTCATTTACCTGTTTTCAGCTGTCTTCTCGATCACCTAATAATGTGTTCATTACAATAGAAATAATATTTTATACCTAATTAATTAACACGCAACTTTATTTCTATTGTAATGATCAAACACAAATATGACGTTGTATTAAACAGAATTGCAACAATAATGACCGTACCTGTGTCATTTTTTGCCACGTCTCAATATTCTTCCTCTGCGGTTTCGTAAAATGATCCCAGACCCGTTGATGGGACGCGGCTGCAAACACTTTCGTCACCTGTTCCACTGAGGTTCACAAATAATTATATTTAAGTTAACATTGGTCTTAAGACCAAACATACCGTAGTAGTATTATCTGTCGGACGTCCAATTATGACCAAATGTAGCCTTGTTGTACCATCTCGTCCAAAACTACGCGTCGTTACGAATGTATGAACATTCTACCTATACAGTATTACACTTGAGCTCGGAAGCCACTGCCGATCCAACTTGATATATTGAGAAGTGATGATACATTTACATCAATTTATCATCACTCTGAGACACCCATTATGTTGTGACAATTTGTTTTCAATTACAGCAGTTAGATAGAATATAATTCAGTTATAACTTTCTGTAACACTTGCGCAACTCTTTTATTCAAAATAAAGCCGCGGACCTTGGTGACTGAAGTCTCCGAAATTTATTTTCATATTTTTTTTTCCTAACGGACCAAAAGAACTATAACACTAAAAAGAAAACCTTAAGGCAGCTTAACGCTTTTGGTTTGAAAATAAGACGAGCACTTTCACGTTGCTATAATACAAGAGTATACTTAAGTCGAACGCGTTGCTAATTGCTGACGCAGTCAAACTACGCAACTTTAGGTCGCAAGACGCAGTCAAACTACGCGACTTTGGGTCGCAAGACGCAGTCGCGCAAAAAGCACTGCCGTCACTGCGACTACTTTTAAACCGCCTAACCACGCCCACTTTTTATACAGAGCAAGAGCACGGCCGGCCACCTAGTTGAGAACCGAATGTAGAGACACGATATTAACAACTATTGTTTTGACTTTTGAGCATAATATTTATTGTCGCGGTAAATAATCGAGACATACTTACATACAATCTAACGATTGGTATGTCTGAGGACTGGGAAATCGATTTTCGACTGTAATTTATGAAAAATAATTGTCACAACATGATACACTTACAAAAACATGTCCGTGTTTTCCTTACAGAAATTATGTTCACAATATACGTTCAGTATCTGCCGACATGTGTTGAGACTAACGATCCATTGACTGACCACAGCATATTTAGAGAGACCATCAGATATTTATATTAAGACCTAGTAACAGGAGCAAATACCTTGAAATTATATTGCTTGTATAAACAATAAAAATGACGAAACAACATATTTACTTTTCTTTAATGATACAAATAATTTTATAAACTTGGAAAACTGTAAAAATGCATGCATGAACGTTCGGTACTCATTCACGCAAAAACTACTGAATGGGTTTTAGTGAAACTTTACAGCTCTATAGCTTATACATAGGAATGAATAAGCCATCTGATGTTTAGGGAATATACGATGTGTGAAAGTAGGCAACATAAATTTCAATGTATATACTCCTTAATGTAGCATTTTATGTTTTAAAAAACACAAAATGTTATAAAATTTTTACCCAAAAATGTTTTCGATCAAGAAAACATTGTGACAGCACTCTTACCTTTAAAAACAAAAACAGAATAATGTGAATGTGATATAGTTATAGACCTTAGTTAACACCAAATGCATTATTCGGTACCCTTTTGCGTTTTGGAGCATTAACCCAACAGGACTTGGCATTGTAAGACGACCCTCGCCAAATGGTACAGCAATGCTCATACTTATTGTGAATGGACACTGACATGTCTTAGTGTGCAAGATGTTTTGAACTGGGTATGCATAGTGACCAATGAAATGATATTGTTCGTGTGCATTACCTCGGCACCCCACTGACTAGAAAGCAGTGGTGTAAGTTTAATACGACAAAATACAATACAAACTCTTGTAAGCTTGCGAGTTTTGCATCAAATGCAATATTTTGTATCTCATTGTCACCAAATTAGCTTTGAGTAAGAGCAGAAAACAATACTCACGTTTCGCACTCATTTTTTAACTACTTACGTTGTTCGATCACTATAGCTATCGTGTTTTTGACTCGCTCCCTACATTCATATAATTCCTCTTCAGACTGGATTTTCTCACTAAAAAGTCGGCGTATATGGGAATTGGTAGTTTGTATCATAGAATAAAATTGATTAGAATTCTTCTTCGAACACTCTCCACGTTCTAACCAAGCTATTAATGTCTGGAAATTGAAGTTTTATGAAAGAGGTATTTAAATATAAAACATTGCATAGGGGGTTTCATTTCAAGAACAATGGTGCAAGCACTGACAATATTTATTTATTTCTCTTATCCATGGAACTTTTGTCTGTTCTTCTACATAGGATTCACTTTAACACATAGCTGTAGCTTTAAAAGCACAAAGTGACTTAAAATTTTTATATGACCTTTAAGATAAGGTCTATACCTAAAGGTCAAATGGACTCTATTATCAAGACTTTGCTGCCGTTCGTCCATAGGTCAACTGACAACAGCAAAGCCTCGGTAATAGCAGCAAAGACCATGCTGGCTCGGATGGGCTTTGCATCCAAGTCTATGCCGACTTGGATGGCAACGGAACTGAGATAGTTAAAAGTTTTACTTACTGGCAATGAAGTGGAGAACTGCTCTTCACTCTTAATTTTCTCATTCAACTGCAATATAGAAGCATTTGAACATGGTTGTACCCTAACAGGTGATGGTGACCGTTTGTAATTATTTATGTTACGCTTAACCATCCCTTGGTGGGCGTTCAATTCTTGTAGCTGTTGTTGTTGTACTCTTAATGCTTGTCTTTGTTTCCTTTCGTATTCATTCTGGTCATCACGACTCTATAAAAAAAAAACTAATAAATTGATGCAATCTGATTTATAATTGCATGCACTCATAGATGACTTGAAACAGTAATAAACTTAAATAAAACTACTTATTACGGATTTAGACGCGTGTATTTGTTTTATATTTTAGCCCGACGTTTCGGAGACTTTGCAGCCATCATAGTCACCTCTTTCGTTCTTAAAACAAATACATGCGTCTAAATCCGTAAAAAGTATAATATTTTCTAAAAAAGTAATTTTATTTAAACAAATAAGCACGCAAGTGTTAGAGAATATTAACTTATAAGTTTATGCTTCTAGACATGTAGACATATTATTAATTATAAGAAAAACAAACACATCCGTTTTATATAATCCACTTACCAGGGCATAATCTACGTGTAACCATCCAGAATTTGAGTGGGAGTTCTCATCTTCACCACTATCATCATCTTTCGTATTTGTTAATTTAATGCGGTACCCTGATATTGCCATAGCTTGATCAACACATTCTTCTCTATCAAAACGAATGTGACAAAAGTTTTTCTTGGACAATCTAAGTGTGTGAATCCTACCGTAAGCCTCAAATATTTCCCTAACAGTACTCTCTCTAATTTTATCAGGCAAACCACCAACAAATATAGTCCTACAACCAGGTGGTCTACCTCTCCTTGGTGGCTGTGAAGTATTACCATCAGGAGGAATAAGCTTACAATGTTTAAACACAATCTCTTTCTTTTCTTGCACAGGGGACATTTCTGCGTTTATACTTGGGTACATTGCCATCATAGATGGATCCATCATCATACCTCCCATCAAGCCCATGTCCATTGCATTAGAAGCTGGAGCTATAGGCTGGCCACCCATTGAAGATATATCCATAGGAGACTGTGACACCATGTCCATACCAGTACCCTGCATCATTTCCATACCAGTAGAGTGCATTATAGGACCACCCATCATTGTACCCGGCATCATCATATTGGAATACATTCCACCAGCCATTAACATATTGCCTGTAAAAAAAATTGGAAATAAGAAATAACTTCTTTAGAAAACTATAACATTTTAGAATTCTGTTACATTGGCCAGGCATGTTTGCGCACAAAGATTTATCAGATGGATGCCTTTAGATACATCATTCAGCCGGCTTGAAGTCACATAAATTTCTAGACATTGTATGTGTGTCAGACAGGTCTTCTCTTCCCAATGAAATACCTGTTTTATTGCTTGTAAAAGTGACATTCATAATTTGCAAATATTACATTTCACATGAATGCCATACTGTACTACATGATTTAGCCAGGGTAAAGTTGCAGGGTAGATTTAATATATAGAAGCTAAATAACTATAAGCAAGAGCCATGGTTGAACTATGGAGCGCAACTGGTATTTAAGAGGATACCAAAATAGCTTCGTGCATTTTTCTACGTACGAAGTTTTAATTTTTTCTTTAGATTGAATGGCTAGAGCTCTAATTTTGAAGTATATGTTTTTTCAATATATTATCTAGGATCGCATAAACTCAGAAACGCGATTGAAAAAAGTTTTCTCGATAGAAAATCTTGGCGAAACAACCTCTCAAATTTTTTATTTTTTTCATTTGTCGGTCTATTATCGCGTATTAACTAAAGAAATAACTTTAAAAACATAAGTAACTATCATATATAGAAACATGTAAATCAGAATTATAATATATTTAGTAGATTTTGAGTAAATAGGAAAAGTATCCCTAATTCTTCATTTTCTGTGCCTACTGGCTGTGTTAATATGTACGTGTCGGCGATGATATACGATAATATTGATGTAGGCCCTTAAATAAAACTGTTTTAGTCACAACCTTGGGGATAAATATTAGTCATCATCATGGGATTCATTGTATGTACGTTCATATCATTAGGTTTTGAACCACCGCCTCCAATTGCATCTTGAAGTTTGCCGTCTCGCCTACGATTATTAATGTCCAATCGTATAGGAGATCTTGATCGGTCTCTTCTATTGCCTGTGGGATAGTACAGAAAGTAATATATTAATGCCCCCACATTATCGAGAGACAGATTTTTGCAGTTAAATGATTAAATACAAAATATACCAAAATAATGCATAAACGCGTATATTTTTAAAATAACATAAACGTGGTGATATCTACCTTGAATATTCATCACAGAGCTAATAGTAATAATTTCCACTTATTTTTAAAACTTAAAATTGTGAACAAAGAAAGACGCAGCTAAGAATATAAAAAATAAAAACCAAAACCACGACCAATACCCGCAAAACAAAACAGATGGTGATCACAGAATAGATAGAAGTAGACACAGAATAGATAGAAGATACTACCATTATAGTTATATCAAGTATTTTTTCTTTAAATTGGCATTGATTGAAATTTTATTTATATGTATATTATCGTTAGTAATATTATAATATGTTAAAAAAAAATTTAAGGCTTTTTTTCGTCAGAGTTTTCTGGAAATATTCAAAGTTATTTCAAGCTGTGTTAAAAAATAAATAAATATAAGTATGGATGAAGGTATAAACACACATGACACATAATATAATGTGAATACAATGTTTATTTTAGAATTTTTTTTTTCAACACTGAACTTAGCGCACTTCGTGCACACGCGTTCCAATTAAGCGTCAGCATTGTGTGGCATTGTGCGGCACTGAGTCGCATTATTCTGCCATTGGAAAACGGGGATGGATTGCAGGTATCACTTTTGAGAGTGCTCGATTGTGCGATGCGATGCTGTAATTGGAACACTCAACGTTGAGCATTGTGCCGCATAATGCGCTATTGTGCGCTGATTGGAAAACGGGGACTGAGTCGCATTATGCTCTGCCATTGGAAAACGGGGTATGTATTCTCTGTGGCGAATTTTAATTTTGAATATTACCTACGTGAATATTACTCTTGATAACTCTTGCTTGATTACTCTGTATAATTTGTTTCTTTTTCGCGGTCATTTTGATAAAAGTTAATAAAAATTAACAATCGACTTATGTTTAATTAAATGTAATTCGTGACTGTAATTATGTTATTTAAATTGAATTCTAACTCTGCTACTCATGGCAACAGTAGTCTTATAACACGTGAAATAGAGAGACAAGATGTGGAGTACACTGACGGTTCAAAACGATTCCTTGAAGTTTCGCGAGATTTTACCAAACAATATGCATATATTTACTCAGCAAGACTAAATACCTTTAGGAATATTCTCGCGGCTGTAATTAAGACAAAATGGTCTGATCGTTACAAGATTTTGAAGCTATGTGAACTTCGTGATAAGGGCACAACTTGTATAATTATTGGAACCCTATTTAAACTGCAACAATTAAAGCCCAGTATACTAAAAGAATTATCGGATCAATTAGAAATAATACCACAGCCGCCCAGGTGAGGCCTGTTAGTATACCTACCATTGCCTGTGACTCGGTGACACTTTGAATTTAGGAAATTTTTGTCTGCAACATTTTTCACCATATTCGCTTCTATTGGTCGCAGCGTGATGTTAATAGCCTACAATAGCCTTCCTCGATAAATGTATTATCCAACACTAAAAGAATTTTTTCAAGTAGGACCAGTATTTCCTGAGATTAGTGCATTCAAACAAATGAACTCTTCATCTTTATATTATTTTTTAGAAAATAAACTTAACTACCCAGTTATTTGTTCTTCATGTAATCTGTTCTCTATTATATCAGGACACATTTTGTACATGAATCCGATACATTGGTGTTGGAAGATGAACTTCAAAGGATAAAGTTAGATGGTGAATGTATTGATGTTCATGAAGTTGTAACAGGAGTTGTTTGTGCATTGTTAGGTATGTAATAGCTATTGCATATTTTTATTATTCTTCTATGTTCTTACTATTTATTGTTATTTATGCTTTAATGTACACAAGAGAAAATAACAACAGAATAAATAATAAATAAATAAATAAATAAATATTCATGGACATTTCACACAACGTCCTCTGGTCCCAAGCTAAGCTTATTATGCTTGTGTTATGGGTACCAGAATACGGATAGAATACATATACTACTTTTCTTTTGTAAATACATACTTATAATACATAGAAACACCCAGACGCAGTACAAACATTTGTATGACAATTAGAAAAATCACACAAATGATTGTCCCGAGCGGGAATCGAACTCGCGACCTCTTGATCGGCAGTCCATTACCAGAACCACTACACCACGAGGCTCGTCGGAAATAAAGAAAACATCAAAATTAAAAAAATGTACAAGGCGAGCTTAACTCAAACCAGAGTTTTCTTACAGCAAACCCTTAAGTGACAGAGATATGAGATGATGGATAGATTTGTTCTTGTTTGTGTATTATTTTATTCTGAGAGGGTTTCTTCATATCTGATGATAATAAACACTATATCCATCTGAACGTGTATAGAATATTTATTGTCTGAGTAAAACACTTTGATGGCCACTAACTATCATCTTAACAGATTCAAAACTGAGCTATGTGCTACGCTTAAGGCCCTACATCAATATTATCGTATATCATCACCGACACGTACATATTAACACAGCCAGTAGGCACAGAAAATGAAGAATTAGGGATACTTTTCCTATTTACTCAAAATCTACTAAATATATTTTAATTCTGATCCACGTGTTTCTATACATAATAGTTACCTATGTTTTTAAAGTTATTTCATTAGTTAATACGTGATAATAGACCGACAAATGAAAAAAATAAAAAATTAGAGAGGTTGTTTCGCCAAGATTTTCTATCGAGAAAACTTTTTTCAATCGCGTTTCTGAGTTCATGCGATCCTAGATCATAATTATATTGAAAAAACATATACTTAAAAATTAGAGCTCTAGCCATTCAATCTAAAGAAACAACGAAAACTTCGTACAAAGAAAAATGCACGAAGCTATTTTGGTATCCTCTTAACAGTAACAATTTTGGATGCTTGCTAAGCTAAAATTGACCTTTAAAATTCTTGTAGGGTAATGAAAACCATTATTAAAATTGCGACAATTGTGGCTCACTTATTGTGTTCAACTGTAAAACACATATTTTTCTTTTTTTCTTTTTTTTTTCTTATCCGGTAGAAACAGTTTGATAACATGCCAGTTTCAATACAAAGTATATTCTATTGTCTTTTTTATAATTTTTCTAGGCTCCGAGGATGAAGATGGTGTGTTTACAGTAAGGGATGTCTGTTGGGCTGGGTGCAATGTACAAAAACCTTTGCCTACGTTAAGTTCAGATAGGTAAGTTTATTTACTAACATTTCTACAGTAATAAAATAACTTTCTCACATTATACACCATTTGCTAGCTGTATTGGCTTATAGTAAATTATGTAGTTGATTCTCAAAGTATACATAAACATATACATACATGGGTGTGGCGTAAATGGTGGTCCAACGCTAAGGTGGTTATAGTTCAAGTATTCACCTATGATATAAAAAAAAATTAACCATTTTTAGCCATTGGTTTCGGAGATATGATTTTTTTTATTTTTTTTGTAAAAAATCGATAAATATTTTATAAATGAGAATGTAACTTTGACAAATGACATTATTTTTTGAGTGTGTTTTTTGTGTTGTACGGGCGAGTACTAGCACTAGCACATGCATTTTCGTTTTTTCATGTAAACCCCAAAAATAAACCAATAAATAGAAAAAACTGAAAATTAATTTCTCGTTTTTAACAAATCATGCATTTTCGATGTTAGTAGTGTAAAAAAAAATTTACTACACGGCCAGTGCCCATTATTTCAAAAAGGTGCACTTTTAAAAAAAAATTATATGTAGTTGCTCCTAATTAATATACAAAATTTACATTTAATTTATATTTAATATACAAAATTTACATTTAACTACAAAATGGCATAATTGAAAAGAAATCACTCTTTAATTGTTTTACATTGCTGATAAGTTGTGACCACCATTTACGCCACATCCTGTATAGCACCTGTGTCAGTTTTCAGTATTATTAATTAACATGTAACTATTTATTATCTAACTGTATTCATTTTACAATATATTGTTCTCATTTTTGCTTACAGTTTTCTCTTGGAAATGTGCACACTTTAATTACTTAGTAGATGTACATCTTTTGCAGAGATTTGAGATGCATCTATAAATATTGAAAATTATGTTTTGGAGTACTTGTTGTGTGTGTGTGTATATAATATCTTTAACTTGTGCACACAGTTCTTTGTGCTGATATGTAATCATATGTATTTTCTTTAAACAGGTATGTGGTACTCGTCTCTGGACTAAATACTTCAACAACTGCCGATCATATGTTTGCCATGCACTTATTTATAGAATGGTTAGCAGGACTATCAGGCAGTTCAGAGTATCAAGAGGAGGTTTCAAAAATTGTACGAGTTATAGTGGCTGGTAATAGTACACATTCTTTATTTATAATTCAGAGTACCCTTGTACAATTATTATAGTTAAGCTTGGGTCCAGAGGATGTTGTGTATAATGTCCAGGCATATTTTTTTTTATTTTTTTTATTTATATTATTATTTTTGTAAATTGCTAAGTTTTTTGGAAAAATGCTTTCATTGAAAGTGCTGCCTTATATGTTTTAGATATAATAAAATAATGTGTGTTGTTACTTATTTTAAGGAAATCCTGTTATATAACAGGATTTCCAGGAATTGTAAAAATTGCAGTTATATTTTAAATTACAAATCCACTCTATCACATAATAATATAAAATACTAGCTGGCCTGGCAAACGTTGTTTTGCCATACCAAAAAAAGTAAAAAAATTATTAAAAAAAAAAAGAACTATAAACCTCACGGAGCCCGAGACCTTTCCAACGAATGCAAAACCGTGGAAATCGGTCCGTGCGTTCTGGAGTTATAGCGTCAGGAAGGAAAACCCGACTTATTTTTATATAGTAGATAATATCCAAGAAATCCAAGAAAGAAGGTTATCCAGGTCTACGCGCCGACCTCGGCACACCCCGACGACGAGGTGGAGGCTCTCTACGAGGACATCTCGAAGGCCATCCACTCGTCCAAAAATCACTTCACTGTGGTTATGGGAGACTTTAACGCGAAACTAGGCAAAGGAAAAGGCGGTGAGCTGAGAGTGGGGCAATTCGGATTCGGGCAGAGAAACCAGAGGGGGCAGAAGTTGGCTGATTTTTTGGAGAAGGAAAATCTCTTCATGATGAATTCCTTCTTCAAAAAACCACAACAAAGGAAATGGACCTGGATAAGCCCTAATGGTTTGACACGGAATGAAATAGACTTCATCTTGTCGGACAAACGGCAAATATTCAATGATGTCTCAGTGATCAATAGGGTGAAAACCGGGAGCGATCACCGAATGGTACGAGGCACATTGAATATCCGTGTCAAAGCCGAGCGGTCCCGACTGATGAAGTCTACAGTACGTCCTACACCTGCTGAGTACGACAACCCCGAAAGCTTTCAGCTCGAACTCCAAAATCGCTTCCAATGCCTAGACGAGTGCGAAACAGCGGACGATATGAACAACAAGTTTGTGGAAACTGTGCACACGATTGGGTCGAAATTTTTCAGGACCCGCCGTGCTCCTAGAACCAATAAACTCTCTGACCACACTCTTGATCTCATGGAACGGAGGAGGGAGATGACGGTGCAGTCTCCAGCCTCCTGGTCTATGCTGAGGCAGCTAAACAGACAGATCTCGAAATCTGTGCGACGCGATATTCGCCTCTACAATACCAAGCGTATCAAAGAGGCGATAGAGCGGAACCAAGGCTCCAAAGTGTTCGCAAAAGATCTGTCTGTTGGGCGAAGCCAGCTAACCAGACTGAAGACCGACAACGGCACTGTCGTTTCTTCCAAAGATGAGATCTTAAGTGAAGTTGAGCAGTTCTATGGACAGTTATACAAGACATCCCAAACTCCTGTTGTCGGCTTCGTCCAAGATCCACGATCCAAGCTAACCCGGCACTATACCGAGGATATCCCGGACGTCAGCCTGTACGAGATCAGAATGGCTCTCAAGCAGCTTAAAAACAGTAAAGCACCGGGTGATGATGGAATCACTACGGAGCTCCTGAAGGCGGGCGGCAAGCCGGTCCTTGTGGCCCTTCAGAAGCTGTTCGATTCTGTCATCCTCGGGGGCATCGTTCCAGAGGCGTGGACCAGGAGCGTGGTGGTGTTGTTTTTCAAGAAGGGCGATAAAACCCGCTTGAAAAACTATCGACCTATCTCGCTCTTGAGCCACGTCTATAAGTTGTTTTCGAGAGTCATTACAAATCGACTCTCGCGCAGGTTCGACGACTTCCAGCCTCCCGAACAAGCCGGTTTCCGAAAAGGCTTTAGTACCATAGACCACATACATACGCTGCCCCAGATTATACAGAAGGCTGAAGAGTATAATCGGCCTTTGTGTCTAGCGTATGTGGACTATGAGAAGGCCTTCGATTCAGTCGAGACTTGGGCGGTGCTGCAGTCCCTCCAGCGGTGCCAAATTGACTACCGGTACATCGAAGCGCTGAAGTGTTTGTATAGAAACGCCACTATGTCAGTCCGAATCCAGGATGGGAGCACAAGACCAATTCCACTGCAGAAGGGTGTCAGACAGGGGGATGTAATTTCCCCAAAACTGTTCACCGCTGCATTGGAAGACGTTTTCAAGCTCCTCAATTGGGCCGGACTCGGCATCAACATCAACGGCGAATACATCACTCACCTTCGATTTGCAGACGATATCGTGGTCATGGCAGAATCCCTGGAGGACCTTGGCACAATGCTCAATGACCTCAGCAGTGTTTCCCAACGGGTTGGTTTGAGGATGAACATGGATAAAACCAAGGTCATGTTCAATGTCCATGTCACTCCAGCACCAGTATCTGTTGGGAATGCGATTCTCGAAGTTGTCGATCATTATGTCTACCTAGGACAAACAGTCCAGTTGGGCAAATCCAACTTCGAGAAAGAGGTCAACCGACGAATCCAACTCGGCTGGGCAGCGTTCGGGAAGCTTAGGCACATCTTCACGTCCAAAATACCTCAGTGCCTGAAAATAAAGGTCTATGACCAGTGTGTGTTACCAGTGATGACTTACGGAACTGAGACGTGGTCCCTGAATATCGGCCTCATAACAAAACTCAGAGTCGCGCAGCGTGCTATGGAGAGGGCTATGCTCGGTGTTTCCCTACGTGATAAGATCCGGAATGCGGAGATCCGTAGAAGGACTGGTGTGTACGACATAGCCCGAAGACTTAGCACGCTGAAGTGGCAATGGGCAGGCCACATCGCTCGACGATCTGATGACCGTTGGAGACGGAAGGTCCTCGAGTGGCGACCACGAACCGGACGACGCAGCGTGGGGCGGCCCCCAACAAGGTGGACCGACGATTTCGTCAAATACGCCGGGGGCCGCTGGATGCAGTTAGCGCAAGACCGCACGTTGTGGCGTTCTATGGGGGAGGCCAATGTCCAGCAGTGGACTGAGAAAGGTTGATGGATGGATGGAATATAGGCGATAAAATATAGCCTACAAAAAATAGTTCAGTAGCTTCAGAGCCTATTCATTTCAAACAAATTAACAAGTCTTTCCTCAAACAGAACTACTTTTTACGAATTGAGACGCGTATACTTTTCAGTCACAGTGCAGACCATGGTCAAGACTTACCGTCTTACCTGTGACCATGGCGACTTCAAACCTCGTCTAAAGCCGTAAAAACTAGTTTTATTTGAGTGAATGAGTCACGAAAGTGTTAGAGAAGTCTTTCCTTTTTACACGCTTTATATTAGCTTCACTTGTATGTTTGTTTGTATGTAACCGACTCCTTTGGACGCTATTTTGACCCACTTTAAATGGTCAGATTCTATTCAAATTTTGCACACCTGTCAAAGACCGATGACAATACAGTAATTCGATTAAATAAAGCGTGTTTTTTAGTTTTTTTAAACTATTTTTAATTTATTATAATATTATTATAGACAACTGTAACTAAAACTATGAGTTGTTTCAGGTGGTATCTTAGCCAATCAATCCACTGAGAGTGGTGTCAATGAATCAGCCTTTATTGAATGTATGGAATTAATGGATACATTTGCAGCTGGTATCAGTGCTGTAGCACCACTTGATCTGATGCCAAGTGGCAAAGATCCTACTGGAATAATGCTGCCACAAAAACCTTTTCATTATTGTATGTATACTTAATTATCTACTCTAGCTGTTCCCGTATCAAAATGAGTTGCGTGCTGTTAAATATATAAACTCACATAGAAACATACAATTATACATACAAAAATAACGACTTTGTTTTATAATAAGTAAACAAAAGATTTTGTGTAGTGATGTGTTAAAAATAGAACAAAAAAGCAAGTTTCACTTCATTGCCTCCCCCAGGTTATCTGTAATGGTCAGCCCTGGGGTACTACAAACAGATTATATCCTATGTAAATGATGGAAATCTCCAAACTAAATTCTATGCTCACATGCACAAGAATATATCCTCCATACTGGAGGAGCTCTCTGCCCTATAGTGAGACGTTATTGGACTGGGATACACAATGATGTTTAATGGACTGAGATGGATGATCATGATTTATTTGTTAAAACATAGCTAATATGACATTATCATACTGATCCTTGTAAAGCAGATAGTACCATGTTGTTTTTTTTTATGATTACAGGTTTATTTCCAAAAGCTATAGAATACAAATCATTCAATAGAGTATCAAATCCTTATGAGTGTGACATTGGAGGTAAGTTATTTAATTGTTATTATTCATTGCAACATTATCCTTACTAATTCATAAATACGAAATCCGGATGATGACACAGTAATAATTTTGACGAGCATAAGGCTAGGCGTATGCTGGGACGCAGGCGATGTAGCGCAGCACAGCACAGATTTAGCAACGCAGGGCAGGCGAGACAGACAGGCCTCGAGCGTAGCCGTACTAGCCGTATACTGAGAGAGACAGAGCGGGGCCGAGGCGCACAGCAGAGCAGACACATGTCTGCGTCGCCCGCGTCTCAGCATACGCTTAGCCTAAGTGTTAAAGTGTGGAACGAAACGATAGCGCGATTTAAAAAACGTACAACGCCATCTATTAAGCAGAAGAGTAAACTTCTGTTTGTTAAGGATAGATTTCTAAATTTCACACGTACGAAATCGCGGGCACTTATTATATACATAATTTTCCAAAAAAATATAGTGTATTAAGATACCTTTAACACTAGCATAGTAATATAGCTTAATCCTGAGAGAATGTTGTATGAAATATTAATAATAGGGCCATCTTTTACATACTAGAGGCCTTGGGCCCATTTAAATGTGTGATCTATTAGATATAAGTAAAAATATAGAATGAAGTAGAGATCAGGAGGCCCTGGGCATGTGTCCTGTGTGCCCAAGTTTAGAGGAGAAGACGGGCCTGTTTATAAAAGATTATTTGTTGTACTTTTCAGTTTAGTTTCGATAAATATTTCAGGTTTTGTATGTCTGGGAACTTCAGGGGAGCCAGTGAAAGATATAATGAGATATAGTAAAATAGATAATAGTCTGGAAGCAATGAAGAAAACATTACAATGGCGTCATATGGCACCGACATGCCCTGATACTATACCAACCACACCATGTATTGATACAGACCCATTTGTTATTTATAACTGTCCAGCTATTTATTTTAGTGGCAATGCAGATGAATTTGCAACTGATTTGTATAAAGGTATGATTATTATCTATAAGTACCTTAGAGAATTAAACCAACTGGAGCTAACATGCTGTATTTGTTTACAAATATGCTGCCATGTCGGCGGGGTGCCGAGAAGTAACGCACACAAACACGATAAAGTAATTTCATTGGTTGCTAAGCCCGCCCCGCCCAAAATCACATTGCGCACACTAAGAAATGGCAGTATTTGTACATAATGAGCATACGCATTGTCCTGGTACCATTTTCAGTAGGAGTCGCCTTATGATATCAATTCCTGTTAGATAGATCCCGTAAGATATTTTTTATATATTTTTTATCAGAGGCGTATTTTGAAATTTATGTGTGATTAATAGAGATGGAGCAAAATTTTTAACTTGAAGGCCTTCGCCGCCCTTCGCAGGCTGTCCGCCCTTGGCCATGGCCCCTATGACCCTAGGGCATGGAGTATAGAACCAGGAGGGTCAGCTGCTCATGAAAAAGTGTCCGTTGAAATGCATTAAATTAGGGTGGCGCCACATTAGCATCAGTGTAAACTTTAAAGGAAGCGCCAAATACCAACTTCCGCAATCAATAAAAGTACTATTCACAGTTCAGAAAATAAAATCACTTTAGCTACATGTTTTCTCATAATAACTCTTTAAGGTTATATTTACTGCATTATTTTGTAATACGCAAGTAGTTGACATTTTCAATAAGTAACTACTTTAGTCGACAATAATATTAAATATTTTAACTCGGCGTACTTCATTTCGTTAACAATTGCTACATTCATACCATACCCTGTGTCTACACCAGCGCCATTCTGGAAGGTTTTTGAACTGTTATTTACAGCTGACAACTGGACACTTTTTTCAATTTTCTACCATGAGAGATGACTCTCCTTACCTCTACCCTCCATACCCTAGGGTAAATACGCCTCTGCCTATCCATCTATGTAGGTTGGGGTATTACCCCATATTTATTATTAATTGGGTATTACCCAAATTAATGCCTTTTGAATATTAATTCAAAAGGCATTAATTTTATACATTGCAGGACAATGTATAAAATTATATATAATTAGTCAAATTCTACGTGTATAAATTTGCGGGGAACAGCTAGTGATATTATAAAATACTGCGCCGAGTATTCTCTTTACATGACTATAATTTCTTACTAAAATTATGTGAAAGTCACTCTGTCTCCTTTTCACACCAAAACAATTCTGAACAAATTGCAAAATTGTTTTGAACACAAATTACATAAATCCTGGTTAAGGACTCGGGCTATTTTATTCTTGATTGTGAATTATGACTAAACAAAATAAGTATATTTTTTTATGTTTTCTAGGTGAAGGTGGACAACGCACGAGGCTAGTGTGTATACCGAACTTTTGTGAAACTAAGACTATAGCAATTGTGAACTTAGCTAATTTAGAATGTTACAACATGAAATTTTCTTGAGTAAATACGTTATATTCGTAACTTCTTGTTTTTTTTTGTAGTTTTTTTTTTGTAATAAATATTCATGGACATCTCGCACAACGTCCTCTGGTCCCAAGCTAAGCTTATATGCTTGTGTTATGGGTACCAGAATACGGATAGACTACATATACTTTTCTAAATACATACTTATAATACATAGTAAACACCCAGACGCAGTACAAACATTTGTATGACATTTATGGATATCACACAAATAGTTGTCCCAAGCGGGAATCGAACCCGCGACCTCGTGATCGACTGTCCATAAACCACTCCACCACGAAGCCCGTCAGTTGGCAAAGAGTACATTATATTATTGCTTTGATAAAATCATAAATCATTTATTCACGTAGGCAAATTCTCTTTTTGCCAAAAAAAATAAGCGGTGGTAGAGAAAAAATTTTTAAGAGGTGGTAGAGAAAAAATTTTTAAGAGGTGGTAGAGAAAAAATTTTTAAGAGGTGGTAGAGAAAAAATTTTTAAGAGGTGGTAGAGAAAAATTTTTTTGGACATATCATAGGATGATATGTCCAAAAAATTTTTTCTCTACCACCGGTGCAGGACTTTCAATCCGCTGAGAAGAACCGGCGTAAGAAACTCGGCAGATATCGTTATCTTTTGTCATATTAATCTTTTTTTTAAATAATCATTACAATGGTTCTTACAATTTATATAAATTACAATTATAATAGTATGTGTTGCTCTGGAACAATTTACTCGCAAGCTTTATTGTCATTAACATAGTCTGAAATTTTACAATACGCCTTTTTACATAGTTTAGATTTTACAAATTTTTTAAACAAAGATTTATTTAATTCTGTCACATCATTAGGGAGTTTTATAAAAACGTATACCATGCCCCATGAAAGAGTTATTTATTTTGTGGAGACGAGTAACATGCATGACAAGATTGTGCTTATTTCTCGTGTTAACATTATGGTAGTCGCTTTTCTTTTTAAAGTGCTGAATATTATTATGAATGATAGTGCTTAAACCTTCGAAAACAAACCTATCTTGGCTTGGTCAAGTTACAAGACCAAGCCAAGATAGGTTTTTCATGGATTAACAGAATAAAGTAGCTACTATAACTTCTATTCTTGTCCCAGATTCATTTGTTTAGTTATTTATAATATGTACATTATTTCGTAATATTACGTTTTTGAACAGACTTTGTACTTGCTATCTTTTATTTACATTTAAAAAGAAGTAATGTGAAGTAATTATATAAAAATAAATAGAATATACATTTTATAAATCGGGAACAAACACAAAAACAAGCAAGTAAATATGTACAAAAATAAGAGAAATATAGAAAAAGATAAATATACTTATAAATTAAAAATAAACGTTTAAACTACAAGTCAATATTATTATTTACAATATAATCAGCTAAAATTTGATAAACGAGAGGATCTAAAGAAGCAAGGAGGACGTTAATATGTGTAGGGAGAGGGATTTTTAGGGCTATGAGGCTGTTTAACAAAGTTATGTTATCATAAAGGTCACAAGAAAAGAAGATGTGAATCATCCCGCGTTCGCTTTGTAAATGTAATCATGTAGTTCCGTATCCGTAATTTTGTACCTACTACATCCGGTATGGCCAGCCCACAAAATATTCAGTATGACCACTTTGGGTATATTTCTACTATTTGGTTGACGACGCGACGCACTGGTTCGTCTAGACTAGAACAAGCTAGCTGGACAAAACAAAACAACTCTTAAATTCCTGGAAGTTTATTACTAATACCAACTCATAACCCCTATACATTAAGGATTACAACTATTAATTACGATTTGAAATTGTATTTTTACATCATATTTGATAGCATTGTATAAGTTACTAAATAAAATTTATGAGAGTGTTTTTGTGATGGATTTTGTACAAAAGGGTAAGTAATTATAATTTATTTCATTATGAACATGGGAACTTCCTTTTTTATCATTGCGAAATATTAGCACAACTATTTTTTATAATTTTTTTCTTTTATCAGTTTTCACCGTCTCAAGAATAGATTTTTTGGAATGATGATAATGAGTGATAGATAGATTTAGTTTTTAAGTATTTTATGCATTATTGACAGATAAATCATTTAATAGAAATGGTTAAGAATAAATATATTATGCACATTTGCCTAATAAATATATATTTTTTTTAAAGAAATGACAATCTGTCTTAAAAAGTACTAAGAACCTTATATTTATGCTAATTATGGTCATTTAGACATAAAAATCAAATAAAATAATTTTGTCCAGCTAGCTTGTTCTAGACGAACCACAGTGCGACTGTTAGCACGCTGAAGTGGTAAATGGTAGGCCTCATCGCCAGACGACTGTTAGGAACGGAAAGTAGCGACCACGAAACGTGGTCAATGGTAGACTGGCGATATTGTCAAATATGCTGGGGGACGCTGGATGCAGTTAGTGCAGGACCGTGTGTTGTGGCGTTTTATGGAGAGGTCTATGTCCAGCTGTAGACCGAAAGGGTGATGGATGAATGGATTGGTATACGAGTGTTATGGTATTACGTATCCCATAATATCACACCCTTATAACCTGGAAGATTAGACAGAGTTATTTGCTTGTATTTTGTAAGTGGGCAAGTTTCATAACACTTAATAAAAACCACTCTTATAATAGTAATTTATTGGTTTTTCAATTTACGAACTCACGTTCATGGCGTCAGTGACTAGAAATTTGCATTGACACGACAGTTATCGTCTTTCCGTAATATAATTTAAATGTATAAAAAATAACTTTGAGAGTTGTGACTCAGTTTGAATTTGATTCAAAAATAGATACAAAATTAAATGAAGTATTGTGAATATATGTGGTAGATTTATGAAAGGATAATATGGTCACACTCAAACTGTAGTAATACCTGCCGCCCTCCGCTCTTTCTTCCCTCCTCCTCCTCTCATTCATTACTCATCAATGGTTTACAATTAATAGACGCGTATTTGTTTTTCTCCTGCTAATAATTGTGATTAAGATGGGTTTCTAGTACTACACGTTTGCACACCGGAGTGTGCCTTCACACCGTTACACAAAATGCTGTAAGTATAATGTTTTGCTTTAAATCGTACTTTAGAATTTGTTCTAAATACTCGCGAAATCGTGATAGCGTTTTACAGCATATTGAACTTTTACAGAGTTGCTTAATTGTATGTTACTGTTTCTAAAACGGTTCCTAAAATAAGAATTAGCTTCTTTAAAACTATATACATACTTTAATTTGTATAATGCAACAAAATGTTTCTAAGTCGCGCATGGGGAAATCCTATGAAACTACTTTCACCATGCTACGCGGGAGACCTGTCATTACGAAATTCCAAAGTAAAGCGTGTCACACACTACGCAGATACGCTAATATTTTATCTGCGTATAAAAACTTATTTATCTGAACGCATCACACACTAAGCAGATACGATAATATACGAGGTGATACATTCAGTCGGAATCTTTCAGACTGAGTAAACTTGTTTTTTGCTAAGGATTGTTTATACAGGGTGTTACAATGAGTTCGCGTTTTACGGAAAAAAACTGTTTATTGCTTCTGGATTTATTAGATAGCTCATCAGATGATGATGCTGATTTTGAATTTGATGCACGTCTTGCTTCACATACTAAAACGCGAAAAATTTTGATAGAACGACATATAAAGCTTAAAAAGGACCGAGGCGAATTTAATATCTTCCACGATCTGTCAGACAACAAATTTACGTCATACAAACGCAAACAAAATTGGACGAGGACGCATGAGATGAGAGAGAGAACTCAGAGAGCGAGCGGGAGCGCGTGACCTGCCGAGGTAGGCGGACCGGGTGGTTCCCGCCCCTCTCACCGCAGACCTCGCCCGTACGCATCTATCCTGTATTTACATGCAGATAAAATATTTGTATCGGCAGATGTTATCTGCAGATATATTTGTATCGGCAGATGTTATCTGCAGATATATTTGTATACCTTTCAATATATGTCGGTGCCCGCAGATACTTGACGATAAAATATAAATTATCTGCGCTGTGTGTGTTAGTTCATACGATTAGTATAGAGAGCGATATTGAAAGATATCTGCTCAGATACAGATATCTTACCGTATCTGCGTAGTGTGTGACACGCTTTAGGTACTACGCGCTGCATTACTTTTGTTTGTAATTATGTCGCACGTGTTATTGCATTATCAAATGCAAAGTAACTGGAATAATTATTTTTCGTTATTTTATTATTGTGATTTATTATTTAATTTCCGCATAGTTAGGTTAGATTCTTATCACTGATTGGGCTATAGACCAGTGCCGATAATTTTAAAAACAAAAAAAAATAATAGTAGGATGAAACCCATTAGAAAAGGAGGAGAATATTATAAAAATGAAAGGAAAAATAAATAATAAAAATAATTTACGGGCGATCTAAGGGCTTGGAAGGGGGGTTTTAAGGGTAAAAAATGGTTTTTCTCGATTTCCGGCAAAACTAATAGTCCTATTGAAAAATGTCAACAGGCAAAGGTGTAGGTAATAAAAAGATCTAAAACTTTTGTTTTCACACTTTAATCACATAACTTCAAAATTTATGTGAAAAATTCAAAAAACCAACTTTGTGGTTTTTTATTTTTTTCTTTTACAAAAATGTTTTTTCATTCACGAAGTTTGCTGAAAACTTACCTTTTTATGTCCTACGCTGTAATTTATTTGATTAGAAATATGTATTTATTTTTTCACCTTATTTTGATTGGTCTCTATTTTTATCTGTATCAATCAAATCAAACATAAAAATAGTAATATTTTCTTTAAAAAATAGTATACTTAACGTACCATATAACCTTAAGATTAAAATTGAATGATATTTTAGTGCATTTTCTGAAAAGATTTTATATAGTAACATATTATTATATTTTTACTATCGGAAAGCAGAGATTGCAACGAAGAGGAAGCATACCAATTTTTGAAAAAAGCTGATATTTTGACAGGTGAATTTTCGATTGAAAATTAGGGTGCTTTTTCGATATTAATGCAAAATAAGGTTTTTTTTTTTAATTAACAATCTCGGATATCCAGATTATTTACAATCTAGCCTATCAGACTAATGAGTAATTTAATTCTAACTTAAATTGCTAACTATGAGTTACTTCAGAAAGTGTGTATCTTACTTTCTTACACTTTGTTCATGTGTTCTTTATACATACGTCGCACTGACACACTGCACTACACATCACTAACACTACTAATAAAGTAATTCAAAAGGTTTTGTCCTTTTGAGTCTTCTTACTATGTCCGTGTTGTCGAGGAGCTGGATAGCCTTGACATTCACATGATGGAGAAGTCTATCTTCATGTGCTTCTGCATATTTTTTTATAATATCTCTGACCATATCTATTTTGAGATTCCGATGAAGGTCATTATTGCGAATGTACCAAGGTGCGTTTACAATGCCTCTGAGTACTTTGTTCTGGAACCTATGGATTATTTGTATGTTACTTTGTTTGGTACAGCCCCATAGCTGAATACCATAAGTCCAAATAGGCATGAGGACTTGTTTATATAATACAACTTTGTTGTGTACCGACAAGGATGAACTTTTTCCAAGTAACCAGTACATGCTTTTGTAGCGCAGCTCTAGCTCAGCGCGTTTCTTTTTGACATGAGCTTTCCAGCGAAGCTTAGCGTCCAATGTCATGCCCAGATAGATACTTGGCTGTATTGTTGCATGGTATAACTTTGTCATTTAAGTACACCGGTTGGTAGTTTGGCCTTTTGTTGGTAAAGTCTAGATGAGTAGATTTTGACTCATTTAGCTTTATGTGCCACTTTTTTGTCCAGTTATAAATGATATTAATGGCTCTTTGCACTGTTTTCACTGCTTCAGCTTGAGTTTCCCCTATGGCCATAACAGCTGTGTCATCAGCAAAGGTAGCAATCGTGTTATTTTCTATCTCTGGAATATCACAGGTCTAGAGCAAGTACAGGATCGGACCTAGTACACTCCCTTGTGGCACTCCAGCCTTAATGTACTTTAGTTTTGAGTATGAGTCATCTTATCTTATCATATATCTTACTCTAAACACCCTTTGCGACAGATATGACTTTAGGAGATCTGCATATTGCCTTGGGAGTAGATTTCTTAATTTATATAAAGGCCATCATGCCAGACCTTATCGAACGCCTGTGCAACATCTAGAAACACTGTTGAACAGACCCTCTTTTCCTCTAGTGTCTTCTCTATCACGCTAGTGATTCTATGAACTTCATCGATAGTAGAGTGTTTTTCTCTAAAGACGAACTGATAGTTCGGAATAAGGTTTCTTTGTTCTATTATTGGTTTTAATCGTCTTATATATAATAACTAGGGAATTAACTTATCTGATTGATAAAAGGACAAATAAAATTGTTGCATTTTTCAATGGCTAGTTAACAAGCGAATAGTTATCTGTGACTTTTATGTTGCCAACTTCACTGCAATATTGTGGAAGCGAGACACGCGTATGGTGTACTGTGTGATAAAAGAGGATAGCAAATGCGTTGACACTCGTTTATTTGACGTTTAAGGATTAATAAAATTTGTTAACTTTCTCTAACTTTCACTAGTAATTAATCTCTCCTGTTTATGATACTAGCATCACATACATTGGCAGTCTTGAAAAAAAAAATAATACAAAGCCATAAAATAAGAAGAAGAAGAAACTTTCTCTTTCTCGTGTGGTGATTTTGTAGGTTAGTTTCATTTATTGTCAGTGATTTGTTACTATTTTGCTAGATCAAGTCATCAACAGGCGGAATAGTAAAAAACATGAACAAAATACAAGAATTTTGAATTCCAGATTTAAAGTGCCATTTTGGCTAGATTTTGGCTAGATTTTGTGCAAAATTAAAGGGCTGTAAATTAATTATTTTCTATGGACAGTGGTATAGTTTTACTGTTTATCATAATATATACACTTTAAACATTGTAATTTAATATAAACAAGCCTATGTCATCGCTTTAGTTTTTGAAATATGATCGCATAAACACAATCGTGCTCAAAAACGTACTATCTCTTTGTTCGGCGTATCATAACTGTTATTCGTAGTGTTATTCTTAGAAACCAAACTCATAAATATCGAGCTTCATTCATGCTAAACATAAAAAATACAACACTTGTTAGGGTTCCGATAACAACTTAAGTCGTAAAAAAAGTTTTTGTGAAACCCGAGCCACCCGCCGAGAAAGGGACCGACCGTAATAAATCAAGTGGGCACTTCAAACGGCGCGTGCGCGGTGCGCGGGGCAAACAAGCGGTTAATGGAATCTTTTTTTCTCTTTGTGACATTAACTTTTACCATATTAAAAACTAGGAAAATAATTGTTTTATAAAATTTTAACGTTTAATTTGGAAAGATAGGATCAACTCAGGAGAGGTTTCCGTAAATAATTAATAAAATAAAATAAACTAAGATTTTAATATATTCTAACACTTACGTGACTCATCCGTTTAAACAAAACCACTTCACGGATTTACAAATAAAGATTTGCGTCTAAATCCGTGAAAAGTAGTTTTGTTTAAACTAATATTACTAAAAACTATTATTTACAATACAGAATTTATACAATATTATTATTTACAATGAAATATTAATACTTTCAATAAAGGAATCTAGTTGTATCTATTGAATAACGTTTATCTGCCGGTCAAAGAGGTAGATAGATTCAGTCCTCAGTTAGGGGCGTTATTGACCAGATAGTGCCTATCTGACGATTGAAAAATGCAATATTTTGTTATCTGTCTAATAAGTACTACTTGACTGTTTATCTGGGGATTGAAAAATCGGCCCTTAGTAATATTTTTTCAAATAGCTTCGACGTAATGGGTAATAAGGAAATAGAGCGGTATGGTGAAGTCTTATGGAGTGGTTTGCCTGGTTTTGGTACCATAATTACTTCAGCTACTTTCCAAACATCAGGCACGTGTTTAAGTCTAAACACTGCATTTATGAGGTTTGTGAGTTTCACTAAAGCTTTACGTGGGAGGTTGCGGAGAATCTCGGCAGTGATCAAATCGTATCCTGGTGATTTATGCAATTTCAGATTCTGAATCTCTTTGCAAACTTCTTTTGGTGAAGCGTGTGATATTTTAACCCAATCAGATGTCGTTGTTGTTATCTCAGCATAAGAATCTTATGGATTATTTTGGAAATTTTCTTCTAGGTGTTCTGCAAATCTGGCGGCCTTCTGTTCATTACTTACAGCCCACCTTACAGTCCATCTATTTCTTTAATTGGAGGAATGTGCATAGTAGGTATAGGTATTTTTGTTGATAATACCTCTTTAAGTTATAATTAAAGAATGTTAAGTGTAGGCGTGGGACCTTAGTATAGATGTCCTATATGTACAATATATAATATCGTCCCTACAGTAGGCTTTTTCAACCGTTTTGTGGATTTCCATAGTGAGTAATCTGTTGTGCGATTGTTTGTTAATTTGGAAAGGTATAAGTCCATGGCTCCATCGTTAAAACTTTGGATTGGTCTACTTAATGTTTTGGTAAGATTGTTTAGTTTCCTTTTCTCTTCTGGAAATCTAGTTCGTTGCCATATCCGTCGCTGCTTTCTTTTTTCAGCTATAAGATTCTTTACCTCTAATGCGTAGCAGTGGTCTTTAGTTCTTAGTTTTAGAGTTACGGTGTTCTTCCACGCGCATTGCTGTATACAGACCGTAAGTTTATTAGCTTCAAAATCAAATTTTTCTTGGGTCTTTAACGGGACCTTAAGGTCTATTAAAGTTTCTAAGTCTATTTTAAAGCTTTCCCAATCAGTAGTTTTATTTACAAGTGTGGGATTATTCTCTCTCTGCTTTATTGTTTCACTTAATATTAATATTATTGGCGAATGGTCTGAATTCATGTCAAATCCTTCCTTAATCCGTATAAAACTAGGTGTTATATTTCTATATATAAAAAAGTCTATCAGATCTGGGACCTTTTGTAGATCTGCGGCCGTATTATGAGCTCTTATTCCCAGGCCGTTTACGCCGTGAATGGAACTGCCCGGCAAATTCGTAATATGAACATAGCTCCCAGCCATCCAGTTCGCTAAAACAGTCATAGAATAATATGTTTATAGTGAAGGTACAACTAAAGCTTTAAGTACTAACTAAGTTTTTTCAACTAAATGTTTTATGTTTAACATAATACATAATTTAGTCAGGCAGTGTACGGCCTGCTTGGAACTTGCATGATTTTTAAAAAGCTCATAATTCGCCCGCTGTAGGGCAATATGTAGGCTTTCCCGTTGATATGACTACAAATTTCAGTTCTTGTATGGCACCGAATAATTCTTTTCCTTTAGTTGTAGTTAACCTAGAACCCCAGTAGATGTTTTTGGCATTAAAGTCACCTCCCAAAATGAATCTGTTACCAAGACTTTCTAGGAATTCCTTGTATCTTTCTAGTTTTATTGCGTACCTCGGCGGACAGTATATGGCCGATACCGAAAATGGATATCTTTTAATGCTAATACAGATAGAGACAGCTTGTATGTCGTTGTCTTCATCATCATCATCATCATATTTTATTGCCATAAACATAGTATACAATAAGGTGTTACAAATTTAAAGCACTTACATGTTTAGCTAATATTATAGCATGCAATAACTTAATGATTTTTACAATTAAAGAAATTATTAATATTGTAGATTATTTTTACTTAGCCATTGATACAATTTTGTCCTAAATAATGAAAATTTTAACGTTTTAATATCTTTCGGTACGGTATCTTATTAAATATTCGCATTTATGATCTTCGTAGTGAGAGATATTCTTAATAATAACAGCACTTCCACCTCTAGCTTTGTTCTCAGGATGCAGTGCATGGTAAACTTTATAGCCTTTAAATTCTATAAAGGATTCATTGGTGAAATGTGATTCAGATATTAAGCACACATCAATGTTACAGATGTTTAGTACTGCCTGGAGCTCGTTATGGTGTTTATAGAGTCCATTTGCATTCCATGCCATTATTTTTAGCGATTCCATGATGGTATTTTATGTTTTTGAGCAGCTGTGTTAGTGCCACTTTCAAGTATTTTTAATCATTCGTCGAACGATGTTAGTAAACTAAGTATTCTATTGAGCTTTTCGCCGTTATTTACGTCATTTGGTTTAGATTTACTCTTTGGTAAAGATGTAACACCTTTAGCTTTTTGTGCATAGCTAATATTGCTAACTACACAACTATTAGCAACTGCCTTTTTGTTGTTTTTGACTGATAATTATTAGTGTTCTAATAAAATTCTTATAAAAAATATAACATTTTTAAGTTTATGTGTATCTCATGTGCATTACAATTATAATAAATCATAATTACACAAATATACGGACGACGCAGCGTGGGGCGGCCCCCAACAAGGTGGACCGACGATATCGTCAAATACGCCGCGGGCCGCTGGATGCAGTTAGCGCTAGACCGCACGTTGTGGTGTTCTATGGGGGAGGCCTATGTCCAGCAGTGGACTGAGAAAGGTTGATGGATGGATGGATGGATGGATGGATGGATGGACACAAATATATTGTCTTAGTTACTGCTATCTTTGTTAAGGCATTAGAAGCTTTTGATTTAAACATATTGTAGTAGGCTACTCCGATAATATCTGACAAATACTTTTAAGATTGCATTCACACACTCCCCCATGACCTATCTGAATCTTTAGCATACAATGGCTACAGAATTTAACATAAGAAGTTGTTTTGTTTTTAAGAAACAAAATTTTGCTTATCTGGTAAGATATACTAGTCAAATATTTTGTGATCAGCTATAAAATTTCACTGCCAAAAAATAGTAACTTAACAATAAACACTAAATTATAAAACAAATATTTATAAATTACCCATTGCCTGGATAAAGTTCAATAATATTATTTCTTTCCAGCCCATTAGACACAAGCATCCTCGACTTAGGGAGGGTCTCTAGTCTTCTATGCCATGTTGATCAAGATGGCATGATTAGGATGCTGATCAGTTATTTAGGATAAAGTTTAGTTTCGAATTTTCCATCTGTCACAAAGGATGTTATCTTCTATCTCTTTTTAGTTGGCTATTGCAACCTAAGGAGTAGAGAGGTTATGGGGTGTTTACTTTTGTATAGGTACTTAATCTATCACCACAGTCATTTCATTTACAGAGCAAAAATAAGTTGTCAGCGAACAAAATACTGCTTTTAATTTATAATATCTCTCAAATAGTTTAATTAATTTTTATGCCTAATATCATTCATTTCTGTTAATTGGTTTTTATCAAAAATGTTTAGGTACCTACTCAATTTTTTTTGTACAATATGTTATGTAAACATTTTCATAATCAGTTTTGTTATGTCTCCTTTATGAATAAATATTAAAGTCAGTACAAAGATTTCATCATGACGGTAGCATTTATCAGAACTTAAAAAAAATTTACCTCCTGTACCTACTTTACCTTCTTTGTAAAGGTTATTTAATTAATTATTGCAAAAAATATCCATGTTGTTTGATAAATCTTATTTGTTTATGATGCAAATGAATGTTTATATGGAAGCATCTTCCATATTATTTGTAAATATTGTCACTGTCTATCAGACATTCCATGATTACAGTATGATTTATTAGTGAATTACCTTTAAATTATTAATAAATAAAAGCATAACCTTTCCTCAAATCCAATAAAAAGTAAGAAGTAAGAATTAGGCTGGCCCTGTCACCAAATGTCCTGTCGCGCCAACAGCGGCGGACGATCACTCTCCACGTGTTCTGGGGAGAGGCTTCGGTCTGACGGGGGGCCTAGGGCCCGCCATGTCACAGTGAGCCCCCCACCGATAGGGGGCCACCCCTGGTCGGGTCATGGTAATACCTGAGTGACTACCATGGCGCGGCTAAGGGGCGAGGAGGAACACCGTGGGGTTTAGTGGGTAGTTCGGGTCCGCTTCTGACCCGGGAGTCCTACACAAAGTGCGTAAACGCATTCCCCACGTAAAAAAAAAAACACCACAAAAAAACCACAGCCCGATAGTAGCCAAGAACCAAGCCTATATTATATTGTGAAAACTATTGAGGTGCCTCGAAGCACGAATGTTTACAATGCTTACATAGACAGTAAAAGATTGCTTGCATAGAATTTCAAAGCCTTTCGAAGTATTGTGCAACCATGTTTTGTCCATGTTGAAAGTCAATGTAATCAGGTATTGAGACACACTAGGAGGTTAAATATTCTGTGCGTGTTTTGAGCTTGTTAGATTTGAACGTAATCTATTCAGGTTTCTGATTGTACACGCCTTTGGTTCAAAATCGAGCGTAGCAGACGTTTTTATCGGAATGTGACGTCAATGTTGTATGTAGACTGAACTCTTACATAGAGAATCCTTGTTATATTGTTACTATTTAGTAACAGCCTTAATAGGTAACATTTTATGTAATATGATACCCGGATAGATTCCGGTTATAACCGGATAGATCGAATAATCTTCAATTGACTATTTTTCGATTTCTATTTCAAAAGTGATTCTTTGTTGCTTCTGTACTCATTACTCCGGTGCAGGCAGCTAATTATTATGACTACTATAGCAAAGAATATACTACTCTCTAACGAGAGAAGAAGTACATCTCTATAGTAAAAAAATGCAACCACAGCCAATACACGTACGAGACGCTAGCGCCATTGCGGAATAGCAATAAATCAACACGCGCGGGAACTTTCAAACGTTGTAATATTTGCTCTTGGCTGTACTATATATTATGATCGTGAACCATTTTAAATATATATTGTTCCTTAATATATTATTAAGGATCGTGCTTCATATTCTTGCCTACAGGAAGTAATTAAAACAATCATATTATTATTTTATTTATTCTTTAATATTTTCATTTTGCGTTCAAAACTTTTCTTTTTCTCTTCGTCTTCCATAGCTCTATTAATTAAAACACAATGGTGTCGATTCTACGTCCACAACTAAACTTAACTAAAAAATGAAAACAACTATTGCTGTATATTGATTATTTGGTTGTTTTGTTGTGTAATTTTATATTAATAACAATCGTTAATCTATAATAAACAGATTTGCTAAGAAGAAAGAATCGTTAACATTACGGAATTGTGTTATTGACACAATCAAATTTCATTTTTTAGTTAAGTTAAGTTTAGTTATGCGCGTAGAATTGGTACCAATATCTTTTAATTACAATAAAAAATGAGCTTATTTTTAAATGATTTTCATTTAATTCTAAATGATTTATACATTTATTTAAAAAAACATAATTCACACATTCTAGATTTTTAACAACATTAATTTTAAGTTGTTGCCTAAAGGCATTTGTTTTCATGAAATCATTAATTATAGTTGACATCGTTTCTACACACGTCACCATATCTTTGTTAACATAATTTAATGACTCATGACTTGAGTCATATTCCTTGAAACTTGTAAACATGTGTATGGTTTCTATATTTTGGGACAAAAATGCCTTTCGGCAATCTAGGCAGTCATTGTATTTTATTCTTTTAAATATGAAACCACACACATATCCACAAGCCTGACTTTCGGATGTCCCTTGTTCAACTGCTTCAACTGCATCAGATAGTAAATTTGCCATCTCTTTATTTTCGTCAAATTTGAAGGAAGACGAGTTTGGTTCACACGACGAAGGGATGGTTCCCGTTAAAAAAGTTAATAAATTATTTGCAATTAATGCTGAGTCATTTTCACAGTTCCTTTTTTGTCCAGCATGTTTTAAATTGGATATTATAGCAGTTTTGATTCCCGCTATAAATTGATTAATTGTTGGATTATTATTGGATCCACAGCTATATCTGATGCAGCCAAAACAGTTTTCCAAGGGATCTTGATTTAAGCGACGTGTGGAAAGACTCTTAATGCCTATAGCCCGCAAATTATTCCACAATCTTTCTATTGCATTTAATGAATGAATCCACCCTTCTTGGGACGGAGGATTCGATTTACTCCCTATGTATTTCATATTAGCTATAAAAAATTTCATTTCTTTAAATAAACCTAAATGGGGAGTCCACTTTCTTAAATTTGTAGAGTATTTTTTTCCTCTCCTCAAGTCCGGGCTGTCTGCGTTGACAGCATCAAAAAGCTCGTCAAATTTTTGCACGAAAGTGGCTGTTGCATGGGCTTCAGCTGGAAGTTCATCTGAAATCACAAAAACAATGTTAATTTTTTTTTCGCCCAGATGTTAAGAGTCAGTCTCAGGATGTAACTAATACTTACTAACTTTGAAATATTTACCCTTATGCTTGTTTACAATCTATGCGGAATAAAAAAACGTCTTGCAGCAATCATTTGGGCTCATATTAGGGAATGGGCTTAATTAATATAGATTTTGTGTGTAAAAGAAGTAAATAAGATAAGAAATGATGATTTTTATCATCCTCTTATATTTTACATCAGTAGATCAAATCTGTATTTTATAATTATTCTTGTGTATCTTTGTAATTATGGGAAGCAATAAAGCTTTTATTTATCTATTAATATTGATACCAGGCAACAAAAGTTGACATTATTTTAATATACTCACTTTGAGCAATTTTCATCAACATGCCACTTGTAACTGAGTGGCTAAAAACTTGTGCTGCTAGCTTCACCCACATTCGTTGCTGGCAATTTGGATGCAAATGATGATCTGTTAGCTGAGGAGCATATACAAAATACGGATTGTTCTTGTCCAAGTTATAAAATGCTTCTATATGACTCCATTTAACAGTGCCTAAAAAGTAAATTTCATTTAGAGATACTGTATAGGCTAATAATTATAACAAGTAAGGATTATTTATTCAGATGTGATGTGACATAAACAACTTTAATTCGGAATTTGAAAGTACGTCCTCATACACGCGCGCAGACACATCCTCCTACCATTAGTATGTAGCGGACACACACACATACACATTCCGCTTATCTTATGATGTCTCTAGCATATTATCTGCAACAAGGAGAAATAGGTATCCCATAGCACAGGTTTTTAACCTATTAAGGATGCCTATCTACCTTTAATGCTTTAATGACTCAAGTTTATTTATGTTTTTACTTGTACATTTGTGTGAAATGTGTGAAATAAATTATTATTATAAATGCTAGTTGTGCAAGCCTACTACAATGCCTACTATTATGTAGAACTGTATATCTAACAACACAACACTAAAGTTATTTGTGTACCTTCTATAGGGTTTTCGTTGCATTGAACATCTGTACTTTCTCTGCAAGTCCGCTATTATCAAACTAATAATAAAGATTAAAATAAAAATCTAAAATTAATTACCTGCGTAGGGCTAATGGATTCAGTTGTTCTTATGAAATCTGCAAAAGTGTGTTGTTTTGATGACCCTGTACTGGTACTAGGTTCCATCACAACATTTTCTATTTGCGACATAGGTATTGTTAACTTTGGCTGTGCAGCAATTACATCGGACTGATTGACATTCTGAAATTAATGATTAATTTTAAACTTTTGCAAGTGCTATCATAGTAGTGTAAAGTTTTAGAATCTTGATCCATTGTGCTAACTTTGGACGCATAACTATTATTGTATCTATAACAATAATAGTAACAATATTGACTAGATTTATAAAGTAAAACATGTTGGTCACTTCTAGGCTGGTTCTACCGACTTCCCTATATGCTTCACCACTGCTATTTAGAACAATCCTTCATCTGATCTCTTTCCAGCAGTGTTCGATTGTCATCCCATCGGATTATGAGAGTGAGCGAATAGTGTACGAGGGTGTGCGCAAACATAGGTGTAATCTCACACCTATGTTTGCGCACACCCTCATACACTGTAATATGTCATGCATAGTTGGCTGAACCCAACTGAGATTGGTTGCTTTTGTAGGAATTTGTTCGGGAGACTATTACTAGAACAATCTATATGAATACAATACCTGGTTGAAAATATTTTCTCTTTCATTTAGTATTTCTTCCACTATAGTTGACTCAGGAACGGCAAACTTACTCAATTTTTGCCTTTTATCATCCATAAATTGAATTGAGTTGAAATGTCTTCCACACAACACCTTATTCCGACTATAGAGTGAATGTAATGATTCAATGGAAGTCCAATCTTCAATTGGCCAACAGTATTTAGCCCAAACACGAGCCCTGTAAAATGTCCATATAAAATACTGGTATTCAGTTGAATCAGGTAATACTGGAAGCCCACTCCAACATAGTTTTGGAAGAAAAGGTAGAAGGATGATGAGTACAGTAGGTGATAGTATATGATGATGTAAATATAGATTAAAATAGTATTTTGTTTAATAAACGCATGAGGTCTTAAATATACCGGGTTGTATTTTGTACTTACCTAGTAACATTGGTTATTCCTGGATTTGGAAACCTGTGATAGGTCACCGTCATGTCTTCGGCACGTGTTCTGCCGCACTTAGAACACTTTCTATGGTTATTCACGGACATAATTAAATAACCAAACTTAAACAAAAATAAGAAAAAGTAACCTAACAATAAACGTCCTTTCGTAAATAATGTTCTCTACGCACAACACATAGAATTCACTCCAAGAACGTAGAATATTCAGTCAAAATTACTATAATAACTACTAGAGAGTATATTTTAATAATATTTTGATTCTTTGGATAAAATATTAAAAACCACAATCTTAACATAATAAATATTATGATAATGGCGGCCTCATTGAAGCGACAGTGTGACCAGACCAAAAATTTTTAAATTTTTTCCTATGCAATACTGCTACAATAGCAACGCACACATACATATTTGAGCATGTGTGCAAGAGCAAAATCTCGTCATACAACATAATAGACCCTGTACTATAGTCTATAGCAGGGCTGTCCAAACTATACACCTTCGCGGGCTAATTAAATTTCATACAAAAGCTGGAGGGCCAGAAAAATATTTTCAGTTGTCAAGTAAATATAATACAGGGTAATATTGTCTTTCTATGTTTATTGTTTTTCGTTAATTTATCTTTAACAATAGTATCTTAGTCTTTAAAATGCGTGTCGCGGGCCGCATGAAAACAAGCCGCGGGCCGCATGCGGCCCGCGGGCCTTTGTTTGCACAGCCCTGGTCTATAGTATCGTAAAAATATAAGTAGTTAATCTTATCTATTGTAGTAAAATTAATGACGACTAAACACACAATCGTAATTATAATCACAAACTTTCTTTTGTAAGTGAATTCTAGCTTCCTATAGATTTTAAAATGATTTCACGCACATAAGCAGTTATAACTAGATACCTCAGCAGATTTCATCAGACTAATTACAGAGGTGGTGGCCCTTTTCTCTGTTTTATATTATATCTACCTATTATGTTCAGCCTATTTTGTCATAGAGTTAATTTATTTCCATGATTGATTAAATCATCCTGTCCTTGAATATTGACACCGTCGCACGCGCTTCCAATAACTACGAGATGTATCGAATGTTCTTAGAATTAATTTTGCCAACGTATACAGATACACAGGGGAATAAAATTTAAAGAAAAATAATAAATGCTTGATACGAAAATATATACTTATTCGATAAATAATATCATGCATATTTACCGCTGATTATGTTGAAAGCCAGCCATTTTATATAGGTGTAATTATTATATATGTGTGTTTAAAAATTCTGTGTGTGGTTGTTTCAATGAGGAAAATATGGTTAATAGTAACTATAGTTAACTAGAATGATTATAGGTATCTCGATCACCTACGTTACCTACATGAAATTTATCAAAAGCATCTACTGGTATTCACTTTAGGTGACGTAGCTATGCGCCCGGTATTTAGGGTATCGAGGGCCAAGGAAATAGCATTCCACGTGAATATATTATGAATTTTTAATTAAGACAACAATGTTCATGCTCCATTCAAAATTATTTAAACCTCAACAAGAATAAAAATGTTGAAAATGTTATATTCTCGACTTTTTTATTTAACCACAAAATATCGAGTTAACTTTATTTTGCATTTTTTCCTAAAACAATGCTAAATCTTTTAGATGTATTATTCCTAATCTAGTGCCTACTATACCTATAAGCAGGAACGAATATAACCAAGAAAGAATACGTACCTATTTAATATCAGAACGGTATCGCAGTTTAACCAGTACAACTGATGTATCAAGGACAAGGAAATAATGCAAAGTAAGCAAAGACGTCACGCTACGAACTTGTTAGATTATTACTTTGACCATTCTTGTAGCCACAGCGATAAGGATTATTATATCGTTGTTGGATCATATAATACGTTATCTATCTATCTAATATCTATTCGTCTATAGACATTTCTATTTCTGCTCTAATAGTACTTAGAACGATAGAAAAACTGCGAACTATCTCTACTTACATAATTTAGAATGCGTGAAAATTTAGGAGCAATAAATAGGTTTCTGAAAGCTATGTTTGTAAATACAAAATTTCATTAAAATCTATTCAGGAGCACGTGTTCAGTAGGTTTTAAGTAAATGAGCAAAAACGTCCATCTATACATTCTTATAAACTTTCACGTTAATAATTATGTATGTATTAGTGGGATATGCAGTATAACATTTGTGTTAATTAAAAGTAAATAATTCAAAAGCGTAAAAATAAAAGCACGTTTAGTTTTAAGACTTCAATGGTTTTTAGATTATTTCATTTGTTTTAAATTTATTTGTTTTCTACCTTGTATTGAACCTAGCGATTCCCCTAAGTATGTAAAAGACTTCTAAATATAGTTATTGCTAAAACAGTCGTATATAAGTATGACATCATACTCGTAGTAAATGATTCACCATAACAAAGACCTCGTACAAGTCATAACTATATCACGTGTTACCGCAGACTGATAACAATAAATACGTAAACGATGTTTTGCCCAAATTATTTATAATCTTGCTTTTGCGTTTCAATTTATTACAGTTTTTCATTAAATTCTTTTGACTTGCTAAAATCTTGAACTTTATGATTTAATCTTATTAGTTAATGTCCATTGATGTTTCTTCTTGCGTGGCTATACATTCATATAATAAATCTTAATATATAGTGCTGCTTACTTACTATCCTCGCTGTATTTCTGTTATGAGGGTCCAGAATATTAAATAGCACATGTTGCGACTGGTTTTGTAACACGTATGACTCATACTGAACCGCTGTGTTTCGTAGTGCGTCATTATGTATTGTTTTTCGTCATGACTCTCATATTAGACATAATAGTTCATAGTGCCCTTTGGTTAAAAAATCCTACATAATAGTAGATCCGAGAGATTAATATTTCAAAGTGTAGAAAAGAAAAATTACATACTTTTCGGGCCCGCCTAGCCTGGGCTCATTGACTAGCTGTTGCTAGTTGTTGCCTGCGACTTCGTACGCGTAGAATTTAGAAAATTTTCTATGTTTTAGCATAATTTTTCACTTATGCTTCGCTCCTATTGGTCGCAGCGTGATGTTATATAGCCTAAAACCTTCCTCGGTAGATGATAGATAGATAGATACTATCTAACACATAGTCGGTAGATACTATCTAACACAGAAAGAATTTTTTAAATCGGACCAGGGCTCCCTGAGATGAGCGCGTTCAAACAAACAAACAAACTTCAGCTTTATTATATGAGTATAGTAAGATTTTTTCTCCTCTAGGCTGTTCTTCTACACCGGGGGCCCCGCATCAGTGATATTACGACTGCCGTGCCCCTAATGCGATGTAGGAAGAGATGTAGAAATAAATTTATTTCCTAATATGTACATAACTGATTTCACGATTCCTCAATTATATTCCAAAAAATAACGAGTCTAACGAAACACTTTTATAATTTGTCTGTATTTTTGTAATAAAAATATTAAATTAAGGTCATGGTTTGTGTGCATATGAGAACTGATATAAAAAATATTTCTCTTTGTCCAATAAGGTTTAGTAATAAAAAGGTAATAACAAGTTTATTAGTTATCTAATTACGTCCATTTTACTTTAATTTTAACACATTTGGTAGTTAACATATGGGGGATTTAATGGGAAAAATTTGAATTATCCATTCACCATGAATTTTAATAAAAATTTAACTACCTTATAACTGTACTGTGTAATAGGATCGTGATGTCTTCCAAATAACCTATAAAATTGACTTTTCTATTTTTCTTCAATTCCATATTACTCATACTACCGGGATAAAAATACATTTTACGAGAGATAGTAGCTTTTTTTAATTGTGCTTTTAATATCTGCTAAGAATGTACATATTATTTAAAAATAAATGTTTAACTCCAAAATTACTTAATCTCTGTAACGTTAACGTGACGTGATTGTCTGTTTAAAAATAAAAATAAATTTATAAAAAATTTGGATTAATAGAATTTGAGCGTAACAAATGTGTATTTCCCATAAACCATCACCCGTATAGTTGCGATTCGTCCTGTAAAATTCAGCCAACGGATAAACAAAGTAGAAAACATGTTTTTCATGAGACGGATATTGCAAATCAACCATATTATGTATACGTATGGCAGTTCGCTTGGTCGAACGTACTGTAGCAAACCAATGCGTAAAGTTAGATGATTATGTACGAGTTCCGTAACCAAAGGTTTATTAAGCAGAGTGTTATGAAATAATATTACTTCTCAGACCACTAATGTCCTACTGCTGGCACGAACCTATTCCGCTACAGGAGGGTTCTGGTCTACTATGTTAGCCACACTGGCCCTGTTGGCATAAAGATTTTTGCTTAAATTGTCTTTTAGCTGACTTACAGCTTCTTGGGAAACAAATAGAGGAGTAACACATGTATTCTTAATTCGAGTTATTGTGTTATTTACTCTATCTCTCTCTCTGTTCAGCTCATTAACGTCCCACTGTTGGTCACGGGCCCCCTCCACTTTGGGAGAGATTATGGTTTACTAGGCCGCGCTGACCAGGCGTGTTAGCATAGGATTTATTTTCGAGTTCGTCTCTCACAGAGGATGTTATCTGTGCAATATTTCTTACCTGGCTTTTACAGCACCCTGGGAAAGAAGTGGGATAGTGACACTTGTATTCTTAATCCGTCACCACACGGACAGTTAAGACATTTACTCTGTACTAATATAATATTATTGTTATTTTCCAGAGCCACAATGGCGCCCTCAACGGACAGCTTTGTCCTTTTACAACAACAATCATCAACGTCATCGGTCTCTGATCTCTTAAAACTCGATTGGTCATCCTTGGTAAGTTTACATTTTTGTATTTTTATTCCATTCCCGGCAGTTTCTCATTTTTACGAGAGGGTTTTTTGTGGACACCTGTTTGTTTTTTTTTTGTTTTTTAATTTCATACAAAACGGTGATGCCGTTTTATGCGAAAATGGCGACAAACATTGATACGAAAATTTTATGGATTAGATGTGACAGTGTTATCGATTAGCGTTATAAAAATAGACGGATATTGGGGATTTTGTCACTCTTAACAATGGACTATTTGTCGGAAGTATATACTTTACCTTACAAAATCCCTACACCTAACCCTACAGTATGAGTATTATTCGTAATCTGGTACACAGTATAACATTACGCTATATGGATTAGATGACCACTGGTGATTACATCAGTGGTCACGAACTTACAGAAAAACAGTCATAATCATTATGATTATGATTGTTTTTCTGTAAGTTCGTGAAAGCAAGTCAATTATTAATCTTATCAATTTCTTTCGAAAATTATAATTTGTATTTCGAAAATGGGACCCCGCTGTTTTTTTAAGAGATCTGGTTTATTCGTGTTGCCGAGTTCTCATATAAATATTGTACATATTTCAGAGTGTCAACATCTCCAACAATGAGTTCGAGTCTGTGGGATCAGCTGTCGGTTTCGACCGGCTCCCTACTTACTAATGAAGAATGCATGCAGCTGCTGGATACTGACATCAACATCTTCGACGACAAAGGTATGTATGATTAAACTATGATTTTCCCATTGGACAACAGGACGGGTTTCTTCAAAAAAGGAGTGAAAAATTCCTGCAGGGTCTGCGACGCGCGAGTGATACCTGGTGTTGCAGACGCCTATAGGCTACGGTGACTGCTTACCATCAGGCGGGCGTAAGCTTATTCTCCAATTTGTGGTATAAAAACACCTGTCAAGAGTAAACTCGCACTTAGGGTTCTACTAGACCGAATTGCATTCATATAATTAGTTAATGAAGCTTAAACCAACTCACGAACTTAATTTTGTAGTTGGAATATTGGAAATCTCCTACGGTTTGGCTACTTCATAAGTTGTTATTAGTATACAAACTTTTTTCTGTGATGCAAATGTTTGAATTTTTCCCTACATCAGCACTATATAGGCTTGGTCCATGTTAATTTTCAAGTCGTTAGGGCAACCTGTAGATTTTGATTCCCGAACATAAGTCGTAATTCCGTCATATCTTCTGAATGCAAGAATTTAGAATTTTTTACCGTAATCTCTATATTATTATGGTACGAGTTTCAAGTTGATACCTTCAGCAGCGGCTGAGTAAAAAAATTTTGACGGACGGACAGACAGACAGGCAGACACCGAAGTGAGACTATACGAGTTTCGTTTTTGTACGAAACCATAGTGACCCAAGCCGATAGTGACCTGAGCCTAATGTTTCAACAAACATCCTAACATATAAACTTTTGCGTTTATAATACTAGTAGGATCAACTCGTAGTCGAAACTACGCGACCTGAAAGTTTCCATAAGTACTGGTTTCTTTTACACAGTGACAGTTACAGTAAACAGCTCTTTATGCTCAAACGCAAGTGACTACTAAACACTAACATAAGTGCCTGTTGGCATCCTCGAAATGAACGGGATGTCGAAGCAAACGAATAATCATATTCATGAGCTTTTCACACAACGTACTCGTTACGGATACCAGAATACGGATAATATACTACTTAATATACTTTTTTTTGTGAATGAATATTTATAATATATAGAAACAACCCCAGTGACTACAAAAAAGGGACTGGAGACATGGTCTCTGAATGTACGTAGCACGCTGCGCTACTCGTTTTTCTAAAATTTCCTATAAAGCCTCATAGGAAATTTTAGAGTCGCGCAGCGTGCCATGGAGCGGGCTTATACTGATAAAGTGCATAATATGGAGATCAGATACACCTCATACACATCACATATAGAAAACATATTCTTTATTCTTCCCTTTCTGGTCGTCTATTACTTTGTTTACTTAGCTAATTAAGTGGCCATTGTTACTAGGTTCGAGTGGAGACCTGGTGATCTGTATCACAGGTAATATTTTACCTATCTCAGACACCAGCTATCCACGGCCGAAACTGTTTAACTGTTTCTGTGAGATTCTTCTTTTCCTTATTTTTTCCTTTCTTTTGTTATTCATAGCATAGTGTTTTATATTATATTGTGTTATGTAATATTCGGTTGTGGAAAAACAATAAAGATATTATTATTATTATTATCAGATAAAAGACGGAAGTATGCGATATAGTCCGCATGTTGTGACATTCGATGGGGGAGGACCAGGTCCAGTAGAGGAGGGAGAAAGCGTGATGAATGAATGTATAGACAGAATGAGTAGAAAACATTCAGACGTAGTACATACATTTGTGTGAAACATAATTCATATATAGATACCGCACAAATGAGTGTCCTGTATGGGAATCACGAACCTCACGACCTCGTGTTGGCCAGTCCGTTACATGACTTCTAGACGCACGAGAAATCTTATTTTACTACAACACCTAAACGTTAAGTAAAACGATTACAAGGAGGTAGTAGTTACGCTACTATATAATGCTGTTAGGCGTGTATAATAGGTTCAGTTCTACTTACTGATATTATACTTCTATTAGCTGTTGCCCGTCACTTCGTACGCGTGGAATGTAGAATAATATCCCCGTTTATGCAACATTTTTCACTGATGCTTGGCTCCTTTTGGTCGCAGCGTGAAATAGTCCTATTTATAGTCCCTCGATAAATGTATGTACTATCCAACACTGAAAGAATTTTTTAAATCGGGTCAGAAGTTACTGAGATCAGAAAGAAAGAAGAAAGAAAGAAAAAAAGTTTATTGCACTAACAAGACACACAATATTAAACAAATTAGGTTACAGTAAAAAATGCTGTATATAATTATAAAAATGTGATGTCCAGTCAGCAGCAATAGGTCCCATTTCAGCATAATGTCAAGTCTCAAGGACTTGACGCTGGTTTTCAAATGGGACCTCGGAGTGTTGACACGAACGTACACAGCCAAAAGGTGCAATTAATACACGCTCATGGCTAACTATATTGGACAGTAAATTTAATAGTTAAATATATAACAGTAAATTTAATAAATAATAATAATAACAGTAAATTTCATAAAAAAATTTAATAGTCTAGTGTTAAAAATCATATACAAGTAAATATATACAAAAAAAAATCGTTGCTGTTCATTTAAAAGAAAAAATGTTAACAGAAAACCCAAAACAATATAATAAAAATAACAGAAAAAAGAACAATAAAATTAACAGCTTTACAATATTGACACAAATTCTAAGCGAAAACCAACTCCCATATATTTTTATTTAATGATAAATTAAGAACAACGTTCATATAATACATATATTTAAAACTATTATTCTAACACTTCATTACAGCTATACATAAACATAATAATATATTATTTGGTTTCAATAATATTACAATTTTAGTTAACATTGCCGAATCGTGTTATTGGCCCCATCAACATTTATGTTTTAGTTAAATGCGTTTAGTAAGCCTAAAAGATAGGTAACACTATTCATCTACAAAAACCACAAAAAAATTAAAAAACAAAAAAGTAATTTTACATATAAAGTTCAAAACAAGACTTATGCTATTTTATGCTACAAGTAACACAATACAAAAGTAAAATTACTGTAGGTATATGTTGTTTAAAACATATGTTTTTATGAGAAATAAAATGAAATCAGCTAGTCTCAGGCGTGTTTGCCTCAAGCGAGGAGATTTTAGTTAAATCATTGATACAGCGTATGCGCTCAGCCTGTTGTCCTGCTGCTTTGCGAGCTAATATTGTTCCATTTCTAATCCAAATGTATTTCCAATTGTGCTCAGCCCCAGTTTTCTTTGCAAGATAGAACAGCCACTTATTGTGGGGTGTCAAGCGTTCATTGATATACAATAAACTAGATGGTGTACCTGTTATGTCAATATCGGTAGACGAAAGACCGCGATGCATGCGAGCTGATTGCAACAGATGTTCACGCGTTGTGCGTCTAGTGAAAGTGACGACAATGCGTCGAGGTCTCCGAGCGTCAGCTGTTGTTTTACTGGACCCACTCCTATGCGTGTTTTGGGCAATGGAACCTATGCGCTTGGCTTGCACTATCTCGCTTTCATTAACCTCAACGCCTAGCTTAGTAGAAATTAACTTAACCACTTGTTGTGTGTTTTCACCAACACTTTCCGGCATTCCAGCTATTTCCACGTCATTAGCTAATGCCTGTTGTTGAAGGTCATTTATTTGAGACTCTAATTCTACAATTGCATCTTGGACTGAATTATCGTCGGATTTATTTTCCAATGATGTAAGTCGTACTTCCATATCATCGATTGCAACCCTGCATATATTCAATGTAAATTTAAATTCCGCAATCTCTTCATGATATGCACGGACTTCGGATCTCAAGGCGGTTAACTCTTCTCTAAAACATCTAATTTCGAGTCCCAGATCAATCGAAGAATGTTTATCTTTGGAAATAGAATTTTTTTCACAACTATAACATAACCAATCACTAGTGATGCCGCTCTCGGGTATATTGGTAATGCAACCTCTGTGGTATGATACTGTGCAATTGCTGCATTTGACTGCTAAAGCAACTGTCATGGTTTTTCGACACTCTCCACATTTCACCATACTGAATTTTATATGAAAAATTATCTAAACGCAATATAATTTGATTTCGTGTAATAAATAAAGTAAGTGGGTATTTTAAAATTGTTCTTGAGTTTGAGTATTTTATGATTTTTGTACTTGAATCAGGAGTTACACACGACACAGATACACTAAACTACAAATTGTGTGTTATTTTATGCAACTTTAACTTTATTTTAACACTAAAATTAGTCAATTTCAACAGTAAAATTAGTAGCAAAAGTTATTAATTACGGAGCGAACTTGTGACCGTTTGACGTTTGTGCCAACACACTGATCACTACCTCAATCTCGTTTAAACAAATATACAAATAAATTCTTGCGCTTTAAAATATTGGTACCTATAGATTCGAAGCATACCTATTTAATTCATGCTCGGATCCAAAAAAAGTTGTGGGTACGACCAGCAACAAAATACCTAATTGTACAGTTGCGGAACGCCTGTAATTAATACTACAGCAAGTTCATCAGCTTGCGGCTCGCGGATATATACAGGGTAACTACTGTTCACATCATCCTACGTCTTTCGTGTACCTATGTACTTTGTCCCTTTTTACTAGTGAAACCGAAACGCCGTACATTCGGCCGTGGCTTCAGTTTCGGCCGAAACCAAAACCGAAATTCACGTGGTCAAGTATAAAATTTCTTAAATTACTAAAATTTGGTGCATTTTACCTATTATTTTGCATTAATTAGGGCATGAAATGGAGACACAGTATATTAAGTTCGTTGGAATCATTTATATAATATAATTTAAAAAAATGTTTATATCATTTTCATTATTTTTTAAATTATGTTCTCATAATTCCCGAACAGGGCCGTCAAAGCCTTGCTGCGGGAAACAAAGTTAGGCGAGCATGGGTGTGCCTTAACTGCGACACAAGTTTTGGTTTCAGCAAAAGTTTTGGCTGATTTTGGCCGAAACCGAAACTGCCGCCTTTCGGCCAACCGAAACCGAAATCGAAGTTTCGGTCGGACACTACTTTTTACATTTAACATTTACTCTTACTTTTTAGCTCAAGGTGTTTTCTACATAGAATTTCTCTGATATAGTATTGACGCTCTCGTAGTCTCAGTAGGCTTCCGTTTGAACTTTTGGTATCGAACTCTAAAAATGAGAATGGACTAGCCACGCGTGCTGCTGTATCGACTGTTATAAAGCTTTTACATTTCTCGAATTATCAACCTCTTACGTTTTGTATTCGTATTAGATTAAATTATTATGGGTTGGGATTTCTGATTACAAACTTTGCTTTTTGTAGGAGCCTCTTACGAGTTAAATTAAATAATTTTGCTATCAGCGCCATCTATTGATGATCAATGACAGTGAATAAACGATCAGTAGAAATCGTTTATCTTCCATAATGTATGATGATTATGTCATCATAATCATCATATGATTATAATATATAAATATTCATTAGATGATTATAAATATATAAATAATTTGTGCAAAACACAAGACTTTTATAGCTGAATTTATTCTCTGCATTTCACGTCTCTTGACTATGATCCCCTTGGGTCCCCGTAACAAGTTAATTGTTTCTGTTTTTTGTCTTTGAACAGAAGATGTGACCTGGTTTAGCAGATCCTTAGATGACACTCACGAACGAGGAGTAGCGATATTTTGCTTGTTTTATCCGTCCGTTGCAGCAGAGCGTGGAATCTAACACACACATGTCACATTTCAGACTGAAATAAAGCTCCTATGTATTGCCCTCATGTTAGAATAACGTTTACACAGACGCGAATCCTTATCTATGGGTTATTATTTTTCAGTTCAAGGTAATATTGCTAGATTGGCTATTGATTTTTATGTTTAGTAAACAAAACTCACGTAACGAATGCGAGTTTTGTTTTAAAAAAATGCGTGCACATTTTAACTCTTGAGCCGGCTGTAAAAATCATTTTTTAATGTAGGCATAAGCTTTAAAACTTTTTTTACCACTGGTTCAGGATACTCAATCCACTAAGATAAGAAACTCAACACAGCTCTTTTGCTTTTCGCCATGAAATTTTTTTATTTCCATACCTTATAGTGCTAATACATAGTCATTACAATATGTATTGCTCCAGGATAACTTACTATGAAGCTTTTCTTCGTATCTATTAAAGTATTAATCTATGTAACGGAATCTTTGAAATTGATTTTCACCCACTTGCAGTAGTCTGAAATTTTGTACAGATAACAATTATCGAGGACATGTAACAATTTAAAAAAATATTAAGTGTGTATTTTATTTTTTGAACTAAGAAAATAATTTATCATTATCAAGTGCCTATTAACCGAGCAAGAGCACTGCTCTTGCTCTGTGAATAGGCACTTGCGTGTTTAGAAGTGTGTCGTAATTAATTATTATAATCTTTTACCGCAAGCCACTACAATTAATTATATCTGTAATGCCGTGACCTATTAGTTTGTAGCTTCTATAATTCATACACAATAAGATATATATGAGATAATTGTTCCAATTAATATATTACGTAGAAATCAAATCCGCTTCCGGGTTAAAGTACTGATTTGTCATTGAATCTTTATTATCCATATAAATTTTTATTCAATTCTTATTGTCCGAATACAGCGGTAAAAACTCTATAAAAACCATTGCTCTAAAGGCATTATCTACGAAGTAAACAGCGGAGTGAGTTAGTATAGAGAAATGCCTAGTCTGTTGTTCTATGAGCCTTCTCTTATTTGGGAGGGTCTCTGGTGTTCCACACCACGCTGACTACACGTGTTGGCATAGGATAGGATCTGTTTTCGAGCTTTTGATCTTCCACAGATGTTTTCTGCTGGGACATACCCTGGACATAGCTGGCTCTTACGCCTCCCCGAGATAAAAATGGGTGGTGACATGTGTATTCTTCATAATAATATGTTAATATACTAATAATACGTAATATGTACATACTTCTGGGTGGCAAAAATTTTAAATATTTGCATTTTAAATTATGTTATCTAAAGTAATTCTGTTACACCTACTATACCTTCGGCTCATGGCTGGTCGCTACGTACTCGTGGCCCTGGGCTCTTAACGAGAATACCGCCTTTATCATCTGTCCCTAATACTTTTATTTATCACGGTTCACAGATAAGAAATCCCAAAAACAAAATGTTCGAACTGTCAAATTTAAAACCATCACCTTGACTTCACGGGCATATTTATTCGTAGGGAACTCCAAGGCAGTCATGTTGAGATATTTTTAGGTGGCTTTTGTATACAACAATGCAGACTTTAAGGAGAATGGGAGAGTGGGCATGAGACTTGCACTATTTCTGTGAATTGTTGTGAGATGAAAGAAGTGGATGATGACTATACATGTAGATACAATCGAATTGTACTCTATAGAACGTGTGCAAGATCACATACGGCATTAATCTGTGACCTTATTTGGCTTTGTGATAACAAATGATCTTTATTATATATTAAATCGAACTATTATTCCGCTGTTATAAACGTTAAGCATAGATTGTTATTTTTTAATGATTAAGATAGAACTGATTATGATATTCATATGTGACCTCAAAACAATATATTTACGTTTAAAAACATAAATCTGACGCATTTAATATTTAATAGAATTCTATAAATCTAAATATTATTTTAATAAGTTTATTATGTTGTAATACCATTGATCAGCAGAAATTTCTGGTATAATCTTTCAAGCATAAAAGTTTGCTTTGTTTGTTATAACCGACTAGGTGCCAGTTGGACTCGCAAGCGAAAGGTTCCGTACCGTTATTACTTATTATCATAAAATCCTAACATATTATTATTCTATTTTCTAACACTTGCGCGACTCATTTGTTTAAATGACCTTGCAATCACCATGGTCACGGGTGAGTCTCCGAAACGTCGAAGTAAAATTTAAAACAAATACACGCGTCTAAATCCGTAAAAATGGTTTTATTTATATTATTATTCGCTATACGATTATAGTACAGTCATCTAAGGGTATCAAGTTCCTTTGAAAACGTTTGTTTTGTGGAATTTTTGTTCTGGATTTTGTGTTTGTTGTTATACCATCACTGTACCTGAAATACAGCCTGGTGGCAAGACGTATCGTCGTACTACGAATCTCAGTAACCATTTGGCCCCATTTTTCCTTTGGTATGGACCACTGAAAACTAAAAACACGTTTGAAAATCCCGGATATATTTGTGTGGCACCTTGTGTGCATTTCAGATCAATCCGACTGTTTATTGTAAGTGGGTCCCACTATAATAAAATATCTGATAAATATCTACTTTAAGTTTCAAACGATTCTTTTATAGGTAAATAAAATTAAGGTTCTTTGTTAGATAGTATGTGGGGTTTAAATTAATAATGATACTAATTCTACATGCACAACTAAACTTAACTATAAAATGAAAACAACTATGCTGTATTTTGATTAATTGGTTATATCGTCGTGCACATTTATATTAATTAAAATCTATAACCTACAACTAGTTAAGTTTAGTTGTGCACGTAGAATCGGTACCAATGTAAAATTAGGAATTTTAGTGGTTGGTTACTAGCTGTTGCCGGCGACTTCATACGCGTGAAATTAAGAAATCAAACCTTAACAAACAGAATTTAACTACTCCGCTCGATAGATGGCGTTGTACAGTTTTTAAATCGCGCTAGGTTTTGTTCCACACATTAACACTTAAACTCGTCAATATTTTTACTGTGTCATCATCTCGTTTTCACATTTATAAATTAATAAGGAAGTAAGGATTTATTTTTACTGTCTATACATTTGAGTGATATAATGAAATAAATTTTCTTATAAACTTTCAAAGAAATTTTAACAAAGAAACAAGTAAATTCAAAGCTAATTCTAGAGCTATAATTTTAAAAGTCTAATTGACCTTATTAGTAGCCGGAAATGTAACCTTTTAAGTTTAGTAACAGTAACCTTCACAGTGTTCGCATTTCAAGTACTTCCGTACAAACAAAATACATTCTTCCTTCCTAATGTGTGAAAGTAGTGAAACTATTTCCTTGAAAGATATTTATGTGATAAATAAAGATCTTACATGTAATTTATTTTCATGTGGTTTGGTGGCCAATAGGTCGATCACGACTATTAGTCTAGTCGATCGTGGCAAGGCAAAAAATATAAATACGTTGGATAATACATTGAATTCTATAAGAGGATACCAAAATAGCTTCGTGCATTTTTCTACGTACGAAGTTTTAATTTTTTCTTTAGATTGAATGGCTAGAGCTCTAATTTTTAAGTATATGTTTTTTCAATGTATAATCTAGGATCGCATAAACTCAGAAACGCGATTGAAAAAAGTTTTCTCGATAGAAAATCTTAGCGAAACAACCTCTCTCATTTTTATTTTTTTCATTTGTCGGTCTATTATCGCGTAATAACTAATGAAATTACTTTAAAAACATAAGTAACTATTATTTATAGAAACACGTAAACCGGAATTAAAATATATTTAGTAGATTTTGAGTAAACAAAAAAAATATCCCTAATTCTTCATTTTCTATACCTACTAGCTGTGGTAATGTGATAATATTGATGTAGGCCCTTAAGGTTGGAAATTTCCAATACTAATATTAAATAAGTAGTTAGAGAAAAATACTTTTACATTTAGTAGTTCGCAGAGTTTTGTTAGTAATCAGGGAGATCTTGAGTCTAAACAAGTTGGCCCCCTCTGATCTACAATATGCTATCATATTATAACAAAAACTAAAAACAACATAAGTTCTTTGAACACAGAGGACTTTAGTTAACTACCTTTGTTTGGTTACACGAGGTCCCGAAACATGCTTTAAAACTGTGCACGTGGTACTTACGCATATGTGAGCGTATGTGCATATAGTATAATGATTCTAAATGCTGTAATTATTACTACTTAAAATAAAGTACTAACGGTGTAACCCCGCCCAATAAATAAGATAAATTAAAAGTAAAGAAAAATTGGGTAATGTAAGTTTTGAGTCGTTGCGTTTAAAGATAAAAAAATACGAATCGAGCGGGAAGAAAATCGAGGAGATTGCTTTTATGGATGGGTTCTACAATATCAAATAAAACAAGGTTTCTATGACCGCTTTCCTGCTCCATCTTCAGATTAGCTCCACGACAAAATATTCAGTACCACAAAAACCTATTTTAAAGTATAACTATAGATTTTTTGAAATCTATGTGATAACTTTAATTGTGTGTGTGTGTGTGTTATGGTAACAGAATTGATCATGTATTTAATTGGTTGCTTTGATAACTACTTGACGTCAACTACAGCAAGTCACCACGTGATTGGTTGGTTGGTTTATACTCATCTTTTATTGGACATGATTATATCATTCGATTTCATATTTGTCGGGGGGGTCGCTTGAATTATCATAAATGGTTCTATTATTAGTGATATTTCAGTTATCTGTTGTGACCATTTGACACAGCTCATATTATTATAACTTATTGCTGATGTGCGAGCACCCCCACGAACTCACCTCATGCACATAGATAGTGCGCTAGGTCAATCACTACCTGCTGGCTTATATAAATTAATTAGATTTATAAATATTAAATAGGTATCTATCTATATGATTTTGTGCAGATTTTTTTTGGCAAATATTAGTTTTTCTACCTATCAAATATATTGCCTACTCGCATATCATGCAATTTGAGAATTCAGAGATTGACTGTCTGCGTGCCAAATGTGCCTACTGTTTAAGGATAAACAAACATTGTTAAACTACTTTGGTTTTTCACTCGTTTCTCTATCGTTTTCTTATTTCGAAATAAATCTATGCAGTTAATATGCCATAATCTGCGAAACCAGCGAAACACATAAATTTGGAAATTAAGTAAACCAACATTTCTGGTTGGCGTGAACCAACTAATAGGTACACTTTAGTTGTTGAGGAGACGTTCACGTTCAGCAGTTGCACGTTTAAAGATTGAGTATAATGAATTGAAACTTGAAAAATATACCAATCGAATTGAGAACCTGCTTTTGTTCTGTTGGAAAATTATTGATTTTATAAAAAAAACGTCTGTAAATCTACTATTAGTTAGATGAAGTCACAGCAGTTTGCTATGAAAACTATTCAAAGACATGGTTTTATAATTTATTAACTATACTTAGTTGATATATAAATACATTTAATTAAAACTGGTTCCTGAACCTAAAAATACCAACAAAAACCTGTTATGATTTTGTTGTTAGTACAAAGGTTCAATAAGTACTTTGGTGACATTGAACCGGCATAGGATTGTCAGAGGTAAGATGCCAATTTAAGATTGCCCGCGACTACGTATGCGTGGAATTTAGAAAAAAAAATCAGTTTTAGCAACATTTTTCACCGCTGCTTCACTCCTATTGGTCGCAGCGTGATGTTATATAGCCTTTTGCCTCGCTGTTGCCTCTACGTACGCGTGGAATTTAGAAAAAACAAAACCAGTTTTAGCAACATTTTTCACCCCTGCTTCACTCCTATTGGTCGCAGCGTGATGTTATATAGCCTATAAGCCTTCCTCGATAAGTATAATATCCAACATTGAAAGAATTTTTTAAATTAGACCAGTGATTTTTTATTTCCTGAGATTAGATCAAACAAACAAACGAACTCTTTAGCTTTATAATATTAATATAGATAGTATAGATTGATCTATGTATTTAAAACTTATTTAAACTTATTTTATTCAATGGTAAGAAACCAGGCTGTTAAAACTCGTTTGGAGTATGCAAATACAGAAGTTTGTTTGCGTCAGCTACCATTCACGTTTCGAAATAGTATTGATGTATTTTTTATACGTTTTACTTATAAATTACTACTAACTAATAACTTTGATTACTGGAAAGTAATAAATCCACGGTATTAAAAATACGAACGTAGGCAGTTTCTTTTATCTATCTTTAAATGCTTTTTTATTCTTGGGTTTGGAATTCATTGTAGCATAGTTAAGAGGGTACTGTACTCCTCATTTAGGTATTTACCTTAGGTATTGCTATCCCTATTTCTGAGCGCCGCGCTGAAATGTACAAATATAGATGAAGCGGATTTTACCTACAAATTCTTTGAAAAAAGACGTTTCGTACTTCCGTTTTTTTTCGCGAAAGTTAAACCGATTTTAATAGTTTTTGCGTTATATTATAGATAAAGAGTATATCTATGCTTCTATCACTTTCTTTTGTGGTAAAACTTAACCAAATTTTTGCTTTTTTGCTGCAACTTTATCTAAAGAAAATCGAAAAAAGTGGGTTTTTCGGATCGTCATTATTCTTTTAGTTGTTATGTTTTGAAAAAAAGAAAGTGATAGAAGCATAGATATACTCTTTACAACCTTCGCGCAATACAGACATAGAAAGCATAGGTCCATAGTGTAGTTTATAGATTAAATGCTGCAATGCATTGCGAAACGAGAGTTGTTTGTCACTTATTAAAATAAATTAGCTTGTACGCAATGATATAAGAACATATTATTAATGTGTGAGATTTCCGAAACTGAATATAAAGTACTACTTAACGATTTTGTTTTTAACTATATGTGCAAATAAAAGTTGTTTGATTAATTTTTGCTGTCTCGATATCTGTCTTCGTGTCTGATTTATTTGTGTTCGTAAACTTGGTCCGGCATAATTGGACCTAAGCAGCATATTGACAATAAAAAGTTGCAACTATTTGCAGTATTATTAATAAGTATAGTATGGCTCTTGCGAAACAAAAGTTTTTTTTTTTATAATTTTGTTATTTGTCAGAGTTATTAAAAGGAAATGACTTGTAAGCAGTGATGTAATTATTTTTCATTATATTTTATTTCCGAAACTGAATATAAAGCACTAATTAATGTTTTTGTTTATACCTTTTTGTACCAATAAAGAATGTTAAGGTCTATAATTTCGTAATAAAATTTTAATACGAGCATGTATGATAATAAAAAAAAACATAATGAACTCGTTATAAATAACATGGTTAAATTAAAAAAATATTTTCTTAAACTTGGAACTAATAATTTCAAAAATCTTTCTCTTGGAATGCTCTGCATTAATTTATAACCTCATCTAGGCAAAAAAACTTGGCACATCTCTAGTTTACCCATCTTGAGGTTAAAATTCAGGCTAGATAGTCAGTTTTGATTCCGTACCAAAAAAAATTGATTAAAAAGTTGTCTAACGTTGTTTGGAATTTAAAATAGTAGAGTTAGAATGACATGTTTACATAGAGTAAAATAAATAAAATAATCTTTGCCTACACAATCGTGTTGTGGGGTTAACGCGTTCAATGCTGAATAATTTGCGAATTTATAGCCAATGCTAAAAAAAGAGTCATTCGCCCAGTGCTGAAAACGCGTATGTGCGTTCAAAAAATTTTTCGCGTAGTGCTAAGAACGCTTATATGCGTTCAAAGAAAACTCGCGTAGTGCGGCTGGACGCTATAGCGCGTTGTCTTTTACCTTCCCGCAGTGCGGCCGACGCTTATGTGCGTTCGGTAACTTTCGAGTTTTATGACTGTCATATAACAATTACGGGTCATATAAAGGTGTTGGATGGATAAAGGTGCTTCCACACTAGTGTTTATTTGTAAGAGATTTTGTGATGTTTACGCCATAATATATCTTCGTTCGGTTTTGTTAAAATAGTAAGTTATACCTTAATAAAACAGTAATAGTAAAGGTACATTCTCCCGAAAGCCCTTTTATTCTTAATTTTTTTTAATTTACGACTTTTCGCCCGCCTCGTAATCGACACCATTTATAAATAGACTAAAACTACCTATTAGTTTAGTTAAAAGAGCGAGTCATAATAAAATTATTTCAATAATCTATTGTACTAAATTAGGTTATTGTTGTCGTCGCCGCCGCCGCCCCCCCCCCCTGCAAGATTCGTAGCAGAAACCTGACTAGTGTGTAGTCTCCTTTACAATTCCACATTTTACGACCGCTTCGAAACAATAGACACCCAGAATACACGCTATAAACGCACAGGTGCGGCGCACCCCGCTTGCCTACAGATTTTTTTTTTGTATGGACGCGTATACGCGTCGGCCCGCACTTGGTGAAGATCAGAAAAACGCGCATAAGCGTTAGCCGCACTGAACGTATTAAGTATGACTATAAAAATCTATCAAATCAACGCCTAGCTAAATCTACTGAAAGTTTGCATGCAAGAAATTAGCCTTTTACACTATAGGTAAGCACTTAAAAGGATTTACTGAAAATGCAACCATGAGAGAAAAGGAGAGATGATATAACAACTTAAGAAATTTGTATGTAAAATGTAGAGCTATAAAATCGCGGGCATAATATGATTAAGAGTATCTTACAAGTAATGGTGACTTTGCTTTTTGGAAATATATATTGCTGTTATTAACAGAGGCTGTTAGTTATCAAAATTTTGATTTAAATGCATGCAAATTATAAATATCAGATAAATGTTGACTGCATTTATCTGATATACATTAATATTCACCTCTTTGTCTCTTGTTATTTAATCACGTTTAAATTGTTTATAGTTATAAAAGTTAAACATGGCCTTGGCTATAAGTTAAATTATCTATCGATAAGTGTAAGAATAGTTTGGGAACTTTACCGGTTGCTATGTGGAAAACGTGGGTGTGTCTTCACAGTGGCGAGAAGTCAATAAAAGTTCAAAGATAAAATATGCACGTCATAGCTCCACTTCTAAAAACATATTTGTCTCAAGTTACTGGCCTCTCTGGTCATGTTTTCAATTGCATATTATTATTATCTCTTTGCCAGTTTCGACTATTTATCTTGTATCCAATGAAAATATGTTTTGACATTAATTTTATAACATCTTGTTTGTCTTCGGAGTATATGTGGAATTATACGAGTAGATATGTTGATATATTTTTGAAATGATTATAGATTCATAAAATTGATACTTGGTTGATTGCGGGGCACGTCTCAACTTAATGAAAGCATCATGCATTTACCCAAAGTTAAGATTGAACTAATATTCTTCTACAAAAGTCGCTAAGTTATCATTAAAATTATTTGGTACTAGCTGCCCCGGCAAACGTTGTTTTGCCATACAATTCTGTATAAAATAAAATTTCATCAAAATCGGTCCAGCCAATTTGTAGCCTATGTGTTATTCTGATGTATAAGCTATATTGTGGTAAAGTTTCATTCAAATCCATTCAGTAGTTTTTACGTGAAAGAGTAACAAACATCCATACATACATCCATACTTACAAACTTTCGCCTTTATAATATTAGTAGGATTGGACAACACGTGGGCGGTGTTTTGGATAGGATTCTTGTTATCGTGGCAAAAATAATTTCGTATTGGAATATTTATTCTAATTGAAATCAATACGCAGGAGTTCTTTCATGTAGAGAACCCTAATGATCTTATTCATAATGACTTATCGGAGGTTTAAACGGAGATTTTATCGGAGAGATAGACGTTTTAGCGTAAAAAGACTATTATGAATAACAAGTTTCGACAATTTTCGCGAACCGATTTTAGTGAATTTTTAAACCTCCGATAAGTCATTATGAATAAGACCATAATAAATCTTTACTTATTATAAAACAAAGTCGTCATTATTGTATGTATGTCTCTATGTGAGCTATATCTTTCAAATTACGCTACGGATTTTGATGTCTTTTTTTTTTATGGATGCTTTAAGATGATGGCTATTTTGTATAATTTGTCAAGGTTTGGTGTATATTGGGAGAGAGGAGGCTCAGTAATGATAAACGTGGGTGAAACTGCTGGCATTAGCTAGTTCGCTATATTACATGATGCTTATGGTTAGTAAGTAAACGGAAACTTATTTTAGTAGAGCAACACCTATTTTAGTAGAGTTTGAAGTTCATAAAAGTTAACACGCCTAAAGCACGCTAAAAGTTACTACGACTTTGCCGCTAATTTTGAGTCGTTTAAATGCTATTGCCTTGCTTGTAAGAATGTCTGAATATGTGTGATGTTTGTTACTCTGTCACTTAAAAACTACTGAATGGTTTTTTTTGTAAATCTATACATCCTCATAACAAGTCGGCTATGTCATCAGTTTGAAAGTCAAGGAGCCAGGTAGCAGCGCTAACTTTTGGTATAATTTTCATCTAGCTCTACACATTTTTTCATAATGTGTACGAAAGATAAAATAAATAAATAAATATAAATATTCACGGACATTTCACACAACGTCCTCTGGTCCCAAGCTAAGCTTATATGCTTGTGTTATGGGTACCAGAAAAAAAGATGGAAGATGTATCTTTCTAAACTTATAATGTTTCATTGCCAAGCTTAAAGTAAAGTAACAAACGTAAAGTTTTCCTAACAGCTGAGTAGTACTGAAAGTCATGTTACTCAAATATTTCAAAGAATATCATAAACGACTTCAAAAAAATTTGTCTTTGATAGCTATGAGTTAGAAAAGTGTATTTTTTCCTAATATTTGTCCTAGCAACAATTTTTATTTCGATACGGTACAAAGAACTTCACTAAAATAACATAATATATAATAATTTATCATTATCAGAATTTAAGATTTAAAGCATCACGACATCGGGGCGTTTCTTTGACGTAATTGTGCGACAGATATGGTTCATATATATATTGACGTGTTCAGTCTTTACTCCGTATTGTGTACTGTACTTATCTAAGCTACTTTACCTTGAAGCTTCTTCGATTTATTCACTCCCATTGCTCTATTTATTTGAATTAATAATTTCTAAATCAGTTTTGTTTAGTTTATTTTGTGAAAATGTGTTGCCTTAAAAATAATGGTTTATGTGATCTGTGTAGAGATTTCCAGTTGTCGCTGATTCAAAGTAAGAATAATGTAAAATCATAATACTCGATTAAAAAAACAAGGTTCCGATATTACTAAGAACTTTATAAACACAAACGATTAAATTGAACAACACATGTTGTTTTCACTTAGTAAAATAGAAAATTGATAGACGCTCAAGAATTTTTCGAAAAGAAATTTATTCAATATCGAGTTGAAATAAAATGGATTCTATAATGGTTTTACGATGAATATTTTCTAGAAAACGTTTGTGATCACAAATGTGCTGAGCTTTTTAGTGACACGTAACAATTTTGTCCGCAGACTTACTTAAAAACTTCCCAACTGCTGGAACGAAGAGCGAGTACGACGGCTACCATTTCCAGGATGAAGCGACCTCAAGCTTGTATCCTCCGTCACCACCGGAAACTAAACCATCCCGTGCTGAACTCGCCAACGATATTCTGGAACAGTTAGACAACACCTGTAAACAAGGTAAATTTTTTATATTATTTCTTTTTACTATGTATCGTTTTCGTATCCTATGTGTAATGTATGTATGTTACGGAATTTTTTAATATGATTTTCACCTACTTTCAATAGTCTGTCCATAATATGTTATGGTTTCGTATCATGAAACATTGCACACTTATTAAGGATCAATGACGATGCAATATTTTGAATAAATATCCAGGACTTTACGCTTTTTTTTTAAGTTTTTATCCAAGTAAATATTTAAAACAGGATTCGGGATTGTTTCAAATGAGTGTCCAATTTTTATCTTCTTATAATCTGATAAATAATTCAACTAACTGTTTGAATCACTGTTGAAAAACATCATAATACCTAAATATGTGTCTAATATATGTAGGTATATTAACGGCACGCGCGATCATTGCTATATATTTGGGGCCGCGAGCGGGTCATAACAAAATGAAAGTTTTTAACAGAGTTCTGTTAGTTTTTTTATTAATCTATCGATTCGAGAACTGGAATCTCGTTTTAAAAAAAGATTTTTTTATTTATTTAATAGTCTATTAACAAGAGGTGAACTATAAATCTATGATAATACCTGCTGTCGTGTATGGCGCCTCATGCTGGGCAACAAAAGCGATGGATGAAAAACGAATGCACGTTGCGGAGATGCAAATGTTGAGATGGATGTGTGGCGTCACGCGAATGGATAAAATTAGGAATGAATATATTAGAGGAAGTCTGAAAGTGATGCCAGTGACTGAAAAATTGAAGAACGAGCGGATGTCCTGGTATGGGCATGTTATGAGACGAGAGGAAAGTAATGTCGTTAGGAGAGTTCTGAGTATAAATGTGGAAGGAAAAAAGTCTAGAGGAAGACCTAAGAAAAGATGGATGGACTGTGTGAAAGAGGACATGAAAGAAAGAGGAGTTGACACAGACATGACGGCTAATAGAAGACTGTGAAAGAAAAAGACATGTTGCGCCGACCCCAAGTAATGGGATAAGGGCGGAAGGATGATGATATAACAAGAGGTGAAATGTAGAGATTGATGTAAAGCTAATCCAGTAATTGGGTTTGCATGTGTGTTACATTTGACCGGCTGCTTTAATCCTTAACATATCAATAACAAGTAAGGTTAGGTTAAGGTAAGAATTGAAATATGTATATGTAAATCACATCGAATAGTAATAGATAAAACGTTACAAAACGTATTAGATAACAAGGATATGTACATGATTATGTAATGGCAAATTTTTTGAATTTTATATGTCATCCGTTGTTTTGTGCGGGTCGAATCTCGTAACTATAATTATGTATTAGGCGCGCAATTTATTTTACGCTCTGAGTATTTTTACATGGCATTTGTAATTTTTAGTAGTCACGCGCTGAAAATAAAATTTCGTAATAGTTTTATTAAAATAACTGAGTTTTATATCCTTTGGTTGCTGTGATACGGCTAGCTGGAGTTAGGCTAATACGAGAGACGAAGAATTTGAAAGAATCTAAAAAATACCGAAAATGGAATATAAAAGTTAGGATTTAAGAGGCGGCAGTTATAATGCTTATATGTACCAATATTCTAAGTGTCTTATTCATAATAACTTATCGGAGGTTTAAAAGTTCGCTAAAATCGGTTCGCGAAAATTGTCAAAAATTGTTCTTCATAATACTATTTTTACGCTAAAATGTTTATTATCTCTCCGATAAAATCTCCGTTTAAACCTCGGATAAGTCATTATGAATAAGAGCGTTAATATTTTGCTAGTAGATAATAAGAGAAGAATGCGTATAAAATCTCGAAGTAAAATATAAAGTTATTAACGACCCACATAGTTATAAAAAAAAAAATATTCATAGACATTTCACACAATGTCCTCTGGTCCCAAGCTAAGCTTGTGTTATGGGTACCCGAATACGGATATACTATATATACTACTTTATTTTGTAAATACATACTTATAACACATAGAAACACCCAGACGCAGTACAAACTATTGTATGACGATTAAAAAAATCACAGAAATGATTGTCCCGAGCGGGAATCGAACCCGCGACCTCTTAATCGGCAATCCGAAGTTGAATTTATATTTGTAATAACTTTTATAATATCATCTTCCTTAGTAGATTAGACTAAGAAAGAGGGAGAAATTAACACCTTAAATTCCCACATGAACTAATTTACTGCGGATAACTGCAACAAAATTATTTGTTCACAATTCTAGCTTAGAAGTTATAAAATTTAAGATCTAGGTATTCAGCATACGTAATAATATATGAATTCATAAATATTTCTCACTCCTTTTCTTGTATACCAAAATTTTGTTTTATTCACAAATATTTCTATGACTATAATTTATTGATACAGAGCTACCTTGCATTTGTTATAAATTATGAACCAGTGGTTCTGATATTATATTTAATTTGCCCATGGAATTTGTACTATGTAAATTCATTTCAATAACTATCAGACAAGAAAATATAATGGACAATGGACGTAAGGAAAAAGAGTTAATGACAGTGTGACGGCTGACAGAAGAGTATGGTAGAAAAAGACGTGCTACGCCGATCCCAGATAATTTGAGACACGGGCAGGAAGAAGAAGAGACTATCAGAACAGAATAGGTGTTAACTCTTCTGTATTATGACAGGATAGTACAATAACTTCACGATCTAATATTCAAGTAGTTCTTGGATTCAAATTAGGCTATCTAAAAATAAGTATACAAAATGTGCTTTCGGTTCCGGTTTTTTCAGTTTTCTATCTCTAACATAGTAATCATAATCATAACATCACGCCTTTTTCCCATGGGGGCGTGATGTTATGATTATGATTATTATGTTAGAGATAGAAAACTGAAAAAAAATCTCTAACAGTAGTCAAGTAATCTCTGTCAAAGCTAGGGCAGTTATGAGAGCCAAATTAATCATTATAAACGACCTTGTCTGATAGTTTACACGTTTTAGACATTAGGTTAATTTACTTTAAGTATTTAATAATTATAATTTAATTAGAACCGTCATAAAACTATGTATAAAATTTATGATGCAGAGGAATTAAAAAATCTCGCTAAAATAAAAAATAAACTATATAAAAAAAAAGAAATAAAAAATAGGAAAAAAAGAATACAACTAGTTTTCTGAAAATTAGGCATTAAAACTCAAGTTTTGTATTATATATAATAAACTGTCTCACTGCACTCGACAACAACTTTTGCTTCTTATTTCATATATAGCTAAAGTTATTTAAATTGCGATACATAGTATCTCTCTCTCTCTCCAGCCCATTAACATCCCACTGCTGGGCACGGGCCTCCTCCACTTTGAGAGGGACTATGGTCTACTGTACAGCGCTGACCAGACGTGTTGGCACAGGGTTTAGTTTCAAGTTTTCCGTCTCTTACAGTAACCGTTAACTGCTTATATTGTCCCTTAGCTGGCTCTTACAGCACCCTGGGAAAGAAATGGGGTGGTGACACTTGTATTCTTAATCCGTCACCATACGCACATACATAGTATACCCGAGGTAAAACGTGGCCTAACTTCGACTTCCGGTTACTATAGCTAATCTGATATGTATCGAGGACATATTCTCAGGACGTTATGTAATACCTACTTAATAGACATAAAAATAAATTTTAACATGGCCACAAAATAGGAAGAACATTAAAATACAGCCTTCGTAGAGTAGAGGCCGTGCGAAACAATGTGTTATTTTTTTAATTTTCCAGGTTTATGTTAGTAGTATACTTTCAGAGCTAAATTGAAATTTAAGTACTAAAATCAAGTTATGTCGTTTAGGGAGCAGGCAGAAGGGATAGAGTGATGGAATTTTTAGTTTTACACCTATTATTCTATCATCTACACTGATGAATCAAAAGGTGTGTGTTTTAACGAAGTTAATATTCAATTAGCGATCAAGTTAATGTACAATTAAAATTAATTTTAATTCATCATATGGCAACGCGGTTCAAAAGCAAGTGTGTTGAAATTTATACTAGGCGCTCTACCTTTCTTGTTTTACTATTAAATTAAATTCGCTATTTGGTAACTAGAGCACTGGGATACAATACTTTGCGTGAAATGTCTATCAACATTTATATATAGATACGTGTCAAGGCCGTTTATGAATTAATATCAATTGATTGATTAGACTTTTAGTCAAAACAAAAATAAAATGATAGGTAATAGGTACATAAACTTGCTATACGAGTAAATGATTTTGTACAATATGGCTTTTAATTGTCAGTTTTTGCAATACGAAAATGGCTGATAAACATAATTAAAATTTTAATATTTATAAATCTGAACATTAGGTTAAAACGTGACTATTATGTTATTAAAATATTGCAGACACAACAATATTATAACAGATTAATTTATCATTTTGCGACACACCTCCATTAGCGGATATTCATTATTTGTATGCGTGATGTCAATATCAATATTATAATAATTAGTTAGTATGTAAATTATCTGTTATAGATTCTTCTCGTAAATTGTTCGCTTATAATTAATTAATGTTTTGATTGTGCTAACTTTGTATCCAATAAAAACTGACCACGCGTAACGCATAAATTGAAATGAGGATCCAATTTAGATGTTACCTCTCGGTGGCTACGTAACAAGATAAAATATATAACAGTATTTTTAAATACAATTTTCATGAAAATTTTCTGTTTTAAATTGGCTACTGAACTACTCAACTGAAGCTACCGAATTTTGACGAATGATTAACACGGTAGTTTATGATTATGCTATAGGATATCATCTTCTTGCAATCTACAAAAACTAGGAGAGCTTAGGTGGCTAGATTATTATAATTTAGTTTCTAGTTTAAATAGTGTCTTATGAAAGGAACTCTTGATTATTTTATAATTGTTTAATTCAGAAACTAAAATACGTGCTTGAAAATTCAAAATACTTTTTTAAATTATTGCATTGTCATTGTTCCAAAATTCAGTTAGATTATGAATAAATAAATAAATATTCATGGACATTTCACACAACGTCCTCTGGTCCCAAGCTAAGCTTATTATGCTTGTGTTATGGGTACCAGAATACGGATAGAATACATATACTACTTTTCTTTTGTAAATACATACTCATAATACATAGTAAACACCCAGACGCAAGACAAACATTTGTATGACAATTATAATTATCACACAAATAATTGTCCTGACCGGGAATCGAACCCGAGACCCCGTGAACGTCAGTCCGTTATATAAACCACTACACCACGAGGCCCGCGAATAATATAATACATTTGCCAAGTACAAGCTTAGTCCGTATCTATACGTACTAAGCTAATAAAAGCTTGATATTAAAGGTGCTGACGGATTGTTAAAGTTGACTTTCTTTTAAATTAATATTATCCAAATCCCCACATCAATGTGACCGAATGTGACCGAATGTGAATGAATAGGAAAAATGTACTTGTGTTTTTTGCACGCTTCATGCCTTTAACAATGTTGCTCCTAGATGTGACCTTCTTTATGGATGGCTTCTTCACACGAAATGTGAACTGGTTATCTTTACTTTATTGATCTGTACTAGGGGTACAGAATAAATACCGTGTGCAACATATGCAGATAAAAGTTAGTTATTTATGACATAGATGTCCTTCTTTTGTAGACCCTCAGTTGTGCTATTTATATGGTGAAATGTAGCTATTGACGTCTAGCTGGCTGTTAAATGCGTTATTAAAATTTTAAAAATATGACTTTATATTACTTAGAAAAAAAGTTGTATAACTTTTGACATCTTCATATATAATTATATTTCCAGGCAGGTTACGTCGTGAATTGGCAAATTCGTGTTATGAACATAACTCTCAGCCAGTCAGTTCGCTAAACCAATCAGTCGTAGTCATAGCTTGTTGGCATCCGTGACACCACTCGAAGGTCCCATTCGAAAATCAGCGTCAAGTCTTTGTAAAGACTATTTTCTTTCTTCTTCTTTCTTTCTCATAGATTAATATGTATAACGAGAAGGTGCAACTAAAAATTTTTGTAGTAATTTACCCAGGCAGTGTACGGCCTGCCTGGAACTTGCATGATTTTTAAAAGCTTAATATACGCCCGCAGGGGTTATCAAACTTATTTTGTCTCTGCCCATTTTGAGAAGAAAATATTCTAATATAAGGACTACCTGAGACTTTTGCATGATTCTTAAAAAGCTTATAATACGCCCGCTGAACGGGTAAAGTGCTTGAGAAAGTATTATGTGTAAATTGTTTTAAAATAGGATAATACATAGTTAAGTGTCAAATAGTCAATAAGTTTTATTCAGTTATTATACGTATTTCTTTCATCTTCTTCTTCTTCTTATATATAAAAATCAATTGGTGTTCGTTAGTCTCGCTAAAACTCGAGAATGGTTGGGCCGATCTTAGTTATTTTGGTCTTGAAATATTTGTGAAAGTCCAGGGAAGGTTTAAACGGTGACAAAATATTTGGAGATCTAAAATTCCACGCGTACGGAGTAGCGGGCATTAGCTAGTATTATAATAGTTCTTAACCTGCATACTATTTAAATGATTTCAATTTTATTAGTTTCTCAATATTCATTTTTGTACCCTCTGGTAGAGACAAAATACTTGTAGTAAGTACTTCGATGATAGAGCAAGGAGAGTTTAATTTAGTTTCATACATACCTAAAATAGTAATTTAGTCTCAACATTAATTATACATTATTATTTATTTATTTATTCTTTATTGTACACCATACATATATTTTAAAATTAGCTTAAGCTAAAAAATCAAGTACAATGGGCGGCCTTATCGCTTAAAGCGATTTCTTCCAGGCAACCTGATACATTATTTTTCTTTTCTAAATAGTATAATAAATCGTTATTTAATTTAACAAATAAAATGACCTCAAATACAGGTCGTCGCTACGCTTACTGAGCCACGACTCGAGCAGTAGACCTTGATGTGTTTTATAAATTATACTGCTGATTATAATTCGTGTAACATTGTACTAGCAATACGATATTTTTTTCAAAGCTTGTTTGAATCTTAATCATTATATTATTAGGACAGGATAAGGAATTAGGATAGATCACGTGTCTGACGGTGTCTGCATACATGTTCGGTTTCTCATCACATGGTTCTTCTACCGGCGCCCTACCATATTTTTTATTCTCAGCCTATCAAATCATTCAAGTGCTACTGTTAGGTACGGGCTTGCTCTACCTTGGGAGGGTATATGCTCTCTACCACAGTATGCTGACTAGATGTAGGGGTATTATAGGGTTTATATTGAGATTTCTATTTCTATTTGCCGATCATTCAATACGGTATGGTAATTGTGAAATTATCCTTTAGAACTCTAACAATTTTTTGGATTCTTCTGTTTTACATATCTGGATTCTACTTTTGTTTGATATTTCAACCAAATCAATTAATTACCTGGAGTAAAAGTTGACTTAACAAAGTTTGTAGGAAAACTTAAATGTTTTAAATGCATGCATGCATGCATTTACAACATTTCAGGGATAACTTTGGCCCTACTTTTGTTCCTGTTTTATTGGACAAATTTGAGATCAGTAAATATCTTGCATTAGTTGAAGCATATAATGCATTTGTATGAGAATGTCAATTCAGCACTTGCATTAGTGGTATATTTGTGTTGTATGGTCGAAGATTGTGGTGGGGAAATGCGCTGAGACCTGTCGCTTGGTTGTATGTGTGCGCGCGATCAGTGGTATCTTGTTTCGCGCCGCGTTTACTGGTTTATCGTATTTGGCTTGTAACCCGTGACAATAAATTCGAGTGGAGAAGCAAACTTCGAGCGCCCGCGCTCGCATCCTAACCTATGTCTGCCAACGTTTATGCTACTTCTGGACGCCGTTAGAATGAAGTGCCACTATCGCTGCATCTGGAATAAGGAAATTGTTTTCAACTCACAGAAACTTGTAAAGAGACGTTAGATTCTCAGGATATATCCTGAATCTTCACCGACGACCATCGCTTGCACCACGAGGATTCCATTTCATACCACTGCCCATATAGTAGTATAAATTTATTTTAAGACATCTGTATCGTAGCAGTAAGGACTGTAAAGGATATTCTTGGTTGGATTAGTAAAGCCATTGCTTGACGTGATTGGACTTGGTGATGGCAATGGCAGACATGTTTGTTGGTATGTGGTATCCATTGTTGTTTACTTTAATAGATTGACGCTTGTTTTTGTTCAATCCAATCATTTATAGGCGAGAACATTCTCAAGGTCCGAATGTTCCAGTTCTTGTTATACTCTGTGCAATAACATACATATATTATACTTGGAATGGAACGATACAGGTTTTTTATGCATTATTTATTTTAATTAGTTACACAGTTTATTCATATTAAGTAACTGGACATATTGCCAATACAACTTGGAGCAATAAACTGCGCAATTTACTGGATACTTTGTCATAAGCACTTACATTACAGTTCATTTTGACCAAAACATGTACCGTATTATAGCCATATCAGATCGAGGTTTATCTTAATTAATTATTCTATATTGAAGTTATTTTTATAACTTTTAATTCGTAGTACGTAAGAACATTTAAAACGTGGATTTCACGTTGTTGTACGATATGGATAACATCATAACCTAAAAATATTCAAATACAAATGAATATAGACGCAGAACACAATTTTACAGATACTTTTGTGGATATTCAGTCAAATATTCAATACTGTTTCATAGGCAATGTTATTGATAAACTTGATTGCATATACATTATTATGGGTTATATCTGACCACTTGCGGCATGTTTAACTGATAAACCAGTTCGCGCACAAGACGACCTCGTAATTTCACTCGCCCAATAAATTGAACCAATATATTGGCTACTCGTTTCCTTTTCTATACATTGATACAGATACTACCTTTCGAATGAAGGATAAATATTATCTTAGCACGAATTGTATACGTGATCAAATGTAGGCGGCTTGTTTTTTTTTTATCGCCATGGTCAATTTTGTTTTGTTGTACATATTTATGTTACTCGTGCGTGTAAATGAAAGGAACAAAACCATTTTGTATTTTTCCTTTACGTTGCTTTTAGTGAAATGTTTAGCCATATTATTATAATTAATTTTAACAAGGTTAACACAAAAGAATAATTATATTTTTTTGCATTTCGTAAATATTTTTGCATGTTCTGACTGCGTGCTGTCGTGATGAAACTAGGTCTAAGCGTTAATAGTAAGCTCTTAAGTCCAAGGTAATTACAGACTAATAGATTTTATGAATCTAAGAAATAGGAAGTAGGGTCATCTAGGTTGGCCATAAGTGATGCTTAAATTAGCGTATATTTCTTAAATAACATTAAATGATAGTTTTTCATAAATGACTTCTGCTTCATCGTTATAATTATCTATTCATCGTTATAATTATCTATTTAAAAAAAAATGGTCAAGTGCGAGTCGGACTCGCGCACGAAGGGTTCCGTACCATTATCTATGCAACATAAGGCAACGTTATTAGTATCGAGCAAGAAACGCTAAAAATCATGTTTGTTGTATGGGAGCCCCCCTTAAATATTTATTTTATTTTATTTTTAGTATTTGTTGTTATAGCGGCAATAGAAATACATCATCTGAAAATTTCAACTGTCTAGCTATCACCGTTCTTGAGATACAGCCTGGTGACAGACGGACGGATGGACAGCGAAGTCTCAGTAATAGGGTCCCGTTTTTACCCTTTGGGTACGGAACCCTAAAAACGAACTTTATTTATTCAACTTTATTCTTTATCATAGCAACAAATTATTTTTAAAGCGGAATATTTTAATGTATTTTCCATATAGGTATAAATTATATTAACTAGTTTTAAAATAACTTATTGACGTCGATCCGAGCGTTAGATAAGAGGTCTTGATTTGCTTTTGAGGGCGTGATGTCAGCGAACTTTGATTATAGAGGTTTATCACAGGTCAGGGTACTGCAGCCAACTAAACTCCGCGTCAGATATTTATTACTACTAGCTACTTATTACTGAGTAAAATTTATGTATACCAACGTTACAAAGAATGCATCGCACATTAAGTTGTCATTAGTTTCTTCGCTTCAGCTATCAGACACCAATATAAACAATCAAGTCCAATTGATTAAAGTGTTGACTACGTTCAAATTTTGTAGCCTATTTATTATTTTGATATTTATTCGTATGTCATTCATCGTTATTGTGGCTACTTCCAGTTGTTATTTTGCGATCTTAATAGTATTTTTGTTTTAGTACCTAAAGTAAGGCTATAAAAAATAAAGGCCTAGCCAGAATTTAGTATCAGAACTTCTAAGTTTAGTTCTTTGTTTCGTTAGTAGGCTTTTTAAAAATAAACAAATCATTTACTAATTTTGGTTGGAACTCTAGAATTAAAACTTTAACTACACCCTGGAATAAATATTTCCCTACAGTAATGAAAACATTCCCTTATTATTTTAAATAGTAAACACGATAACATTAAACCATAATACATAATATTGCAATACGTTTAGGAGAACACGTATCTTGCACATAAATCTATTCAAGCATCCTCAAGGAGATTGTAATGTATATTGTTCAGAGAAATACATAATTATTTAAACCAATTTAACTATGTGAAATAAATTAGGTCCACTAGATTGTGACGCCAATCTTATAACCAACATAACGTGAAGAGATTTTCTATTTAACATTTCCCACTTTATATACTGTTAAAATACAGTCTTTCTTCTTGATTACTATGCAATCAGTACTAAACAATAGTGTGAATGCGCGGGCACCAGTCGCGTGTAACATGACACTGTTTATTTAGTTCAGGGCAGGTCTCTATTTAGTGGTATCTTTTCTGATGTTGCACCTACCAATGTCAGCATTGTGAATCGAATTATGAATAGTTTTTAGCATAGTCTGTTATAATATTACTTGGAATTTTCCTATCATGACTAGATTCACGGCAACCACTCGGTCACTTGAATATGCATTAAACTAGTTTGCTGATATAATATAACGATTACTAAGATTATGACCGATAATATATTTTCCTGAACAATGTTTAATTTTATTCCTTTGTTCTATAATTTTATTATTCGTGTTTTATTATAATGCTCTTAAGAAATTATTAAAGGCTTGAATAATATAACTTTGATCTAAGTTTTCTACATTATAATTTTATTTTATAATAATAATAAATCTATAAATGATAGCAATCAGCTGAAGAACCGTATAACGTAATTTAGGGAATATAAAATTGACACGAGAGGCGCTGAATATTTCGTATACGCACTTAGTAACATATTTCTCGATAAGTAAAACACATATAAGGATTATTTTAACAATTTTATTTTTCTTTGTTTACAGAGACGATTTTCCCACCATGGCTGGAAGAAAAGGCGGATTTGCATATTTTTGAAAATCTTCCCCAAGTTGCACAACGCGTGGAGCCCCTTCCAGTTACCGTGCCTATGCACGTAGCTCCCGCTCCGGCATTCAACACGCCGCAACCTACTGAGGAACTCCTCCGTGAGTTTGAGAATGTGTTCGATGCCGTAGAACTAACTCACTTAACGCCGCCACAGAGCCCACCGGGCCCTGCAACTCAGCTACTCTTGAATTATGCCCAGCAAGCTCAGCACACGACGTTCTCGTCGACGATCCTTCCCGTACCATCGAGGGAGCAGTGGCCGGTGTCTGCGCCGGTGCAAATTCCGCAGACTGTGCCAGATTATAGTTACGTCGATGTAGAAGAGTTAGTGCGTAATCGCGCTGCACAATTGTCGTCTCCGCAGCACTCTGGAGGCAGCATTAGCGGGTCGTCGCCGCAATCTTCACCACCATCGTCGCCACGATCATCATCCACTGACGATGAATGGTCCGCACCCTGTCGTTCTAAACCATACTCTCGCTCCACTGACGACAGACGTTCCCGCAAAAAGGAACAAAACAAAAACGCTGCAACTCGTTACCGTCAAAAGAAGAAGGCGCAGATCGAAGTACTTCTTACCGAGGAGCAAACAATGCGTAAACGCAATTCGGAACTCAATGATAAATGCTCCGACTTGCAGCGTGAAATTCGCTATTTAAAAGGTCTGATGCGTGACCTATTTAAGGCCAAAGGCCTCATCAAGTAAATTCCCAGTCCCCGCTGCCTCCAGAGAAAACCAACATGGTACAGCGCGATATTGATGCGCTTGAATTTATTTTTCACAAGAAGATCGGAAGTTTTGTCGTTTATGAATACTTTAAGATAATTATATCTCAGTAAATACAGATGTATCAAGCAGCACTTGTGTTCATCATTAGTCCAGGGACTTAGTCTAAGCCGATATAACATCAGGCGCCCTTATTTCATCTTTCATTTTTCTTTTATTCTAGAGGATAGGTCGCATTCATTGTCGTGAAAATATTATAAACAATGACAGATTAGGCATTACATTACATTATATTTTATGTTTATATACATTTTAAAATCAGAATGAATCAATTATTTATACATTTTACTGTATTTGAGATTATGAATTTCTATTTATATTTTCATGCAATATAAGGAATGCGACGGCGGATTTTTGTGTTTTATTTAATTATCTGTTTGGATCGTAGCAGATGACGCTCTATAGTCGTTGCCCTACCCTCATGGGAAAAGAGACGTGACGGTATGATGATGATGATGGATTATTTCACTATCCCTGGGTAACGCATGCTGTTAATAAGTAAAGAGTGATAGTGTAAAGTTTCAAATTTCACTTGTAATAAGTCACGGGCAAACACCTAGTTAATTGTATTAATTAAATGGATGGATATTATTTCAACGAGAGATTTGAATTCTTTAATAAACTGCAGTGTAATATAATATTAAGGTTGTTTTACACTAAATTACTTCACTGGGTGATAAGAGACACCAGTTATACTTTTGGAAGCTCCCGAGGGTGTTGTAAGAGCCAGCCGTGGTTTTAACATTAGCTGATAACATCTCTGAAATATTAAACAATCGAAACTACTTCATTAGCGTGGTATGCCATATTAAATACACTGAGACTGGAAAAGGCCTGTCTCCAAAATTGCGGTGCCCATATTTTAGCTTTCCTTGTGGTGACGGATTAAGAATACAAATATTACTACCCCTTTTCTTCTCAAGGGTGCTGTAAAAGCCAACTAAGGGATACCTATTGTACACAGATCTGTGAGAGACGGAAACCTCGAAACAAAACCCTGCGCCAACACCCCTGGTTATCGTGGCACTGTTGTCCATAAACTCTCTCAAAGTACAGGAGACCGGTTCCTAACAGTGGGACGTTATAGGACTGGAGAGAGATGATTAGGTTGAGAAGTTAGAAGAACTAAGTCATTTGTACAATAAAATTATGATATGATTCTATAGCTATGACGATCTGGAATACGGATGTGTTGCAGGTAGGTAGCTCCTTACTTTGACTACCTACCTAAATCCTCTAATTGAGTAGGTAGTGACTTCCCACAACTCGAATTATCTCCATTTGAATATTTGGTGCTATCAGAATAAACATCAAACGAAGATAGGCATCTAAACACGGCAATTATTACAAAATAAATAGGTAAATATAATTTCTTTTGGGCACCAGTGTAGTTAAAAATCAAAATCAGTTTTTTTCTCTAAGTACAGCCTGTTGCAGACCGACGGATTAAGGACGTAAAGTTTCGGTAGGAAGTTTTGGTACGCAACCCTAAAAAGGCGTGGGAATATAAGGAAGACTGACATCGTTGCTTATTATATAACAAAGTCGTTATTTTTGTATGTATGTGTGAGCTCATATCTTCAAAACTACGCAATCGATCATGATGCGGTTCTTTTTAAATCATAAAATGAATCAAGAGGACGGCTTTTTTCATAATTTATTAAGATTTGTCTTCTAGGTTCTACGCGTACGATGTTGCGGGTAACAGCCAGTAGGTACCTAATATGCGTTAATCGGCATTGTATTACATAAATAGTTTCAAAATGTTTAGAAAAAATATAACGTTACACGTAGTGCCTACATTCTAGCTGCATAAATTAGTAATTTATATTCTTAGTCTGTTACCACACGGACATTCTACATATTTTGTGTATTTTTTCTCAACTTATATCTCTTCTTTCCAAGGAGACGAAGAATGAAAAGAAGATCACTAATCGAATTCCATAAACCTGAAATATAGACAAGTAACTAGGTACATAAGTAAAGAAACACAAATAATAACATAATTCTTGAGCTCTTAACCAGGCTAACAGTTTTGTAAAATATCAGAGAGGATACCAAAATAGCTTTGTGCATTTTTCTACGTACGAAGTTTTCATTGTTTCTTTAGATTGAATGGCTGGAGCTCTAATTTTTAAGTATATGTTTTTTCAATATATGATCTAGGATCGCATGAACTTAGAAATGCGATTGAAAAAAGTTTTCTCGATAGAAAATCTTAGCGAAAGAACGGTTTGTCGGTCTATTATCGCGTATTAACTAATGAAATAACTTTACAAACATAAGTAACTATTATATATAGAAACACGTACTTAAATCAGAATTAAAATATATTTAGTAGATTTTGAGTAAACAAAAAAAACATCCCTAATTCTTCATTTTCTATACCTACTAGCTGTGTTAATATGTACATGTCGACGATAATATTGATGTAAGCCCTTAGGGGAAGTTCAAATTTTATTTCCCTACTACCGGTTCGTGACATCCAATCTTCTGAGAAGATATTTTGATTTAGTCAACATTTTTAAATACTCGATAACAATAATTGTTGCAATGCTAATAACAAATTATAATATAGAAAGAAAGAAACTTTTTATTGTTTAATATGTATTGCTCCAGGTGATAAACATGTTTCAAGATTCCTTAGATTTATATATAAAACGCGAGTGAAAAAGAAATGCAACTTAATTTATATTAATTATAGTTATTGATATGAATACAAATCCCCTTCTTGTTTGAAATACCTTCACGTAACGCGAGCAAGGTAATAAATTGTAATTATTCATTACAGAATAATTAGATAAATGGGAGTCCTATGTCGTTTATCGCTTAACTTATCTGTATATCCACACAGCGGGAAAACTTTTCCAGTAATAACGAGATAAGAGCGCCTAAGTTCAATGTAGGTCGCGGGTACTCATAACAATACAGTATTATTGTTAACGGTTCAAAGATAGCACAAGGTGCTGCTTCGACTTTGATTTTTACAACTCAGCATATATTATGATTAAGTTTCTTATTCTTCTTTCTCTTGTAATCCATACCTACAAAAATTATAAAGAAGTAAAATTCGTAATATTTATCTAAGGGAAATGTATGAATGAAATGTATAATAATATCTAATGGTATAACTTTTGACTAATAGGAAGCGATTCCTATAGGCTATTTATGAAAATAACAGTAAGACGAACGAAAGCGAAGAAAAACAGAAGAGCAGGAGTCAAAGCGATTTAAAGTTTTTAAATTTTAGATAGTACATAAGAAACTAAGATTTTTGATAAATTTATTCATTAGGTGATCAAAGCTCATAAAAATGCATCAATCATTTTAAAATATTTTTCAGTCGGACGAATTCGTGGGCTTAACGTTTACTTGTACGGAGCTAGAGAATTTATGTTCCATGATAATGGGTCCTTTATAATCTAATTTAAATAAATATATTTTTCTATCCTGAATGTCTTAACAAGACACTCGGTGAAACAACCAGTAACGTGGATATGGATACGAAGTAAAGACCTTTACGCATAATATCTTAAACTGATTATCAGCAAAAATTTGAATTTTATTAGTATAATTTTGTAGTTTCACAATATTTTATATTCAGAGGAGGTTAATTAAAGTGGCAAAATAGCTAAAAACTTCCGCGTTAGTACGCGGAAAGTCCCGGTGTGCTAGTTTGTATGTGTACTAACACATACAAACTAGCACACCGGTTTCTCGACTAAATCGCATATCTATTTTTACTATTTTAGGTACAACTCTCAAAAATATTTACAAACTTGTTAGTGTGATTTCTATAAACACATGCATAGAAGTAACACGTGTTTTACAATATCCCTTAGCTGACTTTTACTGCACCCTTGGGAAGAGATGGGGTGGTGACACTTGTATTCTTAATCCGTCACCACACGGAGGATAACATACTTACTTGCTATTAATTTTTGCTGTAGGTACTGTAGCCTGTAGCATAAGCCAGCGTTTAGTTAGAGACTAAATAACATGGCGTGGATAGCGAGGGAGGAAGTGATTAGAAGAAATAGGAAAATATACACTACACATTGCTATTGCATTACTTAAATTAAAACACAAGACCTTATATCCGATTGGCATTATATTAAAAACAAAATTTATATAAAGTAAGGGTAAAAGTCAAGAAGGGTATCATAGAGCTTAAAATTAAATATATTGACTGCATCGTTTCAAGAACTTTATATAAATACTAGCTGTTGCCCTCGACTCCGTCCGCGTAAAATTTAGGAAATTTTCCCCGATTTTACAACATTTTTAACTACTGCTTGAGTGAGAGTATTATAAACGTAAGAGTAAACAAATATAATCAGAATGCTCCGAACTGCTAAGCTATCAGGAGTTACACGTGTTTTTGTGAGTCAACCATAAAATATAGATATATGCTGTTGCGGGATATTTTTTAGACAATTTTATGTAGAATATCTCCGTCATACATGATTTCTATGTAACTTTAACCATTAAGACGATACCAAAATAGCTTCGTGCATTTTTCTATGTACGAAGTTTTCATTATTTCTTAAGATTGAATGGCTAGACCTCTAATTTTTAAGTATATGTTTTTTCAATATATGATCTAGGATCGCATCAACTCAGAAACGCGATTGAAAAAAGTTTTCTCGATAGAAAATCTTGGCGAAACAACCTCTCAAATTTTTTATTTTTTTCATTTGTCGGTCTATTATCGCGTATTAACTAATGTAATAACTTTAAAAACATAAGTAACTATTATATATAGAAACACGTAAATCAGAATTAAAATATATTTAGTAGATTTTGAGTAAATAGGAAAAGTATCCCTAATCCTTCATTTTCTGTGCCTACTGGCTGTGTTAATATGTACGTGTCGGCGATGATATACGTTAATATTGATGTAGGCCCTTAAGGCTGCACACGCGACGGAAGCTTAAAAAATGGAGTAACTTCTCCCGTATCCCCAACATTTGCCTTCACTACTCTGCTCCTATTGATTGTAGCGTGATGAAAAGTATACTATAACCTGCCCAGGAGTATGAAGAATAATTGTACCGCTGAAACGCTAGGAGAGGACGCCCGAGAAAAGTATACTCTGATGTCATCACAGCTATACTTCAAAAGGGGCAAGTGCGTAGCACTTACAACCGTCGGGCATGTATGACCAGATGTATGAGTGTGGATGTGGATGGGCAAAAAAGCCGTGATGTTATGATGATGACTTTTTTAAAATGGTTAATTGATTTTGCTCATAAATTAATTACGATGATGGTTTGATAGCTGTTATCTGCGTTTATATTATCCATGGGAAACAATGAGGTTATGATATCTGGATTATGCATTTTAGTAATTTTTATTTCTTAATGTCAAAATAAGCTTGCGTGCAGTCATGCGTGCGTGCGTGCGTAAGGTAGTGCGTGCGTATTGCGATAAAAACGGCAAGTTTTACTTGGTAAATAGGCGAAACTTAGCAAAGTACCAAAAAAGTAAAGTAAAGTAGTAGTAAAGAATTGCAAGCAATATTTTTTGCAGCTTTTATTGTTTAATTTTTTTTTATAAGTAATAAAATAGATACATAGATATATACGTATTCACAAACAATATTTACTTAAGTAAGTACTTAAGTCTTGATGCACTGTGCAAAGGGTAACACTTCTCAGTGCGTTCCGTTCATCGAGCCTTTGTATTCATAGACAAAACTTAGCTATGCGTTCAGTTTAACAAACGCATAGTGCGCTTCACCACTTAAGAGGATACCAAAATAGCTTCGTGCATTTTTCTACGTACGAAGTTTTCATTTTTTCTTTAGATTGAATGGCTAGAGCTCTAATTTTAAGTATATGTTTTTTCAATATATAATCTAGGATCGCATAAACTCAGAAACGCGATTGAAAAAAGTTTTCTCGATAGAAAATCTTAGCGAAACAACCTCTCTCATTTTATATTTTTTTCATTTGTTGGTCTATTATCGCTTATTAACTAATGAAATAACTTTAAAAACATAAGTAACTATTATATATAGAAACACGTAAACCAGAATTAAAATATATTTAGTAGATTAAAAGTAAACAAAATAATATCCCTAATTCTTCATTTTCTATGCCTACTAGCTGAGTTAATAGGTACATGTCGACGATAATATTGATGTAGGCCCTTAAGTATTGTTTTTGAAATTATTTTGCTACCCCTGTGCGTCCATGCCTACTATGAGACCTCACAGTAACGTTTGTGAATACGGCTGATATTTTCGGTGTAAGATTTCTTCTAAATCAGTTTAAGCGCAAATCTTAAGAAGGTTGTATTGTACAGAAAAATTAGGAGTTCCATATGTATAGATTGAATTAAATTGAATTAATTGAATGAAATCGTTTTTTTACATATAAAATTTCAAAATATCGAAATAATTAGGTACTTCCCAATATATTACAGACGAATTAGACCAAATAGGTACCATTTACTATGGAAAAGGTGCCCAAACAAAAGTGATACGTTTAAGACTCGGGAAGAAGGTAAGTACTTACTTAATATACTGAACTATTTGCTTCGTTTCAAATACATAGTAGAAATACGAATAAATACATACGTTCAGTGCGGCTAACGCTTATGCGCGTTTTTCTGATCTTCACCAAGTGCGGGCCGACTCGTATACGCGTCCATACAAAAAAAAAATCTGTAGGCGAGCAGGGTGCGCCGCACCTGTGTGTTTATACCGTGTATTCTGGGTATCTATTGTTTCGAAGCGGTCGTAAAATGTGGAATTGTAAAGGAGACTACACACTAGTCAGGTTTCTGCTACGAATATTGCAGGGGGTGGGGGGGGGGGGGAACGGCGGCGGCGACGACAACAATAACCTAATTTAGTACAATAGATTATTGAAATAATTTTATTATGACTCGCTCTTTTAACTAAAGTAATAGGTAGTTTTAGTCTATTTATAAATGGTGTCTATTACGAGGCGGGCGAAGAGTCGTAAATTAAAAAAAATTAAGAATAAAAGGGCTTTCGGGAGAAGGTACCTTTACTATTACTGTTTTATTAAGGTATAACTTACTATTTTAACAAAACCGAACGAAGATATATTATGGCGTAAACTTCCAAATAAACACTAGTGTGGAAGCACCTTTATCCATCCAACACCTTTATATGACCCGTAATTGTTATATGACAGTCATAAAACTCGAAAGTTACCGAACGCACATAAGCGTCGGCCGCACTGCGGGAAGGTAAAAGACAACGCGCTATAGCGTCCAGCCGCACTACGCGAGTTTTCTATGAACGCATATAAGCGTTCTTAGCACTACGCGAAAAATTTTTTGAACGCACATACGCGTTTTCAGCACTGGGCGAATGACTCTTTTATTAGCATTGGCTATAAATTCGCAAATTATTCAGCATTGAACGCGTTAAAGAGTAGGTACGTCATAACATAACACTGTGATATCAACTACCCCCGGACTTAATCTATACAACTATGATTGATCGAGGACACTACGGAAGGTAGTAGTAGGTTTATATATAAACAAACAGACTTTTACATTATGAATTATTTATATGTTGAAGCAAGAATAAACTAATAATTATATCATTGTTTCTAAAGAGATTATTAATATTTTAGTATTAAAATTTTCGTGAATTTGAGTCATCTTAAAAATATATATAGGTAGGTATATATTACCGGCTAACACTCACTTTTATAGGATCGATGTGTCGACCCAGGTTTGATGATGCGTCCTGATGATGAGCATCGCATATGCTCGAAACCTGGGTCGACATCATCTATCCTATAAAAGTGAGTGTTAGCCGGTATTTGTTGCTTATAAACGGTTTTTTTTATTAATAGCGGCACAATTTTGTAACTTGAAACACAAGGTACAGTAAGGGTACACGGATCATTAAAATCGGAAGAACTGGTCTTTGTAAACTATTCCTAATTTTATTGGTATTGATGAAAACCTATGGAAATCCAGGAATATCTAATATATTAATCTAATATATTTCTTTTCAATCGATAAATACCACAAATTTTATATCGACTTCCACCATAACGAGAAGGTACCTATATTAGTCTACTATCCCTGCCAAAGTGGTCAGAGGTCTATTTGAACATTTATGGACATTTCGCACAAGTTTGAAGTATTTTCAAGTATTCCTTCTCAAACAAAAGATAATAAATACCTACTTCGGTAGGTGCGCTAACAATACATTAACCGTTTCTTACAGAACTTCCGACAAAGTATCGGATGGGGACAAAGTGCATTCATGTAACTCTTCATGTCATTTCATACAATTGAGCTCTCGTTTCGTCTGAAGTGAAACGTGATGTTGTCTTAAAGATTTAAAACTCGTAAATATGTAGTTTTATGTAGTTCGATGTTGTTCTGTGTTGTTGACGTCAATACTTTACTTTGATATCAAATGGACCTATTTTTTTATCGTTATAAATAGCTTAGAGGCAGAGGCGTATTTTGAAAATTTGCGCTCCGGGCCATTATATTAGACGCCCCGGGCCAATTTAATCAGCCGCCCTATAAATTAAAAGAGATAGAGTAACATTTTAAACTTAAGGCTTTCGCCGCCCTTCTCAGGCTGGCAGCTCTGGGCCATGGCCCCTATCGCCCTAAGGTAAATACGCCTCTGCTTAGAGGGTTGTCTGTCGGATTTCTATTGTAGAGACTGAGGTATATTTTAATTCATGGAAAGGAGATATTCATTAACTTCGCCTTAAACTGAAGCAAGACTTTTCGAAAACCAATCTTGTAGTTTATATAGACTATATACTATCGTAAAGTTTCTTTATAAATGGAAATACAATTATTAGACACTTTAATTAATAGATACGTGATTTTTTAGCGAATGCAATAAGTTGATACCTAACTATTACTGGGTTATTTAGTTTTGAAAGTAAATATAGTTATTATTATATTTCTTATTTTTGGACTTACAGAACCCCAATAAAGAGATACCACACGGAGGTGGTCCGACATTATCGGGATATGTCCGCGGGCACTCAGGTCATATCAGTTCGAAATGACCTGTGATCTTGATAATATGTACGTGAGTAAACAAAGTCCGTGTTGCGACGGATTAGGAATTCGAGTGTCACCACTCCTTTTCTTACCTAAGGTGCTGTGGTACTGGTGGTGCCAGCCAGTTAAGAGACATTTTACACAGATAACAACCTCTACGAGACATGGAAACCTCGAAAATAAACCTTATACCAACACGCCAGTCAGCGCGCTATAGTAGACTAGACTACAATCCCTCCCAAAGTAACACATCTGTCGGGTGTCAATCGACTTAGTTTCGATTAAAACTGGGCGGGGCCCACCCTAAAACAAGAAACTTTGCTGCAGTATGGTTTTGGATTAAAAGTGCTTGTATAAAACCAGTTTTTACGTATTTGGACGCGTGTATTTGTTTTAAATGTTTAGCTCGACTTTTCGACTTTGCAGTCACTATGGTCACCGATGGGACTGAGCTTTTGATTGGTTTATATTTAAACCAATGAGTCGCGCAAATGTTAGAGAATAAAGGTGCCTGAAGTTTTATGTAGTCTATACCACGCCGACCAAGGCAAAGATGTTGTTTGCATAGTTATTTCTTAGCCTTTATCTATATCTTCTACAAGCTGTCCATAGAATCGGGATGGCGACGTATGTATTCCGAAACCACCATATAGACCAGTCTAGAAAAATTATAGGGAAATACGTTGTTCTAAAAGTGCTCGTTAATTTTGCTGTGCATAATAATATTTATAATTTTTATTAGGTCAGTACCATGCGTCATCAAAATGCGTATGTGTAATCTCAATAATTGTTTATCAAAGGGATTTACGCACAAGATATGTTTACAAAGGCAAACATTATAAAAAATATACGTAATTATTATTCAAAAATAGGACATTAAATATATAAGTATCATTACAGATTAACAAGAAGAGGAAATAAATATTATATCTACTTAAATACAATCAAACCATCTATGCTTAATATTAGAAAGCTGAAGAGTTTGTTTGTGTGTTTGAACGCGCTAATATCAGGAACTGCTAGTCCGGTTTGAAAAATTCTTTCAGTGTTGGATAGTACCTACATTTGTTGAGAAAGGCTATAGGCTATATAATATTACACTGCAATTAACAGGAGCGAAGCATCAGTGAAAAATGTTGTAAAATCCGGGAAATTTTTATAAATTCCACACGTATGAAGTCGCGGTCAACAGCTAGTAGACTATATACGCGTATCCTAACTCAAAGAAATGGGGATGAATTTGTTGATGTATAATATTTTAAACGCTTTTTTAATATTACTGATTTCATTTCTGTTTTATCTTTTTTGTATTCTGTAAAGAGAATTCATAATCATATTCTATATATTATAAGTATGTATTTACAAAAGAAAAGTAGTTTGTGTAGTCTATCCGTATTCTGGTACCCATAACACAAGCATATAAGCTTAGCTTGTGATCAGAGGTTGTTGTGTGATTTGTCCATGAATTTTTGTTTATCTTATTTATTTAATGCCCACATGTAAAACACCAAAGTCAATTTTGTTCAAACTTTCGCGAGCAATTTATGTAAATATATTGAGACAATGAAAATTAATTTATACTTAGATTATTATTCTGAAATGAAAATTCTAATAATAGTTACTTAGTATTGAGGTTCGACAAAAGTTCCAAAAATAAATATTTTATTTTGTAAACATTATATAAAAATAGAGACCAGTAGGCCGTAAGCTGAGACGCTTCCTACCAAAACATGTAAATAGGCTTTCCACACTGTTAACAACATTGGTATAATCTTGATGTCCCAAATTGCCTTTTTTTGCTATCAATAATACTTTGAGTAATTCAAAAGATTGGAAATATACGAATATTGAGACGTTTATGTTTTTTACTGCGCGACTGTCACTGTTTTTAAAAAAGTCCATAACTGTATCAAAATGACGATTTACACGGATTTCCGGATATCTTAAATATTGCCCTTGAGGGTAATTTCTCTACATGAGATTTTATACCGCTTAAATGAGGAGCAGACTCCTAATTTAAGCGGAATAACATCTGAGGTTAGTGTACAAAAATATGAACAAGAATCAGATTTGTAACATTCTTATAGACGTCATTGTTCAGTCTTGGAAACCAACCAGCTTAATTTTTTTGATTAGGCGAAAGACGTGTGTAAAAATTGCTATACTCAATATTTTATTCTTTATACTTGGAAAGTAACAACAAAATAGCACGAAATGGAGTAAAATATTAAATTACTTATTATACATATGTTTCAACATTGCTTAAATTATTATTAAAGAGCATTATGAAATGAAAACAGAAAATTGCATCATAATTCATTGTATAAAGATAGATTAATTATATTATGGCTGTACTAGTACTACATTGTTGCTGGGTATTAGGGTATTCCCTGGAGATTTTAAATGAACTATCACATAGAGAAATGTCTAAAAACTTACTCTAAGAATAGGGTTCGACGAGGCCCTTGAGAGCCTTCTGTGTGGCCTACCACAACTCGCAATGACGCCTTATCGTTATTTCAAATTGTTTTATATTTTACTAAAACACCAACATATTTTACCAAATAGTTTTTAGGGAGGCTTTTCTCGTGGGATTTTAGAAGGACTGCTCTTGTATTATTTTGTAGTCAATTACTATGTGTATGTGCATGAAATGGTACCTATTCTTGTTTTGTGGACTTGAACACCTGTGCACCACCGTACGAATGTCTGAAATCTAATTTACTAAGCAATATTCTCGTTAAAGAAGCTCTAAATTAATAATGATATTTATATCGGTACATACACATATTAGACATATATGCGACATTCACATTCCCCTATCCCTTTTTCGGTAAAAAGAAATGCCATAGAGCATAGAAACCAATACATATTATAAAGTATTCTTAAAACTTGTTTTTATGGGCGACTACAAATTTATGTATAGAAAATTTTATTAAAATAGACAATGATTTAAAAACAGTTCGTTAAAACGGTTAAAAGTAACATTATTTTAATCTGCAATATACGCTTGAAGGAGTACCTAATGGAGACGTGCTTCCTCTCTCTCTCTATCTCTTTCTCTGGATCATTACAAGTGAGACGTTGCGTCGCCAATACGCGTCATTAAAATCATTTTCATTTACTTATTGATTAGTTGAAAGTCCGTTACACCGCTTATTAAGTCTTGTTTGTCCCGTCTACCCTTATAATACCTGGTCTTTGAAGATTTGCTGTCTGTGTACTATGTAAGTCAAGGTCAGTTACTCCAGAAGTCCCGAGCTCCCTTCCCTTGGCTTAGTTATTTAACAAATTAACTAAGCAACACAAAATAAATGATGTATTTTTTAATGTTTTTTTCTAGATTGTAGAGCATAAAGATTTTGCATTCTCTTAGCTTATTTTAATTAATTGAATTAGGTGTTTTATCAAATTAATGAGTTCTCAAGGAAATTTAAATGTATCCAGTGCCAGATTAAGCAAGTGCGGGGCCCGTAGCAAATTCTTTCAAAGATCCCTTGATCTGCTATGGATTCTTAAGTATAAAGTGGTAAAAATACAATTCAATACTCAATACGTTTATTTGCTATCTATAGGTAACAATTTTGTGGGTAATTAATAGTGTAGTAAATTACTATAGGCGCTGTTAGGCTCTGACAATTACACAAATCCTGAGATGAGATTTCCTGGCAATTTAGGAAAAAATTGATAGGAAAATAACAATTGAAAACTGATGATACTACACAAAATATTTTTTTCAATACATATTTCAAAGTTTATATTTAATACAAAGTATATTACATTTTGAGGAACAGCTAATGTTATATTTTATCAATGGTGTACTTAAAATAATGTTCAGATAAATAAATATATTTATCTGTATCTTTATTATTTTTTAAACTTGTACAAAGTAACTTTTCTAGATTTCATGTGGGCAAATTTAAAAATAATACTATTCGTATCAATTTCTCTGAGCAAATATTTTTTTTTAGCCATAGCTTTTATAACTCAATATACTTATATTCTAGAAAATAGATTGTCGGTATATGGTAACTAAATTATATTAAAAATAATGAAGACTGTTAACCTTACAAATTAACAGATAATTTTAATAATTTAAATCGAGCCATTTCAATTCTGCCACTTATCCACACTAAGTGTCGGGTAAGAGTGCTTGCATATGCGGCAGACTTTTTGTAGAGTTGATTATCAGGTCGACTGAAATTCTACACGTTTATACAAGCAACTTTTTGTAGAACTTGTGCGTTTACCGTATGATATTATTTAAATTATTTACGCCAAGGAAATAGTCGGGTACCAAGTGTCTGACGTGTATTGTCTTAGTAGGAAAAGTTGTAACGTTTCACGTTTTTGTGACATCAAAAAAATTCAACATACCACATCTTAATAAGTTTCACTCAAAAAGTTACACTCAGGCAGAAATGAGTGGGTTTGAACATGCTCGCATGCAGCATGCAGGCCCGTAGCAATTGCTACTCTTGCTACGTGGTTAATCCGGCACTGAATGTACCAAAGTAATAAATCTCAGTAACAAATGTACCTATTAATAGTTTTGAGTAGGTCCAAATGTCAGAAAATCCGAAAATTTATGAGTATTTTTAAGAAAAAGTTTAACCAACTTTATGCACCTTCGAAATTTGATGGTTTTCCTCGTTTTCTCAGAAGATAACCATCAGATTCTACCTAGCGCCAATGAGACTACACGGGAACCTTTCAAATAAAAAAATAGCTCTAGGGAAGCTTTCAAATAAAAAAAATATTAAAATCGCTTCGCCCAGTTAAAAGTTATGAGGTCCAGTCCAGTCCATTACATTAACAAGTACATTATAAAACATACAGACGAATTAAGAACCTCCTCCTTTTTTTGAAGTCGGTTAAAAATATACGAGGACGACGCTGTGCGTAGAGTTAGATTGACATGTCATTGTATAGCGATGTCATGGAATTTCGTTACTGTTATGTTACCTCAATACCCCACCGACCTTATAGTATATTTATTTTCAGAAGAGAGAATGTGTAACTACTGTTGGTTTAAATTGGAAAGATCAATAGGCTGTCTGGCCTATTTAAAAAGACGACGTAGACGTAATAAATAATTAATAATTATATTACAACTAGCTGCCCCGGCAAACGTTGTTTTGCCATACAATTCTGTGTAAAAATCAACAACAAAAATTTTTTTCAAAATCGGTCCAGCCAATTGTGAATCTAAACCATCCTCAAACTCCCTTGAATACACACAACAAATTTCATCAAAATCGGTCCAGCCGTTTAGGAGGAGTTCAATTACAAACACTCGTACAGAAGATTTATATATATATTACAATTATTATTTTTTATTGCTAATTTACAGACGTCTTATACGGATATTGCATTATGCTAAGCAGACTATAGAATATTGTATAATATTACTGACAATATTAATAATAAATTTTGATAACGACTCTTCAACATGGAACAGATTGTTCACACGACTAGTAATTCGTGTGAAAAAAACAAACTCCCTAACTGCTGCGACAATGAGACAGTCGACATACAATAATATTACTTAAAAATTATTGATATTTCTTGGAATTATGTTATCATTTCTCATAAATTTCTCTTACATTGTAATTATTGTTGCAAATGTTTATATTGATACGTAATTCATGATTGCACACGATCGAAGTTACAAGTGATCTAAGTTATTTCAGCTCATGAGATGTGATGCGTTTCTTTAGCATAGGCATATTGTTATAACAAGCTTTCACCCTTATTTGCGAATTTTGATACAATGTCAAGGCAAAGGCTTTTTATTATATATACATAATTACTAGCTGTCCCGGCAAACGTTGTTTTGCCAAACTAAAAAAAATGGTTTGAAAAATAGATGTTGGCCGATTCTCAGACCTACTGAATATGTATGTAAAATTTCATAAAAATCGGTCAAGCGGTTTCGGAGGAGTACGGTAACTAACACTGTGACACGTGAATTTTATATATTAGATTAGATAATCTTTACTTGTTTTAAAACTAAGTCGTTATTATCGTATGTATGCCCTTTATGTGAACTTCTTCAAAACTACGCAATGGATTTTGATGTAGTTTTTATAAATGATAGAGTGGTTTAAGTGGAAGGCGATGGCGAAATTCCACGCGTACGATGTTGTGGACAAACAGCTAATACTTAAAAAAGTCTTTATTTTTAGAAATTGTCCATGCATAAGTTAAAATAAGTTTAAAATATTAGATATATTTAAAATCAGTTTTAAGAATCGAAACCGCAGGTTTAAAATACAAGAACTTTGAGGAGTAAAACGTGTAAGGAAATGAATAAATCTATTTATATTATTATCTCTCGTTTAGGACACAATTCGATACACACCATTAATTTGCCTTTCCATTTATCAATCGATCTGTGAAATATTCGCGTCATTGCGTACAAAATCACTTTCTTGTAGCTTTTACCTCTTTAATACCTCTTGCCATTGAAAGGATTTTCTACTTAATCTCTTGAAGGGTGAAGGTCAAATGCCCCACAAGTGTGCCCCATAAGGGCTTTTCTCTAGTTTTCATTAACCGCCTTTGGTGTGGAATATTTATTTCATTTATTTTTTACAAGCTCTCGTTGTTCTTTGAGTCTTAAGACATGAGTAAAAAAGAACGAATAGGTGCTTAGTTAGTTAAATGGAAGAATATTTTAATTAACTACGTCTCGTCTTTTTCATGTGATGGAAGATGGATGAAGGATGTGTTATTATATACGAGTAGAGAAAAAGGAGGAGTTCTCTTTTTTATCTGCTCGTAAATAATAACACATCCTGTTGTAGTGGAAAAAGTGATTACCGCAAGCGGGACTCGGGATCACTTTTTTCACTACAATTTAATTTATTAAATAAAAGCATAGCAAGTTAATTGCAAAATTAATATAATACATTACTTTGCTTTTTACTTTTTACAACACATCCTGTGTTAGAGAAATGACCCGCAAGGAGAAAAAATAAAAAGTAATTTTAAAGATTAAAATGCAATTCGTTAACGTCTATTGCAAATATTTACCTACTTCATGCCCGTACTAATAATTTAGTAGTGTATTCGCACTTATAACTACTAATAGTGACTACATCTTACAAACTATATCTAACTCAGTTAATACAGGTGCAAGCGATGAAAATGTATATATTACATAAATACGTACAAGTATATTAAACATGAACATGTAATTAAAACGGGTTAGGGTTGCCGCTATTCTGTAGTAAGCAGGTAATGAGTAGTTTTGTATTACATGGACTGCGTGTATACTCACGATGTACCTACAAAGTAGTCTTTTTTGCACGAGATCATTAAGAGCCCACTACAGTGCCAGCCAATTCACAATTTAAAAGAAAATCATAAATCTTTGAAAAAAAGATAGTTTCCTTATGATAAGTAAATCGATTTAAAAAAAATTTACTCCATAATATAGATGATGAGTATATCTATGCTTCTATTACTTTCTTACTTAGAAAAACCTTTGCAATTTTGTGTGTTTGCAATTTTGCAGTCTATCACAACCGTAAAAAACGGAGCTTTCAGATGGTGCTACGAATTAATGTGGAGGAGAAAAAGTCTAGAGGAAAAAAAATATTGATGCCGTCTTAATGAGAATATGAAAGAAACAGAAGTTAACACAGATATATGATGCACTGACCTCAAATAATGGGCTAAGGGTAGGAGTATCATATTTTTTTTATAGTAACTATACGTATCATAGAATTTACTAACGCTGTCACTTTATCGCCAAAACTATTGAATCAAATTGAACAAGAGGAAGAACATGGTTGTTAATTTTAATGCAAACAAAAATGATTCTGATTTCCACGCGTGCGAAGTCAGCTAGTACACAATATATTTCAGCTTCATAAACAGAGCAGCGATAAAAATTATCACTGTCTATTTTATTTGTCGAAGTATATTCTAGGTCAATGAGAACTCCATTGGGATGTAACTACAAGTACTGGTTAAAGTTTTAATGAAGCTGAAATATTTCTATACAATGTAACATAGACCTGTACGATGGGTGTGTTCTCTTTTAAAGCTCGGTCAAAGTTTACGGTATCTAACATGTTTGTTTATATCTACTTTACAACAAAGTCTTAATCAAATATTTTTGTTATAAGTAGGGAAAATTTAAAAGCACTTTAAAAAAAATCAAAAGCTAGGTGGCTGTTCCTTGTAATAGTGAATCCTATGGAAAAAAACAGACAAGAAACGCCATGGATTAAACAAAATAATTATGTTACTTGCTAATAGAGTGTATTAGATCTTATTTATTTGGAATGTTTCGAGAGGAAAGTAACATCGTTATGAGAGTTCTGCGTATAAATGTGTAAGGAAAAAAAGTCTAGAGGAAGACCAAAGAAAAGATGGATGGACTGTGTGAACGAGGACACGAAAGAAAGGGGAGTTAATACAAACATGACGGCTGATAGAAGACTATGGAAGAAAATGACATGTTGCGCCGACCCCAAACAATGGGATAAGGACAGGAGGATGATGATGATGTTTGTCCCGCTCTCTGCTTATATGCGTAATGTTATTTTTATACTAGCTCACCCGGCAAACGTTGTTTTGCCATATAATTGTTAGGGCTGGACAACCCTTATCACTTAGGGGTATGAAGATTAGATAGTAGCCGATTCTCAGACCTACTGAATATGCATATAAAATTTCATAAGAATCGGTCAAGCCGTTTCATTCACGAGAATTTTGTATATTACGTACCGATAGGCTACATAGTATTTTTATGGGACAGGGTATATAAAATGCAATAAATTTATTTTATAGAGCGACTCTCATAGGGCAATTTACGATGTGTACACATTAACTATTATCCTAGCTGGAGTATCACTACAATATACGTAGACAAGCTGCGCTACTCTCGCTCTAATAGTCTCTACGCGTACCTACAGAAATAGAAATTAGAGTATAGATTTGATTAGTCCAGATTAGGTTTAATAGTTGAATGGGTGTAGGAATCAGAGAATCATTTTAGCGTCTTCTCTTCATCACAGTATTTAGATAACATATTTTTAATCATTGACATTGATGCGCTTACGTTATTTACTATGTATAATATTATCTATATGCATGTGGCTACCAAGGAGATGGAAGTTTATCGTATGAGCGCTTTGTAAATTAAAAAGATGGTTCACGTAGTATGTGTACGTGCCCTATAGAGGAGCTTTCTGTTTATATTTGCTTATGTCACATAAGGCCAATCACGATTATCGTCGCTACCTTCTTATCGATTTGTGAAGCAAATGTTTGCGTTCTAACTTGTACGCTCCATATTGAAAGAAACTAATTTAGTCTGTGGTAGCGTACCTACTCGTCGAAAGAAATACTACTTATTGATTTTAAACTTACGCGATTTGAACTCATAATTTGTTAATATTACCGGGACTATAATCACGTTAATAACTACTACTTACTATTATTGACCTCTTCATCTTTAGAGATAGCATGATTCTTAGCATTTTTACCTCCTTGAAGTAAGCGGGTAAAAATTTAACATCTTATATATAAAATTCACGTGTCACAGTGTTAGTTACCGTACTCCTCCGAAACGGCTTGATCGATTTTTATAAAATTTTACATGCACATTCAGTAGGTCTGAGAATCGGCCAACATCTATTTTTCAAACTTTTTTTTTAGTATGGCGAAACAACGTTTGCCGGGTCAGCTAGTCGGATATAAAATTCTCGTGTCACAGTGTTAGTAACCATACTCCTCCGAAACGGCGAGACCGATTTTTCTGAAATTTTATATGCATATTCAGAAGGTCTGAGAAACAGCTACTATCTACTTTTTATACCGCTAAGTGATAAGGGTTGTCCACCCCTGATATTTGTATGGCAAAACAACATTTGCCGAGTCAGCTAGTTTTTTTTATAGTAAACTTTTATAAAAATTATTCAAATATCTCCCTAAACATTTGATATAATCTAATCTTTATGTAGAGTGCACTGATATTAATTTTATGTTGTGAATTTGGAAGCTATATTTGAAAAATATTAATAAAAATCGATCTACGCAATACCTTAGCACTATCATACTTAATTTTTTAGAATAGTTGTTTAGTCTTTGTGACAAAATTTGTCTATATAATAACTGTGCTGTTACCACGTTTACGGTTCCTCAGTGATGTTCTATTTGTGAGTAAAATCTTTGAACATAAAGACAAAGCTGACAATTACGATTCAGCGATAAAAAAAAATGTGTATAAACATTTTTTTATTTAAAACAAACAATTTATAAAATTATACGGTCAAGCAAAAAGCCTTGTACATACAGTACATACACAATTGTATGTTGGGATACACAATTGTATATACTGTGAATTAAATTAGGATTAGGGTTAAACTGACATCCTACTGAAAAAACCCAACGTTATTTAAATGTTTTATTTTTTATGTTATATGTCGTGTCGGTTGGTTAGAGGATAAATTGAAATACGTCCGGACTTGGATGGCGTTTATTTGCGACTCAATATATTTGCTATAATATTAGCTTATATAGGTAAGGAGAACAATCGTTTCTATATATTCCTAAAACTGCTGATACGCTGAGTGTTGCATACAATGAATTCATACATAATATGTTTGTATATAATAAATTGGCCGAATATAAATGATATTCGGCCAAAAGTACTTGGACGCAACTAATTTTGTAGTAGCTCGTATTCCTGGGTGAGATAAATCATATACAGCGTGAAATGCCGTTTTCCTAAACTCCGTAGGTAGATAAGGCGTAACACTATTCGTAAAAAAACTCACACGTAAGCTCATTAAAAGCATCTGGCAAAACATTGCGCTTGAATCATAAACTATCGTTCTTATCAGTTAACAGCTTCGTCAGTTCTTTGTCCGACCGTTGCGCTGTTGCTGTCTTCAAATTCGAGTGTTGACGGACAAATAAGGGTCTCGGCACGCGAGTATTCGCGACAACATTATCGCTACCACTAATGTGTTGAATATTTGTAGTAAATTATAAGTACATATAAATATAAGTTAATTAGTTAAAGTTCCGTTTGCTGCGTACAACTTATATTTCCACTTTTTATTGGTACGTTCACACAAACTGTTTTATACACAGGAATCACTATTAAATTAGCCCCAGTTGTCTGGTAGTCTGTCTGTCGCAAACTATAAGGCGGTTGTTTAGTGACGACGAGATTCAACTTTGCTTCGTCACAGACCCTCTGGTTTTCGATAACGGCTTCAAACTGAATGAACCGGAGTCGCGTTTGGTCCACCCAGAACTTCGGAATCCGTGATGATACGGTTATGGCTGCTAGAGCTCTGTCTCCATCGTTGCTAATAGTACTGGCAACAAGTTGTTCAGGTTTCGCCATGTTGCTTATAAATTTCCTAATCCGGTATTACTTTAAAAAAAAATCGCCTCTAACACAATAAATCACGTAGGTTCACCACTTTAGGTGTAAATGTCGTGACGGTTGGTTAGAGGATAAATTGAAATACGTCCGGACTTGCATGGCGTTTATTTGCGACTCAATATATTTGATATAATATTAGCTTATAAAGGTAAGGAGAACAATCGTTTCTATATATTCCTAAAACTGCTGATACGCTGAGTGTTGCATACCATGAATTCATACATACATACTTACCGATTGAGTGACATAACCATAGACACTACATCTCATATAATTGTGATCTGGTATATGAAATAAAGTTGTTATTTTTGTATGTGAGCTTATATCTTCATAATATAGGCAACGGATTTTGATGCGATTTTTCCATAGATAAAGTAGTTCAGTCGAGGTTGGTTTTTTGCATAATTTGTTAGAGTTTTGTTTCTAAATTCCACGCGTACGAAGTTGCAGTCAACAGCTAGTTTCGTTTAAATCTAGTATTTTTGTTATTAGTAGTATTGTCTATGTGAAGTTATTAGTACGCATATCAGTTATATAAGCCAGACTAATTAAGGGCAATCTAGGCGACCACAAGCTAAGTAAAAAAAGCTATATCCTACACATGTCGACGTTGCTGGAGTTCAAAATGTTTTTGCCGGAATCTCATCTAATAAGGTTTGCTTAAATTGTAAGTATTTTTCTCTACAATCTCCTTGTAAGTTAGGCAAAGGTTGTAATAAACAAATAAGCCTTTATATATAGTAATAGAAAAGTTTAAGAAGTTAAAGAAAGGAGGAGGCCCGTGCCCAACAGTAGGACGTTAATAGGCTAGGCAGGAAAAAAAAGCAGTTTCTAGTCTGTCCTTCTACATAGGATTCGTGTTTGTAACAGACATCTAGCTTATGACGATTGAAGAGCTTGTAAAAGATGCCAAGTTAAAATAAAAATGTTTGACTTTGACTTTCACTTTGAAAAGGGAAGGAAGTAGTTTATTATACTTGCACTACATTAGCAGGCGCAAAAAAAAAACACGTTGAAGTCAAATTCTTTGACGAGACTACTTAGGACTAAATCCAGTAAGGTAATTCGCAATACGGGAAAAAGATTACTTGACCCAACATAAACAGTGTAGACCAATGTTTAAGAAGTTACGTGATGTGCAACTTTAAACACATGTGTATTTCATTTTATACCTAAAACCCTCTAGTTGAACAGTCACGACCCGTGAGTAACATGGTAAAGTGCATTATTGAATACTACTGTTTTAAATTTAAGCCTTTCATAAACTCTGCACTACAAAGATAAACAAATAAGGTTTTCCTTACGTAAGTTATAGAGCTTAACAATTTTTCCCACAGGACGAAAAAAACGATAAGCGATAAAGAAATTCCGCGATATTGGGAATCCACACAGTTATTTTCATTTATTGTAATATGAAATCGTAAAAGAAGTGTATGTCTCTAGAGTAACTTAGACGTTATTGAGGAAGTGTGCCAATTTATCACACAGAAGTAAAGCTCGTCAATATATTCGTTTATCTAGCTATATAAGAATTTAGTTATTTAAAGTTATAGTTTAGTATCTATCCTATGGTTATTATAGCCTTTAAAATATTTCTTTGAACATTTTGTAGTGTTTGTCCTCCATGTGGTGACGGATTAAGAATACAAGTGAGCAGTGAGTGCTAACTTTAAGGAACACAAAAACAAAGTGCCTTCGCCTTAAATAGAGACAATAAGAAAAGTGTTGATGGACACATTCTTAGTTATTATTCTATTTAGTAATTTAAGTTAGATTAAAATTACTTATTAGCCTTGGTTGGCTAGATTGTAATATTTTGATGAATGTGGTCTCAAAAGACCGGAGTCATCATATATATAAAAAAAGTGTCACCACCCCATCTCCTCCCAAGGGTGCTGTAAAAGTCAGCTAAAGGATATTGCACACAGATATCATCCTCTGTGAGAGATGGAAAACTCGAAAATAAACCCTGTGCCAATACGCCTGGTCAGCGCGGCACAGTAGACCATAATCCCTCCAAAGTGGAGGAGGCCCGTGCCCAACAGTGGGACGTAAATGAGCTGGAGAGGAGGAGAGGAGAGTGCTCTGTGTTCATTATTGGTCATTTTACAAGGCAACTAAACATTAAAGCCGCTCAAGCACTTAATCCATGCACATCTATACACACCAATGGTCTTATTCATAATGACTTATCGGAGGTTTAAAAGTTCGCTAAAATGGGTTTGCGAAAATTGTCAAAACTTGTTATTCATGTCATTATGAATAGGACCCTTAGTAAATACATATACCTAACTTAAATACTTCCTAATTAGATTGCTAGCAACTAACTACATTGAAATTGAATCACGATTGTATGGCTGCAGAAATGCATAAGTATATCGTACAATTTCATTGCTCATAACTTGAGCTAACTTGTTTTACGCTGCCAACCAATACTGTTTGTACAAACTTTATCATAGAACAACTTGTTATGGATTCGTACCAAAAAGTAGAATGGGGCCTTATTACTAAAACTTCGCTGTCCGTAAGTCCGTCTGTCACAAGGCTATATCTCAGGAACGGTGATAGCTAGAGAGTTAAAAATTTTACAGCTGATATATCTGTTGATGCTATAATAACAAATACCAACCTGAAAAAAAAGTAGGCTCCCATACAACAAACGTTCTCAACTATTTTACAACGTTTCTAACTTGATGATACCCTTAGATGTAGACAAAGAGAAGGGACCAAGAATATGTCGGTATAACGAATATTTATATTATTGATAATAAGCGTACGGAACCTTTCGTTCACGAGTCCATCTCGTACTTGGTCCGTTTTACGTAAACTAAGCTCACGCATGATTTTCCTTTTTTCAACAATATTTTAATTCCGAAATTGTGCACACCGTAGATGTATGTCGAACTCTGTTTAAAGCCATTAACGCGTCATATTTAACTTTACCTTTATCAACTGATTGAAAGATTAAATTGTGAAATGTGAATTGGAAATCTTCTAAATTCTATACAAACCACATATTTTTTTATATGTATTATCATTTAATAGTTGATTTAGCTTATTTTGAGACATGTCACGTGTTAAGGCAACTGACGAAAGCTGTATACGAGAGAATGGATGAAATGGATCACCTTTGTGCCCAGCTAAGTGAGTAAGGATGCTGCAAAGTGAAGGACCCGTGATATTGGTGAGCGGATGCGGGGCGGGGTTGTCGAATCGGGGGCGAAGGTGCGACGCGCGGAGGGCGGCCTCCATTCGCGCAGGGCGGGCGGGAGACACGTAACAAGTGAAGCGGGCCTGGGAGCAACAGTCTGCCGCAGCCCGGCCACGCGGTCTCACACCACGGCAATTATCGTACCCCGGAGCTTGCACCCCGCGTAAGTAGCGCTTAGTGAATTTTATTATTTATCTCTCTCTGACTGATGGAAAGCGATCGTATCGTCCAGCTTGAAATCTGACGTCACGTCAGATCTAAAGCCTCAAGCTAATTAATTTCATCTCCCCATGTAACGTTTCACAAACGAGCATCAATTCTTTACTGTCTGCTATATACTGTGTACCTGTTGAATGCATGACGAAGGAATATATACCATAGATGTTAAGAAATTCTATTTAGTAATTGCTTTGTTCACATTGACTACAAAATGTTTTAACTATAGGTATAAATCAACGTGTGTAAGTTAAATACTCTAATTTATTACCGTAATGGCGTTGTGCGTATCGCGCGAGTGTCGATTCTAATTTGTGAGTTTGGTGAATTTGTCACGCTCTGCCTTACCTACCTCGAATTCTATGGTTCTTATAAATGTAAAAGCAACACCTACAAGTACTATATTTAATGCGTTGTTGAACTGAACTACAAAATACAAAACTGTCTAATCATCCAATCGTATAATGTGGATCAATTCTAGGGTCCCGTTTTTACCCTTTGGGTACGGAACCCTAAAAAGGATAGTGTTAAGAATACATTAATAATTGTGTTTATTATTCGATATCTATTTTCTGTACATATACCTAAGTCAATGCCTATGTAATCTAATTCTAGCGTGTTCAATTTTATATTGAACGAATTTCCTTACGCGAGATTTACGCCGCGGCAAAATCATCCCCAAATAGAATCATATTCGATAACTAAATTATTACTGACAAAATATCTGGCTTTATACAGCCGGAATATAAATATAATATCCTATAGAAGGAATAGTTATGTGTGAATCTCGAAAATTCAAATATACAAAACGTCGTTGATACTGCAATACAGCGTAACTAACGATGGATAATACCGCGGAAGTACAAAAGTATCGAATTTGAGATTTGGCGGCAATACGCTATCGATGCCTATTGGGTGCGTAGTGCATTCACAGATCGGTATTTCGCTCATTCAAAATACGACAAATCAGAACTAGTTAATACCGCGTGAGCTACCCGGTAAAAATATTTTCACCAATACCGCGCATTCTCGCGATCATAACAAGCAGACGTATTGTTTTAGGTGGCGCTCCGGAAAATAAAAGTTTTTTTAGTGTAATACGAAGCTAGTCGGTAAGTATTTTATATTGTTATAATGCTTGTTTCTCAATCAACTTGGATACTTATTGGAATTTGTAAATTCTCTTGTTATCCAAGAAAAATATGCACTAATTGTTGTGATGGTAGATTCGCGATTTCGAATTTTTATGTTTTACTTCATGTTTTAGTTAGTAAATACGCGTAGTATTTGAAATAAGTAAATTTAAAAGACTATTTTTTAATTCCAAGGGTTTTCTAATTCTAGAACAGATCTGTAGCGCATGACATGCATTATAATTTTAATGTGAGGGTAGCTTTTCAGTATTTCTCAAGTAGTATTACTTTGGTTTTAGATGATCATGGAAGAAGAGTCAGGTATTGACGAGTCTGTACTATGGAGAGATGCCGACCTCAGCAGTATTATTGTTACTCTACAAGATCTTCAAAATCGACGCCAGATGTTTTTAAGCAGAAAGAAGCAGATTTTGGATCACTCAATTGCCGACTGTGATACTTTAACCACAACTTTAGAACCTGTAGCTAGCTCATCAGGTGTTTCGAAAGTTAGTGAGTCACTGTTGGATTTTTCGTCTGATGACTCTGTTGTGGATCCTGATTATGTTCCGTTATCTGAAATCGGAAATGAACAACCAACAATATCATCGGATCATATTGAATGGTTTCCTGAGAGAGATACTGAGACAGAGGTTGGGACACAATCAAGATCGAGAATACGAAAAGCTGACAGATTGACATGGAAAAGAAAAAATAGCAGGAAAAATAGAATGTTAGGCAAAGAATATATTGGATATAAAAAGATTGATAACAAATACCGTCAAACAGAATCTAAGCCTGAGAGAACCATGGGTCTATGAGCTACCACTTACGCTTCTTTTTTTGTGGATTACATAACAAATCTGTTAGCCGAAGATATAAAAGATGTAGTAATATGGACAGATGGTTGCACATCGCAAAATAGAAACAGTATTGTTTCAAATGCACTGCTTAGACTAGCCATGGATAAAACTATAACAATTACACAAAAATACCTCGAAAAGGGACACACACAGATGGAGGTGGACTCTGTCCATTCTGTCATTGAAAGAAAATTAAAGAACACAGAAATATTTTTGCCATCGCAGTACGCAACATTATCTAAGCAAGCAAGAAAGAAACCCTTCCCATACAAAGTCATTCAACCGGATCATACGTTTTTCAAGGACTACGCGATTAAAGATTATCAAATATATGACTCCATACGACCTGGCCGTACTTCTGGCGATGATTGTGTGGTGGACCTGAGAGTTAGTTTAATTATGCTAATAAGTAATTACCAACTTTCTAATTATGAGACTGTTTAGGCTAGATCCTACCAATGTTATGATTGTTTGATAATGATGTTTATTTGAATAAATATTACTTTTTTGAAATTATTATAATTCTGTTTTATTCACACTTTAATTCCGCGTAACTACCAAAAATGCTTAAGAAAGAAATGCTTTTGAAAATTTAAAACAGCGTAAGTGTATTTTCTAACTAAATATGTATTGGATTGAATTATATATTATAACATAAGGTAACTAATATACATATCTAAATAGATAAAAGTTCAGACACGGATTTGATAAGTACAGGAGAAGTTATTTAGTTTTTTCTTTCTCCTGTAAAATTTGCCTCATCAAAGTTACGCGGTATTGTCTGTTGTTAGTTACGCGGTATTGCAGTATCAGCGACGAAAAGCATGTTCGTTTAATTTTTTAGTCAAATGTATCGCTCTTTCATGCGTGTGTTTTGTTTATTGTTTATTGAATTGAATGTTTTAATTAAAGCGTTTATAGGGTTACCTCTCTCTCTCTCCAGCCCATTTACGTCCCATTGTTGGACACGAACCTCCTCCACTTTGGGAGGAATTATGGTCTACTGTGCTACGCTGACCAGGCGTCTTGGCACAGGGTTTAATTTCGAGTTTTCCGTCTTGCACAGAGGGTATTGTCTGTGTGCAATATCACTTAGCTGACTTTTACAGCACCCTTGGTAGGAGATGGGGTGGTGACACGTGTATTCTTAATCCGTCACCACACGGAGATGGGGCTACCTACTAAAGGGTAAAACGGGACTCTATTATTAAGACTTGGTCCATTTTTTACATTATTTCTTTCCTTAATTTTTAACATGGCCAAGGTTTATGACCAGAGCCAAAAAAAAATAGACTTGTCCGTCTGTCCATCGGTCAGTCCGTCTGTTATCAGGCTGTATATCTGGAACGGTACGAGCAATACTCCAAAAGCATATTATTACATAGGAGAAGTAGACAAATAGACATGTATTAACTTAATAAATCAAGGGTCAAGTCCCGCTTGCGGTGATCTCTTTTTCCACCACAATGTGATTTATTAAGTAAAAGCATAGCAAGTCAACTGTAAAATTAATAATTTACTTAAGTAATAAAATTCGCGTCATTATTTTCAACCCAATTGTATTCTGTAAAGAATACTAGGTGGCTGGTCGAGATTGTTGCAAAACATTCTCGATAGATGGCGTCGTACGTCAAAATGCGATATAACTCAATCGAGTGACGATTGTGGTGGTCTAATTGGTTACTGTTAGCACGACCGCAATAAGCTCAGTTGGCAAAGCTATGGAACGGCATTCCGAGGTCGGGGGTTCAAGTAGGTACTTATATCGCGTGGATTTAAATACAGTCTAAGTTCATTGAAAACTAAGAGAATCGAATAAACTGTAAACATAATATTATGACTTTCAAGTGAACATAAATAAACAGAAGTATGTAGAAGTGGTCATGCGAAAGACTGGGATAAATAGGCTTTCAAGTTTTAACGAAATATAGTACGTTGAAGTGATATTAATAGTGTCCCACTGGTCCCTGTCGTGAACGAACCGTCTATGTGATGTTCAAGCAAAACAAGTTTACTTTTATTTGAAGTTATGTACGACAGCACTCAACTGTGACTAAATTTAGTTTGCTAGGTTGTTCGTCAGGTCTAGTTTTTTATAGTTACTTCCCAAAAGGTAGAAAGGGACTACTGAGACTGCTGTCCGTTCGTTCGTCTTCCCATCTATCACCAGGACTAATTAATAGTGATAGCTAGAGAGTTGATTTTTTTATATCGATATTTCTAGCTTTCTAGACTTTGTCTTATATACCATTATGTTAGCTTACTGTGCGTATTTTAAAATGCTAACTGGTCGTAGACTGCAGATATGGTCTAGTGATCTAAGACTCCATACGTCTTCAGGATTCTGAATCTAGGCACTTACTGTATTTCTTTACTTTTACATTTCTCTCTCTCTCTCTTTTCTACTATGCTGCGCTAACCAAGCGTGTTGGCCTAGCGTTTGGTTTCAAGCTTTCCGTTCCTCACAGCCGATTTAATTGCTTAAAATTTCTCTTAGCTGGCTCTTACAACGCCCTGGGAAAGAAATGGGGTGGTGATAATTGTATTCTTAATCCATCACCACACTGTTTACTTTTTCATACAGAACATGAACTAATGTAGAAAATATTCCTTATTAGTCAGAATTTATGTAGGTTAATATTCTAATTTCCAAATCAAAGAAAAATCTCATTAAAACCACCTTTACTTAATAGCTATGAAGGTCTTAAACAAACAATAGCTGAGTATTAAGTTGTAAATGTTTATGCAAATTTAAATTTTAATGAAGTACTTTATCGTATCAAAATGGTTATATGACGGCGATAATTTTAAAGGTCCACACGGTCTATGTTTCTATAAGATTGAAGCGAGATTTACCTGGGTACAAGTAAACTTACTTGAATCTGCTTAAAAAGAGCCTTAAAGAATATCGTGAAAAATTTTATATGACATTATAGTAATTTAAAAGTGAAAATATATATAATATACTGCGATGTTCTATCAATACTTAACTTACGAGTGATCTGAAACACAATCAGAAATAATAGTAAAAATTCTAGTTAGAAGTAAAAATACCCTTCTTACCAATTATATAACTTAAGTCATATAACGTAACATATATTGCTAATGTATTTCAACGCCGAAAAAGAACGCATAGGCGAACAATGAATACAGCAAAAAAAATAAGATTGCCAATATATAACACGGATTATATAAAATATTTCCTGATATTTTATTTGAATTTTCTTGTATCTAATAACTACGCAAATATCTATGTACCAAATACGTACATAAAGATGTTGTTGTAGGTATATCTAATCTAATAACAAACTAATGTTCAGTGTGGTATTGTACGGGTTTTATGACGCCCAATTTACGTCGCGGTAAACCCAGCCTAGAATTCGGCACATTCATATTCCATACCTAAATGACGAGATGAATGTTCGTTCTTATTCGGCATAGACATAAAACAGAGCAGACATGCAATGTTTCATTATATTTGTGATCGAATGTTCAAACAACACAGGAATAAGCGTATTTATGTTGGCATTGATAATATAGAATAATGAAAAATATTTCGTCAAGTTCAAATTCTAAATCGGCTATAGAATATACTTTCCAAAATGTGGTCAATACCATGAAATTCTTGGTGCTATCGGTTAACAAAATAAAGCTAGGTACTCTACATACTATAACTAAGTGATCTACTTTTGCTATTTCCATTTCTTTATTTTTCCTATGTTCAGTTCAGTTCTCATGAACATCTTTTCTACATTTTGTATGTATCATTTCATAAAAATATTATGTCGCTTACACACGTATTAGGTTATACCAGAGTCAGAGATACCGATAGGGATGGGGCAAATCTTTACTTATTATAAAACAAAGTCGTTATTTTTGTATGTATGTTCCTTAGCTTATTATTTGTAAACAACGCTACGTAGTTTGATGCGTTTTATTTTAATAGTTAGAGTGGTTCAAGAGAATAGCTTTTTTGTATAATTTGTTAAGGTTTGATTTCTAATTTTGCGAGCAACAGCTAACAATAAACAAATGGATAAATTAGATCTGTCACAGAGAAAATAAAGAAATAGGAGTAGTATAGCAATTCGGCATATATATCGGTGAGCGTTTTCTCTTATAGACTGAACACGCCTTTTTATAATGGTGAATAGTATCTACTAAAAAATATATTGTTTACATCTGCATAAAAGCGCATAATTTCCGTCATTCTAATTGCCAACATGAATCTTGGGACGCAAAATTTGTTATGCAGGTTAAATAGTTACAAGACAACCTAAGAATAAACCTACATACCTTGTACAATTGTAACAAATCCTACAAATCTGTCAAAATTTGCCTAGAAGGTTTATAACGCTGAATCACGATTTGAAAACAAATAATTCCACATAGAGTGTCTATTATCATAAATCAGAATCATTTTGGAGCTCCAAGTTGCTTTAAACTTGCTTTAAATATTTCAGTAATTCAGTTCAAACTAAGTCTCACGAGTTAGCTTCGATTCTAATTGCGAAGTATTCTCGTAAATATAACATTCTATTTCGGTGACAAAAATGGTCCTTTGTGACCTGTGATTTATGGACGTAATTCAAGGTTGTATATATTGCAAAGATTGCTAAATAATTGCCAATTACAAGTCTCTAAGTTCGGAATTAACTGACATTTTTCTTGTATTTTCTGTAACTGAAAGTGGGTGTAATAACCACACACGTGCTAGCGTGTGGGTTGTGCGAGTGGTTTATAATATTGTTATATAAATAAAAATGGAATTTATATTTTGCAAGTTCACATAAAAATCTAAAAATGCTTTTTCTCTACCAACATACTTAGCATAAGTTATTAACTTAACTTAGCAAGATTGCTGATTGTGACCCTATGTCACATTCCGACATCATTTGGTATTAACGCAAATGATCCTAATATACAAATACTGTAGTGCATTAGTGCTAAAAGAAATAAATTAAAGTATTTTTTGTAATTGTTTGTTCAATCTTTTATTTCTTAAAAGTCAAGTAGAACAATTCATCTTTTTAGTTTAATGGGTTATTCTTCTCAAGTTTGATGCTGAGGGTTCATATAATTAAGCCAATGAGTCTACAAATAGCGACTGACATTCAATACAGACTAAATAGAAGCGTCCTTTCTAAGCCGCAAACCCATTATTTACAGAATGCTCCTCATTTCGAGGGACACTCAAGAAATTATGTTTAGAAGTGGGGAATGAGATTTTAACGACTCATTTGTTGGAACCCAAGCTATTTTATGATTAAGAGGGATGGGACTTTTATAGCTACATGATATTTTTTCATTAAATGTTTTTTTTATATTGAAGAGTATCAGTTTTCTTTATGTTTATGTTTATTTAATTAGAAAGTTGAATTTATAACGCTTTAAGTAATTTGTATCGATGTCTTTATTGCTCCCAATGACGTACGTACGTACTCGTACGTCTTTGCCTTTTCATAATCTTATCAATATTCTTTAACTTTTCTTACTTAAAAGTCTTGAGTTCACTAAATCCTTACTTATTATAAAACAAATTCATTATTTTTGTATGTATGTTCCTATGTGAGCTTATATCTTCAAAACTATGCAATGGATTTGATGCGCGTTTTCTTTAGATAAAGTGGTTCATAAGGATGGCTTTTTTCTATAATTTAAATTTGTTAAGCATTGTTTTTATTTTGTAAAATTACGCATAGGAAGTTGCGAGCGACAGCTAGTTTATAAATAAAGTACGTTTCTAACATTTAAAGTGTAGTCGTGAAATCTATACTGCCATTACAAGTCAATGTTCCCAAGAGGCTAGATTCTGGCAATCATGAAAAGAATCTGGTTAAATATTCATGGATCTGTGTTAAAAATTCAGATATTAGATTACAACTGTTTGAAGATTGACATGTGATTTTTCGATACGCACATTTTAGTGTAATTAATAATTTTACAAACAATATTATCTTAGTGTATTTTTAACACTCTTTTATTAGTTCGGTACGTATCTATCAGTGTATCTTACGGAATCTTTAAATGTGATTTTCAAACACTTACAATAGTTGGATTGAATAAACTAAATTATAATGGAAAAAATGATAACCATAAGCGGGACTTGAACCCGCGACCTCGGAATGCCGTTCCGTCGCTCTCCCAACTGAGCTATTATGGTCCACGCAAATGTTTACCAAATTTTCCACTACAATCATCTCAATGCGAGTTTTAACATCGTGCGATGTTTTTTCGTACAACGCCATCTATTGAGCGGTTTGCACCAACTTCATCAATCGATCAGTTAGCGTTCTTTACAGAACATAATTGGACCGAAGTAATGGCTGTAAAAAAAATAATATAATATATAATAATAATAATAAATATATAATAATGGCTTTAGTAAAAGCATAGCGAGTCAATCGCAAAATATTAATAAATTAATGTAGAAATACATGTACAGCCATTACTTCGGTCCAATTGTGTTCTGTAAAGAACGCTAACTGATCGATTGATGGAGTTGGTGCAAACCACTCAATAGATGGCGTTGTACGAAAAAACATCGCACGATGTTAAAACTCGCATTGAGATGATTGTAGTGGAAAATTTGGTAAACATTTGCGTGGACCATAATAGCTCAGTTGGGAGAGCGACGGAACGGCATTCCGAGGTCGCGGGTTCAAGTCCCGCTTATGGTTATCATTTTTTCCATTATAATTTAGTTTATTTAGTAAAAGCATAGCGAGTCATTTGCAAAATATTAATAAATTAAATAGTAGGATTGATTTAAAATTTTGCGCACATTTTTATTAAGCACTAATGACAATGTAATAATTATTAAAATATTGAGGACTTTCAAGCGTGTTTCAATCATTAAATATAACGGTAAATTTAAAATAAAATCATTTATTGAATTGAATATACACGTAAACTGAATTATTCAAATCTATGTGATTACTGATTGGTAGGTAAAACGTTGAATGATTCGGATAAACACATTAGGGCTTGGAGCGGCATTCGAATATATTAGATTGAATTGAGGTATCCGCTATTTTTATAGGTATCTGTTCCTTAATTTATAAGATACAAGGTGAAACTCAGCGGAAGTGTGTTTGGATCGCAGCAAATGGAGTTTTATAGTCTCTGCCTACCCAGTGTCGTCAGAGACGTCATGTGTCACACAACAGCAGAATTATAAATAAAAATTATCATTTTTTACACAGTAATATCTCCTTACAAAAACTTAAAACTCGAATCTACGAACACTAGTTATTTTTATCCATCCCAGATATTTTTTTAAATTACAGAATTTCCGCCAGTCGTTGACTAGGCGTGTTGGTATAGAATTTATTGTTGAGTTGCCCGTCTCTCACAGAGGATGATTTTGTGTAAAAACTCTTTTAGCTTTGCACCTTTGGGAGCAGAAGGGGTGGTGACACTTGTATTCTTAATCATTCACCACACAGAGTAGATATGTGATACCTACAAGTGCATAAACAAAGAAAAATGCAATTTTAACTTGTCCACTTTCGTGCTAAGGAGGGCAAATGTGTTGTATATTTAGGCATGGCGTGTTTATTGATAAAATTCCTGCATAATGCGAGGGTGCAGATCGTACCAACGTTGGTATGTTTAAGAAGCTGCAGTTTCAATATTGTAATGTTTTAAAATAGAATACACTTTATTGTACACCACCAATAACAAGTCACATAACTAATGTAGTTACAATAGACCATAATATACAGGTTGTGGCGTAAATGGTGGTCCAACGCTAAGGTGGTTATAGTTCAAGTATTCACCTATCATATAAAAAAAAATTAACCATTTTTAGCCATTGGTTTCGGAAATATGATTTTTTTTTATTTTTTTGTAAAAAATCGATAAATATTTTATAACTTCGACAAATGACATTACTTTTTGAGTGTGTTTTTTGTGTTGTACGGGCGAGTACTAGCACTAGCACATGCATTTTCGTTTTTTCATGTAAACCCCAAAAATAAACCAATAAAAAAAAACTGAAAATTAATTTCTCGTTTTTAACAAATCATGCATTTTAGATGTGAGTAGTGTAAAAAAAATTGGTCAAGTGCGAGTCGGACTCGCGCACGAAGGGTTCCGTACCATTATCTATGCAACATAAGGCAACGTTATTAGTATCGAGCAAGAAACGGTAAAAAAATCATGTTTGTTGTATGGGAGCCCCCCTTAAATATTTATTTTATTTTATTTTTAGTATTTGTTGTTATAGCGGCAATAAAAATACATCATCTGTGAAAATTTCAACTGTCTAGCTATCACCGTTCTTGAGATACTGGGTACGGAACCCTAAAAATCATGTTTGTTGTATGGGAGCCCCCCTTAAATATTTATTTTATTTTATTTTTAGTATTTGTTGTTATAGCGGCAATAGAAATACATCATCTGTGAAAATTTCAACTGTCTAGCTATCACCGTTCTTGAGATACTGGGTACGGAACCCTAAAAATCATGTTTGTTGTATGGGAGCCCCCCTTAAATATTTATTTTATTTTATTTTTAGTATTTGTTGTTATAGCGGCAATAGAAATACATCATCTGTGAAAATTTCAACTCTCTAGCTATCACCGTTCTTGAGATACAGCCTGGTGACAGACGGACGGACGGACGGACGGACGGACGGACGGACAGCGAAGTCTCAGTAATAGGGTCCCGTTTTTACCCTTTGGGTACGGAACCCTAAAAATCATGTTTGTTGTATGGGAGCCCCCCTTAAATATTTATTTTATTTTATTTTTAGTATTTGTTGTTATAGCGGCAATAGAAATACATCATCTGTGAAAATTTCAACTCTCTAGCTATCACCGTTCTTGAGATACAGCCTGGTGACAGACGGACAGACGGACGGACGGACGGACGGACGGACGGACGGACGGACAGCGAAGTCTCAGTAATAGGGTCCCGTTTTTAGCCTTTGGGTACGGAACCCTAAAAAATGTACTACACGGCCAGTGCCCCCAAAAAAAAAAATGGTTAATTTTTTTTTTTATATGATAGGTGAATACTTGAACTATAACCACCTTAGCGTTGGAGCAGAATATTTTAAGCAATTAATTACAATATTATTGAAATATGCACTATATAGAATTAAAAAAAAATACTTTAAGAGGCACGCAGTCTGTGTATTGCCTTATCCTGATAGACTTTAAACAGATTGCAATACATATTTTCAAAGTTGCCAAGTTGATATAATAGACCAATTTCAACTCCACCACAGAGTAAGGCAAATAGAGATCATTTGCTTTTTTGTGAAAAATAATCGTTAATATAGCAAATTTTTCGAAAAAAACTAATGGATCATGATCAGAAACGCTATATATGCGGTAAGACCGCAAGGTCTTACCGCATATTTCGATCTCTTCCAGACAACTTTTAGATGGATTTATTTAATCTAAAAAAGGAATATTAGTAGTGTACTTACTATAGAAACAAGTGTAACGAAGAGTAACCGTACTTTTTGAGGTTATGTGAGTTACTGACCGGGAATCGAACCCGAGACCTCGTAATCGGCAGTCCGTTATATGAGCCACTAGACCACGAGGCCCGTCTTAATTAAACGCACAACCGCTTAATATATTTTTAATCTTCTTATATGTAAAATTCCCGTGTCACAGTGTTAGTTACCGTACTCCTCCCAAACGGCTTGACCGATTTTTATGAAATTGTACATGCATATTCAGTAGGTCTGAAAATCGGCTAACATCTATTTTTCAAACTTTTTTTTTAGTATGGCAAAACAACGTTTGCCGGGTCAGCTAGTAATAATATAGTTTAAGCATTATCGGTAATTGATCTACATTGCGTTAATATAGGCTGGGATTATATTTGGTTAGAGTCGAGAAACACCCGGAATTTTTATCAAACACAAAGATTCTGACATGGACGTCCCCAAACACTAGACATACGTCTGGTGTTCAGTTGCTTGATGGTGGCAAGTCTATGGTAAACAATTTATGGGTTCAATCCTTATTTAACCAATAAGAGTATATTTACCATGTTTTCTTATAAATTCCCATAAGTTTTCTAAGATATCAATTTAATTCCACTTCATGCAAACTCAGAGCGTGTTCATTTACATACATGTTGCTGTCTGTACACCGATAAAACCCTTTTTATAGCAGTAAAAAAGATTACTGGAATGCCGCGAAGAGTTTTTTACATAAAATGATTTTACAGAACTTTGGACTCGTATATGCAAACATTTTAGACACAGAATTAGACAGAATACAGCTATGTTCCAAATTTAAAATAATTTAAATCTTTAAGATCATTTTTCTTCTTTTAGTTTATGGCTTTAGTATTATACAATTTCGCCAAGATTATTATACATTATCATAAAACTGCCAAGAAAGCAATACAAATACAATTCAGCTTCTCTCTTTTTTGTATAAAGCTAAATTTCGGTAGTAATGGTAGCTAAAACATTTGTAGAAGTTAGAACAATCCAGAATAAATTGTTGAACAGACACGCCTGGTCGTTTGTGTACGCTCGTCCCGTTCACAATGATCAGCGTATTTTTATCGTTTCTATTCGATTGAACGGAATACTGGTTTGGGTGCATTGTTATACATTTTTACTCCAAAGAATTGCGTTTTATATCAACTACTTGATCGTTATATCTTCTTTATTCTATTTTGCGAAGGCATGCGAACAGCCTGCAAATATAACGATCTGTAATTTTGTTTAGAATTCATAGACTTGCTTCTTATTTTTTGGGATGCTATTTTAGCATAGATAATTGTTCTTTAAACGTAATAATTTGCTTAGTTCCAAAACAAAAAAAAACACGCTTGAAATTCTAAATATTTTTTTAAATTAATGCATTGTCATCGGTCCTTAATATGTGTGTAAAATTTCAGAACTATCCGATTACTGTAAGTGTGTTAAAATCACTTTCAAAGAACCCGTTACATAGCTTAATACATATTTCTAAAAATCATATTATTAAGTAAGTAGCTTTATAATTTTTTTAGACAAAGTGAAGAGAAACGGGTGTATATAGATATATACAGATGCGATAATGGTATTGGTATCGATTCATCGCCACTATAGTATATTTTGTAAGCATTGGCCGTACCTTGTGGAACGAGCCAATTTCGCCCAAAGCAGCTGTTCCTTGTAACGGCCTTATGACGCTTTCGCTTCTCCACATATGTGTGACTGTAATTCATAAACGTGTAAATTATACGATCAATTCTTTTAGGCTATTTGAACATTGAAGTTCTTTTACACTTTTATTTTCACAGATCACTTTATAGATCTTTCTTTGAGGGGCCTCGTGGTCGAGTGGTTCATGTAACGGACTGCCGTTCACTAGGTCGCGTGTTTGATTCCCGCTCGGGACAATCATTTAATTTTGTGTGATATTTATAATTGTTATACAAACGTTTGTACTGTGTCTGGGTGTTTACTATGTACTATGTGTATGTATTTACAAAAGAAAAATAGTATATATAGTCTATTCGTATTCTGGTACCCATAACACAAGCATAGAAATATAGCTTACTTTGGGACCAGAGGACGTTGTGTGAAATATCTATGAATATTTATTTATTTATTCTTTCTCCATTGCCTGCGATATAATAGATTACAGATTTACCAGATTGTGGGAACGCGTTCAATCTTGAAGCTATGTAACTTTATCCTGGCTAAATCGTACTTCATAGTCTAAAAATGTTTCATGCCTGTATCCTGGCTAAAACGTACTACAAATATGTTTCATATGACGTATATGTGTGACACACATATTTACATATTTAACGCACGCATGATATTTATATGGCTACAAGCCGGGTAAGTGATGTAGCCATAGACGCACTATCTGCTTAATCTGTGTCATAGATATATTTTGAACGAAATCTTACTTTTCCTCATGTTTATGTACCTATTTTTTATATAACATCTATGAAAGAAGATAAATTCAAAACTATGTTCTAGCGGTCATCATTTTATAGTTTAACAAACACTTTTTATTGTGGAATAGACTCGTTGTGTTAATAAAGTATAACTTAAAACAGAAACTGTTAAACAATTCAATTCTTAAAAAAAATTGTATATTTTCTTAGATCTTAACTTGAAATTCATTGGAGCGTAAGTGAGCGACATACCTATAGCTTCAATGCCTTTAAGCTTCGTGATATCATCAAAATTTCCAATTTACTCCGAGTTATTCAGTAAGATAGGGGTTTTATCTTGCTTTTATCGTTACGAACAAACTTATCATATTTTAACATTAAAGATAAGCTCATTACTAAGTTCACACACATAGAATTCATATAATATGTAGGTAGACCAGCTGACCCGGTAAACGTTGTTGTGCCATACAAATGTTAAGGGTGGTAAATGATTTTTTCTTTCTTTCATTCTCAGACCTACTGAATATGCATGTAAAATTTCATAAAAATCAGTTTCAGAGGAGTGCGGTAACTAACACAGTGACACGGGAGTAATATATATTAGAAGAAAGATTACTTAAATATTACTTTTTTGTCATTACTGTAACAAAAGATGAAATGATGCAACGAAACTATGTTTCGATGGGTATTTATACTTTGTTAAACATCTTAATATTTAAATACAAATCTTTACTTATTATAAAACAAAGTCGAAACTTTGGAATGTATGTCCCTATGTTTAAAACTACAGAGCGGATTTTGATGCCATTTTTTTATTGAATAGAGTGGATTTTGTAGAATTTCTTAAGTTTTGAAAAGAAATCGCGGGCATTAGCTACTTTTGTATGATATAACTTTGATCACAATGCAATAAAATATGTCCATTTTTTGTTTTCAAAAAAAGGCATTTTCGTAAAATTCGTATTATTTTAGATACTAATATTGGCAACAATAGAGCCTATAATATTATCAGTCAAGACTGTCCACTTCTACTGCTCTATTTTATGGCTCTAGTTTAATGTCTAGCGTTCTCTATTGACACCTAGTATTTGTGTTATATTGTTTAACTAAAACCACATCAAAATCCATTGCGTAGTTTTGAAGATATAAGCTCACACATTGCCATACATACAAAAATAACGACCTTGTTTTATAATGAGTAAACAACACGTAAACATAGTAACTACTTTATGTATACAATAGCTGTTCCCCGCGACTCAGTAAACGTCAAATTTAGAATTATTTTCCCGTTTGTGCAACATTTTTCACTATTACTTCGCTTCTATTGGGCACAGCGTGATGTTATATAACCTATAGCTTTCCTCAATAAATGTTCTATCCAGCACTGAAAGAATTTTTCAAATCGGACCAGTGGTTCCTGAGATTAGCGCGTACAAACAAACAAACAAACAAACTCTTCAGCTTTATAATATTTGTATAGATAAGTTATTACATGTATACTGTTGTAACCAGATATACGTCGGATAAGACTAAGCACACACTAATAATGTCACTAACTTGTCTCAAATTTACGGCTGACGGTTGCTTTCAGAACCACTTTGCGAATGTTCCGGAATTTATCCATAAGTAATTAGTTACGTCAAGTTCTGCTATTAAATAAATTATTAAATTAAATGTTAAATTCTAACTTGACGGTTTTACTTGAGAATTTGTTTCGACTTTGCTCTGCGTATTATCACGAATACAATTTGCAATACGTTCGTATTGCGAATCGGATTTCTTAAGTTTGGTCAGTTTGGTTTAATATTATAACGTTTATTTATTTACTTTACACTACGCATGTGCATTGTAAATTAGCTTTTTGTGTGCCAAAAGAAAAAAAAAACATCTTTAATAAGAAAACTTAGGCATTATTTTTCTAAGTATGTGAGCTTATATCTTAAAAACTACACCACAGATTTTGATGTGATTTTTTTTTTAGATTCAGTGGACCACCAATCCATAAAAAAATATAAAAAAGATATGATAGCTTTTTTAAGGATTGGTTTCTAAATGCCACGCGGACGAAGTCGCGAGCAAAAGCTAGTATTTTAAATGCAGTGACTAGAGACAAAATGAAACGAGGAGTGTAAAAAAAAGTAGCAACATAAATTCATGAGATCTCAACCACTCAACTTGGCAGTTTTAATCCTTTTAACAGCTTTTCTTATATCTATGAATAGGTTGGTATATAAATGTCATACAAACGTTTGTACTGCGTCTGGATGTTTTCTATGTATTTTAAGTATGTATTTACAAAGAAAAGTTCCATATTCTGGTACAAAAACATATAAGCTTAGCTTGGGACTAGACGTTGTGTGAAATATAAAAAAAACACTAGAAACGAATAAAACTACTAAACTACTTAGAAGTAACTTAGAAAATAAGATTGACATTATTCTAATACCGACTTGAACAACAACATCTTTACAAAATTATTAACATGAGGAAAAACGCAATATTATTTGCTTGCGATGTTTTATTAAGTAAAAGTACCTCCCAAGAGGGTAGCTCCATTAGAGCGTAAAATCTTGCTTACTATAAGGAAAGTAATAAACTGTTGCGAAGTAAAAATGTCACCATAAGTTTAACTTTATTGGTTTACCCAGCGCATACCCTTGAAGTACTTCGAATACTTGTTTTTAAAGAGTTTTTATAAAATATAGTATGTATTTTACACGTAAGTAATCCCTATTTGTCCGTGTGGTGACGGAATAAGAATACAAATGTCACAACCCCTTTTACTTCTGAAGGGCTGTAAAAGCCATCTAAGGGATATTGTACACAGATAACATCATTTGCGAGAGAAGTGAAATTTAAAATAAACCCTTCGAACTTCGCACTGTCATTACTTTTTCTTTCGTCCCGGAGATAACAAATATATTGCATACTTACTTACATTTTAAGAAGATTTCGTTGTCTATTTATCGTTGTTTATTATAAAACAAAATCTTTATTTTTTTATGTATTATTTAAAACTACGCTACGGATTGTGATGCAGTTTTTTAATAGATAGAAAGGTTCAAGAGGACAGGCTTTTTTATACAACTTTATTGAGTTTCTTTTCCAAAATTGCCCGCGCATAAATTTGCGGGTAATAGCTATAATGTATATCAATAAAAGAATCTCACTTTGTTCTCAAAAAACAAGAGAGATAAGAGTTGGTTCAGATTAGACCAACTTTATCAATGAATTTATGTGCAGCTTGTGACACATAAATACCATTAATATAATAATGTATACATAAATGTGTATTTTTGTTTCCATCGTGCTTCTAAGTTGATTAGGTTGACTAAATACCTATATGACATTTTTATATTGTATTCTTACTTTAATTGGATTTACGAAGAATGTTGTCATACTTCGGAGAATACTCAGATTATAAAAACAAATCCCTAATCATCAAAAGCGACGTATCTGTTTTGAAGATACGATGTAATAAATAGATTTACTTATACATATAAGATAACTTTAACGCGCTTAAAACATAATTCTTAACAGGAATTTGTCTTCATGTATGTACCTATACAAGAAATTCATCATATAAAAGGCTCTACTTATAAAATAAGGTCTTACCCATGTATTACTAGTCTTACTTAAAATATAGCTACACTTTACCACAGGAAAATATCATGTTCCCACGGGATAAACTGTTTAAAATTTCATATTGCCTGGATCTTCGGAATTACTCAAGAGATTTTTATGCGGTATTTACATGTCGATTAAGCTTTGAGGGAGAAAAGCTGGTGGATGAATGAATAAAAAGTAATTTTTGATTACAACTGTGGGCTTTCGTGTCATTAAACTGAATAATTATAATTATGATTAAGAGATGAAGGCCATTTGAACAAAAGGTACGAATGTTGAAAAAGGCGAGTAAGAAATCATAGATGGCATTTGTGAGAGAGAATATGATAGAAAACCTGTCAAGAGCGAGGTAAACTCGCACACTTAGGGTTTCGTACCTACTAGACATATAAACTTAAGTAACTGCATTCAAATAATCATTTAATTAAACTCAAAACAACTCACCAACTTAATTTTGTAGTTGAAATATAGGGAATCGCCTACATTTCAGCAACTTCATATAGTTGGTATTAGTATAAACACTTTTTTCTTGTGATGTGATGACAAATTATAAGTTTTTGGATTTTTCCCTATATGAGCACTATATAGACTTGATCTATGCCAAATTTAGGCTCTAGGGCAACGGGAAGTACCCTGTGAATTTTGATTCCCTAGCATAAGTCGAAAATTCTTAAAAATGGTCGTAATTCGGTTATATCTTTTAAATGCGTAGAGGTAAAAGGTTGATTGTGTTTTTTGCAGCAAGGGACCGCGTAGATCTACATTTGGTATGAGTTTCAAGTTGATACCTTCAGCCGTTGCTGAGTAAAAAAAGTTTGACAGATGGACAGACAGACAGACAGACACCGGAGTGATCCTATAAGAGTTTGTACGAAACCCTAAAAAGGAGTTATTGACAATATGACGGCTAATAGGAGAGGTTGGACGAAGAAAACTGCTGTACGGGCCCCAAATAATTTCGGATAAGACAGGAAGAAGAAGTTACAATTGAATACTACAAATATTAATGAAACGTATTGGTTATTTTTTGGATACATGTCACTAAAAATTTATTTTGCTTTTACATATTACTAAACTAGCAAAATATAGCCGTGGTTTATGTCATGGCCCGCAGGCAAAAACGGATTTTCATGATAGCTGCTAAAAACATCACATTTTAATTTTCTCGCAAATTTTTGTGCTTATTTGCGGCTGTTGTAATTATTAGAACCGAGTTTAAAATTGTTGACACCCAAGTTCAGCCAACCTATGATAAACAAGCACAAACATAAGCACACATAAAGTTAATGGTTTCAAAAGAGACCAAGAACAAATAGGTACCTACACGCCCTTTTAAAATTCAACAAACTGAATTTTATAACTTACGTAAATACACATTACACATTCAATATAAAATAATCATTTGCTTATTTACAGGTATAAAAACTGCGTGTGATCTGCCTCAAAGGGTAAGTTATGTTTAAATATTACAATGGCGTAGGTATCGTATATTTTGACAATATTATGGAGAAAGTTGATCACCGCAAGCGGGACTTGAACCCACGACCTCGGAATACCGTTCCGTAGCTCTGCCAACTGAGCTTATTGCGGCTTATTAAGTAAAAGCATAGCATGTCAATTGCAAAATTAATAAATTACTTTAATATTATGGAGACTAATACTGGGGATAATCGTAAGTTTTTAAATTAACCGTCCTTCAGTTGAAAATAAACCTATCCTTATATTATTCTTCTTCTCAGTCGGACACTCTTTTGCAGAGTGGTCGTGGCTATGGACTGTTTTCCGACTTAGTCGTTGCCTTCACAATTTGTCTCCATCTGTCTCTGTTAGAGGGATTTCGCGAGCATTCTGCAGCAGGGCACTGCGTGACTGATTTTATGAGGTCTAGCCATCTTGTAGGGGATCGTCCACGTGACCGCTTTCCCTCTACGCGACCTTGTATAACCAATCGTTCCATTGAAGTAACTTTTCGAGTGATGTGTCCGAACAACTATAGATCCTTATATTATAGTAGGGGAGCCCAAGAGGGGATTTTGGGATTTACTAAAGCGCGACAGATTAATATACAGGGGGATACCTTGTACCCGGTTAAGTACCTCCGCCAAACACGAGCTCCACATATAAGGCCGCCCGTGAAGGATACAGGAGTAAAAAAAATTGACCATCAGAAATTCTCGAGCGGGTCAGATTAAGGTAAGGTTAATTATATCCTAAAAAGCGTATCTTCCACTAATCTGACAATTTGAGAGTGACGTAAAGAAAGGGGATGGCAGCAGCAAAGTTGTAAAAAAAACCTCATCTCGATATTCTTGAGCGTAGCAAAATTTTTTTTTTTTGAATGAAATAGTTCAAGGACAACGAAAAATTTATAATCTGACGATTTCCGCAAGCCGAAATAATAAAAATTCGTACATATATAAAAATTACATATTTAAAAATCTATAGCCGCTTCCCCCACCTATGAAAAGGTATATATCACATAAATTTTTTTTCTTTTTATCATCTAAGCTTTGCAACGCAATAGGTCTGACGCTCGAGTAAATTCCCATTTAGCATCGTGGGCTCCCCTACCATTATACATATTATAAAATAAAGTCTTTATTTTTGTCCCTACGTGAGCTTATATCTTCAAAACTACGCACCGGATTTTGATGCGGTTTTTTAAATAGATAGAGTGGTTCATGAGGATGTCTGTTTTGTATAATTTGTTGAGGTTAAGTTTCTGAATTCCACGCGTATGATGTAGCGGGCAACAGATATGCTATCTGTAATTAAAAAGTTAAATGTTTTACATCAAGCAGTTGTTATAAGAACGAGGAAACAGCAAACTAACATTTAGTATTTGAGCGAAAGATCTCAATTCAAGGTTAAACTTAAGACTAAAAATGCTTTGACCAAACTGGATATCGTCAGATAGGCATATAAACTGTTTAATGTGGTATTAGAGGCCAACTTAAGCCATTATTTTCTAATTTATAGCGGTACGTACGTTGAGCCTTTAGCAGTAACGCTCGACTACGTTATTTTATCTACTAGAATGTACAACTACGACAGTTCTTACTAATACATGAATCGTAAGAAATCGAAAAAGTTTTTGGCTAAATTTATTGATCGCATTTGTTATAATTATTGTTATTGTGTGTCTTTATTGATTTTTTTGTGACCATTTCACACCAGGGTAACTGAATTATGTTAACGAGGTTGTTCTTCGGAGGCTTCAATTCCCACAAACAAAGTACTATTATTTGTTTGTTAAACTTAAATATTTTTAACCGATTTAAAAAAAAAGGAGGAATTTCTCAATTTGTCTGTATGTTTTCTTGTTATGTTTGTTACCTCGTAACTTTTAACTGAGCGAAGCGATTTTAATCTCAGGTCAAGATCTGATGGTTATCTTCTGAGAAACCGAGAAAAAACCTCAAAAATCAAAGGCGCATAAAGTCGGCTAAACTTTTTTTTTTATAAATACACAATTATTGCTGTATCTGGATGTATCTTATTTAACCTAGGTATGTACCTATTTATAAAAAAAAGTAAATAGCTTACGTAACCCATGTCATATGCCTAGGTTGTCTAGCTTAGAATTAAACTTATGTATTTGCTATAAATATGTATGTATTGTATGTGTATGTATATGTATGCATATGTTTATATATGTATAAAAGTAGAATTGTGTGTGTAGTGTATGTATTTATATTGTATTAGCTATTAGTACTTTCACTTATTTTTGGCATAGAATTACCATAATATCAGTACACCACAAGTTACCTATTCAGTCTCGGTCAAGTCCATTCTAAGGTTGTCTGGAAGAGATCGCAGCTCGCGATAAGACCGCCCTTTGTACCTATTATTAAGTCTAGTAAGTAAGTTCTGTAAATTAATTAGTAGTAAATTATTAGTATTTTATTTTTATTTTTATTTATTTTAAACTACATGTACCAGTGGTTATTCGGTAAAATTTTGAGATTTAGTGATATTGGACTCGCCCAGTACCTTACAAAGAAGAAAGTAGGATTTACTAATAAGTTTGTATACTTAGTCTGCCAATATAGATATCTTGGATAGACCTTTTTGTACGTACGTAGAGAGAATTAATTAAATATATTATATTAGCTCGTAGAGCATACAACAATGCCACATTAAATTCAACTCTTATATTGTGAGAACTTTTGCTTTGTAATCGCTTTTCTTTGTTCAAACAGATATTCTGTTTCCTTTCAAGTTCTTTTCTCAGTAATTCGAGGCACGTGTTCATTAAAATTCAGAAAAATAAAACGTTTTTATTAACTTAAGTTTTGTGATATCAGCTTCTTTGATTGACATAAAAATATACAAATATGTATATGCATTTAAAATAATAATCTATACGAATATTATAAAGCTGAAGTGTTTGTTTGTTTGAACGCGCTAATTTCAGTAACTTCCTCTCCAGCCCATTTACGTCCCACTGTTGGGCACGGGCCTCCTCCTTTTTGGGAGGGATTATAGTCTACTGTGCCGCGCTGACCAGGCGTGTTGGCACAGGGTTTATTTTCGAGTTTACCGTCTCTCACAGAGGTGTTATCAGTGTGCAATATCCCTTAGCTGACTTTTACAGCACCCTTGGCAGGAGACGGGGTGGTAACACTTGTATTCTTAATCCGTCACCACACGGAGAAATTTCAGTAACTACGGGTTGGAAATGACAAATTATTTTTGTGTTGGATAGCTCATTTATATATAACATCAAATTGTGACGAAACCAAGCATTAGCGATAAGTTGCAAAAACGGGAAAATTTTTCATAATGTTGAAGTCGCTAGTATAAGTATATGCACAGCAAATTTATGACTACAAAGTATGTTATTGCAGATCCATATTATATCGTTAGCTATATCTATTTTTGTTTTACATCTCATTGTACGTAGCATAAATACGAATAATAACGATTTCATATCCATTCAAGCCATTGTGACAGTAAGGTTGGTACTACAAAACCCTTTATTCTGTTCAACTCGAACCCGCACTTGATGTCAATTTTATATTGATTTTGAGTATTTGGTCGAGCCGTGATGTTGGTTTAGATTATTAACGTAAGAAACAAATATTTGTGATCAAACATCAACTGATTCACACTTATTTAGTTTTTGGTGGCAGACTAAGAATACAAATGTCATCCCCCCTTTTCATGCCCAGGGAGCTGTACAAGCCATGTACAAGGACAATATTCCTCTGTGAGAGTCGGACAAATTAAATTAAACCCTGTGTCAACACGACTGGTCAGCGCGTCATAGTAGACCATAATCCTTCCCAAAGTGGAGAAGGTGGTGCCAAATTTTGTGACGTTAATTGGCGGAAGAAGGAGAGAGTTTTTGTCCAACAAGGAGAAAAAAATTTTTTTTTCTGGCTATCGTCGTACCTAGTACTATTACTGTGAAATAGATATACTATAATGTACTCTTGAAAGCTTATGATGCGTACTTATCGATTTTGTATAACGTGTACCTATAAGGTACCTTGAGACAAAATAACGATTTCATAACAGATTAACGTTGGGTGCCGTTTCGTTTAAATGGAATCCCAATAAAACTTTTCCCATTAAATATTCTACTTTAGAAAAAACGTCCTTGCTCCAAACATTAAAGTTAATAATGGTTCACGATTACGACTTAATTGCGAAATAACTTGATTCTTAAGACAAGGCTTCTTGATGTTTGACTTTTCTTAAGTTCTTAAGCTAAGTTTCCTTAAATCTGTATTATGATATTTTTTAAGAATTATCACAACCTAGTTATTTATTGTGTTTATTTTAAATTGCTAGCATCCAATGACTTCCATCGACCTTGACGATATCGTCGTGCCACCTCGTCGGGGGCAGCCCAACGCTACGTCGTCAGGTACGTGGTCGCCACTCTAGGACTTTTCTTCCCCAACCATTATCAGTCCTACGGGCGATGTGGCCTGCCCATTGCCGTTCTTGTTACCGTTCAATGTAATAACGACGGAACGTTATAAATTTAACGTGTTTGTGTGTCTGTCTGTAACATTGTAGCTTTTGAACGGGGGAACCGACTTTGATTCTTTATTTTCTTACGGTAAAGCCAAGCTTTGTTACAAGAGATAGACTATCAAATTTTCATATCATTTAGATAAAATATCAAATTTAAATTTCTTTGAATGTGTATAACGATTTACCTGAGTACACAGAATTCTACGAATCCTTATGCATGGTAAATTATGTAAATCAAGCTTTCAATCTCGCCTTCATACTAATTAAATACATGTATGAAGATAATGTAGCCGGGATATCATTGTGAATGCAAATGAAATATTTACTATACATATATTACAGTGGTTTATTTATGGATTAGATTGACAGGATTTTAGGCACGTGCGTTATCTACAATAAGGTTAGGCATTTAGCAACGCAGGGCAGGCGAGACAGACATAGGCCTGGAGCGTATACTGAGAGAGACAGAGCGGGGCGCAGAGCAGAGCAGACACGTGTCTGAGTCGCCTGCGTCTCAGCATACGCTTAGCCTAAGACTTGCTTTGGCTGAGTTCAATTATAAAATTGTAATAAGTCAATGTAGCCATCTATACGTGCACAACAAAACTTAATAAAAAATTGGTCAAGTGCGAGTCGGACTCGCGCACGAAGGGTTCCGTACCATTATCTATGCAACATAAGGCAACGTTATTATTATCGAGCAAGAAACGGTAAAAAAATCATGTTTGTTGTATGGGAGCCCCCCTTAAATCTTTATTTTATTTTATTTTTAGTATTTGTTGTTATAGCGGCTATAGAAATACATCATCTGTGAAAATTTCAACTGTCTAGCTATCACCGTTCTTGAGATACAGCCTGGTGACAGACGGACGGACGGACGGACGGACGGACGGACGGACGGACGGACGGACAGCGAAGTCTCAGTAATAGGGTCCCGTTTTTACCCTTTGGGTACGGAACCCTAAAAAGTGATAATAGATGGTGTCAATAACGCAATTCGGCAATGTTTACTAAACTTTCTTATTATTAAAATGGTGTATTAGAGACTAAAAATTTTAATTAATATTAATGTGCACAATGAATAACAAATCTAGTAAAATAAACCATAGGTACCAATTTGCATTTTTAAGCTATTGCATAGCTTCTATCGCGGGCCTTGAGCGTGAAGACCGAATCCAGAAATTCCGTAACGAAAATAGCGTAATGAAAATAACCTGACATTATCGGCGTTACTGCGCATGCGTAATCCCATCTGCGTCCCGCAATTTATTTCATCCTGTTGATACCAAGGGTAAGCGCCTTCCTCAAATAAAACAGCGTATTAAAATAAAGATTTTGAATCGACAACATACTCGTATATCCTTAATGTGCAGATAACAGCGTATTATAGATTTTAATAATGTAAAATAATGTTTATTTTATTTTATTGACATTTGATTGACAATCGCTCTTTTATCATAATTACCATAAAGAATGGACAGATGTAAGCATCAGTAAATAAGGATTATTAATCTTATTTTAGTTTATGGTATTTAGATTCTTGCAAAAATAAAATAAATAAATAATTATAAAATGAATAAGTTGATAAAAAATGCTATGCAATAGCTTTGCCGCGGCAGTCCCCGAGTGCCACACGTCTTTTTTTGTTAAGTTACGTTCAGTGGTACTCGTAGAATTTGTACCAATGATTCGCTATAAGCGATTTCTACCAGACAACCTTAAAATTTAAACCACATTCACGGTGATAAGGATGGTGGTGATGGAATATATGATCACCTTTTTGAATTACAGCTGTTGTCCTATCTCTGCTTCTACACTATCTTTTTACCAAATTACATTTAAATCGATTCCATATTTTTGGCATGAAAGAGTGCAGACATACACAAATACCTACTTTCGCATTCATTACATTAGTAAAGATTTGTAGCTTTCTTGGTTTTGTTAAAAACATAACAAAGGTTTTAAATGTTATACATGCAATGAATGGATTATTCCTCAGCATATTTATTGAAAAAAGATTTATAGTAATTTTAAGCCTAACTTTATACAAGAAGTTTCTAACAATAAATACTACTACCACGTCTCAAGTAACGCCTGGAGAGGGTAAAATCAGTTGTTCAGAATAACTTAATAGATTTAATAGTTATATAAATATAATAACTTTAATAAGGCCGAATATTGTTGTTTTATGTGTAAAATCTACAAACTATAGAATATCTGTTAATATTATTCGAACTTCAATATACCAGAACTAAAAGTTAAATTATGAACCCGACTTACTTAGATAATATTAAAATTCTTTGATGGTTTAAGGGTAGTTTCAAACTTAATTTAAATGAACGAATTTTTTAATTTTTATGAATCTTTTTTATTTCCAACGTGGCAATGCTGCCAGTGTTCTGGGCACTTTACCAGTTGAGGACGATGCGGAGGAATATTTTGACGCATCTTTATTTTATTTTATTTATTATTTTGTTATTTTTTTGTTTTTTCAGCTTTGTAGGTACATAATTTTGCCTACTTTAATTTAAAAATAAAACTTTGATGAAAAATTAATAAAAATAAAACAAAAAAAAATTTTTAAGTGATTGTATTTCTGCATTGTTAGACTATAGAACGCCATCTGTAACGGTGTAGGCATACGAGTACTTCTTTGGCCTCATTTACACATTAAATACCGTAAAATAATTAATTACATTAAACATTAATACTATTTAATAAATTTGACGGGCCTTGTGGTCTAGTGGTTCATATAACGGACTGCCGTTCACGAGGTCTCGGGTTCGATTCCCGGTCAGGACAATCATTTGTGTGATGTTTATAATTGTCATACAAACGTTTGTATGGCGTCTGGGTGTTAACTATGTATTATAATTATGTATTTACAAAAGAAAAGTAGTATATATATATTTTTTTTTTAATTATACATGTTGGCACTTGAATCCATGTCACAATGGAATCTTTGATGGTAAAGCGCACCAACTATGTGAGTAGCCTATTTACCCTTTTTTTGAACGTGTCTACATTGTAACTCTCGGGGAACACAGACATTGGTAAGTTATTCCAGTCCTTGGCAGTTCGTGGCAAGAAGGACGACCCAAAAAGTTTAGTACGGACAGGTGGTATGTCGACAACGTACGGATGGAGACGTTCCGATTGTCTGGTAGTGCGATGTAGAAATAGTCAAGCGAAATGTAATTATGTAGTATATCATTATTCTGATACCCATAACACAAGCATATAAGCTTAGCTTGGGACCAGAGGACGTTGTGTGAAATGTCCATGAATATTTATTTATTTATTTAAATAGACTGGACAGGTAGTTAACGGTCTTTGTTGTACAAAATATTAGGTAGAATATTAAGTTGCACATTTGACAAATGAAATGCAAAATGGTCGATATTAGGTGCAATTTGGCTCTGATTGGCAGTGGCATGGCCTTGACACATTGTCACATTAGCAGAGCCGGGCCCGTGGTTATGATGCGTCCTGCCGGACGTAAGCTGCTGTACCTTATTGACTTTATTACTGGCAAAGGAACAAAATAAAAACAAAATAATAAAACTAGCTGTTGTCCGCACTCCGTAACGCATGGAATTAAAAAAAAATATCCCTGTTTTCGCTATATTTTTCACTAATGCTTCTCTGCTACTGGTTGTAGTGTGATGTTATATAGCCTTTTGCCTTCCGCAATAAATGGAATATTCAACACAAATAGAATTTTTCAATACGAACCAATAGTTCCTGAGATTAGCGCGTTAAAAAAAACTAACAGTTTAGCTTTATAACATTACAGTTTATATAAACATAATAATGTGAAAGAATTTTATATAAAGTAATTTATTAATTTTGCAATTGACATGCTATGCTTTTACTTAATAAATCAAATTATGGTGGAAAAAGTGATTAGTCCCGCTTGCGGTATTCACTTTTTCCACCATAATTTGATTTATTAAGAATTTTATATATAAAAATCCCTAAAAACTGAAAAAAACTAAGAACATAGCCTTAACATTAATTGTCTTCATTAAAATACGTTTTACTTATCAAGTGTATTATAATATAGCTGGATAGCTATATACCATCTTTATTATATTGCATTAACATTGGATTACATAAATTTGAATAAAAGTTTGTCAATTACAAAGTAATTTACATTCCCTAAGTCAGTATGTACCGGTAACGACAGCCCTAGGGATAGTCAACGCTTATGTTGTAATGTCGGTCACAAAAGTCGGTCATACCCGAGAATTCCTTTTAACTTCCGCTTATACTTTCAATACTGTTGTTCAAATGACGTTTCTTGGTTGCAGCAGATACATAGAATTATTCCTAATAATGTGGGATGAAGTAATTTTTTTCATTGCGACTTTGTTCTTTTTAATCAATATAAAGAAAAAGAAAAAACAATAAAAGAAGAAAAATCTATGAACTTTCTTGTCTGTTCTCCATAGAATTCACTTTTTGAACAGACGGCTAGCTTACTTTTTAAAACAGCTTGTTAATCTTGCCTAATTATAATAAACATATTTGACTTTGACTTCAGGATTTTATACTAGTTAGTGTTCGTCTGTCAGTCTGTATGTTTGTCCGTCCATCAAACTCTTTTTTACTCCTACTGATTTTTTATTTTCCTATGATATATCAAAAATGAATCAACTGATTCACACTCGTGATTCATTTAGACTTAGATATGAATATGAACAACTAATAGAGAAACGTATTCTAAATCGTTAAAATACCTTACGAGCAGCGTTCCAAGTTAATGAAATTAATGTTTTGAGTTGTATGAAATATTGGTTTCATTCAAGTAAATACACTCGTTTCCAGGAAAACGAGGAATATATTATTTCGAGGAAACTCGACCATTATGGCGGTATTAATTTTACCTTGACATAATATAGAGTAATTTTGCAATATTTTTTCTGTTTGTTGTTAAATTAAGAAAGTCATTTCGTGGAAAATTTTGTCTGGTTTCATTAGGTCAACATGAATAATATTAATAAAATGTCGGTTACCAAATGATGTAGACGATTGAATGTATGCATTGTACTGTAATGTGAGGACACATTTAGATTACCACCCACTTACACATATTAATATTATATAGTCACCAGGACTACTTCGCGATAAATATAATTTATTTTAGATACAATTTGATCGAAACGTCGGGACATAAAACAGGTATCGTACCTAAAATAAATCATATTTATCACGAAGCAGACGCGGTGATTATATATTAATAAGCCCCCTTAAGACGATACCAAAATAGCTTCGTGCATTTTTCTATGTACGAAGTTTTCATTGTTTCTTTAGATTGAATGGCTAGAGCTCTAATTTTTAAGTATATGTTTTTTCAATATATGATCTAGGATCGCATCAACTCAGAAACACGATTGATAAAAGTTTTCTCGATAGAAAATCTTGGCGAAACAACCTCTCAAAATTTTTATTTTTTTCGTTTGTCGGTAAATTATCGCGTATTAACTAATGAAATAACTTTAAAAACATAAGTAACTATTATATATAGAAACACGTAAATCAGAATTAAAATATATTTAGTAGATTTTGAGTAAATAGGAAAAGTATCCCTAATTCTTCATTTTCTGTGCCTACTGGCTGTGTTAATATGTACGTGTCGGCGATGATATACGATAATATTGATGTAGGCCCTTAACATCAGGTGGTGTCTAGTCACTTGCATAGGTATTATAAAAAAAGTAGGATGACATCCAATTAGGTGGAATGACAATATAGTTAGGGTAATAGGGAGCTCAGGAGTCACTATGGTGACTAATCCTTTTTCTTTCCCAGGGCACTGTTAAAGCCAGTTACGGAATTTTGTACTCAGGATAACTACTCTGTGACACACAGAAAATTTGAAAATAATCCCTTAGTCAAAACGCTTTGTCAGCGCGGCGCAGTAGACTTTAAACCGTTCCATAGCGCAGGAGACCGTGTCCATTTGTGGGGCGTTAAAGGGCTGAACAGAGAGCGAGAGAGAGAGAGTAGGGAGCTTCTAAATGCAAGATATAAGCTGCTTTATTTAAAATTCTTTAATGCATTGAAATTGGCCTAAAAGATTATTAAAATTGGTTAGATTACAAAGACGCATTTTCTCAGCCCATCAACGCTCCACGATTGGACATGGGCCCCTCCAAATCGAAAGGGTATCTGGTCTACTAAGGCACTTACGCCACGCTCACCTAGCGTGTTGGCACAGGGTTAATTTTGAGTTTTCCTTATCTTATTAAATTGTTTTTGGCTCTCACAGCTCCCTGGGAAGGAACTAACATGATGACACTTAATTTCTTAATACGTTACTACACGGAAAAATACATAAATGTATTTAATTAAATAATACTTACCACTTCATTTTCATTAATAGCTCTCGGTTAATCCTCGAGCTTTTAACTGTTTCAAAGTTCGGTTCAAAGTTGTAAATACTAATTTAACAAAGGTCACTACAAATAGGGGTTCCATAGTTTGAAACGGTATTAAATTTTATTTGAAAGTAAATGTTTTATTACTGTTATTAGATGTGAATTGTAATATTGGCAGTAACCAATAGCCTGACAAAATGTATTTAGTTTGTGTGTCAGAGTTTTATAAAGCTATAAAAATGATAATCTTAACTTAGCTACTTGAGAAATATTTTAGAATTTTTACATATTTGAATCATAGCAGTCGGCACTCTATAGTCTCTGCATACCCCTATGGGAAAAAGGCGTGATTTTATGATGATGAATATGATGTTGATGATTTTTGTATTAGTCGTAAAAAGTTGACTGACTGTTTGACGCTGATTTATTAAAGGTTTCAACGCATAGAATTCACAACGTTTGCATACTGATACCTGTGACTGAAGCACTAACATAGGATTTCTAGAACTTAAATCCTTAATGTAGTCAAGTAATATTATTTTCTTTATTGTAATACTTAGAACACACCATAATATATTATGTACACATCTTAATATTTTTATACTAGAATTTTGTTCGCCATTATGTTCATATAAACTTGGAGAGACTAGTTTTCTATTACTCAAAAATAGGTTAGAGATTGTACCACTACTTGTGAAGATTATCCCTACATACATATTTCAAGCATTACCTCATTATATCATTTGTATAGATTAATTAATTAAAATTAATTACTGAAGCACAGAATAAATTTAACACAATTATACCAATTTTGGCTCCTTTTCCTACGATGGTTGTTATAAATTATAAAATACGTGTCACAAACGATCTCTTTTGTTAAAATCCAGCTGCATATGACGTCAAAGATAATTAAATGTAACGAATATCTTAGAAATGTTATGCCGCAATTCTGTTTTAATCATGTTAATTAGAAAGCACAATCCTTGTTTCAAGGAGCTTGTTTGTCTTTAATTATGTTATTTTTAAACTTATGTATACAAATTAACATATTTTTATTGTAAGTTAAGGAGTTAATTGGTTCTTTAGTTTTGTCTTTACCTCTGTACTGATAATGCTTTTAAGGTTTGTTTTAATATTTATAAGAAGAAAAGAAACGACGTATCTCGAAGTTTATAGGTTCTTTTGCGCCAATCAAGATTGTCTGGAAGAGAATGCTTAAGTCTACCTGTATTCTACTAATAGCTAGATTTTCGAATTTTCAAATTTTTAGAATGCTTCGCTCCTATTGTTCGCAGCGTGGTGTTTTATAGCTTTCCTCGATAAATGTACTATTCAACACTGAAGAAGAAAAGAATTTTTCAAATCAGGCTAGTAGTTTCTGAGATAAGCACATTCAAACAAATTCTTTAAATTTACAATGTTAATATAGATTTGTGTAATGATGATAGACTAAAATTAGACTTTAAAATGGTAATAGAAGTGTATCTTTGCAAAGTTATTATTTAATCTATGTTAAAAAAACCACCTAGTTTAGCTAATCCAGCTAGTAAATTGACCATCTAAATATATTGTTAAAAATGCTGTCTAAAAATATTTATAAAGTGAGTTTCGTGCCGCATTTGCGTTAAATGTGGCTGTATACAAAATACATAAACTAAAAGAAGAAGATGTAGGTATAAAGTATGGAAAATAGGTTAATGCAAAAATATAATAATACATTGGTACTTCAAACTTTGTAAAAAACATTTCCAGTTAGATATGTGTTCAATTATGTAAATATCATACAATCCGCGGTGAAGATGTTTTTACGTGTGTTTAACATTATATTGATTTTCAGAGGAGTCGTATAAATAGTACAGAGGTAAACCTAACTTGTTGTTTCGTTGCCTCTTCTTTATTTATTATAAAACAAAGTTGTTATTTTTGTATGTGTCTGCCAATGTGAGCTTATATCTTTAAAACTACGGAACGGATTTTTTGCGGTTTTTTTAAATGTTGGAGTGGTTCAAAAGGATGGCTTTTTGCATGATTTGTTAATGTTTGTTATTACAAAGAAATACTCTCTCTCTACAGCCGATTAATGACCAGCTGTTGGGTAGGAGCCTTCTCTGCTTTGGCAGAGTACTTTTTATGTTCTATGCCGCATTGACTAGGTGTGTTGCCATAGGGTTTAGTTTCGAGTTTTCCGTCTCTCACAGTTGATGTTAACTGCTTATACTTGACTTTGAGGAGGAAATGGGGTGGTGACACTTGAATTCATAATTTGTCACCACACCGGTAAAAGAAATACTATTTCCTACAAATATTGTGAACGTGAAAGTTTGTATAGATGTCTGGATGTCTTTTGCTTCTTCACGCAAAATGTACTAATCGAACTTTAACAATATTTTGCAATTATATGTGGGGGATCCTGTTATCTCTGGAACGGTAATATCTTGAAAGCTTATAACTTTACAGCTTGTGTATATCGTTTGATCCTACAATAACAAATACTCATCATCATCATTGCCCTGCTCTTATCCTGTTATTTGGTATTATTTCTGATCAATATGATGAATTTGTTATATTAATTACAAAAATGTTGGGGGAAAAGGCGTGATGTTATGATGATTATGAGCAACTTTCAAAAATAAAAAAACTACCACTGAGTTTAAAAGGTAGTTTGAATACAAAATTTTCCCGTGTCATTCTATCGATAATTTGTAGGCTCAGACCTCTTGAATATGGCTTTCATAACCTATATAACAATGATAAATTATTCATGAAAAAATATTAAGAAAAGCTAAAATGCTTCTATATTTTACACGTGCGACCTAAAGAAATTGTTTCTATAAAATATGGCGTCCCCTTTTCAGCTATTTCGGAGTGACGACGGCAAAATCCCTTACGTTATTAAAACGTCCGTAACACTATTCTTCTAATGTACTGTCAAAGTAATAACTGAAATTGATTCATTAGTTCTATTAAAGTAAATGGCGGTTATAATCCATTATTATGTAGTACTTATTATAAAAAAAACTTTGACCATATATGACGGATTAAGAATATAAGTGTTAACAACCTTTCTCCTTACCAGGGTTCTGTGCAGTCTGTGAGAGACGGAAAACTCGAAAATAAACCTTGTGCCTTTGTAGAATTTATTATTTTTTTCAAGCAAAATAATAGGACTGAAAGTTATAGGCATCTAGTATTCTAGAATCTCTTATTAAGGGATTTGTTATTTATAGTTTATTAGTGTTTCGGAAAAGGATCGGCTCGTACGATAACATATAGCCGATTGAACTCTTGGACCCTATATTTTCGATATCAGATAAATAAACAAAGTCTATAAATTCTAAGCCTTCAATAATTTGTTATTATTGTATAAATATATGGCACAGTAGACCATAAACCCTCCCAAAGTGGAGGAGGCCCGTGCCCAACAGTGGGACGCAAATGGGTTGGAGCGAGGAGAGAGAGAATGATGAAGAGATTGTTTGTTTTTTTGTTTAAACACGCTATTAAAAAAAAATTGATTTATCTTGATACTTGCAAAAGTAAAAAAATGTGATTATTGTGAGGCGAGATTCGAGTTCTTTTTTGTTCATATTCGTTGTTAACTCTAAAAAGACTTTCTGTTAAAAAGGCTATTAAAATTTTCTAATTTTCCGTCTTTTGCAGAGGATTTTATCTGGGTATAATATCCCCTGGTTAAACCACTCTGGGATAGGTAGTGAAAATATTGTATTTTTTTTAATCCTGCACCACACGCATAAAATACTTGATTTTGAGTATAAACTTTGATATTCCCAATTTAATTATGCCAAGTTCATAATGTGATTCATAGCTGAATATGAGTTTTCCACTGAGATTAACCTTCTGACCTCATATTTCAAAGGAATACGAAATGTCTTAATCACACTTGATGTGTGATATTTCAGTGTATGTGGTATTAAATATTCATAACTACATAATTTTTTTTTTATCAGGAGATTTTTCCTGTCGTGTTCTCAATTCGTCTGTATGTTTTTGTTTTAATTTATGTTTGTCACCCCATAACTTTTACCTGGGTGAAGCCATTTTAATGATTTTTTGATTCATTGCCACCAGGTCAGGGTCTGATGGCTATTTCCTGAGAAATCGAGAAAAACCCTCAAATTTTAACGGCACATGAGGTCGGTTGACCTTTTTTTTTATAAATACCCAATTAGTCCGATATGATTTAGTTTATTAAGTAAAAAGCTTAGCAAGCAATTTCAAAAATAAATAAATTAATGTAATAAAGGTTTTACCGAATCCCAAAAGCTTGAAATACGGTTTTTACAAACTTTCATGCGGTATTAGAAATTTGTAAACACCTTTTGTTTTAGAGAAATAAGAACCTTGCTTGACTTTATACAGGAATATTACCCATTGCCTCAAGGGCATTAAATATGGGAACAAGAACCAAATTGAACCTGATGGATGTTACCAAAGTAGAATTACTTTTGTTTGTCTAGTATAGAATGATACCTGATATTATTGCGATAGATATTTGTATTGTTTGTCTCTGTAGGAGCTAGGTATTACACATGGTGTATAGTTTGTAAAAACTTTTGTTTGAATTTCTTATAAAGCAGTTCTAACTATTAAAATAAATTATTCACTATATTGTAAAGAACTATTAGCTTGTTTTGTATATATAAAATACTAGCTTCTGCCCGCGGCTTCACACGCATTAGTAGCTAAATCGAATTTGAAATCTAACCTAAAATAAATACTGAAATCCATAGCAAAAACCTCAATCAACAATCGATACAAAATACTATGTGTATCTACTAAAATCAAAGTTAAATACGATACCAAAATGACAATAAACCAAAACAAATGCTAAGTTCAATTGTTATTAAAATTGTAAGAAAATATTAATTCAAAACAGTAACTCTTCTTTCTGCCAAAATTAAAAAGAAACGACTTAGTACATTACATTTCACACAACGTCCTCTGGTCCCAAGCTAAGCTTATATGCTTGTGTTATGGTTACCAGGATACGGATATACTACATATACTACTTTTCCTTTGTAAATACATACTTATAATACATAGCAAACACCCAGGGCCCTGAGTCCGGTAAATGAATGGTGTCACAATGGCACCATAATCACACATTATAACCTCAAAAAATTAACAATACACTACCAATCTTGATAAAATTCGCCACTAAACAATTAGTTATTTAGTGTTATTGCAAACAAATCCAATAACTGTTTGCTTAGTGGCGAAGTTTATCAAGTTTGGTAGTCTATTATTTATATAAAACACAGTAAGACAGAAATAGTGACTCTCCACAAGCCTCCACAATCTGATTCGTTTTATCTCATACAATATTGTTTTAGATGTTCCACATCTAAGAACTTACGCGAAGGACGCTCAAAGAATGTTCTAATTAAGTTGACTTGAGTCTAAGTGTATAATATAACGTGTCACTGTTATTAGTTTTGTAAACTGATACATAGATATATCATGTTATCACTATATCATACAAAGCAATTTGCCAGCAATTTTGTTCGCTTGAAATTTAGAAAACAAACCCTAACAAATTATACAAAACAGCCATCGTCTTTAACCATACTATCTTATATAGAAAACCGCATCAAAATCTGTTACATAATTTTGAAGATTTAAACTCATATACATACAAACATTTAGACTTTGTTTTACAATAAATAAAGATTAGTCATTATTCTTCTTACATTCTCCTATTATGGAATAAAACTACTAAATTAAATACTTTTTATGGAATTAGACGTGTGACGTTCCTGAACTAGTTAGTAAGATAGGATTTCGCGCGCCAAGTGCGTTGTTACGTAATTTTGATCTTCTATCCATTCCCGCAGCACGTACCAAATACAGACAAAATTCGTACTTACTTAGATCAAGTTTAGTCAAATTTACAATGATGAGTGTTGTGTGCTTGATATTGATTTATTTAGTACTAAAGTATCCAAATTGAAGAATACCTTAACTAAAAACTTTTTTGAGTCTCTCTAAATTTAAAATGCTTGTTTTTATTTTCATAATTGTCGTCTGAACTGTGCATGTTTTAATATTATGTTTATGTATTTAGCAAATCTACTATTGTATCTGTCTAAGAGTGGAAACTTGTAATTGGCCTTATTCTGTGATCATTTCTTATTATATAATATATTATCTGTAAGTTTTCCTAAAAAAATATAAATAAATAAATATGTCATGTTGGGCATCAGAAGTGAAACAACAGGGAATTTATATTACAATATTTATTACAATATTTGGCTTAACTACCAGACAGACGTTATACACAACTAGATTTTACAATAATCCTATAGTAATTAACTACATTTACAATAGTTAGTACGACCGACAATTACATAGCCCTAGGTAACGGGCGAGCGTCGGGTCGACGGGCAGAGTAACGACGTGGTAACAATTATTGACCACCACTAATCTCTTCATCATCGGACATGGAGACCGAGCAAAGGTCTCCCCAAGTCTTGCGACAGGGGGGCTTTGCGAAGGTCTCCGAGTCTAACGACTAGGAGAAGGCGACGATTTTCTTTGACTTGCGTCAAGGAGAGGGGTTTCTGTTTTTTCCATGACAGTGACAGAGGTCAATCGTCGAATCTTTATGAATTTCTTCAGGGAGAGATTGGTTTCTGTTTGTACCATGACAGGGACAGAGGTAAAGCGGTAAGGATTACTATACGAGACAGTGATCCATATACCAGAATTACCAAACGCAACCATTGGAGATGCATGCCGAAGCTTTGTCACATCGAGTTAATACTTAAACTACACGATAATTTCAATAGCTTGTTTTCTAAACGTACAGCGCCATATATTAGCCTTGTGCGTCAAACTTGTTTGTCCGGTATATGTTCCACTGCGCTGATTAGGCGCCGTCACACTTATAATATGCCAATGCGCCGTCAAATAAATATATGTTTTTTTTTATCTAGCCTGATGTTTTGGAGACTTATTAGCCACCATGGTTTCGGATTCGTCAGTCCTAGGCATTTAAATAATCAGTAATAAATGTTTTATTTTTATTTATGTGTAATTACCAAGCAATAAATGCTTGTATTAAATATGACTACTATTTTATCTCCATCTAAAGATTACTTAATTAAAAATACAAAGCTTTCATAATCAGAAACATAGTAAAATATTTTACGGCGTGATATAAACAGTACATTTTATGCTAAAAGAGAAAAGCGTTGGTAATAATCTAGAATAAGTCATGCATATGCTACGCTGACGTTACGAGTATACTTCTGTGCTACGTTGCTACGCTGCTACGACCACCGCTACGAAGTGCCCATAGAGTCATTAAAGTTCAAATAAAACTACTTTTTACGGATTTAGACGCGTATATTTGTTTTAAATTTTGGCCCGACGTTTCGGAGACTTTGCAGTCACCATGGTCACGGGTGAGACTGAGCTGTAATGTGTCTTCTACGATCAGTTATTACAGGGTTTACCCACATTCGATTTTAATTTTACATTGACCATAAAGATAGACTTTTACTATAAACTATATCATATTACATTGTGCTCAGACTACATAAAATCAATAAAATTATTTTAGTTTCTAAAATACATTAACAAATTGTAACAATATAAAGAAAATTTTAAATTATATAAGGTAAAACATACATAATTTTATCATAGACTAAAGTTTTAATTATTATAGAGGTAGTATACAATATAGCAAGCAAAACTAAGTTTATATACTTAAATACAATATTATTTACATAATAACAAGAATTTTTAAAAAGAATTATTGGTTTAAGATTTAAATTAGTTTATATTAAAAAGTTGTTAATTTTTATTTGAATTTATAGAAAATTAGTATTTATTTTAATTATTTAGTTTTTATTATTTTATCTAATATACTACCACCAGATCGGAACGCGTCCCACTTGAGAAAGATCTGGCAAGAAAACTCAAGGGGAGTCAAAGAAAATTATTTATTATTAACTTTATGTTGTCGGTCTAAAGTGAAGTTAAGGGGATTTTAAGTCTTGTTGTCTGCAAAATGTGCTAACTGTGTCTTGCTGTTTTGAAACCGAGTGTGTTTTGGATTTTATTAAACTAATTACAGGATCCCAACTAGGTGCCAGATCCCAACCGTCTTCTCTATTAAAGTTTTTATGTTTCTTTATTTCAATAGCCTCGCGAATCATTCTGGGTCGGTATCGATTTTCCTTGGTGAGGATTTGAGGTTTATCAAACCGGATGTAGTGGTTAAGGCGATCCTGACTGTGTTCACAGATTGCAGACTTTGTATTGCGTCGGTGCTTCACATCAGCTATGTGCTCTTTGACCCGAGTTCTAACAGATCTCTTTGTTTGCCCGATGTAAGATCATCATTAAAGTTCATTTAAAACTGTAATGAAAATAAACAGTCATCTTTGTATCTTTACTTATTACTAGCTGACCCGGCAAACGTAGTTTTGCCATACTAAAAAAAAAAAGAAAAAAGGTTTGAAAAATAGATGTTGGCCGATTCTCAGACCTACTGAATATGCATGTAAAATTTGAGAAGAATCGGTCAAGCCGTTTCGGAGGAGTACGGTAACTAACACTGTGACACGTGAATTTTATATATAAGATAAAACAAAGTTTTTATTTTTGTATGTCTCTGTGTTAGCTTATATCTTCAAAACTACGCAACGGATTTTAATGCGGTATTTTTCATTGAATTGAGTGTTTCAAGAGGATGACTTTTTGTGTATGAAGTTGCGGGTGACAGGTAGTCTTCTAAACAAGACAACAATTACTATATAAACCTTATTAGAAATTGTCAGCAGTATATCTGTCTATTTAAATAAAATTAATATCGAAATTTAAATACACACGTAACTTTCGAACGACTGCACCAAAAGCTGAGTTTTTTTATCTCGTGAATAGAAGTGGCGGCGCACAGTGTACGGACGGGTGCTAAAAACGGAATTTTTTTATTCTGCTCAATTATGGACTGACATAAAGATATAAAAGGCGAGAGTAGAACACCTAGATGCCAATTCCGTCTAGTTTTTGTGCTATGTGCCAAAGTTTGCTGTTTTTTTGCGGTTTGAAAACGACAAAATATTATATATAAAAATATTTCTTTTAAATTATTTTTCTAATAACTAAATATTTGATAGTATCTGATAGCATTTTTAATAATGTATATTTGATGATTTTTTCCTACGCAATAATGTCAATATTAGGGCTAAAAAAAGTTAATTTTAGTTTATCACATTTTATTTTTTTTCTTTAATGTTACACACTTTTGGCATCTAGTTTTCACTTTAAAATGAAGGTAAACAATCATTCTATGCACACAAAAAAAACTAGATGCCAAATCCGTGGAACTTTTGAGAAAATTGAGATAACGCAATTTACAAACTTAAGGGTCAACAGGGCTATCGAAATGAAAAATGCGAAAAATGTTTTGACGATAATGGCCTGTTATGCCTTGTCCTAGAAGATCTAGACTAACTACTGATATGTAATTTTAACTTATGGTAACAATGTACTTAGTATGTATTAAAAATAAATAAAAAAATCATAGCTACTAGCCTGGTGCATGTGGCCATCTAAGGTGATTGAGAATTTTTCATCACATTTACACTTTCCTCATCGTTTCTAATAAAGATAAGAACAATTATATACGAATTTTTTATTTTTACTACTTAGTTAAAAAGAAACGCGAAGAGTTGGAGCTTCGCTATAAAAGTATGTACTGGCTTCTCGGAAAGGATTCTTTGTTGTCAGTACCGAATAAATTATTACTATACAAACAAGTCCTTATGCCAGTGTGGACTTATGGTATCCAGCTTTGGGGCTGTACCAAACCAAGCAATGTACTAATTATTCAAAGATTCCAGAACAAAGTTTTAAGAGGCATAATAAACGCACCCTGGTATGTGCGAAATGATGACATCCATAGGGATTTAAATGTTGACAAGGTCGCAATTATAATTAAAAAGTTTGCTGAAGCTCATCACAATCGACTTCATCATCACGTAAATGTTGAGGCAATACAGCTCCTTGATAATACGGGTCTAGTGAGAAGACTTCAAAGAACAAAACCGTTTGAACTAGTTTTTTAATAGTGATAGTGCTAATAGTGCAATAAGTGCTAGTTTTAAAGAACACATGAACGAAGTGTCTTCGCCTTAATAGAGACAGTAAGAAATGTGTTAATGGACACGTTTTTTGTCATATTCTATTTAGCAATTTAAGTTAGTTTAAAATTACTTATTAGCCTTTGTAGGCTAGATTGTAATTAATATGATGATTTGGTTCTCAAAATCCAGATACGTCATGGAAAAAAAAAAAAAAAAAAAAACTACTTAGTTGGCAGGGGCTCACCACATCGCGCGTAGTGTCAACCCTAGTACAAATTTTCAAAATTGTATATCTCAGAAGTTCCACTCTTCCTGCACGTTTATTTTTTTTCTGGGCTTACTATAAAGCTAGATCTTTGATTCTAAATGAAGACTAGTTGCCAAAATTTTGTACCTTTGGAGAAAAAAAACATTACCTGAAAAGTAGAAATTGCCTGTTTTAAGACTGAATACTGATGTAACAGCTTAGGAAACAAGCCTAAAATATAGCTTATTAAGTAAGTAATGTGATACAATACAAGATTAAATTGTTAAACAGATAATTTCAAAGAAATATAACTTTTTCGTACTTAAGTCGCAGAAAAACGGCGAATATGCATAGCACCAAAACTAGACAGAATTGGCATCTGCGGCCGTATTATGAGCCTTTATTTCCAGACCGTTTACGCCGTGAATGGAACTGCCTGGCAAATTCGTATTATGAGTATATTATTGACAGCGAATCAGTGGTCACGTGACTTCAGACTGATATCGGCCCGACTTTTGTTTCACTGGCTGGCGTTAGGCGTATTACGAGCGCAAATTTGACATGTAGTTGATCGTTTTAACTATCTAGAAGTAAATCCATTCAATAGAAGCTGCTACATTGTTACGTATAATAAATTGTTTTGGTTTATTTAGAATTAAAAGTAACTATTATCTACATATTAACGATGGGTGATGAATTGGAGGTGTTTGAATTTTCGGAGAGCGACGATGATGAACAAAACACTAGTCGAGTGCGAAATAAGTTAAATATAAAAAATAATATTAATATATTATTAAAATAATTATTCATTACAATAATATCGCCATGTGTATTAAAGTTACTTTCATGCGAATCATCAAACAAAAAATATTTAAAAAAAAAACATAAATGCCCGTTCTAGGATAGTGAAAAACTAAGCCTATGTTTCCGCTATATCAGCTGACAGTTCAAGTGACGGGTGTCGTTCCAAAACTAAATCCCAAAACATAGATGAATTACATAAAATAAAAAAATCTACTCTCGCCTTTTACATCTTTATGCCAGTCCATAATTAAGCAGAACAAAAAATTTCCGATTTTAGCTCCCGTCCGTACACTGTGCGGCGTAATAACTTTTGTATATTTGTTTTTCATTGATAGTTTCAGAGATACGTGTAGTTAGTAATAACTTTCATAAAGCAACAAAACAAATAAATAACAAACTGAAACTCTCGTGCGATACATAATATGTATTTTGATACACGCGTCAAATTAATTGCCTAGTAAATCGTTTTGATGTAGAATTTCACATATGTATTCATTCCACTAACTTGTGTAACATGAAATCATTTATTAAAGATGGAGTACTTACTACTTATAGCTCCATATGTATAATTAATAGTGTTCGCTCATTTTCCCTCCTCCTGTAACGTTAGCATCGTATTAACTAAATGTATTACATACCGATTGAGGTCTGCGGTTTGACATATCTTAGATTAGATGTATTTTCTTTACAAGTGTGATATTATACTAAAAGGGTTTTTTATGGGACTTTGCATAACGGGATTACTACATAATAATAGCTTCTGTGTGGTGACGGATCAAGAACAGAAGTTAGTAACCCACTTCTTTCCAAGGGTGCCGTAAAAACCAGCGAAAGGATATATATGTGCATGTAGAATTGGTACCATTATCTTTTGTGGGATACGGAAAATTCAAAACTAAGGTGACTGGTCTGTGCTGCAATCTCTCTCCAAATGCACGAGGCTTGTGCTCAACATGTGAGCTATTCGCCTAGTTTTCTGTAGCTCTTTTTTTCCTTTTCCAACCAATTTACGTCCCACTGTTGGGCACTGGCCTCCTCCACTTTTGGAGGGATTATGGTCTACTGTGCCGCACTAACCAGGTGTATTATCACAGCGATTATTTAAATTTTTTCCGTCTCTCACAGAGGATGTTCTCTGTGTACTATATCCCTTAGTTGGCTTTTACAACACCCGTGGAAGGAAAAGAGGTGGCGACCCTTGTGTCCTTAACACATCATCACACGGACATCACATTTATATAGCAATCGTTCTATATATTTGAGAATACTAGTACCAGTTAGTATAAGTACCTATATTATATTAAACCTCTAAGCCAATAAACTTCTTAGATATCAGATACTTTAATAACCAATAGTAAATTCTACAGGAAAAGAAATATGGAAATGTTTTAAAGTCGGAGCAACTTATAATACCGTTTCTTAATATAAACTTAAAGTTGGTTTCTTTCAAGCGCTGTATTTCATCCAATGACAGCTTAACCCCTAGTGTTGCCAACGGCTTGCATGATATAAATTTTCTTTTTCAGTCCGTATCAAAGGGGTTCCAACTTTCCTATAATATTTATGTGAATTACTTTTTTATATCTTCATTAAAAGTTTCTAAGTCAATGATTGTGTATACTTTTTAGATTTATGAAATTGTCCGAGAATTTTATAGCGCGAGCGTTTGAACTGTATCATACTAGTTTGATATTGCATAATTTTAAAGTAATTTTTATAGTTAGTACAATTTTTTGTTTTTTCAAATTACAAATTCAACTAAGGACGGTTGCGCGAAATGTCCATGAATATCTATTTATTCATAAAGATATTTTTACAGTCTAGTGGCAAAAAAAATGTTTATTATTGTGATTGTTCTCTACAATTCTTAATATTAACACAACAGTTGCATTCATGAATTTAATTAGTATTATTTACATACGTCAAACGGGTATAGTTTCTAAGATTTCTTTTAAAATAATTGATAACCTAGAGCATACCTATACTAATATTATAAAGCTGAAGAGTTTGTTTGTTTGTTTGTTTGTTTGAACGCGCTAATCTCAGGAACCGTTGCCGCGCTGTTCCGATTTGAAAAATTCTTTCAGTATTGGATAGTACATTTATCTAGGAAGGTTATATAACATCATGCTGCGACCAATAGGAGCGAGGCTGTAGTGAAAGATTTTGCAAAAATGGGGAAATTTTGTTAAATTCCACGCGTAGTAAGTCGCCGACAACAGCTGCTCTTGTTGACTCACTAGCTGCTAGTAATAGATAATCTAGAACAAATAATAAATAGTGTTCAAACTTGTGATAGAATAATAATATTTATTTCATTGAACTTATGATTCAATTTAATTTTACCTCTTTATTCAATATTAGGTAAGTACTTTTAATATTAATCATAAAATAAATTTATATAATCACTAGCTGACCCGGCAAACGTTGTATTGCCATACTTAAAAAAAAAGTTTGAAAAATAGATGTGGCCGATTCTCAGACCTACTGAATATGTATGTAAAATTTGAGAAGAATCGGCCAAGCCGTTTCGGAGGAGTACGGTAACTAACACTGTGACACGTGAATTTTATATATTAGATTATAAAAGAAAAGCAGGTCTCAATGAAAAATGTATGTAGCTTCTAGTTTCATTACAAAATATTAAGGTAATCTACATAGTTTTAAAAGTAAAAGTACATTAATTCTGAATTTCCCAGTGAGCAATGGAATAATTAAAATTCCTCTAAGGAAAGCGGGAATTTGAAATATTGCATTGTCATCACATCATGCAATTATTAGTGTGGAAACCAATGTTTTGAAAAAATGTCAAAAATTCTTCTTCTTGGCCCAAAATTTTCCCCGTTCTGCAAGATGTTATATAACCTACGTAAGTAAGTAAGTAAGCAAGGTCTATCACCACTGTGTGTTATCAGCTATGACATACGGAACAGAAACGTGGTCATTGAATGTCGGCCTCGTATCTAAGCTCAAGGTTGCACAGCGTGCTATAGAGAGGGCTATGCTCGGTATTTCCCTACGGGATAAAATCTGAAATACGGAGATCCGTAGGCGTATCTGACATAGCCCGATGTGTTAGCACGCCGAAGTGGCAATGGTCAGGGCACATCGCTCGTAGGACTGATGATCGTTGGGGAAGAAAAGTCCTAGAGTGGCGACCACGTACCGGATGACGCAGGGCGGCCCCCGACAAGGTGGAGCGACGATATCGTTAAGGTCGCGGGGAGTCATTGGATGCAGGCGGCACAGGACCGCGCGTTGGGGCGTTCTATGCCAATAGGAATTGGATGTTGTGGATGCCTATGTCCAACAGTGGACGGAGAGAGGCTGATGGATATAACCTACAGCCTTCTTCGATAAATATACTATCGAACTCAGTAAGAATTTTTCAAATCTAATTGTTATACAAATGTTTGTACTGCGTCTGGGTGTTTCTATGTATAATAAGTATGTAAATATTTACAAAGGAAAAGTAGTATATGTAGTCTATCCGTATTCTGGTACCCATAACACAAGCATAATAAGCTTAGCTTGGGACCAGAGAACGTTGTGTGAAATGTCCATGAATATTTATTTATTTATTTAAATCGTACCAGTAGTTCCTGAGATTAGCGCGTCTTAACAAACAAACTGTTCAGCTTTATAATATTAGTATCTATTTATGATTGTATAACATAATAAAAGTTGATATATTGTTATTTGTAACAGAATGTATCAGTTTTGTGATTCCAAATGTGTCCCGCGTGATTTATAGGTAACTGCCCTAAAGGATGACAAATCTGAATTTCAAATTCTATTACTGATAAGCGAATTGCGAAACATTCACAAAAACATTAGGTTAAAACATTTTAACCAATTCTGATGCGTCAAAAACTTAGCCTAATTTAACTAAAATGAAAACAATTGGCTATTTAGTTGTTAATTAAAACCGTTTTCTAGACTAATATTAAAAAGCTGAAGAGTTTGTTTGTTTGACCGCGCTAATCTGAGGAACTACAGATTCCAATTCAATTTTTTTTTGTGTTGGATAGTACGTTTATTGAGGGAGGCCATAAGCCATGTAACATTAAGCTGCGACCAATAGGACCAAAGCATTAGTGAAACATGTTACAAAACAGGGATTTTTTTATCCAAATTCCACGCGTACGGAGTCGCGGGCAACAGCTAGTTCAATATAATACAGTTTATATAATATGAAAGTTTGGTTCGGATTCTACATGCACAACTAAACTTAAGGGCCTACATCAATATTATCGTATATCATCGCCGACACGTACATATTAACACAGCCAGTAGGCACAGAAAATGAAGAATTAGGGATACTTTTCCTATTTACGCAAAATCTACTAAATATATTTTAATTCTGATTTACGTGTTTCTATATATAATAGTTACTTATGTTTTTAAAGTTATTTCATTAGTTAATACGCGATAATAGACCGACAATGAAAAAAAATAAAAAATTGGAGAGGTTGTTTCGCTAAGATTTTCTATCGAGAAAACTTTTTTCAATCGCGTTTCTGAGTTTATGCGATCCTAGATCATATATTGAAAAAACATATACTTAAAAATTAGAGCTCTAGCCATTCAATCTAAAGAAACAATGAAAACTTCGTACATAGAAAAATGCACGAAGCTTTTTTGGTATCCTCTTAACAAAAAAATTAAAAATAGGTAGTGTCAATTACACAATTCGGCAATGTTAACAGAACTTTTTTATTAGAAAATCTGTATAATTATAGTCTAACAATTTTAATTATTAAAAACTAGCTGTTGCCCGCGACTCCGAACTCGTCGAATTTAAACATTTTTTCCCGTTATTGCAACATTTTTCACTATTGCTTCGCTCCTATTGGTCACAGTGTGATATTATATAACCTATAGCCTTCCTCGATAAATGTACTATCCAGCACAGAAAGAATTTTTCAAATCGGACCAAATGGTTCTTGAGATTAGCGCGTTCAAACAAACAAACAAACTCTTCAGCTTTTTAATCTTATATATATAAAATTCACGTGTCACAGTGTTAGTTACCGTACTCCTCCGAAACGGCTTGACCGATTTTTATGAAATTTCACATGCATATTCAGTAGGTCTGAGAATCGGCCAACATCTATTTTTCAAACCTTTTTGTTTTAGTATGGCAAAACAACGTTTGCTTGGTTAGCTAGTATTAGCATAGATTAGTATAGATTTGCATAATAAAATAGCCAATAATCAAAATAAGTCGTAGTTGTGTTTAGTAGTTTTATTTTTAGTTAAGTGTTTGTTAGTTGTGCACGTAGAATTGGTATTATTGCCGAATTATTTTAGTGACACTATTAGTTTTCATTTTTAGTTAGATTAAGGTACTTGTCCGACATACGTAAATATATAGGATATATATATATAAACTAGCTGACCCGGCAAACGTTGTTTTGCCATACAAAAAAAAAACCAAAAAGGTTTGAAAAATAGATGTTGGCCGATTCTCAGACCTACTGAATATGTATGTAAAATTTGAGAAGAATCGGTCAAGCCGTTTCGGAGGAGTACGGTAACCTACACTGTGACACGTGAATTTTATATATTAGATAGTATAGATATAAAACGAAATATCGATTTTGTGGTGTTAATGTCGCTCAGGGAATATCCATATATACTCGTAAAATAGGTTGTGGTAACATCGGATGTGTAAACTTACGAACCTTACCTCTAAATGCTTTTAAAATTTAATAAGTCCCTAAAATCCAGTTTATTGCACGCACTTTACCCTGTTTATATTTTATTCCGGAAACGCTTTTATAGATTCTATGTTCGTTCTTTATATTATGTTTCTATATCGCCTCGCACGAGTAACTTTAGTAACGAATAAAAAATAAAGTCTATTTTCACTGGGGATAAAGTAGGTAATAGTTGCTGAAAGAATTTTTAAATCGGTCCAGTAGTTTCGGAGCCTAATCAATTCAATCAAACAAATGATCAAATCTTTTCTCCTTACAATATTGATATTAGATAATGTTAGTTTATGCATCATCATAGGCCTTTACATCTGTATCAGATGATTCAAGTAGTATGTAGTAGGACATTTCTTTAGTATGACTAAGGACCCCCATTCTCAAGGACCCACGATATCTGCCGCAACCACAAATATTCTATATTCAGAAGTATATTCTTTCCAATTATTAAATATGAATGATATAAATAATAAATATTACTTACATTCATACATCCAACATTAACCAAACATCAAAACATTGGAGTACGGATATAAGACCGAGGAAACGTTCGCGTTGCTCAGCCAACAGTTTAAGTATTTTATTTTGCCACGCGTAATTCTTTTTTCGTCATATCTCCTAAGATATTCATTTAAATTGCATGCTGTAAAAAGCAGTTATAATCTATATTAAATGCGTAAGCTAATTAAAGTATTTAAATTGATAAAAAGTATTACTATATACACATAAATAGCGTTTGAAAACACCCTATTGAATTTGATAATTTTTTTAGCGTTATTATGGGTACAGAAGGTTTTCCTTAAAAGATAGACATATGCTTTCGCGGACTTTTTTGAAGAACTATTAATAGGTAATGAACAATTCTTCCATACGTTACTTTATTGTACCTCACATAGTTAAGGCAGCGTTTTCATTTAAAGGTCGTCCGCTTCCGAATTCCTCAGCAAATTTAATCATATCTCATCCAATATACAGCAAATCCCAATAAATTATGCAAAAAAAGCCATCCTCTTGAACATATATATCTATTAAAAAAAAACCGCATCAAGATCGGTTGCGTATTTTTGAAGATATAAGCTCACATAGGGACATACATACAAAAATTACGACTTTGTTTTATAAGAAGTAAAGATAAAGAAGCATGTTAAATATAGAAATTATGTACGAATATTTTTAAACGGGGCGTGTATAATTTTAGTATGCCTCCCCAAAAGGCTGTAAGACAGCTCGATATCGACAATGTCGTAGTCTCGTTGCCTCCACAAGATACAAGTACACGAAATGGAAAGGGAAACAGGTAAATTTACCTATTTCTGTCCTTTATGCAAAGTGCTGTATGTATAGAAGCATGAAATGGTTCATAAATTATGCCAAGAATGTAACTTTTTCAAATTGTCGACGGCAAGAGAGATTACTTTTTGTCATTGTATTTTTTCTCTTGTTATATTATATTCTAAAGGCTAAAGAATTGATTGAAATGATTTAGTAGACTAAGAAATAATTTAATTAGATCAAAAACTAAAAAAACATGCTTGGAACACCTGAACATTTTTTAAAGTTATTGTATTATCATCGATCCATATTAAAATAAAAATAAAGAAATACATATTTATGGACTATTTACAAAACTTCCTCTGGTCCCAAACTAAGCTATATTTCTATGCTTGTATTATAGGTATCAGATTACGGATTTGTAACATAATTTATATATATTTTGTAACTAAATGTATTTTGTACGCAAGAGATACATTTGTGTGACGGATATGAACATCACACAAATGAATGTCCTGTGTTAGGATCGGAATCGCGACCTAACTAACAGCAGTCCGTTACGTGAAACACTGGACCACAAGGCCTGTCAAAGTTAGAAAGTAAATATTTATTATTTTGGCGACTTCGATTTTGCCATAACTTAGACTTTTGTGGGAGTAGAAATATTAAAAAGTTTTAATATTAAGAAAATGAATTTAAATTTTGCTTTTTCCTATTGTTTATCTTGGGTAAGTTGTAAGTATTTTAAAAAACCCTATTATTATTGCCTTTTTATGTACATATAAATTTAATTTGTTTAAAAATTCATATTATCTTATTTAACTTAGAAAGACAGAAAGAAAGATGATTGCATTACACCCCGCTATGATAGCTGATGTCATTCGTAATAAATTCTGGATATCAGTCATCGTGAACAGCATACAAATGCCATCATATTAATACCGAGAATACTATTATTTCTACTTACACCAAAGATCACCAACAATGAATACCGCATTACGAGACTTATGTTATCGACTAAACACACCATCCATCCATCAACCTTTCTCAGTCCACTGCTGGACATAGGCATCCCCCATAACAAAACTCAGAGTCGCGCAGCGTGCTATGGAGAGGGCTATGCTCGGTGTTTCCCTACTTGATAAGATCCGGAATGCGGAGATCCGTAGAAGGACTGGTGTGTACGACATAGCCCGAAGAGTTAGCACGCTGAAGTGGCAATGGGCAGGCCACATCGCTCGACGATCTGATAACTGTTGGGGACGGAAGGTCCTCGAGTGGCGACCACGAACCGGACGACGCAGCGTGGGGCGGCCCCCAACAAGGTGGACCGACGATATCGTCAAATACGCCGGGGGCCGCTGGATGCAGTTAGCGCAAGACCGCACGTTGTGGCGTTCTATGGGGGAGGCCTATGTCTAAACACACCAATGTTGGAGGAAAACGCGAGATGCGGAATATTGATAAATGCTGTTTCATTGGTCGTAGCAAAATGATACGCTAATCTCTACATTACGCGATTAGTGCATACGTTCGGTGTGCGTTAATGGCCTTATGTGCGGAATCTATTGGGATGATCTGTGATGTACCCCAAGCACGTTATAAACCACTGGCACGTAATGTACCGCAGGAAATTATTCATTAAACATAATATCTACAACTCAAATGTGCAATTACTATAGTAATGCTTACAGAGTGTTCACTTATATGGCCAAATACAACAGAATAATTATATTTGCCTATAATTTTAAAACTACATGATAATATACATAATTTTATCGACTGGTAGAGGCCAGAACTTCAAAATCGTTTCGACTCGCTGGAAACCACTGGCAGTATTGACGAGAGAACCGGCTTAGGTTCATCCCAAGGCTGTTTCGGGTGCGGTGGGTCGGAGAGTAGTCTTCATCATCCGAGCCCTTTCGGTTCGAAATTCTATGTTTAGGGTGCCTCGGACAAAACGGTGATCGTGGCCAGTATTAAATCTACTGATCACAGAGACGTCCCTAAACAAATACTTCTTTGTGACGTTGTCGGGGCTTCGCCAAGTCCATTTTCTATGAGGCTTTTTCGTAAAGAAAGAATTCATGAAGAAGAGCCCCTGTGCCTCGAGAAAGTTGACTAGCATTTAGCCTCTATTATTAAACCAAAATCGATCACTTGTTATTTTAAAATCAAAATAAATTGTTATTGACTTGTGCACTCAACTAGCAAGTAATAAATAAATCTATAACTTGGCGAAAGTGAAATCGACGCTATGAGAGCGGAAGCTCATTACGAGAATTGAAACGCTATATTTATTTGTATTGGCAATAACTTGATGAAATAAAATATCTTTTCGTTTATTTTCACGTTTCTTTCTGCTTATGAATTGTTTCTTTTCTAATTTCGTTAATTTCTGTATCTATTTTAAATAGAATTTATTTCGAAAATATGTAATAAAAAAACTTTTTTTCAGTATTGAAATTTTCGTGAGTTTGAGTCATCTTAAAAATATTTATATGTTACCGGCTAACACTCACTTTTATAGGATCGATGATCGACTTTTTCCCATAATATATTTCAATTAAGTAATAATTTTATATACCAGTCGGACACTGCAAAAAGTAAAAAAAATTGAGATTATTATACAGATCTACCAGATGTACAGTCGACGGCTACATCACTCAGTCGGGTTGAAACCACTTACATATCTATGTGTGCTTAAAAATTTATCTATGTGTGTTTATGATACAAGCTATACGTCATATGAAACGTCATTTTTCTATGAAGTATGATTTAGCCAGGCTAAAGATGCTTGTCCTCAATTTTAAGCGTCAATCCATAAAAATCTACATTTCACATAAACTATGAGGTTGCTAAGTAAGTAGCTATAATTACCTGTTGGTGAGTAAAGTGACCTCCGTGTGGTGACGGATTAAGAATACAAGTGTCACCACCCCATCTACTCCCAAGGGTGCTGTAAAAACCAGTTAAGGGATATTGCACACAGATAACATCTCCTGTGAGAGACAGAAAACTCGAAAATAAACCCTGTGCTAACACGCCTGGTCAGCGCGGCACAGGAGACCATAATCCCTCCAAAAGTAGAAGAGGCCCGTGCCCAACAATGGGACGTAAATGGGCTGAAGAAGAAGAAGAAGAATAAGTACCTATAAGTACTATTTATTTATAGCTCCGGACCTTTAGACAGACTTTAGAATTTTTTTTGCGATATAATACGGATAGATATAATAAATACAAATATTAAAAGTGAAAATAAGTGCTAAATACATCAGAATATGTCAAAATGTAATATAAGGATGTGGATATTTCATATAAGTCATACTTCGGTGTTCGTTCGTGAATTTCCGACTCTAGATTCATATGTAAAGATAACCGAGTGTGTCGGCGCGGCGGCACGACAGATTAGCAATTACTCGCAGCCGATTGCACGTAATTAACGTACTCCAACATTCATTTCCTTCACACATCTTCCCAACACATATAAGACATACAAATATGTATAATATCACAAACAATGGATAGTCTTATTTGTTTATTGAATACTAGCTGCTGCCCGCGACTCCGTCCGCGTGGAGTTTAGAAAATTTTCTCCGTTCTTTGTAACAGTTTTCACTACTGCTTCACTTCCACTGGTCGTAGCGTGATATTATATAACCTAAAGCCTTCCTCGATAAATGCCCTATCTAACGCTGAATGAATTTTTTAAATCGGACGAGTGGTTCCTGAGATTACGTACGAACGTACATTAAAAAGTAAACTTTTGAAGTCGATAAAAATAAAATCATATTCATATTACGTGGGTGTTTACAAGTCATCTTTACTTAATATAAAACATAATCATTATATTTGTATGTATATCCTTATGTTAGCTTATATCTTTAAATGTACGCAACAGATTTTGATACAGTTTTTTTCAATAGATAGAGTGGTTCAATAGGCTTGATTTTTTGTATAATTTGTTAGGGTTTGGTTGTTAAATTTCACTCCTTCGAAATTGCGGGCAACAGCTAGGTACCTACTTAAATATAAAACAGAGATTTTGCTTTATATCTCCTCTCCCACTTGTATGATACAAAATTTCTTGTTATTCTTTATTTCGTATAATAGCAATGGACAACGACAAGACAAAAGATCAGTTAAATCGCAAGCTCCTGATGTTAAAACATTCTGGTCACTTACATTGTTTCATCGTAAACCACATTACCGTAGCGAAAGAAACAGCCTCACAAAAACAATTTTATGTTTCTGTTTTGTTGTAGACATTGTTAAACGGTGTGTTTGAGAACGATTTAAATTGGCTCATCAACAAACGCCTTTTACGTAACGCCGCCCGTCGAGCCACGCGATAAACAGTCACTTCGAGGGTGAGCCTACACGTTTAATACCCACTGAATGTAAAGAGGGTGGGATATTTAATGAAGTCATTTATACAATTCTTTTTTGTTAGAAGTTAGAAATCACCAAATTTTTAAGAAAAATAAAGATTATTAATACCTAATAATTCTCTCAATTAAAAAAGATTTTAGTGCTAGGAATTGAAATAAGCAAATACTGCTTTAAGCTCACAAACACTTCCGCCATTGGAAAATGCCATGTTTTATATACAGGGTGGCGCAACAGAACGTGAATTAAATATGTATAGGCTAAGAAAATAAATACAAAATGTTGAAATAAAAAATAGGATGATTAGGTAATTAAATGTAGTTTATTTTTTAAAAATGACATCATCTAAATGAGGGCACTCTCGAAGACGGCACTCCTCTAAACGCGAACGCAGATTTGTGAAAACTCTTGTCGATAAATCTGGGGTGATTGCTGCCATTTCCCCACGGATATTTTCCTTTAGCTGACTGATGTTCCTCGGATTGTTCATGTATACATGTTCATTTTCATTTTCATGTTCCAAGACATGGTGACGTGACACTTGTATCCTTTTTGTCCGTAACCTGCGGGTAGATGGAAGTATGTGATGGTGAAAAAGTTACAATGGGGTCAGTACTTTTTCACACTCCTTTTATGGCCTTGTGAAGAGCAAAGCGATAAAGGGCTCGACACTACACGGCTATTTTGAATGATCCTTTATAAAATTGTTCAATAATTTTATTTGACAATGAAAAGTGCTTACCTGTGAAATATAGTGAAGGTACAAAATCGTGTTAACCCTAGATAGCTAACGTTCCTGGACTTCTATGATAAGCTAACCATTCGTCTTTTTAACGACCATTTTTCAAATGTGTTTTTTATTAAAAAAATATGTTATTTTATTTAAGTTTTTTATATTTATAGGAAATATGGGATGTAAATTAAAGATAATTAGAACAAAAATGAATATATATTTAATTTTTAATTACTAAATCACAAATTTAATGGCACATGTTTCATTGAGATCAATAAGGCACAACTTCTTACAACTACTAAATTAGGAACTATTGTTTAGAAATGTTTACTTATAATTATAGTATAATGAAGAAAAAAGATTAAAATTATCAGTGAGTATTAAACTACTTAGATTTTTTTGGCACAAGTTGGGCAAAAGTCAACCGTATGTTCGCCACAAATGGGAACTCTGCAACTATTGCAGTGATTCCTGGTCATGCGCCTTTTCTTATAGGAACACAAACTGCAGCTTTTCCTTTTCCTTGTTGAGACATTTTCATGTATTGTACTACTTCCAGAACCAGATTGCTCAAGATTTTGACCTTGACCTTCAGCGCGATCCTCATGGTTCAAACCCAAGACGTCTCTTATCTTGTCTTTCATTCTACGAGGCATTGTTGGTATTTCCAGTCGACGTTTTAGCCAAGGTTCAACAAGTTTTTCATGCAGTTGTTTCATATAGCTCCTTCGTGCCAGTGGTTTACCTCCAGAAACCAAAACATTATGGCAGTAGATGACGTAGGAGTTGATACTCGTTATATTGAGCATGCCATAAAACATACACATGGGCCACCGGTTAGTCTTACGATTACAAGACATATTTGAACACATCTGGTCAAATGTGTCTACGCCACCTTTTGTGGCATTATAAAATTCTATAATGTGTGGTTTTTTCGATGTTGGATTCACAGTCCCTTCTTCGTCACATGACGACAACAAATAAACCATTTTGCTTGGCTTCGGTTTAAATGATAGGAGTGTTAGTGGCCCATCATAACAAAACATGGAAGTACTTATCGCTCTACCTCGGCTGTTTTTTATTTCTTCCGGTATTTCTCTCTTGTTGGCCCTCAAAGTTCCAACTATTGTCAACTTATAAGGTTGTTGTAGCAGTTGTTTAGCTAATGGGATGGATGTAAACCAATTGTCTGTGGTAACGTTTCTGTTTGAGCCATAAATACTCCGTGTTAGTTCCTTGACAACATATTCACCAAGGGGCACTCCTCCAGTATTAGTTGCTTTTCCAAGATAAGGCATGGCGTCAACCATGTACCGGGTCCCACTGTCACACATCATTTCAATTTTTATACCATACTTGGCAGGCTTGTTCGGGATGTACATTCTAAATTTACACCGACCACGAAATGCCAGCAATTGCTCATCGATGGTAACGTTAGTTCCAGGAACGTAGTTGTTTCGGCATTGAATTATCAGTAAGTCCCATATTTTTCGGATCGGTGTGAGTGGATCAGACTGCAATGTTCCTATTCTTACAGCTCTGTCATCAAATCTAAGACATCGTATGAGGAAATCAAACCTTTCTCGACTCATACACGAGATGTATCGGGTTGCACAGAAAGACGTGTTGAACAATTCATCACTTGTAAGATGGTTATCTTTCAACGCAGCTGCCAATAATAACACACCGAAGAGAGCGTTGAGTTCATCTTTGCACGTTTCGTTTTGGGTTGATGTCATAGTCTCATAGCTTTGTTTTTTTATTGCTATTTCAGCATTGGTCCACTGCAAAATTTCCTCACATATTTCATCAGTCATAAAAGAACCAAATAAAACGAGTGGATCTGTTATGTTTCTGACTAAACGGGCTGGTCCTCTAGCCGTGCGAACGATATTCATCGCAGAAGTTCGGGAAGAAGTATGTCCTTTGTGAGTTGCCCACACATGACGATTTTTGCCACGAATATTAGGTTGAGGCAAGTGGATAATCCTGTTGGAAGCAAATGGTGAATCCTCACGGAGAGGACGAACATCGGAAGGTGACCTTTCTTGTTCCTGTTCAATAGCTAATGGTCTAGGACTTACTTGCGCATCTTCTGTGTCCGAGGGTTCATCGTGAAAGTCACTTTCAACGTCATCAGCCAACAAACCATCCTCATTTTCACTATCAGAAGAAACATAATTTGTGTTGATATAATCTTCATCATCTAACGCCCGAACTATGTCGTCATCAGTAATAAATCTTGCAGCCATTCTTCACTATCCACGAAATAACTAAAAAAAAAAAAGCAAAAATCAACTCAAAGCACGTAAGCTAAAAGTCACATAAGCTAACCATTCGTCAAAATGACGAGTATGCAGTAGGTATCACAAAAATAAAAGTACTTACCGGCTTAACACAACCACCACGCGACGCAGTCTAGCGGACACTAAGTTGGCGCGAAACCGCAAGTGTGTAGGTAAATCGATGAGAAAGGGAGACGGAGATATTTATTAGATGCTCGTCATTTTGACGAACGTTAGCTATCTAGGGTTAATTGCCTAGTTGTAGCTTCCAACCTATATTTTATAGCTTAAATTGAAACATTATAACGACTTGGTACCTTAGATACTGAGACGTTACAGCAATCTCAAGCCCTCAAGAATGACTATAAATTTAACTACTTACGTAGTGTAGCCCTTTATATATCACTAGCTGTTGCCCGCGATTTGGTATGCGTAATTGTAATCACTACAATATCTTTACTTATTATAGCCTATGTTACTCAGGGATACGGCAGCATTGCTGATGGAATTATTGATATCCGTCCAGCGTAAGATTGCTTCTTACTTGAAGTTGCGACGAGGAAGCCTTAGCAACTACTGAGGGTGGTCTTAGCGCATTAATCCAACAAGAGTTCACATTATAAGGCAACACCCGCTGTAAAAGTAAGAGAGCAATGCTCATATTCATTATGTACGCACACGGTCGTTTCTTAGTGTGCGTGAGGCGATTTTCGGCGGGGTGCGTGTAGTGGCGAATGAAATGGCGTTAAGAGGTAGTGTGAGTTATCACCGCACCTCGCCTCCGATCGCGATACGGCAGTATATTTGTTAAAGAAAACAGCGTATGTTAATGCCCGTGTTAGTTTAAAACTTGAAAAAGTGGCCTATGTGTACTGCTGTATGTATGTCAAAAAGGCTGCTAGATAGATTTTAACAAACAGTGCAATTCAATTAACAAATATGTACAAACTGTGTGTACGAAGAAGGTGTTGTGCCCTTATGTTTAAAGGCGATATAAACCCGTACCTTTTCATAAATCATGAGTGAAAGAAATCGAAATATCCCACCTTTTTATATTAATAATGGTGAAAGTGACATAAAAAGATGGATGAGGGTTATATTTTCGATCGAAAATATTTCTAACAACAAATTTTTATTTCTTTTTCGGTTTTTAAACTCACATGTTTATTACGCACTGGAATTTCTCATGACAATAGTATTAGAGTAACACCATGCTGGCCATGCGCATTGGTAGACATAGAATTTCGATTCGAGAAGGATATTTTCTTCCTTCCTTCACTATAGAGGCAGCTCTGCTGTGGAACGCACTGCCAAAAACGATTCAAAAAGCTCAATCTATCGTGTCATTTAATAAACTTGTAAAGGAACACTATTTGCAAACTATTTAATAATCCTACTTCTACAGTTAAGTCATTATGCGTATTTATTTATTATTTTTATTTATAGTGTGTATGTATGTATAGGTTTATGTATGTATATATATATTTGAATATTTTTATATGTGTATGTATATTTAATTTTAGGTAGGTTTAACTAGCATTTAAGTGTTTTCACTATTGTTTTTATGTAGTCGGTACACCACTTTACCCCAGTTCCAGATCAACTGAGTCCATCCAAAGGTTGTCTGGAAGAGATCGCAATATGCGATAAGACCGCCAATTGTACATGTTTTATCCTAATTTCGATATACATATAAGTGACATGTAAAATGTTTTGGTGTACAATAAAGTGTATTCTATTCTATTGGTAGTTTCTATTGGTGGTTTCTAAGGTTTCCGTACCAAAAGATAAAACGGGACCCCATCATTGAAACTTCGCTGTTCATCCGTCCGTCCGTCTGTCTGTCACCAGACTGTATCTCTGGAACGATGATACCTAAATAGCTGAAAATTTTCAGATAATGAATATTTTTTCAATATCAACTGATATGCAATCAGTTGATATTGAAAAAATATTCATTATCAACACTCTTTCGTACTTCTCCTGATTTTGGGGTCGGAGATATGACGAATAATTATATTCTGACCATAAAGGTTCGGAACCCTTTGTTTTAAAAGCTCCTAAACAAATAAAGAAAAAAAACCCTTTATTTGTCCAATTCGTACTTGACCGAATTTTTTAATTACTACCAATGTCACATTATAAGTACCTACTTCACAATATTTGAAAATTTCTATGATAAACGATGCAAGAATGTAGATGGAGATTGAAATCTCACGAAACAGGAAACATGTAAAATGAAAGTTTAAACAGCGTCAATACGCGTAACGTATTTGTTGGATTCTGTGAAATTGAGTTACAAAATGTTTTCGATAGAATAAAGTAAAAGTCAATTGAGCATTTATTTAATTTCCTTCAGACTTAACAAAATCTTAAAAATTCCTCATGTTATGCCTAGACTTGGTGACGAAAGAGCAATCTACTTAGGAAATATACAAAATTAAAAAGAATATTTAAAAAATTAAATAGGAAATCTAAATTAGTAATTTAAAATTATTAAGGTATTAAATGTTTCTAAGTTTTCATATTTTTTTCATTTTGTATATTTATTAAATCAAATTTCAACCCTAATAAATTGCAGGATGGCAGAGACTGTCATCCGGAAACTTTGAAAATTATTACACGCCGAGGATATAGATACTAAATTAACTAAAGTTTCCACCTCACCCTATAATACAGTTAACTGTACCTAGAGCTTTAATAAATTAAAATACTCGGTTTTCATAAAATACGGCACCCACACCAAACATTTTTACAGTAGTTACTATTAGGTATTTCTTTATAAATTAATTTTGATTAAGTACCTACTTGGGAGACAAAATAAAATCGCTAAGGTGCCTCAGTGAAACTAACATCATTGTCTAGAAATTCTACATAAATTAAACTACTCTGTACGGAATAAAATATGACGTAGTTAATAGATCGACGTCTGCTGCTAAGGTAAATATTAAAAGGAGTTACGATACTTTCACGAATCGAACGAATAACAAACAAACAAAACTATTATGAATACCCGGCTAGAAATATGAAATGAAAAGCAATCTGTATTTTCAGAATATTACGGAAGCTGAACTCGACGGCTAACATAGCGTAAAGTTAATTGATGTAGGAATGGAGTATGAAGTTAGCAATCTCCTGATCAATAATCCTAAACGGACAGTGCACTTATTTTCAATTCTTTTATTTTTAGTTTGATTCAAGACTCACTTTTATAACATTTTAGTTGCATTTGTTATATTTTGCGAAATGCCAACATTATAGATGTTTCACATATTTATGAAGGCAAAACACATTAGAAATAAAGCTACAAAACAATAGGTAATGAACGTTACTAGCGCATTAAAAATTATGATTATAATTTTAAATAGAAGTCGGGTAAAGAAATCTATCACCATTTGCTATCTGCCTTCAAAAGAACTCTCGTTGCAGAAGTAGGTAAAGACTGAAGCACGTCAATAAGTCGACAATAGAACTTGTCTTAACAACTTTTATTTTAAGGTCAAGAATCAGATTGCATTTAGTTTAGCCCAACTTTTACATAAAACTAAGGACTTTGCCGGTATACGAGTCTATACTAGGTAAGTACTGCTATCTGTTTTTAATTAATAATTATACGCCTTTGATTAAAAGTTCAGCAGTCTTATTAAATTAGAGAAACCTTCGAATTAGTTAAGTTTTTCATTCTAATTATTCAAACTAGCATAGGTATGTAAGAGATGAATTAATTAAATAAAGCGATATTTATATTCAAGTTAAGACTTTAATCAACAAACGTTTGAAACTTTTTCGATATGGCTCATCGAATCTTTTACTAAATTTAAATAAAATGCAAATTGCTATCTAAACTTTGTGCTTTATTTTTTTTAACATCTGTATTGTGTAAAGTTTTACAATAAAAGAGTTTTTAACTAGAAGCTAAAAAACTCTTTTTATTGTAAAAGTTGTAAAGCATTCATATAGAAATTATAGCTCGTTTTTAATTGAATTTTGTCACACTAATCCAACTAACTTTAATTATGCTAGTTTTTGTGTGTTCTCGCGCGTGTGTGCTTATGTGAATTGTGTGTTTGCAGGTATATGTTTTGTACTATTTGTTATTCCTTCTTCATTCTTTCGGTTTGGTTTTAATATTTTAATGAATTTTGGTACTAAGACAAATTACATTTTAAATAACTTTATAGATTACTTTTCAACCCCATAATATGCGGTGTTCATGTGAGATAATCGAATTATTATATGATCAAACCTAGATCGCTTAGATCGTGTATAGATCCCTATGCTTTTTTAGGGTTCCGTACCCAAAGGGTAAAAACGGGACCCTATTACTGAGACTTCGCTGTCCGTCCGTCCGTCCGTCCGTCCGTCCGTCCGTCTGTCACCAGGCTATATCTCAAGAACGGTGATAGCTAGAGAGTTGAAATTTTCACAGATGATGTATTTCTATTGCCGCTATAACAACAAATACTAAAAATAAAATAAAATAAATATTTAAGGGGGGCTCCCATACAACAAACATGATTTTTTTACCGTTTCTTGCTCGATACTAATAACGTTGCCTTATGTTGCATAGATAATGGTACGGAACCCTTCGTGCGCGAGTCCGACTCGCACTTGACCAATTTTTTATTATTAACATAACCAAATTAATTCTACTTATATACATTGTCAGGTGATAAAATGATATGTTAACGTTTTGCTCTAAGATAATGTTGAAAATTTATCAAAATGAAACTCTCTTGGTTTCAAAACCTCTTTGGAAGTGCTCCGTAAGTTATTCTTCACTGATTAGTTACGTCAACTGAAGTTTTCCTATGAAATACTAGTAATTTATAAAATTTGTAATGAGTTTAGTTGAGAATTTGTTTAGATATGCTGCGATTATTTTCACTTTATAATTTTCTATTAAATTCATCAATAACGTCTATTCTGGGAACTGTAGATTCCATTTTACAGGTGTAAACAGAGTTTTAGAGTTTTAATATTATATCTATACTTCTATACTGATATTATAAAACTGAAGAGATTCTTGGTTTGATTGTTTGTACGCCCTAATCTCAGGAACTAATGATCTACTTTGAAAAATTCTTACAGTGTTGGATAGTACATTTATTAACAAAGGCTACAGGCTATATAATATCATGCTGCAACAAATAGCAGCGGAGCAGCAGTGAAAAATGTTGCAAAATCGGGGATATTTTCGAAATTGCACGTGTACGTAGTCGCGGGCAACAGCTGGTATGGTATATTCCTTAATAAATAAACTGTTCAGTTATCATGGTTCCACCAGACCCATCTGTGACTAGCTATACGCGTTTAAATCCCTAAAAAGTAGTTTTATATGAACAAATGAGTCGAGTTAGAGAATATTAAATAAACATCAGTTTATCTAAGCAGGCATTGTTTCGAATATTCACCCATTTACACACTTATAAAAACAGGATAAGACTATCTTTATTATTTAACATTAATCTCAGCTAGTCAAAGAATAACGCAAGAGAAATTAAAGTACTCACTCATGGAAAAAGATACACAACGTTATTTGAACATTATTTATTCCAATATTCGAATGTACCACCTTGAGTGTGGCGCCATCTTGAGGGCGACAACGAAAGCAAACTTTTGCTAAAATATTGTGCCAAATTTGTTAAAAATTTTACTGTATTTCCGATGGTATTAGACTCATCTACAAACTCAAGCGCTATAGGTTTTATTTTATAATTATTATTCCAAAATCGTTTTAAATATAATATTACGAAAGCAAAATACTTTTATTTAAATGTATTCGATTTGATAAGTATTTTAAGCTTTAAAATAATATTTATTTTGTGCTCTATATTATGTTTAATTTCACTTAACTTTATGAGTGTTTCATTTGAGTTTTATCACCGCTGATTTTCTTCAAAAGGCTCAAAGTATTTTAATATAAATTACCTTCTGTCTTTACAAACGTTCAATATGTTAACTGATATTTCTAAAAGACACCAATTAAATTTCATAGCTAACCCAAATTGTTAGCTGCCAGTATCATTCTTAAAAAAAAATTACTTCTTTTATTCCGATATTCAAAAGTAACTTGATTGAGGCACAAATCTAATAGAAATAGGTCTGTCGTTATAGTCCAGTCAAATTACGGCTGAGAATGGGAAAAATAATCACTAAAATACCTAGTTTGGGAATTATGAAAGATCGATCGGGGGGTGTATTCTGAGCTTATATTCCAATTTGAGGGAATCTAGGGAGGTCAGCTCAAGGTCATTTCGATGAAAACGCGTTTAATTCGATATCTCGAGAACGGTTAGTGTTAGGCAAAAAATTGTGGAGACCTTTTCTCTTTTAAATTAAATTTACTAACTTTTTTATCCGAAACTTTTTTTTATCATCAATATTTTTCAATTTATTGCTTCTGATACGCAAAAATTTTACTTTTTTCCTCCCTTTTTTTTATTTTTCGCCATTTTCTCCCCAACCGTTAAATTTTATTAAATTTTACCCGAATATGAAAGTGTTGCTCTTTTAATTATGAACAACTTTATATGTAAACTTTTTTCTGTAATGCCAATACCTTCGGAGTTATATATTACTTTACCGAGCGAAATCCGTGCCACTGTCGCAATATCATCGACATCAGTGGGTATTTAGTATTTGAAAGAAAGATTAAAGTATTCCATGATCATTTATTAGCCAACTTACCTGTATCAAAAGGTGAATCGATTAAACTATTAAAAAATTGAACTTCATTTAAATATTAAATATTGTAATAATTGAAATATCATTTAATTAAATAAAATAACAATTTGACGAGCCTCGTGGTTGAGTGGTTTATGTAACGGACTGCTGATCAAGAGGTTGCGGGTTCGATTCCCGCTCGGGACAATCATTTGTGTGATTTTTCTAATTGTCATACAAATGTTTGTACTGCGTCTGGGTGTTTCTATGTATTATAAGTATGTATTTACAAAAGAAAAGTAGTATATGTATTCTATCCGTATTCTGGTACCCATAACACAAGCATATCAGCTTAGCTTGGGACCAGAGGACGTTGTGTGTAATGTCTGTGAATATTTATTATATTTATTATTTATTTATTTAAATATTGTACTTTTTCAATTTGGGTATTTTTTATTCCATTCGATGGGATAATAATGTGAATAAGGATTAGAAAAAGAAGTAAACGAATAATTGAAACTGTTTCACACTTTTATTGATAAAAAAAGGTCATAAAATTAGTAAAATTAAGTACGTGAGGTCGATGAAAGTGAATCGTCAATATTAAAGGGCCACACTAATGCACGCAACAGTGTGTCTGTGAATACGCGTCGCGACAGTGGCACGGATTTCGCTCGGTAAAGTAATATATAACTCCGAAGGTATTGGCATTACAGAAAAAAGTTTACATATAAAGTTGTTCATAATTAAAAGAGCAACACTTTCATATTCGGGTAAAATTTAATAAAATTGAACGGTTGGGGAGAAAATGGCGAAAAATAAAAAAAGGGAGGAAAAAAAGTAAAATTTTTGCCTTTCGGAAGCAATAAATTGAAAAATATTGATGATAAAAAAAAAGTTTCGTATAAAATAGTTAGTAAATTTTATTTAGAAGAGAAAAGGTCTCTACAATTTTTTGCCTAACACTAACCGTTCTCGAGATATCGAATTAAACGCATTTTCATCGAAATGACCTTGAGCTGACCTCCCTAGATTCCCTCAAATTGGAATATAAGCTCAGAATACACCCCCCGATCGATCCTTCATAATTCCCAAACTAGGTATTTTAGTGATTATTTCTTTCGGTAATTTGACTGGACTATTAAGCCAACGTATCAGTTACCGTTTGGGGTTTGTGTAAACTCAGCAATTTGGGTATTTATACTAGTCTTAAGGATTTTGTGGACATTGTCTGTATGGTGACGGATTTAGGAGCTCAATTTAGGAATTCAGGGAGCACTGAAACAGGAAAAGAATCTTCTTTGAAAGAAGAAAACCTCAAAATGAATTCAATACCTGTTCATTAATATTACAACTTAAAAATGGTTTACTTCAATTCATTAATTATTATAAATAGCTATTTATATGCATTATTTCGATCAATAATAATTATCTGTATGTATATTATAAGTATGTATTTACAAAAGAAAAGTAGTATATGTATTTTATCCGTATTTTGGTACCCATAACACAAGCATATAAGCTTAGCTTGGGACCAGAGGACGTTGTGTGTAATATCCGTGAATATTTATTATTAATCTTGGATAGATGATAGATACGTACGCAGTTAACAAAAACTTGCTTAAATTTAACGTATATTTTCACAACAATTTAATAATTTAAAATGTTAGATATAAAATTGCATTAACTTTTTTAATCAACGTAAGAGATGTCAAATTGGTACGGCAACACATAAATCTCGTGTATTTTGCTTTATATTATTTTAAAAATGCTATTAGTTTCATTGTACAATTCCAATAAATATTTTTAACAATTTAGTTTAACGTTATTCCAATAACATAATTGAAGTAGAATTAAGTATTACATAACATCCTGTGTGAGAGACGGAAAACTCCGAAATAAACCCTCTGCCAACACGCCTGGTCAGCGCGGCATAGTAGACTATAATCCCTCCCAAAGAGGCCTGTGCCCATCAGTAAGACGTAAATTGGGCTGGAGAGAGAGAATGAACCAGTGGCTGGACAGGGCCCCGAGTCGGGTGTTTCAATGGTGTCAGAATTGTACCACAATGGTACCATTATGGTGCAATTGTAAAGTTTTTGGTAGTCTACTATTAATGTCTTGTCATAACGACTTCATCATTACAATTGTCAAAGTGACATAAATTGCTAGTCTCGTACACAATTGCTTCACAATTGCCATTCAACACATTCAATGACTGAAATGTTTCGGTAGTCTGCTATTTTGAATTTGACAGTAATATTTTGAAATTGTCCTGTGTCGACAGATTGCCATAAATAAAAAATAGATAGATAGAAATATTAGAAATTGTTCTTTGTAATTTATTGCAATTTACTAATCTCCTAAACTTCACATTGCTTTTTATACTAATAAATAGTATGTACAAATATATCTAAACGAAGTCTAGCATGATTAAATGTTTAAATTTATTAGTAGTTTTTCGAAAATCACTTCGACTAACGCATTTTTTAAAAACGGCAACACATACATACCATTCTAACACAATTCATAGATAAAAGAGACCGAAAATTCAATGCATAGATAAAAGAGCGACAATTCTATTACCATTGAACTTCTTCCAAACTACGCAACGGATTTTAATGCGGTTTTTTTAATGCATAAAGTGGTTAAACTTTTTGTATTACTTGTTAAGGTTTAGTGTATATTTCCTATACCACCAGTACGAAGTTGCGTGCGACATCTAGTACAAAATTAAACCGAATTTTTAAGAAAACTGTTTTATTGTATTGTGTCCGCTTGGTTTGTAACAGGGTTATGATTTGTATTGATTAAACTGTTCAGGTTCAGGTACTTTACGTTTTACATAATGTTTGCTTATTACTAAAGCATGTACACTTGTGCCTACAATACATACACACTTATGCCCATTTATAAAAAAATAAAAACTTTAAAAGGTTCTACATTTACTTATCCATTATAAAATGTTCTGGGTGAATGTAGAATCACTGCAAGAAATTTTTATTTGGGCATAAGTGTGTATGTATTGTGGGTATGCATGAATAGGAACCTATTATATGCATGAATGGGTACCTTTATTTTAATACATGGGATATAACACCAGTAGTCACTAGCGAGCTATCAAGAGTGTCAAATGACTTCGGGCGACACGAATTTCGTCTACTGGGCTCTCTTTTTTAGAATGAACTAATTAAAACTATATTATTTTTGAAAAGAAATCAACAAGTATAAAATATTTCCCCAGTAATAAAAATATTAAAGTCAGAAAATCCGTTATTTACAGGGACTCTTGAAGTATCGTTATAACGTATTATATATTTTATAAGTACCCTTTTGCAACGGTCCACAAAATGTATTATATTTCGAGTACATTTCGGACTTAAGAACCTAATGTGTACATTGAATCCCCAAGTATCTTTATCTTTGTTTTGTTTTCCATTGATTTCTATTATTTTATTAGAAGACATTATTCTTACTAATTCATAAGTGCATAATCCGGATGTTAACACAATAATATATACAATAATTTTAACGAGCTTAAGTGTTAATGTGTGGAACGAAACGATAGCGCGATTTAAAAAACGTACAGCGTCATCTATTGAGCAGAAGAGTAAACTTCTGTTTGTTAAGAATTGATTTCTAACTTTTACGCGAACGAAGTCGCGGGCAACAGCTAGTAATGAATAAAATTTATTATGAATGCATGCATCACCGGAATATCATACTAGAAATCCGAAATTAAGAGTAAAGTTTGTAAAATGTTAATTAACTCTGATGTTATTGTTCCGATCCTAAAAATGTTTTTAGTATTATGTATTTACTAGCGTCGCACGTCGTGTCGCACGGTTCCTTTCAAAATGTTCTAGCTGTGCGGGGCTGTGTACGTTATACTCATGAACGAGCCTCGCTTTCTGCTGAGACTGGTCGACTTACGCTAACAAGGCAATCTTATTTTTATGTTAGTTCAGGCATCATTCTTACACCCCACAACAATGTAAAATAATATTGAAAAAGAAACGAAAAGGAAAGAAAAAGAAACAAAAAAATCCATGGAATTTCTTGTCTGTTCTTCTCCATAGGATTCGCGTTTGAAACAGACACCAAGCTTCTGACGTTTTAAAAGAGCTTGTAAAACATGCCAATTTAAAAATAAAAAAATTACTTTTACTTTGACTAGCCACAGTCACCAAGAGTGCTAGAGCTAAAGTACAAGAAGCTGTACACTTATTATGTCTATGTACCTAATGAAATCACATAGACAAATATATCACTATTTAAATAAAAATATCCATCTATCCATCCATCAGCCTCTCTCCGTCCACTGTAGGACAATGGTCTCCCCCATAGAACGCCAAAATGCGCGGTTTTGTGCCGCTTACATTCGATGTCCAAGTCCAAGTCCAATGTTCAAATCCAGGAAAAATATTATGTGAAAAACGAAAATTGAATTGACTTACAAATGACATTTGACGATTGAAATTTGATTGTTAAATTATTTTCGACTTTGACTCGAGTCAAATTAATGAAAGTTTTATTTAGGGAGTAATTGCTCAAATTTTTTGAAATAGTTATAATGAATTGGTTTATCAACAGATTTAGGCGCGTTTTTTATTTTCCAATAACTTGGCGCTTTATTCTATAGATTAAAAAGACGTAGGATTCCGAGAATAAGATTATTTATATAAAGATTTTTCTTTCTGTCACTCTAAATTTATATCAAAAGGTTTCTACTTTCTCTTCAACATTTTGACTGACATTTAGAAAGTTTTAGTAATTATTATATACACGAAAAATCGCTGTAAAAACGATCAATGTATACATTATGTTATAAAAGTTGGAAGCTTGTCATCTCGATCAGTATATTTTTAGAACTTACAACTCTAATAAGTTAGATATTTTTCTTATACATACATATTACATACATAAAGCTTATTTTTTTAAATTCCCATACCTACTCTATGCAATCGTTTATTAAAATATCAAAAGAATAGATATTTATTAGATATTTGTGACCAGACGGAGTGTCTATAACTACATCATTTACCCGGCTAGATGCTATACGTCATATGAAACATTATTAGTCTAAGATACGTAAATTTTTTACAAAATTGAACGCGTACCCGTTGTTTGGTAAATCAGTGGTTAATAGATTATACTCTCTTCTCTTCTCCAGCCCATGAACGTCCCACTGTTGGGCACGGGCCTCCTCCACTCTGGGAAGGATTATGGTCTACTGTGCCACGCTGACCAGGCGTGTTGGCACAGGGTTTATTTTCAAGTTTTCCGTCTCTCACAGAGGATGTTATCCCTGTACAATATTCCTTAGCTGGCTTTTACAGCACCCTGGGAAGGCAAAGGGGTGGTGACACTTGTGTTCTTAATCCGTCACCACACGGACAGATGAGATAATACTATTCGGCTCTTAAATGACGTAAGCATGTTGTTTTATAAACTTCCTATTAGGTACTAAGAAGATAAATTAACTCTTTGCTAAAGTCACCTCTGTATAATAATTTAAAGAACTCTCGCTTCTTGAGCAAAGCTAAGTACCTAAAGCCTCACAATTTACTATTAAAATACTTTGAACATTAATTAATTTAAGCCACAAAGGCAATTAACTTTTAGCAATAATAAATAAATAATTGGTATAGCTACTTCGGACAGAGGCAAGCGAGCCCGGTTAATGTTGCGTAAATATGATGTAGTGTGCTATGACGTAGCGTATGACATTTTTGAGAAATATTTCCTTTCTATTAGAAATTTTTGGGTAAGGAAAGAGCTTGTTAATATTTTTAGGATACATATTTGTGATGGAAGTCAATATCTTTTCAAAAGATAAAGATAAATTTCTTTAACAAAGATTAAGATCTTAACAATATTTTAGCATTTATCACAGGCTTTCAAAATGAAAACAGGCAACTTGCTTGCAAATTTTTTAGGTTCTTTAGACGCGTAATATTCTCTTCTTTAGACGCGTAAGGGATATGATGATAGTAATATTTTACGATACATGAACACATAAAATACTCTTACTCAGAGGTTAGTTGTAAATATACACCATCCATCCCTCCGTCAATTAGCCTACTAGACGTAACATCTACGTAAGTACACACACTTTTGTGTCTATCGGTCTTATTCATAATGACTTATCGGAGTTTTATATGGAGATTTTATCGGAGAGATAATAAACGTTTTAGTGTAAAAAGACCATTATGAATCGCGAAAATTGTCAATACTTGTTTAACATCCGATAAATCAGTATGAATAAGGCGGTATGTCTTTTACGTAGGTATTTCTATGCACTATTCTATTACCAACCACCGAGTCGGAACTGCAGCTATTCATAGTGTCATTTAATACGCGAAAATGCAAGTAACATTTTCCAATAAATTGGACGAGCAGTGCGATAATAATACAAGCATATAATCACAACGAAATGTGCATTTAACGAACTTGAACAGCTAGTGGACGCAATAATAATGGATCCATAACCTCTATACCAGAATTCAGTCAAAAATTTGTCATTATTCATTCAATTAAAAAGTAAAGTATACCCAACTTATTTGTATAAAACTACGTTATCCCAAAGATTTTATTGTTTTCTCGGACCGTATTTATATAATAAAACTAACTCATTTCAAACTAAAGACTGTTTTAACGTCATGGTTAAACTACGAACAGTCTGAAAATTTCCTCACCCCCTTAGGTAATATTATCTGTCAGCCTAGATAGTAGGTGCACTAACTTACATTATCTTAGCATACAACTACACACGTAAATTCACAAACACACGCTCACACAAGAAACACGCATAACCTTACTAACTTATATGAATGTTTACACTCTTCTCTTTTCTTACTCTGTTGAATGTATGTACAATGAAATATATAAGGGGTGAGAGCCTGGTAATCTGCAACACAGGTCTATCTACAACAGATACCAGTCTCTCACAAATTGAATCTCTAGCAATTGTTACTTTATATTTTGTATGTAAATGTTTGTGAGAGAAAATAAATAAAATAAATTGAAATTGAATTGAAATTATAGCTATTAAATGATTTACTCGTCAATAATTAATTTCACTACAAAAGGCTGAGCTTTGTAGGCGACCGCGTTATGGTTTTTAGTTTTTTTTTTCACACTGTACACATCTAGATACGAAGTTAAATTACTTCGCCAAAGCAGAAAAAAATATTGTCGTGATAGTTTTTCAGTGTGTCATAGAACTGCTCCGATTGTAGGATATCACTAGGTCTTACTTTCCTAGCCCTATTTATATGTATGGTTTTTATGTTTTATTTATTCGTAATATGAAGTTTATATTCGTTTAGTTATACCTATAAATCTTTAAAGTCCGGATAATAAGTATATTTTTATCTGTTACACAATTATTAGTAAACTGATAACGCAAACTTCGTATCACCGAAGTTGTGAGTCGTAAGATCATGATATAATCAGAGGGGGGTTTGTAATCGATTAATTGAGTAACGATATTATTTAACTTATAGATTACCAAACCTACTCGCTGCGTGACGGTCAAGGTATGTCTACAATTGGAACTAATAATCGATAGACTGTAAATTCTTCTATCTCCTCAGAATTAACGAGGTTTTTATTGGGTACAACCGGCTCTCATAATTGAGAAATCATAGGTCTACTAAGCTACGCAAATGGGTCGGTATATTTAAGTTCTGATTTTAAATTTGATAATGTATGCCAACTCCCATGTACTCTATTTTATGCGCCTCATGCCATATTGATAGTGAAATCGTTTACGGGTTCTGTTTCTGCACTGTACAATTATGTATTTTTGTGGGATGAACACAGATATTGGAATTGCGTCGGGATAGCAAACTTTATGTAGTATGTAGAGAGAGAGAGAGAGAGAGAGAGAGAGAGAGAGAGAGAGAGAGATAGAGACAGAGATAGAGAGAGAGTTCTGTATATGTACATTTCCATGACCAAAATCAAATACCCATTCTAAAAATTAAGCTTGGTTTGAGCCTATAGAACTTTGTGTGAAATATCCCTGAATATATTGTTTAAAAAGAGTAATAATAAGTGATGGTTTTGATTTGGTGGTGGTAATGTCACTTAGGGAATACTCGAATGTACTCGTAAAATTGCGGTAACTCTGGGCTTCTGAACTTACGAACCTTACCTCTAAATGCTTTTAAAATTTAACAAGTCCCTAAAATCCATTTTATTGCACGCACTTTACCCTGTTTATATTTTATTCTGACAACGCTTTTAACTGATTCTACATTTGCTCATAAATTGTACACTCAAATATATGAAATTTAAAATACTGAATTGAAATTTTGTACAGCGGTCGGGCCCCAAGTCTGCTAATACAATGTTGACACAATGACAGCTCAATGGCACCATTATAGCGCCATAGTAGGATCATCTGTGACAAAAATCAAGTTTGGTGACATTATGACACCATAATGGTGCCATAATGGCGGAATTTTATGAAATTTGGTAGTCTACTATTACTTTTTTGTCATAATGACGCCATAATGGCGTCAGTGACTGACCATTATAACAACATTGTAATATGATTGTAACAGCAGAATTAGCAGACTTGGTCCCCTGTACATTGCAAATATGTGGGATTGCTTACATGATTTTGGTTAATTTTGATGTTCAATAAATTTCCCGTTCATTCATTTAATTTTATCGATATTTTGTTTTTCTTCCCAATCACGCGCGTCAGTATCAGACGTGTTGGTATAGGGTTTATTTTCGAGTGGTTCGCCTCTCATTGATTATGTTTTGTGTTTTATATTATCTTGGCTTGTTCTTACAGTATCCTATGGGAGCTGCTGCTGTAAGAACCAGCTAAGGGATATAGCAGTTAACATCAACTATGTGAAGCGGACGGAAACCTCGAAATTAAACACCCAACACTGATCAGCACGTCATAGTTGATCAAATACCCTCCCAAAGTGGAGGAGAGCCATGTCCAACATTGGGACATTAATGGAGAGAAAGAAGAAGTATAATTATTATCCATCCATCCATCCATCCATCCATCCATCCATCAGCCCTTCTCCGTCCCTCCCGAGACTCCCTCAGAGGCTCCCCCATAAATCGCTACAACGTGCGGTCCTGCGCTGATTGCATCCAGCGGCCCCTAGTATAATTATAATGTTGCCTAAATAGTAATATCAGAAAATATCACACCACACCTCGGTATTGTTTATTGTGTCTTATAGAAAGGAGGATAAAAATAAACATGATTCCAGTGGATGTTATTACATACTAATATGGAAAGCTCATTTATATTCTAAGCACGTATTTTTACATGGCTATTTGGGTTTTATTTATGTGAATGTTGTGCTTGCTGGGTTTTTGTCTTTAATAGATCTATTAAATCTTGTATAGACGATTTTACACACTATTCTTTGTTTATTTTTTTAAATATACAGATCTTTAGAGCTTTCTTTGACGGGCCTCGTGGTCGAGTGGTTCATGTAACGGACTGCCGTTCACGAGGTCGCGGGTTCGATTCTCGCTTGGGATAATCATTTGTGTGATATTTATAATGTCATACAAATGTTTGTACTACGTCTGGGTGTTAGGTATGTATTTACAAAAAAAAAGTAGTTTATGTATTATATTCGTATTCTGGTACCCATAACACAAGCATATTAAGCTTAGCTTGGGACCAGAGGACGTTGTATGAAATGTCCATGAATATTTATTAATATAATGTGACAGGCATTGGTGTAAATAGTAAGATTGACTGATTCTATAGACTTAGACGCGGTATGTCGGTGACGGATTAAGAATACAAGTGTCACCACCCCTTTTTCTCCTACCTACTTTATATTTTATATAGGTATGTAAGTTACAATATTAAACTAAACCTACATTCTAGTAAGCATCTACTAAAATTTGAGGCTACAATACCTATTTAAATCGTAACATATCCTTTTTCGAACTTGCAAAAATCAACCCCTATCAGACTAACAATAATGAGAGGTTAACCTTGACCTGTCGTTGGGATATGACCTGTCATTGAATCTAAGTATTTGAATAATTTAATATAAGCAACGTCGGGAGCTGGCTCTTGAAAAATTAATAACTTTATGCGTTGCATATTTAATAAATGTCTTGATGAACTAACTATTTTTTCATAGTAAATTTTTGCTCGGTATCTCTGCGTAATGAACTAAAATTAGCTTTAATCGATAGCCTATCGACTACACCAATTTATTGACTTATGCAGTTAGTACTGAATTTTTTCATTACAAAAGTATAACGTTAATTTGATTTTTGTATTAGTGTAATAATCTATGTAATGGAATATTAGAAAGTGATTTTCACCAACTTGCGGAAGTCGGATTGATCTGCAATTTTTTACTTTATTAAGAACCGGTTACAATAAAATAATTTAAAAAAAATATTCAAAATGTTCAAGCGTGTATTTTAGTTTTTAAACTAAGCAATTATTATAACTCCTAGTAGTTTAGATTGAGAGAAAATCGAGAGAAAAGAGAAAATAGATAGATAGAAGTAAAAATATAGATGTTGATTGTTACTTACTACATGTTTTTTTTTAACTAATGCTATAATTAAGGCCTACCATTAAATAGACACCTATATAATGTAACCATGAGTTGGTAAGATACCTAATACGCGTGGCATATATACATAAATAAGAGGACACTTACTGTGGTTGAGAGGGTATAATCTGAGCCGGAAACGACGTCTTTGTAACAGTAAAGCCGAGCGTTAAAGATTATGCTAAAACTCTTGCGATAAACCGACGTGAGCATCACTCACTACTTAATGTTGAATATTCTTATACATTGTTGGAGTAAGCATTATATAATATTAATAGCTTTTGCCCGCAACTTCGTAACCGTAGAATTTAGAGTATTTTCCCCTTTTTGCAACATTTTTCACTGATGCTACGTTTCTATTGGTCGCAGCGTGATGTTATATAGCCTATAGCCTTCCTTGATAAATGTACTATCAAACACCGAATTTTTTTTTCAAATAGGACCAGTTGTTTCTGAGATTAATTGAGGTTTTTAATATTAGTATAGTACATATATATGTAAAGTAAATTAAAGTCCGCCTTACTGTATTATTAAATACGTAACATTCGACGACGATTAAGAATACCAATCTAGTTCCTCTACAGGGTGCTTTGAAATAAAAACTTCTTGTAGAGAAACTGGTATTCCTAATCTGTCACCGTGGATAAAATTAAACTGGACAGCTAAGTATGAGGGAAGGATAATCCAGAACCAAATTCCATCCGAACAAGGCTGGTCAGCGTGGCATTGAAAAACATCAGTGGAGAAGGCTCTTGTCCAACTGTGGCACGTTAAGAGGGTACTATACTCCTAATTTAGGTATTTGCTTTAGGTATTGCTATCCCTATTCCCGAGCACCGCGCTGAAAGGGACAAATATAGCTGAAGCAGACTTTATCTACAAATTCTTTGAAAAAAATACGTTTCGTAGTCTCCTTTTTTCCCCGCGAAAATTAAACCGATAAAAATTTTTTTTAAACTGACATTTGTATAGCAAAACAACGTTTGCCGGGTCAGCTAGTATATATATAAACTCAAATTTTTCAACCAAAGGTTTTTCCATATGAATGAAAATGAATTCACAAGTTTAAAATATGAACGGTATTGATGTAAGTCTATAGGGTCGTGGGTTAAAACCAGCTCACTTTTCCTGCCTTACTAGGTTTGTTGGAATCATTTAGGTAAGTATTTTCTGCTACTGTACTTACTTTATAACGTGTTTGATTGTCTAGCAGCAAGAATTTTCTATCACATATCTCCTGATTGTACCAATGAGAAACCCATGTAGATGTATTTATGTGTTTTGTATCACAATATAGACAAACCGCGAACGTGGATCGCGGAAATGCGCGTAGACAACTTCTGAATGACTGCACCAAAGTTAATAGTTTTTTGTTGTGTTTGTTTTAATCAGGACTAAAATAAACATATCAAGATCTATAATATGTAGTTAGTCACCCTATGAATAAACCTTTTGTTTTATTTCTTTACATTTAATCAAAAACATAATCATATATCTCACTGTCTCATTTAATCAAATCACGGCTTTAGATTTAAAAGCCGCAACTTTATATTTCATCTCATTGAGCCTACATAAATGTATGAGAGCTAAAATATATATTGTTATGCCGGTATACCCTCATTAAACCAAAGTATATTTAACTTATTTAATATATTCCCAGGTACAAAGGGAACGTGTGATCTGCCCTAAGGGTAAGTTACATTCTAGTATTTATATTGTATTTTTTTATTCGACGCCTGTTTATTTTTGTGTATTTTTCACTTATGAATTTCTAGCTGCTGCCCGCGACTTCGTACGCGTGTTTAGAAATCAAACCATAACAAAAAAGATTACTATAGCTCTCCATCGATGGCGTTGTACAGTTTTTTAAATCGCATTAAGGTTTTGTTATAGACATTAACATTTAAGCTCCTCAAAATTTTGTCACTTCATGAGTATGATTTCACAATTATAAATTAGTAAGGATTTATTAAATATCTTTCGGTGGTGAAATTTGCAATTTTGTGTATCAAAAGACCTTGAAACATGATGAATCGATGATATCGTCAAGATGATATAATCAAGATGGGAGAGGTTAAGTAGCGTAGGACTACCTGGCGGAATAAGATGAAGGTATATGTCCAGCGGAAGGCAGAGAAAAGCTGAAGGATAGATTAGAAAAAGTAATAAGTGTATTGTTTATATTGTGTCTGGATTCTGGGACCCATAGCATTTAGCATTACATAGTTTGGCACAAGAGAATGTTGAGTGGTATGTCCGTGAATATTTATTTAATTATGAATTCAGTAAGTTCTAAAATTGTCAATTATAAATTACGCTACGTCACGTCGTAATTTGTTGACGGCTGAAGTAAAGAGTGCCTTTAGAAAATTATGCAAATACGAGTCACACACATGTTCCTGTCATTAAAAGCTAACGCTCTGTTAACCTTTTGGTGTACCACTTTTTACTCTCTTATTAAACTTAAAAAATGTATATAAAAACAAGAATTATAACACAAGAATACAACACAGTAAATAAATGAGGTTATTTTATGTTGTATTATTGTAGAGAGGCTTATTTAAGGTACGCCTCACTTGGTTTAATGAGTTTTAAATAATAAATACCTACTATACTATTATGAGTTATAAATAATAAAAGAGGTTGTAATAGTTACTCGAATAGAATAACTTTATTAAATAACTTTATTTTCTAAGATTAAGATACCTAAAAAAACAATGTCACAATCAATAAGAAATTATGCACAAAATAAACTAACCTCTTGAACCAATCTCAAAATCTTGAATTTAAAAAACATTCCATTAAAATCCGTTGCGTAGTTTTGAACATTTAAGCTCACTTATGGTCATGCATACAAAAATAACGACTTTCTTTTATAAGAAGTATAAAGATATTGTACGTACACGATTGTGAGTCAGTAGGAAGCATTCGACAATGTGTGAGACACGATAGTTTGAAAAAGTTGTTCAAAGTTTTAGTACAGACTTTATCTTCGTGTCTAAGTTAAGTTCCTGCTTAAATAGGCAACTTTTCTGTGCAGTATTTAGATTTCTGTATTATACGAATTATAAGACATACTAGCTGTTGGCCGCGACTCCGTCTTCGTGGAATTTAGAAAATTTTCCCCGTTTTTGCAACATTTTTCACTACTACTTCGCTTTTGCTGGTCGTAGCGTAATGTTATATAACCTAAAGCCTTCCTCGATAAATACCCTATCTAACACTGAATGAATTTTTCAAATCAGCCCAGTGTTTCCTAAGATTAGCGCGTTTAAACAAACAAATAAACAAACTCTTATAATATTAGTAATAGGCATTTTTATGGCTAGCTGAACTTACCAATATTATTCAAATCCATACTATAGGTAATATAGTCCGTGTGGTGGACGGACTAAAAGAATATAAGTGTCACCTCCCCGTGTCATGCCCACGGAGGTTGCAAGAACTTACCGAGGGAACCACGTCGCATGACACCTGCGCATATACCCAAGAAGGCTTGACACCTGGCAGGCCCCGATCGTAAAATCAGCCAAATACCATTGCAACATGAACAAGTAGTCGTGTTGCTCCAACCCCGAATAATGGGAAGAAGGCAGAAGAATTCAAATCCATACTAATATTTCTTGAGTATTTTTGCGAAATATTATATGGTTTACGAAGAACTTAGTCATAATTTAAGTAAGATACAGTTTATGGATGTAGTTTATTCCTCACATATGAGAATGAACAGGGTCAAAGAGTTCGGCGATTATATTATCTTACAAGCTGATCTTATTACGAATCACTAATGAACCATTAAGAACATATCCTTAGTAAGGTGATTTAAGATATTCTACTTAGTAGTTACCTACGTTTTCTAACTTAAAAGATTTAACATAAATAAAACTACTTTTTACGGATTTAGACGCGTATATTTGTTTTAATTTTAGCCTGACGTTTCGGAGACTTTACAGTCACCATGGTCAAGGGTGAGACTGAGCTGTAATGTGTCTTCTACGATCAATTTTTACAGGGTTTACCCATATTCGATTTTAATTTTACATTGACCATAAAGATAGACTTTTACCATAGTTCATAAAAATAGTTCATAGTTTCTAAAAAAATATTCTAATTTAAATTCTAAAATAATGTTATTGATTTTATGTAGTCTGAGCACAATGTAATATGATATAGTTTATGCTAAAAGTCTATCTTTCGTGACCATGGTGACTGCAAAGTCTCCGAAACGTCGGGCTAAAATTAAAACAAATATACGCGTCTAAATCCGTAAAAAGTAGTTTTATTTATGCAAATGAGTCGCGCAAGTGTTAAAAAAAAAAGATTTAACATCTTAAACATTTTAAATACCTGTATTTACAAAAGAAAAGTAGTATAAGTAGTTTATCCGTATCTGGTACCCATAATACAAGCATAGAAATATAGCTTACTTTGGGACCAGAGGACGTTGTGTGAAATGTCCTGAATACCTGTCAAGTTAGAAGACGCAAGTACTAAATAAATATCTTAAATCACCTTACTAATGATTTACTTACTTACTTTATAAAAAATGTTGATTATTTTTATCAAATATTGGTACCAATTCTATCGTGCACAACTAAACTAAACTTAACTAAAAGATAAAACAACCATGGTGTATTCTGACTAATTGGCTGTTTCGTTGTGTATATTTGTATTAATTAAAATCCTTTGTCTATAATACACAGTTTTTATATTAAAGAAGTTCAAGTATATCAATTTTCATTTTTTAGTTAAGTAATTTTTTTTTTTAATATTTTAGCTATTTTAGTTTAGCTATGCACTTAGAGTTGGTACCATTATCTCTCTTTCCAGTTCATTTACGTACCACTGATGGGTTTGAGCCTCCTTCACTTTAGGAGGAACTATGGTCTACAAAGCCGCGCCGATCAAGCGTGTTGGCGGTTTATTTTCTAGGTTTCTGTCTCTCATAGAGGATGTTATTAGTGTACAATATTTCCTAGCTGGCTTTTACAGCACCCCGGGAAGAAAATCGGGTATTGGCACTTGTATTCTATATCCGTCATCACACGGACAATTATCTAAATAGTAAATATTATTAACTAAGCAGTTAAAAAATAAATTTGTCAAAATAAATAAAAAGTACTATAATCCTATATTGTGCAGCTTGAAAAACAAAAAATGTATCTTTAAAATTGTTGTTTGAAGTTACAAAAACACATTACATGTAATAACATAATTGAAAAAAATATTAAATATACGTGGTAATATTTTCTTTGCAACGAGTTTTAATGTTCTTGTTCAGGGCCTACATCAATATTATCGTATATCATCGCCGACACGTACATATTAACACAGCCAGTAGGCACAGAAAATGAAGAATTAGGGATACTTTTCCTATTTACTCAAAATCTACTAAATATATTTTAATTCTGATTTACGTGTTTCTATATATAATAGTTACTTATGTTTTTAAAGTTATTTCATTAGTTAATACGCGATAATAGACCGACAAATGAAAAAAATAAAAAATTAGAGAGGTTTTTTCGCTAAGATTTTCTATCGAGAAAACTTTTTTCAATCGCGTTTCTGAGTTTATGCGATCCTAGATCATATATTGAAAAAACATATACTTAAAAATTAGAGCTCTAGCCACTCAATCTAAAGAAACAATGAAAACTTCGTACATAGAAAAATGCATGAAGCTATTTTGGTATCCTCTTAACTTATAGTCTTCCTCAATAAACGTACTATACAACACTGAAAGCATTCTTCAAATCAGATTAGCGCGTTTAAACAAACAAACTCTTCAGCTTTATAATATATTGGTAGGTATAGATCGCTTCCTTATAAGTCATTTTACAACTTTGTGGCTGAGGTTATTCTGAAGCTGAAAGTAGGTCAAGAGATATAATGTAAATGTTAAGTCTAAGTCCTTGTAAATTTAAGAAGATAATAATATTTTTCTAAGCTTCTGAGCGTTCCACTGAGATGCTCTTAGTACTTTTTTGAGGTGGTTCTTATTTAGGTTGTAAAGAAGTTTTTGTTTGTGTGTTTTCTGTTTATTATTTCCAAAGTAGTAGTATATATGTTACTATCTGAAGCCCGAAACTTTGTACGCTTGTAGTTTAGAAACCAAACTTTTACAAATTGTACAAAAATCCCCATCTTGAAACACTCTATCAATTAAAAAAAACCGCATCAACTGCCGTTAAATGGTTTTGAAGATAATATATGCTCACATTTGGATATACATACAAAACGATAACTTTATTTTATAATAAGTAAAGATATCTGAAATCGTAATTTGGTACCAGAGGACGTTGTGCAAAATGTTCATGATTATTTATTAGGGCGAGTGAAGAGCGCCTCATTCTGATTAACTATCTGAACACTGAAGTCTAGCAATAGGCAGCAGCTTTACTATTTGCTAAAGAACCCTAAAAATGGAGATTTTGTATATATAAATAATAATAATAAATATTCATGGACATTTCACACAACGTCCTCTGGTCATAAGTAAGCTATATTTCTATGCTTGTGTTATGGGTACCAGAATACGGATAGACTACATTTATACTACTTTTCTTTTGTAAATACATAGTACTACTACTACTTATAGTACATAGTAAACACCCAGACGCAGTACAAACATTTGTATGACAATTATAAATATCACACAAATGATTGTCCCGAGCGGGAATCGAACCCGCGACCTCGTGAACAGCAGCCTGTTACATAAACCACTCGACCACGAGGCCCTTATAAGCAAGTCCGTATAATATATGCAAGTCCTCACAAAGTATAATATAAAGTTAAATAGTATATATGATGTACACAGCAAAAACAAAATCTGGAACACATTTTATTATTGCTAGTTTAAGATTTTTTCTTTATTGTTTTTAATCGAACATTATCTTTTAATTGAAGCCAGGACCAAGCTTTTGGATATAAAATATAAAGGCAAAGAATTAAAATGGAAATGGTCAGGACATCTAATTAGAAATAAAATGGAGAAGTGAAAAAAAGCAAATTTTAGGGAGGCCTATGTTGGAAAGCAAGACAATCAAGAAACCGGTGTCTAGCACAACCAACTTTCTTTTATATTATTCAAAATAAATACCTAAAACCAAATTGAAATGTAACAGATTGATAATAAAGGCTTTATTTATTTATTTAGTTTAAGATGTATGAACTGATGGTATCTTAGAATATAGTGATTCTAAATATTTATTTGTAAATTCTGTTATTTGATTAATAGCTAGCCACTGATAACGAAATTATTATACAAAGCAGACATAACTCATTTTTACGCTATGAACTGAAATGACAGATGCGAGAAAATTTATCTCCATCGTTTGATACTGATAAATAACATTTCGTGAGAGACATTTTAAGCAAAATTTTGGGAAATTTATATATAACCCCTTAAATTGCTATTAATGTTGAGGTCTCAAAGCATTGAACCAAAAACAGTTGACATTGTAACATTTGATACACCGATACGCTTTATGATCTTACTCAAATATAAAAAAATACGAATGAAACTTCTGTCCGCCTGTACTCACTCAGTCATTACTACAGAACCGATTTACTTAAAACTCGGTACTAAGATAGTTCAAATCCGAACACATAGACTGCGATGCCATAAAAGGATCTGTAGTTAATCAGAACACGCATATGAAGTCGCAAACCTTAGTAATAAATAATAAATAAATAAATATTCACGGACATTTCACACAGCGTCCTCTGGTCCCAAACTAAGCTTATATGCTTGTGTTATGGATACCAGAATACGGATAGAATACATATACTACTTTTCTTTTGTAAATACATACTTATATTACATATAAACACCCAGACGCAGTACAAACATTTGTATGACAAATATAAACATCACACAAAGTATTGTCCTGACCGGGAATCGAACCCGAGACCTCCTGATCGGCAGTCTGTTACATAAACCACTGGACCACGAAGCCCGTCGTAAATATTCTTAAGTTGCAAAAGAAAAAAAATTTTCCACGTCGTACTCGGTTATAAGCCAACCCTGTGCTATTTATATAGAGTGAGTATGATGGATATGAGTCTAATAAAGTTGTGTACGACATTTTTTGGCAATATTTGTGTCTTATTAAAAATAATCTTACAAGGAAAATGTCTATAAGTACAGTTACGTTAAATAAATGGTCTACAAAATATAATGTAGTTTTTAGGAAATATTTCAGTAACTCCCTATCTGTTTTAAATTTTGGCCCGACGTTTCGGAGAATTTGCAGTCACCATGGTCACGGGTGAGACTGAGACCAGTCTCAGTCTCAGTCTCACCCGTGACCATGGTGACTGCAAAGTCTCCGAAACGTCGGGCCAATATTTAAAACAAATATACGCGTCTAAATCCGTAAAAAGTAGTTTTATTTAAACAGATGAGTCGCGCAAGTGTTAGAAAATATTATAACTCCCTATCTTTTAGATAAGTTTTTATTACAAATTGTTTATAGTGCTTTAGATGTGGTTACGAAAAAAGTTAGAGTTTAAAGATTTTCTTAAGAGTAATGTTAAACTGGTACACTAATCTTACAATACTTTTTCTTATCTGCAATTTAATCCATTTCTATAAGACATCAAAATATTCCTTTAGGGATCAATAAATACATGATCATGATGATGATGCAATCCTTTTGTCCCTCAACAGAGACATAGAGCTCCAAGAAGGTGTTTCTATTTCGCCCAATCTAGTGTGACAACCTCTTCTATAATCTCTTTAACGCCATTGTAATAGTTACTTATATTCATTTTACATATTTAATAACATCCTCCTCTCTAGCCCCTCTAGTCCATCAAATTCTCACTGTTGGGCACTTCGGACTTTAGGAGGGATTATGGTCTACTATACCGCGCTGACGGGCGTGTTGGCACAGGGTTTATTTTCGAGTTTTCTGTCTCTCACAGAGGATGTTATGTCTGTAGTTACAATATCCCTCAGCTCGCTTGAACTTTGGGATGCAAAAGGAGCGGTGATATTTGTATTTTTAATGACGGGTGAGACTGACCCGTGACCATGGTGACTGCAAAGTCTCCGAAACGTCGGGCCAAAATTTAAAACAAATATACGCGTCTAAATCCGTAAAAAGTAGTTTTATTTAAACAAATGAGTCGCGCAAGTGTTAGAAAATATTAAGACCATTAGGCTTTAATTAAGATAGTAATAACATCTTAACACTGTCTGCTAAAAGCATTAACTACTCCCTCTATTGATTACCTATAACATACGCTCGCCTTGAGCATAATATGTCCACCCACCGCAAGTCCATTGATATAACATGCTGTCGTTTATTAACATGTATAAGCCACTGTAATTAATTTTGTGCTACACGTTAGATTTAGCGTAAGCTGTTAGCAACGATATTGTTTATTTTTGTTTTAGACAGTGATTTTTTTACACTGATATTAAATGGTACCTATTTACTATGCGATAATTAGAGGAAATTCATTACACCTAATCCTGAAAGACAGACATAGTATGTTTTATTTTGTGTCTAGCTGTTGCCCGCAATAAATTATAAATAACCACCCTGTCTGTTATGTCTAATACAAAACCGCATCAAAATCCGTTGCGTAGTTTTGAAGATAATCGCTCAAATAGGGACATACATACAAAAATAACGACTTTGTTTTATGATACGTAAAGATGTTTCGAAAAAATAGTTGTGAATAATAGTTATAGCAAAAAGAACTATAACAATATAGAAAAGAATATTGATGTTATATACTTCGGCCACTAAGTAATTTAAATTACGAGAAAAATGTATGAATTGCTCAGTCCATAAAATTGCAAGTACACATCTGTGTAAATAGTCAGTGCTAATAGGTTTGTCGTTACAATAAAATAGGCGTGCTATATCCATAAAATTGCTACGTGTTTTAAGTGTTTATTCTTTTTTTTTATAGCCAGTAAGTTTTGCATAATATTACCGTTTTGTGATTCGATTACAAAGGATAATAAAAGCGTACATCATTATGTACCCTAGGACCCCGGGCTCCGAAGCAATAGCTGAGGATGCTACTGGGACAACGCTAGGATGATGATGATGATCATATTATGTACCCTAGGAGTAGTACACTAATCAGCATTGTTCTCACACCAATCAATATTGTAAAATATATCTATACTAATATTAAAAAGCTGCAGAGTTTGTTTGTTTGAACGCGCTAATCTCAAGAACTACTGGTACGACTTGAAAAATTCTTGTTGTGTTGGATAGTCCAATAAATCGAAGAACGCTAAAGGCTATATAACATCGCGCTGCGATCAATAAGAGCGAAGCATTAGTGAAAATTTTGCAAAAACGAGAAAATTTGCCTAAATTCGCGCGTATACAGTCGCGTGCCACAGCTAGTCTTCAGCTAGTCTTGTCTGTTCTTCTGCACACAATTTACTTTTAGAATAGACACCTAGCTGTTGATGTTTTAAAAGAACTAGCGAAACAAGCCATGCCATTTAAAAAAATGAAAAAATTTTTTTACTTAAACCTGTGTTGCCGATTAATAATAAATAGATATTTTTTCTCTGTTCCAAGTCCCGAGTACCTATTAAGGGCCTACATCAATATCAACGTCGAGATGTACCTACTAACACAGCTAGTAGGTATAGAAAATGAAGAATTAGGGATATTTTTTTTGTTTACTCAAAATCTACTAATATATTTTGATTCCGGTTTACGTGTTTCTATATATAATAGTTACTTATGTTTTGAAAGTTATTTCATTAGTTAATATGGGATAATAGACCGACAAAAGAAAAAAATAAAAAATGAGAGAGGTTGTTTCGCTACGATTTTCTATCGAGAAAACTTTTTTCAATCGCGTTTCTGAGTTTATGCGATCCTAGATTATATATTGAAAAAACATATACTTAAAAATTAGAGCTCTAGCCATTCAATCTAAAGAAACAATGAAAACTTCGTACATAGAAAAATGCACGAAGCTATTTTGGTATCCTCTTAATAAACAGATTAATATACTACGTTCTTCCAAATAATTATGTTCAAAAACCACAATTTAAAACTTAAATTTGATTTCTTTGGAGCGTAAAACATATTTTATCCCATGCTACTTTAACCCTCGAAGTTGGGGACGGTCTCAATGGCATAAATTTACTTTTTTTTTTAATAATTTCCTTGTGAACTTTATAAGCTTAAATTGCATTTCACTGAGATAAAACTAATAAACGTGAATATTTCTAACAAAATTAGTGAGTACTTATTATAAAACAAAATCGTTATTTGTATATGTATGTCTCTATTTGAGCTTATATCTTTAAAACTACGCAAAGGATTTTGATGCGATTTTTTTAAGAGAGTTGTACAAGAGAATGATTTTTTTGGTATAGGTTATGGTTTCTAAATTACACGCGTCTGAAATTGCAGGCAATAGCTAGTAGTAATATATGTTGCTAGCCTTAGTTAAGACTATTTCTAATGGATAAAGGTCCCTGTGTTTTTTAAAATTAAAACACATTTTTTTTCATGTTCTAAACTCGTACTGGATTTAATCCTTGGATTATGCTAAATTTTGAATTTAGAATAACCTAAAAATGTTTCGCAAAGAATTTAATGACTAATTCTAGAAGCAGAATTATTATTCTGGAAAATAATGCTATATTACTTTAATACGTTAGTATATTTTATAAAATATGAAAACAAAAGTTTTACGTTTTTTATTTTAAGCTATTTGTTACACAAATGGATCAGTTATGTACCTATTCAATGTGATCCATATCTGAATTTTAATAAATGAATATCGTTGATTGATTTATTCATGATAATTGAATGGCGATAACTACGAGGAAACATTTTTCTGACGAATTTCCTGGATGTGAACCTGTGTTATTAATAAATGGGCACAGATAGGTATCACCAGCCCATTTAAATACCTACTGCAAGAGTCAGATAAGTTCTATTACAACTATATAACGTCTACTGCGGGAGTTAAAAATCTCCAAACTAAACCCTGAGACATCATCATGTGGTAGTTTGACTCCCTGGTCAGCGTGGTAAAAAGCTAAATTCTGGAGACGTTCCACGTCCAATAGTGGACTATTTTTCGATTCTTCCAAGCCTATTAACGTTCTATTTCAGGAGGGAGGCACCATATTTTTTACTTTAAAGATTTCCGTCTCTCACAATGTATTATACCTGAGCTGGCTCTTACAGCAATCCTAGCAGATAATCTTAGTTCAAAAACTAAAAAAACACGCTTGAAAATCCTGAATATTTTTTCAAATTATTGCATTGTCTTCGGTCCTTGATATATGTGCAAAATTTCAGATCAATCCGACTTCTGCAAGTGGGTGAAAATCACTTTCAAACATTCCGTTACATATTAATGGTACTAATGTCTCTTAAAAAAATGCCCAATACACTCGTAAAGTTGAACTTTCGAGCCTTACATCTCAAACGCTCTTAAATTTTAATAAGGCCATAAAATCCAGGTTTATTACATAAATTTTATCCTATTTATACCGTACACTACAATAATCCTTGTCAGACAAATGTACTTTTGATATACGTTATTACTTAAATTCAACTGTTGAATTGTAGCACTTTATACAATGTCCGCGGTAATTATAAACATGTAAGATACCTGTGAGTTTATGACAGTGATTAAGGTTCTTTGTATTTTATGAGTTCCAATATTTGAGACCCCTGGAATATTTGAAAATAGAAACAAAGCTATACGATGACGTCACGAATATCTTATAATAACATACTACGTATTTTTTGTCGGGTCTGCTGGCAAAATACATAACAATAATAAAACTGAAGACGTTGCTCTCTGATACATTTTTAATTTTCATAGATGCCAATGTAAGCCAGTGGATGGGAGTAAGCGCTGAGTGCTGAAATACAGGCTTCTACCCTAGTTTAGCACCAGATGCTAATATGTATTGTAATTATCACATATGTATTAAATTGTAACATCTTTTATAATAATGGTATAATTAAACTATATTTTACGATACAATTGTATGATGATGTAACTTTTTAGCTAAATAAAGATTTATTTATTTATTTTATTTATTAAATAATTATACTTATACGATGCAAAACATTAAGTTCTAAAAGGTCAGCTTAACTTAAATATTATCTAAGCTAGATCTTACTGTGCGAATAAATCCAATTACTTATTAATATACTTTGCGGTAATTATACTAATAATTCTAAAAGTAAAAAATTGTAATTTAGCGAGAGAGCTCATCTTAAATTCCATTAGAGCTTAATATTTTTTAATTATATATACTTGAAAAGGTTATTAAGCTCTTTAATATTATTAATCAATAAGGAATAGTTAATATTCATTTCATTGAATTGGATATTCAATTAACTGTTAACATTTAAAACTTGTTGAAATGCGTCATTAAAGAAGAGTTCTTGGTTTTCGGTTTATTAAAATTATTATTGGTCACCTAAGTATTTTTTACTATGAGACATGGAAAACTCAAAAATAAACAAACTCTCCCTAGTAGTTTTTAAGAAACGTCTCTACTCAGAAATGTAATTTAAGATAGACGGACTTAAGATTTGACGGGCCTCGTGGTGTAGTGGTTCATGTAACGGACTGCCGATCAAGAGGTCGCGGGTTCGATTCCCGCTCGGGACAATCATTTGTGTGATTTTTCTAATTGTCATACGAATGTTTGTACTGCGTCTGGGTGTTTCTATGTATTATAAGTATGTATTTACAAAAAAAAAAAAGTAGTATATGTATTCTATCCGTATTCTGGTACCCATAACACAAGCATATAAAGCTTAGCTTGGGACCAGAGGACGTTGTGTGAAATGTCCATGAATATTTATTTAATATTTATTTAATTATTTAATAGGTATCTACATTACTTAAGTGATTAAAAAATACCCTTATTTATTTTCTTTTACCTTTCTATGAACTCATATAAAATAACTCTTTACAGTCCATTAAGGGCCCACTGTTGGGCACGGGCCTGCTCCACTTTTGGGAGGGTCTACTTTGCCGCGATAACCAGACGTATTTATTTTCGAGGTTTCTGTCCGTCATAAAGGATTTTACTTATGTACAATATCGCTTAGCTGTCTTTTACACCACCTGGGAAAGAGAAGGAGTGGTTACACTTGTATTCTTAACTGTTAAACGGACATAAAACGTAGCATAAAATAACTAAAACTATAAAAAAAATTAAAAAGTAATTTATTAATTTTGCAATTGACTTGCTATGCAATTACTTAATAATAAATAAATTAAACTGCACTGGAAAAAGTGATTACCGCAAACCGGAATTGAACCCACGACCTCGGAATACCGTTCCGTAGCTCTGCCAATCGTGATATCGATAGATGGCGGTGTACATCAAAAATGCGATGTAGACTCAACCGAGTAACATTGTAGTGGTACGGTGGAACGGTATTCCGAGGTCGTGGGTTCAATTCCCGCTTGCGGTAATCACATTTTCCACTGCAGTTTAATTTATTGAATAAAAAATAAACCTATTGAAGGTATGAACTACATTAGGTTTATCGTAATTTTACCGTTTGTTAATGTTTGATTGCTTGATCCGTGAGTACCAACAGAGAAGTAATTATGGTTAATGATTTAACACTTTTACGATCATTCCGCCTCTTAATAGAAAGGTTCGGATGTTCCTGCACTTTATAGAGCGATTAAGGATCACTTTTATTGCTTATAGACCTTTTAACTAATTAAATGAACTTTATGTAAAGGTGTATACAGATACAGTGATTTCTGATATATTTAAGTTAAAGTTAAGTCAAGTTACAGTTTAAGAGTTCATATTTTTTGTCACTTACCCGGCTTGAATTCAGATACAATATCGATATGTGCGTGAAATGTGTATCTATGTGTGTCTTTGATACGGGCTAACGTCATATTGTTTTTTTTAATAAATAATCTAGGTTATCCAGATTATTCAGAGACATTACAATCCAGCCAATCAGACTAATGAGTAATTTAATTCTAACTTACATTGCTGACTATGATTTACTTCAGAAAGTGTCCATTAGCACCTAGCTTACTGTCTCTATTAAGAGGAAGACACTTAGTTCATGTGTTCTTTATAAGTAACACTGACACACTGCACTACACATCACTAACACTATTAATAAAGTAACTCAAATGATTTTGTCCTTTTCAGCCTTCTTACTATATCCGCGTTGTCGAGGAGCTGGATACGTCATATGAAACATTATTAGTCTTTAAAGTACCATTTAATCAAGCTAAATTTACGTGTCTTTAAAATTGAAAAACCCATTATCTGGTAGAACTGTGCATACAGAGATGTGTCAAAGTTTAACGCACGCTGAACAAATTCAGTGAAATTATGGACGTCGTGGTACAGTTGGAAGTATTCATGTTTCTGTAACGTTTAGGTTTGACTCCTGCTTTGGCCAATTTATTATTGTGTGATGTATAAAGATAATAGTACTATACCTAGGCATTAAATACAAACGAACCATTATTATTTCTTCAGCGTTCTGCTATTCAGAGTATATTTTATGTAGTTAGGGTTTCAGGTTAGTTCATTATTATATATTCCGTAAGCGTAAGCCGCAGTTAATTAACTAACCTTCGGTTATTACTTCGGTTATTAACAAACGGATAACAACACAGAAACATTATACTTATCATAGTAGTTAAATACTATTAAATAATTAGTTTGTTATTTATTTTTGTTCTAAATCATACTAGCTGTTGCCCCTAACTTTACATTCATGGAATTTAGAGACTGCTGGTAACACTAACAAATGACACAAAAAAAAACATCTTCTTGAACCACTTTATCTATTAAAAAACCGCATTAAAATTCGTGGTTTTGAAGATTAAAATTCACATAGGAACATACACACAAAAATAACGTCTTTATTTATAATAAACGAAGGTATATGTTCTTTTTTATTCGCCTTCTACCCTACCGGGCCATGGTGAAACCTTGAGCTTTACCATGACCCGGAAAGGCTGGCCGCCTCACGGGAAGACCGACTCTACGGGGGAACATTAAGTCTCTACGTAAAGATACATGGTGCTGTAAGAGTCAGTTAAAGGATAATGAGAGACGGATAAACCGAATATAAACCCTATACCAACACGTCTGTTCAGCACGGCATACTACACGAAATAGCCTCCTGCAGGCTTGTTGAAAAAATATCGATACATCGATATATCGATATTATTTTTTCAATATATCGATATATATCGGCGATATTTAATGTTTCGATATATCGATGTATCGATATAAAATTTTAAGTATCGAAATGGTATATAAATCGATATTTTTAGACCGAAAACTAAGTAGCTACCTACTTTCTATATAGGTATTAACATTTTTTTTTTGACAAATTTATTTTTGTCTTTTGTTTTGTTTTTTGGTTGACTCTCGATTTAATGCTTCTTAATTTGATGTCTAAACCTTTTGGGTCCTATTCGCACTTAGCCAGTTTTTTAATTTTGCCGATATATCGATATTTTTCAAATAAAATATCGATATTTTTATAAATATCGATATATCGATACATTGATATTTTTTTCGTTTCCTACATCCCTAGCCTCCTGAAATAAAGGAGGGTCGTGTCCAACAGCGAGATGTAAACGGGCTGGAGAGAGATGTAAGATAAAACACAAGCATACTCTATGGAAACAAAAACAATACATAATATTATCGCTATATTGCGAGATAAAAGTTTTACTTCGTGTAATACATTATTTATTAAGTGTATGTCGCAAACAAGATTCTCATATCCCGTCACAACGCGGCTTCTCTACACTAATATATTGTTATTTGGTCTTTATTTATTATAGTTAGGGCTGACACTTCTTAGAATAATACAGTCGAAAATATAGCACATAAAAGAAATGTTTTTAATCAATTGTTACTAGTATTAACGGACCTAGTAGCGTAGTATGTAATGATACTATTACTCACACAAACATATATAAAGACAAATATACATATTTTCATGCCTTTTTCACAGGGTCTTCTTCTTAGCCATTTTCTACCGATTCGGTGTAGGGCTCTTTCAGATTCCGCCGTTCCTCTTGATTTTGTGCTACTTGCGTCCAATGGGTTCCTGCAGTTTCCTAATACGATTCTTCAGGGCATTTGTGATCTTCCTCTATGCTTTTTTTCATAGGGTAGGCAGACATTATAATATACGGAATATATAATATGACTTAACCTAAAGAACCACAAACTTTTTCATTTTACTTTTATCTTAATAGTTAGTTTAACGGCAACAAAAATACATAATATGTAAAGATACAAGAAGAAGACACCAGATTCTATTTATTCGAAGACAGACAGAGGAACGGACAAAAATACGAATAGATAGACGAATAGATAAGAATAGCTTTCGTAGGTACGGAATCCTAAAATAATGTCAACGTCAACCTAACATGCTTGTGATCTGAACAAAAGATATAAATAACACGGACGTAATGAAAGGATGTTATAGCATAAAGGGGCCATTACTAAGGAATACATCAAATCATTACGTCATGTGGCCCGCCTTTTTAAGGTTCCGTGCCAAAAAGAAAAATAGGACCCTATTACTGAGACTTTACTGACCGTCCGTCCATCAGACTATGTAATAACTAGAGAGTTGAAAATTTTACCGATGATGTGAAAACAACAAATATCATAAGAATATAATAAACTATCTAAGGAGGCAAACGTTTTTTGTGTAACTTGATTATACCCTTAGACAAAATGTTGTATCGGTTTGACAATTATATTACGATAATAATGGTATGGAACCCTGCATTTGCAAGTCCCACTCGTACCTACTTGGTTGGTTTTTATTATAATCCATGAGTGAAACTTTTCCTTGTAATAAAGAGCTGTGAAAGTAGTCATGTTATAAAATTATTCTATGTTTAGCTCGTCTAGTGGGATCTGATGTTATTTACGTTTCTATTAGATTACTATTTCTACTTTATTAGATTTTGCTCATATCTTTTACTATATCACAAAAAAATATTGTATAGTTTTAATGTAGACGCTATTTCTACAATTTTACAGTGTTATACTCATCAATCCCACAAGCAGTTACCATTATAAGACGACCCCCTTCAAAAGATACAAGAGCAATGGTCATACTCATTGTATAAGGACACTGTCATGTGTGTGAGGCGATTTTGGGCACAGCGTGCGTAGCTTCCAATGAAATTACATTATATAGTGTTCGTGCGTTACTTCGGCACCCTGCCAACGCGGCAATGGTTTGTCAATGCAAACAGCGTGTGTAGCAGCTCCTGTTAATTCAATACTCTAAGACTTTATATGTAGAGACTAGACTTGACTAGAGACTCGTTCATTCGGTTAAATTTGGGCAGTTAAATATCAGTATTCCTATCTAAGATATATTGTGAACAGTGATTATGTAATATATAAAACACCGCGAAAGTATGGCGGTGTTTTATGTATCTACGGATGAAAAAAAAATTCTATGTAATAAGTTATTATCAGACTAGCTTTCAATTGAAATGAGCAGTAAATTTTAATATAAATTGGGCTGACTGACTGACAAGCCTTGTAATCTTAGTGGTTTATGTAACGGACTGCAGTTCACGAGGTCACTGGTTTGATTCCCGCTGATTGATACTGGATTGATTGGTTTCATTCATTTGTGTGTTATTTGTAATTGGTACCAATTCCAAGTGCACAACTAAACCTAACCTAAAAAATTAAAACAACTATGGCGTATTTTGATAAATTAGCTATTTCGTTGTGCACGTTTTTATTAATTTAAATTACTAGTATACAGAGGCGTATTTACCCTAGGGCCATAAGGGCCATGGCCCGGGGCGGTCAGCCTGAAAAGGGCGGCGAAAGCCTTCAAGTTTAAAATTTTACTCAATCTCTGTTAATTTATGGGGCGGCCAATTACATTGACCCGGGGCATCAAATCAAATGGCCCGGGGCGATTATTTTCAAAATACGCCTCTGCTAGTCTATAATAAACAGATCTTTGAATAAAAAGTTCTGTTAACATTGCCGAATTGTGTTATTGACGCTATCAATTTTCATTTTTAGTTAAGTTTAGTTGTGCATGTAGAATCGGTACCATTGTCTCACAATTTTTTGTCCTGCGTTTAGGTATTTTCTATCTATTAGTGATAAATATATACAAAAAAAAATATATATAATGTAGTATATCCGTATTCTGGCACCCATAATACAAGCATAGAAATATATAGCTTAGCTTGGGACCAGACGACGCTGTGTGAAATGTCCATTATAAAACAAATTATAACAATATGACAAACGAATATCATAGACAAAATAGTTCCGTATAAAGGGACTTTGGGTTTATTCAAAGTAACTGCCCGCAGATATCAACTCTAAGTGGGTGATATTTGCCGAAAGCTTCTATGATTTGTTTTCACAGCCGTTCAGAGGATTAATATTCCTTTCGAGTCTCTCCGGATAGAAATAGATCGACTAATGTTTTTGTCAATGTAGTATTTATTTATTGTCCAATGAAATTATTCTATCTTGGTGGAATGCTTTTTACGATCTGTGCTTTTATGAATTTACGTTTGAATCCTGAAATCATAAATTAAAAATATAAGGTTTTGGATATGCTAGTTGTAGATAATGGTATAACTTCTTTTACACAGTTAATACCTTGTGAGAGACAAAAATAAACCCTATGTTAACACGTCTGGTCAGCGCGTTGTAATTAACCACAAACCCTACCGAGGTGGAGGCGGCCCGTGCCCAGCAGTGGGACGTTAATGGGCTGGAGGAGGAGGAGGTGCCGCGCTGACCAGGCGTGTTGGCACAGGGTTCACTTTCGAGAGGATGTCATCTGTGTAAAATATCCCTTATTTGGCTGTTTGTTATACAACACCCTGGGGAGGAGATGGGGTGGTGACACTTGTATTCTTTGTCTGTCACTACACGGACATTAAATCTACTAATTTGATTAAAAATAAATACAATTCAACCTCCGTAACAAAGTTAAAAATAAATTGATTTTCACTTGTGCATTCAACTAGTAAGTAATAAATAAATCACCATCTTGAAACAACTGATATCGATATCGGGAAAGCGGAAACTCGTTACGAGTTTTCAAAAGCTTTGTATTTGTATTGGAAATTATTTGATGAGTTAAAAACTTTGGATTATTTCATTTTAAAATTTTTTAAAAGTTGATATGCGAATATGTATGTTATTGATTAAAATCACATCTAAATAATATTATAATAACTGCTATTATCAGGCTTTTATTTTATGATTTTGTAATGCATGATTTAATTTTAATGTTTAGTTGTGTAGGTAGAATAGGTAATATTGTAATGTACCTAGCCCTAACAATAACTTAATTTGTATTAAATTAGGTAAGGATAGTTATCCCAAATAAAAGATTCTGGATACATACAAGGCGAGAGGACGTACTCCAATGAGGTTGGCTACAGTCGGCTGGAGTGGTAGAGAAACCGTATAACTACACGGGCATTGACTAGCAAAACTGCTTTCTGCACCTCGGCCGTCAACGACTTGCTATTGACGCCGAGCCTCTCGAGGTGTTGTGTGTGGCTATTTAGGACCAAACTGTTCACCGATACAACTATCGGGATTATTTCTGTCGATACCGATAAATTTGAATTATTATTATTTAAATTAGAACGAAAATCGTCTTTGTTAATATTGGTTCTGAATCGTTCATACCTAAAACATCATCTGGTCCTAAAATTGATGCTATCGATACTAGGTGGTAAATATAATATTTTTACAGACACACACATATAAAAGAATACATGGTAAACATTCGTATACAACACCATATATCCATGTATCTATAAATAAATAGTAGGTATTTTAAGCTGTATTTCCATTATTATTTCACAAAATATTCAAGCGTCGACTGTTTACGGCTTTGAATAAAAATTAATGTTGCCACTTGAAATGTAAAACAAAAATAAAATGGACACATTGTTTAGTATTTAGAGAGAATTTTATTTTTACTTAATAGCACTTAAATATTAAAACGACGTGATGGAATTTTTTGGTAGCTCAGAATTTCTAAAATAGACGAAGGTTTGTGTCGAAGTGGAGTTCACTTTTAGATTTATATTCGTTTCGGGTAACATTTGTCGGGCATGAACTTTTGGTACTTTACTAGCTGTTGCCCTACTAGCTGTACGCGTGAAGTTTTGAAACCAAATATTAACTAATTATACAATAAAGCCACCCTTTTCAATCAATCTACGTACCTAATAAAAAAATCAGTCACGTATTTTTAAAAATATTAGCTCCTTCCTCTTCAGCTCATTTACGCCCCACTGCTGGGCCCAGGCCTCCTCCATTTTGGAGGGTTTATGGTCTACCGTGCCGCGCTGACCAGACTTGTTGGCACAGGGTTTATTTTCGAGTTTTCCGTCTCTCACAGAAGATGTTATCTATGTGCAATATCCCTTAGCTGACTTTTACAGCACCCTTGAGAGGAGATGGGGTGGTGACACTTGTATTCTTAATCCGTTACCACACGGAGAGATATTAGTTCACAATCTCACATAGGGATATATGTATACAAAAATAACGACTTCTTTACTTATTATAAAACAAAGTCGTTATTTTTGTATTTATATTCCTTTGTGAGCTTATATCTTTAAAACTGCGCAACAGATTTTGATGCAGTTTTTTTTTAATAGATAGTGTAGTTCAAGAACATACAAAGACAGAAAAATTCTGAATTACACGGATTTCATTACGGAAATTGTTATAAAATTACATATACATTACATAAGTTGTGTTTGATATAATAATTACATACATAACTACTTGGCAACATACCGTGTTGTTGTATAACATATATATTTATAATGATAATATCTAAATGTGTTTTAGACATGTCATGGTTGTCACTGATTGGTCTGCGGTAACCAGCACGTGTTCAAACCACTAACGCTTTCGAGGTCTATCCTAAATTGCTTTGTAATATCCATACATCGATTGGTGTATAATATGAAATAACGAAATGGTATCTTCTTTCTTTTATATATAAAAATCACTTGCTGTTCGTTAGTCTCGCTAAAACTCGCTGGGTGGCTGGGCTGATTTTTGTGATTTTGGTCTTGAAATATTCATGAACGTCCAGGGAAGGTTTATACGGTGAGAAAGTTTATATATGGGGATCTAAAATTCCACGCGTATGGAGTAGCGGGCATCAGCTAGTTAATCTATACAAATAAAAGGTTAATTTGACTGACTAATATGTGTGATTAGCTCACCTATCAATACCCCTGTTCGTTGATAGAACAGTCAATCCAAAAGTATACATGCTGGTTCCTTTTATACTGTAAAAAGGGTACTAATAAGATGAATAGATCGATTTTCACGAAATATACAACATCAACTAACGTCCCACTGTTGGGCACGGGCCACCTCCACTGTGGGAGAGCTTTTGATCTACCATGCCGAACTAACCAGGCGTGTTGACCTAGGGCTCAGTTTCGAGATTTCCGTCTTTCACAAAGGATGTTACCTGTGTTTACTATTAATATCCATTAGGTGAATTTTCCTCCGTGTGGTGACGGATTACCTCCGTATGGTGACGGATTAAGAATACAAGTGTCACCACCCCATCTCCTCCCAAGGGTGCTGTAAAAGTCAGCTAAGGGGTATTGCACAATTGCACACAGATAACACCTTCTGTGAGAGACGGAAAACTCGAAAACAAATCCTGTGCCAACACGCCTGGTCAGCGCGGCTTAGTAGACCACAATCCCTCCCAAAGTGGAGGAGGCCCGTGCCAAACAGTGGGACATGAATGGGCTGGAGAAGAAGAAGAAGGTGAATTTTACAGCACCTTGAGGAGGAAATGGTTCGGTGACACTTGTATTCTTAATCCATCACTATACATAAGGTCATATACACAATATAACGATAACTAAAAATACGCGTTGTTAATAAATTTTGTTTTTACAAAATGTTGAACTGTTTATCTTCGCAAATCCTACTGCTGTCAAAACTCAAATGTGTCCGTGGGCTAAGCTCGTGTTCTTTCTGCGACCTGACAAGATTCCGTTTGCACTTTCACTAGGCATAAAATATTATATTTATGTTATAACGAAAATACAATTTTATAATGTATTACATTTGCTCTTGCATTGCATGTGTGAAAATAGGACTTTATTTTTTGAAGTTTGACCCCTTTTGACGCGTTAGGAGAAAATTGTGCGAGTAAATTTTTACAAGGCGCGTGAGCACATATTATCCGCTACACTAAACAAACGGATTTTTATAAATTATACTAGCTGTTGCCCGCGACTTCGTACGCGTAGAATTTAGCCGTTTTTGTAACATTTTTCACTACTGCTTCTCTCCTATTGGTCGCAGCGTGATGTTATATAGCCTATAGCGTTCCTCGTTAAATGGACTATCCAATACTGAAAGAATTTTTGAAATCGGGCCAGATGTTCCTGAGGTAAAGCGCGTTAAAACGAACAAACAAACAAACTCTTCAGCTTTTTTTATATGGACATTTCGCACCACGTCCTCTGGTCCCAAGCTAAGCTTATTATGCGCTTGTGTTATGGGTACCAGAATACGGATAGAATTCATATACTACTTTTCTTTTGTAAATCCATACTTATTATACATAGTAAACACCCAGACGCAGAACAAACATTTGTATGACATTTATAAACATCACACAAATGAATGTCCGAGGCGGGAATCGAACCCGCGACCTCGTGAACGGCAGTCCGTTATATAAACCACTAGACTACGAAGCCCTTTGTAATATTAGTATAGATTACAGCTATATAGATGTAAATTAACAAGAGCAATTCGTACAATAACAATCACGCTTAAAACCAAGGTACGGATGAAAAGAAGCAGCGCTTAACTTAGAATGTATTGTACTTAATTCTAACATTTTCTTTACCTAAGTAGGAACAGACCTTAGAGTCCTGACCTGTCATAAGCACATAATTTAAAAAGAAAAATTGTCTACTTGATTAAATGATTTTTCATTTCATTTCATTTCATTACAGGTGCGAAATAGATATGATAGAGTTGAGCATTGTTTTTATGAACATTTCGTAAAATGTACAATATTCTCTTCCTTACAGAAATAGGGACATATTTTGCATTTACTAGAAAAATATAGATATAACAAAAATAAAATTTGGGACAGGCGCAATATTTTCTTTGCGAATTACAAAGGTAAGGAAAAGCGCGCCCTTGTTCGATAATCAAGTTCCTATTTCCTTTTGAGACTTTTATCTTGTGATTTGTCACAAAAGGCCTAGTGGTACAGTCGATAGTGACACCAACTTCCGCCCTTAAGGTCATGGGTTAGATTTCGACTTAGGATAATTACTTGTGTCATTTGTACTACGTCTGAGTATTTACTTTTCGAGAACTTCTATAAAGGTAGTATGGTTGGAATTTCATAATTTTGGATTAGATTTTACGCTTTTAATTAAATGAAAAGCATTGTTTTTTGTAAAAAAAAAGGCAGAACGAACTGTTGTATCAGAGAAATGCAGTACAAAAGACGTTGACACAAAATCTTAGGTATTGATAAAAGTTAAGTATTTCTGTATTCTTTAAAATTCACCAAGTAAAGTTATAATTAGTAGATAAGTAGGTTCATAATATATATTTATAAGTATAAGAATATGTTGCATTGATCGAGCTTATCGTAATCTGCGAATTATTTTATGCAACCTTCCTTACTAATTTATAAATGCGAAAATAGGAATGAAATACTAAAAATCTTGACGAGCTTAAGTGTTAATGTGTGTAACCAAACTATAGTGCGATTTAAAAGAACTATATAACGCCATCTATCGAGTGATATGGTAAACTTCTCTTTGGTAAGGTTTAATTTCTAAATTTCACGCGTACGAAGTCGCGGGCAACAGCTAGTAAAAAATAAATATGACACACAAAATGCTATATTGGCTTCAATTACACAACAAAACTTAACTAAAAAATGAAAACCACTATGGATCTAATAATACTAATCCACTGTTGGACATATGCCTCCCCCATAGAACGCCACATCGCACGGTCTTGTGCCACTTGCATCCAATGGCTCCCCGCGACCTTAACGATATCGTCGCTCCGCCTTGTCGGGTGCCACCCTAAGTTCAGTTAACGTGCCGAATTGTGTTATTGACACAATCAACTTTCATTGTTAGTTAAGTTTAGTTGTGCACACAGAATTGGTATCTTTATTTCTATGTAAATTGCTCAGTAACATGTTAGTCATGTTACACACTATCAATGCGTTATGTTACGCATAATTTGGCAACTATGGTAACCATTAGTGTAGAGAGCGGCACAGGTGAGCGGGAAATGACATTCTGGAGCGTATCGATCGCGCACAAATAGCCGGGCCACTAGCTGATCCGCCGTCGCGCCCAGTCGACCGCGTACCACCCCCTGACAGACAGACCGCATTATCTACATGCAATATTCTCTAACTAAGTAATCATTTAAATAATTACAAATCTACTACTTTGACGGGCTTCGTGGCGTAGCGGTTCATGTAATAGACTGCCGTTCACAAGGTCGCGGGTTCGATTCCCGCTTTGGACAATCATTTGTGTGTTATCCATAAATGTCATACAAATGTTTGTACTACGTCTGGATGTTTCTATGTATTATAAGTATGTATTTAAAAAGAAAAGTAGATTATGTATTATATCCGTATTCTGGTACCCATAACACAAGCATAATAAGCTTAGCTTGGGACCAGAGTGAAATGTCCGTGAATATTTATTTATTTATTTATTATTATTTACTAGATAATGGCCGCGGTTCCATACGCGTTTATATTTATTGAGTTAGCTCTCCCTCAACATACACCAAATCTTATTAATTTACAAAAAAGCCATCCTCTTGAACCACTCTTATCTTTTAAAGAAAACTGCATCAAAATCAGTTTCGTAATTTTGAAGATATAAACTCACATATGGACGTACATTCAAAATAAAATAACGACTTTGTTTTATATTAAGTAAAGATGATGTAACTGATTCATTGATTGTTGTCCATAATAATCGATTGCAGGACTAACGTTTAAAATTAAAATAGCCGAACAATATCAATAATACATATAACTTTATAGGTTCAAGAAGTATTTTGTACATTCAGGAATCGCACACGGTACATGAAGAAATATTATGTTTTAGTTTGTGTATTTTGGGTAACAAAATTATAAAAGATTCTTCTAAGGTTAAAACACTTTGCAATATTAGTAATGGATATCGAATAAACTAAACTGAATCACTGGACAATGTCAATTTGATGTCTCTCCAACTGGGCTCTACCAGTTCGGCCGATTCATGTGAATTTTATTAGAGCGTGATTTGCCATCTTCGAGGCAAGGTAGTGTCCTATATAATATGTATGTTTTAAATAATAGTGTAGCATAAATATTATTGAGTATATTGAAGACTAGCGTTTGCCCGCGACTTCGTACGCGCGGAATTAAGAAAATATTTCCCGTTTTTGCAACATTTCTTAGTAATAGTTCGCTCCTGGTTACAGCGTTCAAATCAGACACTAATTCTTGGGACTAGCGCGTTCAAACAAACAAACAAACTCTTCGGCCTTATAATATTAGTTTAGATAATAAAGTTAGTGAAGCAAAGCACGTCAATCTAAAAAAATATAAAGTTAGTAACATAGCTGCTGGCCTTAACATTTGTAGAAGTTAGAACAATCCAAAATAAATTGTTGAACAGACACGCCTGGTCGTTTGTGTACGCTCGTCCCGTTCACAATGATCAGCGTATTTTTATCCTTTCTATTTCAATGTAACACTGGACACATTTTTTCAGATACAAATACTTTATCTTTACTTCTATACTCATATTATAAAAAGAAAAGATTTGAATCTTTGTTTGTTTGTAACGAATATGGTCCTAAACTTCTGAACAGATAAAAATAAAATACTTCCACCCACCGTTTCGTTCTTTGTTATCCGCGAGGAATATAAGCTATATTTTAATTTTAAAAAGTAATGGGATTGTTGCCTATAATGTAAACTAAATATCTAAATTACATCATATCAAGTAATATCATATCATGTAAGTTGACAGTATTTAGTATTTGGAACAAAATGTAACTTAGTGTAGCACAAAAGAGCCTATATAAGTATTACGGTTTCATCGCACAGCGTTCGGCAATAATTATATCTGTGCGAAGCCAGGGCGGATTACTAGTTTTTTTTGTTCAATACTATAATAATATCTTTGTGAAACAAAATATATTCGTCCACTATAAACCTGCTATGGCTAACACAATGTATCATAAAATAAAATAAAAATTAACGAAAAGAAAAGCAATAACTTTATATTTTTTGGGGTTATAGAAAAATTGATTAGTGCTTTAACTTCGTTCAATACCAAATAATCTTCCTTCGTGTATTCTTCGATATTCAAAAGAAACTTAATTACGATACCAACCTAATAGATTGTGTAGAGTAAGGCCCGTCGTTAAGCCAACGTATCAATTACCTTTTGGGGATCCTGTAAACTATATATTAAACTTAAGCTTCTTTGTTACTCTGTATAAACTGACATAGATCATATTGGTTAACATGTTAATTAAATAGATTTGAGTAATTAAGCGACGCTTTTATAAAGAAGACTTAATAAGGCTCATAGGATAGATATAGAGAACAATGTTTCGGATGTAAATGTTAAATTTCTTAATTTAAACAATATACAACTAGTATTATGTGTTCTCCTTCTCCTTCTCACTTCATTGATTGCCCCCTGTTGGGCATAGGCCTTCTTAGAACGCTTTCATTCATTTCGGGAGGATATTTTGTCGAGTTTTTTTTCACTATATTGTTAATGTAATTCTTGGCAATAGGTATAGTAACGTCACGGTTGTGGGTAATGACGTGATTACTATGATAACAAAATGAATAGAACACATAGCATAATGTCTCGTGAATTAATTTCATGTTCAACGATATGTGTAAACGATATCATTACAATTTCTCTATCTCTCTCTTAGTCCATTACGTCCCACTGTTGTGCTCGGGCGTCTACCAATTTGGGAGGGATTAATATAATCATGTGGCGTTATTCAAAGTTATTTAACTTTTTAATTAGTAGTGTAGTAGCTTTTAGTGTGTTTTAATTAAATATCTTAATTATAATAGTATTTGTAAAACCAATAAGCGCAAGATTTTAAAATATTTAAGCGGCCATTCAGTCATATCAAGCATTGATAGGTGAACTCACAATTTCAATTAAAATAGAGCAGTTTAGTTTTAATAGGTTTTGATCGTAGATATATGTAGAGATATTAGGATAGTTCAAGCTTATTATTTCTACAGTATACGCTGTATCTACAAGACTTAAGGTCTAAATAAAACTCAAAATTATGAATCAGATTCACCTAAAGTATGTTAATTGGAAACGACAATTATAGTTCCACTAAAAGCTTGACTTTAACAATACACACAATATAAAAACAATTACACTACAAAAAACATTACCATAATGGTTAACACGACGGGCCTCGTGGTGGAGTGGCTCATAAAACGGACTGCCGATCATAAGCTCTCGGGTTCGATTCCCGGTCAGGACAATCATTTGTGTGATCTTTTTAACAGCTGTCATACAAATGTTTGTACTGCGTCTGGGTGTTTACTATGTATTATAAGTATGTATTTACAAAAGAAAAGTAGTTTATGTATTATATCCGTATTCTGGTACCCATAACACAAGCATACAAGCTTAGCTTGGGACCAGAGGACGTTGTGTGAAATGTCCATGAATATTTATTTATTTTAATATTAATGTGGTAAGTCAAGGAACGATCTTTTGAAATTATGTAATTAAATCCGGAGCCGCAACGATAAAATTAAGGTCACCAAAAAGTTTCATTTCACAGCCCTTTTCTTAAAAGTTAAATTTTAAGTATTGTTTCTCAAAGCGCAAAACTTTAATTGCATAATTATCTTTAATACCTATAGACATACAATAGTATCAATTCTACGCTTACAACTAAACTTAACTAAACAAATAAAACAACTATGGCGTAGTTTGATTATTTGGCTATTTCGTTGTCCACATTTTTATTAATTAAAATCGTTATTCTATCATTATACAGATTTTATAATAAAAAAGTGCTGTTAACATTGACGAATTGTGTTATTGTTACTATCCATTTTAATTTTTTAGTTAAGTTTGGTTGTGCACGTAGAATTGGTACCATTATTTATTCTTGGTTATGTATACTAATATTATAAAGCTAAAGAATTTGTTTGTTTGTTTGTTTAAACGCGCTAATCTCAGGAACCTCTGGTCCGATTTGAAAAATTCTTTCAGTATTAGATAGTTAATTTAGCGAGGAAGGCTATAGGCTATATAACACCACGCTGCGACTAATAGGAGAGAAGCAGTATTGAAAAATGTTACAAGTCGGACATTTTCTAAATTCTACGCGTACGAAGTCGCGGGCAACAGCTAGTTGTAAAATATGCTTATTTATCTGTATAATAATTTTCTGGCTCGACAACCAGTACGTCTCCTTACTCATCCGCTCCCGAGTTCGGCCAGAGTGCAAATGTCAACTTCTTCTAACACGTAATGGACCAAAACAATAGTGTACGGTTTCCAGCCAGAATGTTCTACTTCCAGCAAGTATGACACACAAACAGTTATAAAATAATAATAGAATTTTATGTATTTTTTCTTGTTTGTATACAAGGACACCAGATGAAGAAAAAAGTGTGGTCAAAAACGATATTATAAGTCTTTAAGATTGCACTTATTTTGTTAAAATGATTTCTCTTATCCACTTACCCCAGTAACAAAATTGTAAAAAACATTTTTTTTTTAAATATTTTCAGATAATTTCTATAATATTTTATTTCAATGCAGCGCGCGCTTGCGTATTGTAATGTAAACAGGTAATTCTCTTTGATTTAAAAAGAAAAATCCTTTCTAATCTAGTTTCATATTGGATTACATAAAATTTAAATAAAAGTTTCTCAATTACAAAGTAATTTACATTCCCTAAGTCAATACGTACAGCTAACGATAACCCTAGGGGCAGCCACCGCCCGTATACGGATGTCGGTCACACAAGTCGGTCATGGCCGAGAATTCCTTTTAACATCCATTTATATTATGAATATGGTACATTATTTTCTCGGGTGCAGTCATGTAATTAATCCAACGATGTAAATGCGATGGAAAAAATATACTGTAAATATCACGGATATGGCTTAGTAACGGGTTAATTTCTATTAATGGCGACCTTTTTTATTTTTGAGTTACTTTGTGTATAAACCATAGAGTTGTAGAAACTCAGTGTATAAACCGTGTGACGGGCTTCGTGGCGTAGTGGTTCATGTACTGGACTGCCGTTCACAAGGTCGCGGGTTCGATTCCCGCTTGGGACAATTATTTGTGTGATATTCATAAATGTCATACAAATGTTTGTACTACGTCTGGGTGTTTTCTATGTATTATAAGTATGTATTTACAAAAGAAAAGTAGTATATGTATTATATCCGTATTCTGGTACCCATAACACAAGCATAATAAGCTTAGCTTGGGACCAGAGGACGATGTGTGAAATGTCCATGAATATTTATATTTATATTTAAACCAAGAAGGTTATAAATAGGGAGTAACAACTCGGGAACATAGATTTGTTCCAAGGCACGGCCGCCCCGTTTATGATTTAAAAGTAAAATAGTAAATAGTAGCCTTGCTTTCTCTTTTATTCCAGCTCAAAAAGAAAGAGTTAGAAAGGCTACTAAATAGGCTCTTTGTCATTTGTTTTTCTTAACGTGTTCAACTAAAAAAAGCAGCAGGCCGGATTTGTTGTACCGAGTGTTACGTCTAGATCTATATCCTAAGTCTATGGTATAAACTAATAAAATAGTCTGTTGTTTTTTTCAGTTCCTGAATTTTTTAAAATTAATTGCGATATATACAAAAATAAGTTTGTGTGTACTTATCGTTAGTACGAGTATGTAAGAAGTTTTATTACTTTATTTGTACCTTGTACGATAATCTACGAATGCAATTAACTACAGAGTAACGGCGTACGCGCGAATCATAAAGATTCACTTTCAATATTTTCCCCTATCGCGCCAAAGAAGTGAAATTTAAAAAAACATATCAACTAAGAGATATATTGTACCATTTAAAAAAAATTACCAACTCTATGAAGTGCATTCTTATTCAGGTAAGAAATAAATTAACTTGGGACCAGCGGATGCAGTGAGATTCAAACATAAAATAAGTATATAATACAAGGTAAGGATGATAAAACAACATGAACACCTAACACAGAGTTGTTTGAAACTTTGTAACATACATTTTATGTTTAAAATGTTAGCAAGTGTACTCCGCGGTGTACATGTTTTTTAAGCGAGTTTAACATTTTATTGATTTTCAGAGTTATTGCACAAATTAGATGTTGGTAAAACTAAACTTTAATAATCCGTATCCAATGGTTAAACGGAACCCTTTTACTGAGTTCATGTGACACCAAGCTGTATCTCAGGACATATCCTCCTTAGGGTGCTGTTGGGTGCTGTAAAAGCCAGCTAAAGAATATTGTCTACCAGTAACATCCTCTGTGAGAGACCGAATTAAAAATAAACCCTATGTCAACACGTCTGATCAGCGTGGCATAGTGGACCATAATTTTCTTCCAAAGTGCAAGAGGCCCGTGCCCAACAGAGGGACGTTAGTGGCCTGGAGAAAGAGAAGGAAACACTCTTTCGTTCTTTCTAAATTGCGTGGCAAAAAAATCATAAACAAGTTATTGTTCTCTAACGCGCATGACTCATTTATTTAAATAAAACCACTTTTAAAACCGTAAAAAGTAGTTTTATGTAAAGTTATTATTCGTATTTATATATGATTCCATCTGAATCCTTTCTGAAATGTTGTCGGAAAAGTTGGCAGGTTGGAAGGTTTGTAACATTTATAATGAAAGATGAGATCATTTCTATTTGTTTGTGACTGTAAATTGCCCGGGCTTTCTCGAGGCTATTTTTAATGTTAATCTTCCTCTTCTTATCGTACTGATTATATCAGAAGGAAATTATATAAAGGAATAGCTTTACATATCTTTGTATCTATCTGTCTGTACAGCCTTTTGCATGTCAACGTTTATACTTGTCTAAATTGTCCAACTTGGTTAAAAATCCGGGCAACATGGTATTTAAAGGATATTGTAACTGGAATTATCTTTGTTACTTTTATAATTTGAAGATCATGAAAGATTGAAAATGCTTATTTTCCTAAATAACTTCATGTTTAAAATAAAAATGCAATTTAACTGCCCTAAAAATATAAAAATTTTGCAAATAAAGTATGGATATAAAATTGTTAATATTATGTCGTTGTCAGTTTTTTCAAATATCTTGTATCAGTAGTCTTTTGACATAACTAAAACATAGGTAGTTTTTTTGGACAATAAAATACCAAAAAAATGATAAAAAAGCAATATAAGTACAACATTTCACACGTCCGACCCCTGTGTCAACGAGAATAATTGTTTTTATGAAATATGACATGCCTTGACCATCTGCAGGATGAGTTAGATCCTTAGGTCATTGACATTAATATAGTCGCCATTATACTTATGTAAAAATACCGAAGAAGAATTTGATTTCATATAAATTTTGTAGATTTGTTCTGTTTAAAAAATGTACCTAAAACGTGCCTAAAACTGTGACACATCGTAAACACTCCGTAGCAAAACGTAGCCACGTAGCGCTGAAGTACACTTGTAGCAAAAGCGTAGCTTAAGCAACACTTATTCTAGATTTATTAGAGATGTTTGCTCCAATTAAAGTAACTGTGTTATTTTTCCACATGACAGTAATCAAGTTTTTATGTTACACCCCAGAATTATTTGATTGTCGTTACAATTAAAAAGTCATTTACAAATCGCATTAGCGCCCTACGAAAAGCTCGACCTAGATTTAGACGAAACAATGTTAATAGAGTTTTTTTCTCTCTCTTTCTCTTTTCTGCCCATTTACATCCCATTGTTGGGACTAGGGTTGCCCCACTTTGGGAGGGATTATGGGCTACTATTCCGCACTGACAAGGCGTGATGGCGCTGGATTTATTTTCGTGTTTTTCGTCTCTCACAAAGGACATTATCTGTATACATTAATCCTTACTCTTACAGCATCCCGGTAAGTAGAAGGGATGGCACCACTTGTATTCTTAATCCGTCACTACACGGCTATTTAACAAAGTTCAACTCATTGTAATCATTTGTCTAGTGATGACTATGTGTTGGACTTGAAATTGACTTAAATATTGATAAATTGAAATTAAGTGCACGTATATTAAATTTATGTCAATTATGAAATTTTAATAAAATTGAACATTTATGTATTCAAATTAATATTAAAAATAGAAAATAAAAGAATTGTAATTCTTAAATATTTGTTGATAGAAGAGAACGTTTCACGCTACATCATCTGATCTTAAGCTAAACTTATTGCATAGGTTATATATTACTTTATTAAGTATTAACTTCTCCATATAGTTGAAGCATTCTTAGATTGGTAGGTTGGTACGTAGTCATAATTTAATTCGATTTTAATTACATAACATCAAATAGCGTTTACAAATATCTTATTAATAATGTACTAAAAATAACAAAATGTATTTATAGCTTTGATCCATCCAATATGGAGATACTTTGAACATTTTTATACTTGACTAGCTGGCCCGGCAAACGTTGTTTTGCCATACCAAAAAAAAGTAAAAAAAAAAAAAAAAAAGAACTATAAACCTCACGGAGCCCGAGACCTTTCCAACGAATGCAAAACCGTGGAAATCGTTTCGTGCGTTCTGGAGTTATAGCGTCAGGAAGGAAAATCCGACTTATTTTAATATAGTAGATTTTTACAAATCGTTGTACAAGTATATAACAATATGGCAGTCAAAGCTAATAACATTTCTTTGTTGTTGTATCGACTTTGATTTTAGTCAACATAATTGAAAGTTTCTTTTTCAGTCCTACGCTTAAGTTCTCAGATTTCAAACATCTAAAACAATAACAAATTTGAAGATAAAGAAATGATTTCTGAGTCTGATTTTGATAGCTTTTATTTTGGTTTTATCATAGAAATCGATCATGTTTATTTAAAAAGTTTTCTGATAACCTCCTAACCTAACCCTCGTAAACTGATGTACAATAATAAATAATAATAAATGTTTTTTTATTTGCTCCCACATGCAAATTGATAACAATAACAATTATACAGGTATTAGGATAAGTTTGCCTTTGTATCCCTTTAACTTACTAAATATATTTAATACGTAATAATATTTAGAGGTCTTATTTAATTTTTCCGACTTCCGAACTAAAGGTACTAAAGGTAATATTTGAAAAAACAAAGATATGGTTTAAAAGTAATTAAATTACATTTATATTTAGAAATCATTAATTTCGTAAATTATTATAACATCGTATTTCAAACAAATGTTTACCTTACCAAAATAATGATTTTCCTTCTTTAGAAGCTCAAAACGAAAATAGGTCACGATAAAATCTTCCAATAGACTTAAAGTATATAAGGAGATTCTTGAAGCTACAAATATAGACATCGGGAAATAATTTAAATATATGTAACTAAACTCTTATAATTTTAATACTGGTACCTATTCTACATCCGCAACTAAACTAAAAAATTAAAATTAATCGGCTCAGTAACACAATACGGTAATCTTAACAGAACTCTTTTTTATTATCTTCTAATATATAAAATTTACGTGTCACAGTGTTAGTTACCGTACTCCTCCGAAACGGCTTGACCTATTCTTATGAAATTTTATATGCGTATTCAGAAGGTCTGAGAATCGGCCAACATCTATTTTTCAAAAACCTCCCTCCCTACCCCCCATGTGACATTTGTATGGCAAAACAATGATTGCCGGGTCAGCTAGTATTTAAATAAAAATAGTTCATTAAATCCGACTTTATTTATTTTTGTTTAACGGATTTTACACAAAGCGACATTATATTCATAAAAGCATTAGTGTAGTAGGAATAATATTTAAAAAAAATCTCTGCCTCGAGACACAAGAGAGGAGATTGTGAAAAAAAATATCAGCCATGGGTGTGTAGTGTAGGATGACATTATATTTGACAGACAAAAGGCCTTAAGTTACAACTTTAAGTAAATTCTTGAAATTAATTAAATTGGCCTGGATTATACTAATACAAATGTAGATATTCGCATCAAGTTAATTGCCTAGTAACTGGTTTTCATGTTGAATTTAGATAACGTTCCATTAAATTGTGTTGGGCGTAATACTTTACTAAAGATGGAGTGTCAACTGAGTGTCTACTCATTGCTGCGAATGATTAATAGTGTTCTCCCTTATACCCCTTATTATTATACTTCGTGTCATCTTAATATATAACTAAACCCTTGTGACTTGTGTTTTAGCTTCTAACTAACTACTCACTGACTAACTGATTCCCGCGTCTTTATACACCTAAAAAATTCTTAGTCCTTAGTAATTTATAAGTGCGAAAAGCGGAACGAGAACCTAAAATTTTGACAAGCTTGTGGTGTTAATGCGTGTAACGAAACCATAGTGCGATTTAAAAAAAACTGTACAACGCCGCTGTATTGAGCGGTAGTAGTAAACTTCTGTTTGTTAAGGTTTGATTTCTAAATTTCACGCGTACGAAATCGCGGGCAACATCTAGTTATACAAATAAATCTTTCTCTTGATTCTATCTATTAAAACAAATTGCATCAAGCTTCGTTTCGTTGTTTTAAAGATTCAAGCTCACATAGAGATATACATTGTCCGTGTGCTGACAGACTAAGAATACAAGTGTCCCTACCCCATCTCCTCCCTAGGGTGCTGTAAAAGCAAGCTAAAGGGTATTTTACACAGATGACATCCTCTGTGAGAGACGAAAAACTCGAAAATAAACGCTGTGCCAACACGCCTGGTCAGCGCGGCACAGTAGACCATAATCCCTCCCAAAGTGGAGGGGGTCGTGCCCAACAGTGGGACATTAATGGGCTGGAGAGAGAGAGAGAGAGAGAAATATAAAGAAAAAGCGACTTTGTTTTATAAAAAGTAAAGAAGATATTAGTAGGTACTATAGGTATATTGTTTTCCAAGGATAAATAAAAATTACAATAAGTAAAGAATTTTGAAAATCACTGAACTTACATAGAAAAAAATATATACAACCGAACACATAACATCCTTCTTTTGGTCGTCGATAAAATAGTGCAGAAATTTTATAAAAATTCTACGTTACCCAAAACTAAGTCCCGATATAATTCTTACGTTATATTAAAAAAATAACACTGAAATATTGTGTCGTAGTGTCATACTCATATATATTGTTATAGCTGTTGCCCGCGACTTCGTACGCGTAGAATTTAGAAAATGTTCCCCGCTTTTGTAACATTTTTCACTACTGCTTTTCTCCTGTTAGTCGCAGCGTGATGTTTTATAGTCTATAGCCTTCTTCGCTAAATGGACTATCCAAAACTGAAAGAAATTTTTAAATCGGACCAGTGGTTTCTGAGATTAGCGCGTTTAAACAAACAAACTCTTCAGCTTTATAATATTAGAATAGATGAAACATGCTTGTGGTTTAAACACAGATTTTCTGGTGTTCCTATTTATTTTGAATATGTTCAATAAATGCTCGTCATACCTGACCACATCAATTTACCTTTAATGCCATTATTGGACAGTACAGTGACCAGCTTAATGGATATTGATGTAGGTACGAGCACAACACGTGGCAGCGATGTAATCGCGTTTGTATAAATATTTTACTATCAATACCTTTTATTAGATATGTGACCCCGTTTCTTATTAAAAAGATACTAAAATATCGAAATTAATTTAAGTAAATCGACATGAAAAGGGTTATATGTCGCCGTGTAATGTTTATTAGTCTGATCACTTCTACTCGTGCTGACAATCACTTTAGTTAAATATATACCATGACCTGCCTCTTAGTTTTGTGGTTCTCATAGTGGTGTTTTTCGGACCTCCCATTTACAATCGCTCTTGAAGAGCGGAGAATAGAGAGAAGTGGCGGGAGCTGATAAAGTCATCAATAATAATTAGACACGACCTTCAGTAAATGAAGAGCGCGACCAGAAAGCAAAAATTGTGGTGTTTATGGAGTCGTGGGTTCGATATTCGCGCAGGACATATAATTGTGGGATATTTATATTGGTCACACACATTCTACAGCATCTGGCTGTTTTCTATTTATCAAATATATTTATTTCTAACTAAACTGGTTATATGTAGTACATACGTATTTTAGTACCCAAAACACAAGGAAATAAGCCCAGCTTAGGACAGACATTTCACACAACATATCCTGGGTATGTTATGTGAAATGTCAAACAATGTCTATACTGAAATAATATTTGTATTCCTGAACTCAGTTTCAAGCTGGTTTAAGCATAAAATAATTTAGATCGAAATTCTCTTTGTACGAGTAAGTTCGTTTGATCATCTATGTATCCTATAATACTGTTAAAGTAGTGTATTTCTCAAACGTATTATATGTATTCTAAAATTACGTGTATCAACTTTAATCAGAGAGTAACAATTAAAGGATAACCTTGACCCAAGGCAGCTGGGGTATGACCCTGTGATTGAACCCAAGCATTTGAATAATAAATATGAGTAACGTCGGTAGCCAGCCTCTGAACAATTAATCATTTTACATGACTACATATTCAATTAACACTACGATGAATTTAGTTTATTTTTGTTAGTTACGAACTTATTATATTATATACTTCGTATGCGTTAAATTTAGTAACCAAACCATAACAAATTATACAAAAAAGCCATCCTTGTGAAATACTCTATCTATTAAAAGAAACCGCATCAAAATCTGTTGCATATTGAAGATATAAACTCACATAGGGACGTACATACAAAAAATAACGACTTTGTTTTATATTAAGTAAAGACACAACTTTTCACAACTTTCTTTTCTTCCTGGTATTTTGTTGTTTTCGCTCTAGAAAATATAAGTGCAATCAGTTACAATAACATGGTTCCTATGTAAAGAGATGTGGTATTTAAAGAGATAAGTTATCTTCCGGAATGGTTATTATTAAGAACGCGTTCGTTTTCGGTATTAAAATAGTACAGTTTAAGGTAAAACTAAAATTTGCTCCTAATACATGTCATTGTGATGACTGATGAACCCGTAGTATGTAATAACAATTTACTTCTTACTAACTGATAACTTGTAAAAAATACATCTTAAATAATACTTATAACGTTTTTATTTTGTATATTATTGTGTGGATTTTGTCAGGTGTAAATAATTGATTAGAGGGGATAGCTATTATAACTGTAAATGTATTATTTTGCTGCCCACATAGCCTATACAGCTCTCAACATTCGCTGTGGATTAGTATATAGTTTCATTTGAACTTTTTTCTTCAAGATAAAGATCGTTTACCAAGGGCATCTTGTAACTAACTCGAAGAAGAAGAAAAAATAGGTAACATAAATGTAGTTTATTTTTATCATGACATAATATGAAACAAGGTAGCACAAAAAACGAATTTTTAAAAGTATTTCAGAACTACATGGTATAAATGTTATAAAAATATTGTGTGGCTATACTGGTACCTGTATTTTATCTAACGTTTTGATCAAATTTCATCGACTGTGGTAACAACTGGACAGGCAAGCGACAAGCACAGCTTCTAAAATTTTGAAATAAAATAACCGTTTCTATAGATTAATGGACATGCTAGAACGTAGGTCTTTTTAACTGAATTTTAAATCAATATTCTTCTTACGATAGCTTGCTTGATGCCGATCCCGAGACTTAATTGGTCTAGGTTCTCGACGCAGAATATTCTAATGCTTGATTTGCGCGGCCTTTCTTAAAAAGATTTTACGTTATACTATCGTATATCATGATAAAACATTGTATCATTTATTCACACGTCACTGGGCTGTAAGTTATGCGCAGTATTATATCAAAGCTACGTTGTGCTACGACAAGCCACAGAACCTTGCTACGAAACTTAAGTTTTATGTGCAACCAGCTGCCGTAATGTGATGCAACGAGACGTTCATAACTTTGTAAAACAAAAACATGTCTGCTTCAGTCTTTATGCTTCATATATTTATCTATGGTTTAAATAAATGGGTATAGGAAAATAGCAAGTTAATTGGACATATTGAATTAGTGTGATAGATTAAGAAAATTGTTTATTTAAATATTTTTGGATTTTATTTCGATGGGTGTTATTTTGTTAATTCAAATAAATTATTTTTCGTAATTTTGCTATAACAGTAGACTAATACACTAAGAAAATTATGACTATAACTTGAAAAATATTCAAACAGCACTAATATTACAAACAGCCGTATGAATGAATGAATGAATGGATGAATGAACTTTATTTCACTTAAAATAGAGTTAACAAATGTGTTACATAAATTTGTTGCAATAGTCCATTTCTTTAGCCACTGAAAGGTGTAAGTGTGCGAGTTTACCTCGCTCTTGACAGGTTTTTTTTATTAAAGTTATTATTATTATTGTCATATAAGAAGGCATACAAATTACAACAGAGTGTAAGATCTACTGCACTGCAATTTGCCACTCAGACGTAAAAGTCAAGAATTGTAGCAATTACAGTCACTTGGAAGTGGCACTGCGTTACCTGAATACACCTTATTACATATATGCAATTAGGTTTTTAAAAATTGCAGTCATCAGACATGATTATAAAATGCAGCGAATAGGATTTAGTAGAATGCTTGCGTCTGTTGATGTTAATTCTGACAAAATCTTTACTTATTATAAAACAAAATCGTAGTTTTTGTATGTATGTCCTTATGTAATCTTATATCTTCAGAACTATGCAACGGTTTTTGATGCGGTTTCTTTTAATAGATAGAGTAATTCAAGAGGCTGGTTTTATTATGTAATTTGTCAAGGTTTAGTTTCTATTAGTCTAATGGTCCTCCGTGTGGTGACGGATTAAGAATACAAGTGTCACCACCCCATCTCCTCCCAAAGGTGCTGTAAAAGTCAGTTAAGGGATATTGCACACAGATAACACCTTCTGTGAGAGATGGAAAACTCGAAAATAAACCCTGTGCCAACACGGCTGGTCAGCGGGCACAGTAGACCATAATCCCTCCCAAAGTGGAGGAGGCCCGTGCCCAACAGTGGGACGTTTTGGCACAGGCTTTATATTCGAGTTTTTTGTCTCACACAAGGGATGTTCTCTGTGTACTATATTCCTTAGCTGGCTTTAACTGCACCCCTGGGAGGAGATGGGGTGGTGACACTTGTATTCTTAATCCGTCACCAATCGAACTAAAATGGCACCTAAGTGTTTAACTACATTAAACTCATAATTCCTGTTAGCAGAACATGTTGTTTTCTAGCATAATTTTCTTTCACAGGTTATATTTCCAATTGTTAGTTTTACTTTACATAACTTTTTATTCATTCATATAGTTAAAGTAAAGTTGTTAGTTTACAATGCATGACATGACTTAAACAAGCATTTGTTTAATAATTAAAATCTTAAAGTCCTCGACAATCTTGGAGAATCGGCGCACGCAACGACCGAACAAATCAAATTTAACAGATCAAATTTCACACATTTTACAAATTACAAGTTCACAAAACCATCTCGCCACAAGCTCCCACGCTCACACGTCGTAAGTATCGATCGAAATCTGACGCCCGCGTTCCCATTTGACAGATTTCATGTGATTAACTTGTTATCCTAACACCAACCTGCCGCTCTTTATAGAATACTCGTTTTGTAAATGTCAATAAAATTTATTATAATATAACGCTTTTTTAACTTACTCAAAATACTTTACAACTCAATAACATATTTAACCTAAAACTAAAGAAAAACAAGGAGAAAAAAGAAAAGAGAAAAAAGGTAATAATTATGTACTACTTAATGTAATGTCGTTATAGCTACATTTGCCAACCACGTAAAAATAAATTTTATAAAAGACTAGCTATTACCCGTGACTTCGTACGCGTGGACTTTGTTAAATTTTGCCTAAAGCCTTCCTCGATAAATGAATTATCTAACACGAAAAGAATTTTTTAACTCGAATCAGTAGTTCCTGAGATTTATTTATTTACTAGCTGCCCCGGCAAACGTTGTTTTGCCATACAATTCTGTGTAAAATAAAATTTCATCAAAATCGGTCCAGCCGTTTAGGAGGAGTTCAATTACAAACACACGTACAGAAGATTTATATATTATTATATAAAGATTTATTTATTTATTTGGACAAACCAATTACTGTTACATTAATTAAACACTTACAGTTAATTACAATAATTTTTCATTTTTTTTAACTCAAATGCACAGCATTTTAAACATAATTATAAATATAACTAGCTGACCCGGCAAACGTTGTTTTGAAGGTGTTTGAAAAATAGATGTTGGCCGATTCTCAGACCTACTGAATATGCATGTAAAATTTCAGAAAAATCGGTCAAGCCGCTTCGGAGGAGTACGGTAACTAACACTGTGACACGTGAATTTTATATATTCTTCTAATATATAAAATTCACGTGTCACAGTGTTAGTTACCGTACTCCTCCGAAACTGCTCGACCGATTTTCATGAAATTTTGTGTACATATCCTCTAGGTCTGAGAATCGGCCAACATCTATTTTTCAAACCTTTTTATTTTATTTTTAGTATGGCAAAACAACGTTTGCCGGGTCAGCTAGTTAGAATATAGATTAGAGCGTTAAAACAAACTCTTCAGATTTATAATATTAGTATTGTTATGAAAAGTATTTAATATTACTACATTGCGGAACTTGTGTTTTCAAACAATAAAGTGTTAGCAAATAAAGCACTAAATAAAAATAGCTGACAATTTGTTGCACTGTCTTTTTTATCATCAATCAGTCAGCGAGAGATTACGAGGCGATTTCATTCAGGGAACTTATCTACAAGTAATCTATTTTTCTGTCAATTTCTGTCATCAGATTTATTATTGTTTCAGCCCTTTAAGGTATTCTTGCATTCTTTTCTAGGTAAATTCGTTGTATTTTTTTGGAGTTCCGTAACAAAATGAACCAATGCAAATGAATTCTACTAATACATATGTAAATAAATATACTCTGTAAGTGGACTTAATGTTCTTGAGTTAATAAAGATGTTTAAACACAATGTAAAACGCAAACACTGATACGTCACTGCCCGTCCGTCCGACGATATTTACTTTCAAAAACTGTTATAAATAAAACTTGAACCAAAAAGCTCTTGGAAAATGCTGCAAGTGGCGCCTTATTTTCATGTATATTCTCTTATCTACCTTTGTAGGTAAATATATATTTATCTACGTAAAATAGGATATGACCTACAAAGAATGTAATCTGAACAAAAGATATAAATAACACGGATATGCTAAAGGGATAATAAGGCATAAAAGGGTCATTACTGAGACATTAAATCATTATGTCATGTAAACATTATTTTCATTATACTCACCTAGCACTGAAGATATATTTTCGTGTATTATACAGATAGCTATTGTATGTACATATTTTGTACACAGATAACAACCTCTGTGAGAGACGAAAATCTCAAAAACAAACCCTGTGCCAACACGCCTGGTCAGCGCGACACAATAGACCGTAATCCCTCCCGAAATGGGGGAAGTTCGTGCTCAACAGTGGGACGTTAATAGGCTGGAGAGAAAGTGGATGTTGGACATTTTTTAGTTAAGTTTAGTTTAGTTGTGCATATGGAATTGGTACCAATGACTTCTACTTTACTCTCAAAACGAAGCGAAAATCTGATTAAGATTCCATGCAAAATACCGTATTTTGTGACGTTTTGTAGTAATAATAGAAGCCAGGCAAATGACTGAAATCATTTAAGATTAGTGAGGTTATTAAACGATATTTTTTTTCTAATCTTTAGATGAACCTAAAATTTTAGTAGTTGTTGTTATCAGGCTTCGATTGTTATAGGTACAACTTATAATAATATATTATATATACAATACAACTAATCGGGCTATTAGAGTAGGCAGCGATTAGTTAAGGATACAAAATAGTTTCGTACAAGAGATTGAGTTGGCTTTATTCGTAGTCGCTGCCGGAAGATATCAAGGCTAAGTGGGTAATATTTGGCGGAAGCTTCCACTATTTACTTTCACAGCCTTTCATAGGATTAGTATTTCCTCTGGATACAAGTGGATATCATTATGTATTGTTACATGCCATGTTAGTATTTTGTATTTAATGACTCATTTCATGTGATATAAAATTACGACAAATACGACATACAGACGATAAACAGACTGAAATACGAAAATTTATCAATTTTGTTATTCCTTACCCACGCTTGTTTTTCTGATCGGGCTGCATATATAATAGAGTAAGATAACTATTTTAATTACATACAAAATTTTCATTTAAAGGAGTAAATATGACTTTTTTTCAAAATTCTAAAAGAACATACACTTTTCTCTTTCAGCCAAGCCAATATCCATCCTCTCCTTCTTTTTCTTTCTCCAAGCCATTCGTCCCGCTATTGGGCACTGGCTTCCTCCACTTTAGGAGGGATTATGGTCTACTATGCGATGACCAGGTGTGTTGGCACAGTGTTCACTTTCGATTTTTCCGTCTTTTGCATCTGTATCCCTTAGCTGGCTTATACAGTACCCTGGAAAGGAAAAAGGGTGGTAATACTTATATTCTTTATCCGTCACCACACGATATTCATAAGTGTGACCTAATCTCACCATCTAATATTTATCTCTCATCATTAGCACCTGACGCAGATTAATTAATTGTGACTTAGCATGGCAAATATAGTATCTTCTTACAACTTAATCCTATATATAATCCTGTTGGCTTTTAAGTCTTCAAAACGTCGAAAATAAACGGGTTTTAATACCCGCCTTTATCTATAAACTCGAAGCTTAGTCAGCCTCTAATTGATATAGCTGATGTCATTCATAATATCATCTCCCAATTTGATCCGTCATCGTGAACAAAGCATAATATCCTAAATAATAATGCTGAGACTATTATTATTTCTATGGAATGCAATATTCACGGCACGCTTGTTAATGCCTGGTGTCCAATATACTAAAATAGAAGAAAAAAATCTAATTTTGGTTCATTGTAGAAAGTTAATTGTATTATATAGAGAAATAATTGGGAAAATTAAGGCAATCTGCAGTAAATTATTCAATAACTGTCAAGGTTTATTTATTATTGCTATGATTTTACTAAATAAACTAAATTACATTGAAAAAATGATAATGTCCCGCTCATGGTTATCATTTTTTCAGTATAATTTAGTTTATTTAACTGTCAAGGTACCAATTCTATGTGCAGAACCAAACTTAACTAAAATGAAGATTGATAGTGTTAATAACTCAAGCTGGAAATGTTAATTAATCAACTAAAAATTAAGTTTCACTTAAGTTAGGTTAAGGTTTTGGCGTATCAGGCTTGAATGACAGACTTGACTGAATATTGACTTGAATGCACCTACAGCAGTGATACACGCTAAGTAATCCCTTACACGTACTAATGACTCCTTAGAAACCTGATAGTCTTGAAACTAAAGAGTCACAAATATAGAATCCGATGGTATGTCGAAGTTTTTCTCGGGGGAATAACTTATCAACGAATTTTAGGATTTACGTTGTTCTACTCCGTCTCTTGTTTTATGCTTATCATAAACCGCTAGGATAATAATGTAGGGTTGGATAAAGGAGCCCATTTGTTGTTCTATGATGTCATCTATATAGCTACCTACCCATATCTATGTACTTACATCAAAATACAAAATATCATGTGAGATTTACGAGCAGATAATGGTACCGAGTCTACGTGAACAACTAAACTGAACTAAAAAATGAAAATTGATAGTGTCAATAACACAATCAACAATGTTAACAGAACTTTTATTAGAAAATCTGTATATTATAGACTAATGATTTTATTTAATACAAATTTAATGTGAACGACATAGCCAAATAAGCAAAATACGCTATAGTTGTTTTCATTTTCTAATTAAGTTTAGTTGTGCGTAATATAGAATTAGTACCACTATATTTTTTCACAACTAGGTAGGTACTAAAAGAGCGTGAAAGAGTAATGAATGAATGAATGCTAATGCTTTTCAAACTTTTAGTATGTCAAATTAAAATAAAAGACTCCAGAACCGTGCGTTTTACAAATTAAATTATCAGTAGAATATCTCAAGAGTTTGGAAGAATATAATTTCTCATAATTTCTCTGTCTATTACTACTCACGTACTCGCATCTTGTTTTAGCAGTTTGATTACACTTCGCATGCATTTGTTGTTTGTTTGTATTTTAAAATATTTGTTGATATTTCTACTTATTACAATAACACTTCTCAACCGTCTAGACTACATAGAATATGACTATTAGAAAAAGAAATAAGAAATAGCAATCTGGTTTGAATACGATTATGTAATAAAGCTCTACTTCGTCTCTACTTTTAATAACGCTATGGATTCAGAGCTTATTCTCCATTTATTATAACAAAGTCGTCATTTTTGTATCTCCCTTTGTGAGCTTATATCTTCAAAACTACCATAACGGACTTTGATGCGGTTTTTTTAATAAATAAGTTCACCAGGAAGGTTAACATTTATAATTTGTTGAGGTTTGATTCCCAAATTTTACGGATATGTGGCCAATAGCCAGTTATGTAACAAATTCGCCATTTAAATATAATTGTTATTTAATTAGTTTATAACTAAAAATCATAACTAATAGGCAAATGGGTAGTAAAAACTATTGTTATTTGTGAACTCAGGAGACAAATATAACATTGCTCATTCCGACAGATAGGGCCCGGGTGAGAGGTTGGGAGGGACAAATGAGAAGAGCTCGTAAAGAGGTTTAATTACCCTCTGCTCTCCGTCATTTGAGCGGCCTACTTTGTTTTTATCCCAGTAAAAATTAACAAAGAAAAAGCAAAGTTACGACATAATTTACTACTAAATTACTTTATATAAGTTTAAACTCGGTAGGGAAAATATTTTTTGTTGTAAGTAATATCTTTACTTTCTGTAATTTGTTTAGTATTTGTGTTTGTAGTAATAAATTGCTTTTCTCGTCTCTAAAATGTAAATGTATCGGAGCGCCACTGGACGCAGGCGATGCAAAATCTGCTACTTTATGTGTGAGGGAAATGGTCAAAATTAACCGTTTCTGCACATCGGGATTTATACTACGATAGAGGTAGAACTCTCCGTGTGGTGACGGAGTAAGTATACAATTGTCACCACCCCATTTCCTTCCAAGGGTGCTGTAAAAGTCAGCTAAGGGACATTACACACAAATTACATATTCTGTGAGAGTCGGAAAACTCGAAAATAAACCCTGTGCCAACACGCCAACACGCCTGATCAGCGCGGTACAGTAGACCATAATTCCTCCCAAAATGGAGGAGGCCCGTGCCCAACAGTGGGACGTAAGTGGGTTGGAGAGAGGTAGAACATAAGTCAATAATACTTCTAGATATGTCTAGTTAGTGTCTATCAGACTATGCTTACATAGTATCTTTCTGTATTCCTATTTTGTGATTGACCATTGTCAGAAAATTCATACCAATTAATATATTATCCCAGTTTCACAACACATGGCCATACAATTCAGTTCCTCTGTTTTAAACAATTCTTTGTAAGTATTTGCGAATGATTTAAATTGTTTCAGGAGCAAGCACGTTTTACTTAACTCCGCGCCGCCGACGAGTCGTGCGATAAACAGTCAATTTGTGGGTTAGTTTACACGCGTAAAACCCACTGAATGTGAAAGGGTGGTGTATTTTAATGAAGTCATTTACATCCGTTTTCTCGTTTTAGTTAGAAATCTCCACAGTGATTAAGCAACGAAAGAAAGAAAGAAATTTAAAAATAGTCCTTGATTTTGCCAACCTTTTCTTTCTTGCCGTGATATTTATTATTTGTTAAAGTTTGTTTTCCAAAATACACGCGTACGAAGTTGCGGGCAATTAATAGTTGTTTATTTCATACTAGCTGTTGCCCACGACTCCGTACGCGTAGAATTTAGAAAACTTTTCCCGTTTTGGCAGCATTTTTCACTGTTGCTTCGCTCCTATTGGCCGCAGCGTGATGTTATAGCCTATAGCCTTCCTCGATAAATGTACTATCCAACACTGAAAGAATTTTTCAATTCGGATCAGTGGTTCCTGAGATTAGCGCGTTCAAACAAACAAAGTCTTCAGCTTTATAATATTAGTATAAAAGTATATATAAAGATAAATTGAACTGCAAGTTAGCCTTTATCATTTTTATGGAACCTCAGTGAAGTTCGTGTCTTATGAAAATTGTGTTTACAACGTTATCTATAATAATAAAGTGTAAGACTTGATAATAATCATGAAAAGCATTTCACTAGGTATAGTACGAAAATTGTTCACGCGTCACCAGTTTAGAGCATTAATCGTACAGGAGTGGGTATCATCAACAAATAAAAACACAAGATCAATGCATTTACTCATATTGTACAGACAGAGTCATTTCATAATAATGTGTGATGATTTTTTGCAATGCATTCGTAGCGACTATAGGATGTTAGCAATGTATTTAACAAAAAACCAGAGTAACTAATCCTTTTGTTTTAAGACTCAATGGTCACCTCTGTTTATTACTTTGAATAAAAATTATCACTGTTGTAAAGGTAAAATGTAAATAAAACAGCCACAGCAATGACACTTTGTTTACTTTCAAAATAATATCATTTTTATATTAAAAGCATTTAAATATTTATAAGGAGTGATGGAGTCCATTGGTTGCTCGAGATTACTGAAATAGTCTAATATTTAAGGGTTTTGTACAAAAAAGAAACTGTTATAGTCTCACTTCGGTGTCACTCTTTCTATCAGATCGTCTGTCTGTCCGTCGGTCAAACTTATTTTTTATGAGTATACTTGTACAATTTATCCTGAAAGCAAATCGGAGAAGGCAATCTAACATTATAAACTAGCTGTTGCCCGCGATTTCGTACGCATAAAATTTAGAAAATTTTCCCCATTTTTGCAACAATTTTCACTGATGCTTCACTCCTATTAGTCGCAGCGTAATGTTATATAGTCTATTGCTTTCCTCGATAAATGTACTAACCAGAATTGAAAGAATTTTTTAAATCGGACCGGTAGTTCTTGAGATTAGCGCGTTAAACAAATAAACTCTTCAACTTTATAATATTGATATACATAGGTCGCTGTTAATGATGCGTTGCATTGCGGTAAATAGATAGTATCAACCGCAAAAAAATACAAAAATGTCACCACCCGATTTTTTACCTAAGGTGCTGTATATGTATATGTGTCTGTTAAATCCCCTTGCATCAACAGACACATATCTTCTGTAAGGGAAAACTCGAAACAGGCCAACACGCGTGGTCAGCGCGCCATAGTAAACATCCCCAACTACAGTCCGTCTCCAGCAGTAGGACCTAAGTAAGCTAGAAAGATAAGGAAGTGCCACGTAATAATATACCTATTCTGAATTAAGTAAACAAGCTATTTTTATATTTTGCATCGTATTGTCCGAAAACATATACAGAAATAGCATTTCGCGAGTACTTATTTTGTGTTCCACTACAGGCGTTAGCTGTCAACTTTGTTTCCTCCTGCACATTTTAGCGGCACCGAAGTGACACTACAATAATAACAATGAACTAGTGTACACCTCTAATGAAACTAGCTGTTGGCAGCGAATTCGTGCGCGTGGAATTTTGAAAATGTTCCCCGTTTTAGCAACATTTTTCAGTAATGCTTCGCTCTTATTTGTCGCAGCGTGATGGTGTACAGCCTATATGAAGCCTTCCTCGATAAGTATAATATTTGAGTCGGGGATGTGCGGGGTAGCACGACGCATGTACAAATTGTTAAATGTTTGTGAGGGCTCTGGTACCCATAACACAAGTTAGATCTTAAATTGGGTGCCAGTGTTCAACTTTGTGATCTAGTACCTTGTGAATGTATAATTATGGTGTAAACCTGTATATGATTTTAAGGCTAAATGAATATTATTATTATTACTATCCAACATTGAAAGAATTTTTCAAATCAGACCAGTGCTAATGGTTCCTGAGATTAGCGCGTTTAAACAAACAAACCAACTCTTCAGCTTTATGATATTAGTATAGATTGTAACAGGTCAATCTTTGTACATCGAAGAAAACCCGTCAAGTACGAATTGGACTCGCACACAAAGGATTCCGTGCTGTTATTATCATAATAGACCATATACATACATACCGACCGCAAGCAACACCAAATAATGGGACCCAAATAACGTAACAATGGCAGACTGACTTTCATTGGCAATCACAAGCTCTTGGGTAAAAATTTTGTACCTGAACTCTACAAAAACTATGTTTGTTATTTTTGCCGGAAACAATGTGCAAGTTGCGCTCGGCGAAATTAGCAACTAGTGGCAAATAAAAGAATGTTGAATAATGGAACTCTATAGAGATAGATTAATCGGCATACCTAATGTATTTTACTCTAGTAAATCAGATTGGCGTCAAGTAATATTTTAAATTTTCTAACATAAATCTTTACGTGATCATACACGTACACCACGTACGAACAATAAACAAAATAGGTACTATATCTTTAGATTTTCCGTGTTAATAATAATAAAATTACATGTGTCACCACCCCTTTTCCTCTCTAGGGTACCCTAAAAGCCAGCTAAGGGATAATTGTACACAGATAACATCCCCTGTGAGAGCCGCTCAAACTCTAAAATAAACTCATATAGCAGTACTGTACTGAAGTACTTATAACCTTTTGAAACATATATAGCAGCTTGGCTAAGATTTTAGCAAAACCACACGAAATTAATTTGACTAAGTAATCATAAATACACGTCACATGACTTATAGGTTTCATGAATATATCTTAAAAGCAAAATGCGTAACACTTTCGACTTTTCTTTTAATAAATAGGTGAAAGTGACACATAAAGATGACTGATTAGGTTCATTATTCAGCTTTTAGACGGGAAAAAATGTTGAAAATGGTGTCACATAGTAAATTTGCGTTGCAAATGTAATGGCTACATATTTTTATAACAGATAAAACTTTAATATTTTAGCTTAAACCATTTATAAAATATTTGAGAGAGATTCGGGTAAATCGTACAATGTATGTCCGGATATGACTCATTTGATTTTTAAAGCATAATACAAACCTTATTTAGACATCTATACTTTGGATGCCGGCGGCTGTGTCACAGTATAAACTAGAACAGTTGTCGCCGCATTTGAGAATAGAATAGAATACTCTTTATTGTACATCTTAACAATATTACAGTAGGTAATTAATATTATACAATTTTAGAATTTTTAGATAAGTACAATAGGCGGTCTTATCGCAAGTTGCGATCTCTTCCAGACAACCTTTGTATGGACTGAGAGGAAAGAATAATTTGGCTAATTGTGATGAATGTATACACACTTACACACATACCTACACCATACATACTCAATTAAATAACTATAAACACACGTACATACAAAAATACATAAAAAATATACACATATAAACTCTTTATATAGTAACGTAGTGACCTATTTGGATAACAATGTATTTTCCTATGAAATTTATGTGAAGTTGTAACAATAAACTATTTGATTTAATACTAATATTATAAAGCTGAAGAGTTTTTTTATTAATATATTTTTATTAATATTTTTCAAATATAGCTTTCAAATTCACAACATAAAATTAACATCAGTGCACTCTACATAAAAATTACATTATAACAAATGTTTAGTGAGATATTTGAATAATTTTTATAAAAGTTTTCTATAAAAAAACTAGCTGACCCGGCAAACGTATTTTTGCCATACAAATGTTAAGGATGGACACCCCTTATCACTTAGGGGGATGAAAAATAGATATTGTCCGATTCTCAGGCCTAACGGATATGTACACAAAATTTCACGAAAATCGGTCGACCCATTTCGGAGGAGTATAATTACAAACACCGTGACAGGAGAATTTTATATATTAGACTAGCTGTCCCGGCAAACGTTGTTTTGCCATACAAATGTCAGGGGTATGAAAAATAGATGTTGCCCGATTCTCAGACCTACTGAATCTGCATATTAAATTTCATAAGAATCGGTCAAGCCGTTTCGGAGGAGTATAATTATTACAAACACGGTGACAGGAGAATTTTATATAATAGATAAAAGAGCGAGCCCTAGTACTATCCCACAGTCACATCAGATTTGTGGTACACTTTACTACTTAGAAACTTCACTAGAGCCCCTACAAATCTCAGCTTTTATGAGTTTATTAACATTTAATAATTTTATAATCTCCACATGATACAATTTGCAGGCGAGTCTATGATCTCGCAAAAAAAATGGATTTAACGATGCACTCAACATCAATATAGCTGCCTTAACACGATCGTTGAAAACCGTTAAAAGTGAGTCTATGAAGCGAGCTCGCCGTCGGAATTTCAATAGCCTTTAGTCTATAGAAATATACAGAGCTATGTATTGACTCTCAGATATATGAACCGGCATTTGGCTGGCGTTTTAAAGTAATTACGTGCATCTCCATTCAGATATAAGGCACTCATGTAATCTTTCTATTTCTTTCTGAACCAAAGGTCTTGGCACAGGGTTTATTTTCGAGTTTTCCGTCTCTCACAAAGGATGTTATCTGATAACCATTATGCTTTATCTGGCTCTTTATTACATAAAAATGTAATGTATCTGCTATTATAATAATTAGGTCATGTCAAAGATATAACAGATGGTGGGTTGACGTTTAAAATTGAGGACAAGTAACTTTAGCCTGGCTAAATCGTAGGTACTTCATAGTATTATGACGTTTCATATGACGCATGACGTATTACTTTCCAAGCAAACAATTTTCAGTGCACGTGGCTTATCTAAGAAAGAGATTTTTTTTTTGTTATAGTTAGGTCATTTTAGTTCCTTTCAATCACGATATACAGGGTGTCCCAGAACTCAACGTCAAGCCGAAACGGGGTGACAGGATAGATCATAACCATCACGAGAAAAATCAGAAAAAAAATCTATCCCATGCAGTTTGGAAATTATGGGCATTTTAAGAAAAACCTAGAAATTTGGTCTAACTGTACCATTTTTCGGTTATTGTGGTTAATTTTTATTATTTTTGGTCATTTAAACTTTGGAACCGTAACCCTAAATAACATCTCGAGAATCACAGTCTAAAATAATGACACAATTACCCCAAGTTTCCTAGAATTTAGACTATTTGTTAAACTATGAATTTAAAATTTTCAAACTTTGTCGACTTTGAAACACCCTCCTTTAAAAAAATGTACTAGAGTGCCTTGGCAAGTGCCATTAAGAGTTGGCGCATTTAATCAGGATTGTAAAATGGTACAATACTTGTAAGTTTCGTACTAAAAAAAACGAGTAAAAAATAAAAACCTCAAGTAACCCGATTTTTGCTAACCCATTTTACTCAGTTAAAATGTTTTTTATTCGCACAAGCCCTTGGTAGGTTCTTTATTTTACGGTAAAATGATGAGAGATATGGATAGTGGACATGTTTGCCATGAGCGAGCGAGACAGATAGTGACGCCACTTTTACCAAAGCAACAAAATACTAATAAAATAATGAAAAATGTTGACCTTGTTTTGTTTAGGTTTATTGGAATAAAAGTCAGATTTGAAAATAACATTTTTTATTAAAACAAATGTTCAAATTGTTTACCATCAGCTTCAACACACGCCCTACATCTTCTTAAAAAAGATCTACTTATTAGCCGGGCATATCCTCGAGAGTTGATGTCCTCAGCAGCTTGAGAAATTCGTTCACGCAGCTCGGCTACGCTCTCAATGGGCTTAGAATAAACTTTTTCTTTGAGAACGCCCCAATAAAAAAAATCCAGGGGATTTAAATCTGGGGAACGGGCTGGCCACGAGATAGTGCCTGAACGTCCAATCCACCTTCCCGGATATTCTTGGTCAAGGAAATCTCTTACTTGCACTGCGTAATGCGCTGGGCAGCCATCTTGTTGATACCACATGTGGCAACGATCTGTTAGTGGTACGTCCTCTAACAAACTTGGTAAATTTTCTCGTAAAAAATTTAGGTAATTCGTGCCATTCAAATTCTCAGGCAGCTCAAAAGGCCCAACTATTTTGCCGTTTAAAATTCCTGTCCACAGGTTAACTTTAAAGCGATATTGGGATCGGTCTTCTCGCATTAAATGTGGATTCTCCACATGCCACTCATGAAAATTGTGTAAGTTTATGTAGCCATCTTTTTTAAATGTAGATTCATCTGACCAGAGAATTTTTTGGATGAATTGGGGATTTTCATTATGCCTCTGTAGCATTGTTCTACAAAATGAAATCCTTTCAGGATAATCTCGAGGGAGAAGACTTTGAACTCGTTGTACGTGAAATGGATGCATTTCAGCTCTTTGTAAAATACGATGTGCTGTGCTTTTGGGTATTCCCGTTCTTTCTTCAATTCCACGAACGGAAATACTTGGGTCATCTGCGACCTCTTCCAACACTTCTTCTTCGTAAGGAAAGCGAGGTCTACCTCCAGCCCGTATTTGATTCGGGAAATGGCCGTCCTCTGTGAGTGAATGGTGCACATTAACAAACACGCGGTGATCCGGATAGCGCTCTAAATTTGGATATCTTTCACGATAAAGTCTAGCGGCGGCACTTGCGTTGCATCTGCATTCCCCATAAATGAGATGCATGTTCGCATATTCTTGTGAAGTGTAGCGCGTAGGCATAGTGATGAGAAGGATGTCAACACAAAAGTCCAATTCCAAAAGAGAGAAGCCAAAGTTGCCGGTATGTAATCAACAAGTCCAATTCACAAAAATCCAAGTCCAAAAAGAAAAGCCAAAGTTGTCAGTACTAAATTAACACAAGCGAATACGGAAAGGTGCGCAGTAGACGAATGAGCGAAATGTACTAACTGGTGTCAGACTGGCAGCGTAGCTATTTGCTTGGTATGGCGTCTGTATCTGTTTCATTCGCACTCGTTTAAACGATGCATCTCCGTCTCACTGCGTGGCGTCACTATCTGTCTCGCTCGCTCATGGCAAACATGTCCACTATCCATCTCTCTCATCATTTTGCCGTAAAATAAAGAACCTACCAAGGGCTTGTGCGAATAAAAAACATTTTTCCTGAGTAAAATGGGTTAGCAAAAATCGGGTTACTTGAGGTTTTTATTTTTTACTCGTTTTTTTTAGTACGAAACTTACAAGTATTGTACCATTTTACAATCCTGATTAAATGCGCCAACTCTTAATGGCACTTGCCAAGGCACTCTAGTACATTTTTTTTAAAGGAGGGTGTTTCAAAGTCGACAAAGTTTGAAAATTTTAAATTCATAGTTTAACAAATAGTCTAAATTCTAGGAAACTTGGGGTAATTGTGTCATTATTTTAGACTGTGATTCTCGAGATGTTATTTAGGGTTACGGTTCCAAAGTTTAAATGACCAAAAATAATAAAAATTAACCACAATAACCGAAAAATGGTACAGTTAGACCAAATTTCTAGGTTTTTCTTAAAATGCCCATAATTTTCAAACTGCATGGGATAGATTTTTTTTCTGATTTTTCTCGTGATGGTTATGATCTATCCTGTCACCCCGTTTCGGCTTGACGTTGAGTTCTGGGACACCCTGTATTTCAGTAATGTATTATCTGTCATTGTTTCGATATCAGTCATTATTTTCCTATACTTTTATTATTTAAAGTCTGCGCAATATGTCTTTTTTAGGGTTCCGTACCCAAAGGGTAAAAACGGGACCCTATTACTGAGACTTCGCTGTCCGTCCGTCCGTCTGTCACCAGGCTGTATCTCAAGAACGGTGATAGCTAGACAGTTGAAATTTTCACAGATGATGTATTTCTATTGCCGCTATAACAACAAATACTAAAAATAAAATAAAATAAATATTTAAGGGGGGCTCCCATACAACAAACATGATTTTTTTACCGTTTTTTGCTCGATACTAATAACGTTGTCTTATGTTGCATTGATAATGGTACGGAACCCTTCGTGCGCGAGTCCGACTCGAACTTGACCAATTTTTTAATATAAAAAACTAGTCAAGAAAGTCTGTATTTTGATTATTTGGCTATTTTGTTCCGTACATTTAGATTAATTATAATCCTTATGGCCTTATTCATAATGACTTATCGGAGGTTTAAAAGTTCGCTAAAATAGGTTCCGTTTAAACCTCCGATAAGTCATTATGAATAAGACCGTTAGTCTATAATAAACAGTTTCTATAACCAGAAAGTTGAGTTACATTGCCGAATTGTGATAAAGTCACTAATCAAAATTCGATTTTTAGCTAAGCTTAGTTTAGTTGTGCGCGTAGAATTGGTACCATTGTGTTCATTATAGTACTTACACACTGCTACTACTTATACAAGTTTATGTTTTTATACGTATAACGATTGCGTATAACAAAAGAAAAGAGACGTAGAGTGATTATGTTTTTGGAAACATAAACACTTAATTTTTCTACAAATCATTTCTACTTGTTCTGTAATTTACATTATTTTTGTTACAAAAATATTTATTAAACCAAAAATAAAGTTTGGGTGAACACAATCTTTTCTTGCCAAGTTACAAAGGTAAGAAAAAGCGCGCCCTTGTACGATAATCAAGTTCCCATTTCCTTTTGGGACTTTCGTCTTGTGATTTATCACGGCATTATCTTTCCTACCAATGATATTTGTAATAAAACACAAAAGGTTATATAGACTAGGTAGGTACCTATTATCTTCCTGTATAATAGGCGTAGAACATAGTTGTATTAAATATTCATTTATTTTATAATGTACATTTTTTTATATATTAGTTTGTAATTGTATTTTTTTTGGAAATATATAAAATATTCAGTAAAATATTATTATACTTACGGCCTCGTTCACCATCTTCAAGTAAAGCGTTGATTAGTTACTTATCGATTAGCGTTAATTGTCAAGTAATAGTTACGAGTATCTTCTGTCAATTTCAATTTTTTAATCTTAAGATTACTGCTACTCGAACGTCGTGAACGTCGCACGTGTAGTTACTGGTGACTTTAACTAGCGATTAGTCTACTTGGCGCTTTACTTGAGAATGGTGAAAGAGGCCCTAACCCAAATAAACAACAGCAAAATGTAATTTATGAAGTAATTCATTTTAAATAGATGAGTCACGCAAGTGTTAGAAAAAAGTCATCATCAGCATCAACATCAGCTTTTTCCGCGAAAAATACAACGCGCGGCTTTGCGCCACTTGCACCCAGCGGCTCCTTGCGATTCTGATGACACCGTCGCTCCACCTTGTTGGGGGCGCCCTACGCTGCATTGATGTAATTTTAGTGGCTATCTACTCAATCGCTTCGCTTTTTGATAGAAGTTGAAGAATGATAGATATTTTATAGTCAATAATGATAAAAGTTGTCTCGTGAGCAGTTCAGCATAGCTGCGGCACAGGTGAGCGGGTAATGACATTCTGGTGTGTATCGATCGCGCACAAATAGCCGGGCCACTAGCTGATCCGCCGTCGCGCCCGGACAACCACGTACCACCCCTCACAACCCACATGCAACATTCTACAACCATTAATCATTTAAATTGGTATGCAAATTATTTATAGTTATTTATAGTTAATTAATTATAGTTATTCTGGCTACCGTCTTGAAGTAGCAAGTAGAAGTATTAAAATTGCCCTTGATCATTTAGTCCGATGTGTACTGTGATGATGATTGTACTGTAACTACAAATATTTGCGTGATATTTGTATTTGCCACTTTCATGTATTTACATCTGGATGTTTTGCAAAAGCTTAGCTGGGGACCTGAGGCCGTTTTTCGAAATGTTCATATATATATAAAAAAAAAATTGCTGAGTCTGTAGAATTTGATTAGTCACAGAAAATCTTTAAGGTTCATATCATAAGTTTTTTCCATATATTTCGTGCGTTTATTAAAGTTTTTGCGAAAAGTGTTACCTACCTCAATTTGGGAAACCGAATATTTTTTCACAAACTGTCGTCGAATCTTCACGACTGATTTTATGATCACGTTTTGTAGGCACTGATGACGGAAAAGTTAAATCTAATCACTTTATGTAGTGTGCGTGTAACTTTAAAATCAAATTTTCTTTACAATATAAACACCGGCAAATTCTGGCATAAAAATAAAGATTCAGGAAAAAGTTTCTGATAATAAAGCAGAAAGCAATAGGAACACTATATTCAAACAATGTACCAAATCTATCAATTAAAAACCAACGTATTAAATTTCCGATGCGTGATTTCGAAAAGAACTTTCAAAATACGAAGATGATTTTTGATAACAGTCAGCATAAAAGAATTTTAAGGTTTTCTATGACTAAATCGGACTAAATGAACTAAATCCAAAACATCTATTAGCATAATAATTTTAACAACGTACTTACATAAAAATTTATCATTCAACAGCGATGTCGACTCCAGTCGGATTTTGTAACTATTCGACGATAGATGGCGCTGTTCGCATATTATTCACCAGTCACCCCTTCAGCCCTAATACGCTACGTCACAAGCGTGGCGCTACTAGTATATAAAGTTTATATTCAATTTATAATAATCTTTCTTCAATAATCTTAGACAATAATAATTGCAACTCATTGTTTTCCTATGATAACTAAATAATATTGTATTTTAAACACTATTACACCCTTGAAACCATGGTATAATCCTAGGGCTAGTCAAGAGGCTTTTCTTCTGCACAGTTTTCTGTCACTCAGAACATGGTTTTATTTTTGAAGTTTATTTTTTTTGAGCAATCACGGCTGCTCACAAAATTAAACAGAACGGCAAAACTTAAATTGTAATGTAAATGAGACATAGAGAAATACGAGTATAACGGAAATATAAAAATTTTCCTAAAAATACATTTAATCACAGCATTTAATCTTAAAAAAGTGGCTAAGTAAATGTTCCATGTCGTTTGGAAAGGAAAGTCACCCAGGTTCCCTGACTGAATGTCATACATAAAAATTTGATCTTTTTAATCAAGTTAACCTAACTAAGCAAAGATACGTACAAAGACTATCTTAACCAAAGAATATACTACTCTCTACATCTTAACCAACATTATTTTTCATACACGATTTCATAGCTGTAAAAAGATTCACCTCTCGGATCTCGGTCTCGTCCAAAGAGTAAAATATTATAGATGGTGAGATGGTCTCGTCTACCACGAAGTATAGATACAAGGAGTCCGAACGGTATAGGCTTTTCCATAATATTTCGTGTACACAATAATAAACCCAGATCATAGTTCTATTTTCTGCCACTGGCTGCGCAAGTATTCAGGACGTACCGATGCTATTATAGAATATCAGAATATCTCTTGACCTTCTCTGTATTGTTGGGTTTAAAGCACTCGAAAAATTTCTAAAAATTTCCTAAAACTTATATTTAACTCCACGTTTCTCAGAATATTTTTTTCCACAGGTGTCAATAGTTCAAACGAGTACTTCTTGAAAAATGGCGCGCTCTACCGGCAAAAAATCTGTCCCTTAAATTGAGACCATTCGTTCAACATTACGTTCGGACTCCTTGTATCTATACTTCGTGTCGTCTACAATCAAACCTCTTGTCATCTTGAATTTTATCCTTGTGAATGGCAATACTGAAATCTAATTCTTGTGACAAACTAAGGATGAACCACTAAAAGAAATGAATGATTTAATCAAATCGAAAAAATTTAATCAAATCAAAAAACTTATATTTTTATTTCTGTAATCGTTTCATAATCATGAAACGATTACAGAAATAAAAATATAAGTTTCTGAAGAAACTAAAATCATATGATGCCATGCCTATAGAGAAGGGTTACACATGGTTAATATCGCTTAAGCTATTTAATACATTCTTAGTGCTTAGCAGTCCTGACTTTCCCTGTTAGTCTTATCTTGGTTTGCCAGTTTTACGATTATAATTTAGAACAGTAAATAAATAGTAATAAATTGAGATTATAGTAAGAAATAAATAAATACCTTCACAAAATAATACATATATTTCAATTTACAACGGTCCAAAAAGAATCGGTATGAATCGAGTGGGTCTTTTTGATTAATTATTTCAAACAAGTCGTCCTATTAAAATAATTAAAGTGGCCTATTTTAATTCCTGTACTTTATTTCGAGAAATAATATAAACAGGTAGAGACGACACTAAAGTTGTCGACGATTACATTTCGTTTCTCTTTGCGAACCACAAAGACCACAAAGTCGAATCACGCATGCGCCGATCATTCGATTGGATGGTCTGTGCCATAGACAAGTTTTCATAAACTGGCAAGCAGAGTAGAATCTACGTTTTTGTTTGTAGGTTATGTTTTAGTGAATAAATTGTCAAAATTTATGTTAAATATTTTCGTGGTATTATCAATGTTACCATGGAATGGACGTGAATTCAGTACCTGTGTTGCCTCGTGAACTATTCTTTTTATTGTCAATTGTGGTACAGTATTTCTCATTTTCGACCATTGTGTGATTACAGAACTCGGTAATTTGACATTGAGTTGTTGAATTGAGATGCGTACACGAAAGTGGATACGCTCTCGTCAGCTATCAATAGCGTGAAGTGTTCACATTCAATATTATATTGTAGATTTGTACATTTTAGTGTTGTTATTGTGTAGTGTAGATATAAGCCGTCGAAATGACGATGAGTCAGACATCAGTTTTGAAACTTTACACAGCAGTCGTTGACGACGTGATAGCCGGAGTAAGAGATTGCTTTTTAGATGATGGTGTTGATGAACAAGTTTTACAAGAACTTAAACAGCTATGGAGGACCAAACTACAGGCTACTGGGGCCATGGATCCTCCTCCAGAGCCTACAATGAATTCAATACCAGCGCCTCCAGTACTACAAAATTTCCAAAAAGCAAATGGTAGCAATACTATAACAAAAAGACCAGACACACATCTAGGACAACAAGGTTCTAGCCATAATTCTGGTGTAGAACATGGACCACCGGCTTCTAACTTAGGAGGAGCACACCCACATCATGTGCTAGACCCTAACAATAAGGTACCGGTACAACTCACTTTGCCTGCTCAGCCCGGTGTGCCTGGCTCCCAGCCACGCTCCTTCACTATACAGATTCCTGCATCTGCGCTTAATGGAAATAAATTACACCAAGTCCTCACAGGGCCTATAATTAATGCTACTATAAGTCTACCGCAACAGTTAGCTGCAACTTTACTACAACAACATATTAACTCGGCATTGGCAGGCCAACAAAATGAATTTGATGGAGGAGGAGGTGGTCGGAGTGGAACTGCACCTTTCTCTTTAGACGGTGCTTTAGATTCCTCTGATGATGAGGGCTCTAATGTTGGTGATGGTTCGGATGATGCAGCTGGTGATGATGATGAGGATGAGGAGTCCCTAGAGGAAAAAGCTGAGGAAGAGGAAGAGGAGAGAGATGAGAGTGGCGGGGGTGAAGAGGAGCCCTTGAATTCTGAAGATGATGTTTCTGACGAGGAGCCCGGTGAAATGTTTGATACTGATAATGTAGTAGTTTGCCAATATGATAAAATTACCCGCAGTCGCAATAAATGGAAGTTCTACCTTAAAGATGGTATTATGAATTTAGCCGGGAAGGATTTTGTCTTTCAAAAAGCGAATGGTGATGCAGAATGGTGAGAATTGTTTAAAAAGGAACAAATATGCTGAGTGTACTTTTATAGGAGGTGTAACTTGTTGTATCTTATATAACAATATTAATATTGTATTATAACCACTAAAGATTTCCGTTTATTGTATCTGATTACCAGTTTAATGTTATTATTTATAGCCATTGACTTTAACCATCACATAAATAAATTCTGTATTATATTCTGTATTAATTATTCACAACTAATGTGTACACTACACATTGTATTACTTGGTATTTACATGTATCAATAAATATTATTACATTTCATAACAATAATTGGAACCGGTTTTAAAATTAAATGAAATATTTTCTATTGATACGAAAATACATTGACACTTGACTGTTAAATCTTCTATAATTATTACTTATGCCTCTAGGCACTATTTTTGTAATAGAATAAAAGCAAGATAGCTCATTCACAATTAAAATGAAGTCATCACAATGGTTAACTCATAATATATCAATTTACAGTCATTGCATCAAAAACTAAACTATTTTTTTTCATGTTAAAGGTCTTGATTGCTGTGTGACTATACCGCCTTGAAAAAGAAACTATAGTAATATAAAAACCATATACATTATATGTATCGTTTAGTCGTGTCAACAGAATTGGCAACATTATCTGACGTTAGAGAAATAGTAAATGCAGCCCTCAATGGAACTTGAGTTTGATACAAATTTTTCTTCCGGTATAGCCACTAGATTATTTTTTTGTAATTATTCTTTGTAAATTTTTTAGGTCTGTTCATTTCTGTCTGACATCTTGTATGAGCCATGTTGAAAATTCATGATTTGTTTTTTTACTCATTGACCATGATCAATACTTATTTGAACTTATGCCTCCTTGTATGAATATTTCAACTAGTTAATACTACTTCTTTGATATCAACAATTGTAATTAATAATCTATAAATAGTTATACTACCAGTTTAAATTAGTATATCATCAATGTCCTGGCCTTATCACTACTTGGGTGCAACATGTCTTGTCTTTATCTTCCATGTTCAGTCAGACGTCATATTCGTGTTTAATTAACTGTAACAACATCGTTTTATATTTAAATCTTGCCCACAAAATATTAGTTAATAAGTCTTATTTTATTTTCAATTTTGGAATTAAATTTTTCATATTTTTGAACAGGAAACGACACATTTTATTTTTATTATTCATAAATGATTTAGTAAAAATGCTCATCGGTTAAAGTCAATGTAGCAAATGCTCATAAAAATGATTATAGTACTGAAAGATGGTGTTGGTTTAGTGATTGATTTATATAATGTTAATATAATTATTAGCTAAGATCCAAATTATTTGTATTTATTTGAAAATGCTTGAAGCTTCACTAAAATTAATAAATTCATCTAACAACTTTCGTGCCATACATAAATTATAAATTAATAATCATATATAAGGTTAACAACACATTGGCTTGGTTTTTGTTCATGCTCATGTAAATTAATAAAAATATGATTGAAAAAATGTATGAATATGGTAGAAAATACTTATGGACAAATGACAAATCTCACAGTCCAAGCTAAGCTTATTTTGTTGGTGTCATAGGCACTAGAACACGGATACACATAGTTGTATTTTTTTTTGTAAATAAGTACACTACCTATGGATAGACAACAGATAAATGAAATATAAATATCATATGAATAGTTAGATGCCCTTTGCGGGAATGACCGAAATAAATTAAACCATTATTGTCATGAAGATATAAAATTAAATTTATTACCTCATGACCAGAGGCGTATTTACCCTAGGGCCATAGGGGCCATGGTCCGGGGCGGCCAGCTTGAGAAGGGTGGTAAAAGGCTTCAAGTTTAAAATTTTGCTCTATCTCTATTAATTTATAGGGCAGCCACAGCAGCTAATTAAATTGGCCCGGGGCATCAAATCAAAGGGCCTGGGGCGTTGATTTTCAAAATACGCCTCATTACATGTATGTTTATGTTAATTTCACGAGACTCATAAACTGGGCCAGTTACGGAAATAACTAATCAATTGACTTGTATTTTATGTTTAAAACAGTTGTTTTTTTATTATTATTATTTTCTTCGTTATTATTTTAGTGGAGCTGGAAGCACGTACCTAAAATTATTTTGATTATATATGTAATACATTTTCTTTCTGCAGATTTTTTTTTGTATAAATCGAAAATGTTCATAATCTCATACTCTTTGATGAACACAATATTGTTATACTCGCAGGGTGTAAGGCTGTTTCATGATAAAGTATTGATTATTCTATAAATAGATAATTAGTAAATCCATCTTATTTATAAACTACTAACTGTGTTACCCGCGACTTCATACGCATGCAATTTAGATACCAAACCTTTACAAAAAGAAGTTAACCATACTGCTCGATAGATGGCGTTGTACCTACTGCCTGGCTGATTTTTACTATGGTATCGTCACACGCATTAATACTAAAGCTAGTTAAATTTTTTGTTATGTATTCAGTTTAGTTTCTTATTTTATTAATTAACTAGCTGTGCCCCGCGGTGTTACCCGCGGTAAAAAGGATAAAAAATAAGTTCATTTTCTATTCCATTTTCCATTGGAAAGTTTCATGAAAATCCATCCAGTAGTCTTTACGTGAAAGCACAATAAACATCCCTACATATCCAAACATTGGAGTATGGATAGAAGACCGAGGAAACGTTCGCGTTGCTCAGCCAACAGTTTAAGGGCCTACATCAATATTATCGTATATCATCGCCGACACGTACATATTAACACAGCCAGTAGGCACAGAAAATGAAGAATTAGGGATACTTTTCCTATTTACTCAAAATCTACTAAATATATTTTAATTCTGATTTACGTGTTTCTATACATAATAGTTACCTATGTTTTTAAAGTTATTTCATTAGTTAATACGCGATAATAGACCGACAAATGAAAAAAAGAAAAAATTTGAGAGGTTGTTTCGCCAAGATTTTCTATCGAGATAACTTTTTTCAATCGCGTTTCTGAGTTCATGCGATCCTAGATCATATATTGTCAAAAACATATACTTAAAAATTAGAGCTCTAGCCATTCAATCTAAAGAAACAATGAAAACTTCGTACATAGAAAAATGCACGAAGCTATTTTGGTATCGTCTTAAGTATTTTGTTTTGTCGCGCGTAATTCTTTTTTTGTCATATCTCCTTTTAAATTACATGCTGTAAAGAGCAGTTATAATCTATATTAAGAGGATACCAAAATAGCTTTATGCATTTTTCTATGTACGAAGTTTTCATTGTTTCTTTAGATTGAATGGCTAGAGCTCTAATTTTTAAGTATATGTTTTTTCAATATATGATCTAGGATCGCATAAACTCAGAAACGCGATTGAAAAAAGTTTTCTCGATAGAAAATCTTGGCGAAACAACCTCTCAAATTTTTTATTTTTTCATTTGTCGGTCTAATATCGCGTATTAACTAATGAAATAACTTTAAAAACATAAGTAACTATTATATATAGAAACACGTAAATCAGAATTAAAATATATTTAGTAGATTTTGAGTAAATAGGAAAAGTATCCCTAATTCTTCATTTTCTGTGCCTACTGGCTGTGTTAATATGTACGTGTCGGCGATGATATACGATAATATTGATGTAGGCCCTTAATTGCGTAAGCTAACTAAGCTATTTAATTTGAATAAAAATGTTACTATATATACAAAAATAGCTTTTGAAAACACCCTATTGAATTAGAATTTTTTTTTGACATTCAAAATCAAAATAAAAAATCATTTATTCACGTAGCCATATTCTCTTTTTGCCAAAAAAATAAGCTCTTATGATATGTCCAAAAATTTTTTTCCCTACCACCGGTTCAGGACTTTCAATTCTTATTTTCAATTATATTCTTTTGTCATATTAATCTTTTTTTTAAATAGGTAATCATTACAATAGTTCTTATAATATAAATAAATTACAATTATAATAATATGTGTTGCTCTGGAACAATTTACTCCCAAGCTTTATTGTCATTAACATAGTCTGAAATTTTACAATACGCCTTTTTACATAGCTTAGATTTTAAAAATTTTTGAAACTTAGATTTATTTAATTCTTTCACATCATTAGGGAGTTTGTTATAAAAACGTATACCATGCCCCATGAAAGAGTTACTTATTTTGTGGAGACGACTAACATGCTAACTACCATTACTACTAACTAACATTATGGTATGGTTTTTAAAGTGCTGAATATTATTATGAATGTACAATAAATTTTCATATATATATTGTGAAGCGACTGTCAAGATATTTATGTCCTTGAATTTCTCCCTTAGGGAATCCCGAGGGCCTAGGTTATATATAGCTCTAACAGCGCGTTTCTGGAGCACAAATATCCGATTAACGTCCACACAGCTTCCCCAAAGAAGAATCCATAACACATTACACTATGAAAATAACTAAAGTAAACTCTTCTAGCCGTATCTACATCTGTAAGTCGTCTAATTGTTTTTACCGCATATGCCGCAGAGCTAGGTTTTCCGGACATTTTTTCAATATGTGGGCCCCACTGTAATTTCGAATCAATAGTGATTCCTAGAAATACAGTTGATTGTACTGGTTCCAGTCTCGCTCCACTCAAATGTACATTGGTCTCTACTTGAGCAACATTTGGCATAGAAAATTTAATTACTTTCGTTTTCTTAGAATTTAATAATAAGTTATTAATATTAAACCAGTGTACAAGCTTTGAGAGTGCGTTGTTTACTTCCTAATAATCACGCATTTGTCTGTTTATTTTAAAAGTCAAGGAAGTATCATCAGCATACAAGACAATCTCATGATCGCTCCCGACATAGTATGGTAAGTCATTAATATATTATGTGAGGAAAAGGAATGGGCCGAGAATGGAGCCCTGTGGGACGCCCAAAGTAACAGCAGCTCCTGGAAATCTTTTACCTTTAACATCAACTTTCTGTATTCTATTGTCCAAATAAGAGTTCAAAAGATCTAGTGCTTTATTTTTTATACCATAATGATGTAGTTTCCTAACCAATGTTTCATGATGTACACAGTCAAAAGCCTTGGACAAATCGCAAAAAACACCTAGCGAATCTTGCGAGTTCTCCCAGGCCGAGAATATACCTTTTAACAGTTCAACCCCTGCACCTGTAGTTGAACATCCTTTCGTAAATCCAAACTGTTTCTTATGCAAAAAGTTATCATCATTAAAATGCTTGAGAAGCTGATTCAGAATATTTTTTTCAAAAATCTTTCTTAATGACGGCAGAATAGAAACAGGTCGGAAATTCGATGGATCGGAAGTATCACCTGATTTAAATAAAGGTATCACTTTGCTATGTTTCATGAGATCTGGAAAGACACCTAAATCAATACATTATTATGGGTATAGCGGGTTTCCCTTAAAAGAAAGACATGCCCTCGCGGACTTTTTTGAAGAACTATAGGCAACAAACAATTCCTCCATACATTAGTTTGTTGTACCGCACACAGATAAGGCACCGTTTTCATTTAAAGCTCGCGCACGTCCTAATTTCTCGGCAAATTTAATCATATCTCATCCAATATACAGCAAACCCCAACAAATTATGCAAAAAAGCCATCCTCTTGAACTATTCTATCTATTAAAAAAAACGCATCAAGATCTGTTGCGTATTTTTGAAGATATAAGCTCACATAGGGACATACATACAAAAATAACGACTTTGTTTTATAAGAAGTAATAAAGATAAGGATACACTTATGTTATAATTTCATAGATTGATTGAACAATTAAGCGCCCTTTAAACCATGATTTATCTGCCCCTACATCAAAACTTGCAAAAAAGGATAAATTTCGAATATAATTATAGAAATGGATTTATATCAGGCATTGCTTTTAAAATCTTACTTTGCTTTGTATAGTCTAAATATAATTTTGTTTTTATTGCAAGTTACTGTATATAAAATTTTGCAAAGGTTGTTTACCAACTGGGGCCGGAAAAGAAAAAGTAACAGACGGCATAAAATTTCTTTAACATCCGTTGTTGAATAATCAATAATCCTTCAATTAACTATACTTTTCATATTGTCTTACACATAGATCGCCCCCTAATAGATTTAGCACGCCAGGCGATCAACGCACACTGAACATATGCGATGTATGCAAACTGTATGTATAAATATTCTACTTGTGATTTTGCTACGAGCATTGAAAATGCATTACTTCATACCCCCCAACCCGCGCTATCCTTAAAAGTTAAAAAAAAATCTAAGTGTGTTAAAAAAAAATTAGCAATTATCTATCTATTGAAAGTGATCTATGGTCTTGCATAAAATGATTAAGTAAATAAGTTCATTAAGTTCTTAAATTGTGATATCTATTTTATAAAATATATATTAATACTAGCTGACCCGGCAAACGTAGTTTTGCCATACCAAAAAAAAAGGTTTGAAAAATAGATGTTGGCCGATTCTCAGACCTAGAGGATATGTACACAAAATTTCAGGAAAATCGGTTGAGCCGTTTCAGAGGAGTACGGTAACTAACACTGTGACACGTGAATTTTATATATTAGATGTGGAATATTTAAAATATATTGCATTGCGAATCTTGTTATTAAATTATTGTGAGTGCAACAAGTTCCAAATGTTTAGTTAAGTCTCGTGTAGATTTTAATTTAAAATCTTGATTTGTTTCAATCCCATAGTAAGACATAATTTGATGAAAGTGGTAATTATAATAAAAATATGTTGTAAAATTTTGTTTTTATTTAACTACCCTTTATGCACACCTTTTATATGTATCTAAAGCAACATTTTAATGTTTTTTTTTAAGATATATCTATTGGCGCGTTATATATTATGTCATACTGTCCGTCCCAAGAAAACACCATGAAGTTAGTTAAAAACGTAGAAACCGTTTCGCACGGTCGGTCGTGGTGAAACTGCGTTCTAGGTAAGACGAGATTTTTGTAACATTGCTATTTTAAGAAGGAATCAAAGCCTCGACTTCGGAAAGCTTCGTTACAAAAAATTCAGAATCGCTACCGACTGTCTCACTGGGTCTATTAAAATAACTACAGACTAAGGAAAAAAGAAGCAAATGCCTTAGTCTCCGTCCATATACATATATTTATTATTATGTGTATAATGTACTCGTAGGTAGTTACATTGTCGAAAATAATATGAAGCACTCAACCGTACAGGATGTCCTTTGTTTAAAAGGATATATCTTTCAAATAAACAACAGGAAAATATTACACAATGTGAAGTGATGTCGTTCTTATCGAGTTTATTCGCCTTTCCTGTATTTACCTGAGCATGGAATAGTGAGGTGATAATTTATTTATACAGTATATTTTCTAACACTTGCGCGACTCATTTGTTGAAATAAAAGTACTTTTTACGGATTTAGACTACGTATATTTGCCACCCGTGACCATGGTGACTGCAAAGTCTCCGAAACGTCGGGCCGAAATTTAAAACAATATTTGTTTTAAATTTACGTCGCGTCTAAATCCGTAAAAAGTAGTTTTATTTATTTATACAGCGTTGTTACAAATGTGAAATCCAGGTAGAAAAAAGCCGAATGTTGGATTTATCCAGCGATTAGCATTTTTCCGTCTGCTATTGGACATAGGCTTTCCCGTTGAACTCTTGCATCCAGCAACACGTTGCAGGCCTGTCTTCTCCACTGGTCACATACCCAGGACCTCGCGACGATCGAGGGCCTCCTATTCTCTACTTCATTATATTAAGTACACAATCTCATACGCGATTATTGGGCAAATATTCTGATGTGCCCAGGGCCTCTAGTAGGTAAAAAGGCACTAGCTCGTTGCAACATAGACGATATCATCATTTCACCTTCCCGGGTGCTGGCCTGCGCTACGTCTTCCGGGACGTGGTTGCCACTGGGGGACCTTCCCCTACGGTGATGGTTCTTTCGAGCAATGTGGCCTGCCTATTGCCACTTTAGTTTGATAACTCTTCGGACTATGTCGGTTATATTACACAAATTCTGTTGTATGTTTAATAAACAAATCTATTAAAAATCGTTAATTAAATACAAAGTGGACAACCATTTAATTTTGTAGTTTATCCTTGTGGAAGATAGAACACATTCTGAACTAATGATCGTTTTCGAATACAGAATTAATTTCAACATTTAACCATATGGTAATTAAATAATTTTAATTGGTATGTAGATAGTGGAATTGATTTATCATAATATCGTACCTATATGAGAATTATGTTAACTAAGAGCACGACTATATAGTGAACCTTTATAATGGGACAGTAAGGCATCAGTTGTATGGCCACAGCGAAATATCTAAGATAAAAAAATATAGGTCTGTGTAACACAGGTATCCATTTGGTAACTCTAAACTCAGAAGAAGGTAGAAATTACTTTCGTAGACATATAAACCAGAACTACAATAATAATAGTTAACACGCCCTTGTGATATTCATATTCGCAGAAGTTAGTACGAATATTAATACAGAACAGTCACGGGTACAACGAAGAAGTAAACTCCGTCCTAACTGAAGTTGTACAAACTAGAGCGACGGTTCTGAAGTGCTCTCGCCGAATGTCGTACATAATTAAGTTGTAGTAAGCCATTAGTTGGTTCGTAGGTATGTAACTAAATATAGGAGACAAAGTCTCTTCGCTCAGTTCTATCAAAGCCTAGTTCAATTATCTACGGTAATCCGGCGCAGCGGGCCTAGCGAGATAGCCGTCGGTAATCGACTTACGCGCGCTATTTAATATCGCGCTCAATGTCCCAGCAAAATATTTACGTAATTTGCTTTTAACCGGCTTTGTTGATTCGAATCAGGTTAACGTTTTTTATGTTATATTTGATGCATAAGTAAAATTCTATAATACCTAAGTGATATTACACAATGATATTAACAATACCTTTGGCCTCACCTTGGATTTAAACAACTAATACTTTTTTACACTCTCACTATAATAAACAAGCTAGCCTGCGGTTTATCCGCGTTTGTAGTTATTCAAGTTTTTGGCTTTTATTGTGATGATATCAGATATAATACCTATGTCAACACGCCTGGTCAGCCATAGACCATAATCCTTCAAAGTGCAGGAGGCCCGTGCCCAACAGTGGGACGTAAATGGGCTAGAGAGAGAGAGAGAGATATATATATCAGATATAACCTGCGTGTTCTTCTGATAAATAAGCTATGATATGACTGCAACTTTAAAATCTGATACATACAGATATCCATACACATATGTACATACCCACATTCTGACAAACTCTTAAGTTTTTAATCATAGTGCCTAGGAGTAGGAATTAGGTGTTAGTAGGATTTGCTTAGAGGTAAATAACATTCAATATTTTAGGCATTAGTGCAGTATTTAGACACGTTATGCACACAAAGATTTATTTTACAAGGCAACTGTGACAACACTTTTTATATGGCCATCGATCTGCTTGACGAATTTTGTCGACGTCCGCTTCAATGGAACATTGTACTATTTACATTTATTGCAATAACTTAAGTAATAAAAGGTATTAGATAACGTTGCGCATAATATAATCTGCTCCCAAACTATGTACCTATTGCACTAAGAAAATCTGTATTTAGCATCTTCGTAAAAAAAAGTTCCAATTCCAGCGGTTTTTCTATTTTATACATATCAGTGTAAAACAATAAATTGCAGCAATATTGCAGGGATAATAATGCAGGGATAATACATAGATTAAATTTATGATGAAATAATGATGAACACCGGAAAATTGGGGCTTGGCCCAACATAGCGTATTAAAATTAATTACTTTTTATTGGCGCAAGCCATTGAATAGGTAGTTAAAGGAAATTATCATAAGTCATACAAAAATTGCAAATCGAAACCATAAATAACATCAAACGTTATGAGCGATATTTTAAAATTATTATAACAAATATATAAAAGGGCCCGGTATCCTCTGTGTATGAATAAGGGCCTACTTAAATAGGATCGAGAGGCTTTTATAAGACGACAAGCTTAAAAGCACCTGTCGTAATAACTTTACATTCATAATTATGTTTGTTTGTAAAGAGCCTCCCCGCAATATATTTAAACGTTTATATAAAAGTAAATTTAGAGTATTTATCGCAATTTAAATTTATTCTTTGAACTAGGGTTGTCTCCTTTTGCTTTGGAGATATATAACAATTTAATACATATAGAAATAAGATATTCCGAGCTGTATGTATAATTCTTAGCTTTGATCTACCATTAACAACCAAGAATTTATGAATAAGCTACTCTTTTTTATTTCGTAAATTCTTTTGCTCTTGCAAGGTTACTTAAACTTTCTTAAGAGGATACCAAAATAGTTTCGTGCATTTTTCTATGTACGAAGTTTTCATTGTTTCTTTAGATTGAATGGCTAGAGCTCTAATTTTTAAGTATATGTTTTTTCAATATATGATCTAGGATCGCATGAACTCAGAAACGCGATTGAAAAAAGTTTTCTCGATAGAAAATCTTGGCCAAACAACCTCTCAAATTTTTTATTTTTTTACTTTGTCGGTCTATTATCGCGTATTAACTAATGAAATAACTTTAAAAACATAGGTAACTATTATGTATAGAAACACGTGGATCAGAATTAAAATATATTTAGTAGATTTTGAGTAAATAGGAAAAGTATCCCTAATTCTTCATTTTCTGTGCCTACTGGCTGTGTTAATATGTACGTGTCGGCGATGATATTGATGTAGGCCCTTAAGTTACTTCGATTCTACTAGACTAAAAAAGTAATTTATACTATGTACTCGTAGTTCTCTTACTCCCTGAGCAGCAAAAACGGTGGTCTCTCTATATCTCAATCCACAGACTAGACTAGTCTAGTCTGTGGATTAGTGACTAGTCACTTATATAGTTATGGAAAATTACAGGAACATCATCCTAATCTCTAAATCTTTAATAACTGTTCCAATAACCATCGACGATTTACGATATCTAGAACAGAGCCAACAAATAAAGTAACAATATTCCTAAATCGTCTCTGTGATTATGATCTCTCCTAAATTGGACAAACAAAGAGATCCATTAGAGCTCGAGCTAGCTTTATTAAATAATCGGGCTTTCATCGTAATAATAATGTAAAGGTAGGATCATTTGTTTACTCGATGTTTTGATAAAACTGAACTGATCGTCGTCACGATTTGACTGATGATAATAAACTGTGTTAACGAGGCAAAATGCCAAGCAATAAAATGTAAAAGGCTCTAGAAACATACGAGTATCTATTTGTCTGTCGCTCTCTTACTCCAAAACTACGGAACCGATTATAATAAAATTTGGTACACAGATAGTCTAGTGTTTGAGAAACGTTATAGGATACTTTATAATAAAAATAAAAATGTGATTTTAAATTACACGAGTACAAAGTCACGTACATCGGTTAGTCTCAACACATATTTAAAAATCTTGAATACCGGATGACGTTGTTAACAATCTAAATCGAGATACCTGCATAGAGGTAGAAAGTAACGAGTATCGATTCACCTAGTTCTACAAATTCTCTCTACAAAAGTGGAAGTCGATTTAATTCGGTGACACGTTTTAAATCTGAAATCGACGCTTACACTAGCTTGCAGTTTAATACTATACGGACAAAATAGCCCCAGCCTGTTATGCCTTGTTAAAGTGACTTAAAAGTCAAATAAGTTAAATCAAATTATTAAAAACTAGTTGATTTAGAAAATCCATGATGTGTTTTATTATTGATTTGTCATCGGTGCTCGAGGAAAACATGATTTCATAATAATCAAATTATTGGAAAGAGGATAAAAATTACGTTCATAAATCATCATCATCATAACATCACGCCTTTTCCATGGGGGTAGGCAGAGACTATAGACCGCCATCTGCTACGATCCAAAAATAGGTACTTCCTTGGCTTCATCCACACTCATACATCTGGTCATACATGCCCGACGATTGTAAGTGCTACGCACTTACCCCTTTTGGCTACGTTCAAAAATTCCTATTAAATAGGTTAATAGCTTGATAGATAGGTATACGTATAGGTACGAACGAAACTAATAAAAGCGTGTTATAATATCTAATAATCTTTATCTTTACTTATTATAAAATAAAGTGGTTATTTTTGTAAATATGTATGTATGTAAATATTTTCCAAACTAAGCAACGGATTTTGATGCGGTTTTCTTATAAGTAAACTGGCTGTTGCCCGCAACTCCGTACGCGTGGAATTTAGAAAATTTCCCCGCTTTTGCAACATTTTTCACTAATGCCTCTCTCCTATTGGTCGTAGCGTGATGTTATATAGCCTATAGCCTTCCTCAATAAATTTACTATTCAAAACTGAAAGAATTTTCCAAATCGGGCCTATGGTTCCTGAGATTAGCGCGTTCGAACAAACAAACTCTTCAGCATTATATTATTAGTATAGATTGGTTCAAGAGGATGGCTTTTTTGTATAATTTGTTAAGATTTGGTTTCTAAATTCCACGCGTACCAAGTTGCGGGCAACAGCTAGTGTTATATAATTATAGGATAAAGTTACATCTAAACAATAAAACAGTACTTGTATTTTCTTCTATTTATTACTTAATTGGTTTCAAATCGCAGACATTGCTATTAGGATTTATTTTAATTGCTTTCGGCTCCAAGGTATTTAAAAGTTTTATTGTTCTAACGTCATTTTTATATTCTTTCATTTAGGTTGCGGACGTGTGTGCTATTTTGCATATTATTTATCTTCTTAAATCATTTCCCAACTGTCCCCATCATCGACCGTATTTCATTTGCAACTACCTATAGCAAAAAAAAAATGTATTATATTTTCTACAGATAATTGGTAGTTAAAACAACCTCAACCTGTAGGGACAGTATTCTTTGTACTATACTTTGTAATATACTGATTTCATTGTTTGCAAGTAGACGTATGTCAACAGGTCTACGAATGACCATTGTGCTCGCCACCTAATTTATTATATACAAATATATCATGTATGGATTCATTGTATGCAACACTATGCGTTTCAGCAGTTTTAGGAATATATAGAAACGATTGTTCTCGCAACCTATATAAACTATTATTATATCAAATATATGGAGTCGCCAATAAACGCCATTCAAGTCCGGACGTATTTCATTTTATCTTCTAACCGACGACACACTCGATATATACACCTAAAAACCTTAGTAGTTTATTAGTAAATGATTTAACTATATCATTATACCTCCGTGTGCTGACGGATTAAGAATACAAGTGTCACCACCCCCATCTCCTCCCAAGGGTGCTGTAAAAGTCAGCTAAGGGATATTTCACACAGATAACATCCTCTGTGAGAGACGGAAAACTCGAAAATAAACCCTGTGCCAACACGTCTGGTCAGCGCGGCACTGTAGACTATAATCCCTCCAAAGTGGAGAAGGCCCGTGCCCAACAGTGGGACATAAATGGGCTGGAGAGAGAGAGAGATATCATTATATTTTTTAAATCAAGATAATGTCAGCTGATAAAACTAATAAAATAAAAAAGCCTTATATTTCCTACTAATACTTAAGTAAACTAATTAATTTATGTAGCGAATGCTGCAGGAACCCCTCTCCAGCTGAAGGCCTCCTCCAAACTGTTCCAGTCTTTTTGTGATAAAACTAATATTCCAGGTTAATTCTGTAGTGATTACAATCTACTGCTCACGTCTGCGTGATACGATTACTGAAATCGGTTTCATCTGACAATTTGATAAATCGAGATGCCATCACACCAGACCATTTCTAATTAAAATCGAGATTACGTGGTTGTTTGCTGTTATATACACACATTATTTTACAGAGATACTGTTTGTATGTTACGTATCATCTTTAAGTGTAATTATTCAGGGCACATATAATTAAATATCCAATTATTAATTTGACGGGTTTCGTGGTCTAGTGGTTCATGTAACAGCCGTTCACGAGGTCGCGGGTTTGATTTCCGCTCAGACAATCATTTGTGTGATGTTTATAAATATCATACAAATTATTACAAATGTTTGTACTGCGTCTGGGTGTTTCTACGTATTATAAGTATGTATTTACAAAAGAAAAGTAGTTTATTTATTCTATCCGTATTCTGGTACCCATAGCACAAGCATATAAGCTTATCTTGGGATCAGGGGACGTTGTGTGAAATGTCCATGAATATTTATTTTATTCAATATTTAGAACTCATAACAATAACATAAAAATCAATTATACATAAATGTCCCTTTAAAAGTAACGGAAAACAAAATGTTGGTATTTTAAAAAACATACTCATATTACCGATTGGATATTACATTATCTCTTACCAATATAACAAATTGGTTATCAATGTTATCTCTAATCCATTTTGTCTCACAACAATTAGATTGAAACGCATTGCTATTACTAAATCCCTATACCTATATAAAACTTATATCTCTACTTTTATACTTGACTTTGACGGGCTTCGTGGCGTAGTGGTTCATGTACTGGACTGCTGTTCACAAGGTCGCGGGTTCGATTCCCGCTTGAGACAATCATTTGTGTGATATTCATAAATGTCATACAAATGTTTGTACTACGTCTGGGTGTTTTATGTAAAGAAAAGTAGTTTAAGTATTATATCCGTATTCTGGTACCCATAACACAAGCTTAAAAAGCTTAGCTTGGGACCAGAGGACGTTGTGTGAAATGTCCATGAATATTTATTTATAATTATTTATTTTTACTAATATGATAAAGCTGAAGAGTTTGTTGATTTGTTTGAACGCGCTAATCTCAGGAATTACTGCTTCGAATTGAAAAAGTCTTTATGTGTCGGGTAGGCTATTTATCAAGGAAGGTAAGGCTATATATAATCACGCTAAGATCAATAAGAGCGAAGCATTATTAAAAAATGTTGCAAAAACGTAGAATAGAAAATTTTCCGTATTCTATTATATAAAACCTGCCATATTCTGTGTTTTTAGGAGTTAAAATTCTGATCCTTAATCATCATACCAAATAAGAGGGCAGGCAGAGACTGAAAGAAAAGACTTGACGGTATGATGATGATCTTTAAGTTATTATTTCATACAATATCAGCTTTTGTCAGCGACTAACAGAATCGTTGGCAAAAGCTGATATTGATACATATGATTACTGTTACTGAAAACAATTCCACGACAGAATGGAGTGATGTCAAATTGTCAACAGCATTAACTCGCTGCCTAGAGCGCCTATCGGAGATTTAAAACGTGTCACCGAATTGAATCGAGTTGCATGTTTGTAGAGTAGATATGGAACTGGCTAAATCGATAACTGTTATTTTCCATCTCTATTCTCAATTAAACGGATATGAAAGTGTCTCGTTTTAGATGCCTACGCCAAATCGTATATAGATTAGTCGGATTTATAACAAGGTTTAGAACAGCAATCTCATGTGAATTGAATTTAAAAATTTTTTTATCACGCTGAAGTGGCAATATAGCAGACGACATCGCTTGACGATCTGCCGACCGTTAGAGAAGTACTCGAGTGGCGACCGTGACGGACGGACGACACAGCGTGGAGCGGCTCCCAACAAGATGGAATGACGACATCGTCAAATGTGGTGGGAGCCGCTGGATGCAAATAGCGCAGCACCGCGCGTTGTGGTGCCTATGTCCAGCAAAGGATGGAGAAAGGCTAATGGATAGATGGATGGATGGAATGAATAAATGACATTTTTTTAAGTAACTTATTGCTACGCAGTTTAAATTATTATGTTTTGCGTTATAAATTTTCATAACTGCATCTTGCAGCACTTTTTTCTTTTAATATGTATTAAAAAAAAACAAAAGCTTTACAATTATAGCTGCTATAATGAACAAATGATGGTATGCTGGTTGCTATAATGAACGAATGCATCGAAAAACCTGTATAAAGAGGAATACACACTCTTTATACAGGTTTTTCGATGCATTTTAACTAAATTAAGGTTCTACATCAATTTATTAATTTTTTTGCAATTAACTTGCTATGCTTTTATTTAGTTTATTAAATTAAGGTTTCTATAACTCTACCATGTCGAAAGTAATGTTCCGTAAAAAGTAAAATCCAATTACTCAATGCATGACGAATCTATGCTAACAACTTAGTCTCTTTAAACTACGATGGAACGTGTTATTCAATTATACCCCGTAACTAGCTGCACCGCAGTTGTATACAGAATCATATTTGTATAGCTGACATTCAATAAGACATTGTAAAGGAATTTAGCATATCATGTATCATCTGAGAAACTAATTACTTGGAATTTGAAGCACATATTTATTGGTCTCTCCGTGTGGTGACGGATTAAGAATACAAGTGCCACCACCCCTTCTCCTTCCCAGGGAATTAAGAGCCATCTAAGGAATATTGTACACGGATAACATCCTCTGTGAGAGACGGAAAACTCAAAAATAAACCCAATGCCTGGTCAGCACGGTACAGTAGACCATAATCCCTTCCGAAGCGGAAGAGTGCCCAACAGTGGGACGCTAATGGGCTGGAGAGAGAGAGAGAGAGAAAGAGAGAGATTTATTAGTCATATGATATTGCAGATTCTCATAAAATGTTTGCCAAGTCATAATATATTTGTTTATTTATTATTATATACCGTTTCGTGGTAGTAAATCAAGGCTAATGCTTGTATTCTAGGTTCGACGTTAAGAATATATTTAATTTTTCATATAAAACAATGAAAACACATAGACTCGGGACGAATACTTACGTTGTAGACGAATAATTGCCTCAAGCACCAATTTGTCTACGAAACCACAATCTCGTGCTTAGAATTGGTATGACCAACAACCGCGCTACGAGCTGCGTAGCTAATGCTACGATAATTTGCTTGAATCGATATCTAACCTTTATGAACTTTCAAACCATTCCATCAAGCTTTTTTATTTTCGTATGTAACATTTACTCACGCAAATAAAAAATAATTTAAAATTGTTACATTACTTAATTTATAAATTTTTGCAGTTGACTTTAAAATTGTTTAATTTAATTTCTCAGAAAAATTATTAAAATTTTTTTAATAATCGAACGATGTCTTTTTAATTATTATAGACTTTTTGACTAATGTTATTGAATGTTTGAATTGACACCCTAAATGTTATTCTATTTATTTAATGAAAATGTATGTCATATTTTTGTAAAAATCGCTTACAAGCCGTTAGGCAACTGTACCTAATACGTAGTTTAAATTACAGGCTTTTAAGAAAAGCACCTAATATCATTTTATTCATTAATGAAAATACGTACAATTTATACAATGCGTATCATAACGCTATATTGTTTATTATGTACTGAAACACAAAGCTAAAACAACCATGATAAAAATCTTGAAACAAAATACGGACCTGTTGAACGCCTGTGTGACAGGGAGTGTAGCTTCATTCTCTCTCGGCTTTCGCGTCGAGGTGGTCGGCAGATATCGAACGCAAGATTGCCTCCCCTACATAACTATATATATACAGCTATATACCTATATACATCTCCCGTTTATACACGTCTTTATTTCACCTTTGATCTAATATATCTCATTTATTTTCACAGGTACTATTGAAGAAACAAACCGGAATTGTGTGAACAGTTTTAGTATAGTGAAAACGTATATAAAATGTCGAGTATAGGCGGTAGTGTTTTAATTCCTGATTGAATAAGTAGTGTTGTATTATGTTAGTGTGGTGATGATGTGAGAGTGAAGTGGTGAAGAAGAAGAATAGTGCCACCATGCTGCCTACTAATGTTATGTCCTTTATGAAAAAGGTAAGTGATTTATAGAACTTTAGAATTTTTACTGTAGTCTACATTCACTTAAAGTATTTTAAGGATTGTAATTTCGCTTTTTAACCGACTTCAAACAAAAGAAGAGGTTGTCAATTCCTCTGTATGTTTTTTATATTTTTTGTATGTTTATTACCTTATATTACTTTTAACTGGGCGATGCGATTAGTTGAAATGTTTAGAGTACAGACTTTCGGGTGGACGGTCGTGGTTTTAATTCCAACTTAAGAGAATTAGGGTGAATTCAGAAATTGACTGTACCCAACTGTAGAGTATCTTTACTTATTATAAAACAAGCTCTTTATTTTTGTATGTATGACCCTATGTGAGCCTATATCTACATGACTACGCAGCGGATTATGATGTGGTTTTTCTAATAGATAAAGTGGTTCAAGAAGATGGCTTTTTTATATAATTTGTTAGGGTTTGGTTTCTGAATTCCACACATATAAAGTTGCGTGTAACAGCAAGTTGTAGCAACTTTTTCAAAGCAAATCATTTCAATATTTAACAAATCATATATATATCATGAGTCGGCCAAACAATCGGAAAATTACATGTTGTGCTTATTTATTGGTAGATAATAACCATACGTTATTGTGTTAATAAAGACAAGACATAAATGATTTTTCAAGACATAAATGTATTTAAAAAAAAAAAGTTTATTAAACTTCGTTTTTTTCTTTCTTAAGCTCGCCAACCTCATATATAATACTCATTTTTATCTCTCATTTTTTTAATCACCACCCCATCTCCTCCCAAAGGTGCTGTAAAAGTCAGCTAAGGGATATTGCACACAGATAACATCCTCTGTGAGAGACGGAAACTCGAAAATAAACCCTGTGCCAACACGCCTGGTCAGCGCGGCACAGTAGACAATAATCCCTGCAAAGTGGAGGAGGCCCGTGCCCAACAGTGGGAGGTAAACGGGCTGGAGAGGAGAGGAGCTGTTGCCCGCGACTTCGTAGCCGTGGAATTCCTACTTACTTGTAACTTATCGTCACATTTTGGACAATCCACACAATATTTTTATAAATTGTAGGCTATGTGTTATTCTGTTGTATAAGCTACATTATTCTACAGTTTTATTAAAATCTATTCAGTAGTTTTTGCGTGACAGAGTAACAAGCATCCAAACATCCATACTTAAAAACTTTCACATTTATAATATTAGTCATATCACAGATAATTAATATTCTTTTGGCACTTTTATTAATGTCTTTATCTTCAAACTAACGTACAGTTAATGATGTGTGACATATAATAACTGGACTCTGAGAAAGAATTAAAGGCAAAAATTTTTATTCGCAGATATTCTCCTTCTAGTCCCAAGCAAAGTTTCTTACTAGTGTTATTGATAACATAATAGTATACGTATTACATATTTTCGTAAATAGACCCTAGAAAAAAACACTGCAACTGAGCCGTATAAATGTCTGTTGCAAAAAAGTCACTGAAATAATTTTCTTGTGTAAGAATCGATCCCGCAACATCGTGAATGCTAGTCCATTAAACTAACCGCTTCACTACGTGTTGTATTAAATAATTCGGGAAATGCGTCAAATGAAAATTATACGAATTTATCTGTCCACAAATTTCTCAGTAAAACTGTGGTATTTGCGGACTTGTTCGTGAATGTGGTATTAATTTATTCATTTGTCAAAAACACAAAAACTTTATTGAAAGCGCTACTCAATTCCATTAGGTAAATTTTATATTAAATTTTTTTATTATATAATACACACTTTTAGCTAATTTGTGACACAAATAAAATATCTGCCGTAGATAAGACAATGGATTCTTTGATGGTATATGTATGGTTCCGTAGAAAAAGTTAAAACGAGACCCTATTATCATCATTGATCCGTCTATCACCAGGTCTACTTCTTGAACGGTGCTAAATCTCTCTCTCTCTCCAGCCCATTTACGTCCCACTGTTGGGCACGGGCCTCCTCCACTTTTGGAGGGCTTATGGTCTACTGTGCCACGCTGACCAGGCGTGTTGGCACAGGATTTATTTTCGAGTTTTCCCTCTCTCACAGAAGATGTTTTTTGTGTGCAGTATCCCTTAGCTGACTTTTACAGCACCCTTGGGAGGAGATGGGGTAGTGACACTTGTATTCTTAATCCGTCACCACACGAAAAGCAACAGAGCAACAGCTAGTTACATAAAAATGAGTATTATATATGAAGTTGGCGAGCTTAAGAAAGAAAAAACGTAGTTTAATTTAATTATTTTTTTAATACATTTATATCGTGAAAAATCATTTATGTCTTGTATTTATTAACACATTAACGGATGGTTATTATCTACCAATAAATAGGCGCAACATGTAATTTTCCCGTTGTTTGACTGACTCATGAAATATACATATATCATTTGTTAAATATTGAAATCATTGTAAAAATAAAAAAAATTGACACTTGCTACCTTTACCTTTTACAGCACCCTGGGGAGGAGATGGGGTGGTGACACTAGTATTCTTAATCCGTCACCACACGGAGAACGGTTAGCACCGTTCTCCGTATGAAATTTTCAGCTCTCTAGTTAGCACTAGAGAGCTGAAAATTTCACAGTATTTGTACCTATTTAGTTGATGCTATAACAACGAATACTTATCATCACCATTCTCCTGCCCTTACGCCGTCCCTTGGGGTCAAGACTATGACAAATATATTATAACTAGCCTTTGCCCGCGACTTCGTACACGTGGTATTTAGAAAATTATACTCGTTCTTGCAACATTTTTTACTGCTGCTTCACTCCTATTCGTCATGGGGTTATGTTATATAACCTATTGCCTTCTTCGTTAAATGCGCTATCTAACACTGAAAGAATTTTTCAAATCAGATCAGCGGTTCCTGAGATTAGCGCGTTTAAACAAACAAACTCTTCAGCTTTATAATGTTAATGTGGATAATAACATATACAGAACTCTTCGTGTGTGACTCCATCTCGTTCTTGACATGTTTTTAAATTTACGCGAAATCTGTAAGCAAATTTTTACTGAACTCGGCATTTTCTCAGATATAGTATTTTCTTTACAACATATGGATTTGATAAAGATCAGGATTACTGTAAGACGAGATTGCACAGATTTTAAACTGAAAATATCTTAAAATTATAACGACATAGCTTTGCATTCACTCATACAATGAAACTAGGTCAACCATTGTTAGCCAAACTAAGTTAGGTTATTTCAGTTAGAGACTATAAATATATTTATTATATCTATAGTATATGAGCTCTTTATTTAGACATTCTATGTAGACTTCGGTTTCTTTCATCATTATATAAATAGAAATTATTATAACAGGGTTTTTTAATAAACTTAATGCTCTAGTTTTATTTAAAGAACAGCTTATTTGCTTTTGTGCACGTAGTCATTATTTTATTTTTTCCTAAGTGCCTAGTAGAAACAATTACTTAAGTTACAATTAATAAAAAAATCTCTAAACGTCACATTGTAACAACATACATAAAGAAAATAGAGAAAATACGTAGTTAAATGAAACTCGCCTATGTACTACATATTGTACATGACTTTTAATTTTATATACAAAATAAATAGAAAATGAGTTCAAAAATTTTTTATTGCAAAGTAAGCGCGCATCTAAGGTAGTAAAATACATGAAAAGTGTTTTTGACTTAGGCCTTAGCGATGTTAGTTTATGTTAGTAGCGTAGCAATATTAGTGTATGTTAGTAATTAACTATTTATTAATTTATTTATTTTAACAAAATATTACTTTGTCAATTTTATAAATCAAGAGATTAGTATATACACAAATCTGTGTTTTAGCGCAAAATTATTTTCTTATGTATTACTAGCTGACCCGGCAAACGTTGTTTTGCCATACTAAAAAAAAAAGTATGAAAAATAGATGTTGGCCGATTCTCAGACCTACTGAATGTCTATGCAAAATTTGAGAAGAATCGGTCAAGCCGTTTCGGAGGAGTACGGTAACTAACACTGTGACACGTGAATTTTATATATTAGATGTTTAAATTTATGTTAAATTGCCCTAAGGATAATTGAAAACATATTTTAAAAGAGCTAAGAACATCATAAGACTTTTCTTTATAATTATGAAGAATGTTATTAGAAAGATACCATATTAAATGTTTATTTTTATTAGCTCAATTTATTCCCGGGTTTCGTGAATGTGTTGGTCTTATTGTACAATCACCGTTTTGTTTTATTGTTCTATATTTCAAACTGAAGTGAATAATATTTTACTTTATAGACACAACTTTAACCGCAAGTATCAAAACAATGATAACATTTCAATTAGATTTGCTTTAGAAAGTTTTTAATTAGTTACTCAAATATTCATTCCTTTTGAATTCGATTGTTGGTTTTAGTAGAAATGCTTACTTTTCTAATACTAGCTGTGCCCGCATCTTCGTACGCGTGGAATTTAATAACCAAACACTAACAAAATATGAAAAAAATCATCCTATTGAATCACTCTATTAAAAATAACCGCATCAATATCCGTTGCATATTTTTGAAGATATAAGCTCGTATTGTTTTATAATAAGTAAAGATATAATATGTTTAGTGCAGTGGAATCTTTCGTTTATCGTGAAGCAGGTGGAGACTATTTGAAAGCTTCAGAGGCTCGGTAGCGCTTCCTGTGAAATGAATTAACGCTTCGTTGAGCGTGAATGTCATTCTTTATCATGAATATAATATTGTACATAAGCCAAGCTTACAAAAAATACCAACCCGCCTAATTTGACTGTCTTTCAAAAACAATATGATTAACAAACACAATTATACAAAATATGTGTGCGTTATACTCGTGAACGGGTGCCTTCTGCTGCGACTGGTCGACTTGCTCTGTTGGGGTAGCCTTCATATTCGTCATATACTGGTACGCATTGCACTACCCTGCATCATCCTCACACCCCTTTTTCGTTGTAAACATGAATTAAATTGAAAAAAAAGGAAACTATGAAAAAAAAATCCATGGAGTTTCTTGTCTGTTCTTCTCCATAAGGATTCCCTTTTGGAACAGACGCCTAGCTTCTGACTTTTTAAAAGAGCATGTATATCATGCCTACCTACTTAAAATAAAAATATTTGACTTTGACTTTAACCATAATATTAACACCAAAAAAATATGTATTATTTATTTGTAATCATATTATAAATGATTATTATCATTCTTCTTATTCCTACTTTTATCCCAAATTATATAAAGGCGCGACACGTTTCTTTTCCAACCTCCTATCATCATCCTCCTGCCCTTATCCCATTATTTTATCTTATTTTTTTTTTTCTTCCATAGTCTTTTCTATCAGTCGTCAGGTCTGTATTAACTCCTCTTTCTTTCATGTCCTGTTTCACACAGTCCATCCATCTTTTCTTAGGTCTTCCTCTAGACTTTTTGTCCTTCCAAAATTATATGCTGAACTCTCCTAACGACATTACTTTCCTCTCGTCACATGACATGCCCATACCAGGACATCCGCTCATTCTTAAATTTTTTAGTCACTGGCATCACTTTCAGACTTCTTCTAATATATTCATTCCTTATTTTATCCATTCGCGTGACGCCACACATCCATCTCAACATTCGCACCTCCGCAACGTGCATTCGTCTTTCATCCATTGCTTACCTACTATCAGGCGTCATATTCTCATCAACTCATTTTCTTTCAGCTCGTCTCTCACACATCCATCCATCCATCCTTTCTTTGGTCTTCATCTCATTAAATAAAATGATAACATGTAAAATTTTTATCTATAGACTCGAAATTAAAAAGATATTAATAGCAAGTAACTAAAATGTTATAAAGAGTAGTTTATGTTCTCTCTCTAGCCTATTTAGGTCCCACTGTTGGGCACGGGCCTCCTCCACTTTGGGAGGGATTATGGTCTAATATGCCGCGCTGACCAGGCGTGTTGGCACAGGGTTTATTTGCGAGTTTTCCGTCTCTAACAGATCCGTGTACAATATCCCTTAGCTGACTTTTACAGCACCCTTCGGAGGAGATGGGGTGGTGACACATGTATTCTTAATCCGTCACCATTATATTGTCTAAATGGAACCTCCTAGTAAAGTTAATTACTTGTTCTAGAGCACTCGGATATGATTAGCTAAAGTTACCCGAAGTTACAGTACTAATAAAACTAAAACACAACTTGTCCTTACCAATATGTCAGATAGCTGAAGACTTTTTATTTATTGTTTATTTTTAACCTACTTCAAAAAGGGAGGAGGTTCTCAATTCATCTGTATGTTTTTTTTATGTTTGTTACCTCATAACTTTTAACTTGGCGAAGCGATTTTATTAATTATTTTTTTTTATTAAAAGCTGGTGGTTCCTGTGTGGTCCCATTAGCTATTGGTCCCAGCTCAAGATCTAATCGTTATCTCCTGAAAAATCGAGGAAAACCCTCAAATTTCAAAGGCACATGAAGTTAGTAAAATATTTTTTTAATAATACTCAATTATTGTATTACATGCATTACAGAACAGAATAAGAAAGTTTCGTGTGTGATACGTACATCACAAAAGGTTATAGTTTTGGTATACCGTTTAAAGAGAGTTTATACAAAATATATACAATATACATTGCAAGTCAAATAATTAACACATCAATACATATATAAAACTAGCTGTTGCCCGCGACTTCGTACACGTGTAATTTAGAAATTAAACCTTAACAAACAGAAGTTTACTATAGCACTCGATAGATTGCGTTGTACAGGTTTTTAAATCACACTATGGTTTCGTTACATACATTAACAATTAAGCTCGTCAAAATTTTTGTTACGTCATCGTCTGGATTTCACAATTATATATTAGTAAGGAAGTAAGTTCCTGCCCCCATCCCAAGTTTTTCCCTTCCAGCCTCTCCTGTCAGCCATCATAATCTCAATACAAACAAATATAGGGTATGTTTCGTATCGTAGGTAATTTCGTGTATTGACTAATGTATTTACTATACTAGTATCAAAGTGTCTATTCTATACTACTCTGTTCCATTTTACTGTTCAAGTTTCCAATGATTAAGCAATTAAAAATAATATCCTTTATAGCTCTGAATAGTCAATAAGTTAAAATCTTAGGGCGATATAGTCGCAAAGCGATCAAGCCCTTTAAATAAAAAATAAACCTACATCCACCGCGCCAACATCCTTTATACTGGGCTCAACCCAGTTTAAAGGATGTAGGCATATAATGAATACTTATTTAAATAGCATAAATTTAATATAGGTACGATGTACGCGCACACCACACATTACCTGGGACTTAAGGAAATGTTGGTGTCCTAAATCGTGAGTGATTTGTATATCTATACTAATATTAAAAAGCTAAAGAATTCTACATATGCCCCTTTCCAAATAAACTGAGTCCATCTAAAGGTTGTCTGGAAGAGATCGCAACATGCGATAAGACCGCCAATTGTACATGCTATATTGTTACATTAGTTAAGTGACATGTAATATATGGTGTATAATAAAGTGTATTCTATTATATTCTGGTGTAGGTACAATAAAGTGTATTCTATTCTAAAGAGTCTGTTAGTTTGAACGCACTAATATCAGGAACCAATGGTCTGATTTGAAAAATTCTTTCAGTATTGGATTGGACATTTATCGAATAAGGCTAAGCATATATAACATGTAACATAATTAACGCACACCCTGAAAGTAATTTGTTCAGAATCGGAATCTGGATCGATTTTGATTGTTTTTTATGTACCAAATTTTTTTTCTAAAATTTAGTTAAAACTAAGTAAATTCCAGTCACCTTACACAGCTAGCTAAACAGTTCATAGAAACGAAAATGGAACGTAAGTCGGGTGGCACTCGGAGAGCGGGGAGCGGGCGCGGCGAGTAGGTACATGTGTCTGTATGTGCGTGCGCAGCGGAGTGTCAATCGGTGACCATTTTATTTCCACGAAATAGGAATAGCTAATTTCACAAATAATCAATGTTAACGCACATATAAATAATATTTGGTGTATGCATAGCGTTTATATTATTAAAGTCTAATTGGGGTGTTTGAGGGTGTGCGTTAAATATGTTACATGTTGTATACGCTATAACATTACGCTGCGACTAATAGGAGCAAAGTATTTTAAAAACGAGAAAAAATTCTAAATTCAATACGTACGAAGTCGCGGGACAACAGCTAGTGCATATATGTAGCTAGCTATACTTTAGGATAATATATAACATATTTTGCCTTAGTTTAAAAACATCTCTCTCTCTCTCTCTCTCTCTCTCTCTCTCTCTCTCCAGCCGATTTACGTCCCACTGTTAGGCACGGGCCTCCTTCACTTTGGGAGGGATTAGTCTACTGTGCCAGGTTCACACCTGGCGAAACAGACGAAAAACTTGAAAATAAATGGTTTATTTTCAAGTTTTTCGTCTCTCACAGAGGATGTTATCTGTGTGCAATATCCCTTAGCTTTTTTTACAGCACCCTTGGGAGGAGATGGGGTGATGACACATAATTTCTTAATCCGTCACCACATGGAGAGCAAAACATACCTATGCAGTTTACTTACAGAATGTCACTTTTTGAAGTGAAACTTCTTTAGGCGCATGAGGGTAAATTTTTTTACAGATGTAACGTCACGCAGGTATGCAACGGAAGTGTCGACAAAGAGAGAGATAGAGCGATCGAGACCGATTGAGAGAGAGTAAGACAGGGCGAACGTAGCATAAAGCAACTAGCCATGGAGGGAGAGTAGGGAGCAAGCAAGTGAAAGATCGAAAGAAAAAGTGAGACAGAGCGAGCGTCGTATCACGCACAGTGCCATGGAGCGAGAGGTGGGAGAGAGTTATACTTAGTGAGAAATATTGAACGAGAGAGACAATAAGGGATACCGAGTAATAATACACGCTATATTGGTTTGTGTATTCGTTTACTAGTTAATTATTAGAAATTTAGATGGCAATTCTGTCGCATAACGTCATTTTAATATTTTAATGATAATTAAATTCCTAACATATCTTCCTTTTTATATTATAATGATAATTAAATTCCTTTCTTTTTCCCTTCCTCTAAGTCTCGGACATCTATAGTTTTAGAGTTGTATAAATATAAACAAGACTTATAAATTAAACTTTCATTATTAACTTTCATAAATTAATTTAACCAAAGAAGTTTCACTTCTGACATGTGTACTTTGTACGCACGCACTTTTTTTTAAGCATTACTATTTTAAATTACCTACTTAAAAACTTACATTATTTAAAACAAAGTCAATATTTTTTTGTTACGACATTCATTTATATATTCATGGACGATTTCACACAACGTCCTCTGGTCCCAAGCTTAACTTATTATGCTTGTGTTATGCTTACCAGAATACGGATAGGCTACATGTACTACTTTTTTTGTAAATACATACTTATAACACATTAGAAAACACCCAGACGCAGTACAAACATTTGTATGACGTTTATAAATATCACAAAAATATTTGTCCTATGCGGCAATCGAACCCGCGACCATGTGAAGGACAGTCCGTTACATGAACCACTAGACCACGAAGCCCGTCAATATAAAAAACTTCTTTTTTGTAAATAATCAATTTACAAAAAAAAAGTTTTTTTAAATTAAAACCTACTTTATTACTACTATTTTTAAAGTTTGGCTGTTGATAGATATATAAACATTGCGCTAGTAACAGGATGGCTCACAAACAGCTTCTGTGATATGAATTAATGCTCTACTGAGCGCAAACGTCTATCTACATCATCCTAACAATAGTGTTGGAGTTCCGCGCTACGCAGCAATACGGCCTCTGAAACAAACACCCCTTTGCCTTTGGCGTCTATGAAACAATTTCAAAACCTGAAACTAGAAAATCATAAGAAGAAGCTTGAAAAAAAATTGCTTTAAGCGATAAAGCTACACAATGTAATAGATTTTTTAGTATAAGTTAATCTTCTAATATATAAAATTCACGTGTCACAGTGTTAGTTACCGTACTCCTCCGAAACGGCTTAACCGATTCTTCTCAAATTTTGCATACATATTCAGTAGGTCTGAGAATCAGCCAACATCTATTTTTAAACTTTTTTTTTTAGTATGGCAAAACAACGTTTGCCGGGTCAGCTAGTTTTAATATATATGTATGGTGTACAGTAAATAATATATAAATAACAGGCTTGCTTGCTTAGAATACCGTACCTTGATCTAGCCTAAATACAACTTACAAAGTGTGTTCTAAAATACTATATAGGTAACTAGCTGTTTGTTTGTTGTGTCGCATACTTCATTTACGAAATAAAAAATACTTGTACAAATTATACAAAAAAATTATTATCCTCTTAAACCACTCAAACAATTAATCCAAGCTTTTTAATAAATTTATTAAATTATAAAAATAAATAAAAAATCAAGCAAACATACATACAAAAATAATGACTACCTTTCTTGGATATCTTTCACACAAACTAGTCGTAAAAGTAGTAGAATAAAAAATTTAAGAAAATAATTTTGTAAAGGCTACTCAGACGATTTTTCTTAAATATTTTTGCCAATTGCTGAGAAAACTTCAACTTTTCCCAGATCGTGACTACTGAATGAGAAGCGCTTTCAGTAATGGCGTTCTATTTTGTCGACTATAAACACAGTTGTATAGAAGTGTACCTTGTCAAAAGGTGCATTTAAAAGCGTGTCTTTCACACAAACTCACCAACCAGATAAGATTCTGTAAACTAAAATAACAAAATGTTTAAAAACTAAAAAAGTACCCTTGAGTATTTGTTACTACCGAAAATATGAACTAAAGGCTTGTTAATAAACCTTTTTTAAAATAGCGTGACGGTATGACTATGATGTTTACTACCTTGTTTATGTATCAAAAAGAAAGATTGCAATAACTATGAAACTTTAAAAATCTTATTGTATTTCTTGATATCAACGATCGGGAACGAGAATGAAATGAATGAGATGCTCTCTGAGTGAATGGCTTTTCTGTATTGTATAGTTAATACGGATTACTAAAAGGAGGATATCAAATTTGTTCCAATTATATTGATTTATCATGTTATACAGAAATAATAATGTACTTGAGTGCCTCCGTGATTTGCCTTGAAAGAATCCAAATCATATATTGATTGAATGACTGAATAAGAATAAATAGAATAAAAATAAAATAATACCAGATGTTATGATGATGATGATGATAATAGATGATGTTGTACAAAAACATCGAGCAATGTTTAACTCGCATTGAGAAATATTATAGTGGAAAATTTGGTTATCGTGTGCTGGTCTAATGGCAGCTCAGTTGGAAGAACAACGAAACAGCATTCCGAATCGTGGGTTCAAGTCCGATTCATGGTAATCATTTCTTCCACTATAATTTGATTAAGTACTATTAATAACATATTAAAGCCGGTGACCTTATCAAACTAGATTTGAATCAAAATATTGTTAAATAAGTAAAATCTCTCTGCACGTACCTATGATATATAATATATACCTATGAGTATGATATCAGATGATAGGTAAGATAATAACTCACATATCCACTTGTTGAATAAACGAAATTTTTATTGTTCAAGTCCAATACTAGTCTTAGATGAATATTGGATTTTATGACAGCTACAATAAGTTTTAGTAGCAATAAATGTAGAAATGTTATGTCCATATTATAGACTTCTGAGGCTAACGTTAATAATGCTATTGAAGTCAAATCTTTGTTTTATTATAGATACTTAATTAGATTCGATAATTGTAATTTGTAACCTATAACACTAGGATTAGTCTTCATCATAATGTATAAAAATCAATTGCTGTTCGTTAGACTCGCTAAAACTCGAGAACGGCTGGGCCGATTTTGGTCTTGAAATATTCATAAAAATCCAGGGAAGGTTTAAACGGTGACAAAATAATATGGGGATCTAAAATTCCACGCGTGCAAAGTATCGGGCATCAGCTCGTAGAAGATAAATACTAGAAAAATATGTTTTTATTTACTGTCTTGTCAGTTAACTATCTCGCCGAAGACATATCGTTCTATAAAATATATCCTAATCCTAACTAATTTATAAATGTGAAAACGAGTTGATGACACTATAGAAATTTTGAAGAGTTTGTGTTAATGTGTCGAACGAAAGCATAGCGCGATTTAAAAAACGGTACAACGCCATCTATCGACTGTCATAGTAAACTTCTGTTTGTTAAGGTTTAGTTTCTAAATTTCACGCGTACGAAGTCGCGGGCAACAGCTAGTATTATTATAAAGCTGAAGGGTGTGTTTAAACGCGCTAAACTCAGAAACTACAGGTTCGAATTAATAAATTATTTTTGTGTTGGATTGTCCATTTATCAAAAAAGGTTTTAGGTTTATTTAATATCACGTTGCGACCAATACGAGCGAAGGATAAGTGAAAAATGTTACAAAAACACGGAAAATTTTATTAATTTCGATAAAAAATTGATAATTGTATGTTACGGTTTCTCGTAAATGTTACAAAATATATTTTTTTCCTTTTAAAGACTGCTGTAATCTACAAACATTTTAGTAATGTATGTTACTTGTGCATATAAGTATGTCTATAGATATAAGATTTAATTGGGTCGACAAAGAACGCCTCAATCTCTTTGGTGTAAAAATACGTTATACTACAAAGACATCTTTAGTCGCGCATATGCCCAAAACCTACTTATAAAGCCTTTTGTCGATGCTCTCAACCTTAATTTCATTCCATGTCTCATGAATATATTTATAAAGTATTGTAGAATAACCAACTCAAACATACAGAGAAAATTTTTCAATATATATATATAGCATGTGTTTAATATTTATTAGAATATTGACCTTTATAAATAAGTTGACTCTATCATTATTGATATCAAAATTAAAGCCGATTACCTTATCGATTAATTATTACCTAATCGAAGCTGTGTATTGAGGTTCTAAGTAATTTTATTGTTGACCCTTAATATTATAGTTTTTGTTGTATTATTGTTTTCCTGTTTGATACCTTATTTGTTTAATTTATGTAGAGAGGAACACTACCTTAAAAATAAATAAAGTGGTCGCTCATAATTTTTTTTATTAAACTGCGACTGTTGACAATGTTTAGTCTAATGAATTGAAAATATCAATTAATGTCATTAAAATATTACGTATTCAAAGTTTCATGTCATAAAAAGAGCATTAAAATATTCCACAGTGATTTAAACGTGGTACAAAAATTCACCAAAATCTTGAATATGAAAAATCTTATATTTCTTGGCATCGAATGAAAACAAAATGAAATGAACGGGACGCGCTTTAAGTGAATGTTTTATGGATTCTTTTTTCTTTTTAAATGCTAATTTGTCTTAAGGTGAAACGGATTCTTGAGAGAATTACCATTACCTTTATAAAAAGTATAAACGCGACCATAACTCAAAATTTTTTTTTTTATTTGATATTGTTTTTATTATTTTAGATAGAAGCTGAAATGTCATGAAATTACCAGGTAACAAAACTACCTTTGTATTGATTGTAGTTTCTTGTAGACTACAATCCAACAAATTGTTACTCGCACATAATAAATAGTACCTTGTTGTGTATGGTAAATAAGCGTAAACAAAAATATACACTGATATTATAAAACTGAAGAGTTTGTTTGTTTGTTTCAATGGGCTAATCTTAGAAGTTCTTTTGTGTTAAATATTTAATTTTTCGAGGAAAGGCTATATAACATCCCGTTATAATTAATAAATATTCATGGACATTTCACACAACGTCGTCTTGTCCCATGCTAAGCTCATATATATGTGTTATGGGTACCAGAATACGGATATGCTATTTAAACTACTTTTCTTTTGTAAATACATACTTATAATGCATAGAAACACATAGACAATTAGAAAAATCGCACAAATGATTGTCCCGAGCGGGAATCGAACCCGCAACCTCTTGATCGGCAGTCCGTTATATGGACCACTCAACCACGAGGCTCGTCAATAGGAGCGAAGTATTGGTGAAATGTGTTTCAAAAACGGAGATCATTTTTAAAGTCCACGCGTACGGAGTCGCATGTAACAGCTAGTATGTAATATTTATCATTAGACAGTAATTATAACATATCAGTGAAAACGAAACCCAATACGAGGTTAAAGTAAAAAAATCCTTGTCACTAGTTGCCTATTTTAATCTAAATGTCTGGTATAAACACCTGACCTATACCTATTTCTCAAAATTGCTTTTTAAAAATAAATATTTGTCCCTGATCCCAAAATAAAGACTTTGTCGCTTGTTTAAAACACTTATTTTAGACTCAACCTTTGTCACACCAGCTTGCATTGACTTATTAATTCTCAAACTCAGCTTATCCTTGATATAAACTCGAAATTGAAATCTCATAAAGAATCTTAATGATCTCGAAGCCATTCCTTTGTGAAGCAGCCTTCAATATTGAAATATATTTATATACCAATATCGATATACGTATCATATCGTAACATAATACACACAATACAACACAATGTATTGAACCGTTGTTATGAAATGAATGTAGAGAGATACACGGCCGTCATTCGTCACAAGACAAACCATTACTGTAATCCATACATGAAATAACCAATTCCAATCAGAACGCAATTCCATCAAGTCTGAGGTCAGATAGACATTAAAACCACGTAAGTAATTAAACTACTTTGATGATTGCTACATTTTGATCGTGTTTTATACAATCAGTCATTAGACTTATAAATAATGTGAAATGTACCTATTAAAATTATTAAAAGTTCTATAAAATTATTGTTTTGAATACAATTAACTAAATATGTCAGGTTTGGGGGTGCAGCAGTTAGTGTCATGAGATCACTAGTTTGATTACTGCACAAGAATATTATTTGTCTAATACTGTCGTTATTTATTTGTACTACACCTAGGTCCTTTCTATTCATATACTTATAAAAAGAGAACAATTGTAGTTATTTCCTGATCTTTTATAAAAAAAAATCTGGCGATAATATGTGAATAAGTAAGGTAGCATAGTTCGGATATATTAATAAATTATAGTAAAACTTTAACTAAAGCAATTCATAGCCAGCACAGAAAAAGATTACAAAGATTATGCTACTTATAATAAATGTCAGATTCTAAAGTAGCTGAAATCTAAAGAACGCATTTAGAGCAAATCATAAATGTTGACAAAGACATGTACGCAAAATCGCTCGTCGGTTTCCCATCCTTAGTCAGGAAAAATTATATTCGTATAGAGCTCGATATGATGTTCCTGAAAAGCTCTCTAGATAGAGTTTTATACGTTATTAGCTAATACTCACGGTTTTATCCTTATTTAGAGTTATTGAGCTTCCTTACACACCAAACAATCAAAGCTTAGTAAATTAATTATGCAAAAAAGACATCTCTTTGAACTACTGTATCTATTAAAACCGCAAATAAATCCGTTACGTAGTTTTGAAGATATACTCGTAAGTTCACATACGAACATACATACAAAAATAACGGTTTTGTTTTATAACAAGTAAAGATATTTTAATACTAGTTTCACAATACTGATTTAAAAAAAGAATAAAAAAACGTGCGTATCTTTATTCATAATTTTTGTCTTACCTTTTAATAAAAACTTCTTTTATTTCATTATTAATTATTTTCTAACAAATACGCTCCAATGTTGCAGGCTATTGCCTAATATTAAGTTATTTATTAGCTAGGAAAACGATAAAAATAAAGATGTTACTTTTAAAATAATAAATTTATTCAACAATTCCTTATCTTTATATGTAGTTTCAGTCGATTAGTAATGTTATGATGTTTCAATGTTTGCAATACGTAACGTTACCGGATAAAATTATGCGATCCACTCTCATTTCACCCATAGAGTAAAGGCTTACTAAGATTTAAAACTCTTAACGTGACCCTACCGTAATGGACTTTCAGATTCTTAAATCCTAAATACAAGCTCAAGGTTTTTATAATTTAATTATAGAGTTATTGAGAGTATTTAGTTTACTTTTAAGTATGAAATTGTATTTAGGTATTCAATTTATTTAACTTCCGATAGATGGCCCTTATTGTTCGCATCCGAAGTTTTTCACCTAATAATAAAAATAAATAATTTAATACTTTACCTGACTAACATTAGTATTGACAGTATAAAACCTGCTTGACAGTTACATACTGTTCTCTAACACTTGCACGACTCATTTGTTTAAATAAAACTACTAAAAAAACCGTGTAAAAACTGATCGTAGAGGACACTTTACAGCTCAGTCTCACCCGTGACCATGGTGACTGCAAATGTCGGGCCAAAATTTGGAACGGATACACGCGTCTGAATCCGTAAAAAGTAGTTATATTTAGTTTCATACTGATTTAAAAACATACTAATTATAGCTACGATAGTTACGAAATGGCTTGAAATTGCGAGAAAAACCGCACAAATAGATTCTTTATTGGCGTAATATAAGCCAATATAATGGTTTATAAATTTTTTTTCTGTCTGTATGTAGGCGCATCACGCAAAAATTAGGGCATGAAATTGAATACCGTTTTTAGTTATATGTTAGTAGAAATCTAATTTCTGCTGTTATATGTTGCAATTTATTCCAACATAATATCTAATTCCTTCGGAAAATCTGCTTTAAGTTTCTTATTACCCAGTCATCCAAAACTTCAAGTGAACGAAGTTGAGGGCAACAATATATCTATATATTTCATTATTTATCCAATTTTCAATATATCGAATAAGAAGGAAGAGATAGGTGTCAGTGCTGGTACGAGGCTTCACTATCACTAAATATACACTTTAAATGGTCCTAAAATAAATTTGTCTGTCATAAACCCCCAGAGGTGACAAGGAAAAGGATCTATACCATATAAAAGCTCAACACTACTTCAATAATAACAAGATGTTCCAACATAAAATACAATAAAACAGTATTATGTTCCGATTTTTCTTTTATTACGAAGTGCATTTTAAATTGCGTTATAAAATGTTTCCATAATATAATCGATTACCGCCTTCGGCTTCTCCGCCGACGTAAAATGTGGAGCTGTATTATGTATGCTTCCGTTTATCGATAACTCAATAGCATTTGAAAATATGCATATTATTGGATAACTTTTTAGCCTTTTGTGTTTAGAGTCTAAAGCGAACTAAAGATGCAGTACTGTATGAAGCATAATTTGATAGCTATCAATATTCATAAACTAGCTATTGCCCGCGATTTCATACGCGCGGAATAGAAAATTTTCTCCGTTTTTTGTAATATTTTTCACTAATGCTTTGCTCGTATTGGTCGCAGCGTGATGTTATATAGCCTATATAGCCTTCTTCGATAAATGGACTATCCAACACAAAAAAAAATTTCTATTTGCACCAGTAGTTCCTGAGATTAGCGGGTTCAAACACGACAAACAAACAAATAAACTCTTTGGCTTTATAATATTAATATTATAGATTAAATCAATTCCCAAAAATGGGACTATGTGTCCATACTTAAATATTAAAACTCGTAGTGTGCTTTTTTCAAGCTGTAGGGGTTTCGTTTTGATTTTAAATGGGAAAATGCCATTTCAATTAGGTTCTTTTGTAAATACATACTTATAATACATAGAAACACCCAGACACAGTACAAACAATTGTATGACAATTATAAATATCACACAAATGATTGTCCCAAGCAGGAATCGAACCTGCGACCTTGAGATTGGCAGTCCGTTACATGAACCACTCATTCACGAGGCTCGTCAAAAAATTGAATAAAAATAAGTAATGAAAATAATTTGAGGCATATCAAACACAGATTGACACATCTATAAAACTTGTAATATCACACCGTTTATTATCGAGGGTTAAAAAAAAACTCCTACATTTTTCTATCATAACAAATTACAGTTCCTGAGTTCAACGACAGCGTGTCAATTAATCTTATTCAGCAATAATGCCACAGAATTTGTAATGTTTCTTTCGTAAACTTTCCCTGAGTAATGGTGGCTACTGAAGCTTTGATCGTTTAGTGAACCTGTGTGTAAATCTCACAAAATTTACATTTTACTTTAGTTTTTCTTTACAATTTTTAGTCCCTCTGTTGCGTTCAACCTGGTGTTCTAATTAATAATAGGTTAAGTGGAAGCGTGATATCTCTCAGGCGCGAGAGGAACGAACATATACTGTATATCACAGCGTTACAAATTTACAATAGTACAAACTTACCCTGTTTTGTTCTTCAACAAAGTCTTCACTGTGTCAAGCCCTAGCTATAGCTTCATTAACTAACTACGATAAATTGGCCAAAATAACGCAGAATGCTAATCAAACTATACTTAACTTTATGCAGGGAGACACGAACTCTTGAAGCCCTCAAACGACCTTTGGTGCGACTCAAGCCGTGAACTTTCACCAATCGTCTCAATGCAATTATACTATCACAATTATAGTTATCAAACAGTTCAACTCACATTAAATAGCATTAAATATAGACACACAAATCGTATTAAGTATGGAGACACAAAATTCACTAGTTTTTATAACACATTTATGTCCAACAATTTGGCGAAGATTACATTTCGCGGTGACATTTCAAGGTTTTGTTTTCAATTGTAATTATCGATTCACACAACAAGGATAATTAGTTTTATCAACAATTAATTCTAGTGACAATTTTTAACTTTTAAAAACCGTTGCGAGAACACGTGACAACTAGTCACAATCGAACGTCAACTCGCTTTCAACTCGATTTTTCAACTGAAGGACACGCCGGTCACCGCCGAAAACCGGCGCGGGCGCGCTCGTTGGCCGCGGCGTAGGCGCCGGTGGCGCCATCGGTCGCGGTACTACACGACCATTCAACATATGTTCGTGAACATACCTAACATGGCAGGTTAATCGTTTGGTACATAACATCTACCCGCCTCGGCCAGGACTACCTGGCCGCTAATTCACTGGCAGTCGCGACAAGGTTGATACAGCTCTCTTCAAAATTGAACCGTCCACCCGGACCTCAGCAAAACGGGGCACTCCATCTGCTCCAAAGACGAGGTTGAGAATGCGCCCCCTGCGCCAACACAGTGGCGGTGAGTTAGCGTCCTTAACCAGAACGAGGTCACCAACATGAGGTGGATCAGTCTTGTCAGTCCACTTAACGCGCTGCTGGAGAATGTGCAAATATTCTAAATTCCAACGTTTCCAAAAGCTCTGAGTGAGTTGTTGGACCAATTCAAACCGCGAGAGACGATTAGGTCTCACATCAACAAGGGGATATTCCGGCAGGGCGTTCAGTGGCTGCCCAATCAAAAAATGGCCCGGCGTGAGGGCTTCCAAGTCGTTAGGATCTGAAGAGATCGGGCACAACGGGCGTGAATTCAAAACGGCCTCGATTTTGCAAAACACAGTTGCGAGCTCTTCAAAGGTCAATACAGACTCGCCAATTACCCGTCGCAAATGTGTCTTAGCAACCTTTACTACGCTTTCAAATATTCCTCCCCAGTGGGGACATGACACGGGACTGAACCTCCAAGTTATTCTACGTGTAGCTAGTCTAGACGCAATTTCAGTCTCGTTAGCCGACAAAAAATCATACATCGCTTTTAAATAGTTGTTTGTGCCTTTGAAGTTGGTACCGCAATCCGACCGAATCAAGGACGGTAGTCCTCGTCGTGACACGAATCTATCTAACGTCGCAACAAATGCCTCTGTCGAGAGGGCTGAGACGAGTTCCAAATGTACCGCCTTGGTGGACAGACAGACAAAGACGCACAAATAAGCCTTGACAGTTTTGCTGTTCCTGAGGGTCGAGGTTTTAACAAAAAAGGGGCCTGCAAAGTCCGTACCAACTCCAGCAAAGGGCCTTATCTCAGTGACCCGATCCGAAGGAAGGTCACCCATGATAGGCTGCATGGTAGGGGCCTTGAGCCTATAGCAAGGCATACAACGAAAGACCACACTACGGATCGTCCGACGGGCCGATAAAATCCAAAATTCCCGTTGCAAAATGGCCAATAAGGCATTACAGCCGGCGTGGGAGTTCTTGATGTGACGATCAGTCACCAACAGGTTCAGCAAGTGGCCACTCTTTGGCAATAAGAGGGGGTGACGAGATCCATAAGGGAGGTTTGCGTTCCTAAGACGCCCTCCGACACGCAAAAGACCCTCACTATCCAAAAAAGGGTTCAGCTTACAAATGGCTCCAGACAGCTTGGATTTGCCTTTCCTCAAGATGTCAATCTCGTCTTCAAAATGTGCCTCTTGCACAGAACGAACCCAGTGAAGAAGAGCATCTTGGAGCTCTTGTGGCGATAAGAAGGCCTCCAAACATTTGTTCTGTGGATGTCTACAATTTCTCATGAAGCGCTTGATCCAAGCGGTGACACTCAACAATTTGTCTAATGAACTGTAACGATTAAGTAAGAAATCGGGGTCGAACGGACGGTCCTGCCGTTCGAGCGCAAGCGTTCGCAACCCAGGCAGTGCGACAATGTCTAAGGCCGGAGTTCGCGGCCAATTAGATTCTGATCTGGTCAACCACTCAGGTCCCCACCACAGAGAGTGCTCAACTAAAAGGGGGGCCATACATCCCCGTGACGCACAATCAGCAGGGTTGACCTCGCCAGGCACATGCCTCCAAACCAACGGGGTCTCCGATTTCTGTATCTGAGAGACACGATTTGCTACAAACACCTCTAAGGTGTGAACTGACGTCTTCAGCCAACATAGCACAATTTGACTGTCAGTCCATGCATATATCGTGGAAATGTCAATTGACGTGCACAAGGTGGACATGACGTGATTCAAAAGGCGAACAAGAAGGGCCGCCCCTGACAACTCTAACTTAGGGATTGTCAAGGCAGTTCGAAGAGGCGCGACCTTGCTCTTCGCCATGACCAACAACACTTTCACCTGACCATCTGTGGTCACGGTGCGCAAGTATACGGCTGCTGCGTACCCACGTTCCGAAGCGTCCGAGAAACCATGAAGGGACGCGGTGTGCTTCCCTGGCGGAAGCAGAGCACGGGGTAACGATATCCTATTGATGGCAGGCAATGAGGAAGCAAATAGGAGCCAGTCCTTCAAAACAGCTTCGCGAAGTGGCTCGTCCCATCCAAGACCTGCAGTCCAAAGTTTCTGCAGGAAGCATTTGGCCCAGAATATGACCGGGCATATCCAGCCATTGGGATCAAAGGTTCTCGCGACAGTCGACAGAACCAGTCGTTTCGTCCAAGTGTGATGCGAATCCAAATTGACATTAAATGTAAAGATGTCCTGGACTGGTCTGTACTGGATTCCAAGCACTGACATCATGGTAGGGTTGTCACGGTTCTCAAATAGGTGAGGATCCTGCTGGTGGTCGTCCGGTAGCCCTTCCAAGAGCGCAGGTAAGTTGGAGATCCATTTACGCAACTCATATCCTGCGGAGGCTAGAATGCCAATCAACTCGTCACGCAAGAGCAGGGCCTCTCTCTCCGTGGCCGCGCCAGTGCACACATCGTCAACATATAGGTCCTCCTTCAAAATGGCGGCTGCGCGAGGAAACGACATACGCTCTCGATCCGCGAGCTCCCAAAGCGAACGTATAGCCAAAAAGGGGCTAGACCTCAGCCCGTATGTGTTCGTGTTGAGCTCGTAGACAAGTATGGGATCTTGCTGGTTTTCTCGCCACAATATCAGCTGGTATCGGCGATCATCCGGGTGAATTACCGTTTGCCTGAACATCATCTTGATGTCAGCCACAAAAACAAATTGATGACGTCGAAACCGCGTGATGACGTCACAAAGGTCCTTCAGCAATTTGGGACCAGGATGCAGACACTGGTTCAATGACACTCCTGAAGTAGTCTGCGCAGAACCATCAAATACTGTGCGTAACTTACCACTGGATGGTTTTATTACAGCATGATGCGGAAGAAAGAAGTGCTCCGTCGAACGCCAATCCAATTTTGACACAGACATGTGTCCCAAATCCTCATACTCCCGCATGAAGTCAATATACTTCTCCTTGAGTAGTGGGTCCCTGCTCATACGGCGTTCCATCGCCAACAAACGCTTCTCTGCAATAGGCCGCGAGACGCCAAGTGGCGGACGTACGGCGAGAAATGGCAATCTTGTCATGATCCGGCCAGAACGGAGATAACTGGTGTTGGTCTTGTAGAACTGCTCACACTCTTCATGCTCCGGATCAGAGCGGGGAGCTTGTGGTGGCTCCTCCACTTCCCAGAATCTCTGCACGGCGTCAGAAAGGGCGGACCCCACCATCAAGGCCGTTCCAAGTTCGGCAGGGGGGGGAGTCCTCAATACAGGCCCCATCAGTGCGAACCCAAATATGGTCCGGAGGGCCACCAAGCCACCTGGCTGCAAAACACGATCCTTGCCGAGTAATATTTTACCCAAAACATCGGCACCAAGCAACAAATCGACCGTGCCAGGCAGGTCAAATTTAGGGTCAGCCAAATTCAAATCCGCGGTCAATTTTACCGCATCCGCAGACAAACGAACTTGCGGGTGATTGCCTAAGATATTCTCCATCACAATGGCCGACGATTCCAACGTCGGACGTGGAGAATTTGAGGGGGAGAACTCAAACCAAACGCGGCCCTCTACCGTGGCCACGGGGGCGTTCCCGACACCCCTTATTACATCTGAATATTTTTCAATAGTCTGGCCAGTCTGCCCTACCAACCAAGACGAGGCTATGCACCCCTGTGAGCCTGTGTCCAATATCGCTCGGACTACAACCGAGGCGCCCGTCCGTCCCCAGACCCTGACATGGGCCGTAGGCAAGAGGACGGTCTCAAAAGGGGGCGGTGCATAGCGGGGGCAGACGCCAACATCCTAATGTTGGCGTGGCGGCGACTGAGCGCCGTTGTCCCGAGACGGCAAATCAAAATGCGGGTAGTGCCTAAACTCGGCCTCCTCTCGGTGACGACTGCCACGAGCCATAGTCGGCGGTTCGTAGCGCCTGGAGCGTCCGTACCGAGGGTTGCGCGTCTCCAAACGGGGACGTTCCGCCAGAGGGGGGGACGGTAGTGGTACCGGACGCGCGTCACGGTAATCGTGGTACACTACCGGAGGTGATCTCGCTTGATCACGTGGAAGCGGGGAGGGCGAGCGGGACACAAAGGTGCGGGATTGAACCCGGGGCCCGCTTTCATACCCGCCCGTGGGGCTGCGCGCCGAACCAACTCGGCGATCAACGGCAGCGCAGTTTGCGCGGCGTGGGGGTGATGAGCCGGACTCCAAGTTGCGGGACTGGTCCCGGTGTCCACTGGCATACCCGCCCGAAGGCGACCCCGCGTGGTCGCGACGGCCATTCGCGTTGGCGCACAGGATTTTCAAATGGTGCCCTCCGCAAATAGGACACGGGTGAGTGTCGGGGCAGGCGCGCTGGTAATGGTCCCCTAGACAGGAGAAACACCAGCCGCGGGCCTGGGCAATCCGCCTACGAGCGGCCACGTGCAGGACCGCGAAGTCTGGGCACCGCACCGTTTGGTGTCCCTGCGACTTGCAAAAACGGCAGTCCGGTGGCGCAGCTTGAGCGACAGCGAAGCGGGCGGCCGTACCTCCTCTTGGTGCAGGTTGGGCATTGCGCCGTTGGTTGGTAGGTCTGGGACGTGATGCTTCCACCGGCGTGTCGGCGACCATGACGTCACCCATGCGACACTCGTCCTCCAGGAACGTCAGGAGCTGGTCAAAGGTAGGGAGAGCAGATGCCTCATCCCTAGTGTGCCCCTGCTCAAAACGTGCCCTCAAAGACACCGGCAATCGCTTGAGCACAATACGCACCAGTAGGTAAGACCACTTGGCAACCGGCAGTCCTAAGCGGTTGAGCGAATTGGTGGCTATTAGGAGGGGGTTCAGCAGCTCGGTCCTCAACTGGGCAGCATTGCTCACGACGGGAAGGTTCAAAATCTGGTCGACGTGGGTATCTGCCAGACAGCGCTGGTTGTGATAGCGCTTGGTGAGCAACGCCCGCGCGATCCCATAGCTCCCGTCACATATTGGGAGGTGCTGTACTAAGCCCCTCGCCTCTCCATCAAGCACGGAGAGTAAATAGGCCAGTTTTTGAGACGGACCCAAATCGTCCCTCGAGTCCACAAGACTCTCAAACAAACCAATAAACCCCATCCACGTGTCTAATCGACCATCAAAACGTGGAAGATCCAAATTGGGTAATCTGGTCAAAAGGCCCACGGGAGTCTTCAAGGGGGCCCGGTGAGCTGGTACTCCGGCGCGCGAGGCTAAAATCTCCCGCGCGCGCTGGGCGATGTCGTCGGCAAGGTCCATCATTTGGAGGTAGTCCTCGTGGACTTTGTCCCGTCGCTCCTGGGGAAACGACTCCAGGGGCACATCATCCAGATGCAAGATGAAGCGCTGGTAAAGCGCCTCCACCTCCTGAAGTCGTGTAGGGCATTTCTCATGCCTGTCCAACAATGCCTCGATTCGGTTCTCCCTTTTCACCAAGGCGGCAGCTGACGTGAACCATCTCAAATGAGTCGCAATCCCGGAATATGATTCGCGGACAACATTATACGCGGCGGCAGACATCTTCAAAGCACAAACGGCACGAAACAACAATCTTATAATAACAACAAAAAAAAACAAATATCTTTCACAAACAAACAATATTACAATAGCGAAAAACAAAATATCTTTCAATGAGACAAGCCGCTATTATTCTAAACAATTATCAAATCTTAAATAGTTTAAATCAAACAAACAAAACAATTCTTTGCCAATGTGCAATTAATTTAAGACTTGAATTATTTATTTTAAGGTAAACAACAAAACAAACAAACGTATAAAATAAATGTTGTATTATACAAACGCACAACGCCACAATTTAACTATAACGTTGTTCAATATTAGACAATAATTAAATAATAATTTATATTAAATAATAACCTGAGCAACAACAAATACGATTAGCAATAGCACAAATAATTATCAAACCCTTTAAAATCTAATTGCCAATTCAAGTGCTCAAATTAATTATGCAAAACTATACCAACAATTTAGATTAAACAAACAAACAACCAAATTAATCAAATTAAATTAATTAAATTAATTAAATCAATTTTCACAAATAATGAGGGTATAGTTTGTTCAACATGGAACATTCGAGAAACGGAGTTTAAACCACGCTCTGGGTACCAAAAATATGTTGCGTTCAACCTGGTGTTCTAATTAATAATAGGTTAAGTGGAAGCGTGATATCTCTCAGGCGCGAGAGGAACGAACATATACTGTATATCACAGCGTTACAAATTTACAATAGTACAAACTTACCCTGTTTTGTTCTTCAACAAAGTCTTCACTGTGTCAAGCCCTAGCTATAGCTTCATTAACTAACTACGATAAATTGGCCAAAATAACGCAGAATGCTAATCAAACTATACTTAACTTTATGCAGGGAGACACGAACTCTTGAAGCCCTCAAACGACCTTTGGTGCGACTCAAGCCGTGAACTTTCACCAATCGTCTCAATGCAATTATACTATCACAATTATAGTTATCAAACAGTTCAACTCACATTAAATAGCATTAAATATAGACACACAAATCGTATTAAGTATGGAGACACAAAATTCACTAGTTTTTATAACACATTTATGTCCAACAATTTGGCGAAGATTACATTTCGCGGTGACATTTCAAGGTTTTGTTTTCAATTGTAATTATCGATTCACACAACAAGGATAATTAGTTTTATCAACAATTAATTCTAGTGACAATTTTTAACTTTTAAAAACCGTTGCGAGAACACGTGACAACTAGTCACAATCGAACGTCAACTCGCTTTCAACTCGATTTTTCAACTGAAGGACACGCCGGTCACCGCCGAAAACCGGCGCGGGCGCGCTCGTTGGCCGCGGCGTAGGCGCCGGTGGCGCCATCGGTCGCGGTACTACACGACCATTCAACATATGTTCGTGAACATACCTAACATGGCAGGTTAATCGTTTGGTACATAACACCCTCATTAAATGGTTTTCGCACAACGTTCTTTGTTTCCAAGCTAAGCTTACTATATATGTTATGAGTCCAGAATACAAATATAATAAATAGGTATTATACCAGATATAAAATAAAATATCGCATGAATTCTTGACATGTGTGGTAGTCTAAGCCGTGACCGGAAGTTGCTCTAACCTGAGTCATGTCAATATACAAAAGAAACTATGAATTAGGACAGCCAACAGCTATGAATAAATAAATATGAGCTTAGGACAATGGCTTGGAAAAGATTACAGCCAATTGAAATATTAAGACTTCTTCAATTTTGGCAAATATAATAGGCACAACGATTCAAGTTCAAGTCAAGCTTAATTGGAAGACCAACGGAACGGTATTCCGACGTCGTGGGTTCAAGTCTCGCTTATAGGTCATAATTTTTTCCGCTATAATTAGATTTATTAAGTAAAAGCATAGCAAGTCAATTGCAAAAATTAATAAATTACTGTAAAAACGAAAAAAAATTCATTTTGTTAAGTTATAATAATTTTCACAACAACATTGCAGTGACAGTATAATATGTTAAGCCAAATCGCACAGAAACTTAATTCGGAGTTGAATTGAAACTTTGTCGGTTACATCGCCAAAACACTAATTTGTGGAAAATGTAAGTGCCGTTTTGTATTACATTGTATTGAATAGAACAACAAATTAGTTGTTCTGTAGTTTTCTTGTAGCGGTCAGCGCTAAACCACATACCAGTTAAACTACTCAAGTATTCACCAAATAGGAGTAAATAAAGTCAGTTTAAGTCAATAAAGTCAAGATCTGGAACAGTAAAAATACATTATCCTTGTAATTACAGACTGTTTGTTAAGCGTCTTTGCGTATTCTATGTCTTCAGATTAGGTATAAAGGTATTTACTATTCGATGGGGAGGTTCGATTTTCAGTTAGACAAATATTTGTGTCTGGCTGATTCCTATACCTTTTTCTTTTGGAATATGTCTGTATCTTTGTACGCGCATCTCGCCAAATTTATTGCACGGAATTGCATACCGTTTTCACTTATATGTTGTTCGAGATCTAACTTAAAGTATAAGCTACAATATTTCCCGATATAATATCTAATTCTTAAGGTAAAACCTGATTTAAATTTCATATTGCCCGATCATCCCAAATTTCACCAGAACGAAGTCGCGACACACCTAGCGTGTAAATGAAAAGTAAATTACCACATTTCTCACAAACATTTTTAATACAGTTTATAACAAAAATGTCCGCATACTAACCTAAAACATCAAACTAATCATAATCAGATGATAACATAATATAGTTTCCATAACTAGGTGCCTTAGTAGTAACACGAACCCGATGTGCTCACTCGAGTATAAAGAGGATTAAAGTGGATTTAGACCGAGATTCAGCTGTCGCTGATTTAGATTTATTCCGGTATAGTTCCGACCGGCCGCGTTCAAACTACCTTAATGTGATTTCTGAGAAGTCCTTCCACGCTTTGAGTTTCTCAAGAATTATGGCACGCTTGTAAATCCCTTAAATTACTTTCTCCACATTGTAGTATATCTTTATATTGCGATATATACATATCATGAGATGTGCGACATATTTTTATTACTCTTAAGTTACATAATATAAAATTTACGTATATTAAATATTATAAAAAATCGGAATTGCGTACATATTTTAGTCATCATCATCATCATCATGATCATAAAATCACGCCTTTACCCAAGGCGGTAGGCAGGCGCCATCGGCTTCATTTTGGTTTTTCTTTAACGTGATAATAGATTTTAATATCTCTCTGTTTCTTTATGTACGAGTGTAAAACTAAAAAAAACTACTTATTTGTTGTGCTTTTATTAGTACTAGTTTGTGGGTATTTCCCAAAACAAATTCTAACCTTAGGTAGGTATATAACCCTAAAAGGCCTTATTTTTCAAGTAGACAAAATTATTGGTTTTCTCATTAGAACACTGTCCAAATTCAACTTGGGTCTCGGCTTGGAACAAATATAGCTAATAAAATAAATTGGATAACAATGCTGAAAAAATGTAAGTTATTTTTTGTAATATCCTATATTTAGGGTTCCGTGCCAAAACGTAAAACAGGACCTCATTATTTAGACTTTACTGTCTGTCCGTCCGTCGGCTCATCTGTCAGCGGACTGTGTCTTAGGAACAGTGATACCTAGAGAACGGAAACTTTCTAATACACTAGCTGTTGCCCGCGACTCCTTACGCATAGAATTAAAAAAAATCACAGTTTTAGCATTATTTTTCACTACTGCCTCGCTTCTATTGGTCGCAGCGTGATGTTATATAGCCTATAGTCTTCCTCGATAAATGTACTATCCAATACAGAAAGAATTTTTCTAATCGGACCAGTGTGCAGTGGTTCGTCAGATTAGCGCGTTCAAACAAACAAACAAACTCTTCAGCTTTATAATATTATAATAATAATATATATAATATAGTAATATATAGTATAGTATAGATCTGGTGATTCTATAACATCATACTAGGACTCTCATACTACAAAAGTTTTCAGTGTAACTTGATAATGACGTAATTATGACAATAATATATGATCAATATATTGTGATAATAATGAAAGAGAACCCTTTACGCGCGAGTTCAACTCGTACTTGGCCGGTTTTTTGTAAAATATTAAGGTTAGGTCGTTACAAGTCCGGCTCTTTACCCTGCGGTATCGTTCATAGTTTCACTGTTATTACCTTTTATAATGAAAATACTTAGATCAAAGAAATCTTTGTTAAACTCTAACTAAATATTGGGAGCCGAATAGTTTCTCAAATTAAAAATTGCGCGGACGTTGATCTTCTGATTATAAACATGATATAGTGAACACTATCTATCAATTTAATAGCACTACTAACTATCATTTGAGTCCCTCGAAGAGGTGGTCGCGCGCGGCGGGTCGGTATTCAAAGACCCGCCGCGGCAAATGTGGCACTCGGCCACGCGACGGAGGGACCTAATTTTCCCTCCGCCGCGTCGGGCCCTGGTTAGCAGGGCCACCCTTCGCCGGGTCATGGTAAGGCTCAAGGCACCATCATGGCCCAGCAGGGCAAAAAAGGCGAAAAAAAAAAACTCTCATTTGATTATTAGAAAACTTATACTAAATAAGTATGTTATTAAGAAACTAATTTGATTTCTGGTTGACGATAATTTAGTTCGCTAGTATACCTATTAGCTACAATAAGTATAGTTAAAATTTGATACTTATACATTGAGTAAGCCAAAAAACCACATTTAAACAAAAATATATAAAGCTAAATCCTTATCTACCCTAAAGCTAGACTATCTTAATATTAACTCTGTCTAGTTTATTAATTTTTGCATTTGACATGCTATGTTTTTACTTAATAAATCTAATGATGGTGGAAAAAGTGAAAAAAGTGTCCCACTTGCGGCATTTTCACTTTTTCCACCATAATTTGATTTATTAAGTATTAACTCTGTCTGTTTGTTGCACTTTCACACCAAAACTATTGAACCGATTTTAATGAAATTCGTTACACAGATATTCTAAAGCCCGTGTAAGGACATAGGCTACTTTTTAACGCGGTAAAGGTGTATAAAGTATAATATAATAATATGTACGAAGTCGCGGACATTAGCTTGTACATTTATTATAAAATCATTTTAAGGGTTTGACACTTATTTAATCGAACAATAGTGCAATAGTATTTTAAAATAATAACAGCTAACGTGGGATAAGACACATCTTCTTTTCAAAAAAATGGTTATAAAGCTCTACATTCTTTAGTTTGTGGTTGAAAGAATCTATTTTAATATCTATAGCTAGATCGTCTTTTATAATATGTAAGTTATTTGTAAATTAAAACGTCTATGGAAGAGGAATCTGAACAATCGTCAGTGAAGCGTAATTACATTCCTTTGTGTTCTGAGTATGTAGCACACAGTCTCCACGCAGCGTGCCAACCGCTTACAGCCTCAATATGACCATTGTAGCAACCATTGTATACTCCTACTTAAAAACTCAAATAAACCCGTGAAACCTAAATCACTACTTTGAAATTGAACCCTTTAATAATAATTTTAGATAGCATTATGAAGTATCTGTTTAAATTTGGTTGTAGCCTTTGTAAAGCTGCAGACATCGTACCTCAAAACATGTCTCACTCTCTCCCACTCTCTCTCTCTCCAGCCCATTAATGTGCCACTGTTGGGCACAGGCCTCATCTACTTTAAGAGGGCTCATAGTCTACTGTGCCGTGCTGACCAGACGTGTTGGAGTCTATTTTCGAGCTTTCCGTCTCTTACACAAGTACTCTTATCTTTGCAATATCCCTTAGCTAACTTTTACAGCACTCTGGGAAGGAAATGGGGTGGTGACATGTATATTCTTAATCCATCACCACACGGATAGCTTCAAAACGTGTACCAGCACCTAAAACTTATCCGAAATTCTATATAAGTATTTTCCTGCCTGGTAATAAAATGTTAACTAAATTGTTACACTAATAAATAAATAAATATTCACGGACATTTCACACAGCGTCCTCTGGTCCCAAGCTAAGCTTATATGCTTGTGTTATGGGTACCAGAATACGGATAGAATACATAAACTACATTTTTTTTTTGTAAATACATACTTATAATACATAGAAACACCCAGACGCAGAACAAACATTAGGATGACATTTATAAACATCACACAAATGATTGTCCGAGGCGGGAATCGAACCCGCGACCTCATGATCGGCAGTCCGTTATACGAACCACTAGACCACGAAGCCCGTCATTAATGGCTAACAGATACGGAGGATTACATAACATCATGTAAAATGTTGCCAAAGTTTCTTTTAATGTTGGTTCTTTTAAATTTTCCATTTGTAATCCATTAGACTTAAATCCTGCGTTGGGGTATACATCTGTTTGCAGATCTTGCTAATATATTAACACTTCTATAGCCGGATTATGTGTTGTCTCAGTGTGGTGACGGATTAAGAATACTAGTGTCACCACCCCATCTCCTCCCAAGGGTGCTGTAAAAGTCAGCTAAGGGATATATTGCACACAGATAACACCCTCTGTGAGAGACGGAAAACTCGAAAATAAACCCTGTGCCAACACGCCTGGTCAGCGTGGCACAGTAGACCATAATCCCTCCCAAAGTGGAGGAGGCCCGTGCCCAGCAGTGGGACGTAAATGGGCTGGAGAATAAAAAGAAAAAGCCGGATTATGGCTGAAAAAATGCCCTTTGCCTTATCCAAATATTTGTTATGTATGGAGATCGAAATTAAAGTTAGTATCACTAGTGATAATGCTAAGCGTCCCATCAAATTGACCGTAATCTTAATACAGCGGCCAATTTTATGAAAGTCCCTTCCTCTCACCAATTTACGTACCTACCTACTGCGCGATATTGTTTCCTCTTTACTTAATTTTGTCCTTAAGCTTAATTTTCAAGCAGCCATTTATCTCTAATCGAAAGTAAATTTGCTTGTAATTATCTCTAGAATATTACATCAATTTGTTAAATGTCGTATCTATACTAATATTCAAAAGCTGAAGATTTTGTTTGTTTTTCTAAATTCCACGCGTACGAAGTTGCGTGCAAAAGCTAGATATTTATATAAACGAACATCTACACCTACCATTTACCGACAGCAATTAGAGATGTAATGTAAATAACGGGTTGAGGCAACAAGTGGGTCAACCAGGGCCGCGTCTACTCCCTCCCCAACCCCTTCATCAGTGGGTCATGAACAAACGACGTTCATGACCTATATTATCTCAAAAATCTCCGCTGGTAACTCCACTGGTAACAGTAATCGGGGTTTATATTTGCCTGCCGGGCATACACCGCCTAATTTTCTTCTTTATCACGGTTTTTACATGCGTATTTTTTCCTTGATTAAGATTGTTGTGGTTCTGTGGGCTCTGTTCTATAAATATATTCACATATCGTGCGGTGGTGAATTTAGTAAATATTATTAGTTCTAATACTTAATATTAATTACTAATTAAATATTCTGGTTTTATTGTAACCTTATCTCTATAAATAAACAAACGTATAAAATCTTATTATAAAACAAAGTAGTTATTTCTGTATGACCTTAAGTGAGCTTTTTTCTTGCAAAAGATTTTGAGGCGGTTTTCTTTACTAGACAGAGTGGTTCTAACAGATGGCTTTTTTGTATAATTTGTCAACATTTGTTTCATAATCGCGAATTCTACGCATACGAAGAAGCGGGTAACATCTAGTTACTTAACAAAATGCGAAATACGCGAAATGCACTAAATAAAATAGGTACATATATTTTATTTTTTTTTACATATATTTTAGATTTTTCTCTAAGCTTGACAGCTATGAGAATAGACGTTTTTATTTCCCGCCCACCAAATTCAATTCATATTTAAACTTAAGAGGATACCAAAATAGCTTCGTGCATTTTTCTATGTACGAAGTTTTCATTGTTTCTTTAGATTGAATGGCTAGAGCTCTAATTTTTAAGTATATGTTTTTTCAATATATGATCTAGGATCGCATGAACTCAGAAACGCGATTGAAAAAGTTTTCTCGATAGAAAATCTTGGCGAAACAACCTCTCAAATTTTTTTTTTTCCTTTTTCGGTCTATTATCGCGTATTAACTAATGAAATAACTTTAAAAACATAAGTAACTATTATGTATAGAAACACGTGGATCAGAATTAAAATATATTTAGTAGATTTTGAGTAAATAGGAAAAGTATCCCTAATTCTTCATTTTCTGTGCCTACTGGCTGTGTTAATATGTACGTGTCGGCGATGATATACGATAATATTGATGTAGGCCCTTAACATGTTTCTTTTGTAAATTTTAACAACAATTAACTTTCGTATATTAACATTGGGTTTGACAATTATTATAAATTTAATAGTATCCATTTCGACAGAGTAATTATCGCTAACTAAGTTTGCTCAATTTAATTGTCGATAATGGTACCAATTCTACGCGCACAACTAAACTAAACTTAACTAAAAAATGAATTTTGATAGTGTCGATAACACAATTCGGCAATGTTAACTGAATCTTTTTTATTAGAAAAACTGTGAATTATAGACTATCGATTTCAATTAATATAAATATGCTAAACAAAATAGCCAAATTATCAAAATACAGCAACAGTAGTTTTCATTTTTTAATTAACTAATGTTTAGTTGTGCACTTAGAAGTGTCACCAATGTCTCACCAATTAATAACAATAGTTGATATTATTTTATTATAACAAGACTGTTATATAAAATTCCATGTGACATGTGACAGATCTTACTATTTTAATAGTAAGATCTGTCATATGGAATTTTGGTATATTTATATACTACATATTAATTTCTGATTCGACACATTATAAATGTATAGTTTCATTTCACAAAGTTATGTTAACCTAACTCCTAAGTCACGTCTATCAAAGTAGGTCAAAGTCGCTGTCCATTCGAAGGCGTCTACTGATAATATTTATATGTTCATATGTAAATCATTACTAAATCACACAGTATATCATCTTTACTTATTATTAAACAAAGACTTTTTAAGGGTTTCGTACAAACCATTACAGTCTCACTCGGTGTCCCTCTGTCTCTCTATCCGTCCGTCAAACTTTTTTTACTCAGCAACGGCTGAAGATACCAACTTGAAACTTACACGATATGTAGATCTATGCGGTCCCCTGATGCAAAAAATACAATCAACCTTTTACATCTACTAATTTACAGGTTACTTCCCGTTTCCCTAGAAAAAATTGGCATAGACCAAGCCTATATAGTGCTGACATTCGAAAAAGTCCAAAAACTAGTAACATGTCATCAAATCACACAAAAAATGTTGTGTGCGGATGGTCCTCACACTATTTGGGTAACAGCTACGTTTTTTGTAAAGTTGGGCTGCAACGTCTAAAATATTCAGAGACAATGTGGAAGCTTACCTCTGGATATGTACGATCCTATGTCCAAGCCTGTCCAGCGCTGGGTACACCGCTGAAGTCTCGCCGGCCGGCACATAAAGTACTTGCTTGTAATAGTTTATTAATGATTTTATATATTAATTCCACTTTCCTCACGATTAAAACGTTTATACACACACACACCCCGAATAATGTTTATACAGATTTGCACTCGCGATGGCTCTGTTGTACTTTCAAAGTTTTACGAATTTTCTTCATACTAAAACGTATTAACCCTTTTTGAAATCCATTCGAATGTCAACGTCTTGACCGATGACGCAGTGTTGCCGCGAAATGGATGCGGCTTGTCATTGGACGGAACGTATGGCGTGACATATACGCCCTGCCATTGGTTAACTCCCAACAATATCATAGAAAATTCCAGATCGTTGCAAATTAAAGCCCAACATATGATAAAAGGCGGGAAGATTTGAAATTCGAATAGAAATAGATTACGGTTACGAAACATTCCGCCCACCAAAATACACTTGTGTATTTTCTATTCAGGAAATAAACTAAAGAATAAATGTAATCTAAATTGATGAAGGCATTTGAACTAAAACTACTTAAATCTACTATAACGTATAATGAATTTTCAAGACTATGCGATTTGGTTAGGTAAAGGACAGAGCTTAGCTAATGGCCTAGTAAGTTGAGATCCATCCGCGGTACGCACTGTAGCGATACGTATGATTCCGTCCGGGCTAGGGTGTAGTTTTAGTACGCGTGCAAGAGGCCAATGTAATGGCATTGCATTCTCAGTTTTTAAAATAACGACTGTTCCTATGTCAAGTGGCTTAGAATGTTTTGTCCACTTAGCGCGTTGAGTTAGAGTTTGAAGGTACTCGTTTTTCCAACGATTCCAAAAATCCTGTTGAAAACGCTGAATGAGTTGCCAACGATCAAGACGATGTATATTAATAGAAGTTAAGTCTTCATCAGGAACAGACGTTAACGGTTCCAGCGTTAAAAAATGACCAGGGGTCAGAACGCTTAAATCGTTGGGATCAGAGCTCAATGGACAGAGCGGTCGCGAATTAAGCATGGACTCAATTTGAACGAATACAGTTGTTAACTCTTCAAAAGTTAGAGCTTGATCACCTACGATACGGTAAAGATGCGTCTTAACGGCTTTTATTTGAATTTCCCAAACTCCACCAAAGTGAGGACTCGAAGGCGGATTGAAACGGAATTCGATGGTTTCACTTTGAGCGGCTGAGTGCATGAGTGAATTAAGTTGATTACTCGCGCCTTTGTAATTTGTACCACAATCAGAGAGTATTATACTGACTCTACCGCGACGGCCTACGAATCGACGAAGAGCGGCAAGAAACGCGTCAGCTGAGAGGTCAGAGACGGCTTCGAGGTGCACAGCCTTCGTGCTGAAGCAGACAAATAGACAAAGATAAGCTTTACCGATTTTAGCACCGCGATGTTTACCAAGTTTAATACGGAAGGGACCGCCATAGTCAGTACCGACGATAGAGAACGGTTTTACTTGATTTACGCGAGTTGCAGGTAGATCACTCATGTACGGTTCGAGCGGAGTAGGTTTCAGTTTATAGCATTGCAAACACTTTGACAAACAATGACGAATAGCACGTTTAGGAGAGAGGATCCAGAATTGTTGTGTCAAAAGGTATTGCATCGTGTTAATACCGGGATGACAGTTTTCACGGTGAAAGGCTTCGATGATAAGGTACGTTAATCTAGAGTCGCGGGGAAGTAGAGCAGGGTGTTTGTGTTCAAACTCGAGTCCGGATCGGACTAGCCGACCGCCCACCCTGAGAACTCCGTGGGAGTCCAGAAACGGGTTCAACTTACGCATTTGTTTTGATAAAAGGCTGTTAGATTGAATTTGATGAATGTCATTCGCAAAATGAGTTGATTGAACGTGCTTGACGATAGTCGTTAGCGCGTCACGAAGCTCTGAGCGTTTATGAATGGGAGAAGAGCAGCGTTTACGTCTATTACGAATGAAGTCTAAGAATTTTAGCCACACGCAAATAATGCGTTGGATTTTACGAAGGGACGAATAACGGTCGAATAACAAGTCTATAAACGAGACGGTTAAGTCATCATGTGTGAAGAGCGCACGCAGCGTTCTCTCTTCACTTTCAAGAACGGTTTTGTCGGGAGCTTCATCTGAGCCTGTAGGCCAAGAGACAGACGGTTGGGATAGCCACTTAGGGCCCGCCCACCATAACCTATTGTCGGCAAGAGCGGACGGAAGCTGACCGCGGGAGACTACGTCCGCTGGGTTCTCTTCGGAGGCCACGTGACCCCAGCGAGCATCTGGAACGACGTCTAGAATGTGACCTACGCGATTCGCGACGAAGGTCTTCCAACGTGAAGGGTGAGATCGCAGCCACGCAAGCACTACCGTGGAGTCTGACCACGCGTAGATACCGGTACATGGAAACACAGGTAAGTATAAATCCTTAACGAATTTCAGCAGATCGGCGAGGAGGACAGCAGCGCACAACTCGAGCCGAGGTAATGACGTCGATTTTGTTGGAGCGACACGACCTTTGGAATACACAAAAGAGACTTTTACGTTGTCGTAGATATCAACTGTGACTAAGTAGATTACTGCGCCGTAACCGGTTTCAGAGCTGTCCGAAAAACCATGAATTTCACACGATTTTATGTCTTTTACAGACACACATCGAGGTATCTGCAACGATTTCAAAAGAGGGAGTTCTTCGAGGTAACGATGCCAAAAGTTTACGATTTTTTCAGGAGGATCTTCGTCCCATCCTACACCAAGGATCCAAAGGCGCTGGACGAGAACTTTTGCCACAATAGTTAACGGAGAAAGAAAGCCCAAGGGATCATATACACGCGCGAGCTCGCTGAGTATACTGCGCTTGGTACATTTTTTGTTTTGTGGAGTCACTGCGAAGAAGAAGTTATCACTAGATGGGTCCCATTTTAGACCCAAAACTTTAAGGGTGTAATTTTCTTTTGCGTCTAGAGTGACAGGTGCGGTTAAGCAATGCTCTGGGGATAAGTCAGACAAAAGTTCGGGTGAATTGCTCGCCCATTTGCGAAGCTCAAAGTTCCCTCGTTTAAGAAGAGCAATAATCTCTGATTTGGTTTCATGAGCGGTTTCGAGTGTGTCACAGCCGGTTGCGACATCGTCAATGTATAAGTCCCTGGATAAAACTTTACTAGCAAGAGGAAAGTCATTACCTTCGTCAGAAATCAGCTGTTTGATAGTACGGCATGCGAGGAACGGAGCGGAAGACACGCCATACGTAACCGTATTGAGCTGATATTCCTGAACGGGTTCGTCGGGATTAAAACGCCATAGAATACGTTGATAGTCGCGGTCGTCGTTGCGTATAGAAATCATTCTATACATTTGTCGCATATCAGCAGTAAAAACCACGAAATGAATGCGAAAATTGAGAAGAATCCCGACTATATTCGTTTGAAGTTTAGGCCCTATTAGAAGCGAGTCATTAAGTGAGATGCCTCTGGCGTCTTTCGAAGAAGCATTATAGACAACGCGAAGCTTAGTTGTAGCCGAATCAGGACGTAAAACACAGTGATGTGGAATGTAATATTTTCCTTTTCTTAACTCTTGGATAGGAACTAAGCTCATGTGACCACTATCTAAATAGTCCTTCATGAAATCGTTATACTGTTTGTGTAAATCTGGATTCTTAACGAGTCGACGTTCTAGCGAATTAAAACAACGAAAAGCGACATCACGGGAACCTGGAAAGTATTGAACGTTTTTTTCCTTAAAAGGTAAAGAAACCACGTATCTACCCGTTGAATCACGAGAATGTTGCGAGACGAATATCTCCTCACAGCGTTCGTCTTCAGGAGTTAAGCGTTTAGAAGTATCGAATGATTCTAACTCCCATAAGCGTCGAATATCTTCGTTTAATTGGTCGTCTTCTTTGATAAGAAATGATTGAATGTCTTCCTCTTTACAGCCAACACCTCCCAGAAGTAGCCAGCCGAACACAGAATTAAATGCAGAGGGTTGCATGGGACCGCCGCTAACAGTACCAGGAAGCAAGAGCGAAGCAAACACCTCTGCGCCAAGAAGAAGATCGATAGGACCTGGCTGGTGACACTCTGGGTCAGCTAGCCGCAGGTCTTGCAGGTGATGCCACGATGATTTATCAATACGGGTGGATGGCATCCTGCCGCATATGGAAGGTAACGTGAATGCGTCGACGTTGAATAGAGGTTTACCATGAGCACCTACTTCGAGTCTGACTGTTCCTGAAACAGCAGAAGACGACTGGCCTAAGCCACGAACACGCCGAGAAGTGGGAGTACAATCTACACCCAAGCGTAGGGCAGCGCGTTCGGTGATGAAGTGTGCCTGGCTTCCCGAATCAATGAGGGCGCGAAACGATTGGAAGTTACCTAACGAATTACGAAGTTGAACGATAGCGGTTGAAAGTAATACAAGTGAACTTTCACCTATATTTGTAAGTACACGGACTTGATCGGTCGTTTGACTACTCGAAGCGGATTGAGAAGAAGAAGTAGTCAAATTTTCGTTTTGGTGAAGTAGTGTATGGTGACGCTGACGACACTTCTGACATTTAAAAATAGATTTACACTCCTTCACACTATGTGACGATTTGAGACAGTTGAAACACCAACGATGAGTTTTAGCGTAATCAGTCCGTTCAGAAACGGATAACTGTGCAAAGTCTTTGCACTGCATAAGAGAATGATTTTCTGAACAAAATGAACACTTCAATACGGATGGCGAAGGTGTCACTGGAACGGAGATCGAATGGGGCTTCGTATTATTAGACTGCAGCTTCGTATGATCGGACTGAGGCTTCGGATTATCAGTTGTATTGGAAAGAAACACAGAAGTTTGCTTTTGTTTGTTATTTGTTTTATTGTTGTTATTTAAATTAGATTTACTTTGAAATTGAAACCGATTAGAGTTACTTTGACTTTGTGAAGAGAAATGAGTATCTCGTATGAGCGCCTCGCATTTAGAATTTAAGAATTTCATTAATTCTCCGTATTTAGGCAACTCAGAACAAGTATACTTTTGTTCGAATAAACAACGCGTGTTAGAGTCCAATTTAGATAAAACTAAATAACATAGAATAAAATCCCATTTGTCAGTAGGTAAATTAACCCCTTTTAAAATATTTAAATTCTCGTTAATGAGATCTAGCGAGCGACGAAATTCGATTGGAGAATTTAATTTGAAATTAAGGTTTGATATTTCTTTCCAACACTCGAATGCGAGTTCGCGTTTATTTTGATATCGAGAGATAAGAGTTTGAAATGCTTCTTGGTAGAAACTACCCTGAACGGGGTAGGAACGTATGAGGCCAAGAGCGTCGCCAGAAAGACTCGATAAAAGATAGTGCATACGCTCAGTATCCGATAACGCTTCATTCGTATGTATCAATGAATTAAATATGTCATAGAACTCGGGCCAAGCCTTAATTGATCCTGAAAAGGTGGGGATAGTGATTTTAGGTAGCTTGATGTTGGAAACGCAAGAACGACCTAAGGCGCTTTCGAATGAATGGGAAGATTTTACTTCAGTTGGTACTAACTGTCTATGAATTATCATGATACCATAGTATATATCATCGAATTGTTCGCGAATTAAATCTTCCTCTTCCTCTTGATCGCTATCAATCACGCTCAGAATGTCAAAATGCGCTTCCTCAAAGTTGTTGCAATATTTTTGAAAAGACGAATAATGAACGAGAAACGAATCCAAATACGAGTCATCTTTCTTTGCCAACTCAGCTACTTCGAATGCTTTCTTTAAGCGGTTTAACGCAATTATACGTTTACGGCGCAATACAGGTAAATCAAGAACTGTGAAAACATTTTTATCTTCTTGGTTTTCCTTTTCTAATGACTTAGGCTTGGAACGGCGTCTCATAGTTACGTAAGACATATTAAAAAATAAATATAAATAATAAAAAATTATTTATCGAATAATACGAATGCGTCACGAAATTAAACAATTGAATTGAGAGAATAAAGTTAAACTAAAAACGATTATCAATTGTTTACGTTAAACAGTCAACCAATAGGAGCGCGAAGCGCGAGTGCATCGAATGACGTATAAGACGGCTAAATAATGTTGGTGCGTGCATACGTATCGAATTGAAGTAAATTAACGACCACTAAATTCTGTCGGGTTATACCGAACCGATTCGCATTAATAATGACGTATCTCGGTTTTCCTTTTTACAAAATAACAAATTTTCACAGGAATTTTGAACGCAATTAAACACAAAAAACACAAATTTTAATGTTCATATGCCTTCGTAACTAACTTGTTATGTTATTCAAGCGGAATTGAATGCAAAAGATCAACGGAATGTCAGCCGGTAATGGCGGCAGAACGAAATTGTTAATAAAATTTATTTCAAATGGGCGCTAAATATACGATATTTTACGAGATATGCATATAATTGCATAGATATCTAATGGAAAATAAGCCGATCTAAAGGGAATGGGTGCTTATTTCCCGGGTTTCGGCACCATAAAAATGTGTGCGGATGGTCCTCACACTATTTGGGTAACAGCTACGTTTTTTGTAAAGTTGGGCTGCAACGTCTAAAATATTCAGAGACAATGTGGAAGCTTACCTCTGGATATGTACGATCCTATGTCCAAGCCTGTCCAGCGCTGGGTACACCGCTGAAGTCTCGCCGGCCGGCACATAAAGTACTTGCTTGTAATAGTTTATTAATGATTTTATATATTAATTCCACTTTCCTCACGATTAAAACGTTTATACACACACACACCCCGAATAATGTTTATACAGATTTGCACTCGCGATGGCTCTGTTGTACTTTCAAAGTTTTACGAATTTTCTTCATACTAAAACGTATTAACCCTTTTTGAAATCCATTCGAATGTCAACGTCTTGACCGATGACGCAGTGTTGCCGCGAAATGGATGCGGCTTGTCATTGGACGGAACGTATGGCGTGACATATACGCCCTGCCATTGGTTAACTCCCAACAATATCATAGAAAATTCCAGATCGTTGCAAATTAAAGCCCAACATATGATAAAAGGCGGGAAGATTTGAAATTCGAATAGAAATAGATTACGGTTACGAAACAAATGTGTTTATACTAATACTAACTTATGAAATAGCTGAAATGTAGGCGATTCTCTATATTTAAACTTTATTTACGATCTAATTTAATCCTTAGGATTGGAATTGTGTTTGTTGTGTGAGATTGGGTTCATTACAAAGAAAATAAAAATTCATTGTAAAATGAAATTTTATTGAAAATCGTCATATCTTCTAATATATAAAATTTTCGTGTCACAATGTTCGTTTCCATACTCCTCCGAAACGGCTTAACCGATTCTTATGAAATTGTATATGTAAATTCAGTAGGTCTGAGAATCGGCTACTATCTATTTTTCATACCCCTAAGTGATAAGAGTTGTCCACCACTGACATCTGTATGGCAAAACCGGTTGCCGGGTCAGCTAGTAACAAATAAGAAATAGCATTCTTTATATAATACTTATGTATATTTACGAATAAAAAGGTGTATTATTATTTTTTGTTGTTATAAAATCGATAGTCGCCGTTGAGTCTATAAAGAGACATGCTTACTTGTTGATTTTTATTACAAGCGGAGAGTGCTTAGGTAAGCATTTTATGTAGTTGGTCTCGTAGGTATGAGAGCAACTACATAAAATAATGTTGGCTAATATGAGCCCTAAAATATCAAGTCATTTGAATCATTTGGTACATTTTATAATTATTTTATAAAGAAACAACGGATTGACTAGAATCAAAATGATAATGAATCATAAAATAATATTACTCCTCTTTTTGTGGTAAAATAATTTTGCGTATATGAAAACCTTTCATCACAATTTGAATTAGGAAGATTACGATGTGATCAGATACACACATGACAAAAAAATATAATAGTACATTTAGATAAACATGTGAGCAATATGTATCCATATGTACCGTGATGTAGGTTTATTATACGGTAATAACACTCATCACGCTATATTACAACGGGCATATTAGCTGTTAACATGAATATGACCTATACGAGCCAAACAAACGAAAGTTACACAGTAATAATGTTACTCAACCCCGTAACTGACTGAATTACGTCATCTATACAAATATTTTATTTGAATCTGAAGTTTTCTAAGCTTGGAAGCCTTTATCTGTAAAACTTATAATTTTTATCAAGCTATTGCATAGCTTCTATCGCGGGCCTTGAGCGTGGAGACCGAATCCACAAAATTAGAAATTTAAATTCCGTAGGTAACAAAAATAGCGTAAAAACCTTACACATCGGCGCTAATGCCGTTTCGCTGTTCGCGCTGGTGTCTCGTGTCAGTTTTGGCGTTAGTTTTTATTTTATTGACATTTGATTGACAATCGCTATTTTATCATAATTACCATAAACAATGGACAAATGTAAGCATCAGTAAATAAGGATTATTAATCTTATTTTAGTTTATGGTATTTAGATTCTTGCATAAATAAAATAAATAAATAATTATAATTGCATAAGTTGATAAAAAATACTATGCAATAGCTTTACCGCGGCAGTCCCCGAGTGACACACGTCTTTTTTTGCGTCTTACGGTCTTAGTTTCATTTCATAACAATAAATAAATGACAGCTTCGCTCCTTGAGTTTCGACGTAACAATTAAATCCATGTCTAAATACCCTATCATCAGTGCACTGGTTCAAAACACGCTACAGTGGCCGTATTATGAGCTCTTATTCCCAGGCCGTTTACGCCGTGAATGTAACGGCCTGGCAAATTCGTATTATGAGTATATTATTGACAGCGAATCAGTGGTCACGTGACTTCAGACTGATATCGGCCCGACTTTTGTTTCACTGGCTGGCGTTAAGCGTATTACGAGCGCAAATTTGACATGTAGTTGATCGTTTTAACTATCTAGAAGTGACAAGTAAATACATTGTTACGTATATTAAATTGTTTTTGGTTTATTTAGAATTAAAAGTAACTATTATCTACATATTAACGATGGGTGATGAATTGGAGGTGTTTGAATTTTCGGAGAGCGACGATGATGAACAAAACACTAGTCGAATGCGAAATAAGTTAAATATAAAAAATAATATTAATATATTATTTATTTTAATTATTCATTACAATAATATCGCCATGTGTAATTAAAGTTACTTTCAAAAGAATCATCAAAAAAATATATTTTTTAAAAAAAACTTAAATGTCCGTTCTAGGATAATGAAAAACTTAGCCTATGTTCCCGCTATACCAGCTGACAGTTTAGGTGACGGGTATTGTTCCAAAACTAAATCCCAAAACATAGATGAATTATATAAAATAACTAGCTGACCCGGCAAACGTTATTTTGCCATACTAAAAAAAAACGGTTTGAAAAACAGATGTTGGCCTATTCTCAGACCTACTGAATATGCATGTAAAATTTGATAAAAATTGGTCAAGCCGTTTCGGAGGAGTACGGTAACTAACACCGTGACACGTGAATTTTATATATAAGATAAAATCTAAATATAAAAATAGATAATAGTATTACCGTTCTTTTCTTTTATATAATGGTCTAAGTAACTTGTGTTTAGCAAATATATTATATTTTGTAATATATTGAATACAAAAAAAAATTGTAAAATATAACCGTGACTAGCCGATAAACACAATAATTAAGTTTCCGAACGACTCTATCAAAAAGCTTTACACGGCCATAGACACTTAATCCATTCAAAAGTCTGCTAGTTTTATGTATGTCATAATACGAAATAAAAGTCAGGCCGTTCGCCGCCGTCAACAGAAGCGCCTGGAACTTGCATGATATTTTGAAAGCTCATAATACGCCTGCTGGCCTCTAGCCACAACAGAGATCTTCGTTCTTCAAATAATCTCCTTCTTTTATTAAAATACAAGTTGTTCTTCTTTGGAATGTACTCCTCCTCGAAATCAGAAATCGAATCAGAATCGAAATCAGAAAGGATTTATAAAAAAATATTGAGCATAAAAAATATTATCAGGCGTTCAAAATTCTAAGAGAAATTAGATGTTTTATATAGTCCATTACATTAACTCACTAAAAATAGGACTCGCAAATGAAAGCTCGTGTTATTTTCGATTAGGCAGAAGGCAATATTGATTTTTTTCTTTGCGATGTATTTCATTCTCCATCTGTTGCTCGCCATAAAATTTACGACAGTATTACTACGTCGTTATTTTTGTATGAGGAGTTTTATCACCGTGGGGCATCACTTTCCACGACATGGGTTCTACACAAGTGTTTTTATAGAGATCACTAATTCACGGCATTTTTACTGTTATGTATTTCGTTATATGTGTCCAGTGAAAACTTTACTTCGGTATTATCTTCCTATTGACCCTTCATAAAATGTCGTAAATAAGAATATTAGTCTTTATATCGTGTTCGTGTAATAAACTCAAAGAATAATAGGGAACAAAGCGATACTTTTACATTATTGAATCTTTGTCATCATCATACTAAACCCGCCCATATAATTTTTATAAAGTGAATTGAGTGGAATTCCACGCACCCCTGTTCCTGGCGCATTTAATGACGCTTACGACTTTGGGGCCGCGCGGAAAATACCTAACTTCTACAGCCGATAGGTTGCTTCTAATAGGTGAGCTATATCTCTCCTCCTAAATTGAACAGCATTTTTCTACTATGTACCTATAGCTATATTATGCGAGATGTAGTTTTTGTATCAAGGTTTTTCTCGCAGTAAATATAAAAAATATATTCTGTATTAGTAAGGAGTTTAATTCCCGCAGTCATTATAATGTTGATTAATTACTTATGAAATTCGATGCGGTAAGAGCACAATTCTCTTTGTTCACGTGGATAGGGATATTCCTAGAGATGTACGTTTAAACGTAAAAACGTATGTACGTTTTTTCTAGACCCGGAAATCAAACCTGAAATCTCCTCTACGACTGTGCTTTGGATATGGTCTATTATCTAATCTATTATTTTGTTTAATTCCTGTTACACATAATTCATAAAAGACCTTTCAAGGTCCAAAGATATTTTGATAATTTGATTATAAAATTAAGGAGACTAAGAAATTAGAGATTATTGGCCTTATTCATAATGACTTATCGGAGGTTTAAAAGGAGATTTTATCGGAGAGATAATAAACGTTTTAGCGTAAAAAGACTATTATAATGAATAACAGTTTTTGACAATTTTCGCGAACCGATTTTAGCGAACTTTTAAACTTATTTACTTAACCGATAAGTATTATGAATAAGACCATATGTGTTTTATTGTTAAGTTATTTTAAATTAATTCCAAAACTACACTTACTCTGAGTTTGGCTTCGATAAAATTACTCGTAAATAGTATTAAGGATTTATTGAACACCCCACTAAGCTGTATAATAATAATCTATAGAAACTTCTAGAACTTAAATTAATTCAGTATTATTTCATTTGTTCAGATGGTGGCGACGGACGAAACAACGAGCACAGTCCCTGGACAAATAGAATCTCCTGGAACTTTCGGCAAACTACGTCAAACACTGTCTTCCTCACTGCTCACTGCTCAAGATAAAGGTATTTAGAATATTATTACATAACAATGGTACTAATTCTGCATGCACAACTAAACTTAACTAAACTAAAAAATGAAAATTGATAGTGGCACCCATTGCTTTTATTTTCACGAAAATTTCACACAGCGTCCTCTGGTCCCAAGCTAAGCTTATATGCTTGTGTTATGGGTACCAGAATACGGATAGAATACATATACTACTTTTATATAGTAAATACATACTTATAATACATAGAAACACCCAGAAGCAGTAAGCATTTGTATGACAATTATTAAAATCACACAAATGATTGTCCCGAGCGGGAATCGAACCCACGACCTCATGATCGGCAGTCCGTTACATAAACTACTCAACCACGAGGCTCGTCAATTCTACGTACACAACTAAACTAAACTTAACTAAAAAATTAAAACAACTGGCATATTTTGATTTATTGGCTATTTCGTTGTGCACATTTTTATTAATTAAAATCGTAAGTCTATAATATACAGATCTGACAGAGAATCTGAATTAAAAAGAAAAGAAAAGAATGAATGAAGAAAAGAATGTCGAATTGTGTTATTGACACTATCAATTTTTTAATTTTAACACGCTATATTAGTTCAGTATGTATCTATCAATGTATTAATCTATGTAACGGAATCTTTAAACGTGATTTTAACCCACTTACAGTAGCCGGATTGCTCTGAAATTTTGTCCATATATCGAGGACCGATGACAATGCAATAATTTAAAAAAAATATTTGGGATTTACAAGCGTGTGTTTTAATATTTGAACTAAGTAGATTATTTAGTTAAGTTTAGTTGTGCACATATAATCGGTACCAGTGTCTGTTGACACTACACTACAATTCGGCAATGTTAACTGATTTTTCTTAGTATAAAAACTGTGTAATAAAGACTAAAGAATTCAAATACTATAAATTGCTGAACGAAATAGCTAAGTTATCAAAATACACCTTAGTTTAAATAAAACTACGTTTCACGGACTTAGACGCGTATATTTGTTTAAATTTTTGCCCGACGTTTCGGAGACTTTGCAGTCATCATGGTCAAACAAATATACGCGTCTAAATCCGTAAAAAGTAGTTTTATTCGACATATTTTATCATTGCTACCTCTGTTAGCTACCACAATTGAGAATTTTCGCATATAAATTGTTGGGCGAATCATCGAAACGAAGCTGTTCACGAAGATTCAGCTTGATAGTATATATACTTATATTAACTAAGTAAAAAAAAAAAATCTGCTGGTTAGTAATCATTTATGATGACCTCGTTATTGATACATGTTGGAATGAGGAGAAACCAAAGATTTTGTAGGACAAATATTTTTTCAAATAATTTAGATAATTATCTTGAGTTATAACAGAAAAAAATCAGTTACTAATAAATATTTGAGAATCATCAAATCGACATATTTTATCCTTGCTACCTCTGTTAGCTACCAAAATCGAGAGTTTGGTATAGGAAATTATTGGGCGTCTCATCAAAATAAAGCTACTCACGGAAAATCAGCTTGATAGTAATCAAGTGAAAAAAATGTACTACGGATCCCGTACTATAAGTGCAATTATATTTGCAAACAATGAAGTAGTAATAACAGATATTTCAAGTAGGTACATCTACATACTTTACTACATAATCACACGTAAAAGTTCACTATCCCAATCAAAGACTAACGCAGAGATTTATTCTCCCTATTGTTTTTCCGGTGAAATTAAGCTCAACCTTTTTCCATTACCTTTTTCTGAGAATTTAAATGTTGTGCTATAAATAGACTTAATTGGTTTGTACTTTGTACGTTCATATGAAGCTTTAGTTCTATATAATTTTCTTTACGTAGAAGAGAACACAACAACTTGATAATAATATGTGTTACACGAAAAACAAATTAATTAAAAAAATCCGCACGTGTTTTGACTCTAAACAAGGCATCGACAGAAAAGTCAGACAATTATGGCCTACTTTGCCGCCTGACCAGTTATAACAAACAGACATTCAGTTACGCATAGATATAAAAAAAATACGGTAGAAAAATTATTATAGAATAGAATACTCTTTATTGCTCACCATAAAGTTATACAGAAGTTTAAGGATTACAAGAAGATAGTAAGTACAATAGGCGGTCCTATCGCAGTTTGCGATCTCTTCCAGACAACCTTTGGGTGGATATGATTGCTTTGGAGAGGGCTTCTTGTGGTGCACATCCTAACAACTACTGCTACACTTACATACCATAATATAATACATAAACAATACACATACTAATACATACACATATAAATAAAGATATACATACATACATATTATAATTCCATACTAGCTAATACCTACGGTTTCGTGTGCGTGGCTCTTAGCATGATACTATATTGAGTATGTATACATCAGCTGTAAAGATTTATTTAAAACCGTTCCATAGTTTTTGCGTCGTCGGGGCGTCAGAGAGAGTCCAGAATAGGGAACCTCTGGCGCTCCCGGAAGACGTGGAGAGCGCCGCAGTTAGGTTTAGTCGGTATTCCGTTAATCGGCGAGTCCGACACTACCCACTCCTACCATGACGGTGTTGATGTTGATGATAGGAGTGGGTATGCGTAAAAGCATTCCCCTGCGAGAAAAAAAAAATTGTTTTTGCGTGAAAGAGCAACAAATATCCTTAGATCCCTCCATTCTTACAAATTTTCAGGTTTTTTATATTTGTAGAATAAAATTATGACCAGTCATAATTGTTTAATCTATACTAATACTAGCTGACCCGGCAAACGTTGTTTTGACATACTAAAAAAAAAACTTTGAAAAATAGATGTTAGCCGATTCTCAGACCTACTGAATGTGCATACAAAATTTCATAAGAATCGGTCTAGCCGTTTCGGAGGAGTACGGTAACTAACACTGTGACACGTGAATTTTATATATTAGATTATAAAGTAGAAGTGACTGTTTGTTTAAACGCGCTAATCTCAGGAAACGCTGGCCCGCTTTGAAAAATTCTTTCACAGTTGGATAATACATTTTTAAAGGAAAGCTATAGGCTATATAACATCACGCTACGACTAATAGAGCAGAGCATTAGTGAAAAATGTTGCAAAAACAGAGGAAAATTTCTAAATTCCACGCGTTTGAAGTCGCGGGGAACAGCTAGTGAACGACTTTTATAAAACTTAATATAAATATGTTCTAGAAATTTCCTACATTACAAAAGTATGGAAAGAATGTACGATAAATATAGAAGTAGTGTTTACACCTAAATAAAATTGATTACAATGAAAAATTATTACCAATAACCCAATTTATATAAATAATGTGTGCGTTGGCAATTCTAAAAAGTTACTCGCGTCAGCGTTATTGCAATATGGGTTACTATATCAACGCTGATTTTGTCGAACACAGTTTTGAGGTTGCTCTAGATATTTAAGTAAACATTTAACAATGTCATGATTGTCAATAAATTAACATTATGCATTGTTTTTCTGGTTAAGTAAACACTTATTTCTTATTATTAGTATACAGAAATAACCATTATAATCCATCCATCCAGTAGCCCTTTTTTGTCTACTGCTAAATATAGGCCTCCCCCATAGAATGCTAAATCGCGCGGTCCTGCGCTAACTGCATCCAACGGCCTCCGGTGCATTTGACGTATACCTACCTAATAAATATAAAAAAACTCAGCTCAAGTTTCAGTTGAAAATTAGTTAATATTCCAACATATTCTTACTACATATATAATACAGATGTACCTATATTACATATCCCAAATAGTTATTACGTAAGTTGGGTCACACTGTTACCTAATGCCTTGTGAAACGTTACAATTTATTTGCCTCCATCTTTATTATGTTTGTTATTAGGTAGAACATTGTGAATAAACTTTTTATCATATAAGGAAAATGGGAAGATTTATCTGTAATTGCCCATCAGTATTGTACAACAAGTGCTTTGACCAATATGGGCTTTTTACATAAGTATGGAATTATCTGATATTATCTAATGCAGCATAAGTTATGCTCGCAGTTTCACTCGACTTTTTTGTTAGCCCTTAGCTTTCACCGTAATTATAGCCTATGAGTTATTCTAATCTGTAAGCTCCCTTGTTAAAAATGCTTGTTCTCGCTGGGGATGAAATTGGGTCACTTGTATGCTTGATCTGGTCACCACTAGGGCACATAAACGTTCAGGTTACTTCCTATTGTTATACACAAAGTGGCAAATATTAATTTACTTATGCAATTTTATGTAAATTGTAGTACTTTGTACGGTATCGGTAGTAAATGTACAGATTTCTAAAATATATTTTTTAAACCAATTTGTAGTTGTCCTTTGCTTTAGTCTATTAGATTCGGATTCCTTAAGTGTAAGATAGCTTCACACTTGACTGGTTCTTTGTAAGATGCACTGTGCTGTTGTTTTCACTGCTTAATCCTTATAACACCATATAATACAGGGAAGGTAATCTATAAAGGCACAAAAGTTCACTCAAGCGTACTTAAGTACATAAGTGACATGTCACTAGGCTTGTACTAAATTAGTTCTCTTTTAAGAAACTTACCTACTGACTTATAAACAAGGTTAGTTTAAAGAAAAAAAATAGTTAGCTATATTGTATATGTGTGTTATATATGTCACATAAATTTTATACTGTTCTTAAACTTTCGTCTTTTATTTTCGAACTTTAAATCTATAAAATAAAAATGAAAGTAAATCGCTCCTAAAATTTTTCGTTTAGAAACAAATCCAGTTCAATTTATTTCTTTGCTATCATTAACATGGGTTTACACAATACAGGAGCTAAAATTATAATTAGCAGTTGTTTATATAAATCTGAATCAGACTAAAATATTAACTTACATAACGGCTTGATCCAAAAGTAAACAGCATTCTTCCATCCATCAGCCTTTTTCCACCCACTACATAAGAAACAGTAGCGTGATCTCTGAAAAGAGAATATCTGTGCAGAAAATATAAGGAGAATATAACGCATATCTTTTTTAACACGCTTTTATAAGTTCGGTATGTCTCTATTAATGTATTAATCTATGTAACGGATTTTTTCAATGCGATTTTCACCCACTTGCCCGATTGATTTGAAATTTTGCATACATATCAAGGAACCGATGACAATGCAATTTTTTAAAAAGATATTTAGGATATTCAAGCGTGTTTTTTAGTTTTTGAACTAAGCAAATTATTATATTTCTTTTTTAATATGTAATTACAATGCTGTGGATTTCGAAGATTCTTACAAGTTAACACAAACAACCTAACATAATGATCATTCCACAAATGGACCAAGGTGGAACTGCTGCGACAAAATTTATTATTTTAAGTACCGGTATGTAGTAGCTGTTTCGGAAAGAATTCAATATTCGCTCCACTTTTCGATAAACAGACCGTGTCAGAATGATGAATGAATATTGTGTTGGGATTATAGATAAAACAAGATATGTAGCTTATACGTATTCGGCCTCGAAACAGCGCGAAGCCGGAATGTTGATTTTCCACCGCGTGACCACAAGGAATGCTCGGGTATACGTTTACTAAAATCTAATATTTACATTTACTTACTTTAACATTATTTTTAATTTATTTAACATTATTATTAATTACATTTCTGAGTCTGTTCATTTTAGGGTTCCATAACAAAGGGTTAAACAGCACCCTTTTGCTAAAGTGAGCCCCCGTAGATATGGGGCCACCCCTAGCCGAGTCAATGTAATACCCGAGTAACTATTATGGCCCGGCTAAGGGCGAGGAGGAACACCTTGGGGTTTAGTGGGTAGTCCGGGCACCAATAGGTCGGGGGTCCCAAACAAAGCCTCCGCAACCGGAAAGGCGAAGTGCGTAAATGCATTCCTCACGTAAAATAAAACGTTCTTACGATAGACGCCGCCGTCTATCCGTCCGTCATCCGCCCGGCCATACCATAAGAAAGCTGATATATAGAAAATTAAAATTTTCATAGATAATATATTTTTATATAAATCATAATACAATATAAATATTTAAGGGGGCTCCAACACTTCCATACAAAAAAGTTTTCAATTTAACCCGATGATATGCTCAGATTAAAATGACATAATACGACATCATGATTATAATGGTTTGATAATAATGACACGGAACCACGCGTCCAACACGCATTTAACCAGTTTTTGAAAGTGTATTTAAACATACAGTAGGGTTCCTGTATGGGTATGCGCAAAGGTAAATGAGGGTAAAATTGTTAATTAAAACGTAATGACGACTCTACTAAGAGCAACTAAAGGTTTCAGAAATACTCGTATTAAATAATACGTGCTGTAAGTTTATAATAGCACTTGTATAAAAGTCTTCCTAAGTTCTGAAGATTAAAATAATTCGATTCCAGCTAAGAAAAGCTACAAATATATAATGGGAATAAATTTATGTAGCAATATATGTACCGTCTAGCGATGAGCATTGAATTAACGAACTAGTTGATCAACTAGTTGACCTCTCGTCAACGTTTCAATGGTTAACCGTTTCGGAATCAACTAGTTGAATTTAATGATGTCATTGAATTCAATGTTCAGTTTTTTTCAATGTTCGTTTTTTTCAATGTTTATGAGTTAAACATTGATTTCAATGTTCAGTTTTTTTCAATGTTTAATTTTTTTCAATGGTCGTTTCTTTTAATGTTTAAGAGTTAAACATTGAATTCAATGTTCAGTTTTTTTCAATTTTTAATTTTTTTCAATGTTCGTTTCTTTCTAATTAAATCAAAGAAATTATACTTCTTAAAACGAAAGATCGTAAGCGACTGTTATGATATAGGTACAATAGTGAACATTAAAATTACTTCGATAAGAGATATTTTCCTAAATAATAATGTTATGAATCACTGTTCCTCCGTGTGAGATTACAAGTGTCACCACCCCATTTCTCCCAAGGATGCTGTAAAAGTTAGCTAAGGAATATTGCACACAGATAACATCTTCTGTGAAAGGTGAAAGACGGAAAACTCAAAAACGAGACAGTCCTGACAGCCCTCCGTGTGGTGACGGATTAAGAATACTGGTGTCACCACCCCATTTCCTTCCCAGGGTTTTGTAAAAACCAGCGAAGGAATATTTTACACAGATAACATCAACTGTGAAAAACGGAAAACTCGAAATACTGGAATTCTGGTGTCACCACCCCATTTCCTCACCAGGGTTTTGTAAAAACCAGCTAAGGAATATTGTACCTACACAGATAACATCAACTGTGAAAGACGGAAAACTCGAAATACTGGTGTCACCACCCCATTTCCTTCCCAGGGTTTAGTAAAAACCAGCTAAGGAATATTGTACACAGATAACATCAACTGTGAAAAACGGAAAACTCGAAATACTGGAATTCTGGTGTCACCACCCCATTTCCTCACCAGGGTTTTGTAAAAACCAGCTAAGGAATATTGTACCTACACAGATAACATCAACTGTGAAAGACGGAAAACTCGAAATACTGGAATACTGGTGTCACCACCCCATTTCCTTACCAGGGTTTTATAAAAACCAGCTAAGGAATATTGTACCTACACAGATAACATCAACTGTGAAAGACGGAAAACTCGAAATACTGGTGTCACCACCCCATTTCCTTCCCAGGGTTTAGTAAAAACCAGCTAAGGAATATTGTACACAGATAACATCAACTGTGAAAAACGGAAAACTCGAAATACTGGAATTCTGGTGTCACCACCCCATTTCCTCACCAGGGTTTTGTAAAAACCAGCTAAGGAATATTGTACCTACACAGATAACATCAACTGTGAAAGACGGAAAACTGGAAATACTGGAATACTGGTGTCACCACCCCATTTCCTTACTAGGGTTTTGTAAAAACCAGCTAAGGAATATTGTACCTACATAGATAACATCAACTGTGAAAGACGGAAAACTCGAAATACTGGAATACTGGTGTCACCACCCCATTTCCTTACCAGGGTTTTGTAAAAACCAGCTAAGGAATATTGTACCTACACAGATAACATCAACTGTGAAAGACGGAAAACTCGAAATACTGGAATACTAGTGTCACCACCCCATTTCCTTAAAACCAGGTAAGGAAAAACAAACCCGGTGCCAACATGTCTGGTCAGCGTGGCATAGTAGTAATTATTCTTTTTCTAATTGTTTTTTTTTTTTTTTTTTAACGCGTAAATTTGTTGATGAAATTAACTAGTTCGTCAACTAGTTGACGAACTCAAATTAACGTTAACGTTTCGTTAACGGAAAATCTGTTAACGACCCACCCCTAGTACCGTCATTATATCGGTCCAGTTGCGTTCTGTAAAGAACACTACGTAAACGATCGATGGTTCAAACCAGTTGGTGCAAACCGCTCGATAGATGGCGTTGTACAAAAACACCAAGCTTTAACTCATATTGAGATAATATATTGTAGTGGAAAATTTGTTTATCATATGCTGAATTAGCTTAGTTGGAACGGTATTCTGAGGTCCTGGGTTCAAGTCCCACTCATGGTAATCATTTGTTACACTATTTATTAAGTAGAAACATAGTAAGGCAATTGTAAAAATTAATAAGTTAATGTATAATGGGAATATTTATCAAATGATTAGAATAAACTGTTCGTTACATATAACAAAGTTTCATATTAATCCTAGCAAACAAAGTTGGTGTCCCAACCAGTGGTCGTATAATTATTATGGAAATTTCTGACTGTATAAACTTTTGTGAAAGGCGGTCATTTCGTAGTGGATAGATAGGCATAAGCTTGCTTATTTATAGCTTATTCGAAAACTTTTACTTTTGGAATAATTTGATGAGATTTCGCATGACTTTTTTAATACTTTATCATAATACAAAGTTACATCTGTTCAGTTATTGTATTATGTTACATAGAGAACATATTTTTAGACAAACATGTATTTAGAGTGAGGGTCTTATACAGGTTTTCATATGTTAAAACTTAAAGTTAACTTACCAGGCTTATATCAAACTAGCTGTTGCCCGCGACTCCGTCCCCGTGGAATTTGAATAATTTTTTCTTTTCGCTATAAAAGGTAGCATATGTCCTTTCTCAGGGTCTAAAGATTGTCTGCGCCAAATTTCATCAAAATTGGTTGAAAGGTTTAAGCGGGAAAGCGTAACAGACAGACAAACAGAGTTACTTTCGCATTTATAATATTAAGCTTAAAGAATATCTATCAATCTATGAGTTACATTAGTTAGGTATTGTGTTAAAATTGATAGCTATGTTTTTAATATTACTCATTTAGGTGTCTTGTACCTTGTAATTTAAGAGGTGACTTGACGAACGTGCAAGCCACGCAAAAATGAGGTAAGGTATTTGACAGCGTCTGCGCGACGTTCACATTGGAATTCCTGATCATTTCTTATTATTCATAGCGAAATATTTGACGATACGCCAGTCTCTCTGTCCCTGAAGTGAGGGAGTGGGGGGTGGTTGGCACGCATTGTTAGCAGATTCCTGCTCGACAGGTAGACACAAACTGCGAACTTATTTAAATTCCCATCGCTTCATTACGATTCGGTATTTCATAACAATGAACTGAATGTAATTTGAGTTTGAATGGTTTTCAGTTCATTCTGTGATAGTTCATTTAAATCTAGATGGAAATTATTCAATTTAAATTAGCTACTTATTTCAAGCTACAAAATATGTTATTGTCTGCTCCAAATTTGTGACCACGGTAACTTCATTGTGAATTAAGTTAGAAGCTTGAATTTTTAAACAGGAAATGAATGATACTAGAAGTTTGTTTATATAAAACTAAATGCAAAACAAAATCAGTTGCTTACAACTGATTTTGTTTTGCATTTAGTTTTATATAATTGCATGCAATTATATAATGCATATGGATTAAGTCTTAACTTAATCCATACGTATTGTATTATTAATACAGAATAGATAGTAGATTATTAAATAACAAAAAAGTCTGTGGTTTCAGCACAAAGAGGTTAAACCTTACCTCCCTGTACTTGACGCCTAACAATGCTACAAGAATTTTTCTTTTTATTAGAACCTAAGTTAAATAATCATATTGTTACAGTAACAAAACTCAGCCCGAGACAAGGTGTAACAGAAGCTCCGGTAGAACCCACGCCTGCTCCACCGCCAGCTCAGCCTCCGCCTGCAGCTAATTCAAAGACTGAGCGGTATACGAAATATTATTTAAAAAAAATCTTTCGCGTTGTCTATTTCGCTATTTGTATTTTTGCCATAAACTGAAAAACTACTAAAAAGTATACGTTGTTAAGAATTTCCGTGTGGATTTGTGTAATGACTCAAATATTTGTATAAATACTAGCAATATCCGTGACGGGATGCCTGTATTACGATTAGTTGGGACTCGAACATGATAGAAATGTCTAATCAATTAGACAAATAGAATCACGATTATACTCAAATGCTAGCACAGAAATCCTAATTTTATAATCCGTAATCAAATGCGACTGTTTCAAATTCAATTAGATACAAATAATGTTCAGATTAAGTTTCAGATTCAAATAAATACAAAAAATGTATAATGAATATAAAGGTATTCTAAAAAATATTTGTCGTTAAAACAATTATACTCGCAAAAGTGAAGAGAAGCTTCCTTTTGTTATCTGATTTTGTTGGGCACTAATTGGATCAAATTCAAAAAAAATAATCACGATTTCTAAGATAATTAACAGCCGTTTTACAGTCTAATGAATTATTTTTTTATTCTTTTTCTATAGAGAAGCAGGTAAAGCGCCATCTAGGGCGGGTGCGTGTCGGGTTTGCCTGAAAGCTTTGAAACCAGGTGAAGTATTCCACATATGTAATGGATGCCAGCACAGGGTTTGTGAAGACTGTTCGTCGTATTCCAAACCAGCCAGTGAGGAAGATGCTGTAAGATATTATTTCATTATTGTTAACTAAATAAAAAAGTCTTTACGGTTTATCATATCTAGCGACAAATCTACGCAATTACCATAAAACATAAAGATACGTGAATTATTAGGACTATAAAAATAAGTGATAACATGCTATGTGAGCTGATAGCAGACCAATTTTTTTCCGTTTACAAATGATGCATGTGTCATATAGTGCAACTTATACGGCCTGAATCAAAAACCATTAGCAATTCTTAGCATTTGCATACGGATTTATAGGTTTTATAACTGTAGTTTCTGATATTTATATAAGTAAATTGTAATTGTATAAAAGAGCAAGTGCCCACAGTTAAACCGACCTCGTCGTTATTCGTTTAAGCAATGCGTATTATAATGCTACGTCAAATTAATTTTCCGAGTAAGGACCTAGTGACGTGTGGCAGTGATCTTAAAATACTAAAAAATTACTATATTTAACAGAACTCATGGCGGTGTTCAGTATGTCGACGCAAAGCGGCTCCACGTTTGCCTCCCGCTGCTCAAGACAGCACAGACTCACTACTCGATGTGCCAGTACTGGACGCTCTACAGCGTCGCCACTCCGAGGCCAGGCTCGGCAGCGGTGGTGGTGGATCAGGTCTCGCACCACCACGCTCACCTGAACTACGAAGACATTCTGATGTATCGCCAGCTTCTTTAAAAGAATTAGAGAAGGTAATGCTTTTCAATGCTCGATATAAAAAAAATGCATTCAATAATGAGAGTGATCTATGCCCATACATGTGTATTAATTTTATAAGAGGAAAAGTTTTGTTGTTTGAATGAATAATAATAATAAAATAATAATAAATATTCACGGACATTTCACACAACGTCCTCTGGTCCCAAGCTAAGCTTATATGCTTGTGTTATGGGTGCCAGAATACGGATAGAATACATATACTAGTTTTTTTTTGTAAATACAAATTTTGTAAGAACAAATATTAGTATGACATTTATAAACATCACACAAATGATTGTCCGAGGCGGGAATCGAACCCGCGACCTCATGATCGTCAGTCAATGAATGAAAACTTATTGTACACTAGAAAAAGCCTTGCAAACGTTAATTACAATAAATCTTATATTGGATACAAAAGTTGGTCTTATCAAAAATATTGAAATGGAATCGATTTATGGTGATGTTTGGTTTGTTACGATTTAATTCAAAATGTGTTGGTCGTATTTTCAAATAATCTTTGTGATTAGCATGATATTTATGATATAACTATTACTTTAATATTTTTTTAAAAGAGAAATAATATATGTGCGTTTTGTGTATAGTGTTTGTTTAGGACCAAAGACCTAGCCAAGATTTCATTTCGGAAAGGGATTTCCGTTAAGGGAGGTTTTACAGTACAGACATACTTTTTCTTGTAAAGAAATGCGAGATTTAGTTGCTAAATGCGACATTTGTGGGGGATTGAATATTCGAAACTTCCTCCCTTACTACGCATAGAAATAGAACTACTTATCAGATCAGATCCCTTACGAGGTAGGCAAAAAGACCAGAGTGCCTGTCACTTAAGTGCTGTCTACATTTACGAAAATCTCTCAAAACCTATTTAAAATAAATATATTATGAGTATGAGTTCGTAACCACGCTGCCCGCGGCGGCAGTTAAAGGGTGGCGGCAGTGCTACGCCGACAGTTGAGTCTCGAAGACCAAGCACGGTGGTGCCAGTGCGACGTCGATCAGTGCGCGCACCCAGGCAACGTTCCTGCGATGAGGAACAACAAGCTGCTAAACAATCACCAGCACACCAACCGGTGCTCAATGCACCAGCATCTTTATCAAGAAGGTACTATTTATTTTTAACTAATGAGTACCATTATTTAAGGTCGACTTACTAGAGCAAATTACAGAATAGTTGCTACCGCCGTATCAATGGTCCCAGGCTAAACAGATCGCGTTATGCTTTCTGAACAAGTTTTTCTTTAGGCCTCTCAATACATTTTGATACAAATGCCCACAAGCAAGATATGGCTAATTATCAACTTTTCTACGGGGCAGGTTATCTGATATCGAACATTTTCAATGTTTGGCTAATAAAGTGTATTTTGTATTAGTTCAGAAGAACCCGTTAAAAAGAACCTCGCAACATGCAACTAGTTCTTATAATGAGACAATTTGTGCTCTATTTAAATATTACTCTTACGCGACGCAAATTACTGAAGAGCAAAATTATATCACTCAGTTTATTTACTTATATTTTCTTATGTATAATCTGAAGGTATATTTTGGAGTAAAAAACTCCCAGTCCCATCGAGGTCAGTCGTTATCTCCAAATGAGATTAACGCAACCCTTAGATGGCACATTATAAGCTCCCTTTCGGCCTCCTAATATAACAAAAACTATGTAAGGAGGGATAAGGGAGCCACATTTCTATCTCATTTGTCAGGCGCTATCGTTTGGCATATTTACATCCAACTTTTGGACATGTGTTCAGTGATCTTTATTTAAAAGGGGATGGTATCCATCTTTCTGATTTGGTAACACACGATATCGTAGACATTCGTGTGGTGACGAATTAAGAATACAAGTGTCAATACCCCATTTCCTTCCCAGGTTGATGTAAAAGCTAGCTAAGAAATATATTACACAGATAACAACCTCAGTGAGAGACCAAAAATGCGAAAATAAACCCTATGCCGATACGCCCAGTAAGTGCGGGCATAATTGACCATATTCCCTTTCATAATGGAAGCGGCCCGTGCCTAACAGTGGCACGTTAATGGGCTGGATAGAGAAAAACAGATATCGTAGAGTTATCATAATATAGATTTCGCTGTTTTTAATTTGTTGAGCACCCTAAATGCCATAATCTCTAGTTTGGTCAAAATTGCTACAAACGTAGCGCTTAAAAACCGTTTCAACGGGCCTCATTGTGTAGCCGTAGAGGGTTTACAATTATTTGTGTAATAAACACACTGTGTCTGATTTTTAGACTGAGATTTTTTATATCTATAGTCTGATTCCCACAAATATAGCTTGGCACCAGAATATATTGCGTAAAGTATCAAAAAACATGTATTCATACAATGTAATGTCCAGTTAGTACAGTAAAGCTATCAATAATGGTTATCATATAACAGATCGTCTGCGGTGGATGTGGTTGCGGGTGCTACGTCGAGGCGCGGCTCCTATCGTACTGATGACACCGATACCACGCCACAAATCTCAGGACTAAGTGTTGATGAGGATCGACCCATTAGACGCAGAGGCAGTCAACTGTAAGTTATTTATTAACTTTTATCTTCTTAGTTACATTTACTACATTTTAAATGCATATTGTAAATCCGATTCTTTGTATATTTTACACAACGTCTTCTGGTTCCAAATTAAGCCATATTTCTATGCTTATTTTTTTATGGGCACCAGAATACTTCATTACATAATCTCCAGATATTTGTTTTTCAGGTACAATGTTTATGTTTTCATTTTCCTTTAAATACATTCGTTTTTATTAGAAACCATTAATTTCTTAAAATAACCTTGAGTTTAGTAGAGTTAAAAATTTCAGTGTTTTGTAAGAAATGTAAATTTAAACTATGCCAACACGCCTGGTCAGCGTGATATAGTAGACGATATACCCTCCCGAAGTGGGAAAGACCCATGCCTAACAATGGGCTGAGAAGTAGAAAGAAAAAAAAAATTTTAACAGAACTTAAGTATTATTTGATGACACAGCCCCGACATAGCAGCCTTACAACAGCGAACTGGTGCCTTGAACGCAATGGCTGTACTGGCATCACGCAACTCTGACACGTCCACTGATCCAGCCACTGCAGTCTCTGCAGCAGCTGCAGCAGCACTCGCCGCCGCCGCACGACAGATGTCCGTTGATGCTGAAGCCATTAAAATTGTAATACATGACGTTGATGATCGCACGCCAAGAAGAGTTTCCTTGCGTCGAGACCCAAATGATAAAGGACATCGCTGTAAGTTCCCTTTTTATTTGGATATCGCACACATAATATATTTAAATTATAATTCATTTAAGTATATATGATTCGTCGTTCAAGTCGATTTCGTCGGTCGAATTAATATCGGTTTTATTTTTTATACCATTAAAAAAACAAATAACCATTTATTGTAAAGTGATCAAATTGAGGATTTTCATTATCGTATGAGGGTTGTTATTGTTTTAAATGAAATGTTCAGTGAGCTTTGAGAGTTATCTAAATTAAAAAAAGTTATATCGCTCAAATATGAAAGGTTTTTGGTCAACCTTTGCAAATTATTAATTACAGCGCGCGGTTTTGGTATGCGCGTGGTAGGAGGCAAACCGGACGCGAGCGGGCGTCGAGAGGCTGTCATTGTATGGACCGTGCCGGGCGGGCCGGCCGACCTTGCCGGCCTACAACAGGGTGATAAGGTATTCATGTCAACAATAACATGACATTTAGGTAAAAACAACACAAAGTGCTGACTGCCCAACTTATTATTATGCATAGCCATAATTGATGACACGTTTAACTTGTGGATGTTACAATAAAAATAGCCTTGTCTTATTTTCAGAATGAATCGTGGATTGAAATTACCCATTTTTATTATTTTTGGATGATGTATTTTGTGGGAAAGGACGCCTATTTATCACAAGAATAGGCAGAGGTGTTTTAGCATTTACATTGTGAATACTGGATGGGCACCCACAATTTTTAAAGTTCCTATGTCATACTTCAATCAACTCTAATGACCAAAATCTTCGAAAGACATACAATGGATTTTAGTGCGCTTAGATTGCACTAAATTTGTACTTAGGATATTCACCAGTTATGATAAACGAACTTCATTCCCAGGCTTACTAACGAATCATTTCATCTTGGAACGGATTTTATTATATCGCGTCGAAAGTAACTTTCATACAACCTTAAAAACGTAGTACCATTTTATGATATGAAGACTCGTAGGTCTTCATATCATAAAATAGTACTGAATAAACCTCTACCGATGTTACAGAAATTACTAAAAAGATGTCCATTTATTATCTATTAAAGGTCTTAGAATGGGGAGGTGTACCACTAACAGAGAGAAGTTTTGAAGAAGTATGTGCAGTTTTAGAGCATGGCGGTGATAGTGTTGAGTTACTTGTGGAGCCAGCACCACAACTTGATGACCAACCCACGCAGCAGTCACAGACCTCACTTCATCATCATTCTTTGTATGGTCAGTATTTTTATATTATCATTACTTGGTCGATCTACGTAGAATTACGACCATTCTATCCATGACAATAGTCAACACAATTACACCAAATTTCACTATATCTACACATTTAAAACAGTTTATTATTATATGCACTCTCTGATCTAGTTTTCTATTTCTTTTTTCATTCTATTTTAGTTTCTCTATTTAATAATAAATCACTATCTACTATGTTAACAGCATTATTTCCGTACCTGTCTAGTTCTGCACCATCATTTGAAGTCTTCTCTGGTAATGTAGTTTTTTCACACTTGTGTATTTTAAGTATATGCTTTATATATTTCATGAATGAGAGCTTTGACGATAAGCTAACATTAGTTTTTGTTTTGCAGAACCGGATACCGACAAATCACCATCATCGCCTACCCGACGGAAATTGCCGAAAACCCCGGTATAATATCCATACATAGGCTTTAAATGTTACAATATGTGTTGTGAACCCATAAGACATTGAGCTCAACCGCTCTTCTTTCATAAACTCTAGTAGAGACTGTCACGCGGTGCCTACTCCTCTGCGCTTATCGGATCATTCATTGATAGTGTTTTCTACAACTGTTGTGTTATTGTGTTGTTTATGGATCATTTTAAAGTTAATATAATTGATTTTGTAATCTAAATTATCCTGTAACTTTATTATATTAGATTTATAACTTTAAAATGATTTATAAACTAAACTCCTAGTTGAAACTCACTATTCGTTAATTGTTATCTTAATTAAGGATGAGCTTTAAAGAGACGAGCCCTAAAACTGATCTCCATTATATGAAATAGTTAAGAAACCAAATACATATAATACATTTAATTGGTGTCATTTATCTTGTGGTGGCCGTATATACATTTTATGCAGGAACTGACCATCAACTTAGTTTCTTGCAACACTTGTCTTGGAAATAGTTACACATTACCTTAGCTTATCACCACCCTACGAGTCGTTGTCCAAACTTAATATTGAGCCAAATATATTGTAATAAATTGTAGGCGGATAGTTGTGGGTTTTGTATGAGTTTATAGCAAGAATACAGGGGCTAGTCTCCACTAATCTGCTGTGATACTTTAGCACTAACCAGTCAAACATCTTCCACGTTAGCCTAGTTCTAAGATTAGTGTTTCTATTATATAATATATGTTCTATTATATATAAACTTTGTTAACCTTTACTATATAGAGTTGTTAACCTTTACTATATGTTTTCTTTCACTTGAAATATTTATATACCTAGTATATGTATATTTTACTTCCTTTATTGGCTATATATGTTATACGTTACTGTTTATAACACTTTCAATATTTGAAAATACTTCCTACTTATTTTCAGATTTTTATTTTTTTACCACCCTATTTCATAATGTCAACGTCGGCAACGAGCACAGTTAGGGAACCATCGACAATTACACAATTTACGATGAAACATATGAGTTTTACGTAAGTGTAGACAGCATATTACCGCAGTTTTAGAGTTCGATGTTAGATTAGGGGACTCGTCCCGACATCGAGCATCATCTCTAGGATACGGTGGATGATTAGTGTTTACTGTCAGTAGACAGTACAAGAGATGTAGTGAAGCTAGATACGCCGCAGCTTTGAGCTTAGTAAACGTCTTCAAAATCTTAAATAGGTCTTTGAAAACATGATAGATTCGGTGCACACAGTTTCTTATTCATACACTGACAAATTGTGAAGAGATGCAAGTGACACAATAAGGTAGCATCAAATGGAATGGTAGAGACGGCAGCTCCGAGCACGACCCGAGCCGTTCCTCGGCGGCGAGGTGAAGCGTCGCATCGGCGCCGGGAGTACATTAGCGCCAGTGGACGCTCGCCTGCGAGTCCGCCCTTCAGTTTGTACCGCCTCATATGTAACGCATCGAGTGTCTGTTACCGAATCTTGCTGTTGACTTAGTTTAGTGTGATGCTGCACATGTATCGAAGGCGCTCGCAGCAACTAGTCTCTTATGAGCTTCGAGTGGTGACAGCACGATACACCGCACGGGAACAACACCTCGAACAACAGGCGCGCACAGACGCTTCTGTCTTGTGAAGGCGACACAATACTACAACGACACGATGTACATACCTGCTCTTTCTTGTACCTAGCTCATTGTTATAACTACGTATTATACATACATAGGTTGAAACTGCATGAAATTGCACAATATCGATATGTGCATATGAATATAGTAAAGCACCATATAAAATGTGCAAGTATTTGTGTGTGACACGAGTTCTGATACAAACCATGTGTTCCAGTTTTAAATAAATGAATCGATTCATCATTCATTGATCTTGTATCCAATGTTGTCAATGTAATTGTAAAAATACACATGTGTATTGTTAATGCTTTACATGAATTTATTGGATTGTTTTACCGATAAGCGACACGGCAGACGGCGGAGATTAATATCAGTTATAGTAAGGTATATTACGGTATGTTTTCTATAGTAATCCCCAAGTAACTTCAAACCAGCTTCTATAACATACTACATTAAGTAACTTTTCGTTTGCCACTTATATGCGCTTTTAATACTGCAAGACTTGAACTACTAAAATAATAGTGAAATATTTTTGATGAAAGATCATAATTAAAATCAAACGTATTTGCTTATTCTTACTTGGGATTTTAGTGCCTGACATGACAACGTCGCGCAGCCTATTTTAAATTAACTTCCGGAATCATCCTCTGAAGAACTATCAATGAAATTCAATATGATAAAAACAGTTAAATCCAACTAATATCTGTAATTAAAACACCTTTATAGAGAACATATCCGTAGAACGTAGTGTACCATAAATAAGTACATGTTCATATGACGACGTCTGCATCCAATGGATGCAACAATATGTGTCATAAAGTCATAACATAGCTACCGTCTGTTGCAACAGTTGCGATGCCGTAATATATGTCTTACTACGTATAATAATGTTAATATATTCATCGCCGTCTGTTGTGGACTTTATTGTCAGTGTGCGTGTATGCGTGTGTGAGAATGCGCCGATTCATGTCATCATGCTCTGCTCTAGGGTACTCTAAATGAATATAATGACCTCGAGTTACTTAATAATGCAGACAGAAGTAAGTAGTTTTGGTTTAATCAGAATGGATATAGTTTATACAAATAAAAGCACAACAACCTATAGAATAATGTAGACTGGACTAAAACTATCCCAATGCTTTAGCTGAAATTATTGAAAATCATAAAGAAATTCCAGTGCTCTTTCTTATTAAAGCAAAACAATCTTTCATGAATTAATCTAGTTTCAAAGTGTAGAAATGTTACTATTTTAATGCAATTCTGTTATGTAGACTTTAATATACATAGAACTTCCCTAACCCAATGTGCCGCTTGTGCAGTGAACAGATAGATAGAACTAGGCATAGGAAAAATTGAGGATTGCGTTTAGAGAATATCTGGAAGAACCTTTACTTTCGGCAACAGATACATGCAGCTTATGAGACCGGTATCAGCATGATACAGCTTCCTGCATGGCGGGTGAAATCATCCGATTTTATTCATTAATTTGTGTTTCATAGATCAGCCTAAGCCCGAAGCATGTTACTTTAACATTTATATTTCAAAATGAAAATACAAAATTGAAAATGATGATATGATTGCATCGCTATATAATGCACAAATTGATATCAAAGGAATTTCTATCTTGTTGATGGCAAAATAAAATATAGCTGATGGATGCTGCATGTAACTTGATGAAGTACAATGCATAACTGGATTTATTACTGGTTTAGATTTTGCATAAAAGATCTTGGATTATTGTCTTTATAATTTCCTTTCATGGCTCACCATAACTGTTAACTTGTACTTATTGTTGAAGTTATACATGCAGTGTGACTTAGTACCTAATTGAAAAACTACAATTGCAGTCGATCACTACTTTCAAACTACGCATGGTTAATGTGTTACACTCTGTTTGAAATTACTGTATTGAATAGAAGTCACATTGTTGTATAACTTACGATTTATTACCAACATTATATTAGTAATTTTTATGTATAGGAGCAGGATCGTGCCGAACGCGCTAGAGAGCGTCCTCCAGGCCGAGCTCAACTACAGGTGTGGTTTGAGAGCGATCTGCGCAAGCTTGTGATCGTGCTTATTGCAGCTGATGATTTGCCACCAAGAGACCATACATTAGGATATGGAGATGAGCCTGAAGCTTTTGCTCGAATACGTTTATTGCCATCACTGTAAGTCACAAAATAATTATCTACTCTGATCTCTTCCAAACATAAAATATACCTTTGCATTTAAATACTATCTAACAATAGCTCAATAACACAATCTATGATATTGCGAACTACCCAGGTCTAGAAATGTCTCTGTGTGATACAAAAAAATAAAACAGTTCTTTATCGTTTTCCGTAGTGAGAGTTGTCCACCGGTAGAAACGGATCCTGCCTCAGCATCTTGCAGCCCCGTCTGGAATGCCACATTGAGCTTCGGTGGTCTCACGGCAGATCTACTAGCAGGAAGAGCTCTAGAGCTTACTCTTTGGGATGCTTGCCCGGGTATTGAACCAGTACTAGTCGGGGAGTGCATTGTAAGTACCTGCATACCAACTGCACATAAATGTTTGTAATTGTAACCGTAACATCTTAGAAAATATCGTAAGCCTAGAGACGTTTATCGATGGAGTTTCGCAAATTTGTGATGGAAAGGCTAAGAAGATCCTTGCCTTAGCACGATGAAACACACTAAAATGAAATCATACCTCAACTTTTGACGACCAAAAAGATGTCTAAATTTTAATAGCCGTTCTAATTTGTAGATGGACCTCGAAAAGGCGTTTGCAGAAGAGCGTGCAGTTTGGTGGACCTTAGACGAGCGCGGAACGCGGTCAGCCAACGCCTCACCTCGCGGCTCGCTCACTGGTGCGCGCGCATTACGCCGTGGAGACTTCGCCTCCCAGCGTTCTGTGTCAGGTACCGAACGCGGATCCAACCCCAAACTAACTCTAATTATGGTCGCCACTCGCTTCTTCATTATACTATTTTCATCTCTCATCTGCATCACCTTTGTTTACGATTCCTAATTTAAAAACTTACTAAGTTAATTTATTAATATTTTGCGATTGACTCGCTATGCTTTTTACTAAACAAACTAAATTATAATGGAAAAAATGATAACCATAAGCGGGACTTGAACCCGCGACCTCGGAATGCTTAACTGATAAATGGAAACTTACTAAGTTCTTCATAATTGATATTACTATATCTATGTAACAAGTAGCTTAACTACATATCGCACCATTCAATCAGTTCATCAGATTTTCTTTATAAGTGTATGTAAAATACGAATGTATATAAGATTTATTTTATGCGTTCTACGGTAACTTTGATGAAAAGTTGAGTAAACAATAGCAACACATTTAGTTAAATTAAACGTAGTAAATAAAACTACTTTTTACGCATTTAGACGCGTGTATTGCGCGTAAATCCGTAAAAAGTACTTTTATTTAAACAAATGAGTCGCGCAAGTGTTAGAGAATATTATGTTAAAAGTAGTATTTATTTAGTAGTTTAGTGAGTGACAACCATAGCATTATTCAGAATCCGAATCTATCAGACAATATTTATGTGTTCATGTAAATCAATACATTTCTTATCATTCTTCTATCAATCTATTTTATCACGTTTCTATGTATTGGATCCGCGCTTAACGTATACCTTGACTTCGGCTCTGTAGAGAATTTAACAAAATTCCTGAATTAATAAGTTTTCTCTTTTATAGACGACGTGGATTCAATTGGAGAATGTGCATCATTGCTTCACCCTGATCACGCCTGGGTGGGAGGGTCACGACGTGGCTCTTCACAGTCGGAAACACTTGAAGTAGAGGTCTATCAACTTGGAAAAGACTTTTCTCGGTCACTGCCCGGATCACGCCGTTCTTCTTTTCAACAACAAGACAAGGGTAATCATTTACTTTTGTAGTGTCCATGTAGGTATAAGTATTTTGATGAACAATATTTCATAGCTGTAACGATTGCAATATTAATTCCATATTTAGATTATGCTACAGTCGTTACGTTCAAGAACATATAGGTAAATATAAATGTTTAAATTATCTACTATTACTGGGTAACTCGTTGGGGTAAGAGCGTTAAAGGTAATACGATTTGCGGGGTGCAATTTTGTAGAGGCTGGCGATGCATCGCCGTCAATGTCTTCACGACGCAACGAGCGGCGTCGATCTTCGTGCGTCCGTCGGGATCCTGACGATATACTACGGTCACTGCGAGCCGTCAAGGGCGAGCTCGGACGTACATTGTCACTGTCCGGCTCGACCGCCAGGCGTAAGTATTTTTACCCCCTAGTGCATCATTATACTCACTTAATATCCCTGATATGTGAAAATGCTTTAATATACTAAAACTTGCATAATCATAGACCTTATAGACACTATATTAAAATGAAATGATCCCGCCCAACACAGCATTATTCATTAAATTAGTATCTTGCTACACTATTATAACAAGTACACATATTATTATTACCTTTTGTAGAAATGATTTGATACGTTTTTTTATTTAACTACAGAACTTTTATACCAAGATCAACCTAATTTTATGTACACATTCATATTAATTATGTATGGGTTTATTATAGACAATTCTTCTTTTGTATTCCACTCCCGCCCGAGTATCCCCACAGTTACAATTCGAACTTTGTGGTTAGTACTGATATGTACTATTGTGCTTGTTTGGTCAGCAGCGACGGACCGTTAGCACCTCGGTAAGCGACTGTTCGTTGGTACCCGCACCCGCGCGTACTCCCACACACAGGGCTCGTTCGTGCGAGGTGTCGGTGTACGCGATCCCTTGTGACGTCCGACGGCCGCCAGTGCCCACAGTGACGCCCGGGGCCCGCGCCGCCGTTGCCCGGGCGCGCCCGCGTCGTCCCTCTTGCTACTGACGGCTCAGGCGGGACGAAACGTGCGCGTGTGGGCGCGGCGTTCGGGGCCTCGGGAGTGGCTGGGGGCACGTAGTAGCATGGGTCATACATCGCTTGCGCGGCGGCCGCGCGCACGCACCGTTGAATGTGGCTGCGCCCGAAGCTTTTCATCACTTCACTGTGTCTGTTCTCTCCTGACGCATGCCCGGCCGCGGGCGATCACGCTCACTTCATCTGTTTCTGTGTACCGTATATAGGGCTGCCCGTCTTTGTTCATTTTGATGGCATTGTGTCGCCTACGACGTTTGGATTTCATTTACCTACCTTTGCGAATGTCACTCATTAAAAAACGCATCTATTAGATTTCTTGTAAATATAATTATTATCCTACTATATATAGCTAGGCCGTAGTTATTATAAAATTTTCTTAAATCGTTTCATTAATAATTAATATTAACCGTACGGAAATGTAGATTCATAACAATATTTGTACATGGTAAGCATAGGTCGCGATCGCGCATGATTAGCGGACGCTCGCGGCTCGCCGAAGCCAGCGATGGCATGAGTTATGTTACGGTACTCCACGTGCAAGTTTTCCTAACAATCAATAAATGGCTGTTTATGACACGGAATGCTTACCATAATAATTAAGTTGAAGAACGCTTCGAACAACTATTAGAAATTCGACTCCACTCTTGGCTGCACACGATATAATGCTTTTTCTTTCATTTATGTGTTTAGGAAACGAGAGATTCGATTCTACCTATATGTAAACGAAACCTCTACCTACATGGCACGAAGCTGTTTTGACGTGCTTATTTTATGTAAATGTTTATTTTTCATCATTATAAATGTACGACTGAATGGTTTACTATCGTTTTGTATCTTTGTTTTTGTTACTTTACTTGTGTGTCATGATCATAAAGTCAGTAGTGTGAGGACGTGGCCCGCACGAGCTCGATCACTGATAGTAGTGGTCGAGAGCGTGCGGGCGCGGCTGAGTGGACAGGACGAGCTAGTGGTGTGTGTGGCAGGCACGGCGACGGGCCGCAAGGGCAGCATGTGGGCGGCGGTGCCGGCGGCAGCCGCGTGCGATGCATTGGCGCCGGACGATGACGAGCCGCCGCTAGGGCCCGGCCAGCTGCCGCCGCGCAATGCCACGCTGCCACCGCTGCACGCAGAGATCAACATTAGCATCATCATGGTCAAGGGACAACTAGAACTCGAGGTACACCACTGTATTGCACATCTTCATATGAGCAAAAAAAATTTCGTCACAATTTTCACACAAATTTCCACCAAGCTGTTATTTTCGTGACCAATTTATACTCCAAGAAATTATTTAAATGAGAAATGATTAACACTTAGTTTTCGCCACCAGTCTATCATTTGCTCTGGAGAATTGGTTTTAGACTGACAATCATTACTTTAATATGAATAAATATGTATTAGGTATCACATGCTCGTCGTGTGTATGGTGTGAACGGGGAAGTTCCAGATTCGTACGTGAAGTGTTACCTCCGCGACGGCGACAAATGGCTACATAAACGCAAAACTCGCGTCATTAGGCGAACTACTGAACCTCATTTCAAGCAGACGCTTAAATATCAGGTACTATATTCACGTTTATTTATAAAATATAAAAGTATGTTAAGTTCAGCAATCGATGGACAAAGACTGATGAATGTACTTATTACAAAGATTCAAATCAACAAAGTTAATCAAAGGTCACATAGAAAAGCCTAGTTGTGAATATAAAAACCAACGTCCTTCATGTTGGTTGGTAAGTGTTCAATTGGAATATATTGGTTGCTTATCACCATGATGTAAATACTGTAATCTTTATAGTTCATCTGCAAAGGTTTATTGTAAGTGTTTAAACTCAATATATTGCTGTGTCACATCGTAATAAATTGTAACTACGAGTACACGTAAAGGCCTTCGTTTGGTATGGCTCATCGTAGGGAATCATGTCTAATTAATTGGCACCATGGTGATAAGCAATCAAAGGAACCGAAAAGTGCACCTATTGCAGTTACTAAATAGACTGATTTTTGTAGGCGAGTGAAGCGCTTGGTCGCACTCTGGTGGTAATGCTCTGGCAACGCTGTGGAGGTTTTGAGCACAACTTGGCTTTGGGCGGCGCAGAGATATGCTTAGACAAGTTGTCGCTGCCACAGCGTACGTACGGCTGGTACCCATTGTTCCCTGCTACGTCATTCGCGGCTGACGAGTCGCCCGACTGATCCAGGGAGCCGTCGCCGGAGCGCCGTGAAGACTACTAGCGCACCTCGACGGCTCACATCAATCGTCCCGACCAATAGACATCATCCTGATCGATACTATTTGTTATCTTTGTCGTGCAATCGTTTAGACCCCCGTATACTGCTTTTGAACAGTCTGAATAATATTTGTGTTGTATGGCATTTACGAATATTGTAAATATAAATATATCGTCGTTTTGTGTGAATTCTGATGTAGTGTTACTCATCTTTCATTATAGTGGTACATTTTATTTTCATATAACGTAAATCATCAAGTCTTGAACACCCATAGTAACATTTCTGAGGGGTTGTTACTAGGTTCTTGTTTAACACTATTTAAACTGCTACGAAGACAAGCAAAGGAGCTTGTGGTAGTAAACCTTATTCTTTCAAAATGTACTTGATTTACCGCAAATGATGCGCCTAATAAGCGTGCTGTAATGATTTTAAAAGCTCAAAATATATGCGTTCCAAACAACTTCAGTGTGTATGCTTAGTAAATTTTGAAATATTTATATTTGTAGAGATTTGTGTTAAATATAATAAAAATTGTATGTGTGTATTGCAATATATATCCAGAAAATTCCATATATTTAGATTAGTACAACAAAAACTGTAGGATATTTCTTATCAAATACAATAGACTATATATTTATAAGATCTCTCTCACTGCATTGTATCATCCTACTTCTAACTTAATCTTCAAACCTCACACATCTTGCATAGTGATAACTTTCATTTTCATTGTTTTTGTTTGAGATCCATCTATCATCTAAATAAGCTAATCATTCAATGTAACGTGTATAACTAAGTACATAGTTATTTGTATCAAACAATTTTGTAACATACGTTTATCATTATGAACCCCAACTTTGACACTTTGCCTTATACGATTAATACATTTCTAAAAATATTCTAGTGAGTAAGCGCGTCTAGATACTATTCTTCCAAGGTTGTGCTTTAGTGAATTTTCCAATATATACCTAATTGATTTACATATTGTCTTCTATACCTTTATGGTAAAAAAAAATCTTTATTTATTTGTTTCCAAACTGTATATACTTAAATCATTTCCCGAAATTTTCTACGCACAACATTTTCGTGATAGATTTAATACAATCTTTTATAACTAGATGAAAAATATGTACACATTACTGACAAATACTTATTGATATCTTCAATAACAATATATGATGTGTTTAGAGATCATGTCATTGTCATAGATGTAGACCGGGTATTTACATCATCTGTATGTTTAAATTAAAAGATTTGGGCTTTGTTTTGTAATCGATTGAACTTTGCATCGAGGATGTACAGACCTACCTGAGCGTAGCTAGAGTTTAGTTTTAGGAAAAGTTTATCTTGGTTTTGTTTCGGAAAAAAACAGACTAAAATGTTCTAAAAATAATGATAAATCTTGTTTGTGACACAATTTTTCGGCATTTCGTGGAGTCTCCTAGAGCCTAAACTACGCCCGTGCAAATCTACCTTACTATATCCAAAACTTAAAAAGAATTACTATTGAATTACATTAGTCGATGTCATTAATCGAGTTACAAACGAAACTAAGTAATCTTAAATATTAATGATTCATTTTAGTGGAACAGCGATAAACACTCGCGCCACTTAACTTTCAAATATTTAGCTAGATACAAAGAATTTCATTAAGTAGTTAATTAAATATTTGTGTGATGAATGACATTTTGATCATTGGTGTTAGTGACAATCTACATATCCTGTGTGAGATATAATAAAACTTATCATAATCTCTCCTACAATACTATTATACTTTAGTAGCACCTGACAATATTTTAAATTTTACAAATGGATGTTTACAAGTGTACCTTTGCTACATACCTAAGAAAAAATATCAGTGCCGTGCACGCTCGCGCTTGTCAAAGCTCGATTATATTATCTTTTTTATTGTGATTATATAACCTTAAAGAGAGAAATATTTATAACTAAATATTCACTTACTATAAATTATATTAATATTGAAATACTCAAATGGTTCCAATGCCTAAATATATATTATTATATCAAGTGTTAAATATATTTTTACACTATAATTTTAAATTTTAATTTGAATATATTTATATTTAAAAACTAATTACAAAATGTATTGATGAATTAGATATTTAATAATATTACTATCTGTTCCAACATAATGTTGGGATTGAACTACTTACGCTTATTATCTTGATATTTAGACTAATGACAAAATATAATTCTTACGTACATAAGAAACAGTGTAAAAAAATCTAATGTTATGTGCCTCAAGAAGCCCGATACCGTATTATCTACGAAACATAATAAAGACCTAAATATAAAATAGCATTTTAAATTTATCATATCAGGCCACAAAACAGTGCCTATTTAACCACAAAACAAATATGGGTAAACTACAACATAATCATGTGATATGGTATCGGATATCTTATACTATGTACCTTCCTTACTCTAGAGTTAATCGTTTCTTCTTAGAACACAATTTCCATATTGCGTTTCAAGATGAATACTGAACGATATCTTTTAATATCTACATTTCTATTGTTGCAATCTTGCACGAACAAATACGTATACCCGCTTTTCCTCAGAGACAAGATCAATCGCGATCGCCACAAAACCTACTTACATACTAATTTTCGAAAATTTTAAAAGAAAAGAATTAGTATTTAAGATTATAATGCCAATTCTGTTAGAACATAAACTAGACACTAGACACAAAATGGTTTAAATTAAAGAAAATTTTAGGTAATATTTATGGATAGCGAAAGTTCAGACCAGGGGCGTAGCTACCGCCGTATCAGCCGTATCAATTATACGGGGCCGGACGTGCGTAAGACAGATAGATAATGATGATGAATAAATAGCTCTATAAATTTTATGCACAGATTTTTTTTTCTTTTGTGAGAAATCTTTACCCTTCCTATGGGCCCCCAAATAAATTTTTATAAAAAATATCAGTTGGCATAAGCACATTTATCAAAAGTTGACAAATGGTACAGTTTAAGCGAGTTAAAATAATGAACGATTATTTTAAAAAATCCTGTAACATATTTATAAATAAATGGCACAGATACAATACAACGGGAGTTCGAGAGTATTTTCTTCAGTATCTGGTGAAGCAAAAAACTCCCGAACTTCAGTGGGTAAACTCTCCCTCCAAAATCAATCAAAACTGATTCTATACCATCGTCCATGGCAGGCGTACCTAATCTAAATATCTTAAAGCTCCAGAACTCTACATAATTTTGCATACTTACTAATTACTGACCGAATTAGAAAGCTTTCATATTTCGAAGTCTCATCATTGGATCTGTAATTTGTCAGATTACAAGGTACTTTTATGTGAAAAAATTCGGACTATAAGTGGTGCTTACTTAGGCAGTGCTCTATAATCCGACAAATTCAATAGTTCGACACTGCCCCGCAAAGTGTTTGTCAGACTACCGGGACTCCACTGTATTTTTAAACTTGAAATACGATTTTACTGATATTCAACAGTATTCATCATGAAAACGAAATAAACCTCTACAAATCCTAGTACGTAATAAATATGTGTGTCAAAGTATATTATTAAATAAATGTGATAACAAATGAGTTTATTATAGCGATATAAACAATAATTTCATGTGTTTTATTTTATTACATAACATTCCTTTATATCACTACTTTTTTGTATTTTATAGGTTATGCCGAAAACTTATCTAGAAGTGCTATATCTTTCTTTCTCAGCTTTATGGGAAGGAATTTAATGGGAGGTAACCAAATGGGAAGTTCCCATTGTTGATCACGGGCATCCTCCACATAAGAGCATAGACTTTTGTTTCTAGTTTGACGTCTCTAACTTATGATGTTATTTGCTTATAATATCTTCAAACTATCTCTTACAGAGTCTTGGCGAGAAAATGATCAGGTATCTCTTGTATTCTTAATCTGTCATTACACGGATATGGTATGGTATTTAGAAAGCTTATGGCTCGCCTGATGGTGAGCTTTTGCCATAGCCTATAGATATTTGCAACACCAAAGATAACACTCACGCGTCGCCGATTCTGCAGAAATATTTCCTTTTTTTTAAAGAGCTCTTTTGCAGCATAGAAGTTCTTTTAAAAAAAGCATTGGTCTTTTAAAATATTTTTGCAGAATCGGTGACGCGTGAGGTTTAACCTAAGGTCTACAGCATAGGCTATACTGTAGACTTTAGGTTAAACCTAAATAATGGAGTGGATATGTAAAAAAAAAAACCAGCATAATTAATTTGACATTAATATATTTATTTCATTACAAGTACAGCAATCATTTAGTATACATAATTCCTAACTGCAAACATTTGTTAACACGCTTATATAAGTTCGGTATGTATCTATCAGTGTATTAATCTATGTAACGGAATCTTTGAAAGTGATTTTAACACACTTGAAGTAATCAGATTGATCTGAAATTTTGCATATACAATATCAAGGACCGATGAAAATGCAAAAATGAAATAAATATAATCTACTTAGTTTAAAAACTAAAAAACACGCTTAAATATCCTGAATATATTTTAAATGATTGCAAATTGTCATCAATACTCAATTCTATGCTACCTATTTACAAAACGTTGACAGTTTATGTTGTCAGAGACATAAGTTTCTGTTGTCACATGTTGTCACAATCGTAGTAAACACAAGTAAACAATTATGATAGTTTTACCTGATTCTATAAACAAAGCGTTTTTATGTGAAATTATCTGATTGTATATGAAAGGCATACGTAGAAAAACACTAATATTGTCGAGTCTACTCATATACAATTGAACTATTACGTGTATAATTAAAAATACAAGTGTGGTCATAGTGATACTTCAACATGGTATTCTAGTAATTCTGATCAAGGAATTGGGATTATTCTTTTAAATTATTGCATTGTCATCGGTCCTTGTTAGGTGTGCAAAATTTCAGATCAATCCGTCTACTGCCAGTAGCTGAAAATCGCTTTCAAAGATTCCGTTACACAGATTAATACATTGATAGATACATACCAAACTTATAAAAGCGTGTTAAAAATATTCCAGATTTACAAGCGTGTTTTTAGTTCTTGAACTAAGTCGATTATTTTCTAATAATCATGCACTAGGCGATTGATTACTTTATGTTTGTAAACTAAATTATAATAAATTAATACTTTGTTTGTTTATAAAATAAATTTAAAGATTATATATTCAAATGGATTCTTAGTAGCGTATTGTCAATATAAAATATAGAAATTAAAATAATGGATTGAAAACTTCATGGCAAAATATCACATAGTATAAAATAAAATCTTTACGCGTCTGTAAAACTGGTTTTATAAAAAAATTGCGGCTATCGAACCAATCTGTGTTACGTAATATAACTACCTACACGTGCATATGTATGAGTCACACAACATCGTTGTATTTCACATCTATATACCTATGTATATAGATGTGAAATACAACGATGTTGTTAATGAAAATTCCGTTTCCTTTGCAATTCTACGACTATTCGTAGAATTGCAAAGGAAACGGAATTTTACCAAAAAACATTTAAATAGTATTTTATTTAGACATCAGTGAGACTATATAATGTAATGTGTACACAGTTGGTTCACAAAACTCCAATTCATAACAACTTATTAAATTATTTCTACTGTATCCAATGCTTTTACATAAAATAAGATAAATTAAAAAGACAATAATGAAAAGAACACAATACTATTTACTAGACATGTTAACATTAACACAGTATGTACTTAATATTAAGCAATTTTTGCCCGACTGTAATTGAAGAGAGATGTTTTTAGTGGGTAATTTGCATGTACCTATATAATCCTCTTTACTGTTTTCCAAATTAATAATAATAATAAATAATAAATATTCATGGACATTTCACACAACGTCCTCTGGTCCCAAGCTAAGCTTATATGCTTGTGTTATGGGTACCAGAATACGGATAGAATACATAAACTACTTTTCTTTTGTAAATACATACTTATAATACATAGTACACACCCAGACGCAGTACTAACATTTGTATGACAATTAAAAACTTCACACAAATATTTGTCCTGACCGGGAATCGAACCCGAGACCTCGTGATTGGCAGTCCGTTATATGAACCACTAGACCACGAGGCCCGTCAAATTGATGAACAGATTTTAACAATTATGATATCAATCGCTCCATGTGGTGACGGATTAAGAATACAAGTGTTACCACCCCATCTCCTACCAAGGGTGCTTTAAAAGTCAGCTAAGGAGCACACAGATAACATCCTCTGTGAGTGACAGAAAACTCGAAAATAAACCCTGTGGCAACACGCCTGGTCAGCGCGGCACAGTAGACCATAATCCCTCCCAAAATGGAGGAGCCCCGTGCCCAATAGTGGGACGTAAATGGGCTGGAGAGAGAGGAGAGGAAAGAAGATATCAATCGATACGTCTTAATTTCAACCATAGACACAGGTATTCTGTTCCCAATGGAATGCTTGTTTTATTGCTTGTAAAAATGACGTTTGTAGTATGCGAAAACTGCATGTCACACGATTACCATATTTTGTTAGACCCTGAAGTACGATTTAGCTAGCCTTAAGTGAAGTATCTTCAAGACTGAACGCGTTCGCACTATCTGATAGACATTTATCAGATAGTGCGAACGCGTTCAGTCTTGAAGATACTTCATACATATGCATGATAGGCAGGAAAGAAATTAATTATACAACGAGTAACGAGCAAATGTTTAGGTGTATAATGACGTGTGCGTCGGTTAGAGGATAAAATGAAATATGTCCGGACTTGCATGGCGTTTATTTGCGACTCTTTATATTTAATATAGTAATAGCTTATATAGGTAAGGAGAACAATCATTTCTATATATTCCTAATACTGCTGACACGCATAGTGTTGCATACAATGAATCCATACATAATATATTTGTATACAATAAATTAGGCGTCGAGCAAACAATAGGACCATACATACTGTAATAAATATTTACGTCTACTTGTAAACAATGAATTCATTGTTTACAAGTAGACGTTACAATGTGTCCCTACAAATGCATCATAATGAAATAAAAGGAAAAAATTTCAAGAAAATTTAAATACATGTTTGAGTTTAATTAGAAACAATTTTAGGACATAATTATATTTGCAGTCGGGCGTTATAATTTTTCATTCATGACATTAAATACTATGATGGCTTAATGCATAATACGTATACAACCAATCTAGTGAATCATGGATTTGTATAACAATTATAAATATCACACAAAATAATTGTCCTGATCGTACCCGTAACCTAGACGAGACCACAAGTCCCATCATAAGTAGGTACGATTTACCCAACTAACTTTACATGTCTTTAAAATCGAACGTGTTTCCACCATCTGGTGAATCTGTGACATCATAAATATACTCCACAACTGGAATGATTATATAGTAACTAATATTATTCTAGATGTATTATGTATGTCGCTACAAAAGATCCTTTATATTGTAGTTATGTTCTAAACATGATGATAGTCAGCCGGTCCACACCAAGCTTCGATAAACTGTATCAGAGTAGAAGCAGCGGTGGACGATCGAGCCGCGCTAACAACACGAGACCACCATTCTCTATTCGCGCAACGACCTATACAAACGATAAACTTTGAGTATATAAAAAAAAAAGTTCTTCCGACTTCATGTTCCTTTGAAATTTGAGGGTTTTCCTTGATTTCTTAGGAGATAACCATCAGATCTAGACCTGGTGCCAATAGGACCACAGGGGAACAACCAGCTTTCAAATAATAAAAGAATCATTAAAATCGCTGGGCCCAATTAAAAGTTATGAGTAACAAACATAATAAAAACATACAGATGAATTGAGAACCTCCTCCTTCTTTTGGAGTCGGTTAATAGCTAGACTCTTGAGTGTGACTCTATTTTTTTTTAATAATTAGCACTGTACGATTTATCAATGTACTAGCTATTGGCCGCGACTTCGTACGCGTGAAATTTAGAAATTAAACGTAACAAACAGAAGTTTTCTATGACAGTCGATAGAGGGCGTTGTACCGTTTTTAAAATCGCGCTATAGTTTCGTTCGACACATTAACACTTAAGCTCATCAAAATTTCTATAGTGTCATCAGCTCGTTTTCACATTTATAAATTAGTTAGGATTAGGAAGTTAGGATTAAGCTACTGCCCGCGACTTCTTCGCGACGTTTTGTCGCTCACAGAAGATGTTTGTTTGATTGTATATTTCTTAGCTCTTACAGCATTAAGGTAATAATGGTGATGTCATTTGTGTATTTTAATCCAAAATCTTCGAGAATAATCATAAAGAACACATAAATAGACTAGCTACTTCAAAACGTCTTGTAACGAAACCTAGTCTCATTGACAATGCCTTGCGTCATTTCTTCCTTAGAAATTCTATAAAATTGCATCACTCCCTTTATTTCTATAAATACAGTATCAATCTTGTCATTATATCTATGCGAATATGTAAGCGATATATATACTCACCATTAGTGAAAGTGACCAGCCTAGAACCAAGTGGATATCCAGTGATCACACAACACGCTTCAGTGGCACCAATGCTTGATGCGTACATACCGCGGCTGTCTACTGGTAGTGTCTGAAACAATAATAATATACTTAGATAATAAATTGCCTTTAAACATATAAACTAGTCAAGTACGAAGGGTTCTGTACTGATATTATCATAATATATTTAGCCATGCCAACTCCATATAACATCACCGCAAGCGGGACTTGAACATACGACCTCGGAATACCGTTCCGTCGCTCAACCGACTGAGCTATTGAGGCCGTGCCAACAGTAACCAATTTATCCACTACAATGTCACTCGAATGAGTCTACATCGCATTTTAGAAGTATATATTTATTCCAATATAGTGAAGTTTTAAAGTCATAGTTCTGCATTTGTACAAAGTACAAAAATCATAAAAATTATACCTACTTATTACAAAACAGGTAAGAATAATTTTCAAAGCCTTAAAGTTTTCGTTCAAATCTAAGAATTACAATTTCACCGGCCATTATGCAGATAAACGCGGCGATAACGAAATATTAAACTGTCGTGATCTTCAAAGACGTTTATCTGGCTACAATTACTTTACGAAAAGACTAATTAGATTTGCAATTCAAATAATTTCCAAGTCGAACATTCCAAATGTAAAGAGATTGTTAAACTTAATTATGTACTTGTGGTATTCGTTATCAAAAGATATTCATTAAATATAATATTGTAATCTTAAAGATATTTCTTATATACCATCATCATAACATAACGCCTTTTTTCCCATGGGAGCGCCATCTGCTACGATCCAAACACCACGATATAGAGAGAGGGGGGAGATATTCTAATAACAATAAATTTCATTCATTGTTATTAGAATATCTCCCCCCTCTCTCTCTCTCTCTCTCCAACCCATTGATGTTCCACTGTTGGGCACGGGCATCCTCTACTTTGGGAGAGTCTACTACGTCGCGCTGACCAGGCGTGTAGCACGTAAGTAACGGTTGGCGCTGGGTTTAGATTCGAGTTATTGCTCTCGCGGAGGACGTTATCTGTGTACAATATCTCTTAGCTGGCTTGTACAGCACAATGGCAAGGAAAAGGGGTTGGGGATAGTGATAATTAAAATCTACATATAAACAAAATCTGATATTATTAGAATAATTAGTGACATTCACGAAAATAATGAGACAAGCATAAATGTTCGTCTGAAAATAAATGAAATGTGTACTTGAAAGATCTCTACCTACTTATTTACTTTAGCACGTGTGCTCTTGATATTAGCTCAAATTTAAATTCCAGCACCGGAAAAACTAGATTTAAGAACGAAAAATCTTAACGCTCTGGCATGCAATGCAAGCAAGAAAATAGGCTTTATTACTCTCCAAATGAAATGGGAAGAAAGTAAAATTATTAGTGAGTGTTTTGCAATTGAATGTAGTAATTGTAGTAATTGTTAATAATAACATGTATTCCTACTTGTTCAACTGCTTGGTCCATGGAGACGCTGAGCACCCATTCACGTGCATCTTCGAGCGCTGCACCGCGAACACATCCGTTCTCTAACAGCAGAGGAGTACGACTCCAGTCTGTGCATTCTATAACATTACATTATTATTTTTCTTCTTTTTAATCAGTACATTTTTAAATTTGGGCCTCGTCGTAGCATAAGACTCTCTCTTTCCATCCTATTAACGTGACACTGTTAGCACGGGCCTTCTCCACTCTGGGAAGGATTATTGTCTACTATGCCTCGCTGACCAGGGCCCCAAGTCCGGTAAATGAATTGTGTCACAATGGGAACTAAGTCGCACATTATAACCTCAAAAAAATAACAAATGGCTACCAAACTTGATAAAATTCGCCACTAAGCAATCAGTTATTTCATTTGTTGATTGCATAGTGGCGAATTTTGTCAAGTTTGGTGGTCTATTGTTAATTTTTTGTTACAAATGATACCATTCAATTGAACTTTTACTGAACTTACATTGAACATTGAATAGCGGACTTGACCACCAGGCGTGTTGGCACAGGATTGTGTTTTTTTTTGTTGAGAGCGTTAGGCAAATGACTGCAGTCCACCAGGGCCCTGAGTCGGGTATTTCAATGGTGTCACAATTGTACCATTATTGTACCATTATGGTGCAATTGTAAAGTTTTTGGTAGTCTACTATTATTGTCTTGTCATAACGACTTCATCATTGACTTACAATTGCCAAAGTGACATAAATTGCTAGTCTCGTATACAACTGCTTCACAATTGCAATTCAATGACTGAAATGTTTCGGTAGTCTGCTATTTTGAATTTGACAGTAATATTTTGAAATTGTCCTGTGTCGACAGATTGCCATAAATAAAAAATAGATAGATAGAAATATTAGAAATTGTTTTTTGTAATTTATTGCAATTTACTAATCTCCTAAACTTCACATTGCTTTTTATACTAATAAATAGTATGTACAAATATATTTAAACGAAGTCTAGCATGATTAAATGTTTAAATTTATTAGTAGTTTTTCCAAAATCACTTCGACTAACGCATTTTTTAAAAACGGCAACACATACAGATCATTCTAACACAATTCATAGATAAAAGAGACCGAAAATTCAATGCATAGATAAAAGAGACCGACAATTCTATTACCATTGAACGACCGTTATGAACGCATACAGCAGACTACGGACATTTGACTTCAATTGCAACGGTATCGTGCCGGTATCGTGCCGGTATGACAATTGTTCCAAAATAGTAGACTTGAGCACCTGATGTTAAGTGTACGAGATGATACAAATACGATATTATAGTATAGTACTTTTTTTATTTTTTTTTTATTTAAGGGCTTTGTCGCTTGGCATCCATATCACCCTGTAAGAACTAGTCAACAACAGTAACAACAAATCGAAAACTTGAACAACAAAACAAAAATAAAAAAGATACACAACAGTCTTACATCCTAATTCAGCCAAATTATATGAATATTTGGCTCTGAACAGGTGTCAATGACTATAATGCAACTAATCAACTTACATATTAACCAGTCTGTACGTATGGATACAACTTGTTTGATTTTACTTTCATAGATGATATGCTGAATACAACAGATTTATTATTTTCTAATAAATAATAATAAATAAATATTCACGGATATTTCACACAACGTCCTCTGGTCCCAAGCTAAGCTTATATGCTTGTGTTATGGGTACCAGAATACGGATATAGTACATAAACTATAATACTAATAGTATAGTACTTTATGTATTATTATTCTCCGTGTGGTGACGGATTAAGAATACAAGTGTCACAATCCTATCTCCTCCCGAGGGTGCTGTAAAAGTCAGCTTAGGGATATTGCACACAGATAACATCCTCTGTGAGAGACGGAGAACTCGAAAATAACCCTTGTGCCAATACGCCTGGTCAGCGTGGCACAGTATACCATAATCCCTCCCAACGTGGAGAAGGGCCGTGCCCAACAGTGGGACGTAAATAGGCTGGAGAGAGAGAGAGAGTACTTTATGGTGCATTAACTGTTAAGTTTTGTATAATAAACTAGCTGTTGCCCGCGACTTCATACGCGTAGAATTTAGAAAATGTTCCCCGTTTGTGTAACATTTTTCACTACTGCTTCTCTCCTATTGGTCGCAGCGTGATGTTATATAACCTATAGCCTTCCTCGCTAAATGGACTATCCAACACTGAAAGAATTTTTTCAAATCGGTTCAAAGAGTTTTCAAAGAGGTTCCTGAGATTTGCGCGTTTAAACAAACAAACAAACAAACTCGTCAGTTTTATAATATTAAGTATAGATAATACATTACCAAAGTCAGTATAATCAAGTAGATGTGCAGAGTCATCATCGGCTGCTTCAGTTAAATCGAGACAACGGTTCAACAATACGAATGCTTCACACGCACCGCTTGTACCTTCAGCACGTATCGCCATACCACAAATAAAGTAAGCTATATAAAAATATAAAACAGTTAAAGTAATTTATTGATTTTGCAATTGACATGCTATGCTTTACTTAATAAATTAAATTATGGTGGCAGAAGTGATTGCCGCAAGCGTGACTTGAACCCACGACCTTGGAATACCGTTCCGAAGCTCTTCCAACTGAGCTTATTGCGGTCGTTCTCCATTTGTATCTCCATTTGCCCTTGAAATGAAGGACTTAAAATATTAAGGCGTTCTGAGGGATATGATACTCTGTGGAGTTGAAATTGGTCTATTATATCAACTTGGCAACTTTGAAAAGATGTATTGCAATCTGTCTTAAGTCTATCAGGAAAAGTCAATACACAGATTGCGTACAATGATGACGTCACAACATGTAAAATAATATCTTTAAGTATTTTTTAAAAATTCTTTATAGTGAATATTTCAATAATATTGAAATTAGTTGCATAAAATAGTCTATATTTTCTAAAAAAAAATATAAAATCAGCAGGTCAAAAATTATGAACAATGCCAATTGCAAAAAATAATAAATTAAAGTAAAGATTTGTAATGTGTTCAAATAAAAGTTTATCTATTAATGTATCTAATATTATTTAAGTGAGCTAATACAACTCACCGACATCTGCTACAATAATATCTGTATACCGAGGTAATGCTCTTGCAGCACGCGACGCTATCTGTGACACGTGAAGTGCTAACAATAGACTAATAGCCTGCAATTAATAAATAATAAATAAATATTTATAGACATTTCACACAACGTCCTCTGGTCCCAAGCTAAGCTTATTATGCTTGTGTTATGGGTTTCAGAATACGGATAGAATACATAATCTACTTTTCCTTTGTAAATACATACTTATTACACATAGTAAACACCCAGACGCAGAAAAAACATTTGTATGACATTTATAAACATCACACAAATGAATGTCCGAGGCGGGAATCGAACCCGCGACCTCGTGAACGGCAGTCCGTTATATGAACCACTAGAACACGAAGCCCGTAATCAAAATTATACTCGATAAACAAATCTTACATCTATACTAATATTATAAAGCTGAAGAGTTTGTTTGTTTGTTTGTTTAAATGCGCTAATCTCAGGAACCTCTGGTCCGATTTGAAAAAATTCTTTCGGTGTTGGATAGTCCATTTAGTGAGGAAGGCTATAGGCTATATAACATCACGCTGCAATTAATAGGATAGAAGGAGTAGTGAAAAATGTTGCAAAAACGGGGAAAATTTTCTAAATTCCACGCAGACGGAGTCGCGGGCAACAGCTAGTATACATTATAAGGTTGGCGTAAAGTGACTGGCCTTGTTCACGAGTTCACGAGGCCGCGGGTTCGATTCCCGCTCGGAACAATCATTTGTGTTTATTTATAATTGTCATACCAATGTTTGTACTGCGTCTGGGTGTTTTCTATGTATTATAAGTATGTATTTATAAAAGAAAACTAGTATAATTATGTATTCTATCCGTACTCTGGTACCCATAACACAAGCAATATAAGCTTAGCTTGAGACTAGAGAACATTGTGTGTAAAGTACATAAAATTTTGGTTTTTTATAAATTCGCCAAATAACAAAATCAAAGAAGTTGTTTGTCTTTATATGATTCCTGAGCATGGTAGCAATTCAATCAGCAGCTAGCCTAACCTAACTTAACTAAAACATAAATATTGATAGTGCTGTTATTGGCACTATCAATATTTTTAGTTTTCGGTTCGGCAATGTTAACAAAATTTTTCTATTACTAAAATTGTGTAATAATAATATAGAATAAGGTTTTTAATAACAATTGAAAAACTATTTATTTCTTTCAAAATGTTAACACAAAGTTAATAGTTAAGGCGAAAATACTTGTGTTGGGGGCAGCTTACTATACTCGCTATTATAAGATACTTAAATCTTTACAAAGAGATAGCCTATAACTTAAAATATACCATAGACGAGTCTCGTGGTTGAGTTTATGTAACGGACTGCCGGTCAAGAGGTCGCGGGTTCGATTCCCGCTCAGGACAATCATTTGTGTGATTTTTCTAATTGTCATACAAATGTTTGTACTGCGTCTGGGTGTTTCTATGTATTATAAGTATGTATTTACAAAAAAAAGTAGTATATGTATTCTATCCGTATTCTGGTACCCATAACACAAGCATATAAGCTTAGCTTGGGACCAGAGGACGTTGTATAAAATGTCCATGAATAATTATTATAAAAAAAAATTAATGAAATTAAATAAATGATTTCATTTTAGCTAAGTTTGTTTAAGTTTTTGAAACAATAAAGTGATGCTATTCTCTGCTATAATTAGACTAGAACTAACCTGTAACGCTCTATCTTCAGCTGCAGCAGCTACCATTACAGCGGCAGCATCTTTAAGCGCTGTAAGCGCACGAGGTGAAGTCGACACTCTCACCAATAACTCACTACAAACCGCTTTAGCTAATGGCACATCATTACCACTAACAACAGATTCCATCTCAGTTCCAGCATTACTCAAATACTGACGTAACACGTCTAATGCTTGGGATAAAGCCTCTGGTACTTCTTCACTTTCGATATCTATACCTTCCAAACGCTGGAAAAATACTGATTTTCAACAACTGCAAATTAAGGCTAAACACTAGTGGTGGTTGAAAATAATTTGAATGAAATTATAATCCAATCACAATGATACCGATTCTAAGGGCACAACTAAACTTAACTAAAAAATTAAAATTGATAGAGTCAATTATACCTACAATTCGGCAATGTTATCAAAACTTTTTTATTAGAAAATCTGTATAATGTAGACTAACGCTTTTATTAATGAAAATGTGCACAACGAAATAGACAATTAATCAAAATACGCCATATTTAGTTGTTTTTATTCTTTAGTTAGGTTAGGTTTAGTTGTGCACGTAGAATCGGTACCATGTTAGTGGCAGTTGCATTAGGAAATCAGCATTTTTATGTAGTAATAGAATTACCAAACATATTATTCCATAGAAAATGGATTAAAATTCAAAAACCAGTGTAAAAAAAGTTATCACCCCTAAAATCTCCAGCAAAGTGAATGAAATGAAAATAATTTAAAGCAGAACAAATAAACGCCATTATAAGGCAGTTACCAAATAAGGTATAATATTAATAATAGTTAGTTTAAAGGTATAATTAAGATAACATACAGATTGTGTTTTAAACAGTTGTGCGGCGTATCTTAGTGCATAGTGTGGAGCCTTAAGTCCAGCGTGTGCGAGACATCTCTGCCAATGTCCTGAGCGCGCTAGACGCTCTAAAGCTTCGGCCTCAGCTGCCGTCTCACTTGGAGACTCGGCTACTACAGCTTCCGGTTCTTCAACTTCATATACTTGAGATGAACCTAAATAAATTGGAGTAATAGTATTCCGCACAAACTACAACAAAAAGGCACGCACTCTTTCCTATGGCGTTGGACAAACGCGCGCCATTCGCTCATATCCAAAAAAAAAGTAGTATATGTATTCTATCCGTATTCTGGTACCCATAACACAAGCATATAAGCTTAGCTTGGGACCAGAGGACGTTGTGTTAAATGTCCCTGAGTATTTATTAATTAATTTATTTATTTATTTATGTATTTATATCCAAATGTATTTTTTTAGCTTAATTTACACTCATTCTAGTAAAAATCTATATTATCTTATAAGAACCAATTCCGCTAATTTAAAATATGTATCTTTACTTATTTTAAAACAGAGAGTCATTATGTTTGTATGTATGTCCTTATATGAGCTTATATTTTCAAAACTACCCAACTTTATCCCGTTTTTTTATCGTTAAGATTTGGTTTCTAAATTCTGCATACGAAGTTGCGGGTAACGGCTAGATAGTGATATATAACATTATTATCCATATTTATTTTTATTTTATTTACATCTAAAGCCATTCTAAAATAAATATTTAAAATTAGTTACCTGTCGCCTCATTCTCGCCTGTATAACCTTCAGTGAGTGCAGCTCGTAGTTGTTCACCTATCTCATCTTGTCCTATTGCAGCGAATCTATAAACAGATATTGATAAACAAATACGGTTTGTACTACATCTATGAAATTTAATCAGCATAGTATTGAAAAACATTTTTTTCTAAAACGAAACTTAGGTTTTTCTCTAATAGATTCCAGAAAATATTAGAAAACGTGCCAAAAATATACCTCTCAGCGAGCATATCGGCGGCAGCCTTCCGTCTCTGATCATGCAGATGGTCGCGGGCAAGTCTAGCGGCACGCAGCGCGGCTCGCTCTGCAAGACGCGGAGCTGCTGCCTCGGCTGCTGCTAAACTTGCCGCACCTGGCACCAAATACAATATTACCTTTATTTAACTCTAGCTAATATTTTGCCTACTATTTTCTTCACAAAGTGCAGAATCAACAGAGTTTTGCGAAGCCATATTACAGCGGAATCTAATTAAGCCTTTCATTTTGCTTCATTATCATTCAAGATAAAATGGTTGTTTTCACGGACGAAATCTATCAGGATGTTTGTGAACGTCACTAATCTATAGATGCAGAAAAGTTATTGAAATTATTATATTAGCATCAGCAGCAAAACCAAATTCCCAAACTAGATTTCTACATCTATAACAGTTAATAGATATATCGATATCTATAGATTACTTATAAGTATAGCAAGTAGACTATAACTCCATAGGCCGATAAGATCACGATATTACATGCCAAATAAAGGACTTTTCTTTCTATTAGCCAATATATAATACCTAACAGGCGCACAGCTTCCCACCACTCTTCATTATCAGCATGCGCGGCAGCTCGCTGCAGCAAAGCTGGCACTTCAGCTGGGACACCTTCTCCGCTGCCAGAACTACTGCCACCGCCACTTTCTGGCAGATACTCACGAGATACACGAGCTGCTTCATCCCATAACTCTGCGCGGGGAAAATTCGACTGACCAACCAATTTGTAAAAAATCGCAGATTTCAGTATAGACCAAAGAACTTATCTTGTCTTCAGAATTAATGAAAATGTATAGGTTGGTCTCCTTAAATAAGATGTTTTTATCAAATTAACTCATGTTTTATATCAACTAGACATTATTTAAGTAAAAATGAAGTCTTGCTGCAAATATTCGCCATGTTAGCTGTTGCTAACATGGCGAATATTTGCAGCATAATTAGTCCATAATTTTTATTAGCAGTCCATAATTATTTTTATGGAGGAGATTAATTATGGACTCAGTTAGCAACAGACTAGACCAGACCAGACGGTTGTTTAGCCACCATGTATATACCTAAATGATCAAGCGGTTTCTTACTGTTGTTATGATACCATATAATTTCCGTCAAGGTTTACCTATTTACTGTAGTTTACTTAAGGTTACTTATACTTCTAAATTGCTGATCATGGAATAATTAAAAAAATATTCTCTACCACTATCTATCAAAGTTGTCTGATTCGTTGACTGACGTAACAACGTCCCGCCTATTCTACAAGGGCGAAGAACCTAAAAGTTTGCATGTTGATTCCTTTTACACCGCAAGCGCAAGAGAAATTATTTTACTCAATCGTTGAAGTACTAAAAAAGGTGAGGCTAACAAAAGTAGGTCTTTACAATAATTACTTACCAAGATCTTTGTAATGCTGTACTACTTCACGGGGTCTGTTAGCACGGATGAGAAGAGCCTCAAACTGCTGCAGGTCGCCACGTTCGGCTGCGGCAGCAGCACCTTCCACTAATACTTCTTCCACCTATCACAGCGTGATAACAAAATGATATCAATTACAGAAACAGTGTAGTGCGCAAAGTCGGCGTTGCCAGAAACCTAATTGAAGTGAATAGGACATTAACAAGTCGTAAAAAATTAGCTTTGTGGTTGTAAGCAACAAACTAATGAATATATAAGAATACTTATCTAAGAAAACCGCCATACCAAATTTGGTGCATGTTGTTCCGCTATAGCCAATGCTCGTTGGTGGTCGCGATGAGTGAGCCACATACGGACAGCATCTTCTGGCGCTGAAGCACGAAGGAATGCTGCCTCTGCCTCGTGAGGATGTTCCTCAGCTAATGCTGCGGCTTCATGACGTGCTACTTCGGCCCGAGTCATACCACCGCCCAAAGAACAAAGTTCTACTGCTATGTCCCACCTGTGGTTACGCAATAGTTTAATTTTTGTCTCTATTTTGGCCGAGGCTAGCGTCATACGATCTCTCTAAGCATCGCACTGCATGCTCTCAACGGGAAATTTGCACAACTCGCAGTTATGCAGTTTTATAGCTACGTAGAAATAGAATAGAAAGATTTAATTAATTTATATTATGTTTTTTATTGTTAAAAAATAATTGTGTCACCGCTCCTTAAGTGATTTAATGTTAAAAACTTGCAGCCAATTGTACAAACAATAATGGAATAGATACATACTCATCGTTAATATAAAGCATTTATTAATTTATAGTAAACAGACTGTGCAAACAGAAACTGTGTATATATACTGCGATGTAGTCTTAAAAACATGTTACTTTTTCAAAACACTTTGTGAAGAGACCTTTATTACAGGCGAGTAATATTTTAACATATTATTTTTATTATGAAAATAATTTAATTAATTGCATCATTTAAGTCCTTTATAATGATAAATTAGGTTTTAATTACTTTTTTATAATAATTAATTTTCACGTTTTCCCTTTTTTGATTTACTATGCGAACTGACCAGGGCCCTGAGTCGGGTATTTCAACGGTGTCACAACTGTACCATTATTGTACCATTATGGTGCAATAGTAAAGTTTTTGGTAGTCTACTATTAATGTGTCGTCATAACGACTTCATCATTGTCTTACAATTGTCAAAGTGACATAAATTGCTAGTCTCGTACACAACTGCTTCACAATTGCAATTCAATGACTGAAATGTTTCGGTAGTCTGCTATTTTGAATTTGACAGTAATATTTTTAAATTGTCCTGTGTCGACAGATTGCCATAAATAAAAAATAGATAGATAGAAATATTAGAAATTGTTCTTTGTAATTTATTGCAATTTACTAATCTCCTAAACTTCACATTGCTTTTTATACTAATAAATAGTATGTACAAATATATTTAAACGAAGTCTAGCATGATTAAATGTTTAAATTTATTAGTAGTTTTTCGAAAATCACTTCAACTAACGCATTTTTTAAAAACGGCAACACATACATACCATTCTAACACAATCCATAGATAAAAGAGACCGAAAATTCAATACATAGATAAAAGAGATCGACAATTCTATTACCATTGAAAGACCGTTATGACGGCATATAGCAGACTACGGATATTTGACTTCAATTGCAACGGTATCGTGCCGGTATTGTGCCGGTATGACAATTGTTCCAAAATATTGGACTTGAGCACCAGGCGTTTCAGTATATAGTTACACATGCTATTATCCATCCCAGAATTCGAAATGTTATTTGACAGTTGCTAATGTCAAACTTGAAAATAACGCTGCCACATTTTTTGCAATAGTGTTGGCCAATTGTAATTTTTTATCCCGGTTATTACTGATTATTCAAACCAACCAGAAATGTCGTACTAGCTATTGCTTGCGCAGTCGTACGCTTGGAATTGGGAATCGCTGCTTTGTATAATATAACATAAAGCAAAATAAACAAGTCTTCAAAAACAAGCAAGTTTAAAAATTCGCCGTTTAACGGTTAGTCGTTATTTGATTCTCGTTGCACTGTTCTATGATTCTGCCGAGCATAGCACCATGCTGAGCTCTAGTAAGGTTATTTGTTTGCGTGAGTGAGTTTATACGCGCATATCTCAGAAATAAAGTAATACACAGGGTTGTACTGGACGTATTAATCCGTAAAAATAGTTAACATTAATTAGAAGAAGAGTTCAGGACTTCGTGTCTCAAGCTTGCATCAGCTGGGTATGGTAATTAGCATTATGCGTTATTTTGGCCAATTTATCGTAGTTAGTGTTAATGAAGCTGTATCTAAGGCTTGACACCGTGAAGATTGTGTCGAAGACGAAGATAGGGTAAGTTTCATATCAATACATTACTATATAAGCGCTGTATATTGCAGTTATTATGTTCGTCCTTGAGCCTGAGAAATTTCACGCTTCCACTTATGTGGAAGCGTGAAATTTCTTTTCTTAGGTTATCCTAACAATAAAATTAAAACACCAGGTTGGACGCAACAGGAGTAGTAACTATTAAGTATTTTAAGTTTTTTTTCTTTTACTTATTGAAGAAGCAATTTCAAGAAAGAAGTCTAAAACAAAATTGTTTCAGCCACATGATACACGTACACGTTTATATATGATCGCACGTGTATCATGTGGTTGAGGTGAATATGTTTAATATCAACAACAAGAAATATCTAAACACTTAAACGTGTATTAGTATTTTTTTGCAATATAGAAGAATACAAGAGGCAAACTACAAGTAACAAACAGTATTGTCTCAGCCACATGATGCACATACGTATATTATGTGATCGCACGTGTATCATGTGGTTGAGGTGAATATGTTTAATAACAACAACAAGAAGATTTTACATCAGTATGTAATAGTGTTATCTTTGTGTATGCTAATACTAATAATAATATTTTTGTATGTAGAACATTTAATTGTCACTTGATCTAGGCATGAACAACATGGCCAGAATCTCAATTCACGATCCTAATGTAACTTGTAATCAAGCTGTGAACATTAAAACGTCTTCTTGTCTAGGGTTTTTTTCCCTCGCCTTCTGTCCTACCGGGCCACGGTAGTGGTGCCATGAGCCTTACAATAACCCGGCCAGGTTGTCCCCTAGTCTAAGGTGAGTTGTGCATTTAAAAGTTGATAATTCTCCTAGTCTTTTTTAACTTGTTTTACCTTAAAATCTTATCTATACCTAGTAATATTTTAAAGCTGCTGAGTTTGTTTGTTTAAACGCGCTAATCTCAGGATGCTTGCCCGATTTGAAAAATTCTTCCAATGTTGGATAGTAAGGCTGCTATATCACACCACGCTGCGACTAATAGGAGCGAAGAATTTGTAAAAAATGTTGCAAAAACGGCGAAAATTTTCTTAATTTCACGAATACGAAGGGACGAAACACAGAGAGCTAGTTATATTATATGCAAAATCTAATAACAATTACGTAAACTAATCATACTTGGATTGTAAGCAGTGGCGTAGCTACCAAGGGGCTAGGCGGGGCAGTGCCCTTGGGGCCCTCGAGCTCAGCAGGCGCTCGAATCCATACCGGAAATCTTGATCGAACTGAATTTTTCAAAATAAATGATGACAGGTTGTTTGTTTTTTTTTAGCATTTTAAAAATATTTGTATATTTCATATTTTTATTTGATAAAATCTAGTCAGTCTACATAGCAGTGAGACCCCATTTTTTTTTTTTGCCCCAGAATCTTTGGTTACCTAGCTACGCCACTGATTGTAAGTCAATGTATATGTTCAAAGAAAACCATAATATTACCGTTGTGCTTGTATTGCCCATCGTGCGCCCAGAGCGGCCAGACCTCGGGCAGCCAGTAGTCTGGCAGCGGGAGCACCTCCTAGAGCACTTGCCCATTGTAATGACACCTAACAAACATTTAAGATCCTTACTAATTTATAATTGTGAAAATGTGACCACGATTGTATAAAAATTTCGACAAGCATAAGTGTTTAATAAATTAAATTATAGTGGAAAAATTTATCACCGCTAGCGGGACTTGACCCCACGACCTCGGAATACCGTTCCGTCACTCTACCGACTGAGCTATTGCACCGCAAGCGGGACTTGAACCTACGACCTCGGAATACCGTTCCGTCGGTGTACCGACTGAGCTTTGGCGGCCGTACCGAGCTGAATGTGCTAAACAGTCTCGATAGATGGCGTTGTACATCAAAATGCGATGTAGACTCATTCGAGTGACATTGTAGTGGATAAATTGGTTACTGTTGGCACGGCCGCAATAGCTCAGTCGGTAGAGCGACGGATAGGTATTCCGAGGTCATGGGTTCAAATCCCGCTTGCGGTGATCACTTTTTCCACTATAATTTAATTTATTAAGTAAAAGCATAGCAAGTCAATTGCAAAATTAATAAATTACTTAAGCTTAAGTGTTAATGTATGTACTATGCCGTTCAAATGAGAGTAGGATTGACCCCGCGCCATGTTGTGACATCATAGCTTTCAATTCGAACAATTTTAGCAGAGTCAGCAAAACAAGATATATTTACAATATTATTAATTTATCACTTTATCGTCATCGTTTACTCATGTTCGAGCAGTTACCGAGACAAATACAAATAAAACAATAACAAATTATGACAAGTACAAAATACCAACAATAAACAAGAACAATGAGAAATTACAACAAAATTTATTTATTTAACGGAAAACAACCACATAACTAACAGCATCAAAATATAAAACGTAGACAGACCTCATTTTCTCGATAAAACACACGAACAACGACAAAATAGAGGATGCCACTTGTTCGCGAGGAACATAAGAAAAGACTTGGAAAATTTGGAAATTTGTATATTACAAAAATTAGGTTGACAAACCAAAACGGTTGCGTTAATTTCCGTTGTCGTGTAGATGTGTAGTGTTTTGTGGTGTGGCCGCTGGAGGAGTTTCGTTGAATGTATGTGTAGTGCTGTGATTGGTTGAGTGTTTGATTCGATACAATAAAATATCGTTGCACCTTATTAGCAGGGTGTTATGGTCGATGGCAGGGAAATCTGGTATCGACACCATAATATCATTGTTTTCAACAACGAAATTATAAAAGAAAATAGTTTTTCTTTTTTAAAAATAATATGACCTATACAAATAAATAATTCAAGACATTTTTCCCTTAAAATAAGTGAAATTAGATAAAACCAAAAAATACATTATTTTCTAACACTTGCGCGACTCATTTGCATAAATAAAACTACTTTTTACGGATTTAGACTGTTTTAATTTTAGCCCGACGTTTCGGAGACTTTGCAGTCACCATGGTCACGGGTGAGACTGGGAATACATTATTGTTACGCAATTAAGCTTTCGTTGTTGACTGTACTTTTTCAATCAATTTTGACAGATAGAGGTCATTGCCAATCCTATTCTCATTTGAAACGCATAGTAATGAAACTATACTATATTATATTATTTGACGCCCCCGTCAAATCAATTGGCCGGAGACGTAAATTTTCAAAATACGTAATAGTGATAGTGCTAATAGTGCAATAAGTGCTAGTTTTAAAGAACACATGAACGAAGTGTCTTCGCCTTAATAGAGACAGTAAGAAAAGTGTTAATGGACACATTCTTAGTCATATTCTATTTAGCAATTTAAGTTAGTTTAGAATTACTTATTAGCCTTTGTAGGCTAGATTGTAATTAATATGATGATTTGGTTCTCAAAATCCAGATACGTCATGGTAAAAAATTAAAAAATATATATATTATACTAGCTGACCCGGCAAACGTTGTTTTGCCATACTAAAAAAAAAAGTTTGAAAAATACATGTTGGCCGATTCTCAGACCTACTGAATATGTATGTAAAATTTGAGAAGAATCGGTCAAGCCGTTTCGGAGGAGTACGGTAACTAACACTGTGACACGAGAATTTTATATATAAGATTATTTGACGCCCCCGTCAAATCAATTGGCCGGGTACGCAAATTTTTAAAATACGCCTCTGAAGAAGAAACATACCTGTTGTTGAACACCACTTGGAGCGTGTGCTCTAGCTACTCGCTCGGCACCTTCCCATTGACCTCCAGAACGATACATTTGTATAGCACTCTTCCAGTCACCTATAACAATATTTCAATGACAAAGATCTATTCTAAGACCTCGTTAACTTCTAAGTAATTTGGAATATTATCGAACAATTCAAATTATCGTTTGCAATATACTTATTTTTATAAATGAAACCCTACGGGGGAGAATAACCAAAAAATTCTTTGCAATAGAACGCCACAATGCGCGGTCTTGTGCCGCTTGCATCCAATGACTCCCCGCGAGCTTAACAATATCGTCGCTCCACCTTGTTAGCTGCCCTTATCTGCACTTATAATATGCTAGACTACAACTTAAATAAATAATAAAATGAAAAAGCATTTTATAGTTTTATTTGTACCATTATTAACCAAAATAGTATTATTACCAAAATAGAAGAGGAATTGCCAGTGCTCGACATTGGTACCTATTCTACGTGCACTACTAAACTTAACTAAAAAAAATCATTTGATAGTGTCAATAACACAATTCAGCAATGTTAACTGAATTTTCTTATTATAAAAACTGTGAATTATAGACTAACTAGCTTCTGCCCGCGGCTTCGCACGCATTAGTGGCCGAATCGAATTTGAAAACAAACCTAAAATAAAAACTGAAATTAATAGATACTAAAATCAATACTGAATCGACACAAAATACTATGTATATCTACTAAAATCAGAGTTAAATACGATACCAAAATGACAAGAGAATACAGAATATAAATACATAACTCTTCCAACTTCTTTAATCACTTCAATTTAAAAAAAAGTTGGAACTAAGCAGGTACCACACAAGGAGTTTCTATTCCGAACTACCGCGTAAATCGCATGTGTCAGTCTGGAGTTAACACCTTCTTGGCCAAATTAAAAAAAAAAATCTTTAAGTCGACGGATTCTATGTGTTGCTATGACAACTGTTAAATAAACAATATGGCTAAACTTTTATTTTATATCATATTTCACAAACATTTGCGTTTATTAATTCGTACAGAGTTTTTAACTAAATAATATGTAGCCTATGTTACTTCCAAGACTATAAACTGTCTCTATACCAATTTTCGTGCAATTCCATTCGGTAGAATTTGCGTGAAAGCGTCACAAACAAACAAATAAACAAACAAACTCAGTTTCACTTTTATATATAAGTAAGTTTTGATTAATATGAATGTCTACAACGAAATAGCAAGTAATATATATAATTGACACTATCAATTTTCATTTTTTAAATAAGTTTAGTTGTACACGTAGAATTGAAAATATCAATAGATCATAGTGTATGTTGAAGAAGTAAATATATATAACCAACCCGCCTGTATGTAGTAATTCTCAGCGGCCCGTAGATCTCCGGAAGCGTGTAGAGCTTGTGCTACGTGACGGCGCGTAGCTTCTAATAAAGTACTACGATGAGTTGCTACGAGGCGTAGCATCGCTTCATACTGGGACACTTCCTGAATAGATAACAATTTCGTAGAACATTTGATTCAACTTCTTCAAGTTCCTTCATGCAAGTATTTTTCATTTCGCAAACTCATTTAAATGACGATAATTTTAAAAATAAAAACGTATTTAGATTGTATCCATAAACAGAATCGTGAGAGACGGAAATCTTGAAGGAAAACCCTATGCCAACACGCTTGGCCATAATAAACCACAAACCCTCACAAAAAGCTAACCACTCCTAGGCTGGAGAGAAAGAGTTTTATAAATTAAGTTAATTAAAATAAGAAAAAAGTAATGAATATTTTTTTGTAATTATTTCATCGTCATCAGTCCTTAATTATGTTTGTAAATAATCAGATCAATTCGACTCATGTTATCTTTTGTAAACCATATTTCCGCAAATAAATGAAATGAAATGAAATGACTATTGACGGTGGGTGAAAAATACTTTCAACTACTTTCCAATATGTTTGGATGTTTGTTACTCCTTCACGCAAAAGCTACTGAATTGATTTTAATGAAACTTTACAATAATGTAGCTTATACATATAGGCTACATATTATCCCAAAAGAATGCAGTGTTCCCGCGGGATAGTGAAAAACGAACAGATTTTTTATCCTTTTTACTGCGGGTAACACCGCGGGGCACAGCTAATTTATACATACATAGATAGATTGATACCTAAGAACAAAAATAAACATGTTATAACATAAAGTAATTTATTAATTTTGCAATTGACGTGCTATGCTTATACTTAATAAATTAAATTATGGTGGAACAAGTAATTACCGCAAGCGGGACTTGAACATTCTCGATAGATGGCGTTGTACGTAAAAAATACGATATAAACTCAATCGAGTGACGATTATGGTGGTCTAATTTGATTACTGAAAGCACGACCGCAATAAGCTCAGTTGGCAGAGCTACGGAACGGTATTCCAAGGTCGTGGGTTGAAGTCCCGCTTACGGTAATCACTTTTTCCACCATAATTTTATTTAATAAGTTATAACGTATTTGTTTCTGAATATCCAAGACGTAAAATGAAAAATTACGGATTTTTCTGTGTAGTTAATAATTTTTCTGATTTAAATTTTAAACACCTCTCGTATCTAGCCCATTAACACCCATTAACGTCTGGGCACAGGCCCCCCTTTATTTTTGGGAGGAATTATGGTCTAATATGCCGCGCTGACCAGGCGTTTTGGCACAGGGTTTAGTTTCCAGTTTTCCATCTCTCACAGTTGACTGCTCATATTCTCCCTTAGCTGGCTCTTACCCCGGGAAAGAAATGGGGTGGTGTCACTTGTATTCTTAATCCGTCACCACACGGAGAAATGAGTTACTACACTTACTTTATACATAGAAATAGCTTCATCCGGTTCTCCTAATCCAACATAAATCTGTTCAGCTTTCCTTAACTGTCCTTCTTCTCTTAACTGTTGTGCTAACGGCATGTATATATCTCTAGTTTCATGTTCAGTAAGATGTGCTGCTGCAAGACGTAAACCGTCTGCTACACGACCTGCATTATTGTATGCGCGAACACAACGTTCTGCCATACCACATGAGGTTAAAACACGTTCAGCCGTCTCCCATTCCTAATATACAGTATTAGATTTGTCTAAATTATTATTATACTAGCTATCGCCCACAACTTAGTACGCGTGAAATTTAGAAATCAAACCTTAATAAACAAAAGTTTACTATAACACTCGATAGATGACGTTGTACCATTTTTTAAATCGCGCTATGGTTTCGTTACACACATTAACACTTAAGCTCGTCAAAGTTATTATTGTGTCATTATCCGGATTTCGCATTTATAAATTAGTAAGGATAAGGATTTATCTTACAAAATGTTTTATTTATCTAACTTAAGACAATCAATCTATCACATTTTTTATGACGTTATCCATAAAAAACTTTTTACATAATAAAATCCTAAAGTAAGCTATTGTACAAACGAGCGGCCGTATTACTAATGTAATTTCTCAAAAATACATAGAATAAATCCATCCTGGATCAATGGATCAGTCTACTGTTGGACATACGCCTCACCCATAGAAAGCCACAACGCACGGTCCTGTGCCGCCTGCATCCAATGTCACCTTGACAATATTGTCGCTCCATCTTGTCGGGGGCTGCCCAACGCTGCGTCGTCCGGTACGTGGTCGCCATTCTAGAACTTTTTTTCCCCAACGATCATCAGTCCTACGAGCGATATAGCCTGCCCATTACCCATTACCCACAGGATACATAGCGCGTCTAAATAGGATGTATTTGTAAGTTAGGTATAACTTGGGAAAATGTCTGGCCGTTTTGTGAATCATTCGGTTAGTAAATTCCTTTCCCCAAGAACCTACTTTTCCTTCCCAGGGTGCTGTAATAGCCATTTTAAGCTTAAGCTTTAGTAGAGTTATCTATATCAGGTGTGGCCAACATTTGTGCACTTTTTATTTTAAAATTGAGTCGCGATCGACCTTTTTCTTAAGTAAGAAGCGGGACGTTTATGCAATGTGCTTTTATACCGCTGTGCACTCTTGAAAATAGTAGAAAACCACTAAAAGTGGTCACGCTGAACGTCTCCTCATAGAACTTGCGAGTGATCGACCAAAATTGGTGATTGACTTGTTGGCCACTCCTGATCTATATTATTTTTTTCTGTATGTTTAACTTACTCGAGAAGATATGAAGTGATCACCAAGTTTTTCACATTGTTCCTTTATCGATTCTTTATCGTCAATAGCCTGAAATCAAATATATATTAATTAAAAATAATAACAACTGAGCATTAAAAAAATATATTGAACCGAATTCATGTGCCTCTGAAATTTAAGGGTTTTTCTTGATTTCTCAGGAGATAATATCAGATCGTGACCTGGTGCCAATAGAACCAAACGGAAACCACATCCTTTCAAATAAATAAAGAATCATTAAAATCCAGAAGTTATAACTAACATAAAAAAGAAAAAATAAAAATACAGACGAATTGAGAACCTCCTCCTTTTTTGAAGTCGGTTAATAATGAAAAAATATTAAAATCAATGAGACTCATGTTACATGTTAAGTTTTATTGCGAAAAAAGTAAGAGTATTCCTATTTGCAGTCGGCCTTTTAAATTTTTAAAAGTATTTTTTCTTTCATTTCACATAACAAACATAGTTTAAGTAGGCAGTAATATATAGGTACAAAGGTGAGCTTAATTCAATAATGAGTTTTCTTCCAGCATACGCATACTTATCTTGTTTTGGTAATTATTTTTTGTTTTGTTTACGTAATTTTACCTGTAATATTTGTAACGCTTTTCTATAGTGATGTGCTTGCAAAGCAGCATCTAATGCATCCTTAGAATGTCCCGCCTCTATCAAGTGTGGTACAGCCGCGCCTGCTTGACGACAAGACACCAACCAACTGCCCCACAGACCTTCAAGACGGGTCACTTCTCCAGGACATGCCTGTAACAACATTGTTCATTTCATTATATTATTCTAGCCACGACAGGCTTCGTGGTGTTGAACGGCAGTCCGTTATATGAACCGCAACCGGACTGCCGTTCACGAGGTCACAGGTTCGATTCCCGCTCGGGACTATCATATGTGTGATATTTATAATGGTCATTCAAATGTTTGTACTGCGTCTGGGTGTTTTCTATGTATTATGAGTATGTACTTACAAAATAAAAGTAGTATATGTATTCTATCCGTATTCTGATACCCATAACATAATTATATAAGCTTAGCTTGAGACTAGAATGGCGTTGTGAGAAATGTCCATGAATATTTTTTTTTTTATTTACCAGATAGTGCATACGCGTACAATCTTGATTACACATAACTTTAGCCTGGCTAAATCGTGCTTGAAGGCCTAATAAAATATGTTATTCATGTGACATGTAGTTTTCGCAAACTACTAATGTCACTTTTACAAGCAATAAAACAAGAATTCCATTGGGAAGAGAAGATCTGTCTATGGTTCAAGTTGATCTATGCCTTTTATCACAGACATGGGTACATAGAAAGTATTTCAGGCACACATAGATATGTTAGTGGCTTTAAGCCGGCTGATTTTGGTCTTGAAATATCTTGAAAGTCGAGGGAAGGTTTAAACGGTGACAAAATATATGGGAATCTAAAATTCCACGCGTACAGAGTAGCGGGCATCAGCTAGTAAGATTGCTGATAAGATGGGCTGATTTCTCGAGTTTTAGCGAGACGAACAGCAATTAATTTTTATATTAATCTTATATAGATTAGAAAATTCCAACCTTAATACGAAGTCCCTAATAAAAAAAAAATTGGTCAAGTGCGAGTCGGACTCGCGCACGAAGGGTTCCGTACCATTATCTATACAACATAAGGCAACGTTATTAGTATCGAGCAAGAAACGGTAAAAAAATCATGTTTGTTGTATGGGAGCCCCCCTTAAATATTTATTTTATTTTATTTTTAGTATTTGTTGTTATAGCGGCAATAGAAATACATCATCTGTGAAAATTTCAACTGTCTAGCTATCACTGTTCTTGAGATACAGCCTGGTGACAGACGGACGGACGGACGGACAGCGAAGTCTCAGTAATAGGGTCCCGTTTTTACCCTTTGGGTACGGAACCCTAAAAATCAAACCTTGATGACATCCGACGACCTTTTGACGTATTAACATTAACGTATTGATTGCCGACACTTTTAATTACCTGCCTATCATTATACACGGCTCTGGCTACTCACCTCTCTCGCAAGTTGAACAGCCCTTGCGTAATTATTACCATTCGCGTAATACTCAACCGCTGCTCGAGTATCACCTCTTCTTTCAGATATTTCACCAGCCGTCTCCCACCACTCCTCCTAAAATCGTAAGATTTATTGACAGCATTTACGTATGTAGGTTTACGTGAGTATATGTGTGTGTTTGTGTGTGTTAACTCCTTTTCAGCCCATAGGCCTCTCGTATCGTACCAGTAGTGAAACATGAAACACACTTCCAGAAAAGAAATCCTTGAGTCCGATCCACAAAATTACCCTAAATAAAGATCGAACTACTTATATAAGATATTATTTGTGTGATAACACACATATATTTATTTCAAACTAGCAGTTCCCCGCTACTTTGTACGCGTGGCGTTTTAGCAACATTTTTCACTGATACTTGACTCCTATTGGTCGCAGCGTGATACTATATAGCCTTTCTCGATAAATGTAGTACCCAACACTAAAATTTTTTTTAATTCGAACCAGTGATTCCTGAGATTAGAGCGTTCAAACAAACAAACTCTTATAATATTAGTATAGTAGTAAAGACATAGAATTGCATCAGATAATTTTCTATTAATTATATTCGCATCCACCATAGCATAAGCATTATCAGAAAACATTTTATGGAATGTTCGTGTACGTAAAAAAACACATCATAAATGGCCGATTATTTCGCTGACGAAGCGTGTTGGTAAGTATGTATTAAATTTTCTGTCTACTTCAGAAGATGTTTCTTACTTTAATAATACCTTAGATCTTACAGACAACATACCTGTATAAGTTGCGTGTGCACAGCTTCAACTAAATCATTATCTCTCAATAATTGTGGATGTTGTAACAATAATGCTGCTGCTCTTCTAGATCTACCTCCCTTTAACCACAAATTAACAGCACCCTGTACATCACCAGTAGCTGCTAGTACCGCACCAGCTTCACCTAAACGACCTGTATAAGGTGATTATAGAAAATGGAACATAAATATAATTCATTTTTAGGATTTATACCGAAAGGCATAAAAGGACCTTATTACAGAGGCTCGCGCGTTGGGTCCAGACGTGCGAATGTTGCGGATAACCTCTCCCGAACTGTTCCGGAGAGGCCATGCAAACGCAACAGGGGGGAAGTTTGACGTCCCGCCCCCGGATTGAGCCCCAGATAGTGGGGGCACCCCTTACCGGGTAATGGTCAGGCCCGAGGCCCGGTCAGAGCCAGGCGGACCACAAAAAAGACATTATTATTGAGATGCAGAATATTTAATTTGGCCACGACAGAAAGTTAATTTGTAAGATTATGATCCCTTCAGAAAGCGGATATGTGTCACTATTTATCAGGACATCTACCGCGTCTAAAAACGTATATACAAGGTATTCTCATCAATGTCAGAGTCGATCCAAATTAAATTGAGACCACATGAACAGGAACGATTCAAATAAGTCATCAAAATTGCAGAACAAACATAAAAAATACACTCCAATTGGGAACCTTCTGCTTTTATTGAGGCCTATTAAAAATTGCAACATACCTGTCGATGTCAAATAGTCCATATGCTGTTGTTTCAAAGATGCCACAGCTGATCTGTCAGTTCTTTCAGCTAATGCAATCGCCTCAGTCCATTTATTGAACTGTTTGTACATATCTACGGCCAAGTCTGGTCGACCAGCTCGTCTAACATACCATTCTTCAGCTGATGACAAATCACCAGCGAATATAGCGAGACGAGCTCGAACTATAGGGTTGTTTAGACCTAGAATAATTCATATTGCATCTGAATGACAGTGCTTAGCTCATTTTTTTTAAGTATTTTTTTCTTTTCGATAAAAGAATATCGTGTTAGCTACACTATTTATAACTCAAGAATCGTTGCATCGAATTAGCTGAAAAATGTGTTCATAAATTTAAATATTGTGTAACTTAAGTACTACACCAATCTCAAACAAAAAATTTTTTGATAAACATGGGGAGGTGGCTTAGAATCAGGAGACAGACATAGGATACTTTTTATTCTTAAGTATTCTATTTTTATTAACTAGCTATCGTGGTTTACATTTTTAACAATGAATAGCTAAATAATCTTGACACTTGAACACACTGGATAAAAGATGTAACTGAAATTATGATTACAAATTATAGAAAAATTTGACGGTTTGAAAAAATTGACTAGAAAAGTATTTGCATGATATTTTTTCTAGATTTTCTACATTAGTTACTTGAGGTGTTTATCTTACCAACTGCTATTTCGCCATCACCTTCTGCAGCCGCCAACTCAAGAGTATTATCTAAATAAAATGTACGAGCCACGTCATCAGCCTCTCGGTAACACTTCGCTGCTAACTGCAGAGTAAAATATTTACTTCAATTAGATTTATTATCTTAAGCATTTTTCAGTTTAGAATTATTATCTTATCTTATATATAAAATTCACGTGTTACAGTGTTAGTTACCGTACTCCTCCGAAACGGCTTGACCGATTTTTATGAAATTTTACATGCATATTCAGTAGGTCTGAGAATCGGCCAACATCTATTTTTCAAACCTTTTTTTTTAGTAGTGCAAAACAACGTTTGCCGGGTCAGCTAGTTATAATATAAAAACACATTGCCAGTTTAGACATTAAATTATAATTTAACTGGTATTTACTTCAAAAATAAACGCAGGAAACAATAAAGTTTGTCTGGCTTTAGACCTGGACATAGTACTACTTCTGCTCTCCTCAAAGTGACTGGCGATGTTAGGGCTGGAATGGAGAATACTAAAGTAACAGTTTTAGTTCTGATTGACTTTTCCAATGCCTTTAACACCGTCAGTCACGATATCCTTCTTTCCATCCTCTCTTATCTTAAGATCTCCTCAGAGGCATTGAAATGGTTCTCCTCTTATCTCCAAGGACGACAGCAATCAGTCCGCGTTGAAGATTCAACATCAAGCTGGTGCAACGTCAGCACTGGTGTTCCCCAAGGAGGCATTTTATCTCCACTATTATTTTCTATATTTATTAACCTCGTCTCTAAACATTTGCATTGTGATTATCACCTTTATGCCGATGACTTGCAGCTATACTCTCAAGCTTCCGTAGACTCAATTCACGAAGCTATAGGTCGCATCAATGGGGACCTGGAATTCATCAGTGCCTGGTCGAACAAATTCGGCTTATCTATTAACCCTACTAAATGCCAGGCTATTATAATCGGTAGCCAACGAATTACGTGCAGGCTTGACTTAACGAAGGTCCCGCCAATTACCTTAAATGGTCTAAATATTAATTTGAGTCTTACCGTCAAGGACCTAGGGCTACACATTGACTCCAATTTAAACTGGCAGGCTCAAGTCACTAGTGTAAGTAATAAAGTAACAAACACCTTACGTATGCTTTATCGCCTTAGGAAATTCTTACCATGCAGGACCAAGGAAACGCTTGTACACACATTGATCTTTCCTATGATTGATTACGCTGATGTGTGTTACTTAGATCTTAACTCTGACCTACTCAACAAATTTGATCGCCTTTTAAACAACTGTATCCGTTTCATTTTTAATCTTCGTAAGTACGATCACGTGTCTCCTTCTCGCTCTCAACTAAAATGGTTGCCCATCCGTTACCGCCGTGAACTGCGCGCTCTTACTACACTTTTCTCCTTTCTTAAATCCCCTTCTCCTCCAGCTTACTTATCTCACTTTTTCCAGTATCTCTATTCTAACCAGGACAGACTTCCCCGTTCTTCTAACGACCTTCTACTTTCTTGTATACCCCATAGGACTAACTTTATCAATTCTTCTTTTCCCGTCCAAGCTGTCATATTGTGGAACTCTCTTCCACATGAAATTAGATCCGCCAAAAGCCGCCTCACTTTCAAAAAAAGAGTCAAACATATGTTGTTACAAAGGTTAGCTGAATTATCGTAACTATAGATTATGTAGTATTTACTTTATGTATATTTGTATGTATGTATATGTACCTATTGTGTATCTAGTATGTATTTTGTATGTATAGTGTACTCTGTATGTATTATATATATATTTTAGTAAGATCATTGTGTATTGTATGTAGTCTATTGACAGTAATTATAAAATTTATATAATATCACAGAATATACACCTACTTCATTTGTTTCTGCACCACCCAAGGTTGACTGGTAGAGAATGCCTACGGCATTAAGTCCGCCTTTATACAATCTGTTTGTATATGAAGTTTTAAATAAATAAATAAATAAATAAAGTTTGGTATATAAAGGCTAAATTACCCTATATCATCCGTTTACAAAAAAGCTAAAGGTACCATTCGGATCCTAGCGATGCATCAAGTCTATTTTCACGGCCCAGTCGTTGCGCGACGCTGTCACGAGAATTCGAACGGCACCTTAATGGATGGCTATATAAAAATGATGTTCTAACCTGTACATCATCATCTTTGAGTGCACGTTCAGCTAGTTGCCTCCATAAGGGAGCCACATCAGCGTTGTTGGTGACACCCTCCAAGTATCGCGCGCAACCAACCAAGTCGCCACTACCAAGGGCATTATCTACAATTACATTATCATTTAAATGTGTTTATTATCATGTGCCACAGAAGACCTCTGAAAGATTTTTTTGAACGACTTAACGCACCAACGTTGGAAAAAGAGGAAGGCATGGGTTTCGCGGTTTTGAAACCGCGTTATTGGTAGCAAAATCACACGCCGCGTTTTCATACTTTACCTATGCGAGAATAGCAGTTGGCGGAATGAATTTCCTGCCGTGGTTTTCCCACAGGACTATAGCATGGGACTCTTCAGCAAGGGCGTTTAACGGCTCCTACAGGGTCGGCAACGCGCGAGTGATACTTCTGGTGTTGCAAACGTCCATAGGCTACAATAATCGCCTACCATCAGGTGAGCCGTATACCTACTTGTTTGTTACCCTATTAGGTGTGATCTCTGTCATGGGCATTACGAGAGACATGGGCGGGTTATGACCTACCTGACATTAAAAATAACATAAATATTTATCATCATCATATTGCAGAAAATTGCATTGAAATCTGTTACGTAGTTTAAAAAAAAACCTAAGAACATAAATTGACTTTGTTCTGAAGCAACGAGAATATATTTTTTTTTAAATAAATGTTCCAATAACTTTCACAGAATTTGCATCTAATTTATATTTTGGTCCCTTTTTTCTATAATTATATCGATAAAAAATACATAATAACGTACTGAATGCAAGTCTATGTTCATCTAACTGTAGATAAGGTAGCATCCCACCCTCGAGTACAACTCTTCGTGACGTCACTTCTACAGCAACAGCGCCACCACATTCCACCATCTCTACACTACCTGGATCCCAAGCACTGTACCTATAATACAATATTACTTAGACCTTCGTTAACCTTTTAACCAACTTCCAAAAAATAAAGTTCTCAATTCGTTGTCAACATCAAAGTAAATAATTTTCATTTCAAGTTGGCATGTTTTACAAGCTCTTTTAAAACGTTAGACGCTAGGTGTCTGTTGCAAACGCTAATCCTAGGGAGAAGACCAGACAAGAAATTGCATGGATCATTTTTCTCTTTTTTTTTTTAATTTTTGTTGGAATCTTTTTCTCCACTGAGCTGATTTAAAAATTCTTTGAAACGGTACATCTTAGTAGGTAGTCGTACAACTAGGATCTACTGATATCCTGGAGAAATCATTGAAATTCTTCGAACATTATAGGCATACTAGAATATAAAACTAACCATACAAGTAGATGTGTAGGTGTTTGTGCTACAACAGCATCACTATTTTCGATCCATTGCACAAAACTTACACCACTCGCTATAATTTCCTGTCAAATATATTACATATTATGGCAAATACTATTTATGACAAAAAAAGATAGCGATAAAAAAAGAACTGCTAACGATTAAATAAAAATATTTCTTGTAATATAAAAAATTAGAACATGCAATTCACAAAAATAATATGTTATATGAAAGCCATACAAAAAAAATTGGTCAAGTGCGAGTCGGACTCGCGCACGAAGGGTTCCGTACCATTATCTATGCAACATAAGGCAACGTTATTAGTATCGAGCAAGAAACGGTAAAAAAATCATGTTTGTTGTATGGGAGCCCCCCTTAAATATTTATTTTATTTTATTTTTAGTATTTGTTGTTATAGCGGCAATAGAAATACATCATCTGTGAAAATTTCAACTCTCTAGCTATCACCGTTCTTGAGATACAGCCTGGTGACAGACGGACGGACGGACGGACGGACAGCGAAGTCTCAGTAATAGGGTCCCGTTTTTACCCTTTGGGTACGGAACCCTAACAAGCATGCAAAATATCAGATCAATCCGACTACTGCAAGTGGGTGAAAATCACTTTAAAAGATTACTTTACATAGATTAAAACATTGATAGATACCTACCGAACTAATATAAGTGTGTTAACAAATAGATCCACCAAATTTAAATTTAAAACCATTTTGTAATACTTAGTGGCTTTTTACGTGTTTATAATACTCACTAAACGCATAAAAAAAATTAACTTCCCCGAGATTTTGAGACTGATTTTGACGCATATCTACTTTCTAAGAAGTTGAGTTGAGACCAATAAAACATCAAGTCAATATATAAATTGAAGAATTGTTACACATACTTTATCACCATTATGTAATGTTAATATGGCTAATCTCCGTCTTGTATCTCGAAGTAACAGTAACTGGCCACTTTCGTTCAGCTCGAGCCAGTCTACTCTAGCTTCATGCCACCATTGACCCAACTGTATACCTACAAACAGTATATTCATTGTACTATCTCTTTCTTCTTCGTCTTATTTAAATCAAGCCTACCGCCGGAAATAGGCCTTTTCCAATTCGCAGGCGCGTCTTCTCTACTGAACGCACTGGGCACAGCGATTTTTAACACCCCCAGTCTCTACCACAAAATGATAACTCATAGGGGCCCTAATATGCTAAATTTCCCGGTGCCTCATGAAACATGGCCCTGCCAATTCGTGCCGCATTTCATGATCGCATTCTGGAGTCCTCAAGTAAAGAACGTGTATCAACAGTCAGATAAACAATAAATTTGTGCGCCAAGATCGCAGGAAGTTTATCGCCTGCGTAAATATTTTCCTTAATACGCAAATATTTTTAGGAGAGAAGATATATTAAGAGCACTTAATGGAAGAGAAGGCAGTTCTATCAATTGAGATTTTTTAATAGTCTTAGTATAAAAATAGATCAATCGGTAGGTACCTATATCAATTATCCGTACCTGTAGTAAGATCAACAACAGCAATAGTTTGCCTGTCCAATAAATATGCGAGGTGTTTTCTTTCCATTTCAGAATCACGTGTTATACCTTCATTGATACGGACGCTTAGTACATGTGGGTTTACACGCTCAGTACGTACCTAAATGAAACAAATACGTATATAACAATGGATTTCACTAAAGTATATGCATTCTGACTAGCTAAGGAGAATATTCCATAAAAAAAGGACCATAAGATAGATTGATTTTCAAATAAAAGCAAACACACATTTTCAGATAATGAACCGCTTGCATCCGGTTTATCATCATCATTGGATACAAGTGGCACAAAATTGCACGTTGTAGCGTTCTATCGAGGATGCCTATATCCAACAATGGACTACCAAGGGCTGATAGATGGATGGATGGAATGTAATGAACCATAGCCGATAAATTCTTAAAATGGTGCTAGGAACTGGAAAACGTTCCTAAAACTTAATTCTGGCTATGCCCATGCAAATGAACAATGATTCAAAATTACTAACAACTTAACACTTACAGTATGTAACACTTTATCAAGTCCATACTCAACAACACTTAGTTCACCAGCTCTGTGCAATAAGCAAGCACCACCAACTGCAGCGTATACTCGTTCACCACTACCTGACCATGGAATCTGAGGGCAATTAATATCAGTTAAATCGATTCATAAACCTATTATGGCTATAAAATACTACTTACAAATCAATTGAGCCTGGGCAAAGCCAAGATTTTGCGTCGGTTTATTATCGTTCCTTTTTGGTGGAGTTTTAGGCTAGCGACCAAATATAGTAGGAAATGCTGATAATATTTTGGAGATTTTGGTATTATTTTTGTGAGGGAGTAAACTCTAAAACACCGTGAATTTCCCCTCTTTGAATTGACACCGTTGCGAATGCAATTTTTATACAAAACTAGTTGACCCGGCAAACGTTGTTTTGCCATACCAAAAAAAAAAGTTTGAAAAATAGATGTTGGCCGATTCTCAGACCTACTAAATAGTATATGCATGTATAATTTCATAAAAATCGGTCAAGCCGTTTCGGAGGAGTACGGAAACTAACACTGTGACACGTGAATTTTATATATAAGATATGGCGCTTCCGCAATAACGAACTTTTTAGATATTTATTATTACCTCACTAGTCAATCCGTGCGCTATATCACATAGTATCAATGTACTACTAGTTCGGCAAACAGCGTACCAGTCATTACCTATAAGAAAAGGAACCAATGTGTAAAGAAGTTTTGGGATCGTCTAAGATGATAAATGACCATTCATCTATTTCTTTAGACGGAACACTAGACCAAAGGCATTAATGGTTCATGCAAAGAACTTGATTTCAGAAAATCAAGGGTTCGTTTCCGGCACAGAACACTTATTTGTGTGATAGTTATATCGGTCACACCAATATTTTTACTGCTTGTTGGTATTTTCTGTGTCAATTTTATATAGGTACCATCAAAAGTAGACGCTTGATAAATATTATAAATAAAAAAAATCTAGTAACCTAAATTGACTAATGATCAAAATGTCAATATTACAAAATAATAATAAGTATATACACTTGCCTATAAAGCGCACATTGAATATATCGGGTGCCTGCTTCGTGGTAACGGTAAGTGGTGAGGCATCATTCGAAATACGTGACAGCACTAATTGTCGCGGACTGACATGCTGCACCTCGATGGTATCTCGCCATACCCAACGTCTTGAAATAAAATATTATAGGATTCCTCAAAACAGTGTCCTAGCATTTCGCCTAATTAATAGCTGCTACTAAAGTTAGTAAATAATATTTTTATTTAAAAAAATGGTGATTCAGACTTTTAAAGAGCCAAGTTTTAGAAAACAGTAATAACAAGCACTTCGCAGATTAAATTAACTGACTAGAGGAAAAATGGAATGTTAAATCGTGTAAAAAAATAGCAATGGTAACATTTTAATTCTTGATCCACCGTCTACGATAATTTGGCTAAAATAGTCAAACCTCAATACAGCCTCCAGTTGTATAACAGCGCCCGTTTGTGAGGCGATAGCCAATTTGGTGCCGTCACCGCTCCAAGCAAGACCTCGTGCCGCGTATAAATGAGGAATGTTTAGCATCGATAGTTCCAATGTTCCAGAATCCTTTATTTCACCAACTAAACAACCATCGAATACGCCAAATGCCACGGTCTGTTTGCAAAAAAAGCACACGTTAAATGGCTGTCGAGATCTTTCAAAGTTTCCTGGGGTAACGAAACAATGGTGTTTGCCTATGCTCATAATACACACTACTTAGGGAAAATATTAGATTAACCTGGGGATCGATCAGAGAAGCAGTAATAAAGATAAGACTCAGTATAGCTCCTTACTTGTCCCGAAGGGCTAGGTGCGGCTGAAATAAGATCTCGCTTCTCAGGTGGCAACGACGGCTCCAAACTGCGAAGAAGTGCGCCACGCTGTGCTTCATATACGGCAACACGACCGTCACATGATCCGACAATTAACTACAAAGTATAAGGTCATAAGGTGAATAAATAAAAAGGCCCCAATAATGCCCTCAATACGAAGTTACAATACTGAATCGTAAATTCTGAATTTGTAGAATTTCGAGAATATATTCCTTCATGAATAGATGATTCTCTTTTTAATTAAATAATTATATGTATGCGCTTATATAATATATTTTTTAAAGGCGAAATTTTAGACAATTTATATTTATCATAATAACAATAGATTAAGTAGGTAATTGTTTTTCACTATAAATTACATAAGGCATTTGGAGTAGAAGCGCTGTAGGAGGCAGAGCATATCTCAGAAGTAATCGTCCATTGAGGTAGATGGTTCCATCCACGTGTCCGGAAGCAAGCGTCGCCTCGACACCAGAGCCTCGAGCTAACGCCACGCAGCAACTACCAGCCGTCCACAAACTACTGCTCTTATTGTTCTTACACTCCAAGCTCCTACAAATATACATCGTTTATTTGTATTTAGTGATTTTAAAAATGTAATACTTAATCGTATAATAATAAAAAATCGAAATGGTAAAATCGAATCTTAAGGAAATCTTGCAATATGGTTCTTGTTGTGAAGTCAAGGGCGTTTTATATGTTTACAACCAAAATAAAAGAAACTACAGCTACAAAATAGTTTATGGATTTGCGATGTGTCTAACTTATTTTGCAGCGGTGAAGCGACTGGAGAAGATCTGGAAGAGCATCAAACGTAAAACAAAGATGAAGCTAATGCGTACCCTGATCTTCTCCATATTTCTATACGCTTCAGAAACCTGGACACTCAAGGCTCGCACACGAGCAAGAATAGATGCCTTTGAGATGTGGTGCTGGCGCCGAATGTTGAGAATTCCATAGACGGCGCGGCGGACAAATGCATCTATTATTTCTGAGCTCAACATCAAGACCCGTCTATCCACTATCGCTAGGCAGAGACTCCTCAAATACTTCGGTCATGTGGCCCGGAGAGATCCAAACAACTTGGAAAAGCTCATAGTTGTGGGGCACGTGGAAGGCAAGAGAAGTCGAGGAAGATCGCCGCTAAGATGGTCTGATGCAGTGAAGGAGGCCGCTAATATTAATATTGCCGCCGCAATTAGACACGCCGAGTGCCGCGACGACTGGAAGAGGCTCATCAGAAGCCTAGACCGTGGTGGTTACGACCCTCAGTCATGAGGAACCGACGGAGAAGAGAACTTATTTAGCCGAGCAAAAATATTACAAAACTACTATAAAAAAACCGTTTGTCGACCCCATGCAACAACTTCATTCAAAATCATTGTTCATACATATTAATCTATACTTCTATACTATATACTATTACTATTTACTATAATATGCCTATAATTGGCTTGCTGATGTATATTTTTTTTGGTTTATAGTGTTTGTAAAGCTGTTGGTCTTCCTTGAAATAAATAAATAAAAGCTGAAGAGTTTGTTTGTTTGTTTGAACGCGCTAATCTCAGGAACCACTGTACTGGGCTGATTAGAAAAATTCTTTCAGTGTTAGCTAGGGCATTTATCGAGGAAGGCTTTAGGCTAGGTATATAACATCACGCTGCGACCAGTAGAAGCGCAGCAGTAGTGAAAAATGTTGCAAAAGCGGGGAAAATTTTCTAAATTTCACGCGGACGGAGTGACGGGCAACAGCTAGTATACATTAAAATGGGTACAAAAGAATATAAATTCTGTAACATTTTATTACAAATCCACATGGCTTACATAGAACAAACCTTATTTTACCGTCGCTAGTCCCAGTGAAAAACCCGTTGTCGGCTGGCAGTAAGGCCATAGGGGCTCCACTGAGTGGAAACTTGTTACAAATAACTTTTTTCCCAGTCCAGTCGGCGCCCACGCGGTATACGAATACCATGCTGTCGCTTTGAGCCACGCCGAGTAGCTCAGAATTCTCGCTAAATGATATACCTGGGCAAAAACATGTCAAACGTAAGTAGTAGGTAAACATAAAAGTATGTATACATAGAGGATATGCACATACGTGATAATGGCACCAATTCATCACGCACAACTAAAGTAAACTTAACTAAAAATTTTATTTTGTTAGTGTTGATAACACAATTATTTGGCAATGTTAAGTTAAGAGGATACCAAAATAGCTTCGTGCATTTTTCTATGTGCGAAGTTTTCATTGTTTCTTTAGATTGAATGGCTAGAGCTCTAATTTTTAAGTATATGTTTTTTCAATATATGATCTAGGATCGCATGAACTCAGAAACGCGATTGAAAAAAGTTTTCTCGATAGAAAATCTTGGCGAAACAACCTCTCAAATTTTTCTATTATCGCGTATTAACTAATGAAATAACTTTAAAAACATAGGTAACTATTATGTATAGAAACACGTGGATCAGAATTAAAATATATTTAGTAGATTTTGAGTAAATAGGAAAAGTATCCCTAATTCTTCATTTTCTGTGCCTACTGGCTGTGTTAATATGTACGTGTCGGCGATGATATACGATAATATTGATGTAGGCCCTTAAGTTAACTTTCTTGTTATAAAAATTGTTTATTATTGACTAAAGATTGTAATTAATATAAATGTGCACATCAAATTAGCCAAATAATCAAAATACATTATAGTTGTTTTCTTTTTCTAGTTATGTTTAGTTAGAATTGGCACTATTATTTCGTCTTCTAAGCCCATGTGTGCCATGGACTTTCTCATTTTTAGCAGAGGTCTGCCACCACAACATACTCCATATTGGCCTACTAAGAGGCGTCGGCATAGGGTATATTTAGATTATCCATTTCTCGCTGAACCATAGGAGGAAAGAGATAATAACACTATATTCTCAATCATGTTCTCAATCAATCGTAGGGACATAATGATGTATTGAAAGCCATCACCCCACGAAAATCGCCGCTTTATAGCGCAGTGGGTTTTTTAACTTTGTGTGTAATAATCATATCATCTTACTGGTAATAACGTAAGACTTTTTTCCAGCAGCAGGATCGGCAGGTTTTGTAGCGAATTTATCTCGTCTGGTTCCATCGCGATCAAATAGAAGAACTAATCGTTCGCAGGTTGCAACAGCTAATTTAACATTGTTTGGTGACCAGCAAATGTCGGCAATAGGACTCTCCACATCCTATAGCAATACAGATAAGCACAAAATAATTAGGTACTTATGATATTCGTAAAGAACAAACAATGGCCTCAAAAATTATCAGGACGCACGCAGTTTTCTCTCCATACAAACTTACACTGTCCTATTCTGATCCCAGTTTTAAACCTGGGATCAGAATAGGACAGTGAAGGTGTCTAACATGAAGGTGTCTGAAGCTATTGGTTAATAAGATGCAATAAAATAATTTTAACCAATTATTTTCAACACAGTCACTTACACTTACTCAAGAAAGAAGACTTAGTAACACCTGTCCCCCACCTGTGTTAAGAATAGATCATCTTTTCACCTAAATTTACATTTCTGAACTAGGAAGATAATTCATCTCATAGAACGTCACAGCGTGGTTAAAAGCCGCTCGTATCCTGCGCTTATCTGTAACTACTATTTTCTTTAATTAAAGTTGCTAATATTATAATATACTTACTTGAGCCTCTAATAGTGTCTTAGAATATTTTAATTTCATTATCAGCTCTTATTTTAGAGGTAACTCATAGAACACTCCCAATACTGAAAACAAAAAATTATCCAGTGTTTTTGTTTACTGTTTGTATGTCAATTTGTTGCTTAGCAACATTTAAATTGCGCGCGCTTAATACCATAGACAAAATAAATTCAAGTTTGCACTGTTTGTTTATGCAACAATGACATGCCCAGTGCCACTAATAATTGAAAAGAATGCAAGTACCTGAAATCTTTCACATTTGTCGCAGCCTGCAACATTTAATTTTGTAGTTTTGCATGAGGGCTTAACTGATGACGTGACAGACAAACGAGAATGTTTTTCTAAAATCCTCTATGTTGGCGATGATTCATAATTCATGACATCTACTCTATGTTTGGAAGGGACAGTCTGTGCTTCTATTTGAAGTAGGGATGCCATGACTCATGACTCATGACTCATAATGAAAATCGATTTCATAAGTAATTGTAAATTAGTCCAATCTAATAAAAAACTTGACTTCTAGATTTATACCAAAATATTGAAGGCAATGAACATATAAATATGAATGTATAATGCAATTCAATTCTTTTACTTATTTCAATTTTATACATACAAGGAGCATGTTATTTGTTACTTGAATGACTCTTTGATATTATGTGTAGGGATTTCCAAGCGACTTATGATTAGGAGTGTTCGCAACGGCTATATATTGCAAACGCGTTATAACGATACGCTATTTTTAAAACGCCTATTATTTTATACGCTATAATATATTAAATAATATATTAGTTCGCTTCGTACAACGACCCGCTTTGATTATCGTTATAGAGTTAAGAGTTAAGATCGTTATATTATTTTGTTATTTAACGGAAATAGTTCTTATGCGGTCACCTTAGAGTATAATTTGGTAGGTGACTGCATAATATATTTAATAAATATATTAGGCAAACTAATATATTATTTTGCTATTTAACGGAAATAGTTCTTATGCGGTCACCTTAGAGTATAATTTGGTAGGTGACTAAAATATTATACTGCCAAGTGCAATCGACTTCTAGCCGAACAAAATATATTAGTTTGCATAATATATTTAATAAATATATTAGGCAAACTAATATATTATTTTATTATTTAACGGAAATAGTTCTTATGCGGTCACCTTAGAGTATAATTTGGTAGGTGACAAAAATATTATACTGCCAAGTGCAATCGACTTTGAATGGGACGTTCCGTTTCGTTTCGAATAGTGCATGTGATGTGTTGTGTGTATAATGAATGGGTCTTAACTAATAAAAATAAAAAATAAATCACAACATAAATAACGCTTGCCAGTTGTAATAAATAATAGGTTGAATGATTATTAATAAATATTAGATTATTTTATCAGCTATCTAATATAACGATCACCTCTACTTATGATATCTTTTACTTCAGAAAAAATTTTGGGACAGAGTCAAGAATTCTTTGATTTCATCTCACTAGTTTTTAATCTAATTTATCAAATAAATTGAGCATAACACCACTAAGGGGAATTTTCAAGATAAGGTAAAGTGGGATAGGCAAAGTAAGAAAGCAAACCGATTACAATACAATACGGGACAATCGCTATGAAGAAGAAGAAGAAAACATATAAGATCAAAAGAAACTAATTATAATATTCAGCAGCACCGAGCAGAACACCTGTATTTTCTGCCTCAAGTTAGAATAAATACACTAATTAAATCACAATTGTTATAATATAAGTCATTCAATTGTTTATAATTCATCAATGTTATTTTCAAATCGGTTATTATTTGCAACCTGCAACCCTAAGTGGTGTCAAAATGTCAATTTGACAGTCTTGACAACACGCTACGTCAAGACCGAACCGGAAATGGCGGAAATTCTTTTCCAGAATTCGTTGTTTGTGTAAACACGTTATAAGGTTAGAATTATTTTTATCCATTGGAATCTATCTCAATTTCAATCATATTTAACTCTATAACTTCTAAAATAAGTGTTCAAATCTGTGGATATTAGGGTCGTATATTTATTTATGTGGTGTTTTGTTTAAAACAGTGTTTTTGTAGAGTCGGCAATCTCGTGTTGTTTTGTGATTAATGTCATCGTCTGTTTGCAGGACGTCATGCCTTTTGCGCGGTTTGTAGAACCAGGGCGTGTTGCCCTGGTAGCTGATGGTCCTTTGAAAGGCAAGCTGGTGAGCGTGGTTGATGTTATTGACCAAACCCGTGCACTCGTCGACGGACCTTGCAGTGGTGTCTCACGTCAACAGATCCGCCTGAACCAACTGCATCTCACAAAGTTCAGATTGAGCTATCCTTTCACAGCACCCACACGTGTTGTCAGGAAAGCATGGACAGACGCTAAGTTAAATGAAAAATGGGCAGACAGCCAATGGTCTCAGAAATTAGCCAACAAGGAGAAGCGTGCCCAGATGACAGATTACGATCGTTTTAAACTAACATCAGCCCGCGTGAAGAGGAATCGTGCGAGAACGGCCGTATTCAAGAGTTTGAAGGTGAAAGCTGCACGTGCAGGCACATTCGGCAAGAAGTTCGTGCCGAAAGCAGCCCCAAGGAAGGTGCGCACCAAGAAGCCTAGCTCAAAGAAACCGGCAAAGAAGTAATTCTTTTGTGTCTGAAAGAGGTTTAAGTGTTACTATTCAAGGGACAGGTTGAAATAAAGAATTACTTTAAGCCAAATTTTTGTGTTATTCTAATACTCTTAAAAGCCCTTAATCAATGTAATAGGTGAGTCAAATTGGTATTATAGAACATGTAATGTTTTTTCTTTACTCAAACTTTTTTATGTTACAGTTGCGGTTAAAACAGTTGGAGAAATGACTGTGAGTTATTTATTTGTTTACATAATGTTTATATGTATATTCATTAACAATATATTAGTATCAAATTCTTACCAATAAATGCTTCAAATATTGTAAAAAAAAATTCTAACATTTTAACACAAACTGAATTTTTGTGATGAATTTAAATATAGTCTCGTTCGTATGAACCTCATGATTTCAAGTTTACCGAACTACTGAACTCGTTTATAGACAAATTTTTTAATGACTCCTGTGATTAGAAATTAATAGCTTTTATTTATTCCAGGTATTAAAGCAAACCTTAAAAATAGAAGAAGCTGGGAATAAAATGGTATGTTTCTTTGTTTTATTTTTATATATAGAAAAAAGTAGAGTTATAAATAAATAGGAATTCAAAACATGTTAGACATCTGTGTGTAATTGTAATTTTGCTAATAAATTTCAATGATGATTTTAATATTAGTCTCGTTCGTATGAATTTCATGATTTCAAACTTACCACCTTACTGAGTTTTCAAACATTTAGGAACTATGAAGTTATCTCAATAACCTGTTCTAACATTTTATTTTTTTCTATTACAGATCAATCTCAAAGATAAAATTGATAGAAACAAATGGTAAGTCATGTCTATTGAGTACTAGACTAGCTTTTTAACTTTCTTTGTCTCTGCTCATTAATGTCCCATTATACCATGGACTATTTGTTCTACTATGATGCCACACTGACCAGGTGTCTAGGCCTAGGGTTTAGTTTCCAGTTTTCTGCCTCATAGTTATTATTTACCCTGACCATTGCCTATATTTACCCCTGAGCCGTCTTTCACAGCATCCTCAGGATGTTAGTGTGGTGACTCTTGTTATTCCTAAACTGTTACCACTCTGATTGTTTTTAATACCCTACCAAAGCCGATGTGTGCACATAATCTATTATGCATGCTTGACTCTGGATAGGAACATTATCACACTCTGTGTAAGACATGCTGTTTTTGTAATTGTATGTCCAAGGGTTGAGTGTGACAAAGCCTTTGAGTATTGAACCAACAGGAATAGTTACTGTTTTTAGACTTTTTTAAATATACTTTGTAAGATTAAGGTTATGCAAATATTATTTTGATTCTATTGCTAGCTTCTCATGCACACTACATTGACAGGGACCCTATAAGTATGAACAGCTCCTGTTAAATAAATGCTCCAAGGACTATGCTTAAAAATACAATTATTTTTACAATATTTCTGTCAACACAATATATTTCTAATATGAATTTTGTCTTGTCTACAGGCAGAGATCAAAACCAGTAGAAGAAAGGATACTGTAATCTTTGAAATTGGGTCATAGGTAAGGGATACTGCTTTCAATTCAATTAACTTAGTTATTTAAAACTAATAATTTTGTCATCTGTATAAAATTAAAAACTGTTTGAAAGAATAGTCATGATGTAAAAAGTTATGTATAACAAAACTTGAAACCTAGAATCAACAGCTTTGTTAATCTGTCCCTATGAAAATCAGTTCAGTCTGTCTAGAGATTCCTTCCAACAAATCCTAAATAAAAAACAAAAATTTTAACAAGCATATGTGTCAAAAGTGTAATAAAACTATAGTGAATATCCACCAGGAAGTACATTGCCATCTATGGAGTGGAGCCGTATTGTAAACTTCTGGCCATAATTTAAATGACTTAGTATGTACACTACATACAGACACTACAATATTAAGATATAGATCACCCTACCAAAGCCGATGTGTGCACATATCTATTATGCATGCTTGACTCTGGATAGGAACATTATCACACTCTGTGTAAGACATGCTGTTTTTGTAATTGTATGTCCAAGGGTTGAGTGTGACAAAATAAACACTTCACATAATAAATGAAATACAATGTTAATTATATTATGAATACCATTGATTAATGTCTGGTTTTTTTCTTTACAGATAAACCACACAACTAGTGATTAGATTTTGAACGATTTTTTCATGGAGAGATGACAAATAAAGCAGTAAGTTATTTTTTTTTTATATTTGCTAAAATAATAATTACAATGATGTCTTTAAGTATCGCCCCTAGCAGATGTTTGATGATTGATAGTGTCTGAACCAAATTCATTAATATACATTTCATTAGATCTATGAATAAGTTAATAAATACTGTATTTTCTTTTCAGGGTCTGTAAGCTCTTGGATTTTAATTAAAAAAGAAATGGTAAGTAATAAAAAGCGTAATTTATCGTAAGTTGTAATAAAATTATGATAATATACTCAATTCATTTTTCGAATATTTTAATTTTTAAAACAATTCTTGTATTTTATTCCATTAACTATAGCTAGAAATAATTAAGTTCTGTATTTCCCACTATTTAAATAACTTATCTTCTATACATAAATTTTTAAGGAATTTTCAATTTAAAAATTGTTTGACTGAAGTGCAAAGCACATTCTGTATTATAAATGATGACTTAAAGTATCGCCCCTAACTGATTCCTGACGATTGATCGTTTCTGATTTTAATAAAAAAATATAATTTCACACAAATAAATAAAATACAAATGTATTAAAACTATTTTTATTGTTACAGATTTATTTCAACTGCCAATATAAAATTGACTTCAGCCTTCCCACATTTTAGAAAGAAAAAGGTAATTAATTTCTATAATTTTACTATTAGATTAATAAAGTTATCATAGTTTTAATATTCTCTTTTTGTTTCTAATATTAACAAAATAACACTGGTCAATATATATTTTTTTTTGATAAATTTTAATGATGATTTTATGTATCGCCCCTATCTGATTACTGATGATTGATAGTTTCTGATTTAAATAGTACCCAAATATTGCTGTATATTTGGCTTAGAAGCATTACTGACCTTTACTTTCTTGTTACAGATATGTTCAAGCAAACAATTTGCCAAAAAAATATGTCTACAATAACAATGCAGAATTTAGAAAGGTAATTTTGTAATGTTTAGATGTAAATAATAAACCTAGGGAAGTGTGTATAGGATGGTAAAATGGTGCTCTATAGTCTCGGACTACCACTATGCTGAAAAGGCGTAATGGTATGATGATAGATATCACCCGTGCTAAGTTTTAATGTATATTTGTAACTTGTTTTGTGCCAAAGTGGTCAATTAGCCAGTATGTCAAAAACAAAAACTAGATTTTCATTTAAATACATATATTTAAGATTAAAATGATGATTTATTGTATCGCCCCTATCTGACTACTGATGATTGATAGTTTCTGATTCAAATATAATGTAATAATATTAAAATTTTTAGACAATTTGGAAACCTTGCTTAACACTCTCATTTGTTACAGATAATCTACCATTTGGAAAATACCCAGAACATAACTTTAGCTACATTTTTCAAAGGTAATCTATTAATATATTTACTTAATTATACATTACTCTCTTGCAAATAAATTATTCTTCTATACAAAAGTTTTGTAGTCTAAAGATATTTGTATTGCTTATAGGATATTGTTATTTATACTTACCAAGTATAATAAATATGATAGTAGCATATTAATCTAAAACTCAAGAGCATAGGCTACTTTGTATTGCGAAAAGAGGTTCCAAATCTACAATCATTGAAGTAGCAGGTTGAATCAGCTTATAGTTAAAACTTATAGTTTAATTTAATGATGATAGTTATATCGCCCCAGTCTGAACAAATGTGTTGATTGATGTACTGATTACTTCTTTATACTTTTAATAAAGAAGTGTTTTTTGAATAAATACTAATTTTGTATTTTTCTTTGCAGGTTTTTGGAAAAAGAAGTTAATGTATTTTCTATGAATAGGTAAGAAAACTTGTTTTACTTATATAATTTTTAGGGTTCCGTACCCAAAGGGTAAAAACGGAAACCCTATTACTGAGACTTCGCTGTCCGTCCGTCCGTCCGTCTGTCACCAGGCTGTATCTCAAGAACGGTGATAGCTAGAGAGTTGAAATTTTCACAGATGATGTATTTCTTTTGCCGCTATAACAACAAATACTAAAAATAAAATAAAATAAATATTTAAGGGGGGCTCCCATACAAAAAACTGATTTTTTTACCGTTTCTTGCTCGATACTAATAACGTTGCCTTATGTTGCATAGATAATGGTACGGAACCCTTCGTGCGCGAATCCCACTCGCACTTGACCTATTTTTTGTGTATATCTTAAATGATATTCTGTGATATTTTAAATGATGCTGAGAAATACAAGCATATATCATAACATTTATTGATGAAATTTTTTTACTGATTTAGTTTTGAAAATATGACGATGTATTTAATTTTATTTTTGTGGCTAATACTAGATTTTAATTTACAGGTATAATAACAATTTAAAACAGTTCAAAATTAAATGGATAAAATGCTATTGCAGAAAAATTTAGGTGAGAAACACAATGTTTTGTTTTTAATGATTATATTAAAACTTATAAGATATTTTACTATGTATCTAAAATGTGGATGAATAAGTTCCTAAATTGGTAACACAGGCAACTTTAAAACTATAATGACAAGTTATGTCAAAGAACAATGATGAATATCTTAGTTATCCCTGTCTCACTAAATCGTGGGGAAAATTATGGTATGGTAACATCTGAGCTGCTCAATGTTATTTTATAATAACTACATTAAACAGTTACAATGCTATACATGTGGAATTATTTTTGTTACAGATACCTTATATGAAAAAACTAAATACAGTCTGTATTGAAAATCATATTTTAAGGTAAGAAATGTTGTTTACAATAGTTCTTTAAAATATTAAATTATTGACTGAAATTCAACAATTGCAAAAAAAAATCCTAGTTTAGGCAGTTTTTTTGAAACTAGATGTAATTATTGATTGGAGTTCTAGAAGGCATTTAAGGGCCTACATCAATATTATCGTATATATTAACACATCCAGTAGGCACAGAAAATGAAGAATTAGGGATACTTTTCCTGTTTACTCAAAATCTACTAAATATATTTTAATTCTGATTCACGTGTTTCTATATATAATAGTTAATTATGTTTTTAAAGTTATTTCATTAGTTAATTCGCGATACTAGACCGACAAATGAAAAAAATAAAAAATGAGAGAGGTTGTTTCGCTAAGATTTTCTATCGAGAAAACTTTTTTCAATCGCGTTTCTGAGTTTATGCGATCCTAGATCATATATTGAAAAAACATATACTTAAAAATTTGAGCTCTAGCCATTCAATCTAAAGAAACAATGAAATCTTCGTACGTAGAAAAATGCACGAAGCTATTTTGGTATCCTCTTAAATGATGTGGGAAAAATATTATAAATATAGTTTTAAAATGATGAATATCTTAGTTATCCCTGTCTCACTAAATCGTGGGGAAAATTATGGTATGGTAACATCTGATAACTAATGTTTCATTTAATAAACATCTTGATCGATAAATTGCGTTAAAATAAGATATTTTTTTTACAGATTTAGTGAAACTGGAAGAACTCTCCCTAGCTTTGAAAAGGTGATTATTTTATTTGTCTTTAAAGTTGACATGTCTATCTTAAATTGCAATATTTGCATATCTATATTATCAGCGCGAACTAGGTTCATTTTTCGCATGCCATACATATGTAATTCTAAACTTGGCCTGTGGCCCATACAAACAATTGTTGCTCTCTTCTCACCTTATTAATATTCCTTTATTAGGAAAAGATTTAACCCGCCATATATATATTTTTTGGTCTTCATCTAATGACAAGGCGTGTTGGCATAGGATTTAGTTTAGTTTTGCTTCACTATGAGATGTTTTCTGATTATGTGTATTATCCCATAGCTGGCTATGGATGAATATCATAAAAACACTTAAATATTAGCATTTATAATGATGAATATCTTAGTTATCCCTGTCTCACTTAATCGTGGGGAAAATTATGGTATGGTAACATCTGAATACATCAACAGTGACAATATTTTATGATAATTGAGTTGATAAGTTGTTACAGTAAATACTTTTTGTTGCAGTTTTTTTAAAACGTTAGGCTGGGCATATTGAATGAGTAATCAAACTTCCTTTGTGTTGAAGAAAGCTGAAAAATATTATAAGGTAAAGTTACATACGAAATATTTACTAGCTACTAGGTCAAATTTTATAAGAACTGACTTGTCATTTTGTTCAAAAATCCAGTACACTTTTTTCATGATGAATAATCTAAGACAAGCATATATCTAGAATATTTTGAAGACAATCTATATCTGAATGCTCTTTAGGAGAATAACTACATGATTGTTTGATTCACATTTTACTAAGTTCTTTTTCTTTTGATTTCAGATTGTAAATGTACTCATGAGGTCTACTGGATGTCTTCACAATACATTTGTGGAACAATGTTAAATTCTTAATGTTTACTAAGTGATTATAAATCTGAGAATAAATCTTATCTGGTACTTGAATCTATTTTGTTATTTATTGTACTTTCTTCCCCAATACCTTATTATACTTACAACTTAGGCAACTGAAAATGAATACAATCAAAAACACATTAGTAAGTACTTTACATGGTATCTTTTAGTGGTGCAGTGGTTAAATGGACCTCGTGAGTAGCTCACATAGTCCCAGGTTTGATATCCGTATGGGATAAATTTTATTTTAACACAGGGTATTGATGATTTTTACTGCATCTAAGTAATACCTGTGTATTTTGGTAACCATAAGCTTAGCTTGGGACCAGAGGACGTTGCGTGAAATATCCATGAATATTTATATAATTACATAGGTGCTGTCCAATTATCCTGTAATAGGGTTGTGGCAAACGAAAAAAATATCGTTCTTAGCTTCGATATTTTATTTGAAAAATATCGATATACCGCTAAATTAAAAAACTGCCTAAGTGTGAATAGGACTAAAAAAGTTTCGTATTCCACTATCATCACAATAAAATCACGCCATATTCCAACGGGGGTAGTCAGACACTATAGAGTATACTCTATTTGTAACGATGCGTATTCCGTATTACAATCATATTACAATACATTCGACATAATCACTTTGTCAATAACATGTCATCAAAATCACAGTATATTATGGGCTTAGAATCTAAGCCCATACCTTGAAGATAAAGAGTACAAGGAGTAAAGGAGGAGTCAGTACCTACCATGTCAGTACGGACCACGAAGTATAGATACAAGGAGTCCGAACGTAATGTTGAACGAATGGTCTCAATTTACGGGACAGATTTTTGCCGGTAGAGCGCGCCATTTTTCAAGAAGTACTCGTTTGAACTATTGACACTTGTGGAAAAAAATATTCTGAGAAACGTGGATATAAATATAAGTTTTAGGAAATTTTTCGAGTGCTTTAAACCCAACAATACAGAGAAGGTCAAGAGATATTCTGATATTCTATACTAGCATCGGTACGTCCTGAATACTTGTGCAGCCAGTGGCAGAAAATAGAACTATGATCTGGGTTGATTATTGTGTACACGAAATATTATGGAAAAGCCTATACCGTTCGGACTCCTTGTATCTATACTTCGTGGTACGGACAGTTGAAATTGACAGACAGAATTGCCAACTTAAAAAACCAACACAAGTATCAAATTCACAAGCATCAAATCGAGAGTCAACCAAAAACAAAATAAAAGATGGAAGCTAATTTGTCAAAAAAAAATGTTAGTACCCGGTCCCGGTATAGGTCCCGGCACGAATCTTGAGCGCTCGGTGGTAGTGTGGGGATCGATTTGCTCTCGGATGATTTACTTTATTAAAATTATATTCCGAAATTATTTTTTTATTTCCTAATACATGTTGATGATTGACTACGTAGCGTACGTAAGCGGTAATTAAATTAAAATACTTGTGTTATTGTCTATTATTTATATCATTTTAGGGATAATAATTGTTTCTAATTAAGAGTAAATAAATATTTACGGACATTTCACACAACGTCTGCTGGTTCCAAACTAAGCGTAATGATACTTGTGATATGGATACCAGATTACGGATATATTACATATACTACTTTTTTTTTGTAAATTTAGACTTATAATAGATAGAAAACACCCAGACGCAGTACAAATGATTTTCTAATGATCATGATTCTAATGATTTTTGTAATGTTTGTTGTAATGTTGTTGAACAATAAAGAAAAAAATATATATATCTGTGTTCTTAAATACTTGTCTTGTGCGGGAATCGAACTCGTGACCTCGCGATCGTAAGTCTGCTATATAGCCGCTACGCCACGACACGAGGCCAGTCAATAAAAACAAACAATATAAAAATTTAAATTTTAAAAGCTTCAGTTCAATAATTTATATTATTATATATCATTTTAATTGTCCTGAAGTGTACTCGTAGTCGTAAGAAAAGTGCATCTAGCACAGAGAACGAATTACGAGTGGCAGATATGACGCGACGCGTAGCAGGCCAATCACATACGATGATTTTATTCAACCGCTCCCGCGCTTCACCTCCTACCTCGAAATAGACCCAATAATTCACTTCTGCGCAGGTAAAGACCAGAGCTCAAGATGCGTGCCGATACCTATACAAAGAAAGTGTGGTGTAAGGTTGTGGCGTGATGATAACTAGTAGGTGTACAAAACGGCAAATGCGTAGGAGTAGGACTTATCAAGTTACGTATCAGTCAACCGCATCCTGTTCTATCAGGAGCTATTAACCCTTAAATACGCTGTGTTATTTACAACATTAATTTTTTAATTAACATATTTTGATGGAAATGAAATGTCATTTAATTAAGCAGCACAGTTGAGTATATTTATGTTCATCGCAATCATCACACTTAAATTAGTTCCCTGTGAGAATCAAACCTTCACTCAACTCTAGCCCATATACATACACGACACTTCATGCAAATATCTGCATAGACAAACCTAAAATAATTTAACCACTTGTTATGAAGGAAGTAGATAAGATATACGCAATATAAATGCAAGTGGTACTGTTAGACCTCCAGTCGTTTACACTTGCGTATGCAATATGCATCACATAATTTTAACAGAATATGAGAACCCGAGCTCCACCACTTCTTGCAAAATTCAGGTACGTATTTAACTTTTTACTCACGTTTCATTATTTACATTCAAAACCTAGTTTGCTATGTGCCTATGAACCCCCGAAATACGGAAAATGCGCCAAAAAGAAGATTGAATACGATTTCTGAATAGTTATTTTTTGCAGGCCTTACTGATAACCGAATGGGGAAAGCTTGAGATTGAATTGAAGAACCGAAATCTAACTTACTCTAAACAGGATAATTTTATTGAAATCGACAATCCTGGAATTGTTATCCTAAATATATTATCTAGTCCTGATTACGGGTAAGTCGCAACGACTAAATAGATAAGATATGTACTTAGGGCTGAAGACTTCACATTTTTAGTTATCCACACCACAGCATGCGATATGAAAACGGCATTGACTTATTGGCGTTGCCAATAAGAGCATCTTTCTTCCCAGCTTATTAACGTCCTTAGAGCATGCAAGCTTGTGCTACTTTGTAAGGTTTTAGTCAGTGGGATATAGTAAAATTTTCGTATTCTAAAAATTGGATGATCCATTTTTTTGTATAAAGATAGGGTTGATGATTAACTTAGATAGCGAGCTTCAAATGCATGGCTAGGTACCATTTTATTGCCCTTCCAAATGCCTAACTTATTTATTCGGGTTTTTTTAAAGATATGACTGACAATATTTAAAACAGATTCTCAGCGAACAATCTTAAAAAGCTATGTGATAAAGTATGTATACGGTCGAATTGAGAAACGTCCCCCTTTTTTTAAAGACTGTTCAAATACAAATCTAATCCTCACTATCTTTCACAGTTACAGGGTAGCAAGTCAATCTATGACAATAGAAAAGTCGGAAATTGGTAGCAGGACAATTCAAGTGCAGAAAATCGTATGGACTTTATATAAATTATTAACTTAATACAATATTATTTACGTACGCGTTTTTACGGATTAAACGACGACGAAACTACTTTTTACTGATTTAGACGCGTATATTTGTTTTGAATTTTGGCCCCACGTTTCGGAGACTTTGCAGTCACCATGGTCACGGGTGAGACTGAGAGTCACCGAAACGTCGCGCCAAATTTTAAAACAAATATACGCGTCTAAATCCGTAAAAAGTAGTTTTATTTAAACAAATGGGTCGCGCAAGTGTTAGAAAATATTATGTTAACACAAAATATTTTTATGTAATGATTTATCTTATCATCTTTGACTTTTTAATAATTAAAAACTTTGTTTAAAAATGTGTTTTTAATATATCACTTGAAATTTGATTTGGAAGATAAGTTTTTAGGTGTTTTGCCTGATCCAAAATTGGACAGTTAGGTGAATAGAAATGTACTTAAATATTTTTCAAATATAATATACTAAAAATAAAAATCAAAACTACATCACTTTCCATTTTCTATACTAAGTTCACTTTGGCAGTCACTGGGTACTCTGTCAGTAAACAATTCAGGAATCTGAAAGAATAAATAGTACTTTGAAAGTACTATAATAGGAGAGGAGAGTTAAGTTTAATCATAATTTATTATACATATTTATGTAGTGCCTCTTATACCCTTGTGCTGCACCAAACAAGATGAACAGAATGAATCTTTCTTGCAAGATCTCTACCATTGGTAGGACCACGATGAGTAGCTAAGTATCAAATTAAAAATATATACATCGAAAATCGATTATTTGAATTATTGATTAAATGAAGTGTCAAGGTATTGCAATTACCTGAGGTGTGTATGCTTCTACTCTGTCAAGCAATGAGTCTGAATATCCTGGTGTATAATATCTGCAACAGTCACAACTTAGTTACGAACTTTGTACATTAAAATATGTAAGCATTTTTATCGATATTTACACTTACCGCACTATTTCTTCTGGGAAGCAACTGTTAATAATATTTATGTACTCTTTCAACGACGTTCCCGGTACTGTATCTATTTCTTGAATTCTTTTTAATGCACCTGTAGTCACGAATAGTCTACGAGCTCTGGCATCATTTGGCAGAATCTGAATACAATTTCAAAGATAGGTTCAATTCAATTCGTATGGCCAGAGGCGTATTTACCTTAGGGCCATAGGGGCCATGCCCGGAGTGGCCAGCCTGAGAAGGGTGGCGAAAGCCTTCAAGCTTAAAATTATACTCTATTTCTATTAATTTATAGGGCGGCTAATTAAACTGGCCCAAGGCGATAATTTTCAACATACGTGATACGTCTCTGCGTATGGCGAATATATTTATCAAAGATAGGTAAGTACAAATAAAGATCTTTCGTCTAAATGAAGCAAGTACCTCCTAGTTTCTAATGAGTTATTTCTAATGAGTCATTTATGAGCATTTAGACTCACTAAATGCTCATAAATGACGAGCCTCGTGGTTGAGTGGTTCACGTAACGGACTGCCGATGACGAGGTCATGGGTTCGATTCCCGCTCGGGACAATCATTTGTGTGATATTTCTAATTGTAATACAAATATTTGTACTGCGTGTGGGTTTTTCTATGTATTATAAGTATGTATTTACAAAAGAAAAGTAGTATGTGTACTCTATCCGTATTCTGGTAACGATAACACAAGCGTATAAGCTCAGCTTGGGACCAGCGGACGTTGTGTGAAATGTCCATGACACTAATATCCTACGTCCCCCAAATGGGGCAGAGGGCATCCACAGTGATTTTCCATCGCTTACGGTTATGGGCTTCACTCTCGATCTCTCTCCAAGTCTTCCCGATGTTCTTCGCCTCGTCTGCTACTGTGCGTCGCCAGGTCTGCTTAGGATGACCACGCTTCCGTTTTCCTTGTGGGTTCCAATCCATAGCCATTTTAGGAATATGATTGGAATCCCTACACAAAGTGTGGCCAATCCATTTCCATTTGCGACGCTTGATCTGTTGGTCGATCAAAGTTTCGCGGCAGCGTTCCAGCAGCTGCTCGTTGGAAATCTTATCGGGCCAGTAAATACCGAGAATTTGGCGAAGGCATCGGTTAACGAAGACCTGGAGCTGTTGCGAGATGTCTTTGGTAATCTTCCACGTCTCACAACCATACAACAGTAAGGACTTAACGTTGGAAGTGAATATCTTAATCTTGACTCGACTCGTCAATTTCCGTGACTGAAATGTCCATGAATATGAAAATAATAATAATTAATGACTAGACATATACAATAGAATGACTTAGGTTGGTTGTTAGCCATTGAACTAAATAATAGAAGAGACGAAAAAAATACTTGTTAATTTTCTGTCGCTGAAGTTGGTATGGATTGCACGCATCACTTTTGAGAGTGCTCGATTGTGCGATGCGATGCTGTAATTGGAACACTCAACGTTGAGCATTGTGCCGCATAATGCGCTAATGTGCTCTGATTGGAAAACGGGGAGTATCGCCCGATCGCCGAACGCACGAAGTATAGATACAAGGAGTCCGAACGGTATAGGCTTTTCCATAATATTTCGTGTACACAATAATCAACCCAGATAATAGTTCTATTTTCTGCCACTGGCTGCGCAAGTATTCAGGACGTACCGAAGCTAGTATAGAATATCAGAATATCTCTTGACCTTCTCTGTATTGTTGGGTTTATAGCACTCGAAAAATTTCCTAAAACTTATATTTATATCCACGTTTCTCAGAATATTTTTTTCCACAAGTGTCAATAGTTCAAACGAGTACTTCTTGAAAAATGGCGCACTCTACCGGCAAAAATCTGTCCCTTATATTGAGACCATTCGTTCAACATTACGTTCGGACTGGTTCGGACTCCTTGTATCTATACTTCGTGGTCTGAAGTCAGTGTCAAATGTCAATGTCAAATTCACGTGGATCGCATAGCGTAGAGGACTTGAGTTTGTTGATTGTTGAATATTCTTTAAATTAAAGGGTTTTCTGAAATAATATAAAATGGCTGGTAGAGGCAGGGGTCGCGGGACCACACTGTCGCTAACACAGGATCAGTTGCAAACATTGGGTATAGGTAGAGGCGAGAATAACCCTCAAATTCTGGTGCCACCCCCATTGTTTCCTAAACTGGATGTGAAGCCTCTCCCACTGACATCCGACGCTGCTACAGATTACATGCTAATAGTTAAAGACCAATTCATTGAATTCTTACACGAATCACCTGCATTTGTGAAAGAAAAAGCACAGTCTGACGGCGTGGAACGATATTCAGATAAATATAAAATGCTTGCTCTCGATGCTAAACAGGGTAAGGTTTTAGATTGTGTTTGGACTAATTTACCGGTAGAGTTGAGACCGCAAGCAAACAGACCTCGTGTTACATCGCGTAAGCGAAAGCTAGACGATCCTACAGCAATAGCAAAAAGATTACAAACTTTGGAGAATAAGGAAACACAAGAAAACAGTGAGAGTACTGAGACTAATGAAACTGAGGAGCCTGTTAAGAAACAGGAAAATGATGATGAAGAGCTTGAAGATGAGCAGGAGGAAGAATTTGAAATGGACGATGGCACAGACTATGCCAACAATTACTTTGATAATGGAGAGGATTATGATGATGAAGATGAAAATCTTGACGATGGACCTGTCTACTAACATATTGTTACAGATATTTAATATAAAAACCAAGTACCAACGCTACAGTAGCTAACTGTGATATAGATGTAATTTTAAATTATGGCCTTTGCTAATATTTCATGTTTAATTAATAAATACACAAATATTGCATTACCTAATATTTATTATTTGACATAATCACTCGGCTGTCCAACAGTGGACGAAGAGAGGCTGATGGATGGATAGATCACATAATCACACAGAAAACCCTTAATTTTTATTTACTATTATTTTTATTTTATGTGTATGATATGCATTTTTATGTTGTTGTGACAAATGAAGTATACTTTAAAGATTGTTTCTCATTTTAATTATTAAGTATAACACTGACTTTTCTTCATTATAAATGGAAAAAAGTGACTAATCACTTTCTTTAAAATCGTAACTTGATTAATTGTAAATAGAATAATGAGCTTACCTTTGCATATTGGGCTAAGACATATTTTAGTATGCTAGCTGGCGCAGAATGTAACAGTGGTTCCAAGGCAGGTCTATGCAGACAACATTGTAAAGACTGTTTCAAAGAACATGCTGTTCTAGCTCTGACCTCACCGGAGGACTTGGGATTTGTATGTAGCTGTAATTATATTTAAAGTGCTACTGCAATCATATTTTTATTATATCTTCAAAACTATGCAACATATTTTTTTGATATGGTTTTTTTAATAGATAGAGTTTTTAAAGTAGATGGCTTTTTTGTATATTTTGTTTAGGTTAGGTCAGAAAGGTGCGGGCTGGCGGGCACAGATAGTTCCTAGTAAAGATGGGATAGGTACTTTTATAGGTATAATTGTTCTATGACTAGATCCATATTGATGCCTTGAGCAGAACACACATGAAACATTAGGTTTTTTAATGTCATGTCTTCAGTTTACACTACATCCACAGACTACATCAGGGTTTTTTCTAGCCCGGAAGTGGTGGGAGCCCTACAATGTTGATTAGGCGGCAACTACGCCTCTGGGTATCAGATTTTTATAATTTCATGTATGTGTAGTCTCACCTGTAATAGTCTAGGAAAAGCATTGGCCACAGCAACAGCGAGGCTATGTTGTGGTGAATGTTTCGCTATGTGTCCGAGGGTCCAAGCAGATGCGCACAAATCTGCATCTTCAGCCTCACTATTCTGTAGTATGGTCACTAGCGCCGGAATAGCCTTAAACATTTATGGTCTTATTCATAACGACTTATCGGAGGTTTAAACAATAACTTTATCGAAGAGATAATAAACATTTTATCGCAAAAAGACTATTATGAATAGCAATTTTTGACAATTTTAGTGAACTTTTAAACCTCCGATTAGTCATTATCATTATGAATACGACCATTAAACTACTAAAATAGTTATCAGTAAAATCCATTTGATACTAATTTTGAAAACAGTACTCGTGAACAAAGATTTAGGTATAAAGATGGTCTGCTTCTGAACTGGTTTTCTTTTTAGGGTTCCGTACCCAAAGGGTAAAAACGGGACCCTATTACTGAGACTTCGCTGTCCGTCCGTCGGTCCGTCTGTCACCAGGCTGTATCTCAAGAACGGTGATAGCTAGAGAGTTGAAATTTTCACAGATGATGTATTTCTATTGCCGCTATAACAACAAATACTAAAAATAAAATAAAATAAATATTTAAGGGGGGCTCCCATACAACAAACATGATTTTTTTACCGTTTCTTGCTCGATACTAATAACGTTGCCTTATGTTGCATAGATAATGGTACGGAACCCTTCGTGCGCGAGTCCGACTCGCACTTGACCAATTTTTTAGGGTTTATGTAGATAACACCTACCTTTGACTCAATAACAGCCATCGCTAATTGGTCTGACTGTCCAGCTATGAATCCAAGTGCCATACATGCGGGGACTCTTACTCCGCCTCCAGACTCGCCTAGCAACTCCACTAGTGGACCACAACCTCCTGTATTTACTACTAGTTGTGCTAACTACAAACAAATTAATATTGTTAATAATCAGTTTGCAACCTTGGATATTGAAAACTCTCCGGATGTCGGGTTAGATGTCTAAATTAGTATTATGTATTTTTACATATAAATGTTTACTAAGTACGTTTTAAGGTCTGTAGAACAAGGATTAGACAAAGTAGATATTAATTTCAAGACTTACATCGACAGCGTGTTTGACAATATCTCGTATGAGGCATGCAGCGGCGCGCCTCACAGGGACCGCGTCGTGTCCAGCGTGGAGCAAAGCTGGGGGCAAAGCGCCGCCAGCAACCACAGCCTCCGCTAGCTCAGTTCGAGCACCGGCTACTGCGCCCAGAGCGCATAGCGTGCTACGCTGAACGGTTAAAACTTTATATGTATTTGTATAACATTTATCTAAATAAAATGCTGTGGTCTAATATAATAATCTAGTACTAGTACTTTAAGCAAAGATACCTATGCAATCATTAGTCGAAATTCATGAATGTCATTTCTGTATGTTTAACATGGTACCTACATGTCTGGAAATCGAATCCCACTCACAGTATGTACCTACATATTTTTCGTAAAGTTCGTAAGCAATATAAGACCTTGAGTTTCGGATCCTGGTTTTCTAATCCATGCACTAAGTGACATATAGCTCCAGCATCCACCACAGCTTCAGGCTTGTGTTGAGCTATATCAACTAACGCTCCCGCTGAAATCTTAATGCAAACATAACTATTAATAATGACGTCGTCACCGCGTTGTCAGTACGCAGCTACCATCACACATTCAGCATTTTTATACTAACTTGTTTGAGACTCATTTCAGGTTCTTGGAATGCTAAAACGAGAAGGGGTAGCGTGCCCGCATCTACCACTAGCCCAGCTAACTGTTCACTATGTTTACCAATATATCCCAATGCCCAGGCAGCATTTTCTTTCACCTGAAAGTACAAAATTTAGAACCGTCATCTAAATAGTTGAGAATTTGAATAGCAGTTTAGGGTTAGAGGATAAAATGAAATACGTCCGGACTTGCATGGCTTTTATTTGCGACTCAATATATTTGATATAATAATAGTTTATATAGGTAAGGAGAACAATCGTTTCTATATATTCCTAAAACTGCTGATACGCTGAGTGTTGCATACAATGAATTCATACATAATATATTTGTATACAATAATTTAGGCGTCGAGCAAACAATAGGACCTTAAATACTGTAATAAATATATTTGTTTATTATAACTTAGGTGGCCTAGCACAATGGTCTCTATGCATTCGTAGACTTGTTGACATTACGTCTACTTGCAAACAATGAATTCATACAATGTGTTCCTACAAGCAGTCAACCAATAATAAACAACTAATAATTACTTGCGTATCAAAGTCTTCCAAACATGATACGATGTGTTCTAAAGCTCCAAGACGCACTATAGCACTCGCTAACTCTTCATTGTGTCTGAAATATGAATAAAATCAGATAAGCCATAATTACGGATATAGTACAATACAACATTAAAACCCTCTTCAAATCAAGGTAAACTCACTTAGCAACGGCTCTCATTAGATACAGCGCCGACCTTTTATAATACACCTGTTGACAATATTAAATGCATTTAGAGCTCGACCTTCATGTCAGCAAACTTGCTTTGGTGCTTTATTAAGTGATAACTACTCAATTTATTCTTTACTACAATATCTATAGTAGAAGTTTACGAGTATATTTAGAATTTAGAACGTTCCTGACTAAAAGGTACCTGCTTTCTCTTGCTTCTAGGTAGTAGGTAGGTACATAATAGTTAGGTAATATGTTTAGACGTGGACGAAATGGTGTTAGCGCCAGGATACCTAATGTTGATCGTAGTTCGCTATTACATCGTCATTATTATTGACAGGATATGGGATTATGACATAATATTCTCTACCGTCAGTAGTGACTCACGACTTTTATAGGGAGACAAATTCTTTTATATTCCCACATGATTATGGATTAGTTACATTGTACTTATTAAGATTCTCCAAGGTAATGGTCGCCATTCCTCCATTCAGTAATTGCCTGGCGACTCCCTCATCATGTTCAGCTAATCTTGCTGCAGCTACCACTGCACATTGACGAACTGTGCTGCATGTGTCTGATAATAACGGCCTTAGCAAATCTGTAAACTCATTAACAGGCAAATCTTTCTGTATAAACACTGATTTTTAGAATTAGTTTACGTTTAGATAAATATCTAGTTCAAAAATCTGAAAAATGTTCGATAAAATAACGAATTTTTACACTATATTCACACTGTTTTCACACGTCTCATACGAATTACTAAAAACCTTTTCCTAGCCGTTTGTCGTTCACTAAGTATATACAGTATATATTATACTTAATAAGAACCATCAAGTAATAAATAAATAAATATTTATGGACATTTCACACATAGTCCTCTGGTCCTAAGCTAAGCTTATTATGCTTGTGTTATGGGTACCAGAATACGGATAGAATACATAAACTACTTTTCTTTGGTAAATACATACTTATTATACATAGTAAACACCCAGACGCATTACAAACATTTGTATGACATTTATAAACATCACACAAATGAATGTCCGAGGTGGGAATCGAACCCGCGACCTCGTCGTTCACGAGGTCGCGGGTCCGTTACATGAACCACTAGACCACGCAGCCCGTCATTATTTATTATCATCATTAGTAAATGTTTGGGACCTTGCGTACATTTGTCTGTGTGATAATAATACGACAATTAATCAATCTAACAGTCATTCTGCATCAACCATATGCAAAATATCATAATATGTATATTTACCGAGTACACCTGCGCTTTCTAAGCATTTAACGTTCGTTGCTCTTGTAGCTAACTCAGCCATTGTCTGCACGAAAACCATTCTAGCCTTTTGATACGTTTCAAATACTGAAAAGTTTAGGCATCGACATATTATAACTACTATTATTGATCAAGGTGTGCTGATATTATAGCTAAAGACGATGGCGATTATCAAGCTTCAATAAACTACACAAAGAATTTTGTTAAACATTTACAGTTACATAGCTTCACAACTACACAATAGATGCTTTCATTATGCTATAATTCACAGTTAAAAGCCCCTTATGGAGTCAGTGTAACCCATGGTGAAACGACGGGCGTTCGCTACTATTTCACAAAGTTAAGAAAATCACAAATGCCCACCTAATTGAATATTCCTAGGACTGCTCATAGAATGACTCATGTCTCCAATAATTGATTTTATTGAGTATATTTTACTTCAAAGAAGTTTTTAGCAACAGATTAGATTTTTGTATTCACCATTTGACTGACTACCTATTTGTCAATTTGAATGTAATATTTTTATTTTTTATTAAGTACCTACCTACTTCTAAAGAGTTTACGTAAAGAGTTTAAGGTACATTATTATGCGAGTACTATGGTCGCAGCAAGAACTTCGGTGTGGAATTTTAAACTTTTCCTGTCCTAAAATACAGAATTCGTTATTATTAATAATTTTACGGAATGTAGATAGGTACCTATCTGTTTAATGCGCTATACTCAGATTTAACCGCTTGCAACTAAATCCTAGATACCCCCATTACCTATTGCTACTTTCCGACTAGGATATCTGGTCTGCTGAAACGACTCCACTAAGTATACAATACATTATACATATAAAGATTACTAATTTTATAGGTACACTTAATTGTGGCCTAATAATCTTAATACCATTACCTTATACATTACATAATTGCAGTGAAATAGAAACCGGAGAAACACCGTGTTACAAAACAAATTTTAGCCCAGAGCCACTCAGGACTTTTGTAGCTAAAGACAAGACTGTAACGAGGATCGGATAGTATTGGGGTAAAAACATCCTAAATCTTGCCGTCACCTCGCCCTCTGAAACTAATTTTCAACAACATGGTTTTTTTTTAAATCCTTATATATGGAGCTTAATCAGCATTTTGATTATGATGCTCCATTAGAACTTCTTAAAACTACTACAAATTTAAAATTATGTGCGCCTTTTTACACCAATGATTACCATCTTATATAATAGTTTTGCAGTCTCTGGCTGACAGAGGGCCCGACAGGCTGCTGCTGCATGCTCCCACATTAGATAGATCGATGTGAGGGTTAACACTCAGCATTCTGAAATCTACAGTCCGGACACACTCCACTAGAATATGTGTCACATCCTCTACTATCCTACACTCTGAGCAGTGATGTGACTTTTTTCATTAGATAAGCAAATTTATTCAGTGGTATGTGTCCAGTCCGAAGCCTAAATGCTGTTGTCAACATGGTTCTATCAAGTCTAGACCTCTACGGTACGGTACCATATACCCTTCTCCAATGATCTTTCATCAAAGTGTACTTTCCACAACTGACTACAATGATCTTTAATTAAATGGAGACGATCAGTGAAGAAGGGCAAATTGTCCACCAATGTGCCATCACAAGAGGCTTCTTTAGCCAGTTTGTCTACATTTTTCGTTCCCTAGCAAACTTATGTGAGAAGGAATCCACTGAAGGATTACTTCTTTATCCTGGGCCTTAAGCTCAATTATGGTTCTAACAATAGCGTAGGCGATCGAGTTCCTCTCAGAGAAGAGGTACACCGAGCCACGTGCTGTAGGGAACTTTTAGAGTCCGTTATGACTACAAATTTATTAAAGTTAATTGTTTTTATATAAATTAGTGCTTCTAGTATGGCAATTAATTCTATATTCATAATAGACACGTTGTTATTAATTTTGAATTTTTTGTAAGTTTCAGTTTGCGGATCAAAAAATGCGGCACCCATGGCTCCTTGTTGGGTACTTACTGTCTGAAAATTCTTTCGAACCGTCAGTATATAATTTATAGTATGTTCCAAATTTATTCTCAATATATAAAAAACAGATTTATTTTAAATTTATTGTTTCATAGTTCCTTTTAGCTTGATTTATGTCCTTAATACTATCTTTAATTACTGTGCTTACACGATGAGTGCGAAACGAGGCTTGAAACATCTCGTCCGTGTTTTGTCTTTACAGCGGTAAGAAAAAACTTAAACTTCCCTGTCATGCGAGAGGCGTAACTTCCGTCTGGTTCAGTTTAGGAAAGAGATAACTATATATCTGAGATGTGTTATTGATTCTGAGTATTTTGGTATACCTACCTTAATACCGGATGTTTTAGGCCTCGCGCCGCACTGAATAAATAAAAGTTTAATACAGTGCGGAACGAGGATCCAAACACCTCGTACATTCGCGCACCTCGTACCGCACCCTACGCTAGCTTCACGCGGTTAGTGTTCTGCAAAACGTTAGACGCTGCGCCCGCGACGCTATAATAAGATGTCGAAACGTTGCCGAGAAATTATAATTGATAATATTAATGATGATGAAGAGGAATCTAATTCAAAATTACCGATATTTGAAAAACAGGTAAGTTTCCAATCAATATTTACAAATTTTACACAGTCTATGTGAAATAATGATGTAGGAATACAGTAAATATGTTACTCCGCACCTTCTTAACAAGTCGTGAGGCCGCCAAAAAAGCAAAGAAAATTCTCACAGAATGTATCGTTTGCAAAAAATATTATTTTTTATCCTGTTTTAATAAAAAGCATCGATAAGTATAATTAAATAAAATTGTTTACTTTTCCCATCACTATACAGAATGAAAAAACTATCCTTTTTCAGTGCGGTATGGGGTACATACGACCCCACATTTTATTTTACGTATATAAATAATCTGCCCACAGGCGGCGGCAGATTTAGATTGATCAACTCATTGATAATAATAATCGCGACAAAAACCGTACAATTTGCCTTATTTGGCGTCAAAAAAAAGGATTTTTGTCTTTTGAAATAAGTTTTTGTCTCCAGTGGGCGGTGGGGTTTACTAAATCTTGTACCGCTCCAACGTCTGGTTCAGGACGAGGTTTCAAGCGACTCGTAACGCAGTAATGGAAAGGAAAGTACAGATAAATTAGTGCCGCTGGGAACGTGTTAAGTCATACCAGTTCATCCAAAAATCTAATTTGTACATATCCAAACAGTCCTCAACAAGGATGTTCACATCTTTAAATTTTTGTAACATATCAATTAAAAGTGGCACCTGTCTACGACGCCAATATCGTCTAGCTAGTACATAATAAACTTAATTCATTTACAACATCTATCGTTGGGTTTCAACGCCATGTTCGAGTGCTGACGTTACCAAGTGATTTCTAAAGCAGGTATTGGTACTATTTCAACTTGAACAACTAAATGGTTTCATTTTAGGTTAAATAAGTTTAGTTTTTGACGTAAGAGAATTGTAGTCATTGATATTGAAAAGATTATTTGAATAAATAAGCGTCGCGCGGCCGCGGTCTTCCACGCAGAGCAAGCACCCGTGAAGGTCATTTTAGCGTTTGACTCGACGTCACGTCTCATACAACTACAAACGCGTTCTTGCCACACCATACAAATGTTACTACATACGACATGTGTACACATAGACAGTGCTTATCTCGCAGTCGACACACACATTATTACATTCAGGTGTCGCCTGACCAGCCGCGTGGCTACCTGACTCAGTTCATTAACTTACAGACATTTTAAGTGATACCTAGTGAGTCCTAGTGTAATTAAAATGTTATACGTAATTTGTCGGTGATTATTTTATACACTAGAGCGTCTAGTGAAGATTTTGCTTTATTACTGTTTTTAAACCTTTGTTAAAATGCCTTATATCATGATTATGGGTAGCCTCAGTGCACAACATCTTTCTAAGGATGAAGGCGCAACAGTTTATGGACTCAAAAGCGATGAAAGATCAACTTTAGTACGGGTAATTACATTACTTTTATTAAAATTTTAACGGCCTCAGCATCACCGATCATTGTAGACACCGGCTAGGCTAACTATTAATATTCGTAGTATTAAAGCAATTTAAATATTCTTAGACTAATTTAGACTTTGTACAGTTTACAGAGCTATACCTAATAATAGGCTTAGCATATCCTATGTTCTTGATTTTTGCACGTACGTCGCTAGGTACATAGCTACTGTACAAACTGAAAGACGTGTGTAATCTTATTTACTGCAGTAATGTTTTAACGTGATAATATTTTTAACTCCGACTAATTACTTACTAAGAATTTTAACGTAATGTTTCCTCAATGGCTATGGCACAAAAAACTTTATTAAATGTTATATTATTATGTATACATATTACGAGATATTTATTTATTTATTGATCATCATGCATTAAACATCTCAAGGCATATGTACCTATTGTGAATAGGTGAATAGTAGCCACTTAAGAGGATACCAAAATAGCTTCGTGCATTTTTTACGTACGAAGTTTTCATTTTTTCTTTAGATTGAATGGCTAAAGCTCTAATTTTTAAGTATATGTTGTTTCAATATATAATTTAGGATCGCATAAACTCAGAAACGCGATTGAAAAAGTTTTCTCGAAAGAAAATCTTAGCGAAATAACCTCTCTTATTTTTAATTTTTTTCATTTTTCGGTCTATTATCGCGTATTAACTAATGAAATAACTTTCAAAACATAAGTAACTATTATATATAGAAACACGTAAACCGGAATTAAAATATATTTAGTAGATTTTGAGTAAACAAAAAAAAATATCCCTAATTCTTCATTTTCTATACCTACTAGCTGTGATAAAAGGTACATGTCGACGATAATATTGATGTAGTCCCTTAACATGTATCTAATTTTGGTTCTTTCTAGTTCGGACTGTTTATTTTTTTCTCATCCACGGTTTTTCCTATAAACCAATTTAAAAAACCGCTCAAGTAAGAGTTGGATTTGCCTACGAAGGGTCCCGTGCCTTTATTTTCATAATATATTCCACCTACCCTGACCCCAAATAACGTGGATTGGGTAGAAGAATGATAAGTATTTTTTGTAATAGCATTGGCCGTTAAACATAAATTGATCAGCCCTCTAGTTCTCATAACACCGTTCCTTCTAGAGATAGAGCCTAGTAACAGAAGAACGGACAGACACAGACGGGTTTTATCTTTTGGTACAGAACCCTCAAAGATATTTTCTGCTAGTGTTTTGTATTCTTAAGCATGGTCGAATGCCGTATGGACATCGGACCAAATGTAATATTTTTTTTTAATAAACTAGTTAAAACTTTTTTTAAATATATTGCAGGAGTTGAATTCGTCGTTTGGGGTGTCGATTGCATCAACATTGGAACAGGAGCGAACAGTTCGAGTGACTCAGAAAGGCATCACTTTGGTCGTAGTCAACCGACTCCATGCATTGTTCGGTTATGATGTTGTTTCACACGCTATGGCCATGACAAACGCCAACCGGGAACTCATCTCTTTCACAATGTATAAAAAGTCCACTCCTAGTTCTCAAGGACAGTCTTCAAAGAGTCACAGCCATAGTCATTCGCATAGTGGCTCGCATAAAAGTCATACTCATAATAGTGTAGTAACGCTTTAAGTTGATAGAATATTACCACTATGTACAGCGGCGATCGCTGAAACTAATAAAATCGCCTGCACATATAATAATGATAATAATTGCTACTGACATGGCCAAACGACCGTATTTTAGACTGTACATAAATATTCTTTTTCTTAATTCATTAATAGATCTTTTAGATAGAATCTTTTAGATTTCAGCAACGCTTTCAACACTGTAGATTTCGACATATTGATTTGCTTACTTCGTTCTCTTAACATATCTCCAGCGGTAACTGATTGGTTTCGCAGTTACCTGTGTGGTCGCCGACAACGTATTCGTATCGAAAATAATTGCTCCTCCTGGTGTGATACGACAGTTGGTGTGCCCCAGGGTGGCGTTTTATCTCCCTTACTATTCGCGGTTTTTATTAACTCCATCTCTAATAATCTTCTTTCTTCCTACCACCTTTACGCAGACGACCGTTTAAATCTACTTGCAAGCCCCACTGGCACAGCTTTCGGATACTATCAATAATATTAACAGCGATTTAAACAAGATCAGTGCCTGGAGTCAATCTCACGGACTCGCCATTAACCCCTTGAAAACACAAATAATTATAGTAGGTAGTACATGGTTCACATCGCGAATTAACGCTTCACAATTGCCACCAATTGTTTTTGAAGGCACTACAATTCTGATAAGTGTGGAGGTCAAAAATGTGGGTTTATTGATTGACAATAACTTGTCCTGGGGCCCGCAGCTACAGCAGGTGAGCCGTAAATTATTGCTACCAAAATTGCGCTCGCAAACTCTGTACTTTTATCTATACTCGAGTATGCAGATGTCAGCTATCTAGATCTCGCTGAATACCAATTAGATAAACTTGAGCGTCTCCAGAATGTTTGCATAAGATTCATATTTGGTTTGCGCAAATATGATCACGTTTCACAATTTCGAAAACAGATCAAATGGTTACCCATAAGATTTCGACGGAATGCTCATATTCTTTCCTTACTTTATAATGTATTGTTTCATCCTTCTACTCCTTCTTATCTTAAATCTCGTTTCACATACGTTCACGATACTTATAACCGGTATTTAAGGTCATCAGAGAGTCTGAAATTAAAAATGCCAATGCATTCTACGAATTTCGTTGACAAATCCTTTACCGTCACAGCCATACGCTTGTGGAACGCACTTCAAGAGGACATTCGACGAGCCAAAAGTCTAGCCACATTCAAAATTAAAGTTAAGAACCACGATCTGAACATGCAGTTGTAACTATTCCCGTTCAGAATTGTCTGTGTACGTTTATGTATGTATTACGTGTATCGTTTTGTATACGTTTATTCGTATTTAGTATATAAGTGTATGTCTATATAACATTTCTATTATGATAATTAGTGCACCTACAACTATTGCTCTTCTCTCTTCTCAAGATCTCCATCCAAAGGTTTCCTGGCAGAAATTGCTTTTAGCGATAAGGCCGCCCATTGTACTCTTTTTATAATTATAATTTATTGTAAATTTTATTCTTATGGTGTACAATAAAGTGTATAATAAATAAATAATAAAATATCAATAGGGAATATAGGCCAGACATGCCGAGGTGTGGAATTCGATATCATGGTGTGCATTTTCAGGTGTGTTAAGTACAATACTATAGGAAAATTTCTGTACATCATAAATTCTTTATATATATTTTCCGACATTTAGAAGAAGTCCTAGTAAATGTGTAGTTTAAAACTAAGAATCTCAATACCTAGAATCTCTTGTGAAATGCCGTCCATATAATTTAATTAATGTAAAAATTAATAATATATGTATATTTTTTTATTATCTTGGATTTTTATTGAATATGTACCGGCCCCACACTAATAAATAAATATTTACGCACATTTTACACGACATACTCGGGTTCCAAGCTAAGCTTATATGCTTAAATTACCCTTGACATGAATGAAATGTGAAATAAATTACCTAATTTAATTAATAATAATTAAATTATATTATTTATTCATCAGTAGTATTTACAATATTATTATATTATTATTATTAATAATATTAATTATTATTTATTATTATTAATATTATTATTTAATTAATTAATTTATTTTTTATATTCGTATTTAATTATCATTAAGATTGACAATTGCAATGTATTTTTTAATTCAAATAATGTACCTAATCTACTATATAAAAATAAGTCGGATGTTCCTTCCTGACGCTATAACTCCAGAACGCACGAACCAAAACAAAAAACACATAGACATTCAAAAGGAACTATGGTCTTGTTATTTTAATATATCAATTTTACATAAACTCCTACTTTCTCAAAAGTAAGTTTTTGTGGATGGATCCATTTTGCATAACTACGTCCAATTTTATTATAAGCTTAGCTTGGGACGGTACGAGGCCCGTATATCGTCGAGCGGTGTAGCCTGCCCATTGCCATTTCAGCGTGCTAACAACTCTCCGGGTTATGTCGTACACACCGGCCCTTCTACGGATCTCCGAATATATTTTCACCACAAGCTTGAAATAAAAAGACAGAAATCATCTTCAAAGCTTTATTTTATATTTAAATAATAGATATTTATTCACATACAAACAGTGTTACAAATGTTACTACGAATACAAAACCTATATTCAGTCTTACATAAACAGGATGTTTCTGATAGAATTAAACTGGAATGAATAGTTTTAAAATATATAATTACAAGTTATGTTGTAAAAAAATTGCAACTACCTACCTAATAAAATCAATGATAGTAAAATATTATGTACAAAGAAAAGAAGACGTTTTTTTACAGAAGTTCATTTTACTCAGATGCAAACACGCCTGCAACGTCTGTTGAAGCCCTAGTTGATGACGTCATTCGCTTATAAGCTCGTAATAACTCGGAGCTGGTTTTAATAGCACGCTCTGAAGGAAATGGGGTGATAACAATTGTGCCCATTGCGTTTCGGGGCTCAATGTATAATCAGATTTCTTCTAGCTGTAACATTTACTAATTACAATGAGTTCAATAGTTTGTAAAGCATTGAGCATTGATGAAAGCGAATACATATCCGTGCCGTCACTCAAAGGGCCCGTTCGAAAATCAGCGTAAGTTCTGACATATTATTATGTTGAAACGGGTACCTATTTGCTGCAATCACTAAAATATTGAATTATTTTTGTATATATGTGTACTGTGATTGTGATTTCATTATGCGGCAATAAAGTATTTCTTTCTTTCTTTCTTAATATCAGCCATTAGGGGCGTAACCATTAGGTTTCGAACAAGACAGCTGCCATTGGTACCAACTCTACGTGCACAACTAAACTAAAAAATTGGTCAAGTGCGAGTCGGACTCACGCACGAAGGGTTCCGTACCATTATCTATGCAACATAAGGCAACGTTATTAGTATCGAGCAAGAAACGGTAAAAAAATCATGTTTGTTGTATGGGAGCCCCCCTTAAATATTTATTTTATTTTATTTTTAGTATTTGTTGTTATAGCGGCAATAGAAATACATCATCTGTGAAAATTTCAACTGTCTAGCTATCACCGTTCTTGAGATACTGGGTATGGAACCCTAAAAATCATGTTTGTTGTATGGGAGCCCCCCTTAAATATTTATTTTATTTTATTTTTAGTATTTGTTGTTATAGCGGCAATAGAAATACATCATCTGTGAAAATTTCAACTCTCTAGCTATCACCGTTCTTGAGATACAGCCTGGTGACAGACGGACGGACGGACGGACGGACGGACGGACGGACGGACGGACGGACGGACAGCGAAGTCTCAGTAATAGGGTCCCGTTTTTACCCTTTGGGTACGGAACCCTAAAAATAAATAAATATTCATGGACATTTCACACAACGTCCTCTGGTCCCAAGTTAAGCTTATATGCTTGTGTTATGGGTACCAGAATACGGATATAATACATATACCACTTTTCTTTTGTAAATACATACCTACTTATAATACATAGAAACACCCAGACGCAGTACAAACATTAAATTTGTATGACATTTATAAACATCACACAAATGATTGTCCCGAGCGGGAATCGAACCCGCGACCTCGTGAAGTCCGTTACATGAACCACTGTACCACGAAGCCCGTCAATGTGAAATGAATGTCAATGACCAAGTCAAAATGAAAATAAATACGGTGTATTTCGATTAATTAGCTATTTCCATGTGCACATTTTATCACATTTAAGAGGATACCAAAATAGCTTCGTGCATTTTTCTACGTACGAAGTGTTCATTGTTTCTTTAGATTGAATGGCTAGAGCTCTAATTTTTAAGTATATGTTTTTTCAATATATGATCTAGGATCGCATAAACTCAGAAACGTGATTGAAAAAAGTTTTCTCGATAGAAAATCTTAGCGAAACAACCTATCAAATTTTTTATTTTTTTCATTTGTTGGTCTATTATCGCGTATTAACTAATGAAATAACTTTAAAAACATAAGTAACTATGATATAAGAAACACGTAAATCAGAATTAAAATATATTTAGTAAAAATATCCCTAATTCTTCATTTTCTATACCTACTAGCTGTGTTAATATGTATATGTCGACGATAATATTGATGTAGGCCCTTAAATCATTAGTCTACAATACACAGATTTTCTAATAAATACGTTCAACTAACATCTCCGAATTGTGTTAGTTAGGTTTAGATATTCACGTAGAATCGGTACCATTTTGGGCGAATAAATATGTTTCGTGCACGACAGTCGCCATTATGGGCGTATCAAGTATGACAACCGCCGCCGCCGCGTATTTGAGCAATCTACGAGGCCAAAAGTATTTTTTTTAAGTTCAACGGATTTTAAAAAAATCCAGTACTAGTGGTAGCAGACATTTCAGAGTACAGTATTCACCCCATCCCACCTTTCCCCAGAGCACGCGTCACGAATACTTTCAGTCGGAATTCGATCGTTCAACTCGTTGTTTCTGTCAGTTCTCGGCGTTCGTAAAAATCAATAACTTTGCAGTTAAATATTTTATTAATTTACATTATTTTAGTAAACATTAGTGATGGATTCTAATACAGCATATAATTATATAGTATTACAATATACTTTTAAACAATTTCTGTCTTAGAATAATTGTATACACATTTTTTTAATGTATCAATAAATAAATAAATATTCACGGACATTTCACACAACGTCCTCTGGTCCCAAGCTAAGCTTATATGCTTGTGTTATGGGTACCAGAATACGGATATACTACATAAACTACTTTTCTTTTGTAAATACATACTTATAATACATAGAAAACACCCAGACGCATTACAAACATTTGTATGACATTTATGGATATCACACAAATGATTGTCACTAGCGGGAATCGAACCCGCGACCTCGTGATCGGCAGTCCACTACATAAACCACTCCACCACGAAGCCCGTCAGCCAATATATTATGGACAGATTAAAAAAAAACATTAGTAAATATTATATTTGTTATACTATTCTATTAGATCCTGTTGTCATTTATGATACAATCGAAAGTTTAGGGATTTGAGTAGCTATAAATTAAACAAACTGGCGCGGATAAGCGCGGGTTCATTATTTTTTGATACTTTAAACTTAGCTTGATTAAAATAAAAATAAAAAAAAAGATCATAGTTTATAGCATTCTAAACCAACTATGATTTCATGTTAGGTTCAGAAGGTACCTCGGGAGCAAGAATAGTGACACGTAAATACTTATTAAATCGTATGCAGAACTTTAATTTATCAAGATTTAGAAGATAAATGAGAATGAAATTCTTAAAGAAATGACCAGTACTCCGACACAGTGCTCTATAACCTCCTCCTTTTTTAAGTCGGTTAACCATTACGAAATATTTTTTTTTACACGCTTTATATTAGCTTCACTTGTATGTTTGTTTGTATGTTTGTAACCGACTCCTTTGGACGCTATTTTGACCCACTTTAAACGGTCAGATTCTATTCAAATTTTGCACACCTGTCAAAGACCGATGACAATGCAATAATTCGATTAAATAAAGCGTGTTATTTAGTTTTTTTAAACTAGGTATTTTTTTATTAGACATACGCTTTCGAGCAATTTTAGAACATAAAATAATTTTGGCCGCGTAGATTGTCTAAATACCCGTATGTGCGCCGTTAAAAACGCACCTATTGCGTTTTGAGCATGGCAGCTACCATTAAGGGCGTACCCATAAGGTTTTGAGCATTACAATCGACATAATGGGCATACTCATTGAAGTTTAATGAGATGGAAAATAGTAAATAAATTGACCATGTTTTTCTACACATCAAATTAATTATTTTCTTAAAAATTATATTGCACAATACTTATAAATGTTCTATTTCAAACAATAACAAAAGCATATTAATAAAATCAGTAATCTAGCAGAAACTATGCTTAATTTAGTGCTAGATGGCGCTGAGAGAAATCTCCATCAATATAAATAAAAAGATAATTTAAGGATTATTTTTGTTACTGCTACATATTATGAATAATAAATTCATTTAATATGGCCTTTTAAATAATTTCATTCAGGCAAAAATAAAGTAATTTATTAATTTTGCAATTGACTTGCTATGCTTTTACTTAATAAATTAAATTATAGTGGAAAAAGTGATTACCGCAAGCGGGACTTGAACTCGCGACCTCGGAATGCCGTTCCGTAGCTCTGCCAACTGAGCTTATTGCGGTCGTGCTAACAGTAAGCAATAAGCTCAGTTGGCAGAGCGCGAGTCCCGCTTGCCGTGATCACTTTTTCCACTACAATTTAATTTATTCAGACAAAAATAAGTTAAGTATTTAATAACTTGACATCTCAGTGCTACCGCCTAATAGTCTGCATTTTTTAAAACTTATTACAATGTATTTTCGCCATTTATCCCTTAATAAAAACATTTATATTAAAGCGTATAAATATACATGTTTAAGTTATACTTCTTTATCTTTAGCGTTTTCCTCCGTTTGTAGGTATTTTTTTAGTAACTGAAATCGCGCGCTTAGAAAATATGTACTCCTAATCACTTTACCCACAGAAGTACCAGAAGGTGAGTTGGCGTTTAAAATTGAGGACAAGTAAAGTTAGCCTGGGCTAACTTGAATTCATGGTCTAAAATGATATGGAACTACATATAATATAAGTGACATACTGTGACAGTAATTTTTGCCTAATTTTTGCAATCTGCAAACGTCACTTTTGAACACACTGATACAAGTATGGCATTTAAAATTAAGATCTGTTTTAATACACCATATTTAATTGACACCATTGTCAGTTTGTAGTGTTACGTTACTTGTCCTCAATTTTAAACGCCAACCCACCTTCTGGTACTTCTGTGTATACTCAGATGTCGTCGACGGTATACTCCAAAAGGTTCGAGTACGTAGCACTTAAAACCGTCGTGCATGTACGACTAGATGTATAAGTATGTTACGGGTTATGGAAAAACGCATTTCATTTGTGGTTGCCTTGCTTGTGGAATTTATCATAGTTACTGTAATATGACATTACATAATCTATGGTATTATATGATGTCTTGTCAACTCTTTCTTATCTTTTGTCTTTCTTCTGCCAACTTCTTGAGCGCAGCGGCATACTGTCTCTGTACATCGAGAAGTCTAGAATATTCATTATGCAATTCATTCTTCTGTTCTTTTTCACTTTTGTATTTCTCTTCAACTTTCTTCACAGTTTGGTTCACCCATTCAACTATTGATTCAAATTGTGTCATAAACTCTTCACGTTTACGTGTTGACGACATAGCTCTGAAACAATTTGAAAATAAATATTTATAGATAAGTAAATACCATGGTCCCAAATTAAGCTTACGTTTACGAATCTATACCTACTAATATTATAAAGTTGAAAAGTTATTTTGTTTGGCGCTAATCTCAGAAACAACTGCTCCGATTCTAAAAATTCTTTCAGTGTTGTCAGTCAGAAAGGCTATAGGCTACATAACATCACGCTACTACTGGGACAGAAGCATCAGCGAAAAATGTTTAAAAAAAAACTGGGAAGGTTTTCTAAATTTCACGCATACGAAATCGCAGGCAACAGCTAGTAACGAATAATTGCTCTATGTGTAAAACAAATTGAGTAAAACAATATTTTCTACTGCCTTCTTCACAGTCAGGTGACATCCCACCGTTGGGCACGAACCTCCCAAAATTTAACAGTAGTTAATAAATAATAATAAATATTCATGGACATTTCACACAACGTCCTCTGGTCCCAAGCTAAGCTTATGTACTTGTGTTATGGGTACCAGAATACGGATATAATACATAAACTACTTTTCTTTTGTAAATACATACTTATAATACACAGAAAACACCCAGACGTAGTACAAACATTTGTATGACATTAATGGATATCACACAAATGATTGTCCCAAGCGGGAATCGAACCCGCGACCTTGTGAACGGCAGTCCAGTACATGAACCACTACGCCACGAAGCCCGTCAAAAAGTAAAAACTCTGGGGAGAAATCGGATGGTAACACGTGTATTCTTAATCCGTTATTCCACGGACAAACCAAATAAAGTTTTAATAAACTTATGGTCTTATTCATAATGACTTATCGGAGGTTTAAAAGGAGATTTTATCGGAGAGATAAAAAGCATTTTATCGTAAAAAGACTATTATGAATAACAAGTTTTGACAATTTTCGCGAACCCATTTTAGCGAACTTTCAAACCTCCGATAAGTCATTATGAATAAGACCATTTAAATATAAAAAACTATCAAAAAACTTACTCATCATAGTTGTCTAAAATAGAGTTCAACAAACTTAATTCCTTCGAAGTATATAATTTAACCTCCAACAGTGTATTGTAGAATATATAATATTGTTTTGTTTCCTTGTGTTTTGATGCGACTGTAATTAAAAATAACACAAACATGAGTATTTAAAAAAAACTTTAACAGAGAACGAGAACAGAACAGGTTCAAATAAAATTACTTTGTACGGATTTATACGCGCATATTTGTTTTAAATTTTAGTTCGAGTTTTCAATTACCATGGGTATCATAAATATTAAAAATAAAATATAGCACCGCTTTTTTTTTATTTATCTTGTGGCTAATCAGGCTATTGTGATCGCCACTTTGTGAAATAAATCGGTTAGTATGAAGAAAGTTATCACGACAGCTCAGTGGTTAGTTAGAGCAATGGAACGATATTCCAAAGACTACAAACTCATGGTAGCCTTTTCTGCTACATTTGAATAGTAAAAACAACATTGCGCTAGATTTAAAACAAAACATTCGAGTCTAAATCTGTACAAAAGCAGGGGTATACTTAGCTATAAAACATCACGCTGCGACGAGAATGCTGCGAGAAGAATCAATCAGAAAAATGTTGCAAGACGGGGAAAATTTTCCAAATTCCACGCGTACGAAGTTGCCAGCAACAGCTAGTATGTTATATCTTTACTTCTTACAAAACAAAGTCGTAATTTTTGTATGTCCCTATGTGAGCTTATATCTTCAAAAATACGCAACGGATCTTGATGCGGTTTTTTTAAATAGATAGAATGGTTCAAGAGGATGGCTTTTTTTGCATAATTTGTTAGGGTTTGCTGTATATTGGATGAGATATGATTAAATTTGCCGAGAAACTCGGACGCGTGCGAGCTATAAATGAAAACGCTGCCTTATCTATGTGTGTTACAACAAGCTAATGTATAGAGGAATTGTTTGTTACCTATAGTTCTACAAAAAAGTCCGCGAGGGCAAACCCGCTGTACCCATAATAATATCGAAAAAATTATCAAATTCAATAGGGTGTTTTCAAAAGCTATTTATGTGTATATAGTAATCTTTTTTATCAAATTAAATACCTTAGTTAGCTTACACGTTTAATATTGATTATAACTGCTTTTTACAGCATGCAATTTAAATAAATATCTTAGGAGATATGACGAAAAAAGAATTACGCGCGACAAAATAAAATACTTAAACTGTTGGCCGAGCAACGCGAACGTTATTCGGTCTTCTATCCATACTCTATATTTGGATGTTTTGTTAATGTTGGATTGTATGAATGTAAGGATGTTTGTTGTTCTTTCACGTAAAAACTACTGGATGGATTTACATGAACCTTTCCTATATTTCACGCGTACGGAGTCGCGGGCAACAGCTAGTATATATGTATATACATTACCTTGATTATAAAGCTCTATAAATCTCTTTTCATATTGCAACAACTCCGCAGTACCGGGCACTTCATCAATAGCCGTACAATATCTCAGAACCTCACGATTTAATTTACCAAGTTCCAATCTTATATTTGTTATGTATGTTTGTAATTTCTCTTTTCTGTCGTTAAATTCTTTTAACTCGGCTGCAGATAGAGGCTGCTCTTCTATTTTTGTATTAGGGTCTTTGGTTATTCTAAAATATGCAAAGTTAAGGTAATATGATGTTTGCAAGTTTTTGGTAATCATGGTCTATAAGACTATTCTCAATTCAAGTGACATAGTAATTTTCGCAAACTACAAATATCACTATTACAAGCTATAATACAAGTATCTCATTGAGAAGAAGACACCTGTTTTACTAGACTATGGTGGTAATGAAATAAGGGCCACTAGGCGGCAGCACTGTGACGTCAGATCCAGAAACCTATCAAAGATGGATGTCAGAGCGCCTATAAATTCTTTAAGTCGTGTGTATTTTTTATGGCTATATTACTCTTCATTATACTGAAAAAAAAAATGTTTAAAAGACAGTTTTTACAATACATATTAAACATCATGTTATAGACATTACCTTAATTCTTCCTCCAGCTTACTATGTTCCTTTTTTCTATGTTGAATTATTTGCAACAGTTCATTCCTCTCACGCGCTAATTCTTTCAATGATTTGTAAAACTGTTTCGCATCCTTATCACTGGAATACAAAATGACGAAAACTATTATATTTTATTACTACCTGTTAGCCGTGATTCCGTACATATGGAATTTAAAAACTTTTAATGTGGTTTCGCTCCTATTGGTAGCAGCGTAATGTCATATAGTCTATAACCTTTCTCGATAAATGTAGTATCCAACACTGAAAGAATTTTTCAAATCAGACCAGTACATCCTGAGACCAGCACGTTCAAACATACAAACTCTTCAGCTTTATATTATTAGTCTAAACTAGTTGCTGTTCCGTGTGGTGACGGATTAATTAAGAATACAAGTGTCACCACCCCATGTGCTGTAAAAGTCAGCTAAGGGATATTGCACACAGATAACATCCTCTGTTAGAGACGGAAAACTCGAAAATAAACCCTGTGGCAATACGCCTGGTCAGCGCGGCACAGTAGACCATACTCCCTCCGAAAGTGGAGGAGGCCCGTGCCCAACAGTGGGACATAAATGGGCTGGAGAAGAAGAGAAGAAGTTGCTACCCATGATGATACACGAAATCAGGAATGAACGAATGACTACAAACTCCTTTCAACAAGCCCTTTTTTCGCGGTAAAAAATAATTTATGGCCATTCTCAGCTATTAGGCCATATAGTACGGGATCCTTCTGCAGAATTAGTACATTATACATTCATCACGTATCTGCTAAAAACCAGATTTTAACGCATATTTATGACTAGCTGTTGCCCGCGACTCCGTCCGCGTGGAATTTAGAAAATTTTCCCCGTTTTTGTAAAATTTTTCACTACTGCTTCGCTTCTACTGGTCGTAGTGTGATGTTAAATAGCCCAAAGCCTTCCTCGATAAATGCCCTAGCTAACACTGAAAGAATTTTTCTAATCGGCTCATAGATTCCTGAGATTAGCGCGTTCAAACAAACAAACAAACTCTTCAGCTTTATAATATTATATAGTAAATATAGATTAGGAGAATGTTTATCTACCAAGTTGCCTATCAAAATGTGGTCGCTAATATCTTTAATTTAATTATTGCTAATTTATTTTTCGGAAAAAATTACTCATTTAGTATCCGTAGGCACCACAAACGGCATATTAATATATCGAGAAATGGACAGATATATAAAGAAAAAAGACGAGCCGAAAAGAGACTGATATATATTAATATAACGAGATGTCTTAACTATTATATAAACTTATGACGTCACCAAAGAATACACCTGTCTCTTTCTCGCCTAGCCATTTCTCTATATACATCCGTCTCTTTCTCGATATATTAATATATATTAGTATGCCGTGTGTGACGCCCTTAATACGCGTATGAAATACATAGTACATCTATGGAAACTGTTATTTACCTGTAATCCTGCGAATTCATTAATTTATTACTAATTTTTTGTAACTTTGCTTGTATATGTGTGTATTGTATTTTAGCATTCTCTATTCTACTTTCATGGCTGTCTTTATACTCTTGTATATCCCTCTCCATTGCATCTATACTCTTAGTAAGTCTATTAACATCTTCAGAATATTTCTGTCTCTCGCTAGCCTCCAGTTCTTTTGATACTTCTCCGGTAAGTTCTGAATGTAATACAGCATAGTGTATTTTAGTATCAGCTTTATTTTCCTTGCAATCCTCATTGTTGACGTATATATGCGTCTAAAATAATGATAGAAATTACGTTATATAAAAATCTTTGAGATTATTAAGAAGATTTAGTCAAAACAGAAATATTTAATACTAGTTGTTGCCTACGAATTCGTAGGCGTGGAATTTTTAAAAACCAAACCTAAACAAATCATAAAAGAGTTCATCCTCCAGAACCACTCTTTCAATCAAAATCCGTTTGGTATTTTTGAAGATATAAGCTCACATAGACATACATATAAAAATACCGACTTTGTTTTATAATAAGCAAAGACTAGTTGTGGCCCAAGACTTCGTACGCATGGAATTTAGGAAACAAATGACACATATAAACCACTAACGCTGCGCACGCAACGAAAGCCTTTTAATATGTATAACTTTCTACGTTTTTTATAAAAAACTAGCTGATGCCCGCTACTCCGTACGCGTGGAATTTTAGATACCTACCTATATATTTTGTTTAAACCTTTTAAACCTTCCCTGGACTTTCACCAATATTTCAAGACCAAAATCACCAAAATCGGCCCAGCCTTTCTCGAGTTTTAGCGAGACTAACGAACAGCAATTGATTTTTATATATAAGACTAGCTGATGCCCGCTACTCCGTACGCGTGGAATTTTAGATCCCTATATATTTGGACCGTTTAAACCTTCCCTGGACTTTTACGAATATTTTAAGACCAAAATCACCAAAATCGGCCCAGACGTTCTCGAGTTTTAGCGAGACTAACGAACAGCAATTGATTTTTATATATAAGATTATGCCCGATGCTTCGCTCCTATTGGTCGCAGCGTGATGTTATATAGCCTAAAGACTTGCTCGATAAATGGACTATCCCACAGAAAAAGAGATTTTCAATTCGAACCAGGAGTTCCTGAGATTGGCGCGGTCAAACACACAAATCACGAATTCAGTTCTATAATAGATAACATGTTCATGATTTTTTTTTAAATATATCATGCAATCAGTCATCACGGACTATAAGCAGATGAGGTGAGTATTATTAGCGTTCAGGGCGCCACTCCCAGCAGAGCCAGTCCCTTCCTTCAAATGATCCTGTTTCAGGTAATCTACTCGTCAAAAATGTCTCGCCGTTTTTTAAGTCGACGTATTTGCTCAGGAATAGTAAGCTGACCCGCTAGCTGGTTCGGGTGCTGAGTTAGTCGTGATTTATATTAAAGCCCATAAGAAATGTTCATGAAATTATCTAAAAGTAAAAGAGCCGAGCTAAGGAAGACTAGGCGTTAATTAAAACAAAGATATGAAAACATTAAATTTCGATAAGCAAGTTGTTACTAGTTGTCGGAAGGTGTTGGTCATTCTATGATCGGCTCTCTGACTATGTCAACAGTAATGTTTTAATGTGAAAGAGTTTTCACTACCCCACTACCTGTGACTACTTACTTCTGTGGTAATTTCAGACGGATCTGCCAATGATTTTTCGTAATCATACTGAAAAAAAATTAACACTATTAAATACAGAAGAAAAATGGGAAAGTGACACTTGTGTTCTTTCTGTGGAGAAATGGACAAAAAGAATACAAGTGTCACCTCCACGTGTCTTGCCCGGGGGGTTCGTAAGAACCGACCGAGGGAACCACGTCGCATGACACCTGCGCACATACCCAAGGAGAGTTGACGTCAGACAGAAGGCCGATCCTAAAAGTCAGGCATATCTTATTGCAACATGACAAAACAACAATAATCATGTTGGACCAACCCTGAATAACGAGATAAGGGCAGGAGAAAAATGATGAGACGAAATATTCTCAATTCTTCATGCCATGTGGAGGTCGGTGTGTACACAATTTGACATGTGATTTGTCGAAAATACTGCCAAATTTTTCTTCCTTGCATTGAAATAGCAAAAGGAAACTAACTAAGTAACAAAGAAAATAAATAAATACCAAGAAATCCAGTCCATCATCTTTTTTGACGTCATTTTTGGTAGCCGATATATGCATTAACATTCGTTGATCGTATTCTGAGAGGGTAGCATTTACTTGCTCCAATTCATTGCCTGGTAGTCCACCTTTCCTCTTTCTAACCCGGCATGGCTTATATAAATTCTGAAAGATTTAAACGTAAAAAATCATTTTTAATCTGATTGATTTTAACAGAAAGCTACTTTAAATTGGCGATAGCTTCGGTTTCCGGACCAGTTACACACCGTCTTTTCTATGGAAATTATACGACCGCGTCATTGGGGTACCGGTGCCAAGGTAAGACACACCCGCCACCGCGACTACGTACGCGTGGAATTTAGAAAAATTTTCGTGTCCGTCAAATTTTTACTGATGTCTCGCTACTATAGGTCGCAGCGTGATGTTATATAGCATAGGTATAGCCTTCTTCGATAAATGTACTATCCACCACTGAAAGTATGTTTTGAATCAAACCAGTAGTTCTTGAGCTTAGCGCGATCAAATAAATGCTTCAGCTTTATAATCTTTACATATAAAAATTACGTTGTTTGTCCGCGATGGACTCCTAAACTATTGAACCGATTTTAAGTTTGTTTTGCACACCGTGTGCACTTCGACCCAACTTGAAAGATAGGATAGCTTCAGTTTATAGTCGCAATATAAATAAATAAATAAATAAATATTCTTTTATTGTAAATTATTTGTCTAACCCTGACATTTGTATAGCAAAACAACGTTTGCAGAGTCAGCTAGTATTAGTATACGTAGAACATCAGTCACTACGTACTCGAAAATTTCATGTTAAAAGCCCAATATACGCACATAGAGACGGCAGTATCTGTACACAATGAGAAAGTCTCTCTCATACATTTTTTAGTAGTGGTCACCTTATAATGGTACCGATTCTACATCCGCAACTAAACTTAACTAAAAAATTAAAACAATAAAAAAAACCTTTAGCGTATTTTGATTAATTGGCTATTTCTTTGCGAATTTTTAAATAATTAAAATCGTTAGTCTATAATAAACAGTTTTTATACTAATAAATGCTGTAGAGATGCGCTCTTTGAAAAGTATGTGCGGTGTGACTTTGAAAGATAGATTAAGAAATGAAGTTATAAGATGAGATGGATGGATGAGAGACGATTAACGAAAGGCATATACACGGTGGAGGTAAGTGGAAATGCTGGGAGAGGACACCCGAGAAAAATATACTCCGATGTCATCGCCGGCATACTTCAAAAGGGGCAAGTGCGTAGCACTTACAACCGTCGGGCATGTATGACCAGATGTACGAGTGTGGATGAAACCAAGGGAGTATGTTTCGTAGCAGATGGCGCTCTATAGTCTCTACCTACCCACATGGGAAAAAGGCGTAATGATGATGATGATGATTATACTAAGAAAGTTTAGTTAACATAGATGAAATGACACAATCAATTTTAGTATTTTGTTAAGTTTAGTTGTGTATGTAGAATTGATAGCAATGTCAACTCCTGTTGGGTTAATATTCTCAGGTTGCTAGCGACGCGCGACCGCGATCCATTTATTTTGTGTTGAAAATAAGAATCAATCCTTAGTGGGGCCCGACAACAGAAATTTTGTTGCCAAATTAGTAGGTAATTGCTAATTAATTTCGAAAACATTAAATTTACCTGCACCATGGCCAAATTTTTTAATAATTTTTCTTTTTGAATAAAACTAGCTCTGTCAGACTCAAATATGTGTCCTTTATCATATTGCATTACTGCAAACTTTCTTAATTCATCTTCCTTCACTTCTCTAAATTCACTTGAGTATTTTATAAGCCACAATATTAATGGATATATGTTGATGAAATCTAAACCTTGTATTTGATGTGGTTCTATTGTGTATGGACATTTCATTGATGGTAATACCTTTACTATTTTTTCAGTTAAAGCTCTGTAAAATAATGGACATATTTTTTTTTTTTATAAATATTCATGGACATTTCACACAACGTCCTCTGGTCCCAAGCTAAGCTTATTATGCTTGTGTTATGGGTACCAGAATACGGATAGAATACATATACTACTTTTCTTTTGTAAATACATACTTATAATACATAGTAAACACCCAGACGCAGTACAAACATTTGTATAACAGTTAAAAACATCACACAAATGATTGTCCTGACCGGGAATCGAACCCGAGACCTCGTGAATGGCAGTCCTCTATATGAACCACTCGACCAAGAGGCCTGTCATTACGTAGACAATTAAAATATATTTTACTCAAATTATTAATTCAAATTACAATTAACAAGGATAAATATATTATATTTATTTGTTATTTACATTTAAACGTCTTCTAAAGCATAGGTTAAACATAACATTAACATATCTTATGTGTAAATTTTTCATTCATTCAAAGAGACATTTATTCATTTCAAAATCTTAACACATCTCAATACTTACATTTTCTTTCCAATAGTGAGATTCTCTTCAAACAAAAGACTAACATCTACATCTATGTCACACAGCTCTATGCACCAGGTTAATCCTCCAACTATTTTGTCAAAAGCTGATAAGCCCTGCAGCTGAGCTCTGTAATATCCAGCTGCAACCAGTGCATCTGATATCTCGTGCCATTTTACTAATTGTTCAGCATCCTCGCGTACTTCTACCTGTAATTTCAAAGCCCAAAACTTTTATGAATGCTAAAAACCATATTTTATTAACTTGGTTTTAATGTTAACAATCTACAGAAAAGGTTGTAAACTAAATATGCCCAAACAACAATACCAAAGATTACAACTTACTGATATTGATTATGCTACTTTATAAATATGTTTTTTATGGGATGTACTTGTGCTGGTGTCAAATGCCTTCGTGTAACAAGGTTAAAAGATACTCCAAGATAATCTGTGGCAGTATTCCTAATGGTGGAAAGAAATATTTTCCTTACAACTTCCAACAAGCTAAATTAAAAAACTCGGTTTTGCTATTGATGTTGAAATTGTTGATTGATTGATGAAAAGTGTAATTTCACAGGTTTTTAATTGTGTTCCCTCTTCATCGATATATTGCTATATCTTATGGTTCTCATAACCAGTTATCATCAAGTAGGTAAATCAAGTATGTACAAGGGGTGGGTTCAATTTACACAGTGGATTGGCTTACCTCTTTTCCTTCGTGGTCTACACCGCTATAAATGTTCATCAAAGGCTTACTACGCGTAAAAATATTTTTTTGTTTTCCAGACATATTACAAATTTTTAAAATTACAATTATGTCTTAAACACAGGTCTTAAATAAATTTAAAAAAAAATACCCGATTTACCCTCAGCCGTGCCCTCAGCCTTGGAAACTTGCACACACACACACTATTTAGCCGCAATTAGACGTCATGACGTATGTCAAAAATACACTTAAATGTACGTACCCACACGTCAGACAGTGCCAGTTACGGCAGTTACCCTTACCATTCACAGCCCTGCATTGCATTCTGGATAGATGTGATCACGGGAAGTCATTCATTAATACATATATCGTTAAATTCATAGATCCTTTCCATACTCTAGCAATCTGCAAATGCAGATAAAATTGATGACTTTTTCTATGAGTTATACGCTCCACATAACCAAAGACAGAGACAGAATCACAAATAAGTAAGAATAAGCTGTCGGCCCACCGTGAATTCTCATATGCCCATTATTTCTTATTGCGGTTAAATTAGGCTCATAATTCTTCTAAAGGTCAAATTGTGCGTACCAATAAGCATCCAATCAACATCCAAATCCAATACAAAAAAGTTAAAAAATCATCCAAGATATGAAAGAAGATTAAGAAATAGTGGGATAAAGTTAAAGAGTCTACAATAAACGATTTACAAAATTATTTAACTCTAAAAACACGACCTTGCGATGAGCAGATTACCGAGCCTGTTTCGCTGTAAGTTATTTTTTTTCTCTTTCATTATTAATTTTTAACTAACCTCACAATAGTATAATAATACATCGGAAGAAATTAAATTTCAGAATTTATCGCCTTTCATTGTTAATTCATTGCCGTTTCAACATGAGTCAAAAAAAATCAAATAATGTTGTTAAATACGTTTCTGTCTTGCTGGATTGTGGAAAATACTCAGAAGCTTTAGCTGTGCCCAATGAAGAAGAATATGAAAACAGTTTTAAAGATAATTGCTGGGAAATAACTGCAGTACTTATTAGAAAAATTCAAGATCACACATGCATTACCAGACCATCTCTGTATCTCACATGTGAAAAATTGTTGTCCATTATTATTGAAAAATCTGCACCAGAAGAAGCACTTCTTGAATTTATTGAGCAAATCGAACTTGCTCAGAATGATGCTCAATTCGGCATTATTTTGCCACCACTAAAAGAAGTTTTAAAAATGTTGCCTACAAAAAGGAACAGATCACTGGAATGGTGTTTAAACTCAATTAGCACTTATATTGAAAGAATTCCTATAACAGAATATCCATTAGAGGAAAAAGAAAGAATGTTGTTAGATTGTGATATGAATTATAGACGAGTTAGAAATGTTTACAGTATACTACCCTCATTTTATAGATCTTTCTATATTTGCCTCAGTGCATCAGAAGATAGTGTTAGAACAAAGCAAATTATAACTGCATTTTTGATCAGTCTTCTTGGGAAGCCTTTGCTCTACATTGACCTGTGTCCTGATGAAAGCAGAGACAATGAAGTAGTAGATGTCTGTGGTCACATTATGAAAGACATTTGTTTTCTCGAAAAAAATGTGTTAAAATTTCTAGAAAATGTAGAAGTTTACTTCCGGGAACATACAAAAAATAGTTATGTAAAAGATACCAATGAAAATTCTTCTCCATATGATCATAGAGAAAAAATTAATATTACTACTATATCAGCATTGTTTTACACAATTTTCTCAGGGCACATAGATATACCAGATTCTGTAATTCCACAAGTATATAGCTTAAATTATCTTGTTACCACATTAATGATGTGTGCTGTTCATTTATTGAATTTTACTGAATATGGCCCATTAACTAAAGGGTTGGCCTTGGCTAAGGCAGTTTTATACCGTTGCCCTTCTAAACTGCCACAAAATCTTTTTTCACCACTTCATGTAGACATGTGTAAGGCATTAATGAATGTTTGCATATATTCAAACTACAAGTCATTAAGTAAACAAGCATTATCAAGTATTGGACTTCTTGTCAATAAGTTTGATTATAAGGGAAGATGTTTATTTGTTAAATATATAATTGAGAATTCTAATCACTCTGGCATGATTGGTTATGCTATAACTTTGTATAAGAGCTCTGTAGATAAGTCATTTCGTATGCCCATGTTGGACGAGTGCTTTAAAGGACCGCAACTTACAACTATGTTAAAAAAGATATGCTTCCTCCCACACGGTGCAGAGTCTGATCTAATGGAGTTAGCTGACCAAATAATAACAGCATTGAATTTCCTAAGATATTTAACTATCAAGGATTCCACTAATCGAAGTGGAATTTGTGACAACTTTTCATTTATTGAAAACGATTACCTTGCAAAATTGAGGGTAGGATTAAATATGTCTAAAGCTCATTATGAGATAAAATTAAAAGATATTGAAGAAGGCAAAGCTTTGCCTGAAGAAGAAGATAATGTCACAATAAATATTGGTGGTAACATATTAGACAAGATTCCGAGAGAGAACAAAAAGGAAATTTTATGTTCAGCTTTAAATACTTTCCATTTAATGGAAGGTCTTATAGCACGATTGTCTGAATGTATCAATATTCAAAAAATGCAGCAGTTGAAAATGAATTGTGATGACAAGTGAATCTAATAATTACTGTTAAAAATAAATTTTTATATTTGGGATGTGTGTTTATTTAAATTTTTTAGCCAAATATTAAAATAATATAATTTTTGACCTTATTTCTATTTAGCCACATTTTTTGTTAACAGCTTTGAGGAGTAGTCAAAGAATTATTGCTCCATTGACCATCGGTCCATCGGTTTGTGTCAATAAGCCATATGGATGTATCAGATATTATAGTCAAGATGGTAAAGCAGAAAAAGAAATGAGTTTACCCCCACCTGAGCATGATGATCACCAATATGAAGAAAATGTTAAGAACCAAATTTTATCAAAGGCTTTAGAGTTTGTACCAAAAAGTGGATGGTCTGTAGAATCGTTAAGTAGTGGAGCAAAAGCAGCTGGATATCCTACAATCACACACGGTTTATTCCCAAATGGTGGTGCAGATCTAGTTCATTATTTTAATATTAAAAGTAATGAGCGTTTAGTGGATTTGATGAAAACTGTAAGTGTTGATTTGAGAATGTTTACAAGTTTTGAAAATAAACATACTCTAATATTATTTTCGTCTTGCACAGTGGCCCAAAGAAGATGCCAAAGAATCTAAAGTACCAGTTCAATTTGTACAAAACGCGATAATGGCGAGACTGCTGATGATTGATCCTTATAAGTGAGTTCAGTTTTTCAAAATGGTTTCTTATTCATCTAAAATTAAGATTTGATCTCATATTTTTGTTCTAATTTTAGGAGCACTTGGCCTAAAGCAATGGCTCTTCAAGCACTTCCTAATAATGTTCCTAATTGCTTAGCAACACTGCTGTCACTAGTAGATGATATATGTTATCATTCAGGAGACCGAAGTGTAGATGTAAGTATACACCACAAATTAAGTCACATTGATTTTATGTTTTTGATGATTTGTGATCATCATCATCACATGTTTTGTTGTTAATAATTTAATGTTATTAAATATTTCCTTTAGAATTAAATATCTGAGATTTTGAGGTCTCACGTCATGTGGCGTCCTTTATGGGATGGATGGGTCTATAAAAGAGATTAAGGATTATTTTCTGAGATTAAGGAGAGTATTCTAATGTTCGTAATTTAAATTTTAGTTCAACTGGTACGCACGCCGTATAGGTTTGGCAGGTATATATAAAGCTGCAGAACTTTATTATTTGACGGACACCACGCCTGAACATGTTAGCACAAGAAACTTCGTTATGTCGCGCATTCGCGATGCCCAACTAATCCAATCTGCATTGAATTTAACTCCAGTAGCTGCTGCTCCACAAACTTTGACTGCTGCATTTGCAACGGTAAAATTAATATTAAATTAAAACTAGCTGACCCAGCAAACGTTGTTTTGCCATACAAATGTCGGGGCTGGACCACCCTTAACATTTAGGGGGATGAAAAATAGATGTTGTCCCATTCTCAGACCTAACGGATATGTACACAAAATTTCACAAAACTCGGTCAAGCCATTTCGGAGGAGTATAATTACAAACACTGTGACAGGAGAATTTTATATATTAGATAAATAAATAAATACTTATGGACATTTCACACAACGTCATCTGGTCTTAAACTAAGCTTATATGCTTGTGTTATGGGTACCAGAATACATAAACTACTTTTCTTTTGTACAAATATCTATATGAAAATTATAAATATCACACAAATGATTGTCTCGAGCGCGGATCAAACCCGCGACCTTCTGATCGGCAACCCGTTACATGAACCACTTAACCACGACTCTCGTCTTCTATCTATAATTCTATTAAACTTGTTATTGTATGTCCTACAAACTACAAAAAGCCTGGATCGATTTTTATAGTCTCCAGGTTTGTCTATATTGAAATGTTTCATAGCCAATTGTTCTCTTTTCTCAAAATTATTAATCAGATTGTGGTAAAACTTAGTAAACAGAAATCTATCAAGAGTATTTGAATCTAAATATTTCGTTATGTATTGTATTTATTAGCTGATTAATGGCCTTATTCATAATGACTTATCGGAGGTTTACACGGAGATTTTATCGGAGATAAAAAACGTTTTAGCGTAAAAAGACTTGAAGAATAACAAGTTTTGACAATTTTCGTGAACCGATTTTAGCGAACTTTTAAACCTCCGATAAGTCATTATGAATAAGACCATTAGTCTAAAAAGTTAGTAATCAAATAGTGGGTATATTTATAATTTAAACTAGTTACTTGTAATTTACGTAAATAAAACCGTTAAAATATGTTCTCCTTTTTACAGGCTAAGAATATTCTTGGAATAAATACACTCAAGTAATATAAAGATTTATTAAGCAAATACCTGTGTTGATTATATTAAGTTCCCAGACAAACTAAACAGTATCAATTTATTTTAAGTTCCTGGTATTAAATATTTTATTTTAAATTATAATGTGGTCTTTTTATAATATCTTCATAATTTTTATATTAAAAACTAGCTGACCCGGCAAACGTTGTTTTGCCATACAAAAAAAAGTTTGAAAAATAGATGTTGGCCGATTCTCAGACCTACTGAATATGAATGTAAAATTTGATAAGAATCGGTCAAGCCGTTTCGGAGGAGTACGGTAACTAACACTGTGACACGTGAATTTTTATATTAAAAATATAGACGTATATAAAATTTACAAACATATTATTTTGATAAAACTTTGTTTTTCTTAATTGTTTTAACACTGATTATTAGACATTTTTACAAAAAAGAAATACAATTTTTTTTTAATCTACCTACATCATTTTTTTTTTCTGCTATGCATCTGCATCTGCATTCAGAAATACATATTTAAAAACTACATAAGAGATCAAAGAAAAACAGAGTTTTATATGTGGCAGTCTCTTCAAATGTAAATATCCTTACAATAAACATATATGCTATGTATACTGAAGGCACAACTGTTTTAGCTATGATGATACAATGTAGTCACTGCCTGTTGAAACATAAGATATTAAGTTTGAGGGTAATGGTAACTTGTTCCATACATTAGCTGATACAGTTTGTCTGATGACAAACCTGCATATCATTTGTAAGGAGTCCAACTTGGCAAACCTAAAACAAATAAGATAGTGTTTAATTAAGATCTGAGAACTAGACATAGCTGTGTATTTGTGGGTAGTAATAATAAATCAAGAATAATGTGGGTACTTGTAAGTTTACATATTGATTTTACTTATTTATTCACAATGCATTCATTGCATGTATGAATTGGTCTTTGACTTAAGTGCATATTATTTATGTAACAATGTGGGAGTTTCACTGCGACAACGGAACAATAATGCTTGGATGATACAATGGAAGTGTGGCCAGCTGTGTTAAAGTATCTAGATTAATTGACTGGCCCTAAGATGAGATAATGTAAATCATCAGGTTCAATGAATGTTTAGTATTTATAATTACCTGTTTAGTGGTCTTGCTAATTTTACTGGCATTTCAAAAAGATTTGACTTGACATCTACAGCTGCACAGTGTTCAGATATACGATTTGCTGGCACAAATGTTTCATTATTTAAAGAAAACAATCCATTAGCATGCCGAAGGCGAGCGTGAAGTGTTCTACCCACGCATCGAAATGATACACATAGTATATGTCGAGAATCACACGAATCTCTTACTAGGAATACATTGTCATGTTGCCCTGCAAGCAACTCTTCTGCCTCACTTGAAGTAATACCACCCCAGTACCAGCCGTGTCTGTAAAATCAACATAAATACTTTAAATAGTTAGATAACAAAATTAGGTGAGAATCATACCCACTGCAAGCACTGTTAGCTAGTTCTGTAATGAAAAATCATTCCTATACAGGACTAAAATACCTCTGAAATTATTCACTTTGGGCAACTATAGCTTACTTTGATAATTGACAATATATGGCGCATGTTTCTGGAGAAGCGTGTTGGTGATGTCCCCGAAGAACGGAATGTCCATCTGAATGTTGACAGGTTAGTGCTTGTTTGTTTATATGTGTATCTTTCTTTGACTCATATCCATTTGAAATATTCTTCTTTTCTGACGAAGTAGATGCATCGCCACGTTTATTAAGGCTACACAAATGCTCGCTACCATTATTTTTATTACTAAAATATCTCTGCAATGACCGTACATTTCCAGTTACAAAAAATTTGTTTTTCCAAAACTTTAAAAATTTGTTTGTGTTTATAGGTTTGCGATCTGGTAAGAACACTCCATTTACATTATCTATATTGTTAAAATCTCTTTTGTTATCAACAGTCCTTGGTAAATGTTTACATTCCAGAGGCTTTAACCACTTACGCAGGCAACCTGTAGCCAGCCATTTGCGACGATTACAATGTGTGCATCTTTCGTAGCTTTTATTCATAGTTAGTGAAGTCTTGGCCTTCTGTATTTACTCTTGTTACGATATCAGTGTTTATATTATGTAGATATTCAATATAATTTAAATTGGCAAACACTCGAAGGCGGCCTTGGTATATTTCCAGCACAGAACAGAGTAATAATCAAAGAGTATAACTTGCATGGAGACTAGAAGAAAGGAGGAATATCTCAGTATAAAAAGTGTCCGCTGAAAGGCAGCAAATTAAGGTGGCGCCATAGTAGCAAGTAGAAGAATTTTAAAAAGAGCGCCACAAATTATTAGAAAGGAAAGAAAAACTTCCGCTTTGTTACAGCGCAGTTTTTTAAATTATTATATTGTATAGACAAACATGACTATGAAATAAATTTAAATTATTATTATAATTATACGGTGTTTTTAAGTACCCCAAATATTTGTAAATAGAAAATAGTATTAAAGAATTACCGCAACAGTAGCACACTTCACTCTGCTTATAACTGCTACATTCATATCATTCATCTTGCTACACTAGCGCTATTTCGGTGAGTGTTATTTGCTGTTTACAAGTGGACACTGGACTGATCCCCCATGATATTCCTCCTTACTTCTAGTCTCCATGACTACTTCTATAGAGTGGAGAATGTGTTCCTCAGTCTATGGATTACACTAGACTACTCTGTGGTAGTGTTGCAAACTTATTTGATTTCCACTAAAACTGGTAGATTCAACTTCCAAACTAAAATCATAATGTTCTATAGTAATATAATAGCGCTGTGTTTTGATTCCTAAAGTTGTTAGTAAATTATAATATATAACTATTATGGTACTCAAAATATCCACATGAAATATTCTCATTATCACTGCTTTAAAGCCACTTTAACTTTAATAAAGAGAAATTGGAATTTTACTTTCTTTAACTTTTTTAGGTGTCATTGATACGAGTATAGGTATGTGGGATTATTGTAACACAGCAAACGTCAGCTTAGATTTCCAAAACATATAATGTAATGAAATATTTTGTATTATTATTATTACACATTGGCACAGCGTTATTTTACTGAAATCTTAATATTTTATTATAGAGCCTTAGACATTTAACATGTTTAATGGGTTTTCTTGGTTTGCCATTAAAAACCGGTCAAGTGTGGAGATGCAGTTGGACTTGCTCACGGGGAGTTCCGTACCGTAGCGTTATTATCATGATACATATTCCCGACTCCAAATAACGGGATGGGTTCAGGAGAACGGTAGTGATGAGTAATAACATCAACTGAAATCAGCTCTTTAGGTATCACCACTCCAGTGATGTAGCCTGATAAATGACGGATGGATAGCGGACATTTTTGTGCAAAATCCTATAAAAGTTAGTTACTTAGGCATAATTTTTATTTTTGAATTTGTTATTAGGATTATTTTATTTACATGAGTAAAATTTGGTGGAAATACCGTCTTATGTAGTAGCAACACTAGTTTGTGGCTGTGTCTGTGGCTCTGAGACCACCTTTTTATTTCTGATATTGTTGTGGTATAATTATTTTGTGTCAATAAATCGAATTAAAATTCTATTGGAAATGTTTTTATATGAATTGTGTAGTCATTAGTATAAATCAGTGTACATTTCAAAATGTTATATCTATTATGGAAATAGTTGAATTTAAAAATATTTACATTTTGTGGGAGTAATGACATTAAAGAAAATTGCGAAAATGTCAACAAAATCGCAAATATCCACAGAATTAAGTGGTGAGTCTTATAATTATTATGATTAGAATTTAGATGTTACACTAAATTTACTTTATGTACAATACAACGGTTCATGTTGTATTTATGGAAGTAAATCTGAATTAAACTTATTTTTTATTTTATTTTTTTACAGATAGCATTAGCAATATCTTGGGCAAAAATGTTAAGATTTTATATAAATCCCTTATTCGAATGGAATCGAGAGGCGATAAGGTGGATAACAGAGTATTGGTAAGTGTACTCCTTATGATTTACTTGTGGGTAAGGTCATGCAGTTGTCATAAAATAATATTATAATGTTTTGTTTAAATAAAATCTGTTTAAATTAGACATAAATAATTACAAAATATACATAGAAAACTAAATCATGCAATGTGATATTCATAGCTTACATATAATATTTTTTATTATGGTCTGAAGTTTTCCTTGTTAAACTAATAATGTAGGACAGCAAATTAAATGTCTGTATTGTAGTAAAGTGATTATTAAAAAAAATATATATTCCTTTTTAAACATTATTTGCAGCTAAGTGTAGGTATAATATTGATGATAATGGGTGTTAATAACAATGCCTAATTTATAAGAAAATTTATCCTTCCTGTCTTAAAATTATATCAAACATTTCCATTTATTTTATTTGCTTAATACATTGTCTATGTGATTTTTTTTTAATTATTACACATTACAATAAATTTAAGGATGTGTGTATATTATTTTTTTTTACATTTCATGTAAGTTACAATATGTGTATAGGTGGGCTTAATGTAGAAGGCATTTTGTCAGTAAAAGGGTAAAAAAAAAAAATTTAAAGTAAGAAGCACAAGTGCTTTGTTTACAATTTTATCAGCAAAAAGGTGCACTATGTTGGTTACAACATATTGATTCATTAATCAATTGATAAATTGTATGAGTCATGTAGGTGGAACATTGGCTCGTAACTCCATGTAATGGCATCAACTGCATATCTTTATGGATAACAATAAACATTGTGATATTTTAGATACAATGACTAAGCCTACTGAATGGGTTTTGTTAGTTGATTCTTTATTAGTTTATCGAAGGTATTTTAAGTTCTTAATTTTTATCTTTACTTATTATAAAAAATGACATTATTTTTGTGTGTCCCTGTGATTGTATATCTTTAAAACTATGTCTGCTTTTGGATGTGGTTTTTTTATAGATAGAGTGATTCAAGAGTATGGGTTTTTGTGTAATTTGTTTAAGCTTGTATATATTTCAAATTTTACGCGTACGAAGTTGCGGGCGATAGCTAGTAATATAAAAAATGTGAAATTAATGTCTGTCTGTCAATCTGTCACTCTAAAACTTCTGACCTGATTTAAATAAAGTTTTGTAACAAATAGCTTGGAAGTTGGGAAAAAACATAAGCTTACTTTTAAATTGGCAAAAGGTGAAGTTCCACAAATTCGAAATCTTGGGGCAACATTTCTGGGTTTGCTATTACTTTGTCTTGTTTCAACTAGCTTTTCTAGATCTAAAGCATATACAGTAGAATCCGCTTACTATGATTCCGCCTATATTGACGAAGCGGTTATTATGACGTAATTACTTGTATGTGAAAAAATAGTTATAAAGGCTCATATTTTTCGTACCGAAAGTACTACTGGTATAAAACTCGTAATAAACCAGATATTAAATAATTGATATTTATTACAGGTTGTCACAGCTTACAGAATATTCATTACTACAGCAAAAGTTCCAACTAGGGTAAGTCTAGATATATTGCCTTATAGGTTTTTGTTGTATTATTAACGTTATAATGTCATCACGGTTGTCACCAGGGAGGAAGTTTGGAGGTGCAATGCCTCACCATTGCAATGCAATGCTTTTTCTGCCACTTACTACATAGATAATGGGCGTGACATTATGTATAGGTTCAATATGATCATGGGTTGATAAAAAATGAGCAAGGGTTTATAATAAATGATCATAGATTCTCTCTCTCTCTCTCTCTCTCCAGCCCATTAACATCCCACTGTTGAGCATGGGCCTCCTCCACTTTGGGAGGGATTATGGTCCACTGTGCCGCGCTGACCAGGCGTGTTGGCACAGGGTTTATTTTCGAGATTTCCCTCTCTCACAGAGGATGTTATCAGTGTGCAATATCCCTTAGCTGACTTTTTTTTCTCTTTATTTGTTTAGGAGCTTTTAGTCCTTAGCTGACTTTTACAGCACCCTTGGGAGGAGATGGGGTGGTGACACTTGTATTCTTAATCCGTCACCACACGGAGGATTAATCTCTCTCCAGCCCATTTACGTCCCACTGTTGGGCACGGGCCTCCTCCACTTTGGATTATGGTCTACTGTGCCGCGCTGACCAGGCATTTTGGCACAGGGTTTACTTTTGAGTTTTCCGTGTCACAGAGGATGTCATCTGTATAAAATATTCCTTAGCTGGCTTTTACAGCACCTCGGGGAAGAGATGGAGTGGTGAGACTTGTATTCTTAGTCCGTCACCACACGGACGTACGTCACCACACGTAGGATTAATCACTCGCCCAAAATGTATCGAAATAATACAAAAATCTCAATTTTTCATTTTCTGGCACTTACTACATAGATAAAAGGCGTAAGAGCGTAACCAGGGGAGGCTTGGAGGTTTAATCACTCACCCAAAATATGTCAAAAATAATCATGGGTTAATAATAAATGATCATGGGTTAATACTAAATAATCATGGGTTAATACTAAATAATCATGGATTTATCATTATCTGATGTATTTTAGGTTGACAATGGATTTCACCTGATGGAAATCGAAGCTCTGGAGAGCAAAAAAGCTAATCACCTGTCCATTACATTAATACATGAACACAAACCTGTGTCTATACTCATAGGTAAGTTATTATTGAAAGGATACTTCATTTTTTAAAAACATTTTTGCTACCGATGTTGGTACATTATTATTGCGATTGAAATAACTATAAAGATAAACGATTAGAATATACATATTTCGAAACTTGAGAATTTTGTGTTATCATATCTCGTAATCAAATCACTATCATTCATTTTTGAGCATTCCGCGAAAATAGGCTTACTACCTATACTAATAAACTAAGAATGCCACTGTATAAAAAAAAATAACAATACGATTGCATTAGAAATCCAGACGTTATCTCTACTTATTATAAAAAAAGTCGTTGTTTTTGTATGTATGTCCTTAAGTAAGCTTATATCTTTGAAACTACGAAACTGACTTTGATGCGTTTTTTTTTAATAGAGTGGTTCAAAAGAATGGATTTTTTGTATCATTTTTTTCTAAATTCTACGCGTACGAAGTTGCGGGCAACAGCTACTGAATAATATAACCAAGGCACATAATAATTTATTATAAAGATTGCTGAATAAATTCTATCTTTATTGTTTGCTAAGAAATTCCCTGCATACTGATTTATAAACAAAACATTTTTTACTATTCTTATTGTTACCTCGCAGTGTGGTGTAATTATTAGATAATTGTTTAACCTTTACTTTAGTATTGTTTGTTGATTACTTGTAGTTAGTCTATACTTGTAAAAAGTCAGATTTTGTTCTTGACACGGTTTTATTAAATACCTATCTTCTATGCCCCATAGCAGGAGTGGCCAACAAGTCGATCGCGCGACCATTTTTGGTCGATCACTCGCAAGTTCCATGAAGGGACGCATGCAATGCCAAATGTTTCTAGTACTTGATACAGGGATGAACATGTACGCAGCTCATGCTTCGAGTAGGGATACGTTCAGCGTGACCTCTTTTAGTAGTTTTCTACTATTTTCAAGAGTGCACGGTGGTATAAAAGCCCATTGCATAAACGTCCCCCTTCTTACCTAAGAAATAGATTGTACGCGGCTCAATTTTAAAATAAAAAGTAGATCTTATGTTCACAAAATTTGGCCACACCCGAAATAGGACCCGGGAGTGGGATTTATGCTGAAAAAAACTAACCCAATCTAGCCTAGCTGCGACATAAGTTGGCTCTATAACGATTATGAGGAAATTTATGCCCAGGCGATGTAGGTTCTTTATTTTTAGCAGACCATCCAGTTTTTGTTTGTTTCTTTGTCTATTAAATTCTATTTCAGGGCGCTGCATGCTGGTTCATTCTATACCACGCAATTTAATACATTTTAATTAATTACCTTCTCAACGCCTAAAAGTACCAATATTAAACACGCTACTCTATAGTCATCTACTCTATTTTTATTTGCTTTTTTACCAGACTTTTCGGACCATAAATATCGTACCATTAAACAAGGGTCACATAGGCTTCCTATAAACTGACCTGTTATACCAAACTAACCAATGTTGATTACTAAAACCCAAAAACGTTTACTAGTTTTCCGTATTATGACGTAAGCCGACAGCCACGGGTTTTTGGTCCATTTTACATTTGGGCTAAGCGTTAGGTGGTACGCAATACCACTAATTTAAATTTTAAACCCATGAACGTTGTCTAATATCGAATTATTAAAATTTTAACGCAATATAAACTCGGAGCTATGTATAGTACTTTCAAATGGTATTTGTAACTTATTTTCCGAGTTCCGTAACTTCTAAAACGAAAAAGATAGTCACAAACTACTTGAAAATTATTTTACATATATTTTGAAAGTGCTTCTATAATTAATAGGGTTTCTGAAACCCTAAACAATAAACGTGACAGTTAATCTTTGGTTCTAATTATGTTACAGAGTTTCTAAACACTAAATTAAATCTAGTATCCCTTAAAATCCTTGTAGAATTCTGCTCCTACGTATCTGACCGGGCCAGGATATACATGATCAATTTATAGCTATACTTGTAAGCGCTTACTAATTCGTGATTCACGGCCTTTTAAGTTGCTTAAGTGAGTTTTTATTGGCCAATATGCGTAGATATTCAGAACCGGATTAAAATTCGGAGGCAAACTTTAGGCGTACCTCATATGAGGTCTTCTTTAAGTAATGGTGTGCATAGCAAATAACGGCATTTTTTGCAACTTCTAGCAAAATAATGCTATTAACGTCTGTATATAAAAAACGGAAAATAAGAGTCTTTATTACGACTTTGTGGCTTTCACTCTATTTTACTATCTAAGTTATGAGTTATATTCGTAAATTATAAACAAAAAAAAAGAAAATAATAAATTACGAATTAAGAATCAACAGACAATAAAGAATCCTCACTTTCGCGTGGTTGAGAACCTTACCAATATACGATGGTTGATCATAATTATTAGATATATTAATTTTATGCCTATATATATTCGAGAATAATAAACAAACTGTTATAAAAAGGAAACAAAATCTCGAGCTGGCCGAACTGTGTACCCGGACAATATTATCCCTATGAGTAATCGTCTAGCTAGCCACCCATAATAATCGAACATACAAAATTGATCATACCGTTTTATTCCCAAACTCGCCGGACAATTGGCGCAGTAATTTAAACCGGACGACTCATTTTTGCTCCTTACATACATACCTACTACTGCTACTAGGAATAAAGTGTTGTTATCGCTATGTATAACGTCCATTTGTAGAATTCAGTAGTTCAAAAGCTATCAACCTTCTTGGGGATCTAAAGGAAACGAATACGTTATTTTTGTTAATTATATAAATAAACGTCCTAAATTCGAATTGAAACCGCGACCTCACGGAAGTTCACATCAATACCGATGACATGAGGCCCGTGTTGTGGTTTTATTGAGGAAAGCTTATTACCAGTAAATTAAAAACAATCCTGGTGGAATAACTTAATAATGAATGAGATTGATCTGATGTTTTGATTTTTCTATTTTATAGTTGTTTTTTATTACAGGTGAAGAAGGGACGTCTGAGGGACTGTTAAATATAATGCATGCACTCTCTATGGCGTTCGACGACTTGTTTCCAAACGTGCCCATGGTCGACATAATACCTAAGGTTTGTTATAAATCGATAACCTTTTAGCAATATTACAAAAATAATTTAGATGCACATGTTACCCTAAAACAACTAGGTAACTAAATAAATCTCCGTCTGGTGACGGATTAAGAATACAAGTGTCACCACCCCTACTCCTCCCAAGGGTGCTGTAAAAGTCAGCTAAGGGATATTGTACACAGATAACAGCCTCTGTGAGAGACGGAAAACTTGAAAATAAACCCTGTGCCAACACGCCTGGTCAGCGCGGCACAGTAGATCATAATCCCTCCCAAAGTGGAGGAGGCACGTGCTCACCAGTGGGACTTAAATGGCTGGAGAGAGAACTAAATAAAATGCAACAGATTTGCTGATGTCTTCGCTTCCTTTGGATCTGTAGACCTATATGTGTGTAATTGTATCCTTGGACATAATGTTTATGCCAGGGTATCTGTGTTATATTATTGTGAGAATATGTCTAATATTAGTATTTTATTCATAATATTTCATAAAGACCCTTGTTTATTACAACAAGTCGATGATATTTTCATTCATGAACTAATTTAGCTAACTGTCGCGTCAGCTAATGCGTTTATAGAACAGAATTATTAACTGTATGAACTCTGACTCATCGGACACTCACACTTGATTGAAATTATAAAAACACAATTTCCATTTTTGAATGAACTGAGTTCACGAGTTTTATTCATAATTCCATAATATTGGTGGTTTTGCGGTTTTCTGATCATGTGGCTTTATTATTTATTAGTTGACTCGTAATTATGATTCATATTAAGTGACATTCATGTTTTTAATGCTGTTGCGCAGCAGTTTTCTACTTTCTGAGTTATTTGGTTTTTCTACACGGCCTATATACGTCCCACTGTTTCATTCGCTGTGTGAAATGTCCTGAATATTTATTTATACACGCCCCTTCTAGAAAGGAACTATATTTAGTCGCGTTTATCTCGATGACCAAACGTGATTGTATAAGCCTATAGCGTTTAATTCTGTTTCGATATTATCTGCTTCGATTATTCCTTCTCTATAATTATCATCATTATCGTACCATAACACCTTTCCCCCGGTTGGTAGACAGAGACTAGAACTTCATCTGCAACGATTCAAACACACTTTCTTGTTGGCTATAATTACATAGATGTTTTGCTCTTTCTCAGGATATAAAACCCTTCTTGACTGTAGCTCAACCACCGGATAGTTATATGTTTGTTTAGGTCAATATTTAGTAGCCGTAATACGACATTATTTAAAGGGGTCATAGAATGCGCTAATTGCTGTGTAAACTCACTATAAACGTGGTAGCTGGACAGGTCAACTGAATTAAATATTAATTGAAACAATATTTGTCGCCGGGCGTGAGCATTTACTGTTACTGTGTAATATGCTGTTCTGTCAATTGGTTTATTAAACTTTTTACTGTAGTTTATGCACCTAAAAAGCTATGTTTTCGAATAGCGATAATTGGCATTGTTCATATTTTTTTAAACTCTTAATTCAAAAACCATTTTGGGAAATAGAGTTTCTGATCATGATCCATTAGTTTTTTTCGGAAAATTTGATATATTAACGATTATTTTTCCAAAAAAGCAAATGATCTCTATTTGCCCTTGAAATGAAGGACTTAAAATATTAAGACGTTCTGAGGGATATACTACTCTGTGGTGGAATTGAAATTGGTCTATTATATCAACTTGGCAACTTTGAAAAGATGTATTGCAATCTGTCTTAAGTCTATCAGGAAAAATCAATACACAGATTGCGTACAACGATGACGTCACAACATTTAAAATAATATCTTTAAGTATTTTTAAAAAATTCTTTATAGTGAATATTTCAATAATATTGAAATTAGTTGCTTAAAATAGTCTATATTTTCTAAAAAAAATATAAAAACAGCAGGTCAAAAATTATGAACAATTGTAGTGGGCAGGCGAATGCCTGCCGTACAAAATCGCGTGCTGTAACTCATACAAGAAGTTTAATGTTCGGTAGTGAACAGAGAAAGATTGATGGATGGATGAATATGGTACCTATATTTAAATATGACAAGCAGTAAGCAAAAGTTCTTAAACTAGTGTGATAAAGGTTTTGAATTGAATGAAAAGCAACCTAGTCATCAATCTTTACTTATTATAAAACAAAGTCGTTATTTTTGTATGTATGTCCCTATTTGAGCTTATATTTGCCAAGACGGATTTTGATGTGGTTTCTTTTAATAGATAGAGTGATTCAAGAGGATGGCTTTTTTGTATAATTTGTCAAGGTGTACTTTCTAAATTAAACGCGTACGAAGTTGCGGGCAAAAGCTAGTAACAAATAAAAATTGGTCAAGTGCGAGTTGGACTCGCGCACGAAGGGTTCTGTACCATTATCTATGCAACATAAGGCAACGTTATTAGTATCGAGCAAGAAACGGTAAAAAAATCATGTTTGTGGTATGGGAGCCCCCCTTAAATATTTATTTTATTTTATTTTTAGTATTTGTTGTTATAGCGGCAATAGAAATACATCATCTGTGAAAATTTCAACTGTCTAGCTATCATCGTTCTTGAGATACAGCCTGGTGATAGACGGACGGACAGACGGACAGCGAAGTCTCAGTAATAGGGTCCCGTTTTTACCCTTTGGGTACGGAACCCTAAAACAAGTGTAAAAAGCAACAGTCATTGTAATTGACACTTGCGACATATTTATATAAGTTTTCCTTAACTAGTATCATCCTGTGACCTCGAGGTATTCGAAACGTGTTGTTATAAAATATAACATAGCGATAGAGTGCCTTATATAGTAACTATAGAGTATAGCCTAATTAATTTATAAACTATAGGCTATACGCCTATAGTTTATAAATTAATTTTAATTTAATTTTGTTACATGTTCTATGTCATGTTGGATAGGCAATTAGGTTTATACTGGCCTTAGTTGGCTCGGCGTATCCATTCTGCGTTTGTAAATATCTTTCCATACTTAAACATTATTATTAAATCAACTCACACCCAATTTCGCTTTGGAAAAGGCATGTTCAACATTCTGCTGCAAACGTATTATGAAGAAGTAAGGTATTCCAAATTTTGCTTGCCGAGTCGCGATCTCTATACAATTCAACTCATCTATTCCATCAGGGTTTTTTCGCCATATATTTTTCGTGAACCCGTTGCCACTTGCCATAGTTAGGCTTAAGGCACATACCATAGCCAGTCAAGTTAGGGTGGAATACTAAAAAACAGTCTATGGCCACTTCGGCGAAATTACAAAATCTATATTATTATTTTAAAACTGAAGTGTTGGTTTGTTAGAAGGAGCTTATTTCAAGAACTACTGATTCGAATTGAAAAACGAATTGAAACTTTTTGTGTTGGATAGTTTTTGTATAGATAGATTTATCGAGGAAATCTTTAGGCTATATAACATCACGCTGCGACCAATAGGAGCGAAGCAATAGTGAAAAAGTTGCAAAAGCGGGGAAAATGGTTGATATTTGGGGGCTTCCGTTGCCAGCGCTGCCTGAGCGGTTTATATGGTGTCATTTGTTCTCAAAATTGCACGCGTAACGGCAAGTTATTTATATTATGTTTTCCTCTTGCAGTTACACTTACCATTCCCAGTGCCTCAAGTGTGCGGTACTAGAAAACATTCGACCTGCGGTGACTTCTCCAATCAGTACGCGGCTATGTGTGATCTCTGTCAAACACCGTTCAGGTATAGTTACTTATATTAAAAAAATATTTGTACTTCACGAGTTACGCGTAGCCACGATTTAGTTTCGGTGAAGGTTTGCAATCTTCGTTTCATTTGGAGATATGAGTTTTAAACAAAATAAATATTTTATGACTTCGCTCATGCTACGCAAACTTTTTGTAAACTATTCTTTTTTCTTAGAATCAATTTTCGTTGAGATCGAAATTTTTTTCCCAATAAATACGATTAGAGAATTTATATAAAATAATTTAATTTTTTGGTAACATATCCGTTGCACTATTCTTTATAACAGTATAATACATTCAATGTCGTCCCTGTGGTCACGTTTTGTATTCATAGCGCGTCGTTTGTGATACGAACTGTCCATTTGTATAAATTAACTGACGTGTATATACTTGTAATACATATTCGTAAACAGACTGTAAAGATTAGTCATTATGTGCTTTCCAAATAACAATGTGCATAAAATACTTCTAACGTCTATCAGTCACTGATTGTAAACTGCTAATAGGTAATGAGTGAGCTGGATTGTTTTATAAGGGAAGTCAGTAATAAATAATTGCTGAGAATTATTGACGAGCCTTGTGGCTGAGTGGTTCATGTAACAGACTGCCGATCACGAAGTCGCGGGTTCGATTCCCGCTGGGGACAATCATTTGTGTATTATTATAAAACTGTAATACAAATGTTTGTACTGCGTCTGGGTGTTTCTATGTACCTATTATAAGTACCTATGTATTTACAAAAAGAAAAACAGTTTATGTATTCTAACCGTATTCTGGTATCCATAACACAATCTTATAAGCTTAGCTTTGGACCAGGGGATGTTGTGTGAAATGTGCATAAATATTTATTATATTGACTATGTGCCTATTTGGATAGGTTGCCAGCCAGTCAGTTAAAACAAAGGATATTTATCTTTATAATTGCAGAGCTGAAGTGGCTTGGGATATCGATACGATATACTTAGCCCACGATTTAAGAATGCTGCATCTAAAAGATTTTGACCATTTGGATCAGAGGTAATTATTTGAGACTTGTTTTACGCGATATGACAAAATGATAACAGAGATTAACACAGATACTATAGTGCTTGGAAGGCTATGCACGCGCGTAGTATACATTTTCTTGGCAACCTTTGTGTTCAGGACAATGTGGAAATAAACGCTATGCCAACACGCCTGGTCAGCCTGGCATAGTAGTCCATAATACCTCCCCAAAGTGAAGGAGGCCCGTTCCCAACAGTGGGACGTTAATGGGCTGAAGAGAGTTAAGAATTTAAGTAATTACGTATTTGTAAGGTATATTACAAGGGTGGATAGCTATTACATTATCTTAACATGCTTTATATATAGTTTCTTCTCCTTTATCTTAGTAGGGTCATTCAGTCTTACATTAGGGTGTCCTTTACCTCGAGGGAGTATAGAAACCTATATCTTTCCGAAATACCTCTAGTTAGTACTATTTCCGAGTGGTGACAGATTATTAATACAAGTGTCACCACCCCATCTCCTCCCAAGGGTGCTGTAAAAGTCAGCTAAGGGATATTGCACACAGATAACATCCTCTGTGAGAGACGGAAAATTCGAAAATAAACCCTGTGGCAATACGCCTGGTCAGCGCGGCACAGTAGACCATAATCCCTCCCAAAGTGAAGAAGGCCTGTGCCCAACAGTGGGACGTAAATGGGCTGGAGAGAGAGAGTACTATACTAATGTATTACAAAATTTGTTCAGAGACTTGATACCCCTGGTGATGGCATTACAACACAACGCTTGGTTCGAGGGTGTGTGCGGGGACGGTGTACGTGCGGGGGGCGAGGCGTGGGAGAGTGTGTGTCGCGTGGTGCGCGGGGCCCGCCCCTCGCCCGCCCGCCTCTCGTGGAGGGCGGCCGCGCTGCGACACGACCACGCGGCGCGACTGGGACACGCCCTGGCGCGGGCCAGACACGCCCCCAACATGCATACTCTTGATCTGTCACAGAACCACATCGAGGATAAAGGTAAAGAAAATAAAAACTGTATAAAAGTTTATTTATTAATTTTTGCAATTGACTTGCAATGGTTTTTACTTATTAAAAATTATAGTGGAAAAAATGAGATCAAATGGGAGAGCAACGTAACGGTACGGTATTTTGAGGTCGTGGGTTCAAGTCCCGCTCATGGTTATCATTTTTCCACTATAATTTAGTTTAATAAATGTATAAAAGTTGTTTCATGGGCCTAATCAACATTCAGGTTAGACGGGTATTTGTAAAAAATGCACTAAGTAATATATTTTATATGGATAGTAACCATGTACTGAGATTTTTGCTCTGAACCTTCAAATAGAGAGAAGAATAAGAATTCCTTTGGCATTAAGTCTGTGGTGTCGCATTTACGTATACGCTTACGTGCACGTATACGTGTTGTACCTGGCCTAATGTGTCTGGTCAGGTACAAAACGTATGCACGTTAGGTGTGCCTAAGCACTTAGTACGAGGTTTTTCACTAAGTAATAATAATAATTGTATGGAATTGAAACGCAGCTGGGGGCATCAATTGGTACTGCCTCATCTCCATACAATTTCACGTTAACTATGACAAGTACATCGTCGTTACGTGATTAAAAGTCTTTCTAAGGCATCAGATCTTTAACATAATATATGTAATGAGCAAATAATGTTGATATATTCGTCCCTTGATACCAAATTACTAACAGGGAAACTAGATTACTGTATTACATATTTTTGTTCTAGGTGCTATTAGTATATTGAGCGGTTTGGCGAACAATCCAAATGGGTTAAGACACATAGCTCTATCACAGTGCGGTGTGACCGGCAAGACTGTGATGCATCTAGCGACCATATTGAATGATAACCCGTGCCATCTATCTACACTGTCACACTTGGATCTCTCATATAACAATCTTAAAGATGATGTACATGTGAGTATTTGTGGTTACTAAGGTTATTGTTGTACCTATATTTACTTTTTGGACCACTTAAAAGGAAATATAAATATTCTCTAACACTTGCGCTCTATCTCTAACGCTTTCTAAAATTCGTTTAAATAAAATTTTTTTTTACGAATTTAGACGAGTGTAGGTTTTTCAAATGTTAGCCTAACTTTTCAGAGACTTTGCAGCCACCATGGTCAGGATGTAAGGAAATAGATATAAAATTTTGTAATATTTTGTTTCAGAATTTATACAACTTTCTCGCACAACCAAACGTTTTAACACATCTAAATTTGAATAACACGGAGACTACCTTAGAAAATGTAAGTAACAAACACTATCCTTAATTTATTTTCATTGTTTTAATTTAGTTGCTATGTATTTATTTGTTACGTGTTTTAGATGTGGGGTGCACTTCTCCGAGGTTGTGCGGCTCGTCTAAGTACATTATACGTGTCTCGCAACCCGTGGTCTGCTGCCAGAAGACCCAAAGACCCGCCGCCTTCATTCAGACAGTTCTTCACCGCGTGCCTGGCGCTCACTGATCTTGACTTGTCATATTGTAAAATGCCACCGGATGCACTCAAGTGAGGCTTTTTTTTTCAATCTTTTATTACCTTCATTCGAATCTATATGTAACGGAATATCTATGTAACGGAATCTGAAAATACGATTCACTTGGAAAAAGTTATATTGATCTGTAAATACATCCCGTTACGGAGATGGTCTACGACATTTGCGGGCTAATAACAAAAAATAATTACGAAATATTTTAGCACTTAAAAAGCATTGCTTAGAAATGTACCCTTGCAACTTCTAAGGGTGACTTAATTATTGCGTCAGTGTTGGCTATATCGACTAGAATGACTTAATTGTTGCTATTTAAGGCTTACTAAAATGTTTCATAATAGACAGATGGAAAACAATAATGTCATTGTTCTCTAAAAATGTTTTATAAACACAAATTAGACAAGTTATTGCCAGAAGCTATTTAATTGTAGCATTAGATAGGCATTCTTATTTCGTGCTCGGATCTGGATAGTGCTTAAATATATTGTGTATTCAACAAAGGCAGTCAACAGACACGTCAATAATTAGCCATGCGGAAAAAGTAGGTATAAACATTATTTAAATCAATTTCGAATTCGAAAAAAGCTAATGGGTTAGGTTCAGAAACTCTATTCCCCGAAATGGTTTTCGAATTATTAGTTTAAAAAAATAATATGAACAATGCCAATTAACAAGTTTAGAGACATCTATTGTGTTATCTTTTGTAGTTCGTGTGAATGAGAGAAATTCTTTACGTCCCAAATTGTATTGTGCGAAAAACTAAACATCGCTGCGCTTCTCTCTCTCGTGTAGTCAGTGCCTAAGTAGGCTTGGATCAAACCGAAAAAAATTATTCAGCTTTTAAATTCGTATTAAATGATATTCTATAACATTTGTTTACAGGAGTTTATTACTCGGTTTGGCTTGCAATGAGAGTGCGACGGGTGTAAAATTGAACTTGTCCGGAGTACTGTCTTCGTCACAAGCGGCTCACGTTCTCGAATCCTGTATACACGGCGTGCGATGTTTACAATCATTAGACTTGTCTGATAACAGTAAGTTATTGTATTAGATCCTTAGACCATTAGGCCAACAGGAGCTAGTATTGTCAGATAACCTTTGATGAAAAAAACTATCACTTATAAGGAAACTCCACTTGAAAACGGTACGAGAACAATGATCTTACTTTTTGTGTACGGATGCACGCTGTCATCTCTTAGTGTGCGTGAAGCGATTTTGAACAGGGCGTGAAATTATGTTATAGAGTTTGTGTGCGTTACCTCTGTACCCACCAATGTGGTAGTATATTTGACATAAGAAACATTGTGTAGAGCTGCTCCTGTTGGTTTGATTCTCTAAGTCTAGTTCTGATATGAATAGACATACATTAAACATATTTATTTAATATTTTTCAGGTATGGAATTTGAGTTATCAGGAATAGTGAGAGCAATAGGCAAAAATCATTCCATCACACATTTATCTCTAAGTAAACTAACTGGGAAACGATCATATGCGCCACCTTTAATACAGGTAATTTATCATAATATACATACATCTTACATATACTATCATCTACCTTATATGTCTCCAAGGGGGTAGTCAGTGGTATATTAGTATCTAGATTTCTATTATTTTCTCAAACTATACCACTTTGATTTAATGCACGTTTTTGGGTACATGTGTATTTTTTCCCAGTGGAATGTCTGAGGATTAACTTTACTTATAAATGAAATACAATAAATTAAATACACTTCTAAGTGTATTTAAGTTTGCTCTAATTATCATAAAACTTAAACTTATACCACTCTATGAGACTATAGCGTTCTGTAACTGAAAGTAGTTTTATCATCGGAAAATTAATTCTGAAGATTACCCCCTACATATACATACATATTACAAACTAGCCCGTCTTCGCACGGGTAAAACTAATTTTATAGCATTTCTTTTTCATACATATTAGATATTACATTTTTGAAGTTGAATACATTAACAAATCAAATTATGGTGGAAAAAATTGACTGCCGCAAGCATATATAAACATATAAACAAAAAATATATAAACTCAGTCGAGTGACAAATGTGGTGGTTAAATTGAATGTTGCTAGCACGACCGCAATAAGCTCAGTTGGAAAGAGCTTCGGAACGGTATTCCGAGGTCGTGGGTTCAAGTCCCGCTTGCGGCAGTCAATTTTTTTCACCATAATTTGATTTGTTACGTAAGGCATAGCATGTCAATTACAAAATCAATAAATTTCTTGATTATATTACATTGTTAAGTTTCCTATTTTATTCTAGTAAATATTTATAGCCTATGTTACTTAGGGATAATGGGGTATTCTAATGCTGAAAGCATTATCGAAATCTAGTAGTTTTTGAGTTTATTCTTTACACAGATACAAAAAATACAATGTTTCTTCATTATATTATATCTACACAGATTTTACCTCTTTATAATACATATAAGCAAGTGTAATTGATAGTCAATTTGTTTTCTAGGCGTTAGTACATGTTCTACAAGAACCGGACACTGCATTGACATCATTGGATCTTAGTGATTGTAAACTAAAGGTAAGTCTCTTCTTCTTTCACTGTTGGGAACGGGCCTCCTCCACTTTGGGAGGGATTATGGTCTGTGCCGCGCTGACCAGGCGTGTTGGCACAGGGTTTATTTTCGAGTTTTACGTTGCTCACTGAAGATGTTATCTGCGTGCAATATCCCATGTTATGATAATGTATTTAATTAATTAAAATGCCCTAATATTATATTGATTGTATTTTTTTAGTCTCCCTATTTCAAACGACAAGCTTAAACAATATTCTCTAACACTTGCGCGACTCAACTTTCAACTAAAAATGAAATTTAGTCTGGCGTTCGGGAGATTTTTCAACGGGCTAAATTTAAATATACTCGACCGGATGCGAAATAAAACGAAAACTAAAAAAACATTTTTTTTTTAAATCATTCTTTTCCTACCCTTCGTCGGGATAGCTGTCCGCCAGTAAGACTAGGGGAAAACATCTTGCCACAAAAGGATTGCGTAAAGTACCTGGGCTTTCACATTGACCGCCGTCTGACTTGGAGACAGCATATCAAGGCAAAAAGAGAGGAAATCTCAATTCGACACAGAAATCTTTACTGGATGTTGGGACGAAACTCAAGACTCTCAATAGATAATAAGTTGCTAATATACTAATATAATCTGGATGTATGGCATTCAGTTGTGGGGCTCTGCAAAAGACTCCAATATAAATGTCATACAGAGAGCGCAGAACAAGATATTGAGATCCATAGCAAATGCACCTTGGTATGTTACAAATGCCGAAATTCATCAGTACTTGTCAGTGAAAACTGTGAAGGAAGAAATACGAAATGCCTCTGAGAAATACACAAATAGGCTAAATAGTCACCCAAATGAATTGGCCCGACAGTTGACCATAAAGGATTATACCAACCGGCTCAAACGACTTGATATCGTGGGGCTACAAAATCGACAGTAGCATCAAGCTATGATAGCGAGTAGTTGCTCTCAATGGAGGGCACACTCCACATGCGAACATTCCTACACCACATCTGCTCATAGTTTAAGGACTGATTGCACGATTTAAATAAGAACAAAAAAAAAATCATTCTTTTCCAACTGAGCTATCGTGGTAGCTAACATCTACTGTTTTGGTGAATCTGTGAGGTGTGAGATTAAACATAGGTAACTAATTATAAATAATAGGTCTAAATAAAAGGTCTCACCCGTGACCATGGTGACTGCAAAGTCTCCGAAACGTCGGGCCAAAATTTAAAACAAATATACGCGTCTAAATCCGTAAAAAGTAGTTTTATTTAAACAGATGAGTCGCGCAAGTGTTAGAAAATAATAGGTCTATTTATTAATTTACTTCAATTGTGATATATTTTCTAGGGTGACTTATACGGTCTGCTGAATGCATTAGGAGGCGCCAGACGGCTCCGTACATTAGACGTGGGTGGTAATTTAGCTGGAGATGCGGGTGCGAGACTTCTGGCGAAAGCTTTACAATGTAATTGTACATTACAGACGCTATACATTGATCGAAATGCCTTCAGTTTGCAAGGTTAGTAGTATATTTGTAATTATATGATACCTTTACTCTTCGTAAGCCTCGAATTTTTAATACTGGCGTAATAATATAGCTTATGACCTAATGGCAATCACGGAGATTGTTACCCCCTCTTTACTTATGATGTAGTTAAATATGATGTTTTCTACAGGTTTAACAGACATAGCTACTGCTCTCCGTCGGTCGGTGAGCGTGAAGCGTGTTGAATTCCCAGGGTGCGATGCTGCGGCCGGAGGACGTGGCGCCAGTGAAAGAGTCGCCACACTATGGCGAGATTTGCACGAAAGGTATTTATTAAACAAAAAGACTAAAATATGTCACTTTAGTAGGTTAACTTACAGTTGCCGAGGGAGCCAAGTCTGCTATTAAAATATTGTCACTTATTGCATAATGGCGAATTTTATCAAATTTGGTAGTCTACTCTTAATTTTTTGTCACAAATGCTGACCGACTGCCAATCACGAGGTCGCGGGTTCGATTCCCGCTTGGGACAATCATTTGTGGGATATCCATAAATGTCATACAAATGTTTGTCTGGGTGTTTTCTATGTATTATAAGTATGTATTTACAAAAGAAAAGTAGTATATGTAGTCTATCCGTATCTGGTACCTACCCATAATACAAGCATAGAAATATAGCTTACTTTGGGACCAGAGGACGTTGGGTGAAATGTCTTGAATATTTATTTATTATTATAAAGGACATGTAGATCCAATACCTATATCTAAATTCTGCTATCTATCCACCCGCATTTTTCCGTCCACTGCTGGATAAAGACCTCCTCCCTGGAACGCCACGACGCGCGGTCGTGCGCTATCTGCATCCAGTGGCTCCTGGCACATTTGACGATGTCGTCAGTCCATCTAAAGTCTAAGGGATAAATAAATAGTAAATAATCCTTACTTCCTTACTAATTTATAAATGTGAAATGGATTTGATGGCGTAATGTAAATTTATTATATTTATTTTTACGATTTAAAAAACTACAAAGTCATCTAGCGAGTGGTAAACTTCTGTCCGTTAAGGTTTATTATGCCAAATATCACCCAAGTAGAAACCAATGTACATTTGAGTGGAGCGAGATTGGAACTAGTACAGTCAACTATATTTTTAGGAATCACTATTGATTCGAAATTACACAAATTGAAAAAATGTCTGGCAAACTTAGCTCTGCGGCATATGCGGTGAAAATAATTAGAAGACTTACGGATGTAGATACGGCTAGAATGGTTTACTTTCGTTATTGTCACAGTGTAATGTGCTATGGAATTCTTCTTTGGGGAAGCTGTGCGGACATTAATCGGATATTTGTGCTCCAGAAACGCGCTGTTAGAGCTATATATAACCTAGGTCCTCGGGATTCTCTAAGGGAGAAATTCAAAGACATAAATATTTTAACGGTCGCTTCGCAATATACAGGATGTGTCGTAAAATGGTGGTCCAACGCTAAGGTGGTTATAGTTCAAGTATTCACCTATCATATAAAAAAAAAATTAACCATTTTTAGCCATTGGTTTCGGAAAAATGATTTTTTTTATTTTTTTGTAAAAAATCTATAAATATTTTATAAATGAGAATGTAACTTCGACAAATGACATTATTTTTTGAGTGTGTTTTTTGTGTTGTACGAGCGAGTACTAGCACTAGCACATGCATTTTCGTTTTTTCACGTAAACCCCAAAAATAAACCAAAAAATTAAAAAAAATAAAATTAATTTTTCGTTTTTAACAAATCATGCATTTTAGATGTGAGTAGTGTAAAAAAAAAATTGCTATTAATTGTTAATTTTTTTTATATGATAGGTGAATACTTGAACTATAACCACCTTAGCGTTGGACCACCATTTACGCCACACCCTGTATATATGAAAATTTATTGTATGTTCATAAAAATATTCATATATTTTACAAAAAAAAGCGACCACCATAATGTTAATACAAGGCATAAACACAATCTTGTAATGCATGTAACCCGTCTCCACAAAATATGTAACTCTTTCATGGGTCATTGTATACGATTTTATAATAAACTCCCTATTGATGTAAGAGAATTTAATAATTCTAAATTTAAAAAATTCAATAAAACTAAATTATGTAAAATGGCGTATTATAAAATTTCTGATTATAGTAAAGATGATAAAGCTTGGGAGTAAGTTGCTCTGGAGCAATACATATGTTCCGAAAAGATCTAAGGAAACGAAAAAAATGTTGTTTGAGACTATTATGCAACTGAGTAAGTGCCTACAAATTAACATACAGCAATCTGATGTCCGTGAGGTATCACGCATGCCATCGAAGAAAGAAAGTGAGTTCTCGACATTGCGAGTTGAATTCTGTAATACTCTAACCAGCACAACTTTTCTACTGGCAGCTAAGGAATATAACAAGCTAAACATAAATAACAAACTAAATGCTACAGACATCGGTATGGAGAAAAATAGTCCTATTTTTATTGGCGAGCAGCTGACTGCTCATACTAAACGACTCTTTTATTTGGCACGTAACTTCGCAAAGTCAAATCACTACAAATACTGCTGGACTACTAATGGCCGTGTTCTAGTGAAGAAAGAACCTAACAGTTTAACTATCGTAATAACAACTGAACAACAACTAAATGAACTGTCTACAACAAAAAATGCATGACTATACTATTATTTTTATTATTATTATATTTGTTATAGCATTGCTTCAATAATTTATAATATGATTAATGTTACTTATTCTGCCTCTAATTTAAATAATGTTTACGATCTAGTTATTAAAACCCAAATTCACAAATTTTACACTTTTTATACACAGAACCATACACAACAAGTAAATTACAACGAATCTGAGCGGATAACAATTCCTACAAATTTATACCAAAATTTTAAAACTTATTTCAAATTGCCTAACTCGTACTATACCACCCAGCTTGTTTATTACCTTATACTTCAAATATGTTCAATAATGTTAATGATTTAATTGAAAGTGTTGACAAATTTTCTGTATCAGAAGCATATGTATGTACACCAGAACTCACTCACACATTTATCAAAGATACAAACACATACCTTAAGATCCTTACTCAAAATATTAGATCTTTAAATTGCAACTACGCGAACCTATTAGTGCTGCTGCACCGTATCTCGGTTAAGTGCGACGTTATTGTCCTGACCGAGTGCTGGCTCGCTTGTTCTAGTAACCTGAGCATTCCTAATTTGGATGGTTACACTGTATTTACTACAACGAAGCACATAAATCAGAGTGATGGTGTAGTAGCATATGTTAAGTCAGACATTTTATGCTCTTCTGAAGAAATCGAATTTGGCTTGTCGGCTTCAGGTCTTGTTTTGAAATTAGGTAGTAATACCGCAATCCTATGTATATACCGTTCACCTTCTAGTGATAATATTTCCACGTTTCTCATGACACTTGGTTCTATTCTTTCTAAGCTAAGCAGTTACAAATCCACTATTATAACAGGTGATATTAATATTGACATTCAGCCGGATACCACTGACACACGCTCACACGAATACCTCAACACCTTGGCTTACTATGGCTTTCTCCCCTCACACACACTTCCTACCAGAGGCACCAATTGTTTAGATCACACATTTTTACACACTAAGTCTAAAACAGTGACACTTATTTACAATACCACAGTAACTGATCACGGTTCATCGTTAATAGCAATTAAATTTAAGGAACCCTATATTCGTCCTCAGAAAGTTATATCCAAAATTAATTATCACGCCCTTGATACATCTATGAATAATGTGGACTTCAGTCACCTTTACTCTTATTCAGATCCCAATGATGCTATAAATGAATTTATAAGAATATCTCAAACTTCTATTGCAGCGTGTACATCTAGTATCAAAATTCCAGCACGAAAAGTAATTCTAAAACCCTGGATTACACCCGGCCTTCTGCGGTGTATACGTAATCGGGACAATCTATACAAAAAAACTAAACAATTCCCTGAGGATGACACTCATAAGATCACCTACAAGCGATACAGAAATTTTTGCACTACTCTACTTCGTAAATTAAAAAGGCAATTTGACTCTCAAGAACTGAATAAATCTAGTAACAATCCTAAGAAGCTCTGGGAAACCATTAAATCCATAACAAACACCACAAAATCAAAAATATCGTCTTCTCCACTTTTACTACATAAACCCTCCCCCCTGGACTCGTGTAACGCAATTAATGAGTTTTTTATAAATATTGGCAAAAAATTAGCTAACAGCATTGACTCTAAACATAATACTCAAACTCCTCCTCTCTTTCCAATAAATTCTTCTCAAAACCCAAATTCCTTCGTTTTAGAACCAACAGATACAGCTGAAGTATCGTCAACTATCAAATCGTTAAGGCACAACGCCGCAATCGGGTGGGACAATATATCTACTACGTACCTACAACGTTACTCTCGTACTCTTGCACCTGTTTTGACTCACATATTTAATCTTTGTTTCGAAATAGCAGTCTTCCCCACATCCCTAAAAAAAGCTATCATCCATCCAATCTTTAAGGGTGGAGATAAGAACCTCCCTAACAACTATCGCCCTATAGCTATCCTTACTTCTTTATCTAAGATTCTTGAACATTTAATTAACAAACGCCTTAAGAATTACCTTGAACACCATAACCTTCTATCACCACAACAATTCGGTTTTCGCAGCAAGAAATCAACAGCTGATGCAGTCCATGAACTTATAAACACTGTCACTGACAAACTTAATGAAAACAAGAAAGTCGTGACAGTATTCATGGATCTTGCAAAAGCCTTCGATACGGTTCCTCTTCATTTACTTCTGAGAAAATTGGAGAATGTGGGAATAAGAGGCCATGCCCTCGAACTTTTCAAGAATTACCTATCAGACCGAACTCAGTATATCTTAATAGATAATTTTGTTAGTGATGAGGCGTCTATTGAATACGGAGTGCCGCAGGGGAGTATCCTGGGGCCTACACTCTTTTTAGTGTTCATAAACGACCTCTGCAACCTTAACATCCCTAATGCTAAAATTGTGACCTACGCTGATGATACAACTATTACCTTTATTGTCGATACCTGGCTAGATCTCCAATTGATTGCTCAAAACGGCTTCACCACAGCTCTATCCTGGCTTTCAACTCATGCACTAACTTTAAACACCACTAAAACTAACTTCATAAACTTTACAATCTCTTCCAAATCGCAACCAATAAACAACCTATCAATTAAAGCTCATTCTTGCACTACGCCATCGGCTCTTGACTGTGACTGCCCTTGCATACTAGCTGTTAACGAAGCAAAATATTTAGGCGTCATGCTAGACCAACACCTAACTTTCAGACCACACATCAGCGCCCTAACTGGACGTATAAGAAAGCTTATTTTTATATTCAAAATACTTCGGCATGTAGCATCCCAAAAAATAATTCGCACAATCTACTTCGCCATAAGCCAATCCTTACTTACCTACTGTATCTCCTGCTGGGGAGGTGCAGCAAAATCTTACCTAATGCCACTTGAAATTGCACACAGAGCTATTCTGAAAGTTTCATTGTTTAAACCTATTCTATTCCCTACTAATGAAATCTATAGCATTTGGAAGGTATTAAACGTAAGACAACAATATATCCTGCATGTGACTCTTCTGCAACACCGTAAAACACCATTCCAGATATTAACAAAAAGACGAAGAGACAAGATTTGCTCTATACCAACTATCTGTACTTCCTTTATTAAAAAATTCTTTATATACAATGGTCCATTTCTTTACAACAGTTTAAACGCACTATGCCCTATATATGGTCTAACATACTTCAATTGCAAAAAAGCTTTACGCACTGCACTTCTTAAACTCACGTATGACGAAACCGAGAAATTATATAAAAATGATCAGGGTCATCCTTACTCACCGCTCTCATCCCCATTCATATTACCCTCATAATCACAGTCGCACATAAACTCACATACTAACGGACGTTATACACACCTTCTGCAAACTCCACCACATACACATACCCACACGCTCGCTCACACACACAAACACACGCTTTGAAATTATTGGTAGGTACTTATGTAATGAAACAAAAATTGTATCAAATATGATTTATTTCTAGGTGATAACTTGTGTACATTGTGTAAACCATTACTATAATTTTATTATTATGTCCTACTATACACAATGGGGCTTAACTGAGTCTCCTAAACACAGGCTATCTTTAGCCTATATGGGAGATCAGTGCATACTTTGCTAGATAGTCGAATGTTTAAAATGTAATAAGTTAAATGTAATATTCTTACTGTGAATTTAGCTTAAATGTAAGTGTATTAAAATATAATCTAGATAAAATGTAACCAAATGTTAATTAAATAAATAAATAAATAAATATTCTATATTGTAAAGTTTTATTAGCATTGTAAGTATAATTGACATTTAATTAAAAAAATATTGATTTGATTAAAAGCTCTGCTGAGTTTCTTACGCCGGTTGTTCTCAGCAGATTGCGTCCTGAACCGGTGGTAGGGAAAAAAATATGGACATGTCATAAGCACATAATTTTTCAGAAAAATTGTGTCTATTTGATTAAATGATTTTTCATTTCATTTGTTTCTAAATTTTACGCGTACGAAGTCGCAGGCAGCAGCTAGTAAATAATAAATGTACTAAAGTAACAATGAGAGTGTGTTTGTTTGTTCAGGTTATGTGAGAACAGTCAGCCAGCGCCAGTACACGCGTTACGTGCACTAGCTCTGGAACGTGCGTGGTCTGGCGGTGAGGCGGCCGCCGCACTCGCCGCGCACGCCGCCGCCGCGTTGCCGCCACCGCCGCTACCTGCCGCACTTGAGCGAGCCGCCGCCGCTGCGCATCATCTACTGCATCAATACCTACAAGTATGCTCTTGCTCTTAGCTTCCTAGATACCTACTGAAGTCCCCGCCATGAAAAGCTATATGGCTTTTCGTCGTCGCTACAGTTCAATAAACAACAAATAATCCTAAATTGAATCAACTTTAGGTTAAATAAAACCACTTTTTACGCGTGTATTTGTTTTAAATTTTAGCCCGACGTTTCGGAGACTTTGCAGTCACCATGGTCACGGGTGAGACGATTTAAAACAAATGCACGCGTTTAAATCTGTAAAAAGTGGTTTTATTTAAACAAATCAGTCGCGCAAGTGTTAGAACTTTAGGTTACCTTCTTTTTACCCAAACGTTGCAAAAAAAAATGTACTGCGCTGACCCCAAATAATTTGGGATAAGGTCAGAAAGAAGAAGAAGAGTTGCAAATATCGCGGTGGCGTGGCGGTGGCTTAACGTAAACTACGTATTCGAATACGTTACAAATTACAATGTGTCGCAGTGCTTCTCTAACTTCTATGTCGGAAAGATATTTTTAATAATTACTTACTACCAATGTGTTTATGTGATTTGGAAAATAAAAACATTAGTTATCAATAAACAAATTTATTTTGTTATACTTTTGGTGGTAGGGAAAAAAATTTTTGGACATATCATAGAAGCTTATTTTTTTTTTTTGGCAAAAAGAGAATATGCCTACGTGAATAAATGATTTTTGATTTTGATTTTGTGATAATTTAGTAACAGTTTGGTAATATTTTACAAACAATTTTTTTTATTTTTCTCGCCTTTGTACATTAATTATGAATTTTCTGCTTTAATGTTTTTATCTGTAACTGTGATTGTTGTACAATAAAGAATAAATATAATATAAACAATTCTTTGGTTAACTGTACCAGAGATGCAGTGAGGTGTTCGCGGCGATGGGAGGCAGCACTACTAGCAGTGAGCTAGTGACGCTACAAGCTGTTCGAGACGCTATGGCTCCATGTCAGAACCCACTACAGGATTTGATCAAGTCAGTATATTACTACTTTACACATGCATACATACTTCTTACTCAATAAGTCTGCTTTGGCAGTAGGTACATAATATGTTAAATTGAAACAATATAGAGAAGATTGGCATGGTTAGGAGAAAGAATGAGGGTAGGCAGAAACTAAACGCCTAAATATTTTCTCATAAATACACTGAAATAATAAATACTTTTATACAACACATGTGTATTTATTGTACTACTTCACGCCTATGAGGCTATAATACATGTTTTAGTTTTTACAATCCTCACATAAGATGTTATCGCCTTAGATTATTTTATAACGGAAATTAGACCGTCGGGCATGTATGACCAGATGTATGAGTGTGGATGAAGCCAAGGAAGTATGTTTGGATCGTAGCAGATGGTGCTCTATAGTCTCTGCCTACCCCCATGGGAAAAAGGCGTGATGTTATGATGATGATGATGATAGACGTACAAATAACTTACTTTGACTTATGATACTTTGATTGTGGAACAGTTGTCTCAGTGCTGCCGCCTAGTGGACGTTATTGTGTAAACCTAATGATATGTCGGTAACTGCATAGTGTACAATCTTCAGCTATGATGCCTGTATTAACTGTTGGACCTGTCGGTTTCTCTTTTTCGACTGTTGCCAACGTTATGGGAACGCGACAGTGTAATATTTACATAAATAAAATTACAGTCAGGCTGTGGAAAGCTTGGCTCTGCTGGCGTGCGAGAACGTAGACAACATGGACAGCGAGCCAGTACCCAGTGTGGAAGGTGACATACCAGATCTGCTAACGCCTATATCACATTCTGGGGTAAGGGAATTCTTATAGAATCTTTCGCTATTATTTATTAAACGCCATAAAATAGAAACCAGGGGCTCAAGTATGCTATTCAATGTTCAGTGAAAGTTCAATTGAAGGGTATCATTTACAATAGACTACCAATCACAAAAATTTACAATAGACTACCAAACTTGACGCTAATATGCAATCAACAAATGAAATAACTGATTGCTTAGTGGCGAATCTTATCAAATTTGGTAGTCTACTGTTAATTTTTTGTGGTTATAATGGTGTCATTGAACGGTCATTGTGACACAATTCATTAGCAGACTTGAGCCCCAGGTTCTCGATTTAGAAAAACTTGAATATTGTCAATGAAAAACTACGAACCACGAACTTTAGCTAAGAACATCACGATAGCTCATTCATTTGAATAAAGTTGAATAATACTTTAGAGCTTTTAAAAAGGGTTCAATCTCTCTTACGATAGTCAATGTTTTTCCTTTATTTGATTTATAGAAACAAGAACTATCTAAGCTCTTGGTGTCAAGTGAATTGCAAAAATATTGATTAAAACGTTTTGTTTTACATTATTTTTATTTAAGATCGTACTGCTTGCTGTCTTTTACGCTAATTGTTTATAATCATGTTGACGGGCCGCGTGGTCTAGTGGTTCAGTTAACAGACTTTGCTAACTGCCGTTCACGAGGTCGCGGGTTCAATTCACGCTCGGGACAATAATTTGTGTGTTATTTATAAATGTCATACAAATGTTTGAACTGCGTCTGAGCGTTTACTATGTATTATAAATATGTATTTCCAAAAGATTTATGTATTATATCAGTATTCTGGCACCCATAACATAAGCATAATAAGCTTAGTTTGGAACCAGAGGACGTTGTGTGAAATATCCATGAATATTTATTTATGTAGGCTAGCTTGCCGTCTTTTTTAGGGTTCCGTACCCAAAGGGTAAAAACGGGACCCTATTACTGAGACTTCGCTGTCCGTCCGTCCGTCCGTCTGTCACCAGGCTGTATCTCAAGAACGGTGATAGCTAGACAGTTGAAATTTTCACAGATGATGTATTTCTATTGCCGCTATAACAACAAATACTAAAAATAAAATAAATATTTAAGGGGGGCTCCCATACAACAAACATGATTTTTTTACCGTTTCTTGCTCGATACTAATAACGTTGCCTTATGTTGCATAGATAATGGTACGGAACCCTTCGTGCGCGAGTCCGACTCGCACTTGACCATTTTTTATGAAAGATAGGCGTATTGTAATACGCCATTAATAAGTTTTGTACACTTTTATCGACGTGTTAGTAAAATGTATATTTATTTACATTTCATGCTACATAGAAATTGGATTATTTGAATTTGGTAAGATATTAATATTGTTTGACTTTTGACTAGTTACGAAAGGTTAAAGAGACTAAATTAGTTAACCAGTTAACTCGAAAAAGTAACTCTTAAGTAGACTCAATCACGTTCCTATTAAGGATGTAATTTCGGGGAGGGATTCAAATTTTTTGGTTTCATTTCTTAATGCCAATTAATAAGACAAAAAAAAAACGAAATTTGTCCTGAATGGGGTCATATCTAGTTATTTTTTTGCACAAATTTCTGTATTTTGCACCTCCCTTGGATAAGTCCATTTTTAACACGATTATATTAGTTCGATAGGTATCTATCCATGTATTAATATATGTAACGGATTTTTGAAAGTGATTTTAGCACACGTACAGTTGTCGGATTGTTCTGAAATTTCGCACGCATATTAAGGACCGATGACAATGCAATAATTAAAAATAAATATTTAGGATTTTCAAGCGTGTTTTTTAGTTTTTGAGCTAATTAGATTTTTGGTTTAATTTCATGATGCCGATTTCAAAGACTAAAAAAAAGTTGTCCCAAATTGTGTCATATCTAGTTTTTTTTTTTGTCACAAACTTCTGTATTTTGAACCCCCGGAGGATAAGCCCATCTTTTATATAAAGTTTCTGATATATAGGCGACACCTCTTGGAGGACGTCGTCGTGGTCGTACGAGTCGTCGTGTACGTCCCAAGTCAGTGGCTGAACAACAACAGTGCAGCTCCAATGAGATGTTGTCACTGCCGCCGCTGCACTCTGAGGCGGCGGACGCGCTCGCTGAACTACCCGCACATACGCTACGACATCTTGTTAAAGGTATTTTCTCCAGCCCACTTACGTCCCACTGTTGGGGCTTTATGGTCTACTGTGCCGCGCTGACCAGGCGTGTTTGCACAGGGTTTATTTTCGAGTTTTCCGTCTCTCACAAAATATGTGATCTGTGTGCAATATCCCTTAGCTGACTTGCACAGCACCCTTGGGAGGAGATGGGGCGGTGACACTTGTATTCTTAATCCGTCACCACACGGAATGTTAAAGGTATATATTGACCAAATATCAAATAATATGTCCAGCTTTCTTAAAAAAACGTCTAATACTGTCTCAAAATAAATAATAAATAAATATTCATGGACATTTCACACAACGTCCTCTGGTCCCAAGCTAAGCTTATATGCTTGTGTTATGGGTTCCAGAATACGGATAGAATACATATACTACTTTTTTTTGTAAATACATACTTATAATACATAGAAACACCCAGACGCAGTACAATCATTTGTATGACAACAAAGAAAAATCACACAATGATTGTCCCGAGCGGGAATCGAACCCGCGACCTCTTGAGCGGCAGTCTGTTACATGAACCACTACACCACGAGGCCCGTCGTTGTATAATTAATATTGCCTCCGTACGCGTGGAGTTAAGAAAATTTTACCCGTTTTTGTAACATTTTTCACTACTGCTTCGCTCTTATTAGTCGCAGCGTGATGTTATATAGCCTTCCTTGATAAATGTACTATCCAACACTGAAAGAATTTTTCAAACTCTAGCTTTACATTATTAGTAGGTATAGATTGTTCTATCAACGTTAGTAAATATTTTTTCTTTGTTTCTTCATTTCAAATTGCTCAGCTTGTTTTCATTCCATAAGTAGGGGCTACATTTTTGTCTAAAAGAATAAGCTGACGAGGAGCAGTATAATTATGTTAAGTCACCTGAATAATTCAAATGTGATATTTTACAGGTCGCCCTAGAAGAACCAAGACAAGAGCACCAACTCGCCCTATAACTGACCAGTCACAAGATATTGATGAAGGTATTATTTTTCAAATGTTATGTACATTTGAAGTAATTAAGTTCATCTATATAAATGCATTAGCGTTTAGGGTTCCTTGCAAAATAGAAAATTTATTAAATCACTTCCAAGTCTGTCTATATCGTATACGCGTTTTTGACATAGGGTATCAAAACCTACGGGTTACTTCCAAAGCCAAAATTTGACCGACAATGGTACCTACCAGCTAAGTTGTGAGTTGTCGTCCCGTAGAATTGATACCATTATCGAATCTCGTCTGTCTCTATAATAATAGGTAACTAATTTATAAATGTGAAAAGGAAAACGAGTTGATGGCATTATAGAAATTTTGAGAAGCTTAAGAGTTAATGTGTCGAATGAAACTATAGCGCGATTTAAAAAAATTGGTCAAGTGCGAGTCGGACTCGCGCACGAAGGGTTCCGTACCATTATCTATGCAACATAAGGCAACGTTATTAGTATCGAGCAAGAAACGGTAAAAAATGTTTGTTGTATGGGAGCCCCCCTTAAATATTTATTTTATTTTATATTTAGTATTTGTTGTTATAGCGGCAATAGAAATACATCATCTGTGAAAATTTCAACTGTCTAGCTATCACCGTTCTTGAGATACAGCCTGGTGACAGACGGACGGACGGACAGCGAAGTCTCAGTAATAGGGTCCCGTTTTTACCCTTTGGGTATGGAACCCTAAAAACGGTACAGCGCCATCTATCGACTGTCATAGTAAACTACTGTTTGTTAAGGTTAAATTTCTAAATATCACGCCTACAAAGTCGCGGGCAACAGCCAGTATACAATAAGTCCGTATTATACAACGTTCAGGTCTAGAAGAGTTCTGGCGTGCTTGTCGCACTCCGCCCGGCAGCGAGGAAGCATCACTATCAACTCGCACTCCGCTCACTTCACGTTCACTACACTCGCTCTCTTCACTAGCGTCGCCATCACCGCTGAGGCACTCTCCTACATTGCAGAGAGATGATACCATGTTAGTACCTATGCTTCTGTTTAAATACTTATCTTCCCTTCCCAGTATATTAACATCCTACTTTTAGGCATGGACTCCTCCAATTTGAGAGGATTTTTGGTCGACTATGCCGTGCTCACAACACGCGACTTATCGGAGGTTTAAAAGTTCGCTAAAATAGGTTTGCGAAAATTGTCAAAACTTGTTATTCATAATGGTCTTTTTACGCTAAATCGTTTATTACCTCCGATAAAATCTCCCTATAAACCTCCGATAAGTCATTATGAATAAGACTGTATATGTTTACATGTGTACAATATCCCTTAACTGGATTTTACAGCACCCTGGGGAGAAAATGAGGATAATTATACTGCTGGTTTAATATTCTAAGGTTCTACAGTTTTTAATTTAAACCATAATGTAGTAAACATCTGCCTCCTTTAACATATTATTATGTTTTTATTACCACAGGTACAGTGTAACATCAGGAGAAAGTACACCTGTTTTATTAGAATGTGGTAAGTAAATGTTTGTTTCGTCTTATTTCAGAGTAGAGAAGTTGATAGTTTATCACAAACGTTATTTCTCATGTGTTCCTATCAGTGATCGCATTAATAATTTTTCACTTAATATTTAGTGTAGGATCGTTTTCTAGCCCTCGCTATAAAAAATGTCATACAAGTCATGCGTAGCCCTTATAACCGTCGGCATACATGAAGATATGTCAACACAAAGCCAAGGAAGTATGTATAGATGGTAACAGATGGCGCTCTATAGTCTCTGTCTACCCCATGGGAAAAAAGCGTTATGATGAAAAAAAATTACCAGAGAACTCATACTCTATCTACTATATATCTAAAGGTATAGTACGCGTGACGTAAAAAGAATGCTGGAAGAAAGTGGTGGGGGGCGTCTTTGCACATGAGTACACTCTCGCACGAAAGTTATGTGCCTATTGTTTTATTTTTGAACTAGGCTTTCGCTGGCGAGTCGTGGCTTGGTACCTACATATTTGTTATTCTTATTAGTTATTATATAGAAAAATATATTAGATAAAATGTCAATAAAATGAATTAAAAACATGTTTGAATTGTGTATTAAAGAATGTTTAAGAGAAATAAAATTAAAGTAATGTTGAAACTAAAAAAAAAAGACGCGTGGCACTCGGGGACTGCCGCGGTAAAGCTATTGCATAGCATTTTGTATCAACTTATGCAATTATAATTATTTATTTATTTTATTTATGCAGTATTTCTTTTTCTTTGATATTAATTCAAGTTACACTTTTTGAGCGTGGTGACCGATAAGAAAACAAACAAATTTTACAAGTACAGCTATTCACTGTTGTATATAAATACCTATACACCTATAAATACTTTCTCATAAACAGCTGCTTATGTATTCGTCCGATTTCGGAGCAGCTCGTCTCGATTCGTGCGAGCTTCGTAGAGTCGTACAATACGGCTAGTTGCACGCACACAAACACCGTGTCGAAGACTGCCGAAAAGAAACGACGTTAGACAATGCACGGCCTTCAAGCCACACTTCCGTGAGGTTTTTTTTCGTTACGGAATTTCTCTATTCGGTCCCCGCGCTCAAGGCCCTCGATAGAAGCTATGCAATAGCTTAATTAAATCTAAAACTAAAAAAAATGTAAAAAATATTAATAAATAAAAAAGTTATTTAAAATAAATTAATGTAAATCCATTTCGTAATTTAAAACTTGTCCGCGATGGTATTTCTAACTAACGCACTAATAGCGCACCACAAACATGCGGCGCGTCGCTCACCCCCCCGCGCCCTACCTCGTACCACCAAATAGACCGACAAATCGCCTATGCGCAGCTTGACTGCCAGCGTTCTTTTTACATGACGCGACCTATACTATACTGTACATACTCTCATTTACGTGAACGATTTGACTGATTGTTTCATATGTTAGAACTATAACATGATTCTAATAATATATGTTCCATTATTTCTATTGATCTATCAACATATTCAATTTAATATTGAAACAATGATATTACTGTTTTACAGAAGTGTCACGTTGCAAGTCTTCCGATAACGTAGGTTTTAAAATATCAGCGACCACGCCTCCACCGTCTCGCTCTTCAGATAATGTTAATACTATGGGTAAGTTGCTTTTATTTATTACTAACGTAATATATTTATTAAGTTTATATTTTACATCCAACAGTCTTAATCCGTCCACGGCTTATTATATTCCTGCCCTAATGATCGTCCTACCGTATTCAAAGAAGTGTTTACTTTCCAACTTTCCTGTCAAATTTCTAGTCTTTTCTAAATGTAGGCGACGGTTTTATGAGACGTGCGACCGTGACCGGAAATTAAGTAAATTTTCCCGTTTCAAAAGAAGAAAAGAATATAATTAATGTCGGACGCACTGCTTCCGCAACGTCAAATCGTGCGACGCTATCGTGGCGCGTAGTGCCCTGGCCGCGATCACTTGCACAGCCACGCCCACTTGTCAAACTCAAATGTTGTTTTCAATACAAAAGTAATTGTTCGAGGTCTCGTCTCGCTAGGTCTAGACTGATGACTCCTTAAGATATTTATTGTACCTACTTTTGTTCCATGCAAAACTAATATAAGTTTGTTAAAGATATAAAGATTTTTCTAAGAATTTGGGTGTAAGAACCTGCCATGTATGTGCTACTAATACAGCTTTGCTGATTGTGATTTGGTGGTTGTCTATAAAGTGTGTATTGTTGGTAATATGTATGTGACAACTTCTTTTATATTATATTTTTGTAAATTAAAGTACTACATAATTTTTGAACTGTAAAATTGCTTATAAATGTGTAAATAATGGTTTTTACTGCAAAGCTTGATATGGCTTATTTTATTTTTTGAGTAAACGAAGTTGTTATACATTTTTAAATAATATATTTCCACCATCAACATAATATAACATAGTATAGACAAGTATTTTACATTTTTCTTTAATGTAAATACTTGTCTGTACTATGTTATATTATCAAATAACTTAGATATACTTTGTTATATAATTAAGAATAAATACCACTGGTAAAGGCAATATATAACATATCATTGGTGAAAATACAGTTTATTGTGCAAATCATTAAAATTGCTATTACATTTTTGTTGCCAGCCTTGCTTTTTTAATTTTAAATATCAAAATGTTTTTTTTTTCAAAGAGAAAGCATTTATGTGTAATTTAATTTTGAGGCACATGTATGGCTCAAGCTTCAAGCTATATTTACAAAAAGGTTTGTAATTAAAGTTTTAATGTATTGCACAAAGTATATATATTATGTGTGCGTGTGCGTGTGTTAGGGAACGGATGCGCCCGCACGCCTGGCAAAGCACGTCCGTGGTCCGTCGCCGGAGTGAACCCGGACAATAATGCTGCAGCTTGCACCACTGGTGAGATATAACGCATTGTATTTGTATCGTGTTATTTATTTATTTTAAGTGATTTATTTATTTTATTTTCACATTTTTATATTTACCTACGAATAATACTTTATCTATTATGAAGTTTTAATGTACCAATATGTACAGTACATGTATAAACTTATTTTCTTTGAAAGTCTACCAGTAATTTTTGATACAATATTTTAAAAGTACATTTACTTAGACGAAGAATATGAGATACCCCGCCCAATATAGTTAAGATCTTTACATTACATATAAAAAATAGAACGTTTGGTATCCGTATTTTTTTCACGTCTTTCGCTTTCTCTTTCTTTGTAAGCCACCAATATTTGTTTTTCAGATAAACAAAAACGGTGTTATTTTACATTGAACCTTTGATTATTTAGAAGAATTATTTCTGTTATTAACTTTCCTATTACTATTTTTATTGCATGTGGTTAGTACTTTAATTGTTATTTTTGTAACTAACTGTTGTATAAAAATTATTTTATTACTGTTTATTATTTCATATCACTCTTATATTTGAGCTTTTATTTGCATCCCAATATATTCAGATTTTGTCGTTCAGGCTTATAAGTATTTATTTAAACACTGAATATTTTTTTCATGTAGAAATATTCATTCAGGAAATTAGAACTTTCTTCCTATAAGAAATCTAAAGGATTTTGCGCGTAGGAAAAGTCCATATTGTTTTTCGATTGTATTTCGTACGGTGGTTAATTTTACATTGGGTGGTGGTACAGAAGGCGTGGAGGCGTGCGTCGGCGGCAGCATCGTGGGCATCACGCCGGGCGCTGCACTAACCAGTAACATACTTTCAGACGCTATTCTATACTGAAACGTATTGTGCCGTCTCGCTCTATAGGTAATCGCTTGACGCCGCTTTGTGTCTGCGTGTGCTGTGTGCATTGTCTTTGTTTAGCATGCTTATAGGCCAACGTAGACATTTTACGTATACGCTTACGTGCACGCAAGCGTTTACTTACAAATGACAGGAAGTTTACGTCATCTGTCAAACTGATTACGTGATTTACGTGCACGTATCGTAATGGGTTTGATGTAATCCTTTAATATATTACGTATTGAATTATTATGTCAAACTCATTGCGATGCATTACACGTGGTATAAGTAATATAACAGGCATTCTGTCTACTTTGGCCTAAAACCATTTTATTTATTTACTTTTCCGATCCTGTTTGTGTTATCAATTAATAGAATTTCAACACAAATGTTCTCATGCTGTGGATAATTTATTTAATTTAGCTCCTGCAGACCGTTTTGGTAAATGTGATGTAAAGTATTTTGTGGTTTTTACGATCACGAACGCATACTTATAAAAGTAAAAAGCGTTACCATAGATTTAAGATTTTAAAATAGTGTTACATAATTGTGTTCGCCTTCAGGAGAAGTTTTAATTTACTTAAGAAGGAAACTACGATGAGGCATGATGGTGAATATTTTAACTTAAGGTTTTAATAAATTGTATAGAAAATAGTTGTTACCTATATTATTTTTTACTAGTTTGCATGATTTACTTAGTTTGCACTAGGTATAATAGTAGAAGATGTATAGTAAAAAATATTTATTTCTGGTTATAAATACAGTGATTCGTTTTAGACTCCAATGACGTAGCATGTAATAAGTCATCAATACTAATATATGTAACATAGCATGCCTTCTATTGGTAGGGGAGCCCACGATGCTAAATGGGGATTTACTCGAGCGTCATAGAGACCTATTGAGTTGCAAAGCTTAGATGATAAGAAGAAAAAAATGTTATGTGATTTTTCACTTTTATCGGTGGGGAAAGCGGCTATAGATTTTTAAATATGTAAAAAAGAACTGTTGCATGGACATCCTCGAGCGCGTCAGATATTGATAGCATCAATGCCCTACGTATTTTTAATAATGTACGTATGTTAATCTGATCGTTTGCATGATGCGGGTGGTTGTATTTAAGGGTTGAAAATGAAAAAAAAAAAAATTTTGTCGAGCGCGTCAGATTTTCTAAGGGAGTGTTAAGTGCACCAAAAAAAAGCTCTCATTCACTAATCTGACGATTTCGATGGGACGCAAACTCACGGCCAGTTTCATAATGTGCAAAAAAAATTCGCCATTTTGAAATACTCAAGCGCGTCAGATTAAGATATATATGGTTCATCTTTATGTTCTAAACGTACTGTCTCATAATCTGACGATTATCTAGAGGGATTCGCCTAATCTGACAAAAAAAAATTCGAAAAACGGTTCACCTTAAAGGCCATCCCTGCAACTTCCCGCTAATTCCATTCCTGGGCGCTTAAAATTGTACTTTGAACTATATTTTGAACTCAGCGGGTCATTCCCAGTCCTCCACACCCCGTCGTCCACAGTGTGGAGGTATGGGAATAGTGTGGACGAATGGGAATAAAAAGGGTGAGGAGGGAAAGGTGCCGTTTATTCCCAGTCCTCCACACTATAGTGCAGGAGCCGACACTAGAAAAAGTTAAATTTTAAAAAGATGAGTTGGACTTCTAAATGTTTAATTAGGACTGTTTATGAGATATTAAGCCATCAAAATATATCGTAAAAAAAGTTGCAAAGTTATACTGTCGGCTTTTAAATTGTTAGATTTACCAGCTGCTCTGTGTCTAGCCAACCGGAGTCGCCGATAAGAGATAACAATAGATTTTAAGGACAATAGAGTCGTAAAATCTCATCTCCATTGAATCATAGCTAGACAAGAAGCACAATTAAAAAGCTCTTAGGAATATTTATGAGTATGTTGTAAAGATAAATCATACAAATTTTTAGACAAGTATAAAATATTATTTCTATTACAGCGTGCTTTGAGAAAAATAAAATTGAAGCGACTATATTCAATACTAAAAGAAAGTTAGTAACTTCAACCTTTCCTTGTGTACCAAATACTTACACCTCAAAAGTAAATAGTTTTTAAGAACGAAAACATTAACGAAAGTATTTACACTTTCAAATTATTGTCCATTATGTGATAAAACTATTCTGTGATACAAATTATCTTAGATCATAATATTTACTTTCTTTTTAATTGTTGTAAATTTTAAATGATCACGCTGTAATAGAAATAATATTTTATACTTGTCTAAAAATTTGTATGATTTATCTTTACAACATACTCATAAATATTCCTAAGAGCTTTTTAATTGTGCTTCTTGTTTAGCTATGATTCAATGGAGATGAGATTTTACGACTCTATTGTCCTTAAAATCTATTGTTATATCTTATCGGCGACTCCGGTTGGCTAGACACAGAGCAGCTGGTAAATCTAACAATTTAAAAGCCGACAGTGTAACTTTGCAACTTTTTTTACGATATATTTTGATGGCTTAATATCTCATAAACAGTCCTAATTAAACATTTAGAAGTCCAACTCAAACAAACCCAAATGTAGGCATCACGCAGCTGCACGCATTTAACTTTATCGACGAATTTTTGTTATTTCGGCTTGCGGAAATTGTCAGATTATATATTTTTCATTATTCTTGAATTATTACCTTCAAAATAAAAAAAATTTAGCTACGCTCGAGAATGTCGAGATGACGTTTTTTTTTTACAACTTTGTTGCCCTCCCCTTTTTTTACGTCACTCTCAAATTGTCAGATTAGTGGAATATACACTTTTTAGGATGTAATTAACTCACCCTACCTTAATCTGACGCGCTCGAGAATTTCTGATGGTCAATTTTTTTTTACTAATCTGATCCTGTATCCTTCACGGGCGGCCTTATATATGGGTCTCATGTTTTGTGGAGGTACTTAACCGGGTACAAGGTATCCTCCTGTATATTAATCTGACGCGCTTTAGTAAATCCCGAAATCCCCTCTTCGGCTCCCCTACTATATATTATCCAGATCAATATTATCGCATTTTAGCTCTCTCGCTTTACTCTAAATGGTCTTATATAGAATGACTTATCGGAGGTTTTAACAATAAAACAATCGAAGAGATAATAAACATTTTAGCGTGAAAAGACTAATATTAATAACAATTTTTGTCAATTTTAGCGAACTTTTAAACCTCCCATAAGTCATCATTATGAATAAGACCATAACTGTTTAAAAAAAGGGCACGTTTGATTTTGATATGCAGTGTTCTATATAAGTTTTTCTTTATTATCCTGTTTGTTGACAATATAACACTTTTATATATCCTACTAATATTATAAATGTGAAAGTTTATGAGTATGGATGTTTGATACTCTTTCATGCAAAAACTACTGAATAGATTTAATGAAACTTAACAATTATGTAGCTCATACGTCAGAATAATATATAGGCTACTTTTTATCGAAATGATCCCGTGGGATAGTAAAAAACGAACATATTTCTTATCCTTTTTACCGCGGGGCACAGCTAGTTCTATATAATTATAACGTACTAGCTTACCCGGCAAATTTTATTTTGCCATACAAACAAATAATTTGCAATAAAATAAAATTGCGACTATAATTAAAGATCTAAGCTATCCTATCTCTCAAGTTGGACCAGACTGCTCACGGTGTGCCAATTTTATTTAAAATCGGTTAAGTAGTTTAGGAATCCATCGCGGACAAACATCGTGACAGGAGATTTATATATATAAAGATTTTAGCCAATATTTGTAGTTTTTAAAAGTATTTGTATTGACTCCTTGAAGACGTGGCTTGATTTTGGGCTTGTGTTGCGTGCACGGAGCTACTAGCTAGCATTATATAGCTCTCTCTAGCTTATTAACGTCCCACTGTTGGGCACGGGCCTCCTCCGCTTTAGGAGGGATTATTTTAGTAAATTAATGTTAAAAACTAAATGTAGTTTTCGAGTTTTCAAAATCTGACGTAGTTAGCTAGATTTTTCAGCCACGGTTGCGTTCATGAGATTTTCTACTCGAAATTTGAAATAAGTCGCTCATACGCTTTATATAATGTATGTGTTTGATTTAAGCAGATGTATATAGAATTCATAGGCTTGATTAGATGCATAGTATATTATAGGTATATGCAAATATATTTAACTATTTCTGTTACTTTGATTATGTGATCTGATATTGAATACCAATTGCCTTGCTTGCGATCTTTTTTAAATATCTTAATACATTTTATATGAACAGTTAATTGACTAATTACAGATCACGTGATCAAACGGTATTTAACTTATGGCTGTAGCTAGGAGGATTTTGAGGGACCTTTTTGCATAAGCCTTTACATAAGTCTCAAAATCTGCTAGTATTTCCTACATCATCATGTCAACCTATCGCAGTCCTCTGCTGGACATAGGTCTCTCCCAATTCACGCCACAATATACGGTCCTCCGCTTTCCGCACCCAGTCCCTCCCCGCGACCTTCTTCAGCTCTTCAGTCCACCTGGCAGGGGTGCGTCCGACCCTACGCTTGCCGAGTCGCGGTCTCCACTCCAGAACTCGTCTGCTCCATCGGCCATCGGTTCTGCGGCAGATATGGCCAGCCCATTGCCACTTAAGCGAGCTTGCTCTGCGAGCTATGTCAAACACCTTGGTTCTTTGACGGATTACCTCATTTCGGAGTTTATCCCTCAAAGTGACTCCGAACATTTCCTATATCTTTAGTGTGATTTTTTATCAAAATAGTCCTAAACAAAAAATTTTCATGCCTCCCCAACTAAATACTAGCTACAGCCATGGGTTCATTTAATAAACACTACTTGATTGTATTTCTTTATGTTCATAATATTATGTGAATGTTGCAGGTTCAATGTTGCGAGATCATCCTTTGACTCCAGGTGAGAACAAATAAGTGTTAAAAATATAGATGACCATCATGGTCTAGTGGTTTAGAGTAACAAGGCAGCGTCTTCGATTCCCGCACAGGACAAGTGTTTGTGTAATATTTGTATCTGCCACAAAGATACGTATTTGTAGTGAGTCTGGGATCTGAGATACATAGAGTATTATAAGTATGTATTTAGAAAAGAAAATTATTATATGTATTCTATCCGTATTCTGGTATCCATAACAAAGGCGTATAAACAAACTTGGTACCTAGTAGAGGAGGTTGTGTTGTGTGAAGTGTCCACGTATTGTCAAATTAAAAACAGAACCAGTTTTTACGGATTTAGACGCGTATATTTGTTTTAAATTTTACCCTGACGTTTCGGAGGCAAGTGTTAGAGAATATTAAAAAATATGTTGTTTTTTTTTCAGAGAGCACTGAAACCTAAGTCAAGCTCGGGTACAGTCCAGTGTGACATTACGTTACCAGTGATAAGTAGAGCAGGGTTCAATGTCCACACCTAACACAAAAAAAAACCAAGGATTTTATTCACGGATCGCTCACAAATGTGCCAGTTAGATTGTAAACATTGTAGACATTAACATAGTTACTCATTAATATTTCTAATAAGGTATGTGAAAAAAAAAGAAAACTGGTCGCCATTTTAATTATACTATTTCCATTTCTTTATTTTGTCTATGACAGAGTTAATTTATCCTTTTATTTATTACTAGCTGTTGCCTGCCACTTTGTACGCGTGTAAATTACAAAGGAAACCCAAACAAATTACACGAACAACCACCCTCTTGAACCACTCTACCTATTAAAAAAAACGCATCAAAATCCGTCGCGTTGTTTTAAAAATATAAGCTCACATAGAGACATACATATAAAAATAACGACTTTGTTTTATAATAAGTAGTAAAGATTTGCTTTAGCCCTATCTCTATCGGTTTCTCCGACTCTGGTATGACCTTATTCGTGTGTAGGCTTCATATTTTTACAAAATGATGCATTCATAATGTAAATAATTAATCTACTTAGTTATTATTTGGCGGACAGCTAAAGACTGGAACAATCCGCCGGCGTCTGTGTTTCCGGACAGTTACAATGTGGAAGCATTCAAGAGAAGGGTGAATAGGCTTCTAACATAGTTGTTGCGCTTTACCATCCAAGGCCGCATTACCGCTTACCATCAGGTGGAATGTAGTCAAGCATCAACATGTGTTTATGTATAGTTCAAAATCTAAAAAACACGCTTGAATTTCCTGCATATTTTTTTAAATTATTGCATTGTCATCGTTCCTTGATATTTGTGCAAAATTTCAGATCAATCCGACTACTGCAAGTGGGTTAAAATCACTTTCAAAGATTCCGTTACATAGATTAATACATTGATATATACATACTAAAATAATATAAGCGTATTAAAAAAGTCGCCCAGTCAATAAAAACATAAGTTGTTACAGAGAAAATAAAGAAATGTAAACAGTACCTAATAGCAATACAAAATAATATTTAATTACAAATAACATTATAAACTATTGATAATTGTAATTTTTACTCTAAATTAACTTAGAGTTAATGATATTGTAATCCTGTTATATTTACTGTGATTCAGTTAGTATTATGTTACTCGATATAGTCATTATTTAATATTATTTTAATCGCTTTTATTTTAAACACATTTAGCACATACCCAACAAATATAATTATTTTAAAGTGGGATATATAATACATAGTATTTGATTAATGGTCTTCTTCATAATGACTTATCGGAGGTTTAAACGGAGATTTTATCGGAGAGATAATAAACGTTTTATCGTAAAAAGACTAATGAATAACAAGTTTGGACAATTTTAGCTAACTTTTAAACCATAAGTAAACGGTAAGTCATTATGAATAAGGCGGTAAGGGTTTTAGTTAAAGTATTATTATAGTCAGGTTTTCGAATTAATATACGTTATTGTTGTCTGAAAGTTTTCTTTGCCATGAGGCTTGCCATAATAAATTCTTTGCAATAGATATTTTATTATCATACAGGCAGAAGCTTTTATTTCGTTACTAAGGGACAGCGCTACACTTGTTTTTCTTCCATTCTCTTCTATTAGATTTGCAATAGATATAATGTCAATAAAATAGCAGTTTTGTTGCACAATATAAATACAGTATCGACGAGGTTAAGTTGTGTGAAAGTCTTTAATTATTGTTTTGTTTAAACTCTGGGTAAATTATTTTTAAAATAGTTAAAAACTTACACACGGTCTACTAATTTCATTGAATCCAAACCTTATTTATATTGCATTCTATAGACATACAAAAAAGCCCGCGAAGGCATATGCCTATCTTTTATAGAAAATCTGCTCTACCAATAGTACTACCTAAATTTTATTCCATCAATTGACACAGATTGACAGACTTAAATTGTCTTAATCAAATGATGTCTTAATCAAATAAAATTCTGTTTATTCGCATAAAATTAAGATTTTATATATTCCAAAGACATCTTCGTAATTAAAATTATACCTTATTATATTTTAAAAACACAATTAAGTAGGTTAACTACCTACCTAATTAAGTTTACGATTATTTAAATGTATAACTATTGGATTATTAAAAAAACGCTATCGGCTTTTTAGTCGACTTCTATCATAATAACTTATTGAAACATTACATCACAAGTGAAATTACAATTTTATTTATTGATAGCATTACATTTTTATTATTCTTATGACATTGATTTAAGAGGCGCAATATTATTATATGAGAAAATTTATATGATACAATTCAATATGTAAATTATTATGGAATTATATCTAATAATATTAGTATAGTGTTGGCACCCTACTTGCTATGTTTGTACAAATATTTGCTTCGTTTTTATTTCGTGGATCTATTATGTAATATAAAACCCCCTTTTTGAAATGAATCAATTATTTGTACATAGTGTATTTTAGTAAGGTACCGAAGTAACGTTTATGAATTTTTCGATTTTAAATATGTAGGTACTCGGATTGCGAACAAATTTGGTCTTAACTAGTCATATTTTAAAAGGCCTATTTATTATTACGCACAATTTATTTACGTCCGATTATATTATGAATTGTGGAAATATTTTAACTATTTTTCTTATTTTGTTCTTTTTAGTGTGCAATTTGATAAATCTTTTGTGGAAAAAGTAGGTAGGTACTTTAAAAAGAATATAAATGTTCTTCCCTATTACGCTTCCAAATTAAACTTAAATTGTAACTATGGAACAATGAGAAGAAGGATAACACAATTTTCCGAATTAGTATTGTTACAGATATGCTCAAAATATAATTATCCTATATTTAATAGGTAACCGGAAATATCATAATGACAAGAAAAAAATCTGTTGATTCCGTAATTCATGAACCATAGCTAGTTTATTTAATACTCGCTTAACGCGTTCAATGCTGAATAATTTGCGAATTTATAGCCAATGCTAAAAAAAGAGTCATTCGCCCAGTGCTGAGAACGCGTGTGTGCGTTCAAAAAATTTTTCGCGTAGTGCTAAGAACGCTTATATGCGTTCATAGAAAACTCGCGTAGTGCGGCTGGACGCTATAGCGCGTTGTCTTTTACCTTCCCGCAGTGCGGCCGACGCTTATGTGCGTTCGGTAACTTTCGAGTTTTATGACTGTCATATAACAATTACGGGTCATATAAATGTGTTGGATGGATAGAGGTGCTTCCACACTAGTGTTTATTTGTAAGAGATTTTGTGAAGTTTACGCCACAATATATCTTCGTTCGGTTTTGTTAAAATAGTAAGTTATACCTTAATAAAACAGTAATAGTAAAGGTACCTTCTTCCGAAAGCCCTTTTATTCTTAATTTTTTTTAATTTACGACTTTTCGCCCGCCTCGTAATAGACTCGCTCTTTTAACTAAACTAATAGGTAGTTTTAGTCTATTTATAAATGGATAAATAGACTAAAACTACCTATTAGTTTAGTTAAAAGAGCGAGTCATAATAAAATTATTTCAATAATCTATTGTACTAAATTAGGTTATTGTTGTCGTCGCCGGCGCCCCCCCCCCCCCTGCAAGATTCGTAGCAGAAACCTGACTAGTGTGTAGTCTCCTTTACAATTCCACATTTTACGACCGCTTCGAAACAATAGACACCCAGAATACACGCTATAAACGCACAGGTGCGGCGCACCCCGCTTGCCTACAGATTTTTTTTTTGTATGGACGCGTATACGCGTCGGCCCGCACTTGGTGAAGATCAGAAAAACGCGCATAAGCGTTAGCCGCACTGAACGTATTAAGAGTGCAACGTCTTTCGCATTAATTATAATTTTCAAATAAATTATAGCATTTGGAGACTAGCTTCTTACATTTTTATATCAGAAAATTTCTTAAAGATTACCCTCCTTCATATTACAAACTTGACCTCTGTATTAATAGTAGGTATAGATAATCTCCTTTACTTACGATGTGTTCTTTATAGACCAACCTAACACCAGTTGTTTTCCTATAACTTATTGTTCCATATATTGGAGCTCACCTGATATATTTTATAGCAATGGTTAGACATTTATATTCATAAGCCGGATCCACCGCCCCATGTTGACAAACATAAAAAAGAGGCGTGGCGGACATAACACTTGGTCACGCCCACATTTTATGTTTTGTATTACACATAGCGTAATGGATTAGTTTTATTTTGTAATCACTCGATGTATTTGAGAATTGAGTGTGTTTAAAAAAGCCAATCAGTCAGATATCTTCCAAAATATACATTCCTTTGTAAATTTTAAATTAGATGAAGTATTGTGAGCATATAGAAGAGTGTGATTTTATAATGAAGTTCAAAAGGTCAAGTGAATTATGTAGATTAGTGCACTTGGATATTTATGTAAGGTTCAATTTGGTGTAACTAGTGATTCGCCAACATACAGTTAAGTGTTCATTAGAAATAAACATTTGTAAAACTACTTTGATTTCTGTTTGAATTCATAAAGGCTGTCTCGTACTGGTGTTTACTGTATGTGAAGTTAATTGACGTAGATGTATGTATATTGCTAAATTATTTCATAGTATTTTTATATTCATTCCAACTTATTTGTTTTTATCTAGCTCTGTGGTACCAGACTGATTTTAAGGTACTTTTATTTTATGGTGCAATTTAATGTCTAGAGCGTTGTGATAATCATTTAAAATTACATACAATATACAATATCTGACTTTTATTTCATTGTTTATATTCTAGTGAACCACACCGGCTTCGCACGGACCTCTGCCTCGTGAAATCAGCTCCTACCACATTTATCATACCTACTGGTTTCTATAAAAACTTAACAAAATCATGCACCTAAACTTTTCACGTGAATCTGTTTATTTATAGTTTAAAACTGTACTATAATCAGTTCAGTAGTTTCGTGTTTATCGCGAAGAGAGACTGAATAATTATAAAACAAAGTCGTTGTTTTTGTATCTATGTCCCTATGCGAACTTATATCATCAAAACTATGCAACGGACGTTGATGCGTTTCTTTAATAGATAGTGGTTCAAGGGGATGGCTTTTTTGTTAAAACTTAGTGTATATTTCATATAAGACGGGCTTCGTGGTCTAGTGGTTCATGTAACAGACTGCCGTTCACGAGGTCGCGGGTTCGATTCCCGCTCAGGACAATCATTTGTGATGTTTATAAATGTCATAAAAATGTTTGTTCTAAGTCTGGGTGTTTCTATGTATTATATTTACAAAAGAAAAGTAGTATATCCGTATTCTGGTACCCATAAAACAAGCATATACCTAAGCTTAGCTTGGGACCAGAGGACGTTGTGTGAAGTGTCCGCGAGTAAAAAAAAAAGCGTACGAAGTTGTAGGCGACATCTTTTTATAATAATTACTAGCAGTGCCCGCGACTTCGTACGCGTGGAATTAAGAAACGAAAAATTAAATAAACTAACAATAACGCCATTTTACAGCTAATTAGTAAATCGTCAGTGTGGTTCTCTTTTCTTGTACAGTTCTAAAGAAGTAACACAGACGGCCCGAATGTCATTTTAGTAAATGATATCTCAGAGCTTCATCATGCCTTTTTAGGTCCGTCTGTCTGTCTATCCACTCGTTAAACTTTTTTTTACTCAGCCACGGCTGAAGTTGTTAATTTGAAACTTATACCAAATGTAGATCTATGCGGTCCCTTGCTGCAAAAGGTACAACCAATAATTTAGATCTACGCATTCAGAAGATATAACCGAACTACAGCCATTTTTGAGTATTTTCGACTTTCGCTAGGGAATCAAAATTTACAGGTTACTTCCCACTATCCTAGAGACTTGAAATTTGGCATGGTCCAAGCCTATATATAGTGTTGATAAAAATCCAAAAAACTTATAATTTAATACCACATCATACATGAAAGATTTGCTAAAAACTAATACGAACTTATGATTTAGCTGAAATGTAAGCGATCCCCTTTATTGCAGCTACAAAGTTAAGTTGGTGAGTTGCTATATGCTTAATTAACTGTTTATTGGTATTTAGTTCTTTATATTTCTCGGTCAAGTAGGTACGGAACCCTAAACGTTCCAGTATACCTCGCTCTTGATAGGTTTTTGTTAGGTAACCTACCTAACAAACACCTATCAAGAGCGAGGTATAATTAATAATTTGGGCAGATAATCGCGAAAGAGTCACAGAGAGACAGAATTGCTTCCGTTGCTAAGTTATTGAATGCGACTTTCTTCACATGGAATTTGAAATCACTGCATTTAATGAGTTAAATCGAGGTAGTAAAATTACAACAATCCTAGAACAGATGATAATCACGTATTTCTTTCCTTGTACCAGTCGAAGCCATCAAGAAAAATGCTTCACCTTCCCGGCGAATAACACTTGATTGAAAAAATTGTCAAAATAAGAATTATCATAAACAGGACTTAAACCCACGACCTCGGAATAACGTTCTGTTGTTCTCTCAATTAACTAAGTTAATCGCAAAATGAATAAATAAAAATACTTCATTATATTAAAGCGTATATAAATAAGAAATTTTCACACAATGTCCTATAGTCCCAAGGTAAGCTTTATATGCTTGTGTTATGGGTACCAGAATACGGATAGAATACATAAACTACTTTTCTTTTGTAAATACATACTTATAATACATAGTAAATAGTAAACCCCCACCCTTATAATACCATAAACATGGCTCTTAATTTTTTATCCATGAGGACCTATAATTCGCTTGCTGATGAATATTTCTTTTTTGTTGACGCCGCTGTCGATGCCAACACCTATAAAACTAACTCAGCACCGATACGTCGGGGTTTGAGCAACGTAATGACCATACGCCGGAGGCGTCGGCGAAGCCGGCGCCGACGACGACGCCGAAGCCGACGCCGACACCTATAAAAACCAACTCAGCACCGATACGTCGGGATTAGAGCAGCGTAACGACCATACGACGACGATGACGCCGACGATGACGCCGGCGCCTTTAAAGACCATAACTCAACACTGATCCGTCGGGGATTGAGCAGCGTAACAACCTGTACAATACTGACTTTTACACACACTGAGACGCCGTGACACATAGTATCTTTATAAATTATTGCATATGTGTTAATCTGATATGTAAGCTATATTACTTATTGCAAAGTTTCACGAAAATCCATTCAGTAGTCTTTACGTGAAAGAACAACAAACATCCTTACATTCATACATTCAACCATACATCGAAACAATGGAGTATAGATAGATGACCGGCGAAGCCGGCGCCGACGACGACGCCGACGCCGAAGCCGACGACGACGCCGACGCCGAAGCCGACGACGACGCCGACGCCGAAGCCGACGACGACGCCGACGACGACACCGACGCCGAAGCCGACGACGACGCCGACGCTGAAGCCGACGACGACGCCGACGCTGACGCCGACGACGACGCCGACGCCGACGACGACGCCGACGCCGACGCCGACGCCAACGTCGTCGCCTACACCGCTGTAGATGCCAACGCCTATAAAAACCAACTCAGCACCAATACGTCGGGATTTGAGCAACGTAACGACCATACGCCGGAGGCGTCGGCGAAGCCGGCGCCGACGACGACGCCGAAGCCGACGCCGACACCTATAAAAACCAACTCAGCACCGATACGTCGGGATTTGAGCAGCGTAACGACCATACGCCGACGCCGACGCCGAAGCCGACGACGACGCCGACGACGACACCGACGCCGAAGCCGACGACGACGCCGACGCCGAAGCCGACGCTGACGCCGACGCCGACGCCGAAGCCGACGCCGACGACGACGCCGAAGCCGCCGCCGATGCCGACGCCGACGCGGACGCCGACGCCAACGTCGTCGCCTACACCGCTGTAGATGCCAACGCCTATAAAAAGCAACTCAGCACCAATACGTCAGGATTTGAGCAACGTAACGACCATACGCCGGAGGCGTCGGCGAAGCCGGCACCGACGACGACGCCGAAGCCGACGTAGTAAAAGTATCTGTATAAATTATTGCATATGTGTTAATCTGATATGTAAGCTATATTATTGCAAAGTTTCACGAAAATCCATCCAGTAGTCTTTACGTGAAAGAACAACAACCATCCTTACATTCATACATTCAACCATACATCGAAACAATGTAGTATAGATAGATGACCGGGGAAACGTTCTCGTTGCTCAGCGAACAGTTTAACTTTATTTTATCACGCGTAATTCTTTTTTCGTCATATCTCCGAAGATATTCATTTAAATTGCATGCTGTAAAGAGCAGTTATTATTTATGTTAAATGCGTAAGCTAATTAAGGTATTTAATTTGATAAAAAATGTTACTATATACACATAAATAGCTTTTGAAAACATCCCATTGAAATAGATAATTTTGTTGACGTTCTTATGGGTACAGCGGGTTTTCCTTAAAAGATAGACATATGGCCTCGCGGACTTTTTTAAAGATCTATAAGTAACAAACAATTTCTCCATACATTTCTTTGTTGTAACTCACATGGATAAGGCAGCGTTTTCATTTAAAGCTCGCGCGCGTGACTTTTTTCCCCGTTTCGTGCAACATTTTACACTGAGTCTTCGCTTCTATTCGTTGCAGCGTGATGTTATATAGCCTATAGCCTTCCTCGATAAATTTGCTATCCAACACTGAAAGAATTTTTCAAATCGGACCAGCGGATCCTGAAATTACCGCGTTTAAACAAACAAACAAACAATCAAACAAACAAACAAACTCTTTCGCTTTATAATATTAGTATAGATGTTAAATAACTAAGTTTATTGGGTCGTTTAAAGTCGTTTTTGGTTGTATAGATGACCTTTTCTGGAATTAGGGGTTAGAAAAGTCTGTTGATTGATGGAAAGAAAAGCCATTATAAGAGACAATTGTCATATATTGAACAATAAAAAAAATAACTTACATATTTAGTCCTATCTAGTTTTCTATTCAACTAAACAATAGTTATTCACGTAATCATCACATAAAAAATATCTTACAATACTATTGGATATAATTTTATAAGAGAAATTCTCTTTACTACACCCTATCGAAAATCAATTGAAAAATAGAAAAGTACTAGTTGCAGTTAGGAAATGAAAGCGAAATAATTTAGTTATAATTCCAAATAACAAGAAAAGAATGATTCAACGCGTTTCTAAAAATATAGGACTTTTTTTTATACTGCTAATAAGAATGCTGGCGCAACTTCCAAGGTATAGCGTAATCCTGTAAAAAATTTATTGATTGAAATCTAACGTGTGGTTTAAGTTTCAAATTGAAACGTGGCTAAGCAAGACGGATTAGACTCAAAGTGATCACACAAAATCTTTTTCTCTTCGTATTCTTTTATTGAAATTAGTTAAGGTATAGATAATCGTTGTATCACTAAACTATCCTGATATTGCATAACTCACAACTTGTAAAATTACCTGCATAAATGGAGGAATTACTTAACAACTAATTGAACACAAAACTATTTCGCAATATAAATGTACAAAAAAGGACAAATTATCCTATACACTTAAGTATGTACAAAATTGGTAATACCTAAAATTTTACGAAATACAACATAAAAGAGGCGTGGCCCGAATTTATGTTCAACAGGGACACGCCCCTTTTTTAAGTTTACTGTAATAATGTGTATAAAACGTCGCAGAATATTAATTCTTTTTTTCATACACGATACAAAAGTATTATTAACTCTGTCAAAAATGGAGTTTTAGTTTTAACAAGTTTCTGTTATCGTCGGCATTGAGTTCATGGAGATAGATCTGTTACATTCTAAATAGTTAGGTACATCTATTTTGTATCTTAATACTATTAAAAACATTTTAAATATAAAATGCATTACTGGAACATTGTTCTCAAAACAGACTTATCTTAATAGAGATTTAAATAAGAGAAAAAGATGTATTAGGAATAGTAGAGAACAATATTTTAATAAAAAGCAAAGGAAAATTTACGAACAATCTGTTTTTATACTATCAACTATTAAAATCTTAACGATTGAACTTATTTTTAAAATTCTTACCTCTAGAGACAGACAATTAGATACATTAATTTCACACATAAATACAATTTATTCATTGTCTTAGAGCTTTTGCACAATACGTACACAAGTTGAACAGGAAATTTCAAGATTAGTAAGGAACTAAATATTAGAACTTGAGATCTCACATTAATATTTCCAACCACTTGCGCGACCCATTTGTTTAAATAAAACTATTTTTTACGCATTTAGACGCGTATATTTGTTTTAAATTTTGGCCCGCCGTTTCGGAGACTGCGGTCACCCGTGCACCCGTCTCACCCGTGACCATGGTGACTGCAAAGTCTCCGAAACGTCGAGCCAAAATTTAAAACAAATATACGCGTCAAAATCCGTAAAAAGTAGTTTTATCTCACATTAATTAACTGACCGTTATTGACTTTAAACGCCTTTTCCTCAAACCTACCCCCCCTGACAAAAAGGTGTGATATGATGATGACGTTATTGACTTTAGAAAGATGTGCCAAACATGGTTACGACCACAGATCAACCAAATACCTAAAAGGTACGCGCTCAATCCTGAAGCTAGGGGAATATAGCGTATGTGGTTGTAGTGTGAAAGCCGGTAACAAAATTAAATCAAATCAGACAATGAAAGTCGTATTGGCAGGCACCAAATTCTATATAGACATCATACAAGCGTAACCAGTATTTAGTTAAAAAATTCTTCAATTCGAACGACTAATTTGAAGGCTGGATAGTAAACAGATATATAGATAGAATACAAATATTTAGCCTAACGTTCGACACATCCCAATTTTGTTTAGTTTTCCCATATTTCCAAGAACCTATAATAATATCATTGGCATAGTAACCTTAGATTCAAAAAATAACCCGGTTAAAACACGAATTACTTTGCTTTGCATATCTTACTGCATAAAACTATTACGTACTAAAGACAAATGTATTCTTTAACACTTTATTTCAATAAAAGTTTTATTGGTGGTTTTATTTGACCAAATGTGTTTTATTTTATCACTGAAACTTATATACACAGTCTGTATGTAGTGTTATATCGCCTAATGCAATTTTCTCATGATAGAGTACTGTACAAACGCCGGCGCCTATCTCGCGGATCAGGGATTCGGCGCTAACTCTTTCTTGAGTTCCTCCATGTTGCTCAAATTTTTCACATCATCCTTGGAGTCATCAGCTAAAAAAATATCAACATATAATATTATACTATTACAAGCAGATATACCGTTTTGCAGTACATAACGATATTACTAATTAAGTCAAGCAATGTTGTTAAAGGTACCGATTCTATTTGCACAACTTAACTAAAAAAATTACATTGATAGTGTCAATAACACAATCAGCAATGTTAACAGAACTTTTTTATAAAAAAATCTGTATATTATAGACTATATATAGATTTTAATTAATAATAAAAATGTGCACAACGAAATAGCCAATTAATCAAAATACACCATTGTTGTTTTCATTTTTTTTTTTTTTTTTTTATCTAAATTTTTTATTGAGGACTTGGTTCACAGTATGTAGTGACCATGTCGTCCTCGTAATGCTACAATTATATTTAAGTTTTCATTTATATTTCATTTATATTTTATATTTCGTATTGTTTTCATTTATATTTAAGTTGTGCATGTAGAATTGATACCATTGTTTCACAGTTCATTATTGCCTGTGTCATTTCTTGCCAAAAGTGCTGTAAACGCCAGATACGATTAATTAAATAACTAAAAATATTTGTGAGACAGAAAACTTGAAACCTAAATCTAAGTCAACACGTCTGATCAGCACAGCATAATAGACCAAATAACCGCCCAAAGTACAACAGTGAGATAACGTGCTGAGAATATAATGTTATTCTATAACTTACATTTGATATCATCTTTGAGCTGTGAACCATCTTTATCAAGTCGTGGACGTTTCCGCTGTGGATTGCGGTACGAGCGATTATCACGACGTCCGTCACCTTCATCTTCTGAATCTGACAGTTCACCATCAGCTGCTATGCGTTTATCCTACAACACAAAATGGATTACATCTCAAGAAACTCTTTAAATAAGCAGGTATAGTTTGTAATGTGTATTTAGAGAATGGAGAGTAATCTACTCAAGTAACGGTCCAATCACAAAATGTTTTTCATGAACAGGAAGTTACAGTCTTCAACAGTCTTTATGGACAAGTTTAGTATCACTGCAACAAATTAGTCTTAATATATCAGCAAATTAAATGAGATATTAGGCTGAATTCTCATTTTTACTAATCTAACTTACCTTATCACTCTGTGGTAATCTCTCATCCTTGTCAATTTTGTCTTCATCGTCAGATTCATCATTGACCGCATCTTCTGGTATAGCTTGGACCTATATTAACAAATATACGCTTTTAAAATATAATATAACACCGATTTTAATTACGTAACAATTTAATACTAGTTAGCGTAAAACAAGTAACATGAATTCTTAAAATCGATCCATCTAAATTTTTTGTGTTATTTGTTTACAAAATACATAACATTATGTTAAATTTATCCTACTTCCTATTTAGAAACACAAAAGTTTGGAACATCTATAAAAGGATAGATGTTAAAATCTATTGCTGTTTCACGCAAAAACTTTCTTCAGCTTAAGGTCCCTTTATTGGCACTAGGCATCGGCCTGCTCCACTTTGGGAGGAGTCTACCGTGCCGCATCAGGCGTGTTGGCACAGGGTCTAGTCTCGAGTTTTCCATCTCTCACAGAGGATATATGTGTATAATATTCCTTAGCTGGCTTTAACAGCTGGTAAGGATAGGGGGTGGTGGGACTTGTATTCGTAATACGTCATACGGACAATGCGCAAAAACTAATAGACGGATATTATTCAAACTTTACAGCAAAAAAATAAGAAAAGGGGGCAGTAACTACAAATGCAGGTCAAACCGCAGCATTAGCTAGTAATAAATAATTCAATACCTGAACACCAGGAGCATGTGGCAGCATTCTTAGATTTTCAAAAAGTCTATTTTTAATTTTCTCCAAATATTCAGGTGTATTTTGATTGGACATATTGCTTGGTGATATGTGCAGCTTGAAGTCTGGTCCAAAGTATTCAAAGTAGTCATTGTAAGGTAACTCGTTGGCTATTTCAACACCCAAAGCAACTGATGTCTCATAAGTCCAACAGCGTGAAACATTGCGAATTGTGTATCTAAAAATTTTCAAGTAATTAATTTTATGTCTAATGAAACACATATCAAATTAATAATGAGAATAGCCAGAAGGAAATTTGTAACTTCACACGAAATATGTATCACTACTGCAAAAAGTCATGCACTAAAATATTTCCTAATTAAACTCAAAACATTTAATTTCTACTGTTTTTATGCTGTTTTCTCTTCCTACATTTTCATTATTTACAGTGAAACAAAAATACGCGCAGAAAACAAAGGTTTGTACACATACAAAGTCATATTTTAAAAAAATATTCACACTTGTAAAACCTCTCCATAACAAATTCTGGCTATAATCAATAGAATAACAAATACATACCCTCCACCACCAACAAGTAGGAACGGTAGACCAAATCTCTTGACAAGTTCCACACACCGGCCGTGACCTCTAACAGTCAAGTTGAAACAACCCAATCTGTCACCTGTACAAACAAACATCACAGATAATTAACACACTACATCCTTTAGTCCGAAATTAAGCTATAACATGCTAGAAGTATCAGTTTACAGATTTTATCTTTTTGTAAATAAATGCATTAAATAAATGAAGCCAAGTTAATGTGTTGAGAAGGTTTAGACTGTAGCAGATGATACTCTAGACTCTGCCTACACTCATGGGAAAGAAGTATGTTGGTACAATACCTATGTGCATCAAACAAGAGTTTTCCTGTGTAGGGATCGAACCCAAGACCTCAAGCCAAGCAAGAAAGTGTCACTACTAACATCACAAGATCTGGCATGATGGAAAAGAAATATTTTATTTAGATCATGGAGGAAAGAATGGCTCTGAGTGTTGCAAAGACACAATTCATGTCCCTAAATGAGCCAGATCATTGCGATAATAGCCCCATTTCCATCGATGGGCAACTAGTCACTGTGTGTGAGGAATACAAATATCTGGGTAGTATTATTCACAAGTCATGGAAAGTAGAATGCAACATTCAGCACCGTATTGCCACTGCGTGGCTAAAATGGCGAGAAGTAACAGGTATTACTTGTGACAAGAGAATGCCAGTCAAACTCAAGGGTTTAATATACAAAACCATCATCAGGCCAGTGCTGATGTATGGCAGCGAAACATGGGCCGTGACACAGAAAAATGTCCATGCCATTCAAGTTGCCGAAATGAAGATGTTGAGGTGGATGTGTGGCGTTACCAGGCTGGATAGAATTCGTAACGAGTATGAAGCCTAGGTGTGCGGGACATAGCCGATAAGATTCAGGAGAGTAGGCTGCGATGGTATGGCCATGTCAAGAGGAGACCACCTGACTATGCAGGAAATTTGGCGCTACAACTTTCCATCCCTGGTCAGAGGTCCAGAGGTAGACCGAAAACAAGATGGAAAGATGTAGTCCAAAAAGACATTAGGGGAAGCAAGATATCCGAAGACGATGTCGTAGATAGAGCGAAGTGGAGAGGAAATATAAGGAAAGCTGACCCTGCCACCATGTGGGATGAATAGCTGGGAAGAGAGAGAGAGTGGTGGTTTTAAAATATAAAATATTTTAGTATGTATTCGTATATTATGACGATGACGGTACTAAGCCCGTTAAAAGTATGAAGGAAAATTGGAATCGCAACTTATTTGCTGTTACATGTATTGTATTGGTAATAAACATTATTCCCAATAAAAATAGATACTTATCGTTATCATACGCAGCGGTATACACAAACACTGTCTACTCGAAGACGAACATAGACAAGCGTGAGTGCGTCAGTGAGTTAGGAATGATTGCGCGTACTACGAAAAGGTTGCCCATAAATCACGCATTTTTTAAAATATTTTCAAATGAAAGTAATTAAGTAATCACGAGTGATTTTAAATATTTGATATTTTTTATAAAACATTATTTATATCTAGTATTTCTAGCTAGTTGCAGTCTCTTTCTTCCACACAATCTTTGCATATTGTTTATGTATGCAACAAAACTATGTATAAACCTTTAAATATAACAATTTTTTACGGATTTAGACGCGTATTTAGACGCGTTTTAAATTTTGGCCCGACATATTAAAATTAAAAAAGTTACAAAATATTTTTTTTTTTATATTTTAATTTTCTGAGACTGCAGTCACCATGGTCATGTCTGGTCCGTAAAAAGTAGTTTTATTTAAACGAATGAGTCGCACAAGTGTTAGAAAATATTATATGTACAAACCTGTTAAAGAATCAGCACCACATTGAAGTACAACAGCGCTGGGTTGGAATGTCTCCATCACTTTGGAGATAATTGGTACAAATATTGACTCGTATGATTCATCATCCATGCCATCGCGTAGTGGGATATTTACTGCATAGTACTTGCCTTTGCCAGCGCCAATATCGCGAAGATCACCTGTCATACACAAAATGCATTTATTTGAGCACAATTATTATACGTATACGTAAATTTTAAAAAATGGTCTATGCAACATAAGGCACGTTATTAATAAATGAGCAAACAACACACACAATACTTAATTAATCACGTTTGTTGTATGAGAGCAAGAAACGGTAAAAAAATCATGTTTGTTGTATGGGAGCCCCCCTTAAATATTTATTTTATTTTTAGTATTTGTTGTTATAGCGGCAATAGAAATACATCATCTATGAAAATTTCAACTGTCTAGCTATCACCGTTCTTGAGATACAGCCTGGTGACAGACGGACGGACGGACGGACAGCGAAGTCTCAGTAATAGGGTCCCGTTTTTACCCTTTGGGTACGGAACCCTAAAAAATATGTAAAACGGTATGTTTTTAATTGCATTTAGATATAAAACGATAGACAATTAACAAAAAGCATATACATGGCGGAGGTAAGTGGAAATACTGGGAGATGACGCACAAGAAAGACGTACTCTGATTTCATCAGATTATTGTCACTATCAGTTTTTAATTTTTAGTCAAATTTAGTTGCACAGATAGAATCGGTACCATTATCTTTCAAAAGGGTAAATTATGTAGCACCTACAAGCCTAACAACCTTAGTGCATATAATAAAGTTGTTATAAAAGAGAAAGGATATTAGTATTTCTTTTATCACTATATTTCGTAATGTATTTGTTTATAAGAAAATATTAGCATATGAAATATCGATTCAAATTACCTGTTCCTGGGAAATATTCTCCATATTTGTGGAATGATACTGTCATAACTCTGTCTGTAGTATAGAAAGCTTCCTCGACACCATCACCATGATGGACATCAATGTCTATGTATAAAACTCTTTGATGATATTTCAGTAGTTCCAATATTCCAAGCACTATGTCATTGACATAACAAAAACCTGATGCCTCAGATTTCTTAGCATGGTGAAGGCCACCACCCCAATTTATGCAGATTTCTGAAGCCTATTAAATACAAAATATTGTTTAAACACTTTAAACTGTGTGTAATTTTAAAGTATGTTTACATAATATAAAACAAAGTTATTATTTCTGTATGCATGTGTGCTTTATATGTTTATATCATTTATTTGTGTGGTTCATATAATGGACTGCTGTTCATGAGGTCTCAGGTTCGTATCTCGCTCGGAACAATCATTAGTGCGATGTTTATAATTGTCATACAAATGTTTGTACTGCATCTGGGTGTTTCTATGTATTATAAGTATGTATTTACAAAAGAAAAGTAGTTTATGTAGTATATCCGTATTCTGGTACCCATAACACAAGCATATAAGCTTAGCTTGGGACCAGAGGACATTGTGTGTAATGTACATGATTATTTATTTAATTAAGACTGAAAAACTACGCAACGGATTTTAAAGATAGCTTTTTTGTATTTGTTTGGTTTTTAAATACCACACATACGAATCTGCGGGGAACAGCTAGTTACGGATAAAATAGATTCTGCCAACCTCAAGGGACTTAAAAAATTCAGTACTATGCTTTTTTGGTAAATAAGTTGATTAGATAGAAAATTTAGAAACTATTCTATTTCCACAGAATATACAGAAGGAGCGCTCGGCAATATTTGAATGCATCGTAGTGTCTCCCTAAACGAGCACCGCGCGGGCGCGCGCACCTCCCTTCACCTCCGCGCAGTGTTGCTAGCTCTCGAGTCATTTCCTACTAATTCTCACTTTTGGGGAAAATGTGTAAAAAAAAATTTCTTATTATAAAATTAGTAATGTTATTATTTTGTTTACATAACATAACAAAGAACATATTATGTTCTTTGTGAGTTTATATCTTCAAAATTACGTAATGGATTTTTATAGTTTTATTTTAATATATACCTAGTAGTATTCGATAGGTAACAAAAAACATACAAAAAAAATTTAAAAAAAACAGACGAATTGAGAACCTCCTCCTTTTTTGGAGTCGGTTAAAAAACATCCATGCAATAAAAAATATCAATTACAAGAACAATATTTTTTCATGAAATCAATACTTTTTAGACCAAATTTTAAAAGCAAGTCATCTATGATCTATAAAATTTAACATAAAGGTTGTCAAAATATTTACGTTAATATGTTTAATACATACCTATTCAAGGGTTAAATATTAAAACTAGATTAAAGTTAGTGAATAGGTGGCAACGATAGCTGCATAAATTATAAACAAGGGAGAATGCTTAACCAAAAAGTGGCAACACATTAAGATTGGATTCGCCCGATTCGTACGTGGGTGAGTCCAATTAAAATAATTTTAATTTTATTAATATATAAGTCATTATTCGTTATTTACCGATGAAATGTGATCTCCTCTTGCTTCTTAATAGAACCAGAAGCATTTTTACACGTGGAAACAACTCAAGAGGGCATAATTATGTCATAAATGGAACTCACACGACAGGTCTTGACACGTTACTAGCCATTATGCGACTATGACGTACTCACGCAGCGTATGCCGCGTCGGCGTCTTTTGGGGTGCCAATGCGACGATCGGACACTACTTCTGTATATTCTGTGTCTATTTCATAGTTATTCAGTTCAATTTTAAATTCAAGTAAGTCAAATTACCTGTTTATTTAGTTTAACAGCAGCAGCAACTGAACCACCTGCTGACAATTGGCAGAACTCGTAGAGACCATCAAACACAGGACAATCTTCTCCAACATTAACTGTAAATAATTTAAACATTACTGACATGTTAGGTTTAGGCCAAAAATCTGGTCTTTATGTAATTATTTCGAACATTTGAACAACCCAATCAAATAAAACTACTTTATAACCAACATCATAAAAAAGGATTTGTGGTTATAAGTTCAGTGGTATTTTTTTTTCTATGTATGTTCACATATTTCTCCATCTATTGCAGGAGGATTTACAAAATTACATATTTTTTCACATAATGCTTGACTTTTCAGCCACAGTAAATAAGCTGTAAGATATCCTTTGAAATTGTGTCAAACAACAACTAATCACACATACTAAAAACATTGGGATAGATAAGTCTTTAAGTATATAAATATACACTGAACTTAATCTAAATAGCCGAAAGCTAGTATAAAACATCACACTACACTAAAAGGAGCAAAGCATCAATGAAAAATGTTGCAAATACAGGGAAATTTTTTAAATGGGTACAAAGCCTCTTATCCTAAACATACTCTAAAAATTAAAAAATTTAATAAAATAAAGTGATATAATGATAATGTACTTACATCTTTGCATTTGTTTGTTATATTCAGACATATTATCAGGCCTTATAGACCTGAGAAAGCGAATGTAATCATCAGAGTGAAACTTGGTCATCTCTTCGGCAGTTGCCTTATGTGGTCTCTGTAAATAAATAATACATTAATATTTATGGACATTTCACCGCTTCACTGATCCCACAATAAGCTATATTTCACATTTCACCGCTTCACTGATCCCAAAATAAGCTATATTTCTTTTTATTTTTGTATCAAAAATTTTTTATTTGAGACTTGGACTCACCCTGTGTGCCCATGTAAGTTATATTTCTGTTTGTGTTTTAGGTAACAGATGTAGATATACTACAGATATGCATTTTTTTTTTTTTCGTAATAACATACTTATAAAAGATATGGAAAACACCCAGACACAGTACAAACATTTGTATAACATTTAGAAACATCATACAAATAATTCTACTGTGCAGGGATGGAATCTGTGACCTAATAAACAGCAGTCTGTTTTATGAAACACTAGAGCACAAGACTCGTCTAACAAGTTAAATTAATGAAATTAAATATATATAACATTAAGATATAAAAAAAAACATTGCATAGCGGATGTCCATGGCCAACATAAGGACATTTATGGGATGGGAGGATTATTTCTGACAACATAATGAATAGTTGTTTTTTAGTGCATTAAAATTAGTTCCTCTTTCTAATGACACTACATAGAATTATATTGATAGTAATTTTCCTAATGTTTTTGTACTAAGCATTGATTTTTCCCAGAGTAATTATTTTTTGTTAGCGTAAACATAACCTAATTTTTTTTATAAAACAGTTAACATGCCAGCTGTTTGTAAAAGCTAGCATGGTTTTTAGGGTTCCGTACCCAAAGGGTAAAAACGGGACCCTATTACTGAGACTTCGCTGTCCGTCCGTCCGTCCATCTGTCACCAGGCTGTATCTCAAGAACGGTGATAGCTAGAGAGTTGAAATTTTCACAGATGATGTATTTCTATTGCCGCTATAACAACAAATACTAAAAATAAAATAAAATAAATATTTAAGGGGGGCTCCCATACAACAAACATGATTTTTAGGGTTCCGTACCCAGTATCTCAAGAACGGTGATAGCTAGACAGTTGAAATTTTCACAGATGATGTATTTCTATTGCCGCTATAACAACAAATACTAAAAATAAAATAAAATAAATATTTAAGGGGGGCTCCCATACAACAAACATGATTTTTTTACCGTTTCTTGCTCGATACTAATAACGTTGCCTTATGTTGCATAGATAATGGTACGGAACCCTTCGTGCGCGAGTCCGACTCGCACTTGACCAATTTTTATTTATTGTAATACAATTGTAAGAAGTGCATAATTTATTATTTTTACAGTCATTTTGATATTCTAACTATAAAATATAATAATATATCATAAATAAAATATCATTTTGTATTTAACTTGGTAAGTACTTAAGTTTCATGATCAGCATCACAGATTCCTCATAAACAATAATAAGGCATCATAATTATGTTAATAGATACTTTAAACCATTACATCTGTAAATTTCCATTAGTACTTACATATATTTCCATTTTTCTGTATAAACCATAGTTGAGTAATAAGTTGTGAGTCATACGTATACGGTGAGGTTTCATGGGATGACCTTGTCCATAATAATAATTACCTATGTCACCTGAAAGTAAACAATACATTTATCGAAAATCGCACGATGCCAATTTCAACTTCATAAGGATATATTACTCAGGTCATTTCATGGCTTCAAAATATACAGTCTGTAATGTACACATCAAGACGCGAATGAAGGCCATCTAACCAATGAGAGCGAAGAACGCTATACAGACGTTTCATGATGATGCAAGTCACATTACCATAAAAATGTTAAGATGATCATTGCTCATTGGCATTCCAGTTTATACGATTTTATTCATAATACAAGAAAGCAACAATAAGTTTGCACATAAAAAGGTTTAATGCAATAGTTTGCTTACGTATTTAAAATACAGACGCTATGTAAAATAGAGTGGCGGGTAATGAAAGTTTCTAATACTTACTGTCGTAGTAATAACACACTCTTTTCTTACTGTGTGGTTGCATAGCCATTGTTGAAATTGAATAACAATCTTAATTGAGTTTAATACTAAATTAAAAACAATTTACACAAATAAATAAAATTTAATATCGTCAACCCAGAACACACCACACTAATTTGCGGGAACGAGTGAGTGAACTGAATTATGAATGAGCAAATCGCAGATTGAGCGAGTGAGAAAGATGAGTGAATTAGAATGAGTCATAGAATGAGTGACTGAATTAGACGAACGAAGAAGGTTCAAGAATAAATGTTCCGATACTCGTTCACAAGTTCTAGTTCACCTTCACAGTAATGTCGGTATTGCCATTTGTATAAGAGTTCCTCGTATGCATTCGAAATTGCATTGTATACATTTGGTGTACATTGAATATGCAAAAAAAAAATACACAAGGTAAAGATTTTGATATGAGATTGAATATGAAACATTGTACATATTAGCATATGAAACATGTAAAAAAACATGGACATTTCACAAAATGCTGTATGGTTCCACGTTCAGCTTTTACGCTTGTGCTATGGATACCAGAATACGGATGTACTACATGAACTATTTTTCTTTTGTAAATACATAGAAAACATTCAGACGCAGTATAATCATTATTTGTATGATAACTATAAATCTCACACAAATTATTGTCCCGTACGGGAATTGAAACCGAACCTAAATTAAATATTTTTATATATTTTAAGATAATGGTTTTAAATCCTATTAAGGACGTATTGGATTTATACATTTTGAACAATAAAACTATAACTTAATAAAAACAGGTACAGTTTAGTTATAGAAAATCGATTATTATTATCGATGACTGCAAAATTGAGAAATGAGATGCTTCCCTGTTATGGTCATGTAATGGTACAAGGAATAATTTGCTTAGTTAAAAAAAATCAGCTTGCCAAATGCAGAAAAAATTCGCATGAAGTTGTAGGCATTTTCTGAATGTAGTTGTAGGCATTTTCTCATGTAATTTTCTTCAAGACTCACGCAATGTATTTACTCAATTATAGACCACTTGTTATGGATTTAGATTTAGACGTTATCTTGCGTGATCAGTTTTTTTCCGCATACTATAAGACATAACCTACCTCAGTAAATCAACAAAACCATTATGTTCTAGAGAATGTCGTTGTTGTTATTATATTTATTTAATGATAACATTGATAACTCATTATGATGCCATTCTATTCCTTCTAAGGGGTGAATCCGGTGAATATTTTATAGTTTGGTTCACTGTAAATATCCAAACCTGGCCTAGCAACACTTACTGTTCCCGTCATTCATTCATTCTATTGGGCGCCGCGTCCCCCCCAGGGTTGCCAACTCTACGTCTTTTTACGTAGATCTACGTATTTTAAGCCTTTCCTGCAAACCTACGAACTTTAGTCCCAGAATCTACGTATTTTCTATCAAAATTGTTCAAATTTGCAAAATAGACTGAATTGGCATAATTTCCTTTACTTACGCTAAAAAAAGTTAATAAATGTTCCGTTTCATACTAACACACACTCGCCTCGCCACTCAACACGTCGCGCCATTCATTTTAAAAACAAAGTGTCCATTATTTGTAATCATTATCACGTTTATAACTACATGTAACCTGTTTTGTATATTGTGGAGAAAATAAATTCATTATTATTATTATTATTATTCTATAGAACTGTGACTCATGTCACATGAGTCATGTGACTGTGTAAAATGAAACGTCTTGCCGTAAAAGTGAATCTTAAGGCTAGCCGCACACACTCAATAATATTGTCAATAAAGTACGTATTGTCAATAATATTGTGTGTGTGCGCGGTGTATTGCGGTATTGTTCAATAATATTGTAGATTATCCAGAAATTCTGATTTTGTCACGTCAATATCGGGGGGAGGCAGGGGTATTGTCAATCATATTGACGTGTGCGGGCGCGCGGCAATATTTTAGTTGAGGAAAAGATTTCAAGTCAGGCGGACGTTCGTGTTATTTGTTCAAAATGGAAGACGAAAACAGTATCCAAAGCGAAAATAGTGTTGATACTGTTGATGATAGTACCCTTACGGAAAAACATTATTTGTCAGTGTTTATTAAAACATGGGAAGCTTATCCAGAATTATGGAATACATCCTGCAAAGCATATGGCGATACAGCTAAGAAAAATAATGCGCTTGAGAAGTTGCTCGATATTTATAAAAAAATCAAACCAAATAGTACAAGAGAAGACGTAAAGAAAAAAATTAATTCCCTACGAACAAATTTTCGGAAAGAATTAAAGAAGATTCACAAATCGAAATCATCGGGAAAGGGTACCGATGAGGTTTACGTCCCGTCTGCCTGGACGTATTATGAATTGCTGTTTTTATCAAATGATGAACAACCAGTAAGACAACTAGAAAAGAAAACAATAGAGGTTTGTATTATATTTTAATAAGTTTATTAATAACTAGTACTCTCTGTAGGTTAGTACAAAAAACTTATATTAGGTATTTAAACTGCAAAAGTACTGACAATAATTGTCTCTTATTGTTTTAGCATTTATAGTTGCATTTCTATTTTGAGTAGACTGTAGATTAGTCATACTGACTGATGGTGAATCCTTTTCTTGGTTTAAATAAAGGGAAGCATTTTCTTTAATTAAAAAGTTGTGTAAGTAACAGCAGGTTAAAGTCAGTGTCGTTGCTTTGTCTGGTTCTAGATTTATAGCCTTTTGAAAAATACCAAAACGTTTAGCCAAGATACCAAACGCACACTCAACCGTTGATCGAGCCCTTGATAGTTTTTGATTGAATATCAGCTCATTAGAGCTGCAGATTTTCTGTGAGTATGGTTTCATCAAATTTGGGCCCAAAGCGAACGCTTCATCAGCCACAAATACGTAAGGGAATAAGTGTGTCATGTTTGAAAGATTAATTGGGTTGGGCAAGTTAAGTAGACTTTGTTCGTAAGACTGCCAAAATTTTGAATAGAACAGGACTCCACCATCAGATATCCGACCGTTCATACCAACATCAACCATCATAAATTCTTTACGAGCATTTACTAAAGCCAATAAAATAATACTATGGAATCCTTTATAATTAAAGTAACGTGAGCCTGCATTTTTGGGCATAATAATCCCAATGTGCTTGCCGTCTAACGAGCCTAAGCATGTAGGGAATCCATGAATGCGTCCAAAATCATCGGCCACTTCTCTCCACCCTTGCTGGGTTGAAGGAGTCTAAAACAATACAAGAAAATAAATGTTATCGTAATTTGTAATTAACATTTTGTTTACTTTTCTTTATAATATATTACAGGAAGACAAAGAAAATGATCAAGACAAATATTCGATTAGCTCAATGGATCCACCTCCAAGTCCAGTATCGGTAAATAAGAAGAAAAGAAAAATGGTTAACGACCAGCAAAACCTTTTGCACCGAACGTTATCATTTTTGGAGAAGGATTCTTCTGAAAATCAAGAAGAATATCATCTTGCCAAAGTCTGGGCCAGTAAGATGACAAAACTGGAGTCTACGCAAAAACTTTTTGCGGAAAAGGCAATTAACGATATTATATTTGAAGCACAACTTGGAAAATTAAACAAAAACTCCGTCAAAATTAATGAGCATGTATCATATACTTCATCGCCTTTGCCACCTAGACAGTCACTAGATCATTCCAGAGTAAACTATATTCCATCACCTAATCAATCACCAAGCACACAAGATTCAATTTTGAGATACAGTTTAACTCCTTCACCACATTCCATATATACCAATGAACACAATACGGATAATACTATTACTAAGACACCTCCGCAGACTTTGTCTAAGTCTCTAATTCACCGTCAACCAATTGTAACCACCAGTGTTCCATCTCAAATAATATTAAGGCCTCCACTGACACGATTGCAACAGTTTGAGTATGATCCACAAGACACAATATTTAATGAAAATAACCAAAATAATAATATAACTTCTAATGTTATAACAATTGAAGCCGACGTACATACCGAGTATACTCCAAAAGAAGATTTTTCAAATTTTTTTCAGTCTTTCAAGTAGTTGTGAACATACCAAAATAAAGACTACAATTTATTACTTACCACTTGTATTAATAAAAATTATTATATTATTTTATTTGTTTTACTTCAAATCAAAATCAAAGTGGATTTATTACAAAAACAAACAGCAAAATACACATATGTACATAGTAATGGTAGTATAATTATTATCTAAGTATTTAGTGATTACCAAATACTATAACGTACCTAGATGTTTAAATATAGGTAATTACTACTTACTTTTATACAATCTTGCAAGACGTAAATTAACGTGTTACAAGTATCCAGAACTGCTTCGCTTATAGCCCTTGGGGATATTAAAGTGGAATACTTCAAGTCTTCAAAACTTCTGCCAGTCGCTAAAAAGCGTAAAGTAACTGCCAACTTCTCCTCAGGCGTTAGCGATTTTCGCATGAGTGTATCTTTTTTCTTCAAGTAAGGTGAAACTAAAGATAATAGTTTTTGAAAGCTGCTATCTTTCATTCTCATGTAATTTTTAAAATCATTTTCTTCTGTTACTCGTAGTTCATTTATTAGATTAAAGTGATTTAACTCAGCTTTTTTCTCATCCAGTCCTTAATCCATCGTTTCCTTCTTGATTGCCTTTTTTTAGTTAGTAAAATTAATGCAATACTCAATGCAACGACTTTTTTCTTTCTTTCCATTATGTTAAACGTGCGCACATGAATCTAGCTGCGGAGCGACTGAGTCAGATTATACCATGAAAAATTGTCAATAATATTGTATAGTGTGCGGGGATCATTTTATTGTTGAAGATTTTGACAATCTTGCATTGACAATATTATTGAGTGTGTGCGGCTAGCCTAAGGGCCTACATCAATATCATCGCCGACACGTACATATTACACAGCCAGTAGGCACAGAAAATGAAGAATTAGGGATACTTTTCCTATTTACTCAAAATCTACTAAATATATTTTAATTCTGATCCACGTGTTTCTATAAATAATAGTTACCTATGTTTTTAAAGTTATTTCATTAGTTAACACGCGATAATAGACCGACAAATGAAAAAAATAAAAAATTAGAGAGGTTGTTTCGCCAAGATTTTCTATCGAGAAAACTTTTTTCAATCGCGTTTCTGAGTTCATGCGATCCTAGATCATATATTGAAAAAACATATACTTAAAAATTAGAGCTCTAGCCATTCAATCTAAAGAAACAATGAAAACTTCGTACATAGAAAAATGCACGAAGCTATTTTGGTATCCTCTTAACCTAAAAAATATATTTCAAACTAAGACTTCGAAGGAGTTGTTTAATTTCGATATTTTTCAACTTCCTGCTCAATTTAATTAAATTCAATTATGGAAATAAGCAGTGACAGTGAGGAAGAGCAGAATGTGACTCTTACTAAAAAAAGAAAGCTACATTGAAAATGATAATAAAAATTGAATAATTTAAATAAATTGATGATGACTCTGAAAGTAGCAAAATTCATAGATTTTTTTGTTTGCTAATGGTAATTTTTTTTAAGTTTATTGTTTGTCTGCTGTCTACTACTTTTAGGGTAATATAAATTGTCGTTTTATTCACTTTTACCTACCCTACGCTCTTCATTTCACTTAGAAAAAAAGTACGTAGATCTACGTATTTTCTATATGGAAATTTTACCATTTCTACGTAATTTTCTAATCTGACCTACGCCTTTTTCAAAATCCGAGTTGGCAACACTGGTCCCCCCTCTTCGCTTGTTTTGTATCCTGTATCATTCATTGACAAAATTGTAAATTGTTGAACTGACTGACTGATCAGACTGATTGAACGAAACGAACCTTCTTTCGCCGTTAGCAGTGGTTCAGGTGGGACGTGCTTCTTTAGCATTTAATAACCTATAAAATTATAAAATGGATTTATAGATATCTATTGAGACTTTCTAATGCGGTATCAGTTTGTTTTATGTAACAGTGTTAAATTAACGATTACATTAGCAGTGCACCTATATATATTTGTGTTATTACCAAACGAGATCATCAACCACCATTTTACTTTCAGATTGACCCTGCTACTCAACGTTATATCTGGATTTAATTATAACATCATCCAGTAAAACACACCATTTAATATGTAAGTATCTTTATTTTGATCTATATGCATTTGTTTTACTATTATTTTCGGTTCAGCAAAAAGATTTTAAAACGTTACCATTCTGAAATGACGATTACGTTTTGATGACTAGTCTGCCGTGGTAAAATGTAAAATATTGTGTAACATTTTTAAATCTTAGCCTCTTTCAATGTATCTGATATTTTAAATCATACATACGAAATCTTTCCTGCACTCTGCCCAATATCATGGTACTTACTTACATAAATACTTCGTACCTTTAATTCAAATAATTACTATTTGTAACAGTGCTTGAGGCATACCATGGTCTAAACATTTTAATATATAATTAAATCTCTGTTTTAATTAAGTACATTACCAAAAGTACCGGAATGTATAAAAAATACGAAACTTCTGAATCCAACGTGGTATTTAATTCCAATCTAGTTGCACCTTTTACTCTAATAAGTAGGTATGTTCTATTTTCTTTGTGACATGAATATTTAATTCGGGGTTCGCTACAAGTAACAAGTAGTATCGATCCAATGGTATTAGTGGATTTTCTCGCCCTAGCACATTGCGCATGCCCGCTTGATTATGATGTGGTTAAGTCGGCACGCCCTTTTTCAATGCAGTGAAGAGTAAAATAAAACTCAACTTCGATAAATATTTAAAATGTGCGTATTTGTTCATGTCATAGCGTGGTATTTCAAACTTTCGATTTAAGTTGAATTACACCATACAGCACAATGTTATGTTCAATTTGAAAGTAACCAATGTGGCAATGACTAATCGAAATCTATAGAGCGGAGCCTAGATAATTTCCTAACAATGAACTATGAGAGAATTGCCTACTTTCGTTTTATTTAATAATTTTCTGATTTTTCTAGGTCTAGTAATTGGAGCAATAGCCGTGACGGAAACGGCGGTTCCAAATTCGGCGGTGGAAATAAATTTGGAAATGGCGGTGCATCGCGGTTTAGTAATGGGGGTTCTAAGTTCGGTGGAAATAGTGGCAGATTTGGTGGCTCTGGTGGTTTTGGCAACAAGAAAGAATTCTCAGGTGGTCAAAACATGCGGCGCCCTAATTGGGACAGTATGTCACTGCAACCTTTCAACAAAGATTTCTACAACCCACACCCCTCTGTACTAAACCGATCGCCCTATGAAGTTGAAGAGTATAGAAATAAATATGAAATCACATCCAGTGGAGTGGAAGTTTCCAATCCTATTCAACATTTTGATGAAGCAAATTTCCCTGAATATGTTGTACAGAGCATAAGCAGCATGGGGTATAAAGAACCAACTCCAATTCAAGCACAAGGCTGGCCAATTGCCATGTCTGGCAAAAATTTGGTTGGTATTGCACAAACAGGCTCTGGGAAGACTCTTGCTTACATTTTACCTGCTATTGTGCATATCAACAATCAACCACCAATCAGGCGTGGAGATGGCCCTATTGCCTTAGTGCTTGCTCCAACTAGGGAATTAGCACAGCAGATTCAACAAGTAGCTTCAGATTTTGGGAACTCTGCTTATGTACGGAACACCTGTATATTTGGAGGTGCACCCAAGAGAGAACAAGGCCGTGATTTGGAGAGAGGAGTGGAAATAGTGATTGCTACACCTGGACGGTTAATTGATTTCTTAGAGAAGGGTACTACTAACTTACAACGGTGCACATACTTAGTACTAGATGAGGCTGACCGCATGTTAGATATGGGCTTTGAACCTCAAATTAGAAAGATTATAGAGCAAATTCGTCCTGATAGACAGACCTTGATGTGGTCAGCCACATGGCCTAAAGAAGTAAGAAAACTAGCTGAGGATTATCTAGGAGATTATACACAAATCAATATTGGATCTTTACAACTATCAGCTAATCACAATATTCTTCAAATAATTGACGTATGCCAGGAACATGAGAAAGAAAATAAGTAAGTATACTATAAAAGTAATGTTAAGTTAATTTCTTGTATGATGATTTTAAATATGTATGACTTCATTGATTATAATTCAAATTCTCCTCTAAGAAGATCTGATTCTAGGCAAACAACAATTTCTTATATTACTTGTCACTATATGCATTATATTCATGTCTTCTTTTCTAGATTGAATGTATTATTACAAGAAATTGGTCAGAGCCAAGAGCCTGGTGCCAAAACAATTATCTTTGTAGAAACTAAGAGGAAAGTAGAAAATATCACTAGGAATATAAGGCGATATGGATGGCCTGCAGTATGCATGCACGGTGACAAAACACAGCAAGAAAGAGATGAAGTATTATATCAATTTAAACAAGGCCGTGCTAGTATACTTGTAGCAACAGATGTTGCAGCCCGAGGACTTGGTATGTGAAATAAATTTGGGTTTTATTAAGAAAGTTGAAATGTGTAACCAATTGAGATACTTGGCATACCATATTTTAGTTTATATTTTAATAAAACTTTAATTTGTTTATAATTTCAGAGGCACTGGCGGAATGTTATTGTGTTCTATTCGAATACTGCCTGAAATTAGTGGGCACGTCACTGTATTGGATTTGTAGATAACACTGATATACAGACACTATTTAGAGAATGCAATAACTCGTCATAACGGTGCCTCATAGGTGCCTTTCACTATGATCGGACCCGAGGCCGGAATACTTGATGGTATGTCCGTAAATGCGGATGCACTTGAAAGTGTGGAAAACCTGGTGATGCACTGATGCTACATAATTATAAAGTTGATAATGATTAAATGAGAGTAAGATTCTTCGACGGTGCATTGTTAAAAACTTGACCAAGTTGTTATCAAGAGGTCAAGGGTTTTCTGTTTCGGCCAAATGGAGTAATGAAGAGGGCTATAATATTTAATATCACAGTAGACTGCAAAAATATCACTAGCAACACCCTCAATACTCCTGGGTTCCTGAGTGAGAGGCAAAATGTAGAATAATATGGTACATATCTGTGTAACTTATTCATGTAAGTAATACAGTTGAGTTACCATAACACTAAAGATTCAAGGCTCTCTAACTCAGTTACAATTTCAGCTATTTAAAATTTTCCCACATTTTCTGTTGCCCTAGAATGACATTAACTCCTTTACAGATGTGGATGGAATTAAATATGTCATTAATTTTGACTATCCTAACTCTTCTGAGGACTATATTCATCGGATTGGAAGGACAGGGCGTTCAGAACAGAAAGGCACATCATATGCTTTCTTCACACCATCTAACTCCCGTCAAGCAAGAGACCTTGTTTCTGTTCTTCAGGAGGCTAACCAGGTAAATTGTTTGTTACATTATATATTTTCTAAACCTCCGATTTCCTCATACCTTTGGCATGGGTACACTTTTATATAGTGTGACATGAATGCAAGTATGAGGTACATTAATGACAGCTACATGCCTTCGGTGTCCATGCTATTTTGTCTGGATCCCATCCTCAGATGTTGTAACATTTACACAATTTTAAGTTTTATAAATATTTTTGGTAAACTTTTCTACAATTGGCTATAATTTCTATTACAGACTGTAAACCCTCAACTACAAACTATGGCTGATCGCACTGGTGGAGGTGGTTGGAACAGAAACAGATATGGAGGTGGCCGTGGAGGCGGCGGCTCATTCAAACGAGGAAACAATTTCGGAAGGGGTGGGAACGGAGGTGGGAATGGCAGCCACAAAAAATTCGACTATTAATTTTAAAGTACAAAATAATTTAGAAGCAAATCCTCATAGTATTTCTGTGTGAATTTTAGATATAAGGATGAAGAAATACTGATTGGTTAATATTACAGTTTCCTAATGATGGCTAGATTATTTGTGTTGTCTTATAGCTAGCTATTTTATACTTCTGAGTGTTCTAAGTATATTTTTTGTTTGTACTGTGATAATATTTTTAACTGTGATTCTATAGAGGATTAGCTTATGCCACAAAGACGGTACCTATCGGTATTTGTCTTTTCTGTTATTTATTTAATTTGTGAGATGTTTGCAAATAACACTAAGCTCACCTGGGATTTCTAAGAGAATGGAAGGTGTCTTCTTAGTTCATAATGAGTGTATTACTGTCATAAGTAGTAATTACAGTTTTTGTGTCTGTCATTCCATTACATGTTCTGAATAGAATAATCAATAAATGTATTAATTTATGGATTTATTAGCTGTTTCTTTTATAAAATTCCATTAAGAGGATACCAAAATAGCTTCGTGCATTTTTCTACGTACGAAGTTTTAATTTTTTCTTTAGATTGAATGGCTAGAGCTCTAATTTTTAAGTATATGTTTTATCAATATATTATCTAGGATCGCATAAACTCAGAAACGCGATTGAAAAAAGTTTTCTCGATAGAAAATCTTGGCGAAGCAACCTCAAATTTTTTATTTTTTTCATTTGTCGGTCTATTATCGCGTATTAACTAATGAAATAACTTTAAAAACATAAGTAACTATCATATATAGAAACACGTAAATCAGAATTAAAATATATTTAGTAGATTTTGAGTACATAAATAGGAAAAGTATCCCTAATTATTCATTTTCTGTGCCTACTGGCTGTGTTAATATGTACGTGTCGGCGATGATATACGATAATATTTAAATCTTTCCAATATAAAAGCGTAAAGCGCGTTATTCAGATTGATTGTTGGTTGTGGCACCACACTGATAGTTGTTAACGCTTGGAAGTATACTCCCGCGCTCTTTCTTAACTGCTGAACAGATTCTGATGGAATTTGTGCGAAGTGTAGAATCTGAGGAGAAAAGATTTAGGTACGTACCTACTTCAGTTTGATGTGTGTAGCCACTGCAGTGGTGAAAACGGTTCCCTAATTATTGACAAACGTTTCACCAAATGATTTTTTGGCAAACAATACACTTGACAAAAGTATCATCTTACAAAAACATACTTAGCAAAATACAAATGATCCATATAACAAACACTACACTTGACAAATGTGCTAAGTATTCTTTTGTCATATCACCAAATGATGTGTTTCGTAAATTAAGTTATTTTGTATGTATCACTATCGGTTCCCTAATGATTGTCAAAAAATTATTGACAAATGATCATTTCACAAACAACGTTTCACCAAATGATCATTTGACAAAAGTATCATCTTACAAAAACTTACATAGTAAACACTACACTTGACAAATGTGTTAAGTATTCAAATGTCAATTTGACCTTTTTGTCATATCACCAAATGATATGCTTCGTAAATTAAGTTGTTTTAAATGTATCAATAACATCATGAATCATTATTAATAGGAGAAATGCCCTAAAGTCGCTTCTGGCACTCGCCGGCTGCTGCCGCGGCATGCTAGCTTCGCTTGGCTCGTGCCCTAAACGCATGAGCCGAGCGTACCTAACCTAACCCAATCCCCTGGCCCGACGAGGTCGCTCGCTGGAGAGGCGAATTCCGCGACGACCTCTTCTCTCGAAAACGTACAAACATTGCAATATTTACAGTATAGGGTCTTATAGCTGTTGTATAAGACCCTATACTTAACTATAGCACTTCTTATAGAACTCATTCATTCTTATAAAATCTCGATGGGGCTTTATGAGAATCTATTGGATTTTATAAGATTTTCTAAACAGGGATCAGTAATTAATGTTAGATTACGTTTTTTATGATTTCAGGTTTTCGAAATATTAAAAGGGTTCATCCTAAGCTGTCCAAACACACATACCATTCTAACACAATTCATAGATAAAAGAGACCGAAAATTCAATGCATAGATAAAAGAGACCGACAATTCTATTACCATTGAACGACCGTTATGAACTCATAGCAGACTACGGACATTTGACTTCAATTGCAACGGTATTGCAGTTGCATCGTGCCGGTATGACAATTGTTCCAAAATAGTAGACTTGAGCACCAGGTTGTCCCGTAAGTACTGGACCAACGGGTTATGGGGGGTAGTGAGACTTATTATCTAACAAAAATACTAAAATTTATAGACCTAGGCCTTATAGTTCTTGAGTTATCCTTTGTTTTCAAAATTTCGTAAAAACATCGAAACAAAAAAAAATATATAAAAACATCAACGCTTACGTGGATGATGTTTTTACGGTACCGGGTGCTCAAGTCATTCTGGTATACAAGGCAATGTGATAGTAGACGATTTAGCAAAAATGGTAGCAAGTCAGGGTTGTTGGGTTCCTGATGTGAGCTGCCAGGATCTGTTGCACAATATACCTAAAACGGCTCTTTTTGATAATTGGTCTCGGGAGTGGAACGAGGAACAGAAAAGGCCAATCGTATAAATTACTTCAACCCGTTATTAATGTACAACCATGGTTTACAAAATGGAAACTCACTAAGAAATTAACATCACTGTTCATCAACTGTACATCTTAACAGAATTGGGAGTTATGAATCCCCCATCTGTGACTGTGGTCTAAATGAATGTGGAGACCTCAACCATATCTTTTTTAACTGTTCTAAATATAGTTCGTTCCCACTATATGATTTCCATAATAAGTATAAAGCTCCTCTTCCTTGTAACGTTCCTTCTATCCTTTGTATGAGTAATAAATTATATGTTATATCTCTTATTAAATATATCTCTTATCATAATATCTCTCTTTAGATTATAATTAGTTTTCCTATTTTTATTATGTTTATTTATTTGTTGCCCAAACGTTCTCTCCATCCTATCCTGCCGATTCAACAAATAAACTCCCAAGTCCCAACCAAAACTCGACTCTGGCTAGAATTGCTCTCGCAAGAAACTGTGGGTTGCCATATTAAAAAAAGAAGAAGAAGACTTTACTCTATGCCCTATACATATGGTGGAAGGTGTCAAATAGTAATGCGCAAAATAAATCTTTTGTGTGAAACTAAATCTTTAAATCTTTTGCTTGAAAAGATTTAAATCACTCTTTTAAATCTTTAAATCAGAAAATCGCAACCAAATCTTTTGCCTCTTCTATACAAAATAGATTCAAGATTGATTTTGAGCCGATGATTTATAACGACTGTATCGTAATTAATTCTTTTGAAATTTTTTAATCATCAGTTATTCATAAATCTGATACGAAATAGTACCGTGTGATTTATAATAATGTAAATAAGTAAATCAAAGTTGTGATAGCGGCGGGTTAATACTATTATTTAAGTACTCGTCGTATTACGTAGTTACGTACGCATATTTTTAGGGTTCCGTGACATAGGTACGGAATCCTAAAAATATCCCTATTAATACATTGTAGGTATATAATATATATATAAATATATGTATAGTCATAGTAATAGGGTCCCGTTTTTACCCTTTGAGGGTTACCTTTAATAGATCGATAGGCAATTTTTGATATTCATAACGATACGATAACGCCAGATGTTGCATTAATCTATTATTCCATCGATACATAATATAGGTGATCAGTACTACCATTATTTCGATAAATTAAAATAGGTACATTACTTATGCCTCTGGCATCGCTCGCTATTTTATTTATCTACATATTGTATTAAAGTCTGTAAGTGTAAGTGCAATTACTTCCAAAAGTAAATAAACGTTATGCCAATGGCAACGAGTTAATCTTCTTATAAATAAAATTCACGTGTCACAGTGTTAGTTACCGTACTCCTCCGAAACGATTTGACTGATTTTTATGAAATTTTACATGCGTATTCAGTAGGTCTGAGAATCGGCCAACATCTATTTTTCAAACCTTTTTTTTTTAGTAAGTATGGCAAAACAACGTTTGCCGGGTCAGCTAGTTATTATATAAATATATTGACGTCTGCAACTCATGATTCCCTCACTCGGTATATTCCGTATGCGTAACTCAATACGATCAACGTTGTGCATCGCATCGCCTACATCATTCTATCTCTTTCCAATTCACTCAATTTGTGGCATCTATTTCATTCATTTCAGTATACACATCTTCTTGGTTCAAATCTAAATTGAATCATAACTCAGGGAGTTAAAGATGTGTTTTGAAATGAAGTGAGTTAAAGATGTGTTTTGAAATGAAGTGAGTTACTGAGTTATTAAATCTTTTCTACAGATGTAAATCTTTTTTTCCAATCACTCCTGAGTTACACATCTCTAGTGTCAAATGATGTATAAATAACCTAAAAGTTTATAACCGAGTCTGAAATCTACTCAAGTTTTTCCAAGATAAAATTATATGGGTTTCTAACCACAAATACTGCAAAATACCTACAGTGTAGGCAAATAGTGATGGCTTTAAACGTGGTAACAAGACTCTTTAAGCGGAGAAGCGTTTGTAAATTGTGAGTTTCACTTATATTTTTTTATTATAATTGCTTTTACTCATCGTTTTACACGCGACGAAACTTAGTATAGTACTTTACATATTAAATATAACTAAATTTTTACTTTTTATTGTAGGGTGTCTGAACTTTCCAAAACAAAAATAACACCGGCTAGTGGTGTTAATAAGGAATTCAGTTGCTTGTATAAGACAATCTGTCACAAATATGTTATACAACACACAAAATTACAAAAACCATATCTTAGATTCTACTCTACGAAAACCGCACAGGAAATCGCATTTGATGACTATCGCATCGAACATAATATAACTGTGAAAGGTGATAATGTACCTGATCCATACACTGAAATAGACAACAGTGAATTTCCTGATTATATTAAACAATTCTTGAAAGATCAAGGATTTGCCAGACCTACTGTTATTCAATCACAAGGGTGGCCTATAGCTTTGAATGGACAAAACTTTGTTGGTATTGCTCAGACAGGTACTGGTAAAACACTGGCTTACTTGTTACCTGCAGTAGTCCATATTAAAGAACACAAAGCACGAAGAGGTCTTGGTCCTATAGTGCTTGTTCTTGCACCCACAAGAGAACTAGCTCGACAGATTGAACAAGTAGCAAAAGATTTTGAAAGAGCCTTAAACATACGCTCAGTTTGTATATATGGAGGAGCAAGTAGGGCTGTGCAAGCAGAAAAATTAAGTCAAGGTGTTGACATACTTATTGCTACTCCAGGAAGATTAAATGACTTCCTTGTTAGTAAAACTACGACATTAAACAGAGCTACTTATGTAGTGTTGGATGAAGCTGATCGAATGTTGGATATGGGTTTTGAACCTCAAATTAGACAGGCATTAGAGGGTGTGCCTAAAGAGCGTCAAATTCTTATGTTCTCTGCAACTTGGCCGACTGAAGTGAGACATTTGGCTAAAGATTACCTGGGAGAATTTGTTCAAGTCAATGTTGGATCTACAGAGCTGTCTGCCAATCATAATATTAAGCAAATTGTGCATGTCTGTGAACATGATAACAAAATAGAAAAGTAAGTATTTTTGTATGTATTATATTACACATAAATATATAGTTAATTATTAGTAAATTAGTCCCGGTTTAGTAGCTTTTGCTTGCCACTTTGTAATCATAGAATTTAGAAAATAAAATAAAAACTTATCCAATTAAAATTATACAAAAAAAGCCATCCTCTTGAACCACTTAAAAAAAAACCACTCATAATCCTTTGCATATTTTGTTTAACAAAAATGACTAAAAGTTTTTATGTATTGTTTTTTAGGTTTAAAGAAATTATGCATGAGATAGCTGGTGACAATTATGATAAAATGTTAATATTTACAAACACCAAGAGATTTGTAGATTCATTGACACACACATTGAGAAAAAATGGCTGGCCTGCAGTAGGCATACATGGTGATAAAACACAGAACCAGAGAGATCAGATTATTGGTAAATTTAAGAGTGGTCGTTCAAGGATATTAGTTGCTACTGATGTTGCTGCACGGGGGCTTGGTGAGTTACCAATACAATCTATACAAATATTATAAAGCTGAAGAATTTGTTTGTTTGTTTGAATGCACTTATCTCAGGAACTACTGATTCATATTAAAAAGTTATTTTTGTTGGATAGTCCATTTAAAGGCTATATGACATCACACTGCGACCAATAAGAGCGAGGCAGTAGTAAAAATTTAGCAAAAACGGGTAAAATGTTTTCTAAATTCCGAAGTCGCGGGTACAGCTAGTCAAATGTAATGGAAGAAATGTAGAAGAAGAAGAAAGAATACATACAAAATATAATGTTAATTTCACTACAAAATCGCGTATTGCTCGTTCTGGTACCAAACGTCAAACTTTAACAAGTACCTACTATCATTCATTTTCGTATTTTTTGTTTCATTCAGTCTTTGATTTGCAGTGAACTCTACAAAAACGTAATTTAAAAATAATGTGTAAATATCTAATTTTACAGTAAGATCTCAATTCTTAGTTACATATCACTTGGTTCAGGTATTTTATTTAAAAAGTAATGAACATTTATCCCTACATTGTATTATCTGATACATTTTTGTGAATAATTATAATAATAAGCCTTTATTGCCAACATTTACAAATATAAGAGTATAAAAAGTATGTTTTGTTCCATAAGCTCAGTTATTCGGAATCGGCGTGTCCTTGTGACAAGAAGGCGTCCAGCTCCTTCCATTCCACTCTTCATTTTAGAATAATATAGTTGTCTTTAATGTTACAATTTGTGTTATTCAGATGTGGATGGTGTGACTCATGTAGTCAACTATGATTTTCCAAATACATCGGAGGATTATATTCACAGAATAGGACGTACTGGACGCCAGGATAACAAAGGAGTTGCATACACACTACTTACAGACGAAAATGCTAGACAAGCTCAAAGTCTCATTGATGTCATGAAAGAAGCTAAACAGGTAATTTTTTTAACTAATTGAATCAATAATTTTCTCAAACATATGTCTAAATTGGTAAAAAGTTGTTTTATTAAAATAATTAAAGTTAAATAAATTAAAGTTAAATAGTTAAAAGAAAATGCATTGTATTGCACAACATGTCCTAACAAGGTGGGAATAATATATCGACAAGAGAAGCCGCTGAATGTAAGTGGCATAGGACCGCGCTCTGTGGTGTCCTATATTCACCAGCGTAAAAAGAAAATGTCATAGTTCAAGCAGTGCTAGATTTTACTTTTGCTCTGCCAAACTGTTTAACTTGAGGACCTAATTTCCAAGAAAATATTGTATAAATTATAGGATTGTATCGCCCTCGAAAGTTATCCCTATAAATTCAGCACTTACAATCGTATTAAATATTGTAATTACTGTTTTACAGGAAATCCCGGAAGAGCTTTTAGACCTGGCATCTTCCCACAACTCGTCCAAAAACAAGAACCAGAGCCGTAACCAATGGAAGCCACAACAGAGCAATTATAATTATAACAGGAACAATTACCAATCGAACAGAAATAATTACCAATACAACAATAATGGTAAATTCAACAGATACCGTAGTCCTCAAAGACGACACATGGACGACGATGATTAATAAGAATTGTTATTTAGTTAATTTTAGTATGTAATTATTTGTAGATTATGTATATGTAACCAAATATAATATTGTGGAATAGAAAGTAAATTTTGGTGTTATATTACCACACATTAGGTTTTTTTTTGCCCAGTAATCGTTAGTAAGTCGATCCAATCCAATGTTAATACACTATAATGTACGATTGGATAATTTTGAACCCCTGACGTAGGTTTAAACCGGTGATGTCTCGGTTTTTAATATTAACGGACATTCGAGATTATAGACCCCTGGTCTTACAATACTCATAAGTATAATTATCCTTTTTTTGTAACATAGGTACCAATAGAGCTGTTGGATCCAAGCGGCACAGAAACACTACATACCTACACTATACAAATCTCCTAAATGGTTTGAAATATGTGTATCCTATTACTAAATCCTATTACTAAATTATCCAGAGCGGGAATTGAACGCACAGTCTCTTGTTCTTTACCATGAGTCACGAGGCCCCTGAAAAGGTTGACGAGTGTCGTATATGAATACGACACTCTTCAACCTTTTTATGAGGTTACGACCATAAGGTCGTATGCATTTATCTATAGCAAAGATCTATGGTTTGTTTCCATGGATACGTAAATGACGTTACGCGGCGTCGCTGAAATTGTCCCATTTAAAGTATAATATACTCTGAATTGTCCGTAAATTAAGAATTTCGCAACTCCCAGCTATGTTACGGATAAATTAGTTTTGTGAACTAGTGGACGATGGCTTATGCACTCCCTGATCTTAATTCAAGGACTATTCTTGATGTAGTTGAAGAGAACTTCAAGAAAATTGGCCTGGTTAGTATCTGAAGGTTTTGTGTATTTTGTTAGGTAGTGTAACCCCTTTATCACAGCCCTATAGTTACTGATATTAGAAAAGAAAACTGCAGGAACAGTACCGCTTCAAAGCTGTTAATATCTTAGTGGGTACCTACCTAAGGTGTAGTGCTTACCCGTGTAACATCGAGGTCTCAGGTTTCAGAGGAGGTGGGAGAAAAATACATTGTTTACTTATGGTCTTATTCATAATGACTTATCGGAGGTTTAAACGGAATTTTATCGGAGAGATAATAAACGTTTTAGCGTAAAAAGACTATTATTAAGAACAATTTTTGACAATTTTCGCGAACCTATTTTAGCGAACTTGTAGAACTCCGATAAGCCATTAGGAATAAGACCGTTACTGTTTTGGGTCTGGTAAGGCAGGTATCGACGTGGTCTATGAAATTCCCGATAAAGGTTACTTCGGAAAATCTTAATATATTAAAAACTAATTATTGGGTTCATTTTTTCCACTATAATTTAGTTTTTTAAGTAAAAAGCATGGCTTGTGAATTGCAAAAATTAATAAATTTATTATAAAAATCTTGATAGGAAAACAGAGTAAAGGTAAACTGTAGTAGACTTCTACTTACCTCTTCATAGCTATCTGGGGATGAATTATATTTCTAATTTATTTATCGCTTTTAGAAAACCTACGCGTGTCGCATGTTATACATAGGCGAGCACACGTTGCCTCGTAATGAACTGATTGAACATATCAAGAAATCTATAAGTCAAGTTAATTCAGGGTACTGTGAAATAAATGTGTATGGACTGCTGCTTGTATATGATAGTTATTTTCTACATATAATCGAGGTTTGTAATAATGTAGTATCTACACATACATTTTTCCCAGCCCATTAATATCCCATTGTAGGGAAAGCATCTCCTCGACTTCTGAAGGGTATACTTTAGTGTGTCGAGCTGACCAGACGTGTTGTCGGTGTTGTCATAGGGTTTTGTTTTGGGTTATGACATTTCTTAGATGGCTCTTACAGCACTAATATAATAATAATAAATAAATAAAATCTCCGTCTACGTCCCACAAATTAGTATGAAGGTATGAATGACGTAAGTTTAAAACAACCTGTGATAAGAATCGAAATCTAAATGCTCTTATATCATTCCTCGCTTTAGTAGTTACGATGTACAGTTACTTTACCCATGTTTAGGGTTCAGAAGATACTATACACAGACATTTTAGATTTTTATTTGCCCGTGAAGAAAAATGGATAAAAGAGATGGAGAAATTAGACGAAGAACTGATTGAAGGCGATGTTGGATTAACAACAATTATGGGTGAAGAGGATCAAAGTAAAGCAAAAAGAAAAATGTTTAAGCGTTTAAAATTAATTATGGTATATGATTGCATCAAAAATGTAAGTAAAATTTGATGTTGTTTTTTTTTATTTACACAACTAACTGTTTTAGAAAACTTTCAAAATGGAAACCATATTAATAATTCTTTGCCCCAAATCTGAATCTTCAAATCGCAATTATTACTCAATGCTCTTATCTAACGTATGTTGAAATTGTATACGATATTTAACAAATATTTATTTATATTTGTTCATTTTAGCGCCAATTCCATGAATGGCGCGCATTAACAGCCAGACCACCATCTCTCGTTGGCAAACTGGATCTACACGGACCGCTACAGGTTCACTTGGAGCAACTTAGAATATTTCTAGACAAAATCAAAAACCTTTGTTCATTTGCTATCGCCGACAAAAATGTAAGTTTCTTGAAACTTATATAGTTGACAATTAAGTTTCAACTTGAACGTAAACATTTGTAAGCATAGCCGGATTTACCCGGTAGCAAAAGTAGCAAATGCTACGGGAGCACCTTCAGGGGCCCTGTGTTCAGAAAATACATTACCCCTACCTCAAATTCCTCTCCGATTTGTGGAATAGGGCTGTCCTCTCGTCCTAGTAAGCCCATGAAAGGGCCCCCTTACCAATTTGCTACGGGCCCCGCGCTGTCTTAATTCGGCACTTGTATGGGAAGACATCGTCAACGATGAGTAAATATCAATTGACGATATAACATACAAAGGTTTGTAGAATCCGTAGTACACGGCTGCATCGAAATTGTCTTAGCTCTTGGTCATAGTGACGGAAAAGTATCCGCAACGTTGGTTGTTATTTAAAACACATACCTATACGCGTCTAAAAATGTGTAACAAGTTGTTTATGTAAATGAGTTGTGCAAGTGTTAGAGAATATTATTTTAAAATGGATTTATTTCATAATATATTGTATTTATATAGCTATCCTTCGAAGGTCTAAGTGCTGTAGACCCTAAAATGGAAGCGTTGCCAGAGGCAGCTTTGTTGGATTTTCTACTACAATCACCCCATATATTAGATTTACGTGAAACAGCCAATTTGCATCGAAGAGTGGATGACTACCAGTTTTATTTTGGTAAGATTTTCTTGTTGGATTAGGGTCTCGCTCGCTCTCGCTAGTTAATATTAGTTTTCTTTAAATATAGATATAGTGCTTATGTTTCTCCTATTCTTTTCAGAGCAAGTGTGGCCTTTACCTACGCATTATACTCCTCGTCTTCTTTATAAGCTGAAAGTAGATGATTCCTTTGTAAATCCTTTGCCAATAATGCCTTGGGAAAAAGTCAAAAAAGAAATAGATGAAGACGAAAATCGTAGCAACGTATCTGATCAGTCAGGTTCTTCTGACAGCTAAGAATACTGCAAAATAGTTAGAAATATATTTCTAACTAGCTGATGCCCGCAACTCCGTACGCGTGGAATTTTAGATTCCCGTATGTTTTGTCACCGTTTAAACCTTCCCTGGACTTTCACGAATATTTCAAGACTAAAATCACCAAAATCGGCCTAGCCGTTCTCGAGTTTTAGCGAGACTAACGAACAGCAATTGATTTTTATATATAAGACTAGCTGACGCCCGCTACTCCGTAAGCGTAGAATTTTAAATTATCATATATTTTGTCACCGTTTAAACCTTCCCTGAACTCTTATGAATATTTCAAGACCAAAATCACCAAAATCGGCCCAGCCTTTCTCGAGTTTTACCGAGACTAACGAACAGCAATTGATTTTTATATATAAGATGAAAGATTATGACATGCCATGACGAAGTAACTATAAAAAGCCTTACGAAAGTATCATGATAGACTTTCATACCGATTTGTTGTGAAAGCATGTGTGTGAAAAATATTAAAATAATTTAATTAATTGTTAATTATATGTCTTATATGTACCTGAAGCTTGAAATGACTTGTAATAAATCATTTATTTTGCAAAATATTTGTTTATTATTTTCTGCGATATACCTTATACAAATCTAAGCAATAAGCTGTTGAAGTCATTTTTAGGGTTCCGTACCCACTACTGAGACTTCGCTGTCCGTACGTCCGTCCGTCTGTCACCAGGCTGTATCTCAAGAACGGTGATAGCTAGACAGTTGAAATTTTCACAGATGATGTATTTCTATTGCCGCTATAACAATAAATACTAAAAATAAAAAATATTTAAGGGGGGCTCCCATACAACAAACATGATTTTTTTACCGTTTCTTGCTCGATACTAATAACGTTGCCTTATGTTGCATAGATAATGGTACGGAACCCTTCGTGCGCGAGTCCGACTCGCACTTGACCAATTTTTTTCTGTAGATAATTATGTCACGTCCTTATAATATTATTGTACGTACCTTCTTCACTGCACATAACTTGTAATTACTAAGTACTGACTTTTGTTTTGTTGGGCTATGAATCGATTTCCTTTACGAGGATGAATGTCGATTGTTATAAATTATAGCCCGACTTTTCGGCCATTACATAATTATGTATTATATGTAGATTTTTTTTTGCATATTGTGGTAAAAGGCAAACGTAAATTCATTAGCAGAATAGATTTTTATCCAGTGAAACGTAATTTTCTACTAAAAAATTCACCACTTCGTGAAGTAGGGCATTCCTAAACACATGGAAGCGATAAACACAATGTATAATATAACTATGTATATATGGACCTACATGTATTCACTACACTATTATATAACAACATCAAGAGGTGCTATTCGACCTAATAGCTGATAGTTGCTATAGTAATACCAGGGAGCGAAGAGTTGTTATCGCGTCTAAAGCCTTTTAAAAAACAACTCAGTCAAAATGGATAATATAAAAAAGAAAAAATATATTAAAAGAGAATCAAGAAAAACTGTCGTCGGCATTAAGTTACCGCCTATAGAACCGGTAAGAGATAGCAATGTTAAAACTATGATAGACGTAGATCCATCCTTTTTCTCTTTGGTCGAAGGACGTCCTGTAAGGCAAAACAAATCTATACAAGAATACAAGCAAAATATAAGGAAAGTTGCATTCACCAGAACCATACATGGCTTTTTAGCTGATGAAATACTAAGGATAGACAAAGAGATAGAAACAGAGAGAAATATTTATGAAACAGCATTCAAGCATTTCGAAGAATATCAAAATAGTTTTGATAAATTTCTTGCCCATGACAATAATAAAACGATAGCAATAATGCAACGCTCTGATGCCTTAGCTAAAGAACTAATGAATCAAAATGAAGAGCATAAGAAAGCAAATTATGAAATGGCTTCAATGAAGTCTAAGCTACAGTACATCGATGAAACTTTAATGATTTTGTTGTCATTTCAAAACTTTCTTAATAAAACTTCACCAATCTTGTGGCAAGAAACTCATAACATAAAGCTGGATGTGAAATATAATGAAATATTTACTATGGATTCAAATGTTTTCAAAAAAATTGATATCGAAATAGTAAAAGACAGATTGCTGAATTTACCTTCTCCACAATTGTACTTTGAAACTCCAAAGCAATTGTTAACAATTTTTGGATTACTAGAAAAACAGAATTTGAATTATCTTCTAGTTACAGAAGAATTTAATTCACAGAAAAATAGATTTTTGAAAAATCTTGAAGTTTTAAAGAAGTTATTACGTCAGGAATTGGAATATATACAAGAAAAGGTATTTTAGGACATCTTCTGTATTTTATGTTTTCGTGTCTGTCTCTTATAAAGAAGGTACCGAATTAGATTAATTTAATAGCTTTGGTGTAAGGGTCATTTATATAAAAATCTGAACAAATAACATCGTCATCATCGAGTCGGAAATCTCGAAACTAAGCCCTATACCAACACGCCTAGTCAGTATGATAAATCCAATATCAGGCAGCTCTGAAGGAGCCACTTTCCTGGCAGTAGAAATATTGTGAATGTTATTTGCAAGCCCACTTTGTTCTGTAAGAGATTATGTCATACAGCGAATGATTTACCTAATTAAAGTAATGAAGTGTGGCGAAGTAAAAAATAGTAATAAGTAGAACTTCGAGAGTTAGAGTTAGAATCCTTTATTCTTATTTATATTATAACTATGCAGTTTTAATGATTTCGTAAGTTCCATTCCAGCCAGCAACTTAAAATATGATTTATTAAACTTGTTAAAACAATGGTGTCGATTCCAGTGCAAGTCCAACTAGACTAAACTTAACCATAAATAAACTATTTTTAGTTTGGTTTTAGTGATAAACCTATTCTGTTTCAAACAGAAATTAAACTTAAAATTTTAGTTGACAGCACTTATTTGATTTTGACATAATCATTAAAGCTGCCCACTAACAGACAAAAATGCCTTTTATAGTGAACGAATGAATGAATGAATAAAAAAATAACTAATATAAAATTCCTTTTCAAACGTTATTTGAGCAATATAGGTATTTATAAATATTTACAACTATTTCTGCATCATTGTTATGAACATTTATTAATAATTTAATTAGTTGGCGGCCTTATTTCAGTGTATTTCTCATCTTAGATATGAGCATAGTGAGCATCAAATCTTTTAGGTTATCTGTGGAGTGATTAGCACTACTTTTACTCTGTGGTATGCCTATATTACTTTCCTTGATTACATACTTTATACAAAAAACAAACAATTAAATTCGTTAATTATTTATTTTAATAGGTGTTTAGTGTAAATAATTACAGCAACTAAGGAAAAATATGCTTATAAGCAAATATTTACTTCTCATCTACCATAAACTGATGACGGAAATTCATAATTATCAAGATAACAATGACAAAAGCCAAAAAGTGTATTTATGGAAACATGAAAATCTGTATTTATAAAAATTTGTGATATCATGTGGTGTATAATTATGCAAGAGATATTAAATGAACCTAATAATTTATTTCTACTTTTATTTATAACTTATAAAAGTGTGTTAAGTTCAGTATGTAGTTGTATATGTTAAGTATTCTGATCTATAAGCTACACAACAGTAATTAATTCATCATAGTCTTTTCTTAAGGGCAACATATATCCATGAATTCTTACAAACATATTTAGATTAATAGAATGTTAAGAATTCCAATAAATTATATACTTTATTTCTAACTTAGCTAAGCCTGCTAGTGGTTACTATAATATAGCCTATGTGTTAAGTATTCTGATCTAGCTATAAGCTACAAAACAGTATTTATGTATCTATGAATTGTTACAAACAATCTATATGGATTATTAGAATGTTAAGAATTCCAATAAATTACATATATGCATAACACATTACTTTTTGATATAGTAAGAGGCTTATTACTTACTTATTATACAAATAAAAATGCAATATTTGTTTAAATACATGTTTTACTAAATAAATCTGAATGTTTTCCGAGTACATATAAATAAATGTTGGTCCACAGAACTCTCTGGCTTGGATTGGCTGATTCTATTCATTTCTTCATTAGTTATTTTTAATAATAAATTTAGAAACCTACTGATAAAAAATATTATAGCTCACTGTTCTAGAGACAAACTGTTAGAAACCTTATTAAGTATCACAGATCAAGTAGCACCATTTGGTAGGTATAGTTTTAAGACTGGCTACAATTATTATTTCTACTATTAAATGATATTTACATAACTTTAGGCAGACACACACAAATACACATTTTTTATCACTAGTTTCAATGTTCCAAACTATGGTTCCAAAGATTTCTAGATTTTTCCTGTAGTTCACTTAATATAATTGGTAGCAACTGCATTTATAGGTACTGGACCACAATTTTCCATTAGGCCACCAACTGGATATTTATTTTCCCCTGCATGACCTGGAAAAAAGTTATATTTATCATTAGACGCCATTAACCTCAAAATCGTTCACTTTGTATTAAATTATATATGTTTATAATATTTTTACGATAACTTGTATACTTACATAATATATGATGTCTTAGAATTCTATGGCTAAGTAAAAATACGTATTATATTATGTATGTAAATTACAAAACTATTTCGACAAAAATTAAGTAAACAAAGAAATACCTAAATAATTAGTTCTACGAATCTCCGCACTTGACTGTGATTCGTCTGTTTTTCGCGCTTTGTTTAACCTCAATTTTGGCGCCAATATTTAATTTATCAAGTATAATTTTAATTTATAAATATTTTTTATTTGCTAACAAACATTTATTATTCAATATTTAATCAGAAAATCAATTTTTAATGTTCAAAAAGCCATGATAAAATTTAGTGAATTTAAGTCGGCACCTACTCATATCCCGACTAAATAAGTCGAGAACTCACTAAATTAAGTGAATTTTTGACATTTATGATGTACACCAGAATAGCATTATCACTAAATTGTATAGATTGACTAATTTTGGTCCTGTCAAACTTAATTTAAGTGAAGTTGTGACTTTCAGAATAAGAAAGTGAGATTTGACAGGAATAAATCAATTTTTAGTTAAGTTTAGTTACGTTCTTGGACACAGAATCGACACCATTGTCTCATGTCGATGAACTTAGACCTACCTTTTTTGTTAAATAAAATACATTACAATTAATAGTATAACTAATAAAAAAATTGTTTTCAGATAATAGAAACGGGAAATATTATAAAATTAAATGAAAATAGAGAAATTGAGCTAAAAGAAATATTTTTCCGAATTTTGAAAGAGAAAATTAAATATCTTATATCATCAGAGACAGTTTTGCAGATATTTAATTATGTCGAGTTTGCATATGAGAAACTTATAGCGGCGAATGAAATCAAATTTAGCTCCGTGGATATGGCCTTAGCTTTAGAGAGAGAATATGATAATCTAATGTTAGATATATCTGCATATGATTTAGATATGGTCAAAGGTATTGAAAAAGAAACTTATGAAAATGGAATCAAACAGATAAAACAAGCGAAAAAAGCTGCTAAACTATTAAAAGATGTAGATAAACTATCTAAGAGGCTGACATCTTCCTATGAACCGAATAGAAAAAAACGTTTAGAATAATCGAGTAAATGAGGCCAAGGAAGTATAATATTTTCTAACACAATTAAATTTTTTTTTTTTCAGTTTTATTTTCCAAGGAAGTATGTTTAGATTGTAGCAGATATCCTACCTACAGTATTTGCCTATAAGTCCTACCACCATGAGAAAAAGGCGTGATGGTGTGATAATATTTAGAAAATAACGTGAATATTACAATGTGTTGCCTTTTATTATACTTAAATATTAAATACAGGTTGTTTGGCCAGTAGTGCATTGCGTAAACAATTAGGCGTTTTTCAGCTTACTTACCGTACAGTTTATGGTTTCATTATAAAGCTTTAGGGCATGCTATTCATACCTTCTTCTTTGTGATATCTTTTTTAAAGAAACCTCTCCAGTGAATGCTGTCATTAACATGTCAACTATTATTCTGTCATCCGTAACTTTGTGATTGTAATGAACATGTTTTGTTGCAATTTTATTACCTTTTGTACTTGATTACCAAACTTGTTATCATTTTTACACAGTACTGTAACAATTTTATAATACACAATGTCTCTCGTTAATAAAAAACGAAAACCAATGGTGCCTCTAAAAACTTTAGATATTATATTTAGACGTAGGTATGTACCAAATACCCAATATTATTTTGCAAATCGTAAGCATGCCTTAACACCTGAAGCATCAAAAAAGACACCGAAGAAACCATTTCGCGTACCAAAGTCTGAGAAGTTGTTGTCGTATATAAAGTATAGTGACCGCAAAGAGAAAACAATCACGCGCGAAAGATTAGCACAGCCACTTCATTTAAAGGATAATTTGGGGATAGCTGCAACAAGAGATATGTCTGAAAGGCTCTTTATAGAGGAACCACCAGACGACGTAAGGGCTGTCGTAGAAATTCATCCTGAATTTTACACCGTGATAGAAGGTCGACCGTTGCGATGTTTTGACGATATAAAAGTATACCTAAATAATATTAGAAGCTACGCAATGAATCGTCAGCAAATCGGTTACCGTCGGGACTTAATATTAAAAATTGACAAAAGTATAAGTGAAGAAAGCGAACACCATGATCGTATAGCAGAAAAACTAAAGCAACATATAAAGAACTTCCAAAAATTTCTCACAGAAGATTATAAATTGGCATGTGCGGAAGTTGAGAAAGCTGAAACGGTGTACGCCGAGCTAGTAACGAGAAACTCAGAGTTTCTTGGATATGTATCAACTTTAACACTTGTAAATAATGTTTTGTTTAAATTAGATGCTATCAGAAACGTGCTGAAGATTTATAGAAGATATTTAATGTTTGTTGCACCTATATCCTGGAGGCAACAACATGATGAAACTTTATGCGGGAAGTTGCAATCTATTCAGTTTGAAACGGGTGATTTTGCAACAGATAATGATTTAGTAGAATCGTTAGACATTGAAAAGATGGTAGAAATAGCTAAAATTGAACTATGTAATCCACTTCCTGCTAAATTATATTTCAAAGAGCCCGAGGAAATGATTTATTTATTTCGGACTATGGAATTGCAGAGTAGGGAGTATCTGATACAATTATCAAAAACTGACGCTCCCACAAGGTTATTACGAGAGCGTATCCGGCAACTAAAACAGGTTACTACTCAAGAATATGATTATTTCCAATTTTACATTGATACCATAAACAACGGAATATTAAGGGAAAGTTTTAATGAGAATCATTTACGAGACAAATTTTTCCGCATACTTAAACAAAGTTTTTATAATAGTATCGCTAGTCCATCAATATTAAAATTAAGAATCTGTATAGAATATGTATACGAACAAGTATTTGGTAAATGTGAAGAGGGACACCACAGCTTGAAAGATCCTATGAAAGTTTTAGAAGTAATGTATGAAGATTACAACTTACGATTGGATTCTTTAGATTTTAAGATCGTTAATGAAGCAAAGAATGATTTCTTCGCTCAAGATTTAAAAATGATGCATAATGCTTATGCTGCACAGAGAGAGTTAAGAGCATTTAGAGAAATGACTAACGCTATGAATAAAGCGTTTTTACCACCAACCAAATTCTCGCGTCCTGAGATAAAAAAGAAACGCAAGACAGTGGGTGTACAAAAAGGCTCTGATAAAGGAGTGCAACGTACAACTAATAGTAAAGAACAATTGAATACAAAGACACACAAATTGACTGATGAAGAACGTGAAGGATTATTACTCTTCACAGACTGGTGTGAAGGAACTAATCCAGAACCTTATTTACATGAATATTACACTTATACGAAACCAACGTTTGAAATGGTTATTCCTACTTCGAGCATGAACCTAAAGTAATTATGGTACGTAGCAAATTAGGCGTTTAAATACATAATTGTTGTAATAATATTATCAAATAAAACTGTTTTATTTATAAATATTTTTTGAATTTATTTGCTTTCTAATATTACATGCTCAGAGGTTTTCTTTCACGTTCACTGACTCAATTGCTCATATAACATTTTTTACTATGTATGTATGTATGAACTTTTGAGTAATGCCAATTTTAACACAAAAGTCTAGATGGTTTTGAGATTACTGTCTAATATTTAGTGCACCTACTTTCATTACTTTAGTTCAATAAACAGAAAGCTTACTCGTCATCAAATGCTTATGGCAAATAACAAACATAGTGTAATTGTTGATATTGCAAAAACAAAGCGTTCTAAAAAGAATGAAAATATAGTGGTAGGAAAAGAGTTGACGAAAAAGTCTCAAGTAAACCAAGTTAAAACTAAATCTGCAGAGAAGAAATGTATCTTACCAACAGTTTCAGTTTTAAAGCCAATACCGGTATCTATACTTAAGAAGGAGGGTTTCTTTTTACCTTACTTAAAATACACAAAATTACAAGAAAGAGCTAGAATGAAAGAAAGATTAGCAGTCGATCTTTGCGAGAATTACAAAATCGCTTATGCAGATTTAAGGAAACGTTTGTATGTTGATGATCCTGTTGATGATATTCAGACTATAAAAGACTATGATAAGTCATTTTTTACGTGTGTCAATAGCAACTCGAGCAAACAATATGTTGCTCCTTATAATTCTCTTAAACATTTGTATAACAGACAATTAAGGTGGAGACAGGAAGTAGGTTACAGGCGTGATACTATACTGAATATCGATAAAAATTTTAAAAAAGAACAAGAAATATACGATGCTACAGTTAAACGATATCTGAAACAGGTTAAGTATTTGGACGCCTTCATTTCTGCCGACTATAGGAATTCTATGACATTTTTAAATAAATGGGATAAAGTTAAACAGGCTGTAAATGAAAAAACATCAGAATTACAATATTTGGCTTCAGAAATATTCACAATGACTTCTAAAATTTTGGGACTCGATTACAAGTATGGTCAACAGCAGAAATATGGTAGATTTTTATTATACTTATCTCCCCCAAGTTGGCGAATGAGAAATAGAAATTTTGCCCGATCTGTTGAAATAGAAGCTAAAGGATTCGATTTTGGTATATCTAACGAAGAAGATACTTTTAATGTCATATTTGAAAATCTAAAAAGAGAATGTGCTTATGGGCTGGTCAAACCTGTATTGTATTTCAAACATCCGGACGATTTAATAAAAATATTTGATGGCATAGAGCAGCAACAGTTACATAATTTTACTCATGTAGCACGACTAGCTCCTCATGCAAGTGTGTTAAAGAAAGGTATAAAACTGTTTAAAGATATTATAAATCAGGATAGTGCATATTTAGTAAGTGTTATAAAGGAATTCGAGAAAATGTTGCAATTTTCCGAAGAACAACTGTTACAATTAGAACAAAGTTTCTATAACATCTTGAACGGTATATTTTATGATAATGTAGCGGCTACAGATGTGCTAAAATTGCAATTGCATTTAGAATTCTGTTATACAGAACTGTACAACGAAAAACCTATTAATTTGGGTCTTAATGGACCGGCAAAAGCTTTAGAAGATTTTTATATGGACTTTTCAAAACGTTTAGAATCTGCTACATCTGAAGACATTAAAATTGCTATAAAGCAATCTGTTGCTTCAGAACGAAATAAATATAGAAAGGCTAAAATAGCTGCCAAGGAATTACGTCAATTTGAGCGTCTGGAACGTTCCTTGCTTCGAGCTTATGTACCTCTTCAGGCCAATAAGAACTGTGTAATTAAATTTAAAGCGAAGCGTCCAATGTCAAAGAAAGATGTGCCCAAACAAACACCTGAAGCAAAGAAAAAAGAACTTAGTTCAGCTGAATTAGAATATTTAACACTATTTACTGATTGGAATGAGAAAGAAGACCCTGACAAATACTTAACGAATTTTATTGTTAAAACCGAATCCAATAGTTTAATGTAATTAGTATACGTACACTGATTACATTAAAAAGAGACACGAGAAGCGATTTTCTGTACGTCATTTTGTGGATCCTTGGTCTCTTCCTATCTATATATGAATGATAAATCTTGATAGCTTATTTTGAGAGCATAATGAGAATAACGAAACGATAAATCATTAATAAGATATGACTGACTGTAGATAAATCTTAAAGCTGGTGTTAAATAAAATACATCCTGTTAATGAAAACACTTTATTTACGGGGTTCAATATTAAAAACGTATATGTATCTTTATAAAACATAATACAATAATACGCGATATATAGATATAATAAAACAAATATGTATATTATAATAACATAATTTACATGTTCTACACAGAAAATGTTTGGTTTCATGGTATTGACAAGACTAAATGGAATTTACAATATTTACAGCGAGTACCTAACACAAAATGGTAAGGGCTTAAATATTACATAGCTCTTAGCCTTAACTTACATCTATGAGTAAATAAATAAATAAACACTAATTAAAACTACAAATAAATCATAACGAACCATTTCTCATAATAATATGAGAAGTTTAAAGCTTTTAATTGAAATAAAAATAATCGTTTATTCTTTCGATTTGTTTTCAATGTGTTGTTTCTGTTGGTAGATAGAAAGAAGTTAATTTGTATTGTAATTTAACCTTAGAAGTTAACATACTGACACTGATAATTTCGATTGGAAAACGGTATGTACTTACTAGTTTTGATATATTATCTAGAAAATCTAAATTGCGGTGTGGAAAATCCAGGTGAAAAATGTAACATTTTCGTTCTAATTTGAACAAAAACACAAACCAAATAAGTAGTCCGTTATTTGAACAAACTATATTAAATTCTTTTTTATCTGTTTTTAACACATTTTTATAAATTTAACAAATCAAAAAATATCTAGTGTTAATTTATACCTGGGAAATCGACAACATTTTAATAACACAGAATATTTAAACTTATTAAAAGTTAAACACTGAGTTTGTCTTTTGCATATCATCAAGTCCATTTAATAATGACTAGCTGTTGCCTGCGACTTTATACCCTTTATATAGGAAAAATCCACGTTTCCTGTTCGCAGCGTGATATATAGCCTTTCTCGATAAATGTTAACAAACACTGACAGGCTTCGTGGTCTAGTGGTTCATGTAATGGACTGCAAATCACGAGGTCTCGGGTTCGATTCCCGCTCGGGACAATCATTTGTGTGATTTTTCTAATTGTATACATTTGTGTAACAACATAGAATACATATACTACTTTTCTTTTGTAAATATGTACATATTTACAAAAGAAAAGTAGTATATGTATTCTATCCGTATTCTGGTACCTATAACACAAGCATATAAGCTTAGGATCAGAGGACGTTGTGTGAAATGTCCATGAATATTTATTTATTTATGAAATTATTTTTCTAATCGGTTCAGTGGTTCCTGAGATAAGCGCGTTCAAATAAACAAACTCATCAGCTTTATAATATTAGTATCGACAAATCTTGATATAAATACGATGTTGTTTATTCCATGTTATATATATATTATTATTTTTCTACTAATTATGTACAAAATATATGTACAATGGTTTGAAGTTTTCAGAAAACAAGCCTCTTGGCATATAATAAGCTAATAATGCCATCACATCAATTTGTATATAAAATATTTATTGACTAACTGGATTCGCTAAACACACGCGTACGTAGAAAACATACATTGGACGAATATAAGCAGAAATAGGACAGTATGTTACCTACTTATTATATAGACACACAAAGATCAGACAATATTTCGATTAACAAAGTATTTTCAATGACATTGATTTTTAAGTATTACAATAAACAGTAGAGCTTTAAGTAGAGTAAGCATAGATTGTGACTGTCATGAAGAGGTCACTGCACGCTTTTCTGTTTTGTTTTTATTTGTTTGTCTTTCGGAACAAGAAAATATTGTCAGGAAAACCCTAGAATACTGCTGTCCTTATCGGCGGTCACACGAAAATCACATAGAATGTCATCTAGGTACAATATCTTGATCTAGGAATATGTTCTCGAGAACAATAATGTTTAGTATGAAAGAAAAAAAACCTTTGGAAAGTGCCTACATAGTACTAAATGTTAATCAAACGTAGTAGGCTGTTATGGAGCATATTAATAAAACATGTACTTAATTAGGTACATTAATTAAAGTTAGTGAACACCAACCTTAGCCCGAATTGTAATCAAACATGATTTTTATATATAGTGAATTGTTTATGATATGACTGTACAAGTCAGCGGACATTGAGTTATGTACCAAGAACGAAATGCCCGTACTCGTTCAACGTTACCTTAATATTGTAACACTAATGGTCCCACATGGTAATGTGTGTGAACCATGTTCGTATATGAAAACAATAATGTTGTTTCACTTGGGATTTACTAATTAGGGACGCAGCGGCCTACACTGATTTTTATCGTATCAAACAAACTTCTACAACATACATTTTAGTTTACTACCATTATCTTCCACCTAGCTATTTTCAAAAGAAAATGACTAGTAGTTAATTTTAATTTATATTATTCGTTCCCTTCAAAATGTTCAATATAAATTGAGCAACATTATGATGGAATATTTCATAAGACGTCATACATCTATAGTAAAACAATATTTGGTGTTTTTATCTCGGACGTTATAAATCATCCATACAATGAGCATTATATTATTAATAATACTTTAAAACGACACTATCTCACAATCGACTTGTCACAAGCAATAACGTTTTTATCGTTTATCTGACACGTTTCTTTTGCAATTTGGCCAGTTTTCTTCGCTTGAGGATCATTTCATAGAGTGCCTCAAGCCCCTCGTGGAGACCTTCCCCTGTAATAGCACAGGCTGGCTGCACGTGCCAAGCGTGTGCATCACGCGATCCATGAGGAGAGGATACCAGCTCATGCAAGCCTAGTAACTTCTCCAATTCGCGAGGCTCCTTTGCCCCAGGGAGATCTTGTTTATTTGCTAATACCAGAATCGGTACGCCAGCATTGTCTGGAGATTTGGCTGTGCGTATCAGCTCCATTTTAGCCTCTTCCATTCGTTCCAGGTCTACAGAGTCTAATACAAATATTATACCATCTGTGCATCTAGTATAAGATTTCCACAGAGGTCGAAGTTTTTCTTGTCCACCAACATCCCATACGAGGAAATTAACACCTTTGGATTTACCAAGAGTCCCTTTCACTTTTTCACAATTGAAACCTATAGTAGGTACTGTGTTGAGGTATTGGTCAAACTTTAGACGATAAAGTGCAGTGGTTTTCCCGGCAGAGTCAAGACCCAGCATGACCACATGCAGCGTGCCCTGCGCGGTAGGCAGCGCGTCGAGCAGGCTCGAGTTCTTTCCCATGTTCGCACCCATACTTTATAACCGCGCGGCGGTTATCTGACGCTGTCGTCTGATCGAATCATCATGAATTGTCGCATTTAACCTGAAATAAAAAAAAATGCCATTTAATAAGCTACTCATGATTGTTGTTTGTTCATGTGCTGTTTACACAAGACTTATGATGTTTGTTACAGATACGAGCTACCTATGTATTTTTTGTTAGATTAGTATTCTGGGTAAAGAAGTCTGAATGTAATTAAGCTTATGCCCATTGTAAGTATGTCATTGACCCCTAATAGGTGCGACTTAGAATTTTTTTAAATTTTATTTTAAACAATCTATGTTATATATTTTATCACTACTTTAGTGCCATATAATTTAAGATTAATAAACGTCTACCTCTATTTTCTTTATGCACGAGCATAATATTATTTTATTCAAGACGATGACCTTAAATCTATCTCGTTCTATTCTCGTATGCATATATTGCGCCATTTCTTTGGCGAAGTATCGATGCTAACTATTAATATCTCCTGCAATGGTATAATATTATGGACTTTTATTAGTTCTAGTAACTATCATAAAATAACCGTTAGTTCTATAAATTTTAAGTTTATGCAGATATTACTAGTTTATGGCAAATAGACTATGATTAAAATGCTAAGGAAAAAATATGCCTTATTAGAAGGGATTGAGAATGCCTTATTTTTAATGTAAATATTTTTGTTGTTTTAAGTCGAGGTTTATTAATAACGCTCTTTTTAACGATTAATCATAATCTAAGTCTATTTTATTAAACACAAATGATAGATATAATTGAGACGTATGTTTAAAATTTGTAATACCGAAACAGCAGAAATATAATAAATGGGTTGCAACCACAGAAGTACCATAACCATGGTTGATATAATCTTTAGTTATTTTAAAAGTCATCAGCGAATTTGAAGGGAGTGCAGACTTAAATTGGAATGGAAGGCAGCGATCAATAAATGATATTTTTTATAAATGTAGCAGCCTATTATCGTCAGTCTAACATATTTGCTCTGTAAATACAATAAGTAATAGCTGTGTCTACTCTTAGCTCCCAGACAGTTCAATTACCCGATTTATAGGTCTCCCTTGCAACCTTATTATAACCTTCATTTGACTCTAGTTTTCAGTATTTTAGCTAAATATATTTTTAGAGTAACTAACAATAATTGAGAACTTGTAGTGTATTTAATGTCTCGAAAGTTCTGTTCTTCGAGTTGTAAAATCTAATAAATTAGTAGTAATGTTCATGTTCTACTCTTTTTCAGAAACATTAGTAGTTTTGTTGGGACCTTTAACTTCTGCTTATGGTATGGTTAACTAATGGTTTACCATGGTGTAACATTAAAATCGCCATAAATTACGCGAAAAAAGTTTCCTTTTTACACTACTGTCTCTCGTAATTTTGAATATGAATAGGTCTTTAGTTTACTACTCAGGTCTTTAACTGGGTGCAGGAAATCCATTAAAAGACAAGCTTTTGTTGAATTGATATAATACACATTTTTTCGTCCTCATTATAATAGCAGGACTACGATAGCTTTCTCAAATATCGAATAAACACTTTATTTTTGCTATTATATCCTTTCCACGTTTCTTTACAAAATTCTACACTCATACAATTTCAAATTATCTTGCGAAGTAGTAGTAGATGACATTAAGGTTGACGTTTTTAAAAATTGTTTGAGAATTATACTGCAAATAGAAAAACATAAAGGTGAAACTTATTAAACGAGACGAGAAGTCACCATCGCTCACGCCCTTTTAACAATTATTTGCGGCAGACGAGACTACGAACTTTTTGCATGAAAGACGATGGCCTCAATATGAAGCGAAGTTTTATTTTTGCCATTGGATCTCTGCGGCTAAAGGAGCCCGTAAAACGACAGTTTCAAAGTTCATATTTGTGTGTTTTATTGTACGTGTTTTGGCTGCCAACTGGATACAGTGAGCACAGTGCACCTTGCTTGGTTAAAATTTGATCTTTAGCAAGACGAGTACAACGAACTTGGCTCAACATCGATTAATATTCAGGAGCCTCGGACTTTTGTACACTTCGTCCTTTTTGTATGACAATTTTATCCAATTTTATTTTTGTAGGTATATAATATTATACCACAATTTATTTTCAAAACTAGTTGTAGTAATTTTATTTAGGTGAATTAATCGCTATACAATATGTCTGGAATCTTAATATGATTTCTATAGACGTCGAGACTGATATTGAATTCTATTTCACTGAGAAATGGAAAAATAACAATCACTTCTACAACATTTATGATTCGTCTCATAAAATTTTGTCTGGTTTAGAGTCAGAATAGTGAATTGAATATTTTGGTCCAGGTCTTATTAATTGTACTGCTTTGCCTATATATTTTCGGATGTTTATTTATTTATTTATAGTTTTAATATTTCTTTTCAAAGTATTGCATCTGATTAAATGGCACAAAAATACGTTTACAAAATAAACATCATTTTGGTTTAATAAACTGTTAAGAGATGGCGCTTGCAGTACACTAGTTCAAATAGCGCTTCTTCAAAAATGTAACTTTATAAGTGCTGTTTTAGACTATCGCGCTGTTTTGGTAGAATATAATCCCAAATAGTTTCCTGTAGTTTTTCTTAAGTATAGTAAGTTCAGTTTTTGCTATTACGCGTAAATATAGCTATGCTTCCGAATAAATAACTCCCATGAGACTCATAAATGTATGAGACCGTGGTACTTCATTTCTTTTATGGACTTTAAATCTTGTTTATTTATTTAACTTCCTTTTGCGAGGAGGGAAGTTATTTTCCTTTCTCTATATTGCTGAACGACATCGGTTTTGGATTAGTAGAGTACATATTTGCCCTACCAAAATCCTACGAGCTGTTGGATGATGACAAAAATGCAATAGGTGCCGTCAATTCGCGAGTTGTACAGTACATTAAATATCTTATACATACTATGAAGAAGTGGTTGTAGGACAACGAAAGTTTATTTTTCTTAATTTCGAGGTCAAATTTTTATCTCAAGTAGTACTCGAGCATCGGCTGACTGACCCGTCCCTCTGGTACAAACTGGTGTGGCAACTTTTGTTTTTATTCGACAGCTTTTAGAATAAAAACAAATATTTAATTTGTTTAGATATCATTACTCCGTTAACCTTTAAGCATTTATAATTTTGCTCTTATGGTGACCCAGATTCGAATTCTAGGTGAGCAAAAAAAAAGTTGCCTTAAAAAAGTTTAAAAGTGGAATTGCGTTCAGTCACACACTTTAGATGAAAAAAGAATTTGTAGACAGAAACAGTTTAAAAGGTTGATATTCAAATAAAATAACAAAAATAAAAAACTAACAGAAATAAAAAACACATAGGTTATCATTAACCTTAATATGAAATACCCTAGGTATCTCTACTACGGAAAATATCGTTGCACGAGCAGCCCAAGAGAAAGCATATGATACGCTGACACCGGCCCTTTTACTTTCTCCCATTGAATGATTAGAAACCACACCTAAACACGCTTCATTTCACAATTCACTAATATTGCGTTACATGCACTCAAAGAGAAACATAGACACACCTTCAAAAGTAAACGAAATGTTATGTATTCCATTTTATTTCGATAAATACGAGTAAGTGCTGTCTGTGTGGTGACGTATTAAAAATATAAGTGTTATCATCCCTATTCTTTCCCAGGGTTACGTACAAGCCAGCTAAGAAATATACACAGGTAACATACTTTGTAGAAATAGGTAAGCTCGACAATAAACCCAGTGCCAACACGTCTGGTCAGCACGCCACAGTAGACCGTAATCTCTTCTAAAGTGGAGAAGCCCCGTGCCCAACAGTGGGACGTTAGTAGGCTGGAGAGAAAAAAAAACTGCTTTTAAATAGTTTATGCGCTTATAAAAGCAATAACAGGAGATATTTGATCTACATATGCCCATTGACTAAGTGTATTGGTTGGTTGGTTGGTTGACTAAGTGTGATAGAGGGTTTAGTTTCGAGGTTTCTGTCTCAATGCACCACTGTTCCTCTCGTGTTGCCTTTCTAGTGCAGTCGAGAAGTGGGCCATTTGTCTCTAACAGAGGATATTAACTGCTTATATTATCCCTTAACTCTCTCTTACTGCATCCTGGGAAGATAATGAGGTGATGACACTTCGACTAATCCAGTGGGTAGTCCGGCACCATGTAGGCCGAGAGTCCCACACGTAGCCCGAAGGTTGCCCCCGCAATCGGAAAGGCCACTCGAAGTAACGCTACGGCTACCCCCATTATTATTACTTTTCCCTTTGCTAAAAAACAGTGTTAATAGAAGTAAATATTTCATTTAGACCCAGTCAGTTACCTTATTTTTTATAATGATGCGCTATTGTTATCCTCTACAACTGTTCCGTTACATAGTATTTTGTCAAATGCTTGTATAATTTACATTACAAAACAGCATTTTCTTCGACCTACAAACGATAACTGCTTTGCTCTTGACCGGGTTTTACGTTAAGCGTTCAATGTTGGAAATGAATTCACATTATAGATTTGGAACATTGATATTGAATTGTATTTTGTTCTGATTAGAGGAAAATATATAGAGAGGTAGGTTTTAGGGTCATGGACTGAGAACAAAATTACATATTGTTTAAATTGGTTTTACCCTTTACAAAATAGGAGATTGTTTATTTATAAATGTCTTTGAAAATGAATACCGAAATAGAGTAGTACTTACTCACTCGACTGCTTGCTCGCTAGCATTGGCTTACGATGCAATTTATGTATGTGCATAAATATACTGAAGGGTCCAAAATATTCTCTTTTTGTGCTCTACATTTACAAAACTCCACTGCTTTTTGGATTTTATAGAGTATATTATTTTCTTCGATCAGACTGCAACCGCTTTTATAATGAAGATGATCATCAAGTCAGTCGTAAGTCGTAAGAATAAATACAATAACATAAGTAATACATATTAGATTTACTTCAATAACATTGTAACTCAAAGCAAAGCTAGGAATCCAAGGGGAATCTCTTAAAATCCATATCAAGGGCTTACGGGCTTACCTAAACTCTCTAGGGTACTTCTGCTCAAAATGTTATGTTTATACAAGCAGTATTCTGAGCCTTGCGTTGTATTTATACGATGTATGTATCACAAACGTCTAAATATTTATAAATACATACATACATAATGTTTATTAAGTTGTTTGTTAATTTAAGGTTTATAGTGTTAAACTTTTTTGTTTATTTGATGGTGGTTTTCAACCGATGGTTAATGAGCAATTCTCAATCCGAAATTCAGAAAAAGCGTCAATGATTTTCATTAAATTTTGTTATTCGATTCAAACGATTATTATTTCCAAAAAACACGATGTAAAATAAAAATATTCATCTCATTCGGTCATTCGGGTACTATCTAACAATTGTGAGACATCTAGAAATTATTCTATATTATTTTCTAAATGTTTATAATAGAACTGCCTACTATATTTGAAACTGTAATAAACGTTACGTCCTATACATTTAAGTTATTAAGTGTAGTGTGAACAGAACGTGTATTCCAGTTAGGATGTTCCGCTAGTCAGCCTGGTATGCAATGTCGTGTTCCGCATTCGGCACGCGTATATATATGACACTTGGGTCGAAACGAATTAAGTACCTAACCAAAACATATACCAGTTAAAAACTTAGCCTATTTAATATACTGAACTAGCTGTGCCCCGCCGTTCCACACGCATATGCATAAAGGAAAGATAAATGTTGTTTTTGCTATCTCCTCGCTTTTTTCACTTTCGCACTGTTTAAATCTTCTCAGGACTACGACAAATATTTCAAAAAGAATTTTAGCTAAAGAAAGAAACAGTAATTGATTTTATAAATATGTATATGTAATTCTAATTATGGTGAGTCCATGGCTTCCAAGGAACTCGGTTGTGGAGTGGGGCCGATCAAAACCCACGCTATACTATGATTTACAAATGAATTATTGTTCATGGTATATAAAAGAAATATGATTCTGAAATGGAACTTATAAATTCTAATTATAAAGATAATAAAGATATTCTCTGTAGAATATATATATCTCTTTTTCTCCAGCCCATTAACGTCCCACTGTTGGGCACGGACCTTCTCCACTTTAGGAGGGATTATTGTCTACTGTGCCGCGCAGACCGGGCGTCTTAGCCAATTGTATTCTTAATCCGTCATTACATGGACAGATATCTATACTAATATTATAAAGCTGAAGAGTTTGTTTGTTTGTTTGTTTGAACACGCTAATCTCAGGAACTACTGGAATTTGAAGAATTCTTTCAGTGTTAGATAGGGCATTTATCGAGGAAGGCTTTAGGTTAGGCTATATAACATCACGCTACGACCAGAAGAAGCGAAGCAGTAGTGAAAAATGTTGCAAAAACGGGGAAAATTTTCTAAATTCCACGCGGACGGAGTCGCAGGCAACATATAGATATACAATGGTATATCCCGAGTGCAAAGGTACAAAGATTAAACACCTTTAATGCGTGTAATGTCATATCATGGATGTAAGTAATATTTTATTTTCACTGAAAATAAACCAGTCACCTAATCCATTATAATATGAAGCTATTGGTAGTACACTGACGTTGATGGATAGTGATAAATAACATAACATCTATGTCTTAACAAATATGTGGTCATGTAACGTCATGTGTCTACGTTATCAACAAAAAAATTTTAGATTGAAGCTCATTTTCTACAAGATTAAGAGTGGCCTCTAGTGCCGACTTTACAATTTAGATATTTGCGTGAGGTATTGCTATTCCTATTGCCTGTCATCGCTTCGAAAGAGACAAATGTAGCCAGACTTTACGTTTTCGTTCTTTCTGTCTTCACACTCACAACCGTCGGGCATGCCTCACCAGGCCCTCAAGTCTCGTATTGCAATGGTGTCACAATGGCATCACAATGACACATTATAACCTCAAAAAATTAACAATAGACTACCAAACTTGATAAAATTCGCCACCAAACAATCAGTTATTGCATTTTTTTTGCAATAACACTAAATAACTATGTAATTGTTTAGTGGCGAATTTTATCAAGTTTGGTAGTCTATTGTTAATTTTTTGAGGTTATAATGTGTCATTATGATGCCATTGTGACACCATTGAAATACGAGACTTGAGAGGCAGATGTATGAGTGTAAATGCAACGAAGAGAGTTTGTTTAGATCGTAACAGATGGCGCTCTACAGTCTCTGAATTCTAGTCTCATATAGCTAGTCTCTTCCCCATGGGAAAAGGCGTGATGTTATGATGATGGTAATTCAGATTTCGATGTATTAAAACTGCGTACATATATTAAATAAAAGTAGCTAATTATAATAAAAAAAAATATTAGATACTTACTCTACTAATAAAAGTATGTGGATTTGTTAAATTGATCGTTTGCCTTTCAACTTCACCGCGCGTCGTACCTGAAAAAGAGTAATTATATTAGATTCAAATATATTGCTTTATTTTTATTATTATTGTAGGGTCCCTTCTGTGTCATTGTCGTCGGTTCGATTCTGATCAAGGAATCATAATTCTTGTTTGTGATAACATGTAAATATTAATGTTTAAAAAGATATACGACAAAATTCTACAAGATATTTTTCAAATAATTTAATTGTTAAGGAACTTTAGCATTTTTATGTCCGCATTAATTTAGTTGCATTAAATAAAAAACAATATCTATAATAATATCTACTATATAAAAATAAGTCGAGTTTTCCTTCCTGACGCTATAACTCCAGAACGCACGAACCGATTTCCACGGTTTTGCATTCGTTGGAAAGGTCTCGGGCTCCGTGAGGTTTACAGTTCTTTTTTTTTTAAATTTTTTTTTTAACTTTTTTCTGGTATGGCAAAACAACGTTTGCCGGGCCAGCTAGTAAAAATATAATATAACAGTATAAATAAAAACAGTTTCAGCACAACTTAACATTTTGTAGTATTTTACTTCTTGTCCTCAAAAACATAGAAATAGTACAACATTTTTAGTGTAAAGTAAATTTGTTTGTAATAATTAGTTCAAATTTAATTAGATACATAGATAATTAAGTTTCATTAATTATATACATATTAAAATATCAGTAAGGTGATCTTTATATTGACGGAAACGAATAATAATATAACAATTGCAGTAATGTTATTATTATTGCTATTGTAACATTGAAGACTACAATTTGAAGAACCATACGTTCTCGACGGAAGGCAGTTTCCGCACTTACGATACCGATGAAGGTCGATTTTAGGGTTGCCAATTTTATAAAATTCCAAAAGAAGAAAATTCTAATAGGAGGCCAAAGAAGTGTGTGAGAGGAGGCTTAACTTTTTTTTTAAAAGTACCAAATCTGTTACAAAATTGAGATTGTTATTTTATTAACTGTTTCAGAATTGCTTGTAATTGCGCAACATCGTCGTTTAACTTGATCGCAGTATTAATTATTAATATAGATACCTGCGTCAATATTGCTATTAAGAAAACGTTGGAAAAGTAGTTCCATGGAAGTAAGCGTAAATCGCAAGGAGCAACAGTCAAAAACTATTTGCTTTATATTTGTAATTGATCCTGGATTCAATTCTGATTTAGATAGGTAGCTGTCAACTCTATTTAGAAGATCCCGTATCCTCAATATGATAAAGGATGTACGTATTAAAAATCATTGGTTAATATACGTGCATGTGGGTTCTATGACCCATGCCCTGCACTTAAAGAGGAATTATATGCGAGTATATTCTTAGAATTAGCTTAGCCTAGCTGTTGACCGCAACTTTGTACGCGTGAAATTTAGAAACCAAACCTATGCAAATTATACAAAAACGTCTTCCTCTTAAACTATTCTATCTATTAAAAAAGACAGCATCAAAATCCGGTGCGTATTTTTGAAAGTATTCAAGCTCACATAGGGATATAGATACAAAAATGACGACTTAGTATTATATTATGTAAAGACAAAGCTAAGGCAAATGTATATCTTACAGCATTTTTCAGAAAATATTAAAGTAATACATTTATCAGGTCTGAATATTTTGAATTCAATCAAACACTCAAATCAGGCTATTGCTGTCCACTGCTAAACGTAAGCCGTAAGTCTTCCACCTACCTCATCCAGAATTTACTTACGGCCTAAGGTCATCGGTCCATCTTTCAGGAGGTCCTGCCTTAGGTAGTCAATTTGTAGCTCGTTTGCTGCATTGGCGATCGGTTTTCGACAGTCAGCCACTTTAGCGAGTAAGCCCGATATTTAGCCAATTTTTTGTATCGAGTACTCTTATTAATACGTCAGCTCGATATGTCTAGAATTTTTTTTTTTGCAGACGTTTAGACAGAACCAGATAATACTTCTTTTTTCTTTGTATCTTTGTTTGTGTCTTCAAGACACCGCGTCTGCGTCTATTTTAAAAGTTTTATATAACATCGTTATAATGTGGCTTATCGTAAAACGTATTCAAATTTTATTATGTTAGTTTTGTTTATATTATTTATTTACATTACATAAACAAAATTGTAATTCGTATAAGCAATTCCCTGTAGTGAACTGTACACAAAGACGGTGATTATTCTAAATCCGTCGATGTAGCAAAGCGAGAACTTATTCATAGAACTGAGTATATTTTATGACGATTCCCAAAGGTCACAAGGTCTTAGCTAATAATAGAATACTCTGAAATGTTTATTTCTGTACCAGTCTTAAGATATTTGACGTGTTTTAGCCATTTTAATTAAATATTGCAAGCTTCGGTTTGGGAATTGCTCAAAATACAAAAATGGATTTAAAACCATTTGATTTATATAAATAAATAATAAAATAAATAAATAATAAATATTCATGGACATTTCACACAACGTCCTCTGGTCCCAAGCTAAGCTTATATGTTGTGTTATGGGTACCAGAATACGGATAGAATACATATACTACTTTTTTTTTGTAAATACATACATACTTATAATATATAGAAACACCCAGACGCAGTACAAACATTTGTATGACAATTAGAAAAATCACATAAATGTTTGTCCCGAGCGGGAATCGAACCCGCGACCTCTTGAATAGTACATAATATAATATTATGTACTAAATAACCTATGGTATATCTATATCAGTACACTAACACCTACAGATGTAATTAAATTTGTTTGTCTAATATACAGAGAAAAATGTCTATGGTGTATGTTATACAAATAAAGTTATTTTTATGCAAGTACGTTACAATTTTATTTCCAAGCATGAAAGCGTTTTGAAGTAAAAAACGCACAGTTTGTGGACGACAATTTCCGTTTCTTGCACACAGTCGGCATTTTAATGAAAAACGTCTGCTCCATGTCAACGTTTGTTTTATCTAAAGTTACATTAAAATGAATAAAACATACTTACCATATTCTTTTCAGTACGTAAAAGATAAGAGTCTTAATTTGTTTTTTTTAAGCACCTCGACAAGGACCGTTGTGTACGACATAACCCAAAGAGTTAGCAAGTTGAAGAGGCAATGGGCAGGCCACATCGCTCGACGATCTGACGACCGACCGTAGGAGTAAGGTATTCAAGTGGCGATCACGTACCAGACGACGCAGCGTGGGGCGGCCCCCAACAAGATGAACTGATGACATCGTCACATGTACAGTCAGCCGTTGTGGCATTGTATGGGAGAGGCTATGCCCAGCAGCGCACAGAGAAAGGCTGATGGATGAAAGCATCTTGCTGAATGATTTCATTCTTTTAATATGATGTATGTCCATTGCGGCAGCACCATCATCATGTCATGATAACTTTTCATGACACCATTTTGTAACGATAATATCTTAACACAAAAGAAATAAAAACTATCATATGACGCAGTAAACTATAAAAGAAGTTTAAACATAATATAACAATAAGAATTGTAGGAAATGAAACATCATCATTGTTGTCTATCAAATACTGCGGTAAAAGTATTGAGGAAATGGTAACCTTGGATTCTTCCAGGTGGTCGAAGGCTACGGCAAATTTGCATTTGAAAATAAAATTCATTATCGCTATTATTTTTGGACAACGCCGCGACGTCAGAATGTTCGTGGGATTGTTTTTGTTCGTTTTCACTTATAGATATACGTAGGTTGCACCCACCAGTGGCGTAACTACAGGGTGGCAAGTCGGCAAAATGCCACGGGCCCCCAGCTGGAAGGGGCCCCCGGTCAGAGGAGAACCCCAACTCCCAGCATTTATTATTTATCATACATGTTTAGTAAAAAAAGTTTCGTCTTTGATTTTTTTTTTACCTACTGAGTTGCATAAGCAAGTTCAAAAATGTATTAAAAATTCAAAGGATTTGTAAAAAAAAAGTTGTAACCCAGTTTTAGAACGTATCCGATGCCACGCGTGTTGGTATTACTGCGGATGTTCGGGGAATTCCCGCTGTAAGTTTCGGTCAACAGCGCTTTGAGTATACTTACCTACGCGTCCCGACAATTTGACGCTCTCGGGGAATCCCCGATTCAAGTTTGTTTATAAGAAAGAGTCCACTATTCTATTATTACGCAAGCTCTCAAGCAGTTAGCTGTTTATTATTGTAAGAATTGGGTGTTTGTTGCAAGTGAGAATATATTTAATAAGTCAATTGGGAAAATAGGTTGACTATGTCTACGCGGTAAGAATTTTATTCTAATATTTAAAATAATTTATAAGATAACAATCATTTTAATTTTTAATCTACCTATAAAAGCACAAATCACTATTTTGATATTTCGTAACTACCAAAACTATTTACCTATGTTCATCGTTCTTTCAATAATTATAAAATTGCACGCTTGAATTAAGCATTGAACAAACTGGTGGACTTTCGTTACATACATTTGTACGGTCGCTTTTTTGGCATTTCTTAGCAATCAGATTTTTCATTTTATAAAAACTATAGTATTATTACAAACTTTTTACGGTGTTGTTTTAGAAAGTATCAGAGTGGAAGCGAAAAACGAAAGCGAAAGAAGGAGTCTGAAGAACAAAACAAAAAGTTACCTAAAATAAGTCAGTACTTTAAGAATGAAGATAGTATAGAAGAACAATCAAATGAACAGTGCGTCAGAAGGGCAGAAAATGATGTCGTCATAAGTGGTAATATCGCAGAGCCCGATAACAGTGAATATTTAGATTCAGAGCAACCACAACCCGGTACGAGCAAATCTTCAAACGAATCATTTTTAAATATAGAAAAATTAAAATCTTTACCGTACGTTACTGATAAAGGTAACTTCAAAGAACTCAATGATCAAGTAAAACGGTTTGTGATCGAAAACGGACCCTGTAAACCAAAAGGCTCCTTTTTAAGGGATAGTAACAAAAGATCTTTCTTGGATAGATATTATTACAGTATTTCTAAATCTGGCGTAAAGTTAGAACGTACGTGGCTGTGCTATTCCCTATTGCTGCAAAAAGCATATTGTGAACCATGTTGGTTATTCACAAGTAGGGCATCTAAAAATATACAAAATATTTGGATGGAAGGCTATGATGATTGGAAACATATTGTGGAAGCCATAGAAAGACATGAGACATCGAAAGAACATTTGCATTCATGCTTTGTACATCGACAGTGGCAATTACATGGAACACTAGATGAAGAGCAAGAGTCCATTATCAAGAGAGAAAAAAATTTTTGGTGCCAGGTACTCACTAGACTCCTTGATGTTACTCTAACACTTTCAACTTGTAATTTAGCTTTTCGTGGCCATAGAGAACTGGTATATGCCCACGATTCAGGTCCAAAAGGAAATTTTTTGAGTATTGTTGAGTTATTAGCCAAATACGATCCTATTTTACAAGAGTTGCTAAGCAAACCTAAGGGCCAGATTAAATACTTAAGTCCAAAAATACAAAATGAGCTCATTGCTATTCTGGTTCAAAAAGTGGAAAATGCTCTGGTAAATGAAATAGTAACCGCACCATTTTATTCCATTTTATTTGATACTACTCAAGATATTTCCAAAACAGATCAATTGTGTGAACTTTACCGTTACTGTATAATCGAGAAAGATGAAAATGGAACTCCAAAGACTCTTGTAATTAAAGAGTCATTTTTAGGATTTCATGAGGTTAAGGATCAAACTGCCTTAGCAATGTCCAAGCAGATAATAAAATCCATAAATGACAAAAGTATTTCTCTCAATAAGTGCCGTGGACAAGGGTACGACGGAGCTAATACCATGAAAGGCACTTATGGCGGAGTTCAAAAACTCATAAGAGATGTAGAGCCAAATGCAGTTTATGTCCATTGTGCTGCTCATAATTTAAATTTGGTGGTAAATGATGCAGTAAAAGAGGTCATAGAAATACAAACATTATTCGAAACTGTGCAACAAATTTATAATTTTTTTGGCCATAGTATTAAACGATGGAATATATTATCTAGTTTTATATCTGACAATAAAGGAGAGACCCGGGTATCATCAAATTCAGTAACATTAAAAACAATGAATCCAACTAGATGGGCAGGACGCTTCGATGCCATGTTTGCTTTAAAAGTTCGGTTTGTTGATGTTCAAAAAGCGCTTACAAAAACTATTTTATTAAATTCCAAAACAGATGAGAGAAATGAAGCTATCTTGCTGAAGAAGAAGATAGAAAACTACAATTTTATTATGTTGTTAGTTTTCCATTGCAAAGTCTTGCAAACTATAGACGCGGCTTCTAAAGCACTTCAGTCTAAAGCCATCGATCTTTCAAATGCTTCAAAGCGTTTACAAGTATGTCTAGAACAACTTGAAAAGTATCGAAATGAATTTGAAGATTTAAAAATGGAGGCAAATAGTATTGCAACGAAATGGTCTATAAACCCTGAATTTCCTAAAACTCGTCAGAGAAAAGTGAAACGTCATTTTGATGAAATTTGTGAGGATGAACGTCTCCAAGATCCTGAAAGCTTGTTTAAAGTGAACGTATTCTATCGTGTATTAGACATAATCATTAATCAACTGAGATCGCGTTTCCTTGGAATGAATGAAATTGTTTCCAATTTCAGTGTCTTGCAACCTGCCACTTTACAAAATTTGAACGATACTGATTTGTTGGAGAAGGCTTTAGCATTTGTCCATCTATATAAAGAAGATATATCCATCTCGTTTTGCAAGGAAATTCTCAGTTTTCGATCCTCTTTTAGACACGAAATAGAAACATCATCTTCTATAAGAGAACTTGCTGACTTATTAATAATAAAAAATCATTTTATATCTTCAAGCTTTCCTGAAGTGTGCACTGCATTTCTATTATTTCTCACCATTCCTGTGACTACGGCTAGTGCCGAGCGATCGTTTTCAAAACTGAAATTGATAAAAACTTATTTAAGAAATTCTATGGGACAAGACAGGTTAAGCAACTTAGCTATTCTATCCATCGAAAATTCTATGGCCCGAAATTTGAAATTTGATGATATCATTACCACTTTTGCTGAACAGAAAGTCCGAAGGAAGGAATTTTAATAATTAACATTTTATATTTTGAACAACTTGTGTGCTTTTAACAATATGATTATTCGGACTGCGTATATCAAATTGCTTTTTTTGTTGTTCAAATCATTTTGACTACTCTATGTGCCCATATCAATAAGATGCTGACTGTACTTTTTTTTTTTTTTTTTATTTGAAATGGGCTTGCTCTTGACCACAATCATGTCTAAGCTATGATGTGGTCTACGATGGAGCGAGCTTACCCAGAAGATGCCTATTCACGTTACTTTTGAAACACCCAGGGTTATAATTAGGTATTTTTATTTTAAAGTGAATTATTAGAAAATCAAGTACCTAAGTATAATTATAAAGTTTGTATGTACCTACTTAACGTAGTGATTTATTATTGTACTCTTACAAATAAAAGTGTATAAATAAGTATTATAAAATAAAAAAATATTATTATTGTTGGTTCATTTTTTTTAAATTGGGGGGAGGGGCCCATCCGATGAATTTGCCACGGGCCTCGAACGGTATAGTTACGCCACTGGCACCCACTATAATAAAACATATGACGTTGTGTCGCAGGCTCCATATTTAGTGACTAAAATTATATTATGATATTTATCTTTGATATATTTGATCCAATTTGGACACGTCAGTAGAATTCATTTATACATTAGTGTGTACTTAAAAGGCAAACTTCACAAATCACCTAATGGTACTTTTAATGGCTGTTAGCTAATACGTATCAGTGTTGTATATGTTTGTCACAAACACGGTTTTGTATGAACATAATTTGTTGGTTAACAACACAAGATACTACTAACAAATCGCTTTAACTGTTTCTTTTTTGAGCCCTAAATATTGCTGATATACTTGGATATGATCCACATTTGACTACGATCGTCTCTGCATAGAAGTGTTGAAATATTCCTCTAGATTTCTGATGGCATCTGTGAGAAGAATTAGGGCAGTATACATGCATGTATCCGTAGCATGTAGCAAAGCTAATGGAACAAATGAATAATAAAATAATAAAGAAATATTTTCTACAATGTGTTACGGATATGCTGTTGATACGCTAAAAGTGACAATATCACAGGTTTAACGAGAAACGTAGTTTATTTCAAATATTGAGAGAAATGTTACAAGTTGTCAACATTGGAGAGTTGTCAAAATTGTAATGGAAAATAACATTAACAGACGACAATACGGAAACAACTTAGCTAAATAATAGTTTATTTAACAGTAATCTAAGTTGTTTCCGTATTGTCGTCTGTTAATGTTATTTTCCATTACAATTTTTAGCAACTCGTAAGCTTTCCGATATTGGGCAAGGATCGCTTCCATATCCAGAATAAATCTGGTCTACATCTACTGTAGGTATACGCCGAAATTAATTATTAGCTTGTTTTTTCCAAAAATTTTAAGAGGATTTGTGATGCATGTTTAGCTATCTTAAATCGGTTTCCATATTTACATACATATAGGCAAGCAATCATAATTTTTTTGATTTAAATGTAATTAGATAAGGCCTATACTAATTAAAAAAACACACAAATTGCTATTGCCAGAATTTGTATATAATGGGACTTGTGCCTTAATAAAGAAATTTTGTTGTTGTTGTTGTTATACCCACAGGTGGCGATCGCTTCACATACAATTTTAAACATCATTAATGTCAATAGCAATCGAACTCTCGATCTAACATTACTATCAAGTGAATAATGAATAAATAATTCAACGTTAACACATTACATAACCGTTTAATCTGATATTGCACCAAACCCTACAACCTTTAAGTTTAGTAATATCATGCAATAATTATATAATCTCAGCAAGCCGCCTTGAGGACGGGAAGCAATCGTTTTGCTTCATGTTCTAAAGGCGCATGGATTGTATGGTAATGTTCGAGACTATTGATATAATAAACGTGGGAGTATTGTATCGAACGCTTTGTATTGTTTGCTCTTAGCTATCCAGGGCATTGATGTATCTAACATATCACATTCTCTCTATGAAGATTATCGATTCAACTGAGACCATGAATAGAAAGTCAAAATTTTTTTTTACGGTATAATAGAAAGACATCAAGGATTCCTAAACATTTCTGTGTCCATATGTCTGTTTATCATACCTGCATGTTCTGCCAGAAGTCAATAAATTATTGCTTTGTAACATGGCTAGAGTGACTAAGCGTTGGGGCGGTATTTCTCAGAAGTATTGGGTTTTTACACCAGGCTGAAAGCTGGTCCCATAAAACTGTAGATATCAAGTTGTTAAATTTCTGTGTGTTTTTCTTAAACTGAATCAGTTAGACTAGTAAATATTTATAAAGAGAGATCTATTAATAGTTTTGTAATATTTTCATCATCTGGTTTGATCTATTTTGGTAGATATATTTGTTTTCTTAGACAAGTATTTGCGATGAAATGTGTCTGTCTTCAGAGCTCCATTAGATCTTGGCTGCAAATGTTTCCGTACTAATGTTTAAATAAATAAAAATAAATATTCATGGCCATTTCACACAACGTCCTCTGGTCTCAAGCTAAGCTTATATGCTTGTGTTATGGATACCAGAATACGGATAGAATACATATACATACTACTTTTCTTTTGTAAATGCATACTTATAATACATAGAAACACCCATACACAGTACAAACATTTGTATGACAATTAGAAAAATCACACAAATGATTGCCCCGAGCGGGAATCGAACCCGTTAATGTTACATTGTTTTGGTTTGAATTCTGATTTGTAATTAATAACCGACATCGCTTTTTCGCTGAAAGTACATCTGTGGGATTATTGCAGACATCAATATGTATATAATTGCATACAAACATTTAGAAAGATTTCGAAATAGGTAGACTGTATTATTTACTTTGATTTCCTCATTTTTGAAAATAGTACGACAATTGGCATTGCATTTCAATATTTATGGAAAGATTAGCTGTTTCGATAAAAAAGTTGATGATCTTCGAGTATGTGCTTCGTCGACATTAGGGTCTTTTGTATGATACAAACGACTTAATAAAAGTCACCGTAACATCATACGATTAGATAATGACAGTGCAAGTGCAATACAATAAGTACGGACCGTACTGTACTAACATTATATTGTACAGTGAGCCTTTATTTGTGACCGTACGATCATTCATCGTCCATGATTACACTTCGTGACTGACAAACGTAACGTTATAATTAGGGCTGTCTCTTATTTGCATATTCTTACTGTGATTAATTCGATTTAGTTCAATTTGGCGCATACATGAAACCAAACATAAACAAGTTCAGGTTTGCCAAATATTATGACTGATTTAAATAATTTATCAACGTATCATAGCAAGGAACTTCTTTTTTTTTTTTACAAAGACATTTTTTTTTTTATTCTTTTTTTTTTTAGCAGTTTTGAAGCAGCCGTGATCGGAGTCTGTTTGTGCGATTTAATTTCAATGACATGTGCATGGAAACAAAATAAATATTTGAATTAAACTACTTTTTTCGGATTTTGACTCGTGTATTTGTTTTAAATTTGCAGTTACCATGGTCACTAGTAAGACTGAGATGTAAAGTGTTTTCGACGATCAGTTATTACAGAGGGTTTTGATCACAAGGTGAAAACGAGGTGCGATGTCAATAACTTCAGTACTACTTTAATCAGTGCTTGCCCGCATTTGAAGTTAACCAATAATAACTCCAACGGCAATTACATGAGCCAAGCTGTGGCTAATCACAACGTTAATATCTAAAGCAAATTCTATCTTTCTTTCTAACTATTATTTAAATGGCGACAGAATTTGCACTGTGTATATATACTATGAATATATAATATACTGTGAATATATAATATAATTTCTTGGGTTATCCAAGAAATTATATTATTTTAGTATATAGTTCAGTGTTACAGTTTAAGTTAAGGGCAACTAACGTTACAGGGTGGGCAACGCGCGAGTGATAGATACTTCTGGTATTACAAACGTCCATTGGCTACGTTAATCGCTTCCCATGAGGCGAGCATACCTTGTTTGTCATCTTATTGTAGTATAAAAAAAAACCTCATATTTATTATAATATTCTCTAACACTTGCGTTGCGCATCTCATTTGTTTAAATCGGACCAAAATTTAAAACAAATACTCGCGTCTAAATCCGTAAAAAGTAGTCTTATTTAAACCTCATATAATTATTAATTAATTTTTATTCTTTGTATGTACATCAATGTCACTACCTCTGATGTTAAAGTCATCCGATCATTATATAGATCGAGGTCAAACAAAACCGCAACGGATACAACTTCATTTCCAATTTGCTCTCTATTTGCTCCCTTAGACGACTTGAATGTTTGAAGAGCTAGATTAAATAGTAATTATTACAAGACTTCGATCTCAGAAAGCAATTACAGTTTGCTTATTTTAAAAACCGGCGCAGTAAAATTTTATCGACAGCTCTACATCGGCAATATCTACAGCCATTACATTAATAAAGTTGAACTTATATTTTTGGTATTAGTTGAATATTAAAGATTTGCAAAGAATATTGCTTAAGACGCATAACATCTATACTTCTATACTAATATTATAAAGCAGAAGAGTTTGTTTGTTAGTCTGAACACGGTAATCTCGGGAACCATACTGGTCCGATTTGAAAAATTCTTTCACTGTTGTATAGTACATTTATCGTGGAAAGCTATAGGCTATATAACATCACGCTGCGACCAATTATAGTAGTATGGTACAGTATATACAATATATAGACTATTTATGTATACCTACTTGCGGGACAGGCATTGTTGGCACTTGGCACCAGCTCATTATAATGTACTTAGTGTAAATTACAAACAGCGTAAAATTATTTGATACGTGAATACGCAAGTGGGTGAAAATCACTTTCAAAGATTCCGTAACATACAATTTAGATACTTACCGAACTAATATAAGCGTGTTAATAAAAGGATAATAATTCATAAAAAAAATTCCTGCGACTAAATTTGCAACATAGTCTTCGTTCCTAATACTGCGAAGACTACCCAGCAAACCATAACCTCAAATCAAGTTACCAAATAATATACTGAATTAATCAAAGATATATTTCCTGTTTATTTAATGTCAACATTTAAATAGCCAAGTGCACTATTATGACACATATAGTCCAGTAGGTCATACGGCGATATGTCTGAGGCCACTGTCCGCGTCGATGTTATCTAGCCGGAAACTTGTTCCCACTTTTTTTGTAGCAGCAAAACCTGTTCTAAGAGCATGATACATCTTCCAACTGTTGTCAACTGAGCTTTGATTAATACGACCGGTCTTAAATGTAGAATACGTCCCAACTGACACAGAGGTCGAGACGCCGCGGCGTTTCCGATGACAAGTCGTAGATAGCGATAGAATGCGAGGATCAGATTACTTTCAAGTTACATTCGCAATATAGATCTAGTGCCTTACAAACTGTCTCATATTTGTTACGATTTCGTATTTCAACTGTAGAAAAACCAATAATGTAATAACTTTCCCTTCACGTTTGTACTGTTATCTTAAATATTGTTTGGCCAAGATGTTTTTAATATTTCCCATGTTTGATTGGTAGAGAGATACTGGAAATTGAGCAAGTGCCGAGTAAGAAGAAAAAAAACGGCGGCGGAAATTTAATTTAAGATTCTATCTCCCCTAAATTTCCTTTGCAGTTTTTATCTCGAGTTCATATTTTGTGCCTAGAATTTTCTTCTCTGTGTCTTCTTGAGCAACCTCTGTTTACTTGAAAATAAAAACAACCCGTAAATTTAATGAATCATTAGCTTTTTAAGTCACAGTGACACATCAACATATTCATGGCCTAATTTCTAGCTCACCATAAATGTTTGTCAGTTAAGCAACTTTGCAGTTTTTAAGATACTTTGATCTTGTGAAATTTGTTTACTTTAATAGTTAATGAGTTGATATCTTGTAAGTACTATAAGATGTTTTGTTGTTGACTAGAACGTACGTAAATTATTATTATAGTTTTATATTTTTCTGCGGACATTCGAGTAGCACGGACATAATCTTTTCACCTTGACCAATGGACCATACCTACTAATAAAACCTATAATTAAGTAGCCGTTAATATCTGATTTATTATTGTGCGAACTGTAATCAGCCATGACCTCTGCATATAATACGGGTTGTGGACCGCCCCTTTGTTCTTGCTGCATATTATTCCTTCTACAATTACGTTTCTCGAGATTTCAACAACAACATTAATATCTTTTTATCGGCTCCTGATATGCAAAATTTCATATTATTAATCCGGCGTTTTGAAGAAAGTTAATCACGTTCATAGACTTTGTTCCACGGATGCAAGACAAGCTAATGATCCGTGTTAAAATATCTCGTTAGCCTTATTAGAACTTCAAACACCAAGATAAGTGACATCTCGATTATCGCAATTTAGAGTGAAAGCAACGTTGCAAGCCCACAAATCTTTATTACTACCAGATAAAACACTTATTTTAATAAAATAGAAATTATCATAAATTGCATTCGCTTGCAATGGAGAGCGTCGCCTGACTTTCAAAGTATAAGTAATCATGTTTGCAAATGACCCGGGGCTATCGAGCAGGTACGATTTGCGGTCAATGGCTCGAGAAATTGCTTCACCACATAACATTTTCCTTTAACCATCTTTGTGCGGTTCTTAGAAACTAATGGCATTAATAACCAGTTTATAATCAAGATATTTCTTACATTAACATAAATTATTGATTGTCATATTATCATTTGACGCATTCTGCTGGTTGCTTACTGCAACGCGGCAAATTTATAGTAAACAATATACTTATGCGACTTATTCTTTATATAAACATAGACTTACGGCCATTTTCAATATGCATACAATCTACAATCACGGATAGATTGATATCCTCGTTTATCAGTAAGATATTTATTTCTGCCTCCTGACAAATTTTCAATAGAGGATCCTGTGATTAGTCTGAATCCACAGTCTAAATCTGATAGCAAAACGGGGATAGTAGGTATACTGTCGTGGGCAATAAATCTTAAAGTATGCTTTTGCTACACAAGTTTTTACACAAGTTCTCAAAACATGGCTCTCCCTCCATTTATTATTCCCAAGATTGATGCAAGATAATCTAAGTGAGAAACCTTCACCTTTAATTGGACAGTACCTTTTCAAGTCAAGGTTTGTCTGATTGTGAGATAATTATAGGGTTTGACTCGACGTGATAGGGCGTCGTACTTTGAATGGATCCACAACGCTGTCAAATTAATCTCGAGAATATCTTCTACGTCATGCATATTCATCACAGGCTGAGCAGAATTAAACACTAAACTAAATTCGCTATGCTAAAGCACGTTCTATAAACACTTCGAATTCTGTGTTCGCACTAGTAGGTTAATAACGTTGAATAAGACTATTGCTGTATGTTGTTACATTGTACATACATAAATATGTTGTATGTCCGTACGTTTATATGATTCGATCATCGACTCAGGTTAAACATTCATAGGAAGTTAGACAGCAAACAAGCATCTTGCAGTGCCTGTATTATATAGGCACTGCAAGATGCTTTGAAAGCAATGCAAGATCACTTGGAATCAATAAAATTCTTATATCCGTGTTATCTTTTTGCCGGACTGTCAGGAAAGGGTCAAGTTCTTTGCACGTATTTTTTATGCATGTAAAATGCGCACTTACCTAGTAATCTTGTATCTAAATCTTAGTATCTTAGTATCAAACGGATGCATGCATCATCGCTAGATTCCGTAGTTATCGAAATGGCACAAGGTATAATCCTTGCTTTTATGCTTCTATTTATTAAAAAATATTCCCGATGTGCAAGACAACAATTGTGTCATATTTCTCAATATATATTATGTTGACTAATGTTTGTTTTATATAAGTCATTGTTTAGTTATCAGCCAGGTTAATGTTTATTAATGTATACAGTTACAAGCTGTTGCCCGGAACTTGGTATGCGTGGAATATTAAAATCAAAATCTTGTAAATTATACAAAAAAACCACTTGAACCACTCCTTCTATTAAAGAATCCGTTGGGTAGTTTCAAAGATATAATACAATCTTCTGACTGCTGCAAGTTGGTGAAAATAACTTTTAAAGTTGGTTAATACAATGATAGATATTATTATGTATGAATTAATAAAAGCGTGTTCAAATATGACTAACCTCGCATGCAATGTGTAAGTATTTTTATTATCAGAAATGAGAGAGTTATAATACTACGTTGTTCGACAACAAATATTGAGTATTGTTTGAATGTATTCAATGGAATAAAAACACAACTTAGACGCAGTGGCTGTTATCAGGCGACCTGCTACTTTATCAGTCACCTCATAATTGCCTAGATAACATAGAACAGTTATGAAATGACTTGACTACCTGTGAAGTACAGTGTAACTTGACTTTGTAACATAAAAATACACAATTCGTGATAATTTTAGAATTTATGTAACACGGGTGACTTTTGAGAAATAAGCGAGTTTTTTTTTATTTTAGACATCTTAAATGAATTTTTTTTAAGCTAAGAAACTTTAAAGTTTCATTAAAAACGATTCAGTAGTTTTTGCATAAAGGAGTTACAAATAGCTTTATATAAATTCATCCTTAGTCATGTATACATTGTTATAAACTTTTGTGTTTATATTGTTAGTGGAATAGGGACACTAATATAAGTCTGCTATGTTAATTGATAGCGACCTAAGAACATTAATCCAAGTTAGTTTAATAGGTACTCAAAGATTGCGACGCATTATTACAGAAAGACCTACCGCCCGCAATATGCGATAACGACTTCTTATCACTAGCAACATAGACGTTTGTAGTTCTGAACATTGACATTATAGTGCAGTTTACAGACTAAATATTTTAAAAAGCGTCATACGTATCTAAATCAAAGATAATTAAGTCTTCGATTAAATGTATAAATGGAGCCTAAAAAGTTGATGACTAAAAAGAAAATGACCTCGCTCATGATGTGCTATACACTTTTATAATAAGACAGGAGAACGTGACATCACGTTTCTAACCAAGCTCTAAGATTTTATTTAGATACGTTTAAGTAAAAATACGAGCTGAGTTTTTTTTTTATTCGTAGACATTTTACGCAACGTCGTCTTAGCTAAGCTTATAATAATAAAACACATATGTATATACAATATAATAGAATACATATATATACTTCTTTTCTTTTGTAAATACTTACTTAAAATACATAGAAACACCCAGACGCAGAACAAACATCTGTATGACTTTTATAGTTATCATACAAATGATTGTCCCGTGAGAATCGAACCCGAGGCCTTTTGAACGGCAGTCCGTTACATGAATCACTCGACTACGAAGTCCGTCTAACACAATATAATCTATTATCACAATATAAAATATAAATGAAATAGTAGCACCGCATATTTATCTAGACTTATAAATGGTCATAAAAATGTCGGAATATCAATCATTGTAATCCGCTTACGGCTGATAAAAGTTGAAAAGAAAGATAAGTTTATGTACCTAATTTAAAATCGATATTTCTCGCTGGAAGTATTTGAAATTGAAAAATATTAATAGCTTGTTTAAAATTATATTATACACTTTGCATAAACTTCACGCATTTAAAAGCGTAAAGCCCATTTTTTTTGTAAATTATTTCAGTCGAAGAAATGGGTTCAAATCATAACCGTAGTTAATTAATTACTCATTTGATTCTCTGTCTAAACAAAAGTCTGTCTTATAGAGATCGCAATAAAATTATACAATTAAGTATCAGAGTAAATAACTACTTCTAGACTCTAAGACATAACTATTGTAATGTAATTTGGTGTACAATAAAGAGTAATTCATCTATAAATTTATTAGAAATATGGCATGTAGGTTGTATTAAAAGCAACCAAAAATAATGTACAAGATATTTCTTACATCGTAAAGTTAATATGTAACGCGCGCGTGTCACATCAATGTATCAATAATTCATTAGAGGACAGATGACGGTCCATAAGTCGCCAGCGGGCAACTGCATGTGCGACCTAGTTGGACGACTCTCGGTTATATGTCCCCTAATATCCGACCTACTTTCCAATACCCATTCGCCAGCTAGATACGCAATATTACAAAATAATGATCCAGCTTTTGTTTGGACGATATTTTATCAATAGATTTCGTAATGTTAAATATTGTATTTCGTATCTATGTGTTGGCGGATAAAAATGGATATGTCGACACCCCATTCGTCTCACGTCCTGTAACAATCAATTAAAGGAGGATCAAGCAGATGAGTTATAGGAAAGTCAATGCTCATATGGTATGCTGGCTGACCGTGGTGTAGTACTTTTACATTGTAAACACTAAATATTAGCAAATAAAACAAATAATGACTTAAACTAATTTACTTTAATGTATTTTGTCTGTGCGGTGTCGGATTAAGATTAAAATCGTCACCTTCCCTTTTTTTCTCTAGAATGCTGACAAAGACATCGAGGACAGGAAACTCGAAACTAAGCCTTGCGATTGGTTAACGCGGCATAATAGAACAAAACTCCTGTAAAGAGAATGTATGTGCCCAACGACAGTACTAATATATTTCAGTCGTTTAAAGTTAAACCCTACACAGAATATGTAGTCTGTTAACATTTAGAACAAAAGCAAACAATTTTATTTCTATATACGGGAGTAAAAAGAATCAAATGTTCTAAAACAAATAAACGGTAACCGTTAAAATTACAAACAATCGCTCGTTAAAATTATTATCGGTTTTTATCTACAATACGGTGTTTGTATCGTCGATGATATCATCAATGTAAAAAATGTATGCAAGAGTCAAAAAAGTACGTACCTACTAAGGCTCGATACATGAGGTCATTGCGTTTTCAATTGGAAAACTGCTGTAGGTATATTACCTAACAAGTCTATTGTGTTCGGATATAGGTAGTTATACATTGTATTGTGGCATTGTTAACTGGTGCTACGTACTTGCAGGTGAAGTTTTAAGACACCAGCCAATGGTCTATTAAATGATTTGAATAGTTGTCAACTAAAAACACGCTTAAAATTCCTGGATCTTAAAATATCTAGGATTTTTTATATCCATCAATCTATACTAATATTATAAAGCTGGAAAGTTTGTCTGTTGATTTGAATGCACTAACTTCTGGAACCACAGCACTGGTACGATTTGAAAAAAAATCAAAGTTAAAAACTTCAAACCTAAAAAGGGTACTCAGAGTAGAATATAAGGTGAATTATTTTTGAAATGTTAAACGGAAGCAATCCGTAACATAATAACATTTAATTTATTGAATATTGTATAGGTACTCATAGTCAGACCGCAAATGAGATACATTTCACGCAGCGATTGTCAAAATGTGTCGATGAAGCTTTCGCTAGGCGATGCTGATGTCTAAACAAAAGACGGCTGCGTTGTAGAGGCGTTGTGAATAATTTGAATAGTGATAGAATTGAAACAGGGTTACCACTTTAATAATAGATGAGCGGTATAGATTGTATGTGAAAAGATAAAAGATCTTTAAACTTTGTTAAATGTTATGCATTCGCATTGCGTAATGTATCTAGTCTGTAATAAGCATGATTAATGTGCCCAATTACTATACAAGTTTAAAGACAAAAGCGGTATAGTATGATATTAGTTTGTGGTATGCGAGTACCATATTGTACCACTTTTTTACCGGAGAGAATAATGTGAAATGTTCGTGAATATTTATTTATTTTATTTATTTATAGAAAATATTAAACAGGTCAGATGTATTTTCAACAATCACTAGTCACGTGGGGAATAACAATTACAAATTTCAAGTCCATGCAAATCACGTGTATTTCTGAGTTAAATTTTTCTAAGATTTCGAGAGCTATACAGAAACACTGATAACGTAAACATAGTCAAGAAAGTAAATTTATATAAACCAATATCCTCTTTCATTGAATTTCATTACATTTCGCAAATCGTTTCCACAGAACAGAATAAGAAAACATTTAAGTTAATATCAGATTGTGTTTAGTACACTTTGTACTCTTCTGTTATTATGTACGACAGGAAACATTCTATTTGGTACATATATACGGTTTTTTAATATCTTCCGGTATGCGGGTACATCGATGGTTTGAGTAAACGTTAAGTTAAATACAGCTGATTGATGGATTCGTATTGATTTTGTGACTGCTCAACGTTTCTTGTGTTTCTACAGTTTGTTTTCTTAATAATTTTGAGAGTGGCGATTCAATTCTATCATTTTGTTTTTGGTTATGCCCAAACAACATATCCTGTTAAAGTAATATAAATTACTAAGTCTACTTAGAGTATATATCTCTCTCTATCTATCTCTTAAGTATATCTCAGTGTTGCACCAAAGTATATACTCCGAAAATGCAAAATTGCAATGAATTTATGACGTTTTTAGCGCACGTGTATAAATTGTCAACCTGAAAATCCGCTATGAGGTATCTACCTCATAAAGATCAAAAGAGCATCTGCTCTTTGTGAATTACACGCATTTAGCTATCAATGAAGGGTTTAATTTATCTAATTAAGTTATACGTATAATTAAGTTATATTTAGTGATTATACGAATGCATTTTTTTACCATATAAGCTGTTGACTGTTACCTATGGGAGACACTACCTTGCATGATGCATCCGCGGAGTGTAAAGTAAACCTATACACGCTGCATATGTGCAAGCTATCCTCACATTTATAGACCGACCAGTATTATTTGATCTGTCCCACCCTATAGTTCCTGTTATGTACCAAACGATTAACTTATCATATTTTTGTCTGCGCACGGGCATCTCTAACTATTGATAACGTCACTATCGATGACGTCGAGAACTGACCGGTGCATCTGTCCTCGTGGCTCGTTGCGCGCGCGCGAAGCGGTTACCGAGCGCGAGTTAGTCGCAAAACACATCTTGTTTGCAAATTACGTCGCGATTTGAATGCGATTTGAAGCGTTTTCCTTGCAACTGTTTTTTTGCGAGTTAAAATTGTCACTAGAATTAATTGTTGATAAAACTAATTATCCTTGTTGTGTGAATCGATAATTACAATTGAAAACAAAACCTTGAAATGTCACCGCGAAATGTAATCTTCGCCAAATTGTTGGACATAAATGTGTTATAAAAACTAGTGAATTTTGTGTCTCCATACTTAATACGATTTGTGTGTCTATATTTAATGCTATTTAATGTAAATTGAACTATTTTGAAATTGAACTATAATTGTGATGGTGTAATTGTATTGGGACGATTGATGTCATCAGGAGCCCGTGGTCTACCCGTGTTGTGTTGTTGAATAAGCTAGGTAAGCTTGATTATTTATTTTAATATTGGCCAATATTTTAATCGATAGTTATGCAATAGCTAGGGTGACACGGTGAAGACATTGTTGAAGAACAAAACAGGGTAAGTTTGTACTATTATGAATTTGTTAACGCTGTGAAACGCAGATTTTAAGTTCGTTCGTGTTGGCCTGAAGAATTAATACGCTTCCACAAACTAACACATTAAAAATCCCAGGTTGAACGTAACATATTTTTGGTACCCAGAGCGTGGTTTAAACTCCGTTTCTCGAATGTTCCATGTTGAACAAACTATACCCTCATTATTTGTGAAAATTGATTTAATTAATTTAATTAATTTAATTTGATTAATTTAGTTGTTTGTTTGTTTAATCTAAATTGTTGGTATAGTTTTGAATAATTAATTTGAGCACTTGAATTGGCAATTAGATTTTAAAGGATTTGATAATTATTTGTGCTATTGCTAATCGTATTTGTTGTTGCTCAGGTTATTATTTAATATAAATTATTATTTAATTATTGTCTAATATTGAACAACGTTATAGTTAAATTGTGGCGTTGTGCGTTTGTATAATACAACATTTATTTTATACGTTTGTTTGTTTTGTTGGTTACCTTAAAATAAATAATTTAAGTATTAAATTAATTGCACATTGGCAAGGAATTGTTTGTTTGTTTGATTTAAAATATTTAAGATTTGATATTTGTTTGGAGTAATAGCGGCTTGTCTCATTGAAAGATATTTTGTTTTTCGCTATTGTAATATTGTTTGTTTGTGAAAGATATTTGTTTTTTTTTTTGTTATTATAAGATTGTTTGTTACGTGCCGTTTGTGCTTTGAAGATGTCTACCGCCGCGTATAATGTTGTCCGCGAGACATATTCCGGGATTGCGACTCATTTGAGATGGTTCACGTCAGCTGCCGCCTTGGTGAAAAGGGAGAACCGAATCGAGGCATTGTTGGACAGGCATGAGAAATGCCCTACACGACTTCAGGAGGTGGAGGCGCTTTACCGGCGCTTCATCTTGCATCTGGATGATGTGCCCCTGGAGTCATTCCCCCAGGAGCGACGGGACCAAGTCCACGAGGACTACGTCCAAATTATGGACCTTGCCGACGACATCGCCCAGAGCGCGCGGGAGATTTTAGCCTCGCGCGCCGGAGTACCGGCTCACCGGGCCCCCTTGAAGACTCCCGTGGGCCTTTTGACCAGGTTACCCAACTTGGATCTTCCACGTTTTGATGGTCGACTAGACATGTGGATGGGATTCATTGGTTTGTTTGAGAGCCTTGTGGACTCGAGGGACGATTTGGGTCCGTCTCAGAAACTGGCCTATTTACTCTCCGTGCTTGATGGAGAGGCGAGGGGCTTAGTACAGCACCTCCCAATATGTGACGGGAGCTATGGGATCGCGCGGGCGTTGCTCACCAAGCGCTATCACAACCAGCGCTGTCTGGCAGATACCCACGTTGACCAGATCTTGAACCTTCCCGTCGTGAGCAATGCTGCCCAGTTGAGGACCGAGCTGCTGAACCCCCTCCTAATAGCCACCAATTCGCTCAACCGCTTAGGACTGCCGGTTGCCAAGTGGTCTTACCTACTGGTGCGTATCGTACTCAAGCGATTGCCGGTGTCTTTGAGGGCACGTTTTGAACAGGGGCACACTAGGGATGAGGCATCTGCTCTCCCTACCTTTGACCAGCTCCTGACGTTCCTGGAGGACGAGTGTCGCATGGGTGACGTCATGGTCGCCGACACGCCGGTGGAAGCATCACGTCCCAGACCCACCAACCAACGGCGCAATGCCCAACCTGCACCAAGAGGAGGTACGGCCGCCCGCTTCGCTGTCGCTCAAGCTGCGCCACCGGACTGCCGTTTTTGCAAGTCGCAGGGACACCAAACGGTGCGGTGCCCAGACTTCGCGGTCCTGCACGTGGCCGCTCGTAGGCGGATTGCCCAGGCCCGCGGCTGGTGTTTCTCCTGTCTAGGGGACCATTACCAGCGCGCCTGCCCCGACACTCACCCGTGTCCTATTTGCGGAGGGCACCATTTGAAAATCCTGTGCGCCAACGCGAATGGCCGTCGCGACCACGCGGGGTCGCCTTCGGGCGGGTATGCCAGTGGACACCGGGACCAGTCCCGCAACTTGGAGTCCGGCTCATCACCCCCACGCCGCGCAAACTGCGCTGCCGTTGATCGCCGAGTTGGTTCGGCGCGCAGCCCCACGGGCGGGTATGAAAGCGGGCCCCGGGTTCAATCCCGCACCTTTGTGTCCCGCTCGCCCTCCCCGCTTCCACGTGATCAAGCGAGATCACCTCCAGTAGTGTACCACGATTACCGTGACGCGCGTCCGGTACCACTACCGTCCCCCCCTCTGGCGGAACGTCCCCGTTTGGAGACGCGCAACCCTCGGTACGGACGCTCCAGGCGCTACGAACCGCCGTCTATGGCTCGTGGCAGTCGTCACCGAGAGGAGGCCGAGTTTAGGCACTATCCGCACTTTGATTTGCCGTCTCGGGACAACGGCGCTCAGTCGCCGCCACGCCAACATTAGGATGTTGGCGTCTGCCCCCGCTATGCACCGCCCCCTTTTGAGACCGTCCTCTTGCCTACGGCCCATGTCAGGGTCTGGGGACGGACGGGCGCCTCGGTTGTAGTCCGAGCGATATTGGACACAGGCTCACAGGGGTGCATAGCCTCGTCTTGGTTGGTAGGGCAGACTGGCCAGACTATTGAAAAATATTCAGATGTAATAAGGGGTGTCGGGAACGCCCCCGTGGCCACGGTAGAGGGCCGCGTTTGGTTTGAGTTCTCCCCCTCAAATTCTCCACGTCCGACGTTGGAATCGTCGGCCATTGTGATGGAGAATATCTTGGGCAATCACCCGCAAGTTCGTTTGTCTGCGGATGCGGTAAAATTGACCGCGGATTTGAATTTGGCTGACCCTAAATTTGACCTGCCTGGCACGGTCGATTTGTTGCTTGGTGCCGATGTTTTGGGTAAAATATTACTCGGCAAGGATCGTGTTTTGCAGCCAGGTGGCTTGGTAGCCCTCCGGACCATATTTGGGTTCGCACTGATGGGGCCTGTATTGAGGACTCCCCCCCGTGCCGAACTTGGAACGGCCTTGATGGTGGGGTCCGCCCTTTCTGACGCCGTGCAGAGATTCTGGGAAGTGGAGGAGCCACCACAAGCTCCCCGCTCTGATCCGGAGCATGAAGAGTGTGAGCAGTTCTACAAGACCAACACCAGTTATCTCCGTTCTGGCCGGATCATGACAAGATTGCCATTTCTCGCCGTACGTCCGCCACTTGGCGTCTCGCGGCCTATTGCAGAGAAGCGTTTGTTGGCGATGGAACGCCGTATGAGCAGGGACCCACTACTCAAGGAGAAGTATATTGACTTCATGCGGGAGTATGAGGATTTGGGACACATGTCTGTGTCAAAATTGGATTGGCGTTCGACGGAGCACTTCTTTCTTCCGCATCATGCTGTAATAAAACCATCCAGTGGTAAGCTACGCACAGTATTTGATGGTTCTGCGCAGACTACTTCAGGAGTGTCATTGAACCAGTGTCTGCATCCTGGTCCCAAATTGCTGAAGGACCTTTGTGACGTCATCACGCGGTTTCGACGTCATCAATTTGTTTTTGTGGCTGACATCAAGATGATGTTCAGGCAAACGGTAATTCACCCGGATGATCGCCGATACCAGCTGATATTGTGGCGAGAAAACCAGCAAGATCCCATGCTTGTCTACGAGCTCAACACGAACACCTACGGGCTGCGGTCTAGTCCCTTTTTGGCTATACGTTCGCTTTGGGAGCTCGCGGATCGAGAGCGTATGTCGTTTCCTCGCGCAGCCGCCATTTTGAAGGAGGACCTATATGTTGACGATGTGTGCACTGGCGCGGCCACGGAGAGAGAGGCCCTGCTCTTGCGTGACGAGTTGATTGGCATTCTAGCCTCCGCAGGATATGAGTTGCGTAAATGGATCTCCAACTTACCTGCGCTCTTGGACGGGCTACCGGATGACCACCAGCAGGATCCTCACCTATTTGAGAACCGTGACAACCCTACCATGATGTCAGTGCTTGGAATCCAGTACAGACCAGTCCAGGACATCTTTACATTTAATGTCAATTTGGATTCGCATCACACTTGGACGAAACGACTGGTTCTGTCGACTGTCGCGAGAACCTTTGATCCCAATGGCTGGATATGCCCGGTCATATTCTGGGCCAAATGCTTCCTGCAGAAACTTTGGACTGCAGGTCTTGGATGGGACGAGCCACTTCGCGAAGCTGTTTTGAAGGACTGGCTCCTATTTGCTTCCTCATTGCCTGCCATCAATAGGATATCGTTACCCCGTGCTCTGCTTCCGCCAGGGAAGCACATCGCGTCCCTTCATGGTTTCTCGGACGCTTCGGAACGTGGGTACGCAGCAGCTGTATACTTGCGCACCGTGACCACAGATGGTCAGGTGAAAGTGTTGTTGGTCATGGCGAAGAGCAAGGTCGCGCCTCTTCGAACTGCCTTGACAATCCCTAAGTTAGAGTTGTCAGGGGCGGCCCTTCTTGTTCGCCTTTTGAATCACGTCATGTCCACCTTGTGCACGTCAATTGACATTTCCACGATATATGCATGGACTGACAGTCAAATTGTGCTATGTTGGCTGAAGACGTCAGTTCACACCTTAGAGGTGTTTGTAGCAAATCGTGTCTCTCAGATACAGAAATCGGAGACCCCGTTGGTTTGGAGGCATGTGCCTGGCGAGGTCAACCCTGCTGATTGTGCGTCACGGGGATGTATGGCCCCCCTTTTAGTTGAGCACTCTCTGTGGTGGGGACCTGAGTGGTTGACCAGATCAGAATCTAATTGGCCGCGAACTCCGGCCTTAGACATTGTCGCACTGCCCGGGTTGCGAACGCTTGCGCTCGAACGGCAGGACCGTCCGTTCGACCCCGATTTCTTACTTAATCGTTACAGTTCATTGGACAAATTGTTGAGTGTCACCGCTTGGATCAAGCGCTTTATGAGAAATTGTAGACATCCACAGAACAAATGTTTGGAGGCCTTCTTATCGCCACAAGAGCTCCAAGATGCTCTTCTTCACTGGGTTCGTTCTGTGCAAGAGGCACATTTTGAAGACGAGATTGACATCTTGAGGAAAGGCAAATCCAAGCTGTCTGGAGCCATTTGTAAGCTGAACCCTTTTTTGGATAGTGAGGGTCTTTTGCGTGTCGGAGGGCGTCTTAGGAACGCAAACCTCCCTTATGGATCTCGTCACCCCCTCTTATTGCCAAAGAGTGGCCACTTGGTGAACCTGTTGGTGACTGATCGTCACATCAAGAACTCCCACGCCGGCTGTAATGCCTTATTGGCCATTTTGCAACGGGAATTTTGGATTTTATCGGCCCGTCGGACGATCCGTAGTGTGGTCTTTCGTTGTATGCCTTGCTATAGGCTCAAGGCCCCTACCATGCAGCCTATCATGGGTGACCTTCCTTCGGATCGGGTCACTGAGATAAGGCCCTTTGCTGGAGTTGGTACGGACTTTGCAGGCCCCTTTTTTGTTAAGACCTCGACCCTCAGGAACAGTAAAACTGTCAAGGCTTATTTGTGCGTCTTTGTCTGTCTGTCCACCAAGGCGGTACATTTGGAACTCGTCTCAGCCCTCTCGACAGAGGCATTTGTTGCGACGTTAGATAGATTCGTGTCACGACGAGGACTACCGTCCTTGATTCGGTCGGATTGCGGTACCAACTTCAAAGGCACAAACAACTATTTAAAAGCGATGTATGATTTTTTGTCGGCTAACGAGACTGAAATTGCGTCTAGACTAGCTACACGTAGAATAACTTGGAGGTTCAGTCCCGTGTCATGTCCCCACTGGGGAGGAATATTTGAAAGCGTAGTAAAGGTTGCTAAGACACATTTGCGACGGGTAATTGGCGAGTCTGTATTGACCTTTGAAGAGCTCGCAACTGTGTTTTGCAAAATCGAGGCCGTTTTGAATTCACGCCCGTTGTGCCCGATCTCTTCAGATCCTAACGACTTGGAAGCCCTCACGCCGGGCCATTTTTTGATTGGGCAGCCACTGAACGCCCTGCCGGAATATCCCCTTGTTGATGTGAGACCTAATCGTCTCTCGCGGTTTGAATTGGTCCAACAACTCACTCAGAGCTTTTGGAAACGTTGGAATTTAGAATATTTGCACATTCTCCAGCAGCGCGTTAAGTGGACCGACAAGACTGATCCACCTCATGTTGGCGACCTCGTTCTGGTTAAGGACGCTAACTCACCGCCACTGTGTTGGCGCAGGGGGCGCATTCTCAACCTCGTCTTTGGAGCAGATGGAGTGCCCCGTTTTGCTGAGGTCCGGGTGGACGGTTCAATTTTGAAGAGAGCTGTATCAACCTTGTCGCGACTGCCAGTGAATTAGCGGCCAGGTAGTCCTGGCCGAGGCGGGTAGATGTTATGTACCAAACGATTAACTTATCATATTTTTGTCTGCGCACGGGCATCTCTAACTATTGATAACGTCACTATCGATGACGTCGAGAACTGACCGGTGCATCTGTCCTCGTGGCTCGTTGCGCGCGCGCGAAGCGGTTACCGAGCGCGAGTTAGTCGCAAAACACATCTTGTTTGCAAATTACGTCGCGATTTGAATGCGATTTGAAGCGTTTTCCTTGCAACTGTTTTTTTGCGAGTTAAAATTGTCACTAGAATTAATTGTTGATAAAACTAATTATCCTTGTTGTGTGAATCGATAATTACAATTGAAAACAAAACCTTGAAATGTCACCGCGAAATGTAATCTTCGCCAAATTGTTGGACATAAATGTGTTATAAAAACTAGTGAATTTTGTGTCTCCATACTTAATACGATTTGTGTGTCTATATTTAATGCTATTTAATGTAAATTGAACTATTTTGAAATTGAACTATAATTGTGATGGTGTAATTGTATTGGGACGATTGATGTCATCAGGAGCCCGTGGTCTACCCGTGTTGTGTTGTTGAATAAGCTAGGTAAGCTTGATTATTTATTTTAATATTGGCCAATATTTTAATCGATAGTTATGCAATAGCTAGGGTGACACGGTGAAGACATTGTTGAAGAACAAAACAGGGTAAGTTTGTACTATTATGAATTTGTTAACGCTGTGAAACGCAGATTTTAAGTTCGTTCGTGTTGGCCTGAAGAATTAATACGCTTCCACAAACTAACACATTAAAAATCCCAGGTTGAACGTAACAGTTCCATTTAACAGAGTATCAGGAGATTACAGCTGGGTTAAGTGACATAGTTCTCTGTTTTTGGTCGGTGTTCATGTGAATTTGCCGCCTACATGTTCACACGCATCCCCTTCTGTATTAAATAAGTAATGTTATTGGGTGACATACTGACACCTGGGTCCTTATTCTCTTCACAATTTTAATATATGAACAACCAGGAACGTCACAATATACTCTAAACACGAGTTATTTCTTAACTTGAGTGAAGACAGTAAAAAAAATTATATTGAAATATATTTCTGGATTGCTCTTTAAGCTCTGATCTTTGAAGAATTCCGCAGTTCATATTCATACCATGTACTAAAAGATCGCTTGTGATCGTCTTCATTTTAAATGACGAGCCGCGTGGTTGAGTGTTTCGTGCAACGGACTGCCGATCAAGAGGTCTCGGGTTCGATTCCCGCTCGGGACAACCATTTGTGTGATTTTTCTAATTGTCATACAAATGTTTGTACCGCGTCTGGGTGTTTCTATGTATTATAAGTTTGTATTTACAAAAAAAAGTAGTACATATATGTTTGTATTCTATCCGTATTCTGGTACCTATAATACAAGCATATAGGTCTAGCTTGGGACGGCAGGACGTTGTGTGAAATGGCCACGAATATTTATTTATTTACTAGCTGGCCCGGCAAACGTTGTTTTGCCAAACCAAAAAAAAGTTAAAAAAAAAAATTTACTATAAACCTCACGGAGCCCGAGACCTTTCCAACGAATGCAAAACCGTGGAAATCGGTTCGTGCGTTCTGGAGTTATATCAGGAAGGACAATCCGACTTATTTTTATATAGTAGATTTTATTTAAAAGACCTGGGCTTGTAGAATACTATCTATTATAATCTGATTCCGATAACATGTCAATGACATTACAACTGATTGACCGTAACACGTATGCTTATCGTTATTACTATTGTGAAGATATCAGTCTTGAAAACTTTTGAATTAACCTTGGCTTACGAAACTGTGTCAATAAAAGCTGGAAAAGCTTTGGTAAAAATAATATTTTCTAACACTTGCGCGACTCATCTGTTTAAATAAAACTACTTTTTACGGATTTAGACGACCATGGTCACGGGTGAGAGTCTCACCCGTAACCATGGTGACTGCAAAGTCTCCGAAACGTCGGGCCAAAATTTAAAACAAATATACGCGTCTAAATCCGTAAAAAGTAGTTTTGGTAAAAATGTCATTAATGTCTGAAATGAGTGTAGAAAAATAAGAGTTACTCGTTGCAGAGTTAATGTATTGTGTATGTTGTATGTAATGTATTGTGTGTATTCTGTGTATAGTTGTTGTTATGAAGGAGAAGAATCTTAGTTATAGTATAAGTTGTTAAATTAAGACGTGTCTACGCCCTCAATCGTTTATTAGTATCGTGGAATACAATGGATACTTGTTTCTTCGTGTGTTGGAGTCTAGTCGGTAAACTAGTCGACGACAATAGTAATAGTACGAGAGCCCACGACCAAAACCATGTCTCATAGCAATACGGCAAAAACCCTATAAAATCGTTAGATTGTATGATTCTGAACCCGACTAGGTGTGTAGTAACGGTCGAAAGTGTAGCAACTGCGTGGGAGGCCATTTCTGCTGTGTCAAAAAAAAAAGACAGTCGGTATTATAGCAATACGTCTGATAGTGAAAATGTACATAGATTTTATAATTGTATTACGAAAAAGTTTGTTTTCAGACATTTTGCGCGTAGCATATAGCCTGAGCGCATTTTTGAAAATGTCAACAAATTTAGCCGACCTGTATCATAGCAATACGGATAAATTTTTTTTTCAACATTCGTATTGCTGCCATGATTACCAAACACCTGTTTTCAGACACTTTAAGTGTAGCATATACTCCCAAAAACTTCATCCCAGTTTCCTTTTGTGCGATTTATTTCAGCTTCAATGTTACGGTTTCGGGTAAATTCTTTGTTAATTATCATCTAATAAATTCAGGGTCGCAACGTATTCATTGGTTTGTAACAGAAAATTCAAGATGCCTCAATGCGATTTTTAAATGATATCTGAGTATCGAAACGTTGTCTGATAGAGAAGGTGCTACACTTAATTTGTCTGATATAAATTTTTTGCACATGTGGACAACTTATTTTATCATGTCCAACAATTTTCAGACATATTGCTATGATACCGATCGGTAAAATTTGTTAACCTTTTCAAAACGGTCTCAAAATTTAATGCGTTCACATTTCCGTCTGAAAATTGTTTTGTTCGCATCAAATAACCAAAATTTACTAATAAAAAAGATTTTCAGACGTATTGCTATGAGACATTTTTTTTGTCTCATTTTTAATTTTTTTAAGTGAATTTACGGGTTTGCGCTACACCACTAACGTCTGAAAAATATGTTTCCGGTATCTCAGAACTATCATTCAGCTACAGTCTGCAAATCAGACATATTGCTATGATGCAGTTCGGTAAAATTCTTTGACAATTTTGAAAATTCGGTCAGATCAAACGCTACGCGGAAAATGTCTGATATTGGTATTTTCGAATTCAGGATAATCGTATCTATCGATTTGATGCGGTTTTGGCCGTATTGCTATGAGACAAAAATTTTGGTCGTGGGCTCTCGTACTATAACTATCGCTTCAATAGAAGAATAGACACATCATGTTGTAGGCGTTGGTTACGTCATCGCCATTCTTTTCCCGAGGGTGGGGTAGAAATGGTTACTAGAAATATCCCTAACATAAAAAGCCAGAATGAACGTAGATCAAATCAGTGATTTTACAATCTCTCAGCCAGATAAGACCTCTATAACAAATCAAATATTCTGTAATTCATTTTTGCATTGGATTCAGTATCTGACTTAACATTCCAGGTAATTGGACAGTAATATGTCGTACAGAATTATAATAAAAAAGTAGTATTATAATCTTTCTGATTAGAAAAATACACAATTACACATGCTACCTATGCACGCAATTGATCGCAGAGGACACTTTAGAGCTCAGTCCTACTCGTGACAATAGTGAGTGACAGAAAGTCTCCGAAACATCATGCTAAAATTAAAAACAAACATGGCGTATATTCTAAGTCCATAAAAAGTGGTTTTATTTGATATAAAGTAATGTTTATTAATAAAACTATGAACACTGTTTTTTTTATATAACAGCCTTCCAAAAATTTTGGGTAAACGATATCTGCTAAATTTATCACGGCAGCCCTAATGTTGGTGTGATACGATCGCAATAAAATACATTTATTTGCCCAGATATTGTGAAAGTTTGTCCCCCTGGTTCGTCTTTATTCGCTAAATGAGGCGTCTATATGTGAGATAGTGGGCGCAAAATATATAGCAGAGTCAGGGCTATCTCACGAATCACATTGAAGTGTAATAATAATCAATACGCCAAGGAGTTAGCGTACGATTTTATTAAACACGTAATATGTGACTAGCTTTACTTACTTATATCAATGTTGAATTTTGATATTTTAAAATAAAGAAAAAAGGTATTTAATAAACAAGCCAAAACAAAAATCGATGCTAAAACATGCTAAACATTAAAATTTTATATGAACGTACATGTTTCGGTGTCCGAAATGATAGATGCAAAGATTAACAAACTTGACAGGTGACAGCTATGCTACCGCCCTCACTATCCCTATTAGATTTTAGACAACCCTAGTCAGAGTTCCCCAGTCTCCGCTCGTACGAACGCACTTTGTTTATAAAGCTTAGGGTTCACTCAAGCGTTATATGGGTCACTCCTCTCACGTGTTTTTCGTTGCCATCCTATTCCATCTAATTAGCAACTACAATAGAATTTACTAGAAGTTCGATGCAAACGTTTTTTTTTACTTGTTTCTCCGTTCTTTGTAGTGAACATAGGAATTGAAAGAAGAATTTAAATAAAGTGATTTGTTCTTATAAATTTGATTTAACTATGTATATGGATTTTTCTCTTAAACTTGTTCGTAAACATGATATCAATGAACATGATATCCAAAAGGGGTGGGTTAATTTAGCTAGTATGCTGTACCTCGCTGACTAAAAAGAAATGTTTAGGTTGATTTTTGTTACCCAACCGTAAATATGGTACATTGCAATATTTTCATATCTTTTCGTTCATCACATTTTGTACTACACAAATGTGACATCTATACTTTTTAAACATCTCTTAAATACTAGCATAACCTATATTGTTAATAGATATTAACATAACTTATGTAGTTATATATCAGAATCTATTAAGTTGACATGTAGCTATGAAAATTCATATTGTAAGTGTAATGAACCTACCTGTTCCGTTTTCCACATTACCCAATGGTTGAGTGGAAGATAATGCTTTTAGCATTAAGCTCGCCATTGTACATATCAATAGTGTGCAAGAAGTTTAAAAATAAATAAATAAAAATAACTATACAAGGGAAGCAAAATAATACATACCAGTTTCAGGGGTGTTAATCTGAAACAGAAAAAAAAACTGTTAAAATGTCATTTGTATTAAAATGAATAATTATTTTGAGTATGCGTGTTTGAGATACTTAAGAGGATACCAAAATAGCTTCGTGCATTTTTCTACGTACGAAGTTTTCATTGTTTCTTTAGATTCAATGGCTAGAGCTCTAATTTTTAGGTATATGTTTTTTCAATATATGATCTAGGATCGCATAAACTTAGAAACACGATTGAAAAAAGTTTTCTCGATAGAAAATCTTAGCGAAACAACCTCTCTCATTTTTTATTTTTTTCATTTGTCGGTCTATTGTCGCGTATTAACTAATGAAATAACTTTAAAAACATAAGTAACTATTATATATAGAAACACGTAAATCAGAATTAAAATATATTTAGTAGATTTTGAGTAAATAGGAAAAGTATCCCTAATTCTTCATTTTCTGTGCCTACTGGCTGTGTTAATATGTACGTGTCGGCGATGATATACGATAATATTGATGTAGGCCCTTAATGAGATGCGATGCGACATACTGTGCAAGCAGTCGTACGCAATAATTATACTGCGATTATTGCATACCACCTTTCCTTAGTCGTTCTCTACACTTAATCAATAACGAAGTATGTAATATCAAAGTATCGAGTAGTATCGAGTAGTTACTTTGTAGATATCCATGTCAACACTCATAGGCCCCATTTGAAAATCAGCGTTAGGTCCTTGAGACCTAACATAATGCTGAAATGGGAGCCTATTTGCTGTTGTGACACAATATATACCTTTATACATGTTGTTAATTACATTCATTTCCTTTTGCAACTACCTATGTATTATTTTTTAAGTATAATGTATTGTAATTTAGTGTATATATTTTATTGAAAGAACTGTATATTGTGTAGGTACCTATTGCAGCAAATAAAACTTTATTTCTTTCTTTCTCTTCTTTCTTTCAAAGATTTAACTTCTGTTTTTACTTTACAGCGCCCTACGGAAAAAGTTAGGAGGTGACACTTGCACCCCTATTTTATCGCCTCATTGATACCAAACTATAAAGACAAATATATTTCTAAGTTACAAAAAGAGTAACACCAACAAAATGATCTAATTTATAAAGAACAAATAAATATCTAACAAAAAATGTAGACAAAAACCTGCGCGTTACGGTCTGAACAGATTGACGTTCAGCCAAAATTTTATTGGTTGCGCTTCTGAACACAAAACACTTCCTCAAATACATCTGCTGCGGAAATATATAATAACCTTATAAAGATTAGATTTTAAACGCGTAAAAAATTTTTTTTGCTGTTTGACTAAGTGACTGTAAATTTTTTTCAGAAAAACAGTACGCAATACATATTTATTTTGCGTAATAAAATTTTATACAGGGTGTCCCAGAACTCAACGTCAAGCCGAAACGGGGTGACAGGATAGATCATAACCATCACGAGAAAAATCAGAAAAAAAATCTATCCCATGCAGTTTGGAAATTATGGGCATTTTAAGAAAAACCTAGAAATTTGGTCTAACTGTACCATTTTTCGGTTATTGTGGTTAATTTTTATTATTTTTGGTCATTTAAACTTTGGAACCGTAACCCTAAATAACATCTCGAGAATCACAGTCTAAAATAATGACACAATTACCCCAAGTTTCCTAGAATTTAGACTATTTGTTAAACTATGAATTTAAAATTTTCAAACTTTGTCGACTTTGAAACACCCTCCTTTAAAAAAAATGTACTAGAGTGCCTTGGCAAGTGCCATTAAGAGTTGGCGCATTTAATCAGGATTGTAAAATGGTACAATACTTGTAAGTTTCGTACTAAAAAAAACGAGTAAAAAATAAAAACCTCAAGTAACCCGATTTTTGCTAACCCATTTTACTCAGTTAAAATGTTTTTTATTCGCACAAGCCCTTGGTAGGTTCTTTATTTTACGGTAAAATGATGAGAGATATGGATAGTGGACATGTTTGCCATGAGCGAGCGAGACAGATAGTGACGCCACTTTTACCAAAGCAACAAAATACTAATAAAATAATGAAAAATGTTGACCTTGTTTTGTTTAGGTTTATTGGAATAAAAGTCAGATTTGAAAATAACATTTTTTATTAAAACAAATGTTCAAATTGTTTACCATCAGCTTCAACACACGCCCTACATCTTCTTAAAAAAGATCTACTTATTAGCCGGGCATATCCTCGAGAGTTGATGTCCTCAGCAGCTTGAGAAATTCGTTCACGCAGCTCGGCTACGCTCTCAATGGGCTTAGAATAAACTTTTTCTTTGAGAACGCCCCAATAAAAAAAATCCAGGGGATTTAAATCTGGGGAACGGGCTGGCCACGAGATAGTGCCTGAACGTCCAATCCACCTTCCCGGATATTCTTGGTCAAGGAAATCTCTTACTTGCACTGCGTAATGCGCTGGGCAGCCATCTTGTTGATACCACATGTGGCAACGATCTGTTAGTGGTACGTCCTCTAACAAACTTGGTAAATTTTCTCGTAAAAAATTTAGGTAATTCGTGCCATTCAAATTCTCAGGCAGCTCAAAAGGCCCAACTATTTTGCCGTTTAAAATTCCTGTCCACAGGTTAACTTTAAAGCGATATTGGGATCGGTCTTCTCGCATTAAATGTGGATTCTCCACATGCCACTCATGAAAATTGTGTAAGTTTATGTAGCCATCTTTTTTAAATGTAGATTCATCTGACCAGAGAATTTTTTGGATGAATTGGGGATTTTCATTATGCCTCTGTAGCATTGTTCTACAAAATGAAATCCTTTCAGGATAATCTCGAGGGAGAAGACTTTGAACTCGTTGTACGTGAAATGGATGCATTTCAGCTCTTTGTAAAATACGATGTGCTGTGCTTTTGGGTATTCCCGTTCTTTCTTCAATTCCACGAACGGAAATACTTGGGTCATCTGCGACCTCTTCCAACACTTCTTCTTCGTAAGGAAAGCGAGGTCTACCTCCAGCCCGTATTTGATTCGGGAAATGGCCGTCCTCTGTGAGTGAATGGTGCACATTAACAAACACGCGGTGATCCGGATAGCGCTCTAAATTTGGATATCTTTCACGATAAAGTCTAGCGGCGGCACTTGCGTTGCATCTGCATTCCCCATAAATGAGATGCATGTTCGCATATTCTTGTGAAGTGTAGCGCGTAGGCATAGTGATGAGAAGGATGTCAACACAAAAGTCCAATTCCAAAAGAGAGAAGCCAAAGTTGCCGGTATGTAATCAACAAGTCCAATTCACAAAAATCCAAGTCCAAAAAGAAAAGCCAAAGTTGTCAGTACTAAATTAACACAAGCGAATACGGAAAGGTGCGCAGTAGACGAATGAGCGAAATGTACTAACTGGTGTCAGACTGGCAGCGTAGCTATTTGCTTGGTATGGCGTCTGTATCTGTTTCATTCGCACTCGTTTAAACGATGCATCTCCGTCTCACTGCGTGGCGTCACTATCTGTCTCGCTCGCTCATGGCAAACATGTCCACTATCCATCTCTCTCATCATTTTGCCGTAAAATAAAGAACCTACCAAGGGCTTGTGCGAATAAAAAACATTTTTCCTGAGTAAAATGGGTTAGCAAAAATCGGGTTACTTGAGGTTTTTATTTTTTACTCGTTTTTTTTAGTACGAAACTTACAAGTATTGTACCATTTTACAATCCTGATTAAATGCGCCAACTCTTAATGGCACTTGCCAAGGCACTCTAGTACATTTTTTTTAAAGGAGGGTGTTTCAAAGTCGACAAAGTTTGAAAATTTTAAATTCATAGTTTAACAAATAGTCTAAATTCTAGGAAACTTGGGGTAATTGTGTCATTATTTTAGACTGTGATTCTCGAGATGTTATTTAGGGTTACGGTTCCAAAGTTTAAATGACCAAAAATAATAAAAATTAACCACAATAACCGAAAAATGGTACAGTTAGACCAAATTTCTAGGTTTTTCTTAAAATGCCCATAATTTTCAAACTGCATGGGATAGATTTTTTTTCTGATTTTTCTCGTGATGGTTATGATCTATCCTGTCACCCCGTTTCGGCTTGACGTTGAGTTCTGGGACACCCTGTATAAGGACTGGATGCTCAAGGACCAAGCATACGAGTTTTGTAACATTTTAGAATTTAATTCTATCATAGTAATTAACAGTAGTATTGTCTGTAGGGTGGCAAATTAAGAGTCCACCACCTAGCCACCATGTTCGAAGGGTCTTATAAGATACAACCAGATAACTATATCGAACTCGAAACTAAACTGAAACCCAACCTACACACCGGGTCAGTGTAGTAAGGTAGATCAAATTACCCCTCATTCCCCATCAGTGGGACATTTATTGGTTACGAGGAAAATTGCAAAGCGGTTTATGCACGGGGCATAAAGTTAATAGAGTTTTAGATACTTAAATACCGCGCTAGGTCAGGTGTCGATAATTCCTTGTTGTGTAAGCCATTATCGACCTTTTCTTAATTAAATTGTTTTATTAAGCGTATACGTGCAAATTCCTCCATAACTAATGTCTTTGACTTTTAGGTTAGGCGTTACGCACGAAGTAAATGGTCGTATCGAAATGTTATTACAAGAATTTCAAAAAACTATATGCCTGGTAATTTTTACCTAGTTCGAATATTTAAGAACATATATCGTATTATTTATGCTTCATAGTATTAAGTGTGGAATACCTATGTTACTTTTGCACAAAATGGATTTATCTCATTACTTAAAATTTAGGATATTGTTAAATAAGTAATTAAAATTTTCACATCACATAATAACTCTAACTCTAGTGAGTGAGTGAGAAATTGTTATATTAAAATTTTTGTTCATTCGCCTATCAAAAATTAAATAACAATTTAAAACAAGCCACTTATTTGTTTATTAGTGAATATTAATAGAAAGGTACTGAGGATTAACCTTGTAGAAGTATTTAAAGCATTACGTTTTTCTGTCGTAATGATGATATCGCTTTATACGTACAATGTAATAGTTACTAAGTTTATTTAATAGTTTTATTTCTTACGTTTCGAGTGTGTTGTAACATTGCAAATTAAAATTGAGAATATGCACTTTGTTCTGTAATAACATTCGTTATTTTGCAATATAATAGGTTATGTTCAAGTACCATGATTTGACTGACTCCTTAGATCAGTGGAATTAGCATTGATACATAAGTATATATCCTAGACTACAAATTGATCTTAGAACTTTTAATACCAGCAGTATTAAAAGTTCTAAGATCAATTTGTTAACTAAAATTCTGAATACGCAAGCAACAAATAAAACTTTTATGTAGGTAACTCATATTCTTTAATGCGACGTGGATTAGCTTGACCCATGTTTGTTCGCTTAGAAAAAACGTCTTCATGTCCGAATACAGCAAAAAAACTGTTACGAAACATCGTTAAGCCACAAAAAGTAAGCACAAATAAAAAGATGTTAGCTGACAGTTGCAAAAAGAATTGTTTCCAATGAATTTGAATAACATGCGCGAATCATATTGTTATAATGTTGCATTATTTAGCCTGTGCTTTAATAGCTTTAATATTTATTGTATCATATTACAAAGAAATTTATTAAAATCCCACTGAGTAATAATGAGAGAACTAGTAGAGAGATATAGCTACATTACAACCCATTCAGAAAAAAGTGTTGCCCCAAAAAACCGAAAACAATTTCTACAAAGCAATTTTTGTGCTAAATCTAAGTATATTTGCAACAGAACTCTGTAATGTTCTTAGAGCATATTACTTGCAATATGGGCATTGTTTTCGTACTTTGTACATAGCGAACATGACATGATAGAAAGATAATTGAAGAATCGCTTCCTTAATTAATCCCAATAAGCGGAGCTATCATAGGTCTGGATCTTGGACCAGAGTGTAGACGCTTCACTTCAAAATATAAAAAAAAAAATATTCATGGACATTTCACACAACGTCCTCTGGTCCCAAGCTAAGCTTATATGCTTGTGTTATGGGTACCAGAATACGTATATAATACATATACTTACTACTTTTCTTTTGTAAATACTTTCTTATAATACATAGAAACACCCAGACGCAGTACAAACATTTGTATGAAAATTAGAAAAATCACACAAATGATTGTCGGGAATCGAACCCGCAACCTCTTGATCGGCAGTCCGTTACGTAAACCACTCAACCACGAGGCTCGTCAAAGCAAATATGGAAAGAATAAGTATATGTATATGGAAGCAAAATAAGCAAATTGCACATTCAACCAGTTCCTTGGAAGGCCATAAAACTCGAACTATGTAATTTTAATCTTTGCTATAGCTCGAATACATGCGCGTAAAATTAAATTTAATCTTGCCTGCGGAACGTAACGCGATTAGGAATAGTCCTTTTCTCAATAACTAGGCTATTAAGCGCAAAATAACTTTACAGCTCCTCATTCTCTATATTAACAGCTATTCGCATTAAGCTACATATCTATATCTTAACATTGCCAATATCAGGAAAAGTGGGATCTCACTATTGCAATAAAATTTTGAAAACTTTCCTAGCAGACAAATCAAGTTCAAAAACCTAAATTGGTACGTTTCAAATATGGCTCCTTTGCTATCGAAATTTTGAATTACAGGTCTTGTTTCTAACTTAAAAATACTAATCAGTAACCCTGTGACGTACAGTTTTTCTTAATTTCGCCATAATTACCACTATCCTTCTAAGTTTAATGTAGGTATATAACTAGTGCCAGCAATTTCACTGAATAGTTATAGCTTATTACAGAACACGAATAACACCATCTTTGCCTATAATTAGATAAGTACTTGTTAGTTAAACTACTTCCTACAACATAATTTAAGGATGCTTGTCGACTTTAATTACGTTCATATACGGGCATAAAGCTAATTAAAAATACAACGGTACGTTGCTCGTCTCGCGCTCATAATATTATCTCATTTCAAAGGAACATACGATCGCAAATTATAACCTCCTTGTGAAATTAGAGGTTTTGAAACTTTTAACGTGATATATCTATTGCTCTATATCGTAATCACAAACTATGTAATTTTAAGGGTTGAAGTACATAGTTATCTACTTATATAAATATAGTCAACGTAATTTAAAGCTTCAGAAATATTAGCCAAATTTTATGTAATGCATTTTGCATTTTTAAGAAATTAGGTATGTGCTATTGAACAAAAAAATTTATACATTTATGTAACACAAAAGTAAAATGTTTTACATTTTTTAATAGGACAAAGACAAGGTAGTGACGATATTAACTAAATTTGAACCAAATATACGTAATAGAATTTAGAATTAAGATAAAACAAGTTATTTCAAAAAGCTCAATATTTATGAGCTATTATAATTCTATTATAGCAAATATTGACGCCATTGTAGCAGCTCAGCCTCGTTAAACATAATCAAAACAAACAAATCTTTATGTTTTTCTACAGCGTTTATTCATTTTAGAAACATTTTGAACTTTAAAATGGTCTTGCGTGCCTAGGACGTTATCTTTATTTGATGCTTACGTAAAGTAAAATATTTTGGCATGTTCTTTGTAATATTTCTTTTTTAGGGTTCCGTACCCAAAGGGTAAAAACGGGACCCTATTACTGAGACTTCGCTGTCCGTCCGTTCGTCCGTCCGTCCGTCCGTCCGTCTGTCACCAGGCTGTATCTCAAGAACGGTGATAGCTAGACAGTTGAAATTTTCACAGATGATGTATTTCTATTGCCGCTATAACAACAAATACTAAAAATACAATAAAATAAATATTTAAGGGGGGCTCCAATACAACAAACATGATTTTTTTACCGTTTCTTGCTCGATACTAATAACGTTGCCTTATGTTGCATAGATAATGGTACGGAACCCTTCGTGCGCGAGTCCGACTCGCACGTGACCAATTTTTATCTTGTCTTTATTATAGTCTACTAAACTTTACTTAAAACCGTGTTGTTATGTAAGCATTAAAGAAATAAAGGCCTTGTTGGTCGGATGTTTTTCTTCATAACTTCATACATTTTATAGTTTAGAAGTTTTTGTTCTATGTGCAAAGGCGAGGTGCTTTTTAAATCATATTTTTAATATTTTGATGTTTAATACAGCAGGTATATTGTCAAATCTATATTAATTTACAATTAACAAAAATATCATTTAAAACTTCACATCGGCCCTTAACCCTTTGAGAACCAAGGGAAATATGTTTCCCATCTTTAAAATTCGCAACTGTTTATGCAATTGCTACATAATTCATATTTTTTTGATTGAATATCATAACAGAAGATATGTAGCCAGCATATAATGCATTTCGGAGCGTTTACAAAGACAATCACTATTATATTACCTTCTATGACTTAATTATGTTAATACATTAAAGATACATTTACTGAGAATAAATTGGATGTCTGTATAGTAGAAATGTTTGTAGTAATAATTCACTGATGGATATATTTAGTAAAGCTAACGTAACCCTTTGATAGATTAAATCGGACAGCTATCGGGGCGTAAGAAGAGATCAATCAAAGTAGAACACGTTGCCGTAATAGAACGACGTTTACACACACTGACTTTGAATTTATTTTATTCGTGCGTATTTTGTAAATAGACAGAAAATAGCTAACATATTTTGTATTACATATTTAACTAACTGTTGCCGACGGTTTTATGCGTGTGGAATCTAAAAACTAAACCCTAACAAATGATACATAAAACGCCAACTTCTTGAAATTATTAAAGAACGCATCAAAATCCGTTGCGTATTTTTCCAATTTTAAGCTCACATAGGGCAGATATAAGCATACGAAAATAACGACTTTGTCATATAATAAGTAAAGATTAATACTAATTGTATTTCCAATACATTTTTGACTTCATATTTACATTTTTTGACTAATTGCATTTAACTGCAAATACTTCTGGCACGTGAATTAATGTTCCTTTTTAAATTAAAATGAACTCTCATGGTTGGTGTGTTTAGAGAGAAAAACCTTCAAGTGGAAATTAGTTTTCAATCGTTCGATGTTGACGTTTATATTCGAATTTCCTCTTATCAGTCATGTAAGTAGTAAATAGAAGAAAAGATGGAAATAATATTTTATTGCACTTTGCCTTATTTTATTTGCTGTAGCTAACCTAACAGTACAGGAATTAGGTACGCTTTCTCACGGAAATCACATTACGGTATACACTATAACCAGAACTATATTTTCTTCGAGAACTTCAAACGCATGCAAATACCGTTTTGTGTAAGAAAAACATTAAAACAGGCTGTTTTATGGAACCGAACACGAAGTTACAAAAACCATTTGTTAAGACTGTTTCGCAATTTAGCATAATGACTGATTTGTACAGTACCAATGTTGAACACACGACGTACTTGGTGTTTTTACAACGGTCGCAATGTTTTACAATTCTTTCACATTGTACATACTTAAATATACTATACTAGCTCTTGCCCGCAACTTCGTATGCGTGGAATTTTGAAACCTAATCTTAACGAATTATTAATCCTTTTGAACGACTCTATCATTAAAAAAAAACCGCATCAAAAAACCGCTGCGTACTTTTAAAGACAAATGCTCACTCAAGGACATACATACCGAAATTACGACTATAAAATAAGTAAAATAAATATATAAGTATAAAAATATAAGTAAAGTAAAAAGTATAAAAAAAATTGTTAAAATGAATTTAGCATTTACTTAACATTTTATGCTTCAGGTATTTTCTATCGGCCAGTCTTCGTGGTGAGATTTGAAAAGAAGAACTCAATTTATTTATTTAATAAACTTACAGAATGTTACCGCAAGATTGAGTTTGTTACTTAACCATACAAACAAATACATACGTGAGCTAATACACAATATTTATTTGAAAGAAAGAAAGAAAGAAAGTTTTATTTGCCAGATTTTACCAATTATAACAACAAGAATAATATACACTTAGCTACAAAAAGTTAACAATATGGTACATCTTGTGTCACACCATCTGACCAGCAAATAGGCTCCCATTTCAGCATAAGTTAGGTCACAAGGACCTAACGCTGATTTTCAAATGGGGCCTTAATGGGAGTGGTATTTGCTTACTTATACGTTATTGCTTTAAAAATGACAAACAGTGACGTCAAGCAGACGACAGGTCTTAAAAATCAGCCAAAATCCACTGCAACAAACAAGAAGTCATGACCCCGAACAACGGGATAAGGACAGGATAGTGATGACTATTTAACCGACTTCAAAAAAGGAGAAGGCTCTCAATTCGTCTGTATTTTTTTTTTATGTTTGCAACCTCATAACTTTTAACTGGGCGAAGCGGCTTTAGTGATTCTTTTTTTATTTGAAAGCTGGTGGTTCCCGTTTAGTCCCATAGGCACCAGGTCAGGGTCTAATGGTTATGTCCCGAGAAATCGAGGAAAACCCTCAAATTTCAAAGGCACTAGATGTTGATTAAACTTTTTTTTAAAATTGTCAATTATTACAGCACAAGCGTGATAGTAAACAGTAAATAACAGTAAGGACATATCATTCCTTATTACGTCAGTAGCAATTCATCTATACTAATATTATAAAGCGAAAGAGTTTGTTTGTTTGTTTGATTGTTTGTTTGTTTGTTTAAACGCGGTAATCTCAGGATCCGCTGGTCCGATTTGAAAAATTCTTTCAGTGTTGGATAGCAAATTTATCGAGGAAGGCTATAGGCTATATAACATCACGCTGCAACGAATAGAAGCGAAGACTCAGTGTAAAATGTTGCACGAAACGGGGAAAAAAGTCACGCGCGCGAGCTTTAAATGAAAACGCTGCCTTATCCATGTGAGTTACAACAAAAAAATGTATGGAGAAATTGTTTGCTACCTATAGATCTTTAAAAAAGTCCGCGAGGCCATATGTCTATCTTTTAAGGAAAACCCGCTGTACCCATAAGAACGTCAACAAAATTATCTATTTCAATGGGATGTTTTCAAAAGCTATTTATGTGTATATAGTAACATTTTTTATCAAATTAAATACCTTAATTAGCTTACGCATTTAATATAGATAATAACTGCTCTTTACAGCATGCAATTTAAATGAATATCTTCGGAGATATGACGAAAAAAGAATTACGCGTGATAAAATAAAGTTAAACTGTTCGCTGAGCAACGAGAACGTTTCCCCGGTCATCTATCTATACTCCATTGTTTCGATGTATGGTTGAATGTATGAATGTAAGGATGGTTGTTGTTCTTTCACGTAAAGACTACTGGATGGATTTTCGTGAAACTTTGCAATAATATAGCTTACATATCAGATTAACACATATGCAATAATTTATACAGATACTTTTACTACGTCGGCTTCGGCGTCGTCGTCGGTGCCGGCTTCGCCGACGCCTCCGGCGTATGGTCGTTACGTTGCTCAAATCCCGACGTATTGGTGCTGAGTTGGTTTTTATAGGCGTTGGCATCTACAGCGGTGTAGGCGACGACGTTGGCGTCGGCGTCCGCGTCGGCGTCGGCATCGGCGGCGGCTTCGGCGTCGTCGTCGGCGTCGGCTTTGGCGTCGGCGTCAGCGTCGGCTTCGGCGTCGGCGTCGTCGTCGGCTTCGGCGTCGGTGTCGTCGTCGGCGTCGTCGTCGGCTTCGGCGTCGGCGTCGGCGTATGGTCGTTACGCTGCTCAAATCCCGACGTATCGGTGCTGAGTTGGTTTTTATAGGTGTAGGCGTCGGCTTCGGCGTCGTCGTCGGCGCCGGCTTCGCCGACGCCTCCGGCGTATGGTCGTTACGTTGCTCAAATCCCGACGTATTGGTGCTGAGTTGGTTTTTATAGGCGTTGGCATCTACAGCGGTGTAGGCGACGACGTTGGCGTCGGCGTCGGCGTCGGCGTCGTCGTCGGCGTCGGCGTCGGCGTCGTCGTCGGCGTCGGCGTCGGCGTCGTCGTCGGCGTCAGCGTCGGCTTCAGCGTCGGCGTCGTCGTCGGCTTCAGCGTCGGCGTCGTCGTCGGCTTCGGCGTCGGTGTCGTCGTCGGCGTCGTCGTCGGCTTCGGCGTCGTCGTCGGCTTCGGCGTCGGCGTCGTCGTCGGCTTCGGCGTCGGCGTCGTCGTCGGCGCCGGCTTCGCCGGTCATCTATCTATACTCCATTGTTTCGATGTATGGTTGAATGTATGAATGTAAGGATGTTTGTTGTTCTTTCACGTAAAGACTACTGAATGGATTTTCGTGAAACTTTGCAATAAGTAATATAGCTTACATATCAGATTAACACATATGCAATAATTTATAAAGATACTATGTGTCACGGCGTCTCAGTGTGTGTAAAAGTCAGTATTGTACAGGTTGTTACGCTGCTCAATCCCCGACGGATCAGTGTTGAGTTATGGTCTTTAAAGGCGCCGGCGTCATCGTCGGCGTCATCGTCGTCGTATGGTCGTTACGCTGCTCTAATCCCGACGTATCGGTGCTGAGTTGGTTTTTATAGGTGTCGGCGTCGGCTTCGGCGTCGTCGTCGGCGCCGGCTTCGCCGACGCCTCCGGCGTATGGTCATTACGTTGCTCAAACCCCGACGTATCGGTGCTGAGTTAGTTTTATAGGTGTTGGCATCGACAGCGGCGTCAACAAAAAAGAAATATTCATCAGCAAGCGAAATAAAGGTCCTCATGGATAAAAAATTAAGAGCCATGTTTATGGTATTATAAGGGTGGGGGTTTACTATTTACTATGTATTATAAGTATGTATTTACAAAAGAAAAGTAGTTTATGTATTCTATCCGTATTCTGGTACCCATAACACAAGCATATAAAGCTTACCTTGGGACTATAGGACATTGTGTGAAAATTTCTTATTTATATACGCTTTAATATAATGAAGTATTTTTATTTATTCATTTTGCGATTAACTTAGTTAATTGAGAGAACAACAGAACGTTATTCCGAGGTCGTGGGTTTAAGTCCTGTTTATGATAATTCTTATTTTGACAATTTTTTCAATCAAGTGTTATTCGCCGGGAAGGTGAAGCATTTTTCTTGATGGCTTCGACTGGTACAAGGAAAGAAATACGTGATTATCATCTGTTCTAGGATTGTTGTAATTTTACTACCTCGATTTAACTCATTAAATGCAGTGATTTCAAATTCCATGTGAAGAAAGTCGCATTCAATAACTTAGCAACGGAAGCAATTCTGTCTCTCTGTGACTCTTTCGCGATTATCTGCCCAAATTATTAATTATACCTCGCTCTTGATAGGTGTTTGTTAGGTAGGTTACCTAACAAAAACCTATCAAGAGCGAGGTATACTGGAACGTTTAGGGTTCCGTACCTACTTGACCGAGAAATATAAAGAACTAAATACCAATAAATAGTTAATTAAGCATATAGCAACTCACCAACTTAACTTTGTAGCTGCAATAAAGGGGATCGCTTACATTTCAGCTAAATCATAAGTTCGTATTAGTTTTTAGCAAATCTTTCATGTATGATGTGGTATTAAATTATAAGTTTTTTGGATTTTTATCAACACTATATATAGGCTTGGACCATGCCAAATTTCAAGTCTCTAGGATAGTGGGAAGTAACCTGTAAATTTTGATTCCCTAGCGAAAGTCGAAAATACTCAAAAATGGCTGTAGTTCGGTTATATCTTCTGAATGCGTAGATCTAAATTATTGGTTGTACCTTTTGCAGCAAGAGACCGCATAGATCTACATTTGGTATAAGTTTCAAATTAACAACTTCAGCCGTGGCTGAGTAAAAAAAAGTTTAACGAGTGGATAGACAGACAGACGGACCTAAAAAGGCATGATGAAGCTCTGAGATATCATTTACTAAAATGACATTCGGGCCGTCTGTGTTACTTCTTTAGAACTGTGCAAGAAAAGAGAACCACACTGACGATTTACTAATTAGCTGTAAAATGGCGTTATTAAATATTCATGGACATTTCACACAACGTCCTCTGGTCCCAAGCTAAGCTTATACGCTTGTGTTATGGGTACCAGAATACGGATAGAATACATATACTACTTTTCTTTTGTAAATACATACTTATAATACATATTATAATACATATTACATATTGTTAGTTTATTTAATTTTTCGTTTCTTAATTCCACGCGTACGAAGTCGCGGGCACTGCTAGTGTATTCATAAGATCCTAACTTCTTACTAGTTATAACTCGTTGCTCAAACGTCTCAAACCCAATTATTGTTTACGGGTAGACTGGCTGGGTTTATTATTGCTCTTAATAATATTCTATATTTAAGAGGGTCGGGTGAATGGCTTGCGTAACAAGCTTCCAACTATTACATGTAGCCGGGCACGTTTAAGAAATCAATACCTTTTATTATTGAATATTTTCGTGTGAATATTTCATATCTAGGCCGAAAAAGGATGTTTTAACTTTATTTAATAAGGCACGACACTAAACTATGCTTTATTCAAAAATTTGGGCATGATATTCCGCGGTTTTCTTTGTGGTTAGTGCCTCCAGAGCAACGAATTTTTCTTACGGTATTTAGATCTTATATACAATACATACTAGCTGACCCGTCAAACGTTGTTTTGCCATACTAAAAAAAAAAAGTTTGAAAAATAGATGTTGGCCGATTCTCAGACCTACTGAATATGTATGTAAAATTTGAGAAGAATCGGTCAAGCCGTTTCGGAGGAGTACGGTAACTAACACTGTGACACGTGAATTTTATATATTAGATATATCTATGCTTCAATTTCTTTTTTTTTTCAAAACATAATAACTAAAAGAAATATGACCATTCAAAGATCCCACTTTTTCGGTTTTTTTTGGATGAACTTGCAGCAGCAGATGAACTATCACACAAATTTGGTATAGTTTTACCAAATAAGATAGTTAAAGAAGCATAGATATACTTTTCATCTATAATATGGCGTAAAAACTGAGTTTTATTTTCACGAAGACTAGGGATAGTAACACTTACCACAAATACCTAAACAGTGAATTGTTTGGGTTTGTGGTGGGCTCTTAAGCTTATGTGTGTGTATGGTAACGTTATTTTATAAACGGTGTTTTTTTTAATACGTGCTGTGCTGTTATTATGATAATAACAAGCTGATCGATATGAATTTAATCATTGATTTGTGCGTTTAACAATGAGACATTCAACGGAGTCAGTCACTGGAAAGTTAATATGTGCGACGAGCGTGCGAGGAGGCTAATAATACAGTGTAAAAGTACATGTAGTAATTATTATCTGTTTTTCTTACATAAATTATAATTTCTTTCTCTCCAGCCCATTAGTTTCCCAGTGTTAGAGACGGGACTCCTTCACATTGGAAGAGAGGGTCTACCTACTATGTCGCGCTAACCAGGCGTGTTGGCATAGGGTTTATTTTAGAGATTTTTGTCTCTTTACAGAGAATGTTCGATAAAAAATCTGTGAGAATTATAATTTGTGTTTAATGTTTTAAACTCTTACTCAAGGCATTCAATTATTGTCTTGCATAAAAATCGAACTGATGACTTGCCGCATAATATTTTGCTTCCAGATTCGTCATTTGATTGTTAATTTCAATGAAATATCTACTCATAAAATTACTTTTTGAATTAAAAATTATACTTCATTTTATCTACTTTTGTATAAATTACATTAGGACTGTTATAATGAAACAATTCCCATGACATGTTAAAATAAGATAACCTTTTGTTAACATGAATTGATAATGTTAATGTTCCGGTTTTGTAATTTATGTTGTTTCATAGAAAGTGAAATATTCTATAGTGTTACTCAATTCTATTTTTGGATTTGGATGTTAGGTTAAGTACTAAATAGCCTACTGAATAGCCTATAGATGAAAGCGAAAATCTTTTTGTCGTGAAATACGTCGCATAGATTATTCATAAAAACCGTGAGGTGTTGGACTAAAAAAACAAATTTCACCACCCCAATTCTAACCCGGGGTGTTGTAAAAGTCAGATAAAGGATATTATACGCAGATAACAATCCTCTGAGAGACAGAAAACTCGAAAATAAACACTGTGACAACACAATTAGTCAGCGCGGCACAGTAGACCATAATCTCTCACACAGTGGAGGAGGCCCGTGCTCAGCTGTGGGTGGTTATTGGGTTGAAGAGGCAGAGAGAGAGAGAGAGAGATATATATTATATTATAGATAGCTTGTAAAAGAAAATTGGTCAAGTGCGAGTCGGACTCGCGCACGAAGGGTTTCGTACCATTATCTATGCAACATAAGGCAACGTTATTAGTATCGAGCAAGAAACATTAAAAAAATCATGTTTGTTGTATGGAAGCCCCCCTTAAATATTTATTTTATTTTATTTTTAGTATTTGTTGTTATAGCGGCAATAGAAATACACCATCTTTAAAAATTTTAACTGTCTAGCTATCACCGTTCTTGAGATACAGCCTGGTGACAGACGGACGGCCGGACGGACGGACGGACGGACGGACAGCGAAGTCTCAGTAATAGGGTCCCGTTTTTACCCTTTGGGTACGGAACCCTAAAAAAAGTATAAAATTACATGAATAAGCGTTGCCAGGTAACGAATTCAAAACCTCCCGAGATTAATGTCTTAATCAAAATTAAAGCATTTTTAATGATATTATATTATTATGTATAATTTATAATCGCATATTTAAACACATTTATGTCTGTGATTCCGCTATAAAATATTATGGGCAGTATTTATTACATCGCTGGTTTAATAGACTGCATGGTGTGCGCACGCGTAGGAACTTCCGGCCATGCGCTTATTGTGGCGGCTACCGGAAGTACTTCATTTTATCTGACCAAACCTATAGCAGAACACACTTATGGTACTTACCGAATAGGATAAGAGATGTGCTACTGCATAGTAATACTTTTGGAATACTGTAGAATAACAAAATTAAACAGTAAGAGAATACAGATATTGTAATCATTTCGTAATAATTTTGTGTAAAATATATCCTTACTTATAATAAAAGTGGAAGTGAGTTGTTTGTTTCTTCGTTTGTGATGTTTTCACGCAAAATACACCAAATAAAATTACACGAAAATTGGTAAAGAGATAATTTTTAGTCCTGAAAATAATATAGGCTCTATATTAATTCGCTAAAAACTCTGTACGAGACAAAAAACACGAACGTGTGTTAGATATGGTAAGCTCTGCCATTTTTATTTATTTTGCAATTGCCAAGCAACGCATAGAATCTGTCTATTTAAATGTACTTTTTCTTTACTTTGACCGAGAGGGTTTTAATCCCAGACTTTGACACATACGATTTATACGGTGACTTGAAATAGAAACTCCTAGTGTGGTAGGTACTTGATCCCATTATTTTTTATTATAGAGACGAATTTTGCTATTCATTACAGTATTGACTTGTATATTTTAATTGCGAAGCCGCAGGCAGAAGTTGATACTTGTATAATCGTAATTGTAACCGTAGTAGAGAGGCCATTCTGAGTTCCACCGTACTCATAGTACAACCGGTTCACGATAATCAGAGCGTTGTTCCGGGACACATTGTTCACTCACTTGTTTATGTTAATGCCTTTCGTTTTATTTCCTTTACATAATAAACGCAGTGATGATTGACAAAACAGAATTGTTAATTGAGTAAAGAAAGAACGGATGCACATTGCCTTTGTAAATCAAAACAATAACAAAGTTTTCTGTAAACGCCTTACTCAATTCCATTAGGTAAACATTGTTTAGTGCCTATTACACTTACGTAGTGTCATTTACACCTTGTTAAAGTTACACTAGATAAATAATAATTATGGTTCATGTAACGGACTGCCGATCACAAGGTCGCGGGTTCGATTCCCGCTCGGGACAATCATTTGTGTGATTATTGGTTATTTATAATTGTCATACAAATGTTTGTATTGCGTCTGGGTGTTTTCTATGTATTATAAGCAATGATCGGAGTAGGTAGAGCTATTTAGGTTCATTGATCACAAACATTGATGTTAATATGGACATTCCATGGGATAAAACTACTTTTAACGGATTTTATCGCGGTTTATATTATTTACTTAAAAAATGGTTTATGTACGCCAAATAAGCCAAAAAGCGCACGAGAGACGTTGTAAATTTTACACGTTGTCAAACAAATAAATATCTTGTAAATAAAATAGTTCAAAGAATGAAGACATGGAAATAATTATGATGAAACAGAAGATAATACTTTGATTTTTTGATGAACATGTTTGAATTAGTTTGTATGTTAATATTATGTTCTTGTACAACTGCAAAATAAAGAAAAATGTAAATGATTGTTGAGTATTGTATAAATATAAAAACTATTACATAAAAAATATACATGGTTTATTGACTCAACTTATACTATCTTTAAACCCATCCTTATACTTATCTATCGTAAAGTAAGTGTATTCTGTCGTTACTCCTTAATCCGTATTTGGTAAATAGCTTTTTATTAATTTACTACTTCAAAAGTAAATCCCGGGGTTTTGGGCATATCCATATTATTGTAAAATACGACTAGTACATAAAATAGCTCTACCTATTCCGATCACTAATTATAAGTATGTATTTACAAAAGAAAATTAGTTTATGTATTCCACACGTCAGTAATAGTTATGATAGATTTAGATGTCATGACATAGCTACTGAGTGCATACAGGGTGTCCCAGAACTCAACGTCAAGCCGAAACGGGGTGACAGGATAGATCATAACCATCACGAGAAAAATCAGAAAAAAAATCTATCCCATGCAGTTTGAAAATTATGGGCATTTTAAGAAAAACCTAGAAATTTGGTCTAACTGTACCATTTTTCGGTTATTGTGGTTAATTTTTATTATTTTTGGTCATTTAAACTTTGGAACCGTAACCCTAAATAACATCTCGAGAATCACAGTCTAAAATAATGACACAATTACCCCAAGTTTCCTAGAATTTAGACTATTTGTTAAACTATGAATTTAAAATTTTCAAACTTTGTCGACTTTGAAACACCCTCCTTTAAAAAAAATGTACTAGAGTGCCTTGGCAAGTGCCATTAAGAGTTGGCGCATTTAATCAGGATTGTAAAATGGTACAATACTTGTAAGTTTCGTACTAAAAAAAACGAGTAAAAAATAAAAACCTCAAGTAACCCGATTTTTGCTAACCCATTTTACTCAGGAAAAATGTTTTTTATTCGCACAAGCCCTTGGTAGGTTCTTTATTTTACGGCAAAATGATGAGAGAGATGGATAGTGGACATGTTTGCCATGAGCGAGCGAGACAGATAGTGACGCCACGCAGTGAGACGGAGATGCATCGTTTAAACGAGTGCGAATGAAACAGATACAGACGCCATACCAAGCAAATAGCTACGCTGCCAGTCTGACACCAGTTAGTACATTTCGCTCATTCGTCTACTGCGCACCTTTCCGTATTCGCTTGTGTTAATTTAGTACTGACAACTTTGGCTTTTCTTTTTGGACTTGGATTTTTGTGAATTGGACTTGTTGATTACATACCGGCAACTTTGGCTTCTCTCTTTTGGAATTGGACTTTTGTGTTGACATCCTTCTCATCACTATGCCTACGCGCTACACTTCACAAGAATATGCGAACATGCATCTCATTTATGGGGAATGCAGATGCAACGCAAGTGCCGCCGCTAGACTTTATCGTGAAAGATATCCAAATTTAGAGCGCTATCCGGATCACCGCGTGTTTGTTAATGTGCACCATTCACTCACAGAGGACGGCCATTTCCCGAATCAAATACGGGCTGGAGGTAGACCTCGCTTTCCTTACGAAGAAGAAGTGTTGGAAGAGGTCGCAGATGACCCAAGTATTTCCGTTCGTGGAATTGAAGAAAGAACGGGAATACCCAAAAGCACAGCACATCGTATTTTACAAAGAGCTGAAATGCATCCATTTCACGTACAACGAGTTCAAAGTCTTCTCCCTCGAGATTATCCTGAAAGGATTTCATTTTGTAGAACAATGCTACAGAGGCATAATGAAAATCCCCAATTCATCCAAAAAATTCTCTGGTCAGATGAATCTACATTTAAAAAAGATGGCTACATAAACTTACACAATTTTCATGAGTGGCATGTGGAGAATCCACATTTAATGCGAGAAGACCGATCCCAATATCGCTTTAAAGTTAACCTGTGGACAGGAATTTTAAACGGCAAAATAGTTGGGCCTTTTGAGCTGCCTGAGAATTTGAATGGCACGAATTACCTAAATTTTTTACGAGAAAATTTACCAAGTTTGTTAGAGGACGTACCACTAACAGATCGTTGCCACATGTGGTATCAACAAGATGGCTGCCCAGCGCATTACGCAGTGCAAGTAAGAGATTTCCTTGACCAAGAATATCCGGGAAGGTGGATTGGACGTTCAGGCACTATCTCGTGGCCAGCCCGTTCCCCAGATTTAAATCCCCTGGATTTTTTTTATTGGGGCGTTCTCAAAGAAAAAGTTTATTCTAAGCCCATTGAGAGCGTAGCCGAGCTGCGTGAACGAATTTCTCAAGCTGCTGAGGACATCAACTCTCGAGGATATGCCCGGCTAATAAGTAGATCTTTTTTAAGAAGATGTAGGGCGTGTGTTGAAGCTGATGGTAAACAATTTGAACATTTGTTTTAATAAAAAATGTTATTTTCAAATCTGACTTTTATTCCAATAAACCTAAACAAAACAAGGTCAACATTTTTCATTATTTTATTAGTATTTTGTTGCTTTGGTAAAAGTGGCGTCACTATCTGTCTCGCTCGCTCATGGCAAACATGTCCACTATCCATATCTCTCATCATTTTACCGTAAAATAAAGAACCTACCAAGGGCTTGTGCGAATAAAAAACATTTTAACTGAGTAAAATGGGTTAGCAAAAATCGGGTTACTTGAGGTTTTTATTTTTTACTCGTTTTTTTTAGTACGAAACTTACAAGTATTGAACCATTTTACAATCCTGATTAAATGCGCCAACTCTTAATGGCACTTGCCAAGGCACTCTAGTACATTTTTTTTAAAGGAGGGTGTTTCAAAGTCGACAAAGTTTGAAAATTTTAAATTCATAGTTTAACAAATAGTCTAAATTCTAGGAAACTTGGGGTAATTGTGTCATTATTTTAGACTGTGATTCTCGAGATGTTATTTAGGGTTACGGTTCCAAAGTTTAAATGACCAAAAATAATAAAAATTAACCACAATAACCGAAAAATGGTACAGTTAGACCAAATTTCTAGGTTTTTCTTAAAATGCCCATAATTTCCAAACTGCATGGGATAGATTTTTTTTCTGATTTTTCTCGTGATGGTTATGATCTATCCTGTCACCCCGTTTCGGCTTGACGTTGAGTTCTGGGACACCCTGTATAAGCAGACACGCTACTTTCGCGAGGAAGCTTCTTACCTGTTAGTGCTAGTTTTGGCATCGGGTTATTCTTATTATGCTTGGCTTTTTACCGCGCGTCTTCATTTATATGCGTCTTTATTTATAGCATACTACATCTTATGTAGGCATTCATTGGATTCATAATACTTTAATATTTGCTATGCTTGATAATATTCTTGATAAGTTGTTCAGACTTTGAAATGAAATTCAGTCGAAATTCGAACGCCCGCTTCGCCTTCCGTACTAAATATGTTTAGAGTAAACGCGTACAGTACTCACGAATATACCTATAGAAATATGTTATATTTTGTCAATCATATAAGTGGTAGCTGACAATACTTGTTATTAAGTATATTTAATTTTCCAAAGTATGTCATATTCGACGATCATATGATAAAATGTACGTCGCGTCGGTTTTATCAATAAGCCGAAACGATAGCGGCGTCGTAACATGACAACATAAAATAATTTACGATCGATTCGTCTGATTAGCTCCGTATGTTATAACACTTGCTCGATTAAATGTCATTACGATACAAATCAAATAACATGTTTTGGAGAAAATACTTTCACCATGACGAGACTCGATTTCATTTTGAGAGGTACATTTAGGTTTTGATAGTGACAGAAATACCACTGGACAAAATACATGCATAAAACATGCAACAAACAATAAAAATAATTAATGTTATACCAACTCCCCCAAAACGGTCACAACGATTTTAATGACATTTTGTGTTCATAATAGTACTAAGAAGAGGTCGCCTACTTAAATAAAACTACTTTTTACGGATTTAGACGCGTATATTTGTTTTAAATTTTGGCCCGACGTTTCGGAGACTTTGCAGTCACCATGGTCACGGGTGAGACTATGAGACTATGAGGTCGCCTACTATTTTTTAAGTATACCAAATTGATCAAAAATCTAGTAAGTGCGCAAGTTAAACTACATGCCGCTGTTAGTGTATTTTAAGTTTCACACCCGTATAATTCACAAACAATATTTACTTAAGTAAGTAAGTACTTTATTGTTTTTATTAACATAAAAACAATCACATATTATTGTCAGTTAACAAAATAAATGCTTACGTTATATGAATATTTGGCGTAAAGGCATTGATCTTGCCTTTCTATCTATGATAATAATCACGTTTCCTTTTTTTGACAACAATATACACAATCCTTGCAATTTGAGGCCCCATTGCTAAAACTAATAAAACAAAAATATATATTTATTCTACGAATTCACACATTATACTTGATTATAAACCAAACTTTAACTTATGAAAAATTGTCATGAGACGACAGGAAAGTTATGCCTTTAGGAGAGTTCTGAGTATAAATGTGTAATGAAAAAAGTCTAGAGGAAGACCTAAGAAAAGATGGATGGACTGTGTGAAAGAGGACATGAAAAAAATGCAAGATTATCCAGTATTACTGTAGAAATGGGTTCTCTAATGAACGTAGTTTATTTTGGAATAATTTTATTTCCATAATTACTGTGTATTTAAACCAAAAATCACGATAAAATTGCAACGTTAACCTCAAAAAATGGCCTGTTGGTTTATTTTTTAGGGTTCCGTACCCAAAGGGTAAAAACGGGACCCTATTACTGAGACTTCGCTGTCCGTCCGTCCGTCCGTCCGTCCGTCCGTCTGTCACCAGGCTGTATCTCAAGAACGGTGATAGCTAGAGAGTTGAAATTTTCACAGATGATGTATTTCTATTGCCGCTATAACAACAAATACTAAAAATAAAATAAAATAAATATTTAATGGGGGCTCCCATACAACAAACATGATTTTTAGGGTTCCGTACCCAGTATCTCAAGAACGGTGATAGCTAGACAGTTGAAATTTTCACAGATGATGTATTTCTATTGCCGCTATAACAACAAATACTAAAAATAAAATAAAATAAATATTTAAGGGGGGCTCCCATACAACAAACATGATTTTTAGGGTTCCGTACGCAGTATCTCAAGAACGGTGATAGCTAGACAGTTGAAATTTTCACAGATGATGTATTTCTATTGCCACTATAACAACAAATACTAAAAATAAAATAAAATAAATATTTAAGGGGGGCTCCCATTCAACAAACATGATTTTTTTACCGTTTCTTGCTCGATACTAATAACGTTGCCTTATGTTGCATAGATAATGGTACGGAACCCTTCGTGCGCGAGTCCGACTCGCACTTGACCAATTTTTTACTAAATAATGGTAATACTATTCAATAATCTGTTACATTAAAGTACGATTAAAATATATGTCCAATGCTTTATGTATTTTTTGAAACTTAATTTATAAGTATTTTTGATTGAAATACGTCTCTGAAATCATCTCTGCGGTGGTTTTTCAATAAAATGGTTGTGGGAAATTGATTACTATAGATCAAACAAGTCATTTTTAGTAAATGTGTTTCATTAAACGTCAACACGAAACCTTAGCCCATTTTTTGTGCATATTCAATAACTTCTAGATGAATGGAATTTTAAAAAGAAACCAGTGGAGCTATTTTAATTTCTTACGATAATCAATTCGCCCTAATCTTTATTGTCATCAAATACAGCGCAGTAGCTAATCAAAATTAGTTACAGGGACGGGATTAACACGCTTTTATTTTTATAGAATAGAATAGAATTTATTTATCATCTTTTACAAAGGCAGCATAAAAACTATGGTACATTGATTATATATTATCATGCATGTATTACAAATTATACATATAGTTATTGTAAACTTACCGGCATCCTAAAAATAACGATTTCTGTTTTTATTAAGAAATAAATAAAATCTTTTTTTAAGTTTTTTCTTGTTTTTAATTTATTTTACAAGCTTTTATTTAATTTGTCTATTATCTATTTGTTCCAATACTTGTCTGTATAGCTTTCAAAGGTTGTAAACTAAAGCTTTGATACACTTACTACTTTTTTACTGAATTAAACTTTTGTACCTAGGTATCTATGTATTAATCTAGTTGTAACGGAATCTATGAAAGTGTTTTACCCACTTGCGGTTGCGTAAGTTAGATCGATCAGATGCACACAATCATAATAAAGACCGATGATATTGTGTAATAAAAAAAGCATACAGGTTTTTAAGTGTGTTTTTAGTTTTTAAACTAAACAAATATCATATTTAATAAATAAGCTCAAGGTGAGTAAACATTTAGTAAATTCAAACACATTGTTATCGAAGCAGACATCACGCCATTATCAGGCTCATTAAATCGCAATTTCACACCATCTTATGGATAATAAGGAAGTGTTACCAGATAACATTGTTTTAAGTTGTGTCAGGAATCGCGTAATGCTGGATTACGTCGTATACTCTGTGGAAATAAAAGATTGAGTAAAAATGTAAGCCTTTAAAAAAGCTACCGGTTTATTATTCGTAGCACTAAACAATATTGCATTTGCACAGGATCCATCCGGGACTTATCGCGCAAATTATTGGTAATGTAGACGATAAACGTAGATGTGGCCGTGTGGCCAATAACTACAACCAAATAACTAGCTAAATTTCTTTGAATTTTGAAAACATTTCTGTGTTTTAGTGCATTAAGCCGATATTTCAGGTGAAGCCGTAGCATAAAACAAAGTCTATCGGAAGTTCTGTGTGTCTCTTCACGACAAACTTAAAAGTATTGGAATGGATCATTTTGTCAGATATTTTGTGGTTATGTGCGCGCATATCATCATTTTCCCCCAATGCGCAGAAATAAGCTATTAAAAAAAAACTAAATGTGAATATACATATTTCGAGCGCATATTTTATTGTTGAATATAATTTGATACGCTATACATTTGTACTTGCCTATTAAATCCAAGGGATAAGCGCCTTTATCCCTCGACGACAGTGGCGTGCACTCCATACAAGCTGATAGGCTCTGCTTTACTTGCCATTCACAGATATTTTAATAAAACGTTCGTATGATTTAGATGACTTTATTCATGTATTTACTATTAATTAAACAAAATATTATAACTTAAAAACGCCTACCTAATAATTCATAAATAGCACCAATATGTGCTTGCAAATTGTTTTTTGCCAGGCGTTTGGCGAAGGAATAATATTGGTCGGACGAACGCGTCGGACAAGCTCCACGCCGCTCGCCTGCCATGAGTTCATATGTGTGTAGAAATTTTGGTGTCCGTGCACAGTTCCCAAACGCACACAGGCTTACATATCCAAGACGATTTATACTGAAAATCCTGCCGTCTGCTTTCGCGATCGGATGTTATCGCGAGTGTTCGGCAATGTTCGTTCGTTACCGATTAAATATAGTCGGAAGCAGTGTTGCCAGAAGGTTACATTTTTTACATTTTACGTAACTTTTGATCAGTTCATGTAACATGTATGTAAGAAACAATTTTAGTTAGATTTAAGTAACTTCTCAAGAATTACAAAAGAGGTAAAAATGAAAAAAAAATCTTGAAAAATTAAAATATTCTTATCTAAATTTATTTAATGAAAACAAAAACTACCGCAAAAAATTAAAAAGGTTATAATTATATTGATAAATATAATATTTTTTAAATTATTGTGTACAAGAAAAAATAAAATAATAATAATTTTTGATCTACGAGCTGAAAATTACATGAGCGTGAATGTAGCAGACATCAGAAAAATTTAAAACTACTAATAAATAGAGTAAATAATTTAAAAAATAATATTTATAAAAAATGCATTTATTAATTTGAAAATTTTTTAAATGCGCATTTAAAAAAAATCTTTTATTAATTATTTACTCTATTTGTAAATAATTATAAATTTGGCTGATGGCTGTTACATTCACACTCATAAAATTACCACTACGTAAGTTTTAGTTTAAAAATGTAACTTTTCATGGATGCCAACGTAACTTTCGACCAAATCACTCTGGCAACACTGGTCGGAAGTCTAATAAATCACGTATGCATTTTTGTTTAGTAAGGTTTTATTGGTGTGATTCATTGAACTGTTTAATATTGAGTTTCTTTAATTTAATAATTGTATGGATTTTCGTTTGTTGATTTTAAAATGTTATTTGATTGTGAAATGTGTGTTGATAGTGTGTGTTTGTTAAAAATTAAAAATAACAAGTTCTCACAATTGTCGTTCGGTGAAAAAATTCAAATTGTGTCTATAGGTAGATGTATACCCGAGTTACAACTTAATCAACAAAAGGGTAACGTAACTAGAAAATTTCATGTTAAAAGTTATGAAACGTATAACTGGCTATGTGGTTGTGTACACACGAATAAATTATTTTGTTTCCCTTGCATATTGTTTAGTAATTCTAGTACAGTGTGGACTGATTCGGGATATTCAGATTTAAATAATTTCCATTCCGCGACAAAGAATAAAATATAAAAAAATAGAAAGAAAGCTTAAAATTAAATACTTTTGGTAAATCTCGTATCGAAACGAGTATCAACAGTCAGTTACGATTAGATATACCGACATCTATGGACAAATTGCGTTATTTTTTGCGTCTATAAGTTGTGTAATAGATAGCTGATGAATTACTTCACAATCCATAATCACTAGATGGCAGTTTTTATCTTCAGTCCACTTTACGCTTTGTGTTTAGTAAACAAGTGGTTTTGAAGTTCCAGCGGATTGTCGTAAGTAGTTTAGTTTTATTTATGAGTTCATAGATTATTAATATTATTATACATCAAGATAAACTAGATGATTTGTGCTTTATAATTAAGTATACATATAGCATACATATCACAGTTTTAAGAGTAAAATCGAGTTATATTTTGAATTGTTATGTTTTCTCCTCTGTCCTCTTCTGTTCTCATTTTTAATACTTTAAAATAAATTTTCAGATCTTAAAAAATAGATAGATTTCATCTGTAGTCTTCTAGTAATTTTTCGTAGTATTTGTCTTCACTCTAGGTATTATAGATAAGAAGCTATAAAGGTTTTTTGTTACAACATGCGAGCGCGGTACCGATCGAATCAGTGCCACGCGTAGCTGGACGGACAACGGTATAATAGGTATTAACTAAAAAATGAAAACAGCTATTGCTGTATCCTAAATGTTTCGCTATTTTTTTGCACACATTTATATTAATTAAAATCGTTAGTCTATAATAAACAGTTTTTATATAAAAAAAGTTCTGTTAACATTGCCGAATTGTGTTATAGACGCTATCAATTTTCATTTTTTAGTTAAGTTAAGTTTAGGTCTGCACATAGAATAGGCACCAATGTAACTCGAAAATTTCATGTTAAAAGTTATGAAACGTATGTACATACGTACATGTACGTATGTATGTACGTACGTAGTTATTGTTTAGTAATTCTAGTACAGTGTGGACTGATTCGGGATATTCAGATTTAAATTTGTTCTGTTGGCATGGTTTCCGACTTAGAGATCCGTCGCGTGGCTATGCTAAAAATCTATAAGAGTACTACCTACAGTATAAGAGCCTACCCTGCTTCAAATATATGTGCACGCCACTGCTCGACGACCTATTTTCTGTACAGCCGGCTTCGATTTGTGTCATCTATTTATCGACCTACATTTATTAGAAATAGCTATATTATAAATGCCTTGATAGCATATTTTTGAAATAATAACTTGTAAAAGTCAATATATTTATATAATTTATCTATCTATCAAAAAAATCGAATCGAAATCCCTTGCGTAGTTTTGAAGATATAAGCTCATAGAGAGACATACATACAAAAATAACCACTTTGTTTTATTTATAGTTAATGAATAAGTAAAGATAAACAAAAACTTATTTTAAATTTTTATAATTTGGACTAACTAAAGTAATTTTTGATTGTAGAACGCTGCTAAAAAAATAACACAAAAACACACACTTTTTGCTCAACTCGAGATGCGTGAAGTGTTATTTATATTATACTCTTCGAACTTAGATTTAAGTGTTGTATTTGGACTGATTTATTCTGAGTAAACATAATGTAGGTATAAAACCCGTAGAAAAATTGTTACAATGTCGCCATTAGCAAATGAAACTCTCACGAAAGGTCATTTAGAAGTGCATGAAGCGTGATCGATGCCTTCAATGTATATTAGGAAATAATATCATTGTGGTTACATTCGTGATTACGTGCTTATCTATTACGACGGCAGATGGCCGTGGGAAGCCTTATTTGGGATAAAAATCATTTTTATAGGCTAAGTTTGGACCGCATCCGTTTTAGTGTATCTCGGTTCCAATATCATATTAAAGTGATAAACGTGACGGTTGAGTCTGCTACATTTTTAGCACAAATTACTGAAAAGATTTCGAAGAGACTTTAGCACAGAATATAGATAGTTATAAGTCAGAATAGCACATAGACATACACCATCATACAAAGAGCCAAAGTGTAGTGCAGTAGAAAGTACTCAGGGTTACTTTGAAATGGATGACGTAGAAGTGCTTCTTGTAATGTTTTTGGAAAAACAAATCTATGCAGATTGATATTAGAGTGACCTCGTTGACATTTCGTTGTATCTCGCGAATGATTATAATTTTATTGTTTGTAAGTAAATAGTTGGCTGTATGACAAAATCTTGGAATCGTTGGAAAACTTGCCACTCATAAAGGTTCATAAATAGAAAATACTTCAGTGGTGACGGCTAATGGCGCAGCAATGTGAAGTGGGCGTCAAATTATAAATAACTACCCTCGGCCATTCTTATCGGGCTCAATGTCACTGTTTCGTGATATTTTTAATTTTACAAGTACAATATTCAAAACAAATTTTCAGAGACAGACAGTCTGCATACTGTCCTTACTTTGATGAAGAAAGGTTACATAGTTAGTTACCTCACTCATTACTCTGTTATCATGGTGTTGTAAGAGTGATGATATGAAAACATGCATGCTGATAACATCTTCGAATGGAGACGACAAACATAAATCTAACCACTATATCAGAACGCATGGTTAGCGTATAGCAGAGATCCAATATACGACTGCAGTAGAGTAGGCTCGGACCCATAATTTGGCAGTTTATGGTCTGAGGAGAAGAAGAGCAACAAACGATCAGGCAAACGTCTCATTTTAATTGTAAAGTCCTATTTAGAAGTTTATTAATGTTTACTTATTTGTACACATATACTCATTTAGAACAAAATATACACACACATACAAAGCATGTAAGTACGAAACAACAAACGAACGTACAACACTGTAATATAAGATTTCTTTTGTGAAACGAAAGCAATATCGGTTCAAAACACTTTTAGGTCGGGATGGGCCAAGCGCTGTTAATAACAAGCTCTTGGTTTGGTTCTGTATATAGAAACATGTCGGCCACTTGGGCACGTTCAGCCTGTTCATATCAGTAATGTCGTCGTTTAAGACAATATCTAGTGAGAACCTTTTCCAGATCAATAACCCCTTTGTTGCGGGCACGTTGTTAATACGGGAATAGAAAAAAATGTAGCGTCATATCTATACTAATATTATAAAGCGGAAGAGTTTGTTTGTTTGTTTGAACGCGCTAATCTCAGGAACCACTGGGCCGATTTGAAAAAATATTTCAGTGTTAGATAGGGCATTTATCGAGGAAGGCTTATAGGCTATATAACATCACGAAACTTCTAAAAGGATCCAAGCATTAGTGAAAAATGTTGCAAAAGGGCGGAAAATTTTCTAAAATCTACGCGTACGAAGTCGCGGGCCACAGCTAGTTTACTTATAAAAGTCATTCGCTCTGGTGAGACAGCAATTGCAATATGGTTTGTCAGAAGCTTTGTAGGTTTATAACTATTTTGACTATCACTATTGAAGTTAATTGTATTGATGATTTGCTCAATTGTGACAAATATTACGCAATAAGTTGCATGCTCCCCTTACTTGACTCGTCATCCTACTATGTATTTGCTCCATTTTCATTTCGTTTACACTGTTTTAACAGTGTTGTGACTTATTCTTAGAGTGTGTACTGTAAAGGTTGTGATCATTGAATATAACCTATACAATGATACAGGCCACTTAGGATTTATTTTTAAAAAAGGAATAAAAAATTTAAAATTTGAAAATGAAAAAGAAAAAGAATAAGAGATAAAAATGGAAGAGGACATGAAGTGAGGATGTTGGAAAAATGATTGTAAAATAGTTTTTCTTTATTATAAAAAATATAACAAGTTAAATAAATGTGTTTTAAATTATTATTATAAATTAATGTAAAGAAGAAGCTTTACAAATGGTGGAGGCGCGCCGGGTATAGCGGCCCGATTGGTAAACCAGCTCCTACGCCCAGGGATGTGTTGACGAACAAAGGGTCGACACAGGATAAATATTAATTATCAGAGAAGTAGCCGTATCTTTTTATTAAATTTTTATAAATTATTTATAACTAAGATTAGAAAGGCAATTTTTGGTTGGTTTTTTGCTTTTCAAGTTTTTCGAAATGTATTGCTTCGAAAAGCTAGGTCCTAGCTGGATCTAATCTGGTTCATTCTAGTTTGTTATCATGCTTTCCAACCTTAGGTAGGGTGTCCAGTATTTTGTAACTTAGAAAAAAAAAATTTTTTTTTTTTGGAAAAAAATTTTTTTTTTATCCTCTAAGGGGGGAGAATGTAAAGGTTGTGATCATTGAATATAACCTATACAATGATACAGGCCACTTAGGATTTATTTTTAAAAAAGGAATAAAAAATTTAAAATTTGAAAATGAAAAAGAAAAAGAATAAGAGATAAAAATGGAAGAGGACATGAAGTGAGGATGTTGGAAAAATGATTGTAAAATAGTTTTTCTTTATTATAAAAAATATAACAAGTTAAATAAATGTGTTTTAAATTATTATTATAAATTAATGTAAAGAAGAAGCTTTACAGTACTGTCTCAGAAGGATAAATTACTGTATCGTGTAGATGGTATCTCTAGGGTTACATCAAATCGACTTGAAGCCATCTTGAAGCCACTCACATAAGATCTATTTATGCGTGAAATATGTATCTATGTGTGTCTATGATACATGCTATAAGTCGTATGAAATAACAATAGTCTATGAAGTACAATTTAGCCAGGCTAAAGTTACGTGTCTACAAGATTAAACCAGAGGGTTATGACGCCTGAGTTTATGGTAATATGATCTAGGATGATATGTAGGTATCATGAAAACCTGTTTAATCATTTACTACTCATAAATGAAATAAGATATTTAAAATTTTGTTATTATCTTATCGTCGGCTATTGTTTGTGATATTATTTGGGTCAAGTACATTCATAAACTAATATAAACTTATATGAATTAAAATACGCAATGTACACTATACAGACAAGGAAACAGTGTATTAATAGCAAAACAGCTGTTTAAATTGTCTACAATGTTACTAAGTATAATTTTATGTAGTTTAATTTTAGGTCTGAACACACGAAATTCGTGATTCTAATGTAATATTAGTAACTCTCACCCACTCGAGAAAGTTACGTTAGCGGTACTCGACGAAATGTTAATGGTTCTACCAATTATTCTATACGGACCGGCTTTAAGATGGGTAAGGGCCCAGATTCAATTAGGGAAGCCGAAAGAGGCACAAAAGAGTCGCTAAAAATATTTTTTGCCTCATCATAGCATGGTAGCATTTCCGTGTTGTGACGGATTAAGAATACATGTGACCACACCACCCCATCTCCTCCCGAGGGTGCTGTAAAAGTCAGCTGTGCCTACACGCCTGGTCAGCGCGGCACAGTAGACCATAATCCCTCCCAAAGTGGAGGAGGTCCGTGCTCAACAGTGGGACGTTAATGGGCTGGAGAAGAAGAAGATAGAATGGTAGTAAGGACTATTTTGCGTATGTAGTTATTTATCTACCATTTAGCTACGAATCAGGCTAGTTGCCATTAATGTTATTGGCCATTTATGAATGGGTTATATTATTAAATTCAAATCACGTCGTTCGTATAGCCGTGGACGTGACTGTCGGCATATGATACCAACTGAATAATAATTAACTTTACGATTCCAAGAACGTTAACACTGACCATTGGAGTCTGTTGGGTTATTAGAAACATATAACCTATATTTTTACTTACTGCGAGTGTTCACGGATTAAGAATACAATTGTCATCGCCTCATTTCCTCTCCAGGGAGCTGTGAGAGCAGAAAATATGTGTAAGAGACGGTAAACTAGAAACTTAACATTGTTAACACGTCAAGTCCGCGTGCGTGATATAAGTAAACTATGGCGTGGACTATGCAGAAGGCTCGTGCCAAACAGTGGGACTTATACAATAAATGCTTTTTCTGGTAAGTGTAGTTGAGTTAATCACATACCATGCCTTCCTGAAGAAAACGTTAGTCGCGGCAATCACTTTTTGCGTTTTAATTCACTTCAACACTGATTACGATTATTATAAACTAGCTGTTGCTCACAACTTCGTACGCATGGAATTTAAAACCAAAACTTAACAAATTATACAAAAAAGCCATCCACTTGAACCAGTCTATCTATCAAAAAAATCCGCATCAAAATCCGTTGCGTAGTTTTGAAGATATAAGCTCACATAGGAACGTACATACAAAAATAACGACTTTGTTATAGTTATAATAAGTAAAGATTATGATAATAATATGTTAAGCTTAATGTTATAAAGCTTTAAAGTTTTTTATTAAAATTCAAAAATGCGCCTACGCAAGTGAACGGAACGGTCCCACGCTAGCTTAACATTTCTTATAACTATGTACTTAATCAATATTAGAGTTATAGTATTAATATTTGTGGTAATTTACATTTACATACACACATCTCTCTCCAGCCCACTTACGTCCCACTGTTGGGCACGGGCCTCCTCCACTTTGGGAGGGATTATGGTCTACTGTGCCGCGCTGACCAGCCGTATTGGCACAGGCTTTATTTTCGAGTTTTTCGTCTCTCACAGAGGGTGTTATTTGTGTGAAATATCCCTTAGCTGACTTTTACAGCACCCTTGGGAGGAGATGGGGTGGTGACACTTGTATTCTTATTCGTCACCACACGGAGAATACAATACACACATACTCTAATCTTAATCCATCCATTCATTAGCTACTACCCTAATAATTAGGGATTATAAAAAAAAATGGACCGACTTCATGACATTCATGACATGACGGGCTTCGTGGTCTAGTGGTTCATGTAACGGACTGCCGATCAGGAGGTCTCGGGTTCGATTCCCGGTCAGGACAACACTTTGTGTGATGTTTATATTTGTCATACAAATGTTTGTACTGCGTCTGGGTGTTTATATGTATTATAAGTATGTATTTACAAAAGAAAAGTAGTAGTATATGTATTCTATCCGTATTCTGGTACCCATAACACAAGCATATAAGCTTAGCTTGGGACCAGAGGACGCTGTGTGAAATGTCCAATGAATATTTATTTATTTATTTATTCATATACTCTTTAATTATTTAGATACATAATAATAATATGTGAAAACAATGTGTACCTTTGAAATTTCAGGGCTTTCCTAGATTTCTTAGGATATAACCATCAGATTCTGACCTGGTGCCAATGGGACCATACGAGAAGCATCAGCTTTCGACCAGTTCAACCAGTTTTATGAGGTAACAAACATAAAAAAAAAATACACACAAATTGAAAGAAGAAGAAAACAAAATACATTTGAATCCGGTCGTAAGCGTGAGATGCCTTAAACAAATCCATATGGGACATTTTTTTATAATTTTTTTTTATGCGTCTTGCAAGACTCCAATTTATACACAACCTCATCAAAGTTATGTTAACTATTACTTTTTAAAAAGCATTTTTCTTCAACGTAATTGCAATTACATAAATATTGACTTGTATTACGCCTTGATCTAGTTTAGTAAAGTTAACCAGACACGACTTCTAAGAATAGCTGCTGAATGCACAGACACGAGCCAATAAGATGAATGTTAGATAGGCATTTCCTTTAGCAACGTAACAAAGAGATTTCACGTTACGTCAATATTTAGGTTTTTGTTGTTGCAATCACTTTTACCGTTTAATTGTATTTTTACACGGTTTTATTAGCTGCCTATACCCCTTTTGTAACGAAATTTGTTTAAAATGATGTAACTATTGCTCTTCTCTCTTCTCAAGATCTCCATACAAAGGTTGCCTGGCAGAAATTGCTTTTAACGATAAGGCCGCCCATTGTACTATATTTATAATTATAATTTCTTGTAAATTTTATTCTTATGGTGTACAATAAAGTGTACAATATTTATTAGGTTGTCGACTACGTACAAAAATTAATAATTTTAAAGCATATCAGGCATTTTTTTCTTTTCGACTTATTTCACTTTTTTATTTATTGCATTGTAATTAAACCTATATCCTCGGTAATGTTTAATGTTTGTACGTACACAGCAACATGGTTATGTTGCTGTGTACGTACATAACCCTCTCGCAACATATATAACCCTCTCGCAGCTTCCTTTCTGTGACCAGGATTTTCATAACTAATTCGTTTTGCACTAAAACGTCAAATTAAAAATTATTTTGATAAATTGTAAAGCAAACTACATCACGAACAACCTTATTTGTATTCAAATGTAAATTACGTAAATAGGTATAATTAAAATAAATTACAATAAAGGCGAATGAACTCGCTTCAGTCATTATCAAAGACGGTATCGATGTCTTGACTTTAAACATCATCAATAATCGTTATAAACATGCTATCACGCCTATTTCCCATTGGGGTAGGTAGAGAATAGTGTCAATGGTGTCGATTCTGTGTCCAAGAACGTAACTAAACTTAACTAAAAATTGATTTATTCCTGTCAAATCTCACTTTCTTATTCTGAAAGTCACAACTTCACTTAAATTAAGTTTGACAGGACCAAAATTAGTCAATCTATACAATTTAGTGATAATGCTATTCTGGTGTACATCATAAATGTCAAAAATTCACTTAATTTAGTGAGTTCTCGACTTATTTAGTCGGGATATGAGTAGGTGCCGACTTAAATTCACTAAATTTTATCATGGCTTTTTGAACATTAAAAATTGATTTTCTGATTAAATATTGAATAATAAATGTTTGTTAGCAAATAAAAAATATTTTTAAATTAAAATTATACTTGATAAATTAAATATTGGCGCCAAAATTGAGGTTAAACAAAGCGCGAAAAACAGACGAATCACAGTCAAGTGCGGAGATTCGTAGAACTAATTATTTAGGTATTTCTTTGTTTACTTAATTTTTGTCGAAATAGTTTTGTAATTTACATACATAATATAATACGTATTTTTACTCAGCCATAGAATTCTAAGACATCATATATTATGTAAGTATACAAGTTATCGTAAAAATATTATAAACATATATAATTTAATACAAAGTGAACGATTTTGAGGTTAATGGCGTCTAATGATAAATATAACTTTTTTCCAGGTCATGCAGGGGAAAATAAATATCCAGTTGGTGGCCTAATGGAAAATTGTGGTCCAGTACCTATAAATGCAGTTACTACCAATTATATTAAGTGAACTACAGGAAAAATCTAGAAATCTTTGGAACCATAGTTTGGAACATTGAAACTAGTGATAAAAAATGTGTATTTGTGTGTGTCTGCCTAAAGTTATGTAAATATCATTAAATAGTAGAAATAATAATTGTAGCCAGTCTTAAAACTATACCTACCAAATGGTGCTACTTGATCTGTGATACTTAATAAGGTTTCTAACAGTTTGTCTCTAGAACAGTGAGCTATATTTTTTATCAGTAGGTTTCTAAATTTATTATTAAAAATAACTAATGAAGAAATGAATAGAATCAGCCAAGCCAAGCCAGAGAGTTCAGTGGACCAACATTTATTTATATGTACTCGGAAAACATTCAGATTTATTTAGTAAAACATGTATTTAAACAAATATTGCATTTTTATTTGTATAATAAGTAAGTATTAAGCCTCTTACTATATCAAAAAGTAATGTGTTATGCATATATGTAATTTATTGGAATTCTTAACATTCTAATAATCCATATAGATTGTTTGTAAGAATTCATAGATACATAAATACTGTTTTGTAGCTTATAGCTAGATCAGAATACATAACACATAGGCTATATTATAGTAACCACTAGCAGGCTTAGCTAAGTTAGAAATAAAGTATATAATTTATTGGAATTCTTAACATTCTATTAATCTAAATATGTTTGTAAGAATTCATGGATATATGTTGCCCTTAAGAAAAGACTATGATGAATTAATTACTGTTGTGTAGCTTATAGATCAGAATACTTAACATATACAACTACATACTGAACTTAACACACTTTTATAAGTTATAAATAAAAGTAGAAATAAATTATTAGGTTCATTTAATATCTCTTGCATAATTATACACCACATGATATCACAAATTTTTATAAATACAGATTTTCATGTTTCCATAAATACACTTTTTGGCTTTTGTCATTGTTATCTTGATAATTATGAGTTTCCGTCATCAGTTTATGGTAGATGAGAAGTAAATATTTGCTTATAAGCATATTTTTCCTTAGTTGCTGTAATTATTTACACTAAACACCTATTAAAATAAATAATTAACGAATTTAATTGTTTGTTTTTTGTATAAAGTAATCAAGGAAAGTAATATAGGCATACCACAGAGTAAAAGTAGTGCTAATCACTCCACAGATAACCTAAAAGATTTGATGCTCACTATGCTCATATCTAAGATGAGAAATACACTGAAATAAGGCCGCCAACTAATTAAATTATTAATAAATGTTCATAACAATGATGCAGAAATAGTTGTAAATATTTATAAATACCTATATTGCTCAAATAACGTTTGAAAAGGAATTTTATATTAGTTATTTTTTTATTCATTCATTCATTCGTTCACTATAAAAGGCATTTTTGTCTGTTAGTGGGCAGCTTTAAATGATTATGTCAAAATCAAATAAGTGCTGTCAACTAAAATTTTAAGTTTAATTTCTGTTTGAAACAGAATAGGTTTATCACTAAAACCAAATTAAAAATAGTTTATTTATGGTTAAGTTTAGTCAAGTTGGACTTGCACTGGAATCGACACCAATAAATGCGGCTCTTTACAGAACGGCGTCTAATAATTCCCTTTCCCAGCCCATGAGCATCTCACTGTTGGGCAGAGTTTCGAGAGTTGTTTGGTCGATAATGGTGTCGATTCCAGTGCAAGTCCAACTTGACTAAACTTAACCATAAATAAACTATTTTTAATTTGGTTTTAGTGATAAACCTATTCTGTTTCAAACAGAAATTAAACTTAAAATTTTAGTTGACAGCACTTATTTGATTTTGACATAATCATTTAAAGCTGCCCACTAACAGACAAAAATGCCTTTTATAGTGAACGAATGAATGAATGAATAAAAAAATAACTAATATAAAATTCCTTTTCAAACGTTATTTGAGCAATATAGGTATTTATAAATATTTACAACTATTTCTGCATCATTGTTATGAACATTTATTAATAATTTAATTAGTTGGCGGCCTTATTTCAGTGTATTTCTCATCTTAGATATGAGCATAGTGAGCATCAAATCTTTTAGGTTATCTGTGGAGTGATTAGCACTACTTTTACTCTGTGGTATGCCTATATTACTTTCCTTGATTACTTTATACAAAAAACAAACAATTAAATTCGTTAATTATTTATTTTAATAGGTGTTTAGTGTAAATAATTACAGCAACTAAGGAAAAATATGCTTATAAGCAAATATTTACTTCTCATCTACCATAAACTGATGACGGAAACTCATAATTATCAAGATAACAATGACAAAAGCCAAAAAGTGTATTTATGGAAACATGAAAATCTGTATTTATAAAAATTTGTGATATCATGTGGTGTATAATTATGCAAGAGATATTAAATGAACCTAATAATTTATTTCTACTTTTATTTATAACTTATAAAAGTGTGTTAAGTTCAGTATGTAGTTGTATATGTTAAGTATTCTGATCTATAAGCTACACAACAGTAATTAATTCATCATAGTCTTTTCTTAAGGGCAACATATATCCATGAATTCTTACAAACATATTTAGATTAATAGAATGTTAAGAATTCCAATAAATTATATACTTTATTTCTAACTTAGCTAAGCCTGCTAGTGGTTACTATAATATAGCCTATGTGTTATGTATTCTGATCTAGCTATAAGCTACAAAACAGTATTTATGTATCTATGAATTCTTACAATCTATATGGATTATTAGAATGTTAAGAATTCCAATAAATTACATATATGCATAACACATTACTTTTTGATATAGTAAGAGGCTTAATACTTACTTATTATACAAATAAAAATGCAATATTTGTTTAAATACATGTTTTACTAAATAAATCTGAATGTTTTCCGAGTACATATAAATAAATGTTGGTCCACTGAACTCTCTGGCTTGGCTTGGCTGATTCTATTCATTTCTTCATTAGTTATTTTTAATAATAAATTTAGAAACCTACTGATAAAAAATATAGCTCACTGTTCTAGAGACAAACTGTTAGAAACCTTATTAAGTATCACAGATCAAGTAGCACCATTTGGTAGGTATAGTTTTAAGACTGGCTACAATTATTATTTCTACTATTTAATGATATTTACATAACTTTAGGCAGACACACAAATACACATTTTTTATCACTAGTTTCAATGTTCCAAACTATGGTTCCAAAGATTTCTAGATTTTTCCTGTAGTTCACTTAATATAATTGGTAGTAACTGCATTTATAGGTACTGGACCACAATTTTCCATTAGGCCACCAACTGGATATTTATTTTCCCCTGCATGACCTGGAAAAAAGTTATATTTATCATTAGACGCCATTAACCTCAAAATCGTTCACTTTGTATTAAATTATATATGTTTATAATATTTTTACGATAACTTGTATACTTACATAATATATGATGTCTTAGAATTCTATGGCTGAGTAAAAATACGTATTATATTATGTATGTAAATTACAAAACTATTTCGACAAAAATTAAGTAAACAAAGAAATACCTAAATAATTAGTTCTACGAATCTCCGCACTTGACTGTGATTCGTCTGTTTTTCGCGCTTTGTTTAACCTCAATTTTGGCGCCAATATTTAATTTATCAAGTATAATTTTAATTTATAAATATTTTTTATTTGCTAACAAACATTTATTATTCAATATTTAATCAGAAAATCAATTTTTAATGTTCAAAAAGCCATGATAAAATTTAGTGAATTTAAGTCGGCACCTACTCATATCCCGACTAAATAAGTCGAGAACTCACTAAATTAAGTGAATTTTTGACATTTATGATGTACACCAGAATAGCATTATCACTAAATTGTATAGATTGACTAATTTTGGTCCTGTCAAACTTAATTTAAGTGAAGTTGTGACTTTCAGAATAAGAAAGTGAGATTTGACAGGAATAAATCAATTTTTAGTTAAGTTTAGTTACGTTCTTGGACACAGAATCGACACCTATGTCACACCAAACAGGCTTGTTAGCATAGGGTTAAATTTTAGATTTCTATGTCTCACAATGACAGTTCGATGACACCATTATGGCGCCATATTGGCATCATTTACCATTATAACCACAAAAAATTAACAGTAGACTACCAAACTTGATAAAATTCGCCATTATGCAATCATTTATTTCATTTGTTGATTGCATAATAGCGAATTTTATCAAGTTTGGTAGTCCACTGTTAATTTTTTGTCACTGAACTATCATTGTCACAACATTATATAGCAGACTTGGCCCCCCTATTAGGAGGGAATGGGGTGGTGACACTGATATTCTTATGCCAACACCACACTGACAACAATCTTCACATTAATCTATTAGAAATTTTGTCCATCACCATTTTTAGTAGTTACACAAGAAATGACTTTGTACATATGGTATGATGACGAGCGAGTTATTTTGATATGCCACTTACTAAGTCATGGTTTGTATTAAGAGAAAGTAATTTTGCGTAACTTAAACTTATCTATTGAAAATTTTAAGATTTTATTATGATTTGAAACGTGATACAATAGATTGTGTAAGAAATGTGACTAATCATTCTCAAACTGAAAGGTAACTAATTATTATGTTTAAAATATAGCTAACTATCTCTTTTGCTGCTTATAGAGAGCAAAACGTAAGTCTATTTTTTTCTGGCAATTGACATCCCACAGGCACGGGCCTCCTCCACTTTGGGAGGGCTTTTACTCTTTTTTGCCACGCTTACCAGGCGTATTGGCACGGGTTTTTCTTCAGAGTTTTCCGTCTCTCACAGTTGATGTTAACTCTTTATGACGTCATCATGTAAAGTTAGTTAGAACAAAAGTTAAGATTATTCTGTCTTCGAGTTAATGTTGTTCAGAGTTAAATATTGGTATTCAATTTGAACTGCTTGAGGTATCTATCAAGTGCTGTTAACATAATTTATGCTACTAAAGCAGCTTATGAATAAACGCAACAATATCGGTATTGTAGCTCTTCAAGGCATACATGGTTTTAACTTCAGTTTAAAACCTGTTATACCTGTTCAACTTGTCTAATTCAAATTATGATTGTTGGTTTATTTACAAACGCTGTGTAGATAATTTCGTGTTCTTATATCGTTACAATAAATAACATTAATAAATAATAAATAACATTTACATTGAATCATATAGCCCTAAAATGAGCTAATAAGGAATCTGTTAACGAATGTAATACATACACTAGTAACTTCTTCGTTAAGTAGAGTAAATACACAATAGGAAAATAGTTGTATCTGTTCATTACACCGAACCCGTAAAAACAAGTTGACAAAATACGTCGTAAACACTACCAATTTACCAATACGCGCAGTCAGAGTTCAGTTTAGGTTCAAGTTTTGCATCTATCACAGAAGATTTTTATCATCATCTTATACAAAGATGTCATCATGATTAAATTATAAAATTCACATGTCACAGTGTTAGTTACCGTACTCCTCCGAAACGGCTTGACCGATTTTTATGAAATTTTACATGCATATTCCGTAGGTCTGAGAATCGGCCAACATCTATTTTTCAAATCTTTTTTTTTTAGTGTGGCAAAACAACGTTTGCCGGGTCAGCTAGTCTTATATATAAAATTCACGTGTCACAGTGTTAGTTACTGTAAAGCTTCTTCTTTACATTAATTTATAATAATAATTTAAAACACATTTAATTAATTTGTTATATTTTTTTATAATAAAGAAAAACTATTTTACAATCATTTTTCAACATCCTCTCTTCATGTCCTATCTCTCCTCCCTCCAAATTCTTTTCTTTTTATTTTCAAATTTTAAATTTTTTATTCCTTTTTTAAAAATAAATCTTAAGTGGCCTGTATCATTGTATAGGTTATATTCAATGATCACAACCTTTACATTCTCCCCCCCTTAGAGGATAAAAAAAAATTTTTAATTTTTTTTTTCTAAGTTACAAAATACTGGACACCCTACCTAAGGTTGGAAAGCATGATAACAAACTAGATTGAACCAGATTAGATCCAGCTAGGACCTAGCTTTTCGAAGCAATACATTTCGAAAAACTTGAAAAGCAAAAAACCAACCAAAAATTGCCTTTCTAATCTTAGTTATCCGAACCACACTCAACCATCACAATCTTAGTTATCCGAACCGCACCAACTACGATGCCCTTATATCATATCACTCTTTTCATAAAATATTAAACTACTTCATCTTTAAAATTGATTTATCCAATAATAAACCAGAGTGATAAGGCATCCTTAAAACTATCACACCAAGACACAAAGCATATATCATCAACAATCAATCAGAAAAATGTTCATCACCAAACAATTAATGCTCTTATAAAAACTATCGAGCTTCAATTATGAGGTCAGCATCATAGATCCGAAAGATATGCTAATTTAACAGCTTTCCAGCTTAATGAGAAAATTTACATAAGGAACCATTATAATTGATAGAATCCAGAGATTATCAAATTAAAATTTAAAGTATGCTCAGATAATACTCAACCTTCTTTTCAATTATTTAGGTATAATTTCTACTAAATAATCCTGAATGCTCGGGAATGACTAATTTATTCCACATTTAGAATTCCTTCTCGTGAGATAAATTTACCAACCATTCTTCTACCACAAGTAACGTTTTAAATAATCAATCATTCTATTATCTAAGTAATTATAAACTATTCGCTAATCATTATTATCTAACTATTACCCAATAAATAAAATAAAAATATTATCAGCAACCTCTCACTATAATACAACTTCTTTCAATTTTCAACCTTTCACATTTCTCTCCTAATGAACAAATACTTTACTCTAGCACCTACTTTCCTAAATCCTATCTTATGAGTTCTATCTCTAAAATGCGTGATATCCCAAAACAGGATTCCATGACAAATAGCCTATGGCCTTACCATGTTGCATTCAAAGATATTACCCGTTGATACGACTCATCCAACTAACTCTACCAAGCCACTACCTTCGACATTATAACTCAATACAACCCATTATTATACCTATTAATCGCTCTACCTTAATACTATAATCATAATCTAGTACGAAATACTCACTATCCAATTACTATGTTAATATATTTATCTCACATTTTTAACTAAACATTCAAAATATAAATATGAAAAAATAATTAAATTTTTGATGTGGTTCCTTTTCATTGCATCTTTCTTATGTACAAATTTGCTGACGTCATTATGAAGTCTCGCCGATCCCGAACAATATGAAACACACCAAAATAAAACAATATTAGTAAATTATAATTATCACTATATATATAACCTTAATCTAATTGAATCACTAAACCAATTTACATCATTATGCAAATAATTATTTCGTTATAGAACAATTCTTGGAAATTTACTTCTTGAAACTCTTCCCTTAGTCTATCAAATACCTCCTGCACGCTTTTGCACGTGTCTTTAATGCCCCGGAAGAAAAGTAAGGCGTTACCCCTTAAAAATGAGGGCAATAGTGATAATTTTTCTTCTTCAGACGAGCATCTCTTGAAAGTTATTAAAGCGTAAAACATTTCTTCGAATTCATCTAGGCACTCCTGTGCGCAACCACCGAAAGTTATCGTGGCTAGTTCCATCTTAGTTATAAATAATTTATAAAAATTTAATAAAAAGATACGGCTACTTCTCTGATAATAAATATTTATCCTGTGTCGACCCTTTGCTCGTCAACACATCCCTGGGCGTAGGAGCTGGTTTACCAATCGGGCCGCTATACCCGGCGCGCCTCCACCAATTGTAAAGCTTCTTCTTTACATTAATTTATAATAATAATTTAAAACACATTTAATTAATTTGTTATATTTTTTTATAATAAAGAAAAACTATTTTACAATCATTTTTCAACATCCTCTCTTCATGTCCTATCTCTCCTCCCTCCAAATTCTTTTCTTTTTATTTTCAAATTTTAAATTTTTTATTCCTTTTTTAAAAATAAATCTTAAGTGGCCTGTATCATTGTATAGGTTATATTCAATGATCACAACCTTTACATTACCGTACTCCTCCGAAGCGGCTTGACCGATTTTTATGAAATTTCACATGCATATTCAGTAGGTCTGAGAATCGGACAACATGTACTTTTCAAACCTTTTTTTTACTATGGCAAAACAACGTTTGCCGGGTCAGCTAGTAAGTATATTTTATAAAATCTTCTGAACAGATATTTCTTTTATTTTTCAGCACCCTTTCTTAATCTGTCAATAACAGAAATTCATAGAATTCAATAATAGAAAATGTAAACAAACTATAAAAAAGTAGGTTTACTTTTTTGTTGACGCCGTAGTTTTGTAAATTATAATGATCACACGATGGACGCGGACGCTAGACGCAATTGCTCAACGCTCCGTTATGATACGTGACCAATTGTATCAATATTGTACCTTACTTCGTTATCTATTTTGTGAATGAATTTAATTTCTCTAACTGTGTCAAATTAATGAATTTAACGATACGAAATAGATTTCAATTTATTTTAAACGAAGAACTTTTTAATTGATTCTAGCAAAAAAAAACCAACTTAGGAGCAATTACATATGCTGGTATTACGTGTATAATAGCAGGGTACATAATTAGCTATTTATATAAACTATTTATTTATCTTCAGGGGAAGAAACATAGCGGTGACAGTTCTATTACGTATTGCGGCGATTTTTCACCACCTAGTTATCCACGTTCATTAGTAAGATATTATCTATCCCTAGTCAACATCATCCTCCTGCCCTTATCCCATTATTTGGGGTCGGCGCAACATGTCTTTTTCTTCCATAGTACTTTCTATCCATAGTCAACGTTTCTAGATAATAGAATACACTATCTGTCAGCAGAAAACTTACATAGCTACTTGCTACTCAATTGCACTAATGAGAAAAGAATATCATTAGACCAAAATAAATAACTGACGATTAAACACTGACAAAACAAACATTGTTCTGTTCAATGAGATTTTGGTAAGCCCTCGGCCGTCCAAAAATAGAAGGTAGTCTTTATCACCGTAATTTCTCACTGGTTAAGTACAGCACATAAGTGTCATTTAACATTGATGTACTAATGCAACAGTAAGCGTGGGTCGTTGTCATTGTTGCGTGAGAATATAGCCCAATTGTGGCTTGCATCCGGCTAAAGTGTTAACATTATTTAAATAAAGCCTATTGTTTATTTGGTGAGCTGCTTTGTTCCTAAATCCTTGTATTTCCAATCAATTCTATACTTTGTATAGCAGTTCCCCGCGACATCTTGCGCGTAGAATTTAGAAAATGTTCCCCTTTTGGAACATATTTCACTGATGCTTCGCTCCTATTGGTTGCAGCATGATAAATATTATATAGCCTGTAGCCTTTCTCGATAAATGCACTATCCAACACAACAAGAAATTATCAACTCGAACCAGTAGTTCCTGAGATTAACGCGTTGAAACAAACAAACTCTTTAGCTTCATAATATTATTATACACATACCAATTTTTTAATAGTTACATTCTTAGGGTTCTGTACCAAAACGTAAAACGGAACATAGACTTTGCAGTTCTTCCTTCCGACCGTCTATTATCAGGTTGTATCTCTGTAACGGTGACAGCTAGAGAGTTGAAAATTTTTAGTTTATTTAACTATATCAGTTGACGTTATAACAAAACAACAAATGGTTATCATCATTATTCACCTCAATCTTCATCATCATCTTCTCTTCCCTCTCCTCTGCACAACTTAACAAAGATTTTTATTAGGTAAAGTTAGTACATTTACTACTATATTGTAAACTTAACAAATACTTCTGATGTTATTATAACTTTAATCATAAAAAAAAGTGAGTATTTTAAAAATAAAGTTTAACCCACTTTATGTGCCTTTGAAATTTTAGGATTTTCCTCGATTTAGCAGGGGTTAACCACCAGCTTTCAAATAAAAAACAATCATTATAATCGCTTCGCCCATTTAAAAGTTATGAGGTAACAACATAAATAAAAAAACAAACAGACGAATTGAGAACCTCCTCCGTTTTTGAAGTCGGTCGGTGAGTGTATGGTACAGAATGTATGTCAGCTTACATTTGATTAAAACTATTAAGATGAGGTGATATCCGTTACTCAAACAGTATAAGATAAATAACAAAAGATATAAAAACTTTTAAACTTTTATTCGCAATTTAGATATTTAACGGTTATGTCAATAAAGTGTTTAGGTTATATACTGCTAGTGCTGTTATTTTCTCATTAAAGAGCTTATTATTCTTACGCTAATTGCTATACGCCAACTAACGGCTATTTTTCATATTTTTTATCTAACTCTTCGAAACTGTGAAGGACTACGAGAGATAGACACGTTCATTTTTGCTCTTAAATGTAGCTATATTCTGTGAGTTTTTTATATTTATGTAACTATAGAAAATAATATTCAGGTCAAAGCTGAAAATCGTTTTAATAAATCTAGGTTATTTCAGATTAAAGTCAAAGATATAACCCTCACGCTAACCAAACGAATTAATAAGCAATGCAAATTCTTTAGACTCTATGAACTGTAAAGGTTTCGCCCAAATAGTTTGTAAAACCATAAATATTTACAACATACCTAAAATAAAGATCCTTGGCGATGAATCACAAGGATTCTTTTGAATTTATGACAACGATTTATCCCTTTGACATTCCAATGGGATGATTCAGGTTGGGTTATGTATGGTTAAAATAAAAATTCTAAATTATCTTGTTTTTTACTAGTTATAAAAAAGTTTTCACATAACTATAGGTAGATAGGATAGTCGTCATCTTTTGTAGTTCCATAACAATATTGACTGTTGTATGTAAGAAACTGGATCATTTAAATGGACTTATGTTGTTTAAAATTCAGTAATAATGATGTAAGCAGGCAAGCAGTTCCGTGTGGTGATGGATAAAGAATCTAATAGTCGCCTGGTGCATGTAATTTTTTTAAATTAAATTAGGATTGGGCTTTTTTCAAGGCCTATGTGTATGGCCAGCAGTGTACTGCAATAAGCTTACGTTACATAAGTATTTGAGTATGATGAAATTGGTATGAACCTAATATTTCGCAAAACTCGACCTAACTCTCTTCTTCACAAAATGTTATTCTATAACTGTGTTAAATCTTTACTTATTATAAAGCAAACTTCGGTATTTTTTGTATGAATGTCGCTATGTGACCTATATACGAGGGGAGGTCCAAAAGTTCGTGGAATGAAAGGGTTTTAGTAAAAATTAAACAGTAAATTTATTTTTCCTTTTCAATATAATCACCCTTAAGCTGAATACATTTATTAGATCTATGAATTAATTTTTCTAAACCATCGTAAAAATATTTTTTATCTTTTCCCTCAAAATGAGCCATAATTGCCTCCTTTACCTCATTGTCGTCGGAAAATTTCCTTCCCCTTAAGTCTTTTTTTAAATTGGGGAACAAATAAAAATCACTTGGGGCCAGATCTGGACTATAGGGTGGGTGGACTAGTGATTCGAAGCCATGCGTGTGTAGAGCAGCCATTGCAACTTTGCTCTTGTGAACCGGCGCGTTGTCTTGCAAGAGCAACACGCCCTTGGTCAATTTTCCCCGACGTTTTTCTTTGATGGCATCCTTTAATTTTTCTAGTATTGTTGCGTAGTATTCTCCGGTTATGGTCCTGCTCTTTTCTTTATAATCAATCAGTATTATCCCCTCACAATCCCAAAAAACAGTAGCCATCAACTTTCCAGCCGACTCCGACACTTTGAATTTCTTTGGCGGTGGTGTCCCCTTTTTATGCCATTGCATGGACTCTTGTTTGGACTGTTGAAAAAATGTTTTGACGCTTCGACGCGCTGCTGTTTTTGAAGCGGCGTGAGCATTCTCGGTACCCATCTTGCACTGACTTTTGTCATACCCAGGTGGTCATGTAGGATTCGCAAAATGGTGGTATCTGATACTCCAACTAATGCAGATAACTGTTTTTTCTTCAAACGGGTGTCCTCCAGTACAATTTTTTCCACTTTTTCGACGATGTCTGATGTGGTGGCCTCAACTGGCCTTCCTGAGCGGGGGTCGTCTTCAATCGACTCCCGACCATGTTTAAAAAGACCATGCCACTTGTAAATCATTGATTTACTAGGGCACTGTTCCCCGTAAACAGTTTCCATTTCATTCAAAATGGTCTGAGCGTTCTTTCCTTGCTTGGTAAGGAATTTAATGACCGCACGGTGTTCAATTTTCTCCATAGTTTCAGTTTTCTTCCGGATTGACGTGTTTGGCAGGCGAGTGTTCGTAAACGAATGACGCAATAGGGCTGAAACTCCATTTATATACTAATTATGAGTCCCCAATTAGTATGACACTAAGCGAGCGCCCCTATCCCCACTCCATCCCCTCCATTCCACGAACTTTTGGACCTCCCCTCGTATATATATATCGCTATCTTCAAAACTACGAAACGAATCTTGATGCGGTTTTCTTTGAAAGAAAGAAAGAAAGAAATCTCTTTATTAGCACACACAAATACGTGAACACAATGGTCCAAATTACAATCAGCTAAAGTAAAAAATTAAATTAAAACAGATATGTACAAATAATTATAACAAACAAATAAAGAATAATTAAAATAGTAAAATAAAATCATGGCATTTACAAATAAATAAAAAAACAATAATAAGTTATAATCAAATTAATAACTTTTATACAAACGAAATAAGACAATAATAATACCATTAAACTAACAACAAATTCAATATATACCTACTAAAAGCAAATTGTACGGCCTAATACCTACTGTGGCTAAAAGCCCAAACTCAGCATAATGCTACAATAATTGCAGCGCTGATTTTCAGTTTAGGCCTGTTAAGGAAGATGACAAATACATGAATAAATAATTAATATAAGGTTGTTTAAATTAAGGTTGTCTGGAAGAAATCGCCACGAGCGATAAGACCGCCACTTGTACAATTTGTATATGTTTGTAATGTATTATTATTAATTACCTTATATACCATGTAAAAAAATTGCAATAAAGAGTTTAAATAAATAATTAATAAGATAAAATTTTTTTTTTTAAATGCTAGTATTTCAAGAGGATGGTGGTTTGGTCTCTATTTTCTACGCATACAAAGTTGTAAGCAACAGTTAAACATAATTTAGTAAATCACAGTGTAAAAATGAAATCATCTATTATCCGATAGAAGATGTTGAATGAGTAACAACTTTCAAAACAATAGCGGTTAGATGCGGCGTAGTTCATTTGTTTTTATCCAGGCATAGAAAGTGCATGTAGAGAATTGAGTAACAAAAAGACAATAGCACATGGAGAGTTGGCAAGCTATTATAGAGCAAAGAAATAAATTTATGGGCAACTAAACACTGTAATAAGAGTATTATAGACTGCCTCTATTGAGTATTTGACGAGCCTCGTGGTTGAATGGTTTAAGTAACGGACTGCCAATCAAGAGGTCGCGGGTTCGATTCCCGCTCGGGACAATCATTTGTGTGATTTTTCTAATTTTCATACAAATGTTTGTACTACGTCTGGGTGTTTCTATGTATTATAAGTATGTATTTACAAAAGAAAAGTAGTTTATGTATTCTATCCGTATTCTGGTACCCATAACACAAGCATAATAAGCTTAGCTTGGGACTAGAGGACGTTGTGTGAAATGTCCATGAATATTTATTTATTAAAAAAAAGTATTGCAGAGGATTATATAATTATATAAGTATATAGTATATAAGTATATAAGTAAGTATATAATTTGTTTCGTAATGTACTCATAAAGAAGAGACTAGATGTTTCCCGCGACTTCGTACACGTGTAATTTACAACATTTATCACTAATTTATTTATTTATTTACACACTTTATACAAAGAATTGTACAGGCGGACTTAATGTCTTAGGCATTTTCTTCCAGTCAACCATAGGGTGATGTAGAAATAACCAAGGTAGGTGCGTAACCATAGAGGATTTAAGATAAAAAAAAAAGTTAATAGTTAATTATTAGAAAGAAAATATAATACATACTTAAACATTTAATAACAGTAAACTCACATATACATACAATCATAATTATATACGAATAAATACATACATACATGAATACATGATAGAGAGCAAATTAAGGAAATTAGCCTCGTTGTAGTTATGCTGTAGCTACTTCAGTAAGTGTTAATGCTTCGCACCTTTTAGTCGCAGCGTGATGTTATACGCGATTTTAAGTGTGATAGTAAGTATAAATGTCGATTGCGTAATAAAACGTGACTACTATTCATTTTAAACATATGGTAAATATTATTGTTTTCAGGAACATCTGTGTCCTCCAGTAAAACGTGTTTCTTTGAAAGTAAACTCATAAGAAAATGTACTACAATAATGTTGGCAAGCTGCGATTTGGTAATGTACAAAGGCCAGGTGACGAAACTCGTCTACCCTTCATTCATTCATCAAGTTTTATAAATCTACATAGTAAGTTACTGGTGCCAATTCTATGTGCACAACTAAACTTAACAAAAAAATTTAAATTGATGGTCATAATCTTCTTTATATAAATCTCCTGTCACGATGTTTGTCTAAACTACTTAACCGATTTTAAATTAAATTGGCACACCGTGTGCATTTCGACCCAACTTGAAAGTATATTCTGTGCTTGAAAGATAGGATAGCTTACATTTTAATTTATAGTCGCAATATTATTTTATTGCAAATTGTTTGTCTACATAATTTGTATGGCAAAACAACGTTTGCCGGGTCAGCTATTTGTTGATATTACCGGGACTATAATCACGTTACCTAATAACTTAAAAAGGCACAATACCTTTGCTCCCGACGTTTCGACCGAGTTGCATCGATCGTGGTCATGGGTCGACCGGTGACCACGATCGATGCAACTCGGTATTGTGCCTTTTTCAGTTATTAACGTGATTATCCTCTCAGTAGGCACTTGACCTTGAACTTTATAGTCCCGGTAATATTAACAAATTATGAGTTCAAATCGCGTAAGTTTAAAATCAATAATTAAATTGATGGTGTCAATAACACAATTCGGCATAACTTTTTTATCAGATAATCTGTATATTAAAGACTAAAGATTTTCATAAATAAAAATGTGCGCAACGAAATTACCAGTTAATCAAAATACGCCATAGTTGTTTTCAGTTTTTGATTATGCTTGGTTGTGCACGTCGAATTGGTACCATTGTCTGATTATTTTATTTATTGATAATATTATTACCCGCAGCATCGTACGATCCGCGTCGTTTGCAACTTCCAGTCACTTGCTAAAAGTATATATAGCCTATAGTACAATAAAACCGCTTAAATAATAAAATTTTTATAATAAAAAAACTAACTACATAGTTATTAATTTCTATAGCGTGACCATTAAGTTACATTTTTAACTTTTTGATCTGCATTAAAATCCACTCCATAATTGTCCCACTGTTGGGTACGGGCCTCTCTCACAAAGGATGTTAACTGTGTACAATATTCCTTAGCTGGCTTTTACAGCACCCTGAGAAGGAAATGGGGTGGTGACTTGTATTCTTAATCCATCATTCTTCTCGATAATTATTAACTATAATATAACTTTTATCTGGTAGTTTAAAGTATATTTTGCAATGTTACATGATAAATATTTTGACTTCAGTATTACCTACACTCATTTCGTTTCCTTTTGATAAAAGTTAATTAACTTTTATTAATAACTAAAGCCTTATAATGCCCTCGTAGCGAGCTTATTGAATAAGCTTACCTACATAAGTTGAATACCTACACGGATTCACGTTTGCAGTTCCATTGTTAAAGACTTAACCCTGTTTGCGGTCGAGCAGGTAGTTTCGCCTTTTTAACTTTTAATCAAAAGGAATATAAAAAGGCATATCAACATTTGGAATATTTTACATCATAAATCATAGCTTGGTAAAAATAAGAGCTAAAAGTCTGAATAGAAACGTGGAGATCAAACATTTCACTAAAACAGTCGCGCTTATCCTTTGTAGATCCGACTTTTATTCATGTAAATACACATATTATATTCGTACTGCTTTTGAATATTCTGTTTTGATGTTGTTGTAAACGGTATGCATTAATTAAAAATATAACACAGTACTTATTAAAGCTTAGAACACTTACAGTGACACTAGCATCGCATACTGTCCACTGTTCAGTTAGTCTCGCTTTATTGAATTTGGCTGTTTGCCGCGCGTCTACTTTAGTGCATTTTTAATGCCTGGGTTTAAAATTTAGGTTGTAAACGGAAATAACATGACAAGACAGTAGATGTGATGAAAGGCAACAGTCAAACTAAAATTATTTACTGTTTTACAAGAATTTGCTGCTGACGCAGCGTAGGGCGACCCCCAACAGTGTGGACTGACTGTGGCAGGGACCACTGGATTCAAATAGCGCAGGACTGCGTATTGTGGCGTTCTATGGGGGAGACCTATGTCCGCCAGTGTACGGAGAAAGGTTGATGAATGGAAACACAGATGGAAATAAGTAAACTAGCAACCAAGTAAAGCAACATGTAATAACTACTTAGTTTGCGCCATAAAGCCATACATACTCGTACACATATAATTATGTTTAAAACTAATTGCATACGAAATGCTAAGACCGTTTTAATATGCTTAGCCATTAGTAACGTTATTACCCCGTACAGAACGAGGGTAATGTTTTGCGAGCTCTAATATTAGCACAGAATAATTGATGGTTTACTCTGGCAATAGGCTATTTACTTGTCCAAGCTTAATTATAATAGAAATTATGATACCGTTATATATTATATAATATAATGATAGTTAGTTAATTTCGACTGAATTATTAAAGTTACTAGTTAGTTACAACCACTCCAAGGTGTGAATCGCAGTAAACAAATAAACAGTTAGTGTTTCTTACTTTATCTGTTTACCTGCTAAAACACATATCAATGCTTCAAATTATTGTTATTTATCTATAACTAACTACATACTGTATGATAAAATTATTGGAATCTATATTAATCTATTATTAATATCAAATATTATAGTATTTATTGATTTTTTTATAAATATGTATTAAAAAGCTGAAGAGTTTGTTTGTTTGAAAGCGATAATCTCAGAAACCGCTGGTCAGATTAGAAAAATTCTTTCAGTGTTTGATAGTCCATTTAGCGAGGAAGGCTATAGGCTATATAACATCACGCTGCGACTAATAGGAGAGAAGCAGTAGTGAAAAATGTTACAAAAAAGTCGTAGGCAGAAGCTGGTATGTAGATAAATGAAAAGGAACGATTCACTGCATAATACTTATGGTTTTATTCATAATGACTTATCGGAGGTTTAAAAGTTCGCTAAAATCGGTTCACGAAAATTGTCAAAACCATTCATCTAATCAAAATCTCCTTTTAAACCTCCGATAAGTTATTATGAATAAGACAATTAATCTTTAATCTCTTTTGGCGTTTACTTGTATTAATAAATAAATATTCATGGACATTTCACACAACGTCCTCTGGTCTCAAGCTAAGCTTATATGCTTGTGTTATGGGTACCAGAATACGGATAGAACACATATACTATTTTTTTTTGTAAATACATACTTTATAATACATAGAAACACCCAGACGCGGTACAAAAATTTGTATGACAATTAGAAAAATCACACAAATGATTGACCCGAGCGGGAATCGAACCCGCGACCTCTTGATTGGCAGTCCGTTACATGAACCACTCAACCACGAGGCTCGTCTTATTTTATATTATAATAACGTTTAACAATAACGTCTTTTTATTTTATAATAACTAACTAGTTAATTGTGTAACTCCCCATACAGTTTTATAACCCCGTAATTATTTGAGGTATTTTTAAAACGAAGGATAGTGCAGGATTAATCCTAGACTATCCTCACATCTAGACACGCGGTAGCGTAGCAGGCCAAGTTCATGTAACACAAACGTTATACGTTAACTACCCAAGTCAGACCTTCGGCTACAATTTATTACTTACGCTAAACTAAATCATAAGAAGCAATGATATTTTATCCTACTAATATTATAAAGGCGAAAGTTTGTATGTATGGATGTTTGTTACTCTTTCACGTAAAAACTACTGAATGGATTTGAATGAAACTTTACCACAATATAGCTTATACATCAGAATAACACATAGGCTACAAATTGGCTGGACCGATTTTGATGAAATTTTATTTTATACAGAATTGTATGGCAAAACAACGTTTGCCGGGGCAGCTAGTGTTGTTATAAATAAACAGGACTGAGCATTGAACTTGGCAACCATTTAGATCTCACTTCTTTGTCGTTGAAGTCAACAACCATATCATAATATTGAACCTGGCTTTTAATTTATATTTATGTTTATGTCCTAGGCAGTATTCGATATCCTACGAAAGTGATTGAATGAGGTGTGTGTTTGTGAGAAACTAGAAGGTTGTTCATACGTTGTATGTGCGAGTCCTTGAGTCTTCTATTGGATGGTGTAAGGTGCTAGCAGGGGGTAGCTATGAGGCTGGCCGGGGACCTGTATCCCCGTTTTATAGTGTTAGAATATGATAGATTGAGGTATGAATATCGGTAAAAGAGTTGTTACGCTATGTGCTTGGATTCCTGTTCAGGCATTTGGTGGTTTGAAGGTGATTACGTCATTGGTTTAGTGGCATAAAAATAAGATTGAAATGTTTAATCTTATTATTGTGAGCAGCAAAAAATACCCTAAATAAAAATTGGTCAAGTGCGAGTCGGACTCGCGCACGAAGGGTTCCGTACTATTATCTATGCAACATAAGGCACGTTATTAAAAAATTGGTCAAGTGCGAGTCGGACTCGCGCACGAAGGGTTCCGTACCATTATCTATGCAACATAAGGCAACGTTATTAGTATCGAGCAAGAAACGGTAAAAAAATCATGTTTGTTGTATAGGAGCCCCCCTTAAATATTTATTTTATTTTATTTTTAGTATTTGTTGTTATAGCGGCAATAGAAATACATCATCTGTGAAAATTTCAACTGTCTAGCTATCACCGTTCTTGAGATACTGGGTACGGAACCCTAAAAATCATGTTTGTTGTATGGGAGCCCCCCTTAAATATTTATTTTATTTTATTTTTAGTATTTGTTGTTATAGCGGCAATAGAAATACATCATCTGTGAAAATTTCAACTCTCTAGCTATCACCGTTCTTGAGATACAGCCTGGTGACAGACGGACGGACGGACGGACGGACGGACGGACGGACGGACGGACGGACGGACGGACAGCGAAGTCTCAGTAATAGGGTCCCGTTTTTACCCTTTGGGTACGGAACCCTAAATAAATGAGCAAACAACACACACAATACTTAATTAATCACGTTTGTTGTATGAGAGCAAGAAACGGTAAGAAAATCATGTTTGTTGTATGGGAGCCCCCCTTATATATTTATTTTATTTAATTTTTAGTATTTGTTGTTATAGCGGCAATAGAAATACATCATCTGTGAAAATTTCAACTCTCTAGCTATCACCGTTCTTGAGATACAGCCTGGTGACAGACGGACGGACGGACGGACGGACAGACAGACAGCGAAGTCTCAGTAATAGGGTCCCGTTTTTACCCTTTGGGTACGGAACCCTAAAAATGACCTGAATAGTAAACTCGAGTAACAAATTTGGCCTTTATTTGATTTTCGGTTAAATTCTGGTCGTAGAAGATTTTGTTACTGCGCCAATGCCAGTCTTCATAATATTCTTCATCTACAGAAATATTATTTTATTTGAAAGACACGTGAGCAATTTGAATGTTCTTTACCGTGTCTTTACCCCACGTTTTGAAGACTGCAGCAGTCAGTTACGACTTTTACCTGTGCTAAAATCCGTCAATGACTACTTGATCTTATTTACATATAGTAATAACATCAGAAGAGAAAAAAAAATCCACATAATAACATGAGTTCATACATTATTTGAAACGTTCATCTAGATTGTTGTACTATTTGTAGTTAGTTAAATTGATTGTTATTATTAGGTATTGACTGCATCCGCAGCGCAGTGGTTGAGGCGTAACCCTAGCGATGCGAGGGCATTAAGTCCAATAGAATCAGTTGATCAGACTAAATTAATATCCGATGCGGTCACCTCAATTTGTGAACCTGAAGTTTATTACCATGTTAGTGTATGTGTGTTAGTGTATACATATTAATATTTTAATATTATAATTTAGGTCATAATTGATATTTCTGCCTTTTTTAGTGGATTAATAGGTTTGTAAACACAAAATAAACATTCATAATTTTTCGAATACCGCTCACATCGGTTCGCGACTGATCAGAATCTTGTTAGTGCTTAATTAAAATATATAATTTCTAATCTTATGTTGGTATCTTGTAAGTTGTTAACTATATACTTTAAATGCAACGTTACTTACCGTTAATTGGATGTAAAGTTGCACTGATCTGGGTAAAAAATTAATCAATATGCAACCGTAGAAAGGTAGTATAACCGCAGGACAAGTGCTCTCGGTGAACTCGCTGGGTATCCACAGAATTTATTGATTTATGTATTCGCTTTTCTTTACAACACAGATCACTCACACTAGTTACAAATCAATGTCACAAATAAAAATAAAATTGTCCTACCAATGAATAACACTATACAGTTTCACTTGTCAATAATGTCTTGCATTTACAATCTTCGTACAGATATAAATATATCTGTCGAGATATCTCAGTAGGTTTTAGTATATCGTAGCAAATAGGCCGTATGTTTTTAATCAAATGTTGTATTGATTATAAACGTATAGGATTTAAGACAATGGCGTACACAAAAACAATAAAGACGCGAGGCGTGCACAGCACGTGCCGCCCCGCCCGCGGTCGCCTCCGGACTGATGGTTGTCGGATCGCATCATTCGGATCGCGTTCGGTTACGTTCGGTACGGGCGGTGTTCACAGCGTTAAATCCCATCCAGTTGGATCAGAATCAGATGGCCTGTTTACTTCAGGCTTGAGGCAAATGCACTGCAAAGCAATTTACAAAGTATGCATATTGCATGTGTTACCTGAATGTAACTGATGGTAGATTATGATTAAATTACAGTAATAGCAACAACGTAGGTAATGTATGTTATGATTCTAAGGATACATGTCATCAATAGGTAGGTACATGCAAATATTAACCCTCCTCTAATCAAATGATCATACGAACTTACCATGTGAAGTTCGATCATAATTAGGTACCTTTATTGTGTATTGTATTGGGCTACGATCTTTGCTTATCGTTAATCGTATGTTAAAATTAAACATTTTTTGACTTTAAAAATTGTGTTTTTATTCCACAAAGGAGCCAAGTTTATCCTCAATCTCGCGTAATGTTAAATGGCATCATAATGGCAATGAGGACAAGGAAGGTAAAATACTCTCCCGGAATTCGCTGACTGCCTTGTCTGCGGTTATTGGCACTCAACAATCAACATTGTTGTTTACAGAACCGCTTTTGACCTTTCACCAAGCATACCTTCTTGCCCAGAGTTTCATTTCACTACCTGGTCACAAGATTGAGTCCATAATTCCATCTCAAATATAAAGGTTCAATTACATTTCCAGCGAAATAAATGTGTAATTAAAAATTACAAAGTATAGCACAGAAAATAGCATTGTAATCATAGAATGTGTCCTAATTTTAATAACAAAATTTCTTACTCATGTTCTAATTCTTTTGTCAGCAATTTTTATTTTAATTTTTAAACTTGTGTCCCATTTCACATTTTTGTTTTGGATTTAACAAAATGTTACCTAATTATCTATTTTAACTGTACCTACCTATTAATATTATATTAAAATTGGTTTAATTTTCACGACTACGAAACGTCAATAGATTACGTCGTAAGAATTTGTGGGTAAAATCTGCCTCAACTATATTCGCCCCTTTCAGCGCGGGGCGCTCGGAAATAGGGCATACCAATATCTAAGGCAAATATCTAAATTAGAGCTGTAGTCCCCTCTTAACTTCTCAGCAGAGCCTTAGTAATGTCAGTAATTTAAATAATTTCAAAATAAATTCTTCACAATGAAACTTCTAAAAAATGTCAATTCATAAGAGTGATTCAAGTTGGAAATTTGTCTTGGTTGAATAGGCTATATCATTTATTTTGATAAACTATGGGAAAGAAATGTTATATTCTCTTTGACAATGATGTCTTATAACACCGTAGATGGTATGAAAGATTTATCAAACACAAACGCTATAGAATTCATAGTTTAGCCGCGTCTGTTTGTTAGTTTGTAATAAACTCGAAGACTAATATAGCTTAAGAGGATACCAAAATAGCTTCGTGCATTTTTCTACGTACGAAGTTTTCATTGTTTCTTTAGATTGAATGGCTAGAGCTCTAATTTTTAAGTATATGTTTTTTCAATATATGATCTAGGATCGCATAAACTCAGAAACGCGATTGAAAAAAGTTTTCTCGATAGAAAATCTTAGCGAAACAACCTCTCAAATTTTTTATTTTTTTCATTTGTCGGTCTTATCGCGTATTAACTAATGAAATAACTTTAAAAACATAAGTAACTATTATATATAGAAACACGTAAATCAGAATTAAAATATATTTAGTAGATTTTGAGTAAATAGGAAAAGTATCCCTAATTCTTCATTTTCTGTGCCTACTGGCTGTGTTAATATGTACGTGTCGGCGATGATATACGATAATATTGATGTAGGCCCTTAAGTGACTTATCTACATACCTATTAGGTTTTCTTTTGTTATAAAAGTTGTGACAGTAACTATTTATTCAAATTTGAGAAATAGTTGCGAAATTTTTAATGATCGTTATCACATTGGCCTTAGTTGAAACAGTTTTGATATATTTTTATTTTTTTACATCTTCCTATTTGCTACTACATCATATACCGTCAGAACAATACAGAAATCAAGACAAACCGATTGTTATAAAGGGAAGAAACAAAATGTTTTTAAGCTATTGCATAGCTTCTATCGCGGGCCTTGAGCGTGGAGACTAAATCCACAAAATTCGAAATTTAAATTCCGTAGATAACGAAAAAACCTTACATTATCGGCGCTCCTGTGCATGCGTAATCCCCTCTTCGCCCCGCAATTTATTTCATCCTGTTGATACAAGGGTAAACGTCTTCGTCCAATTAAACAACGTATAAAATAAGGATTTTGAATCGACAACATATATCCTAAATGTTCAGTTAACAACGTATTTTAGATTTTAATAATGTAAAATAATGTCAAAACTAAAATTGTATACCAACAGATTGACATTTGATTGACAATCGCTATTTTATCATAATTACCATAAACAATGGACAGATGTAAGCATCAGTAAATAAGGATTATTAACCTTATTTTAGTTTATGGTATGTAGATTCTTGCATAAATAAAATAAATAAATAATTATAAATACATAAGTTGATAAAAAAATGCTATGCAATAATACCTTTACCACGGCAGTCCCCGAGTGCCACACATCTTTTTTTTTTTAATCAATCTATCCTTATTTTATTTTTGTAAAATGTATATGTATTGTATATATTATAAGAAGTTACAATTATTGTTACAATCGTCTGCTACATTTGACAATTTAAATGGCGTACAAAAAAAATTTGAGTAAAGGTATTTTGCTACTTTACTTTTACGTTTGCTAAGTTAATATTTATGATAAAAAGTAAGCACAAGTAGAACTCGCGCCTAAGGGTTTTGTGTTTGGTATTATGTTTATTAAGTTTAGTATTTAGTATACAGACTGGTAGTCTGTATGGAACCCTAAAAACAGAACGCAAAATAAAATTATACCACATTATTTATTCAGGTTGATGAATAATATAATAGATAATAATATATACTTAATACACTCATAAAATGTTTACAGCCAGGAAATAACCTTGCGAAAGTTTTTCCCCAACTCATTAACAATGAAAATCACATTTTTGTATAATTTTCGTATTACCAACAGAGGGGAGAGGGCCAACTATTGTGTATATTGTAGTACTTTGTATTACAACCAAAAATAACCGTCCCCTATAGTACGAGATCCCACTGCAGGATTGCTACGTTCATCGAGTATTTGTTTCAAACCAAATTTATATGTTTATTTACAATTAGGAGAATATATATTTACTAGGTTGCCTATTAAAATTTGGCCGCAATTATTTTTAATGAAATAATTTTTAATTCATTTTTGGTAAACCATTTCGTTCATTTGTTATTGAAATAAAATAACGTCTACATCACGGTAATTAATATGAAGATTCTAAAAAATCAGGGTTGCCGTTGCCGAGGTGGCCGCATCTCTTTGCAGCCAGGTGTAAACAGGTATGATTTCGATATATTTATGCGTTCATAACGTATGTTTATTAATTATATGTCAAATTGAAGCTAATTTTTTTCAATTAATTATCATATATGGTTGCCTAATTAAATCTGGCCGCAAGTAAGGGTTGCCAGCTGTTAAAGATGATAAATATTTAAGGTAGAGTGAAAAAGAGTTAGCGCGTAACATCATTTGTCAGACGAGGATAACGATTGCCGGCTGTGCGACGCTTTTAAGCCATTGCGCATGCGTCGAATGTTAGTGTACTCAACTGAACTTTTCATACTAACATAAAAATCACGCTGTTTTGGAGTTTGTAATAAACATCGTTTTATATATTTACATTGTTGTTTTATTTGTGCATCAAAAAATTATTATATTAATTAAAGTAAAATTTTTAATTTGCTCAAATGTTTAATTAATATAATATATCAAATATAATATATAAATAATATATATAAATATATATATAAATGTAATTATATATATAAATAATATATAATAAATAATATATATAAATAATATATATAATATATATGTTTATATAATATATCAAATCAATATAATTTGTTGCAATTCTTAAATTAGTCATTTTGAAAAAAACATATTTTTTGGAGTATTAAATTATAAGTCGTCTCTATTACCTACTCCCCGGTGATAGAGAACAGTAACATTCGACTCATGCGCAATGGCTTAAAAGCGTCGCACAGCGGCAATCGTTGTCCTCGTCTGACAAATGATGTTACGCGCTAACTCTCTTTCACTCTACCATAAATATTTATCATCTTTAACAGCCTGCAACCCTTATTTGCGGCCAGATTTAATTAGGCAACCATATATGATAATTAATAGAAAAAAATTAGCTTCAATTTGACATATAATTAATAAACATACGTTATGAACGTATAAATATATCGAAATCATACCTGTTTACACCTGGCTGCAAAGAGATGCGGCCACCTCCGCAACGGCAACCCTGATTTTTTAGAATCTTCATATTAATTATCGTGATGTAGACGTTATTTTATTTCAATAACAAATGAACGAAATGGTTTACAAAAAACGAATTAAAAATAATTTCATTAAAAATGATTGCGGCCAAATTTTAATAGGCAACCTAGTAAATATATATTCTCCTAATTGTAAAAAAACATAAAAATTTGGTTTGAAACAAATACTCGATGAACGTAGCAATCCTGCAGTGGGATCTTAGACTACTATAAATTCTTTATTTCTTACTACGAACTCTCACGACATCTATAAACTTGCTTTCCCCAAATAGGCATAAAAGTTTCTGGCTAAGTTTACAAGGAGTGTTTTTGGCTACAAATCACAAAGTTCAATCATTTTTATTTTAATTATTTCTGAACTTTCGTTCCATTCTTAAAATTGGTCAACCATAGCGAAATATAAAGGAAGGTTATGGCTTTGACCAGTGGGTTAGGTACTCTATTTGAAATATAAAAAGTAAAATAGAATTTTTATTTTATTACTTTATACCTATTTAATATATTATATTAGTTGTCAAAGCAATTTATTGGAGCTAATTATATGTTATAAATGTTACATATAAACTAACTAACCCAAGGGAGAAAGGGTCGCTGATGCAAAAAGTTCGGCGTTTTAAATTTAACTTTTCCCAATGACGACATACCCTCTACCATCAATCCACATGTTTGTGGCGTTGTATGGGACAGGTTTATGTCCAGCATACAGAGAAAGGCTGATGGATGATGTATTGAAACTTGTTATAAAGCTTATTTCACAAACAAAATGTATATAGTGGGGACGTTCCTTCATTCGGACGGGCTTTGTGGTCTAGTGGTTCATATAATGGACTGCCGTTCACGAGGTCGCGGGTTCGATTCCCGCCTCGGACATTCATTTGTGTGATGTTTATAAATGTCATACAAATGTTTGTTCTGCGTCTGGGTGTTTACTATGTATAATAAGTATGTATTTACAAAAGAAAAGTAGTTTATGTATTATATCCATATTCTGGTAACCATAATACGAGCATAATAAGCTTAGCTTGGGACCAGAGGACGTTGTGTGAAATGTCCATAAATATTTATTTATTATTATTATAGTGCAGCGGTACCAACTCTATGAGCACACGCACACCTAAACTTAACTAAAAATGAAAGTTGATAGAATAAGATAATTCGGCAATGTTAACAGAACTTTCTTATTATAAAAACTGTATATTATCAACTAACGATTTTAAGGGCCTACATCAATATTATCGTATATCATCGCCGACACGTACATATTAACACAGCCAGTAGGCACAGAAAATGAAGAATTAGGGATACTTTTCCTATTTACTCAAAATCTACTAAATATATTTTAATTCTGATTTACGTGTTTCTATATATAATAGTTACTTATATTTTTAAAGTTATTTCATTAGTTAATACGCGTTAATAGACCGACAAAAGAAAAAAATAAAAAATTTGAGAGGTTGTTTCGCTAAGATTTTCTATCGAGAAAACTTTTTTCAATCGTGTTTCTGAGTTTATGCGATCCTAGATCATATATTGAAAAAACATATACTTAAAAATTAGAGCTCTAGCCATTCAATCTAATGAAACAATGAAAACTTCGTACGTAGAAAAATGCACGAAGCTATTTTGGTATCGTCTTAATGAACCCAACCAATACCCCCAACCATGTTGAGTATAAGAATATAAATATAATAAATGTGTGCAACGCAATAGTAATTTAATCAAAATACAACATAGTTGTTTACATTTTAGTCTTTGATGTATCAGAATTGGCCTCAGTATTTTTATTATCAAAAATATATTCCTTCATAATTTCTATTAACACGCTAAAACTCTTTCTTCGCGTTTCACACGTCTCTTTAATCACTCACAACGCTACAATACTACTACGAAATTAGTTCTTTTATTACGTTAATCACAAACGTAATAGCTGTCATAACACCTATGGTTAACCTTCGCGGTTATTACTTGTTTTATTTTGGTATTGTAGCAAATAAGTATTTGGCAGTAACACGTAAATCTGATTTCATAAGTGTATAAGGCTTCTATTTAGTTAATTAGGCGTTTCTAAAATATTAACTTTAGTGGTTTCTTCCATTAGTTAATGCGTATGAATCGTTTGATGATATTGGTGTCGATTCCAGTGCAAATCCAACTTGACTAAACTTAACCATAAATAAACTATTTTTGGTTTGGTTTTAGTGATATACCTATTCTGTTTCAAACAGAAATTAAACTTAAAATTTTAGTTGACAGCACTTATTTGATTTTGACATAATCATTTAAAGCTGCCCACTAACAGACAAAAATGCCTTTTATAGTGAACGAATGAATGAATGAATAAAAAAATAACTAATATAAAATTCCTTTTCAAACGTTATTTGAGCAATATAGTTATTTATAAATATTTACAACTATTTCAGCATCATTGTTATGAACATTTATTAATAATTTAATTAGTTGGCGGCCTTATTTCAGTGTATTTCTCATCTTAGATATGAGCATAGTGAGCATCAAATCTTTTAGGTTATCTGTGGAGTGATTAGCACTACTTTTACTCTGTGGTATGCCTATATTACTTTCCTTGATTACTTTATACAAAAAACAAACAATTAAATTCGTTAATTATTTATTTTAATAGGTGTTTAGTGTAAATAATTACAGCAACTAAGGAAAAATATGCTTATAAGCAAATATTTACTTCTCATCTACTATAAACTGATGACGGAAACTCATAATTATCAAGATAACAATGACAAAAGCCAAAAAGTGTATTTATGGAAACATGAAGCTCTGTATTTATAAAAATTTGTGATATCATGTGGTGTATAATTATGCAAGAGATATTAAATGAACCTAATAATTTATTTCTACTTTTATTTATAACTTATAAAAGTGTGTTAAGTTCAGTATGTACTCGTAGTTGTATATGTTAAGTATTCTGATCTATAAGCTACCTACACAACAGTAATTAATTCATCATAGTCTTTTCTTAAGGGCAACATATATCCATGAATTCTTACAAACATATTTAGATTAATAGAATGTTAAGAATTCCAATAAATTATATACTTTATTTAAACTTAGCTAAGCCTGCTAGTGGTTACTATAATATAGCCTATGTGTTAAGTATTCTGATCTAGCTATAAGCTACAAAACAGTATTTATGTATCTATGAATTCTTACAAACAATCTATATGGATTATTAGAATGTTAAGAATTCCAATAAATTACATATATGCATAACACATTACTTTTTGATATAGTAAGAGGCTTAATACTTACTTATTATACAAATAAAAATGCAATATTTGTTTAAATACATGTTTTACTAAATAAATCTGAATGTTTTCCGAGTACATATAAATAAATGTTGGTCCACTGAACTCTCTGGCTTGGCTTGGCTGATTCTATTCATTTCTTCATTAGTTATTTTTAATAATAAATTTAGAAACCTACTGATAAAAAATATAGCTCACTGTTCTAGAGACAAACTGTTAGAAACCTTATTAAGTATCACAGTTCAAGTAGCACCATTTGGTAGGTATAGTTTGAGGACTGGCTACAATTATTATTTCTACTATTTAATGATATTTACATAACTTTAGGCAGACACACACAAATACACATTTTTTATCACTAGTTTCAATGTTCCAAACTATGGTTCCAAAGATTTCTAGATTTTTCCTGTAGTTCACTTAATATAATTGGTAGCAACTGCATTTATAGGTACTGGACCACAATTTTCCATTAGGCCACCAACTGGACATTTATTTTCCCCTGCATGACCTGGAAAAAAGTTATATTTATCATTAGATGCCATTAACCTCAAAATCGTTAACTTTGTATTAAATTATATATGTTTATAATATTTTTACGATAACTTGTATACTTACATAATATATGATGTCTTAGAATTCTATGGCTAAGTAAAAATACGTATTATATTATGTATGTAAATTACAAAACTATTTCGACAAAAAATTAAGTAAACAAAGAAATACCTAAATAATTAGTTCTACGAATCTCCGCACTTGACTGTGATTCGTCTGTTTTTCGCGCTTTGTTTAACCTCAATTTTGGCGCCAATATTTAATTTATCAAGTATAATTTTAATTTATAAATATTTTTTATTTGCTAACAAACATTTATTATTCAATATTTAATCAGAAAATCAACTTTTAATGTTCAAAAAGCCATGATAAAATTTAGTGAATTTAAGTCGGTACCTACTGACATCCCGACTAAATAAGTCGAGAACTCACTAAATTAAGTGAATTTTTGACATTTATGATGTACACCAGAATAGCATTATCACTAAATTGTATAGATTGACTAATTTTGGTCCTGTCAAACTTAATTTAAGTGAAGTTGTGTCTTTCAGAATAAGAAAGTGAGATTTGACAGGAATAAATCAATTTTTAGTTAAGTTTAGTTAAGTTCTTGGACACAGAATCGACACCATTGTCCACTAAATTGACAACGTAAATGACACTGGCTATATTTTATAATTTGTAGGTGAGATTAATTTTTAAAACATTTTTGAATGAATAAGAGTAATCGCAATGAAATTTAAAAAGTTAATTTTCCAAAATCTTCGCCGGTATATGTATGTACTCCAAAAGCGGCAAGTGCGTAGCACTCACAACCGTCAGGCATGTACATAGGTACATGCCTGACGGTATCATTACATTCCCCTGGTCATAGGACCAGGGGAACAAGTCTGCTATTACAAATTAAATCGTTGTCACAATGACCAGTTAAAGGCGAAATATATTTAATGTCATCATTATCAGCTGATAATGATGACATTAAATATATTTCGCTTTTTTAATATATTTGTTAAGTTCCCTTCATAAGTTACGTGTTTGAATATGACCCGACATTCTGTTAAATTTTGAAGTGCCTGCAATGTAGAGTGACCACTAGACTCTGTTTAGATGTTCCACATAAATACGAGTCATGTACCTGGCTGTAATTTAACAATTTGGAGAGTCATGAAGTGGTTAATGGATACTTAGGTCGATCAAAAATGTCACTTTGATCTATCAAGAGGAAACTTGTGCCAAGTGTTTAAATATTCCTTTGTAGAAAATACGTTGGATTTATGAAAAAAAATTCCTAGTTGTTATTTAGATGAAATATTTTAGTGCAGGAATTAATAATATAGAAGTGTGGAGACTTAATTGTTTATATAGTATTTTAATATTACATACCTATATTTCACTATTCCATTTCCTTTCATAAGTATATAAAAAAAAACACGGAACATATCTTATTCAATCATCAGAAAGCCTGGTTAACGTTGTTTATTAGACCGGATTTCTCCGCGCAGTTAAGTGACGTGGCTGGCTGTGGATTGTTATAAAGTAAGAGAAGGAATTAGCTATATTATTAAAGTATGATAGACATACTAATGTACATACACTATCCCGTACTTGTCACTGCATTATCTTTCGTTGACTAGGAGAGAATTCCCTAGGCACTAAGGTTAGTTCATTCGATCGTGTTTCCGTTTTACACGATTTTAGATTATGTATGGAAAAAAATATAATACTTAAAAATAGGAGCTCGAGCTCTTGTAAAGAAAGATAAATGAGTATTTCGTACATACAAAATTAGACTAAATTCTCGAGTTTCAGCATACCGGTATGATTTAGTAAATAACAAGATTATATAAATAAATAAAGTAATTTGCATATAACATTGCTAATAGTCCGAAATTCACAGCCTCGTGGTAAAAATCCACGAAGTTTCTAAATATTTACTAATTTGGATTTATTAATATTGTTTTATGCAAACAAAAATATTCTTCAAAAGTTTAATTTATTTTCCTGAAATGAGAGATATTAAATTTTAAATTTTGATATCGAACCTGATTAAGCTCTTCTGTATAATTCACTGAACTGTTCAATTATAACAAAATTATATTAAACAGCTGTGCAAATGCATTAATATGGGTGGTGCGGCAATTTGTCAATAATGAATTTAACAGGTAGGTAATTTATATAAAGGGGAGACTTGTAATCGATAGTAGTTGCCAGGAAAAGTAATTATTATGAGAATCTAATACGTAAGTAAGCAGACAGGGGTGCTTTCCTTCCCTTTAAGTACTAAGATCATCATATTGTCTCAAGTGTGTCCCCATGTCTTCCCCAGGGCAGCTAAGAGCAAGCTAAGTGATATTATTATATAAGCATTTAACATTTATTGTGAGAGACGGAGAACTGGAAACTAAATCCAATGCCAACATGAGTGGTCAGCGAGGCACCGTAGACCAGAAAATATAATCTGAACTAATATTATGTAGCTGTAGAGTTTGTTTATTTGTTTGAACTCGCTAATCTCAGCAACCACACCACCCAATCTGAAAAAATATTTTATTGTTGGATAGTATATTTATCGAGGAAGGCTTATATAATATCTTGCTGCAACCAATAGGAGCGAAGAATGAGTGAAAAATGTTGCGAAAACGGAGGAAAATGTCTAAATTCCACGCGTACAAAGTCGCTAGCAACAGCTAGTTTGTATATAAATTATTCGTCGAAAGCCAAATTACAATAAGCTGTAGCCCTAATTCTCCCATGTCAATTAACTAAAATAAAACCAACACTATGGTATAGTGTATTTTAGGGTTATTATTATTTGTGTATGGGTTTATAAAAGTTTACGTGCTAAATAATCGTTATATTCACAAAATGTTACACTATATATACAGCAAACAGGAATGTAAAATTACAGCCGCAGCAAAGGTAGAAAGGTGTGTTAATGCAAATTCGCAATTTACTTCAGACTTGCTATTCTAGAAACGAGGCAAGGGGTGTTCCTTACAAAATGGGGTAACACCCCTTTGTTTTTAATTTCGTAGCTATAGCAACACTGCCCTCATTTATTTTAAAAATAAACAAAGCACTGATATAGTCTGTACTTGAAATAAATCTTTTTGAAATATGCTGTTGTATAATTTAATTAATAAACCAAACTATAGTGGATAATATGTTCATTATGAGCGGGACTTGACGTTTAAGTCCCGCTAAAAGCATAGCAAGTCAATTGCAAAAATTAATAAAGTAATGTTGACAATTTAATTATGAAAATTTGTTGGTGCCCGCGACTCCGTCCGTGTGGAATTTAGAAAAAATTTCCCCGTTTTTGCAACACTTTTCACTACTGCTTCGCTTCTACTGGTCGTAGCGTGATGTTAAATAATCTAAAGCCTTCCTCGATAAATGCCCTATCTAACACTGAAAGAATTTTTCTAATCGGCCCAGTGGTTCCTGAGATTAGCGCGTTCAAACAAACAAAGAAACAAACTCTTCAGCTTTATAATATTAGTATAGATTCAGAGGTCACATATTTTTGTAATGTGATCATAAAAATTTACTTTTATCGTGTTTTTCTAAGACGCCAAAAGAAGTAAAAAAAATCAGGTCAAGTACGAGTTGGACTCGCACACGAAGGGTTCAGTGCCGTTGTCTTCATATCACTTTTATTTATTAATTAAGTATCTTATTGTTTACATTTTTAAAACATTACTATAAAAACACTTTCACGCATAAGAAAAACTAAACTACAAACAAACATTTAACACAAAAACACAATTACAAATAAATAAAATAAATAAACACACATCCAGGCAGTAATCTTTTAAAAATACAAAAAACAGAGCTTCACTAGCATCGGGAACAAGGTCCAAGCTACCGGTGGTTAAGGCTCCAGAGACCATTATGATAATGGCAAGATGATGACGATGATGAGTATTTGTTGCTGTAGCACCAACGGATATATACAAAACCATATTACTAAGAATTCGCTGTCCGTTCGTCCGTCCATCCGTCTGTCACCAGCCTGTGTCACTGAAATGGTAAAAATTACAGTTTGTGTACGAATATCTGTTGATGAAATAACTACAAACACTCATCATTTACATTCGCCTGCCCTTATCTCGTTATTTGGGGGTAGTATGACGAATATGGTGACCTCCGTGTAGTTACTTTAAACTACAGGATAAAAGTTATATTATAATTAATAATTATCGAGAAGAATGACGGATTAAGAATACAAGTCTCACCACTCCATCTCCTCCCAAGGGTGCTGTAAAAGTCAGCTAAGGGATATTGCACAAGAATAACATTCTCTGTGAAAGACGGAAAACTCGAAAGTAAACCTTGTGCCAACACGCCTGGTCAGCGCGGCACGGTAGACCATGATCCCTCCAAAGTGAAGGAGGCCCGTGCTCAACAGTGGGACGTCAATGGGCTGGAGAGAGAGAGAGATGACGAATATAATACAATAGTAACGGTACAGGACCCTTCGTGTGGAAGCCCATTTCGTACTTGACTGGTTTGGTTTACTTATAACAAAAATACTAACTTTCAAACATCGTTATTCTTACTAATTTATAAATGCGAAAAGCGGAATAATAACCAAAAATTTTGACGAGCTGAAGTGTTAACGTGTGTAACCAAACCATAGTCAGCCATAGTGCGATTTAAAAACGTACGTACAGCAGTACAGTAATACAGTAAACTTCTGTTTGATTTCTAAATTTTACGCAGACGAAGTCGCGGGCAACAGCTACTTAATAATAAATGCAATATTAAGTAAGTGATTCTTGCAAAACATTACCTAACGTCAATCTATTAGATCTGTGAGAGCAGACAACAATGACATAAGTACCGTACACTTCAATATTGTATGAAAGTGAAGTATTTCTTATTGTACTGAACATTGCTGAAAGCTCTTGTGAATTTATACGTCTCTACATTCGGAAACAATCATCTTGTTAAGTAGCACTTTAAAATTGTATTTTGGACTACTGATACTTTATGCGGTGAACAGGATAAAAAATTTGTTCGTTTTTTATCACCCCACGGGAACATTGCATTCTTTCGGGATAAAAAGTAGCTTATATGTTATTCTGATGTATAAAGCTACATTATTATTATATTTTTTTTAATATTACCAATTATCCAAACATCCATACTCACAAACTTTGACATTTATTAGGATTAGGATACTAACTGTTGTGGATTTTAGATAATTTTCCCCATTTTTTTACTAATGCTTCGCTCCTATTTGTTGCAGCGTAATGTTATATAGCCTATAGCCTGCCTTGATAAATGGACTATCCAACACAAAAAGAATTTCTCAATCTGAACGAGTAGTTCCTGACATTATCGCGTTCAAACAATCAAACTCTCCAGCTTTATAATATTACTAGCTGTTGCCCGCGACATCGTACGCGTGAAATTGAGAAATGTAACCTTAACGAACAGAAGTTTACAATACCACTCGATAGATGGCGTTGATAGTCTTTTAAATCACGTTTTGGTTTCTTTCCACACATTAACACTTAAGCTCGTCAAAATTATTATTGTGTCATCAGCTCGTTTTTACATTTATAAACTTAGTTAGGAAGTTAGGATTTATTGGTGACCTTTTTGTATTACAGGTTAAGAATACAAGAGTCAGACACTTCATTCGTCGCTGTATGAGTCAGTTAAAGTATAACATAAGTAGCTAACATCCTTTAAGAGAGACGGAAAACTTGAAACTAAAGCCTATGCCAACACGTCTATCCTGCGTCGCATAGTAGACCAAAATACTTTTCAAAGTAGAAGATATCATTTATAGGGATGACATGACAAGTCCTAAATAAATAATGAAAAAAGTACAGGAAGCTCATGGACGGAGGTAAGACGTTAATGGAAAGACGAAGAATATGCTAGAAACGTGGAATGCTTGTAAAATAATGTTGTTCTAACTATTAACAACGATTTTTGGATAAGCTTGAAGAAATATAATTTTAATTAATTATAGCTCTGTGACCTATTGACCTTGCAAGGACAAAAGACAAAGTGAGTTGCCGTAAATAGAATCGATAACCTTTATAATTAAATCGTTTTGTTACCACCTTTTTGCGTAATAATATCTGTACTAATATTAAAGACTGAAGAGGTTGTTTGTTTGAACGCGATAATCTCAGGAACAACTGATCTGATTTGAAAAATTCTTCCATTGTAGGATAGTAAATTTATCGAGGAAGGCTATAGGCTATATAACATCACGATGAAACTTATAGGAGCAAAGCATTAGTGAAAAATGTTACAAAAACGCAAAAAGTTTTCTAAATTCCATGCGTTCGGCGTCGCAGGCAACAGCTAGTCGTAGATAATAGGCTGTAACCTGCCTATTTTGTGTCTGAAAAAAAATAAATCGATAAAGGAAATTAGTGAATGGAATGAAATTATTTGATAAAAATGAATTCAAAACAGGGCACATTAAAACACTATAGGCTATTATTAATTATATTTATACATCAATATCTTTATTGTGATATTATATTACACTTAACAAAGAAAACTTTTTAGCTTAATCGCGGCTTATTTTTAGTTGACTCTTACGAAAATAATATCTACGTAATACCCACATACACGTCTGTCTGGGCAGTTATAATTGTATAAAATAAATAACATTAAGTGTAACAATAAAAACTATGATTGGGCTCAACAGTGTAATCTTAAGACATTCTGAAATAAACCACATATTAGGGTGGCTATCATAGATGATTTAAAGAGAATTTTATCATCAAAAATACCTAAAATACTCTGATTTTGTAACAGTACTTATTTAAATGGACGTTCCTAAAATGCCTACAAGAATTGTACACTAAAGACATTAAAAGATACACTTCAGTCGAGCGATGCCTAATACGCATCTTGAAGAACTAGTAGAGTTGCATACACTTAGTGAGCTAGGTGATATGTTGATATAGACCTCCTCTAATTCGGAAGGAATTTAGGTCTACTATGCGTGGACCAAGCGTGTTGCACTTTGGTAATAAATTAAATAAATAAATATTCATGGACATTTCACAAATATTTTAAAATTTTAATATTTTATTACACTAAAGTCCACGCGTACGAAGTTGTGGGCGACAGCTAGTAACTTATATCTAAGCTTGAGAAAATTTCATCTGCAAGCAATGAATGAATGAATGAATGAATATGCTGTATTGTACACCACAAGGATTTACAAACATTAAACTTAAAACTAGACATCAAGCCTACAATGCTTGATGTCTAGTCACAATTGGCGGTCTTATCGCTAAAAGCAATGACTTCCTTTGGCTGGACTGGCAGTAAAAATTTTGGCGGTTGATGGCGTACTTAAACTATTTATTAAATTTGTGATAAACAGATACTAAAATAGTAATAAATAAACCTACATACTCATACAATACATATATGTACTATAGGATTACTATCCACGATACGCATTATTTCATGGTTGCCCTACAATAAATCTAAGTGGGTGGTCTGTTTGCCTACAACGGTGCTGAGATAAACCTTCGTAGGCATACAAATTGTTGATCGCTCTATAATAACACATTATCAAGAGGAAATTATGATATTCTTTATACGAGTATGAGTTTGTAATTTATTCCAAGAAATATTTGTCTCGAAGGTTTTTTCTGCAGTTCTCTGATACTTGATGAGTCTTTGGACCTGGTCTTTAATTTGAATAAGATCGATATGGTCATAGTATTTATAGTTAGTGCTCCGCATCTTCGCGTGATGATATTTTCATAAGCAACGTATGTTATGCTGATCTATAAACAACAACTATTGTAAAGTGTTATAAAAAAAAAATTCCATTAAATAGTTTTTTGCGTGGAAGTGCTATTTTAACATCTTTACTTCCAACCACAGCTTCCATCCATCCATTTATTTATCCCTACCAATATTATAAATGCGAAAGTAACTCTGTCTGTCTGTTACGCTTTCCCGCTTAAACCTCTCAACCGAATTTGATGAAATTTGGCACAAACAATCTTTAGACCCTGAGAAAGGGTATAGGCTATTGCGAAAAAAATATTTTCCAAATTCCACGCGGACGAGGTCGCGGGCAACAGCTAGTTATCACTAAATAATAATTCTTTATTTTTATAAACATAAAATTTAATATTACATGAGGCTATGACTCCTGTGCTAGATAAAAACCTGTGTTACAGGAGCCAGTGACTTCACATAATAAACGCTTAGCATATTATTGACCCTACATTAACCATTATATAAGCAAAAAGGTAATGAATTTGAATGTTGATTGCCGGAAAAGGAGAGGAAGACCAAAGAAAATTTGGATGGACTGTCTGAGAGATGATACGAATGATAAAGGAGTTGATGAGAAATTTGAAGAAAAATACGTGCTGCGCCGACCCCAAATAATTTGGGATAAGGGCAGAAAGACGAAGATTCATTAATATAATGCATATTATAAAAACCATATAAGCTTAGCTTGGGATCAGAGGACGTTGTGTGAAATGTCCGTGAATATTTATTTATTTATTTATCTATACTAATATTATAAAGCTGAAGAGTTTGTTTGTTTGTTTGTTTGTTTGAACGCGCTAATCTCAGGAACCACTGATCCGATTTGAAAAATTCTTTCAGTGTTGGATAGTAAATTTATCGAGGAAGGCTATAGGCTATATAACATTACGCTGCGACTAATAGGAGCGAAGTACTAGAAATATGTCGCAAAAACGGGAAAAGCTTTTTAATTTCCACGCGTACGGAGTCGCGGGCAGCAGCTAGTTTATTATATTTATGTCGGCTAGGCGTAAAGGACATAGGTTTTAAAGGTCCCACAATTGGAGTTACTTTGTATTTTCATAACACTGACGGTACTTACAGAAGTATTTTATAAAACACCTTGACGGTAGGAGACTAATACATCACAATGAGGAATATATGTACGCGCAAACACGTACATGACGACTTTACACAATACACGTACACACACGCGCACGGACACACGTACAAGACGACTTCTACACACACTAACACGCCGTGATGTGCATAGCACGAATTCTCGGATAATACTGAACCTCAGCCTCTCGCTGTGTTCTTGTGCCTCGTCAGGACCATTTCCGGGGCTAAGCCCCCTGAATGGGGTAGCTCTCGCCATCCCCAAGCGTGGGGATGGGGCTTTGGGTGCGGCGTATAGCCTGTGGGGAAAATATACGGGCGGACGACAGCGGCACCACGGCTCCGCCGGGCGATCAACGTGGGTGGGGTGAGACCTCCGGTAGCCCCGGAGGAGGCCCCAGGCCACGGATCTGCACCGGTGAACCTCAGCCACGTTCGCCTATCGTATTTAAAGCAGCTTGTGAGTGGGGGAGTTGCGACATAATACAATCTTTAGATTACGGCCATGATAACGGGTTATGTAATCTTCAATATCTTTAGGGCATATTCTTAGTTAATATCTCGACATTAATCAGATACGAAACTAAATGAGATTTAACGAACTAATTAGTCGTAAGTAAATCAGGAACTAATTTCGTATACCTTAAAATTGTTTATAAACACTTTAATATTCTTTTAAAACCTATGTCCTTTACGCCTAGCCGACATATATGACATAATATTACAAGCTTAAAGCTTATGAATACAACCTGTGCCCAGCAGTCGAACGTTAATGGGCTGAAGAGGAGAGAGGAGCCTCCTCCATATGTTTATGAAACGAAATACACTTAAGACTGACACAAACAATAAAATGTAATGAACCATCATAAGTCTACTTTATTTGCAATATTCCAGCGCCTCGAACAGAAACAGTATAAAGAATGGAGTAACAATGGAGCTAATTTTCTTTACACGAACTAAACTAAACTAAAATGTTTTTAATATTTTTGATTTGTTTAGATTGGTTTTACTTGAAAATTGAAGTATAGACTAGTTATAAATGTCAATGACACAATTTTTATGTCTTGTCTTTCATTAGATATAAATGGTATTAGATGGTGTATGTAAAACTCTAAGGGCCTCGTTCACCATCTTCAAGTAAAGCGTTGATTAGTTACTTATCGATTAGCGTTAATTGTCAAGTAATAGTTACGAGTATCTTCTGTCAATTTCAATTTTTTAATCTTATGATTACTGCTACTCGAACGTCGTGAACGTCGCACATGTAGTTACTGGTGACTTTAACTAGCGATTAGTCTACTTGGCGCTTTACTTGAGAATGGTGAGAGGCCCTTACGCTGTCACTAAATTAAATAATAAACTCTTGTCTCATCTTCCTTGCAATTTTTTATATTTTCTTACCATTTAGGCATTTCCTTGACTACGACATTTCAAAATCAAAATTAGATAAATATAATCAGTAGTAGGTACCCACTTTTGTGCAACAGAATTGGCACAAGTGTCGGGTGCATCAAATTGCTTACATTTTGTTTATGGTGGTAATAAAAGGAGGCCTTCAATTCTACTTAGACCTAGCGTTTTATTACACTTTACTGCATTAACTTACTTTGTTAAACCTAACCAGGTAATGTTGTAATTTAAATGCGTTGAAAAAAATGATTTTAAAAAAGCTGTTTTAAAAAATTGTTGCAATAGTTTGCAAGTTGTTTTAGTTTCATAGCTGAAAAAGTTTATTCTGAAATTTTACGCAACGTCCTCTGTTCCCAAAGTAAACTATGCTTGTGTTATGGGCATCAGTTTACATCAGATTACATCAGATTAAAGATTTACTACGTGAATATTTTTTTTGTAAATCAATTAGAAAATACTTAGAAAAGACACAGACGCAGTACAAGCACATTTATACGTACAAATTGTAGTACTTTGCGGGGATCGAACCGGCGTCCTCGTGAACGGCAGTGCGTTGCAGGAACCACTAGACCACGAGACACTATAATTAGATTTTTAAGTTAAAATAGTTGAAATAGTTCCAGACATTTAAAATTGTTAAGATTTAGTTTCTAAATTCCTCACGTACGAAGTCGCAGATAACACCTAGTTATTAATATTTTATTCGAACTGATACGTTTCATTATGTGCGTAACATATTTTGTTTAAAATGTTAACACAATGTTTTAAGAATACATTGAAATAACGATAAGTTTACTAAGATATGGAATATTTACTAAGAATATGTTGACAGACGACTAAATTATAATTTAGCCTATATATGAACCTCCTATCCAGCCCATTTACGTCCCACTGCTGGGCTTAGGCCTCCACCACTTTGGGAGGGATTATGGTCTACCGTGCCGCGCTGACCAGGCGTGTTAGCACAGGGTTTATTTTCTTTTGAGATTTTACTCTCTCACAGAGAATGTTATCTGTGTCCTATCGCTCTGACTTTTACAGCAACCTTGGGAGGAGATGGGGTGGTGACACTTGTATTCTTAATCCATCACCACACGGAAGTATTATATGAACGAAGTGAGAAAGTTTAATTCATTATTTTCCTGGCCTTATCCTATTATTTGGGATCGGAACAAAATCTTTTTTTCTTCTAATCTTCTATCAGAAGTCATAATCTGTTTTAACTGCTCTTTCTTTTATATCCTCATTCACACAGTCTATCTATCTTTTCTTAAAGTAAGAAAGAAAGAAAGGAAGGAAAAAGATAAAACATATTATCTGTGTACAATATTCCATTGCTGGCTTTTACAGCACCCTGAGGAGGAAATGAGAGATGCTACTTGTATTCTTAATCCGTCACCACACAGAAAATAGTTGTCCAGCAATAGTTTGCCAGTCATAATGAATAGTTAAAGTAAGTATTTACGTTAAGTCGTTATATACGCGAATGAAAATAGAAAACTACAAATACACTACCTATCAAATTACTACGTCGATACATAATACTAATATTATGTTTCAAGTCTCGGATATCAAGGGAAATCGATCCCTAGGGCTCGATTAAGACTTACGCATATGCCTGACTATTCTATGCATAGGTTTGTATTACTGCTTCACGGTATAAATAACGTCTATCGTGTCGTCAAAGTCGTGTCGATCTAAACTAATATTTTAGAGTTTGTTTCCTTGAACGCGCTAATCTCAGGAACCAATAGTCCGGTTTGAAAAATTCTATCAGTTTTGGATAGTACATTTATCGAGAAAGGCAATAGACAATATAACATCACGCTGCGGCCAATAGGACCGGAGCATGAACGAAAAATGTAGCAAAACGCGCTAATAAAATTTCACACATACGAAGTCGCGGCCAACACTTAGGTTAAAGTAAGTAAAGAAGTACCTTAATAAATATTGTATCTAATAGCAAAATCTCTACACTGCCACATATAGTAGATACCATTCATTTGCTCCCCCTGCCTACTTGCATTAGCTCCTGGCGTTTCTTTGTCCATGAGCAGACTAACTGCGCCTAGTGTTTTTACCAGCTTACTCAGCCGATAATGGTAATATATAATAAAATGGTAATGGGATGAAATGTCTATGGGTTAATTTTCGAACTCGCTACTTTCATAAAAAGTTTCATCACAATTAGTTTATTAATTTGAGTGCGAAGAATTATTATACGCACACACTTAAGGGCCTACATCAATATTATCGTCGACATGTACATATTAACACAGCTAGTAGGTATAGAAAATGAAGAATTAGGGATATTTTTTTTGTTTACTCAAAATCTACTAAATATATTTTAATTCTGATTTACGTGTTTCTATATGTAATAGTTTTTAAAGCTATTTCATTAGTTAATACGCGATAATAGACCGACAAATGAAAAAAATAAAAAATTAGAGAGGTTGTTTCGCTAAGATTTTCTATCGAGAAAACTTTTTTCAATCGCGTTTCTGAGTTTATGCGATCCTAGATCATATATTGAAAAAACATATACTTAAAAATTAGAGCTCTAGCCATTCAATCTAAAGAAACAATGAAAACTTCGTACATAGAAAAATTCACGAAGCTATTTTGGTATCCTCTTAAATAAACTTATAACTTAATTTAAATAGTAAATATCAGTTTTCACGTAGTTTAAATTAAATTTTAACTTTTGATTTTAACTCAAAATTAACTTCAAAGTGGCAAATAGCAACTCATCACATTTAATTTAAAAGGGCGAAAGGTGAAAGTTCGAGGGTGCAGACGAGGTTAGACAAGTTACGTATCGAATTTATTTTCATATTAACTGAGTAAATAGTCAATTTATTATAGAACATGAAACTCTATGTAGCGTGCTTATCATCTGATATTTTCCTAAACTGAAAATCTTTAAGTTATTCTGGGTTATTACACTTCGCTGATTGTAATTATTAAGTGTGTATTTGTGGTTTAATTACATAGACAAGCTTATTTTCGATTAATAGATTCCAAAAATATTAATGACCAAGTCCAAATTTTGTAGACTTTGGTATACCTACTAGGCATAAATTGTAAGAGGAAACAACAAAAAACATCTATTCTATGGTCAAACGATGCAGTGCAACGTAATATACGAAAAATTCAATTCCATACAGTTACTTAATTTTGTATACGTTCGTATATTATTATTTGTTTTGTTGGCATATGTTTGGTAAATTCTACCAAGAAGCAGCGCGTGTCAAAATATTTAAAAAAATATAACTGCTCTATAGATTGTTTGTTTTGCTTATTTACGCTTTATTGCAAACAAAAAAGTTAATGATAATAACAACAAAAACCTCGCCAGACAGCGTGTTGCGCACGCGCATGTCTGCCATCTGCTGGGTCTGTTGACTGATGAACGCAGTTAATGATCAAATTACACCGTATTACGTCTTAGAGAATCTTAATTGCGCATTCTAATGTTATGTCGAGACAGATGTGCATTTGTAAAAGGCCTGTTTTTTTGTCCATTTAATTAATAAACAAGTGGTCTTTAATTAGGTTAATAGGATGTATTTGTACATTACGGCATGTTAGTGACAATATTTATAAACTTTTACTAAATAGCGTTCAGCGCCTTTCCTTGTCTTAAACTTCTATGCATGTCGTTATTCTATCAAGGAAACTCTAAAGTAAACCAAGGGTTATAAAGTCTAAATAAAGGTGAATTTTACCACATTATTACAAAAATATCCCGTTACAATGTCTACAGTTAAGTATTTAACAGTAAATATTTAACTCAGATTAAATACTCAGTTTATATTTGTAAGGCAAATAAAGGCAAAATGGTAGTTTTGATTTCCGTAAAATATTAGAAATAGCGAAAAGGTCTTTATAGTAAACCAAATTTAAAACACTCGAATAAATTTAGTCTCTACTCTCTACGGCTTTACCTCTAAGGGACTTTCGTGAACTCTCATCGTCAAATGAAAAGATTCCTATTTGTTTGCTGTATCTTTGAAAAACTCTACAATAATTTTTGATTTGTATGTTAATAAATCTATAGTGCTTATTACATGTTATACGGGCAGTTAAAAAAACACTAACTAAAGTCGTAAACGCACCGTGAGAGAAACTAATCTCCCGTTTTCTCCCCAGAGTCTTCAGACAGCCCAGTCTCTGGCCTTCTTAGAACTTAGTCATGCTTTGAGCATCGTCTACTAAGTCAAAGTTTAATAAACATTTAACTACATAGCCTTGGCCATAGTTTTTAACGTTTTTATAATCGGTAACAGCAGCAGTAACTTGGAATGACCTTTACGGGACATGAGCATGAAATTCTTCGTGAAATAAGCGTTTAAAAAGACGTCTGCTAAATAATAAATGAGTTGTAAATTGTACCATCATTGTCATTCACCTGTCTATGTTCCGGTTTGTATAACGTTTTTTTGTACATAATTGACTGACGCTTGATCTCATCTATCATAAAGCTGGAGAGTTTGTTTGTTTGAACGCGCTAATCGCAGGAACTACTGGACCGATTTGAAAAATTCTTTTAGTGGTAGATCGTACATTTATCCAAGAAGGCTATAAGCTATATAACATCACGACCGATACGACGATATGCGACCAATAGCGGCAATAGCAGCAAGGCGTCAGTGAAAAATGTGGCAAAAACAGGGAAAATTTTCTAAACAAAGTCCAGGGCAACAGCTATAATACGATAAAATTGTATATTATTTTACAGTTTGTTATTGAACAGAGCTTCAATTACCAAAATGATTAATGAGTAGAGCTTCAATAATCTTAATGAGTTTAACCGCGCGAGTTACGAATAAGATGCTTTTTAGGGTTCCGTACCCAAAGGGTAAAAACGGGACCCTATTACTGAGACTTCGCTGTCCGTCCGTCCGTCCGTCCGTCCGTCCGTCCGTCTGTCACCAGGCTGTATCTCAAGAACGGTGATAGCTAGAGAGTTGAAATTTTCACAGATGATGTATTTCTATTGCCGCTATAACAACAAATACTAAAAATAAAATAAAATAAATATTTAAGGGGGGCTCCCATACAACAAACATGATTTTTAGGGTTCCGTACGCAGTATCTCAAGAACGGTGATAGCTAGACAGTTGAAATTTTCACAGATGATGTATTTCTATTGCCTCTATAACAACAAATACTAAAAATAAAATAAAATAAATATTTAAGGGGGGCTCCCATACAACAAACATGATTTTTAGGGTTCCGTACCCAGTATCTCAAGAACGGTGATAACTAGACAGTTGAAATTTTCACACATGATGTATTTCTATTGCTGCTATAACAACAAATACTAAAAATAAAATAAAATAAATATTTAAGGGGGGCTCCCATACAACAAACATGATTTTTTACCGTTTCTTGCTCGATACTAATAACGTTGCCTTATGTTGCATAGATAATGGTACGGAACCCTTCGTGCGCGAGTCCGACTCGCACTTGACCAATTATTTCATACTCATAAAAAGGGCTTAGATAAAAAAGCCTTTTGTATGTGTCAGGTATAATTCTACAATAATTCCTATATTATCATTCTATACTTATTATAAAAATAAATTGTTATTTTTGTATGTAGTCCTTATTTGAGCTTATATCTTCAAAATTACGCAACGAAATTTGATGCGGTTTTCTTTTAAAGATAGAGTGGTTCATTAGGATGGCTTGTTTGTATAATTTAAATTTGTTATGTTTTTTTTTTTTTAATTTTATGATAGTCACCAATAAATTTTAATAGTTACATTATAAAGCTCGACTGTTTTTCGCGATTATAAAGGCTGTGATTAAAACGAGTGATATGCGTTGTTTTCAGCCTTTTACCAGCCCTGTGTGTTTTGGTTTAATAAACTACGCAGACCAGGCGTGTTTGTATCTTGTTGGTGTACGTAAGTTCTTAGAATAGAGACGGAAAGCTCGAAAATAATTAGTATACCAACACGCCTGGCCAGCGCGGAACAAAAATCTTCCGAAGTGAAGGATGCCTGCGGCCGTATTATGAGCTTTTATTTACAGGCAGTTTACGCCGTGAATTGAACTGTCTGGCAAATTCGTATTATGAACAAATTATTAGTTAGTCAGTTCGCTAAACCAGTCATACATTAACATGTTTAAAGAGAAGGTACAACTAAAAGTTAAAGTACTAACTAAAAATTTTCAACTATAAGTTTTATTTTTGCCATAATACCTAATTTATAATTTAGCCATGCAGTTTACGGCGCGCCTGGAACTTGAATGATTTTAAAAAGCTCATAATACGCCGGCTGGGCCCAGCAGTGGGAGAGACAGAGAGAGAGTTACAATTAATATAAGTGCTTGTAAAAATAATGGCCTTGAACTTGCCACAGTTGTATAATAACAGAAAAGTTTTGCGAAATATTTTGTCTGTTGTGATCCCATTCCCACCATACAGACAAAAACAATTGCTGGTCATGTCATGACGAAATGGTAGTTATTAGCTAACTTACAATGGGCTACATAACGATAAGTTACGTTTACTGTAGGTAATTTAGACAATAAAAATTGTGAAGCAAACTTACTATAGGCTTCTGTTTGGGTCATAAAAACAAATACATAATTTTTTAATATTAAAATGGATATAAAATATTTTATGGGTTCAGTACCAAAAGATAAAAAAGATACATACAAAGATCATACATAGGTTGATAATCACATTACCACTTCTTTGCGTCGCGCAGTCCGATAAATAGGACCCCATTCACATTACTGAGACTTTCCATGTCCGCGCGTACCTCCTACTTCGAAAGGCTTAAAATCAAAATTAAATGATATCAATCAAGTGTGGGGACATGAAAATATTCAAAGGAAACAAGAGCGCCTAATTTAAATCGTCGCTATAGCTATCTAGTAGATCCACTAAGGACTGATTTGCTTAAAATTCTTTTATAGAATTTAGAGTCAGTGCCATCTAGTGAGAAGTTAATGATTTATGTTGTGATATACATCACTATGCCTCTTAAAAGTAAAGGCAGTTACCGATAGTACAGATAGGTGTCGCTACATGAAAAAAGTTAAAATATGTAAAAAGGAGAGCAGACAAAATTTATTTTTTGTTAAAATTTTTGTGTATTTAACCTGCATGACATACTCCGTGTGGTGACGGATTAAAAATACAAGTGTCACCACCCCATCTCCTCCCAAGGGTGCTGTAAAAGTCAGCTACGGGATATTGCACACAGATAACATCTTTTGTGAGAGACGGAAAACTCGAAAATAAACCCTCTGCCAACACGCCTGGTCAGCGCGGCACAGTAGACCATAATCCCTCCCAAAGTGGAGGAGGCCCGTGCCCTACAGTGGGACGTAAATGGGCTGGAGAAGAAGAAGAAGACATAGATCGAATTAAGTGATGATTTATTTCTTCACTGTGTTTTATATTAAAACCGCTGAATAAACAGATTAGTTGGTATATTAAGGTAGGATTTTGCAGATGTTCTTGACTCTATTATCAAACATGGAAGGATATGGGTTGGAGACAGTTGTATTTTATATTCATTACCAGATGGACAATTTAAAATTCTTTTGATTCGAATTTAAATACTTTAGGGTTATATGTCGTGTAGGTTGGTTAGAAGATAATACGGATATAATACGTCCGGACTTGAATGGCGTTTATTTGCGATCCATACATAATATATTTGTATATAATAATTTGCCGGCGAGCAAACAATAGGCCCATACATACTGTAATAAATATATTTGTATATAATAACTTAGGTGGCTAGCACAATGGTCTTTATGCATTCGTAGGCCTGTTGACTTACGTCTACTTGCAAACAATGAAATCAGTATATTGTGTCCCTACAGTAGCCTCCCCCTTAAAAGAAATGCACTTTATATTATATTAAAAACACAAAATAAAAATGACAATACAATGTATACTTATAATATAACCAAACAATAAAACAAACAGTAAACTCGGACAGTACGTAAAATGTATATAAGGCAAAAATAATTAAAACAGTGTTTACTAAATAAGCTGACAATTCATTTCGCAATAAATTCGTACCAATTACCATATTTATGATATACGAGTAGTAAAAAATATAATCTAAGTCATTGAATACATATAGTTTTATTTAACCTTACTGTTACAGTTAAGTATTTAAAACTAATAAAAGCACATTAAAATACATAAACTTACAACTTTCTAACAAAATAGTCACAATAATATACGATAAACTAAAGTAAAAATCTTATCGGTCGTTTGACCAATCTCCCACTGCGCGTGGTACGACTTAAGGGCTTATCACTAGGTAATACATTCTTAGATTTCTTCTTCTTGGCTGTACGGCACTGATATCTTTTAATGCAAAAGGCCAACCAGTTGCCCTATCTATCACCGTAAGATAGTATCTGTGACCACTAGCCGCTGTCGTAAGCGGTCCGACAATGTCAGCGTGGATATGTTCGTTTAAACCGGTCACACGCCTCAAATTGTCCTAGTCCCGACACTGTGTGTTGAATAACCTTCGACCTTTGGAATTGAATGCAGGTCTTGAACCAATTCCTAACATCTACATTCATATTCGGCCAAAAGTACGTGGACGCAACTAATTTTGTAGTTGCACATATACCTGGGTGAGATAAATCATATACAGAGTGAAATGCCTTTTTCCTAAACTCCGTAGCTTAGTTGGTAAGCTCATTAAAAGCATCTGGCAAAACATTGCGCTTGAATCATAAACTATCGTTCTTAAGGGCCTACATCAATATTATCGTATATCATCACCGACACGTACATATTAACACAGGCAGTAGGCACAGAAAATGAAGAATTAGGGATACTTTTCCTATTTACTCAAAATCTACTAAATATATTTTAATTCTGATTTACGTGTTTCTATATATGATAGTTACTTATGTTTTAAAGTTATTTCATTAGTTAATACGGGATAATAGACCGACAAATGAAAAAAATGAAAAATTTGAGAGGTTATTTCGCCAAGATTTTCTATCAAGAAAACTTTTCTCAATCGCGTTTCTGAGTTTATGCGATCCTAGATAATATATTGAAAAAACATATACTTAAAAATTAGAGCTCTAGCCATTCAATCTAAAGAAACAATGAAAACTTCGTACATAGAAAAATGCACGAAGCTATTTTGGTATCCTCTTAACAGCTAACAACTTCGTTAGTTCTTTGTCCGACCGTTGCGCTATTGCTGTCTTCAAATTCAAGTGTTGACGGACAAATAAGGGTCTCGGCACGCGAGTGTTCGAGACAACATTATCGCTACCACTTATGTGTTGAATATTTGTAGTAAATTATAAGTACATATAAATATAAGTTAATTAGTTAGACACCTAGTTTCTGACGTTTCAAAAGAGCTTGTAAAACATGCCAACTTGAAATAAAATATTTTGACTTTTGACTTTTGAAAAGTTCCGTTTGCTGCGCACAAGTTATAATTCCACTTTTTATCGGTACGATCACACAAACTATTTTTTATACACAGGAATCACTGATAAATTAGCCCCAGTGTCTATTAAAAATTGCATACCTGTCTGTCTGTCGCAAACTATAAGGCGGTTGCTTAGTGACGACGAGATTCAACTTTGCTTCGTCACAGACCCTCTGGTTTTCGATAACGGCTTCAAACTGGATGAACCGGAGTCGCGTTTGGTCCACCCAGAACTCCGCAATCCGTGAAGATACGGTTATGGCTGCTAGGGCTCTGTCTCCATTGTTGCTAATAAGACTGGCAACAAGCTCTTCAGGTTTCTCCATGTTGTTAATCAATTTCCTACTCCGGTATTAGTTTAAAAAAAAAAAAAAATCCTCTCTAACACAATCACGCCGGGTTCACCACTTTAGGTGTATATGTCGTGTGTCGTCGGTTAGAGGATAAAATGAAATACGTCCGGACTTGCATGGCGTTTATTTGCGACTCAATATATTTGATATAGTAATAGCTTATAATATAGGTAAGAAGAACAATCGTTTCTATATGTTCCTAATACTGCTGACACGCATAGTGTTGCATACAATGAATCCATACATAATATATTTGTATATAATAAATTAGCCGGCGAGCAAACAATAGGCCATACATACTGTAATAAATATATTTGTATATAATAACTTAGGTGGCTAGCACAATGGTCTTTATGCATTCGTAGGCCTGTTGACATACGTCTACTTGCAAACAATGAAATCAGTATATTGTGTCCCTACAATACAAAAGTACCTGAATAAATAAACTCAGTGTTTACCAAAACAAAACCTCCTCAAACCATCTCATTTTGCAAGTAAATTCATCAAAAGATAAATTAAAGTCGTTCTATTTAGAAGTGAAATAAGTTTTCTGGGACTTTAAGACGTAGAATTGTAGCTACCAATGCAGGCTTGTGTAACAACTTATTTAACTTGGGCTGATTTAAAAAAAGCAATTACGCTTTATACTTAGACGGTATTGTTATGACGACAGTAAGTTAGAAGGAATGGAATTTCGGAAAGATGAATGTCTATAACTACTAAACTTTGTTAAAAAATCTTCGCGTATTTACTCTAAAACTTTTTTATAGTTCCGTAATAAAAGGTAAAATGAGAGTCTATTACTGAGACTTTGCCGTTCGTTCGTCTATCACCAGGCTGTAACTCTGAAATTTTCACTAATGATGTTGACAACACCATACAAAAAACCAGAACACTTATATATTTGAGGGGCTGCTAAACAACAAATGTTCTCAGTGTAACTTCATGATACCCTTAGATGATGACTATGAAGTTAAGACGAATGTATTAATATTATGATAATAACGCTACGAAACCCTCTGTGTGCAAGCCCGACTCGTACTTGACCGGTTTTTCTATTACTAAGGTGAAGAACAACATACGGCCTGATGTTTATTTATCTATAGGTACTTAATATTATAAAAGCTGAAGAGTTTGTTTGTTTGTTTTAACGCGCGAATCTCAGGAACCACTGGTTCGATTTGAGAAATTCTTTCAGTGTTGGGTAGTACATTTATCAAGGAAGGCTATAGGCTATAGTTCTTCTGTGAGGCTATATAACATCACGCTGCGACCATTAGAAAAAATGTCGCAAAAATGGGAATTTTTTTCTAAATTCCGGGCAGCAGCTATTATAAAATATTAGGACGGTAATATTACGCTATACGTTACAAACATATTAAAATACTTTTCTATAGAAATCAATAACAGGTCATTTACATACGCTTTTCTGCGGAGGTTTTCCTTTGAATATTTGTTTCCGGCATGTAGAATAACAAAGTAGATATATATTTATTATGAAACGATAAATCATTGTTATAAGACTGGCTTTTGCGGTAGAATGCAGTGTATTTCCGAGACATTTGTATTCCTTTTGACACTACAATGTATTATTATTTTTTGTGTTTCGGAATAATATGAATATCTAACAAAATTTTGTACATTATACATAATAATATACATAAATTGAATAGTAGGTACGTGTAATGTTTAATTTGGAATATATAAGTACCAATTCTACATGTACAACTAAACTGAACTAGAAATGGAAATCAATAGCACAAATCGTTAACGTTAACTGAACTTTCTTATTTTAAAATCTGTATTTAGGCTAACGATTTTAATTATTATAGTTGCTTTTATATAAGTTAAGTTAGGTTAACTTTATGACGGATCAGAATTCAATCAGCCTTCGTGGTCTAGTGGTTCATGTAACGGAGTGCCGTTCACGAGGTCGCGGATTCGATTCCCGCTCGGGACAATCAATTGTGTGATCTTTATAAATGTTATACAAATGTTTGTACTGCGTCTGGGTGTTTTTATGTATTATAACTATTTACAAAAGAAAAGTAGTATATGTATTCTATCCGTATTATGGTATCCATAACACAAGCATATAAGCTTAACTTGGGAGCAGAGGACGTTGTGTGAAATGTCCATGAATATTTATTTATTTATTTATAATACTTCTTTCTGTCTGTTTGTATCACTTTGTATTTTTTAAAATACTATTCAAGGCTACACCTAGGTGAAGGCGTTGCTTAATGATAGAGAAGATGAGTATTTAAAAAGAAAAGTTCAACTGACTTCACGTGCCTTTGAAATCTGAGGGTTTTACTCGATTTCTCAGGAGATAACTATCAGATCCAGACCTGGTGCCAATGAGACCACATTTGAACCACCAGCTTTCAAATAAAAGAATCGTTAAAATTGCTTTGCAAAGTTAAAAGTTATGAAGTAACAAACATAAATAAATAACATACAGACGAATTGAGAACCTCCTCCTTTTTTGAAGTCGGTTAAAACTATATCAAAACGTTGTCAGGTCACGCGGTACTTGGTCCTATAGTAATAAACTGGATGGTCCCAAGATTTGCATCTAATGAAAACAATGGAATTTTCGAAATATTTATTCCTAATACACTATTTCATAACGCAATCGTCACAGTCTTCTCGTACGTCTGGGTTCTGAGATAAAAGCTTTCATATGTCATAGTTCGTGAACTTATAGGAAATATTAAGTAACTCGTAGAAGAACTATATCACTCACAAGTTGAGACTTTTTGAGAGTTGTACTTACTTATATAAAATGACTATAGATCGCTGAAGTAAATCGCAATGGACAGGCCACAGAGCTCTCGTTGGACTGATGAACGCTGGGGAAGAAAGGTTGTAGTGTGGCGACCATGTACCGGACGACACAGCGTAGGGCGGCCCCCGACAAGGTGGGCGGCAGGGGGCTATTGGATGCAAGCGACTCAGGATCGCACGATGTGGCGTTCTATGTAGGAGGCCTATGTCCAACAGTGGACGGAAAAAGGCTGATGGATGGATGGATATAAAATGAAACAATTCGCTACGTCCTACTTGTATAATTTGGAATCTCCTTTTTTTGAAAATTAGCATGCCCTTTTTTAGTTGTGTGTACCAATTTAGGTAGAGCGGTTAAGAACGATAGACAACAAACACAACCGTAACAGCACTTTTTAAAAAGTCCACGTTACCGGGCGCTGTCACAGCAAAATTTTAGTTAGCTCTCCACCAAATTCGCATGTCATGTTTTGCTTCCTTGATTTTCTTTTCAGATTTGACTTATGTACCTATATAATTTTTTGTAATATTCCTAGGTATATTTTTATACATTTAAAATGTAGACATTTCAGCAAAAGATTATGTACAAAAAACTTGTAGTTATTATAATATCAATTCAATATTATTGTACCTACAACAAAATTTTATTACAGACATTTATAAGAGCTTGTCCAGAAAGGGCGAATTTGCCGCGATTCTCTTGCGACCGTTGCATCCACAAGGTGCGTACCAACGCGCGAGCATTTGGGTAGGAATTCAGTACTAGCTTTAGAATTCGCTCTAGAGTTCGCGCGTTAACTGGACGCAACAAGGCGTCCTTAGTATCTCGTCTGGCGTAGTGCACGCGATTTACGCGCGTATTTTGAATTCGCGCGATGCTTGTGGACGCGGTGTATTTATGTCTAGTACCTTGACAATATGAATTCGCGCGATACGATTCGCGACGAATTCGCCCCTTCTGGACAAGGTCTAAGTTAACTAGCTGACCCGGCAAACGTTGTTTTGCCATACAAATGTCAGGGTAGACAAATAATTTGCAATAAAATAATATTGCGACTATAAATTGAAATTTAAGCTATCCTATCTTTCAAGTTGGGTCAAATTGCACATAGCGTGCCAATTTAATTTAAAATCGGTTAAGTAGTTTAGGAATCCATCGCGGACAAACATCCTGACAGGAGATTTATATATATAAAGATTAAAAAGAGTACAAAAGTTGGTCTTGTCACTATCTTTTTCCGTGTTCTGGTAACACAAGCAAATAAGCTCGGAACTAATATTTAAGAAAAAACAAGATCCGACGCGAGGCATCGTACACAAATATCTTACTGGTACAAAATATAATCTACGGCTGATTCATACACAGGTGAAATTCGATACAATAATTGAGCATTTAAAAAAAGTTTATCCGACTTCATTTGCCATACTTATATGAGGCTGGTTTCAAATCTACAATTTGCACACTAGAGTACAATACATTAATTGGACTAGATAACTGTGGTATCTACACAGAAAACACGAATAGCGTAATGAAATTTATTGTGAAGAATTATGAAATACTGAATTGAACAATACTTGTGATACACTGGGTAATGTAAAGTTTTCCATTCTCAAACAATTTGTATTTATATTGTATTTGCTTGTTACATAGAAAACATCAGCTACTTGAAACTTAACTTTAAGTTATTTGTTGTCTATGCTTCAATATTGTGAATTATTAACTATTCTGTGTCCAATCTAATGATTTTAAGATTATCTTTATTACTCCTGATTAAAATTCAGCTTAAGCTCAATTACAGAACCATCAAACCCAGTTTAGAACCCATCAAATCTACAGTTCTACTAGTTTCTAGTAGAACTGTAGATTTGATGGGTACTTGTAACCACTTTTTGTAAATTTCAGCTATTTGGTGGCTTAAAGAGTAAAGTGCTTTCGCGATGATGATGGTGAACAAAGCATCTTTCTTGACACTAATTAATTACATACCCGTTTTATGTAATAGTCTAAAACTAACAATAATATGCTTAAACAAAACTACTTTTTACGGATTTAGATGGGTATATTTGTTTTAAATTTTGGCCCGACGTTTCGGAGACTTTGCAGTCACCATGGTCAATGAATGTGGGTAAACCCTGTAATACCTGATCGTAGAAGACACATTACAGCTCAGTCTCACCCGTGACCATGGTGACTGCAAAGTCTCCGAAACATCGGGCCAAAATTTAAAACAAATACGAGTATACCTAGTAGTAAGTAATAAGTAGTTTTATTTAAACAAATGAGTCGCGCAAGTGTTAGAAAATAATAAAATGCTTTTTAAGTATAATAAGATAGTTAATAGTCTGTGTCTTTTGACCCCCAAATCACGCATATTGCAGAACAAATATTCAACTTTTGTCATAATATTCTAGTTAAACGAACGTCACAATTCCTTTTTGGTTTTGAAAGGTACAAAAAAGCGCACGTAATCATGTCCCTTTTCCGATGACACATTGAGCTGCATTTTCAATTCTTTCCACTGAGGCGAATAACTAGCATGCAAAGGTTAGCAAGGTAAAACAACTAAAATGGGCGCTACCGCTATTGTAATTGAAGCAAAACTACACGTGTTTGTTAGGGTCATTCAAAATTTCATCTTATCCACAGTAACTCAAAGTTCGAGTTTGTGGAAAGGCTCAATTAAGGCAATTTGGACCGACGACGGTAACGTAGATGTCTGCAGCACTAGGCTATGGGAGTAGTGCCAATTAACTGAGAGTAAAATAAGCAAATGTCAAAGGAAATTTTCAGGATTAACTTTACGCCTTTGCCAAGTTAGTATTTTGCCGTTTTTGTGTAAAAGTAAGACACATGAGATATCATTTCTCCAGACCATGCGTGTCGTCATAGGGCTTATTTTCGAGTTTTCCGGCTCTCACAGAGGGTGTTATCTATGTACAATGCCTTAGCTGGCTTTAGCAGTACCCTAGGTCGGAAGAAGGGTGATGAGTGTGGTGACACTGACACTTGTATTCTTAATGCGTCGCAATAGGCACAACCTTAAGTTAAGATTGAGATAGATCCGTGTCAATCTTAATCTTAACCTTAAATTTTATTGTGCCTAATGTATGCCCGTGGTTCTAAAAGACATTAATGTCGTATACATGACAATACATACACATATGACGTCTTCTCATGTTTATCAGCATTATTCACATACGTTTAAAACGGTAACTCATGCAGAAAAAATATCCCACTAAAATGAATATTATTCTGAGCACAAACATACTTCGTGAATGCTAACTAGGTGAATAATTTCCGAAATTATTATGTTGTTATTGTAGCCAGCTTCGTTGTCCCAGTAATGCGTGTTTATTTTCACTGATATTTATTTTGTTACTTTGTTCGTTTATTTTAAAGTAGGAATATTTAAACATTGTTTTTATATTTTATCATGCTGGTTTCGTCAAAAGCGGTTAAAAATAGCAGGTATTTAAAATAAAAAAAAACCGCATAAAGATACATTGCATAATTTTAAAGATTTAAGCTCACATACATACAAAAATCTCAATTTTGTATTATGATAAGTATAAATATTTTATAATAAATAATTGTCCTGCGCGGGAAACGACTTTGCCAATGGCAGTCCTTATCATGAATCACTAAATAGAAGGTCCGTCTAATTCATCGTCATATCATAGTGATTATTGATTAGTTTAATCAATAATCACTATGATACATTTTTCAAAGTCTTCAAACGAAACTAGTAATGGAATGCAATCAAAGTTTCTGAAGTTGAAATAGCCTTCAATGATCGAAGTTCAATTATTTAATGCCGGACATCGTGATCGCATTATTTAGCTGTCTATTCGATGTCGATTGGTGCTATTAGTTGGGAATATTGAGTTCAAAATATTAATTAGATGTGGGTTAAAAAAGATATTGTTATTCAGGTTATTTCACTGAGTAATTTTCTTTTTAGACGCATTTATATAAATTAGTGATCCGTTTTAAGTGAAACAAAGACACAGTTATTTGTTATGGTCTATACACAATGAAATTATTTTCTAATTGAAACTACAGCCTACTGTATGATGAGCAGAGGTCGGAATTAGGTAGAGTTATCTATGTACTTGCATCGAAATGTTGAATTGCATCAAATTTCTATTTAAAAAATCACGGGATTTTTTTCTGCTCTTTAAAATTAATCTCGGGATTTGAGGTATATCCACTTTATTATTTCGCTGTATGAAAACAGTGTAAGTACATGAATAACTCTACCAAATTCCGACCTCTCATGATGAGGCTTGCAAAATGCTTTATAGCTTTTTTATAAAATTCCCGGAGTAGCAAATTCAAACGTTAATGAACATCTTTCAGCACAAATAAAACTGTAATTTACAGATTCTGATGCGTTATCTTGATTTAAATTAATTCCGACGTTTCGAAGACCTTTGATGCACTAAGGTGGAGAATATGGGACTGAACTGATCTTGTGTAGTTATAAGTGGAAATTTTGAAACACATTTAAACCTAAATAAACGAGAAAGATGACCTGGAGACGGAAGGTCCTCAAGTGGCGACCACGCACCGGACGATGCACCGTGGGGCGGCCCCCAACAAGGTGGACTGATGATATCGTCAAATATGCCGGGGGCCGCTGGGTGCACTTAGCGCAGGACCGCGCGTTTTGGCGTTCTATGTGGGAAGCCTATGTCCAGCAGAGGACGGAGAAAGGTTGATGGATGGATGAAACGAGAAAGAATCCGTAAAATTTGAAGATTATGTATTGTATATATGTTTAAATTGATCTCTATATAATGTGAAATCGGAATACATTGTTAAGATAACAAACATTCCTAGAATCCTATATGCATAATGATCAATAACATATATGGCTTACTTTGATATCCGATATCCGTTAGCTAACAAAGGGGATTGGGATTACAAACGAGCCTCTAAAACACTGACGCTGTCAAACGAGATACAACGGAAATAGTCTGCAACGAAGCTCATAGTTTTAGTGACGTCACACGGTATTGCATAGTATGTTGTTTCTATACAGTGTAGGTATTATATTATGTATTAAAAGTACTTCCTTCATAAAGCATTAAAAATTAAAAAAAAAATATAATAAATAAATATTTATGGACATTTCACACAACGTCCTTTGATCCCAAACTAAGGTTTTTTCCTTTTGTTATGGGTACCAGAATACAGAATTAGATACCTACTACACATAACAACAGTCTTTTGTAATGCTCACAATACATGAAAACCCTCCACGTCGAGTAGGTTTCTGGCAAGTTGGGTTGGCATAGGGTCTAGGTTCCCGTTTTCCGTCTCTCACAGTTGATGTTCACTGATAATAATTTTATTACCCCTTGGCTTGACATCACCCTCGAGATAATGCGGTGGTAACAATTGTATTGTGAATTCTATGAATGATACTAGAAGAGTTTAAAAGTACTAAAACTAGTATTATACAGATATCAAATGAAAGTAGAGGATCAAGTTTAAAATTCTTCATCCCTCGCTGAGGATATTCTTTATATGTTTTGATTTATTTATTAGCAGATGCATGCAGCTGTGTGGTAGTAAATATTCCCTGGTTTCATACATACATAAATATAATATTTCATATTCTATCGTACACAGAACAAAATATAAAAAAACGAAATGAATATTTTTCAATTCACATCGACAAGTTACCAAGCAACCTAGGTCCCAATCCAATTCCAACATCCACAACAGAAATTGCTTATACAATACAACGACACCTATTCTTTAGATATTTTTTGTGCTAAACTTTAGGTAAGAAGAATAAGGAGTAGCTTTTATATTAATAAACGTTATTTTCATTTGATTGAGAAAAAAGACTAGTCAATTCCTTTGAGATCTTAGAATAAATGACCAAATTGTGGTTATTATTTGGATAGAACACTGCCTCGCCTCGAAAAGCGGCAGGGCGCGCTCTGAAGAGGTTGGCAACAGTCGGTCGGAGAGGTGGAGTCTAATGGGAAAGAAACCGACGGAATATCCGGGCAGACTTGCTATTAACGCCGAGCCTCTTGAGATGTTGTAAGAGGCTCTGTGGGAACAAACCATTCACGGGAACAGCTATCGGGATTATTTCTGTGGATACGTAGGTTCGTCTGCGGTTACGTAGCTAGATTCGCACGAGCACGAGAGGAAGGAATCTATTTACTCCTTTTTTGCAAAACCCCATGCAGCCGGCGTATTATGAGCTTTTTTAAAATCATTCACGTTCCAGGCAGACCGTAAACTGCATTGCTAAATTAGGTGTTATGGCAAAAATAAAACTTTTAGTTGAAAATTTTTAGTTAGTACTTTAACTTTTAGTTGTACCTTCTCCTTAAACATATTAATGTATGACTGGTTTAGCGAACTGACTGACTAATAATTTGTTCATAATACGAATTTGCCAGACAGTTCCATTCACGGCGTAAACTGCCTGAAAATAAAAGCTAATAATACGGCCACTGTAGTCCAATGGGAAAATCTCGATAGATAGTTCATTCCACAATTTTATTGTACGTGGGGTAAAATTTCGTCATTTCTTTGTGTCTATTGATCAATTAGCCATTCCATGTGTCTTTCTCTTTATCTCTCCAGCCCATTAACGTCCCACTGCTGGGCACGGGCCTCCTCTACTTTGGGAGGGCTTACGGTCTACTATGCGGTGCTGACTATTTCTGTCACTCACAGTTAATGTTAACTGCTTATAATATCTATTCCGTATTGAAATTTTCGTGAGTTTGAGTCATATTAGAAATATTATATTACCTGGGTATAAACCTGGGTCGACATCATCGATCCCATAACAGTGAGTGTTAGCCGGTAATATAATATTTCTAATATCTATTCCTTAGTTGGCTCATAAACTAAAAGAAAAAAAAAATCGTATACTATTTAAGCAAAGCACTTATAAACACATTCTTTGAGATGCACTTTTCTGCACAAATACATAAGTTCAAAGAAAAAATATTATACTGTTTTAATACTAAAGTAGTCATTAACTTTTTAGAAAATACTAGCTGACCCGGCAAATGTCAGGGGTGGACAACCCTTAGCATTCAGGGGGATGAAAAATAGATGTTGTCTGATTCTCAGACCTAACGGATATGTACACAAAATTTCACGAAAATCGGTCGGGCCGTTTCGGAGGAGTATATTTACATACACCGTGACAGGAGAATTTTATATATTAGACAAAGCAGCTGTGAAAGTAATCTCTGTGTTTTATTTTAAATACTGTTATTAATAAAATAACAGAAAAGCTCCTGCACACAGTTTTACCACATAGATCGTCAATGGCTACATCACTTACTCGGATTGAAGCCACATAAATATCTATGTGTGCGTGAAATATGTACTATGTATGTTTCTGATACAGGCTATACGACATATGATACGTTGTTAGTCTATGAAGTATGATTTAGCCAGCTTTTTTTAGCCAATTAACGCATCCGTTTCCTACAATTATTTTTGTATATATTTGTGCCTTTCCGGTAACCGTTGTCTTATCATAGCTTCCATCTGTCTTACCTAGCGATTAGAATAACCGCACTTGGATTGACAGAAGGACAGCGTAGGCTTAAGGATCATTTTGTCTACCCTTTGAGCACAGTAGAATAAAATAGAATAGAATACTCTTTATTGCTCACCATAAAGTTATACAGGAGTTTAAGGATTACAAGAAGATAGTAAGTACAATAGGCGGTCTTATCGCAGTTTGCGATCTCTTCCAGACAACCTTTGGGTGGATACGATACAGTACCCTAAAACGAAAAAAAAAATTGATCAACACACTTAAAAATATAGAATTAACCTCTATATAATTAGTTTCTAACTACTATTTCTAAAATAATTGCATCTATATTAATATTATAAAGCTGAAGGGTTTGTTTGTTTAACTTTATTTCGCGCTAATCTCAGATTTCTCATCAGATTAGACAAATTCTTTCAGTGTTGGACAGTTAATCTATCAAGGAGTGCTATTAGTTATAAAACATCACGCTGCAACCAACAGGAGCTAAGCATAAGTGAATAAATTAGCAAAATCTACTTAGTTCTAAAACTAAAAAACACGCTTCCAAATCCTGAATATTTTTTTTAATTATATATACTTAATATGTGTGCAAAGTTTCAGATCGATGCGGCTGCTGTAATTGTGTGAAAATAACTTACAAAGCTTCCGTTACATAGATTAATACATTGATAGATACGTTCCGAACTAATATAAGCGTGTTAAAAACAAGGAAAATTGTCTAAATTCCACGCGTACGACGTCGCGGGCAGCAGCTAGTATAATATAAATAATTGGTCAAGTGCGAGTCGGACTCGCGCACGAAGGGTTCCGTACCATTATCTATGCAACATAAGGCAACGTTATTAGTATCGAGCAAGAAACGGTAAAAAAATCATGTTTGTTGTATGGGAGCCCCCCTTAAATATTTATTTTATTTTATTTTTAGTATTTGTTGTTATAGCGGCAATAGAAATACATCATCTGTGAAAATTTCAACTGTCTAGCTATCACCGTTCTTGAGATACTGGGTACGGAACCCTAAAAATCATGTTTGTTGTATGGGAGCCCCCCTTAAATATTTATTTTATTTTATTTTTAGTATTTGTTGTTATAGCGGCAATAGAAATACATCATCTGTGAAAATTTCAACTGTCTAGCTATCACCGTTCTTGAGATACTGGGTACGGAACCCTAAAAATCATGTTTGTTGTATGGGAGCCCCCCTTAAATATTTATTTTATTTTATTTTTAGTATTTGTTGTTATAGCGGCAATAGAAATACATCATCTGTGAAAATTTCAACTCTCTAGCTATCACCGTTCTTGAGATACAGCCTGGTGACAGACGGACGGACGGACGGACGGACGGACGGACGGACGGACGGACGGACGGACGGACGGACGGACAGCGAAGTCTCAGTAATAGGGTCCCGTTTTTACCCTTTGGGTACGGAACCCTAAAAATTAAGTATACAATTCTATAATGAAAGTAGCCACTTATTCGCTTTAAATTACAGTCTTTTCCCCAACTGTCAATGTGGTTATTACTATCTACCTCTATTAAAAAGTCTATAAAGTATCAATTGTTTTAATCGGTATAATCGATAGAATCGCGTGCCGTAAATTAATATAACTTTTCTAACTAGCAATTATGCCGGAAATGTTAAACTTTAGTATTAGAGTAGAAGCATAATTAGTTTTTTATTTTTCTATTCTTGTTACGATAAAGAATGTTCATTATTTAAGTGAAGGTTTTTTAAAAATTAAAGTTTACATATTTACTTTGTATGACGAAGTATTTTTTATTTTAAATAAGACTTGGTCGCTTTGCAACTATACCGCCCTGTCAGAACATATCAAGAGCGAGGTGAACTCGCACACTTAGGGTTTCGTACCTACTAAACATATAAACATAAGTAACTGCATTCAAATAATCATTTAATTAAGCTCAAAACAACTCACCAACTTAATTTTGTAGTTGAAATATAGCGAATCGCCTACATTTCAGGTACTTCATAAGTTGGTATTAGTATAAACACTTTTTTACTTGTGATGTGATGACAAATTATAAATTTTTGGATTTTTCCCTACATCAGCACTATATAGACTTGATCTATGCCAAATTTCAAGGCTCTAGGGCAACGGGAAGTAACCTGTGAATTTTGATTCCCTAGCATAAGTCGAAAAATTCTTAAAAATGGTCGTAATTCGGTTATATCTTTTAAATGCGTAGAGGTGAAAGGTTGACTGTATTTTTTGCAGCAAGGGACCGCATAGATATACATATCGTATGAGTTTCAAGTTGATACCTTCAGCCGTTGCTGAGTAAAACAAGTTTGACAGACGGACAGACAGACAGACAGACACCGGAGTGATCCTATAAGTGTTTGTACGAAACCCTAAAAATCAATATTATTATAATTACATTCAACAAAAAAGGAAAATAAATAGGATTTTAGCACACAGTTTGCTAAACGACACAAAATTTTGGCTTTGTCACATTAGGTGTCGGTAAGAATAGCATTACCACGACCAATATCCATTCTGTTCAAGCACCGAAATGCATATTTCGATACACCCTGTTCTTCCCCCACAAGAACACTCCCACAAGATGTGGTCTATGTCCTCAATTATGCCACAAACTTCAAAATTGGGAGATGTAGTTTTACCCATAAGAAAAGTCAACTTTTTCGATGCAATATGACCAGAGCTCAGTCTAAGGCCAGTCACTAATGTATGACGAAGTTATTGATCCAAAAACTTGTAACTAAAAAGCAGGTTGTTGTTAGCTGTAGGTATATGTTGCACGTTCTCTTTAAAAATATTTCCTAACATATATGTACATTTCTCGTAACATAGGCAACTAATGATAAATATCTAGATTTATCTTTAGTATATAAAAAAAAAAAATATGGTGGTAAAAGTGATTACGATGATTAGTGAGTGAAAGTGAAAAGTGACCTTATTACGGTCGTGCTTTTCAGTAATCAAATTAGGCCACCGCAATAAGCTCAGTTGGCAGAGCTACGGAACGGTATTCCGAGTACGTGGGTTCAAGTCCCGCTTGCGGTAATCACTTTTTCCACCATAATTTAATTTATTAAGTAAAAGAATAGCATGTCAATTGCAAAATTAATAAATTGAATAATTTTTTTTTTATAAGTTCTATTCGGTCGCCTATACCTACTAGTAGGATTTCTACCAAGTATAACCCACTTTTGAAAGAGACAGAAACACAAAAATAGGCATCAATAAGCTCACAAATAAACTCTGCAGCACATATTGTATATAGTCAAACCATAACTGATTCTTTTATAATTATTTGGAAAGCTATTTGTTATTTATTATCGACAAACACAGGTGCAAAACATAAATAAGGTCGTGGTTTTAAATTGAAAAAGTTTTTACTTATTTATTGGCAGTATTCTTATGATGTCCTAAATGTACTTCATCTGTTTTAGGGTCCTGTACGCAAGGGAAATAATCCTTATCCAAAGAATCTATTACTGAGACTTTTCTGTACATCTTTTACCAGGCTGTGTCTCACGAACGGTGATAATTAAAGAGCTGAAAATTTTACAAATGATGTATTTTTGTGGTATCTATAACAATAAATACTAAAAACCAGAATACAATAAATATTTAAGGTAGCTCCCATGCAACAAATCGTTTTTATTTTATTATGATAAAACGATAGTGAATACCTATACTAATACTAGCTGACCCGGCAAAACGTTGTTTTGCCATACAAATGTCAGTAGGGGGCAGAAGTTTGAAAAATAGATGTCCGATTATCAAAACTACTGAATATGCATGTAGAAGCTGAAGAGTTTGGTTGTTAGTTTGAACGCGCTAATTTCAGGAACCACTTGTCCAATTTAAAAGTTCTTTCAGTTTTAGATATTACTTTTATCGAGGAAGGCTACAGGCTATATAACAACATGCTGCGACTGCGCTGGTTTTCTTTAACATAAATAATAATATTTATTTTTTATTTATTTTATTTAAAACTTTTTTGCACAAACAAAATAGTGTACGATGGCGGGCTTAATGCCAATGGCATTCTCTAACAGCCAACCAACAGTGGTGCAGATATAATATGAGACAGCTGCTAATTTATCACTGAAAGGTGAAGTTTTTAAATTACCTACACTAATAACATTAATACTTAAACTATAATAAATAAATATAATCTACATGCATATACAGATAATATAAACATACTTAGTTATCATGCATATACTACATACATAATATACCTACATATATGTATAACCATAAAAAGTGTAAAATTTAAATAATAATATACAGTTGTAAACTATAAACAAATTTTGTTTATCCCTAAACAATATTAAAACTGGCAACACCTAATTGTAGCAGTATAGTAACACTAAAGATAATTAATTTTGATTCCGTAACTTCCTTTTGTCTTGGTTGGAACTGTTGTTAATTAAAATTTAATTAGGTCTACGTTTTACCAAACTGCTTTTGATTTTCACTACTCAATATTAGCTTTGCATATCTTATACTAGCTGTTGCCCGCGACTCCGTACGCGGGGAATTTAGAAAATGTTCCCCGTTTTTGCAATATTTTTTCACTGATGCTTAGCTCGTCTTAGTCGTAGCGTGATGTTGTATAGAAGTCATGTTAAAATAGTTAATAACGAGTAAATAGTTATAGCTATATTCTACAGAACAATAATAGTAATTACACAAGTTGCAGCAATTTGAGTTGATTCGAAGTCATGGTAGTGGAAAATGTGCACCGCAATTATTGCCACCATTGTTCCGAGATCGTTTCAACTACCATCAAATAAGCAACAAAACAGTAGTTTCACTGATAAATATTGGTAAAATAATTTTAATCTATACTAGTATTTGACTGCTTCGTGGTCTAGTGGTGAACCACTAGACCACGAAGCCAGTCACGGACTTCCATACACGAGGTCGCGGGTTCGATTCCCGCTCGGGACAATCATTTGTGTGATGTTTCTAATTGTCATAAAAATGTTTGTACTGCGTCTGGGTGTGTTCTATGTATTACTTTAAGTATGTATTTACAAAAGAAAAGTAGTATATGTATTACATCTGTATTCTGGTACCCATAACACAAGCATAGAAATAAAGCTTACTTTGGGACGAGGACGTTGTGTGAAATGTCCAAAAAAAAAAGTATCTAAGTTAGTTCTTAATGGTTTAATAGTTAAATAAGTAATGATATAACGGTTAGAGTACTGTGGAGCTGGCATGGTTTGGTTAGGAAGATAAGTCTTTAAGCGTATATGTATCTTTACTTCGTATATACGTCCCTATGTGATCTTATGTCTTCCTAACTACACAACGGATTTTGAAATGGTAATTTTAATAAATAGAATGTATCAAGAGGATGGTTCTGTTGTATACTTAGGTTTAGTGCATATCGTGGGAACAGGAACTCAATAACTATAAACACGCGTGAAACCGTGGGCACACCGTGTAGTACCTATAAATTCATAATATCATCATCAGTATTATCACACCCATAGTAAAATACTTTAAGGATTAAGTCCGATTTAAACTTCTGCCATATTTGTTATTATGTTGTTAGGAAGATAGAAAAAGATATTCTATGGACACGAGTGTTTCCCTATCACTGAGTTTTAGAGAAAGGGTGAAAAAGAGCCTTCATTGAAAAGAAGTAACTACCTCAAAGAGATTTTGCAAAATTATGGATGAATGGGCACTGTTTTGCGCCATCTATACATTGAACTTATTACACGATAGTATGTTTTATTATGTACTTTAACTGCTTTAAAAACTGAAAAATTACCAGGTGTGTTATTTAAATAAATATAATCATACGTCGTAAACAAGCTTTTATATACTAATGGTCTTATTCATAATGACTTATCGGAGGTTTAAACGGAGATTTTATCGGAGAGATAATAAACGTTTTAGCGTAAAAAGACTTATAAGAATAACAAGTTTTGACAATTTTCGCGAATCGATTTTAGCGAACTTTTAAACCTCCGATGAGTCATTATGAATAAGACCATTACTATAATAGGCATTTTCACAGCACAAAACTCTTTGTAAATATTATCACATTAGTTAAAAAAGAAACATTTGTCAAAAGCTTTATGTCACGTTCTTTATCCGACGAAGTTTAGTCAAATGAATACACTATTTAGTAAAATATGATAAAAAGTACGCAACTCTGCGTCTGCTTCCGGACTTTTATTTTGGCTTGATTAAACTCATCTACATTTTGCGGTTGAATGCATGAACGGCATATTTCTGGTTTGAAAATAAAATATAGAAGCACATTCGATAATTTTCAAATGACATAAAATTTAAGTCGCATATTTACATTTATTTATTACTTTGTAGTAACGTATTTACGTAGTACAAAATTTCCGTGTGGTGACGCATTAAGAATACAAGTGTCACCACCCCATCTCCTCCCAAGGGTGCTGTAAAAGTTAGCTAAGGGATATTGCACACAGATAACATCCTCTGTGAGAGACGGAAAACTCGAAACTAACCCCTGTTCCAACACGCCTGGTCAGCACGGCACAGTAGACCATAATCCCTCCCAAGGTGGAGGAGGCCCGTGCCCAACAGTGGGACGCATATGGGCTGGAGAGAGAGAGAGAGAGAGTGTAACGTATTTTGTTGTATAATTAATGTATTGTCCGTGTGGTGATATTAAGAATACAAGTGCTACCGCCCCATTTTCTTTTCAAGTTGCTATAGACGGAAAACTCGAAAATAAAGCCTATACCAACACGCTTGGTCAGCGTGGCATAGTAGAGGAGGCCCGTGCCCAACGTTAATGGGCTGGAAAAAGAGAGCGAGAGAATAATGTATTATTGTGCGTGTGGTGACGGTTTAAGAATACAACTGTCACCAGCCCATTTTACCCCAAGTTCCCGTAAAAGCCAGATTTATAAAAGGTACATATCCATTCAAGATCAGTAAAGTAAATCAGTAAATCCTTTATATATATTTATTCTAAATTTTTGCCCGAAGTTTCTCAGACTTTACAGTCACCATGGTCACGGGTGTAATTGAGTTGTGTCCTCTACGATCATTTGAGGTCCGAAAAAAGTGGTTTTATTTAAATGTTAGTTGTCGCGCAAATGTTAGGGAATATTGGTGAAATAATAATCAAAATATTATTGAGTAGTTATTAAGTCGATATTGCCTTACTAGTATCGAGTTATAACTTTCCACAAGTAGTGTAAATTAATATAGGTACTAAATAAACTATTGTTATTAGGTAAGTTCGAAGGAGGTTGATGGGTTTCGTTTAATATACTTCAACTATAAGATATTGTTTAGATAAAAACGATTTCATAAGCTTATATTACATAAAGAGGAAACTCATTATGTATTATTTATGCACTTATGGTCTATGTTATATACTATGTTATATATACGTTTATTAGCTGTGGTCCGCAATCTCGTACCCGAAAAGTTTAGGAACCAAATCTTAACAAATTATACACAAAAGGTATCCTCTTGAACTGCTGTATCTTTTAAAAGAAACAAGAAATAAAACGTAAAACTGCTCTAATTTTTAAAAGAAACAAAATACCTAAAATCCTTTCCGTAATTTTGAAGATTTATGTATTAAAAATTATGGAACGGATTTTGGTGCTCACGTAGGGATATAAATACAATAATAACGACTTAATTCGATAATAAGTAAAGAAAGTTGACCACTGCCCGGCAGATTTACTTGCGTACTTACCATAAGATCCTCTTTTATAAGCTGGGTATTAAAATAGATTTTTTCCTTACACAAAATTTTACAAGAATCAATTACGTCGTTTTGCTATAAGAAATAAATCCCATAAAATATTCTGTCTAATTTTTATAGCGCGTAATACCTATACAAATAAACACTCATTAAAATGTCGCATTAGGTGTAGAATTTCTGGAATTGCTGTCGCAGTTACAGCATTTGAACATATTAATGTATGTTTGCGTCCGCTAAAAGCACGGCCATCCATTGCTTACGTCTATATGCCTGTAATACATATATTTGTGTAAACAATATGTTTGTATCTATACACTAAAATGGACCTTCCATCATTTTCACGCACGTCGCGTCGCCGAGGGACACACTCACTCAGCTGGTGACAGCCGTTAGATTTAGTAGTATTATATTTCGTGTTTTATGATATCTGTTTCGTAATTATGGAATTTGTTTTCCTCTTATTATTCGCTGTATATTTAGTATGATATAGGTGGAAGTAATAATTATAAACGAAATATTTAAATCTAAACACAAAATAGCCCAAAAATTTTCATGACGATTATCCGGCTCGAAGGACCATCACTTCGAGCTAAAATAGTAAGTTGGTGATGCATTCCCCATAATAAATTTACAAATATATAATGAAATTAATATTCTTAGTCTAGTTTAATGAAAAGCCGTTGTTTGACGATGGAGTATTAACGTGGTACCTCGTTCATAGCATGGTAGCAACTGCTGCAATGGTATATTTGTAGTTAGGACAGTGAACATTAGTACTATACGAAGTACGATTAACTTACTAGCGTTGGGTAGGGTTATCTATCTTATCTTAAAAATGATAAAATTATGTTACCACTTAAACATTATTGGCCCTTTAACAATAAAAAATGGCAATATTATAATAATATTAATTGACAAAATAATCACAAAATACCCTAAGAAATAATGCGTGAAATGCAAAAAGCAAATTTTAATGGTCATTTCTTAAAATGTTACTTTTTATATATCTGTTTATTCATAACTTTAAAGCGTTAAGAGGTTGCAAAGAAATCCTCTTAACTTTTTGAAAAATTTGAATATACAAAAAATAAAAAAGATTATGTCTGGGCTATCATGGAACCTTTAAATAAATAACTGAAAACTTTTTCAATTTCACCCCACGATTCGTAAATTGTGTTTTGCGTTTGAGTAAATCGAAAAATGAATAACGAATTTGGGCTTTTATTATAATCAAGGTGACGAAATTGATTTTACGTGTAGAGGACACAATTTGTGTCGAGAACTTAATGAATAATATTTATTTGCGGCATTTTGTTGATTTGGCTGGGAAACAGGTTTCTGTGCCGAAAATCTACGGAAATTGTATAGTTTTCAAATTTTTAGGGTTTCGTACAAACCCTTATAGGATCACTCTGGTGTCCGTCTGACAAACTTTTTTTACTCAGCAACGGCTGAAGGTATCAACTTGAAACTCATACCAAATGTAGATACGCGGTCCCTTACTGCAAAAAATATAATCAACCTTTTACCTCTACGCATTTAAAAGATATAACCGAATTACGACCATTTTTAAGAATTTTCGACTTATGCTAAGGAATCAAAATTCACAGGTTACTTCCCGTTGCCCTAGAGCCTTGAAATTTGGCATAGATCAAGTCTATATAGTGCTGATATAGGAAAAAATCCAAAAACTTATAATTTGTCATTACATCACAAGAAAAAAGTGTTTATACTAATACCAACTTATGAAGTAGCTGAATTGTAAGCGATTGCCTATATTTCAACAAAATTAAGTTGGTGAGTTGTTTTGAATTTAATTAACTGATTATTTGAATGCAGTTACTTATGTTTATATGTCTAGTAGGTACGAAACCGTAAGGGTGCGAGTTTGCCTCGCTCTTGACAGGTTTTTTTATTTTTTTGTAGTCACTGTTTTATCTAAAATAGTCTAAAACGCAACCTGCGATTTCATTTTATGCTTACAATATTTTTTCTGCAGTTAAATGTAGCTATTTGATATATTGAAGATAGGAAGGTTCCTATACAAATCTCTTCCTATTAAAAATGCAAAAATATGTTTGTATGTGCGTTTGTTACTCATTCACGCAAAGACTTCTAAATGGAGCACTCGTAATATATCCAAATTACAGTAAATATACTAACAAGAAGATCTGTAAAATTACATATTAAGTATTACAAATAGACCGTCAGTGAAACATGCAAATGAGAGTCGCAATCAGGCTCGTTTTTGTGTCACTCACGGGTATTACTATGAACTTCGCTTCACAGAAAATTAACTCTAAATATTCTGTTAAATGTCCTTAATTAACTTTATATTTTAAAGGATTTCTTACTTTACTAGTTTAAAATGATTTGATTAGCTTATCATGTGAATTAGAAGTAGTGTATTGAATTATAAATTGTCTGTCTGTATTTGCTCTTTCATGTCAAGACCAGTAAGCTGTTTGATAGAAAATCTAGTGCGAAGAGTCTTGAGAAAGGACATAGTAATTTCCAAAAAAACCCGTATTCGATGTCGAGACGTCTTCTAGATTCATAATAGTGGCTTTTAAGACCTAAAATATATGAGGCATTTTCTACTTACCTATATGGTTTGCAAAAAGTCTGAAAACAAACGTGTACTTCAGAATATAATACACTTTATTATACACCATAACAAATTAGATGTCACTTATTTAACGAAATTATAAGAAATCATGTACAATTGGCGGTCTTATCGCATATTGTGATCTCTTCCATAGAACCTTTGGGTGAACTACTATACACACATAAAATATACATACATTACTTTAATTAGAACCATTCAGATAAGATTATTTCATAAAAGATTAGAGATATGAGGAAAATACTTATTTCAAAAAACTGGGAGTCTAGAAACTTATTAACAAAAATGCAAAGTAAGTGGTTTTACATATCTCAAGATTAGGTACCATTATCAGCAGACATTTTGCGGCTAACATTTACATGTATAGTGTTCATTTGGCTAAGATTACTTCTGCTTTTGTTGAAATGCTTTTCTGTGGCATACGTATACTTGAAAGGTTATGTATTAATGTTTGCAGACCGTTGGGACTCCCCAATGACGTAACAACGGATGCAGTTTCATAATGCATTCAATAAATAGAGATGAAATGCTACAACAAATTTGATTTTTGATACATATGATATTTGTATAATTAATTAACGTTAGTTATTAAGCAAAAATTGCTACTAACATAATATGGACTAGGTAAAATAAATGATTAAAAACAAATGATGTTTAGAATGAAAAGTCAACCGGTAAAGAGAGTCTTAAGGAAAGTATATGAAAGATGAAAAACAAAATGAATGCTTTTCTAGTTTGAGCAAATATATAGATTATCTGATAAAAGACTGATTAAAGTAATTTATTAATTTTTGCAATTGACTTGGTATGCTTTTACTTAATAAATTAAATTGTAGTGGAAAAAGTGATCACCGCAAGCGGGACTTGAACCCACGACCTCGGAATACCATTCCGTAGCTCTGCCAACTGAGATTATTGCGGTCGTGCTAACAGTAACCAATCTGACCACTTTTCCACTACAATTTAATTTATTAAGTAAAAGACTGATTAATCATACTTATTTAATATTTTCTTTCTTCCTTCCCAGCCCATTAACGTCCCACTATTGAACACGAGCCTCTACTTCGAGAGGGTAGTAGACTATATAAATTATAGTCTACTACGCCACGCCGAGCAGACGTGCTGGCATAGAGTTAGCTTTTGAGTTTTCTTTCCTTTACAGTAGTTGTTATGTCTTTATAACGTCCCTTAACTAGCTTTTACAGCACCTAAGGAAATGTAGTATTCCAAATCCGTTACCAGACCGCTTATGTCATTGTGATTAATCAGTAGGAAAACTAAATTGAAAATGGATAAGAATAGATACATTATTTCGATCGGCCTCCCAGAACTTAATAGCACCTTATGCGCCATGCTTACACCATATGGGATCTGGCGTGATTAAAAGTAAATAATTATAAAACGAATTATCATAATTATTTCAAGTAAATTTTGCAATAGAAACGTACTGTAAATAAAGACTAATAAATTTCGGATATAAATATTAAGTTAACCATTATCAAAGGAAATGAATTAATTTATTTCTGTTACTGGATCGCAATAAATTTATGTTACTAGCGACCACCCTTTGATGTAATCTTTGCATAATTAAGATGCTTCCAAATTTTAATTCGTCAGATTGCAAGCCAGAGATTCCTTAAGACATTTTATTTATGAAATTTTCGAGTTATTTATTTAAAGCGTTCCTCCTTTAATTCAAAGAGCTTTTGAATTCCCGAGGCGGTTTAAAAAAAACCGTAGCAGTTTTTATATGCATTAGTTAGTTTATTAATTAGTTTTAAGTAGGCAGGACGGTCGAACGGGCGGAACCCCAAAAACCCCTGTTTTATCTGTGTACGTGGTTAACTTAAGACCGCACGATACCAAATTATGCTCCATACAAAAGTATGGGTACCGCACTTCCGTTTTTTCTTCGCGAAAGTTAAACCGATTTTAATAGTTTTTGCGTTATATTATAGATAAAGAGTATATCTATGCTTCTATTACTTTCTTTTTTTCAAAACATTATAACTAAAAGAAATATGACGATCCGAAAAACCCACTTTTTTCGGATTTCTTTAGATAAAGTTGCAGCGTCTCTCACACAAATTTGGTAAAGTTTTACCATGAAAAAAAGTGATGGAAGCATAGATAAAACTTTCGCGAAAAAAAATGGAAGTACGAAACGCCTTTTTTCAAAGAATTTGTAGGTAAAATCCGCTTCATCTATATTTGTCCCTTTCAGCGCGGCGCTCGGAAATAGGGATAGCAATACCTAAGGCTAATACCTAAATGAGGAGTAAAGTACCCTCTTAAGTCTCCCATTTATCATTTTAGGTGCATTAGATGTTTTAACAACATCAGTTATAAAAAATCTATGAATAGTTGATATAGTGCACTATGAAGAACTATGTAATTTATACATAACTAGCTGACCCAAGCCATACTAAAAAAAAAAGGTTTGAAAAATAGATGTTGGCCGATTCTCAGACCTACTGAATACGCATGTAAAATTTCATAAACATCGGTCAAGACGTTTCGGGAGAGTACGGTAACTAACATTGTGACATGGAAATTTTATATATTAGAAAGAGAAGATGTAGAGACGATGTAATACCTTCATACCTGTTTGTTAATTTCTCGTACTTACAATCTCTTTAATATTTATTTATGACGTAGAATAACAAATTTTGTATACATTAATTATCACTGTGAAACGATAAATCACTGTTATGAAACTAGTTACTATGTACAGGTACACTGATACTAAAATAACCACAGGTATAACGCATGTTTCTGAGACATTCGTATTATTTTTGAAGATTCTATCATAATACATACATTAACATTTATTGTGTTCCAGAATGTTATGAATAAATTTATTTTACGATTTTGTATGTTATACTCATTTATTTTTAACAAGCTTTTTTACCTTCATTCGTATCTATGTATGTTACTATCTGTTAATCTAAGTAACGTGTTTAAACGTGATTATCTCTTGCTTAAATATGTCAGATTAATCTGAAATTATGCGTTTGGTGACGGATTAAGAATACAAGTGTCATCACCGCATTCCCACCCCAGGGAGCAATAAAAGCCTTCTAAGGGATATTGTACATAGATAACATCCTCTGTGAAATTTTTCATCTAAGCCAAGTAATAAACTGAAAAATTTATAAAAATTTTTATTATACAATGTTTTTTTTTTCTTTTTTTAATCTAACTTATAAACAATGGTTAGCTATCTTTTATTTACAGCATCTAAAGACAAAATTGAAGTTTCAAAACAACGTTATTTATTTATAATCCGTTACCAAAAAGGTCGTTTAAAGCACAAATATTTAAATACAAGATCTATTACTTGCTCGCTGTTTTATTTCTCTGGATTTTGAAGATATTTCTCAAATAAATCGGCAATATCAATGCGTATTATCTGAAGTCTGAGATAAAAGCTTTCTTATGTCACAGTTCGCGAACTTATCGGAAATATTGAGTTACAGAAGTATAGCTCTATTTCTTATAAATATATATCTCACTTAGAAAGCGTTTAATGTAATATTATAACTATTATAATACTAGTTTATTAAATTAATTTACTTGGTTTCTCTCCAGCCCTTTAACGTCACACTGTCGGGCACGGATCTTCTTCACTTTAGAAGGGATTATGGTCTACAATACCGCGCTGACCAAGCCTGATTTTCGAGGTTCCTGTCTCTTTTTTTTCCGTAAAATCTTACTAAAGTGTGATAGACGAGGTCATCAAAAGAAAAACGGGATATTTGGTTGGCCATGTTTCTTTTAGTTATTATGTTCTGAAAAAAAAGAAAGTTATATCGTGAGGCAATATCCACCAAAAACCGCTCATCGCGACTACCATATTTTTGAATGGAGTATAGTTTGATGTCGTGCCCTCTTAACAATCACGGAGTTTGAATATACGTTTCCGCATTATGATAGAGGGAAGAAAATCTGCTCTGTCTTTTTACAGTTAGTACCTACAGAATAACTGGATATGATTGATGCGAAACGTGATAAGAACCTAACTTATTTACGTCCAGTAATTTCTGAGGATATAATCTTATATCCATAATAATATCTGTCCGCGTGGCGACGGATTAACATTAAAAGTGTCACCACCCATTATCCTTCCTAGGGTGCTGTAAAGACCAGCGAAGCCGAAATATATTATTTGCTTCTAATAGAAAAAATATTCAACATAACCAAACATTGTCATGATTATTATGTTGAAATGAATTCTTATCAATGTTTCATAAAGATTATTGTACAGATATGGAATAATAGATATCCGGTATAGTAATATAACGGAAATCTGTTAATTTCCTTTAACCTTTTCTTTAGGTTAAGAAATAATCTTAATTAGGCTTACAACTTTTATTACCTTTAATCTGTACTTACTTTGTCCGTGTGGTGACAGCTTAAGAAGACGAGTGTCTCCACTTCACTTCCTACCCAGGGTGCTATAGAAGCCAGCTAAGGAATACTCGAAACTGAACCCTAAGTCAACACATCTGGTCAGCGCTGCATGGGTGGTTAATGGCCAGGGAAAAGAAAGGAAAGGATACTGATTTTGATATTGTAGGTATATGCGAAGTAGCTTTGTGAGTAATTCTTTCACGTCAAAATTACTGAAATATATACTGAAAGTAGCTCGATTAATTGAAATTATTTTTCGTATTTACAGCAACATATTTCAGAAATAACAAACTTTATTTTAGTTCACAGTAATGTCTGTGAATGGACATTAACATTTTAGGTAACTACGTTTGTTGTTTTTGTGAAAATCTTATGACCGAGCCAATGCAATGGTCGAAATTTTTATCAACATTTGTCGGTTTACGTTTGAGGATAGAGCTTGCATAAAATATTAGAGTAAATTACCTCTGTAGTAGAACCTATGGTCTTCTAATAATAAATGAGATTAGCTATCATGTCACCAAACATGTAAGTCGTGGCTTATTTTATTTTATTCGTGTAATGTAAGAGACCTGATACACGGAATTGTTGTATAGAAAATTGTAGGGAGTTGAAAACAGAATTACAAGTTGACCTTAGAAATATTGTTCTAAAAAACTTTTTTTTTAATTATGTTAAAAAGAATATCCTCTCACAATCCAGGAGTATATGAAATGCTTATGGAATATTTTCAGATTTATCAAATGTGTACCGAAAGATTTCTTAGAATTTAAAGTTTTATAATAGCCGTTTTGGAGATATCTATTTGTACATATAATAAAAATCTAAAAAGTCCATTATTGTACTATGAAGAAATTGAAAAAGAATGTAACAAGAATTCAGTGAAATGTTGGCAAATAAAAATCTTGGTATAAATATACAGGCTACAAATTATTTCAGGATAATATCTAATTCTTTCGAGAAAACCTGCTTTAAGTTATAGATATAACTACATTTTATTACAATTTTTTTTTCAACTACTATTTTTAACTACAAATTTTCAAAAATTTTTACTACTTATAAATGTAAAGATGTAAGGTCCTATACATATCTTATGTATGCTGCAAAAAAAGAAAATTGTCAAGAATAACATTGCATAATGATTTTAAACATACCAAGTATCATTGAGCAGTACCGGGAATCAGAAAAGTTTTACATTGAAGTTTCTACTATAATTGTGAACGTATTGCACTCAGAACTGAGTTCTTTGAAATAAATTAAATATTTAATATTGTTTAAATTATAACTAGCTGTGGCCCACGACTGCATAAGCCTGGAATTTGAAATCTCCTTTTGTTGTATCGCCCGTCTTCTTTTTTTCTTCCAGCACTCCTTAGTAGGAGTAGGAGCCTTTTCTCAGGCTCTGAACTGTCTGTGTCCTAAATTTCGTTTAAACTGTAGTAGTTTTAAAATATATATATCTATATGTTACCAGCTAACACTCACTTTTATAGGATCGATGATGTCGACCTAGATGACTTGACGAGATGACTCAAACTCACGAAAATTTCAATACTAAAATGTAGTAGTTTTGGTGTACACGATCGATAGACAGACAGGCAGAATTGCTTAGGCATTTATGTAAGTAAAAAAATTGTAAGGGATTTAATTTTCTATAGTCGAAACAGATTTCTTTACAGCAAGTATTGCTCTACTAAACCACTCTGATAAGGGATTTCATGAAAAATCATTTCGTGTTTTTTGTTTTATGTCTCTCACAACCAAAGGTAGAAAAAAAAATTTTGCCGCGAGTAATAAAAATAATCCTAGGTTCAATACTTAACTAATTAGCTTAATATAAACACAAAAAACGTGCTTCAAAAATCCTGAATATTTTTTATATTATTGCATTTTTATCGGTCCTGAATATGTGTGCATTTCAGATCAATAAGACTACTGCAAGTAGGTCACAATTACTTTAAAAAATTCCGTGTTAATTAGATGGTGATGTATATAATCTTAAAACAGTGCTGTTAGTGTGGTTAAAATGACACATCATGTATTATTCCATCCAATTTCATACAAAGGACATAATAATTAGCATGCAGTCTCTAGCAAAAGAAAAAACATAAAAAAGGCAACTCTCGCTCTGGATAAAACAAAAGTGCTCATGTACATTTGAAATGTATTCGACCTTATTTAGTAACGAATAAAGTTATATTACCTTTGACGCATCGGAAGAGGCAATTTAGACTCTTGTTAATGTAGATGTCTGCTGGTACAGTACGGTAGAACTAATAATGCCAATTAACTTGGAGTTAAATCATTGAAGAGCAAATATTTTGAAAGTTCAACAGAAATATGAAAAATACTATTTAAATGTTGGATTGAATTGGAGTTTTAATGCTTGTTAAAGGTAGCACGTTCGTGCCCTTTTTCCTCCCAGGGCGCTGTAAAAGATAGCTAACGGATATTACAGTGTTGCAAAGATAACATCCTATGTGAGAGTCGGAAAGCTCTGAAATAAAACCTGGCCTACTGTCAATACGTCCGGTTACTGCGACATAGTAGACTAAAAAACCTTCTCAAAGTGGAGGAGGCCTGTGTCCAACAGTGGGAAGTTAATGGCTGGAGAGAGAGAATGGTATCATTGACAAAATTTGATTTGGTCGTTAGTAATTGTTACACATTTTCCTGCATATCGAACATTGACGTACGTAGGTGAGCCTCTCCGTACCTAGGATAGGGATATTGCAATATTTATTGTACACGTAATGATAAATTTATATCCTAATCCTAATCCTAACTAATCTATAAATGCGAAAATGAGATGATGACACTATAAAAAATTTGTCGAGCTTAAGTGTCAATGTGGCGAACGAAACTATAGCGCGACTTAAAAAACAGTATAACGCCATCTATAAACTGTCTTAGTAAACTTCTGCAGTTTAATTTCTAAATTTCACGCGTACGAAGTCGCGGGCAATAGCTAGTATAATATAAATAATAATAATAAATATCGATCGATCTATCGATATTTAATTAGACAATGCCCATAAAGTTCGTCGGTTTCTCCGCCTTTCGAGGCGAGGCAGTGTTGTATCAATAAATAATAACTATTCGTGGACATTTCACTCAATGTTCTCTGGTCACAAGCTAAGCTTATATGCTTGTGTTGTGGGTACCAGAATACGAAAACCGTAGTACCAGAAAACTACTACTTTCTTTTGTAACCTACTAGATACTTATTATAATACATAGCCATCATATCAACCTATTGCAGTCCACTGCTGGACATAGGTCTAATACATAGACAACACCCACCATATAACCACCCATAGTACAAATATTTGTATGGTAATTATAAATATCACACAATTGAACCCTCGACCTTGTTAGCAGTCCGGTCAACAGTCCGTTACATGAACAACTAGACCACAGGTCCGCCATGGTATGTTATTATAAAACAAAATTTTGCATTAAAATCTAAACTATTTCTAGCTAAATTTGAATATCGAATTAGACTTTGTCATGCGGATAAATAATTGCTCAAATAAGTACGTATTATTGTGGTTTGTGTCGCTTCCGTAATACGTATTGAATTTAACATTGCAATTTAATTTACTTTTGTGTGTGGTTTGGTTGACACAATTATTTTAATGTAGACTTTATATTTTAAAGCTGTTGCCCACAACTTTGAGCTAGGGATGTCGGACACGAAAAAAAAAGTCGATGTATTGATATATCGATATTTATAAAAATATCGAAACTAGATAAATTTTTTATTTGAAAAATATCGATATATGGATATATCGGCCGAATTAAGAAACTAGCCAAATGAGAGTAGGAATCGCACACAAAGGGTTTCGTATATACCTAGTTCCTTATTCCATCATCATCATCAGTCACACCATTTTCCCATGGAGGTAGGCAGAGTCTAAAGACAGCGATCTGTTACGATGCGTATTCCGTATTACATTCGAGATACTAAAATAGGTACTCTAAAAATAAAATGGGGTGAGAAATTACCACCCCGTTCTCAACTACAAATTTAATAAAATCAGAATGTAATTTTATTTACCGCGACACAACAAACAAAATTTTTTTAAATTTTTTTTATTTAAAGCGCTCTGTCGCTTTGCGACCATTCGCCGATATACATATATTATTTAAACAATAATTTAGTGTTTAAATACAACTCTATAACCAATATTGGTAATTTAAAACGTGTAAAACAAGCAGTTTTAATTGTTATATCTTAATTCTCACAAGCCCATAAAAGAAGTATGTTTTTTTTTCTAAATTTAAGGTTAATGATCACAATCCCACACAAAATCACGTAAATCCAGTCAATTGGCAGCTTTATTACTTAGAGATAAGACGATTTATTATTAAAGGATATTTTTTATTTCTGATAAACTGTATTGTACCAGGCTGAATTAATTTTGATCTAATTTAGGAGATGATTTTTCTCTTTTATTCATAATCGCGATGAATCAATGGCGATGGCGGACTATTTGCTGAACACAATAATTCCCCTATGACGAGAATCTCGTGTGAGCCGAAGCAGACAAGAAGACCAAGTATCTGGACCTAGCGCACGAGGTTACCGACATGTGGAGGGTGGTATCGACAGAAATAAGTGCTTACCATGTATTATTTGTTAAATTAGTTGATATGGTATATACTTACTCCGGTACCTGTAACACAAGCATATAAGCTTAGCTTAGGACCAGAGGATTTTGTGAGAAATGCCATGAATATTTATTTATTAGTACAATCGTGATAACAAAATAAAAGAGTTATGCAAAATTGAGATTATAATCATATTGAAACTATGCCAGTGAAGTGAAGATAATGTTTGCTTTCTTTTCAACCTTTTACCTTTTAACAATGTTAGGATGACGTAAATAAAAGTATAACGAGATGAAGCTAAAAGGGTTTGCATCTAAAAGTCAAATGGTATCAATCGAATACTAAGTGAAAAAATAAAGTGGCACGTTTTATAAACATATAGGAGATTTTTATGAATAATTTTGTCTCTTATTATAACTCCTCCGAGTCTTATAACAAATCATTGTTGGACACGGACCATCTCCACTTTGGGAGGGTTTTGGTCTACAAATCTGCACTGTTTCGAAATTTTCGAGTATCGTCTTTCATAGGTGGGAACTGCCTGCTTATAATTAGCCCTTAGCTGGCTCTTACAGCACCGCTATCTATTCTAATATTATAGAGATGAAGAGTTTTTTAGTTTGAACACGCTAACCTCAGGAATCGCTGCAACGCTGGCCTGAATTGAAATCATCGAATTAGGCTATATAACATTACGTTGGGATCAATAGGAGTGAAGCAGTACTGAAAAATGCTACATAAAATGCTACATAAACGGGGACAGTTTACTAAATTCCACGCATACGAAGTCACGGGCAACACCTAATTTTACACTAATTCGTAAATATACAGTGCCATAATAAATAAAATAAAATCATACTAACGTCAAGTGCCATAATAAATAACGTCTGGGTGTTTTCTATGTATTATAAGTATGTATTTACGAACGAAAAGTAGTTTATGTACATATTATATCCGTATTCTGGTACCAATAAACACAAGCATAATAATAAGCTTAGCTTGGGATCAGAGGATGTTGTGTGAAATGTCCATAAATATTTATATTTATTTATTTATTATTATAATATTATCTAACACTTAACCTCTAGCATTCATTTAATAAACCACGTTTCGGTGAGTTTTTAATTAACAACTGATCACAGAAGACATTTAAAAGCTCAGTCCAATACGTGACCGTCGCTGCTGAAAAGTGTCCGAGACGTCGGGTTAGTTATAAAACAAAATATACGCTTTTAAATCCGTAAAATGTGGTTATATTTAAATAAAATAAAATCAGTGTACAACATAATACTTTACGCACGAATACATATACATACGTTATAAATTACGTATTCATAAATCGCACGTGTAACCTTTGTATTAAGTATATAATAATATAAGTACCTACATGTGCGTGTACACTGTACGGAAATCTGTTTGAGGAAGTATTTGATAAGATTTCCCTTTATTATTTGTAAATAACAATGGTCTTAAGGAAATATTATCCTTGTTTATAAATACTAATAAAGGGAACTCTGTATGTCTGTGTGTTAACTCTTTCATGCTAAAACTACTGAAATTTGGTACACAGATAATATTATTTAGAGTCTGAGTAAAGACTAAAGATATAATATCCTATGTTTGCCTATGTCCAACAGTGGACGGAGCGAGGCTGATGAATGGAGTAAAGATATAGGCTACTTTTCAGGGTTCCATTCCATACCAAAAGGTAATCCATCTATCCATCAGCCTTTCTCTGTTCACGATTGGATAGAGGCCACCGCCATAAAACGCCATAGCGCGCGGTCTTGTGCCGCTTGCATGCTCCTTTTAGTAAAAGGGGACCCTATTACTCAGAATTCGCTGTTCGTCCGTCCGTTGGTCACCAGGTGTTATCTCTGGAACAGTAATAGCTAGAAAACCTGATTTCATAGTTTATGTAGGTATATTTGTTGATGCTATAGAAACAAACGCTCATCATGATCGTTTTCCTGTCGTTATATAATATTTAGTGTAGGGATTATGACGATTATAATATTATGACAATAATGGTATGGAATTCTTGGAATGTGGGTCTAATCTCTACTTGACCGGTTTTTTAATACAAATATTCCAAACTGGCTGTTGCTCGCGCAACATACCCTTGGAATTTAGAAAAATTACCTGTTTTTTTATTTTTTTTTATTTTTTATTCACGGACATTTCACACAACGTCCTCTGGTCCCAAGCTAAGCTTATATGCTTGTGTTATGGGTACCAGAATACGGATATACTACATAAACTACTTTTCTTTTGTAAATACATACTTACTTATAATAAATAGAAAACACATTTGAAAAATTTTTCACTACCTCTTCGCTCCTATTATTAGCAGCGTGATATTATATAGCCTATAGCCTTCCTCAATAAATGTACTATCCAACACTAAAAGAATTGTTGAATTCGAACCAGTAGTTCCTGAGATGAGCGCGTTCAAACAAACAAGCTCTTCAGCTTTATAATATTAGTATATAGCAAACGTTGTTTTGCCATATTAAAAAAAAAGGTTTGAAAAATAGATGTTGGCCGATTCTCAGACCTACTGAATACGCATGTAAATTTTCATAAAAATCGGTCAAGCCGTTTCGGAGGAGTACGGTAACTAACACTGTGACACGTGAATTTTATATATAAGAAGATTATATTATATATATACTAGTTATATATATATATATATATATATATATTATAGATTCCACTATCTATTTTCTGCGACTTTATACATAGTCGCAGAAAATAGATAGTAAAATAAAAGTATATTAAAAGAGTTCATATTTTTATAAAAATATAGGTCTTCATTATATTTAATTACACTATAGTTAACTACCTCCTAATTATATTCTTTGTATAGTGTATTTCACTTTGAAAGTTTCTAAATGATTTATTAATTGCTATTATTATCAAATAAATCAATAAGACGACGCGTTGTTAATTCTATTTCTTTTTCCAACAACGGCAATCAATAATTTGTGAGTTCAAAATTATTTTAGCGATATGGATGGAACAGATTCTTGCCTCCGACAGGGACATGAAGCATTCCGGCGAGATTAGCAACAGTGAGCTGAAACGTTAGAGCTTATTGGGAATTAGCTGTTGCCCACGGCTCTTTCACTAATGCTCCGCTCCTATTAGTCGCAGCGTGATGTTAAATACCCTATAGCCTTCCTCGATAAATGTACTATACAAATCAGAAGGATTTTTTCAAGTTGGACCTGTGGTTCCTGAAATTAGTGCGTTCAAACAAACAAACTCTTCCGCTTTATATAATTAGTATGGATATATGGTCTTATTCATAATTACTTATCGGAGGTTTAAACGGAGATTTTATCGCAAAGATAATAAACGTTTTATCGTAAAAAGACTATTATGAATAACAAGTTTTGACAATTTTCGCGAACCGATTTTAGCGAACTTTTAAACCTTCGATAAGTCATTATGAATAAGGCCAATAGATGAAACCAGCTTACTATATGGGCATTGTTCATCTGGACTGCTTGCAGTCTTCATTCACATCAAGGTATTCACATCACAGGTATTTTGTCAGGCAGAAGTAGTCATCTATTTAGATTTTTCCTTTACCTAAAAGAATCAAAGAGTTAACATACTCGTAATTCGTCAGCGAAAAGGCAAAATTACTTAAGCGCCAAAACTGCATTATTGGAAAATGGATTTTAAAGTTTATTTTCGGAATAAAATCCGTATAAAATTTTGTATTCCGTATGTTATACTGAACATAAAATTGTATAGAATATTCTTTATTCTGTCGATGATAATAATATGTATTTGAGCTTGAAAAAAGTGATGTAATGTCATTGTAATCTTTTAAGAAATGTTGGACAAAACTATATTTCTTGTTTTCTCTCTCTAGCCCATTAATGTTCCATTGTTGGGCAATGGCCTCTGCCACTTTTTATTTATTTATTTATGTGAGACCCAATTGCAAACATAATAAAGACTGAACAACTTGATTAGCAAACATTTTACCAATTACAGGGTCTCGCGTTTAAGAACTAAAATATGACATACAGCACTTTGGGAGGAATTATGGTCTACTATGCTACGCTAACCAGGCGTGTTGGTACAGGGTTTATTTTTATGATTTCTGTCTTTCGCTGCGGATGTTATTTGTGTGATATCCCTTACCTAGCCTTTACAGCATCCCGGGAAGGAAATGAGCTGGCGACACTTGCATTCTTAATCCGTCACCTTACGATCAAATTTGTGTTACAAATATTTAATTTTCATGTTTTACTGTTTACCAATTTGCCGTTACGTTTATAATTGAGAGCAGCTTCATCGCCGTTTTAATTTGTAACTATTTCAAAACGACCAAATTGAACGAAAGTTTTGAATGGAGAAGAAATTAGGGAACTGACTGCGAAATCTTTTCAAAAGACTTAAAGCAATTTCCAGTTAAAACGAATACTTTTCAGTAAGATATTAAAATGATTTCACCTTGCGAAAATTTTCTACAAAAATGTCGACGTTTGAAGTCAGAGAGACAAAATCATAAAAGTTTTGGAGAATTTTAAATTGTAATTGTTATTTTGTCAGCTTTAAAAATAAAATAAAAACTACCAACATATTTAAATTGGGTTATCATTCTAGTCTAAAGTTCTAAAGTAACACAAAATAATGTGTCGTTAGGTACATAGGTACGATGTAAAAATTATTACTTCTTTATTATCTTGCTAATTAACTACAGAGGAACGGTATGTACTTGCATCTCTTACACTTATGACAAATTTCATGACGTTTAATGTTTTTTGTCAAAATTTTCTATGACCATATTAATTAACGCTGAAAAAAAGCCTTAAAAATTACAGTTTAATTTGAACCTTTTCGTTTTTGGTTGGCGGCGCTAAAGACATCGTTATTTTTGTGTATGAATGTGTGTGTGTCTATGTATCCCTACGGATACATATACACACACACGTAGGTTCACATACCTACAAATAACGACTTTGTTCTATATTAAGTAAAGATGTTATAACAATCATAAAGTCGGGTACAGTATTGTCTATGGTTGCCAACAAATATTCTGGCTATATATCTATAAATATACTATCAAACTAACGTGTTATTCATCTTGGAGCATTGCCATATTGTTTTGATAAATTAGAGAGCTATGTGAGCAAGCAAAGCGCGACAGCCGAACTTGGTGTCGAGCCAAAAATTACGCTACAGTTTTATCTTTATGACAACTTCTTTACTTATGATAGAAAAAGTCGTTATTTCTGTATTTATGTCTCTATGTGAGCTCTTTAAAAGAAAAACAGATCATTATAACTACGCAACAGATTTTGATGCAGTTTCTTTTAATAGATTGAGTGTTTTAAGAAGAGGATAGCTTTTTGTAAAATGTGTTACAGTTCCAGGCGTATGAAGTTCCAGGCAACACCTAGTCAAACAATATAAGTAGACTAGCTTAGATGTAGTACCTAGTATTCCTATTTATTTATTTATAACATTATGCACTTTTATTACACGCTTTATATTAGCTTCACTTGTATGTTTGTTTGTATGTTTGTTTGTATGTTTGTTTGTATGTTTGTTTGTATGTTTGTATGTTTGTAACCGACTCCTTTGGACGCTATTTTGACCCACTTTTAACGGTCAGATTCTATTCAAATTTTGCACACCTGTCAAAGACCGATGACAATACAATAATTCGATTAAATAAAGCGTGTTTTTTAGTTTTTTTAAACTATTTTTAATTTTATAATGTACAATGGCGGACTTAATGCCATCGGCATTCTCTACCAGTCAACCAATGATAGTGTAGAATTAGGCAGGTGCCCTTTTTAAAAAAAAAAAGAAAGAGTCTCTACCTTACATTCCAATCTAACAATATACTAAAAGTAAATAAATGAACAGATATATAATTATATATAAGATACACATACACAAAAGATACAAACATATTACATATACATGAATCATAATTACATAAACCTTACATATATACATAACAAAAACAGTAAGGGGGAATTTAGGTGTTTTCTTCAGCCAATAATCTGCTAAAGTGTAGTCGTACTTTAGCTTTAAATGTCTCACGGGATTTTGCCATCCTAATCTCAAGAGGAAGTTTAGTTCTTCTTCGTACGAGAAAGAGCAATCCTTTTTCACTCCAGCCCATTTACGTCCTTGGGCACGGAACTCCTCTATTCTGGGAGCGATTATGGTCTACTATGCCAGCTATCGAGGCGTATTGGCATATAGTACTTTCGAGTTTTCCGTCTCTCATGGCGGATGTTATTTGTGTACAATATCCCTTTGCTGGGTTTAACAGCACCATAGCTTAGGAAGGAAATGGTGTAAGGGCAATGGGATAGTCTTGGGGTTCTATAATACCTACTGCCCTATTAAAGAGCAGGGGCAGATACTTTGTTAGGCCAAAATGTATATGAAATAAAAAAACAATAAATATTTCACTTCTGTATATTATGTTATGTATTATAAGTATGTATTTACAAAAAAAAAAGTAGTATATGTATTCTATCCGTATTCTGGTACCCATAACACAAGCATATAAGCTTAGCTTGGGACCAGAGGACGTTGTGTGAAATGTCCATGAATATTTATTTATTTTATTTTTTATTTTCTATAAAAATATTACTCTGAGTTCTAGATACAAATTGAATTTGAATGTGAGTAAAGGTTTTATTTTCTTCAAAGATTTGCTTAAAGAAAGTTCAAGGAGCTAAGATGTTTATTAAATAAAGTAAAAAAATTAAAGGCCAGGCCAGAGGCATCGCAAAACCTTCAAATAAATAACTGAAAACTTTTTCAATTTCACCCCACGATCCATAAATTGTGTTTTGCGTTTGAGTAAATCGAAAAATGAATAACGAATTTGAGATATTATAATCAAGGTGACGGAATTGTTTTTGCGTGTTGTGAATACCATTTATCTAGTTAAAGACATTTATTAAGTGATGCTTGAAACTTCAATAACAATGTGCTAAACACAGATTCATACGCACGCGTTCAATCCTGAAGACATGTAACTTTAGCCGGTCTAAATCGTACTCCAATGGCTTATGAGTTCTGGTGTTTTCAATTCAAGTGATATACTCGTAGTAGTTTTCGCCATACAATTATGTTATATATCTATTTAATAATATCATACTTTTTCTCTTATTATACCTATTATTTTAATTATTATTCTTATTATTTTTTATTATACCTATGTATGTAGTTGCAAGCTTATTTATATTGTATAAGCATGGTCCTTACAATCGATATACTTTACTCTTTTCACATTATTTATTCTAATATATTAATACATTGCTGATGAGCGTCAGAATCGCAAGTTAGGGATTTGCTGAAAATCGGCGTTGTGACATTTCATTGGATGTCACAACATTGCCGAGCAAAGTTCCTTCTGTCCCCCGTCAGCTTCACGTAGATATAGTTTTAAATAGTTTTAAATTACATAATTGTGTCTCTTTCTGGGGAATAATAAAGTCTACTTTCTTTCTTCTTTCTTTCTTTCTATATACTTATTCTAAGCACGTTGGTTTTTGCAAGCTTAAAAGTCACTTCTACAAGTAATAAAGCAAGTGTGTCAGTGAGAAGAGAGGTCTTATTTTATTAGTCTAAGGTTTAATTAAACCTGTGCTGTGCCGTTTATCAGAGCCGCACATAGACGAGCCTCGTGGTTGAGTGGTTTATATAATGGACTGCCGATCAAGAGGTCGCGGGTTCGATTCCCGCTCGGGACAATCATTTGTGTGATTTTTCTAATTGTCATACAAATGTTTGTACTGCGTCTGGGTGTTTCTATGTATTATAAGTATGTATTTACAAAAGAAAAGTAGTACATGTATTCTATTCGTATTCTGGTACCCATAACACAAGCATATAAGCTTAGCTTGGGACAAGAGGACGTTGTGTGAAATGTTCATGAATATTTATTTATATTTACATTACTTATAGATATGTATTTCCCAAACATTATATATTTACGTGGCTTCAAGTTTGATGAGTTATTTAGCAATTGGCAAACTATCTACTAAATTTGTGATATTAAATTATAATCATACGTACCTACACCACATCTTTTTCCCACACGAAGAGATTATAAAGTGCTATCGATATTACACACGGTGCCGCTCGCCAGTTCTGTTACTGAAACATGGCTTGACACGCTACCGCGCATCACACTTCAAAATATGTACGTATTCTGGTACCCATAACACAAGCATTATAAGATAAGCTTAGCTTGGGACTAGAGGACGTTATAAGAAATGTCCATGAATATTTATTTTATTTATGTATTTTTTTTATTATTGTAGACAGGACACGACTTCTTAATGTATGAGTTAATTATCGTGACAATAAAATAAATGGTGTATTTTACGGCGTTAAGCCCAAGTGCCTACTTATGTTTAAATGGAAATAAAATTCGTAGATCTCTTAAAGAATAAAAAGATTATGGGAGGGTCAAATGATTTCTTTATAACTCTGAAACCGGTTTATTTCAGTAACCCACAGTATTATCTCGCATGACATATTTAAGGTAAAGATTTTCGAAATTTTTCCAGGAATGTTATTTTTTTCGTCATGGTTTTTAGCGTTTTGTACCAAAGATATTTTTTAAATAGGTTCAACTCAGTTACAAAATTTTGACTTCAATATATGGCGCAAGTGTTAAAACTATATAATTAATACATAAAATTATTAAATAAGATTATGTAATAAAGCCAATACATAAATATAATAAGTAATTTTTAGTTAAAACATTGCTTTACGTTTTAGCGCAGCCTTACAAATAAAAATGCACTTCTCAAACAATTTCTTAATTTGCAAAGTTTTGAACGTCACATTTTAGTATTCACTGGGATAGCACAAACTGAACAAACTCGAAGTGTAAACTCACCGAACTAACTTTGACAATAACCAACCATCGGTAAAACCGGCGTCATATTGTTTGCTATAGATTTTATTAGTCTTTACTTATTATAAAACAAAGTCGTAATTTTTGTATGTATGTCCCTATGTGAGCTTATGTCTTCAAAAATACGCAACTCATTTTGATGCGGTTTTAGATACAATAGATATAATAGAAATCGTACCAAAATCCGTATGTAGTTTTTAGATATAAACTCACATAAGGACCTATATAAAAACCATTAATACGACATTGTTTTATAATATCTAAGTACCTAAATATGAATTATCCGTGTGATCACGGATTAAGAATACAAGTGTTACAACCTCATTTCTTAATATAACGTCGAGTGCGAGATTGGAAATTTGAAACTAAACTCAATATAAAACGCCTGGTGTACGTAGTAGAGAAGACCAAATGCTCTCTTAAATGAAGGGCCCACCTTCAGTGCCCCATCAGTGAGACGTCACCGTGAGGCTCAGGGTACATACCATGGCCCGGTTAGGCCGAAGCGAAATAAAAGGAAATCTATCAGGGTACTCGCTCACACTTCCTCGGCTCTGCGGTCCACTTCTGACCATAAGCCTCTCCCAATTTGCATTACAATACACGGTCAAATACCTAGATACAGTATCTCAATACCATGAGTAATCCATTTATGTGTAAAGTAGTTCCATAAAAACATATTTGCACTTTTTTCCGCTCAATCATATCGACAGTTATGGATGACGTCAAAAGTTTGATGTAATAGAATTACGTATCATCATTTCTATGACGGAGCACTTGGTTGACATTTTAACGAAGTAAGATAAAAATCAACTTTGTTGTTTGAAATGAAATGAAATGAAAAATCATTTAATCAAGTAGACACAATTTTTCATAAAAATTATGTGCTTATGATATGTCCAATTTTTTTTTCCCTACCACCGTATCAGGACGCAATCTGCTGAGAAGAACCGGCGTAAGAAACTCAGCAGAGCTTATAATCAAGTCATTATTTTTTAAATTAAATGTCATATAAACTTACAATGCTAATAAAACTTTACAATATAGAATATGTATTGCTCCAGAGCAACTTACTCCCAAGATTTATCATCTTTAATATAATCAGAAATTTTATAATACGCCATTTTACATAATTTAGTTTTAATGAACTTTTTAAATTTAGAATTATTAAATTCTCTTACATCAACAGGGAGTTTATTATAAAATCGTATACAATGACCCATGAAAGAGTTACATATTTTGTGGAGACGGGTTACATGCATCACAAAATAAATTTAAAATAAATTTAATTTTATAAAATTTTAGTCCACTGAGCTTCCTTTCGAGAAGTAGGAGGCTCGTGCCCAACAGTGGGATGTTAACGGACTGGAGAGAGAGCTTCGTGTTATACATACCTATAGTTAAGTTACATATATATAGTAAAGTACAGGCCTATAGTTAAGTTTGTCATCACCTGTAATTACTGACGATTGTTAAACACGACATAAAAGAAAATATTATGCTAATATCATCGGCGATTCCTTTAAAAAGGGCCAAGTACGAAGCACTTCCAACCGTCATGCACAATGATTTATTATAACTCTTCGATGGTCATGCATATATGATCAGATGTTTGGGTACAAATAAAGCCAAATAAGTGAATTTAGGTCTGAGCAGATGGCGCTCTATAGTCACTGCCTACACCCATAGGATTTTAATCAACATTTTCCATATTGACATTATTTTATTGTAGTCTCCTCAAATGGCGAAAATTTTCTGATATTTTCCGCTTTATATAAACCCCAGTCGGACAGCGATTGGATGTTTTCCAAACTTGTGAATTCTGAAAAGCCCAGTTCGATAGGAGGCTGCCCTACGGTATTTAATTTTACTTATACATATTATATTGTTTATAACAAAAGTTAAGTCGAAATCAATGTTTTAAAAACCATTAAAAACGGAGCACGAATAATCTATAAGATCAATAATAATAATAATGTACACACATCAAAAGGTATATACAGTTAAACACATTAACAACCCTTACGTCGCGCAGTCGGATAACAAGACCAAATTAACACCTACAGCGGGGCTGTGACAATCAAATTGTTCGGCAATAAAAATGCAAATAGGGCACGCAATCACCCTATCTTTTGTGTCATTTACAGAGCACTCGTATTGTTTCAAACTTTACAGAAATACTACTTTAAATATTCATTAAAAATTTAGTTAAAAGCTAAAAGCTTATTTATGTTTCATAAAAAGTTCGGTGTAATATGGTATTAATTATGTAGTTATTTAATGTAAATCTTTAATCCCCTAAGCTATATGTAGCTTCTGTGTAGCTGTAATAGAGTATTTAGAACAGGAGTTGATATTATGAAACGACCCCCGCTGAAAAAGGTATATAATATTTATTAGATGACAACAAATATATACATTCTCCTGCCCTTATCCAGTTGGCAGTGATCGGGAATATGACGAATATACTATGATTATAATGATATGGAACCCTTAGTGCGAAAGTCTAACTCGTACATGGTTGGTTTTTTTTATTCCCTTTTCTTCCATTCTCTTTTGTTAGACGTAATATCTGCGTAAATTCTTTATTCTTTCATTTACAAAATCCAATTTGTAATCTTAACTAGCTGGTGCACGCAACTTCGTGTGCGTGAAATTTAAAAAACAAACTAACAAATTTTATGCTCTTGAACAACTCTAGATAGAGATCAATTAAAAGAGCCGCATCAAAATCGGTTACGTAGTTTTGAAAATAAAAGCCCACATAAGGACGTACGTACAAACATATCGAATTTGTTTTATAATAAATCAAGATACCAAAATTAATCATCGAGAAAGAAACGAAACAAAACATTCTTATACAGAGAAATATATCATTGTTACTTCTAATATAGAAGCGACAATATAGTGACAAATATGAATGTTCACTGTGGAAATGAGACATATTATCTTCACCATTACCCTCATTTCTACACAGAGTAATTCACAGGAAAAAAAGTGTGCGACTGTAGATAACTAGTAGCGAGAATAAATCATATCATTATACGGGATATGGGCTTGAGGAGCTTTGACTCTTGCTATATTTTGGTTTAGACATTTACTAAAGAAATAATTTTAGCGTAAAAAGACATCGCTTTTAGGGATAAGACTGCACATTGGTCCTAGTAATTTACGTAGTTTAGGTTTCGCTGTGCAACTCCTTTTGGACTGAGGTGTAGTTTGCTATTGATGCAGTCATTAGTACTCTATCTCTCCCTAAGCTGGCCTTTACAGCACCCTGGGTAGGAAATCAGTGACACTTGTATTCTTAATCCGTCACCACACATGTGGATGAGATGAGGATGGCTTTTTTGAAGCCATTAAAAAATCCATTCTCTTGAACCACTGTATCATTAAAAAATCGCTTCTAAATCTGTTGCGTAGTTATGAAGATATAAGCTCACATAGGGATATACATACAAAAAAAAATACAGGCAGTCATGGGGGACTGCCATTAGAAGTGAATACTATTAACTTATTAACTTTCGCCCGCGGGCCGCGGTCTGTGTATCCCTGCTGTTAGCATTAGCATGTCCGTGACGCGAACGCGCCTAAAGAAATTTTCACTTCAAAAAAGTCGTGTGGCACTCGGGCACTGCCGCGGTAAAGCTATTGCATAGCATTTTTGCATTGCATGCAATACAAACATTTGTATGACAGTTATAAATTTCTATCAAATAATTAACTGAGCGGGAATCGAACCAGCGACCTCGTGAAAGGCAGTTTAGGTATTACACGAACCACAAGACCACGAGGCCCGGGCGATTGTCGCTTTAGTTTTTAAAATGCTTGCAAGCTACACGATAGAAAGTCATAGACAACAGCTAAAACTAAAATAAAATTTACACAAATATATGTTTTATATATAATATAGTATAATAATATATATAATAAATATATATAATTTTAATACCCATGAGATTAACAGAAAAACCGATCTCATGAAATTTTAATGTAATATTTCAGGAGTGTATTTCATTTTAATATGATCGCACTTTAAATGCATGAGTGTACGCAGATCGTCCTATAATTTATGGTAACTCTGCAGAATCTTTGTTCAAATTGTATTCACAAGGACGATATAAATTGTGGCCCGTAATTTTGAATACAAATTATTTTTTAAGATCATGGTTGCCGTTTCTTTGTCGCATATTTATGGCAAGCATTTCTTTTTGACACGCTTTTATATACCTTCGTTTGTCCTGGTCTGTACGTCTGAGAATCGGCCAACATCTATTTTTCAAACATTTTTTTTTTTTACCTACTAAACAACGTGTTGCAGAAAGGTGTAGTCATATTTTAAGGTTGCATTGGGTAGGCCTTAAATATTATAATATTACAGTTACACATAGAAAAATACAGTTGATAAGTTTTTTGTTGTTTATAGCCTATTATTAAATAACTATCAGGAGCGCATCATTTATGAGATTTTTACGGTTTATTGAATGCGATTGAACCTTACGATAAAATAAGACCTCATAGTAGTGTTGTATTTAAACAAGATCGATTAATTTAATAAATTAATTAAATTTGTATGAACACATAAAAGTCATAATATAACTAGTATTTGTAATTACATCCATGCCTAGTGCCTAGTCACCGGTCATGTCTAACGATGCTCAAATAGGACTACACCTTTCTGAAACACGTTGCATAATAGTCAATAGTCGGATAGTCGGCAATAATCAGAATAATAGTGATAGCTTCTTAACGTGTCGTCTCATTCTCCTGCCTTTATCCCGTTATACGGCTTCAGCGCAACATGACTACTTGTTCATGTTGCTATGGGAATTGCCTAACTTTTACGACCAGCCATTGCCTGATGTCAACCCTCCTTATATATTGCCTAATCCTACTAATAGTAAAAGTTTGTGAGTATGTTATGTTTTGTGTATATGTTTGTTACTGTTTCACGCAGAAACTAAGGAATGGATTTTAATGAAACTTTACAATAATGTAGCTTATACATCAGAATAACATATAGGCTACAATTTTTAAAGATATTGTGTGAATTATCCAAAATGTGACGATAAGTGTCAAGTAAGTAAGAATTCCACGGGTACGAAGTCGCTGGCAACAGCTGGTAGGAAATAATGCTTCAGGTTCTTGTGTTTAGTTAAAATTTTATTGCTAGTAACAGTAAGCTTACAATACAATATGATATTTTACTTACTATTTAATAGGCGCTGTATTTTTATAGGAAACTAGACCTTGTCCGCTACTTCATACCTGCGGAATTTAAAAACTTCTCCGGTTTTTGTTGCAATATTTTTCACTGATGCTTCGCTCCTATTGGTTGCAGCATGGTGTTATATAGCCTATAGTCTTCATCGATAAATGTACTATCTAACACTGAAATTTTCAAATCAGACCAGTTTATCTTGAGATTGGTGCGTTCAAACAAGCAAACTCTTCATGTTTATAATATTTGTATTAAGTTAGTAGACAAACGGTCCTATTCATAATGACTTATCGGAGGTTTAAACGGAGATTTTTTCGGACAGACAATAAACGTTTTAGCGTAAAAAGACTATTATGAATAACAAGTTTTGACAATTTTTGCGAATCTATTTTAGTGAACTTTTAAACCTCTATAATAAAAAACGATAAGTCATTATGAATAAGACCATGAACGTCTACAAATAGCTTATTTTATGAAATAAAATCCTGTCTAAATCATGATAAGAAAACAAATCTATGTTAAAATAAACCAAGGTACTTCAGTTAAAGGCAGCAAAAAGCTTTTACTTAAATATGTCATGTGAAATAATTCTGGGTTGCTAAAGTAAACTGGGTTTGGGGTCTTTAATAAAGAGCCTGGGATGATTTGACCCTCTATAAGCTTTTATTCTTTAAGAGTTCTTATGAATTTTATTTCCATTTAAGTGAGTGCTTGGGTAAAATGCGGTACATTTCACTCTATATTTTACTTTTTATGTAAACTTTTTTATACATTAAACTAGTCGAACTGGCATCTTGTTTTCTTTTATTTGTCGTTATCCTAAACCTAGTTTTGACAATTAAACATAATAATTTGCTTAGTTCAAAAACTAATGACGCTTGAAAAACAACATAATTTTTTAAGAGGGTTCTGTACTCCTAATTTAGGTATTTACCTTAGGTATTGCTATCCCTATTTCCGAGCGCCGCGCTGAAAGGGACAAATATAGCTGAAGCAGATTTTACCTACAAATTCTTTGAAAAAAAGACGTTTGTTTGTTTTGAACTTTACCTAAAGAAAACAAAAAAAAAACCGGATTTTCGGATAGTCATATTTCTTTTAGTTAATATGTTTTGAAAAAAAAAAAGTGATACAAGCATAGAAATACTCTTCATCTATAATATAGCGTAAAAACAATCAAAATCAGTTTAACTTTCGCAAAGAAAAATGGGGAGTACGAAACTCATATTTTTGTATGGAGCATAATTTGGTATCGTGCCCTCTTAATTTATCTCACTGTCGTCTGTCCTCTGGCTACCTAAGTACTAAAGTTACCAGTAATACGAGCATTAGATTCTATGCACAGGTTTACCAGATGTAGTATCTATGGCTAATTGGCTACATTGCTCAGCCGTCTTGAAGCCTGAAGCCGACTTGTATGTGTGCGTGAAATGCGTTCTTTGTGTGTCTATGATACACGCCGCAGGTTAATATCTACCATAGACAGATCTTTTCTTCCCAATTAAATACTTGTTTACTGCTTGTAATAGTGAAATTTGTAGTTTGCGAAAACTACATGTCACATGAATACCATAATTTATTAGACCCAGAAGTACAATTTGGCCAGTCTAATGTTACGTGTTTTCAAGATTGATGCGTATTCACTATCTGTTAAATCCGTGGTTCTATGGCATGTACATAGCTTGTAGTGTTGACACTAATATTAATGTATCCACTATAATGTAAGAAGATTGTAAGACAGTGACATATTGTGTACACCGACATTTACTTTTCTAAATAATCCTTAGAAACAAAATGTGCTATAGTGAATTAGGTCCTATTTGTAATTATTCTTTTAGATGAAACAACATTTCACGATTTTTATATTATCTGCTAGTAATTTTAATTTTACTAATACGAATAGTTTAAAAAAGTCATAATTAAACTAAAAAAATAAACAAATAACTTTTGGTGTTGTAGGGATTACATATTGGTAGTATGGTAATGGTACATAGGTATTTATTTATTTAACTTTATATACACAAAAGGCGGACATACATAAAGGCGTATATACATACAGGCGGACTTAATGCCTAAGGCATTCTCTTCCAGTCAACCTTGGGCAGTGCAGAAAAAATTAAGTGGTGGGTGTGTATTATAACTACATAATAAAATAACAAAATTGTGCTTAGTTTAGTTTACATATTGATTGCAACTAACAGATTCAAATAAACCTACATGCAAATAACTACATAGATACATAATATAACATACATAGAATTTAAATAATAAACATACATATATAATACATATTAAGTGTGTATGTTATAACTGTTTGTATGCTTTAAAAATAATAATGTATACATAAATAGAAATTTTTACATGTATATAAATATATATTTTTTTAGAATAATTTTGATCTGGGGCCCCAAGTGGCGCCATAATGGTATCATTTGTGACTAAAAATTAGGAGTAGACTACCAAACTTGATAAAATTCGCCATTAAGAAATCAGTGACTGATCATTGTTTGGCCCCCATAACTGTTACCGTCGTCACCGCAAAAACATTGTAACCAACATGTACCTACCAGAAAGTGTTATTATTACAGTTCGTCGGGAAATGCGTGGGGCTTTGTTTCTTGTTTGTAACGAGTTGAAAATAAACAGTGATCAAAATTTAATTACTTTTCGGTTTAACGTAAATACTTGCGATTTTCACCATGAAACTTTATTCTTGCATAACAATTTATTAAATAAAGCTTTTCAGTAAATTTCGCGGAACTCAAACAAAACATCAAATACTTAAACCATTTATTATTTTTCAATATCACAACAAACTGAAAATTACAGTGCTTAAACTCAAATAAAAAAAACTATGTATACGTAGGTAGTATCTTACAGAGTATGTCGGTTTACGATAAGCTAAAACTAAATATATCTTTATACATTTTGATCCGTAAATACTGGATTGGGTAAGGAAGCTTTCGATGAAAAAAGATGGCAGCATCACCAGATAGGAAAAATAACATAACATTAAAACAATTACATCATCATCGTCATACCGTCACGCCTTTTTCCCACGGGAATAGGCAGATACCTGTTCCAAATACACTTTCATGGTTTCATTTCCACTCATACATACATGGTCATACATACCCGATGGTTGTAACAATTACATAATAATATGTCCAAACGCATGAAAATGGGAAAATCATTAAAAGATTCTATTTTGCTTTTTGCTCAGGGCAAAGCAGAAAGAAGACAAGAAAGAACTTTTATAGGCTAAAACCACATTTGTTTCATTCCTGTTCTGAAGTCACGAGAAATCTTTTGGACTGAATAGCTACTCCAGTAGTTACCAATACTACCGAACTTATCTGATATACTGACATTACAATCTAAGTGCGCGTTGGATACTTGTATCTTTGCAATATTATAAAGCTGAAGAGTTTGTATGTTTGAATGCACCAATCTCAAGATCCACTGATCCAGTTTCAAAAATTCTTTCAGTGTTGAATAGTACATTTATCGACGAAGGCTTTGGGCTATATAACATCACGCTTCGACCAATAGGAGCGAAGCATAAGCGAAATATATTGTAAAAATGGGGAATATTCCACGCCTACGAAGTCGTTGGCAAGCTAGTAACATGTAACGCACTAACAGCACAGATTACAGAATCAAGAAGTTCAGAATCACTTTAATTCAGCCAATTCTTCATTCTTCAATCAGTTTTAGATAATACATTTATCAAGGAAGGCATACATAGCATCCGGCTGCGACTAATAGCAGTGAAGCACCAGTGAAAAATGTTGTGGAAAATTTTCTAAATTCCAGGCGTACGAAGTCGGGGCTAAGAACTAGTGTTCTATAATACCTTAAGAAGGAAACAGGCACGATTCTTAGATAAATTACATTTTTCTCGTCTTTGTAACATTCCAACTTCCACTGCTAAATTGTTTCGGGCAAAATAATGCAGCAATTATGTTTATTTAACCTTAATCGTTGTTTTTATTACGTTATATATCTAAATTACAAACGTACTAATAATTTAGAATAATATATTTTTAAAAGTATTTTAATTATAGAAATGTACATTCTACATGACGAGTCTCGTGGTCTATTGGTCCATGTAACGGACTGCCGTTCACGAGGTCGCAGGTTCGATACCCACACGGTACTATTATTTGTACTGCGTCTAAGTATTATCTGTTTTTTACAAAAAGAAATATACATTTAGTAAGTACATCCGTATCTGGTAGCCATAACACAAGCATGTAAATATAGCTTACTTTGGGAGCAGAGGACGATGTGTGAAATGTCCATAATTAATATCTATTTATATTACAGTTATACGTTATTGAGACTGAAGATATTATAGAGGCTAGAAATGTAGGGCGTAATTACTTCATGCTATGTTCAATTCAAGTAATAATTAAATTTTACTTTTTTTTGCCCTATAATACTTATTCACTGATCCATGTCACATTGTTGGTTTCTGGTCTACTATCCCGTGGTGACCTAAGCGTCTTGGTATAGGGTTTAGTTGCGAGTTTTCCGTCTCTCACAAAAGTGGTTATTTATTATAGTTGTTAGCTGGCTTTTGCTACATCATATCATCATTTTCTTGCCCTTACCTCCCTATTTGGGGTGGGAGCAACATGTCTTTTTAACACGCTTTTATAAGTTCGGTATGTATCTATCAATGTATTAATCTATGTAACGGAATCTTTCAATTGCGATTTTCACCTACTTGCGATAGTCGGATTGATTTCAAATTTTGCATACATATCAAGGACTGATGACAATGCAATTATTTAAAAAGATATTCAGGATTTTCAAGCGTGTTTTGTAGTTTTTGAACTAAGCAAATTTTTTTTTTCATAGCTGTCATTCACACAGTCCATCCATCTTTTCTTAGGGCTTCGTCTAGACTTTTGCTACACCCTTGAGAAATATTGGATACCTGATATTTGTCTGTCACCATATAATTTTTCATATCCATAACCATTTTACAACATCACTTTGATTACAGAGTAGACTAAGGGTGATGAAATAAGTAGTTAAAGCTGCATAACAGAATCCCAATACCTGTACAAAAGAGCTCGTTAAATTTAATGCCACCGTTTTATAGTCTGTTTTCTATGAACCTTGACATAAATCGATTATCTGTTGAATAGCCAGTTAGGTACCTACTTTGTATAGAAAATGTATCGTAAACAGAAATTATATAGCCAGTCTGAAAGCTCTAAGATCGTAATAGGATATTTTAATACTTTTGATGTGTCCTATATTGTCCGTATGGTCGCCGCCCATTTTCCTTCCCAGGGCCAGGCCAAGCCAGCTAAGGAAGGTACAAAGATAACAATGACATCCCTTATGCGAGAATAAAGAAAAAAAAAACTACAGACTCCAAAAATAAATCCCAAGTCAATACGTCTGGAAGACATCGCTTTTAGCGATATGACCGCCCATTGTGCTTACAATGCTTGATGTCTAGTTTTAAGTTTAATGTTTGTAAATCCTTGATGGTGTAGGTACAATAAAGCATATTCATTCATTCATTCATACGCCTGGTCAGCGTGGCACAGTAGACCATAATCCCTCCCAAAGTGGACGAGGCCAAACAGTGGGGCGTTAATGGTTCATGTAGCGGACTGCCGTTCACGAGGTCGCGGGTTCGATTCCCGCTCGGGACAATCATTTATGTGATCTTTATAATTGTCATACAAATGTTTGTACTGCGTCTGGATGATTACTATGTATTATAAGTATGTATTTACAAAAGAAAAGTAATATATGTAGTATACGTATTCTGGTACCCATTACACACGCATAGAAATATAGCTTAATTTGGGACCAGAGAACGTTGTGTGAAATGTCCATGAATAATTATTTATATATTATTATTATTTTATTATTCAGGAAAATAAACAGTCATTTACAAATCAACAACAAAAGCATACACGCATAGACTTCTAGTTAATAATCCCTACTAATATTATAAATGTGAAAGTAACTGTCTGTCTGTCTGTTACGCTTTCCCGCTTAAACCGCTTAAACCTCTTAACTGATTTTGATGAAATTTGGCACAGACAATCTTTAGACCCTGAGAAAGGATATAGGCTACCTTTTATTGCGAAAAAAAGGGATGAAAAGTTTTCTAAATTTCACGCGGACGGAGTCACGGGCAGCAGCTAGTGTTGTTGCTCTTAAATAGGTCTGTATTGTATTCGGATTTTGTGTATTTTTAGGGTTCCGTACCCAAAGGGTAAAAACGGGACCCTATTACTGAGACTTCGCTGTCCGTCCGTCCGTCCGTCCGTCCGTCCGTCCGTCTGTCACCAGGCTGTATCTCAAGAACGGTGATAGCTAGAGAGTTGAAATTTTCACAGATGATGTATTTCTATTGCCGCTATAACAACAAATACTAAAAATAAAATAAAATAAATATTTAAGGGGGGCTCCCATACAACAAACATGATTTTTTTACCGTTTCTTGCTCGATACTAATAACGTTGCCTTATGTTGCATAGATAATGGTACGGAACCCTTCGTGCGTGAGTCCGACTCGCACTTGACCAATTTTTTTTTGTTAAAGCGGCGACAGAAATACAGCATCTACTAGCTGACCCACGACTTCTTGCGCGTAGAATTAAGCAAATGTACTCCCTTTTTGCAACATTTTTCACTGATGATTCGCTCCTATTAATCGCAGTGTGATTCTATATAGCTTCTAGCCTTTCTCAATAAATGTACTATCCAACAGTGAGAGAATTTTTCAAATCGGCAAAGTGGTTCCTGAGATTAATGTGTTCAAACAAACAAACTCTTCAGATTTTTTATATTAGTACAGAGTAGAGATGTCAATTTAAACTGTCTAGCTTAACTAGCTAATCGTCTTGTGGTATATTTCAGTGCGAAACCCTAAAAATGATTGCCAATTAAAAACAACATGTTACGTTAATTCCTTTCAATATACTTTATCTTGTATAACGATAATTCTGATTCCGGCTACATCATATCTGTATCCAATTTACCTCATTTCAATGCACAGATAACGCTCAAGTTTTAGACTTATTTTACTGCACAGATTATGATCATTCAATGTTTCTATGTAGATTTGTATTCTTACATAATACTATATTAACACCTTTTTTATAAGTTCAGTATGTACAAATGTATTAATCTATGTAACGGAATCTTTGAAAGTGATTTTAACCCACTTGCAGTACTTGGATTGATCTGAAATCCCATATAATAACAATAATCCTTGTTCGGAATTACTAGAATAGCATGTTGAAGTATCACTATGACCACACTTGTATATTTAATCATACACGTAATAGTTTAATTGTATATGAGCAGACTCGCCAAGATAATTGTGTTTTTACGTATGCCTTTCATATACAATCACATAATTTCACATCAAAACGCTTAGTTTATAGAATCAGATAAAAATATCTTAGTTGTTTACTACGATTGTGACAACATGTGACAACAGAAACTTCTGTCTCTGACAACACAAACTGTCAACTTTTTTGTAAGCTGGTAGCATAGAATTATTAATATAACTCACAGTAGTGCAATGTCGCATTGATCTGAAATTTTGCACAATACTTACTGAATTGATAAAAACCAGAGATGTAAAAAATACAGTATATGTATACCGGTTGTTCGCTTTTGCATAGTTAATGAATAAAAAATACGAAAATCCTTAATAATATTTTACATTATTGAATTGTCATCGTTTTTCAATATGCGTGCAAAATTTTAGATCAATCCGACTACTGCAAATTTGATGAATTGAAATTCAAATAATTATTGCATGCTGTGTTACAATGTGTCGCGAGAATTCAATATGTAAGATTTTATTATAATGCTCATTATTGCTTAGCGGTAACCTGTACAGATTTAGAATAAAAGTGAATATAAATAAAATGTAACAAACTATACTCCATCTCTGTTAAACGGAATATATTATGAAATAAATTAAATTCCTGCATTGAGTTTAGTTGGAACCCATTAATCTCTTTTCAGTTTACGATTTGCATTTCGTCCCGCCTACGCAAACTATCGCTCGTTCGTTCGCTTAATCCTATGTGTTATAATAGTATCTTGTGGTGCCAGCTTTATAGGCACGGGACCTAAAGGGTAAAACATGACCTTATTTCTCAGTCTTTGCTGTTTATCTGTCCGTCCGTGTTTTTGTTCCTGTGTTACTAGGCTGTATGAACTATGTGACAGCTAAACAGTTGAAATTTTTACAGATAAGGTATTTCTGTTTCTGCTGTAAAACCATAACGCAACAAATATTTAACTTGACTCCCATACGAAACCCCTTAGGGTCCTTTGCTACAAAAAATACAATCAACCTTTTACATCTACGCATTTAGAAAATTGGACCTAATTACGCCCAATTCAACAATTTTCGGCTTACACTAGGGAATTGAAACCTACAGGTTACTTTCTGTTGCCCTAGAGACTTGAAATTTAGGATGCGCCAAACCTACATAGCGCTGATATAGGGAAAAATCCAAAATCTTGTAATTTATTGTCACATTACACGAAATAAATGTTTGTACTAATATGAAGTTATGAAGTAGCTGAAATTCGGTAATTTCGTAATTTCAACAACAGAATTAAGTTTATGATTTGGTTTAAGCTTAATTAACTAATTATTTGAATGTAGTTGCATGTTAATGCAGTTATTTATGATTGTCGGTCTACTGGGTACGGAAGCCTAAGTGTGCGGGTTTACCTCGTCCTTGACGGGTTTTTTAAATGTCAACAAAACTTTTATCTAAATATTGCACTAATAGTAAAATTTGTGAATAAAAATATCATATTCGTAGCATTATTTTTACTCAGGTTTGAGTCCTTAAGTAATGATGGGTCTTTGTATGAATAATGAGAGGTTTCTGGAACTGAAAATTCTACACACGTACTCTATACTCTAAAAGACTGCTTCGTGATTTGAATTGTAAGAAAACAGCGCTAGCTATAACCTTCACGCTTTCTTTGAAGTAGAGCAAACAGACGTACATACATACCAACACACCTTTTTAGGAATATTGTAGGCAAAGATTATGAAGCGCCACCTGCTAAGATCTAATATACTTTCTCGAGTTTATGTAAATATAGTTACCAAGCCCTTTAAATAAATAAAAAAATGTAAATATAGTCAAGGAAGTATGTTTAGACCCTTTATTCATTTATCTGCTAATACATACACGACGTGACGGTTGTTAATGTATGCGTGTGTGTGACCTAATGTAAATTAATTAGTTTTTAGGGTTCCGTACCCAAAGGGTAAAAACGGGACCCTATTACTGAGACTTCGCTGTCCGTCCGTCCGTCCGTCCGTCCGTCCCTCCGTCTGTCACCAGGCTGTATCTCAAGAACGGTGATAGCTAGAGAGTTGAAATTTTCACAGATGATGTATTTCTATTGCCGCTATAACAACAAATACTAAAAATAAAATAAAATAAATATTTAAGGGGGGCTCCCATACAACAAACATGATTTTTAGGGTTCCGTACCCAGTATCTCAAGAACGGTGATAGCTAGACAGTTGAAATTTTCACAGATGATGTATTTCTATTGCCGCTATAACAACAAATACTAAAAATAAAATAAAATAAATATTTAAGGGGGGCTCCCATACAACAAACATGATTTTTAGGGTTCCGTACGCAGTATCTCAAGAACGGTGATAGCTAGACAGTTGAAATTTTCACAGATGATGTATTTCTATTGCCGCTATAACAACAAATACTAAAAATAAAATAAAATAAATATTTAAGGGGGGCTCCCATACAAACAAACATGATTTTTTTACCGTTTCTTGCTCGATACTAATAACGTTGCCTTATGTTGCATAGATAATGGTACGGAACCCTTCGTGCGCGAGTCCGACTCGCACTTGACCAATTATTTATGTTACCTATATCACATTTTTGTATCAGATCTAAGTAGATTACAAAGATAGGCAGTAATCAAAATATATTATTAACCACAGACTTACCAGATGTAGTATCTGTGGCTACATCTCTCAGCTTAAAGCCACTTACATATCTATGATACAGGCTTTACGTCATTTGCACATTACGACGGGCCTCGTGGTTCAGGTAACGGGCTGTCGTTCACGAGGTCGCGGCTTCGATTCCCGCTCGGGACAATCATTTCTGTGATATTTATAATTGTTATACAAATGTTTGTCCAGCGTCTGGGTGTTTAGTATGTAATTAAAAAAGAAAAGTAGTTTATGTATTATATCCGTATTCTGGTACCCATAACACAAGCATGATAAGTTTAGTTTGGGACCTGAGGACGTTGTGTGAAATGTTCATGAATATTTATTATTTATTTATTAACAAATGAAAATATAATTTCAAACGACAGTAAATAGCATATAAAAGCTTTATTGATAAAACTACAGGCTGTATTATAGTGATTTCGTAACGTTTGAATATTATGTTGTAATTTTCAGCAACAATTTAATTATCTTGGAATCGTGTAAATTTAATTGTAATTTTATATAATTACTCGTACAACTTGTAATTAACAAACTGGTGGTTAAACTAATAGAGCCTTCTATCAACAACACGAAACATTCCCTTTATTTTTTAAATTTGGACATATTCACTTTATAATATTTTTGTAATTTCTTTTAATGGTATTCAGTTAGTTTCTTTCTTTGTTTGAACGCGCTTAAATCAGGAAATATTGGTCCGATTTGAAAGTTCTTTCAGAGTTGGATAGTACATTTATCGAGGAAGGTTTGAAGATCATGCGGCGATCAAAAAGAGCGAAAAATCTGTAGAAAATTCCACGCGTACAACGTCACTGGCCACAGATAGTATGTGACAAACAATTAACATGAACTTCGATTATATCTTTAACAAGCTGTTGCCAATGAATTAGTGCGCTTTAAATTTGTTATCGCTTTTAATCTCAATAATTAGTGTCTTTTCTCAAGCTCTATACTGTTGAACTGAGTTTGTTTGTTTGAACGCGCTAATCTCAGGAATCGCCGGTCCGATTTGAAAAATTCTTTAAGTGTTGGATAGTACAATTATCAATTACGGGTATAGGCTATCATATTCACGCTGCGACCAATAGCAGCGAAGCAGCAATGAAAAATGTTGCAAAAATGGGCAAACTTTTCAAAATTCCACGCGTACTAAGTCGCGGGGTACTGCTAGTATCATATAAATCGGTTTTGTACTTTTGGCGTAAAGGAACGACAGATACAGATATTTTCATATTTATTTGTAGGGATATTTAGGCTATTTTAGATGTATAATTGCCTACAGACTACGTTGAAATAAAACTGGTCAAGTCAAGGTAAAATACAACAAATACAATAAACAATATAACATGCAATAAAGGCAATAATTCGAATATAATTTTTAATACTAGGTAATACTTGGTGGCACTACCCGGTGATGAGACCACATCACACGGCATGTAACGTTCCGAATGTGGGGTATGACCTCTCAGCGAGAGGCCATACACACGCGATGGGCGGCCTAATGTGCCCCTACTTTTTGAACCCCGAATAGGGGCCATCCTTTGCCGGATCATAGCCTGGCTCAGGGCACTTACCATAGCCAGGTTAGGGCCAGGAGGAATTAATTGAGCAACATAGGTAGGCTTTCATTTTTACTTTGAATATGGTCGTAGTTTTAAGCATTTTAGCTTTATCAAAAGTTTACGAGTGAATAGTGAAGTGGTTGTACCCTATTATATGACCGACGTCCTTTGAAATGTTTTAGAGCTAATTTCTTTTAATGGTATTCTGGGATGTTTACTTTTTTCGTTCTTGTAAATTTTTAGGGTTCCGTACCCAAAGGGTAAAAACGGGATCCTATTACTGAGACTTCGCTGTCCGTCCGTCCGTCCGTCCGTCCGTCCGTCCGTCTGTCACCAGGCTGTATCTCAAGAACGGTGATAGCTAGAGAGTTGAAATTTTCACAGATGATGTATTTCTATTGCCGCTATAACAACAAATACTAAAAATAAAATAAAATAAATATTTAAGGGGGGCTCCCATACAACAAACATGATTTTTTTACCGTTTCTTGCTCTCTCAACAAACGTGATTAATTAAGTATTGTGTGTGATTAATAACGTGCCTTATGTTGCATAGATAATCGTACGAAACCCTTCGTGCGCGAGTCTGACTCGCACTTGACCAATTTTTTATTCAAAGCGTCTGTATAGTTTTACCAAGGTTTTTAATGAATTTACCATGTTGGTTTTATAAGTATAGTTCCGAGATTTCCGTCTCTCACAAAAGATGTTAATTTTATCTCCGAACTGGCTCTTACAGCACCAGCCACCACCCCATTTCCTTTCCAGGATGCTGGTAAAGCCAGCTAAGCGATGTAACACAGATAACAAACTGTGTGTAAGACAAAAAACTCGAAAATAAAACCTCGGCTAACACACCAGGCCAACGTGATATAATAGACCGTTATCCTTTTTAAAGTGGAGGACGCCTGTGCCCAACAGTGGGACGTCAATGGGACGTCAATGGGCTGGGGGGAGACGCTAATGAAGTCCTACCAATAAACAGATAACGTTATTACTCGCGTTATTGATTTTACAATCAAAATACATACTAGGTTAACAAAATAAGAAATAAAACGATTAGAAAATTACAATTTATTAAATGACGTAAGGCCTGTACTGTATGTGAGCAATTATATTCCATCAGAATTATAATAACATCAAAGCAAAATACAAAGCCGTCGATAAAAGTTATTTAATTGGATATCGCATAATTAATTTTAATTTTCAGTCAATTTTCAGTTATGACTTTAGTTACATTGGACCCATATTTAAACAAGCAATTATATACAAACTGGTGTCAAATTTTCGTTCGGTGGTGGTAAAGAAAATTGTCTGTGTCCATTAATTTCACTAGCATTTCCACTGGATTAAAAAAAAAAAAAAAATTACATGCTTGAAAATCGATTTAAAATCGATTTTTTTTTAATATTATTGCATTGTTACCTGTCTTTATTATGTCTGCAAAAGATCGATATGTTGCAAGTTTGTGAAAATCACGTTGAAAAGATTCCATTACCTGGTTACGTAAAAAATTAGATTAATACATAGGTAGATATATTATTATTTTAACGAACGTGACGGGCTTCGTGGTGGAGTGGTTTATGTAATGGACTGCCGATCACGAGGTCTCGGGTTCGATACCCGGTCAGGACAATCATTTGTGTGATATCTATAAATGTCATACAAATGTTTGTACTGCGTCTGGGTGTTTACTATGTATTATAAGTATGTATTTACAAAAGAAAAGTAGTTTATGTATTATATCCGTATTCTGGTACCTATAACACAAGCATATAAGCTTAGCTTGGGACCAGAGGACGTTGTGTGAAATGTCCATGAATATTTATAACTAAGATAATAAAACCGTGTTTAAAATCATGTAGTTATTCTGTCGCTATATTATAACTAGGATATACTGAATACTTGTCCGTGTGGTGACGGATTAATAAAACAAGTGTCGCCACCCCATCTCCTCCCAAGGGTGCTGTAAAAGTCAGCTAAGGGATATTTCACACAGATAACATCTTCTGTGAGAGACGGAAAACTCGTAAATAAACCCTGTGCCAACACGCCTGGTCAGCGCGGCACAGTAGACCATAATCCCTTCCAAAGTGGAGGAGGCCCGTGCCCGACAGTGGGACGTAAATGGGCTGGAGAGAAGAGAAGAATACTGAATAAGTACACCAAAACTCTTTTAGAATTAATAAGCCGTTTCAAACGAGAACGTCCAATGATGCTGTGATACTAAACATCTAGATATAAGTTAAATGTTAATATGTAGCTCAATTTTGGACTACGGGGTAATATTTTACGTAAATATTTTATTTAAAGCGCATTTCGCTTATCGCTTAGAGCAAGAATCAATTTCTTTGGGTTCGTATCAACAGTAAATTAAACTTCAAAGATTGGTAGAAATACGAAAAGTAAATAACCTAGCTTTCCTTTCAACTTTCAGCGAGCGAATGGAATTTTTAGAAACCGGATGTCTTTTAAAGAAAATCCGCTAATGTTGCAAGGCATTGGGTAAACTGGAAAATGAAAGAAATATCCTTTAAATTTTGATTATGTAAACATGCTTTCAATAACTTTCCTTTTTCAAAATTATTGTCATGCTAGTTAGATATCCTCATTTTTAAGTGTCTTCAAAAGATAAATTGTTTTTGTTTAATACATACCCTACTAAAATGAGACTAAGCGCTATTCCGTTCTTTCGCCGTAAGTCTGATATACTCGTACCTACCTTATTAGGTAGGTATATCAGACTTAAATAAAGAAAATAATGAACATTTTTGAACGTAATATCCGTAATATATTACGTTTAAAAATGTTCATTATTTTAATAAAATTATTGTAGTCCAATAAACTGAATAAACAATTTAAATGTCATGACAAACCAGCTCAAAAATCTTTAAAATAAAACTTAAAAACTTTTCCAATTTCCTTCTACAATCAACAACTAATTATGTTTTGCGTCTAAAGTAAATTGAACAATGAATAGACTGCTATTATAATAAAAAAATCGGAATTAAATCTTTTGACGGGCCTCGTGGTCTAGTGGTTCAGATAACGGACTGCCGTTCACGAGGTCGCGGGTTCGATTCCCGCTCGGGACAATCATTTGTGTGACATTTATAATTCTCATACAAATGTTTGTCCTGCGTCTGGGTGTTTACTATGTATTATAAGTATGTATTTACAAAAGAAAAGTAGTATATGTATTATATCCGTATTCTGGTACCCATAACACAAGCATAATAAGCTTAGCTTGGGACCAGAGGACGTTGTGTGAAATGTCCATGAATATTTATTATTTATTTATTTATTTTACGCAATTTGTATTGGGGCAGTAAAAATTTGCCGATGGCTAAAATAAAGTTTCTGTGAAGTCACGAACGGTCGTGCATAGATATTCTGAGATCGTGGGTTCAAGTCCCGCGCATGGTAATAATTTTTATTTTTACTGTAATTTGATTTATTAAACATAGTACGAATTAAAATCCCCGAGAAGGACTGGGGAAATTAAATTGTCCGTCATAGAAACATGCAAATGAAACTCGCAATCATGGTCTCTTTTGTATCACTCACACGCTATTGTTTTGAGCTCAGCTCTACAGAAAATCAACGCTGTATTCAATTAACAATTACGTTATACGCTTATATATTTAGAGTTTCGTAAAATTCTTAATATTTGTAAAGCTCCCTTTTAAATTAGAATAATACATCTATCTCTCTCTCCAGCTCATTCACTTCTCGTCATTGGGCACGAGCCTACTCCACTTTTGGGAGGGATTATGGTCTACTGTACCGCGCTGACCAGATGTGCTGGCACAGAGTTTATTTTAGAGTTTTCCGTCTCTCACAGAGGATATTATCTGTGTACAGTATCCCTTAGCTGACTTGTACAGCACCCTGAAGAGAAGATGGTGTGGTGACACTTGTATTCTTAAACCGTCACTACACGGACAAACACATCTATACTGATATAATGAAGAGAAAAGATTGAATTGATTTAAATTTTTACAGGAAAAAAAGAAAATTAACAGAAAATAAGCATAAAAATAAACGTAAAACTCCTTCGCATCAACGTCAACGGGCAAGGTACTATACAATGAAACCTGATTAAGAGAGATCTCAAAAAGACTACCTAAATCCCTACTAATATTATAAATGCGGAAGTAACTCTGTCTGTCTTTTCCAATTTCCCGCTTAAACCTCTCAACCGATTTTGATGAAATTTGGGCACAGACAATCTTTAGACCCTGAGATAGGACATAGGCTACCTTTTATTGCTAAAAAAATCCAATTTCCACGCGGACGGAGTCGCGGGCGACAGCTACTAAACAATAAATAGATAAATACATATTCATGGACAATTCACACAACGTTTTCTGGTCCCAAGACCAGTTGTGTATGTACCGTTGTGTAACACATAGCAAATAGCAAATAACACAAGCATATGCTTGTGTTATTTATGGGTACCTACCAGAATACGGATATACTACATGAACTACTTTTCTTAAATAAATCGTATATCGTATAATAATCGTATCGTAAATACATCCTTATAATACATAGAAACACTTTTTAAAATGAGTTCCACTTATAGAGGTTTCCTACTTATCTAGGTTCCATGTTGCCAAATTTTACTGTATTTTAATATTAATAAGATGGAACATCTTTAAATCTCTTCAAATAATGTTAATTAAAATGTCTATTTATTGTTCATTAAAATGTCACCCAAAGTATGAAGCGTGCGGTATCACGTTTTTATATCACTAGATAACGAGCGAATGTCAGAGACCCTTTATTATTAAATTATTTCGTTTCACGGCCTTCGGAGCCTCTCTAACATCGTGACGTAAAATTTTATTGAATTAGGATGATACAGTGTTTGTTCAAACGCTTTTCTCTCTTTACTTTTAAATGTCATTAAAATTGCCGTGAGTTTGAGTATACTATTTCCATTTCTTTATTTAGTCGTCATCGACTCTCTCTAGCTCTCATGAGCTCCCGTTTTCCTCGATTGAACGTCTTTTTTACATTATCTATGCATCATTTTATAAAAACATGACAATCCATCCATCAGCCTCTCTCTGTCTACTGTTGGACATAGGCCTCCCCCATAGAACGCCACAACGCGTGGTCTTGTGCCGCTTGCATCCAATGTCTCCCCGCGACCTTGACGATAACGTCAGTCCACCTTGTCGAGGGCCGCCCAACACTGCGTGGTCCGGTCCGTGGTCGTCACTCTAGGACTTTTATTCCCATGCAAAGACCATGTTTCTGTTCCGTAAGTCATCGCTGGTAACACACACTCGTCATAGACCTTTGTCTTTAGGCACTGTGGAATATAAGACGTGTGTATATGCCTGAGTTTCGGGAAATGAATAATGTTGAATAACTCATGACAGGGAAAACTTTAAAAAGGGCGTCAAAAGTCTACTACAGGGTCGGCAACGCGCGAGTAGTCCATCTGGTGTTGCAAAAGGCCATACGCTACAGTAATCGCTTACCATCAGGTGAGCCGTATGCCTGTTTGTCACAATCGTAGTATAAAAAAAAACTATAGATGCGTGTGAAACCGCTGGGTTTAACTATTACATTATTATATATACTTACATATTTTCGTTACAGAATTCGGTATAGAGAATTATATTAGCTACATATTACTGATTGAGTACATTTCAGTAATGAAGTGAGCACATCGATTGTCTGAATTTATACTTGATTATTCTAGTAATAGAACCTTTGCAGTAACACGTAACAGTAGCCCTTCTTGTAATACCTTTAATCCCAAATTGAGTTAGCCAACGGAGTTAATAAAGAGGTCAGTTCGTGCCTGGAATAAGAAAACTATACCGTGATCAATCTTATAAATCAGATAAATTGCAGAAAAAGTATTGTAAACGTAAACAAAGATTATTTAGAAGTAAAAAATATTTCTTTATTATACACTTGAGGAAGTTTAGATAGCATTCCCTTAAAATAAATGGATCCCTCAATAATATGCATAAATATTTTCACACAAATATCTAATCGGGGCAATTTCTTCTTCTTCTCCAGCCAATTTACGTCCCACTGTTTGGCACGGGCATAGGCCCGTGACAAACAGTGGGACGTAAATTGGCTATACAGTAGTGTAGTAGTAGCGCGGTACAGTAGACCATGCGTAATAGTACGGTAAATGGTCTACTGTACCGCGCTGACCAGGTGTGTTGGCACAAGGTTTATTTTCGAGGTTTTCGTCGCTCACAGAAGATGTTATCTGTGTGCAATATTTCTTAGCTAACTTTTACAGAACCCTTGGGAGGAGATGGTGTGGTGACACTTGTATTCTTAATCCGTCACCACACGGCAGTTTAAAAACTTAAACAGATCTTGGATATTTTATATTGTCATCGGTCCAAACTATGTGTCCAAATTTTCAGGTAAATCCGACAATTGCAAATAAGGATAGTTTGATGTATACGAATGAAGATAATAGAAGCGTGTAAATAACGGGCATAACTAGTATATTTATAATATCAATGATATGATTTATTCTAGTTATCAGTCATCCACATTCGTAGTTTTTCTTTTCGTAAATTTCTTTGAGTGGAAACGAGTGTAATGGTGAAGATAATATGTCTCGTTTCCACATAGAACATTAATACTTGTCACATTGTTCTCGCTTGTAAGTGATACGAAATATAAGGAATACAAACATAACTTCGCAAAAAGAAAATAGATTTATATTATAAGCAATTTCAGGAATAATATAAGATATGATAATTTATGATACGTTCGTCATATTCGTACGTAATAATATAAGAAATAAAGTGGATATACATAGTAAAAGTGGAGTGTAGTTTTTTGCCTAACCAAAGCCATAAAAGAATATAAATTCTGTTTTGAAAACAGTTATTTTTGTGTTCTTTTTCTATATCGAGGCCAATGGATGTTATGTAAAATGTCCATGAATATTTATTTGTGATTATCTCATTTTCTCTCTAGAGAGCTATGAGAATAGGTTACGAGAGATATCCAGGAGGGGAAGGCTAAAGAAAAGATGGATGGACCGTGGGAGTGGTAAGAGACGATATGAAAGAAAAAGGAGTTGATGATAATATGATGACTGATAGGAGAGCTTGGAAGAAAAAAACGTACCGCGCCTACCTAAAATAGTTTGGGATAAGTGCAAATAAAAGAGGATAGCATTAAAATTGATTTCCTATCGAGAAGAGAAAAGATGAAGATGTTTTCTAATAATTCTAACCATAATTACTGAATACTATTTTAATTATTTCTATTCTTGCTACTTTGTTTTAATTGGACGCAGCTTTTAGAGTTTCTAGACAAGTTCAATTGAGTCCCAGTTATCAGTAAATTAGCTCCCCGCCTAATGCACTCTCCGTAAACTTTTATTGGATAAACTTTATCATGAAATGCAATTTGAGTCCATCTGGTGATCAGACAGCGTCGATATTCCGCAATTAATTAAGTATACAAAAATATTTGAGGCTCCGCTATTTAAAATACGTTACGCTGCATAGTGTTGTATTTATTTTAGTACAAGTATGTATATTACTATTTCCGTTTAGAATTGTCTATGTACGTTTATGTATGTATTTTATCTATTTATATATTGTATTTATTTGTATGTATTACGTATGTGCATGAATATTGAATATTTTATTTATGATAATCAGTACACCTACAACTATTGCTCTTCTCTTTTCACAAGATCTTCATCCAAAGGTTGACGGGCTTCGTGGTGGAGTGGTTTATGTAATGGACTGCCGATCACGAGGTCGTGGGTTCGATTCCCGCTTGGGACAATCATTTGTGTGATATCCATAAATGTCATACAAATGTTTGTACTGCGTCTGGGTGTTTTCTATGTATTATAAGTATGTATTTACAAAAAAAAAGTAGTATATGTAGTTTATCCGTATTCTGGTACCCATAATACAAGCATAGAAATATAGCTTACTTTGGGACCAGAGGACGTTGTGTGAAATGTCCTGAATAATAAAAAAAAAAAAATATTAAAAAAAAAAGGTTGCCTGGCAGAAATTGCTTGTACTATATTTATAATTATAATTTCTTGTAAATTTTATTTTTATGGTGTGCAATATAGTGTATTATAAATAAAATAAATAAATAATATATTTTAAATATATTTTATCCGTGAGGTGACTGATTAAGAATACAGATGTCACCACCCCATTTCTTCTCCAGGATGTTGTAAAAGTCAGCTAAGACATTATACTCAGTTAACCTTAACTGTGAGAGATGGAAGATTCGAAACTAAACCCTATGCCATCGTGCCTGGTCAGCGTGGTATGGTAGACCACAAACCTTCCCGAAGTGGAGGAGGCCTGGAGAGAGAGAGAGAGAGGTTTTTTTTTTGGGTCCCGTTAATCGGGGCCCGACCTGATGAGGGGAGCATTGGTCCGGGGGGACCAATGCTTATGGCCGAGAGCGAACAGTGTTGGGCCGCTGTCGCCTCCTTCGCTGGGGAGGTGATGGCGGCAAAGAAGGAGGCCCTGCGGGAGCGCGAACGCGCTGGCGAAACTTTGCCATCCCGCAGGGCCCCGGGTAGGGGTCGTCGTCGCGCAATAGCCGGCGGCCCTCCCCTAAGAGGTGGTCGCGCGCGGCGGGTTGGCATCCAGAGACCCGCCGCGTTTGCTGCGGCGGGTCTCTGGATGCCAACGACGCGACGACGATCCCTACCCGGGGCCCTGCGGGGTGGCAAAGTTTCGCCAGCGCGTTCGCGCTCCCGCAGGGCCTCCCTCTTTGCCGCCATCACCTCCCCAGCGAAGGAGGCGACAGCGGCCCAACACTGTTCGCTCTCGGCCATAAGCGAAACGATGGCCGAGAGCGAGAGAGAGAGGTTCGTAGTTAGTTATGCTGCCAAATGGAATCTAAATTTGCTATAAGTTCAACATTTTTTTTTAATAGATTAGCTCTATTTTCACCTTTTACATAATATATGTAACTAATATAAATACTGATTCAGTAGTTCCTATAAAATATAATGACACGATTGGATAAAATAAAGTTTTCTTTATAAAAATATTACGCGGTATCATTGTTTTTATCGTAAAAATATTTCAAATTTACGAGTAGATATCCCATAAAATTGAGCACATATAAATTGCGTAATTTTCTGGTAGCATAGAAAGCAGTAAAGTAGTTAAGTGCAGTCACATTTTTGCATATTATGCTTGGTAAACCCTTAGCGTTAAGATGTTTAAGGTAGGTAAAAGCGGTCAGATTTTTGCATATGCAATTTCATTGTTTTTAAGCATTTAGTTTTTAGGGTTCCGTACCCAAAGGGTAAAAACGGGACCCTATTACTGAGACTTCGCTGTCCGTCCGTCCGTCCTTCCGTCCGTCTGTCACCAGGCTGTATCTCAAGAACGGTGATAGCTAGACAGTTGAAATTTTCACAGATGATGTATTTCCATTGACGCTATAACAACAAATACTAAAAATAAAATAAAATAAATATTAAAGGGGGGCTCCCATACAACAAACATGATTTTTTTACCGTTTCTTGGTCGATACTAATAACGTTGCCTTATGTTGCATAGATAATGGTACGGAACCCTTCGTGCGCGAGTCCGACTCGCACTTAACCAAATTTTTTTTACTTACATGTTTAGAAACAATTCTCACCAGGTCTTCTGGTCGCAAATCAAGTTATATTTCTATCCTTTTGTTACGGGTACAAATTTATATATGTATGACAAATATAAATAGTTATCACAGAAATGTTTGTACAGAACGGTGATCGAAACTGCGACCTCGTGAACGGCAGATCGTTACACACGAGAGAGGAATAGAATGGTGCACCAATTTTTATTTTTCTGATTTTAGATATTATCATGTTCTTTATAAATTACCTTATAAATCCTCTTTGGAACAAAAAATTCAAGTAATTCGTTAACATAATTTATTTAGTTCCACTAATTATGTAAATAATTGAAACCATGTTTCCAATAAAACTATATTAGCTATCAAACTAATACAATCACTATAATTTCCTCTACCTATTATCTCTTGAGAAGTTTATTAAGTAAATCTTTCAGTGAAACGCTCTTGAATCCATCTAATAATAAGACATTGGTACCGATCCTATGTGCACAACTAAACTTAACTAAAAAACGAAAAATTTATAGTGTTAATAACACAATTCGGCAATGTTAACAGAACTTTAATCAGAAAATCTGTATATTATAGACTAAAGATTTTAAGTAATAAAAATGAGCACAAGGAAAATAATAAAAATGAAAGGAAAGTAATAAAAATGAGCCCATAAATTAAAAATATTAATAAATAAAATAAATATTCATGGACATTTCACACAACGTCCTCTGGTCCCAAGCTAAGCTTATATGCTCGTATTATGGTTACCAGAATACGGATATAATACATAAACTACTTTTCTTTTGTAAATACATACTTATTTATACATAGTAAACACCCAGACGCAGTGTGACATTTCTAAATATCACACAAATGATTGTACCGTGCGGGAATCGAACCCGCGGCCCCGTGAACGGCAGCCCGATACATAAACCACTAGACCACGAGGCCCGTCGAAGACAATAAAGGAACCTTTTTGATTTTAACGTGCAATTATTTTCAATATGTAAAAATCATCTCACATTTCTTGAATAACCAGTAAAGTCATGAACATAATATAACTTATACTAAGCGGCTTCTTCATCGCTAAAGCCTGAATAAGGATGTTTTATTCTGAACCAAAGGAAATATGATTTCTTACAAAGAAGAAAATATCCTTCATAAGGCTTTGGGCCTTTTTATAAAGCTGGTTATGTTCTTACAAATGAAAAATAAAATTCTACGAATTACAAACGATAAGTACCTATTACGTACAAACATTTTACAGTATTATGACTATTCACATTTTGCGGTTGGAAATACGAATGCTTCACCACTTAGTTTCCATTTCATTTACATAAAATCCGTATTCTCGTACCCTTAACTCAAGTATATAAGCTTAGCTTGGGACCAGAGGACCGAACAGACGGGAATATTTATTTATTCTTATTTATAAATTGACTAGAAAAACTAATTTTAAATTTGACATTGTTTTTTTTTAATGGACATTTCACGACATTTTTGTTTATTAATTAAATGATTTTAATAAATTAAATTATAGTGGAAAAAGTGATCACCGCAAGCGGGACTTGAACCCACGACCTCGGAATACCGTTCCGTATCTGCTTGCGGTGATCACTTTTTCCACTATAATTTAATTTATTAAGTAAAAGCATAGCAAGACAATTGCAAAATTAATAAATGATTTTAATTTAATTTTATTTTATAACGCAATGACCTAAAACTGCTTTAGTCTGCAGTCCCAGCAGAAGGCACCCGTTAACTCAAACATCAGCCCCACACAGCTCGACGTTGGTCATCTTCAGAGTGTCGGTTCGTTTGTGAAAGTGTGCACGCGCTAGCTACAAACTCTTAACATTTTTTTAAACGTATTTCACAATAGCCCTTGATGGGACTCCGTACAATTGCAATTTTGAAAACTTTCTCCAACTTTGCAATTTTTTTCACTATTGCGTCGCTCCATTGGTCACAGCGTAATCTTATATAGCTTCCCTCGTTATAGGGACTATCCAACACTAAAATATTTTTTCGATTCTAACCCATAGCTCCTGTGCACAACGAAATAGCCAATTAATCAAAATATACCATATACCATACCATATGTCATCATCATTTTTTTATTTATTTAGGATCGTCAACATTACATGCACCAATACATTTTAAAGGTTTCTTATAAATAAATATTTAAGAACATAGCGCTGTAACATTTACAGACAACCACAACATTTGCACATATTAATTATTCGGTATTATATTGTAACCGTTATTTTCCTTTAATGTAATTATGTGTTATATTATAAAGTATTTATTGAAAGCTAGGAAAACAAAGGGTCACTACCTAGTTTACCTCGCCCCGTGAGGATAGCAGAGGGCCATTTATCTGTCACATAAATAGCAAAAGGTAGGACAAAACGGTTACTGATATATTAGCTGAATATTAATGTAAATTACCTGCACTTATTTCTCCAGTAATATAGGGAGCCAACCTAAGGTTGACTACAACATCTTGTTTCTTATTCTGTGGCAATGGGATTATGATAAAGAAAAACAACAAAGTGATCTTAGTAGTACGAGCATTAATACATAAAAATTGGTCAAGTGCGAGTCGGACTCGCGCACGAAGGGTTCCGTACCATTATCTATGCAACATAAGGCAACGTTATGAGTATCGAGCAAGAAACGGTAAAAAAATCATGTTTGTTGTATGGGAGCCCCCCTTAAATATTTATTTTATTTTATTTTTAGTATTTTTTGTTATAGCGGCAATAGAAATACATCATCTGTGAAAATTTCAACTGTCTAGCTATCACCGTTCTTGAGATACTGGGTACGGAACCCTAAAAATCATGTTTGTTGTATGGGAGCCCCCCTTAAATATTTATTTTATTTTATTTTTAGTATTTGTTGTTATAGCGGCAATAGAAATACATCATCTGTGAAAATTTCAACTCTCTAGCTATCACCGTTCTTGAGATACAGCCTGGTGACAGACGGACGGACGGACGGACGGACGGACGGACGGACGGACGGACGGACGGACGGACGGACGGACGGACGGACAGCGAAGTCTCAGTAATAGGGTCCCGTTTTTACCCTTTGGGTACGGAACCCTAAAAACTAATGGGAAATGATACCAGCATTACCCACTTCAAATACTACTACAATAGGTGGTAGATTTGCTACGTTACAATACCCCCCACCTAACACTGAAGCCGCCCTCGGCGTCTAAAAACAAAAACATTAAAAAAAAACTAGAACTAAAAATTCGCTTCTATGCCTAAACAAACCGAAGTCTGAATTCCACTATAATAACTATAACGATAATACTAACGAAACTAATTAATCCTAACAAAACTAAGCATCAAAATATAACTAATAACTGTCATCCGACCAACAGTAAGTGCTTAACCATATCCCCTCCATCAACCAGGAACATCATTTCTCAGACTAAACAACCAACTGTTTCCGGGTATTTATTTCTCACACAATCATACTACCTTCCAAAATGACCTGTCAAAAATAGCAAACGTACTATGGTAACAACTAGCATATAGCTTGAGGTCAGTGAACCTTACATACTTCCCGAATTCTATCTGTGTACCAGAAGAACTCAACATTTTTTCGTGGGTGACAAAAACACAGGTGTCGCAATACAGCAGAACAACCTTAAAACCCTAAGGGCGTGCCACAAGGCAAAGCACTTCGAATATGGCCAAAAGCTCATACCTACTTCATGCATAAAACGGAATGATGTGGTTATGAGCTAACATCTCCAAAATCCACTGTCGTCACACCTAAACAAGTGGAATAAACAAAAAAAATAAGTCGATGCGTCATCCAATATCAGCAGAGCGACACGTCCCTACAACAGCTAGCTGTTGGGGACTACAACCTCGCCTTCGCAGGGAGCAGTGAGTGCTCTCCTGCACACAACATATGTGGGCTACGGTTAAACATTAAACCTAAGTCCTCATAACAACGGGACTAACCCGATCAAAATACTACAACGAACTTAATCTATAATACTTAATACTAAGTGTCGAACACTAACAATCCTATAAAAATACACAATATTCCAAGTCTTAACTACTCACCAATGAACTCGAGGTACGCTTGGTTTATAAAACTAGCCAACTCCGAGATTGTAAAATTTGAAACAGGACTAAATTTTTATATCCTTTATATGCCAAGAACCAAGATCTTTACCGTCCATACCTACTAAGTTATAAACCAACGGTGAGAGAACCCTCTTAACCATGCACTTCCGAAATTTGGGGAATAATTTCGACGCTTTAAATTTTTCCGCATCGCTCAAAGTGTGCGTTTTGGACCAGACCTGCTGTCCTTCGCGTAGCTTAACATCGCGTCTCCGCAAATTATAGTGTTTAGCATTTGTATCGTGAGCCTTTAAAATTTTTTGGCGAACCTTCTCAAACACGTCTTCTAAAACCCCCAGGTTATCCGCATACCTATCTCTCGGAATCGTCTCTTCGTAATCCCTATCATCCGGCTTGTAAAACGACCCGTTTATTATAGGTTCCCTACCATACACCAAGAAAAACGGGGAAAACCCCGTAGTTTCGTTAACGGAACTATTAATTGCATATTGGATGCTAAACAAATTCTTATCCCAATTTCTGTGATCCTCCTTTACATAAGAGGAGATGGCCGTAACTATAGTTTTATTATATCTTTCCACCATGTTAACTTGCGGCGCATATCTCGGACCATAATGTGACCGAGGTATATTGTATTTCTTTATCAAAGAACGAAATTCAGATCCCGTGAATTGAACCCCATTATCGGTAATTACGGTTTCCGGAATTCCGTGCGTAAGAAATACATAATTCTCAATACATCTCGCCACCAACGCACTCGTTGCTCTTCGTAATGGAAATAATAACGTATACTTAGAAAAGCAACACGTGACCACTAATAAATGCACAAAACCAGAACGTGATTTAGGCAAGGGGCCCACCAGGTCCATAGATATTACCTGAAAAGGCCTAAAACATTGCTTCGGCTGTCCCATCAATCCTGGGGTAAGTGTGGTGCGGTGTTTATATGCTGTACAGGTTTCGCACTGCTTAATAAACGCTACGACGTCTCGGTACATACCCGGCCAGTAATATCGTAGGCATAGTCGTCTGTGCGTCTTAAACACGCCCAGATGACTCGAGGTAGGTGGATCGTGGTTCTCCGAGATGACCGAGAGACGACGCGCCTGTGGAATAACCTCCTTCCAATTAAATTCTTGGGTAAGCGAGTATTTACCCTTGCTTAACCTGTATAAGGTTCCGTTTTCCACACGAAAATTTGGATAATTCCCAGGATGAGACATACAACCAGAAAACACTTTATCATACCATTCGTCATTAGTCGGTACTGACTCTTGAGTATTTACTGCGTCAACCCTCACAAACCTGGATAGAGCATCAGGAACTACATTGTCCTTGCCCTTTCTATGAATAATGGTACAGTTAAACTGCGACAATCTACAACCCCAGCGAGCCAAACGTCCCGTTGGGTTATTTAAATTTTTAAACCAAATCAAAGATGCGTGGTCAGTATAAACTACAAAATGCTTAGTGCCTAAGTACGGTTCAAATTTTTCTAAAGAATATATTACTGCCAATGCTTCACGCTCAGTGGCGCTGTAATTACGTTCATTTTTATTTAAAGACCTACTGGTAAAAGCTACGGGATGATCTACCCCATTTATATTCTGCGTCAGCATTCCCCCAATGCCATAACTTGACGCATCACAATGTACCGAAAACGGCATACTAAAATCTGGACATACCAGTACTGGAGCTGAGATAAGAGTGTTTTTTAATGCGTTAAATGCGTTTTCCGCTTCAGAGTTCCATCTAAATTTTACGTTTGGGCTTGTCAGCGCATTCAAAGGTGCCGCAATAGATGAGAAACTTCTAATAAAACGTCTGTACCAGGAGCATGTCCCTAAGAACATTTTGACTTCTTTGGCAGACTTAGGGACTGGAAAGTCCAAAATAGCCCGGACCTTTTCTGGATCCGTCCGTAGCCCACTCTCATCTACTACATATCCTAAATATTTAATAGATTTTCTGAAAAAATTACATTTATCAAAATTTATAGTAAGATTTGCCTTTTTTATCCGGTCTAATACGCGACCTAACAATAAAATGTGCGTATTTAAGTCTTCGGCTATAATACAAATGTCATCAACGTAAACAAAAACCATGCCCTTAGAGATGTCACTACAAAATGGGTGACCAAACAATTGGTCCATCAGCCTTTGCTGCCGTGACGGAGCACCACATAATCCAAATGGCATTACTTTAAATTTAAATAGTCCACGGCCAGGGACTGTGAAACTAGTTTTTTCCTGAGAGGATTCATCTAATTTAATCTGCCAAAAACTTGATTTAAAATCGATTGAGCTAATATATCTCGCATTCCTTAGGCCATCTAAAATTTGAGGCAAATATGGTATAGCATACGCATCACCTTTTGTCAATGCATTCAATTTCCGACAGTCAAGGCAAAAACGAAGTGTACCATCCTTCTTAGGTACCATTAGGACTGGGTTATTCCATGGGCTCTCACTAGGGGCTACTACATCAAGAGCTAACATCTCGTCCAGTTCCTTATGAAGCTGTTTGAGCTTTTCCTGAGACATTGGATAAGGTCTACACTTAATAGGAGGCGAATCTCCCGTGTCGATAACATGTTCGACCACGTTCGTCCTACCTAAACCTCTAACCTCAAATGAAACGTCGTGAAATTGTCTTATCATCAACTCGGCCAATTCCCTATCCTTAGGCGACAAATTATCAAAACCTTCAATTCCGCCAATTTTATTGCCTACTGAGGAAATGTTTAAAATAAAATCCTCTGGTGCATGCCTTAATGGAATTGAAGTTAAAATGTTTGATATTAAGTTAAAGCTTTTCCAAAAATCAATACCGAAAATTATGTTAGAAGTAATTGAAGGGATAACATAAAACGTTATTACTCTATTTAAACTATTAAAAGACAAAGGCAAATTCATTATTCCTATTGCTTTATATCCCGAACCGTCCGCAACACTAACAGAATATTCCTTAGAACACTCAACAGCATAACCATAATTCTCAAGTATAATATGAGCTCCGTTCCCTATAATGGATACGGTAGCACCAGAATCCAATAATCCACATAAAATTAAATCATAAAGTTTCACGTCCAAATACGGCCTACAATCATTATTTGAAGGCGCAAACAAAACCGAAACCAAGTTGTTATCGTTAAAATATTTATCTACCCGAGTCTGTAAACATAAATCTAAATCCGTGGCGGCCGAAACAGACTCCCTAGTTCGGTTTTTGCCTAATAGTTTTTTGACCTCACGCAACTAGGACAGGTTTTCTTGGTGAAACCTTCCTTACCGCACGAATAACATTTTATCTTTTTATAATTTCGAGTGTCGTTAACCTTGCACTTCACGCAAGTCGACAAAGTAAAACCAGGTTCTTTACACCTATAACAAAAAATTTCCCGAGGTTTAAAATTCCCTACTGGCATACACTTACTGAAAGGCTTCCGCAAAAATAGACGACGCGGAGCCTCCCCACCATTTATCACCGAGGTTGCCGAAACCGTATGTTTCTTATCCGAAACTCCAAAAGAAAATTCCGCAGCCAACGAAGAAGTAGTAGCTGGTTCACTGAACAACTGTGCCTGTAGGCGAGCCGACTCTATTTTGCGGCAAAATAATTTTAAATCCGCTTCTGAATGCACATCAGTTAGAGCTAATTGCTGACTATACACTGGTCTAATGTTATGTTTTAATATCTCTAGCCGCTCCGTTTCGGATAAAGGCCTACGCAAACGTGCGAACATGTTGTTCATCGTTGCAAAATATAAATGTATGGGTTCTGATCTACCTTGAGTGCGTGCACGGATTTCCCCCAACAACCTGTACTCATAGTCTACTGGACCGAACTCCTCTATAAACAAATCACTTAATTCTTTCCAGGATGATACTAAATGTTTAATACCACGAAACCACAGCAAAGCCTGGTCCTTAAAAAATATAAACGCCGAATTAAACAACGCCTCCTCCATCACACCGAACGCGATAGCATGCTCCGACACTGCTTCCAAAAAGGAATGTGGACTAGTCTTTCCATCATAAGTAAGATTCCATTTTAATATATCCTTGCTAAAGCTAGGGGTGACAACCGTAGGGGTGCTCACTTCCACTGTGTTAGACTTAATGTCAACTGGACCCTTATCAAACAACGCTCTAACAGATGAAACCATTGAAACAAGTTGTGATTTTAAATCTCTAGTTACCGCATCATCATTAGCGTAGCATAAACGTTGAAGTCTATGAAAAACATGGCAATACAACGCCCTAACCCTTGCAACTATGTGACCATCCTTTGATTGTTCCAGACTAGCCAGCCTAATTTTCAATTCCTTTATTTTTTCTGAGAGTGCCTGTACCTCACTCTGCTTATCCGACTCATTGTCCAAAATATCATCCGGATTGCAACCCTCTAATAACGGTCCCAGTTGTTTTTTTAATTTTGCTACTGTACCCTCTGGTGATTCTGCTCGGAGCGCTACCTCGTATACAAGTTCATCTTTAAGCAAGGAGTGAATATAAACACAGTCAAGATCCATTTTGAGTAAGTTCAAACAAAATTTAAAAAAAAAATATATCAATAATAAGTAAAAATCTTAATAATATTTCCTTGTACAACTTATACACAGTGCAAAATCAAAATCCTAAATCTTACTGTATAACACTTCACATAAAATACTTAACACAGTAAATATTTCACAACAACAAATCAATAATTACTAATTCAAACTGATATTTAAAATTCACAGGCCTGACAACATGTAAACATTATGTAATGAAACTGTCATAGCTGTCAATCAAGTAACCAGAATAACAAAGAGTAGTGTCAGATAAAAATTCAAATCGTTTATAACAAATTAGCAGTATTAGTCTATGCTCATAAAGAAATTATTTCAAAAGGCATACATCATTACTCTATGATTTTAAATCACTCTGCAATACAATGTGTTAATATCTATGACCTTCGTCGTTTAATTATGTAAATACTTTAAAAATGTAAGAATTCTGCTATACAAATTACAACAATTCACAAGCAACTTTAAAAATTAGTGCATGGAAAATCCTATATGGAACATTTATCAATAATATTTTATATGTGATATGCAACAAGGTGCTAAATAAATTCCATTAATTGAATTTATGTTGTTGAATTTAATAAAGTTTTTAGCAAAACATAAACACCAGTTATTGTAAATTATCTCCTATAAGTTGTTATTTTCAGGTGATTAGTTATATTGATAACAAACTAAACAAATGAAAAGTAAGTATTTACTCTTATTTAGCAATGAACAAAGTGAAATTAAATTCAATTCCATCAACTAAGTGTGATTATCAAGTCTTCAATAATGTATAAAAAATATAAGGATAAATACCTTTACAAATATTGTTCAAAGCAGGCTGGTCGTACAATAATTTTATCCAAGATACAATTCACCCTCATAGTGATTAATATTTGTTTACAACAGTGTTCCAGAAAAATTCAAGGTATTACATGAGACAAAACTACATTAACAAGCTGCAAGGTTGAGTATTTAAACCTTCCAAAACTAGTACCCAATTAAATGCCACAGAAAGAAAACTTTTAAATGTGCAGATACAATTATTAAAAATCAAATAAAAAGTTTATAGACCAAAAATTAATATTCAACCTAATTAAATAATTAGCAATATTGCTATTTTCATCTACCTGAATAGGGTTGATAATACATAAAATATATAGTGGTCTGTAAGATTTATGCCGGAGAGCCAATTGTAACCGTTATTTTCCTTTAATGTAATTATGTGTTATATTATAAAGTATTTATTGAAAGCTAGGAAAACAAAGGGTCACTACCTAGTTTACCTCGCCCCGTGAGGATAGCAGAGGGCCATTTATCTGTCACATAAATAGCAAAAGGTAGGACAAAACGGTTACTGATATATTAGCTGAATATTAATGTAAATTACCTGCACTTAATTCTCCAGTAATATAGGGAGCCAACCTAAGGTTGACTACAACATCTTGTTTCTTATTCTGTGGCAATGGGATTATGATAAAGAAAAACAACAAAGTGATCTTAGTAGTACAGGGTGAGCACCTCAACTGTTTAATATCTAATTAAATACACATACCATTAGGATATTACACATATGTCTTTCTATCAAGACTTAGTACCTATATCTAACGGACCAACCGCTTACCTATATTAACTAACTAAAATATACATGGCACAACTCAGCCGTTGTGAGGAACTATAAAATAAGTGTTGGGCGGAACTCGACTAGGGCACGACCAATACCCGGAGCCGACTTGCCTGACGTAATGATACGGGCCTTTACAGATACAAGTACCTCGCTGGTTGACCCGTATCCCACGCACCCCTAAATGCGTAAAAGGCGAAAACTTCCACTTCAAATAAAACACCGGTTCTTTTCTGAGATGTTGTAGTCTTCAGATTTCGATTTCCTTCCTATTGTAGAGCTCGGTGATTATGCTTCGGACTGCGAATATCGCTACGATAAATTGCCTCGCTTAGGTGGCTCGGCCTTTTACCGTAGCGACGACCATGCAAAATAGAGCCCTTTCGTTCCTAATTTTTACTTAATCGAAATCTTTAGACCCCTCCTTTCATATTTATTTAAAAAGATATCTTAACATATGATACCTTATTTAATAGGTCTTATCCTATTACATCATATAGCTCAATAATAATAATCATAAAATTAGAATATAAAACCTTTCTAGAACTAAAACCTAAAAAATTATCATTTAAATTACAAAAAACAAACTTAAAACTACCATAACTTCAACAATATTGGTCCGATTTCTATAATTTAAACATTATTCTTATTTCTAGGCCTTACTCAATACTATAAAACACAAAAGGTACCTACACATTCAATAATAAACAATCATAATTTCAAGTTACGTAATTATGATAGTACAAAATATTCTTATTCGATTACTACTGAGCGACATCGATTTGTATAAACTAAACTTAGTATTTAACACTATTAATTCTTATTAAACCCTATACATAACACAAAACATATAACCTTACATAGTAACAGTGGCAGGTAGGTACTTTTGTCGCACATGGGTAATTGCGTCGCCGACATTCTCCCCCTCGTGCTCTGCACCATCCTACTGGCTCGGCGATGCTTCCGGCACCAATAGCACCACTCTCGAACTGGATCTGCTCCCTTTTTTCTTTTTCTTTTTTTGCATTGACCCGTTCCTTAGCTCTGCAGAGTTGTATGAACTGCAGAACCCTCGCTGTAGCTCGTAGAAGTCTTTTCCATGACGAAAATCTCTTCGGATCTGGTAAAGGATGGGTGATGCTTGCTGCCGTGGCGACGTCCACTGCCTTCTCCTCGCCAGTGGGTTCCTTTTTGAAAGTTCTTTTCCAGGTGGGATCTTCTTCCTCTGAGTGTGGCAGTCTGCTTCCTAGGAGGGCTGCTTGTAGCTCGAGTCTCGGTATCGATATCGGTCTTAACGGAGCGACTCTTACTTTTGCTGCTATCAAGATAGCACGATAAGTTCCGTTCGGTTCTTCTGACCTCCAATATACCGCTGCTCCATATGCAGTCTCGCTGGCGTCCGAGAATGTGTGCAACTCCCCCTCGGTGCGATGTGGCGCCATGCATCTTGGAATCTGTAGGTCTTGCAATAGTTTTATCTTCTCTAGGTAGTTCATCCACGCCTCGTACTCCTTGTCTTCTATTTCTTCATCCCAACCAACACCGCTTCTACATACGCTCTGAAGCAGCTTCTTGCCTTGGACGAGAACTGGTGATGCTAGCCCTAATGGGTCGAAAGTTGACATCACGGCGCTGGTGACTTCTCGCTTCGTCGGCACCTTTAACCCCTGGGTTATTTCTTCTGGTGTGTTCCGAAGGTTTGCTCTGAAGCCGATGGAGTCCCTTACTGTAGACCAGCGCAATCCTAGTGTCTTTTCTTCTTTCTCGCCAAGGTTCACTTCTGTTTTCTCAATTGCCTCGGTCTTTACATCTTGCAGCAGCTCAGGTTGATTTGATGCCCATCCCCTGAGTTCGAAGCCCGCCTTCTTGTGTATGGAGTCCACCTGTTTTGTTACTTTTCTGAAGTCTTCTTCTGATTGGAAGCTGTGCAGATAGTCGTCCATGTAATGGTTTCGCTCGACTGCTCTGGCCGCTTCAGGAAACTGCTCCTTGTAGTCCGCTGCGTTCCGGTTCTTAACGTAGATCACTGTACTTGGAGATGATGATGCGCCGAAGATGACTGATGACATCCTGTATACCTTTGGCGGCACGTTGCGATGATCTCCTCGCCACAGGAACCTCTGGCTGTTTCTGTCTTCTTCTCGTATGCGAATCTGCAGGAACATTTCCTTTATGTCGGCCGCTACTGCTAATGGTCCTTGACGGAATCGCAATAGTACCCCGAAGAGTGACTGCAGTAGATCAGGTCCCGGCAGCAGAGCATCATTGAGACTTCTTCCGTTTGACTTGGCTGCAGCGTCGAAGACAATCCTTATTTTCTTCTTCAACGGATGTACCACTGAGAAGTGAGGGAGGTACCAGGTTTTCTTATAATCTTCTTCATTACCAGGCGCTTCTTCTGCGTAGTTACTGTCGATTAAGTGCTGGATCTGCTTGTTGTATTCTGCTTTCAGCTGAGGATCTTTATCTATCTTCTTTTCGATGTTAATTAAACGATTCTTAGCAGACGTGTAGCTCTCTGGCATCTGTTCGTTTTCATTCTTCCACAGCAGTCCAGTTTCAAATCGACCATCTTCCAATCTTTTGCTAGTCTTCTCTAGAATGGCAAGTGCTCTTCCTTCTGAATCCGTAGTAGGTCTTCTTGGTTGCACGCCGAGTGCTTCGATCGCAAAGTGATCCTTGATGGCCTGATGCATCTCTTCTTCTGGCGTACTGATTTGAAAACACGTATTTACGAAGTGCACTGGTTTGGCCACTCTAGTGTCTGACCCGTGGAGTGTCCACCCAAGCTCTGTTCGCGAAGCTACTGGTTCTCCTGGTTTTCCTTTCTTTATTTCTTGAGTCACGATCAGCTCCCAGTTGTCTTGACCGATGAGCAGCTGTGGCGACTCCCCTTCGTAATACAGAGAGTCGGCGATCTTCCTCAAGTGTTGGCAAGCTTGTATTCTCTTCTTATCTACGAACTGCGGTGTCATCTTCAGTTCGTCGATGGTCCGGACTCTCCTGAGGATTTTCTTGGTTCCTTCATGTGACCCCTTCACAGTAAGGTCCAATGTCTGAGAATCCTTCTTCCTTATTATCCTGCCGCCGACCGTTTCGATGACAAGTTCTTCCTTGCATCCTTGAGCGCCGATCTCTTCTGCCACCTTCTGATCCAAGAGTGACACGGTTGATCCTTCATCTAAAAGTGCCAATATCTTCTTAGATCCTTGCGTCCCGTAGACTTCCACTGGAATTATCTTTAGGTACGCCCTTGCATGATTAACTGGGTTAGTGGATGCCGTAACACTCATAATTTCTTGTGGTTTTTCCTTATCCTTTTCTTCCGATATCTTTTCTTCTGGTACCACGTGCAGCATATGATGATGCCATCTTTTGCATTCCTTACACGGCGGTCTTCTGCAGGACTCCTTCCGGTGAGTCCCCTGGAGACACTTGAAACAGACGCGGCTCTTGTTGACTGCTGCCCACCGCTCCTGGACTGACGCCTTCTTGAACTTCTGACAATCTAGCAAGAAATGCTCGCCTTCACACATAGGGCAAATCTTCACATATCTTCTTGCATCCTTTTCTTTGAAGTCCCTTTCGTTTATAATATGCGTCGCCTGTCGTGGAGTTCGCTTGAACACGCTTCTGTCTTCCAATGTCGCGAAGGCCCCACATTTGTCCGCTTCGCTGTTCAGGAACTTGCTTATCTTTCCCAAGTCGGAAAAATCGCAGTCGCCTGACGCTGCCGTGAAGTCGTACCATCGGAACTTGAGAACCGTCGGCATCTTCTCAATTATCTGCTTCATTATCTCGGGTGAATGCAGATACTGTGGTTTCTTCAACCCCTTTATTGCTGCTACGCTGTTGTTGATCTGGCTCGCGAAGATGCAGATGTCCCTTGGGTTTTCTGAAATCTTCTGTAAAGTCTTGATCTTCTCCAATTCTGCCAGCACCAGCGCATCAGGTCTTCCATACCTTCTCTTGAGGGCTTCCATTACTTCTTTCGGAGAGGCTTCGGAGTACAGCAGACTCTTGATAGCTTCTCTCGCGTTGCCCTTTACTTCTCTTCTTAAACGCGCCATATTCTGCACGTCACTGAACATCGGTGCCGTATCTTCGTAGACCACCTTGAAGGCCAGCCACTCGCCGCTGTTGCCGTCGAAGTAGGGTAGCTCGTGGATGTAGCTTGGCTGCGCTGCTTGTCCTCCCCTCGCAGAAAAGGCTTCCTTCAATGCCGTTGTCAATGCCTGAATCTCAACCGTAGCTCCCTTTGAAGTGGAGTTGTTTTCAGGTTTGACCTTCTGCTGCTCTTCTGGAGGGGGTAGACCTCGCTGCTCTGGTTGCTCCCTGGTGCTGCCTTCCCGTAGTGATGTCTCGATCCAGTTCTGCACCTGTGCTGTTCGATCTTCCAGGTCTTCATCCACGGAGTCTTCGTCTTCACGCTGCGTCATCTCCAACCGGACGCGTGCCAGCTTCGACGCTGCCTCCGCTTGCTTCAACTCCAGGCGTGCCAATTCTTCTCTGGCTTCCAGCTCGCGTCGCCTGGCGGACGAACTCGTTGTCTTCGTAGACCTGGCTTGACGACTGACCCCCGTCGGCTTGCTTGTCGCAGCTGAGCTGCGGACGCGCCTTGCCGGTGCCTGTTCTGGGGTCTTCTCCGTCGTCTTCTTCTCTGCGGCGTCTTCTTTCTTCTTTGATGCCGCCGTCGTCGCAGTCGTGACTGTTGAGGTTGTTTCCGACGTTATTGTACCCGAAGAGCTGTTGTCCCACAACGTTGCTGATGACCCTGACTCTGACGCAGACGTGACCCCTTCTAACCCTAACGGTTCCTCAGCCCCGTCCGTGACCAAGGGACGGGACGATGGACGTGAGGGGGCATCCTTCTGTGACCTGGTTACTGGCATCTTGCAAACTTCTGGACTTCTTCTGGTTTCTTAGGGATCCGGTTCTCGAAGGACCAAATGTTGGGCGGAACTCGACTAGGGCACGACCAATACCCGGAGCCGACTTGCCTGACGTAATGATACGGGCCTTTACAGATACAAGTACCTCGCTGGTTGACCCGTATCCCACGCACCCCTAAATGCGTAAAAGGCGAAAACTTCCACTTCAAATAAAACACCGGTTCTTTTCTGAGATGTTGTAGTCTTCAGATTTCGATTTCCTTCCTATTGTAGAGCTCGGTGATTATGCTTCGGACTGCGAATATCGCTACGATAAATTGCCTCGCTTAGGTGGCTCGGCCTTTTACCGTAGCGACGACCATGCAAAATAGAGCCCTTTCGTTCCTAATTTTTACTTAATCGAAATCTTTAGACCCCTCCTTTCATATTTATTTAAAAAGATATCTTAACATATGATACCTTATTTAATAGGTCTTATCCTATTACATCATATAGCTCAATAATAATAATCATAAAATTAGAATATAAAACCTTTCTAGAACTAAAACCTAAAAAATTATCATTTAAATTACAAAAAACAAACTTAAAACTACCATAACTTCAACAATATTGGTCCGATTTCTATAATTTAAACATTATTCTTATTTCTAGGCCTTACTCAATACTATAAAACACAAAAGGTACCTACACATTCAATAATAAACAATCATAATTTCAAGTTACGTAATTATGATAGTACAAAATATTCTTATTCGATTACTACTGAGCGACATCGATTTGTATAAACTAAACTTAGTATTTAACACTATTAATTCTTATTAAACCCTATACATAACACAAAACATATAACCTTACATAGTAACAGTGGCAGGTAGGTACTTTTGTCGCACATGGGTAATTGCGTCGCCGACAATAAGCAAGTTATCCTACCAAGGTTATCTCCAGGGCGCAATCACCAGAGCGTAACAGTCACGGAGCCCTCAAAGTCCCACGGCGTATGCAGTAAGTCCGGGTGACGCTGAAGGAAGTCCGCGAAGTCAGAGTGGTGGTACCCGGCGTTGGACGACTGCACTTTCACAACCGGAGGCCTATCCAATTATCAAGGACCTAATCCTTGACTCAAAACTAAATCTACCCCCATAGGGAAAATATTAAAATAAAATAACTTTAAGGAACCTGGGCTAAAATCACTGCGGTGATATAAATGAAAACGAATCTCTCGTTAGAATTAAAGGTTGCACGAATGCCCACGTTGCGGAAATATCAATCCAACAACGGAATCAGCCCACACTCAGGTTCAACTAGTAACTTAATAAATAAAAACAAATACGATACTAAAATACCCTCCCTGTAACAAAGAAAAAACTATCATGTAGAAATTATTTTCATAAAACGCTAACGGCCATTTTGTCGGACCTACATCAAGAAGTGTTGAAACTCACCACCAATCCCAGAAACATGCTACTAAATATCGGTGCTCGACGCCTGACTACGGCCTCAACTTTTTAAAACTTATTCTTGAATCTTGTTCGGCGCCATCTCTCCAGCGCGAAAAAAACTCCTTCCCAAAAACGGAAATGACATCAATCGTTCACTCAAAAGGTTGCCAGCGCAAAAACTAATGGGAAATGATACCAGCATTACCCACTTCAAATACTACTACAATAGGTGGTAGATTTGCTACGTTACAATATAAAAAGTAAAATCACAAAGCAATTACATAAAAATGAAAATTAATTACAGTTAATTATATTACTTATCGCTTAACAATATAAAATTGAAACATTAGGTATACAGTATATTAAAAATGTCAATTTAATAAAACGATTCTAGGCGAAATTTTGCCAATATACGTCAAGCAATTATATAAAAAATAAATTTAAATTTAAAATAATCCATTAAAATTGCCGCAAATATCAGATCAAATTCAATTAGTAAAACAATATCAAATAAAAACGTGAAAGTAATACCATCGATAAAGTATACTAATTAAATAGGATAATTATTACATATTTATTATTAAGAATTGTTAATTACTAAAAATAATCAATTAAATTGTGAAGGAATAACACAATCACATTATAATTTTACAAGTCCAAGATAAAAGTAAGTGTCAAAATCCATTAAACAATCATCATAACATCACGCCTTTTTCCCATGAGGGTAGGCAGACTAAAGAGCGCCGTCTGCTACGATCCAAAAATACTTCCTTGGCTTCATCCACACTCATACATCTGGTCATACATGCCCGACGGTTGTAAGTGCCCCTTTTGGATGCCGGCGATGACATCGGAGTATATTTTTCTCGGGCGTCCTCTCCCAGCATTTCCACTTACCTCCGCCGTGTATATGCCTTTTCTTAATCGTCTCTCATCCATCCTCTCCACATGACCAAACCACCTAAGCATACTTTTCTCCACCTTAGTCACTACATCCTCTTTCAGACCGCAACGTTCTTTTATAACTTCATTTCTTATACTATCTTTCAAATTCACACCACACATACCTCTCAAAGAGCGCATCTCTACAGCATTTATTCTACTTTTGTGCTTCTTCTGCCACACCCAACATTCGCTTCCATAGATAAGCGTAGGTAACAACACGCCATTGTGGATCGCCATTCGAGCCTTTTCAGTAATCGCTTGGTACCATACCAAATGTATTTTGATTAATTGCTTATTTCATCATAAACATGTGCAGGAACCATGATAACTCAGATGGGAGAGCAACGGAACGGCGTTCCGAGGTCGTGGGTTCAAGTTCCGCTCATGCGAATCAAGAAATTTTAATGCATTGATAAGTAAAAACATAGCAAGCAAAAATTGATAAATTGATGTAGAAATATTTATTTGACAAATCTAAAGGAATTGAACTCGCGACCTCGTAAACAAACATTTTGAAAATCACTGGCTTTATTCTTAGTGTATATGGCTTTATTCATACGTATCATCCATTATGAGACATCCGAATATACATTCTGAAAGTTTATAAAAAGATAAGGTTCTATAAACCCACAGGAATTTAAGGAGTTCCAAAAGGAAATAGGTCCTTACATGTCGCTATAAATTTTAACGACCTCTATCGGTGTCGTGACAACGTAAGAAAATGTGTGCCTGAAAGATTGTATTAACATAAAAACTGTGATAAGGAGTGACTTGATATGTAACAAAACTGCATAGAAAGAACGTCATAACATGTAAGTTATCTCAATGTTTTATCAATAAGGTTAACTAAATGAGGATTAATTAAAAAAAAGACGTGTGGCACTCGGGGACTGCCGCGGTAAAGCTATTGCATAGTATTTTTTATCAACTTATGCAATTATAATTATTTATTTATTTTATTTATGCAAGAATATAAATACCATAAACTAAAATAAGATTAATAATCCTTATTTACTGATGCTTACATCTGTCCATTGTTTATGGTAAAAATGGATAAAATAGCGATTGTCAATCAAATGTCAATAAAATAAAAACTAACGCCAAAACTGACATGAGTCACCAGCGCGAAAAGCGAAACGGCGTTAACGCCGTAGTACCGTGTGTAGTGTTTTTTAGTTACGCTATCTTTGTTACGGAATTTAAATTTCGAATTTTGTGCATTTAGTCTCCACGCTCCAGGTCCGCGTTAGAAGCTATGCAATAGCTTAAAAAAATTTGCAATTGACTTGCTATGCTTTTACTTAATAAATCAAATTTAGGGGTGAAATATCTATCTCGATACCTTCGATTTCTAATACCTTCCTGGTGTATTTTTGATGGTTTATAAGTGAGTAAGTTTATTTTAGTAAAATCGAAATAGAAAAAATGTTGGTCAGGTCTATAAGGTTGGTACCTATTGGACTTGATTGCCTTATAGATATAAAAAACTTAAAGGTACCTAAACAAACTAAATTATAATGGAAAAAATGATAACCATAAGCGGGACTTGAACCCGCGACCTCGGAATGCCGTTCCGTCGCTCTGTTTAGTAAAAAGCATAGCGAGTCAATCGCAAAATATTAATAAATTAAAGGTACCTGCTTGAAATCAGTATGTACTAATATTCATATTATTATTTCATTAATATATTCCATTCTAATCGATTCATATTAAAGGAATAACTTAAATTCTGTATTATATTTTTCATATTATCACGAAATACACCTTTTATTAATATAAGTATTCAGTGTAGTAAAGCAATAAAAGTTAAATTATTATTCGAGTCATTTATCACAAAAGTTTTGGGATCTAAAACATTGGGTGAAGAGTTACATATGGAATAAAATTAAGGTCAAACATTTCGGTTTATGTTCGAGTTTCTGTTGTCTGACAAGTTTGAAAAACTATCTCATGTAAATAATCTATTATCTAATGAAATTTGCTTTTGAGCTGTCTATCTATACTATAATATTATAAAGCGGAAGAGTTTGTTTGTTTGTTTAAACGCGCTAATCTCAGGAACCACGGGTCCGATTTGAAAAAATCTTTTTTTGTTGGATATTCCATTTATAGTGGAAGGCTTTAGGCTATAGATCATCACCTTGTGACCAATAGGAGCGAAGCATCAGTGAAAAATGTTGCCAAAACAGGGAAAAAATTCCATGCGTATGGAGTCGCGGGCAGCAGCTAGTTAATAATAAATTAATACATTCTCTCTCTCCTCTATCAATCCCACTAACGTAGCCCCCCGTAAAAAAAGGGGGCTACCCTGCCGGGTCATGGTAATGGCCCCTACACACCTTACGATTTATCGAACGAAAAGTCAGCCGACAAAACTGCGCAATTCAATTTGGGTATTCTTTTTTAAAAAAATGTATGACAAATCGCTGCAAATCGAATCGTTCGTCAAATGCGCGTTGTTTAGCGCGCACTAAATTATCGTACGATAAAACTGTGCGATCTCTTGATCTTCGATTTTTCGTTCGTTTGTAGAACATTTGCTGCGAATTATCGTTCGTCGAAGGAAAATACAATTTTTATTTCTTAAAATCGTTTCGATTTTCTGAACGCTTGATCGACGGTCCTCGTGGTCTAGTGGTTCATGTATTTGACTACTGCGGCCGTTCATAAGGTCAAGGGGTACGATTCCTGCGCGGGACAGCCATTTAATTTTTGTTTTTATTTGTTACACAAATACTATAATAATAAATAGTAGGTACTGCGACTGGGTATTTTTGACCGACTTAAAAAAAAAGAGGTTTTCAAATCGTTTGTATGTTTTCTTTTTTATTTATGTTTGTTACCTCATAACTTTTAACTGGGCAAAGCGATTATAATGATTCTTTTTTTACAAATCAGCTGATCCCCGTGTGGTCCCATTGGCACCAGGTCAGGATCTGATGGTTATGTCCTGAGAAATTGGGCCGTCTCAAGGGCCTGCAAGGGACCTGGGGGTGCCGGTAAAACTTAGTTTATTTCGGCGGATGACTCGATGACGAGTTTGGCGGTCTCAGCGTCCATTCTATGGATAGGGGGTTTAGGAGCGGCAGGCGCTTGTTTCGCGGCAAGCGCCGCGATGGACACGGCGGGCGCTGCAGACTGCTTAGTGGGCGCCGTTACTGGCGATGCGGCTTTTTTGGGCGCCTTCTGATGGGAGGGTGCCGACTCGATTTTCGCTGCGGCGGCATTTTCTTCTTCTCTTCCTTTTAGGGGAGGCAAAAATGCATTACTATTTGAACGCTTGAAGAATATATAACTTGATACCGTATGAAATACTACACTATAAAAACAACAGATGTCAGTACCAGTTAGAGTTGGTCATATTTCACAAAAATGTTTACAACAACGTATCACATGGCGCCACTCAGCCTGGTGTAACCGAACCGCCAATAACTATCTATCTACCCATATCACAAGGACACAAGCATATAAGCTTAGCTTGGGACCTGGGGACAATGTGTGAAATGTACATAAAATATTTATTTATATGCAGTTTATGTACATATTATGTGTACGTGTACAGTGTACATATGTGATACTAAACAAATATTTTGTCAAGGTTATACGTAAATGCGTTAAACGAAACAATAGCGTGATGTTGCGAGACGGCACAACGCCATCTATCGAGGCGGATAAAAACTTCTTGTGACATTTGTTTATTTAATATTATAATTTATCGTCTGTAACTGTTGACGATATGCTACTTGCACGAGCTTGTGAGGAGAACTGACGACCGCGGTCGTCCATAAAAATCGTTCGATAAAACTGCGCAGTTTTTTCGTTATGGTTTATCGTAACGTGTGTAGGCGGCATAAGGCTCAAGGCGCCACCATGGCCGGTAGGGCAGAGAGAGGGGAAAAAAGCCCATCAACGTCCCACAGGTAGGCACGGGCCTCCTCCACTTTGCTGGACTGGCTGGCCGCAAAGTATTGAGTTTTGAGTACAAAAATAGATTTCTTCAGTAAAAAATAATATAGAGCACTTCATGCATGTAGCACAATCATATTATCTCTGCGCCATATCGTAATAAAGCAAAATCTGGAATACCTACATAAATCTACGTTTCCGTAAGTACCTATTCTATACCGAATAGAAATTATACTATTGTAATACTTTGTATTGTGTTCAAGGTGTGCTACAAAGATTATACGCAAATAATTTAAAGTCAGAAACTAGGTTTCTTATGAAAAATCAATACGTATTCTAACAGAGATAGGTACCGATAATATCGATATATTGTCACAAAGAGGGTTTGTACCTGTGGTTTGTACGCAAATATTATGTAAAATATCCATAAATACTTATTTTATTTATTTATAAAGTAATCTAAACAAACCGTTTATATCAAAGTAAGATTTTGTAACGAAGTTCCTTATCGCGCGTTGCGAAAGGGTGCTAGACGGAAAAAATGAAGACCAAAAGTTGTAACGACACTTTTTGCTATAGTTGTAAGCCAAGCCACGTGCGCGCGTTTCTCTCTCTCTCTCTCTCTCTCTCTCTCTCTGTCTCATAACATGACTAAATAATAATATATAATTTTTTTGTGTCATTTAGTTTGTTTGAAAGAAAAAAAAAAAAATTTGGTGCTTTTTACTGTATGGAATTAATACTAAACATGTACAGTATACCTTAGTAGAGTAATTTAATGCCTCTATGTCGTATCAACCCTGTATAATAATTTATTATATAAAATTTTATTACAATTCCTTCACTAATTAATCGAAAGGGACTTCGTTCCATCCGGGTGTCCCTTGACACCTCTCAAGTTTTTTACTACAGATAATGTACGGTGATCAGAATTCCTTTGAACTTTAGAATTCATTCAAACAAAGTAACGAATTGTATAACTGCTAAATATGATCGATGTGCATGCGATAATAAGTAAACAATTATCACGTATTCTCATGTAAAAAAGCATGAAAGCATGAAGAAAAAAAAAAGGTAAAAGGTAAAAGCATGAAAGCATCGTGTCTACGTACCATTTGCATGCCAAGTTAATAGCACACATAATCAGATATGGCAGGTTATATTACATGTTGACTGTTGTATAAAATTATTACATCGATGGTTTAATGTCAACACTGATTAGTTTTAAATTAGGTCATAGAAATGATAGATGAATTTGTTTCTATTTGACTCTATTCAAATAACAAATATGTCTCGTTCTGAGTTGGTTCTGAGAAACATTTGTTCTTGGGGCCGTACATGTATTTCTTGTATCGAATAATTCATAATGTTAGTTCTACTTAAGCATTTCACATGGTGCTTAAGTTTTTATTATCCTATATTCATTTTAAATATTTTTTCAAATTCTATTTAAGACGTAATTGTAAACTGAACGCTTAAAAGCCGTTCAAGTACCCGACCTTCACTGATATAAATTGAAAATTCAATTCTAAGATATAACTTGATAATATAAAATACATCAATGATAGTAAGTATAAACTTTTACATATATAAACTACTAGCTGACCCGGCAGACGTTGTTTTGCCATACAAATGTTAGGGGTAGACATCCCTTATCACATATTATGGCTATGAAAAATAGATAGTAGCCGATTCTCAGATCCACTGAATATGCATATAAAATTTCATAAAAATAGGTCAAGCCGTTTTGGAGTTCTATGGTAACTAACACTATGACACGAAAATTTTATATATTAGAAGATACTAAACAAAGTCGTTCTTTTTGTATTTATGTCCCTTTATGAGCGTAAATCTTTAAAACTACACAACGAATCTTGAGGCAATAGATAGCGAGGTTCAGTAGGAAAGTTATTTCTATATTTTTTTAAGGTTTGTTATCTAAATCTCGCGAATACGATGTGTTAAGGAACAACTATTCTTAAGTAACGAATGAATACTACCACTACCTACTGTTGGCTTGCTTTGTATTTCGTCAATAAAAATAGTATAATATTAATTGATTTATAGATGATATAAAATTGAACATTATAATTTATGTATTTGTTTCGATTCAGTATATCGATGACATTTGTAATCGATATACTGAATTCACTAATGTCTTAGGGCGAGTGACGTCAGCTGATATATGTCAAAGGGGTTGACGTTAGGCGCCATGAGGTTCGAGCTCTCTGTTGAATTGTAACAGTCGTAAAGAACGGACGAATAAAACCTTTAATTACTCAAGTGATCCGCGTTTATTTCTTGCAAACCTGATTGACCCCTTCACTAACAAGCTTGGGGTTCTAAGGGACTAAAGTAGTATTGTTTACTATCAAAAACTCATTACACATTAAGCTTTGTAAATAATATTCCAATTACGATACAGAATTGTTCACTAAAAGCTATTAAAACTCGATAAATTCTTTAGATATTGTGATAAAAAGCGTTCATTGATTTTCCTCCGATATCTTTATTTATCAAATTCTAATGCTTGGCTTAAGCGTTAATATAAAACGATTTCTCAAAGAGGCAATAAATGCAAATATTTAATCCTTGTCCTCTTCTCGCTTATCTTTAAAATTCCTTGTTAATCCTTTAATAGCCGGCGACTTGATGAGAGTATCTATAAATTTTCGATTTAGTAACCGTCGAGGGAACAATTTACACGAAAGAAAGCGAACTCTGTAGTAGAGTAGACTTTTGTTTACTTATTACAAAACAAAGTCGTTATTTTTGTATGTATGTCCATAAGTGAGCTTATATTTTCAAAAGTACCTATGCAACGGATTTTGTGGTGTTTTTTTTTTAACGGATAGAGTAGTTCAATAGGACGTCTTTTTTAAAACGCTTTTATAAGTTCGGTATGTATCTATCAATGTATTAATCTATGTAACGGAATTTTTGAAAGTGATTTACACACACTTGCAATAATCGGATTGATCTGATATTTTGCACACATATTAAGGACCGATGACAATGCAATAATAGAAAAAAATATTCAAGATTTTGTAACGTGTTTTTTAGTTTTTGAACTAAATATATTATTGTACCTATAATTTGTTAAGGTTTGGGTTTTCCACGCGTACGAAGTCGCGGGTAACAGCTAGTAAGTAATATACTATAAAATTTTACAACTTTGTTTGTGTAACTCATAAAGTTTTGTAACCAAAAGCTTGAGATTTTAACTAAGTTTAAAATGGTAGTTGATGACGTTAAAACGATCTCAGAACATAGATATTTTTTCCAGGCGTAGCAATGTTTGTTAGTCTCTAATTAATACGTATGTAGTAATAATTTCATTTAATTTAGCCATGTATTGTGTTGGGCAGAGAGAAGGCTATAATAGGTATTTACGAAAAGTAATCCAAATTACATAAAAAAAATCGAAATAATATTTTAAAAACGATTTATTAGGTCTACATAAGTATTTATTATTATCTAAAGACACGTAGAGAGAGAGTTATTCTTAAAATATGGAAAAAAATACATTATAGTACTGTACAGGTTTGTAAAAAAGAAATTTATTTTGGCTGAAGAATGATGGCGTCCTAAACAAACATTTATCTATGCAAAGTTCCGCTGCTTTTAATATCGATAGTTCAAGATTTATCTAACACTCAAAATCGAACCTCTACTCCCAAATGTCTTCAAATAGTTTCCCCTTAAGGGCTAACTAAATTTATTCAGAGTTGAAGGGAATATTCACAAATAAACAGACATGAAATTTTTACAATGAAAATAATAAATCGTGAATTACTGTTTTTAACCGACTTCAAAAAAGGAGGAGGTTCTCAATTCGTCTGTATGCATTTGTTTTATGTTTGTTACCTCAATACTTTTGACTAGGCGAAGCGATTTTAGTGATTCTTTTTTTATTTGAAAACCTGGGGATTGCGTATGGTCCCATTGCTGCATTGGAACCAGGTAAGGATCTGATGGTTATCTCCTGAGAAATCAAGAGAAATCCTCAAATTTCAAACGCGTATGAAGTCGGTTCATCTTTTTTTTTTTAAATACCCAATGATGTAAATTATGAAATAAATCTAACAAGACTGAAATGAACTGATAGACTGGTGTGAAATCGATAACTATTGAAGCTATAAACTTAAAAGTTTTCGTGCTGATTTATTTTATTCACACTTAATGATAAGCTTTGTTAAAGAATTTCTTAAAATTCAACCTTTAAGAGCTGGAAAATAGGGTATATGAAATGAAATGAATATGAGTTAATTATAAAGCCACAATTTTTGACAACATTATTTTTCCAATTTTTTTCCTACTGTCGTCGTCTGTTCAGAACATGCAATCCCCTGAGCAGAACCAGTTTAAGAAACTCAGAAGAGCTTTACTCATGTAAATTAATTCTTTTTTGACGGAATTATGACAGTCCGCCAATTTTTCACAGAGTTGAAGAAGTTGATTTTACAGCGAATGAATTAGCCAGCAAAATGGTATTTTGAAATTTACATTCAAGAATCGAATCAATACAAGTACGATGTTAGAATATGTTTAATATGAGATTGAAAACAATATGAGCTTAATCACACAAATAGCACAGCGCGAACAATGTCCAGTTTTGCATATTTATCAGCTGTTAATTCAATTTTCATTCGGTTGGTTTTCACTGTGAATAGATTTTGGTTCATTTGTTACTTTTCAATAGCATAATCGCCAAATCATTGTATATACAAACACCAGCACTCTGGCAGTTAAGTGCTATTATTTGTAGATTATTGGAAATATTAATACGCCCTTTATTTGTTAGGCATACCAGAATTTATTTTAGTAGGTTTATTTTATCAGAAGGTCAATAAACTACTTGTACGAGTATGTCAGACTAGCACGTATAGTGACCTAGGAGGGTAATTGGTGACAAAATGAATCCAAATGTCATCATCGGATTTTATTCTTAGGGTAATTTAAGAACCAGCTAAGGGATAAAGTGGACAAGTATATGAAGGCATTATTTTTTTTTATTAAGTACTCGTTAAAATAGGTATGCTATCTCGACCTGAATGCAGATCTACTCAACAAACTTGACCGACTTCTCAATAATTGCATTCGATTCGTTTTCAATCTCCGCAAATATGATCATGTTTCTCACTTCCGAAAAAAGCTGTCATGGCTACCTATACGACAGCGACGTGAAATGCGTGCGCTGAACACTCTCTTCACTATTCTCTACTCTCCCACTGCTCCTACGTATCTATCTTCACATTTTCAATTTTTAGGCTCAACCCACGACCGAAATCTTCGATCTTCTGACAATCTCTTGCTCACCTGCCCACCTCATAGCTCATGCCTCGTTCATTCTTCTTTCTTTGTTCGCTCCATTATTCTCTGGAATACTCTTCCGCCGGAAATCAGGATGTGCACCTCCCGTAAAGCGTTTAAGCGTAAGATACGTGAGCACTATCTCCGTATATCGACACAACCTCACGTTTAGCTGCATCCACATCTGAGTCTATGAAGCTACTATACTACTATCTATCTGTATTTAAGTACCTGTATTATATGTATTTATGGTATGTGTAATGTGCGTATATATCTGTGTATGTATGTATGACATGTATGTATCTGTTTAATTGTATTGATTTACGTGTATCTCTATGTATGTGTATATAATGTATTCTTTATAGGATTTATCTATGTCAATAAGTCTTTAACAACTATAATCTTTGATAATCTAGCTTTATTTGTTACACTTCTACCTTCCCTTTTTCTGCACCACCCTATGGTTGACTGGTAGAAAATGCCTTAGGCATTAAGTCCGCCTTTGCATAGTTTAAGCATAAAGTGTAAATAAATAAATAAAATAAATAAATAAAATAGGGAATGAGATAGATAAAAATAAAGCAAATAGCAATAATTTAAAATTATTGTTTGCAGTAAATTCTTCTAAAATATTGTTTAGTCAAGTATTGAACGAACGACCAACGAACTTTGTGAACAAAAACAAAACAATAAGATGGAAATGCAGCAGCGTAATTCAAAATAGAATATTTGTATAAAAATATAATACTTGGGAGATACGGCAGGGTAAAAATTACGTGGTAACTCCACTCTGAAGAGTTATGTTTATTATTATAGCAGACAGTGTAATTTCAACGTTCTTCACCTGAAAATATCTTTGAATTATAATGTTTTTGTTTTCTTCTGTTGAAATTGCTTGAGATAAAAGAAATTCGTTAATAAACTTACGCTTGTACAAAACTTATCTTAATTTTGTTTTTTGTTTCAATTAAAATTAGAATGTGACTATTTGTACGGGTACTGGACGAATAAATTATATTTATTCGTACATTATATTCAATTTTTTTTCAAATTAAGAATGAAATTGGACGATTAGCTTGTTTATTGAATGTGACTATTTGTACGGGTACTGGACGAATAAATTATATTTATTCGTACATTATATTCAATTTTTTTTCAAATTAAGAATGGAATTGGACGATTAGCTTGTTTATTGAATGTGACTATTTGTACGGGTACTGGACGAATAAATTATATTTATTCGTACATTATATTCAATTTTTTTTCAAATTAAGAATGAAATTGGACGATTAGCTTGTTAGATGCAATTAGTGGATGGCCACGTGTTATGCCGTTCTAACTCCGTTGTGGGGAATTATCGTCAGTCCAGCAATATACAAATATAGACTGGCGAATAGATTAAGTTACATGTGCTTCTAGCAGATAGCTACAATATACGTAAATATCCGCTGATGAGGCCATAGCACAAGTGAAAAGATTTCTTTTGACTTATTTAATAAAGATGTTAGTAACGAATGACTAAACACTTGCTGCTGACACCGTTCGTTGTACCTACCTATAAATCTTTTCTCTTTAGAATAAGAAGCCATATAAAAGTTTCTGTCAAAATATTCGGTACTAAAATGAACATTTAATTAGGCTAGACTCGAATAAAATTTCCTTTAAATAAATAAATAAATATTCATGGACATTTCACACAACGTCCTCTGGTCCCAAGCTAAGCTTATATGCTTATGTTATGGGTACCAGAATACGGATATAATACTTATACTACTTTTCTTTTGGAAATACATAGTAAACACCCAGACGCAGTACAAACATTTGTATGACAATTAAAAACATCACACAAATGATTGTCCTGACCGGGAATCGAACCCGAGACCTCGTGAACGGCAGTCCGTTATATGAACCACTAGACCACTAGGCCCGTAAATTTGCTTTAGTATTTCAACTAGTATTTTTATTAATTTATTATTAAACCTCTTTTATTTTAGAGCTTCATAGAAATATACCATTAGACAATTGTGGAGTGAAAAAATATTGCTTTATTCAATAAAAAATAATAGTTTTGGTGTATTAGCCAGATTCTCGATTTAATTTAATTCTAATCTCACAATAATGAGTGATTAAGCCAGTTGTGGTGTGGTGATGAATTAAAAATACGAGTGTCACCACCGGTACTTTAAAGCCCAGCTAAGGGATATTTTGCACAGACAACATCCTTCGTGAGAGACGGAAACTTGGAAAAAATCCTATGCCTAGACAACAATCGCTCCGAAAATCAGGACGCCTTTGTTCCACATTCGGACATTAATGGGTTGAAGAGAAAAGCCCAGTTATATTCAAATGTGTTCCCAAAATATTTACTTTCCTTTCAGTTTGCTAAAAGTAAAATATTTACTGGATGAGAATCTGTTGTACCACATCCATCTCATATCATCATCCATTAATATGTCTAACTAGCTGAGCCCGCTACTCCGTACGCGTGGAATTTTAGATCCCCATATTTTGGCACCGTTTAAACCTTCCCTGGACTTTCACGAATATTTCAAGTCCAAAATCACAAAATTCGGGCCCGACGTTCTCGAGTTTTAGCGAGACTAACAAACAGCAATTGATTTTTATATATAAGAAGAAGATAGGACTTCAGCTTAATCTGAAACATAAGAAAACTAATATCTCCACGGAGGTACTTGCTATATTTATAATTTAGAATATTGTGACTGAAATAAAAGTTAATTATAACAAGGGTAATTTCATAAAAAGCAACAATTATAGCATATTTCTATTTGAATCCAAAATAAGAAAGTTTTCCCATGTAAATCAATGATTATCAAAAATTAACTTATTTTGGCTTCAGACAGAACTGCCGTAATACTAAAATGTTAATTAAGTCACAAGGTTAGTATGTAATTAGGTCAAATACGTATTTACCGAGTAATTTGGTTAAGTATAGCTTTGTCATAAAAGTTGCCCAGTAATTGCACCGAACGTCGAGATCCTTATCGTTGACGCCTTTCTAGCTAAATTACGGAATGAACCCATATGGAAAATTAGAATGGTTTTATTTATTTCTGTACATGTTATGTAAGTATGGGCTTTCTTGTCTATTCTACTCCATAGGATTCACTTTTGGAACAAGCACCTAGCTTTAACGTTACATATTAAAAGTTTTCTATTCGTTCATTGCTTTTTAATATTTAACTTTGACTTTAAATTTAAGGTAATTTAATTAACGTTTCCGTAATCATTTTAATTTTATTATTCACAAAGCAGTACAGCGTACATATGTGGTTAAAAAGTAAAAACAAAACATTGCGTAATTATGACAAAGCTGCAGTTAGAAATTTAAAATTTCCAACACAACGGCTAGGTAAAAGTGCAAAGAAAGCTTGCACAAAGAGATTTAAAAGCATCTGCAGCTTAAATACAGCCTTGGACTGCAAAATTACAACTGAAATAAACATTGCCTTGCGCGGAATAACGGCTGTCTACGCCAGTTCGTAGCGGTACTACGTAGCGGATGGACGCCCGTAGCTATTCGTAGCAGTCGTAGTCTATGACAGCGCGTTATGTACAAACCGACACACCAATGCGTCAACAAACATAAACAAACAGTGATATGAGTTGCGCATCTCCGAGTGTAGTATTCCGACTAACTCTTCTTATATTAACTTTTATAGTGTCGTGTACGTTTATAGCCAGTGTCGTGTGGTTATTGAAAACGAGGAGCTCAGCAAGCCAATATGAGAATTATTACTTGTCGAGAATTAATATAAGTGTCGTTAAAAGTGACGTTAATAATATGACCACGAAATCACCAGTGTCAGAACATTATAAAGACTTAATTAAAATAGAAATTGCAATGAGACGTGTTGAAGAAAATAGTAGAAGGTTAAAACAGTATACGAAATCGTTATTATGGGATAATAAAGATAAATCTTTGTGGTGTGTTTTGTTTAAGAACAATGAAAAAGTAGAGAAGGTTTCGAATAGGGAGGGCAAATCGAGACACTTAGTAGATGAAAATTATATACGGTCATTGAGAGAGCAAAAGATGAGAGAAACGTTGATACATTTAAGACATCATGGGATTCATCACCGACGGAAATCAGAAACATTGCCAAATTTTCCTTACATTAAATAAAATATACATTTTTGTAAGTTGGAAATTCAGGAAGTTGTTAATAGAACTATAGGTGTAAGAACATTATTGCATTCTTCGTATGTTTTAGAAAATTGGTACGAAGGGACAGACAACATTGTCTAAATAGTTATCTATATTTTATACATCAAGAAAATGAAACTAGTAAATGACAGTAATTTAGTTGTAAATATAATATAAAAACTGTAAATATTACACTACATTGTTATTTTATTTATTTTATTTATTATTATTTAAAAACTTTCAGCACATAATTGTACAATAGGCGGACTTAATGCTAAAAGCATTATCTACCAGTCAACCTAGGGTGATGCAGAGACATTAGTAGTAGGTGCGTTATTTGCTTAAAAATATAAATTATGGAACGAATAAACTAATTTTGATTTATTTATTTACTGTATTCAGATAAACTAAATTTGTGAATTTGCATTTTGTAAAAGAATGTTGAAGTTCTTCTAAAATGAATATTATAGCATGTAATATTTGCTCAGTGTTAAGATTTACTGTTATAGTAAATTAAACCTAAACTTTTAATGTAAGTTTCATTTTGAACAATCATAATATTTGATTATCCATCAATCAGCGTAGAAGATGTAAAAAAAACATCTGATTTTTAGTTAAACTTTTAGTTTTGAACTCAGAAAAAAAGGCTGTAAGAACAGTTCAATATGTTTGTGAGTCTGTGGTAGGTACTGAAGCTCTAAAACAGAAACACTGATTTAGTTATTGAATTAAATTAAGTTTATTTTAGTCAAACATATTTAGCGGCTTTCTAGATGCAGTATGATAGTAAAAATGAGGATAAATAAAATCAATTACAACCTAATCGTCTTAAAATGTTGTCCAAAATTTATGTCAAGCAAAATTGCCAATGAACCACTTAATTATTATTTGTTACCAGTACAGTACGAGTACCAACTTCATATACCGCAATTAATAACCTACTATAACCATTTCCGTTTCTTGAATGACCATCATTTTTACCTAAGCTATTTTTTAATAAGATGCTTACACACATAAGGTCATACCAGATTCGGAGAAACAGATAGGGATGGGGCAAACAATAAATGAATAGCTATAATACAGCTGCCATCAAATAAATAGTATGAGTATGTTCATGTTGTAGTAATTAATTTTATTTACTGCTGTAAACATTTTAAGAGAAACATACTTATTTATAGTTTCTTTGTATTAATGCTTGTATTTTATGGAGCAACCGCTTTTTAATATTTTTTTTATAAGCATAATGTATATGACCGAGTGACAATTAAAATAAATAAATATGAACGTATAATTCGTTAACGTAAATAATTGTAGACAAGTCCTAACACGTGATTTCCCCACCTTGTGTTTTACGCTGCCCCACTTCGTAGTCAGTATAAATACGAGACAGCCACAGAGCTAATAATCAGTATCGTTTGAGACGTTAGACAGGGCGAATCGCTGTCTGACTATTTGCTCACAGTAGTGACAAAGAGTTTATACTGTAACCGCGTGTGTATAATTATAAAGTATGTATTTGAAAGAAAGTGAAAAGTGACGATTGAGAGGTGACGTTTTGAGTGAACATCATTATCTTGGTTGTAGAGGCGCAGGTTATAGGGAGATTTGGTTGGAGACCTGCTGTGGAACCTTTTATGTGTGAAAGAGAATGTCAGATTGATGTATGAACATCTAAAAGATAGTTTCTACAATTTATAGACTGAATAGTAAATCATTGCAATAACGCTCTCTATTATGTTACTCCGACATATATATTATGGCTCTCAAATAATAGATTTGTATGTAAATACGGTTCTTAAGTTTTCATTTAATTAAATTACAAATAGTTTACAAGAAACTAGTAACAGTATTGTGAAAATATCAGTGAATTATATCACGTATTCTAGCTGTTCTTACTCGTATTCTGTTCTTACTGGTAATATCTTTCTTAATTACATGTTTTGGGAACTCTCATTTCATTGAGTTAAAAAGGATATTAACCATACTGAATAGCTCTTTGTAACTATTATTAATTTTACTTTCTCTCCAGTCCAGTCATTAATGTTCCACTGTTGGGCACAGGTCTCCTTTACTTTGGGAGGGATTAAGGTCTATTATGCCGGGGTAATAAGGAATAATGGCATAGAGTTGATTTTCAAGTTATCCATACCTCACAGAAGATGTTATTTTGGTAATATTCCTCAGTTGCCTTTTACAGCACCTTAAGGGGAACATATGGATATTACGCACAAATAAGATCCTGTGTGTGAGACGGAAAACTCGAAAATAAACGCTGTGCCAATAAACCTGGTCAGCGCGGCACAGTAGACCATAATCCCTCCCAAAGTGAAGGAGACCTGTGCCCAACAGTGGAACATTAATGACTGGACTGGAGAGAAAGTAAATGGGCTGGAGAGAAGGGGAACATAGAGTAACACTTACATTCTTAATCCGCAACCACACCAATTAGTTTTACAATTGGTCTAAAAATAAATTTCTAAAACTGTATAATAATGCTTTAATAGTCGTTTGTCAAGTTTTTGAGGAACAAATGCTAGGCTATGATATGCTATATTATAGAACATAAAACGACTTGTTATCCCACATGTTCTTTCCAGTGCCTCTTTGTGAAAAAAAATTCTGCGACAATGGTTCAAAGTATTAAGTTTAAATTTTGCTTTAATTCTTAGAGTTGCTGGTTGCAGATGACACAGGACCGTAATTTGTGCTCTACAAGTAAAGCTTATGTCCAGCACTTGAAGAACAACCGGCTGATAAAGCGATGGGTAGATGAATGAAAGTCAACGCTATCTAAATCTGTATACATTCTTTAGAAAATAAAATCTACTTAATTTACAAATGCTATGGTAATTTAAAAGGCAGATTCAGATAGTAACATGATCATCACAAATTTCATGAATACTATTGAGAAAGAATTTTAATACTATAAATTATAAGCTCGAATACAATTTAAAGGGTAGACAACGTTGTGTGGGAGTTCGTAATCGAAAAAAATTGAGAGAAATAATTGCTACTTCGAAAAGGTGATAATATCAACAGTACGAACAATTTAATTATTATGGAAAAACATATTTATAAGCTGTTTTATATAAAATGAAGTAAAATAAATGTTTAGAAAGTTATAGTGTTTAATTTATTTCCTATGATTGGTTTTGGAAACGATTTAAAAATTGTTATGATAAGTCTTAAGATTTTTGTAAAATGTTCACTTATTAAAAAACAGGTTTTTTCTGTGTGAGCTTAAGTATCTGAAATTACAGATAGGATTATAATACAGTTTTTTTAATGCAGTGGTTCAAGGGGAAAAATATCTTTATTTAATATAAAACATAGTCATTACTTATAAATGTAAGTTCTTAAGTGAGCTTATATCTTCAAAACTACGCAACGGATTTTGTTGCAGTTCTGTTTAATAAATAGAGTCGTTTAAGATAATGTTTTTTATTAAATTAGCTAAGGATTTTATGGACGGGCTTCGTGGTCTAGTGGTTCGTGTAACGGACTACCGTTCACGAGGTCGCTGGTTCGATTCCCGCTCGGGACAATCATTTGTGTGATGTTTATAAATGTCATACAAATGTTTATTCTGCGTCTGGGTGTTTCTATGTATTTTATGTATGTATTTACAAAAGAAAAGTAGTTTATGTATTCTATCCGTATTCTGGTATCCATAACCCAAGCATATAAGCTTAGCTTGGGATCAGAGGACTATGTGTGTGAAATGTCCGTGAATATTTTTTATCTATACTTACTAATATTATAAAGCGAAAGAGTTTGTTTGTTTGTTTGTTTGTTTGTTTGTTTGTTTAAACGCGGTAATCTCAGGATCCGCTGGTCCGATTTGAAAAATTCTTTCAGTGTTGGATAGTACATTTATCGAGGAAGGCTATAGGCTATATAACATCACGCTGCAACGAATAGAAGCGAAGCATCAGTGTAAAATGTTTCAAGAAACGGGGAAAAAAGTCACGCGCGCGAGCTTTAAATGAAAACGCTGCCTTATCCATGTGAGTTACAACAAAGTAATGTATGGAGAAATTGTTTGTTACCTATAGATCTTTAAAAAAGTCCGCGAGGCCATATGTCTATCTTTTAAGGAAAACCCGCTGTACCCATAAGAACGTCAACAAAATTATCAAATTCAATAGGATGTTTTCAAAAGCTATTTATGTGTATATAGTAACATATTTTATCAAATTAAATACCTTAGTTAGCTTACGCATTTAATATAGATAATAACTGCTCTTTACAGCATGCAATTTCAATGAATATCTTCGGAGATATGACGAAAAAAGAATTACGCGTGATAAAATAAAGTTAAACTGTTCGCTGAGCAACGAGAACGTTTCCCCGGTCATCTATCTATACTCCATTGTTTCGATGTATGGTTGAATGTATGAATGTAAGGATGTTTGTTGTTCTTTCACGTAAAGACTACTGGATGGATTTTCGTGAAACTTTGCAATAATATAGCTTACATATCAGATTAACACATATGCAATAATTTATAAAGATACTATGTGTCACGGCGTCTTAGTGTGTGTAAGTCAGTATTGTACAGGTTATTACGCTGCTCAATCCCCGACGGATCAGTGTTGAGTTGGTCTTTAAAGGCGCCGGCGTCATCGTCGGCGTATGGTCGTTACGTTGCACAAATCCCGACGTATCGGTGCTGAGTTGGTTTTTATAGGTGTTGGCATCGACAGCGGCGTCGGCGTCGTCGTCTGCGTCGGCGTATGGTCGTTACGTTGCTCAAATTCCCACGTATCGATGCTGAGTTGGTTTATATAGGTGTCGGCGTCGGCGTCGGCGTATGGTCGTTACGCTGCTCAAATCCCGACATATTGGTGCTGAGTTGGTTTTTATAGGCGTTGGCATCTACAGCGGCGCAGGCGACGACGTCGGCCTCGGCGTCGGCGTCGGCATCGGCTTCGGCGTCGGCGTCGGCGTCAGCGTCGGCTTCGGCGTCAGCGTCGTCGTCGGCTTCGGCGTCGGCGTCAGCGTCGGTTTCGGCGTCGGCGTCGTCGTCGGCTTCGGCGTCGGCGTCGTCGTCGGCGCCGGCTTCGCCGACGCCTCCGGCGTATGGTCGTTACGTTGCTCAAACCCCGACGTATCGGTGCTGAGTTAGTTTTATAGGTGTTGGCATCGACAGCGGCGTCGGCGTCGGCGTATGGTCAATAGGCTCAAAAACTGCTAAATCGTTTTTTAAAATTCTTTCACCATTTGAAAGCTACATTATCTGCGCTTAAAATAGGCTAGATTTTATTTTGGAAAAAGTAGGGTTCCGTAAAATATTTGGATTTTTCGGAAAAAAATCAACTAAAAGAGTTAACTATTTTGCGTACGCTGCTTAAACTTTTAAAGATAGAACAACAAAATATTCTATTTTATTATTTATTTATGAGATTTATTTATTTCAAGGAAGACCAACAGCTTCTCAATCAATATGAACAAAAAAGAAACATTGATCAGCAACGAATTATAGGTCCTCACGGATAAAAAATTAAGAGCCATGTTTATGGTATTATAAGGGTGGGTGTTTACTATGTATTATAAGTATGTATTTACAAAAGAAAATTAGTTTATGTATTCTATCCGTATTCTGGTACCCATAACACAAGCATATAAAGCTTACCTTGGGACTATAGGACATTGTGTGGTTTATTTATTCATTTTGCGATTAACTTTGGGTTTAAGTCCTGTTTATGATAATTCTTATTTTGACAATAATTTCAATCAAGTGTTATTCGCCGGGAACGTGAAGCATTTTTCTTGATGGCTTCGACTGGTCCAAGGAAAGAAATACGTGATTATCATCTGTTCTAGGATTGTTGTAATTTTACTACCTCGATTTAACTCATGAAATGCAGTGATTTCAAATTCCATGTGAAGAAAGTCGCATTCAATAACCTAGCAACGGAAGCAATTCTGTCTCTCTGTGACTCTTTCGCGATTATCTGCCCAAATTATTAATTATACCTCGCTCTTGATAGGTTTTTGTTAGGTAGGTTACCTAACAAAAACCTATCAAGAGCGAGGTATACTGGAACGTTTAGGATTCCGTACCTACTTGACCGAAAAATATAAAGAACTAAATACAAATAAACAGTTAATTAAGCATATAGCAACTCACCAACTTAACTTTGTAGCTGCAATAAAGGGGATCGCTTACATTTCAGCTACTTCATAAGATCGTATTAGTTTTTAGCAAATCTTTCATGTGATGTGGTATTAAGTTTTTTGGATTTTTATCAACACTATGTAGGCTTGGACCATGCCAAATTTCAAGTCTCTAGGATAGTGGGAAGTAACCTGTAAATTTTGATTCCCTAGCGAAAGTGGAAAATACTCAAAAATGGCTGTAGTTCGGTTATATCTTCTGAATGCGTAGATCTAAATTATTGGTTGTATCTTTTGCAGCAAGGGACCGCATAGATCTACATTTGGTATAAGTTTCAAATTAACAACTTCAGCCGTGGCTGAGTAAAAAAAAGTTTAACGAGTGGATAGACAGAGAGACGGACACCGTATTGAGAGTATAAAGGTTTGTACAAAGACCTAAAAAGGCATGATGAAGCTCTGAGATATCATTTACTAAAATGACATTGGGGCCGTGTGTGTTACTTCTTTAGAACTGTGCAAGAAAAGAGAACCACACTGACGATTTACTAATTAGCTGTAAAATGGCGTTATTGTTAGTTCATTTAATTTTTCGTTTCTTAATTCCACGCGTACGAAGTCGCGGGCACTGCTAGTTATTTATATATATTTTCTAAAATCCACGCGTGCGAAGTCGCTGGCAACCGCAACATCTAGTATTAAACAAAATATAGAAGGTAAGGGCATTTCTTTTCCAGAGCACATTTTGAGAATATTAATTAGTAAGGCTCGTGTACTTTTATATTTTTTTAAAATATACTTAAATAAATTGAATATTAAGCTCTATAAATGCTATATTACGGAAAATATACAATTGGAAAACATTATATAAATAAATCACCTGTAATTACAGCCAGAGCAGTCATCTATCTAAAGACCCTGTAATACTGGACAAACTAACTACGTTAACTACAACATTCTATTAACTACGATAAGATTGATCCGTGGCTTACGACACGTGTAACTGGTTTGGAAGGATCCTTTTATGAATATTCAACGAGTCACCATTCAATCTTATGAAATAAACGAATTACTCACCATTGACACAATTTGAGGACCCACTTCAAAATCTTGAAACCTAAGTTAAAACTAAAAATCCTTAAGTAAACTACATATTTTAATCAAGTCTCCTACGACATATACTTATAATTATGAAAACGTGTAAACTTCAGCTGTTATTTCTCACCATTATGTCGCTTGTGAACACGGAGGGTGCGATCTACAGGAAAATTACTAGGCTTCGGGCAATCGTAGAAAAATAGAATAGATTATTGCAAGTTTATAGGTCAACAAACTTCAAAACTGGTATTAAAATGCAATTACATAGTTCACTGCAATGCAAATTAGATGTTTACTTATAAATTCTAGTTTTTGATCGCGACATCGTACGAAAGAAATTTAGAAAACTTTTCCTGTTCTTGCAACATTTTTTACTACAGCTTCGCTCCTATTGGTCGTAGCGTGATGTTTTATAATTTGAAACCTTCCTCGATAAATGGACTATTTAATACAAAAATAATTTTTCAATTCGAACTACTAAACAAACTTCTGCTTTATGATATTAGTATAGATTTTCGCTATGTTGTTAGTAAATAAATAAAAATAGTACATAACTCTACATGAGTTTATTATAAACGCCTGTAAAATTTATACATAGGAATTTATACATATTATCCTATATTACATATATAGGAGTTTATACATAGTAAGTACACCACTAATACCCGTTTCCAAATAAACTGAGTCCATCTAAAGGTTGTCTGGAAGAGATCGCAATAAGCGATATGACCGCTAATTGTACATGTTTTATTGTTACATTAGTTAAGTGACAAGTAATTTATGGTATACAATAAAGTGTATTCTATTCTATTCTAAAGTACATAAATTCATCTTAGATGGTGTATTGAAAGAACGGATGCTGGCGCAGCTTCATTAAGACTGACTGACATCAGGACTGTTAACAGATCAATAAATAAACTAACAAAAGAAACAAGAAAAATGAATAAGGTTTTAGGTTTGCTGGAAGAAAATTCAGTTATGAACTAAACTCACCTATGTATATGGCTTCTCTGTTATCATATTTTGTATTTACTGTGTAAAATAAAGAATCTTCTTCTCCAGCACATTAACGTCCCACTGTTGGGCACGGGCTTCCTCCACTTTGGGAGGGATTATGGTCTACTGTGCCGCGCTGACCAGGCGTGTTGGTACAGGATTTATTTTCGAGTTTTCACCCTTCAGCACCCTTGGGAGGAAATGGGGTGGTGACACTTGTGTTCTTAATCCGTCACCACACGAACGAAATAAAGAATAAAGATTTTATATTTCCAATTATACCTATGGTCAGTGTGATGACGGATTAAAAGTGCTGTAAAAGCCAACCAAGGGATATTGTATACAGATAACCTCCTCTATGAGAGACGGAAAACTCGTAAAAAAACCTTTTGCCAACACGCCTGGTTAGCGCGCCATAGTAGACCATAATCCTTCTCAAAATGGAAGAGCCTCGTGCCCAACAGCGGGACATTATTGGCCTGAAGAGAGAGAGAGAGAGAAAATATACTTATACATTCAATAAAATATTCCAAATTAATTATTTATAGTGTACTATACAAAGCAAATAGCTTTAGGCGATATGACTATTTTTCTATTTTAAGAATCTACATAAAATAACCATTTTGATTCGGCCATGGTAAATAAATCAGGTAACGATAGAGTTGAAGGTTTCGACATACGACATCTTATATATAAAATTTCCATGTCACAATGTTAGTTACCATACTCCTCCGAAACGGCTCTACCGATTTTTAACAAATTTTATATGCGTATTCAGTAGGTCTGAGAATCGGCTACTATCTATTTTTCCAACACCTCCCCCCCTCCCTGAGATTTGTATGGCAAAACAACGTTTGCCGGGTCTTTGAAACAAGAGTAGTTGGACACTGTTTTTTTTTTCAAATATAATAAGTTCAGTAGGGTGCCGAGGTACACACAAATATTAACGTTATAGATTACAAAATCGCCACACACACACACATACATATTAAGATCTGTCACTGTCTGTACTCTGTGAATGCGAACATCGCTCTCGTGTCTCCTGCTGTTGCTTCGAGTCTAAGGCCATTATATTTGATGGCAGCAGTTTTAGTTAGGGGGAGGGGAGGGTATTAAGTCTACTTATGTCACGCTTACTAAGTATATTGGGAAAGTTTTAGTCGCTTGATTTCCTCACCCTTACTTCGCCTGTCTATCTGTGTGGGACAAACTACTGAAAGAATTAAAAAAAAAAACATAAAACATAATCATTCATTTTAATACAAATTTTTTAATTTATAAAATGAATTGTAAATTTAAAAAAAAAGGCATTATTATTGTGCAATAGTAATAAGTATGCTAGTTTTTATATAATACTACCTGTCCCGGCAAACGTTGTTTTGCAATACGAAAAATAGATGTTAGCCGATTCTCAGACCTACTGAATGTGCATACAAAATTTCATAAGAATAGGTCTAGCCGTTTCGGAGGAGTACGGTAACTAACACTGTGATACGTGAATTTTATATATTAGACTATAAACAAATGAAAAGTTTGTAATATAAATAAATAAATATTCATGGACATTTCATTTCACACAGTGTCGTCTGGTCCCAAGCTAAGCTTATATACTTGTGTTATGGGTACCAGAATACGGATAGAACGCATAAACTACTTTTTTTTTTGTAAATTAATATTATAATACGTAGAAATCACCCGGACGCAGTACAAACATTTGTATGATAAATAAATATCACACAAATAATTGTCCCAAGCGGGAATCTAACCCGCGACCTCGTGAACGGCAGTCCGGTACATAAACAATTCGACTACCAAGCTTGTCGTATGTAAGGTAACCTCCCAAAGTAATTGTCCGAGCTTAGAAAAGTTGTCACAGACATCCTGAGTGCTATTGTAGTCTATATTACGAGAATTGGAATTAAGCGAACAAAGTCAAGAGCAAAACACTACTCGAGGTAACATTAAAAACACTTAAAAATATCGACATGAAAGATAGAGTTGCGTTTATATTTAATACATAGTATCTTCATTATTAAGTATATTCGATCGCGTGTGTTTGTACTATAAAAATACCTATATACTATATACCATCAATTACATTTTTCTTTATATTTTAATAATAAAAACGTTGGTGTAGAATAGTAGGTTGATACGATATCGACATTCTATTCAGTTGCGCACTTGTCATGACTATGATTGATTGCTCCCTATATTAAAAAGTAAATGAAGTGCCTTTTAAACGCTCCACTTACTCGACAAGGATAAAGCGAGAGTTGAGACGTGACTTGATAAAAAACATAAAAGAGAAGATATCACAAAAATATTATTTAATCGAAATACATAAATGAGAATTGTTATCGCTTTGTTTTCGGAAATGTTTTAAATTCATCATTTATTTCGAATATCTGCGTCTTTCCATCTTCTTCTAGCCTATAATCTATTCAGATTTTAATTTATAACTAGTTGTTAACTGCAGTTACTGGTACGCATGAAACTTGGTACACAAGGTCGCGGGTTCGATTCCTGCATAGGACAATCATTTGTGTGATAATTGTAAAAGTCATACAAAAGTTTGTACTGCATATGGGTGTTATACGTATTATAAGTACGTATTTAAAAAAGAAAAGTAGTTTATGTAGGATATCTGTATTCTAATATCCATAACACAAGCATACGTGGGTGTTTTTATGTATTATAAGTACCTATGTATTTACAAATGAAAAGTAGGATATGTAGCATATTCGTATTCTGGTATCAATAACACAAGTATATAAGCTTAACTTGAGACCAGAGGACGTTGTGTGAAATGTCCATAAACACAGCACCTTAAATGAACCACATGGATATTATTATGACGGGCTTCGTGGCGTAGTGGTTTATGTAATGGACTGCCGTTCACAAGGTCGCAGGTTCGATTCCCGCTTGTCAATCATTTGTGTGATATCCATAAATGTCATACAAATGTTTGTACTACGTCTGGGTGTTTCTATGTATTATAAGTAAGTATTTACAAAAAAAAAGTAGTTTATGTATTCTATCCGTATTCTGGTACCCATAACACAAGCATAATAAGCTTAGCTTGGGACCAGAGGACGTTGTATGAAATGTCCGTGAATATTATTTATTTATTATGTTTTATACAGTTTGTTAATATTATGTTTATAATTTGAAGTAACATTACGTTATAATGAGTTTAAAACTCAAAACAACGCCTCGAGATTCAGTTAATGAGTGTAATGTGGCAACATTTTGTATGAAATAATATTACCGTTCATATCTATATGAATGTTATGAAGCTGAAGAGTTTATTCGTGTCAACGCGCTAATATCAGGTTTGAATTGCAAATTCTTTTTTGTGTTGAATTGTCCATTTATCAAGTAAGGCTACAGGTAGGCTATATAACATCACGCTGCGACTAATAGGAGAGAAGCATCAGTGAAATATGTTACAAAAACGGGTAAATTTTTTAAATTACACCCGTACGAAGTCGCGGGTAACAGCTTGTATTGTTAAAAGATTAAATTATAATGCGAATGAGAGATTGCTAATAAAATTATTTAACTAGAAATTAAACTAAATTTACAATTAAACATTTTAGTGTAAGGTCGAGATGAAAACAAACATTGTAATGGAAACTTTAGATGTGAAAACTCAACGAGTAAAAGTTAGCGATGAGAACGAAACACTAAACAAAATTATAAATGGTGAAAATGTGTTCAGTTGTTTCTGACTTTGTAGCTAATGGAAAAATAATTAAATTCATGATGGAAATTTAATCAGTTAGTCATTAAAAGTTTAAAACATGAGAATATAAAGCGCTGTAAAAACGTTAAAAAGCTTACAGTCTTATTCATAATGACTTATCGGAGGTTTAAACGGAGATTTTATCGGAGAGATAATAAACGTTTTGGCGTAAAAAGACTATTATGAATAAGACCGTTAGAGTTTCAAACCATCGGGAGCAGCTCTACACGATGTTTTCTTTGACAATTATGCTACCACATCAGCAGGATGCTGAGGTAACGCACACAAATTCTATAACATAATTTCATTCCTCACAAACGCTAAGAGACAACAGTGTCTGTACACAATGAGTATGACCATTGCTCTCGTATCTTTATCAGCAGGGGTTGTCTTATAATGTCATCTCCTGTTGAATGCTCAAAAGTTAAAGGATTTAATTAAAAAAATATATAATTCATGTAAAAATATCGTATTTAGTGAGTATCCTTAATTATTATACAACAAAGTCGTTATTCCTGTATGTATGTCCCTATGTGAGCCCTATCTTTAAAATTACACAACGGATTTTGATACGGTTTATTTAATAGATAGAGTGGTTCAATAGGATGACATTTTTTTATAATGTTCGCAATATGCGATAAGACCGCCAATTGTACATGATTTATTTTAATTTCGTTACCAAAGTGACATGTAATATGTTATGGTGTACAATAAAGTGTATTCTATTCTATTCTAATTTCTAAATTTGGTTTGATATCTAAATCTCACGCGTACGAAGTTGAATAGGTACCTATTTATCATTAATATTATTTTTCTAAGAAAATTCTACAAAACATTTCATGATATTACTAAAAAAGATCTGTAAAGAGACAGTCGAAATTGCTTTTCATTTGAGGCTTTCTTTATGGGATTGACTTATTTCATTTTACGTCTATATACGAACTATTAAAAGGCAATATTTTATCCAAAAACTAGATAAGTAATTGAAGCGACGTAAAATCAATTTGGCTTCCTCCTTGAACATTTTTTATTTGATTAGATTGTCTTTATAAAACTGTTATATGAATGCCAAATTACTTTTATAATATTGGAATTATCTAAATGTAGACCTCGAAGTGGAAATAATAATGTTTTTAGGGAGAAAATAACTCTTTTAAAAAGCTGGCCAATTATCTGTTCGTGAACAAAAATTCCTTGGAAAATATATTGGTGATCAGATCATGCTATAATAATCACATTTCATTATATTTTGTTCTGGAATTTAGTACTTCTTTTTGTAGTGGAAACAAAAATACATCATCTGTGAAAATCAGAACTGTCTGGCAATTCGCATGAGTAATGGCTGGCGACAGACGAACAGACTGACGGATAGAATGACAACTTTTTCTGGAATATTGGATCCTTGTATACATTTAATTTAATGATTGAGATACAAGTATAAGAAATAGAACGGATAACAACTAACTAAACAATTATTTACCAAGTCAGAATTCCAGAACTTTCTTTAACCGTAATGAATCGCAAGCAAAGAATTCGATAAATGCTTCAACAAATTGTTGCTGAGAATTATACTTTGTTGATTGTTTCAGTGGAATGTTTTTCATTTGTTTTATTAACTGAGCTGAAGTTCTAATCTTAATAAGTACTCAAAACATTATTCTGCTACGAAGAGTGGATTCTCATTTCTTTGTTTCTTATTTACTGGATATGCATGTTTCTTTACTTATTATAACACACAGTCGTTATTTTTGTATGTATGTCTATGTGAGTTTAAATTCTTTAAACCTACGCAACGAATTTTGATGCGGCTTTTTTTGGCAAGAGAGGATGTCTTTTTTCAAAAATTTTGTTTATAGCTTAGTTAATAAAATATCCTAAAGATAAAATCGTAACCACCCTTATTTATTTAAACTGTCCTACACAATGCATGTGGCTTTCAAACAGATTTCTCTCTATCGATAGCTAAACCAAATTCGATTGTATTATTAATTGCGTTCTTGACGATTTCGTCAGGCCCGCCCTAACCTCTTCCTTAACGTGGTGGCCACTTGTAGGTACTATCCTGCACACTAGATGCATGCAGCGTAAGACCATGCGTGAGGAAGATCTATGTCTAGCAGATCATAAATCATATAGAATTATATCTTCGTCCAGGATAAATGATTCTACGCGCTATTTTACATTTCAAAATTTAGTTGTGAGTATTATACTTTTTCAGCAACAGAATATTGATTTAGTGACTAAGGCAGTCCATATATACTATAACTTAAAGCGCCAGAATTTCTAGTACTAACATACTCAGTATTAGTGTGTAATTTCCTAATAAACATAATATATTTGTAGACAAGACTGTTAAGACAGCGGTCGACAACCTTTACGCAAGTTAGGGCTACGTAGTGACATAGTGAGATATGGGCGAACCGCACTCATAGGTGTAGCCGAGGGAGGGTAGCCCCTTCTTTAGGATTATTTTCGATGTTCAAATAAATTTTAGAAGAATTAGAGTAGGTAGCAATTATAAATCTTTTGCAAGCCAAAAAGAAAAGGATATAGAGTCGAGTAGACTAATTATTGAACCATTTTTAATTATTTCTGACTATAGACATGTACGTGTATCTGTACTGAGACTGAGCAATGTCAATAGAAACAAATTATAGCTGGAACAATACAAATCTTTATATATCTTCTGTACGTGTGTTTGTCATTGAACTGGACCGATTTTGATGAAATTTTTTGTTGTTGATTTTTACACAGAATTGTATGGCAAACAACGTTTGCCGGGGCAGCTAGTCTAATAAATAAAATTCTCCTGTCACGGTGTTTGTAATTATACTCCTCCGAAATGGCTGACCGATTTTCCTGAAATTTTGTGTACATATCCGTTAGGTCTGAGAATCGTACAACATCTATTTTATCACCTAAATGTTAAGAGTGGTCCGACCCTAACAAATATATGGCAAAACAACGTTCGGGTCAGCTAGTATTACAATAATAAATGCACGTCAAATTTCAATCTCTACATCATCACGTCAGCCTATTGCAGTCCACTGCTGGACATAAGCCTCTTCCAATTCGCGCCACAATACATGGTCCTCCGCCTTCCGAATCCAGTCCCACCTTGAGACCTTCTTCAGGTCGGCGTTCCTTCTAGCAGAGGGGACCTCCTATCCTACGCTTACTGAACCGCAGACTCTACTCTAGAACTCGTTTTCTTCATCGGCCGTCGGTTCTGCGGCAGATACGGCAAGCAAATTGCCATTTCAGTGAGCTTGCTCTCTCTACCTCTATATAAAACTTTCAAATTTTACGTTAAATTATCTTATTGTAGAATAAAATTACTTTTCAAGGATTTAGACGCGTGTATTTGTTTTAAGTTGTGGAGACTGCGGTCACCAAAGTCTCAGAAAATTCTGAAATTTCAAACAAAATACACATGGCTAAATCCTTTAAAATAAGTTTTATTTAAACAAATTAGTCGCGCAAGTGTTAGAGAATATTATCTTATTGTAGGATTTATAAAAATGTATATTCCAGTAATTTTGAAAGCTGTTTACAGAGACTACTGCAAACCCAATATATCAACGAGTTAGTATCGAAAATCCCATTGCCATTCTATAGATATTTCAAATCCACTACAATCCAATTTCATTTTGAAATGGCTACCTACGGTAAACATTGTAGTACATTCACTGAGACCATCACTGCAATGTTTTACCGCTATTGCATTCTTTACAATCCATTGAATCTTTAGTATACAACATATAAAAGCTGTTTCATAGATACGCGGGAATAAAACTCAATATACCGTAAATGTTATATATTGTGAATGTTCAGCAAATGAAAGCAGATACGCGCCAAACGTGAATCACTTTAATAAATGTTACGCATTGGTAAAAATGACAATTTAAAATCGTCGCAATTTTGCTGTAGTCATGCATTTCAAATTGATTATACCTACATAACTTGCTGACATTTGCGGTTTCAACCACGTTTATATTGAGCCCAAACTAGTACCCCACTATTTAGCTTTCAATCTAATGACTACTAATTATATATAAACTAGCAATGCGAGATTCCTTACACTGGAATTTAGAAACGTTTCTCCGTTTTTGCAATATTTTTCACCGATGTTTCGCTCCTTTTGATCGCATCGTTATTTTATATAGGTGAAAGCCTAAAATGGATATTTAGATCGATAAATGGACTTTATCCAATGGAAAAAGATTTTTTTTGGACAATTTGAACTAGTAGTTTCAGACATTAGCTCGTTCAAACAAACAAATAAACAGAAAAACTCTTTAGCTTTGTAATATTAGTAGATATAAAATGCTGTACGTAACTAAACATCTTCATGTTAAATTTCTCTATTTATAGCTGAAATCGGCAATGAAATACGTTGCGTAGTTCAAAAGATAGTTTGTCCAGGTCAGCACATCTAGATTTGTGTTTTTAATCAGGAAGTTTCATAAAAAAAATCTTATCGCCTTCTTTATCCGTAATATAAATATCAATAATATAAACTGTAAATGCCACCAAACCTTATTCCCCTCCATTTGGTTCTGACTTTTGCACCCATGGGAACAATTGCAGTGGTTAGAGGTGTTTTCCTAATCCGTCATCACACGAATAGCTTTATATCCAACGAGTATTTCATTAATCTGTTTGTACAGATCTTATTCAAACTTAATAGGAGGCACATTTTGTAAAAATCCAAACGATTAAAGTCGATAACATCATCTCATCATTTTAGTTGACTCTAGCTTAAGCATAAAAGAAATACTCATAGCACCTATATCCACAAAGTGAACGCAATAAGCGCGTGAAAGACATATCATCTACTAAATTCCAATTTTCTTCCCCATTTTTTCGATTCCCTAAGCGTCTCTCACACACGTTCAATGCGTACCTGAGGCTAATAACTTAGGGTTGAAATAACTATTTGGTGGCAAACAGAGGGTGTTAGAAGTAATAGCTGCAATCTGGAGCGACGCACCGACGACTCGTCGTCTCACGAATTTCCCACGAGACCATCGGGCAAGGAAAATACTGTTGGTTTTCGATATTACTAGTCAATGTTTTTGTTATACTTTTGTAAAAATAAAACGGTTACAGTATTTCGAATTTAGAAGACAGTTATCTTCTAAATTCGAATTAGTTTAAACCGTTTTTACGGTAAACTTTATTTTTGTTTTCTGCAATTAATAGTAATTGTGACAAAGATTACTGTTATTTAATTTTAACAGTGTAGTAAAGATCGAGTTTTTACAACTATATAGTTGGCGGGTCTGCTTTATATATTTTATATATCAGTTTACTGATACCCTTCACATGCGTTTTAAATTGTATGCTCGTAGACAATTATAGACAAAAAACTCGAAACTAAACCCTATGCCAGCAAGCCTGGTCAGTGTTAATAGGCTGGAGAGAGGGAGAGAGAGAGAGAGTTTAGACCGATTTTAGATATTCCTTTTAGAGGTCGAGGTCGTATACAAAAAATATCGCTTATATAAACTGTAAGGAATAAAGAGTACCTACCTATACTATGTAGTTACGTTACTAGAAATTTACTGTTTTACTATAACATTAAATAATGGCAAAGTGAGGAGCAAATGGTAAATTTTGAAGGCAAGATATAATGTCGACTCTAGAGGATCATAAAGTCATTTTAGATTCAATTTGCAAGATAATGGTGCCAATTCTTAGAGCACAACTTATCTAAACTTAACTAAAAAGTAAAAATAAGCACGGTATATTTCGATTTATTGGCTAGTTTATTGTACATATTTATATTAAATAAAATCGTTAGTCTTTAATATACAATTTTTATAATAAGAAAATTCAGTTAACAATGCCAGATTACGCAATCTATTATATATTGCCAGCATCAATTTTGATTTTTTAGTTAAGTTTAGTTTACTTGTGCAACTAGAAATGGTACCATTGAACGTTGAAATGCATTTGGGGCTTCGTAACTATTAATAATAGTTACTAGTATACATACGTAGGTATCTATTGTAATTTTATGTTAGTATTTAGTTTTTCAAGCGAGGCAAGGTCAGGGTGGCTAGTGCTTTCACACTGTACTAGCTGTCTTCACATTTGGATTTAACTACATTTAACATCAGGTGGAGTGTAGTCATTTGCCTAAAACTAGCCATAAAAAGTATAATTGGCATTGTTCATATATTTTTTACGTCTTCAATTCAAAAACCATTTCGGGGAAAAGAGTTTCTGATCATGATCCATTAGTTTTTTTCGGAAAATTTGTTATATTAACGATTATTTTTCCAAAAAAGCAAATGATCTCTATTTGCCCGTGAAATGAAGGACTTAAAATATTAAGGCGTTCTGAGGGATATACTACTCTATGGTCGAGTTGAAATTGGTCTATTATATTAACTTGGCAACTTTGATAAGATGTATTGCAATCTGTCTTAAGTCTATCAGGAAAAGTCAACACACAATCTGCCTACAACGATGACGTCACAACTTAAAAAAAAATATCTTTAAGAATTTTTTGAAAATTCTATATAGTGAATATTTCAATAAAATTGAAATTAGTCGCATAAAATAGTCTATATTTTCTAAAAAAAATATAAAAACAGCAGGTCAAAAATTATGAACATTCTAATTAGGTATCTTTACTAATCTAATATATAAAATTCACGTGTCACAGTGTTACTTACCGTACTCCTCCGAAACGGCTTGACCGATTCTTCTCAAATTTTGCATACATATTCAGTAGGTCTGAGAATCGGCCAACATCTATTTTTCAAACTTTTTTTTTTAGTATGGCAAAACAACGTTTGCCGGGTCAGCTAGTAATATTATAAAGCTGAAGAATTTGTTTGTTTGTTTGTTTGTTTGTTTAAACGCGCTAATCTCAGGAACCACTAGGCCGATTAGAAAAATTCTTTCAGTGTTAGATAGGGCATTTATCGAGGAAGGCTTTAGGCTATAACCCATCACGCTACGACCAGTAGAAGCAAAACAGTAGTGAGAAATGTTGCAAAAACGGGGAAAATTTTCTAAATTCCACGCGGACGGAGTCGCGGGCAACAGCTAGTAAGACATATTTGGCATTAACCTGAAATATAATAACTTATTTACCATAATAATCATGATAGAATTGTGATATTTATGGTGCGGTAGGAACCCTCACCCTTCGTGAATTTGTCAATTCGTACTTGGACAATTCCATTTTCACAGACTCTGAAAAATTATAGTTATGTTAATTGAAACATTTTAAAGACAGTGTTACTACTACTGATAAGGTAATAGTTTTATAATCATCATTACATTACACAATTTCTATAGGAGTAGGCAGAGAATATTTAAATATTGAAAGATTACTTCTCGGTTATGGTATCTATAAATTGCAAATAGTTTGCAATGAACATAAACATATTACAGAATTCGATTCCAAACGGCTGCACTAAAAATGTTGACACCGTTTTCTTTGTGACATCACCTCGTTCTTGAGTTATTGTTAGAATTCTAAGGCCGCGAACACTTGACTGCCTCTTAGCGAGCTGTACTGAATAAACTGTTACTGATCTTTTGTAAAATTGTGAGTTCTGTCAATATTTTGAACGACATAAATCGCGTGTAAGTTAATATTTTAATGAGCTTAATAATGTTTTTTCCTTGTTATGAACTAGCTGTAGCCCGCGACTTCGAACGCGTGGAATTTAGAAAAAATGCCTCATCTTTGCAACATTTTTAAATTATGCTGCACAGTTGTTTCTGTAATGTTTTTGTAATGTTGTATAGTCTAAAGCCTTCCTCGATAAGTGTACTATCGAACAGTGAAAAAATTTTTGGAAATCGGTCCAGAGCGGTCTCTGAAATGGATTATGTTTTTCAAGAGAAAACTGCTGACGTTTAAAGTAAATTAAATAAAACAGGTCAAGTACGAGTTGGATTCGCACACGAAAGGTTCCGATCTTTTATTATTAACCAAACAACGGGTGACAAGATAAATACAGTTCCCGAGGCAATGGGATAGACAGGATAATGATTAGAAGTATTTGTTGTTGTAACATCAACTGATATACACAAATCGTGAAATTTAGCTATCACTGGCGGACGGACAGCGAAATTTCAGTAATCGGTATAGTCTCGTTTTACCTTTTGATACGGAAACCGATAAAGCATGAAAAATGATATTCCAAATAAAAAATGTTACAAAATAACTCATCAAAAACATTACCAAAAAACAAAAACACTTCGATATTCAAATGTAATACGTAAAAAGCACTTACGAACATATGACGTCACACAGTAAATTGTCACTAAAGAAATCCTACTTCACTTCGGAATGTCCAAATGAAAACGACGGTAATGTATAATTAGAGCTTGATATGGGTCTGACAGTCGTATTTGGGACAGGAAGGCAAGCTCTCTAGCAATTTGGTAAGGTGTACCTGACAGACAGCCAACAAATATGCCATTTTCTCTAATATAACAGACAACATTTTGGTAACACTTCGAAAACATAGGTGTTGATTGAAATGTTAGATTGGCGTATATCAATATTACTACATTAGTAAAAAGTAATGTATTAAATCCGTGGGGTGACGGATTAAGAATACCAGTATCACCACCCCATCTCCTCCCAAGGGTGCTGTAAAAGTCAGCTAAAGGATATTGCACACAGATAAGATCCTCTGTGAGAGACGGAAAACTCGAAAATAAGCCCTGTGCCAACACGCCTGGTCAGCGCGGCACAGTAGACCATAATCCCTCCCAAAGTGGAGGAGGCCTGTGCCCAACAGTGGGACATAAATGGGCTGCAGAGAGAGAGATTACACAGATTCAACTGCAGAATAATTTTGCTCATCGAATATTCCTTATGGTAGTATATCTTTTTTCTGGTAGCCACAACACAAGCAGCTTAGTTTGGAACCAGAGAACGTTGTGTGAAATGTCCATCAATATTTATTTATTTAGATTTAATTATTTATTTTTTTAGTTTTGATGCCTAATTTTAAACTCTTTTTTGTTTTAGATTAATTATCTTATCATTAAGTGTGTAATCATGTTATATCTGTTTGTTTCTCGAAAAAAAAAAAAATATATTTGAATTTATATTACATTTATTTCAGCTGGATAATCTATATGATAATATTATATACACTATTATGTATTACAAAGGCTTTATGTATTTAGAAGATAATCTCCAAAAGTAGTCGACTAATCGTATTATTTTTAGTGGTAGCAAATAAAGTTAAGAAAACGTTAAAATTATCTTATATTTATAGTAAAAATAATTATAAATCTGTTTATAATTTCATTAATGCTATGCCATAATAATTTGCTTAGTACAAAAACTAAAAACACACGTTTGAAAATCCTGAATAATAAATTTAGAAAACTAAATCATTGCATTGTCTGCAAAATTGCAGATCCTACAGCCACTAAAGTAAGTGGGTGAAAATCACTTTCAAAGATTCCGTTACATAGATTTATACATTTAAATATCGAACTAATATAAGCGTGTTAAAAATACATACAAATATGTAAAAATAAACATTATATTGGTGTTTAAATTAAATCATTAATCACATAATATGTAATTGTTTTACATAATTCTTTTTTATTGTTTTTACAATTTTTAATCAACATACAATATTTAATTAAAACAAATTTGATTGAGTAAATGTGAATATCTAAGTAAATTTTTTTTTTATTTTTTTATTTATTTATTTATTCAATACATACAACTTAACAGTAAACAATAAGCACAATCAGAGACAAATAACCTAACCTTGATTACCTAACCTAATTTTGATAGATAGATTTGTAGCAGGCATCAGTTAATCCCGAAATATATAGGAGAAAGATTTTCTCTTGCAATGCATCACAGTGTTAATAGGATTAGCTCTCACTCTTTGAGCGATACGAGTCCACAGGGGCCACTAATCTTCTTATATTCTAGTAGGGGATGTGTGCATTGGATCCCTAAAATTTCATTATATCCATCGTACTTCTTGTTAACACCCTACTACCTGTTTTACCCTGTTATTTAGGATTAGAAATTGTGAAATATATTTCAATAGTGGTGGAGTGGTTTATGTAATGGACTGCCAATCACGAGGTCTCGGGTTCGATTCCCGGTTGGGTCAATCCTTTGTGTGATATCCATAAATGTCATACAAATGTTTGTACTGCGTCTGGGTGTTTACTATGTATTATACGAGTATGTATTTATTTACAAAAGAAAAGTAGTTTATGTATTATATCCGTATTCTGGTACCCATAACACAAGCATATAAGCTTAGCTTGGGACCAGAGGACGTTGTGTGAAATGTCCTTGAATATTTATTTATTTATTTATTTATTTAATTATGTACTCTGTAAATGTATAGCAAACATACATAACATCACGCCTTTTTCCCATGGGGGTAGGCAGAGACTATAGAGCGCCATCTGCTACGATCCTAACACACTTCCCTGGCTTCATCCACACTCATACATTTGGTCATACATGCCCGACGGTTGTAAGTGCTACGCACTTGCCCCTGTATAGCAAAGGTTGATTTAATTTTTCACAAAATAAACAGTAAATACAGTGTGCTGTAAAAGCCAGCTAAGAAATATTGTATATCAATATCCTCTGTGTGCAAATTAAAATATAAATATTTATTCTTAGACCTTATGTTATTTCTTTTATTTAAAACATGTATGCGCAGAACAATAATAGGCAAATATTATATACAAAACAGATAAAATAAGAGAAAACAAAACTAAATAAAAAATCAATATAGACGATTTTAAAATAATGATATTTTCAAAATAAAGATGACATATTAAGTAGATTTGTTTGTTGCCCGTGTGGTGACGGATTAAAAATACAAGTGTCACCACCCCATTTCTTTCCCAGGGTGTTGTAAGAGCCAGCTAAGGGACAATATAAGCAGTTAATATCTACTGTGAGAGACGGAAAACTTGAAACTAAGCCCTGTGCCAACACGCTTGGTCAGCGCGGTACAGTAGACCATAATCCCTCCTAAAGAGGAAGAGGCCCGTGGCCAGCAGTGGGACGTAGTGGGCTGGAGAGAGAGAGAAGTAGATTTGTAAATAGAACAACTGTTGAGTATATTTTTGTAATCAGAAATTTTATTTGGGTACCATTTACCAACCAATTTAGAATTTCTAGTTACAATTCATTCACATACTAAAGTTAATATATGAATATTAAGAAACCGCGTATTGTCAAAGGTTCTTTGTAGTAATTTTCCGTCAACACTAGAGTATAATTTTACAAACAAACTTCGTTCATTATATTCTCAAGAGAAATTATGTCACAACTTTAAAGTATGGGTGTACGAAACGTAATATGATTTTAGTTTCAAAAGGATAAGGTATTATATTCATTAAGTTAATCAGAAAGGATTATTTTAGAAGTGAAACTCATTTATTAATTTATATAATCCAGATTTCAGACAGAATTTTAACTTTACACCTACTGAAAATACGAGTTTATTATTTTATTATAACTTTCACATTTATTAATAAAATTTACATTAAAACTTGAAGCTATTCTAAATATGACGAGCCTCGTGGTGGAGTGGTTCATGTAACGGACTGCCGATCAAGAGGTCACGGGTTCGATTCACACCCGTGACAATCGTTTGTGTGATTTTTATAATTGTCATACAAATGTTTGTACCGCGTCTGGGTGTTTCTATCTTTATTTATATAAATCTTCTGTACGTGTGTTTGTAATTGAACTCCTCCTAAACGGCTGGACCGATTTTGATGAAATTTGTTGTGTGTATTCAAGGGGGTTTGAGGATGGTTTAGATTCACAATTGGTTGGACCGATTTTGATGAAATTTTTTGTTGTTGATTTTTACACAGAATTGCATCGCAAAACAACGTTTGCCGGGACAGCTAGTGTATTATAAGTATGTATTTACAAAAAAAGTAGTATATGTAATAATATGTATTCTATCCGTATTCTGGTGCCCATAACACAAGCATATAAGCTTAGCTCGGGACCAGAGGACGTTTTGTGAAATGTCAATGAATTTAAGAAAAAAAAAACTTATAGTGCATAGGTTTAATTTACTTTAAAATTATCTGTTACCTCGTACGAGTATAATAATTACTTCTTTTGTATAAATGCATACTTATAATACATAGAAAACACCAGACGCAGTACAAACATTAGTGTGACCATTATAAATATCACAAAAATGATTGTCCCGAGTGGGAATCGGAACAGCGACCAGCATCGACCTCGAGCGAGCAGCATGGACCTCGTGAATGGCAGTCCGTTGGTTAGTTAGTTTTTTAGAAACTTTCGGAGGCAAATTTTATATTCTGCTAAAAAGTATAACAGATATAGAATTACCAGAACCTGTGCTTAGGTAGACAAATATAAGATAGTATTTTATAAATTTAGAGTGTATTTATTTAATACATTGATTTAGAAGTGTTTACGGGATTTGGATTAAAGTGACAGGGCAACGCGAAGGATTGCCGTATATTCAATCAACCCCTTTGATACTGATAAATGGTTAACGTCACTTCAATTGATGGATGCGCTCTTTAACATACCAAGTAAGGATTTATTTATCGATATTCTATTACTTACTATACTAATCCCTCTTTCTGCAGCCCATTGACACTGTTGGGCACGTGTCTCTTCCGCCACGCTGACCAGGAATGTTGGCAGAAGGGTTGTTTCCGAGATTTCCGTCGTACAGAGGATTTCATCTGTGTGCAGTATTCCTTAGTTGAACTTACAACACGCTGGCAATTAAAAGGGGTGGTGACACTTGTATTCTTAACCACACAACAAGATATATTCTTAATTATTTGAGTTATTTCTAAACGTTAACATGTGGTTAACATGTATCATGAAACTGTAACTATCACGATTATAAGAGTACAAGTTGTTGACTGCAACTTTATACGCGTGGAAATGAGGAACCAAACCTATCAATATACATATATACTAATAATATCAATCATACCAAAAAGCCATCCTCTTGAACCATTCTATGTAATACAAAAAACCGCCACAAAATCCGCTGCGTAGTTTAGAAGATCCGTGTGAAGACACTCCGTGTGGTGACGGATTAAGAATACAAGTGTCACCACTTCATCTCCTCCCAAGGGTGCTGTTAAAGTCAGCTAAGGGATATTGCACATAGATAACATCCTCTGTGAGAGACGGAGACCTCGAAAATAAACCATGTGCCAACACGCCTGGTCAGCGCGGCACAGTAGACCATAATCCCTCCCAAAGTGGAGGAGGCCTGTGCCCAACAGTGGGACGTAAATAGGCTGGAGAGAGGGAGTTTAAAAGATATAAGCTCACATAGGGACATACATACAAAAATAACGACTTTGTTTTATAATAAGTAAAGATAAAGATGTCAAACGCTGTTAAATATGTTAATATAACTGTTATAATAATCTGGTCAAAAACACGTGTCGTAACATACAGTATATTACAAAATTAACAATAAGTCTCCTTGTGAAGGCGACTCGTGCGTAAATGTGTTTATGTTAAGCATACAGGTGTACGCATAATTACTTGAGGGCAATATAAACAGTACCCAAACTTCGTCAAACCTATATATTCATTATGCAATTGAAATTATTTCAATAGGTGTTTAGTCTAGTAGTTTATGCAACGGGCTATTTGAAAGTAATAATAATTAGCTTGGTACAATAACAACACGCTTGAAGAATATTTATATTATAAGTATAGATATATTTTAGTTTCATAACATCTTGTTAGATAATACAAAAGTTTTCTTCTGGCGGGTCTTAAATTTACGATTTTCTTTCAACTTTCTCTGAACACTTCACGTCATCAATATTGTACACTTTCAAACAAGATAGTCTTCAAAGGAAGATGTTGAAGGATCGTTCAATAAACTTTATTTTGGCAACACTTTTAGCTAGACTTTTAACCTGTAAAGTAATGAACATTGATTTTTTGTCACTGGGTACGCCAAAGTATATCGCACGTACAATCAGGTGATGGAATAACTTCCTGCCGTGTCTTTCCCACAGGATTACACCGTGGGGCTCTTCAAAAAGAGTCTTAAAATCTTCCTTATAGTGTCGGCAATGCGCGAGTGAGACCTATGGTGTTGCTATAACAACTAGCAAGTAATCTTAAAATTAATTTGAAAGAAAGATTGCGTTTGTTTTTAACACGCTTTTATTAATAACTAGCTGTGCCCACAAATCCGTTCGCGTGAATCTATTTTCTTTCGATCGACCCAATCAATTTTTTTATTCTTTTTTAGCCTCTAGATGGCGTTGCAAGAAATCAAATTGAGAAATTTCGTATTATGTAAATATCTCTTGATTGAGTGGACCGATTGCGATGAAGCTAAGTAATACCTGCGAAGTAATACCTTGACTTATGTATAATTTTTACGTATAACATTTATAAGTGTTGTACATTTTACGTGATGCGTGCATAGACAAACATCTAAACAGATAAACAGACAAAAATTTCAAAAGTTCTGGAAACGTGTTTTATTGGTTGTTCTTTAACCACCTGACATTTTTTTTTTGAAAATATATTCAATGTACAAAAATTTTTTATCTACAGATTTACTATATGTATACTATATGTGCTATATATATATGCTATATATGTTATATATAATATGTTATATATAATATGCTATAGATTAGATGTGCCCCGTAGTGTTACACGCGGTAAAAAAGATAAAAATCTGTTCGTTTTTATTATCCCACGGGAACATTGCATTCTTTCGGTATAAAAAGCAGCCTATATGTTTTTCTGATATATAATCTACATTATTGTAAAGTTTCATTAAAATCCATTCAGTATTTTCACGTTTATAATATTAGTAGTATATTATAGATTACTAACATACACATACAGGGTGTCCCAAAAGTCAACGTCCAACCGAAAACCCAAGCTAGGCCTAGTTGTGGGGGCTCTCAAAAAAAAAGAAAAAAAAATCTATCTCATGTAGTTTCGAAATGACAGCCATTTTTCTTAAATTGACACCCTGTGACGAGTTTACGACTACTGGGGCTACAAATGAGCTCTTTTATAATTTTATTTTTGTGTGGAGTAGTCTTAAGTGATGCTCCTACAAATTCCAATTCATCATTTGCACACAACTTCATTGGAATTTCAGAAAATATCCGTTTTATACCGAACCATGACGTGAAAATGACTACATCACTAAACTTTGACAGTCTGTACTGAAAAAAAAATCTACTATGCAATTTCGGCAAGTGCCCTTAAAAGTTGGCGCATTTAATGGGCTTTCCAAAATGGTATAATACTTACTAAATTATTGATTAGACGACGAGAAAAAAAAAATTAAGAAAGTCGATATTTAGCTTATTATTAGTTAGTCATAAAACTTTCTCAAAATTATTCTAATATCATCTAGGCGTTCTGTAAGGTGTAATTAAAGAAAGAGACGAAGAAAAGTTAGAGCGGGATAGTGACGCTACTAAAAGAAAGAGACGAAGAAATGTTAGAGCGGGACGGAGAGTGACGCTACTTGGTGTCAGTGAATTTTTGGGATTGTTTAAATAAAAGTCAATTATTAAAAATCGAATGTTTATTTAAATCATATCAAATGTTCAAATTGCTTGCCATCAGCGCGTATGCACGCCCTACACCTTCTTAAAAACGATCGTGTAATCTGGCGGGCGAAACGTCTGTAATTGATGTAATCAGCGGCATCTTGAATTCTCTGACGCAGTTCCTCTAAATTTTCAATTGGTTTTTGGTAAACAATTTCTTTGACCGTTCCCCAATAAAAAAATCAATAGGATTTAAATCCGGGGAACGGGGGGGCCACGTGATCTGACCGGATCGACCAATCCACCTATTTGGATATTCTTGATTAAGGAATTCTCTCACTGGGCGCGCATAGTGTGCCGGACAGCCATATTGCTGGAACCACATGTCTCGATAAATGCTAAGTGGCACGTCTTCTAACAAATTGGGTAACTGATGTTGTAAAAAGTCCAAATAAGCTGCCCCATCGAGGTTTTCTGGCAGTTCAAAAGGCCCAATAATGGATCCATTTAAGATCCCAGTCCACATGTTTATTTTAAAGCGGTACTGTGACCTATCTTCGCGCATCAAATGTGGATTTTCGACGTGCCACTCGTGCAAATTATGCAAATTCATGTATCCGTCTTTTTTGAAGGTCGATTCATCAGTCCAAAGAATTTTACGCAAGAATTCTGGATCTGCTCTGTGCCTTTCGAGCATTGATTGACAAAATAAAATCCTGCTAGGATAATCACGGGGTAGCAAAGTTTGTACCCGTTGCATGTGGTACGGATGCAATTCGTTTCTCTTCAGTATCCGATGTGCTGTACTTTTAGGTACCCCCAGACTTTGCTCGATTCCACGTACTGAGATACTCCGGTTCTCTGCAATTGCATTTAGGACATCTTCTTCATAAGGCACGACGGTTCTTCCCACTCTAGTAGCTCGAGTAGGAAGTTGATTTTCTGATAATAAACGGTGCACATTTACAAAAACTCGATGATCTGGGTGACACTCGGCATTCGGATATCTCTCACGGTAGAGTCGAGCTGCAGCTCTAGCATTGCACCTACATTCCCCATAAATAAGGTGCATGTTTGCATATTCCTCTGCAGAGTACAAGAAAGGCATTTTCTTACAAAAACAGTCCAGGAGAAAGCCAAGTTCGTCAGAAACGGTTCGAAAACAAATCCAAGTCACACGCAATCAAGTCCAGTAAACAGAGCCAAGGTTGTAAGCACGAAATAAATACAAACGAATACAAAAAGATGCGCAGTAAACGAAGGCACGAAACGTACTGAATTATTGTACGTATACCACGCTGTTGTATTAGCGTGCTATCTGTTTCACCCACACTAGCCAAAATGTCAATTTCGTCTCGCTCACACATTGTAGAAAGATTCACTGACACCAAGTAGCGTCACTCTCCGTCCCGCTCTAACATTTCTTCGTCTCTTTCTTTTAGTAGCGTCACTATCCCGCTCTAACTTTTCTTCGTCTCTTTCTTTAATTACACCTTACAGAACGCCTAGATGATATTAGAATAATTTTGAGAAAGTTTTATGACTAACTAATATTAAGCTAAATATCGACTTTCTTAATTTTTTTTTTCTCGTCGTCTAAGAAATAATTTAGTAAGTATTATACCATTTTGGAAAGCCCATTAAATGCGCCAACTTTTAAGGGCACTTGCCGAAATTGCATAGTAGATTTTTTTTTCAGTACAGACTGTCAAAGTTTAGTGATGTAGTCATTTTCACGTCATGGTTCGGTATAAAACGGATATTTTCTGAAATTCCAATGAAGTTGTGTGCAAATGATGAATTGGAATTTGTAGGAGCATCACTTAAGACTACTCCACACAAAAATAAAATTACAAAAGAGCTCATTTGCAGCCCCAGTAGTCGTAAACTCGTCACAGGGTGTCAATTTAAGAAAAATGGCTGTCATTTCGAAACTACATGAGATAGATTTTTTTTTCTTTTTTTTTGAGAGCCCCCACAACTAGGCCTAGCTTAGGTTTTCGGTTGGACGTTGACTTTTGGGACACCCTGTATATATTCCAAATCTGTTTTCTCAAGTAAGATCATAATATGTTACAGAATACATTGAACATTGTGGTTTCAATATATTTTCCTTCAATATCGTCACGTACAATACACGCAATGTATTATCCTGTTTGCTTTGTTAAAAGAAGCATAGAAATCTTAACATAATGGGCCCTATTTATTGTCAATGATCCTTTTATAAGCGCTTTTGATACAATTTAACCTCTTATTCAACATTGAGGAAGCTATCTGTGTGATATATCTCTTAGCTGGCTTTTACAGCACTCTAGGAAGAAGGGTTGGTGATAGATAGATAGATAGATAGATAACACTTTATTTGTAAATAATTACAATTCTAAAATCACAATTTGAAAAATTATAAATATTATAACAAATGTAGAAAGGGCGGCCTTATCGCAAAATGCAATCTCTTACAGGCAACCTTAAAATCCCTTAAATCGTGATACTTGTATTCTAAATACTTCACCACATGGATAGTACTTCATCTGATTTTATACTAGGTGTTCGCTGCAACATTGTACTTGTGGAGTTTAGAAAACAAACCCTAACAAATTATGCAAAAAAGCCACCCACTTGAACCAATCTATCTATAAAAAAAACCGCATCGTAATTCGCTGCGTAGTTTGCAAAATATAAGCTCACATAGGGACATACATGGAAAAATCACGACTTTGTTTTATCAAGTAGAGATTTATTTAAAGTAGAATAAACTATACGGTAAATCTAGTTTTGTATGTTTAGTATCCAAATGAGGTAAAATCAATACGCACATAAAAGCTTAAACTTACTTGCTTAATATGTTTAAATTTGATTTGTGGGAATAATCGTTCACTTGTGTGTTTTTAAATTAAATATCATCCGCTGAATTCTAATGAGTCAAATCAAAAATATTTAAAAGAAATCACAAAAAACAATTAAGTCGCATAGTCGTAAACAGGCGTAAAAATAAGTTAAAAGCGAATATTCGATGAGCAAAATGATTCTGCAGTTGAATCCGTGTAATCTCTCTAATCTGGTTAGTTTTCTAGTTAACTAACTTCTAACAGATAGTATATAATAAATATTTCTAATATTTTTTGATCAAGCAACTCCGAGTATTAACCAGTGAACAAACACATAGACACTTGAACAGACTTTTCTACTAACTCAATATATTGTACGATCTAACTTCAAAAGCGAGTTCTATAAGATACTATATACAAACTCTACTGAATACAAACAACATTTTAACAGCACAAACGTACATTTTTCATGTGAATGCACATGAAACTAAACAGGTACAACCATTGTTGCATACAAATATACAACAATATGCAGACTTGTTGCTTTATTCACAATACTAAAATGTTATTCCTTTGAGTTAGTTTAAACTAGAGATAATAACTTGTTTTGGAGTGCTATGCTTGCTGTTACACTCGTAGATACATTTTAACATATTGCTTGTTTTTGACGAGCCTCGTGGTTGAGTGGTTTATGTAACGGACTGCCGATCAAGAGGTCGCGGGTTCGATTTTGGCTCGGGACAATCATTCGTGCTATTTTTCTAATTGTCATACAAATATTTGTACCGCGTCTGGGTGTTTCTATGTATTATAAGTATGTATTTACAAAAGAAAAGTAGTATATGTAGTCTATCCGTATTCTGGTACCCATAACACAAGCATATAAGCTTAGCTTGGGACCAGAGGACGTTGTGTGAAATGTCCATGAATATATATTAATTTATTTATTATTATTTTAATAATATGATTACTTTACTGGATGCGCTACGAAGAATATCATATACTAGGTGTTGCCTGCGACTTCGGACGCGTGAAATAGGAATATTAGAATAGAAAATTTTCTCCGTTTTTGTAATATTTTTCATTAATGCTTCGCTCCTATTGCTCGCAGCGTGATCTTATATAGCCTACTAGCAGTTGCCCGCGACTCCGTACGCGTAAAATTTAGAAAATTTCCCCGTTTTTGGAACATTTTTCACTACTGCTTCGCTCCTATTAGTCACAGCGTGATGTTACATAGCCTATAGCCTTCATCGATAAATTTACTGTCCAACACTGAAAGAATTTTTCAAATCGGACCGGTGGTTCCTGAGATTAGCGCTTTCAAAGAAACAAACAAACCCTTCAGCTTTATATATTAGTATAGATATAGATAGCTTTGCTCGATGAATGGCCTATCTAAAACAAAAACTATTCATATCAAACCAGTTGTTCCTGAGGTCATTCTCGCGTTCAAACAAACAAACAAACAAAATCTTCTGCTTAACATTGTTTTAATTTTTATAGGATTTTGAAGAGCTTTTTGTTTGTCCTCCTGTGAAGTTCTCAATAAAACCACAATTTTTTTTATATTATCAAAATTTTAGTTTAGGAATATCAACAACAGAATAAAGAATAAAAAATAGAGCATTACAATTATCTTGACTTTTATAGGTTAAACACATAATATAAAAAGTCATACAGAATATTATGAACTCCTTTTTCTGTTACTTCCATTTTCGCACAATCTATTATTTGTACCCTCCCATCTCATTATAATTATGACTGCACCGGGACAGTGGATACATATCTTTCTTTAACTTTAGGTTGGTGGTGTGCAGCCTGAATGATAAAATGTTGTAAAATATATATATATATATACCTATACCAAATATGAGCTACCAAATGAAAACAGAACAAATCAAGCTTATATACGTTACAATATATCAGCTATGGGTCGCCTCTCTAAGCTTTTATTAGACAGTGATCAATGCACGGCTCAATGAAATAAAAGTGCTTCAACAGAAAATCATACATAAAAACCCATATAATATCTATAATAATCTATACGTATAATAAAAATCTAAAAAGATGTCAGTACTTGAAAGATATTGAAAAACAAATTAGATGTCTTTATTGGTGTAATGGAAGCTCAAACAATGGTTTATAGAATTTTTGTCTGTCTGTATGTTTGCACGGAACTTAGGGAAGGACTATGGTGAAACAGAAAACCGGTGCCGTGAGGCGCTCACAAGGCGTACCAACAAGCCTGGTCAGCGACTCACCGGCTTGCATAGGCTTTACTTTCGAGTTCTCGGTCTCCTACATAGGATTCTTTAAGTGTACATACAATATTATTATATCTAATCTCCCAATAGCTGGCTTTTACAGCACCCTGGGAAAGAAAAGGTATAGGTGTCGTATCGTAATCGGTAGGCAGCGGCTTACCTATGCCCCTGGTATTGTGGAGTCCATGAGCAACGGATGTCACTTAACATCATCAGGCCGTTAGCTCGTCTCTCGACCTAGGCAATAAAAAAAGTAGTGGCGACTCTTATATTTTAAATTCACCGCCACATGAACAAAGAACAGATTAATTTCAGTAAATTAAATTATGGTGAAAAAGTGATTGCCGCAAGCGGGACTTGCGCTTGCGGCAATCACTTTTTCCACCATAATTTATTTTATTAAGTAAAGCATAGCATGTCAATTGCAAAATCAATAAATTACTTTAGATTAATTTCCATTAAATGTATAATGTATATATTCATTTTAGTATCAGTGTTTATTATCAAGGAATTAAAAATGTATGCAAATCGTAAAACAAGCCACGTACAAAAGTTTTGTAAAATAGGTCGATGTAAAGAATAGTTTTCAAAAGAATATTTCGCTTTTTCCCCGTTAGCTCTTGCCAACATTTCTCGCATAAAGTTTAATAGCTTGTGGTATGATCGATTGCAGACCTCAATATATTTTTATTTTTGCTTAAAGTTTTCAGTTTATGTATTTCGCATTGCAATCAAATGCATATAGAGAATAAATCAACTCGTACACGGTGAGATTGAACCGTTGATTATTACGTTTCAGAGTTTCGTGTCAATATATAAAACATGACCGTATTACTGAGACCTCACCGTCCATCTGTCATTAGGCTTAATGTCAGGAACGGCGATAGTTAGTGAATTTTAATTTTTACAGATGATGTATATCCTGTTGACATGACGCTATAACATCAAATACTGAAAACCAGGATGCTTAAATATTTTAGGGGGCTTCTATACATCAAACGTTTTCACCGTAACTCGATGACGCCCTTAGACCACATGATTATGACGGCGGTGATATTATATCCTCATCATAACATCACGCCTTTTTCCCATGGGGGTAGGCGCCATCTGTTACGACCCAAATATACGTCATATAATACACTCATACATCTGGTCATACAATCCCATGTACGAGGAATACGGTAAGAATTATCCAATCCATGTGTTGCAAGATTAAGAATACAAGTGTCCCCACCCCATTTCCTGCCCGTGGGGATCCTAAGAAACGATCAAGGAACCACATCGCATAGCACCTGCGACGTCAGGCAGACAACCGGTCTTAAAATAGCCAAAACCCACTGCAACGTGAACAACAAGTTATGTTGCGCCGATCTCGAATGACGGGATAACGGCTGAAGAGTGATGAGGTACGGAACCTTTAGTGCATGAGTCCGACTTGTACTTTGCCGGTTCTTGGTTTATTTTCAACGTTATCTCATTTCTCCAGAATTTTGTCAACAGAACTTCAGTTGTGAAACTTTTGACTTAGAGAATTAGGTTGACAAACATAATTGATATTGACTTTGTAATTGAAAAGTTTGTTGATAGTGGCTTGATATAAATTTAACTATTCAAGCTATTTACTGTCGGCAAAAGCACTGTCCGTGTGGTGACGGATTAAGAAGACAAGTGTCACCACCCCATTTCCTTTTCACTCCCAGAGTTATGTAAAAGCCAACTGACGATTACAAAGGTAACATCGCCAGGGAGAGTCGGAAACCTCGAAAATAAACCCTGTGCCAACACGCCTGGTCAGTGCGGTGCAGTAGACAATAATCCCTCCTTGATTGGAGTAGGTCTGTGCCCCACAGTGTGGTACGTTAAAGGGCTGGAGGGAGAGAGAGAGATAGAGAGATGAAAAAACTAAAAAAAAAGTGTTAGCCTTGTTCTAGAATTAAGTGGAGACGTAATGGGTTGTACTTTTACTTGTTTAGTTTTTGTAATGCTAATTGGTCAGACAAATATTTTACTACATATTATTTGTGTTCCCAAATTAAGTAAAAATAAAAATAAGTGGTTGATTCTACTTAAATTGACCGAGAAATATAAAGATAAAGACTATAATATATTGTATTATAATTAAAAAACATAATTACCTATTTTATTTTTTCAAATAATATTACAGTTGTTGCTTACATAACTCTGGATCCCGTGCTAGTAGATACTGTATTACAGGATCCAGTCTTCCTCCGATTTTACATTTAATAAAATAACAATGGGTAAGCGAAGTGACGCTAATTAGGTTTAATCACTAAGTACAGATATTATACACACGTTAATTAAATAAATAAATAAGACAATTCAAAATAGAATTTATAAAAGGCATGCAGATAAAAAGATTTTTTTTTTATAAATATTTTCAACATAATATTATTATAACTTGCTTGTGTGTGTGTGTGTGTGTATGTGTGTGTGTGTTTGAGTTGTATGAGTGTGTTGGATATTTGTATATCACATCAAATTCATTCATTATATTCAGTTCTTTAAAAGTTTTGTAACAACTTAGATACCGCAGTTAAATGCCGCATTGTAACACTACGTACATGCAAGGGGTAGGCTCGACCAATATCTATCCATGTCAAGCCAGCATTTAACATCGGTTTTCCCAAGTGAGGTGTAAGTAACGGCACCATTTTGAGATAGGTATACAGATGAATATCCGCCTAGTACATGTTTAACAAGCCCACACAGGATTTGATTGTTTTACCATTTATTTAACTACATCACTTTGGAATTCTTGTGTAGCGTTTTTGGTTAAAGTTGTTTAGTTTCCTTATTCTGGCTTCTGTAAAAGCCAGCTAAAGGATAATTAACGATACACGTCCTCTGTGAGGGACGGAAAATAGACCCTATGCCGCTGTCGGCAGTAAGTACGGCACAGTAGACCAAAATCTCACCCAAAGTGAAAGATGCTTGTGCCCAACAGTGTAACGTTTTTGGCCTAGGGAGAGGAGATAGAACGATAAGAAAATAAAAATGCTTTTCTTATTATAACGCAAACTATTAAAATTCCTGTATCGTAACTTGTGTAAATATCAATATTTACGTAGGAACATATGGATCTGTGTGGATAAGGCCGCAAACCACGTAATCACGTAGCCAAAAGTAAACATTCGTTACGGATACACAATGTATAACATACATATATATATATGTTATATAAACGTGACTGAATTGGCACATAAAGAAGTTACATAGTCACGTGTATCATCTGCAAACACGCTACATCTGACAAAATTAAAAAGCCTGATTGCTAAAAACAATGTACCATAATTATTTCTGATTATAATAAAACATAGATATTGCTACACCCCATTGTACTACAAATAAATTCACTTTTTACGGATTTAGACGCATAAATTTGGTATACAATTCGTAAAAAGTAGTTTTATTTGAATAAAAGAGCCGCGCAATTTAAAAAAAAATCCTCTTGTAATTTTTTATTTATTTTAATACTGTGATTAAAACGACAATAATAATGTAATGTTAATTGTCTATTCATATTGAAAATTCCCGTCTATTGTGAATTTTTGTTCCCGGTTTTTTACCAAATGGGAATAAACCTTTATATTTTCCATTTGGTTTTTTCTCACCATCTTAGTCTCATTTAGCCCATCTTTAGTCGCAAGCAACATCTAGTTAATATAGAAACTATGAATCAGTTGCAAACATTATTATGATTTATTAATCATCTGCTTGTGACGTGACAAATTTACTACGAAGGGTTCCTTGTTAAGATGTAAGTAGTTTTTGATGAACCCGAGTAACTTGTTGTGTGGTTTTATAGAGAACTAGTTGTTGCCCACGACTTCGTATTTAGAAATTAAACCTTAACAAATAGAAGTCTACCATATCACTCGATAGATGGCGTTGTACAGTTCTTTTAAATCGCTATGGTTTGGCTACACACATTAATACTTAAGCTCGTCAAGATTTTAAATTTACAGTTCTAGTTCTTCGCAATCATATATTAGTAAGGATTTGTTGAATATGCCTTGTGTTAAATGAATATTGATTAGATTTAAAATGGAATGTTTAATTTTTTTTAAACTTAGTCGAAACGCATTGCTGATTTATTTATCAATTAGCTGTTACCGCAATTTCGTAGACGTGGTATTTCGAAAGTTTTGCTCGTTTTTGCAACATTATTCACTCTTATTGGTCATAGCGTTATGTTATGTAGCTTACAGTCGTCCTCGATAAATGTACAATTAACACAAAAGGATTTTTTTTAATCAGACCAGTATTTCCTGAGATTATTATGTTAGTATAGATTAATTTCACTACACTTTGTTACTTCTTAAACAAAACCAGATTTTCATGTTTCCGGCTTCTACAGAACATTCCACAAAGAGAAATAACATTTATCTATGTGCATATCTTAAGTGGATTTGCGTTTTTGTAAGGATAAAAGGAATACAAATTTATACAAATAAAGGCGAGTCATCAAACAAAGCAAGTACCAGTTTTACAAATGCGGATGCAGATAGTATAGTTTTCAAAGGAATATTTTACTTTGTCCCAGTGACTGTTGCCTACATTTCTAATTTTTGTTTCCATAATAATAATTTTGTGTAGTAGCTTGATTGAGACGCTCAAAATAGTGACAATTCTGCTTATAAAACTAACCTAAACTTAACTTACACATAAATATTAATGGTATTAATAACACTAGACGTTAAAAGAGGTCTAATCTATAGTGTATTTAAAAAGCGTCTCATTGCTTATTTAAATCAGAAATGTTATTACACCTTGGAACAATTCTTTGATGATAAATAATAAAATCTATATTGTTTGATGAATAAATCATAAGTTGAACAGAGAGTAAATTTAACAGAAATCAGCCCAATTAGTTGTTTATGTGTTTTAATAATCACTACATGTAATAAATAAGCACTGTACAAGCAAGAAATCTAATATGTATTATAATATATTGCTTAATATTTAATTTATATTGTTGCGTTCAACCTGGTGTTTTAATTAATAATAGGTTAAGTGGAAGCGTGATATCTCTCAGGCGCGAGAGGAACGAACATATAATCTGCGTTTCACAGCGTTAACAAATTTATAATAGTACAAACTTACCCTGTTTTGTTCTTCAACAATGTCTTCACCGTGTCACCCTAGCTATTGCATAACTATCGATTAAAATATTGGCCAATATTAAAATAAATAATCAAGCTTACCTAGCTTATTCAACAACACAACACGGGTAGACCACGGGCTCCTGATGACATCAATCGTCCCAATACAATTACACTATCACAATTATAGTTCAATTTCAAAATAGTTCAATTTACATTAAATAGCATTAAATATAGACACACAAATCGTATTAAGTATGGAGACACAAAATTCACTAGTTTTTATAACACATTTATATCATACAAAATGGCGAACATTACATTTCGCGGTGATATTTCAAGGTTTTGTTTCAATTGTAATTATCGATTCACACAACAAGGATAATTAGTTTTATCAACAATTAATTCTAGTGACAATTTTAACACGCAAAACAGTTGCAAGGAAAACGCTTCAAATCGCATTCAAATCGCGACGTAATTTGCAAACAAGACGTGTTTTACTACTGACAACGCGCGCTCGGTAACCGTGTCGCGCGCGCGGGCAACGAGCCACGAGGACAGGTGCACCGGTCAGTTCTCGACGTCATCGATAGTGACGTTATCAATAGTTAGAGATGCCCGTGCGCAGACAAAATATGATAAGTTAATCGTTTGGTACATAACATCTACCCGCCTCGGCCAGGACTACCTGGCCGCTAATTCACTGGCAGTCGCGACAAGGTTGATACAGCTCTCTTCAAAATTGAACCGTCCACCCGGACCTCAGCAAAACGGGGCACTCCATCTGCTCCAAAGACGAGGTTGAGAATGCGCCCCCTGCGCCAACACAGTGGCGGTGAGTTAGCGTCCTTAACCAGAACGAGGTCACCAACATGAGGTGGATCAGTCTTGTCGGTCCACTTAACGCGCTGCTGGAGAATGTGCAAATATTCTAAATTCCAACGTTTCCAAAAGCTCTGAGTGAGTTGTTGGACCAATTCAAACCGCGAGAGACGATTAGGTCTCACATCAACAAAGGGATATTCCGGCAGGGCGTTCAGTGGCTGCCCAATCAAAAAATGGCCCGGCGTGAGGGCTTCCAAGTCGTTAGGATCTGAAGAGATCGGGCACAACGGGCGTGAATTCAAAACGGCCTCGATTTTGCAAAACACAGTTGCGAGCTCTTCAAAGGTCAATACAGACTCGCCAATTACCCGTCGCAAATGTGTCTTAGCAACCTTTACTACGCTTTCAAATATTCCTCCCCAGTGGGGACATGACACGGGACTGAACCTCCAAGTTATTCTACGTGTAGCTAGTCTAGACGCAATTTCAGTCTCGTTAGCCGACAAAAAATCATACATCGCTTTTAAATAGTTGTTTGTGCCTTTGAAGTTGGTACCGCAATCCGACCGAATCAAGGACGGTAGTCCTCGTCGTGACACGAATCTATCTAACGTCGCAACAAATGCCTCTGTCGAGAGGGCTGAGACGAGTTCCAAATGTACCGCCTTGGTGGACAGACAGACAAAGACGCACAAATAAGCCTTGACAGTTTTACTGTTCCTGAGGGTCGAGGTCTTAACAAAAAAGGGGCCTGCAAAGTCCGTACCAACTCCAGCAAAGGGCCTTATCTCAGTGACCCGATCCGAAGGAAGGTCACCCATGATAGGCTGCATGGTAGGGGCCTTGAGCCTATAGCAAGGCATACAACGAAAGACCACACTACGGATCGTCCGACGGGCCGATAAAATCCAAAATTCCCGTTGCAAAATGGCCAATAAGGCATTACAGCCGGCGTGGGAGTTCTTGATGTGACGATCAGTCACCAACAGGTTCACCAAGTGGCCACTCTTGGGCAATAAGAGGGGGTGACGAGATCCATAAGGGAGGTTTGCGTTCCTAAGACGCCCTCCGACACGCAAAAGACCCTCACTATCCAAAAAGGGGTTCAGCTTACAAATGGCTCCAGACAGTTTGGATTTGCCTTTCCTCAAGATGTCAATCTCGTCTTCAAAATGTGCCTCTTGCACAGAACGAACCCAGTGAAGAAGAGCATCTTGGAGCTCTTGTGGCAATAAGAAGGCCTCCAAACATTTGTTCTGTGGATGTCTACAATTTCTCATGAAGCGCTTGATCCAAGCGGTGACACTCAACAATTTATCCAATGAACTGTAACGATTAAGTAAGAAATCTGGGTCGAACGGACGGTCCTGCCGTTCGAGCGCAAGCGTTCGCAACCCAGGCAGTGCGACGATGTCCAAGGCCGGAGTTCGCGGCCAATTAGATTCTGATCTAGTCAACCACTCAGGTCCCCACCACAGAGAGTGCTCAACTAAAAGGGGGGCCATACATCCCCGTGACGCACAATCAGCAGGGTTGACCTCGCCAGGCACATGCCTCCAAACCAACGGGGTCTCCGATTTCTGTATCTGAGAGACACGATTTGCTACAAACACCTCTAAGGTGTGAACTGACGTCTTCAGCCAACATAGCACAATCTGACTGTCAGTCCATGCATATATCGTGGAAATGTCAATTGACGTGCACAAGGTGGACATGACGTGATTCAAAAGGCGAACAAGAAGGGCCGCCCCTGACAACTCTAACTTAGGGATTGTCAAGGCAGTTCGAAGAGGCGCGACCTTGCTCTTCGCCATGACCAACAACACTTTCACCTGACCATCTGTGGTCACGGTGCGCAAGTATACAGCTGCTGCGTACCCACGTTCCGAAGCGTCCGAGAAACCATGAAGGGACGCGGTGTGCTTCCCTGGCGGAAGCAGAGCACGGGGTAACGATATCCTATTGATGGCAGGCAATGAGGAAGCAAATAGGAGCCAGTCCTTCAAAACAGCTTCGCGAAGTGGCTCGTCCCATCCAAGACCTGCAGTCCAAAGTCTCTGCAGGAAGCATTTGGCCCAGAATATGACCGGGCATATCCAGCCATTGGGATCAAAGGTTCTCGCGACAGTCGACAGAACCAGTCGTTTCGTCCAAGTGTGATGCGAATCCAAATTGACATTAAATGTAAAGATGTCCTGGACTGGTCTGTACTGGATTCCAAGCACTGACATCATGGTAGGGTTGTCACGGTTCTCAAATAGGTGAGGATCCTGCTGGTGGTCATCCGGTAGCCCGTCCAAGAGCGCAGGTAAGTTGGAGATCCATTTACGCAACTCATATCCTGCGGAGGCTAGAATGCCAATCAACTCGTCACGCAAGAGCAGGGCCTCTCTCTCCGTGGCCGCGCCAGTGCACACATCGTCAACATATAGGTCCTCCTTCAAAATGGCGGCTGCGCGAGGAAACGACATACGCTCTCGATCCGCGAGCTCCCAAAGCGAACGTATAGCCAAAAAGGGACTAGACCGCAGCCCGTAGGTGTTCGTGTTGAGCTCGTAGACAAGCATGGGATCTTGCTGGTTTTCTCGCCACAATATCAGCTGGTATCGGCGATCATCCGGGTGAATTACCGTTTGCCTGAACATCATCTTGATGTCAGCCACAAAAACAAATTGATGACGTCGAAACCGCGTGATGACGTCACAAAGGTCCTTCAGCAATTTGGGACCAGGATGCAGACACTGGTTCAATGACACTCCTGAAGTAGTCTGCGCAGAACCATCAAATACTGTGCGTAGCTTACCACTGGATGGTTTTATTACAGCATGATGCGGAAGAAAGAAGTGCTCCGTCGAACGCCAATCCAATTTTGACACAGACATGTGTCCCAAATCCTCATACTCCCGCATGAAGTCAATATACTTCTCCTTGAGTAGTGGGTCCCTGCTCATACGGCGTTCCATTGCCAACAAACGCTTCTCTGCAATAGGCCGCGAGACGCCAAGTGGCGGACGTACGGCGAGAAATGGCAATCTTGTCATGATCCGGCCAGAACGGAGATAACTGGTGTTGGTCTTGTAGAACTGCTCACACTCTTCATGCTCCGGATCAGAGCGGGGAGCTTGTGGTGGCTCCTCCACTTCCCAGAATCTCTGCACGGCGTCAGAAAGGGCGGACCCCACCATCAAGGCCGTTCCAAGTTCGGCAGGGGGGGGAGTCCTCAATACAGGCCCCATCAGTGCGAACCCAAATATGGTCCGGAGGGCTACCAAGCCACCTGGCTGCAAAACACGATCCTTGCCGAGTAATATTTTACCCAAAACATCGGCACCAAGCAACAAATCGACCGTGCCAGGCAGGTCAAATTTAGGGTCAGCCAAATTCAAATCCGCGGTCAATTTTACCGCATCCGCAGACAAACGAACTTGCGGGTGATTGCCCAAGATATTCTCCATCACAATGGCCGACGATTCCAACGTCGGACGTGGAGAATTTGAGGGGGAGAACTCAAACCAAACGCGGCCCTCTACCGTGGCCACGGGGGCGTTTCCGACACCCCTTATTACATCTGAATATTTTTCAATAGTCTGGCCAGTCTGCCCTACCAACCAAGACGAGGCTATGCACCCCTGTGAGCCTGTGTCCAATATCGCTCGGACTACAACCGAGGCGCCCGTCCGTCCCCAGACCCTGACATGGGCCGTGGGCAAGAGGACGGTCTCAAAAGGGGGCGGTGCATAGCGGGGGCAGACGCCAACATCCTAATGTTGGCGTGGCGGCGACTGAGCGCCGTTGTCCCGAGACGGCAAATCAAAATGCGGGTAGTGCCTAAACTCGGCCTCCTCTCGGTGACGACTGCCACGAGCCATAGTCGGCGGTTCGTAGCGCCTGGAGCGTCCGTACCGAGGGTTGCGCGTCTCCAAACGGGGACGTTCCGCCAGAGGGGGGGACGGTAGTGGTACCGGACGCGCGTCACGGTAATCGTGGTACACTACCGGAGGTGATCTCGCTTGATCACGTGGAAGCGGGGAGGGCGAGCGGGACACAAAGGTGCGGGATTGAACCCGGGGCCCGCTTTCATACCCGCCCGTGGGGCTGCGCGCCGAACCAACTCGGCGATCAACGGCAGCGCAGTTTGCGCGGCGTGGGGGTGATGAGCCGGACTCCAAGTTGCGGGACTGGTCCCGGTGTCCACTGGCATACCCGCCCGAAGGCGACCCCGCGTGGTCGCGACGGCCATTCGCGTTGGCGCACAGGATTTTCAAATGGTGCCCTCCGCAAATAGGACACGGGTGAGTGTCGGGGCAGGCGCGCTGGTAATGGTCCCCTAGACAGGAGAAACACCAGCCGCGGGCCTGGGCAATCCGCCTACGAGCGGCCACGTGCAGGACCGCGAAGTCTGGGCACCGCACCGTTTGGTGTCCCTGCGACTTGCAAAAACGGCAGTCCGGTGGCGCAGCTTGAGCGACAGCGAAGCGGGCGGCCGTACCTCCTCTTGGTGCAGGTTGGGCATTGCGCCGTTGGTTGGTAGGTCTGGGACGTGATGCTTCCACCGGCGTGTCGGCGACCATGACGTCACCCATGCGACACTCGTCCTCCAGGAACGTCAGGAGCTGGTCAAAGGTAGGGAGAGCAGATGCCTCATCCCTAGTGTGCCCCTGCTCAAAACGTGCCCTCAAAGACACCGGCAATCGCTTGAGCACAATACGCACCAGTAGGTAAGACCACTTGGCAACCGGCAGTCCTAAGCGGTTGAGCGAATTGGTGGCTATTAGGAGGGGGTTCAGCAGCTCGGTCCTCAACTGGGCAGCATTGCTCACGACGGGAAGGTTCAAAATCTGGTCGACGTGGGTATCTGCCAGACAGCGCTGGTTGTGATAGCGCTTGGTGAGCAACGCCCGCGCGATCCCATAGCTCCCGTCACATATTGGGAGGTGCTGTACTAAGCCCCTCGCCTCTCCATCAAGCACGGAGAGTAAATAGGCCAGTTTTTGAGACGGACCCAAATCGTCCCTCGAGTCCACAAGGCTCTCAAACAAACCAATAAACCCCATCCACGTGTCTAATCGACCATCAAAACGTGGAAGATCCAAATTGGGTAATCTAGTCAAAAGGCCCACGGGAGTCTTCAAGGGGGCCCGGTGAGCCGGTACTCCGGCGCGCGAGGCTAAAATCTCCCGCGCGCGCTGGGCGATGTCGTCGGCAAGGTCCATAATTTGGACGTAGTCCTCGTGGACTTGGTCCCGTCGCTCCTGGGGGAATGACTCCAGGGGCACATCATCCAGATGCAAGATGAAGCGCCGGTGAAGCGCCTCCACCTCCTGAAGTCGTGTAGGGCATTTCTCATGCCTGTCCAACAATGCCTCGATTCGGTTCTCCCTTTTCACCAAGGCGGCAGCTGACGTGAACCATCTCAAATGAGTCGCAATCCCGGAATATGTCTCGCGGACAACATTATACGCGGCGGCAGACATCTTCAAAGCACAAACGGCACGAAACAAACAATATTATAATAACAAATAACAAAAAAAAAAAACAAATATCTTTCACAAACAAACAATATTACAATAACGAAAAAACAAAATATCTTTCAATGAGACAAGCCGCTATTACTCTAAACAAATATCAAATCTTAAATATTTTAAATCAAACAAACAAAACAATTCCTTGCCAATGTGCAATTAATTTAAGACTTAAATTATTTATTTTAAGGTAACCAACAAAACAAACAAACGTATAAAATAAATGTTGTATTATACAAACGCACAACGCCACAATTTAACTATAACGTTGTTCAATATTAGACAATAATTAAATAATAATTTATATTAAATAATAACCTGAGCAACAACAAATACGATTAGCAATAGCACAAATAATTATCAAATCCTTTAAAATCTAATTGCCAATTCAAGTACTCAAATTAATTATTTAAAACTATACCAACAATTTAGATTAAACAAACAAACAACTAAATTAATCAAATTAAATTAATTAAATCAATTTTCACAAATAATGAGGGTATAGTTTGTTCAACATGGAACATTCGAGAAACGGAGTTTAAACCACGCTCTGCTACCATAAATATGTTGCGTTCAACCTGGTGTTTTAATTAATAATAGGTTAAGTGGAAGCGTGATATCTCTCAGGCGCGAGAGGAACGAACATATAATCTGCGTTTCACAGCGTTAACAAATTTATAATAGTACAAACTTACCCTGTTTTGTTCTTCAACAATGTCTTCACCGTGTCACCCTAGCTATTGCATAACTATCGATTAAAATATTGGCCAATATTAAAATAAATAATCAAGCTTACCTAGCTTATTCAACAACACAACACGGGTAGACCACGGGCTCCTGATGACATCAATCGTCCCAATACAATTACACTATCACAATTATAGTTCAATTTCAAAATAGTTCAATTTACATTAAATAGCATTAAATATAGACACACAAATCGTATTAAGTATGGAGACACAAAATTCACTAGTTTTTATAACACATTTATATCATACAAAATGGCGAACATTACATTTCGCGGTGATATTTCAAGGTTTTGTTTCAATTGTAATTATCGATTCACACAACAAGGATAATTAGTTTTATCAACAATTAATTCTAGTGACAATTTTAACACGCAAAACAGTTGCAAGGAAAACGCTTCAAATCGCATTCAAATCGCGACGTAATTTGCAAACAAGACGTGTTTTACTACTGACAACGCGCGCTCGGTAACCGTGTCGCGCGCGCGGGCAACGAGCCACGAGGACAGGTGCACCGGTCAGTTCTCGACGTCATCGATAGTGACGTTATCAATAGTTAGAGATGCCCGTGCGCAGACAAAATATGATAAGTTAATCGTTTGGTACATAACATATATTTAAGATGACTTTAATTATTATGATTTAAATTGACATATTTTACATTAAATTGACCTATATAACTAAACTGTAAACTTTTAAGTCTTGTATGCACAAATCTATTATTATTTTATATAGTCTCTATTATTCGCTATATTTAGTTGATAGTTGTATCAATCAAATCAGCCTACTGCAGTCCACTGCTGGACATAGGCCTCTCCCAATTCGCGCCACAATACACGGTCCTCCGCCTTCCGCATCCAGTCCCATCCTGCGACCTTCTTCAGGTCATCAGTCCACCTAGCAGGGGGGCGTCCTACCTTACGCTTGCCGAGTCGCGGTCTCCACTCAAGAACCCGTCTGCTCCATCGGCCATCAGTTCTTCGACCGACATGGCCAGCCCACTGCCACTTTAGCGAGCTGGCCTTGCAAGCTATATCAACCACTTTGGTGTGTTGACGAATAACCTCGTTCCGGATTTTGTCCCTCAGAGATACCCCTAGCATAGCTCGCTCCATAGCTCGCTGAGCGACCTTCAGTCGGTGGACTAGCCCTACTGTAAGTGTCCACGTCTCGGCACCGTATGTCATGACTGGTAGAACGCACTGGTTGTAAACCTTGGTCTTTAGGAGGCGAAGAGAAAACTCTACGTAGTTTGCTGAATGCTGCCCAGCCCAACTGTATCCTCCTGTTGACTTCTTTCTCGAGGTTGTTCCTACCTAGCTGAATGGCTTGCCCTAGGTAGGTTTATTCTCCGACAACTTCGAATATTGAGTTGTCAACGTAGATTGGCCCAGGTGTGACACGTTCATTAAACATGACCGACGCCGACGCCTATAAAACGCAACTCAGCACCGATACGTCGGGATTTGAGCAGCGTAACGACCATACGCCGACGCTGGCGCCTATAAAAACCAACTCAACACCGATTCGTCGGGATTTGAGCAGCGTAACGACCATACGCCGACGCTGATGCCGACGCCGACGCCTATAAATACCAACTCAACACCGATACGTCGGGATTTGAGCAGCGTAACGACCATACGCCGACGCCGACGCTTAAGCCGACGCCTATAAAAACCAACTCAGCACCGACACGTCGGGATTTGAGCAGCGTAACGACCATACGCCGACGCCGACGCCAATGCTGATGCCGACGCCGACGTCGACGCCTATAAACACCCACGCAGCACCGATACGTACGTCGGGATTTGAGCAGAGTAACAACCATACTTCGCTTCTATTCGTTGCAGCGTGATGTTATATAGCGTATAGCCTTCCTCGATAAATATAGTATATTTATCGAGGAACACTGAAAGAATTTTTCAAATCGGACCAGCAGATCCTTAGATTACCGCGTTTAAACAAACAAACAAACTCTTTCGCTTTATAATATTAGTATAGATTAATGGAAGAGCCAACTAGAGAAACTATGAAGGTTTGTTTTTAAAGAGAATCCTAAAAAGTTAATATAATTGAGTTATTGCAATTAGTCTACTCTAAAAGAATACTAAATTCTCTTTGACTGTGTAACTGTGAACGTTCTAAACAGAATTCAACACAAAAATACTTGTTGCTTATCTGAATTGAAATATTGTTTTCGAGTTTGTTAATTACATTCAGACCTAGTAATGTTGAACATCAAAGGTAAAGCACACTATAACTATAAATATTAACTGGAATAGTTATTGTTATTATCTCACTTAATTAAGTTTCAATTAAATTTTGATAGTTTCGATTAGAATAAATTTTAACTAAAATACACACATACTATTTTCATATATTAGAACAGTGCTTAAACGGATTTGGGCTCATATTTTCATTTGATTTAAATTTATTTATCCCGGAGTTCCTATCAAAATGTGGATACCACACAGGACATCCTACAAATAAGTCCTACCCGTATCATGGAAACTGAAATCTCCAAAACGTCTAATAAACTAGTATTAGAACCTAAACTCTCCCTTTCTTAGCTACTTTTGAGCACTTGCCTCCTCCACTTCGAGAGGGTTTGTAGTCTCTGTGCCGCGCTGATCAGGCATGTTGGCACAGGATTTATTTTCGAGTTTTCTGTCGCCCAAAAAAGATGTAATCTATGTACAATATCCCTTAGCTCTTACAACACCTTGAGAAAGAAATATTGTAGTGACACTTGTAGGTATTCCTAATCCGCCACCACACGACCAGACACCAAAATGTTTAATAAACTACTAATAGTTCCTAATCTGTGTGGTGACGGATTAATCATAAAATTGCCATTACCCCTTTTTCTCCCGTGTATGTTGTAAGAGCCAGCTAAGGGATATTGTACACAGATAACATCCTCTGAAAGATCCTCTGTAAAAACTCGAAAATAAACCCTGTAACAACGCGCCTGGTCAGCGTGGCACATAATCCATAATCCATGACCATAATCTCTCCCAAAGTGGAGGACGTTTAGGGCTGAAGACAGAGAAGACAGAAAAGTACCTAATGATAATGCTATTATAGGATAACCAGGCATGTAGGTATAACGGGATGGTGTAGGGTTAATTTTCGGGATATCCGTCTTAGCACAGGCACAATGTAGCCGCTGAAAATATTGCTTATATGGATTGCCCTACAATGCAGTTAAAGCGAATATTATATTATACCTTCACAATTACATATACAGTCATGCTGGGCAACAAAAGCGATGGATGAAAGACGAATGCACATTGCGGAGATGCGAATGTTGAGATGGATGTGTGGCGTCACGCGAATGGACAAAATAAGGAATGAATATATTAGAGGAAGTCTGAAAGTGATGCCAGTGACTGAAAAATTGAAGAACGAGCGGATGTCCTGGTATGGGCATGTTATGAGACGAGAGGAAAGTAATGTCGTAAGGAGAGTTCTGAGTATTAATGTGGAAGGAAAAAAGTCTAGAGGAAGACCTAAAAAAGATGGATGGACTGTGTGAAAGAGGACATGAAAGAAAGAGGAGTTAACACAGACATGACGGCTAATAGAAGACTGTGGAAGAAAAAGACTTGTTGCGCCGACCCCAAATAATGGGATAAGGGCAGGAGCATGAATTACATATACAGTGTATATTTTCTTTATATGCGCAATTTGGACATCATCGTAAACGAGATGAAAACTTAATAATAAATTAATTAATATAATCTTATAAATAAATCAATATTGCAGTCGAACCATTAAATTTAAAGTAAAAATTCAGTTAAGGGCCTACATCAATATTATCGTATATCATCGCCGACACGTACATATTAACACAGCCAGTAGGCACAGAAAATGAAGAATTAGGGATACTTTTCCTATTTACTCAAAATCTACTAAATATATTTTAATTCTGATTTACGTGTTTCTATAATAATATATGATAGTTACTTATGTTTTTAAAGTTATTTCATTAGTTAATACGCGATAATAGACCGACAAATGAAATAAATAAAAAATTTTAGAGGTTATTTCGCCAAAATTTTCTATCGAGAAAACTTTTTTCAATCGCGTTTCTGAGTTTATGCGATCCTAGATAATATATTGAAAAAACATATACTTAAAAATTAGAGCTCTAGCCATTCAATCTAAAGAAACAATGAAAACTTCGTACATAGAAAAATGCACGAAGCTATTTTGGTATCCTCTTAAGTAAAAATATGCCTTTGAAAACTGTACTCTGCATTGACCTCATTTGCAAATCGGAGTGGCTTGATGACGTGACTTTATTTTCATACGAGTATTATATTATATAGAAGAACATTAATGTGTATATATGGATTAACGCACACAAGTTTTAAATATACAAGGAAAACGGTAATCTCAAACTCTAGGATGAAATGGTGCTGTATACTCTAGGAGTCGTTGTAGAGTGACGAATCACTTGATTATATGACATTAGTTATTTATCTCTGGATGCAGTCGTATATGTCCAATACGAAAAAGGCCTGCACGAAAAGTAACGGGGCAAATACGTATGTCTCACAAAAATGGATGGCTAGACAAAAGTCGAAGTCAAAGTCAAAAATATTTATTTCAAGTTGGCATGTTTTACAAGCTCTTTTGAAACGTCAGGAGCTAAGTTTCTGTTTCAAACACGAATCCTATGGAGAAGAACAGACAAGAAACTCCATGGATTTTTTTTATTCTCTTCTTTCCTTTGAAAAAGTCAATTCACGTGTCACAGTGTCAGTTACCGTACTCCTCCGAAACGGCATATAGAAATAACTTTCCTACTGAACCTCGCTATCTATTGCCTCAAGATTCGTTGTGTAGTTTTAAAGATTTACGCTCATAAATGGACATAAATACAAAAAGAACGACTTTGTTTAGTATCTTCTAATATATAAAATTTTCGTGTCATAGTGTTAGTTACCATAGAACTCCAAAACGGCTTGACCGATTTTTATGAAATTTTACATGCATATTCAGTAGGTCTGAGAATCGGCCAACATCTATTTTTCAAATCTTTTTTTTTTAGTATGGCAAAACAACGTTTGCCGGGTCAGCTAGTATCTTTATAAATTGTAGCCTATATGTTATTCTAATTAATAAGCTACATTATTGTAAAGTTTCATTAAAATCCTGTCAGTAGTTTTTGCGTGAAAGAGTAACAAATATTCAAACATCCATACTCACAAACTTTCACATTTATAATACATATTAGTAGGATCTAACTAAAATTACGTAAAGTACCTACTGTTTACATGTTAATTCAATAAAACAGCTATGATTTTATTGAACTGTGAACAGTGTAAAGTGGAGTTTGACCGAAATATTTGTAACTTCATCTAAATTTGAACATTAGTTTGGAGTCCGATTAATTGTTTTCTAGCCTTTTAGATCCGGCCGGCAGTTGAAGTGAAATTCCAATAAAACTATTAATATAAACAGTGGTATAAGTTGGTAATTTCGTAATTTATTTGAATATAAATATAATCAATTATTTGAATATAAATTGTATAAATATAGAGTTAGCGAATAGTTGTTGTGAGTTTTTTGTAAGTTAAATTAATATTAAATGACGTAAACCCTGTAACAACTGATCGTAGAGGACATTTTAAAGCTCAATGTCACCCGTGACCACAGTGACTGCAAAGTGTCCGAAACTAAAATCTTAAACAAAATTTACGAAAACAAATTGTTAATAAATAATTTAGTTAAGAATATTCATACTTTATTGAGAATGCACGTTAACGTTTAGAAAATAGCTTCCTGTAAATACCTTTAACTATTCCTTTGACGACATGTGACATGTTACGTGACGAGATCTCAAAGCAACATTATGGCCGGGGCTCCATTAGTGCGTTGCGCTGCGTTGCGTGGTCGCAGCGACGTCGCTGCGTCGTTTTCCATACATTTTTTATGACATGCTCCATTAGACCGTTGCATCGTCGCACGCGACGTTTCAACGGATCGACGGACAAGAGACGAAGTGGGAGGGAGGGTGATGCGCTGCGTTGTCGGAGCGCCGCTGCGACGACGGACGGTGATGCACTGCTAGGTGAATGAAGGATGAACTGAGACGCAGCTGCGACGGCGTGCATACACTTTTGCGTTGCTTTGTCGCAGCGTCAACGCAACGCAGGTGTAGCATACAATGCGTCGTTCCGTTGCGACAACGCGACGCAACGCTTCGCTGTATAACCTTACTATTTGCCACCATATAGTCAAAGTATTATACATACTGTAGACATTCCTATTATGTCTTATAGAAACTAAATATTTGCATAGATTTAATAATACTTATTACTTTGCGTAAAAAAACAAATATTAAACTAACTGATTTTAAACTAAGTATGGTATGTATTTGTTATTTAGTACAAATTGATAATAGTTGAAACGTGATTTTAGTTTAGAAATATTTTTAACTAGCTGTGCCCTCGACTCCGACCGCGTGGATTGATTTTTTCGATTGACTCAGTCAACCTTATCAATTTTTTTATTCCTTTTTAGCCACTAGATGGCGTTGCATGTAACCAAATCAAATATATAATAATCTACTGTGCCGCGCAAACCAGGCGTGTTGTATAGGGTTTGGTTTTGAGTTTTCCGTCTATATATTACATGTTTACTACTTATAGCTTGTTAATATAGCACCCTGAGGAAGAAATAGGGTGGTAATACTTGTATTCTTAATCTTCTTAGTCACCACACGAATTGCATAAGTAATATATAAATACTATTTGTAACAAAATAACCATAAACACTACATTAACTTTCTTTCAACAGTAACCATTACTGTCTTTTTTAATATCGTTCGCTAATGACTAAAGTGAGGTACAGAACAATGAAACGGGATTAATACCGCCTTAGAGGGATATTATACACGAATGTGAGTACGTAATAAGAACAAACTGTTACCTATAAACCGAAGGTATACTCCAAATTTAATTCTGCATGGAATAATTTTGTCCCAATAAATGGCAAATGCTAACCAAAGTTATCAAACTGTTTATTGTTATCAAGTTTAACTTAGATTAACGTCATGCAAACCTTATGTGTGTAAAGAAAATGTCATCACCACGTTTCTGTAGAGCTACTGACAGACTGAAACTTGGCTTTAGAATAATTGTAAATTAAACCACAAGCAGAAACGCCCGGTCAGCAAAGTGAAGTAGCTTTGTAACTCTGATTTCCTTCCTATTAAAGGAAGTTCATGCCCAGAAATGGCATATGATTGTTCGGAGGAAGATAAGGATTTGATTAAATTTAAATGTAATTTCTTCTGGAACATTTATAATGTGATTCCAGTAATGAAATATTTAGAATAACAGATTGCTTTTCGGACCTTTCGCTTATTTTTAAGTAAATTACATATTTCGAATAATTTCTATGAAAAAAAAATTCATTTTACTGTCATTGTCGCTATTAATCAAATTCATTTAAGTAAGTCTTCGTCTATTTTACAGAAGACAATTACTACAATTGAGTTAGAATTTATTGTATGTCCCAATATATCCCAATATAATAGTATTGTTATCATTCGATCATGATACTTACACCACCCATGGAAGAAGCTGGTTTGATTCTCGCACAGGACAAATAATTGTGTGATATTCATAAATGTCATACAAATGTTTGTACTGCGTCTGGGTATCTTCTACGTATTATAAGTATTTCGACGGTCCCTACGTACTCGTATAAACGGACATGTCGAAAATGTAATTTTTTTATTGCACCATTGGCTTTTATCTTGGCGTGTATCTTAAATCAATAAAGAATTATTATTATTATTGGCTTTAGATTGGTCATGCGCACATACCCACATAAGATTTTTTTTTAATATTATATAAATATATAATATTAAAAAAAAAATTACCTTGTTTTACAAATTGTATAAGGGGACAAGTATTATAAATACAACGAATAAGTGTAGTAGATGCGGACATCTCATACATAACTTCTTATACGTTGTCTTAAAATGCGCGCCACTCAGTGCGGACGCGGTCTTGTCAGACTTATCGCCTTATACGCCGTTTACTTACTTGTGAAAACAATGATTTTTTACGTACCTATACGTCATACTTCAGTGTGGCTGTAGGTATCTAATACTTTGTTGGTAAAAAGATTGTTTCTTTAATAATAACTAAATTTTTATTTATAAACCTTGTTTAATTAATAAAACACAAACCTGATCATTTTATTTAAAGACATGTCTTTGTTTACATTGTGAGAATATATTCTTAGCACGAACCGCTAAAACCACGTATAGAGTGACATGTGTTTATTGAAGTACTTTTAAAACCATGGGTGATGATTTCAGGATGTTTAACGTTTTGATTTGAAAATAATAATATAATCCTACATTTGCGTAGAAAAAAATATTTAAATTCTATATCAGACACTGTTTTTTTGTTTCCTACGTATATACGGCTATGACAGACATGACTGACATGCTTCTATTTGAATATCGGCGTAGAAACGGTCATCTATTAGCTTTACCAGGAAAACGTTATAAAATAAAATATGTGTAAATGGCATTGTAAAGGTCATAAAATTGTTAAAATTTTTTAGAAAGAAAATATTTACCATCGTTTATAGAATTATTTCTACGGCTTGTTGAACACTAATTTCGCTCTCCTGAAAATCTCGGTTTTCGACATGTCCGTTTATACTTATGGACCGTCGATTTATTCTGGTACCCATAACACAAGCATATAAGCTTAGCTTGGGACCAGAGGGCGTTGTGTGAAATGTCTGAAATGTCATTAATATTAAATAATAAGCGGTGGTGACGTATATGTTAAAGATCACACATGTAAATAGTAAGACAGTTAATCACATATAGGTTACAATGTTAGTGACAAGGGATCTGTTACTCAAATAGATCATACAGATCAACCCTTTAGACGTAGTAAATTTATCACGTCATGTACAGATGATTGATAAAGGAAATCACGTTTGATTATAAATTTCCTTTCAGAATATTAATGTGTTTTGTTGTTTCCTTCCCTTTGGCATTTCGCACTGTTGTTGGGTTTCGGTGTGATGACGTAATCAACCAGTACGTTTTTCACACTTATATTTTTGTGCCGAATGAAAATATATTCGTTTGCGTTATACATCGTAATCATTAGTACCTTTCTCTCGATAAAATTTTTATTTGACACTAGCTGATGCCCGCTACTCCGTACGCATGAAATTTTAGATCCCCCATATATTTTATCACCGTTTAAACCTTCCCTGGACTTTCAGGAATATTTCAAGACCAAAATCACTACAATTGACCCAGCCTTTTTCGAGTTTTAGCGAGACAAACGAACAGTAATTGATTTTTATATATAAGAAGACAAGAAGAAGAAAGAAAGTTCATCCGTGTTGGTTTTTATTTCCCTCCCACTTCTTGTCTTTTGTTTGCACCCAGCCAACCATCAGCCTTTTTCCGTTCACAGGTAAACATAGGCCTCCCCCATATACCACCACAATACTCTGTCTTACACTGCTTGCACCCAATAGTTAAATAGGCTATTTTTAGTATGATGGAATAGGTACATCAAATTTTTATTTAATTCAAATAGTATGGTAATTTTGTTGGTTTTCTTGTAACATTAACATTATAATTATGCCGTCATCACGTCATGTAGAGGTTAATAACTGATAATCGAAATACAATTTCTCTAAATTATTCTGATTTAGATGTGTTCGAATCGGTGTGATCAAATATTTGCAAATGGAATTCGAAATTAAAAAGGGTGTTCTCTAGAGAATCACGTTAATGAATATAATTGCACAGATTCAACTTTGTGATTGGAAAGCTTGTTGTTTGAAGCTTAATTTGAATCATTAATGATTTAATTTGAATGTTACCCATTTTGACAAGGATTTGTATTTGTATCTGATTAAATTATTTCGTAATGTATGTTCTGAACTAAAACATGAAATTTATTACGTGAAGGATGCTTTAATAGAATGTAAACATTGCTATTAATTATGGCTTTCTTTTAAAGTATTTTAGAGATTTCGTTAATCGATAATAAAGTTACTTACTTACTAACAATATTTGTTTGAATTATATGAACATACCACTGCCAAGTCACAAGTTGGCTAAATTATAGAAAAAAGTAAATGTGATTCGACATAAATTATATTTTTCTTTTATAAGTTTATTCTTGAGAGTGCTAGCAAACATCAATCTTTGTCATTTTCTGGCAGTGGACTTTTGAAAATAGCTTCATTGACTTCATATTCAGAGTAAAATTCTAAAGTCATTAATCATAGCAATATCAAGCGGATAATTTATACTCAAAGACTGCTCATTTTTCTATATTTGATATTTTATATAGTTTTATAATTATTATGAAACAAAGACGTTATTTTTGTTTGTATGTCCGTATACAACCCGTCCGTATATAACCACTAATACTCCTATATTCATAGCTACGCAACAGATTTCGATGCGTTTTTTTTTTAAATAATAGAGTTGGTCAAGAAGACGGCTTTTTTGTATTTGGTTTCGGATTTGAAAGGATTTTGTTGCGATTTTTTTTAATAGATGGTGTTCCAAGAGAATTTTTTTTTTGTATATTTGTTTAGGTTTGGTTTCTAGATTCGACGCGTAGGTAAGTAGTAGTAAGTTGCAGGTAACAGTTAGTTTTAAATAAAACAAATATTAGTTAAATAATTTTTTTTGTCTGAACTGTCAAAAATTTCTATTTTCCGCTAAAACTTTGATAGCTTGTAAGCGGGATCAATAGCAGTGTCGATATATTTTTACTGTCGAGCAAAGTTTTCAGTTCATTTACTTTGAACTGTAGTCTAGCACATAAAAGAGATGTAAATAAGTCGCACGGATAATATTTGAATTAGTAATGTGTTGGGGTTGCTCCTGTATTCGTATTTTGATGTGGCTTGCGCAAATTTGATTGTGAAACTTTGTAAGTTACAATGATAATAATATTTTGAAAGATGTGACTTAATAAAAAAAAAATTAGAAATTAAATAGATAAACTTGCAATTAAATTTCGCCGATTCAAATAACGACTCGTTGAAAATATTCCCCGTTTTTGCAAAATTTTTCACTGATGCTTGGTCGCCGCGTGAAGTCGGTAAGTAGCTTACAAGACTTATGGTCTTATTCATAATGACTTATCAGAGGTTTAAACGGAGATTTTATCGGAGAGATAATAAACGTTTTAGTGTAAAAAGATTATTATGAATAACAAGTTTTGACAATTTTCGCGAACCGATTTTAGCAAACTTTTAAACCTCTCATAAGTCATTATGAATAAGACCATAATACATAAGTGACTAAAATATTAAATAATTTCTCAGTAGCAGATAGACATGTTGTCAAATGAAAATTAGAAGTTGATATCAAAGTAATTAGTCAATAATTATAATGGCAGTTGCTCTATCGTAGTGTTATAAATTTTGTAGTATATTTCTCGTCAGATTTAGTTCTGAATAATGGAAGTCACTGAAACTAAAATTTAGTATTGTGAGAAACACTTCCTGGTATTAATAGTTTTGGTTCTTTATATATTACATGGAGTTAGTAAATAAATACATATTTATAGACATTTTCACACAATGTACTCAAGCTAAGCGTATATATGCTTGTGTTATGGATACCAGAATACGGATAGACTAGGTACATATACTACTTTTTTTTGTAAATACATAGAAAACACCCAGAAGCAGTACAAATATTTGTATGACATTAATAAATATCACACAAATAATTGTTCAGAGCGGGAATCGAACCTGCGACCTTGTAAACGGCTGCCCGTTACATGAACCACTAGACTAAGAAGTCAAAATTAGTTAGTGAAATCAGTTAAAAAGCACTACGAATACTTTTTATACCTGCCTATATTGTCATCGCTCCTCATCGTCTAAAATATTGGACAGTTAGTCCAATATTTTAGACCAATCTGACTACTGCATGTAGATGCAAATTACTTTCAAAGATTCCGTTACATAAATTAATACATTGTACCATACGTACCAAACTAATAAAATCGTGTTAATATTAGATATAAGAATGATATCGGTTCCGTACTTCGAAAATGTCGACGATTGCGTTGTTAATATGTGCCCGTGCTCTGGGAGAGTGCTGTATATTGGAATTCTTTCCCTCGATATTAACTCCTTACATGACATAAGCCACTTGTGCCCTTGGCTATATATTATTAAAGAATATCGAGCCCTATATTGATAAAAACATAAAAATAATTATTGTTAGCAGTCATATTAATCACATAGTCAAAAATGTTGTAAACGTAAGTCTATAAATGTTGCTCGATATTTCGTACGTGTGGAATTTAGAAAGTTAACCCTAACAAATTATGCAAAAAATCCATCCTTTTGAACCACTGCATATATCAAAACAGACCGCATCAAAATCTGTTGCGTTGTTTTGATGATATAAGCTCACATAGGACATACATACAAAAATATCGTCTTTGTTTTGTAATAAGTAAACATTGTAAGGTTGCAATTATAATATTACTAGCTGACCCGGCAAACGTTGTTTTGCCATACTAAAAACAAAAACAAAGGTTTGAAAGATAGATGTTGGCCGATTCTCAGACCTATTGAATACGCATGTAAAATTCCTTAAAAATCGGTCAAGCCGTTTCGGAGGAGTACGGTAACTAACACTGTGACACGTGAATTTTATATATAAGAAGATAATCAGTTTATGTTTACACTCTTTTATGCGCGTGAAATTTTGGAAATAAAAGAAACCTTGACAATTTAAACCAAAAGACTATCCTTATTAACTACCCTATCCATTAAAAAAACCGCATCAAAATCCGTTGCGTAGTTTGGAAGGTATATTAAGCTCACATAGGGGCTCATACATACAAAAATAACGACTTTTTTATGATAAGTAAAGATTACATGTTGTATTGTATTTATTATTTATAATTTATTTATAAATTATTTTTTTATAAATAAGATATATTCAGCTTTCAAATCTTCATTAATGTACCTATTGAATAAATTATTTCATCGATACTATAATGTGCACTGAGTTTAGTTAGCACCAAATTATCACCCAGCTTAGTTCTACGTCAAACTAAAACGTTTAATCTTGCTGAAGCTGGTGTCATTGAATAGTTCCTAATGAATAGTTTGAATGCTAAATTGCGACTGAATTATTTTATCAGCAAATAGATATCGCTGTCAATATAGAGAAGCTCTATTTGGTTTAATTTACTGTTTACTTGGTATTTGTACTTCGATTTTGTATCATAGTTATTTTCAAAACAAACCACAAATGAGCATAGTATAAATCTGTCCTAATAAGAGTATTATAAAGCTGAACGATTTGTTTTTTAGGGTTCCGTACCCAAAGGGTAAAAACGGGACCCTATTACTGAGACTTCGCTGTCCGTCCGTCCGTCCGACCGTCTGTCACCAGGCTGTATCTCAAGAACGGTGATAGCTAGAGAGTTGAAATTTTCACAGATGATGTATTTCTATTGCCGCTATAACAACAAATAATAAAAATAAAATAAAATAAATATTTAAGGGGGGCTCCCATACAACAAACATAATTTTTTTACCGTTTCTTGCTCTCATACAACAAACGTGATTAATTAAGTATTGTGTGTGTTGTTTGCTCATTTATTAATAACGTTGCCTTATGTTGCATAGATAATGGTACGGAACCCTTCGTGCGCGAGTCCGACTCGCACTTGACCAGTTTTTTATTTTAAACGCGCTAACCTCTGGAACTACTGGTTCGAACAGATTTTTTTTTGTGTTGTACAGTCTATTTAGCGAGTAAGGCTTTTGGCTATATAACCTTACGCTGCGATCAATAAAAGAGACGAATCTAGTATATATCTATATATATCAGTATATTATGCGGAGTATAAGTAATAGCATCTATTACGGGACTAGAAAATGTTAAGTAAACCAAGATTATAAAAGTTATTTTACGTTTTTTCCACGCTTTTATAAGCTTCTTTAGTACCTACCACATGTATTTATCAATCTATCTATCTATAAGCTTTAGTAACGGAATATTTAAATGTTATTTTCAAACGTTTATATTAATAGCTACTGCTACTACTACTACTAACTACCTTGAAATTTTAATTACAATTCAAGGACCGATGACCACACAATAATTTGAAAAAAAGCCGGGCTAAAATGTTCTTTCTTTATTTTTAGCATTGGTAGTTATTTTATTGTTCTTATTTAACAACGCCGTGATATACATAGACAAAAGAATAAGTAATGAATATTTTCAGTTATCTGTCTATAGAAACTCTTGTTGACCTCTTTTCTGAGAACAACACTAACAAGAAAAATGAAAAAAAGAAAAAATAGTTTTGCTATTCTGTTCCGACAAACAAGTTGTGATTTTCATCGTAATGATCACTGTTATTTTTTTGTTGTCAACAATTGATAGAGGAATAATAAATTCGTTTAAATAATAAATTCGTTTTCTTACTTTCGTATTAATAGGGATAGGATCAATCAAAAAAAAAAAATCTGTGTATATAAATTTTCAGCTCTCGCTATCAGCGTTCTAATATACAGCTTGGTGACTGACAGACAGACTGACAGAGTCTTAGTAATAGGTTCCCATTATACCTTCTGGTGCGGTACCCTAAAAATACTAAAGTTTACGACTGATAATGTTATTGGTAAAATCGCCAAGCGTCGCTAAGACCGCCATTTGTAAAAATTTGAAATAGTGTAAATAAATAATAATAATATAAAATTTTCTGACACTTGCGCGATTTATTCGTTCAAATAAAACCACTTTTTTCTGATTTAGACGCGTGTATGTATTTTAAATTTTAGATAGACGTTTCGGCTGCAAAGTCACCGCCACGTCGGGCCAAAATTTAAAACAAATAGGTACAGGCGTCTACGTTCCTAAAAAGTGGTTTTATTTCACTCTCTCTCTCCAGCCCCTATACGTTCCACTGTTGGGCACGGGCCTCCTCCACTTTGGGAGGGATTATGGTCTACTGAGCCGCGATGATCAGGCGTATTGGCACAGGGTTTATTTTCGAGATTCCCGTCTCTCACAGAAGATATCATCTGTGTGCATATCCCCGAGCTGACTTTTACAGCACCCTTGGGAGGAAATGGGATGGTGACACTTATATTCTTAATCCGTCACCACACGGAACGGTTTTATTTTAATAGTATAAAATTTAATAATCGTATAAGTTTTTTTTGTTCGTTAGGTACCACATAAATTCATTTCCTTTGATAGATATTAATTATAAATAAATTCTCCATTAGAACGCCAATTAAATAACTTTTATTTTGCTGAAGGCATAAGAACAAAGAGGTTTTATGTAATTAAGGACAATTTAATAATGTTCATTAAAATATGTAACATAATAATAATAAAGTTTGTAATAGACCGATGTTTTGAAGAAAGACTTTGTGACAAAACTTTATAGGGAAACTAGCTATTGCCCGCGACTGTATTCACGTGAAATTTAAAAAGTATCCCCGTTTTCGCAAAATTTTTCACTAATTCTTTGCTCTTATTAGTCGCAGCGTGATGTTATATAGATTATTCACACGAATGTGGGTTAACCCTGCAATAACTAATCGTAGAGGACACTTTACAGCTCAGTCTCAGAGATAGCAAGGATAAAATATCGTACTACCCGTAAAAAAAAGACGTAAGAGAATTGCGTCAAAAATTTCAAACAAAAATTTCAAAAATTCACTTACTGCTTTCTTTCAGTAATAGTACGATATTGTATCCTTGTTACCTCTGTTAACTACCACAATCGTGATTTTGGAATAGAAAATTATTGGGCGTCTCGTCATAATAAAGCTACTCACGGAAAATCAGCTTGATAGTAATCAAGTGAAAAAAATGTACTACGGATCCCGTACTATGAAGCAGATTTTACCTACAAATTCTTTGAAAAAAAGACGTTTCGTACTCCCCATTTTTCTTTCCGAAAGTTAAACTGATTTTAATTGTTTTTACGCTATATTATACATGAAGAGTATATCTATGCTTCTATCACTTTCTTTTTTGGTAAAACCTTACCAAATATGTGTGATAGTCGCTGCAACTTTACCTAAAGAAAACCGAAAAAAAATCGGATTTTCGGATGGTCATATTTCTTTTAGTTATTATGTTTTGAAAAAAAGAAAGTGATACAAGCATAGATATACTCTTCATCTATAATATAGCGTAAAACAATTAAATTCGTTTTACTTTCGCAAAGAAAAATGGGGTGTACGAAACCCATATTTTTGTATGGAGCGTAATTTGGTATCGTGCCCTCTAAATATAGTGTCAACACCTGCAGGTAACATGAAACCACAGTTCAAAATTCCAACTCCTTCAACTAAATTAATTGCGCCAAAATTTAATTCAGAAGCAACACTCACCACCTTATAGGTAACAGTTTGTTCTAATTACTTCATATAATACATCTTTGATTATTTGTACCTGTATTTACCTGCCTGTTAAATCCGTTACATAATCAATGACTTCAGTAATTAAATAGTTTAAAAGTTAAAACCAGACAGCAAAAAGTAAAGTAATGCACTCAAATTACTTCACTAAACTTAAACGTAACTCATCGTAATTCCCAATAATTTGAACTCGATAAATTATTAAATATTCATGGACATTTCACACAACGTCCTCCGGTCCCAAGCTAAGCTTATATGCTTGTGTTATGGGTACAAGAATACGGATAGAATACATATACTACTTTTTTTTGTAAATACATACTTATAATACATATAATACAAATCAATGTTACATTGTTCCAAGGACTGTCATCAGACGTGAGGTGCGCCCCCGACCATTATTTGCTGTTTTTTCTTGTCACACTAATGCTGGTGTTCGTGCACCCTTACGTCGAATCTATCCTACTAATATTATAAAGGCGAAAGTTTGTAAGTATGGATGTATGTATGGATGTTTGTTACTCTTTCACGTAAAAACTACTGAATGGATTTGAATGAAACTTTACCACAATATAGCTTATACATCAGAATAACACATAGGCTACAAATTGGCTGGACCGATTTTGATGAAATTTTATTTTATACAGAATTGTATGGCAAAACAACGTTTGCCGGGGCAGCTAGTACATATAATAAATCTGTAGAGAGGTCAATTCTGTACATGAAATATATTTTCAAAATAACTATCAGGGGGTGATTAGTGATCGATACTGATGCCAAAAATGTAATCAGTAAAATTTTTGTCTGTCTGTCTGTCTTTCCGTCTGTATGTTCCATAAAGGAAAAAAAACTACTCGACGGATTTTAACGAAACTTGGTACAATTATTCTTCATACTCCTGGGCAGGTTATAGTATACTTTTCATCACGCTACAATCAATAGGAGCAGAGTAGTGAAGGGAAATGTTGGGAAAACGGGAGAAGTTACTCCATTTTTAGGGTTCCGTACCCAAAGGGTAAAAACGGGACCCTATTACTGAGACTTCGCTGTCCGTCCGTCCGTCCGTCCGTCCGTCCGTCCGTCCGTCCGTCCGTCCGTCCGTCCGTCCGTCTGTCACCAGGCTGTATCTCAAGAACGGTGATAGCTAGAGAGTTGAAATTTTCACAAATGATGTATTTCTATTGCCGCTATAACAACAAATACTAAAAATAAAATAAAATAAATATTTAAGGGGGGCTCCCATACAACAAACATGATTTTTAGGGTTCCATACCCAGTATCTCAAGAACGGTGATAGCTAGACATTTGAAATTTTCACAGATGATGTATTTCTATTGCCGCTATAACAACAAATACTAAAAATAAAATAAAATAAATATTTAAGGGGGGCTCCCATACAACAAACATGATTTTTTTACCGTTTCTTGCTCGATACTAATAACGTTGCCTTATGTTGCATAGATAATGGTACGGAACCCATCGTGCGCGAGTCCGACTCGCACTTGACCAATTTTTTAAGCTTCCGTCGCGTGTGCAGCCTTAATGGTTAAAGTTACATAGAAATCATGTATGACGGAAATATTCTACATAAAATTGTCTAAAAAATATCCCGAAACAGCACATATCTATATTTTATGGTTGACTCACAATAACACGTGTAACTCCTAATAGCTTAGCAGTTCGTTCATTCTGATTATATTTGTTTACTCTTACGTTTATAATACTCTCACTCAAGCAGTAGTTAAAATGTTGCAAAAACGGGGAAAATTCCTAAATTCTACGCGGATGGAGTCGAGGGCAACAGCTAGTTCTACATAAAATTGTCTAAAAAATGTCCCGAAACAGCACATATCTATATTTTATGGTTGACTCACAATAACACGTGTAACTCCTAATAGCTTAGCAGTTCGTTCATTCTGATTAAATTTGTTTACTCTTACGTTTATAATACTCTCACTCAAGCAGTAGTTAAAAATGTTGCCAAAACGGGGAAAATTTCCTAAATTCTACGCGGACGGAGTCGAGGGCAACAGCTAGTTGTTAATAATTATAACAAATTTTTCTTAGACTTGGATATTTTTATACTATCGCATGCTCAGTTTCGAAATTTACTCTTACAATACATAAAATAAATTGAGTAGTTAAAAGAAAATGTTAGTTAAATATCTCTGTAAACGATGGTTATGTAGAATGCCCGACTGGTGATTTGGGTTTTGTTTATTGTTTATTATTTACTTTTCTTGTGTAATATATATATTTTTTGCATAAAATGTGGATAACGCTGTGAGTTATGCAATGAAAAAAATTATTGTCAATCCTTTAGAATAAGATAATTTATTGTATAACTGTTTGTTTTTTCCCAAATAAAAAAAAAAAAAAAATCTATTTCTTATTTCTCTTAATCCCTAGGTCGGCGGAGCAGGTTCCAGTAATAATGCAAGTGAAACTGCGGGGCACGGCTCTGTGTATCGCACCAGTTAACTCCTTGATACTGTGTATTAGGAATAAACAAAATATATTCCTAATATACGGTAGAAATTAGAAGATTTTAACTTTTTTCCTACAAAAATAACTACTTAATATTGTGAAATATAATAGTAAGGCCCTAAAAACTATCATATGTGCTGACTTAAAGTTTTATCTACTAACGGGACTCCACATACTTTCGTAAGATTTCTACAAAAATATAATGTTCCAGGTGTCCTGTAAAAATTAGCTTAAATAGAGGTAAGCCTTTTGACAATTAGGTATTGAATGATGACTTGAGTTTTTACATTGTGAAATAATGCTGCTAAGATAAAAGCTTAAGATAATATACTAAGTACTATTATAGTTCATGATAAATACTGAATTAATAAATAATATACGAATTTCTATAGCTCATGGTTCATCGAACCTTTTCAATATGATTTAATGATATCTTATTACTTAGACGATATTAGATTTTATATTAACTCTTATTGAAGTAGATTGACACTTATAACGTCTCAATAAACATCAGTATTTTATATGAAACTAACTGTATTTAATTAAAATACTAGCTATTGACGTAACTCTGAACGTGTGGAATTTAAAAACCAAACCCTAACACATTTTACAAATGAAACCATCCTCATGAAGTAAAAATTCCCATCAGATAAAAATTTTTACTTAATCGGTAGAAGAAATTTGCTACAAAACTTTATTGTATGATTTCTATCGAACTTTCGAATTATACAATATAGTAATATAATCATTATCACACGTACTATTTAGATGTTACACCAAAATAAAACGCGGGGAGTTTGAAATCTTTACAGACCTTTTTCACTTTACAAAGTAATGTCCATGTCCATTACATTTCAAATTCTATTTAAAACAGTTCAGTAGTTTAAGTATAAAAGAACGACAGAGAGACAGATTGATTTACTTTCGAGTAGGTTCGAAAAAAATCGTTACTACTTATTTAAATCAACTTCATCAGTACGAATGCATATAAATGAAAGAAAATAAGCAAATATTTAAAATGTGGTCGTTGATGACCTTAGATGTTTAGCAGCGACCTTAAATAAATAATTAAATAAAAAGAAAAAAAAACCACATCATTTTGTATATCAAATAGAAGCCGTGGTCCTTGTCAACACAAGAACATTTATGTAACAGACAAATTGCTTTCACAGTTGGAGTTGGTTCAGTGTTATGACAATTTACATACAATGTAAACTTTAATAAGTAAGAACTTGCTACAAATGTATTGTAGATATTTTAAAGGCAGCAACACTCTAGACTTACTAAAAGTAATAAAAATTTTTGATTTTATCTCAAAATTTTTACGCAAAATGTTAGTTTATTTTGTTTTATAAGAACCGTCTGCAACAATCTAAATACACTTCAATGGTAGTTTATTAAATTTTGAAATTGATTTGCTATATTTTTACTCACCTAAAGCGCTTCCTTGGTTGTTATTTTACGCTGTATATAAAATTGGTCAAGTCCGAGTCGGACTCGCGCACGAAGGGTTCCGTACCATTATCTATGCATAAGGCAACGTTATTAGTATCGAGCAAGAAACGGTAAAAAAATCATGTTTGTTGTATGGGAGCCCCCCTTAAATATTTATTTTATTTTATTTTTAGTATTTGTTGTTATAGCGGCAATAGAAATACATCATCTGTGAAAATTTCAACTCTCTAGCTATCACCGTTCTTGAGATACAGCCTGGTGACAGACGGACGGACGGACGGACGGACAGCGAAGTCTCAGTAATAGGGTCCCGTTTTTGCCCTTTGGGTACGGAACCCTAAAAACGATGGAAACGCCTATAATAACAATGGCTACTAACAAACGTAAGTTGTTATGCAATTAATCCATCCAGGAATATATTTTTTATTTCATTTAAATTCTGAAATTCCGATACGCAACATATTGGGTGACAACATTTTGCAAGCCGGCGAAATGTAATAAATTTCCTACTCGCGTAATTTTGCGGTATGAATTCAAATGACACGTAATGTTTTGTACAAAATTATGTACCTACGTTTCGTACAATATTTTGTACCAAAATTATTACGGTTCAAATTGCATACATGACGTGAAAATTTATTTTATATTCAACTCATTTCATTAAAGTAATCATCATTTTAGTGAAATATATTGGTATATTTACATAAGTAATTTTGATAAAGAGGCCAATTCTCATGCGTCAAAAACTTAACGTAACTAAAATGCAAAAAATCGATGGTGTATTTTGAATAATTGGCTATTTCGTAGTACAAATTTATAATAATACTAGCTGACCCGGCAAACAATGTTTTGCCATACTAAAAAAAAGTATGAAAAATAGATGTTGGCCGATTCTCAGACCTACTGAATATGTATGTAAAATTTGAGAAGAATCGGTCAAGCCGTTTCGGAGGAGTACGGTAACTAACACTGTGACACGTGAATTTTATATATAAGAAGACTAGCTGACCCGGCAAACGTTGTTTTGCCATTCTAAAAAAAAAACAAAAAAGGTTTGAAAAATAGATGTTGGCCGATTCTCAGACCTACTGAATATGTATGTAAAATTTGAGAAGAATCGGTCAAGCCGTTTTGGAGGAGTACGGTAACTAACACTGTGACACGTGAATTTTATATATAAGAAGATATATTTTCGTGTGGTGACGGGATTAAGAATGCAAGTGTCACCACCCCATTTCTTTCCTACGGTGCTGTAAGAGCCGTGTCAGTGCGGCACAGTAGATCATAAACCCTCCCAAAGTGAACTAGGCCAGTGCCTGTGCAGCAGTGAGACGTTAATGGGCTGAAATAGACAATCAATTAACGGTAATAGTGTAGTGGAATGAAAATGAGAAAATAAAACTGATGTATATTTTATTCTGACGTGAATTTCAGTGCACAATAAAACCAACACTAGGTAGGTAATATTCTTACTTATTATAAAATAAAGTCGTTATTTTTGTATGTAAGGTCTATGTAAGCTTATATCTTCGAAACAGAGTGGTTCAAAAGGATGACTATTTGTATAATTTGTCAAAGTTTTATTATTTCTAAATACGTTCCACGTTTACGAATAAAGGGAGAAACAGAAATAATGAAATGAAATCTGTATTTAATATTATGTATTTTATACAATTCTATAATCAGTAAAAAATATTACTATATTTTTTAAATTACACCTGTATTTAAAGTAAACTTATTAACATTAAATTAAATTTAATTGTTATAACATGTATGTATAAGCTACTGAAAATGAAAAAACTATTTTACACCATGTCTCTTTATTTTCTATTATATTTTCTATTTACCATATTACACAAACAGAAAATACGTTGGTGCAAAACTTACTTCTAAATATAGCTAATCTTATATGTTCATTTAACTATATTCTATAGATTATTTAATTTACATTTTTGATCTATTTTTACTCGGTTTATATAAAATTGGCTTAATTAACTAAAGTAATAAACCTTAACAAATAATATTGCCTTTTGCGTGGTTACTATTCTGTTAATCTATGTAGCGGAAATTAAGTAAAGTTCACCCATCAGCAATAGTTGGATTCATCTGAAATTTTGCATACTTTCTAAGGACAGTAGATAATGCAATATTTAAAAATATATTTGGCTATTTCCAGCGTGGTTTTTAGGTTATAAATTAATAATTAAATTACTAATCTTTGCGTTCTTCGTCACTAAGTAGGATCATACTTTCACTCTCTGTGGGTGCATCTAAAATAGGTAGATTTTCAACTTCACCTGTAAAATATAAAATGAATTTTACTACAAAAACATTACAGCGTGTTCTATACGCCACAATTCTTTTATAATAAAATTCATATAGAATAGAAAACCGTTAATAAGTATATAAACTCATGGTTTTGTAAATAGAATCGATATTGGTACCAATTCTACGTACAACTAAACTTAACTAAAAACTGAAAACAACTATGGTGTTTTTTTATCAATTGACTATTTCGTTATGCAAATTTTTACTTATTTTAATCGTTAGTCATACACGAATTTTCAAATAATAAAGTTCAGTTAATATTGTCGAATTGTGTTATTGACATTATCAATTTTCATTTTAAAATTAAGTTTAGTTGTGCACTTAGAATCGGTACCATTGTTTTGAAATTGAACCGATATTGTCAGTGGCGGATTCACCCTAAGGCCCGGTAGTCCCGGGCCTAGAGCGGCCAGATTTAGGGGCGGTGATTTACAAAATAGCTTAAAATTTTCTTGCGAAATAAAACTGACTTTTTCTCCTAAATTCCTAAATCTATTTAGATAAAAAAGTTTGCAATGAAGTAATAATAATTCATTATGTAGTCTATATGTTGGATGCTGAGAAACGGGCGGCTGATGGCTTGGAGTCTAGGGTGGCTCATGGCTTGGGGCCTAGGGTGGCCGAGACTGCAAATCCGCCACCGGATAATGTAGAGCCAGATTTCAAAGATACCTTACGCGAACGCGACTTACTAGGGGGTTGGGTCGACAACACTTATACTATTGCTGTGAGTTATAGCTAGGTAATACATAGGTATACATGTATTTAAATAGGTGTTTCCCTTGCTATCGTGTGCCTTGAATTTTAAACAATACATAGCTTCATCTTTACTTATTTTAAAACAAAGTCGTTAATTTTGTATGTATGTCCTTATGTGAGCTTATATCTTCAATACTACGCAAAGGACATTGATACAGTCTTTTTAATAGAATGGTACAAACAATAGTGTGTTTCTTAGGAAATTATTAAAGTTTGGACTCTAAATTCAACGCGTAGTAGCAGCTATTAGACATATTATAGTACTCTTGGAGACTATAAATTTTTGACAGCGAATAAAATTCAGACTCGGTTAATTTTGGAGATTTCCTACAAACATATAACTTTACGTGGTTATAATATAATAATATAGATATGATTCTCGTGTCACAGTGTTAGTTACTATACTACTCCGAAACGGCTAAGCCGATTTTTATGAAATTTTATATGCATATTCTGTAAGTGAGATAGGCAGGTCTCTGCCTACCCCCATGGGAAAAAGGCGTGATGTTATGATGATGATGATGATGATATTCTGTAAGTCTGAGAATCGGTTACTATCTATTTTTCATAGCCCTAAGTGTAAAGGATACACCTGTTAACATTTATATGGCAAAACAACGTTTGCCTGGTCAGCTAGTAATAATATACATATGACTCGAACTTATGAACATAATGTATATTTCTGTGTCTTACCGATTCGTACAATGAAGTTAACAGATTCATCTTCATCTAACATAGAGAAAACATTTTCAACAGGAATGTACACGTTCTGCGTATGCTCCAAGAAGTCTGCGTCTTTCTCACACTTACATGGACGTCTGTAAATCAGTCATTAATATGAAGAACAAAGAACTATAGTCGTGAAATTCCGTATTATTATAACTAGTCTTTCACGTTAATATCTAGCTATTTAGCATTCTCCTTTGGGATATTATTGCGCATGTCTGCTAACGATTTCGAAAGATTTTAATTAATATAAATGTGCACCATAAAATAACTAAATAATCAAATAATCAAAATACAGCAATATTTGTTTTCATTTTTTAGTTAAGTTAAGTTTAGTTGTGCGCTTAGAATTGGCACCATTATCTGCTTATACACTTAGCTGGCTCTTACAGCGCGCTGCCGAGGAAATGGGATGACGAAAAAACTTTTGTACATTGTATTTACAAAAAAAAAATTGGCAGATGGTTGGAAACCAAAAAAACCCATTTCCAGCATATTTGAAATTTTCGTCTGTTTGTCTGTTTAGATTTAGACGTTTGTCTGCGCACGCATCACGTAAGATGTACAACACATTTGAATATAAATGTTATATATAAAAATTGTACACAACTCAATCAAGAGATATTTACATAATATGAAATTTCTCTACTAGGTTATTTGCAACACCATCTAGCGGCTAAAAAAATAATCAAAATGTGATTGTGTTATCGAGTGGGTTATCGAAAAATACTCGATCCACGAGGACGGAGTTGTGGGCACAGACAGTCATTATATGTATATATTATCGTTATATTGAGTGGCAATTTACGAAGGAAGGGTTTTCGGTTGGTAACCACATATTAAACGAGACTGTGTAGTTTATAGTAAAATTGTAAATTATTTATCCCTACTAATATTATAAATGCGAAAGTAACTCTGTCTGTTTGTTACGATTTCCCGCTCAAACCACTCAACCGATTTTGATGAAATTTGGCACAGACAATCTTTAGACCCCGAGAAAAGACATAGGCTACCTTTAATTGCGAAAAAAAAAATTCCAAATTCGACGCGGACTGAGTCGGGGCCAACATCTAGTATTTTATAAATTTAATAAATAAATTTTATGTTACATAACATTATAACTTATGCCATTTATGAAATAAATAACCAAGGCCGTCATTCCCTTTAGATGGTTAACATAAACAAAGACACTAACATAACTCTAAAATGTTCAGAAAAACATTTAAGAATAAACATATACCTAATATTAATATTCAGATATTTCACTTATTAATTTTCCTTATTTTAAGTAACCATAATATAAAGGTCTTCTATTTATCATGCAAAAGGGACAAAGTTACTACCGCTACGTATTTTATGTCATATTTTGTCCAGGGAGTTAGAAATTTATTGTTTTATGCTACAAGAGCTTACAATAGTAGGTATGCAAACATAAGAGACAGCTTTGTCACAAAGCTTATCTAAACTAATATTATAAAGCTGAAGAGTATAAATAAAACTACTTTTTATGGTTTTAGATGCGTGTATTTGTTTTAAATTTTGGTGATCATGGTCACTGCAAAGTCTCCGAAACGTCGGGCCAAAATTTAAAAACAAATACACGCGTCTAAATCCGTAAAAAGTAGTTTTATTTAATCAAATGAGTCGCGCAAGTGCTGAAGAGTATGTTTGTTTGTTTGAATGCGCTAATTTTGGAAACCACTGCACTGGTTCGATCTTTTATAGCTAGGGTGGGCAAATGACTACACTCTACCTGATGTAAAGTGGGGTGTAATCCAAATGTGGGAGCAGCTAGTACAATATAAATTCACTAGCCGCTCCCACCTTGCCGGTCCACAAGATACCTCTTCACGCCTCGCTTGAAGGACCTTACTAATGTTGGATAGTACATTTAACAAGGAAAGCTATAACATCACGCTGAGACCAATAGCAGCGAAGCATTAGTGACAAATGTTGCAAAAACGGGAAAATGATTCTCAATGCCATGCGTAAGGAGTCGCGGGCAACAGCTAATATGGTAGATATAATTGTTTATTAAGGTTCCGTATCAAAAGATTAAAACACCAGGGAGTTTCTCCGTAACGGTGATAACTAGAGAGCTGAAAGTTTCACAGCTGTGATGCTAATACAACGAATACTCATCATCATCATTGTTCTGGCCTTACCCTTTTATTTGGGGTCGGTAATATGACGAATGTATTATGATAATAATGGAACGGAATCCTTAAGAGGGCACGATACCAAATTATGCTCCATACAAAAACATGAACATCGTAGTCCCCTCTTTTCTTCGTGGATATTGACTTCAGAGGAACGAATTTTTTTCACAGTATCTGGGTCTTATACATATATTTATGCGTCTGTCACTTTCTTTTATTCAAAACATAATAAGTAAAATAAAATGACCATCCCAAACTCCCGTGCTTTTCGGCTTTCTTTAGATAAAGTAGCAGCGTTTATCACGCAAATTTGGTAAGGTTTTACCAAAAAAGAAAATGATAGAAGCATAGATATACTCTTCATCTATCATATATCGTAAAAAAATCGATTTAATTTTCGCGAAGAAAAAAGGGTTCTACAAAACGTCTTTTTTACAAAGAATTTGTAGGTAAATGCTGCTTCAGCTATATTTGTCACAATACCTAAGGCAAATACCTAAATTAGGAGTATCGTACCCTCTTAATATTCGAGACTTTTTGAACTATGTAGGAATATTTACCTGTAAACAATTCTCTTGCTCGGTAAATTTGGTAAAAATATGTCTATTTCAAAATAAAATTTATCAGCATTTTCATCGTTTACCAGCACGGTCCACATCATTCTACCTGTAAAAATGTTTATATACGTTATTTATAAGTAAATAGCAAAAAAAAGTTCAACCGACTTCATGTGCCTCTGAAAGAGGGTTTTCCTCGATTTCTCGGGAGATAACCATCAGATCGTGACCTGGTGTTAATGGGACTACACGAGAACCACCAGCTTTCAAATAAAAAAATAATCATTAAAATCACTTCGCTCAATTAAAAGTTATGAGGTAGTACACTCGAATTCTGGTACCCATAACACAAGCATATAAGCTTAGCTTGGGACCAGAGGACGTTGTGTGAAATGTCCATGAATATTTATTTATTCTCAGTCCGTCACCACACGGATGGTTCTGTGATTAATACATAATTGCTTAAAAAGTTAGTGACCTTACCTCCTCTTTTGTCATAAATCTGATACACATTAAATACTCTTTCAAAACATCTTAGAAGGAAGTAGTTCAGCACTGGTTCAGTTCTTTTCGCTTCCCATCTGTTTTTTACGGTTATGAAAGGCAAATCAGTGACCTTTTCACTGTGCTCCATAAAACAATGGTCCATCCAGTCGCCAGCGCGTCCCGACCATTTGCATTCACCTAAAAAATACTGGTTTTTTAAACCACAGTTTTAAACGTAGAACTAAAATATTATGTCATCATTTTAAAATTTTTTTTCTCATTTATTTACATCCTTTCTATAGCGCTGTAAAGATTTTTTTACAATAATGAATTAGTAAAAATAGATATAGATAATTCTTTATTGTACGATTTTAATAATGCAAACGTAAATAACTTAAAATAATTGGCAACCTTATTTTGGCAGAAAGGACTGAAAATAACGTTAATCGGTAGGGTTCATATCAATCAAATTCAAACTTAAAATTCTTATCAATCAATTTAATTCAATTTTCAAATTAACTAATAGACTCTCTCTAGTATTATGTTTTATACAAGGTATTATTAAAAAATATGTATACCCGAAATTTTTAAACCAAAAAAAAACTGAATGTAAATTATTTTAGGAAATCGTTTGTTTGTAACTAACCTTCCCGTAAAAGCTTTTAAATGTCAGAAATAATTCATTACCAAGTAGAAAATCGCAAAGTTTAGAAATGATTCCTGCCTTAGAGCTTTAAACCAACAGGAATGGACGTAATAAAGAGACGTTCGCAGAAAAAGAAACGAGATCAGTGGTCATACTCTATAGTGTACGGACACGGTCGTCTCTTGGAGTGAGAACAAAAATTTTGGGCTAAATGTGCGCAGTGACCAATAAAATACGATACAATTACGTTATAGTGTTCGTGTGCGTTTACCTCGGCACCCCTCCGATGCATCATTATTTCTGTCAAAGAAAACTGCGTGACTATACAGGTCCAGTCGCTTTAATGCTCTAAGATTTCTGTAGTTGGCAGTATAATAATCAGAATTGTTCATGATAGTAATAATTTGTACTGTGCGTTTGAGAAGCAGATTTCTCTTAGTAATAAATAGGTACGTCAGCAACAAATGTTCACGGATTATGAAACTTCAGTAGTTAATCTATCTCCTATATAAGTAATGTAGGCAGTTGCTTTGTTAGACTAAAACTGTATTACGTGTAAATAATCTTTATTATTTCAGTAATATAATATCGTTTTTCTATACATATAATAAAAATCTAAAACGTCGATGTGAGGATAGATTTTTAATATCTTCAAAGAACAGACTACTTTGAAGATATTGAAAAAAAAAATTGGATAGGCAGTCTTTATTGGCGTAATAGAAGCCAAAATAATGGTTTACATAATTTTTGTCTATCTGTCTGTCTGCTTGTTTTTATGCGCATCTCGCTAAAACTACTACATGGAATTGAATACCGTTTTCAGTGACAAGTTAGAGCACGTATTGATAACCACGTGTTTAAGCTTTAGTTTCGTATTTTCTGTCTTTGCCAAGAAGTTTATACAGTGTTTTTGAAGTATGTTGTCATCGTATCTATTTGTTGTCTAGTTGTAAAGTTCTTTCTTTCTTTCTTTCTTTCTTTCTTGTTGAATACTAATATCCTTAGCAGGTTTCTCTCTCCTGCCCAACGACCTATTACCGGGCACGGGCCTTTCCACTTTGGCAGGATTTCAAATCTACTATGCCGCTCTGACCGGACGTGTTGGCATAGGGTTTAGTACTGAGTTTTACATCTCTTACATCTATTATTAACATAAATTAACTTACCGTACACCCTAGTCATAAAACAATTAATGATTCTGAATTGGCAGTGTGCATGATGATCATCGAGCTGTAACAATACTGCGTGCTTCGGACAACCAGCATTAGTGCAAGGAAATAGAATTTTGTTAGCCAATGATTCTAGAGCCACGGGTCGGATAATCGCAAACTCTTTCTGAAAAGAAAATAAATTAGATAATAAAAAAAAATTAGAGAATTTAAATAACATTAGTACATGGAAAGCAATTTCCTAGGAATTAAGAATTACCTCTTTTGTGATGCCTTGTCTTTAATCTATATTATATCTTTACGCGCATAAATACATAAGTAGGATTCCAGTTTGGTCAGGTCAGGGATAGATTTATTTGGAAGTTTATTTGATAATAAGGCATTTGAAGCTAGGCTAACTTTAGACGATGGATATAGAAAAGATATAGATGATACTCCGTAATAGAACAAATAATTCCAACGAACAAATATTATTAGACGGGCTTCGTGGCGTAGTGGTTCATGTACTGGACTGCCGTTCACAAGGTCGCGGGTTCGATTCCCGCTTGGGACAATCATTTGTGTGATATTCATAAATGTCATACAAATGTTTGTACTACGTCTGGGTGTTTTCTATGTATTATAAGTATGTATTTACAAAAGAAAAGTAGTTTATGTATTATATCCGTATTCTGGTACCCATAACACAAGCATAATAAGCTTAGCTTGGGACCAGAGGACGTTGTGTGAAATGTCCATGAATATTTATTTATTTATTTATTATCTCCCATAGTATTATAAAGCTGAAGAGTTTGTTTCTTTGAACGCGCTGATCTCAGGAACTACTAGTTCGAATTGAAAAATTGTTTTTGTGCTGACTGCTCCAGCCCATTTATATCCCACTGTTGGGCACGGGCCTCCTCCACATTGGGAGGGATTATGGTCTACTGTGCCGCGCTGACCAGGCGTGTTAGCACAGGGTTTATTTTCGAGTTTTCCGTCTCTCACAGAAGATGTTGTCTGTGCGCAATATCCCGTAGCTGAATTTTACAGCACCCTTGGGAGGAGATGGGGTGGTGACACTTGTATTCTTAATCCGTCACCTCACGGAGAACGCTGCGACTAATACGTGAAAAATGTTGCAAAAACGGGGAAAAATATCCATATTAGAAAGCTTCCGTTGCGTGCGCTGCACTAATGAAAAATAAGGCGTAAGAAGTTGCGGGTTACAGCTAGTCAGATTTATACGCGAAATGTGTGTTTTAACGGTCCGGCAAAAATATAGGTTAGTTATATATTTATCATCGAATAACATTGAAATAATCTAATTACTGTCTTTTATGTCGACCTATTATTATATTATGTACCTATATCATTGCGTCGATATGAAATCAATTGATTAGAATAACATACTGAAACGGAATACTGATAACGATATTGACAATGATGCTAATAAATCAAATTATACTGGAATAATCTACTTAGTTCAAAAACAAAAAAACACGCTTGAAAATCCTGAATGTTTTTTTAAATTATTGCATTGTCATCGGTCCTTGATATATGTGAAAAATTTTAGATCAATTCAACTACTGTAAGTGAATGAAAATCACTTTCAAAGATTCCGTTACATAGATAAATACGTTGATAGATACATACCGAACTTATATAAACGTAATATTTTCTAACACTTGCGCGACTCATTCGTTTAAATAAAACCACTTTTTATGGATTTAGACGCGTATATTTAGTTTAACTTTTGGCCTGACGTTTCGGAGACTTTGCAGTCACTATAGTCACGGGTGAGACTGAGCTGTAATGTGTCTATCTTTATCTATCTTTATGGTCAATGTAAAATTAAATTGGATGTGGGTAAACCCTGTAATAACTGATCGTAGAAGACACGTATAAACGTGTTAAAAAATGAGCGGGACTTGAACCCACGACCTCGGAATGCGGTTATAATGTGCTGGTCCCATGGTAGCTCAACTGAGAGAGCAATTCAGAGGTCGTGGGTTCAAGATTTATTATGTAAAAGCATAGCAAGTCAATTGCAAAAACTAATAAATCGCTTCGTAGTCTAATGGTTCATGTAACGGATTGCCGTTCACGAGGTTGCGGGTTCGATTCCCTCTCGGAACAATCATTTGTTTGATATTTATAATTGTCATACAAATGTTTGTACTGCGTCTGGGTGTGTTCTTTTTATTATAAGTATGTATTTTCAAAAGAAAAGTAGTATATGTATTATATCCGTATTCTGGTATCTATAACACAAGCATAGAAATAGCTTACTTTGGGACCAGAACGTTGTGTGAAATATCCTTAAAAATCTTGAAAATTGAAGGTGTCAATAACACAATTCAGTAGTGTCAACTGAACTTTTTGTTATAAAAACCTTGCAATAGAAATCTATCATATAACCCGAAATCGTTAGGCTAACGATTTTAATTAATGTAAATGTGTGAAACGAAAACCAAATTAATCAAAATACACCATAGTTATTTTAATTTTAGTTAAGGGCCTACATCAATATTATCGTCGACATGTACATATTAACACAGCTAGTAGGTATAGAAAATGAAGAATTAGGGATATTTTTTTTGTTTACTCAAAATCTACTACATATATTTTAATTCTGATTTACGTGTGTCTTCTCTTTTAAAGTTATTTCATTAGTTAATACGCGATAATAGACCGACAAATGAAAAAAATAAAAAATGAGAGAGGTTGTTTCGCTGAGATTTTCTATCGAGAAAATTTTTTTCAATCGCGTTTCTGAGTTGATGCGATCCTAGATCATATATTGAAAAAACATATACTTAAAAATTAGAGCTCTAGCCATTCAATCTAAAGAAACAATGAAAACTTCGTACGTATAAAAATGCACGAAGCTATTTTGGTATCCTCTTAAGTTAATTTATGTTTTTAACGCATCAGAATTGGCGTCGTTATATATCTTTAAAGGTTTCAACCTTGAGTAGTACGTGGACCTTTTATGTGTACGTTATGTTAAATATGCAGTGAAATGAACTTATCTTTATTGAGCTCAAACACGCATATATATATTTCAAGTTAAAACATTTCGTAGAAATAATTGAAATATAAATACAATACATTTATGGCATGTTATTAGAAAAAGTGAAATCAAACAAAATGTACATAATTTACTAAAATATTCTACTTAATAAAGTAATTAATGTTCATTAGAATTTATTGATATTCATTCTGGTCCCAAGCAAAGCTATCTATGATTGTGTTATGGGTACCAGAATACAGATATACTACATTATTAACATTTTTTTTTGCGTAAGTACATACTTATTATATCTATTTATAAAACACCCAGATTCAATACAAACATTTGTGTGAAAATTATTAATAATTGTAGGTACATAGCGGGGATCAAACCCGCGCGACCTCGTGAATAGCAATCTGTTACATGAACCACTAAATCATAAGACCCGTTATCATTTCGTGGACGTTAAACGCATATGTCACAAAAGTTAACTTTATTTAAATTTCGTAGTCTTGTTCTGATTATTGCTGCAGTTATTGCTACTCTATTGCTACCAATTACGCAGGTGAAACCCTAGCATCTTATTTTGTCGTAGAGGTTCATCCTTAATAAAATATGGCAATTAATCCTCCCTCTACATTCACCGGACGTGTTCGTAAAGGCTTTTCTTTGTATTTTCTTTTCACGGACCTAATCGTATTTATGATTGACATTTTCCTCAAGTAATCTTGTACCCCGTAACAAATATGTTGGGAATTAGTTTATAATTAGATATTAGATGTAATTATTATTACCATATATTGTTTTTATAGACCACTATAAATGAGGAGTTTCTTAATTAATCAGAATCTTTTATTGGTGTATTTCTCCAAGGGAGTCCAAGTCTTTCATCAAAAAAAGAAGAGAGAAAAAAATCCATGGAGTTTCTTGTCTGTTCTTCTCCATAGGATTCGCGTTTGAAACAGACACCTAGTTTCTGACGTTCCAAGAGAGTTTGTAAAACCTGCCAACTTGAAATAAAAATTTTTGACTTTGGCTTTGACTAAGTAATGAATTTCTCTCTCTCCAGTCCATTTACGTTTAGGTTAGGTAGAGGCATGTAACCTAAAAGCTTTACAACAAGATAGAACTATTAAGAGCCCACACAGACTCACCCAATTCAACGTTTAGGTATTTGTGTTAGGTGTTCTATCCTATAAAACACACCCGAAAATTCTAAATATTTTTTAAATTATGGCATTGTAAAATATTAGATCAATCCGACTATTGCTAGTGAGTGAAAATCAATTACAAAGATTTTGTTACATAGGTTAATATATTAATAGATACGAACCGAACTAATAAAATAGTGTTTCAAAAAATGGATTACCTGACACACGTGACATTGGTAGCTTTTTTCATAGCACCGACCACATACACTGTGACCATCGACGCAAAGGTGTATGGGTGGCCTCATGTAGGTTTTACATTTTGTGCAGGTCAGCTCCTTAATAAGGCTCTCGTAGTGGTCCGTCTCAAGAAGTGTATTTAACACTACTGAAAAGTAAATAAAAAAAATCAGTGAATTTGTGATGATGAGAAATATTTTTGTAGATTTATCTTATCGTCATCATTATACTCTCACGACTGTTTCCCATGGGGATAGGCAGAGATAGATACTTCCTTGTCTTCCTTTAATTTCATAAGTTTGCATAAACTAAACTAATTGATTTGGTATGGTCGAGTGGTTTATGTAACGGTCTGCCGTTCACGAGGTTGTGGGTAACTTGTGTGATATTTAAAAATGTCATACAAATGTGTGTACTGCGTTTAGGTGTTTGGTATGCATTATAAGTATGTATTTACAAAAGAAAAGTAGTTTATGTAGTAAATCCGTATTCTAATACCCATAATACAGGCATATAAGTTTAGCTTAGGACTATAGGACGTTGCGTAAAACGTCCATGAATATATTTTACTAGCTGACCCGGCAAACGTTGTTTTGCCATACTAAAAAAATTGGTCAAGTGCGAGTCGGACTCACGCACGAAGGGTTCCGTACCATTATCTATGCAACATAAGGCAACGTTATTAGTATCGAGCAAGAAACGGTAAAAAAATCATGTTTGTTGTATGGGAAAAAAAGTATTGCTGAACTAAATTTCATAGTTTTTGCGCAAAAGAGTAACAAATATGAATGGTATGCATGCATACATACAAACTTTCGTGCTTATAATATTAGTAGAATATTTTTTATATTGATACAAGCAATGTGATATTTCGACGATAACCAGGAATAATATGAAAAACCTATTCATTATAATATTCTTTCACACTTGCGCGACTTATTCGTTCAAATGAAACTACTTTTTACGTGTTGGTGAGATAATGGTTCACCCCGTGACCATGGTGACTGCAAAGTCTACAAAACGTCGGGCTAAAACAGACTTAATGTGCTTTTGAAATTTGAGGGTTTTCCTCGAATCCTCAGGAGATAACGATCAGATCCTGACCTGGTGCCAATGGGGCCAAATGGGAATCACCGGTTTTCAAATAAAAAAAAAAAGAATCATTAAAATCGCTTCGCCCAGTTAAAAGTTATGTATGAGGTAAAAAGCATTAAAAAATTAAAAACACATACAGAGCAATTGAGAAAGGAGGAGGTCTTTTAAATGAAGTCAGTTAAAAAGTGGTTTTATTTGAACCTATACGACCACCATTAGCTAATACGTAAAGGAGAGATTTAATAATAAATACACTTGACCTGAACTTCGGGGACAGACATTACGTACTTCAAAAGTTCTAATCTGGGACCTGTGGTGGCGTTTAAACTAATACTCGTCATTAGAACGTTGTAACTATGTTCATTAAATTAAATACTAGCTGTTTTAAATTCTTAAGACGTCGATTAGATTTGCCGTATTGTATGGAAGTGAATGCTGGGCCGTTAAGAAGAAGGATGAAATAAGATTGTATGTGCCAGAGATGAGTATGTTGAGATGGATGTATGGAGTGACTAGAATGGACAAAGTACGAAATGAGTAAGAGGAAGCATGAAAGTGGCGCCAGTAATAGAAAAGTTAAAAGGGAAAACCGTCTGCCGTCGTATGGGCATAATGAGGAGGGATGAAGAGCATTCAAGCAAAACGGTGATGAATATGAATATCGATGGCCGGAAAAGGTGAGGAAGACCAAAGAAAAGATGGATGGACTGTGTGAGAGATGTTATGAAATAAAATGGCGTTGATTTGAGTATGAAGCATGGCAGAAAAGGATGGAAGGGAAAAACATGCTACGCCGACCCCAAATAATTTGGAGGAAGAAGAAGAACTCTTGACGTGCGAGTCCAACTCGAATGTCGTGGGCTTAGCTCGCTATTTCTGTAGAACCTTGTAGTTTGAAACCCTAATAACGCTCTTGGTAATCCTAAATATTTAAAACGCATATAAAAATTGTTTAAGAACTTATGTACATATTATTATATATTAGCTGTGTATTTGTTGTAAATAGTTGACCTTAATAATTAACCTCACACTGAATTCTTATGGCTTGCACGAACGAGGTAAAACATTTGCTATATCGATTTAAATATTATACGATGGAGGACATGAAGTTTTTATTATACTTATTGTTGTTTTTAGGGTTCCGTACTCAAAAGGGTAAAAACGGGACCCTATTACTGAGACTTCGCTGTCCGTCCGTCCGTCCGTCCGTCTGTCACCAAGCTCTATCTCAAGAACGGTGATAGCTAGACAGTTGAAATTTTCACAGATGATGTATTTCTATTGCCGCTATAACAACAAATACTAAAAATAAAATAAAATAAATATTTAAGGGGGGCTCCCATACAACAAACATGATTTTTTTACCGTTTCTTGCTCGATACTAATAACGTTGCCTTATGTTGCATAGATAATGGTACGGAACCCTTCGTGCGCGAGTCCGACTCGCACTTGACCAATTTTTTTTAGTTTTGGTATTTATATAAATTTTTAAAGTTTTGAATCAAAAGGCGAAATGGGACCCTACTACGTATCTGAAGATTTCACAGCCTCTTTTTCTCCAGCCCATTTACGTCCCACTGTTGGGCACGAGTCTCCTCCACTTTGGGAGGGATTATGGTCTACTGTGCCGCGCTGACCAGGCGTGTTGGCACGGGGTTTATTTTCGAGTTTTCCGTCACTCACATAAGAGGTTATTTGTATGCAATATCCCTTAGCTGACTTTTACAGCACTCTCGGGAGTAGATGGGGTGGTGCACTTGTATTCTTAATTCGTCACCACACGGACAACACTTCACTTCGGTCACAGCTTCAGTTGGTGCTAAAACAACAAATTTTCGTCATGATTATTCTCCTGCCCTCATTCCATTGTTTGCGCTCTCGCTATTTATTGTTTGTGTCGCTATGGCGGTTATAAGGTGTCTCTCCATGTGGTGACATATTAAAAATAAAAGTGTCATCATCCGTTTTTCTTCCTAGGGAGCTTTAGAAGCAAGCTAAAGGATATTGTACGATAACATTCTCGGTGACAAGACGGAAATCGTGAAAAAACCCTATACCAACACGTCTGATCAGCGCGGCACTGTAGACCATATACCCTCCCAAAGTGGAGGAGGCTCGTGCCCAACAGAGGGACGTTAATGGATTGGAAAGACAGAAAGAGATACCACTATGTTAGTGCGTGCGTTTAATTTCAAGTTTTCCGCTTCTTAATGAATGAAATTTTTTAAGTAGTTTTTGGATTCTCTAACCGTCACCACCAGAATGACCAGAAACTGGTAATTTTTTAATTAAAAAACATGATATTACTATGATCAGAGTTCTTTTCTGTTACTAATTCGTAAATATATTTATCTAAAACAATGTTTACTTTGTAAAATAAATAACAAAAGTCAAATTAGTATATGTATAGTCGTCATATTAGGAATAATATTGGGCTTAGGTATTAGCCTAAGTAATTAGCCTAATAATATATAATTAGTTCGTCCAACGACGTGTTAGTACAAGTATATCATTATTATCACTTTACAGATAGAGCACAGATTGGAACAATATTTACCCAATTTAATAAATAGTTTAAAAAAAATTATAATATGGTTAAAAAGTACAGATTATTGCATGCTTTTGCAATTACTGTGATACACTTTTTAAGGGTACCAAAAGTAAAAAAAATGAATTACTGTTACATCGCTGTCATTCTGTGAATCCGTCTGTCGTCATGAACAAAAAATCAAATAAAACAAACAATGTGAGATTAGATCGAAAACTATTAATGTAAATAACAATTTAGCATTTTATATTTGAATAATTTTAACTACCTGTTTGTTATTTATATACGTTTAAAAATAGTCGTGTAATTTACGGAAATAATTCTATAAGACACATTATATAATGTATGTAGAGATGTAGAGATGAATGAGTCTCGCAAGAAGTGTTAGGGAATATTATGTAGAGACGAGTTTGAAGATATTTAAAAAGACTATGCCATGGATATATTGATTAAAAATTTGTAAATAAACAATCATATTAATACCAAATCACATAACTCTACGACGGAAATTTAATAGAGTTATGAAATTGATAGTTTTAATTAGTTGATTGTGAAATTTTATATAAGAATTAAGAAGTCATTTAGGTGCTAATGAACACATGTTTTTAAACAATTGCACTGACAAATTAGTAGGAAGTGTATATAATAATATTATAGTAATAATAAACATACATATTAAAGACAAACTAGACATAACTAATAATAAAACTAACGTTTCTGTCCCGCCGGTGACGAAGTAGATGACATTCTGAAAATAACACACCACAAACACGTAACTATACCACGTTCAATACAGTTTTAAACTTAGTAAATACTTTTTGATTCACAGGGACATGTTTAAAGCGATTAGAACGTAATCGTTTAGCCATTTTCTTTGATAAGACAAGTGTATCTGAAGCGTGATTGTTGTTACACGGTTTGTAGTTGGCGGCACTGTACAAGTCTATTTATGGTACAAGGTCGAATTAAGGGCCGCAGTGGCGAGCGCGGCTGACCGGCGACGATGTCTGGCCTGTATTACAGCTATGGGAATTACAGTGAGCTGTTTAATTTATATAGAAGCAATGTATTTATTTTATAGATTGTTTATAATTCTTTAACATTCATGCTATTCATTTATTAAAACTAGTCTAAGATTACGGCTATCCGTAACCATAGACGGGCTGTTGAAAACGGATTTTCTAGAAATTATTCCTGTATACTAGAAAGATAATTATTTGTCTACAGTCCAGGTTTCAATAGAAAATGCTGTCCTTCGTTAACACATAGAAAAGTTGCTTACTTTTCTATGTATTAATCAAAAGTTGGATTAGCCTAGCGATATTTAGTAGTGTCTTAAATTCGTACCTAGAATTAAAATAATATGTATCTCTCCAATTTTTATTATTATGTTTTACAAGACCATCAAAAGAAATCAACAAATTATATCGGAATGATAATCTCTTGATAATTCATTTGCGTAAATTCGATGCAGTATTTTTATGATAAGTACCAGATAACAGCGAATTATTTACGTATACACATCAATTTAGAATGACTAAGGAGTGGGCAAACCAAAACATTTAACTTAAGTACCTACGTACTTTTTATCTATTTCGTTGATATTTTCAAAGTTGAACACTTAATTAACCCACTGAAAGTTTAAACTTTATAAAACTACAAAACAGAGATATTCGGTTTGTAATAGTTTTTTTAAATTTTTTAAAAACCTCAAAAACCTTTATTTTAATATTTTTAAAAACCTATAGTTTATTCTTACTGGCTATAAAACTTAAATTTTAAAGACTTTATGTATCCTAGAAACGACGATGGTCTAAATTAATCGCTTATGCCTCTAATGGTGTTCTGAGGTAAGCTAGAACGATAGACAAATATTTTGGCATGATGCAAAGATTATGTGACGAGCGAAATTTGTACATTATTTCGTATACAAGCTATTATGACGAAGCTTTATGAGACCACTATAGATCCAGCCAAATTCACAGTTTATGTTTTGTGTTAGGTATTGCTATCCCTATTCCGCGCCGAAATGGAGAGAAATAGTTCAACCAGATTTTAGCTATAAAATCTTTGAATAAGAAGACGTTTCTTTGTGAAAATTAAACTGATCATCATCATCTTCATAACATCACGCCTTTTTCCCATAGTAGGTAGTCAGAGACTATAGAGCGCCATCTGCTACGATCCAAACATAATTAATTGGCTTCATCCACACTCATACATCTAATCGATGTTATTTTAATTACACCATATCATAGATAAAGAGTATAACTATGCTTCTATTATTTTCTTTTTTGGTAAAACCTTACCAAATTTGTGTAATGGACGCTGCAAGTTCACTTAAAGAAAACCTGAAAAAGTGAGATTTTTGGATGGTCTTATTTCTGTTAGTTATTATATTTTAAAGAAAAAGAAATAATAGAAGCATACATATATAAAATCTAGATACTGTGAGAAAAATTCGTTGCGCTGGAAGCAATATCCACGAAGAAAACAGCGGACTATGATATCCATATTTTTGTATGGACTATACTTTGATGTCTTTTTTATATAATACACTAGCTGTTGCCCACGACTTCCTACATGTGAAATTTAAAAATCAAACCCTAACAAATAGAAATTTACTATACCGTTCGATAGATGGCGTTGCACAGCTTCTTAAATCGCGCTATAGTTTTAGGTAACACTTAAGCTCGTGAAATTTTTATTATGTTATCGTCTTGTTTTCAAAATCACAAATTAATAGGGATAAGTATGTTGATGTTGGACTACATTCCACCTGGTGCTCAAGTCTACTATTTTGGAACAATTGTCATACCGACACGATGCAACTGCAATACCGTTGCAATTGAAGTCAAATGTCCGTAGTCTGCTATATGAGTTCATAACGGTCGTTCAATGGTAATAGAATTGTCGGTCTCTTTTATCTATGCATTGAATTTTCGGTCTCTTTTATCTATGAATTGTGTTAGAATGGTATGTATGTGTTGCCGTTTTTAAAAAATGCGTTAGTCGTAGTGATTTTCAAAAAACTACTAATAAATTTAAACATTTAATCATGCTAGACTTCGTTTAGATATATTTGTACATACTATTTATTAATATAAAAAGCAATGTGAAGTTTAGGAGATTAGTAAATTGCAATAAATTACAAAGAACAATTTCTAATATTTTTTATTTATGGCAATCTGTCGACACAGGACAATTTCAAAATATTACTGTCAAATTCAAAATAGCAGACTACCGAAACATTTCAGTCATTGAATTGCAATTGTGAAGCAATTGTGTACGAGACTAGCAATTTCTGTCACTTTCACAATTGTAAGTCAATGATGACAAGACATTAATAGTAGACTATCAAAAACTTTCCAATTGCACCATAATGGTACCATTGTGGTACAATTGTGACACCATTGAAATACCCGACTCAGGGCCCTGATGGTAAGCGGTAATGCAGCTTTAGAGGGTAAAGCGCTACAACTTTGTTAGATTGACGCTTCTGAACCTATTCATTTCTTTCATTCATTCATATTCTTTAAACCTATTCACGCTTCTCTTAGATGCTTCCACATTGTAACTGTCCGGAATCACAGACGCTGACAGATTGTTCCAGTCTTTAGCTGTCTGCCAAATATAGGATGACGTAAAACGTTTAGTTCGGGCAGGAGGTATATCCACGATATAAGGCTGCATGTGTCCCGTTCGTCTGGTACTGCGTTGCAGGAATGGAGTTGGGGGAATTATTTCTTGCAATTCCTTAGCACACCCTTCAAAATGCAGTCTGTAGAATAATTATGTATATTATAATAATAATAGCCCTTTATTCCTCAACATAGGATAATAAGAGGTCCCTAAGTTCGGTGTCCCGGACCCTAAGTTCTTTTCGCAAAGGCCTCCTCCAATTCCTTCCAATGGGTCCCTTGCTACTCTCAACTAGAATTGTCCCGCTGTCTGTTTCAAGTCATCTTCCCATCTCCTGACATAAAGACTCCTACTTCTGTTGCCGTCTCTTGGTTGCCAGAGGATGACTTGTTTGCTCCATTTGTTAATGGGGTGGCGTAGCGTAAGTCCAGTCCATCTCCATTTTTGGTGGTCAATCCGTCTAAGAATGTCTGTAAATTTTGTTATTGATCTTATAAATAATATAAATATATATTCATGATCATTTCACACAACGTCCTCTGGTCCCAAGCTAAGCTTATATGCTTGTGTTATGGGTACCAGAATACGGATAGAATACATTAACTACTTTTCTTTTGTTATACATACTTATAATATATAGAAACACCCAAAGGCAGTACAAACATCCGTACGACAATTATAAATATCACACAAATGATTGTCCTGAACAGGAATCGCACCCGCGACCTTGTGATCAGCAGTCTGTTACTTGAACCACTCAACCACGAGGCCCGACTTCTATCTACGTTACTCATGTCTTTGATTTTTAGCTAGCCCTTGTATACCTACTGCCCTAGCATACTTCTTTCCATAGCACGTTGGCATTTAGCTAGATTTTGATGTATATTATTATATTATATTAATGATGTTCTTGCCCTCTCAAAAGACTACTCTTATCAATGCCATGTTGATGATATCAATGTTCATACCTAAGCCTGTTTCATTTAATTGACTGGTGAAAGTACTATTACAAAGATAAATGTATGCTAAGTATCAAAGTTCTTATAACATACCTAATTTTGAGATAACACAAAATAAACAAATTAGTTAATTGTATTTGTTGAACTATGCTGACATGTTTAGGTAATAGTATTTATCGAATTACATACCTTACAAATTATTTCTATAATTATGGATTCTATCTTATTTAACTTAATTTATTACTAGCTGCTGCCAGCCACTTTGTACGCGTGAATTTAGAGACCTAACATAAACCTTCTTGTTAATCTATTGATCTATTCTATTTACAAAAACCGCACCAAAATCTGTTGAGTAGTTTAGAGGATTTAAGTTCAAATAGGGACGTACATAAATTGTATGTACTGCTGAAACGCATTATGGTTTCGTTATAAGCAGTAAAACTAAACATCGTTTAAAATTTTGTTATTTATTCAGCTCAGGTTCATAATTATAACTATGCAGATATCACTAGGCAAACAGTGTGTCTAAAATATTCAGATTTAAATTTAAAGCAAACAAAGCTTAAATAAAGCAGACGGAATGCAATAAAAGATCCACATTTAGTTCATCTATTATGCTGTAGTACTACGAAATTACAGTTGGACCCTACAATAAATTATTGCAAGTAATATAACCCTGTTTATATCAATCGGGACGAGGATGGTATCCACTAATTGAGAAACAAATGTCCAGTCATTCCTCTTATTGGATGCCGTTTACTAATTTCACGGACTAATAGCTGAAGAGTGAAGACATCTTGCTAAGGGTTTCATCAAATTCTCTCGGAATGAAGTGTTAATGAGATGTCAGCTCTGTTGTATATAGAGACCATTAGGTCTCAACAAGAAAAAGAGTTGTTTATGTCTATTTCTTTACTGTAATCTGTATTATAAGAAAGATAAAAGATTTGATTAACAATAATAATAAATATTCATGGACATTTCACACAACGTCCTCTGGTCACAAGCTAAGCCGTGCTTGTGTTATGGGTACCAGAATACGGATAGAATACATATACTTCTTTTCCTTTGTAAATACATACTTATAATATATACATTAAATAAAAAATACATAAAAAACTCCCAGATGCAGTACCAACACTTGTATGACAATTATAAATATCACAAAAATGATTGTCCCGAGCGGGAATCAACCCACGACCTCGTGAACGGCACTCAGTTACGTGAACCACTCGACCACTGGGCCCGTCAATTTATTTGCGGCCCCGATGTATTTGTTTGTTTGAGACGAATGGGCTCCGAAAGTATAAAAAAATATCTGTCACCGTCTTAAAGCTGCACTATTCCCGACAAACATAGACTTTATTAACACGCTTTTATTAGCTCGGTGCGTATCTATTAATCTATGTAACGGAATCTTTGAAAGTGATTTTCACCCACTAGCAGTAGTCAGATTTATATGAAATATTGCACATATATTAAGGACCGATGTGAGTGCAATAATGTAAAATAACACTTAGGATCTTTAAGCGCCTTTTTTGGTTTTTGAACTAAGCAATTTTTTTATTCTCCAGTAAAGTTACTCGTGTGAAGCCGGGGCATTACGGGTTGTAATACCAATAAGTTGTTTTTTGTGAATTGCAGAATATAGACTGTAGCCTATTAGGTTGTATGACGGTACAATCAACTGAAATCGCAGAAAACCATTGGATGTAGGTGACGTGGAACCATGCGCTATTTATTCCTAGAGGTCTCTGTTCCGCAGTAGACTTAGAGAGGCTGATCAATGGAACTTACTTATTTTGTGGTAATTTATTAATTTTGCAATTGACTTGCTATGCTTTTACTTGCGCTTACTGTTAGCACGGCTGCAATAGCTCAGATGGCAGAGCGACGGAACAATATTCGGAAGTCGATTAGGGTTCAAGTCCCGCTTGCGGTGATCACTTTTTCCACTATAACTTATTTTATTACTTATTTTAATTAAATATTCTGAAGTAATAGGTACATTTCATTTTATATTAGTTTATTTAGAAGTCAAAACAGTTTTCGACTTTCTGTTATAAATCAAAGTTAAATATTTATTCAAGTTTCTGTAAATGTTTATTCTGTAAATACTGTTGGAGTAATGTTGTAAATACATTGTAAATTATTATACGATTCTCGATAGAAATTACAAAGATATTCTTGAACAAAAATTTGAATAACACAATTTAAACAAGAGAGTAGTTTAAAATACTTGAAAAATATAAAAAATATTCAAGTCGATCTTAGAGAATTGTTAAATATCAAGTAGGTATACGGGCTTGTGTCAAAATCGATTATTTGACGCTTTAGATCTCCAGCTATTTATTATAAAGTACTATGCCGTTCAAATGAGAATAGGATTGACCCCGCGTTATGTTGTGACGTTATAGTTGTCAATTTGAACAATTTTGGAAGGATCACCAAAAAAAGACATATTTATAATATAATTTATCTATCACTTTGTCGTTATCGTTTGCTAATTTTCGAGCAATTAGCGAGACAAATGCAATTAAAAACAATAACAAATAATAAAATAATAAAAACAATATCAAAATAACAACACTAATAAACAAAAACAATGAGAAATAACAACAAATTAATATTTTTAAAGGGAAACAATTACATAACTAACAGAATTTAAAATAAAATGCCATAAAATTCATATACTCAACAAGGCACACCAACTACAACAAAATGGCGGTTGGCAATTCAACTTGATATCATAGTATCCAATAACGAAATTATTGAAAGAAAATAGTATTTCTTTTTTAATAATATTATAACTATTATTACTAAATAATTTAAGACGTTTTTCGCTTCAAATTACTGAGTTTAGGTAAAAGAAAAAAAATATTATTGATATGCAAATAAAGTTTCGTTGCTGACAGTACTTTTCCAATCACTTTTGACAACTAAAGGTCATTTCCAATCCTATTCTCAGTTGAAACGCGTAATATACATTTTTGCTTATGGATATAATCTATACTAATATTATAAAGCTGAAGAGTTTGTTTGTTTGTTTAAACGCGGTAATCTCAGGAACCACTAGGCTTTTTTGAAAAATTATTTCAGCGTTAGTTAGGCCATTTATCGAAGAAGGCTTTAGGCTATAAAATATCACGCTACGACCAGTAAAAGTGAAGCAGTAGTGAAAAATGTTGCAAGAACGGGAAAAATTTTCTAAATTCCACGCGGACGGAGTCGCGGGCAACAGCTAGTAATATGTGTAATAAAAATAACCGTGATACAACTCAGCGTACTGTTTTATAGCCTATCTTATAGCCTATGAACAATGCACTTACTATCTCACATAGCAAGAATATTTTGAATCGGTCAGTGGTTCCTGAAATTCGCGCGTTCAAAGTAACAAATAAACTCTTCAGCCTTATAATAATAGTATAGAAAATTACTTAAGGATGTAAATATTTACTTATTATAAAACAAAGTCGTTATTTAAGTATGTATTTTTTCTATGTATGTCTAAAGACATGTGAGCTTATATCTTCAAATATCTTCCGTGTGGTTACGGATTAAGAATACAAGTGTCACCACCCATTCTCCTCGCAAGGGTGCTGTAAAAGTCAGCTAAGGGATTTGAAATAGAAATCTCGAAACTAAACCCTGTGCCAACACGCCTGGTCAGCGCGGCGCAGTAGACCATATTCCCTACCAAAGTGCAGGAGTCCCGTGCCCAACAGTGGGACGTAAATGGGCTGGAGAGAGATGTCTTCAAAACTACGCAATGAATTTTTATGCGGCTTTTCTTAAATGATATAGTGGTTCAAGAGAATGGGGCTTTTGTATAATTTATTAAAGTATAGTTTCTAAATTCTATGCTACGAAGTTGTGGGCAGCAACTATGTATATGTAACTTCAAACTATCGCGTATAGAGTATCAAGGGACATGTTGCCTCAGCCGAATCGATCGAAGAAAACAAAACAAAAACAGAGAACGCCACGACACGTGCATCTTATCTTTTGAACGTGGAAGCTTATAGAATTATTATATAATGAAAGTAAACGCGGAAACTAACAACCTCGACTAATAATTATCAATTGACGTACCTCGTGCTCTAGTGGTTCATGTCACGGACTGTCGTTCACGAGAACGCGGGTTCAATTCCCGCGTGGGACAATCATTTGTGTGATATTCATAAATGTCATACAAATGGTTATACTGGGGTGTTTCTATGTATTGACAAAAAAAAGTACGAATGTAGTATGGATATACTACATACGTACTTTTTTTTGTCAATACATATTACTACGTATTATTACAAAGTAAGCTATGTCTTTGTTTGTGTTATGGGTGGATACCCATAATCCTTTATCGGAAAGATATAATAAACATTTTATCGTAAAAGGATATTATGAATAATAATTTTTGACAACTTTTTTTTGAACCGATTTTAGCGAACTTTTAAACCTCCGATAAGTCATTATGAATAAGACCATAAGTACTTGTTCACGTTGAAAAGCGCGGGCGCGGAGACGTGGCGATTTCGTGTTCACGTTGACCGCTAGGCGTTTGCGCGATTTGACATGTTGTCAGAGATTGTAAACAAACATGAAAGACGATCTTATATTTTTAACCGAAAATTCATATTTAAAGTGGCAGATGATAAGAATTAGAATTGGTGTGCATGAAATTAATAAAGAAGAGAACGGTATGGTGAATTTCATACTTTATGTAGTAATTTGAGAGAACATACTTCAAGATTTTTTTGGATATACATACCAGAATGACTGTCAACTGCTTTGATTACATATTGGATTCAATAATAATATCATTATTTTTATTTATCTCATTTCGCATTCGACTAGTGTTTTGTTCATCATCGTCGCTCTCTAAAATTTAAACACCTCCAATTCATCACCCATCGTTAATATGTAGCTAATAGTTACCTTAAGTTCTAAATAAACCGAAACAATTTATTATAAGTAACGATGTAGCAGCTTCTATTGAATGGATTTTATTGAATTTGTCACTTTTAGATAGCTAAAACAGGCAAACAAATGTTCGGCCGCTGGTTGAACTTACCTGACGTCGCGAGTAAATCGCGCGCTCCGCCGCTAGTTCGACGTAAACACACAAACATCTCATCGCGTCCGCGAGTTAACGTGTTTGAGCACTAAGGCTATACAAAATTTATTTTTGTGAAAATGTGTTTTATAGCATTCAGATTCTCTCTTATTTATTAAAGTAAAAATTATAAAATAATATGTGGTAAACGCATTGATAATAAAGTTAACTATTTACGATCATAACAGTAAACATCTTAAGCAATAACAACTTGGAAAACACATATCGTTCGCAAAAATGGTAAACAAGCTTCAAACAGCATATTCAGGTCACGTACAGATAAGTGTCATCTTAAGTCTATTGGCACCAATAAAATAATTATATGCGATTTAAAAAAAAAATAAGTAACGCATCATGTATATATAAAAACTAGCCGTTACCCACCAAAAAAAAAATTCCCCGTTTTAGCAACATTTTGCAGTGATGCTTCTCTTCTATTGGTTGCTGCGTGATGTTATATAGCCTACTACCGGCCTCCCGCAACTGCGTGCATTTTGGTTTCCGCAGTAAGAATATAGACTCTACATTGAATGACACTTATCGTCACATTTTGGACAATTCACACAATATCTTTATAAATTGTAGCCTATGTGTTATTCTGATGTACAAGCTACATTATTGTAAAGTTTCATTTAAATCTTTTCAGTAGTTTTTGCATGCAAGAGTATCAAACATCCATCATACTCACAAACTTTCAAATTTATAATATTAGTAGGATAGCATTCCTCGATAAATATACTATCTAATTCTGAAAGAATTTTTCTAATCTGACCATTAGTTCCGGAGATTAGTGCGTTCAAACAAAAAAGATGTGGTGTCGTGGGACTCGTGGGACACCAGGTAGGAACGAAGTTCCTTCGGTTAATGTAGAATCGACATAATTTGCAAAAAAAGAAAGAAGGAGAAAGAGAAAGGTATTATACACTACTCGCTTGTGTATACGACTGTCGCGCCTGCGCACGTCTCATTTAACGGGTTTATTCCACGGACTTTTTCTTACGGTTTTACTATCACATTTTTTTCAGTTCGGTCGCGCAGCAAAATCCCTATCTCCTCCAAGCCTGCCGTAAGGAACTTCGTTCCAACAAACAAACAAACTCTTCAGCTTTTAAGTATATACATATATACATTATGGTTCAAGTAAAATCTTTACATATCATGAATAAATCACTGCCTCCAAACTCGTAAAGTATTAAAAAGTAGGAGTTAAACCCACAAATGCTTCGCAAAATGTTCCGCACATTGTTTAAAATTCGTCATGATAAATGTTATATCGTAACAATTGCGTCTTCCCTTTTTAACACGCTTATATTGTAATGATATGTAACGGATTCTTTGAAAGTGATTTTAACATACAGTAGTCGGATTGATCTGAAATTTGGCACACGTATTTATAGATCGATGACAATGCAATATTAAAAAAAAAAATTAGTATTTTCAAGCGTGTTTTTTAGTTCTTGAACTAAGCAGATTATTAGTAGTTTTAATCAGGAATAGCTAAACAAATTTTCAGATGTATTTCAGTAGTAAAGCGGCTACATAAATATATCTGTAAAAAAACTTTACAGTCACTGTTCAGAAAATAAAGTTATTTTATACCCTAAGCAATCTATGCGGGAGCGAAAACTGGAGGCCCCTGCGTTATGATGAGATTTGGAAGAGGCCCATTCTCCTTCAACATACACGAAATCTCATAATTCTTTATCATAAAATTATACAAACCACTTGAACCACTCTACCTAATAAAAAAAACCGCATCAAAATCCGCTATTTCGTTTAGGAGATATAAGCACACGTAGGGATATACATACAATAATAACAACTTTGTTCTATAATAGGTAAAGATAGTATAGGCGGTATAGATAAGAAACAGAGTGATACATTTAGTATGACATTAACTAGCGTGCTATTAATATAATTTAATACTGATACAAATATAACACAATACAAAACAGTTATAAAGTTGTTGCCTAGTAACAATCCAAGCGTATCAAAGCAACATAGTATTATAATCTTTATTAGTTCTAACAAGTCAAAAGTCAATGATAAAGACAAAATAATAGAATCGTAAAATCTTAAATTTTATCATACCACTTATGTTTATTATTAGTTATAGATTTTAGGTTATACTTGTTTATTTAAATATTTGTTTTTAAAAGTCAAAGACACATATTTTTATTTCAAATAGGCAATATAAACATGCTCTTTTCAAAAGTCAGAAGCTAGATGGCTGTTCCAAAATCCTATGGAGAAAAACAGACAAGAAACTCAATGTATTAAACGCGTTTAAATTTTTAGTATAGGTGTTAAACACCTACCTTTTTTGCCGACGGTTCGGTCGAAACGTCGGCAAAAAAGGTAGGCGTTTAACACCTATACTAAAAATTTAAACGCGTTTAATACCTGTGTTTTTCAATGTAATAAAATGCAACGCGAAAGTTTAAAAGTGTATAAGAAACTCAATGGATTTTTTTGACCATTTAATATAAATTTTACAACGATAAGGGGTGTGGGGATGATGCAGGGTAGTAAAATGTGAACCAGTTTATGACAAATATAAACGTTACCGCTAATAGGGCAAATCGACCAGTCCCAGCAGAAAGCACCCGTTCACGAGTATAACGCACACATCAGCCCCGCACAGCTTTACTATTTTGTAGGGAATCGCACGACCCAGCGTGAAAAGCTACCAACTTCGAGACATTTGAGTGTTATTTTATGAAAGGCATCAAAAGCTTTGTGTATATTTACGCAGCCATCGCAAAAACTGCATGATAAATAATAAATAAATAAATATTCATAGACATTTTTACACAACGTCCTCTGGTCCCAAGCTAAGCTTATTATGCTTGTGTTATGGGTACCAGAATACGGATATAATACATAAACTACTTTTCTTTTGTAAATACATACTTATAATACATAGTAAACACCCAGACGCAGTACAAACATTTGTATGACATTAAAAACATCACACAAATGATTGTCCTGACCAGGAATCGAACCCGAGACCTCATGATCAGCAGTCCGTTATATAAACCACTCCACCACGAGGCCCGTCAGGCATGATACACATACATGTAGCAGAGATTTGGTGCCACTACACAAAGACTAAATACTAACCTTTTATGATTAACTCTTACGTACTTTGTACAATGTATTACTGAGTAGACAATAATTTATTCCATAGAAATTCATGAGAGCCTAGTTAGTCGCAAAAACTCGATTAGTGCGGCGCTGCTTGCCAAACGCGATCGCAATTTCTTGCAGAGCAAAAGCTATATAAGACAGACTTAGTTATGGACAAGAAGGTAGGTTAACATAATAATTCTCTAACACTAGCGCAATTCCTTCGTTTCAACAAAATCTCTTTTTCACGGATTTAGGCGCGTGTAAAATTAAAACGTCGAACTAAAATTTAAAAAGGAGAGATTCTATTTGAAACAACATAGGTGTTTTGATCACAAAAATGAGCGCTGTACCAATAGACGTATTGATCACATAGCAAGAGTACCTAGTGAATGTTACGAGACCCACGCGGTCCTAAAACGGGACTACCTTTACATATTACTACCTCAGAAAAACAGCGAGACTCTAATTTATTAATATTTTGCGATTGACTCGCTATGCTTTTACTAAATAAATAAAAAAATGATAACCATAAGCGGGACTTGAAAGTTCAACTCCCGCTTATGGTTATCATTTTTTCCATTATAATTTAGTTTATTTAGTAACAGCGAGACTCGTTATACTATTGATAAATTATTTGACTACTTCAGTTGATATTAACGTCCCACTGTCAGGGACAGGCTGCCACTACAAGGGGGATTTTGATTCTCCATGCCTTGCAGACCAGTCGCGTTGGCATAGGGTTTAGTTTCGAGATTTCCATCTCTTACAGTTGATATAATCTGCTTATCGTAGCTACTACGTGAGCCGGTGTTGACAGGGAGCCGGTCTAATTCCTTGTCATCAGATATGTTGAAGCGTAAGCAATCATATTATAATGGTAAATATAATGTCAAATATATCAAGAAAAATAATATCCATCAGCTGACTCTTACAGCACCCTAAGAAGAGATCAAGACGACGGATTAATAAAATCGGTTTAATTTTCGCGAAGAATAAAGTTGACTACGGAACGTCTTTTTTTTCAAAGAATTTGGAGGTAAAATCTGCCTCAATATATTTGTCCCTTTCAGGGCGGCACTCGGGAATAGAGATAGCAATACCTAAGGCAAACACCTAAATTAGGACTGTAGTCCCTTCTTGATTTTGGTTCAAATTACGGGTATTCTTCAGATTTTTTTTTTAATTAGTATTTTTGCAAAATTTTTGGTTGTTGGTTTACATTGTTTACATGGTTCTGCACATCATAACCCCTTATCCTAATATTAAATTCATTTCTTCATAATTATGGTTTTCTTCATATTATTATCTATGTTTTCTTAGTCTACATACTTACTTCACTTTTACAATCAATAGCAATGTCAGCGATACTTCAGCATTCGTAGTTATTCCCATCCATCCATCAACCTTTCTCCATTCACTGCTGGACACAGGCCTCCCCACAACGAGCAGTCCTGCGCTATATGCATCCAGAGGCTCTCGCCGTCATCATCATCATCAATACACACTCTGCATGGGTTTAATCCCATATATGTTCGAAATTGTATTTTATTGAATATTACTATTTCTTTAATGTTCTCGATTTTTTTATGACTTTTAAAGACAATGAAGGAGTTTTGCAAACAACAAGCGGTACTGTAGTTGTAGGTTTATATAAAGAGCTATGATTAATTGCCTATCGGTAGATCAAAACGCTAGATACTATCTTAGTTCAGTTAGACGGGAGAGCAAAACCAGTTATTCAGCAGACACCTTTCTGGTGTATAATTGCTTTCGTATCCGTTGATTGCTTTCGATCCGTCCGGATGATACAATAATTGCTCCAAAACTGTTCAATATATTCAACGCACACCGAGTGTATGCGCTATTCTCATATAGTTAATGTTGTACTTGAAGTGTAAGCAACTTGGGACCACAGTAGTGGTGTTTGTGTTATGGGTACTAGAATACGGGTATATGATATACTAACCATTGCCCGCGATTTCGTACGTGTGAAATTTTGAATTTTTTTCCCGTTTTTGCAACATTTTTCAATGATGCTTCGCTGGTAGTCACAGCGTGATGTTGTATAGTCTTTCTTGATAAATGTATATATCTACGAGTGAAAGAATTTTTAAGATTAGACCTTCCCAAGATAGCGCGTTTAAACAAACAAACTCCTCAGCTTTATAAAACTACTATAGATTTTTTATTTGATAGCCCACCTAAACCATATGTTAGTCCTCCTCGCCCTTAGCCGGGCCATGGTAGTCACTCAGATATTGATGACCCGGCCAGGAGTGGCGCCCTATAGATACTATTTACTGTCATTTTACCAAGTCCGTTGAACTATCACACGAAGGGTTCCCGTACCGTGATTATCATAATATAGTCATCATACTGACACCAAATAACACCAAATAATGAGAACTCAAATAACGGGATATTTACAGAAGGACAATGATGAGCAATCGTTGTTTTGGCTTCAAATAGCCGAACTGTAAAAATTTCAGCACTGCAGCTATCACAGTTTCAATAATACTGCCTGTAGCAGTAGTCCCAATTTACCTATTTGTATGAAACCCTAAAAATAAAGAGGTGTTTAAAAATAATTTAACAAAAAATTTAGATGTTACAAAATATATTTGCCGATATAAATATGATAGATAATAATAAAACAATATAGTATTGCAATAGATTTGTATCAAAATACATGAATTTATTACAAAAATAAAATATAGTAATATACTTAATCATAACGTATATGAGCAAAGGTCAAAAAGATTAATTTCATTAACAAAACTCAACGAGGTCAATATTCGGACGGATATTATTCTTAAAATAGATATAAATTATAAGCTTTACTTTCGTCTTACATAATAAAATATCGCTCTTATAATATAAAATATACTCTGACCATAGATTTTACCAGATAGCGTGTCTATGGCTACAGCATATACCCGGCTTGGAGCCACATAAATATCTGAGTGTGCGTGCAATATTTATTTATATAAAAACTTTAAGCACAATATTGTACATTAGGCGGGCTTAATACTAAAAGCATTATCTACCAGTCAACCTAGGGTGATGCAGAGATATTTGAAGTAGGTGCATTATGTATCTATGTCGTCTCTGATACAGCCTGCACGTCAAATAAAACGTTATTAGTTTATGAAATAGGATTTAGCCAAGCTAAATTCACGTGTTTACAAGATTGAACACGTATTACTATCTGGTATATTTGTGACTCGGACTAAACACTTAAAAATATCAACTTGCAGAAGAAATCACAATTATAACGTAACTCAATTTCATCCTGTAGCCTAGGACGTAGCTCCCGAAGAGCTATCATTTCCGTACAAAGGCTGCCTTTTTCAATATGTGAAACCTTACATTCAGATTTATAAAACAGTACATGATGACTGCATAAATTGTGGCAATCAAAACGTTCATCAATTCTTTTGTAAATTCAATACATCACTTGATCTATCACACTTTAAAATCACTGGTATACAAGTGTTATTCACCAATGCTCACCAAGTATCTGGACAATATTCAATGAGTTGTGCTACACTGCAAGGATTTTCACAACACTCATCAGCAATTTGACGTTTCGATCTTCTACCAAATGCCAAAGAAGCCCTTTTACCGCGAACATTCGATAAACTATTTGGAGGTGCATCTCTAATTGGTACATATCCCGTACATAGTTGAAAAATTAACGTAGACAATGATCTGCTACACTTTTCTTTCAGCAATGTATCCATTTCAAGAGAATCCACACTGCCGATTGTTATTATTAAAAATACCGAGTATATAACAATATGAAGTTTTGCGCTCCATAAAAACATTTTTAATTGGTCGTATCTTGAGTGTAGTGGATGAGTAACTGGCGCTTCCGTCTGGTATACAATACTGACGATGTCTCTTAACAAATAGATTTGATAACCTGTGTCAACAGTGACACAGACTACATAAGTTCAAAACAACAAGTCAGAAAGCCCTCGGTGTAAACACAAGTATGTAATGATTTGATATTTATAGAATTGATAAGCAGACACTTTTAGCTTTTATGAATTATGAAGTAAACGATTATTTTTGTTTACTGATAAAACTTTATATTGGTACTATGCATTTTTATATGATAAACAAAAAAAAATTTATGTTTAAACTTTTTTTGTACGGTATGAAAAGTTATGAGCCATTTTTAGGATAGGTGCATACTGTCATAAAAATAAAAAATACTTGGACAACATAGATATGTACCCTTACATCTATTTTAAACAAATATTATTTTAGCATCGGAATCAATCCTTCTTAATATTATAAATGTGAAAGTTTGTGAGTATGGATGTTTGGATGTTTGTTACTCTTTCAAGCAGAAATTACTGAATAGATTTTAATGAAACGTTGCAATAATGTAGCTTATACATCAGCATAACATATAGACTACTTTTTATCCCAAAAGAATGCAATGTTCCTGTAGGATAATAAAAAACTGGTCAAGTGCGAGTCGGACTCACGCACGACGGGTTCCGTACCATTATCTATGCAACATAAGGCACGTTATTAATAAATGAGCAAACAACACACACAATACTTAATTAATCACGTTTGTTGTATGAGAGCAAGAAACGGTAAAAAAATCATGTTTGTTGTATGGGAGCCCCCCTTAAATATTTATTTTATTTTATTTTATTTTTAGTATTTGTTGTTATAGCGGCAATAGAAATACATCATCTGTGAAAATTTCAACTCTCTAGCTATCACCGTTCTTGAGATACAGCCTGGTGACAGACGGACGGACGGACGGACGGACGGACAGCGAAGTCTCAGTAATAGGGTCCCGTTTTTACCCTTTGGGTACGGAACCCTAAAAACGAACAGATTTTTCACAACAAACACTGTGGGGCACAGCTAGTATAGCTATACTAATATTATAAAGCTGAAAAGTTTGCTTGTTTGTTTGAACAAGATAATCTCAGGAACCACCGGTCCCATATGAAAGTTTTTTTCAGTATTCGATAGTTCATTTATCAAGGAAGGGTTAAGGCTATATAACATCACGCTTCGACCAATAGGAGCGAAGCATCAGTGAAAAATGTTGCAAAAACGGGGAAAGATTTCAAAATTCCACGCGTACGAAGTCACGGACATCAGCTTGTTATAAATAAAACTAATCAATATCATTTCATATTACGGCCTCTGACCACAAATTAAACTTAACGATTTGTTTGGGATACCAGTTCGTAGATATTCGTAGGTAATTCTTATATATTTGTTTTATGCTTATATGCTTAGAAGACGAAAAAAATGGTTTTTGTACAATATAAAAAATAACTTATAGGTAACAAAAACTAGCTAAACACTAGCTTTTATTTGTATTACATACCGCCAGTACATAGTCATTATTTATTAGAACGAAGATCCTTATCGCGCGATACATGGGGGCTAGACGGAAAAAATTAAGACCAAAAGTTGTAACGACGCGTGTTTCTCTGTCTGTCTCTCTCTCTCTTTCTCTCTCTAATAACATTAATAAAATAAAATATTTTTTTTGTATGAATTGTTGACTTATACCTACTATATAATAATTTATTATATAAATTCGGGTGTCCCTTAACACCTCTCAAGTTTTGCTTTTATTATCATCAATAATTATAATGTTATCATTATTGATGACATAATTATATCGATACTAACAAACAAACATCCAAATCCAAAGTAACAAACATCCATACATACATCCATACTTACAAACTTTCGCCTTTATAATATTAGTAGGATACATAACTGGTATTTTCCCAGTTTTATTTTGATACACGTAATCTCTTCTATTCTCGGTTCCTTGTACGTATTTTTTATTTTTTTTTGGTATTTGTACAAACTATTTACTATTTACTTTTTTTCCTCGAGTATTTTTTTTTTACGAAATGTCGTACGAATTTTCTCGAGCGTTTCCGTAATAATTTTATCTAATGCTAATAACGCTTCTTGATGTAAAGCCTAATATATCTAAGAATACATATTGCCTGTTTAGCGTCAAAATAAAATGAATAAATAAATCTCTCTGGTCCCAAACTAAGCTTACATCCTTGTGTTATGGGTACCAGAATACGGATATAGATACTACATAATACTACTTTTCTTTTCTAAATACATACTCATAATACCTACCTACATAAAAACACCGAGACGCAGTACCAATATTTGTATGAGATTTATAATACCTTCTCCTTCTCCAGCCCATTCACGTCCCACTGTTGGGCACGGACCTCCAACACTTTGGGAGAGATTATGGTCCACTGTGCTGCACTGACCAGGCGTGTTGGCAGAGGGTTTATTTTCGAGTTTTCCGTCTCTCACAGAAGATGTTATCTGTGCCATATTCCTTAACTGACCTATATAGCACCCTTGGGAGGAGATGGGGTGGTGACACTTGTATTCTTAATCCGTCACCACACGGAGAATTTATAATATAAAATCACATAAATGATTGTCCCGTGCGGGAATCGAACTAGCGACCTCTTGATCGGCAGTCCGTTACATAAACCACTCAACCAAGAGGCTCGTCAAAAATAAATCTATACGATGTTTTGCTAAAGCTAATGACAGATGTGCCTATACTTCAAAGGGTGAAAATTGCTGCCTGTTATTAAGGGATCAGGTGGTAGGCGAGTTGATTAAAATTTTTGAATAATTGCTACCGAAAAGATAGATTGTGTAAATGTCTCTACAGTGGAAAGATTACAAAACGAATCTATACTTAATATTAAAAAGCTGAAGAGTTTGTTTAAACGCACTAATCTCATGAACCTCTGGACGGATTTAAAAATTCTTTCAGTGTTGCATAGTCCATTTAGTGAGGAAGGCTATAGGTTATATTATAACATCACGCTGTGATTAAAAAAAGAGAAGCAGTAGTGAAAAAATTTACAAAAACGGGGAACTTTTTCTAAATTCTACGCGTACGAAGTCGCGGGCAACAGCTAGTAGAATTATATCAGGAATACTTCCCTCACTCTCTCCAGGTCATAACGTCCTCCTATTAGGCACGGGGCTCCTCCACTTTGGAAGGGATTATGGTCCACTGTGCCGCGCTGACCAGGCATGTTGGCACAGGGTTTATTTTCGAGTTTTCCGTCTCTCACAGAAGATGCTATCTGTGTGCAATATGCCTTAGCTGAATTTTACTTGGGAGGAGATGGGGTGGTGACACTTGTATTCTTAATCCGTCACCACAAGGAGGTAGGAGTAGGTTGCTCTGGAGCAATACATATTCTACATTGTAACGTTTTATTAGCATTGTAAGTATAACTGAAATTTAATAAAAAATTTTTTTTAATTAAAAGCTCTTCTGAGTTTCTTACGCCGGTTCTTCTTAGCAGATGGCGTCCTGAACCGGTTGTAGGGAAAAAAATGTTTGCATCATTTCATTACTAGCTATAGCCCGCGACTCCGTACGCATAGAAATTCGAAAATTTTAATCGTTTTTAAAATATTTTCTTCGATAAGTTATGTCGGAGTAACATAATAGTGAATGGAATTATTATGGTTTATAATCAGTTTACAAATAGTAGAAACTGTCTTTTAGATGTTCATACATCAATCTGACATTCTCTTTCACACATAAAAGCGTTCCACAGCAGGTCTCCAACCAAATCCCCTATAACCTGCGCCTCTACCACCAAAATAATGATGTTCACACAAAACATCACCTCTCAATCGTTACTTTACACTTTCTTACAAATACACACTTTATAATTATACACTCGCGATTATGACCGGTATAAACTCTTTATCACTACTGTGAGTGAGCAACTAGTCGGGCAGAGATTCGCCCTGTCTAACGTCTCAAACGATACTGATCATTAGCTCTGTGGCTGTCTCGCTTTTATAGTCACAACGAGGTGGGGTAGTAAAAAGGAAGGGGTTAGAACATGTGTTAGGACGTGTCTACAATTTTATTCTTTACGTTAACATTTGTTTATTTTAATTGTCGCTCTGTCATATAAATATGGCCAATTAATATAGTAGGGCGCCCGCATGTACTATCTAACATTGAAATAATTTTTCCAAAATTATCGCGTTCAATTATAAATAAATAAATAAACCAAACTCTTTAGTTTTATAATCTATAATAATATTATAAAGCGGAAGAGTTTGTTTGAACGCGCTAATCTCAGGAACCACTGGGCCAATTTGAAAAATTCTTTCAGTGTTAGACAGGGCATTTATCGAGGAAGACTTTAGGCTACGCTACGACCCGTAGAAGCGAAGCACTTGTGAAAAATGTTGCAAATACGGGGAAAATTTTCTAAATTCCATGCGGACGGAGTCGCGGGTAACAGCTAGTATTAAGTATAGATTTTCAAACAACATTACAAACTAACATTCTATTTTAAAAATCTTATCAAACAATAACTTGTCTATAACTTCAATACTTAAATCATGACTTGACATTCATATACAATCTATTAATTAGGTCGTTGATAAAAGACATGTCTCTGAAGGAAGGACAAATAATTTACTTACTAACACAGATTCAAAATAACAGATAAACATGGTAACTTAGTTGCTAGGTACTTTACTATCTTAGAATAATTTATTTTGTTACTAGGCGCTGATTTTCTATCTAGAAATACAAACCAATAAGGCCAATTCTAATGCGTCAAAAACTAAACCTTTTTTTTTTTCGCAGGGGAATGCATTTACGCATCCCGCTCCTGTCATCTCGGCCATCACTGTCATAACTTAACTAAAATGAAAACAACTAGGGTGTATTTTCATAAATTGTCTATTTCGTTATATTTGTTCGTTTACATATTTATGTTATTTAAAACCTTAAGTCAATAATTAGCTGTAATATATAGTGTTAATAGTTTGAAAGCTCAGTTAACATTATAATTGTGTTATTGAAACTATCAATTTTGATTTTTTTGTTAACTTTAGTTGTATACGTTGCATAGCTTATACAAATACCTATGTATTTGTATAAGCTATCATATTGGTACCAATTCCACGTGCATAACTAAACTTAACTTAAAATATGAAAATTTGTAGTGTCAATATATTTTAAATTATTTGCTATTTCGTCGTACATATTTATGTTAATTAATAAATATCGTTAGTCTAAAAATCTTTAGTCTATAATACACAGCTTTTGTAATTAGAAAGTTTAGTGAATATTGCCAAATTGTGTTATTGACACTCCAAATTTTGTATTTTTTAGATTAGTTTAGTTATACGAATATAGATATAATAGAATATAGAATCAGTACCATTGTATCACAAAGTAATGTTAGATATTTTAATACTTAGTTATAATTGACGTAGCAATCTGTTGCTATTTGTACGGCTTTGATTATCTTGAAACACAATACGCATTGTTAAGTAAATTGTTAAGGGATTTGCTTTATAGTGTCTGGAAATTATTATAATATTATGGAGGTAATCTTCTCCTTTGAAATCTCTCAATATTCTGTTGTTGGTATTATTCTCTACTGTATAACTATTAAATTAATACAAGCTCATTATCTTGTAGCTAATGCATTATCTGTTCTGCTTTCTACACTTTCCAATAGTTGACTGGCAGAACAAGCCTTTGGAATTACGGCCGCCATTGTACTGTGTTATTTGTGCATAAAGTTTATAAATAAATAAATAATACCCGTGGTTTCACCTACGTTTATAGTTACCGAGTCCTCAATCTCTCAACTCAATCTACGAAAGAGAGCCGCGTTGTGTAGTTTTGAAGTTTTAAGCTTATTTCAGGACATACATACAAAAATAACGACTTTGTTTTATATAAAGTAAGTATTTAGCATCAAATTATAATTATGTCAATTAATCAATCAATCAATCAAATCATTTATTTACTTGAAACATGGTCACAATCGGTTACAATATATCGGTGTTTAGTTCAAAATGCGCATCATGTTTCGCCGTCAAAACAGCATGCAAATATAAGATAACTGATAGCTACATAATCATTTAATATATTTTATAGTCAATATAAATGCATAAACAGTTCATTAACATAGTTGTTCTCAAATAGAAGCTAGTTTTGCGTATTTATTAGTCAAAGATTAAAAAATCGTATTTTAAAAGCTAAAGTTTTCACATAAATATTGGACAAAACGAGCAAATTTCTGACTAATATGGAGTTATAATGCCCTTAGGAGTATCCGTTGTAAACAAATGCTGTAATACCATTATTTATGTCGCTTTTATCTTTTAATATAATTTAGTCTTTAGGTACTATGTTTTTTTTATTTCACTAGCTAATGCCCGCGGTTTCACCCGCGTGTATATTAATTGAGCTTCCGTCACTCAATGTACACCAAACCTTATCAAATAATACAAAAAAAACTAAAATACGCTGTTATCTGAACGTTTAGGATATTATGTTGTCGATTCAAAATCTTCAAATTAATCTTCAAAAAAATTATATAATATACCTAAAGAAAGTTTAAAAGCTAAAAAATGTGTTTATTTGTTTAATTGCGCTAACCTCGGCAACTACCGGTTCTAATTGACAAGTACTTTTTGTGTTGGGTAGTCTATTATTGAGGAATGCTTTAGGCTATGTAAGATAACACTGCGGTCAATATAAGCGAGAGCGTCTATGAAAAATGACGCAAAAAAGGAAACAAAAAATTCTAAACATCATCCGTAGAAAGTCGCGGACAACAGCAGCAACATAGGAGAAAAATAAATGATTATAGAATAGGCTTCATAAGTAACTCAAAATAAAAAGTTCGCTATTCATCAGGACTCTTAGCTCCCTGGGAAGAAAAACGAGTGTTGACACTTTGTATTCTTAATCCGTCACCACACGAAAATAAGAAGGAAACCCTAATCCTCCCCAAATATATTGAGGGTTTAATACACTACTAGACATGTCCTTTAATTCGGATGTTCGTGTTTGTTTCGGTTTCCCACTGAGGATTCAGTTGTACGAGTATGTGAACTTTTTACAGGAGTTTTATACTTTTTTGTTACGTGATCACTCGCTGTATTGAAACTTGTGTGAGAGTCTAAAAAGAGAATTATCGTTATTCTCAGACTTGACTTTATTGTGGTTTGTTTTTAAGAAGTCACAGAGAATTTAATATTTCTTTTTTTCCTTTCTTCGCGGGGAGAGAATTCAAGGTTACTTTTCGCAAAGAAATATATGAGAATATTATACTATTTCCGTTTCTTTATTTTCTGTATGGCAATATAATTTAGCCATTTATTTTTTGTTTGCCCCATCCCTATCGGTTTCTCCGACTCTGGGATAACGTTGTACGTATGAAATGAAAGGGTCCGGAATTTTATAAAATGATGCATATTGTGGATGCATACATAGTGCAATCGTCGCTTATTCAAGAACACAGTAGCTGTAGTTGAGAATGGAATGGAAATCGTATAAAAATCGTATAATATTTTGAATTTTAACTTCGATAAACGCTTTTATTAGCTTTATTCGTATGTACCTTTTACTTCATGTACTTTTTATCCACTTTCATTACTCGGATTAATCTGAAATTTATAAAGTCGAGGACCCACGATATAGCAAAATCAAAAACAACTCAGAGAACATTTTATTTCTTATTTATTGTTTGTGATGTAAATTATTGGAGAGTAAAATATATCAATAATATCAAAAGAAAGTTTTCACTTTGCAACCCGTCTTAGAACCCACGTATGTAGTCATTGTTCAAACATTTTAATCAACCCGCATGCCATTCTCTTTTCATAACATGCGGCAATTTCTTACCCTTCCGCATAAAGCTTTCATATATCTATCTAAGTATTGTATAGCGTTTATCTTAAGGTGCAATGTCGCCGCGAATATATCGCCGCTCTATATCAAGCTCGAAGACACCAGTGACATTCGCTACATTGCTTTCTGGCAGGGCTGCCATTATCCGTGTTGTGATGGATTAAAAATACAAGTGTCACCACTCCATTTTTTCTCAAGGGTACTGTAAAAGCCAGCCTACGGTATATAAGAAAATTACGCTTGGTTAGCGCATCATAGAAAACTAAATACCCTCCAAAAAGTAAAGAAGTCCCGTTCTCAACAGTGCGAAATTGTTGAGCTGAGACGAGACGAGGGCTGCTATCCGTCTGTCTTTTTCCTGGATTTCTTCTAGTTGTTTGTCCGGAGGCTGACCGGTAGGGTTTTGCAAGAACAGTCCAAGGGATATCCATGCACTATTGTTGCCAGGGAAGGCAAAAAAATATTACGTTTTTTTTAGAGATGCACAGGGAAATGCCTATTTATTTCGGTGATGGCAACCCTATTCTCAGGTGAAATTCTGTATACATTACCGAGCTATTGTTTTAGTAATGCTCGGTGTTACGAGTATATCATGTCAGACTATAGATTAAAGGTGCCGAATAGTTTAGTACTTGTAGTATTTAATTTAATGTAGAAAATTATTTGTGACATGAGTAGTGAGGGATCTTGGCATTTCGGCATGAGGCAATCGCGCATTCGTAATCGGATGTATGAGTGCAAATTAAGCAAAAGAAGTATGTTTAGAAGTAGCAGATAGGGCTCTTAAGGATCTACCGAGGTACCTAGTACCCCATGGGGAAAAAGACATGATTTTATGATGTTAATGATGATAAATACGAGTAGTGAGGGTTGGTAAATGGTAAGTCTCTAAGTATTGACATGTTTAATGTTTTGATAAGCTTAGCTTAGCTTTTTTTATTTAGTGAACACTCATATTAACATAAGTTCTGTTGCTAATGGTGGCCTGCCGATGTACGCGACGCGTGAATTATCAAATTAGCGTCAATTTTCACTTTCCAAATGTGGGTTGCGCAACCCGACGAAACTCAGCCGCGCCGTGAGCGGTTTTTTTTTCTCCACTGCCGTGCCCTGCCGGGCCATGATGGTGTCTTGAGCTTTACCATGACCCGCTGAGGGGTGGCCCTGCTAATCGGGGCCCGACCCGATGGGGGGAGTATTAGGTCCAACTCTACGGGGCGCCTTGAGCGGTGGCAATTCTGTATGTCCACTTTTACGTTTAGCTACGCCCAGAAAGCAGTGACAATATCGGTCGCGCTGCGTGGCAGAATAAAAGAATGGGACGGAATTTTCAATACAAAATCAGAGACGGTCGCGGGACCCCGTCACAGAACATTCGGGCCACGAAGTAAGTTAAGTAGAGTTAAGTATCAAATATTTTTTATAGAGATAACAGCAAAATACTGGAGATATTTTATTTCCTCACAGCTACAACACCCTGGGGTATATTATATCATTGAGTTTTCCATCACTAGGGATTTTGTAAGTGCCCTTTCTATTTTTTTATATAAACGCCTTGCTCCATTTCTTCTAGCAGTCCTTGAAATAGAATAATACATTGAGTCAAATCTGTCACTTACAATTCTTACAAATATAGTTATTTAATAACAAAAATAAAATTCCTTATAAATAATAAGTGCGTATAATAAAAGAGTTCTTAAATACAACCTAAGACTATGCTTGATACATAGTGTACTTATATCGACACCTGACCAGAGCGTGAGATTAGGTCAAAATGAAGCCTTTGTGTAGGAACGGAAGAACTTCTTTTGTATCGGCTATTTCAGGTAAATATAGAAAATTAAAAAAACTTAAAGTATTTACGAATAATTATATAAATTATACTAATCAACACATCTAATATATAAAATTCACGTGTCACAGTGTTAGTTACCGTACTCCTCCGAAATGGCTTGACCGATTCTTCTCAAATTTTGCATACATATTCAGTAGGTCTGAGAATCGGCCAACATCTATTTTTCAAACTTTTTTTTTTAATATGGCAAAACAACGTTTGCCGGGTCAGCTAGTAATATTATAAAACTAAAGAGTTTTGTTTGAACGCTCTAATCTCAGGAACTATGTATATGTGTTTGGACTTGATTTGTACAATTATTTTTGTGTTGGATAGTCCAATCATCGAGGAAGGCTATAGGCTTTAAAACATCACACTGCGATCAATAAGACCAAAGCACTAATGATAAATGTTTATCTAAATTCCACGAGAGAAACAAATAATTAATACTATTATTATTATCTCATTTTTCTCTGATTATGCTTAATTATGCATATTAAGTCAAGATGTTACATCTTGATTTAATATGTTACACCTTTGAATCAGGGATGTTGCGGATGCTGATTTCACATCCGCGGATTCGAATGCGGATGCGGAGTTTTGAAGTCTCACATCCGCGGATGTGGATGCGGATGTTTAAGATATTATGTAAATAAAGTCAATTTATGAAGAACCAGCTGTTGCCCGCGACTTCGTACGCGTGAAATTTAGAAATTAAACCTGAACTAACATAAGTTTACTATACCACTCGATAGATTGCGTTGTACAAATTTTTTAAATCGCACTATGATTTTCACATGATGACACACATTAAGGGCCTACATCAATATTATCGTATATCATCGCCGACACGTAGATATTAACACAGCCAGTAGGCACAGAAAATGAAGAATTAGGGATACTTTTCCTATTTACTCAAAATCTACTAAATATATTTTAATTCTGATTTACGTGTTTCTATATATAATAGTTACTTATGTTTTTAAAGTTATTTCATTAGTTAATACGCGATAATAGACCGACAAATGAAAAAAATAAAAAATTAGAGAGGTTGTTTCGCTAAGATTTTCTATCGAGAAAACTTTTTTCAATCGTGTTTCTGAGTTTATGCGATCCTAGATCATATATTGAAAAAACATATACTTAAAAATTAGAGCTCTAGCCATTCAATCTAAAGAAACAATGAAAACTTCGTACGTAGAATAAAAATTGGTCAAGTGCGAGTCGGACTCGCGCACGAAGGGTTCCGTACCATTATCTATGCAACAAAAGGCAACGTTATTAGTATCGAGCAAGAAACGGTAAAAAATCATGTTTGTTGTATGGGAGCCCCCCTTAAATATTTATTTTATTTTATTTTTCGTATGTGTTGTTATAGCGGCAATAGAAATACATCATCTGTGAAAATTTCAACTGTCTAGCTATCACCGTTCTTGAGATACTGCGTACGGAACCCTAAAAATCATGTTTGTTGTATGGGAGCCCCCCTTAAATATTTATTTTATTTTATTTTTAGTATTTGTTGTTATAGCGGCAATAGAAATACATCATCTGTGAAAATTTCAACTGTCTAGCTATCACCGTTCTTGAGATACTGGGTACGGAACCCTAAAAATCATGTTTGTTGTATGGGAGCCCCCCTTAAATATTTATTTTATTTTATTTTTAGTATTTGTTGTTATAGCGGCAATAGAAATACATCATCTGTGAAAATTTCAACTCTCTAGCTATCACCGTTCTTGAGATACAGCCTGGTGACAGACGGACGGACGGACGGACGGACAGCGAAGTCTCAGTAATAGGGTCCCGTTTTTACCCTTTGGGTACGGAACCCTAAAAATGCACGAAGCTATTTTGGTATCGTCTTAACACTTAAGCTCGTCCAAATTTTTATTACATCATCAGTTGAATTTCACAATTATAACTTAGTAAGGATTGAAACAATGATAACTTATTTATTAAAATTCATATTGAAATGAAATCTTACAATCTAAAGGAAAGGTAACGATCACGTGTCGTTATTTTTAAGGGGCGCATTACTCAATGATGTCAAACCCATGTCATTAACAGCTAATAATTCATAACTTATACCGATACAAGTGTGAGAGTAAAATGTTAGGCAAAAACAAAATGTTAAAATGTCCACCATTAATTGATCCTTAAGTGGTATATCTACATAAATTACGGTAATAATGTTACAAATGTATTGTAGTTTTAAAAAAATAGAGATCGATACGTATTTAAGCTATGGCAATTTGTAAACAAGGTACACAACTACACACAATGATCACTGCATCACAACAACATTTAAAATAACTGTTTATACGATAAGTAGCCCACAACGCAAACAAACACGTAATGAATTACAAGAAACAAATGATGATGAAACTTGTCGAATCTTGTCACCAATTTCTTTGCTCCCATTAGTCATTGTCACGTGCGACCAGCACGCGCCAATCGCCCCACATGAAAATCCGCAACCAATTAGTGCGGATGCGAATGCAGATGCGGATGTCGAAATCTATGCGGAAGTTCCGCATTTGCGGATGCGGATGCCAATAATCGCAACATCCCTGCTTTGAATAAACAAAGTGTATCATAAAAATCTGACATTAAATGACTAGATTAATCAGAAAAAATAGCGAAAATATTCCACTGAACAATATCATAATATAGCTATAAAATTTAATCATTAATAATTACTATGGAACAACAATATGTCTGAGTTTTAAAGTATAACTGACGGGAGTTGTTACAGACGCTGTATTGTTTGTCTGACAGATCGGTGGGGAGCCGAGGTAACACACACAAACACTATGAATTTCATTGGTCACTACGCACGTGCCGCCCAAAACCACCTTACGCACACTGAAAACACACAGTGTCGGTACATAATGACTATGAGCATCGCTCTTATATGATTTTCAGCTGTGCCACCTGACAATGCCAACTCCCATTGGATTAATGCTCTTAGATCTTAGTAAATGAATTATTTGTTTTGACGTTATAACTCTTAGGCGTGCAAGATATTGACTTATATACACCTCGCAATACGCCCTACTTATACCAATAAACAAACTCATCGTATTTACCACTTATCATCACGTAATCTGTTTACTATAAGTACCAACATTGACAAAGAAAAAAAGTTGGTCAAGTGTAAAATAGATATGCACTCCTAAGTGTACAGTAGCTTGGGAATAAAGGACGTTATAATGTGTGTGTACCAGTGGATACCAATGGTATCAATGGATACCAGAATACGGATATACTACAAATACTTTTTTTTTGTAAATACATACTTATAATAAATAGAAAACACCCAGACGCCGTACAAATATTTAAGTAGCAACTACAAATATCACACAAATATTATCCTGTGCGTGGATAGAACTCACAATCTCGTGAACGCCAGTCCGTTACATGAACTACAACACCACGAGGTTCGTCCATAACAAAATTACGTTAGTTTATAATAAAATTTTATACCACAAAATTTGTTATAGTTCCATCAACCTTTTTCTATCCCATGCTGAACTTACACCGCTCCTATGTATGGGCCCACGTCACATGAATCCAGCTGCCTCCTGCGATGAAAATATCGTCGCTCCACCTTATTGGGGAGTGCCCACTCTGCGTCGCTTGGAATTCCTCTCGCCAACAGTCCATAAAAATATTAATTTTGAATTTAGTTTACTTTAATTTAGATTCATTGAGTTAAATGTACCACGAAAATGAATACCGACGCAAAGACGATGTATTTTATTTTCCTCATATATTCACAGAATATAATAAAAGGACTATTTATAGAAAATATAAATAAATTGAATACCAGAATTAAAAGAATTTGAGTAGGAGGTTTAAGTATTGTCCATGAAATCAAAGTAGGTACTTGAGTAGGTGTTAGCCAATATTACATGATGGATGGAAATACTTGAAAGATTCAAACGTTAATACAGAAAAAAGCATATTCAAATTTTGTTTTTGAAATTACCTATCGTATTCTTTGTCTTTAAGCCTTTAAATAATTGATATTAATATAGACATATCTAGGTCATACATATTTATCAAATCACCCTTTGATTTGATTTGCGTGCGGTGTGGTCGTCCGATAAAACGCTTAGTAAAGGATAAAAGGGGATTTATGGTATGGATAACTCCAGCAAAAAGGGCTCTAATAAATCTTCACCCTAACTTAATAAAGTCTCCGTTGACGGCTTTATCCTAAGCTGTGATCTCTAACATACTTTTTTTGAATAAAAGAGTGTCATTACTGTTTTCATCATACGTCTCTGCATTCACTTATTTCAACCCACAGATTTGCCAAGTAACTTTAGCCTCCTCCGTGTGGTGACGGATTAAGAATACAAGTATCACTACCCCATCTCCTCCCAGGGGTGCTGTAAAAGTCAGCTATGGGATATTGCTTACAGATAATATCCTCTGTGAGAGACGGAAAATTCGAAAATAAACCCTGTGCCAACACACCTGGTCAGTGCGGCACAGTAGACCATAATCCTTCCAAAGTGGAGGAGGCCCGTGCCCAACAGTGGGACGTAAATGGGCTGGAGAAGAGGAGGAACTTTAGCCTGGCTAAATCGTTCTTCATAGAACAATGACGTTTCATATGAGGCATAGCCTGTATCAAACCGACATTTTCACGCACACATAGACGTGTAAGTAGCTTCAAACAGTTCAAACCGGCTGAGTTATGTAGCCATAGACACTACATCTGGTATATCTTTGTTTAAACCGTTAAATGACGCTCTCTCTTTGATATCAGTCGATTTAGGCAGTTTCATGTAAGGGGATTTAAGCTCATTATTATTAACTACCCGTTTCTTTCAATACCTTTGAATCTATCGAAACATTAAGCTTTTTAGATTTTTTACAAGAACAAATTGCAATACGATCAGTATCGGGATATTCTTTTAGTGTTGCATCTCTGTATGAATCGATATTCCAATATCGCCACAAAGTGAAACATAGAAATGTTATATAAAACTCGAGAAGTTTTGCTTTGACTATTCAGATGGAAATTTAAAGAGTGTGTTTTATTGGATGATTTACATAAAAATATTACGCAAATGGTCTACAAACGAACGAAAAATCGAAGATCAAGAGATTGAACAATTTATCGTATGATAATTTGGTGCGCGCTAAACAACGCACCTTCGACGTTCGATTCGATTTGCAGCGATTTGTCATACATTTGCTCAAAAAAGACTACGCAAATTGAACTGCATAGTTTTGTTGGCCGACTTTTCGTTCGATAAATCGTAACGTGTTTAGGGGCATTAAGCTGCTATTTATATCGAAAGCCGTAAAATGGAACAGGAAGTTGTTATCTAGTAGATATAATCATTTTTATAATATTCTCTTACACTTGCGCAGCTCATTTGTTTAATTAAAACTACTTTTTATGAATTTAGACGCGTACTCGTATATTTGTTTTAAATTTTAGATCGGCGTTTCGGAGATTCTGTAGTCACCATTGTCACGGGTAGGACCGGCTTTACTTAATCATTTTTATCTTTAGGGCTAGAAAAATCAATACCTTTATTAAAATCAACATTCGATTTGCTAATAGGTACCTGCGTTTACAGTCTCAAAGACGATATGCTGTAGAATAACTTAGCTTTACAGTCGGCAATTTTGAATACCAAATGTGGTAAAGCTTAGGTACGTTTGCACCAATTAGTACATTCCGCTTTGAAGGTGTTCTATTTGTAAAACAATATACAGATTCGTATGTGGCGCCTGGGTATTGAGTTATCATTATTAATTAGAATAATTAATGATGTTATTCAAAATCTTATACCTACGTTTAGGTAACTTCATCTCTTTCGAAAGCTTTTAAAGTACAGAAATTTAAATAAAACTGCACTATACGGATTTAGCCGCGTATTTTCGTTTTAAATTTTAGCCCGACTCTCCGATTGCAAAGTCTCAAAAACAACCATGACCACGACGGACCATGGGCACGGGTGGGACTGAGCTGTAAAGTATACTCTACGATCCGTTGCAGTACAGATATTTATTAATTTTTGGAATTGACTCGCTTTTACTTAATCAAATTATAATAAAAAAAAACATTACCATGAGCGAGACTTGAACACACGATCTGGGAAAACCGTTCCGTTTCTCTGTCCACTGAGCTATCTCGGTTACCAAATCTTTCACTACAACGTTATTAAGCTAGGTATTAAAGGTAACTAATTATAGGTTATATTGAATGGCCAATGTATCTTGCTAACTTTAAGAAAAAGGCGAAATTAGATTAATCAAAGTAGAATTGTAACGCGATATAAAAATATTTCCTCAAGGCGTAATATTTCAGCCAATCTTGAAGGAAATCTCTAGCTCCTATAAGAATAACTTCGACATCTTTTGTCCTTAGATCTAATAATGTTTCCATTAATCCGTAAAAGATTAGTTTTATTCATAGTAAAGGCTATACGGACAATGTTATATTCTTTGCTAAATTATTTTATCTTTTTTTATTATATTTGTTTCATACATAAGTCAAGAGAAAGTAAAGTTTCATACTATCTAGGTCTCCGTAGAATAAAAGAAATAAAGATAATGGCTTAAGAATCGGTTGGTTGCGTGTCAGCATCACATTATATTCTGAAAGTATTTCTTTTACTTATGTTTAGGTTAAAATATAAAAGATTCTTTCATGTTCCGTTTTTATATTTATAGAAAAGAAGAAACTATAATTTTTGCTTTTTAATAAAAACACCAAGGGTTATTTAGTCTAGTATGCTGCACTGAGTAGACGTGTTAGCATAGGGTTTGATTTTCAGCTTTCCATCTCTCGTAGTTTTTTCATCTACTTAAATTATGTCTTAGTTGGCTCCAAATACATATATATACATCCCTTAGCAACTCATAAGAAATGAGCACACTAGGAAGGATCTTCTTAATCTGTTATCGGACAGATATAAAAATCTGATTCTATTGACATCAATTTGAAAATTGAACTAAGGAAAATGTTAATATTATATTGTTTCGTTTCTATAAATACCACTATTGTAATTGAATATTGAGAAATAATCAAGGATAGTGAACATAAATTACAAAGCTATCACAAATAACTTATTCTTAAATGATATTGATTCGATTCGATTCAGTCGAGACTTGGGCGGTGCTGCAGTCCCTCCAGCGGTGCCAAATTGACTACCGGTACATCGAAGCGTTGAAGTGTTTATATAGAAACGCCACGATGTCAGTCCGAATCCAGGATGGGAGCACAAGACACAATTCCACTGCAGAAAGGTGTCAGACAGTGGGATGTAATTTCCCCTAAACTGTTCACCGCTGCATTGGAGGACGTCTTCAAGCTCCTTGATTGGGCCGGACTCGGCTCAACATCAGCGGCGAATACATCACTCACCTTCGATTTGCAGACGATATCGTGGTCATGGCAGAATCCCTGGAGGACCTTGGCACAATGCTCAATTACCTCAGCAGTGTTTCCCAACGGGTCGGTTTAAGGATGAACATGGATAAAACCAAGGTTATGTTCAATGTCCATGTCACTCCGACACCAGTATCTGTTGGGAATGCGATTCTCGAAGTTGTCGACCAATACGTCTATCTAGGACAAACAGTCCAGTTAGGCAAATCCAACTTCGAGAAAGAGGTCAACCGACGAATCCAACTCGGCTGGGCAGCGTTCGGGAAGCTTAGGCATATCTTCTCGTCCAACATTCCGCAGTGCCAGAAGACGAAGGTCTATGACCAGTGTGTGTTACCAGCGATGACATACGGAACAGAGACGTGGTCCTTAAATGTTGCCCTCGTAAATAAGCTCAAGGTTGCACAGCGTGCTATGGAGAGGGCTATGCTCGGTATTTCCCTACGGGATAAAATCCGAAACACGGAGATCCGTAGGAGAACTGGCGTGTCCGACATAGCCCGAAAGGTTAGCACGCTGAAGTGGCAATGGGCAGGCCCCATCGCTCGTAGGACTGATGACCGTTGGGGAAGGAAGGTCCTAGAGTGGCGACCACGTACCGGACGACGCAGCGTTGGGCGGCCCCCGACAAGGAGGAGCGATGATATCGTCAAGGTCGCGGGGAGACATTGGATGCGGGTGGCACAGGACCGCGCGTTGTGGCGTTCGATGGGGGAGGCCTATGTCCAACAGTGGACGGAGAGAGGCTGAAGAAGAAGAAGAAGAAGTGATATTAGCTGTGTGGTGACGGGATAAGAATACAGAGTCACCACCCCATCGCCGCCCCAGGGTTGTGTAAAAGCCAGCTAAGGAATAATGTACAACGATAACATCCTCTGTGCGTGATGGAAAATTCGAAAATAAATCCTTTGCCACCACGCTTGGTCAGCGCGGTGGAGGAGGACGTCTAACACGTTAACGGGCAGCAGAAGAGAGAGCGAGAGAAAGTGATATGAATCTATAAGAGAAAATAAATTACCAAATATAAATTACATAACCAATCTCGTTACATTGTGCTCTTTAGTATCTCGAAACACAATACGGTATTGTTCAGTAGACTAATAAGTGATAACAACATGTTTCGTATTATGTAAGGAATAATAGGTAAGCTACCTATTAATTAATAGATAGAGAAGTAGCTAGTTGTTGCCCGCGACTTCGTATGGATTTTAGAAAATGTTCCCCTATTTAGCAACATTTTTCTCTAATGCTTCGTTATTATTAGTCGCAGCGTGATGTTATATAGCCTATAGCCTTCCTCGATAAATAGACTGTCCAAAAAATAAAGAATTGTTCAATTCAAGCAAGTAGTTCTTGAGATAAGCGCTTTCAAACAAACTCTTCAGCTTAATAATATTGTATAGAGTACAGATGTGTGCTGATAAATATTAATAAACAAGCGTTTATTTAACTTGCATTGTATAAGTATATATTAAGTTTGAGTAAAATCTTGTAAGTCAATTATATATCTTACAGATAACATCCTCTGTGAGAGACGGAAAACTCGAAAATAAACCCTTTGCCAACACGCCTGTAGTGGTATTCAGTAAAAAAAGGGAAGTGAATTTTCGGTGAATCTTGATCACGTGACAGCGCTCCTCCAATTAAAATAGAGGAGCGCTGTCACTGATCAATTTAAACGATTCAAACGTAACAAATCAACGTTTATGTATATAAGTTGGTATAAGTGCAGTTATATTTATAAAATAAAGTTCACACATAAATATCTAAGCCAAAACAAGTGAATGTCGCCTAATGTGGAGTTATAGCACCCCTAGGAGTACCCGTTGTAAAACAAGAACTGTGAAACAACAGTATTTATGTCACAGTTTTTGTAACTAATGCTTTGTATACCTTTCTATATGTATCATGTTTTATTTTAACACGCTTTTGTAAGTTCAGTATGTATCTATCAATGTATTAATCTATGTAACGGAATCTTTCAAAGTGATTTTCACCCACTTGCAATAGTCGGATTGATATGAAATTTTGCACATATATCAAGGACCGATGACAATGCAATAATTTAAAAAAATATTCAGGATTTTCAAGAGTGTTTTTTAGTTTTTGAACTAAGTAGATAATTCTACCAAAAAAAATATGATAAGAAAAGTTTTAGTAGATAAAGTTTAGATAAATATTCACAATTGTATTAAGACATGTGGCATGTGCTCTTGTGGTTCATGTATGTAAGGTTTATATAACGGACTACCGTTAACGAGGTCGCGGGCTGGATTCCCATACGGGACAATCATTTGTGTGATATTTATGATTGCCATTTAATTCTCTGAGTAAGAATGAATAATAAAATATCCGAGCGAAATGCTATTCTACTTGCGAGATTGCGATTGCGACGAATTGAGAATTTTCCTCATGTTTCGTCGGATAAAAGACAAATAGATATAGGAACATAATCCCCTCCAAATATATAGAAACTATAACAGATAATACAAGTCCTTTAATTCTAAAGTTCGTGTTTGTTTCGGTTTCACGCAGGGGATTGAGTATACGAGCGAGTTAACTTCTTTGCGACGTGATCACTCGCTGCGGTGAAACTTATATGAGGGTCGGAAAAGAGAGTTATCGTTGTTCGCGAAAACTTAACTTTGAAAGGCTTTGTTTTTAAGATTATCACAAAGAGCAAACCAGATTACACGGATAAATGGATGCGTCTATTTTTTGCATTCGTATTCATCGAATTAAAAATAAAAATACACAATGTAATAATCTAAATGACGGTACGTCGGGCTGTATTTCTGGAACGGTGTTAGCTAGAGAGCTGACACAATATAACGGTCTTATTCATAATCACTTATCAGAGGTTTAAAAGTTCGCTAAAATTGTCAAAAATTGTTCTTCATAATAGTCTTTTTACGCTAAAACGTTTATTATCTCTCCAATAAAATCTCCGTTTAAAACTCCGATAAGTCATTAAGAATAAGACCATAAGTATGTCAGTTAATGCTACAACAACAAATACTCCTCATGGTCATTCTTCTGCCCATATCCCGTTATTTCGGGTTATTTGGGGTCAGTATGACGAATATGAATATAGTATGGAACCCGTGTGCGATACCAAATCGTACTAGACGGGATTTTTAATTATTTAATGTACAAAAACAAATCTCTGTTAACGATAAACTCTATAATGCCTATGGGGTTTTTACACGCCATTATCACTTATAATGAGTAATGTAACAGAGCAAATACATCTTAATTTTTTAAATTTTACGTATACTATTTGAAATATGTTGACAAGACGATAAGATATTGTTATTTCGCTGTAGATGTTTTTATATGTATTTCACAGTCTCTAGACTTTAATATTATTGGTATCAATATAGCACGAAGCATCCCGTATGTCATTTCATTGGCTCCAGGCACAAGAAATTGCATGAAATACGTCTGCAATATGGTCCAATGAAAGTAGAGCTGCCTTCATTCCTTCTACCCTTGAATTGCATATAACTTTAGGGTATGTCAAGCGAGTGTGGTGGTCCAAGTATTAATGGTTATACCATGTATTCGTGTGAGCTTCCTGTACTCCCTCAGGGCATATTGGACGCAATCTCTGATACCTGACGTTGATGGGAATTTCATTATAATCCAGCTTTGTGACGAGTATTGTAAATTGGTATGTGACAGGAAATAACTAAAATAGTTCTAGTGTTAGTTGCAAGTCTTTTTTAAGAAATTTAGAATTTTAAAACACATTTAACAATTTCTCGCTTCTATTCTGATATTTAATTTTATCGTCCTGCCACAAACAAAGGTAGGTATTATTTTTGCCTCAAAATACAAATCTATTTTGTTTAAAAGCATTAAAAAAATACTAAGCCAACAAAATTATTAAAAAAATACTACGAAATGAATATTTAATAGAATCCAACGTTCACCGAAATACTAAACCACATGTTTCAGCGGAAAACTGCAATATCCGAGTAAAAGGTCGATATTGCATTTAAATACTACATACACAGGTAACTGGTGATATCGTAAATAGGATATGCAATACATTTTTTGCATCGAATTGAATTGATCCTTTTATAATTTGCCATCCCTGAAATAGGTACAGAAATAAAATATCAACTATCAACAACATTTTACTGTTATTTTACAGACACTAATCTTCCTAGTTTAAAAAGCATTATTCTGTTAAAATAATAAATTAATGACACTAGTATGCAATAAATATTTGAATTTGAAATAGAATTTGAAAATTGAAAATAATTATTGACAAATATTCATTTGGATATACATAATTATAGATATTATATTAAAATTGCTGTACTATTGTGACTGCCATACGGATTTTGGAAGAACATGATGGCAATGCAACCGATCGATTATATGGGCGTTGTCCAGCAAACCACTTTTATTTTCGATGTATTGTGATAAATACTTCTTAATGTGTATATGTAACCAGATGTATAAATATAGCTACATATAAAGCTAAGAAGTATGTTTTAGCAGATAGCATCAGCAGCAGAGGCACTGTATTGTTTTTACCGATACGAATAACACATGTGATGTTATGTATTTTAATATCCACTCTTTATTATCTACTAGAAAAAGTGATTTACTATAAAGTTAAATTTTGTTACATAATTCATGATATACTTACATAACTTTAATGGAAACCTTAACAATAGACTTAAAAGATTTCTTTAGATGCTAACACTTTCAATTCAGTTAGTTAACTAAGAGAACAGGTCCATCGCAGACTGGGTGAAAACTTCGCACTTTCGACTTTCCTTTTAGTTCCTAATGACTCAAGTTTAGGTTTTTTTTTGTCACAGCTGTTTTACAATGATTTACGGACACTTGAAATTTGATGTTAAAAAAAGAAAGTGAGTTAAGTGCGTAAAAGATTATTTCTTTATAAAGACGATAAATACACCAGATAGCCTCATAAATTCATTTTCGTGTTAAATTATAGTTCTAAATAAAAGACAAACTAAAGTAATTAATGTTTATGTCGGTTTTTAATTTTTACTCCGTATTTAGGTATTTTGGTTTCAGTTCTCCGTGTGGTGATGGATTAAGAAAACAAGTGTCACCACCCCATCTTCACCCAAGAGTGCTGTTAAAGTCAGCTAAGGGATACAGATAACATCCTTTGTGAGAAACGGAAAACTAAAATAAACCCTGTGCCAATACGCCTGGTCAGCGCGGCGCAGTTGGCCATAATCCCACCCAAAGTGGAGGAGGCCCGTGCCCAACAGTGGGACGTAAATGAGCTGGAGAGGAGGAGAGAAGATAATATTTTAGTTAATATTTATCCTGAAGGTTCGAAAAATTAAGAAATGCATCAATAAGTTTGTCATTGTAGGACAGTGAGTTCAATTTTATTTAATACAGTTTTACAAAGTTAGTCTTTGACAAATGACTGCATTTCACCAGATGTTGAGTAGAAGTGCAATCAAAATGCGAGGATGGCTGATGCAGTAACATTATTCTAACACGCATAATAATGTTTTTAATGCAACATGCAAGCAAATGCATTTTTCTAAAAAAAAGACGTGAAGCACTCGGGGACTGCCGCGGTAAAGGTATTGCATAGCATTTTTATCAACTTATGCATTTATAATTATTTGTTTATTTTATTTATGCAAGAATCTAAATACCATAAACTAAAATAAGATTAATAATCCTTATTTACTGATGCTTGATTGATGTCAATAAAATAAAATAAACATTATTTTACATTATTAAAATCTAAAATACGCTGTTATCTGAACATTTAGGATATATGTTGTCGATTCAAAATCCTTATTTTAATACGCTGTTTAATTTGAGGAAGGTGCTTACCCTTGGTATCAACAGGATGAAATAAATTGCGGGGCGAAGAGGGGATTACGCATGCACAGGAGCGCCGATAATGTAAGGGTTTTTTTCATTACGCTATTTTCGTTACGGTATTTCTGGATTCGGTCTCCACGCTCAAGGCCCGCGATAGAAGTTATGCAATAGCTTAATAATTTCTATGTACTTATAAAGAAATATACCTATATATATATTTTTTTATTTCTCCAAATGCCTTAAGGAATAGGTACTGCAACAAAACCGTTGACATATTGTCGACAGCGATTGGGTCAACGACTTTATTATGTATGGCAGTTTGACTTTAGAAGCTTACATGGGTTCCTCTGTGTACCTTTAGTAGTAAATAACTAAACGTAAGGAACTATAACAAAAAAATCATGCGTGACCGCAAACAGACCTTAGGCTAACAATCCAGTCGATGGAAAAGTTATAGCAATGGGCAAAATATATTTTGACTTATTTGTATAAAGTCAATGAAATAAAAGTGGCAGTAATTGTCGATGAAGAACTATTGACAAATTTCCATAAAATAAAATGAGAAGAGAAAAGTATCTTAACACTTGTTAGTACTTTTCCCTACTACCAAGAAAGGTTTTAATAACATAGTAACTAATAACTATGTAATAATATTCCAAAATAGGCAATAAGAGCTTGATAGATTGTCGATATGCTTCAGGATGTGGGCACGGCGATTGTTTCACCGGTAGCTGTGAACGACCTCGAATGTCACCGTCATCTAGGGAGGCTCGCGCTAGATATTTGGGTCAAGCTAAGACCATATATAATTTAGAAAGCCGTCGTAGTAGACAAGACACATAAGTGAGGAAGTTCCTCTCTCTAAACCGGTGCGCTTTTTGCTAAAATTTTATATAGATTTAAGTATTTAAATTATATATATCTTTAAATGTTTTTTCTGTTGTATATAAAATGGAATTCATATTTTGTCTAATTATATACCAAAATAATTTTAATAGATTTGAATTTCATTTATCAGGCTGATAAAAAAAATCTACATCTTTATCGCTTTTAGTGGAAGCCTGAATTTATTGGGGTCTTTCAATCCTCTCACCCATGTTACCGATGCGTTGTGGGGTTTGATTTATTTCTATTCAGGTTTCAAGTGGGACTTCTGAACTCCATCGCATTACCATCGGTTGTGGGCAAGGGTTCAGTAAATTATTTTCCTCTCTTTGTTAAATTATTCATGGCTAACAAGGCCTATTCACAAATATATTTTTACTTTTAGAATTAATCAGTGAAAATAGAACTACTGCTTTTTACACTGCGATGTGGAACAAAACTGGGTTATTTTTAGGGTTTCGTACCAATATGTAAAACAGGACCCAATTACTGACACGTCGCTGTCCATCTGTCCTTCTCTCTGTCACCAGGCTGTATCTCCGGAACGGTGATACCTAAAGACCTAAAAATTTCACAGATTGTGTAAATCAGTTAATGCAGATTGTGTATTTCGTCAATTATATTATTGTTATTCTTTCTTACAGCTGTCTACTACTGATTTTGGTTATGCAAATTACTACAGCGAACATAGTGTATGAATGTTATCAGGAGTTTGATATAGTTATCTATACTAGAAGTGAATAATTCGTCCAATATTTTAAAAGAAATATTTTGTTAACATAATATTTTCTAACACTTGCGCGACTCATCTGTTTATATATATGAAATATATATAAACAGATGAGAATTATTGCGTAGTCATCGTTATAGTGATTAAGTATGGAAAATTTCAGATCAATCCGACAACTGCATGTTGGTGAAAATCACTTTTAAAGATTTCGTTACATAAATTAAAACATTAATAGATACGTCATCATCATCATCATAACATCACGCCTTTTTCCCATGGGGGTAGGCAGAGACTATAGAGCGCCATCTGCTACGATCGAAGCATACTTCCTTGGCTTCATCCACACTCATGCATCTGGTCATACATGCCCGACGGTTGTAAGTGCTACGCATTTGCATACGTACCGAGATATTAAAAGCGTGATAATTAAAAAGTAAGAAAAAATATTATGTTTATTACTATATCTATTTAAATCTCCCCACTTAAACAAATGTATATAACACACTAGGTATCTACAAAAAGCATTATCTGCGAAGTGGACAGTTACATAGTGTTTTTAGACACCCTAATGGACTTAACCAAAGAACTATAAATTTCAACCGCCCCTTTCTAAAAGGATAATCACAGAGGAAACTCTGAAGTAAATGGAAATTTAGAGTTCCCTAGGTGGGGTCCTAATTGACAAAACATACTCGATTACAGCACGACCCTTAACGTCGGTAAGGAAAACAAATAGCTGTAGAATCGATTTTTGTACAGGATTTTCTGTTGTATTATTTAATAATAACATTGTTTTTATAATCGTCTAGAAGTTGCGTGCGACTTTGTACGCGTGAAATTTACGTACGTTTTTGCAACATTTTCACTAAAATGCTTCGCATCTAATGGTCTCAGCGTGTTACTTTATAGTCTACAGCTTTCCTCCATAATTGGACTTTCTAATACAAAAATATAGCTATTCGAACCAGTAGTATCAGAGATTAGCGCGTTGAAACAAACAAGTTTTCAGATTTAATGTGTGTTACATACAAAATACGATCACTGTTTAGCCTCTAAATACATAACCGCTACGACTTGACGTGATAATTATTTCTTTTTAATGTACTAAGAGATTTTGTATTTTATTTACTATAAATGTATACATAGTATGGGATAGCCAAGTTAATATGTCTTATATAAATACTGACAGTTAAATAAAGTTATTCAAGGAGAAAACCTATCGTGTAAAGTAAATTTATCTTAGTCAATCACCCTGGGGGAAATCTTCAGCAGCTACATGCGCTTAGAAGTTAGAGTATTAAACCAATAGGAGTAGATAAACACTTGGCTCTTTGTCAAATATACTGTCAGTTCGGCAAAGAGACGAGATAACTCACACAAGCATAATAGCATAACGTAAATTCAATGGTCACAACGCACGCCTGAGGGCGTATTATGAGCTTTTTTAAAAATTATGCAAGTTTCAGGCATGGCGTAAACTGCCTGGCTAAAATACGTATTATAACAAATATAAAACTTTTAGTTGAACATTTTTAGTTAGTACTTATCTATGACTGGTTTAGCGAACTTACTGTCTGGGAATTATGTTCATAATACGAATTTGCTAGATAGTCTAATTCAACAACGTAAACTACCTGGATATAAAAGCTCATAACACAGCCGCTGATCCAAAATCGCCTCATGCACTTTAAGAGACCGCATTATCCGTACCCAATGAGTATGAGCATTACACCCACCTATTTTCAGCAGGGGGTCACGTATCAATGCCAACTCTTATTGGATTAATGCTCTAAACAAAGGTAAGTCAAATACCTTTTAATATTATGGCAATCCCCTTAGAGATTAAACTTTTTTCTTCGATGTTATTTTTACCTTCGCCTTTCGCCTTTCACTTAGTTGTAAATAATTCAAGTGGCCTGATGAATTCTCAAATATTTTGTGTCAAAATTCAATGATTTTAATATTTTATGTATATACCCACTTTGGAAATAAAAGTTTGCTTGTAAGGTCTTCCTGTTATTATCAATTTCTGGTTGTTTAGTTAAATTATTTTTCTGTACCTGTTACGTTACGCTGTATCTAAGTGTTAAAATAAATTAGAAAATCTAAAAAATATGCGATGAGTAATGAACAATACCCCACTGCATACAGAGGGTGATGAAAACGGTGTAAGAGCCTGGTAATGGATATTAACAAGTAGCATCCTCTGTGAGTGCCTGAATACTCAAGACCAACCACGCTATGACAACCCACTTGGTCATTGGAGCATAATTAGACAGACTATACTCCCAAAGTACAGCAGGATTGCGCCTAATACTGGGACTTTTTGGGCTACAAAGGACCAAAAACGAACAAATTTTAATTAAGTTTTTATTTGGGTATTGTTAAAAAAAAGTTACACCATCAAGTGCCTTTGTAATTTTAGGGTTTTTCTAGATTTCTGAAGAGATAACCATCAGATCCTGATCTGGTGCCAATAGGACCACACAGGAACCACCAGTTTTCAAACAAAAAAGAATCATTAAAATCGCTTTGCCCAGTTAAAAGATAAAAGGTAACAAACATAAAAAAAACTTACATACGAATTGAGAACCTTCTCCTTTTTTGAAGTCACAAAAGTGCACAAGCTGAAAACCTCAGACCCGCATGATACAGACTAATGCATCCTGTAATACAGTTAAGTTGGTGCCAAATAAAGGAAATTCCTTCGAACTATGTAACTTTAAAGCTAAGTAAAACAATAAAGTAAAACTTCTACTGAAACCACCGTAGATATCTTTAGAAACTGTAAACTTGTGTACAAACTTAAGTTAACTGAATATTAAGCAAATAATTTTGTCTAAGCTTGCTAATTAGAGAACTGTTGCGAGCTGTAATTTAGATTATAGATATACTTTTGACAAGTTAAATTCTATCTTGGAGAATATTAGGGACTTTTATTATAAAGATGTGGGACATTTTGTTAAAAAATGTTACTCTATGTGTGGTAAATATTCGTCTATGAACATATAGAAAAAAGTTGACTGACTGGCGTATCCATCCATCAGCCTTTTTTCGTTAACTGTTGGAGGTCCTCCCAAGAATGCCACAACGCTAAGTCCCGCGCAATCCGCATCTAGCGGCTCCTGACACATTTGACGCAGACAATAGGTGCTACTAAATTTAGAAACCTGGAAACTTGAATGTTTATTCCTTCACTATAGATAAGTACCAAAAAGGCGGTTCTTGGAAATCCGCCCTCTAAGGCAAAATGTGAATAAAACTTCGTCATTTCTAAAAGTGTAACTATGACAATGGACAAGGACCATCAGCTGAAATTGAGAGTCAATTGCATTCTATGACCGCTGTATTTTAGAGCACTGGCTGAAGATATTATCGATACTGATAATACAGCTGGAGCAGAAGTGTTACAGGAATAGAAAGGAAATCGCAGTAAGTACTGACGATCAGAGAAAGCAGATGTAGATACATTTCTTAATCCATTTGTCTGTTGTTGTGTATTCCTTTACCGAGCTTTTACAGCACCTTGCAGTAAATATGGTGGGTGGTGACATAAATAAAGTGGTCGTATTGTTAATTCATCACAACACGACCGTAAAAAACGTATATAACAGTAATAAAATCCATAAAAGACTATAAATGTCGAATATAGGGTCCTGAAACTAGAGCTCAATAGTCAGATAGTGACGTGAAAATATGTCGGCTCTATTTTGTAGTAGGGTAGATTAGCTTCAACGTTCCCCTCTATTACTCACCGTTTTAAGTCTCTAAAACACGGAGGTCTGAAAATTTTAAGTTAAAAACATTAAAAAATTTAAGTGGAAACTTTGACAGTTAACGAATTTTTATTATTATTAATATTGTGATTTTAATCTACAGGCAATCTTGTAGCAGTTCCAGTTAAAACGAATAGTGTCGAATATACCCAGGTACTGAAGAAGTTTCTCGAAATTACATCCAGGTTTCAAATCATCCAAAATATACGTACATATTTACAAATACCTATTATTATTAATATCACACAATTATCTAACATATAATCTGTTGGGAATAATTACCCCGAATTGGTTAGTAAACGTGTACAAATGGTGTCTTTAAATTTAATTTCCATGTGCGGTTTAATTACACGTTACGAACCTCTTTGCAAAATATTTAATATAGCTGTCGTATCCAAATGAAATCCTCTTTCCTACATCTAAGCGGAAAATTCGTTGGGGAAATTCGCAGGGTGCGACGCACCGGCGTGTTTTCACGACAGCCAGTGTCGTTTTCGCTTACGCCGCGAGAGGGCGCCATTCGGGCTACCGTTGCGCCCACGTGACTTGTTGCTCTAAACACAAAACCAACATTTATACATAAACAACCTAAGTATCACAATGAAACGTGACTGCTTATTATGATACTAAAATTACTATCATCTTTCTGTCATGAATTTTTTACCACGACCCCTTTATAACCATGCCAAACTCATTATGTTGTTTTGTTTCGTACTGGCTGTAATATTAATTGGAATTTTTCTTCGTAATAATAAACAATTCCAAATTGCGAACGACCTTGAAGATCTCGAGGACACTACGCAATATGAGTCTTTGATAAATGGGAGCACAACGGAACCAAGAAAAACGAGAAGGAAAGAATACCTATACCGCCTTTTGACAAATACGACCCGTTCACTTATACAAATGGAAATAAAAGCTAGGAGAGTGGAAGAAAATATGCGTAGGATTAAGGAGAAAACATCAGATTTATTATGGAAGGATAAGGACAAAGCTTTATGGCATATCCTTTTTAAAAATATAAGCAGACATATTACATTCAGACATGAATTCCACCAACACGCAAGTCTGAAAAGAATATTGCAAGACAGTAACACTCACACACATAAAAAGGAACATAGAAAACATGTGTTTCAAAGATAAATTAAACTATCTTTAGCTGTTAAGTTTATTGAAAAACATTTATATTAGGTATATTAGGTGAATCATTTATATTCTGAACTGACAATAAACGTAATTTAGTATTATTGTGTTTCCTCGGAGTGCAATTGGAGTGGAAGTGCAAGACTATTTATATCAGAGAGCACGTATGTATCATATATCTACTTCATTTCTTCGTGTACTCTTTTATTCAGTTGATTTAGAGCCTACTAAACAATTTCATGTAGATAAATCTGTATAGAAATTAGGTATTCCAGAAAGTTTCGGACGGTAGTATTTTCGGTATTTTGATACTGTTTTTGATTGCCTCACAAAAGCAAAAGAATAAAAAGTTCTGCAGGATGACTTTAAGATTTTTTGATACCAAATTACTAAGAACATCTAATAAAAAGGCCTAAAAGTAAAATAGGTAATTTAAGTCTAGGACTCGAATCAGGAATTACATACCCAAATGGACGGAAAGAAATCCTAGATAGAATTGGAATGTAGATGTCAGATTATAAAAATAGCACTATTATTTCCACCAGGCACCTTATATTACCATATTCCATGAATACGTATATTTGACCCGAGTTATATTTACAATAGGACAACGTGGATCACGCTGATTTTGAAGTTTTTAAATTATAGAATGGTTCAAAATGATGGTTTTTTTGTATAATTTTATAAGTTGTAGTTTCTAAATCATCCCCATTTAGTTTATTACACACTATCAAGCGTTACTGCAAAGAAAGTACATAATGTTTCTAAATGTAGTTTAAATCAATCATGTAGTTATTGTGTAGACAAACAGATGGATAAACAAGTCCATGAACTCTAAAAAGATTGTTTTCGAAATGCTAACTTGTTATCTCATAACTGTGCTGTTTTCATATTTACTTTAGGCACAGCTATTTAATATTTACATCTTTGATCAGTAAAGTGAATACGGTTTTTACATAAACCATTTGAAGGAAAGAGAAAGATAGCATTTAAATGTTTGGTGATAAAAGAGATAGATATATAATAACGTTATCTGTTTGATATAGTTACTCGTCGGCTTGGTAATGTCAGTGTGACCGATCGCCGGTGTACGAAACTTGTTTTGGATTTACTATGTCGTGCTGTAAGTAACATTTAAAATATTCTTTACTTTATATGTATAGATATTATGTGCGTTAATTTATGTTAAGTTTTATTGTAATGACACGTGTCTATGAGAATAAATCGTTAAATACAATATGTAATCAAAGAATTAAATTTTAATACACACTTTTGTTGTGATTTTTATGCTATCGTTTTAATTTGCATAACGTAATAAAATAAGTATATGAATAAGTATATAACTCGTGCAAATAATAATATCAACACGCTTATATTAGTTTGGTAAGTATCTATCAATGTATTAGTCTATCCAACGGATTATTTGTAAATGATTTTGACACACTTACAGTAGTCGGATTGTTCTGAATTTATGCACACAAACGTATTATTATTAAGGATCGATGACAATACAATAATTTAAAATAATATTAAGGAATTTTAAACGTGATATTTAGTTTTTTAACTAAGCAAATTATATCCGGTACCACTTGAATATTTAGCTTAAACATTATTTTCTAAGTTAACTCATAAACATTCGATAATAGTGACACAAATAGGTAATTACAAAGAATTTCAATGGCCATTTTTAGAAAAAAATTACGAGCATAAAATAAAGTTAATACTTGCCTCCTACCTGTCTGTACAGACATATTATGTACCTACTACCTACTTATTGTTATGACAAATGTAAAAAATAAATTAGAGAAGTGATATTACATCGTTACCTAATTAGTTAATGTACTTTATAGTTATTTATTATAGAACGAAGCTTTTATTGCATACCTATAAATATAATAATATAATTATGCTGTATAAAAACGTTACATTTTATACAAAAAAGCCACCCTGTGGAACCACTCTAACAATACTTATAAAAAACCGCATCAAGATCCGTTGCGTAGTTTTGAAGACATAAGCTCACTTATGGACATACATACAAAAATAACAACTTTGTGTTATAATCTTTACTTCATAAAAAACAAAGTCGTAAATTTTGTATGTTTGTCCCTATGTGAGCTTATATCTTCAAAAATACGCAACGGACCTTCATGCGGTTTTTTTAATAGATAGAATGGTTCAAGAAGATGGCTTTTTTGTATAATTTATTGGGATTTGCTGTATATTGGATGAGATATGATTAAATTTGCTGAGGAATTCGGAAGCGCGTGAGCTTTAAATGAAAACGCTGCCTTATCTATGTGAGGTACAACAAAGTAATGTATGGAAGAATTGTTCAATATCTATAGTTCTTCAAAAAAGTCCGCGAGAGCATTATGTCTATCTTTTAAGGAAAACCTGCTGTACCCTTAATAACGCCAAAAACATTATCAAATTCAATAGGGTGTTTTCAAACGCTTTTTATGTGTATATAGTACTATTTTTTATCAATTTAAATACCTTAGTTAGCTTACGCATTTAATATAGATTATAACTTCTTTTTACAGCATGCAATTTAAATGCATATCTTACGAGATATGATGAAAAAAGAATTACGCGCGACAAAATAAAATACTTAAACTGTTGGCCGAGCAACGCGAACGTTTCCTCGGTCTTCTATCCGTACTCTAATGTTTGGATGTTGGTTAATGTTGGATTGTATGAATATAAGGATGTTTGTTGTTCTTTTACGTAAAGACTACTGGATGGATTTTCATGAAACTTTCCTAAATTCCACGCGTACGTAGTCGCGGGCAACAGCTAGTAAGTAATAAAGAAGAAATTATTTTCTTATAATTTATTAATATATTAATAAATTATTTATTAGTAGATAGGTAAATACTATAACATTACGAATCTCTGCTCCCTATCAGCAATTCGATAACATAAGTTCGTGATAATCAATAAGAGATTTAATATCTGTACCAATATATAAAGCTGAAGAGTAGGTTTGTTTGTTTGTTTGAACGCGCAAATCTCAGGAACCACTGGGCCGATATGAAAAATTCTTTCAGTGATACATAGGGCATTTATCGAGGAAGGCTTTAGGCTATATAACATCACACTGCGACTAGTAGAAGCGAAGCAGTAGTGAAAAATGTTGGAAAAACGGGGAAAATTTTCTAAATTCCACACGGACGGGATCGCGGGCAACAGCTAGTATTACCTATCTAAGTATGTTAAATCAAATACTAATGGTCTTATTCATAATGACTTATCGGAGGTTTAAAAGATCGCTAAAATAGGTTCGCTAAAATGGTCAAAAATTGTTATTCATTATTAGTCTTTTTACGCTAAAATGTTTATTATCTCTCCGATTATTTTTTTGTCTAAACCTCCGATAAGTCATTATAAATAAGACCATTTGTGTTTGAAATCATTAATTATTAATTGTATTGGTTTGGATCAAGACAAGAATCAAAGGATTTTATGCCTATAGGGCAATAATATGACCTATCTTCAATCTAGTCACGATCTTATTCTATTGATATTAAAATTAATTCTTATTAAAGTACCTACTTAACTAACTTGACCGACCTCATCCTATTTGAGAATTTTTATTTGCGATAGTCATTTATAAGCCTAGAAATATTGTGTGTAATACATATCATGGAAATCGGTTCAGTAATTTCATAAGATAGACAGACAGATAGACAGACAGTTACTTTTGCATTTTTTATTATAATATTAGTATAGCAATAATTTGACGACGAGCCTCGTGGTCCAGTGGTTCAGGTAATGGACTGCCGTTCACGAAGTTGCGGGTTCGATTCCCGCTCGGGACAATCATTTGTGTGATATTTATAATTGTCATACAAATGTTTGTCCTGCGTCTGGGTGTTCACTATGTATTCTAAGTATGTATTTACAAAATAAAAGTAGCTAATGTAATACATCCGTATTCTGGTACCCATAACACAACTATAATAAGCTTAGCTTGGGACCAGAGGACGTTGTGTGAAATGTCCATGAATATTTATTTATTTTATTTATAAGATTGGTAAGAATTTACATATCAAATGTTCAAACTCACTTCTTCGTGTTACATTATAGTCGTAAATGATATTCAAAAGAAAATAAAAGACCTTACTCGTCTTTTAAGATCACAATATGAAAGAAGTGTCAAAAACATCAAGCAGGTTGCAATTTATCATTCTTGCCCTGAGGCACGGCCTCAAAGCGCTTTTAAACGAGCTCCCTCAAACGAACTCTAGTGATTTTAATCTCACTGCTTAGATATAAAAACCTTTTGTCACAGACAAATTTTCAAGAAGTACTTTAATATAACGCGGTATTGGATTTTACGGGTCTGTCAAAGCCACGGAAATAAGTAAAGATGAAGTATGTACCTGTAACAATTTAAAATTCAATCTTATCTTAACTGTCTATAAAATAAAAGGTTCTTGGGTTACTTTAATGATTTTCAAATCTGATGTAAGAGTTGTTACTGTTTTGTTTTATAACAGTCTTTTATTTTCTTGTTATATGTTTAATTACTTAAATAATAAATAAATGTTCATGGACATTTCACACAACGTCCTCTGATCTTAAGCTAAGGTTATATGTTTGTGTTATGGGTACCAGAATGCGGATAGAATACCTAAACTACTTTTTTTTTGTAAATAGGTACATACTTGTAATACATAGAAGTATTACAAGATTGTATGACAATCGATCTCTCTCTCGTCTCACGATTCACGACGTCTTTTACCCAATCTAAGTAATCACCAGGGTTCGTATGAAGTAAGATGATGTTCGGATAAATCTATGCTAACTTGTGTGAGTCAAAAACAAGTTCAATGTCAATAATAAATAAATATTCATGGACATTTCACACAACGTCCTCTGGCCCCAAGCTAAGCTTGTTATGCTTGTGTTATGGGTACCAGAATACGGATATAATACATAAACTACTTTTCTTTTGTAAATACATACTTATAATACATAGAAACACCCAGACGTAGTACAAACATTTGTATGACATTTATTGTCCCAAGCGGGAATCGAACCCGCGACCTTGTGAACGGCAGTCCATTACATGAACCACTACGCCACGAAGCCCGTCATATACAAGCCCGTCAATAACAAGTATTGACATTAACCTTGATCTTGAAAGATTATCTAAATGCTTTATCATTTATTAGGGTTCCGTACCCAAATGGTAAAAACGGGACCCTATTACTGAGACTTCGCTGTCCGTCCGTCCGTCCGTCCGTCCGTCCGTCCGTCCGTCCGTCCGTCCGTCCGTCCGTCCGTCCGTCCGTCCGTCTGTCACCAGGCTGTATCTCAAGAACGGTGATAGCTAGAGAGTTGAAATTTTCACAGATGATGTATTTCTATTGCCGCTATAACAACAAATACTAAAAATAAAATAAAATAAATATTTAAGGGGGGCTCCCATACAACAAACATGATTTTTTTACCGTTTCTTGCTCGATACTAATAACGTTGCCTTATGTTGCATAGATAATGGTACGGAACCCTTCGTGCGCGAGTCCGACTCGCACTTGACCAATTTTTTTTTGTTTGTCACGATAAAACATCATACTTATTTTATTTTTTATTCGTTGTCTCATCATGCCTCGATATTTTTTAAATCCTTATAAATATTATAAATGGAAAAGTAACTCTGTTTGTCTGTCTGTGTCCTTTCTGTGGCAAAAATGGTGGTGCAGTGCTTCCAAAATCGTTGGCACTCATCACTATAAAGATTTAATGTATTTTTTTTTTAAATTTAAAATATTACGGTATTAAACAATACAATCTCACACCTGAGATTGTCTTGTTTATAGCCGTAATATTCATACTGTATAAGATTCGAGTTAACTACGAGTATCTCAAAATATTAATTAGACATATTGGTAGGACGATATCGTCCTGACAATATATCGCTAGCATGATACAAATATCGTCCGTCGTTCAGTAACTTAGTATAGTTGCTAAACAATAGCCTAATGATGAGTTAAACAAAACAATGGCTTCATTTGTATGCAAGTATTACCTGACTCGATTACGGAAACGAAGGGGAGTGTCCCCACTGTTTATCCGCTACCCTCATTCTTAAAAGAGAAAATAACGTTTTGATGCCTATCAAAGATTTATTGAAAGTGACAGTGCCTTTTTTAGAGATACGACCGGAAAATTGGAATTTACAAAATAAATATAAATGGGAATTCATGAAATTGGTTTTGGATAAATAAATTGATAAATTGCTGCTTTTTTATTATTTTGTTATTACATGTAAACGTAATTTCAGACTCAATCATTCAAGAGCCAAGATTTTCTTTGAAGAATTAATGAACTTAGATTCTGATAAACATTATTATTACTTGTATAGTAACGTGTTCTAAATATACCTTTTAAATAGGATAGACAAATAAATATTCTTATATTATTCACATTCATTTTCTAGTACCAAGCTTAATGCTACAACCAGAGAAAACAAATATTTAGCATATAATTTCTAGCGTGAACTGCAGAACTGCGTTTTCAGCTTACACTAACCGTCATCTTTACTTATTATAAAACAAAGTCTTTATTTATTGTACGTAAGTCCTTAAGAGGGTAAGATACCAAATTATGCTCCATACAAAAATATGGGTTTCGTACTCCCCATTTTATTTGCGAAAGTTAAACCGATTTTAATTGTTCTTACGCTATATTATAGATGAAGATTATATTTATGCTTGTATCACTTTCTTTTTTTTCAAAACATATTAACTAAAAGAAATATGACCATCCGAAAAATCGATTCTTTTCGGTTTTCTTTAGGTAAAGTTGCAGCGACTATCACACGTATTTTGTAAGGTTTTACCAAAAAAGTAAGTGATAGAAGCATAGATATGCTCTTCATCTATAACATAGCGTAAAAATAATTAAAATCGGTTTAACTTTCGCGAAGAAAAAAGGGGACTACGCAACGTCTTTTTTTCGAAGAATTTGTAGGTAAAATCTGCTTCAGCTATAATTGATTTGGTTTCAAAATTCCACACGTACATAAGCGCGGGCAAGAACTAGAAGTTAACAATATCAAAATGGACGAAGACGGTAATTAAATTAAAATGGTTCGGTCTCTAAACTAACTACTAGCGACATGCAACATCTCGCAATCATAACAGCTGCAGACCCCGGTTTATTTCCGAATCTCAATGCTAATAGTATACAGTAGGGTTAAATTGCAAGCTCAAATAGGCTTATATTTAGTAGTAGGCTTTAGGAAGATTATTGAACCAAATTGTTAATTCACAACCAAGTTATGGCTTAAGACTGCGAAGTTTATGCTTTGTTAACAATATCAAGGTACAGTCACAGAGAAAATGCCTCTGAATAATCTACTTAATTCTTAATTAAAAACACGCTTGAATATCCTGAATATTTTTTTAATTATTGCATTGTCATCGGTACTTGATGTACAGTAGGCGCGCGAGTTCATGTGTATCGGGCCCTCCTTCACCCACCTCGCCGCATTCGTCCTCGACTGCGGACGAATGCGGCGAGGAGGGGCGCGCTGCACCCGCGCGTCACCTCAGGCCCCGATAGACATGAACTCGCGCGCCTACTGTATGTGCAAAACAGATCAATCCGACTACTGCAAGTGGGTGAAAATCACTTTCAAAGATTCCGTTACATAGATTAATACATTGATAGATACATACCTTATATAAGTGTGTTAAAAATACAGACAATACAAATATTTTTGTTGCGCAGGTAAAGGAAAGGGGCCAGGCTACGCATCACCTTTAGATGCTTTTAATAATGGTCCACGCGAGACATTAATGTACGTGGCTTGTATCCTGCCAGACCACGTGAAACAAGACTATTTGGCGACCGTTGATGTCGATCCATCATCACCAACTTATTCCCAGGTATGCATAATCTTTACTAATTGAGGGGTTTTTAATAAGCCCCTCAATTGGGGGGCCTCGTACTCTAGTTCATGCAATGGACTGCAGCTCATGAGGTTGCGGGTTAGATTCCCGCACGGTACAATTATTTGTGTAATATTTATTAATCTCATACAGATGTTTGTTCTGCGTCTGGGTGTTTTCTATGTATTAGAAGTATGTATTTACAAAAAAAAAAGTATACATGTAGTATATCCGTATCTGGTACTCATAACACAAGCATAGAGTTGATGGGATAAGGCCCATCATTTAGGCTTCCGTTTTAGGGTTCTTTGGGGTTGGTATGACGAACATGTTATAATAATAACGCTACAAAATACTTCGTGTGCAAGTTCAACTCGTAATTTAATCATAATAATAATAATTATTGACATTTCACACAACATCCCCTGGTCCCACAGTAAGCTACAATTCTATGCTTGTGTTATGGGTACCAGATGCAAGAAATTGATGATGACGCATATTTGTTGTTGTAGTATCAACTGATCGTTCTAAAAGGTGAATTGGGTTTCTATTACTGTGACTTTGCTGTCCATCCGTCCGTCTGTCACCAGGCTATATATATCTATTTTCTACAACAAATACTTAATAATTGGTCAAGTGCGAGTCGGACTCGCGCACGAAGGGTTCCGTACCATTATCTATGCAACATAAGGCAACGTTATTAGTATCGAGCAAGAAACGGTAAAAAAATCATGTTTGTTGTATGGGAGCCCCCCTTAAATATTTATTTTATTTTATTTTTAGTATTTGTTGTTATAGCGGCAATAGAAATACATCATCTGTGAAAATTTCAACTGTCTAGCTATCACCGTTCTTGAGATACTGGGTACGGAACCCTAAAAATCATGTTTGTTGTACGGGAGCCCCCCTTAAATATTTATTTTATTTTATTTTTAGTATTTGTTGTTATAGCGGCAATAGAAATACATCATCTGTGAAAATTTCAACTGTCTAGCTATCACCGTTCTTGAGATACTGGGTACGAAACCCTAAAAATCATGTTTGTTGTATGGGAGCCCCCCTTAAATATTTATTTTATTTTATTTTTAGTATTTGTTGTTATAGCGGCAATAGAAATACATCATCTGTGAAAATTTCAACTCTCTAGCTATCACCGTTCTTGAGATACAGCCTGGTGACAGACGGACGGACGGACGGACGGACGGACGGACGGACGGACGGACGGACAGCGAAGTCTCAGTAATAGGGTCCCGTTTTTACCCTTTGGGTACGGAACCCTAAAAACCAGAGTAAAATTAATATTTAAGAGGGCTCCCATACAGCAAACGTTTTCAATGTAACCTGGTGATACTACTCGTCATGGTTATGACGGTATGACGTTTGTACTATGATAACAATGTAAAATAATATAGAAAAAAAAATAGAAGAAAGGAAAAAGAGAATAAAAAATCCATGGAGTTTCTTGTCTGTTCTTCTCCATAGGATTCGCGTTTGCAACAAACACCTAGCGTCTGACGTTTCAAAAGAGCTAGTAAAACAAGCCAACGTGAAATATTTTTTTTTGACTTTGACTTTGATAATAATGATACGAAAACCTCCGTACACGACTCCAACTCGTATTTGGCTTGTTTATAAAAAAGTTAAAACTATTATTTGTATGTAATAGGTTATCCATCGTACATACACTGGTACATCTGGTGATGAGATTCATCACAGCGGCTGGAACGTGTGTTCAAGTTGTCATAATGACCCTACACTCAAAAGGGATCTGCTTATCATGCCTGCATTAAAGTCCGGAAGGATATTTTCTTTCGATGTTGGAACTGATCCACGAAAACCATCAATGCGTAAAGTAAGTATATAAGTTATTACAAAGTATCTGTTGCCCGCGACTTCGTACGCTTGAAATTTAGAAAAAAATTCCCGGTGTTGGAACACTTTTTCCTGGTGCTTCGATCCCATAACTAGAAGCGTGGTGTTATATAGCCGAAAACCTTCCTCGATAAATGTACTATCCAACACTCAATGATTTTTTCAAATCGAACCAGTGCAGTGGTTCCTGAGATTAGTGCTTTCAAACAAACAAACTCTTCAGCCTAATAAACAAATAAATTCTTTACTATTACAAATACAATAGGTTAAAGTCAAATCTATTTAAATAGTAAGAAAGAGTTAAAGTTTGTAATAGGTATGTAGAAGATGATCTCTAAAAGTAGTGGTCCGATCATAAAGGTTATTTTCACTTAAAGGGGAATGTCTCTAAAAGGAGATTGTTCTGTATTGTTAACTTGTCCTATTTCAAATAGAACCGCTTTTTATCAATAAAATTTTAGCACGATTCGGAGACTTTTTCTTTTTACAGCTTAGTCACAGCCGGGACCATGGCGACTATAAGGTCTCTGAATCTTCGAACTAAAATTTAAAAAAAATTACATGTAAATAGGTGGTTTTATTTGTCCTATTTTACTAAAATTCCCTTTGAGTTGTAGATATTTGTATGAGACTAGCAAGTCAACCAGGGCTTTGTAGAATCTTTTGTTTTCTTGCAATGAACCGATATTTTGTATAACAAAAACTCCTAAAAGTTAAAACTCCTAAAAGATCTTTATAATAGCAAAACTATAAAGTTCTCAGTTTTATTATAAAATTATGTTAATTTAAGTTGTCAGTCTGCAAAGTTTTATTGATTTGCTTTCAAATGTCCCAACTAAAGTTATAATACTTTGGACATGAAGAATAAAAAGTTGCTCACCGCGTGAAATGTCTGATTTTTATTAAATTATGCACGCCACTGTGTCTGGGACAGTTTTCCTGAATAAAATATACGTATTTTACACCGAATATAAATTTATTTCCGTCCAACGCTGTACAGTCTTTTGTAATTTAATTACGTAATCACCGAAATGAACTGTGAAATATTTTTTTTATGAAACTCATATTCTACAAAGTGTGCTTGGATGCAGATGGCGCTGTATAGTCTCTGCCTGCACTCATGGGAAAAAGACGTGATGATTTTTATAAGATGCTTGAAACTGATGTTGGTGATATATTAAATTTTTGGCGAGAACTATAAATGAAAGACACATTTTGTTTCTTTAATATCTTCAACATGCAGACATGGTAGACTGTAACTATTTGATTAAAATATGTTTCTAAGCATAAAATAAATAAAGCTAAGCTAAAACTACTAACCGACTTGTATGAAGTTTAGGGCACAGACCATATAGTATAGAGTCTAAAAATAAATATAGGCTACATATTAATAATAAAAAAATGCAGGAAGTTCCAAAAAATAATTCTGAATTCCAATATCAAATTACAAAAAAAAATTGAAGTAATTTCTTATTATTGTTAATCAAACACAATTGATTTGTAATACATTTGAATTCTGTATTCTTCGAGAAATAACTTTTGAATTGTACAGAATACATTCCAAAGCATGAAAGAAAGGGTATTCTTTCAATAAATCAATAGTGTACAAAGGGGTGTGAATTGAATCAATGAATGTAAATTTGAATACCAAACAGTATTAGATTTCGTTTTCTTGTACGTTTTCGTATTTATAAAGTAAATAGTATTTATAAAAATAGCGGCTAAAAAGTATTCGTGTATTTCATTACTTTTTTAACCAAATTCAAAAAGAAGAACAGTATTTACTTATTACTTATTTTCTTTGGCATGTTAGGGGACCATGATGAGCGTCTTAATGTTATATACCTACTTATGGACTCATATTTATTTAATAGCTATCTAATGTTTGTGTATCTCAAGCTCATTAAAGGCCCATTACTGGACTCAGACCTCCTCCACGCTGGAAGAGATTATGGTCTACTATGTCGTGCTGACCAGACGTGTGGGTCCAGGGTTTATTTTCGAGTTTCACATCTCTCATAGAGGATGTTTTCCGTTTCATATCTCTTAACTGGCTTTTACAGCTCCCTGGGAAGGAAATGGGGTGGTAAGGCTTGTGTTCTTAATCAGTCAGCACAATACAGTTCACATGTTCATCCTACTAATAATATATAAATGCGAAAAAAATGTATGGATGGATATTCGTTGCTCTTTCATGCAGTGACTACTGAATGGATTTTAATGAAACTTTATATCTTACCTTCTAGATCAGAATAACATATCTATACAAATATTATAAAGCTGAAGAGTTTGTTTGTTTGTTTGAACGCGCTAATGTCAAGAACAGCGGTCCGATTTGAAATATTCTTCCAGTGTTGTGCACTAACTATAAACGCAGGTGAAACCACAGACGTTATAAGTATTTCAATATTTGCGTTGACAATTTGATGAGTAGGTTGTACATCAATAAAGTAAATATCATTATCCTAACTCAATACAAATATGTACTGTAACAAATTGGGTTATTCAAAATAAAAGCTGTATACATACAAATATCAATTTCATTCTAAATTACTTGTTTGCTATCAGAATCGCTTATATGTTTCAAATAACGACTTACATAAGTCGAATAATTAATCTATAGCATTACGCTGCGACTAATAGGCGCGAAGCTTTATTAGAAATTATGCAAAGGAAATTTATTATTGAAAACATCGTGCGTCTTTTGTCTTATAACGCCCAGCAGTTCGTAAAACAAATAAGGTATAATCTAATTCAAAAAGGTAACGTAAATGCTAATCTTACTATCGGATAATCTGCTAAAACCATCAATGTCTGAACCCCGTTAGACAGAGGGTTCATATAGAAAATCTCATTACCAGGTAATCGATGGCTCCGAGATGAGGTCATTCAACTGCAGCTATCCGCACACTACACATTGCTTAGCAACCGGTGAAATCATGATTTCCACAATGGGAGATAAGGACGAAAATGGAAAGGGAGATTTTCTCCTTATCGATTCCAAGACTTTGGAAGTAAAAGGTAAATTATATCGACTTATAATAAATGAACTAATGCAAAAAAGCAGCGTTTTCCGTAACTGACGCACTAGATCAAATCAAAACATTCCTTTGAATAAATATATTACTAATTAATGAAAATAACAATTTGAAAAACTGTTATAGTCAAAATATAAGCAAGAATGTTTGGATCGTAGTACCCAAATGGTGCTCTATAGTCTATACCTACCCCATGGGTAAAAGACTTGATGTTTTGATAATGATTTGTGTAAAGTAACACGTAGGTAACCAAATATATTTTTGCTGTTTTTTTGTTGTAATAACAAATTTAGATTATAGGAGTCTTCCCTTAATTGTAACTATTGTTGCTGGTTTTGAATTAAATTTTTTACCTTTAGGAACATGGACAAAAGGCAGTAAACTTGCGGGTTTTGGCTATGATTTTTGGTATCAACCATATCACGATGTAATGTTCTCTACAGAATGGGGTACCCCTGCAAGATTTAAAACGTAAGTAAAATAACTTAGGAAAATAGAATGATAATACATTTTTACATTTCCATTTTGTTTTATATACTTTAATGACTTTTTAAAATAATTTTTCAGACTATATCAATATCGTTAAATATCGTTTAAATTAGAGCCTTCAAATATTTTTTAACACTAGCGTGGGGCGCGCATCCGTCCCTTCTGAATTCCCAACCTTGACCATAGTGACTGAAAAGTCTCCAAATATATGTGCCTGAATCCGTAAGGGGTGGTTTTATTAGAGTCACCATTTTAGCAGAATTTCTATCGATTAATAATATCAACTAGAAGTATATTTTTTATTTTTATTTATTTAAAAACTTATAGCAGAATATTGTACATTAAGCGGACTTAATGCTAAAAGCATTATCTACCAGTCAACCTAGGGTGATGCAGGGATATTTGAAGTAGGTGCATTACTTGCTTTACGTGATACATGAATGCATTGTAGATATGATTATAAGAACAAACTAAATATAACAAATATAATACATATTATCTATACTTATAATAAATCTGTAGAGAGGTCAATTCTGTACATGAAATATATTTTCAAAATAACTATCAGGGGGTGATTAGTGATCGATACTGATGCCAAAAATACAATCAGTAAAATTTTTGTCTGTCTGTCTGTCTGTCTGTCTGTCCGTCTGTATGTTCCTTATAGAAACAAAAACGACTCGACGGATTATAACGAAACTTGGTACAATTATTCTTCATACTCCTGGGCAGGTTATAGTATACTTTTCATCACGCTGCAATCAATAGGAGCAGAGTAGTGAAGGGAAATGTTGGGAAAACGGGAAAATGTGCTAAAGTTACATAGAAATCATGTATGACGAAAATTTTCTACATAAAATTGTCTAAAAAATATCCCGGAACAGCACATATCTATATTTTATGGTTGACTCACAATAACACGTGTAACTCCTGATAGCTTAGCAGTTCGTTCATTCTGATTATATTTGTTTACTCTTACGTTTATAATACTCTCACTCAAGCAGTAGTTAAAAATGTTGCAAAAACGGGGAAAATTTCCTAAATTCTACGCGGACGGAGTCGAGGGCAACAGCTAGTATTAACATAAAATCTTGGTATATACTAAATATATTATAATAGCTCATACATACATAATAGCTAAATACTACATACATAAATAACTTTAAATACAATACTACATACAAATAAAATAATATAATTATAACATAACCTTAAGTTTGAGATGAACCCGCTAATTTTTGGAGCAGGTGTTCTTTGGTTTTACGCTTAAAACTAGATCTACTAAGAACTAGTTAAGTTTAGTGTTTTGCAAGCCTATAGAACGCAAAACTGCAACTGTAAAATGCTAACAACATTAATTTTATACATCTACAACTACTATAATTTTATACATATACAGAATACAGTTACAACTATATTTCCATCCATCCATCCATCATCCATTGTCCGTCCACTGCTGACCGACCAGCAGTCGACGGCCAACGGCTCCCCCTATAAAAAGCCACAACGCGGTCCTGCGCTAACTGCATCCAGCGGTCTCCGTTATATCTTTGACGATATTTAAGAGGATTTTAGAGAGTTTAACTATATTTAAAAGGATGAAAATCTTAATAATGGCTACTTCGCAGAGGATTTCACAAAGAGGATTTGAATAACAAGGCTTTATACGGCACTTCACTGAATATTTATAAATGGTCTACGCGGGAACTACAACAAATCATAGATTTGGGTCCCGACGGTTGTGCTCCCCTCGAGATCAGATTTCTACATGATCCCAAATCCTCAGAGGGATTTGTCGGATGTGCTGTGAACGCTAACATTTACAGGTAAAATATTTCTTGAGATTTTTCCAGATACGTGTCAGAATGACCAAGCTTTACTCAATATTTCTCCTGTAAATTTTGTCTTTTAGTAAAGAAATCTAGCCAGATCGAGTAATCACACTTCCTGAATATCCTTGCATACTAAATTATACGAATCTTGTTGGAGCAGGTTTTCGATATATCGATAATATAAATAAAAATTATGCGTGTGGTGAGGAATTATGAATATAAGTCTCATCACAACATTTCTTCCTCAGGGTGCTGTAAGAGTCAGCTTAGGGATATTATAAGCAGTGGGACCTTAATGGGCTGGAGAGAGAGAGAGAGAGAGAGGAAAACATGGCAGGCCAAAGTTGACCGACTTCAAAAAAAGTCAATTTCAATTTGTCTGTATTTTTTTTGCACTTGTCATTATCATGGATGTACATTTTATACTATATATGCTTATACATAATTATGTATATGCGGCTCTATAACCCTCTCGTAGTTCGACTAAAAAGGATTTACCAAGAGATCTCTTTCCTACAGATTTTATAAAACATCAGAGGGATCGTGGAAAGCTGATAAAGTCGTCGATATACCAGCGAAAAAAATATCAAAAGATGGCGTAGAATCTGAACTTAATGGTAACGTTTCGTTTCCACATTAACAAACATCCAAAATAACTCATAGACTTTAGTATAGGTATATAATCCTTTTGGAGATAACTAACATTGGTATTGACGATTTTTGAAATACATATTGTTGTATCATTATTGTTAACTTTTTATGTTTGAGGTTAGTTGTTACCACTTTAAGCGTTTTGAATAAATTTTTTTTATAGACAATTGAAATATAATATAGAATCATTAACGTCAATTAAATCACCGCTTGACGACGTTTAGAACAACCTATATAATAATATAGCTGTTAGGCAACAGCTATATTATTAAAGTAATTTATTAATTTTTGCATTTGACATGCTATGCTTTTACTTAATAAATCAAATGATGGTGGAAAAAGTGAAATGAAAAAAAAAGTCCCACTTGCGGCATTTCACTTTTTCCACCATAATTTGATTTATTAAGCTATATTATTATGTAGGTTGTATAACTTTGTACGCGTAAAATTAAAAATATACACTAAACCTAAATAATTTATATTAAAAAAACATCGTCTTGAATCACTCTGTCCATTAAAAAACCGCATCAAAAATCCAAATATCCATCCATGTATTCTCGCAAACTTTCATATTTTTAGACGGGCTTCGTGGTCTAGTCGTTCATGTAACGGACTGCTATTACCAAGGTCACGGTTTGGATTCCCACATTATTTGTGTGATATTAATAATGTCATACAAATGTTTGTACTGCATTGGGGTGTTTCTATGTATATAAATATGTATTTACAAAAGAAAAGTAGTATATGTAGTATGTCCGTATTCTGGTACCCATAACATAAGCATATAAGCTTAGCTTGGGCCCAGAGAACTTTGTTGAAATGTTTATTTATTATATTAGTAGGCATAACGATAAAGTTATGTTTGGTTTCAGGTTTACTAGGCGATATAGTATTATCACTGGATGACAAATACCTCTACGCTACTTGCTGGTTACATGGAGAAGTGAGACAATATGATATAACAGATACTAAGCATCCTAAGCTCACAAGTTGTATTCAATTGGGAGGTGTAATCGCTTCTGACCCTGATATAGAAGTCATAGAAAACGAAGGAAGAAAGGTAATATTCAAGATTTATAACTCTCTCTCTCTCTCTCCAGCCCCTTAATCTCTCACTGCTGGGCGCGGAATGGATTACGGTCTACTGTGCCACGCTGACCGTGAGTGTTGGCACAGGGCTTACTTTCGAGTTTTCTGTCTTTCACAGTTATTGACCCGTAGCTGGCTCTTAGAGCACCCAGGGAGTTCATTGAAGTGAATTTTATTCATTGGAGCATCCCGTCTTTTTCCATTTCTATGAGGTGGTGACACTAGTATTTTTCATCCGTCACCACACGGTCCAGAGACCAAGATTTATATATAACACACGTGTCACAGAACTTTCTCTGGTCCTAAAAGGCAAATAATAAACTAATTATTACCGATTTATTATGTTATCCATCCATCAGCTATTCTCGGTCTACTGCTGGACATAAGTCTTACTCCATAGAATATTACAATGTGCGATCCTCCGATTTCTGCATCCAGCGACTCCCTGCAGGTATAACAAAAAGACGGAATAGGTTCGCGAAAATTGTCAATATGAAACTTATTATTCATAATAGTCTTTTTACGCTAAAACGTTTATTATCTCTCCAATAAAATCTCCGTTTAAGCTTCCGATAAGTCATGAATAAGACCTTTAGACGATATCTCTGGAATGCCAAAGAATGGTATAGGAGCAGAAAAATGTTGATTCCAACATATAAGTTCATTAAAAAAATATTGTTCTCTGGAAATATTGTAACTGCCGATATAAAATCTGGAAATACAATTACATTTTGCTGTCGTCCTTCTCATTTCCGTCTTGCCCTTCGATATTTTCTAAATTACTTTTCAAACATTTTACCTTTTTTTTATAATGGAGAATGGTTTTCTCGTTCCAATTATATTACAAGTATAAGTTATTTGTAAACAATTTTGTTTGTGTCTTACGCGCTCTATTTATTTATATTTGTGCCAGGATAGATAATATAGACAAAATTATAATTAACATAAACTTACATTTACCTTTCACAAAATGTTAGCCTGTGTATTAGATTTCGAGTACCAGATTACCAGAAGTTGCGAGTTCGGTTACCGCACAGGACAATTTATTTGCGTCTTAATATTTATTTATTTATTATACACTTCATTCATTACAAATGCAAAGGCGGACTTGATGCCTAAGGCATTTTCTATCAGCCAAACATTATTATTATTACTATTTGTGACAGAAGTTTTTACCCGGTGTTTTGTATTTATTGTGTACTAGCTGTTGCCCGCGACTTCGTACGCGTGAGGTCTAGAAATCAAACCTTAATAAACAGAAGTTTACTATACCACTCGATAGAAGGCGATGTATAGTATTTTAAATCTTGCTATAGTTTCGTTACACACATTAACACTCCTCTCCTCAAAATTTTTATAGTGTTATCAGACTTATCAGCTTGTTTTCACATTTATAAATTAGTTAGGATAAGGATTAGGATTTACAGGAAAATAAACGGTGTAACTGTATATGGTAATAAGAAAAGATGATAAGCTTACCTTGGGACTAGATGACGTTCTATATTATTATTATGTTCTGTCCTTTATTCAGGTTATGTCTACCTATTATAATGTTCAATTATTTTTTAAGGAACGGCCTCAACAAATAACTCTAAAAGGAAAGACATTACAAGGTTCTACACAAATGATGCAACTATCATTGGATGGCAAACGGCTATACGTATCTTCATCTCTATTCTCCCCTTGGGATAAGCAGTTCTATCCCAAAATGGCCAAAGAGGTAATAAACAAAACTAAATACTCTTTCAGGTTTCTTTTTCAACGTACATTGATGGACTTGGCTGTGGGGTGATGGATTAAGAATAGAAGTGTCATCACCCCATTTCCTTCCCAGCGTGTTGGCCAGCTAAAGAACATTTACCTATCAATATCGTATTTACTACGCAGAGTGCTGTAAGAGCTAGACGCTATTTTATGCAGATAACATATTTTAGAGAATAACAGCTTGGTCAGCGTGGCTCTTATGATGTGATTTCTTATACAACATATGTACGCATCTAAAGTACACTATTTTATAGCCTTGCGAATATGTTTTCTTAGGTAGCTTTTACGATTTCCGTCGCCTACATATGTTAAATAATTTATAAGTCTTCCCATATCACAAGAAAACTATTCTGTTGTATTTTTAAAACAACTGCCTTTTCTTACGTTAACATAGATTAAATTGAAGAGAAAAATTTCATCGATATACGTGTCAACATGGAATATTTAACTAAACATGTCTCAATAATTTTTGTAATTTTTTTTTTACGAAAATACTGCCATGTTGTCGAGGTGCCGAGATAACGCACACAAACACGATAAGGTAATATTATTGGTCGCTATGTCCTTCACCTCCCGCACACTGAGAGACGACAGTGTCCGAACATATTGAGTATGAGCATTGCCCTCGTACCTTTTTCAGTGATATATGGGTGCCTTATAATATCAATTCCTGTTGGATAAATGCTCTAAGATTGGTGACGTCTTTGTTTCTTAAATGATAGAAAAAAAACATAGATTAAGTTGAAGTAATAATTTAAAATCATCATAAGGAAAGATTTCTTGAATATCCACTACTTTTAATAACTTTATGAATGTCAAATAAAACTAATTTTTACTGTATCCGTTACTAGCTAATGCTCGCGGTTTTACCCGCGTTAATAGTTATTGAGCCCCTCTTTCAAACCTTAACAAATTATACAGAAAAGCCATCCTCTTAAACCATTCTATCTATTAAAATAATTTGTATAGTTCAATTTTTTTTTTTTTACATTATTGCATTGTCATCGGTCCCTAATTAATAATTATGGGTGGTAAAATTTCAGATCAATCCGACTAATACTGCACTTGCAGTATGTATGAAAGTGATTTTAACCCAAGCGGGTTAAAATCCGTTACATAGATTAAAACATTGATAGATACATACCGAACTTATAAAAGCGTGTTAAAAACGCATCAAAATTTGTTGCGTAGGTACTTTTGAAGATGTAAGCTCACATAATATGAACATACAAACAAAAATAATGACTTTGTTTTATAATAAGCAAAGATAAGTTGTTTTATTTGAGTAAAACCTTTTATTTATTTTGTATTCACCTATAGTAATTGTTTAGATTAAGTTGATGTTTAGTTTAAGTTTATTTGGTTCTTGTTTTGTCTTTTGATATTTTTTGTATTTGGCACCCACACTGTTGCTCTGTACTATCACTGGTTGGCTGGTAGATAATGCCCAAGGCATTAAGCCCGCCATTGTACTCTTGTATGTGCATGAAGTATTAATAAATAAATAAATAAATAAATGCGTCGCGCTAAAAAATATTATAACTTTATGAATGAATAACTTCATGTCGCGTTTTAAACAAATTTGTTTTACAGGGTGGTTGGATGGTAAAGTTGGACGTAGACACAGTGAATGGAGGCATGAAGTTGGATCCGGACTTCCTCGTCCACTTCGGGGAGGAACCGGATGGTCCTGTGTTGCCACATGAAATGAGGTAAGAACTTTTAAAAAGTTTAAATGGCATGAAATTCGTTCTGAATTTGTAAAAATGCAGCGAGTTTTTATTTAAATACGAATATTTACATTGAAATGAAAAGGAAACTGTTCTAATAAGAGTATTTTCTATGTTTGAAGGGCCTTGTGCTCGAGTGGTTCATGTAACGGACTGACGTTCACAAGATCACGGGTTGGATTCCCGCACAGGACAATTATTTGTGTGATGAATATTTCTCATGAACAATTCTCTCTGTTAAAAAAAAATCGCACTAAAATCCGTTGCGTAGTTTTAAGGATTGAAGCTCACCTAAGGACATACTATAATAAGAAGTTGTTATAAAACAACTAATATTAAATAATAAATAATTGGACCTTAGCAGATGGTATTGTATAGTCTCTACCTACCTCCATAGTAAAAAGGCGTGGTGTTAATAATAATGATTATAAAGATATTTAATTGAAATCTTTTATTTTTAGATATCCTGGAGGAGACTGCACTTCTGATATCTGGTTGGCAGAAGACTAAATTGAACTTATAATGCAATCGCAAAACGATATTGTGCCAATATTTTTATATGCATATTATTGGTGATATTTTAATGTATAATCTTCATATTTAATGTGTGTTTAAAAAAAATCGCTGTATGTTACATACGTAAAAATATTTTGTATTAAACGTATCAAATGCCTAATCAATATTTAAAATTAGTCTAAACTTGAATATATTTCTTTTAAACAATATGTCTTTATTGAAAAAAAATATTAAAACAAATACACGCGTCTAAATCCGTAAAAAGTATATACTTTATACGGATTTAAACGCGAGTATTTGTTTTAATTATTTTTATACACGTCTATGAATCGCACAAATAAGTCGCGCAAGTGTTAGAGAATAAATCAAATCATGGTGGAAAAAATTGACTGCCGCAAGCGGGACTTGAATCCACAACCTCGGAATACCGTTCCGAAACTCTTTCCAACTGAGCTTACTGCGGTAGTGCTAGCAACATTCAATTTAACCACCACATTTGTCACTCGACTGAGTTTATATATTTTTTTACGTACATTTTTACGTACATTGTTAGAGAATACTTTGTCTATAAACTTACTTTGCTTCTAAAACTGACTATATGACCAATCTGATCGGAGAAGTACACTGAACGAACAGGTAGGTACATAATGCATAAAGCTAAAGGATATTATAAGCAATTATAGTCTACTGTGAGAGATGGAAAACTTGAAAGCAAATCTTATACCAAAACGCCAGGTGGTCAATGTGGCATAGATATAGGTGTAGACCACAAATCCTCCCAAAGTAGAGGACAGCAGTGGAGAGTACCCGCAGTGGGACCTTAATGGTTGGAGAGATAGTGTGTTTAACTATATACATATTTGTGTGTGTTAATTCATTGTTAAAACTGCTTAGTATAAAGGTATATCTCCGTGTGGTGACGGATTAAGAATACAAGTGTCACCACCCCATCTCCTTCCCAGGGTACTGTTAAAGTCAGCTATGGGATATATTGCACACAGATAACATCTTCTGTGAGAGACGGCAAACTCGAAAATAAACCCTGTGCCAACACGCCTGGTCAGCGCGGCACAGTAGACCACAATCCCCCCAAAGTGGAGGAGGCCCGTGCCCAACAGTGGGACGTAAATGGGCTGGAGAAGAAGAAGAAGTATAAAGGTATAAGTATTTTCATAAATAAGTTAACACAATAGTAACACTCGATCTGTTTAAGACAGACAAAGTACTTTATTTATTACGTAGACGCAGTAATATTATTAATATAATTAAGGGCCTATTGTAAGTTGTCTCTGTGGTGACGGATTAAGAATACAAGTGCCACTGCCCCATTTTCAACCCAGAGCCAGCTAAGAATATAAGGAGATAACATCTATGAGTGCATTAAAACTTAAAACAAAAATCTAAGTCAACACATCCGGTCAGCATAACATAGGTAAGTAGTATGATACTCTCTCAGAGTGGAAGATGCTATCGCCTAATTCAAGAGCATTAGTGGGCTAAGATGTGTTGCAAGTTGTTCTATGAATCAATTAACTAATAGGTATTTATATTGTCATGCCTCGAAAAAGTAATATAATATTACAAGTGAAAATACCTACAAACATTCCAGCGTCAAAGTGTGTCCACGTTTTTAGTCGGAAACTAGATAAAACATAGAAATGTCCCCATTTCAAACGGAGTACCTTAGACTTGGTAACAGAATAGAAAGGTTTTCTCTTAGTAAATCAATAGTATACACAACACGGAGGTGTAAATTGAATAAATGAATGTAAATTTAGTTTTATTACAAAAAATGTTTGCCATTTCTACGTATTTTTGTGAAATAAACAGTAGGTACTGTAAAGTAGAACACTTTTAATATACTAGCACAGATAATATAATGCTAGTAAATGCTTGAGGTGTCACTCGCTTTTATAGTTATTGCCCAGGTCCTTGGCGTTTGCCGTGATGATATGCCAATACGTTATTTTATTCTTTAAGCTATAAGATTGTAAGTTTTCATTAAAAGCTATTAATAGTTTCTGCGTGAAAGAGCAGCAAATATTCTTTCATTAATCCATCCATCCATCAATCCAGATAGCCATAAATTCATGGAAACTTGATTATAATATTAGTAGAATTGGTGCCTATACGGTAAAATAGAAAATTTATGAATATATATGTATTGCGTGTAGCGTGGCTTTTATGATGTGATTTCTTATATTATGTATACAACATTAGCTGACCCGGCAAACGTTGTTTTGTCATATAAATGTTAAGGGTGGACAACCCTTATGATTTAGGGGTATGAAAAATAGATAGTATCCGATTCTCAGACCTACTGAATATGCATATAAAATTTCTTAAGAATTGGTCAAGCCGTTTCGGAGGAGTATGGGAACGAACATTGCGACACGAGAATTTTATATATTAGAGATATACTTAATATTGTTACGTGTTAGGGTTCGAAGGATTTGGAGAGAAAGACCTGCTGACTCTTTTGAAGACTTTATTCACTAGCACTAGTTACACACTAAGCACTAGGTCCAAACACTAAGCACTAGGTCCAAACACTAAGCACTAACAATGTCCTAGGTCGTAGCCAAGTCGTAGGTTTCACTGATATCACTCTTGATCACTTGTTTTCGCTCTCGAAGTCGCTTCGATCGTAGCTCGAAATGAACTGCCCGGGCTCGCCTCCCTGCCGCTATTTATATGCGCCGAGACGAGTTCCAGAATGTTCCCGACTGTGCGCGAACGTGATCGCCCGGAACGAATGTTTTCTAGAAGATTCGCGCATGTACGGTAGTTCCTCTAACGCCATCTAGTATCTAATAGGGGTTTCACTCTGTTCGGTTCTTTAATTGGTTTTACTAGTTGCTGCTAGATGGCGCTAGCTCCTTTGTGTTTTGTGTGTTCGTAACACTACTCCCCTCTTAGAGATGCTCGTCCCGAGCATCGTTGTTACTACCATGGTAACGCGCCAGACGGTCTATGTGTACCACTTTGAATGTCCCTCTTGGTTGCTTTTGAATCCTATAGGTCACATCATTCAGTCGGGTAACCACTTTGTATGAACCGTCCCACTGGTTCTGCAACTTTGGAGATTTCCCTTTCCGGCGAGTTGGGTTATGCAGCCACACCAGTGACCCTTCCTCGAAGCCGCTCGTGTTCGATTTCCGGTCGTATCTGGTTTTCATGTTCTCACTTGACTGTAACCCATTTTCCCGAACCAAGGCGTGTATATAGCGCATCTTTTCCCTTAAATCGCAGACATAGTCTTGTACAGTCTTTGGTCCCTCCGGTGACCCTCCTGTCAATAGGTCTACTGGTATTCGTAGTTCTCTACCGAAATTGACATACGCCGGGGTAGCTTTTATGCTCTCATGCTCGGCGGTTCGGTAAGACAGAAGGAAGAGTGGTATATACTTGTCCCAATCCTTTTGTTTGTCATCTACCAATTTCGCCAAATGCCTCTCAAGGGTCTGGTTAAATCTCTCAACCATTCCATCAGACTGTGGATGGTACGCGGTGGTCCTCGTCTTATGCATGCCCAAAATTCTGCACACTTCCTGGAACACCTGCGATTCGAAGTTCCTGCCCTGATCAGAATGGATTTCCAGAGGCACACCAAAGCGACATATAACTTCTTCGACTAACTTAGAAGCGACTGTTGTGGCTTCTTGGTTTGGTATGGCGAACACTTCGGGCCATTTGGTGAAGTAGTCAATGACGACCATAAAATACTTGTTTCTCGAATCCGTTACAGGAAATGGCCCAGCTACGTCAACTGCAATTCGTTCCCACGGTGCACCGACGTTATACAACCGCAGGTTCCCACGGCTCCTGGTCTGTGGTCCTTTTACAGCAGCGCAAGTAGTACATTTGCGGCACCAATCCTGTACATCATCTCGACAATGCAACCAGTAGAATCGTTCTCGCACTTTTGTTAACGTCCTCTTGACACCTAGATGCCCTCCTGATACGCCATCATGTATTTCACGGAGAACATCTGGTACTCTCGTTCTTGGGACAACTATCTGAAGATGGAACTCTCTGCCGTTAGTCTTCTCCCATTTCCGGTAGAGTATTCCGTTTTGGAGTATCAGACTGTCCCATTGCGCCCAGTACGCCTTAGTGACAGCGCCAGTGGGTGCAACCTCACTCCATATTGGTTTTACGTCACCCCGTTTCTTCCATGTGATGATGTGCCGAAGGTCGTCATCTTTTTCTTGAGCCTCCCTCATAGCATCATTCTCCCAGAGACTCAAAGGATCTGTTCTCGTTAGTTTTAATGTTTCTTCATTGCATTCCTGCTTAACACAATGTTTGCAGTCCTCCGAACACGGCCTTCGTGAGAGTGCGTCGGCATTCCCATGTGTCTTTCCGCTGCGGTGTTCCGTCTTGAAGTCATACTCCTGGAGCTGTTCAATCCATCGAGCTACTTGACCTTCTGGGTTCTTGAATTGCAGTAGCCACTTCAAGGCTGCGTGGTCAGTTCGTAGTAAAAACTGTCTGCCGATGAGATATTTGTTGAAATGTTGTAGCGTCTTTACAACAGCCAAGAGTTCTCGTCTTGTCACACAGTAGTTTCTCTCTGGCTTGGATAAAGATTTGCTGAAATATGCAATAACAACTTCTCTTTCACCCTGTTTTTGAGATAACACCCCTCCAATGGCCGTGTTGCTTGCATCCGTGTCAACTATAAACTGACCTTCAGTTTGTGGATACCCCAGGATTGGTGTTTCACACAGATGTTTCTTCAGTTTCTGAAAAGAATCTTCACAAGTCTCATCCCAACTAAATTGTCGTTTATCTTCTGTCAGCCGATGTAATGGCTTGGCTATCTCTGCGAATCCCTTAACAAAACGCCTGTAGTATGAGCATAGGCCGAGGAATGCCCGCACTTCGGTTTTGTCCTTAGGGGTAGGCCATTTTTGAACTGCTTCCAGTTTCTCCGGGCCTGTCTGGATTCCATCACTGGAGATAATATGGCCGAGATAGTTGACCTTGCTCCTGAATAAATGACACTTTTCCGGGTTCAACTTTAATTTGGCTCCCTCTATTTTGGCGAAAACTCGCTCCAAGTTTCGCAAATGGTCCTCGAAGTCGCGGCCGACAATTATGACGTCATCCAAGTAGACTAAGCAAGCCTCTCCAACTAAGCCTGCCAGTACACACTCCATGAGTCGCTCAAATGTGGCAGGTGCGTTGCACAATCCGAAGGGCATGACGTTAAATTGCCATAAACCTTTACCGGTCGAGAAAGCTGTCTTCTCCTTGTCTTTTGGATGAATTTCTACCTGCCAGTAGCCAGACTTCAGGTCTAGGGTCGAGAACCATTTCATGCCACTCAGGGTATCTAAAGTGTCGTCGATTCGAGGTAACGGGTAACTGTCCTTCTTAGTGACATCATTGAGACGCCTATAGTCCACACAAAATCTCGTGCTACCATCTTTCTTCTTCACTAATACAACAGGTGAGCACCACGGACTTGTAGACGGTTCAATAATCTTATTCCTTCTCATGTCCTCCAAAAGGCCTTCAACTTCTTTTTCCTTTGCAATTGGTATCCGTCTTGCTCGTTGACGAATTGGTCTCTCGCTTCCGGTATCTATCCTGTGCTGAACCATTGACGTTCTTCCAAGGTCCCCTTCTTGACTGGAGAAGATATTCGCGTAGCGCTGCAAAAACTTCTTAGCTTTCATGCTCTGCGAATAAGTCAGATTACTCTTACAGTCATCGAGTAGCTTAGTCACTAAACCGTAATTATTGCTGTTTGCCGAGTCTGCGCCTGTCATCGAACTACACTTTTTCATCCAGACAACTTCCTCGCACTTTCCGATGACATCACCTTTGTTCAGGCAGATCTCGCGATCATCAAGATTCAAAACCCTGACCACAGCGTTTCTGCTTCCACTAACAAGGGTTCTCGCCGTCATCAGTTTTTGTGACGATGTCTTGGTAGGTGTGTCTTCGATCAACACGCATCTGTTTGACTTTTTCTTTCCAGCTGGCGGCAGTTCCACCAGTACCTGAGCTTCCGCTCGTCCAGGTATGATGACTTTCTGTACACATGCGACTTTCCCGCAGACGCCTCCAAGAATGAAGATTTCTTCTTCACCACACTTGAAAACTCCGTCAGCGACATTAATTCTGCAGTTGTGTTTCTTCATGAAATCCAAACCCAAGATGCAATCATCCACAATCTCAGCCACGATTACGTTATGAGAGTAAGAGGACCCCCCTACGTACATCGTAACTGACGTTTCTCCCAGGACGGGTATTGGCTGACCGGAGGCAGTAAGAAGCTGACGGTTAATTCTCCTCTTGTGTCCCGTTGCGGTTTTTACCAGACTTGGGTTCACTATTGTTCTAGAGGCTCCTGTGTCCAGAGTCATTTTGCAATCCGTCCCGTTAATAGCCCCCTGAATCGCAAGACTGTTTCCGCTGCATGCCTGGGAGATAACAGTTATCGGGGCTCCCTCCGCGTCAGCCGGCACTCGCCCCTTAGTCCTGTTTCCCTGATCCCGGGCAAGGGACAAAGCCCCCTGCTTCTTCAGAACCTCTATTTGTTCCTCGATCCTTTTCATCCTTTCCATCTGGGTTTCCTTTTGCGGGCAGTTGAGCTGAAGATGGCCCCTCTCACCGCACTTGTAGCACATGGCTCCAGAACTTTTCTTCGTAGGGGCCTTAACCTCCTTGACTTCCTCAGAGACCTCGCGGATCTTATGCGTATGCCGTATGTCATAACGAACAGCCTCGACCTCCAAAGCATGCGCCAATGCTTCTTTTAGCGAGGTATGGTGACGAAGCCTCACTGCAGTTCTGACCTCCAGGTCTTTGATTCCGTCGACAAATGCTTGAACAATATTCGTGTCTACCATCTTGGTGTCGGCTCCTGGGTGTGCCTTTCTGACGAGTTTTTCAATTTCCAACGCCCATTGTTGTTGTCCTTCTCCTGAGCGTTGGACTCTGTCACGCAGTTGGGCACGGAACACGTGCTCCAGGTGTCGCTCCCCGTATCTGGATTCAAGTGCCTCCATCAGGTCTTGGAACCCATTTCCTGTATGTGGCAGTGCTTCCAGGACCGACAAAGCTTGCCCTCTGAGCGCAACAGTGAGAGCGGTCAAGCATTGTTCTTCCGTCCATCCGTTGGCAGTAGCAACCGTCTGGAATTGCTGACGATAAGCGTTCCAGGAAGTAGTGCCGTCGTATGGCGGAACTTTCACTCTTGGTCCTTGTGCCACTCCGATAGTTCCACTAGAGATCGCAACTCCCGTGGTTTCAAGGCGCACTACTTTCTTCTGTAGTTCAATGAGGCCGGTTTTCACATTTTCGACATCCAATCCTAACCCGGTAACTCGTTCTTCCACTACGTCGACATCTTTTCGAAGCTTAATCACCGTGTTACTAACATCACTTATAGCACAAAGCACTTTTTCTTGTGATTCTTGCAAAGCGCCGAGCTTGCGTTCTTGTGACTCTTGCAAAGCGCCGAGCTTGCGTTCTTGTGACTCGAGCTTGCGTTCTTGTGATTCTTGCAAAGCGCCGAGCTTGCGTTCTTGTGACTCGAACTTGCGTTCTTGTAACTCCTTCATTGACCGAATTTCAGCCCTTTGCATCTCTATCAGTTCAATTAAATTTCCTAATTGAAGTGCCACTGACGCTACGGCGCCGCTCGTGGGCGTGGCTTGTCTAGTGGGCGTGGCCTGTGTGGTGGGCGTGGCAAGGTGGGCGGATCCAGTGGGCGGAGCTTGTCTAGTGGGCGTGGCCGGTGTGGTGGGCGTGGCAAGGTGGGCGGAGCCAGTGGGCGTGGCTTGAGTCTGAGTAGGCGGAGCCTGGGCCTGGGTGGGCGGAGCCCGATGGGCGTGGTCGGTGGGCGTGGCATGGTGGGCGTGGCCAGTGGGCGGGTCTAGAGGGGCGTGGTCGGTGGGCGGGGCCTGGTGGGTGGGGCCAGTGGGCGGGGCTTGGTCCACAGCGGGCGTGGCCTCCGCAGCTCGTTGTGCCCTTGTCCTGACGCCCTCGAAGTCCTCTCTCGGAGTCAATGGCATCTCCAAACCTCACTTCCGACACCAGTTGTTACGTGTTAGGGTTCGAAGGATTTGGAGAGAAAGACCTGCTGACTCTTTTGAAGACTTTATTCACTAGCACTAGTTACACACTAAGCACTAGGTCCAAACACTAAGCACTAGGTCCAAACACTAAGCACTAACAATGTCCTAGGTCGTAGCCAAGTCGTAGGTTTCACTGGTATCACTCTTGATCACTTGTTTTCGCTCTCGAAGTCGCTTCGATCGTAGCTCGAAATGAACTGCCCGGGCTCGCCTCCCTGCCGCTATTTATATGCGCCGAGACGAGTTCCAGAATGTTCCCGACTGTGCGCGAACGTGATCGCCCGGAACGAATGTTTTCTAGAAGATTCGCGCATGTACGGTAGTTCCTCTAACGCCATCTAGTATCTAATAGGGGTTTCACTCTGTTCGGTTCTTTAATTGGTTTTACTAGTTGCTGCTAGATGGCGCTAGCTCCTTTGTGTTTTGTGTGTTCGTAACAATATCTAACGTACCGACACTATTTTATAGCTTTACGAGTATGCTTTTTTATTATGAATATACGTATGATAGTATTTCGGTTCTCTTTAAAACTAAGTTAGTAATTAAAAAATCATATTATTAAGCATATTATCATTCCATTTCCATCCATCAGCCTTTCTCCGTGCACTGTTGGATTTAGGCCACAACGCGCGGTCCTGTGCCGCCTGCATCCAATGTCTCCCCGCGACCTTAATAATATCATCGCTCCACCTTGTCGGGGGCCGCCCAACGCTGCGTCATCCGGTACGTGGTCGCCACTCTAGGACTTTTCTTGCCATTCTTGCTTTATATTTTCTTCCATCTAGCGATGTGGCCTGCCCATTGCCACTTCAGCGTGCTAACCTTTCGGGCTATGCCGGATACCCATACGATACATGGCATTTATAAAATAAATATTTTAATTTCTTTTATAACTCTGATAGATAAATCTTAGTTTATAGTTGTATTATTGTATATATCTATCGACTTAAACTAAATGATGATGTTATATATTTTTCGAACCCGAGAATGTAACATTAATTAAACAATCGTAGCAAAAATTTGACTTGGTGTTTGTGACGATAAATATAAAATAACATTTTTGACACTTTTTCATAGTAATACTCCGAGATATTGTAAAAACTGCAGCAAAATCAGTCCAGCTACGGAAGTAAATTCAAACAACGTTATTCTACGTTTTCCCTGCAGTTATTTTGAATTCGTGGACATTTTTATGTAGCTAGGTTTTAATTAAAACTATTCGAGCGATAGCATTGAAAGCGTTCAAAGGCGTATCAAAATATTGTACCAGAAATCTTTATTAATGTATTTTACTCTTTTACAACTCGGAGTTATTCAGATTTACGGGTTTTCTCATTAATGTTATTTGATCATCCAGCACGACTTTATTATTTAACTAGCTGTTGCCCGCGACTTCGTATGCATGAAGTTTAGAAATCAAACCCTAACAAACAGAAGTTTACTATACCGCTCGATAGATGGCGTTGTACAGTTTTTTTTAAATCGCGCTATAGTTTCGTTACACACAAACACGTCGCTAAACAAAGCTCGTCAAAATTTTCATAGAATCATTTTTTTTTGTCTCGTATCATTGTCTCGATTTCGCAATTATAAATGAGTAGAGATTGAACTGTTGCCCACAACTTTTAAATTTAGAAAATTTTCTCCGTTTTAGCTACATTTTTTACTAATGCTTCGCTCCTGTTGGTTGCAGCGTGATGTCATATAGCCTTCCTTGATAAATGTACTATCCGATAATGAAAGAATTTTTCATATCAGACCAGAGATTTCTGAGATTAGCGCGTTCAAATATTAAAAAAATACAAATATTACAAATATTTAGCTTTATAATATTAGTTAGCGATAGAAAGCTACAGTCCCGGAGAGTACTGCTATATAATAATATATTGACGGGCCTCGTGGTGTAGTGGTTCTGGTAACGGACTGCCGATCAAGAGGTCGCGGGTTCGATTCCCGCTCGGGACAATCATTTGTGTGATTTTTCTAATTGTCATACAAATGTTTGTACTGCGTCTGGGTGTTTCTATGTATTATAAGTATGTATTTACAAAAAAAAAGTAGTATATGTATTCTATCCGTATTCTGGTACCCATAACACAAGCATATAAGCTTAGCTTGGGACCAGAGGACGTTGTGTGAAATGTCCATGAATATTTATTTATTTATTTATTTATATATTATGTCTATGTGTAGCTATTAGAAATTCCAGGATGAATTCGTTCGAAGTTACGTGAAACAGCAAGTAAAGACATAAAGAATCAGTATTTCAGGAAAATAACAACACCCGTGTTTGCTAAAGCACAGTCGATGTTCATATACTGAGATTGAAACAGCTTTGCGTAGCACTTGAAAATCAAATGGTTCCGTATGTACTGAGGGTACTGAGCCTCTCTTGTCTAAGTGCTCTGTTACCATGGTTACCATTGCAAATAAACCAGGACTGAAAACAGTAATTATTGAAGAAAATGTATGAATGCAATTTGATACTTTTACTCTACATTAGCACCTATTCTGTATTTCTGTAATAAAATAGGTACTTTATTTAGCGTCTTTATAGTATCTGAGTGTTTTTTATTAATTACAAATATCATTATTCCCATACCGTTATCACGTTATTCGGGGCCGGCGCAACATGACTTCTTGCTTTTGTCGCAGTGGGTTTTGACTGAATTTTAGGAAAGATGTTTTTAAATCAGACTAGTTGTTTCTGAGATTAGCGAGTTCAAACAAACAAACAAACTCTTCAGTAATACAAGTATAAAAGTATAGATTTACAAAAAAATATTAATAACATATTCGTACAACTTAATATATTCGTATTCTGATACACAAGCAAATAAGATTATCTTTTAACATGAGGACGTTGTGTGAAATATCCGTAAATATAATACAAAATTGAAATTTGTTTTCTTCTACCTATTTCTAACCGAAATATTATAACAAACGGAAGCCTATCCGATAGTTGTGACGACTATAAAATAATATTTTATTGTGTGACTTTTAAAGGACAAACCGTAACAAAGAGCTTTTGGCTTTTGTATTATTTATGTCATGGCCCTTTATTTACACATATCACAAAATACCTTATGATAAATGTTTTGTACTATTGAATTTTATTGTAGGTATTAAAATTTTCCCCACTTTTGCAACATTTTTTGTTAATACTTCGCTCCTATTGGTCGCAGCGTGATGTTATAAAGTCTGTAGCCTTTCTCAATAAATGTACTATCCAATACAGAGAGAATTTTTTAGATCAGAACAGTGGTTCTTGAGATTTTCGGGTTCAAACAAACAAACAAACTCTTCAGCTTTACAATAGAAAGTAAAGATTGTTTGGTTCTAAATGAGTGATGTCCGTGTGGTGACCGATTAAGAATACAAGTGTCACCACACCTTTTCCTTCCCAGGGTGATGTAAAAGCCAGTTATGGAATAATACACACAGACAACAACCCCTGTGAGAGATAACTCCAAAATAAACCCTGTGCTAACACGCTTGGGTTGGTCAGCGCGGCACAGTATACTTTAATCCTTTCTAAAGTGGAAGAGGCCCGTGTTCAACATAGAGAGAGTGAGAGAGAGAGAAAGAGACAGAGAAAGAAATGTATCCCACTTTAAGCATAGCAGGGCCACGTAAAACTATTTCGATTTCTTTATTTTCTCGATGACAGATCTAATAAATCTATTAAATGGCAACAGCTAGTATGTAAGAAATCTAATGCTTTTACTTATTATAAAACAAAGTCGTTATTTATTTGTATGTATGTCCCTATGTGGGCATCTTTAAAACTACGCAACGGATTTTGATGCGAGTTTTTTAATAGGTAGAGTGGTTCAAGAGGTTGGTTAGATAGATAGATACCTAGGTAGATTACTCTTCATTGTACACACCAATTTACATTACAGTATCTCTAATTATATTAACAATAGTAGGGTACAATAGGATGGTTTTAAATATTATTTGTTAGGGTTTGGTTTTTGAATTCCACGCGTACGAACTTGCGGAAAACAATTAGTTACAGTAATAAAATTTAAATAATTTTCCTAAAGTAGAGATACATCTTTATCACCTCATTTCAGAATGTTGAATAATTTATAAGTCGTGTCTCATATTAGTCTTGAAAATATAGGTCATTGTAATTTTAAACCAAGTTCTACTGAAACTTTTCTTTTTTCATTAATATTGCATGAAAAAACATGAATAAAACATACTTAGCGAAAGAGATAAGATACAAGTTTAATCTTGGATAAATTTCTGCAGTGAATTTTTATAAAAGTGTTTTCCCGCTTTTAAAGTATGCTTTCGGTTTCATAAATTGATTTCATTTTGATTTTTTAAGTACTCTGACCTAGATTATTTCTTTGTCCCTTTTCTCTGTCCACTGTTGGACATAAGCCTTCCTCATAGAAGGCCACAACGCGCGGTCCAATCCTTCAACCTTAACGATATCGTCGCTAACTTATAATAAAACAAAATGTTAGTTAAATGACACATTTAAAGGTCATATTTAGTTAAGTTTAGTTTAGATGTGTACGTAGAATCGGTACTATTGTCTCAGAATCATCAAAATTTCTAAAGTAAGCAACATAAATTAATCCGCATATTTAATAAAGTTATTTTAAAATCATCGTTATGCTTAGAGCGCTAGGATTTTAATTAAAACTGTCAGCACGATACGGCCACTGAAAACCATTTTAAAAATTCATTTAAGTCTTTTACAAAAAAAAAAAATACTTTGAAACTAATTTGTTTTGCTCTTTATAGTGAAAATATTAAACAATTTCACTTAGTGTTTTAATTTCATTCCTAAAAGTGTTACCGTGAAAAAAATTTAAGTTGGGTTTCATATTCCTTTGAAATTAAAGTAATTTTAACATTAATTGCCTCGCCTATATTTGCTTCGTGAATCCTTACTTATTATTGTGCTAATTATAAGACAAAGTCGATATTCTTGTAATGTTTGTCCTTATGTGAGCTTATATCTTTAAAGATACGAATTTAATGCGGTTTTCTTTTTTTAAAGGGACCTAATCCATCTCCAATTACTTTTTTGATGTGTTTGAATTTAGCTTTAAGTAGGAAGTAAATATATGTATTTGTCCTACTCATACATAAAGAACTTTACAAGTTAGACCCTCCCGCAAGAACTGAGAGAACACGATTATACGCCACGCACAGTACAGAAGTCCTGCAAGAGATCTGATAGATCGCGTAACGTAGTTAACGTGTTAAACTTTAGCTCAATAAGAGACGAGATAAATGTTCGACAACGTCTCAATATTAAGATAATTTGGAGAATTTTTAAATACTTAAGAGATGAATTACAATAAAGACCCTTGGTTTAATGATAATTCATTAATTGGGATCTACAGATTAAAAGTAACTAACGTCGAAATTCATGGCATAAATACCTAATTTGTCTAGTTAAAAAGACAAGCTTTATAATCTTGGATATTTTTTAAAATTACTGCTCTGTCATCGGTCTTTAATACGTGTGCAAAATTGCAGAATTTTGGCGTGATGCGCGTGCAAACATACAGATAGACTGAAAAAAAAAGCTATAAACCATTGTTTTGGCTTCTATTAAGCCTTTAAAATTTTTTCATCAATATCTTAAGCAGAGACATCAACTTTTTAGATTTTTATTCTACGTATAGATAGAGTATTATTATAGATAATACTAATATAGAGTAGTATTGAGCATCCTTTAGTTGCCAAGACAACTGGACAATTCATATTATTAAATGTTATTGAATGTTCAATATGTATTGTTCTATTTGAATTTCAATATTATGCAAAATGTTAACGATCTTGTGTTCCATTGGGATTAGTTCCTGCTTCAGTAAACACGCATAATTATTATTGTATCTCTTAAATAAACCTCATTGCCTGCAATTGTTATATTGTAGCTTTTCGAATCTAGACTATTATTATAAACCTGAACAGTTTGTTTGTTTAAACGCGCTAATCTCAGCAACTACTGATTCGAATTGAAAAATTCAACTGATTCGAATTGAATTTGACGAGTTTAAGTGTTAATGTGTGGAACGTAACGATAGCGTGATTTAAGAAGAGTAAACTTCTGTTTGTTAAGAATTGATTTCTAAATATCACGCGTACGAAGTCGCGGGCAACAGCTAGTACTACATACACTACTTTTCTTTTGTAAATACATACTTATAATATATAGAAAATTCTATCAGAAACATACGGCATTAAAACAATGAGTATAGTCTCCAAACTAAATAAAAAGAGATTTGAATAGTGGATTAGGCAGCTTTAACAGGAAATAGAGCGTTAATACTGAAAACTTTTTTAAAACACAGTTTGAATTCAATCGTAACATCTGTCGTTCTTTGTAAATAAAAAAGTTAAAATGTGTACGTTTTTGCAACTATTATTTTGGAACTGTCGTTTTTACTGTGGTAGATTTAAATTAAAGTTTTTAGCACGATACGGGTTACGATTCACGACATGTTCTTTTTCACTTTATGAATGAGATAGTTTTTCTTGATAAATGTTGAATTGTATTCTAGACAAATATGTTAGATAGATTTGATAGATTCTATACATAGTTTATTCGTTCAACAATAATTAGGTAAGTTAAAAAAAAATTGAACCGTCTTTATGTGCCTTAGAAATTTGAGGGTTTTCTTCGATTTCTTAGGAGATAACCATCAGATCTTGACCTAGTATCAGTGGGACCACTCGGGAACCACCAGCTTTCAAATAAAAAAGATTTCTTTTTTATAACACTTGCACGACTCATTTGTTTAAATAAAACTACTTTTTACGGATTTAGACGTGTATATTTGTTTTAAATTTTGGCCGACGTTTCGGAGACTTTGCAGTCACCATGGTCACGGGTGAGTCTCACCCGTGACATGGTGACTGCAAATATACCCGTCTAAATCCGTAAAAAGTAGTTTTATTTAAAAATGATTTTATTAAAATTGTAAGACGTAACAGACTTAAAAAACATTCCAACGAATTGAGAACCTCCTCCTTTTTTGAAATCGGTTGAAAATGAAATGATAGTTAACAAACCTAAACTCCTATTAGAGATAGTCTTAATATGGTTGTCGGTTTCAGAATAGTCTTGCTGAAATAGGATGGTCCAACATTTCTAATTACGACATCCAACTTGAACCAAAATTGTTTTATTTAAGTGGTTTGCAACTAAAACGGAACTTTAGGTAGAACTTTTGATTATTATTATCAAGAGGAAATACTTGCTATTATATTAGATACTAGCTGTTGCCGTCACTTCGTACCCGTGGATTTCCTACCTACTTGATACTTATCGTCATATTTTGGACAATTCACACAATTTACACAATAAAATTTATAAAGATAAATTGTAGCACATATGTTATTCTGATATATAAGTAACATTATTGTAAAGTTACATTAAAATCCATTTAGTAGTTTTTGCGTCAAAGAGTAACAAACATCCTAACATCCACACTCACAAACTTTCACATTTATCATTAGTAGGATATGAAAATCCGGTCAAGTACGAGTTGGACTCGCACACGAGCCACACGAAGGGTTACATACCGTTATTATCATAATCATAATATTTATATTCGTCATCGACCCCAAATATTTATAATTGTGAAAAAGAGACAATGACACAATAAAAATTTTGTTGAGCTAACGTGTTAATGTGTGTAACGAAACTATAGCGCGGTTTAAAAAATTGTACAACGCCATCTATCGAGCGTTATAGTAAACTTCTGTTTGTTAAGGTTTGATTTCTAAATTTCACGCGTAGGAAGTCTCGGGTAACAACTATCAACACCATATAACGAGATAAGGGCAGGAGTATTTGTTGTTGTAGCATCGAGTGATATGCACAGACTGTAAAATTTTCATGTCTCTAGCCATCACTGTTCCAGATATATAGCCAGGTGACAGGCGAACGGTCACAGAAGTTTTAGTAATATTGTCCCGTTTTAGCAGTTTTGGTAGGTAGCTCTAAAAAGAGGAAAATTTTTGTGTTTACATTACAGGAACTTAAAGATATGTTCTCTTTAGAACATATCTTTATGTTCCTGTAATGTGTTGGCTTAAGTTACCTCAAAGACGTACCGTTCCATCAGGTTAAGCTATTTAGCTTATCTTGATATAGTATTTACTATCATGAGAGGGGTCTCAACATGCAGGTGCATTAGCAATAAAGAGAATTCTTAAGAGCTAGTTTACCTTCAAGTAGGGGCTTTGCTTCTTATTTGATAAATACATGACTTGGACTTTAACTTACCTAACTAAAATAAAACAACTTATTTCGGATTTAGACGCGTATATTTGTTTTAAATTTTAGCGCGACGTTTCACCATGGTGGACTGAGCTGTAGTGTACTCTGTGATCAGCTGCACAGTAGTTTTACAGCTTAGACCCATCCATGATCACAGTGGCTGAAAAGTCTGCAAAACATCGGGCTAAAATTTAAAACAAGTATACGCCGTCTAAATCCGTAAAAAAACTGTTTTTATTCCAATAAATTAGTCGAGCAAGTATTAGAGAATATTAAATTCATGACTTAGTTAAATATTATTAGAAAGTTATAGTTCAGTGAAAAATATACATAAAAACATTGATAAAATAAAAAATTCCTAGTAATTTATTACTTAGAATTCAGAACAATATAATACCCATTTACTTTATAATTATTTTCTTTACTGATATTTCGAGATTATCTCCTAGATTAATTTTGTAAAGTTTATTTTGAGCAACAAAAAAACGCTCGATTTTAACGCAAAGTAGATACTATTTGAAAAGCTTTTTGTTTTCAACAATACATTGGCGTATTTAAATGTATAGTAATGTCATTCTAAGGACATTTTGATTAAACCCAAATTATCTTTACTAATATTATAACTATTTTATACTCACACTTTAAACTTGTTTGTACACGCTAATCTCAGGAACTACTGGTCCGATTTGAAAAATCTTTTAGTATTAGATAGTAAATTTATCGAGGAAGGCTATAGGCTATATAACATCACGCTGCCTGTGACAAATAAGAGCAAAGCTTTAGTGAAAAAAATTTCTAAATTGCACGTGTACGGAGTCGCAGGCAATGGCTAGTTAATAGATAAAATAGTCAATAGTTTATAGAAAAACCTGTACTAACCCACAATTCCTATAGGTAGAAATAGGTAGGTATCCCAAATATACCTACCGAATTCTAACTATTTGATTTTCTTTTGCAAAACTTTTTTGAAAACTTAACCAAATTAAATTCAAAATTACTTTCGTTTCACATCTTTCATTCTTATTTCTATCTTTAAAATAATTACAAAGAATAATTATTTAGGTACTAGGTTAGTTTTAAACCTGAATAGGATTTAATTCTATTCTGTTATTTGGATGAGCATTCCTAGAATTGCAATTTACTATGCAAAACCGAGTAACAGACACCCTTTGCCAGATTTGCACAGCAAATACAAATATTTGAAATGGAGTTGAGCTATCAGTTTTCAATGATTAAATTAATTGTATTTTTATTATACCAGATTAAATCTGTAGTGTATGTATGCGTAGGTAAAACTATCTATTAAGTAGATAAGGATAATCTCATTGTTTCTAAGTTTAGTAATAAAAGGTATCGAGAACAGTCGTTTGAATAACTAATACCATAGTATCCCTGCAAATCCCTGCAAGACTAATATTTAGTTCTTTCTTTTGATTTTGTCTACTATCGTTTCCTGTGTTTCCATCACCATTATCATCAATCAGCCTTTCTCCGTTCACTGTTGGACATAGCCCTCTCCCATAGACGCGCGGTCTTGTACCGCTTGCATTAAATGGCTCCCCGCGACGATACCGTCGCTTCACCTTGTCAGGGGCCGCCCTACGCTGCGTCGCCTAGTCCGTGGTCGCCACTCTAGGACTTTTCTTTCCAACAATCATCAGTCCTACGAGCGATGTGGCCTGCTCATTACTACTTCAGTGTGCTAAACCTTCAGGCTCCCTGTTCTTATCCCATTATAATTTAGAGACCATTTACCATGTCTTTTTCTACCATGCTCTTCCAAATTTGTATAATTTTTACTTATTGTAAAATAAAGTCGTTGATTTTGTATAATAATATATTGTTGGATATTATTCTACCCCACTTCTATTGCACAATATAAAAAGGCGAACAATCAAGCATTGGCGCTCATTCTTTCGCGAACCGTCATACCGTGCGGACGTTATTCTGTAGTTTTTAGTTTGTAATAATATTCTTGTATAAGTAATTGTTTTAGTGTCAGTAAAATTGTTTTTTTTAAAGTTATTTTGTTAGTGGTCTATAATATCAGGCGTGGGATAAAGAAAACACTTCCACTAGTGTCCTGACAAAATTTTTATTCATTCAAAATACGTGTGTGGGTAGTGATATTTTTTAGTGAAAAAGTTTTTGAACTTCTACAAACTTAGTGCACCAGTGTTACGTTACATTTTTGTTATAAATGGAACGATCAAGCCGCTCTCACTCACGGCATGATAGACACTGCCGATCTGATGATTCGAGTGGAGAAAGTTCTCCACGACGTCGATCGCGTAGTATTTCCAACGGCCAACGTGGCTGTGATTGTGAGTATAATTCACAGCAATAATTATGTTTCTATGGAAGTTAGCTTTCCAAATCGTGAGGCAAGAAGAGAAATAACGATATAGAGGACGGTCGAACGGTTGTCTGATAATCTGGTGGCTATGGACACCTAATCTGCTCTGATATTCTAACCGTGATTTTTCTGATTTAAAAGTGATTCGTGTTAAACGTGTGGGTAAACGTGTTAACCAACTGTTTTAAGTATAAAGGTGATACGATGCCTTCCAATAGTAGAAGGAAAGAGAGACGTCCTGCACGATCTTCTTCGCCACCTAACAAGCTCGACGAGATCTTGAGGAGACTTCAAGATTTAGAGGAGCGAACACGATTCGACTACAAGACAGGAGTCTGGTTGTACAGTAAACGGATCAGACACGACGTCATCAGACGCGGGGCCCTCCACAACCCGCCGAGGTGCAGCGCGTGGCAACACGGGGCGAGAGCCTTCTATAACCCCGTTGCCGTCTGAAAGCGACGCCAAAAGCGTTTCTGAACGCTTCTTGGATGCCATGATAACATTCCCGGTGAGATCAAACCATTATTTTGTTTCTGATTTTGATCCAAGTATCCATGACGTCGACACGTGGTGTTAAGAGGTAGATAACTCTGCCTGCGTTCTGTTGATATTGGAATATTTTTATGACGTCATGAGTACAGTCTGATAAGTTCTCCACTTACGCTATGCGCGCAAGTCCTTATTAAAATTACCTATTGAGCAAAGTCTTAAAGACGACTTGACACCAGCTATTGTGATTTCTGGCATTACCAATTCCTATATCTGAGCGTCGCTACTAATGCTAACCTCTTATATGCATAACTGACGACTTAATTAAATTATTCTCTATAGATCTAAAGTCTACAATCTGAATTAATGCCGTACTTATGAAATGTGTGTAGTAATGCTAAGGAGCAGAATATTATTATGTCATTTAATTCAAACGGAAAATGTCGATAGAATTGTTTGATGAAGGTCGATGGTTTTTGTATTTGGTAACCTTACAGGTCATGTTCAGTTCAAACGTAAAACTGATACAAATAATGAGTTCTAGTAAGCCTAATTATGACGTGGCGAGTATTGTAAAATTTAATATTTGAGTGATTTATGGTCAGGCGAGGCCGAGCATTTACGTCGTGATGTTACTAAATGCACCGATACCTACAAATGTGAAACAATTTTGAGTTGGTTTTTCTGTGCTTACAAAATGTAGACAAAGTGATTATTATTAATGTCTTCTTAACATGTTACAGATCTTTATTTATCTTGCAACGCAGTGTATGTACAAGTTGGGGTAAAATCTTAAATGATTTTACAGTGGTTATCTTCAACAGATGGAGCTGAAATTATGTACACACGTTTGGTGTGGATGACAGGATGACAACGAACAGTTGAATCTGTGACATCATTTTAAATCTGCTTGTAGTAGTAGACTGATTGTTTTTATGGTGTCCTGCAATATGGATACTAAATGAAAGTACTTGTTGTTATCAGCTTATTTACTTGATTGTTTTGTGTGTTATGTATAACGTACTCGTTGTTACAAAGTACACTGATTCTATCATTTTGCTTCCTAGATTCCGATGTGAATAATTGTGGTGTGTTGGTCTTTGACTAGCCAGTTGAACTCGTGCGTGCGGTGACAAACGCACTGCTGTGAATGCGGCCACAAAGGCGGTATGAGCAACGCCTTCTGTTTGGTGCCAGCGCTCAGGCTGTGACTGAGTAAGGTGTATGCCTTACCACGGAGGATGAAAGTTTGTGCTGCTTACGTAATTGTTATGTACCAAACTTAACCTATCGTATCGAGTTGCGCGCGCGCCTCCCTAGGAGATGGTAACTTCACTATTGATGTATCGCCGGCGAGCCGGGTGCGCCGCGCGGTGACCTTGGCTCGGTCGTCAGTCGTAAAACTCATCTTGTTGGCAAGTTACGTCGCGATTTGAATGCGATTGAAGCGTTTTCCTTGCAATTGTTTCGCGAGTTAAAAATTGTCACTAGAATTAATTGTTGATAAAACTAATTATCCTTGTTGTGTGAATCGATAATTACCATTGAAACAAAACCTTGAAATGTCATTGCGAAGTTGAGTATTCGCCATTTTTGTATGACAAAAAAGTATTATAAAAACTAGTGAATTTTGTGTCTCCATACTTAATACTATTTAATGTGAGTTGAACTGTTTGATAACTATAATTGTGATAGTATAATTGCATTAAGACGATTGGTGAAAGTTCACGGCTTAAGTCGCGCCAAATGTGGTCATTTTGAGGACTTAAAGAGTTCGTGACTGCCTGCATAAAGTTAAGTATAGTTTGATTAGCATTCTGCGTTATTTTGGCCAATTTATCGTAGTTAGTTAATGAAGCTATAGCTAGGGCTTGACACAGTGAAGACATTGTTGAAGAACAAAACAGGGTAAGTTTGTACTATTGTAAATTTGTAACGCTGTGATATACAGTATATGTTCGTTCCTCTCGCGCCTGAGAGATATCACGCTTCCACTTAACCTATTATTAATTAGAACACCAGGTTGAACGCAACATAATTTTTGGTACCCAGAGCGTGGTTTAAACTCCGTTTCTCGAATGTTCCATGTTGAACAAACTATACCCTCATTATTTGTGAAAATTGATTTAATTAATTTAATTAATTTAATTTGATTAATTTGGTTGTTTGTTTGTTTAATCTAAATTGTTGGTATAGTTTTGCATAATTAATTTGAGCACTTGAATTGGCAATTAGATTTTAAAGGGTTTGATAATTATTTATGCTATTGCTAATCGTATTTGTTGTTGCTCAGGTTATTATTTAATATAAATTATTATTTAATTATTGTCTAATATTGAACAACGTTATAGTTAAATTGTGGCGTTGTGCGTTTGTATAATACAACATTTATTTTATACGTTTGTTTGTTTTGTTGTTTACCTTAAAATAAATAATTCAAGTCTTAAATTAATTGCACATTGGCAAAGAATTGTTTTGTTTGTTTGATTTAAACTATTTAAGATTTGATAATTGTTTAGAATAATAGCGGCTTGTCTCATTGAAAGATATTTTGTTTTTCGCTATTGTAATATTGTTTGTTTGTGAAAGATATTTGTTTTTTTTTGTTGTTATTATAAGATTGTTTGTTTCGTGCCGTTTGTGCTTTGAAGATGTCTGCCGCCGCGTATAATGTTGTCCGCGAGACATATTCCGGGATTGCGACTCATTTGAGATGGTTCACGTCAGCTGCCGCCTTGGTGAAAAGGGAGAACCGAATCGAGGCATTGTTGGACAGGCATGAGAAATGCCCTACACGACTTCAGGAGGTGGAGGCGCTTTACCGGCGCTTCATCTTGCATCTGGATGATGTGCCCCTGGAGTCATTCCCCCAGGAGCGACGGGACCAAGTCCACGAGGACTACGTCCAGATTATGGACCTTGCCGACGACATCGCCCAGCGCGCGCGGGAGATTTTAGCCTCGCGCGCCGGAGTACCGGCTCACCGGGCCCCCTTGAAGACTCCCGTGGGCCTTTTGACTAGATTACCCAATTTGGATCTTCCACGTTTTGATGGTCGATTAGACACGTGGATGGGGTTTATTGGTTTGTTTGAGAGCCTTGTGGACTCGAGGGACGATTTGGGTCCGTCTCAAAAACTGGCCTATTTACTCTCCGTGCTTGATGGAGAGGCGAGGGGCTTAGTACAGCACCTCCCAATATGTGACGGGAGCTATGGGATCGCGCGGGCGTTGCTCACCAAGCGCTATCACAACCAGCGCTGTCTGGCAGATACCCACGTCGACCAGATTTTGAACCTTCCCGTCGTGAGCAATGCTGCCCAGTTGAGGACCGAGCTGCTGAACCCCCTCCTAATAGCCACCAATTCGCTCAACCGCTTAGGACTGCCGGTTGCCAAGTGGTCTTACCTACTAGTGCGTATTGTGCTCAAGCGATTGCCGGTGTCTTTGAGGGCACGTTTTGAACAGGGGCACACTAGGGATGAGGCATCTGCTCTCCCTACCTTTGACCAGCTCCTGACGTTCCTGGAGGACGAGTGTCGCATGGGTGACGTCATGGTCGCCGACACGCCGGTGGAAGCATCACGTCCCAGACCCACCAACCAACGGCGCAATGCCCAACCTGCACCAAGAGGAGGTACGGCCGCCCGCTTCGCTGTCGCTCAAGCTGCGCCACCGGACTGCCGGTTTTGCAAGTCGCAGGGACACCAAACGGTGCGGTGCCCAGACTTCGCGGTCCTGCACGTGGCCGCTCGTAGGCGGATTGCCCAGGCCCGCGGCTGGTGTTTCTCTTGCCTAGGGGACCATTACCAGCGCGCCTGCCCCGACACTCACCCGTGTCCTATTTGCGGAGGGCACCATTTGAAAATCCTGTGCGCCAACGCGAATGGCCGTCGCGACCACGCGGGGTCGCCTTCGGGCGGGTATGCCAGTGGACACCGGGACCAGTCCCGCAATTTGGAGTCCGGCTCATCACCCCCACGCCGCGCAGACTGTGCTGCCATCGATCGCCGAGTTGGTTCGGCGCGCAGCCCCACGGGCGGGTATGAAAGCGGGCCCCGGGTTCAATCCCGCACCTTTGTGTCCCGCTCGCCCTCCCCGCTTCCACGTGATCAAGCGAGATCACCTCCGGTAGTGTACCACGATTACCGTGACGCGCGTCCGGTACCACTACCGTCCCCCCCTCTGGCGGAACGTCCCCGTTTGGAGACGCGCAACCCTCGGTACGGACGCTTCAGGCGCTACGAACCGCCGACTATGGCTCGTGGCAGTCGTCACCGAGAGGAGGCCGAGTTTAGGCACTACCCGCATTTTGATTTGCCGTCTCGGGACAACGGCGCTCAGTCGCCGCCACGCCAGCATTAGGATGTTGGCGTCTGCCCCCGCTATGCACCGCCCCCCTTTGAGACCGTCCTCTTGCCCACGGCCCATGTCAGGGTCTGGGGACGGACGGGCGCCTCAGTTGTAGTCCGAGCGATATTGGACACAGGCTCACAGGGGTGCATAGCCTCGTCTTGGTTGGTAGGGCAGACTGGCCAGACTATTGAAAAATATTCAGATGTAATAAGGGGTGTCGGGAACGCCCCCGTGGCCACGGTTGAGGGCCGTGTTTTGTTTGAGTTCTCCCCCTCAAATTCTCCACGTCCGACGTTGGAATCGTCGGCCATTGTGATGGAGAATATCTTGGGCAATCACCCGCAAGTTCGTTTGTCTGCGGATGCGGTAAAATTGACCGCGGATTTGAATTTGGCTGACCCTAAATTTGACCTGCCTGGCACGGTCGATTTGTTGCTTGGTGCCGATGTTTTGGGTAAAATATTACTCGGCAAGGATCGTGTTTTGCAGCCAGGTGGCTTGGTAGCCCTCCGGACCATATTTGGGTTCGCACTGATGGGGCCTGTATTGAGGACTCCCCCCCCTGCCGAACTTGGAACGGCCTTGATGGTGGGGTCCGCCCTTTCTGACGCCGTGCAGAGATTCTGGGAAGTGGAGGAGCCACCACAAGCTCCCCGCTCTGATCCGGAGCATGAAGAGTGTGAGCAGTTCTACAAGACCAACACCAGTTATCTCCGTTCCGGCCGGATCATGACAAGATTGCCATTTCTCGCCGTACGTCCGCCACTTGGCGTCTCGCGGCCTATTGCAGAGAAGCGTTTGTTGGCGATGGAGCGCCGTATGAGCAGGGACCCACTACTCAAGGAGAAGTATATTGACTTCATGCGGGAGTATGAGGATTTGGGACACATGTCTGTGTCAAAATTGGATTGGCGTTCGACGGAGCACTTCTTTCTTCCGCATCATGCTGTAATAAAACCATCCAGTGGTAAGTTACGCACAGTATTTGATGGTTCTGCGCAGACTACTTCAGGAGTGTCATTGAACCAGTGTCTGCATCCTGGTCCCAAATTGCTGAAGGACCTTTGTGACGTCATCACGCGGTTTCGACGTCATCAATTTGTTTTTGTGGCTGACATCAAGATGATGTTCAGGCAAACGGTAATTCACCCGGATGATCGCCGATACCAGCTGATATTGTGGCGAGAAAACCAGCAAGATCCCATGCTTGTCTACGAGCTCAACACGAACACCTACGGGCTGCGGTCTAGTCCCTTTTTGGCTATACGTTCGCTTTGGGAGCTCGCGGATCGAGAGCGTATGTCGTTTCCTCGCGCAGCCGCCATTTTGAAGGAGGACCTATATGTTGACGATGTGTGCACTGGCGCGGCCACGGAGAGAGAGGCCCTGCTCTTGCGTGACGAGTTGATTGGCATTCTAGCCTCCGCAGGATATGAGTTGCGTAAATGGATCTCCAACTTACCTGCGCTCTTGGACGGGCTACCGGACGACCACCAGCAGGATCCTCACCTATTTGAGAACCGTGACAACCCTACCATGATGTCAGTGCTTGGAATCCAGTACAGACCAGTCCAGGACATCTTTACATTTAATGTCAATTTGGATTCGCATCACACTTGGACGAAACGACTGGTTCTGTCGACTGTCGCGAGAACCTTTGATCCTAATGGCTGGATATGCCCGGTCATATTCTGGGCCAAATGCTTCCTGCAGAGACTTTGGACTGCAGGTCTTGGATGGGACGAGCCACTTCGCGAAGCTGTTTTGAAGGACTGGCTCCTATTTGCTTCCTCATTGCCTGCCATCAATAGGATATCGTTACCCCGTGCTCTGCTTCCGCCAGGGAAGCACACCGCGTCCCTTCATGGTTTCTCGGACGCTTCGGAACGTGGGTACGCAGCAGCCGTATACTTGCGCACCGTGACCACAGATGGTCAGGTGAAAGTGTTGTTGGTCATGGCGAAGAGCAAGGTCGCGCCTCTTCGAACTGCCTTGACAATCCCTAAGTTAGAGTTGTCAGGGGCGGCCCTTCTTGTTCGCCTTTTGAATCACGTCATGTCTACCTTGTGCACGTCAATTGACATTTCCACGATATATGCATGGACTGACAGTCAGATTGTGCTATGTTGGCTGAAGACGTCAGTTCACACCTTAGAGGTGTTTGTAGCAAATCGTGTCTCTCAGATACAAAAATCGGAGACCCCGTTGGTTTGGAGGCATGTGCCTGGCGAGGTCAACCCTGCTGATTGTGCGTCACGGGGATGTATGGCCCCCCTTTTAGTTGAGCACTCTCTGTGGTGGGGACCTGAGTGGTTGACCAGATCAGAATCTAATTGGCCGCGAACTCCGGCCTTAGACATTGTCGCACTGCCTGGGTTGCGAACGCTTGCGCTCGAACGGCAGGACCGTCCGTTCGACCCCGATTTCTTACTTAATCGTTACAGTTCATTGGACAAATTGTTGAGTGTCACCGCTTGGATCAAGCGCTTCACGAAAAATTGTAGACATCCACAGAACAAATGTTTGGAGGCCTTCTTATCGCCACAAGAGCTCCAAGATGCTCTTCTTCACTGGGTTCGTTCTGTGCAAGAGGCACATTTTGAAGACGAGATTGACATCTTGAGGAAAGGCAAATCCAAGCTGTCTGGAGCCATTTGTAAGCTGAACCCATTTTTGGATAGTGAGGGTCTTTTGCGTGTCGGAGGGCGTCTTAGGAACGCAAACCTCCCTTATGGATCTCGTCACCCCCTCTTATTGCCAAAGAGTGGCCACTTGGTGAACCTGTTGGTGACTGATCGTCACATCAAGAACTCCCACGCCGGCTGTAATGCCTTATTGGCCATTTTGCAACGGGAATTTTGGATTTTATCGGCCCGTCGGACGATCCGTAGTGTGGTCTTTCGTTGTATGCCTTGCTATAGGCTCAAGGCCCCTACCATGCAGCCTATCATGGGTGACCTTCCTTCGGATCGGGTCACTGAGATAAGGCCCTTTGCTGGAGTTGGTACGGACTTTGCAGGCCCCTTTTTTGTTAAGACCTCGACCCTCAGGAACAGTAAAACTGTCAAGGCTTATTTGTGCGTCTTTGTCTGTCTGTCCACCAAGGCGGTACATTTGGAACTCGTCTCAGCCCTCTCGACAGAGGCATTTGTTGCGACGTTAGATAGATTCGTGTCACGACGAGGACTACCGTCCTTGATTCGGACGGATTGCGGTACCAACTTCAAAGGCACAAACAACTATTTAAAAGCGATGTATGATTTTTTGTCGGCTAACGAGACTGAAATTGCGTCTAGACTAGCTACACGTAGAATAACTTGGAGGTTCAGTCCCGTGTCATGTCCCCACTGGGGAGGAATATTTGAAAGCGTAGTAAAGGTTGCTAAGACACATTTGCGACGGGTAATTGGCGAGTCTGTATTGACCTTTGAAGAGCTCGCAACTGTGTTTTGCAAAATCGAGGCCGTTTTGAATTCACGCCCGTTGTGCCCGATCTCTTCAGATCCTAACGACTTGGAAGCCCTCACGCCGGGCCATTTTTTGATTGGGCAGCCACTGAACGCCCTGCCGGAATATCCCTTTGTTGATGTGAGACCTAATCGTCTCTCGCGGTTTGAATTGGTCCAACAACTCACTCAGAGCTTTTGGAAACGTTGGAATTTAGAATATTTGCACATTCTCCAGCAGCGCGTTAAGTGGACTGACAAGACTGATCCACCTCATGTTGGTGACCTCGTTTTGGTTAAGGACGCTAACTCACCGCCACTGTGTTGGCGCAGGGGGCGCATTCTCAACCTCGTCTTTGGAGCAGATGGAGTGCCCCGTTTTGCTGAGGTCCGGGTGGACGGTTCAATTTTGAAAAGAGCTGTATCAACCTTGTCGCGACTGCCAGTAAATTAGCGGCCAGGTAGTCCTGGCCGAGGCGGGTAGATGTTATGTACCAAACTTAACCTATCGTATCGAGTTGCGCGCGCGCCTCCCTAGGAGATGGTAACTTCACTATTGATGTATCGCCGGCGAGCCGGGTGCGCCGCGCGGTGACCTTGGCTCGGTCGTCAGTCGTAAAACTCATCTTGTTGGCAAGTTACGTCGCGATTTGAATGCGATTGAAGCGTTTTCCTTGCAATTGTTTCGCGAGTTAAAAATTGTCACTAGAATTAATTGTTGATAAAACTAATTATCCTTGTTGTGTGAATCGATAATTACCATTGAAACAAAACCTTGAAATGTCATTGCGAAGTTGAGTATTCGCCATTTTTGTATGACAAAAAAGTATTATAAAAACTAGTGAATTTTGTGTCTCCATACTTAATACTATTTAATGTGAGTTGAACTGTTTGATAACTATAATTGTGATAGTATAATTGCATTAAGACGATTGGTGAAAGTTCACGGCTTAAGTCGCGCCAAATGTGGTCATTTTGAGGACTTAAAGAGTTCGTGACTGCCTGCATAAAGTTAAGTATAGTTTGATTAGCATTCTGCGTTATTTTGGCCAATTTATCGTAGTTAGTTAATGAAGCTATAGCTAGGGCTTGACACAGTGAAGACATTGTTGAAGAACAAAACAGGGTAAGTTTGTACTATTGTAAATTTGTAACGCTGTGATATACAGTATATGTTCGTTCCTCTCGCGCCTGAGAGATATCACGCTTCCACTTAACCTATTATTAATTAGAACACCAGGTTGAACGCAACATAATTTTTGGTACCCAGAGCATGATAGACACTGCCGATCTGATGATTCGAGTGGAGAAAGTTCTCCACGACGTCGATCGCGTAGTATTTCCAACGGCCAACGTGGCTGTGATTGTGAGTATAATTCACAGCAATAATTATGTTTCTATGGAAGTTAGCTTTCCAAATCGTGAGGCAAGAAGAGAAATAACGAGATAGAGGACGGTCGAACGGTTGTCTGATAATCTGGTGGCTATGGACACCTAATCTGCTCTGATATTCTAACCGTGATTTTTCTGATTTAAAAGTGATTCGTGTTAAACGTGTGGGTAAACGTGTTAACCAACTGTTTTAAGTATAAAGGTGATACGATGCCTTCCAATAGTAGAAGGAAAGAGAGACGTCCTGCACGATCTTCTTCGCCACCTAACAAGCTCGACGAGATCTTGAGGAGACTTCAAGATTTAGAGGAGCGAACACGATTCGACTACAAGACAGGAGTCTGGTTGTACAGTAAACGGATCAGACACGACGTCATCAGACGCGGGGCCCTCCACAACCCGCCGAGGTGCAGCGCGTGGCAACACGGGGCGAGAGCCTTCTATAACCCCGTTGCCGTCTGAAAGCGACGCCAAAAGCGTTTCTGAACGCTTCTTGGATGCCATGATAACATTCCCGGTGAGATCAAACCATTATTTTGTTTCTGATTTTGATCCAAGTATCCATGACGTCGACACGTGGTGTTAAGAGGTAGATAACTCTGCCTGCGTTCTGTTGATATTGGAATATTTTTATGACGTCATGAGTACAGTCTGATAAGTTCTCCACTTACGCTATGCGCGCAAGTCCTTATTAAAATTACCTATTGAGCAAAGTCTTAAAGACGACTTGACACCAGCTATTGTGATTTCTGGCATTACCAATTCCTATATCTGAGCGTCGCTACTAATGCTAACCTCTTATATGCATAACTGACGACTTAATTAAATTATTCTCTATAGATCTAAAGTCTACAATCTGAATTAATGCCGTACTTATGAAATGTGTGTAGTAATGCTAAGGAGCAGAATATTATTATGTCATTTAATTCAAACGGAAAATGTCGATAGAATTGTTTGATGAAGGTCGATGGTTTTTGTATTTGGTAACCTTACAGGTCATGTTCAGTTCAAACGTAAAACTGATACAAATAATGAGTTCTAGTAAGCCTAATTATGACGTGGCGAGTATTGTAAAATTTAATATTTGAGTGATTTATGGTCAGGCGAGGCCGAGCATTTACGTCGTGATGTTACTAAATGCACCGATACCTACAAATGTGAAACAATTTTGAGTTGGTTTTTCTGTGCTTACAAAATGTAGACAAAGTGATTATTATTAATGTCTTCTTAACATGTTACAGATCTTTATTTATCTTGCAACGCAGTGTATGTACAAGTTGGGGTAAAATCTTAAATGATTTTACAGTGGTTATCTTCAACAGATGGAGCTGAAATTATGTACACACGTTTGGTGTGGATGACAGGATGACAACGAACAGTTGAATCTGTGACATCATTTTAAATCTGCTTGTAGTAGTAGACTGATTGTTTTTATGGTGTCCTGCAATATGGATACTAAATGAAAGTACTTGTTGTTATCAGCTTATTTACTTGATTGTTTTGTGTGTTATGTATAACGTACTCGTTGTTACAAAGTACACTGATTCTATCATTTTGCTTCCTAGATTCCGATGTGAATAATTGTGGTGTGTTGGTCTTTGACTAGCCAGTTGAACTCGTGCGTGCGGTGACAAACGCACTGCTGTGAAGGCGGCCACAAAGGCGGTATGAGCAACGCCTTCTGTTTGGTGCCAGCGCTCAGGCTGTGACTGAGTAAGGTGTATGCCTTACCACGGAGGATGAAAGTTTGTGCTGCTTACGTAATGAGTACGAACTAGTAATAACGGCTGGCTCTTTTGGTAATGACCAAGCGGCTGCCGGGTTCATGGTGTCGTGGGAAGGCGAGTGGACTTGTGAGTCGTGCTCCTTCTTCTTTGAAGGTATGCGTACCTTGTGGCCCTTGAGGCAGTACTGTGTGGCCCTTGAGGCGTTGACACAGGTCTTTGGAGATAGTGTCTTTTCTGGCCATGGAAGCTGGTCGGCTTTGCAAACCGACCAGTCACTGTGTGATGTGCGCACACAGTGTAATATTTTTTTAGCATGTTGGTTTGGGTTATTATTTTTATTTTATAGTGACTGGTGGCTTACCTCTGAGCTTATGGTAATAATGGTTGGTGTGGTATGGTATGGCTAATGGTCGAAAACATAATAAAGTTCAATTTCATAATAAAGCAGTATCTAGCTATAATTAAATTTTGTTGTACTAACAACCTAACTAATCATGTTAAAGTAAGCCCTACTGAAATCTTAGAAATATTTTATTAATGACCGTTTTTCTTTGTCTTCTCCGCAGCTATGAGCAATGATGATTATGTTGATAATGATTTAGACCAGCCACAGGTTGCAATACCTGACCCCCATGATTGCACAGCAACGTCCAACCACGAAACGAGACAAGCAGTGACTCTGCAGCCCGATATCCAGCACCCAGGCCCATCACACCTACCAGACATGCCTTTCATGACTTGACCTTCTAACGATGAATCTGTCGAGACGCCAGATGTGTCAGGAGAAGCCGTGTTGGATATTATTCTACCCCACTTCTATTGCACAATATAAAAAGGCGAACAATCAAGCATTGGCGCTCATTCTTTCGCGAACCGTCATACCGTGCGGACGTTATTCTGTAGTTTTTAGTTTGTAATAATATTCTTGTATAAGTAATTGTTTTAGTGTCAGTAAAATTGTTTTTTTTAAAGTTATTTTGTTAGTGGTCTATAATAATATTATATCCCTATCTGAGCTTATATCTTCAAAACTACGCAACGTATTTTGAAGCGGTTTTTTTATAGATAGAGAGTCTCAAGGAAATGGCTTTATTGTATAATTTGCTGAGGCTTCGTTTGTAATTTCCAGAAGTTGCGGGTAACAGCTTTTAACATTTATGTGACACCATACTCGATTCTAAAATTTCACCCTATAATTTATGCGCAGTCACGAAATTCGTGAGATACAATGTTTCTTCACTATAGCTAACACTGTATCTCACTTCTTGATCCATTGCGTGGGGTATAATAAACCCTTAACGTAGGGGTGGTGGTTGAATTATTCAAAATGATACTTTAAGCTGTCTGTGTACTGACAGTCCCCTACCGGTATTCATTGGCGTTTTATTTACTTAGGTGGTGACTTCATTACTTATGGATGTTCTTTATCGATGATTTAGGTGTGTACTGTGTAGAATATCTAGAACAGATGCACACTACACTCCTAAATCTACTACACGCACAATAGTATTATATATTTTGCCAAATTGTTATTTTTCCTCACTATAACTATAAATGACTTAATTTCCAATTTACAATATACAATTTAAAACATACTCGTATATATATTAAAAAATTGCACAGTATAGTGTAAAAGTAATGGTATTATGTTAATAGTAATTAACAAAGAGGTAAACTTTGTAATATGTATGTATGTGTATATTACCTACATCTTATTAAAAGGCGACTCACGCTGAAAAAAAGTACGAGAGCAATGCTTATACTCATTGTGTACGGATATTGTCGTCTCTAAGTGTGCGTGCGATATTGAGCGGCGCGTACGTAGCGACTAATGAAATTACGTTTGTGTGCGTTACCTCGGCGCTCATCTGGCAGTATATTTGACAAAGAAAACAATGAAAATAGCTTATGTTGATTTAATACTTCTAAGGTAAGTGGTAATATCTGAAAGAAGTGGTTCCGTCCTAAAACCTTTTTCATTAATAGGGAACTACAGTTTCCAAGAGTGTTACAAGTTATAAATTATGTCTATATGTATTGACTAGAAATTCCAAGCGTACAAAGTGACGGGAAACAGTTAGTCTGTTTATAAAATAATGCCCTTCCTCTCTCGCTCTCTGTTAGGAATTTAATTATTTCCTTATTCATTTTCTAAGAGGATCCTAGAGACCAACTGTTGTATTTATTCACAACAACACTATTTATTTGCATAAAACTGTGGCTTAGTAATCAAGGCAGTTGTGTCTCTATTTGAGTTAGTCTACGTATCTAATATTTGTGTATGTATAATTCATAATCAATGTTTTATCTGCTAACAAAAATAAAGTTGAGAAATAATGACGTGTCAGTGTTCTATTCTAAAAATTCGAGTGAAAATCAATATACCGATTCAGCTCAAAACAATCAGCAGACGGTAACATAAATTCAATTTCTGAACGACTTACAAACTCACAATCTATAAAATGATTCTATATTTTAACAGTAACAAATCTGAAGATTTTCAAGTACTTTTTAGCAGTTCCACAAGTTTTATACAGCGTCATTTATTTACAGTTTTATACTTTTAGCTACGTAGCACTTACAACTGTCGGGCAAGCATTACCAGATAGATATGTGTGTGTAAATGAAGTTAAGGAAGTATTTTTGCATTGTATGAGTTGGTGCTTTATAGTACCTGCTTACCCCCATGGGAAAATGGCGTTATATTATGATGATTACTTTTAGCCATGTATGCAGCAGTGTATTTTGAAAATTAGCGATGAGCGTTTGATTTGGCGCCTGATTTACCTTATATTTCACACAACTACCACTGGTCCCAAAAGTAAGTTATATTTCTTTGCTTGTGATATGGGTATCAGATACGAATATAGGTACTAAATGTTATAAACTTCTTTTTTACAAATGTATACTTAAGATACATAGAGAAAACCAAGACACAGTACAAATATTTGTATGACATTTATAAATATTGCACAATTAATTGTACTGTGCAGGGATCGAATCCGCGACCTCGTGAACGACAGTCCGTTACATGAACGCACTGCGTGCTGACCAGGCTCGTTGGCATAAGGTTTAGTATCGAGTTTTCCGTCTGTTATGTTAAATGCTTATAATTTTTCTAAGCTGGCCTTGGAGAAAATATGGTGGTCAATGCCTAATGCGAACACAGAATTAAATATTTATACAACGTCCTCTATTCCCATGCATATTTCTATATTTCTATGTTAAGACAAGAACACGGATATACTACCACTACTACATACATAAGGAGTAATATACATTTTTTGCGTGTTTAGAATGTCAGTTCCATTTTTACATTGATAGCAATAACCATATACAATTGCTTTGTGTATCTTTCAATAGAAAAATAGAAGATCCTTAGATTACTTTCATGCCCTGGAGGTTGTTAGATAGAACAGTTATTTACATTCTATTGAAAATATTATTGTATTTTCTGTACATCAAAAATACGGGGAAAAATAAAGATATTTTTATGCTTTTGAAGATATATTTTATTTTCACGAGTTTCAAGAAAGAATTGAGAAGTTTCAAGATCAATGTGTAAGTACTTGGAAGACGGTATTTGTTTTGAAACCTAGCTAGATCGATTGACGGTCTACTAGACCCTTTGCATACTAGACTTTAAGAAAATCGTTGGAACTCTTGCTGAGAATCAGATTGTAAAAGTATTATCAAATTGTTTTTGCTTCATGAAAATCGTACATACCAATAAAATGAAGTGAATATTTGGTCAATCTAAGTCCTAATAACTCAATAACTACGTGGCAATTCGATGCAAGGCAACAAAGCTCTGAAATTGGTTTCAAATTGAAATCAATTAACTGCACCCCAACTACAAAGTGAAGCATACAATTAGCAATGCTGAAACTCTCTGAGCGAACTTATTATGTAGATCGTTTCGAATTCTTCTATCTACTATCATTGGGATAGTAGATAGAAGAATTCACACCAAAGTATAAAATCTGATAATAATAATACGCAACCAATAAAACATAAATTAAAAAACTGGCCAGTACGAGTTGAATTCGCACTCGAAGTGTTCCGTGCCTATAATTATTATCATACTTAATATATTCATTAATGTATTCTGGTACCCATAACATAAGCATATAAGCTTTGCTTGGGACCAGAGGACGTTGTGTGAAATGTCCATAAATATTTATTTATTTTTATTTATTTTATTCATCATATTCCCATCATATACCCCAAATAACGGGATAAGGGTAGGAGAATGAAGATTAAAGATTCTCTTTAATCTCAATCATATTATTAATCCCATACTTTGTCACATTACAGATAACTCCATGACTTGAAAAAAAAACAACTCATATTAATTTGAATCTGACATTTATTAGTTATGAAAACAAAAATATATTAGACTATAACAATTCACAATACAATCTGCTATGATAACTCGACATATAAATTATATAGTAACAGACTTAAAGTTGGATAGCGGCCGCTTCACACCACACATCATATCCAACTCTTTCTGAATAAGTTTTACCATTGTAAGAAAACTTAGTAAATGGTATTCTTAAGTATACTGTAAAACCTAAAGCTTTTCCAATCTTTTGTGTAGCCGCTGCAGTCCACAATGCATGGCAAATTTTTGGTTTCTTATTCGTAGGTTCTTTTTCTGCTATAAAAGCATATTTTGATCCCAAATCTTTTACAGTCATTGTTGCCACTCGTCCTTCTTGAAGCTTTTTCGCAAGCTCCATAGATATTTTGCACAATAAATACCCAAGTTTGTGATGTCGATGTTCACGAAGTGTTGCTAGGTACATAATTTCAAGGCTGCAATTGACACCAAATCTGAAATTTCAGAAATAATATAATATCTGTCTTGGTAGAAAGCCCTGTGACTATTTTTTGCATTATTCTACATTTTCATACACATACTTTTGTGTACAAATTTTCATTCACATACTTTTCATATACATACTACAGCGTGTGATCAGCGTAATATAGAAGACAAAGTATTAAAAGTGCTATAGAAAATAGTATGGAAAATAGGACATTACTTTTGATTGAGAGATGAAGAATTTGTCATAGATACAGACTTTTTAAATGTCTATTTTAAGGGGTTTTGTTTTATGAATATTAACGCCATCGTGCCCAATTTCAGCAAAATCCCATACAAACTAATGAGTAGCCTTAAACAATTAGAAAAATAAAAAAGATATTTTTATTCTTACTTCTCAAAGAAATTACACCTTGAGTCAATAATCAGCTACAACCTTTAGGAGCTCACGTGATGCCGGTCGTTTACCTACAGCGTTCGGAGAATTCCTAAAAGAATGGTTTTTCGTCAGAATCTGTTAGAGCTACCTAGAATTTAAAGTTTTGGTTTTATTAAAAAAGATGACGCATTTTTGATATATCTAATCTAATATATAAAATTCACGTGTCACAGTGTTAGTTACCGTACTCCTCCGAAACGGCTTGACCGATCCTTCTCAAATTTTACATACATATTCAGTAGGTCTGAGAATCGGCCAACATCTATTTTTCAAACGTTTTTGGTTTTTTTTAGTATGGCAAAACAACGTTTGCCGGGACAGCTAGTCTTATTATATATTTCAATATGCCAAAATGTGTTTTTATAAAGAAAAGCTTAAGTAACGTCATACGGTAACCAGATTTATTTTATGACGGGTATAGTCATTCAGAAAAAATCTGGTTCCTATCTTTTTATTTTACTGTTAAATTAGTGTTTGAACAGAATATTTTACAATATAGAGACAATTTTGAATAAAATTTTTGGTCCTATGAGACATAAAACTTTTTTCTCATACCATCGTACAAGACTTGCAGTCCGCTCAAAAAAAAACAGCTGCGTACGTTTTTATAGAGACAGGCCGGCTGCTTGAAAGAATAAGGCCTCTCCTAATATACCAACTTGTAGTTTATTAAAAGCCACTGCAGCCACTTCTCCTGATTCAATAAGAACAGCTACCAATGATACACCGTCTAGGGCAGTTACAGCACATAGTTCTAATAACTCTTCAGCGGCTGCTTCATCTTTATTTATCTCCGTACCAACACAGATGGTTTCTTTTTAAAAAACGAATTATTAATCACCTAAACACATTGAAAATATGCTTAGTGTAACAATTTTTTTTATTTAGGTTTTTCACATTTAAAACAGAAAATGTAATTCAAACATAATTGCTGCTTGATATAAATAATATAAGTATAGATTCACAATTTTAAAGTGCCAGAAAATATTACGTGACCAAAATAAAATAATTTCGTTGTCTTGTCTATCACAAAGATAAATCAATTGTATCATAGAGTTTAAACGGAATAAATTGATCTAATAGATAAAGTGCTTGTGGTTCCTTAAACTAAACCTAAAGGTGCTTTTCGGTACCAAGCGACATACGTTACTCGAGCCACTCAGTTTTGGATTGAAAATACCAATTGATTCGTAGTGGCGCGTCACGCCGCACGCCTGACATGGACCCTTACTGGTGGTGTAAAAAGCGGGTTTAGTTAAATGCAAAGATGGTCACAGCGACTACAGTGCTCTCGGCGCGACAGAAGTCACATGGTATGACTTTGTGGTAGCAGAGTGAGTGATGTTCATATTTTTGTCTTTTTTAAGCAACATATAATTTACCAGATTAATTATTCGCGCGACCCGTGTCGCTGCAAACGGTATGGGGACTTAACATGATTAAATAAACTGGATATAATAAGCTATAACAGATTGGGTAGGTAGTCAAATTTACTGCTAAGGTCACTGGGGTGCCGAAGTAACGCACACCAACATACTCGTAATAACGCAAATCGATCGCTGCAATAAGTTTGCTTTATTACTCCCTTCTCATCTTGGCAGTAAAATTGACAAAGAAACAATCATCTGGAACTACTCTTATTGGTTTTATATTCAAATACCTTTCCTGAAGTTACGGATATCCATATATTTAGTTCATAAAGTACGAAAATAATAATAATACTAACACTTACTCGTAACCCACTATTAATTGTTGCAGCTGATAAAGTTTCTATTCTGTATTTACCTGAAAATTTGTAACATAAAACAGACATTCACTGTCTTTGAAGAATAACTTTATTCTTAAAAGACAGTCTAATGTAAGCTAAAAGGCATGTTTATTGTGAGTGGTGGCTTTTATTAAAGCTACTTTATAACCATCAATATATTTTATAGTGTACACCCTGGGACACCAAGTGTACAATAAGTCTATGATAACCTAAATAAAAATTCACCGATTGTCTGATGAAACGACATAGCATACGAACAAAAATCAGGACAGCTTTTTCGATATTTTTTCAAGATTAGTCCATGCATTTACTCTATTTTCTAAAAATGATTACTAATTGTGAACAAAATACATTTCATTGTATTTTGAGTTGATTTAAATATATTATCTAACTCTAGGTTAGCAACTTTCAGTACCTATCTTATTAATATTAATATAAGGAAAACAGGTTGGTTAAAATAGTTATGTTAAAATAAAGTCTCTACTTTGTCTTGTTAAAGAATTAGTGATGAATGTTCTTTCGGCGTTCGTTTTTAAAAATGGTGATTATTGAGATAATGCGTATTTCATGAGAAAATAGTAAAAAACTTGGTAGATATGTATAGAGAGCCAAGAATGTGGGCTGAAGTAAACATTAAGTGACAAATAAATAAAAACATAAAATTTTCAATAAAGAAAATAATAACAAAAAATTTGGTAATTATTATTTTATTGTGTTAAAATCATTTAAACTCATTCTAATTTCACATAATATATTAACAACATTGTTTGATGTAATTGTTTTTCAAAACACTAATTGTATAATATTAATAAATAACAAACATAATAAATACGTCCCACCCTGTTGAGCCCGATAATGGGGCCACCCCTTGCCGGGTCACGATCAGGCTTAAGGCACATACCATGGGCCGGTTAGAGCGAATCGAAAACAAAATAGGTAATAAATATAAATAAATTAATAATAGTATTCTTAAGTACACAGTAAAACCTAAAGCTTTCCCAATCTTTTGAGAAGGTGGTCCAGTCCACAACGCTTGGCATATCTTCGGTACATCTTTAACAGGTTTTCTTTCAGACATGAAAGAATATTTTGAACCCAAATCTTTTACGGTTATAGTTGCCACTGGTCCTTCTTGAAGCTTTTTCGTAACCTCCACAGATATTTTGCACAAAAAATATCCAAGCTTCTGGTATCGATGTTCACGAAGTGTTGCCAGAAACATAATTTCAAGACTGCAATTGACACCAAACCTGAAATTTTTCTTTATTCAGTGTCAAATGCTGATAGAATTTTTTAGCAAAATGGAATCGCAAAACATACAATTCCACCAAAATATCAATAAGAGTGGTCAACGAGATATAGAAGATTAATTGCCCTATTTTCTGTTAAATATAGTAAAACATATGGACAGAAGAAAAATGTGTTAAACCATAAAGAATTTTTAGAATTTTTTCCGCGATAAGACCGCCCTTTGTACCTATGACATGTCTGTTATGAAAGTTTTGTAAATCATTATGGTGTGCAATAAAGAATATTTTACTTTTACTTTTTTATCTCTTTTTTTATAGGGTTTTCTCTTATGATATTATGTTAACCCCATCGTGCCCAATTTCACCCCTGTTCCTAAAAACTAATAAGTGACTGTTACTATACGAAAAAAATTAATTACTATTTTATACTCACTTCTCAAAGAAATTACAGCGTGCGTCAACATCAGCCATAAACTTAATAAGCCCACGCGATGCCGATCGTTTACAGCGTTCGGAGGCAAATATCTCAAAGAATGGTTTCTCGTCGGATTCCGTAGTAACTACCTGGAATTTAAATCTTTATTATGGAAATACTTCTTTAGAAGAATGAGTTACATGCTCAAAAGTAAGATATTTTTAGATAGGTACTATGAATGTTGAATTTACGCTTACTGGAGATCAATAAAAAAAATTAAGAGTAAGGTTGGCTGGTCGCTTGCCTGGTTTTAGAACCGTGAGTTATTAGGGATGATGACGTAAGGGCCGTCGATAAGAGACTCTGGGCACTTTTGGAAAATAGGATCTCTATGAGTACCGTTTATCTTTTCGTAATTGAATAGGTACTGAGGCCTAATAATAGTGAGGTCCTAGGCATGTGTTCAATTACACGTAGAGATCATAACAGCGAGAATAGCAGAGATTGTCTACGTAGGCTGTAGTGATACTCTAGCTAGGGTAATATCGCTAATGTGTACATTGTGTACAAGTCGTAGATTGCCCTATGAGAGTCGCTCTTGGTTATTATTTCTTTGCTTGTGATATGGGTATCAGATACGAATATAGGTACTAAATGTTATAAACTTCTTTTTTACAAATGTATACTTAAGATACATAGAGAAAACCAAGACACAGTACAAATATTTGTATGACATTTATAAATATTGCACAATTAATTGTACTGTGCAGGGATCGAATCCGCGACCTCGTGAACGACAGTCCGTTACATGAACGCACTGCGTGCTGACCAGGCTCGTTGGCATAAGGTTTAGTATCGAGTTTTCCGTCTGTTATGTTAAATGCTTATAATTTTTCTAAGCTGGCCTTGGAGAAAATATGGTGGTCAATGCCTAATGCGAACACAGAATTAAATATTTATACAACGTCCTCTATTCCCATGCATATTTCTATATTTCTATGTTAAGACAAGAACACGGATATACTACCACTACTACATACATAAGGAGTAATATACATTTTTTGCGTGTTTAGAATGTCAGTTCCATTTTTACATTGATAGCAATAACCATATACAATTGCTTTGTGTATCTTTCAATAGAAAAATAGAAGACCCTTAGATTACTTTCATGCCCTGGAGGTTGTTAGATAGAACAGTTATTTACATTCTATTGAAAATATTATTGTATTTTCTGTACATCAAAAATACGGGGAAAAATAAAGATATTTTTATGCTTTTGAAGATATATTTTATTTTCACGAGTTTCAAGAAAGAATTGAGAAGTTTCAAGATCAATGTGTAAGTACTTGGAAGACGGTATTTGTTTTGAAACCTAGCTAGATCGATTGACGGTCTACTAGACCCTTTGCATACTAGACTTTAAGAAAATCGTTGGAACTCTTGCTGAGAATCAGATTGTAAAAGTATTATCAAATTGTTTTTGCTTCATGAAAATCGTACATACCAATAAAATGAAGTGAATATTTGGTCAATCTAAGTCCTAATAACTCAATAACTACGTGGCAATTCGATGCAAGGCAACAAAGCTCTGAAATTGGTTTCAAATTGAAATCAATTAACTGCACCCCAACTACAAAGTGAAGCATACAATTAGCAATGCTGAAACTCTCTGAGCGAACTTATTATGTAGATCGTTTCGAATTCTTCTATCTACTATCATTGGGATAGTAGATAGAAGAATTCACACCAAAGTATAAAATCTGATAATAATAATACGCAACCAATAAAACATAAATTAAAAAACTGGCCAGTACGAGTTGAATTCGCACTCGAAGTGTTCCGTGCCTATAATTATTATCATACTTAATATATTCATTAATGTATTCTGGTACCCATAACATAAGCATATAAGCTTTGCTTGGGACCAGAGGACGTTGTGTGAAATGTCCATAAATATTTATTTATTTTTATTTATTTTATTCATCATATTCCCATCATATACCCCAAATAACGGGATAAGGGTAGGAGAATGAAGATTAAAGATTCTCTTTAATCTCAATCATATTATTAATCCCATACTTTGTCACATTACAGATAACTCCATGACTTGAAAAAAAAACAACTCATATTAATTTGAATCTGACATTTATTAGTTATGAAAACAAAAATATATTAGACTATAACAATTCACAATACAATCTGCTATGATAACTCGACATATAAATTATATAGTAACAGACTTAAAGTTGGATAGCGGCCGCTTCACACCACACATCATATCCAACTCTTTCTGAATAAGTTTTACCATTGTAAGAAAACTTAGTAAATGGTATTCTTAAGTATACTGTAAAACCTAAAGCTTTTCCAATCTTTTGTGTAGCCGCTGCAGTCCACAATGCATGGCAAATTTTTGGTTTCTTATTCGTAGGTTCTTTTTCTGCTATAAAAGCATATTTTGATCCCAAATCTTTTACAGTCATTGTTGCCACTCGTCCTTCTTGAAGCTTTTTCGCAAGCTCCATAGATATTTTGCACAATAAATACCCAAGTTTGTGATGTCGATGTTCACGAAGTGTTGCTAGGTACATAATTTCAAGGCTGCAATTGACACCAAATCTGAAATTTCAGAAATAATATAATATCTGTCTTGGTAGAAAGCCCTGTGACTATTTTTTGCATTATTCTACATTTTCATACACATACTTTTGTGTACAAATTTTCATTCACATACTTTTCATATACATACTACAGCGTGTGATCAGCGTAATATAGAAGACAAAGTATTAAAAGTGCTATAGAAAATAGTATGGAAAATAGGACATTACTTTTGATTGAGAGATGAAGAATTTGTCATAGATACAGACTTTTTAAATGTCTATTTTAAGGGGTTTTGTTTTATGAATATTAACGCCATCGTGCCCAATTTCAGCAAAATCCCATACAAACTAATGAGTAGCCTTAAACAATTAGAAAAATAAAAAAGATATTTTTATTCTTACTTCTCAAAGAAATTACACCTTGAGTCAATAATCAGCTACAACCTTTAGGAGCTCACGTGATGCCGGTCGTTTACCTACAGCGTTCGGAGAATTCCTAAAAGAATGGTTTTTCGTCAGAATCTGTTAGAGCTACCTAGAATTTAAAGTTTTGGTTTTATTAAAAAAGATGACGCATTTTTGATATATCTAATCTAATATATAAAATTCACGTGTCACAGTGTTAGTTACCGTACTCCTCCGAAACGGCTTGACCGATCCTTCTCAAATTTTACATACATATTCAGTAGGTCTGAGAATCGGCCAACATCTATTTTTCAAACGTTTTTGGTTTTTTTTAGTATGGCAAAACAACGTTTGCCGGGACAGCTAGTCTTATTATATATTTCAATATGCCAAAATGTGTTTTTATAAAGAAAAGCTTAAGTAACGTCATACGGTAACCAGATTTATTTTATGACGGGTATAGTCATTCAGAAAAAATCTGGTTCCTATCTTTTTATTTTACTGTTAAATTAGTGTTTGAACAGAATATTTTACAATATAGAGACAATTTTGAATAAAATTTTTGGTCCTATGAGACATAAAACTTTTTTCTCATACCATCGTACAAGACTTGCAGTCCGCTCAAAAAAAAACAGCTGCGTACGTTTTTATAGAGACAGGCCGGCTGCTTGAAAGAATAAGGCCTCTCCTAATATACCAACTTGTAGTTTATTAAAAGCCACTGCAGCCACTTCTCCTGATTCAATAAGAACAGCTACCAATGATACACCGTCTAGGGCAGTTACAGCACATAGTTCTAATAACTCTTCAGCGGCTGCTTCATCTTTATTTATCTCCGTACCAACACAGATGGTTTCTTTTTAAAAAACGAATTATTAATCACCTAAACACATTGAAAATATGCTTAGTGTAACAATTTTTTTTATTTAGGTTTTTCACATTTAAAACAGAAAATGTAATTCAAACATAATTGCTGCTTGATATAAATAATATAAGTATAGATTCACAATTTTAAAGTGCCAGAAAATATTACGTGACCAAAATAAAATAATTTCGTTGTCTTGTCTATCACAAAGATAAATCAATTGTATCATAGAGTTTAAACGGAATAAATTGATCTAATAGATAAAGTGCTTGTGGTTCCTTAAACTAAACCTAAAGGTGCTTTTCGGTACCAAGCGACATACGTTACTCGAGCCACTCAGTTTTGGATTGAAAATACCAATTGATTCGTAGTGGCGCGTCACGCCGCACGCCTGACATGGACCCTTACTGGTGGTGTAAAAAGCGGGTTTAGTTAAATGCAAAGATGGTCACAGCGACTACAGTGCTCTCGGCGCGACAGAAGTCACATGGTATGACTTTGTGGTAGCAGAGTGAGTGATGTTCATATTTTTGTCTTTTTTAAGCAACATATAATTTACCAGATTAATTATTCGCGCGACCCGTGTCGCTGCAAACGGTATGGGGACTTAACATGATTAAATAAACTGGATATAATAAGCTATAACAGATTGGGTAGGTAGTCAAATTTACTGCTAAGGTCACTGGGGTGCCGAAGTAACGCACACCAACATACTCGTAATAACGCAAATCGATCGCTGCAATAAGTTTGCTTTATTACTCCCTTCTCATCTTGGCAGTAAAATTGACAAAGAAACAATCATCTGGAACTACTCTTATTGGTTTTATATTCAAATACCTTTCCTGAAGTTACGGATATCCATATATTTAGTTCATAAAGTACGAAAATAATAATAATACTAACACTTACTCGTAACCCACTATTAATTGTTGCAGCTGATAAAGTTTCTATTCTGTATTTACCTGAAAATTTGTAACATAAAACAGACATTCACTGTCTTTGAAGAATAACTTTATTCTTAAAAGACAGTCTAATGTAAGCTAAAAGGCATGTTTATTGTGAGTGGTGGCTTTTATTAAAGCTACTTTATAACCATCAATATATTTTATAGTGTACACCCTGGGACACCAAGTGTACAATAAGTCTATGATAACCTAAATAAAAATTCACCGATTGTCTGATGAAACGACATAGCATACGAACAAAAATCAGGACAGCTTTTTCGATATTTTTTCAAGATTAGTCCATGCATTTACTCTATTTTCTAAAAATGATTACTAATTGTGAACAAAATACATTTCATTGTATTTTGAGTTGATTTAAATATATTATCTAACTCTAGGTTAGCAACTTTCAGTACCTATCTTATTAATATTAATATAAGGAAAACAGGTTGGTTAAAATAGTTATGTTAAAATAAAGTCTCTACTTTGTCTTGTTAAAGAATTAGTGATGAATGTTCTTTCGGCGTTCGTTTTTAAAAATGGTGATTATTGAGATAATGCGTATTTCATGAGAAAATAGTAAAAAACTTGGTAGATATGTATAGAGAGCCAAGAATGTGGGCTGAAGTAAACATTAAGTGACAAATAAATAAAAACATAAAATTTTCAATAAAGAAAATAATAACAAAAAATTTGGTAATTATTATTTTATTGTGTTAAAATCATTTAAACTCATTCTAATTTCACATAATATATTAACAACATTGTTTGATGTAATTGTTTTTCAAAACACTAATTGTATAATATTAATAAATAACAAACATAATAAATACGTCCCACCCTGTTGAGCCCGATAATGGGGCCACCCCTTGCCGGGTCACGATCAGGCTTAAGGCACATACCATGGGCCGGTTAGAGCGAATCGAAAACAAAATAGGTAATAAATATAAATAAATTAATAAATAATAACAGACTTAAACTTGGATAGCTGCTGCTTCACACCACACATCATATCCAACTCTTTCTGAGTAAGTTTTACCATTGTAAGAAAACTCAGTAAATGGTATTCTTAAGTACACAGTAAAACCTAAAGCTTTCCCAATCTTTTGAGAAGGTGGTCCAGTCCACAACGCTTGGCATATCTTCGGTACATCTTTAACAGGTTTTCTTTCAGACATGAAAGAATATTTTGAACCCAAATCTTTTACGGTTATAGTTGCCACTGGTCCTTCTTGAAGCTTTTTCGTAACCTCCACAGATATTTTGCACAAAAAATATCCAAGCTTCTGGTATCGATGTTCACGAAGTGTTGCCAGAAACATAATTTCAAGACTGCAATTGACACCAAACCTGAAATTTTTCTTTATTCAGTGTCAAATGCTGATAGAATTTTTTAGCAAAATGGAATCGCAAAAAAAACATACAATTCCACCAAAATATCAATAAGAGTGGTCAACGAGATATAGAAGATTAATTGCCCTATTTTCTGTTAAATATAGTAAAACATATGGACAGAAGAAAAATGTGTTAAACCATAAAGAATTTTTAGAATTTTTTCCGCGATAAGACCGCCCTTTGTACCTATGACATGTCTGTTATGAAAGTTTTGTAAATCATTATGGTGTGCAATAAAGAATATTTTACTTTTACTTTTTTATCTCTTTTTTTATAGGGTTTTCTCTTATGATATTATGTTAACCCCATCGTGCCCAATTTCACCCCTGTTCCTAAAAACTAATAAGTGACTGTTACTATACGAAAAAAATTAATTACTATTTTATACTCACTTCTCAAAGAAATTACAGCGTGCGTCAACATCAGCCATAAACTTAATAAGCCCACGCGATGCCGATCGTTTACAGCGTTCGGAGGCAAATATCTCAAAGAATGGTTTCTCGTCGGATTCCGTAGTAACTACCTGGAATTTAAATCTTTATTATGGAAATACTTCTTTAGAAGAATGAGTTACATGCTCAAAAGTAAGATATTTTTAGATAGGTACTATGATTGTTGAATTTACGCTTACTGGAGATCAATAAAAAAAATTAAGAGTAAGGTTGGCTGGTCGCTTGCCTGGTTTTAGAACCGTGAGTTATTAGGGATGATGACGTAAGGGCCGTCGATAAGAGACTCTGGGCACTTTTGGAAAATAGGATCTCTATGAGTACCGTTTATCTTTTCGTAATTGAATAGGTACTGAGGCCTAATAATAGTGAGGTCCTAGGCATGTGTTCAATTACACGTAGAGATCATAACAGCGAGAATAGCAGAGATTGTCTACGTAGGCTGTAGTGATACTCTAGCTAGGGTAATATCGCTAATGTGTACATTGTGTACAAGTCGTAGATTGCCCTATGAGAGTCGCTCTTGGTTATTTTAATCTATCGTGGACGAAGCCTATTATAGAAGCCTATCTATCTATACTTCCATACTAATATTATAAAGCAGAAGAGTTTGGTTGTTTGTTTTTTTGAACGTGCTAATATCAGGAACCACTGGGCCGATTTGAAAAATTCTTTAAGTGTTAGATAGGGCATTTATCGAGGAAGGTTTTAGGCTATATAACATCACGCTACAACCAGTAGAAGCGTCGCAGTAGTGAAAAATGTTACAAAAATAAGGAACAGTTTCTAAACTCCACGCGGACAGAGTTGCGGGCAACAGCTAGTAAAATTATAAAGCTGAAAAGTTTGTTTGTTTGAACGCGCTAATCTCAGGAACTGCTGGTCCGATTTGAAAAAAATTTTCTGTGTTGGATAGTACATTTATCGAGGAAGGCTCTATGCTGTATAACATCATGCTGTGACCAATAGGAGCGAATCAGTGAAAAATGTTACAAAGTCGGGGAAATTTGTCTAAATTCCACGCGTACGGGGCAACAGCTAGTATGTACATAAACATTATGAGTCAAGTTACGAGTATGTAACCAAAATAAAAATATATTAATTTTCCATATCTCTCTAAATTATCTATCGGGCATTTCACAGTGAGACGCTTATCTGTTGCTAAGGTAAGAGTTTTCATATGGGAAAAGTATTATAAATATGTTGGTAACATATCTTTAATATACAATTTATCTAATAATGTAAATAATAATGATGGCATTCTCCCGAAAGAACTCAAAGATTGATATTAATGACTGTCTTACATCACTGTATATATTTTATCTAATAGAAAGATAATCCTATTTATTTTTTATCCTCTTCTAACTTAAAATTGTGTCATACTAATTATAATTTCATCGTCACACGTTGCTCAAAAAATGTCACGGTATGAATTGTAGAGTCGCTCTATATAGAGACAGATACAATTACGTGTTTTAACGGATTAAAAATACAAATGTCTATCACCACATTTCTTTCCAGGGTTATATAAGAATCAGCTAAGGAATAATAGAAGCATATAACATCCTCTGTAAGAGACGGAAAATTAAACCCTATGCCAACACGCCTGGTCAGCGTTGCATAGTAGGCCATAGTAGATCCTTTCAAGTTAGAAAAGGTGGAACCCAGCGGTGGGACGCTAATGGGCTGGAGAGAGAGGAGAAGAGAGATAAATACAAAAAAGTGAACAAAATCGTTTTATACCAACTTGTAGTTTATTAAAAGCGACAGCAGCCACTTCTCCTTTTTCAACATGAACAGCTACCAACGAGGCACCATCCAGAGCAGTATCAGCACATAACTCTAGTAACTCTTCAGCGGCTGCTTCATCTTTATTAATTTCCGTACCAATACTAACGGTTTCCTCTTGACAAAATGATTCTTTGATCACCTGAAATTATTTCAGACATACATCTTTATCCTTACTAATGTATAAATGTGAAATAGAGCTGTTGACGTGATAAATTTTTTAACGAGCTTGAGTGTAAATGTCTGTAACAAAACCATAGTGCGATTAAAAAAAAACTGTACTACGCCATCTACGGAGCGGTATAGTGAACTTTTTGTTGAGGTTTGATTTCTAAATTTCACGCGTACGAAGTCGCGGGCAACAGCTAGTTTTATATAAATTTGTCACCACCCCTTTTCCTTCGCGTTGAGCTGTAGAAGCCAACTATAGGATATTAGGTATACGTAGATAATACTAGATAATATCCTTTGTGAGACACGGAAAACTCAAAAATAAACCCTGTACCAACATGTCTGGCGCGATTTAGTAGACCGATATTCCCCCCAAAAAGAGAAGGCAAGTAGCGCCCGTGCCCAACAATGGGGCGTTAAGAGGGCACGACTCCAAACTACCATGCCCATATTTTGCTATGAGCATTCCGTACAAAAATATGGGATTGGTAGTCATTAATAATTTGTGGGTGAATTCTGCCTCCACTATATTTGTCCCTTTAAGTGCGGCGCTTGGAAATAAGGATAGCAATACCTTATGCAAATACTAAAATTGTCACTGTAGTCCTTTCTTAAGTGTAATAATAATTTATATAAATACTTACTCGTAACGCACCATTAATTGTTCCAGCTGATAAAGATTCTATCCTGTATTTACCTGCAAAATAGACGTACCTATAAATTATAGTGTTCATTCCGTTTGTTACTGATCAGTTTAATACTAAGTTGTAAGAGATATACAACATAGTGTTATTTAATTATACATTATTAGCTAATGCCCACGGTTTCACCCGGGTTTATGGTTATTTAGCCCCGCTTGCCCCAACCAAACCTTAACAATTTATACAAAAAAGCCATCCTCTTGTACCAATTATCTATTAAAAAAAAATATATAAGCTCACATAGGGACATACATACATACAAAAATATCGACTTTGTTTTATAATAAGTAAAGATATGTCAGGTACATATATTATGATAAGGATGAAATGACTGATACATAATATCATATATTTTGTGTATATTTTGTGACTATGTTAAAAATTGGTCGTATTTTTCTTAAAGCATTCCTGCGACCGCGTTAAGCAGCGTCCGTTAATATGCCTAAAACTACATTTCTCTTATATGTATGGGTACTTTATACACAGAAATATAAAACATCCATAGAAATTAGTGCTCATCAAACAAAATTTTTTATTGTACTGAGCGGAAACAGAATATACAATCTCAATGACATTGTACGTTGCCTGCACTAACATAAACGACGCCAGTCATCAGTAAAGTTTGTCATTTTTTTAATCTATTAATTATTTTTTTCATTCAAAATATTGTTACGTAAAGCCTCGGATAAGAAGTCTGCTTTCAAAACTGTCTTTATATTTCCAGTCGCACTGACCTTGTGCGGCTGACTTGTTTAAGTAGTTTGTTTTTATTTTTCCTTAACAATCATCCATTCGATAGATGTCTAGCTAAAGTATGTACATGACATCTACATAGTATATGCATCATTATAATTATACAGTCCGTCACGACAGACATACAATGTAACAACTATAAAACTTGGTCAAGTGCGAGTCGGACTCGCGCACGAAGGGTTCCGTACCATTATCTATGCAACTTAAGGCAACGTTATTAGTATCGAGCAAGAAACGGTAAAAAAATCATGTTTGTGGTATGGGAGCCCCCCTTAAATATTTATTTTATTTTATTTGTTGTTATAGCGGCAATAGAAATACATCATCTGTGAAAATTTCAACTCTCTAGCTATCACCGTTCTTGAGATACAGCCTGGTGACAGACGGACGGACGGACGGACAGCGAAGTCTCAGTAATAGGGTCCCGTTTTTACCCTTTGGGTACGGAACCCTAAAAATGAAAACAAGTTTTCGCAAAAGCAATAAAATTTATTTAAAATAGTAACCTTGCAATTTGTTTACTTTGTATTACATATATTATGTTATGTAACTAAAACATATACTTATATCGTTATATTATTGAATGCAGTAAATAAATGTAGGTACTTCTCTAATTTTTAAATCAGAATTATTAAACTGATAAAAAAGTACATAGATATATAATAAAATATAATTGAATAGACTTTATTTGTAGATTAATAATAATCATATTCATAATCTTTATTTTCGTATTGAAATTTTCGTGAGTTTGAGTCATATTAGAAATACTATATTACCGGCTAACACTCACAGTTTTGGGATCGAAGATGTCGACCCAGGTTTCGAGCATATCCGATGCTCATCTTCAGGACGAGTGCGCAGCGGCGTCTGCGACCTTCCGGCGTGCACTGCCTGGGTCGACATCTTCGATCCCAAAACTGTGAGTGTTAGCCGGTAATATAGTATTTCTAATAATCTTTATTAGTGTGAAATTGGGTATAAAGGATGTACAAAAAAAATATTGGTACAATATAAATAAGTTCTCCAAAATCTGCCGGTTGGCTTACACAATTGCTTTTTCTTAATGTCAAACCTATCTAATTGATTCGTTACAATAAATTAGAATCGTCAAACGAATTAACAGTTAAGAGGATACCAAAATAGCTTTGTGCATTTTTCTATGTACGAAGTTTTCATTATTTCTTTAGATTGAATGGCTAGAGCTCTAATTTTTAAGTATATGTTTTTTCAATATATGATCTAGGATCGCATAAACTCAGAAACGCGATTGAAAAAAGTTTTCTCGATAGAAAATCTTAGCGAAACAACCTCTCTAATTTTTTATTTTTTTCATTTGTCGGTCTATTATCGCATATTAACTAATGAAATAACTTTAAAAACATAAGTAACTATTTAATATAGAAACACGTAAATCAAAATTAAAATATATTCAGTAGATTTTGAGTAAATAGGAAAAGTATCCCTAATTCTTCATTTTCTGTGCCTACTGGCTGTGTTAATATGTACGTGTCGGCGATGATATACGATAATATTGATGTAGGCCCTTAATGAATAACATGATTTTAATGTCAAAATAGTACCTAATAATCATTAATTTATTAGTTTAAAATTTTTGGTTACGATTGCATCTTCTTCAATAAATAAAAAAAAAATATGACAGTCTAACTAACGTAGTTATTGATAGTATTATAATGAACTCAAAAGTTTGTAGGTACAAAGTTTATTTTTTACATTGTAGGCAATTAAGAAGGGATTCTTGAAAATTCAACTCGTTATGTGATCGGAAAAGGGGTTAAAGACTATATGGAAGGTATTTAGTTTTTGGCTAACTGTTATAAAAACCGGTACTGAGGCAAATAGTATTTTGCCGATGGCGGGGGTCAATATGCTTAGATATTTAAATATTTAAGCGTATTGACCCGCGATATATTACCATAATTTTACATCTTAATGTAAACATATTTACAATTATATTAATTATGTTTATAATTATACTGTAAATATTATATTTATCTAATGAAGTATAAACATACGCATTTCAATATATTATTTTAACGTCTCTCGCGCTCTCACACACACACACACACACACACACACACACTCTCTCTCTCTCTTCCCATTAACGTCTTACTGTTAAGACGATACCAAAATAGCTTCGTGCATTTTTCTATGTACGAAGTTTTCATTGTTTCTTTAGATTGAATGGCTAGAGCTCTAATTTTTAAGTATATGTTTTTTCAATATATGATCTAGGATCGCATAAACTCAGAAACGCGATTGAAAAAAGTTTTCTCGATAGAAAATCTTGGCGAAACAACCTCTAAAATTTTTTATTTTTTTCATTTGTAGGTATATTATCGCGTATTAACTAATGAAATAACTTTAAAAACATAAGTAACTATTATATATAGAAACACGTAAATCAGAATTAAAATATATTTAGTAGATTTTGAGTAAATAGGAAAAGTATCCCTAATTCTTCATTTTCTGTGCCTACTGGCTGTGTTAATATGTACGTGTCGGAGATGATATACGATAATATTGATGTAGGCCCTTAAGTACAGGTCTCCTCCACTTTTATGGTCTAATATGATGTGCTTACCAGGCGTGTTGTTAGCATGGGATTTATTTGAGAGTTTTCTGCCTCTCACTGCTGATGTCAACTGCTTACTTGCAACTGCTGACGGGCCTCTTGGTCGAGTGGTTCATATAGCGGACTGCCAATCACGAGGTCTCGGGTTCGATTCCCGGTCAGGACAATCATTTGTGTGATGTTTTTAACTGTCATACAAATGTTTGTACTGCGTCTGGGAGTTTACTATGTTTTAAGTATGTATTTACAAAAGAAAAGTAGTATATGTATTCTATCCGTATTTTGGTACCCATAACACAAGCATAATAAGCTTAGCTTGGGACCAGAGAACGTTGTGTGAAATGTCCATGAATATTTATTAATTAATTTATTTATGATATCACTGAATTGGCTTACAGCAATTATTAGCCAAATAGACGACTGATTTATAAAGAAAATATTTAATTATTTTGTAATAGAAAAAGTCTGTGTGGTGACAGATTAAAAATCCAAGTATCACCACCCCATTTCCTCCCCAGGCTGCTATTAAAGCCAGCTAAGGGATGTACAGATAACATCCTCAGTGACAGACGGAAAACTCGAAAATAAACCGTGTGCCAACAGGCCTGGTCAGCGTGGCAGAGTAGACCTTAATAATCCCTCCCAAAATGGAGGAGGCCCGTACCCAGCACTGGGACGATAATAGGCTGGAGAAGGAGAAGAAGAAATAGAAAATCATCTATTCGCGTATACATATATCACTTTTTCCAATTTTTCCCTTATCACCACTAAATCGCCTTTCAATAAATATTATTCGACGAGCCTCATGGTTGAGTGGTTCATGTAACGGACTGCCGATCATGAGGTCGCGGGTTCGATTCCCGCTCGGGACAATCATTTGTGTGATATTTCTAATTGTTATAAAAATGTTTGTACTGCGTCTGGGTGTTTCTATATAATAATATTATAAGTATGTATTTACAAAAGAAATGTAGTATTCTATCCGTATTCTAGTATCGCTTAGCTTGGGACCAGAGAATGTTGTGTGAAATGACCATGAATATTTAATAAAAAAAAATTTAAGAAATACTTCCCTTTTACAGTCAGTGATTACTACTGATTACAGGTAGTAATAATTACCAATTTATGATCAAACAATTACTGCGGGACAGTAGCCGGATGTAATTTACAAACATTTATTCTATTACGAACATTTATACATAGAAAAATATCACATAAAAATACTTCTTCTATTATTTTTAAACTAAATAATAGTGAAAAAATTATTAAAAACTAACCGTCATCTGTAGTAAACCATTCCATTTTTAAACACAATTTTGTTGTAAACGTGTGCACACTTCACTGTCTCACAGTTTACTAATATAGATAGAGTGATACTGTGTTTAGAAATTACTCGATGACTACAACGCAAGGTTGTTGAATACCGATTAGAGTTCTCTGTGATTGTGATAGCATAATTGGCATTGTTCATAATTTTTGACCTGCTGTTTTTATATTTTTTTTTTAGAAAATAAATAAATAAATATTCATTGACATTTCACACAACGTCCTCTGGTCCCAAGCTAAGCTTATATGCTTGTGTTATGGGTACCAGAATACGGATATAATACATAAACTACTTTTCTTTTGTAAATACATACTTATAATACATAGTAAACACCCAGACGCAGTACAAACATTTGTATGACAATTAAAAACATCACACAAATGTTTGTCCTGACCGGGAATCGAACCCGAGACCTCATGATCGGTAGTCCGTTATAGGAACCACTACACCACGAAAAAAATAAAGACTATTTTAAGCAACTGATTTCAATATTATTGAAATATTCACTATATAGAATTTTTAAAAAATACCTAAAGATATTATTTTAAATATTGTGACGTCATCGTTGTACGCAATCTGTGTATTGACTTTTCCTGATAGACTTAAGCCAGATTGCAATAGAAAGAAAGAAAGAAAGAAAAATAATGGAAAAATAATCGTTAATGTAGCAAATTTTCCGAAAAAAACTAATGGATCATGATCAGAAACTCTATTCCCCGAAATGGTTTTTGAATTAAGAGTTTAAAAAAAATGTTGACAATGCCATATAATTGGCATATAAAGTTATATAACTTGAAGATTTTATACCAGTATTTTCGATAATATTACGACTCATAGATAACAAATTAGTTCATTATATATTATCACGTTATCACGCTATTATTAGTTCAGTACGTATCTCTCAATGTATTAATCTATGTGACGGAACCTTTGTGTTCATTTGTGTTATTTTCACCTGTAATAATCGGATTGAAATGTTTAAATACATATTCAGGACAGATAAATAAAGAAATAAATATTCATTGACATTTCACACAGCGTCCTCTGGTCCCAAGCTAAGCTTATATGCTTGTGTTATGAGTACCAGAATACGGATAGAATATATGGTTACTACTTTTATTTTTGTAACTACATATTTATAATACATAGATACACCCAGACGCAGTACAAACATTTGTATGACATAATATTTTCTAACACTTGCGCGACTCATTTGTTTAAATAAAACTACTTTTTACGGATTTAGACGCGTATATTTGTTTTAAATTTTGGCCCCACGTTTCGGAGACTTTGCAGTCACCATGGTCACGGGTGAGACTGAGCTGTAATGTGTCTTCTACGATCAGTTATTACAGGGTTTACCCACATTCGATTTTAATTTTACATTGACCATAAAGATAGACTTTTACTATTAACTATATCATATTACATTGTGCTCAGACATGGTGACTGCAAAGTCTCCGAAACGTCGGGCCAAAATTTAAAACAAATATACGCGTCTAAATCCGTAAAAAGTAGTTTTATTTGTATGACAATTAGAAAAATCACACAAATGATTGTCCCAAACGGGAATTGGACCCGCGACCTCTTGATCGGCAGTCCGTGACATGAGCCACTCAATCACGAGGCTTGTCAAAACATGCAATATGATATTATGATAACAATGCAATAATTAAAAATATATATTCAGGATTGTAAGCATGTTTTTTAGTTTTTTAATTAAAGCTAATTATTTTTTGATCCGTTCTGCTGCTGGATTTTGTTCCTTATTGAAAAATAGGTAAATAAAAAATGTTGAGAATTAATTGTCTGTTTTGGGTTCAATGTTACATTTAAATACCACTAATTCATCAGTAGTTATTTTACAAAGAAGCGGGTGACCAAAAAACGAGTGTAATAAATTATGCTAATAAAGCGTGACTTTCACTAACTCGTAGGTCAGTGACTTTTTCTCTCTTAATCAAAACATCTTGTTTCAGCACAGTTTTGCCACTAACATTTAGGGTCTTATTCATAATGACTTAATGGAGGTTTAAAAGTTCGCTAAAATTCGGTTCGCGAAAATTGCCAAAACTTCATCATCATCATAACATCACGCCTTTTTCCCATGGGGGTAGGCAGAGACTTGTTATTCATAATAGTCTTTTTACGCTAAAACGTTTATTATCTCTCCGTTAAAATCTCCGTTTAAACCTTCGACAAGTCATTACGAATAAGACTATCAGTCTATACTAATTATTATTAATAATTATTCATTGACATTTTACACAACGTCCTCTGGTCCCAAGCTAAGCTTATACGTTTGCGTTAAGGATACGAGAATACGGATATAAACACATAAACTACTTCTACGGATATAAACACATAAACTACGGATATAATCACATAAACTACTTTTCTTTTGTAAATACATACTTATAATATACATAGTAAACACCCAGACGCAGTACAAACATTTGTGTGACATTTGTAAATATCACACAAATTTTAATGATGATCCCGTGCCGGAAGCTAACCCGCGCCCTCGTGAACAGCAGTCCGTAACATGAACCACGAGCCCACAAGGCCCGCTAATTGATTATTTCCTATTAAAGGAGTGGATTGCGTAGAGCTATAAGACGTATATTGTACCTACCAATGCAAATCTTAATGTAATCAATTCTTTTGCACACTAAATTTAAAAAAAGATTTGATTACCAAGCCCTATTAAACAACAATTACATGGATTATTTGGCTTAAAAATCCATTGTAACATATACATACAAATTTAAATTAGCGAAACTAATTGATAATTTTAAACGTGTTTGCATAATTAGCAGAATCTTTGCAATGAAAGATATTTGTCACTTCTCATTATAACTAATAACCACAGAATATTATGTACTATGTATTTAATGACCATATTATATGAGTAGCTATTGCCCGCGGCTTTGCACGTGTAGAATTTAGATAATTTTCTCCGTTTGTGCAACATTTTCTACAGATGCTTCGCTCCTATCAGTCATAGCGTGATATTATATAGCCTATAGCCTTCCTCGATAAATGTACTATCCAACACTAAAAGAATTTTTTAAATCAGAGTAGTGGATCCTGAGATTTTCGGGTTTAAACAAACAAACTCTTTAGCTTTATATTATTAGTATCTACACAGGTATCTATAACAACTGTGTATTCTTATGTAAACGTCTGCAAGACGTTTCGGTCAGATTAAAAACATCGTTCAAACAATAATGCAAAATCATTCACAACCTTCAAATATCTGCAAGTCTGGTTAGCGTTACTTCTGTTTAATATTTAATACCTATTTAGTTAAGTACTGAAAAACACACTTAAATATAAAACAATCCTGAGAATTGCTCGCGCACACCGTCTCACGATAACCCGAAACTAGTTCTAAATCCATATCTTGCAATTCTTCTGCAGAAGTAGAACGTAACCGCTTGCGTAGAGCAGATACTTGATAGGCAAGTCACCCATAACCAATAAGCTATAAGTCTTTTTCTACCAGACATCCATGTATACTTAGATTGAAAAGCCACAGTGACACTACACATCCTTGTTTCACGCCCCTAAACCAGTCCCTTTCTCTCTATCTTCAGCCTATTAATATCCCATAGTTGGGTACGGTCCTCATCCAGTTTGGTAGGGATTATAGTCTATGCGGCCCTGAACAGGAGTGTTGGCAAATGGTTTATTTTCGAGCTTTCCGTCTCTCACAGAAGATGCTATCTTTGTACAATATCCCCCAGCAGGAGTTGACGGAGAAAGGCTGATGGATGGATAGATAGAAAGCTAAAGATTACTAGAGGACAATACGGGATTAACGAGCAATATCGTCAGCCACAAGTATCAATAGAGCAATCATATCGTAGTTACCATAATGATAGCAATTTCGATATTCTATCAGTCTATGAACTTTAACACAATAGTGTATATTATTATATTACACTGGAAAACCAAAATTGGTTAACTACTCCAATTGTCGGTATGATGACGGGTTAAGATTGCAAGCATATTTTGTCCCAAGACACCCTATTTTATCCCAAGGATGCTGTAAAAGCCAGCTGAGGGATAATAAGAAGCAAATAACGTCTGTGAGAAACGGAAAGCTCGAAACTAAACTCTTTGCCAACATACTCGTTCAGCATGGCATAGAGCACTAAATTTAGAATTTAGAAAATTTTCCCTGTTTTTGCAGCATTATTCACTATTGCTTTGCTCCTATTGGTCGCAGCGTAATATTATATAGCCTATAATCTTCCTCGATAAATGCACTATCTAACGCCAATAGAATTTTTCAATTCGAACTAGTAGTTAGCGCGTTTAAACAAACAAACTCTTCAGTTTTAAAATATTAAGTTTTTAATTTTTTTTTTAATTAATAGTAATAATATTATAATAGGAAAAATTAATTAATATTAATTTTTCCACCATAATTTGATTTGTTATTAAGTACGGTTTTAAATATTATTACATTACATTCTATTAAAGTACTTCGCTTGTGTATTATTTTGAGAGAAAATATAATTGGAGTACTTGTTTTCTAAGACCATTATCCTTTACAAATCTTGAGCCTACTATAACAAGATAATTAATCCTTGCTCCAAATAATTGTAAGCACATTGTTGAATAAAATAGGGTTAAACAAATTAGTTTTACATGAATAGTACTCGTATTAAGAACATCGCATAAGAATATTATTATAAAATGCCTTATGGCATTAAGTCCGCCTAAGTACACATTGTTTGGGCTATAGATTAAATAAATAAATAAAATGCTCGCATTTGAAAATAGAAAATGTTTTATTTCAAGACTAAACAAAAAAAAATTGGTCAAGTGCGAGTCGGACTCGCGCACGAAGGGTTCCGTACCATTATCTATGCAACATAAGGCAACGTTATTAGTATCGAGCAAGAAACGGTAAAAAAATCATGTTAGTTGTATAGGAGCCCCCCTTAAATATTTATTTTATTTTATTTTTAGTATTTGTTGTTATAGCGGCAATAGAAATACATCATCTGTGAAAATTTCAACTCTCTAGCTATCACCGTTCTTGAGATACAGCCTGGTGACAGACGGACGGACGGACGGCCGGACGGACGGACGGACAGCGAAGTCTCAGTAATAGGGTCCCGTTTTTACCCTTTGGGTACGGAACCCTAAAAATGCCCGATTTTAGCCCGATGTATGGCAGACTTTGCAGTCAGCATGGTCACGATCAGTTGTTACAGGGTTTTAGGATCGTAGAGGACACTTTCCAGTGCGAAAGATACCGCGAGCATTAGCAAGTCTCATAAATTTATTATATTTCTTTAATACTCAAAAATAAATAAAATCACAAACGTAAAGCTATATAAAGTTTGAGAAAAAAAAATAGAATAGATAATAAAATGTTATTACTATCATACTTACGAAAAATTATTGCATACGATATACTAATAAAATTCTATATCCAGACATTCCTGTTTACTGTGCGCAATATATCAACATGAATTTGCACTCAACGTCATCACGAATAGCTATCGGTGATACGGTAACCATATAAGTACCATCAAACTCGAATCAGAAAGAACTTAGAGCACCTATCCAACAAGAGTAGACGTCAGACCCTAGTTTAAAAAGATGCGAGAACAATACTCATTATGTCACACGATGCGAACTCCGGCCTGCTTCATCTTGGGGCTATTTCAGTTGAGAGAGTGTTGCATCGAATTGCGTCGCCGCAGCCTGTCGTGTGAACACTTTGAGAGAGCGTTGCATCGAATTGCGTCGCCGCAGCCTGTCGTGTGAACACTTTGTTTTTTGTATGTAAAATGATAGAGTGACAGTGTGCAGCGCTTCGTCGGCGTAACATTGACGTAACATGCCGTTTGGACTGCCTTATAATGTGCGTGAAGCTATTTTGTTCGGGGAGTGCGTAGCGACCAATGAAATTAGGTTATGGTGTTTGTGTGCGTTACCTCGGCACCCGCTGACCTGACTGCCATGCAGTGTTGGGTGTCAGTGAGTGAAACGAGTCATGTTTGATTTAAGACTGTTCTTTATTATTGAGAATACATTGCTTATATATGCATCTAGTTTACATAGGCACACTTATACACTACAGCATATTTTACAAACAAAACTGCGAGTGTAACAACTCCGGTTGTTTTAATGCTCAAAGAGAAGAAGCAATTGCGAAACTCGTGAAATATAACTTTATGCTAGACTGTAATCGAATCATATATTTACCCTATCCTAGAAATGTAGTCAGTTGATCTCTATAAAGTTTTGAGTGGCTATTTATGTGCAATTAATATTTTTTCAGTCTATTAATTTCCCAGACAATAGTCTGTGTGGTGACGAATTCGGAATACAAGTGTCATCATCTCATTTGCTCCCCAGAGTGCTATATGAACGAGTTAAGAAATATTGTACGCCAGTAACATCTGTAAAAGTCTGAAAACTCTAAATCTACTGTACCAACACTCTTCTGGTCTACTTATGCTACACTGACTAGATGAGTGAAAAAATGGTTTATTTTCGAGATTTCCTTTTCCCACAGAAGAAATTGTCCCTTTTAGATGTTGTCTAATGACATCGTAAGTTTTTGTATCTAATCATGTGAAGCAAACTTCTCCTTTGTTTATGTGGTGACGAATTAGGAATACAAGTGTCACCATCCCCTTTCCTTCCCTGGATGCATATTAAAATTCAGTAAAAGCCAGCTAAGGAATATTGTACACAGATAACATCCCTAGTGAGAGACAGAAAACTCGAAAATGAACCCTGTGCTTGGTCAGCGACACAGTAGACCATAATCCCTCCCAAAGTGAAGGAGGCCTGTGCCCAACAGTGGGACGTTAATGGGCTGGAGAGAGAGAAAGATATCTCTCCTCCAAATAAACTGTAATATAATTTTATTTTGTTGAACAGTTGTTCATGTTTGAACTAAGATGTTGTTTCATCTTTGAAACAGTCTGAATATTAACAAAAGAAAGCGCAATTCTTTCTTTTTGATCTTAAGTTTACTCTACATTATGGCTCGCAAAAGTCGCAAGTCTTGCAACACGTGTTCCTTAAACACAATTCTGTTTGTAAAAATTCTATTATTTTGATAAATAAAAAATGGCTTCGTCATAAAAGTTTATGTACTTTAATATAATGCCAAGCTGCTACAATGTGAAAGCTGAAAATTTTAGAATTTCATTTTTCATTTTCGTACAAATTGCTATTATTTTTTAAAGTAATCATAAAATTATTAAGACACTATTTCTTTGTGTCATTATTAATACATAATATATAATATAGAAAACAGCCAGACGTAGTAAAAATACTTGTGGGATAAATACAAATATCTTGTACGGGAATCGAACCCAAGACTTAGTCAACGGCAATTGGTTTCACCAACTACTAGATCACGAGCCCTGTCCGAAAAAAGAAGGTAAACTTCTTTCATGTTCTTCATATTATTCACACTACTTTTTTATTTTCTAATTAAATAAATGTACATCTTTAGTAGTACTCTGGTGATCAGGGATCACTCTGTGTTAAGAGTCTAATAATTAAGGCAAGTATTTTATACTACTTTAAATCATAGTAAGACGGTTTGCTAATCTAAAACTACCATGTCTCACATCTTCTTTAAATTTGTATAACATTGTTCAAAGTTATTTTTCGTAATAATCCTAAATTCTATATCACCTGGAGAATGTTGAATTATTTATGAATCTTGTCTCATATTTTGTCACACAAATAGCCGACAGATGTTATGTAAAGTCGTACTACAACTTTTTAAGACAATTCTTTAAGAAGTATCAAGTTATAAATTGTTATAGAGGCGATACGTAACAGCATAACCTGCACATGCGTTATGTATTAACACCATACATCTAAATTTATTTATTTATTTATTCATTCCAAAAACTTACAACTAACATTACAGGCAGACCTAATTCGTTAGTGCAGCGCATCTTAATTAACATCTATATGATAAAATGTATAAAGTTATCTTTGTGAATTCACTCAGTGTACAGTGAAATATGTCTATGTCTTCCGATACAAGGTTAAGAATGCCAAGCGCTCGCGTCAGGGGCGCCTCATTCACCAGATTAGTGCGGCCACGAGGTACGGCCAGCAGCTGAGGCCGACGTCGTCGCCACACATATCTGTCGGGCACACTGAGATAAACTAACTCTAATATGTTGGCGTTATATATTTTTGCTCTAATCAATTTAAATATAAAAGAGACAAGTGCAAAATCACGCCTAACTCTTAGCTCGTTAAATCCAACCATGCCTAATATAAACATGGTTGGATACATAAGCGGATAAAAAGGGTACCCCATACAGTCTTAGATATAAAAACCTAATAAATTTATTTTGTATTCGCTCCAACATGAGACTATATTTAGTCTCATGTGGGGCCCAAATAACTGCATTACATTCAAGTTGGCTTCTCACCAGAGTGATAAATAACGATATAATCGCCATAATATTTGTGAAACCACGAACAGTACGTATCATAAACCCTAAGTTTCTGTAGGCTTTTTTACAACACTTAATTATATGGTCACGAAACGTTAGCCCCGCGCTAAGACTAACTCCTAAGTCCCTAACCTCTGTGACTCTGACCATTGGCATCCCATCAACGTTGTAATTATGCTCAATAGGACTACGTGCACGCGAAAAATACGTGTTTAAATTATGTATTAACAAAGAATATTAAATTTGTAGTATATCCGTATTCTGGCACCCATAACATATAAGCAAATAAGCTTTGCTCAGGACCAAAGGATTTTACGCGAAATGTACATAAACATTTATTTATCTAACTCTAAAAAGTAAGTAACTTTTAATTCAAAGATAAAATATATTTTTTCGTAAGCCATTAATGTTCTTCGCATTCCTTGACTTCACGAGGACTTTCGGTCTATTGATCTATGCATGTAACTACCTCAGACATAATAACTATTTAAGCAGTACATAATGCGTATTTTTTTTTAAAGTTAAACTGACTTCCTATTTCTTTGAATGCTGAGGGTTTTCCTTTATTTCTGACCTGGTGCCAATGGGACCGCACAGATGAATTGAGAACCTCCTCCTTTTTTGGAACCTTTAAATAACTAATTTGAGTAGGGTATTTATAATGTCGAAGAACAAATACAATTATGATCAACAATGAAATGGTATGATGACGCCGTCTTTGATTACAGGGAGCTTTTTAATAACTTTTTAGACGGAGTAGTGGTGGGTTTGTCAGTTATTATGATAGCAGCTACTTCACACCACAAATTCTGTCCGATACTTTCTGTATAATTTTTACCATTATATGAAAACTCTGAGTAAGAAACTTTTAAATAAACTTTTAAACCAACAGTTTTTCCCAACTTTTGACTGCTTTTTCCAGTTAGTATTTCTTGGCAGAATTTTGGTATTACGTTCAATGGTTTTCTGTCTGGTATATTAGCGTACTTGGGTCCTAAATCCTTTACTGTCATTGCTGCCACTGGTCCTTTTTCAAGTCTTTTGGCGAGTTCTATAGACATTTTACACAAAAATGTACCGAGCACCTGGCTTCGATGTTTACGTAGCGTTGCCAGAAACATTAGTTCAAGACTGCAATCCAAACCAAATCTGAAATATGATCATCCGCGTTAAATATAAAACAAGAAGTCATATATTTTTCTTTAGATTCGCTCTGTGAATCTAGCTACACTAGTAAAGATATATCATGGCAATTAATCTCTGTGCAAACTGATTCACACAGAATTGTCGTTCACATGTATGGAAAATCGTTGCGGATTTTTTTAATGCGTTTTGAGGCGTAAGAAACGTTCGTTATTAATCGCTACGATATATCGTTATGTGTGTAGCGAGCCTAAGCCTTTCCTGCTGCTACTGCATTATGAAATAATCTTTATATATATATCTATATTATATCTATAATATATCTAAATTATTTATATCTATATTTATTATTGTACCACTATTGGATACGGGCCTACCTCCACTAAATTTCACATTACCTCTGCTTACTAAAATGAAAATTGATCGCGTGTCAAAATAAATAATAATAAATAAATTCATGGACATTTAACACAACGTCCTCTGCTCTCAAGTAAAGCTTATAAGCTTGTGTTATGGGTAACAGAATACGGATAGAATACATATACTACTTTTCTTTTGTAAATTCACACTTATAATACTTAGAAAACTCCCAGACGCAGCACAATTCACATGGTATGACAATTACAAATATCACACAAATGATTGCCCTGAGCAGGAATCGAACTCGCGTCCTCGCGAACAGCAGTCCGTTACATGAACCACTCCACCACGAGACCCGTTTGTAAAATAAGTCTGCATAGTCCTATTATGTATTTATTAGTTAATTGAAAACTCAATAGCATAATAAATACTTAATAATATAGGTAGGTATTATTCCGTTACGCCTGTTTTAACTATCCACAGACCGCATTAAAAATAGGTACCTGATGTAATTTCCCTTTTACGAACTACTCGTAAAGTAAATATTTCTGAGGTCGTCTGAAATATGTTGACAACATAAATGTGTCCTTATTTCAACCATTTTATAGGTTATTATAACGCGATACATAAATTTTCTTTATACAAAACGAAATTATTATGGCGCTCATATTCGTATGGGTGGACCTTCCCACCTTGTAATTCTTCAGTAATTACGCCACTGAATCTGTGGGGCACGCCTAGTATACATTTTATAATACTCAAACACACAATGATTGATGTGTATAAATTAAGAAGAATGTAATTATCACCATTCCTTTAACTTTCATTTTTTCATCGGAATTTTAATATAAATTTTCCGCAAATCTTGAATGACTTGTTGAATAAATAAGCTCCTTTGATTCCTGACTTTCGTTTCACTCTATTGATTCTCCAAAATAAAGGGTGGAATTTTAATATTGAATTTTTGGGAAAAATCTATCTCAGTAAATTTGTAATGGCTTTATACTCGTAAGTCCTTCAATCACGGAATTAATTTGTTGCCCTGGCCGGGTCATGGTCAGATTCATAACACTACCATGGCCCGGTAGGGAAGAGAAAGAAAAAAAGACTTCGTACACTTGTCAACTTTTGTCGCATTAAAAGTAGCATATGTCCTTTCTCGTTAGCCTGTAGTCTATTTGAAGTTTTTAAAAAATATTGAATTGTCATCGATTAGGAAACTTCAGATCAATCCGACTATTGCAAGTGTAAATCATTTTTAAAGATACCCTTACGTAGCATTGATAAATTAATGAATAGATACGAACGAAGTTAATAAACGAGTGTTCAAAATCGCCTTCAATAGATGGTCTTTAACATAATATTTCCTGAATATTAACAAAAGCGTTCCACTTACAGTTTTTATTTTCCTACTTAACGCTTTATGCTAAGACCTTTGAGGAAATTTCTAGTTTTACAGATAAGAGTTATATTTTTCTAACATCAACCTTCTGTTTAAACAAGTACAGTCTAAGTTAGCTGTGGATATTATTTTTATAAGGTTTTCTAAAGTAAATATAAGAGTATTAAAGGGGTACGTTCAACAATAGACGAAGCGTGTATTGAATGTTACGTTTTGTATAAGTGACACAAGATGCAAGAAAGTGACTGGAAAGCTATTCTATTGTATGCCTGCGACCATTCTAGAGGCTTGAACGACTTTCTGTACTGGTAATTTATACAGTTTGACGGAAATTGTATTTTGTATTACAAATATTGTTCAGTATATTCGTTTTATTAAAATATTTTTATTATGCCTTTTAGGAGAATTGGATGCGGTTATGTTGTAAAATAACAACCGGTAGCGCGCAGTTTTGTTTTTGTGGTATTCGAAACCACTACACATATCTATTTTTGCATTAAAAAGTAGTATATCAGGCTTTTTCCCAAAGTGGGTGATAACGCCCCCTTGTGGTCGTTGCAGGCATAATGAGAAGTGGTAAGAGACCCAGAAAAAAATATGGTGTAATAATAGAAAAATGGGCAGAGACAAAATAAGTTTGATAACCCCTGCGGGCGTATATTGAGCTTTTAAAAATCATGCAAGTTCCAGGCCGTACACTGCCTGGCTCAATTACGTGTTATGGCAAATATAAAACTTTTCGTTGAAATTTTTTAATTAGTACTAAAATTTTTCAGTTGTACCTTATCTTTAAACATATTATTCTATGTTCATAATACGAATTTGCTAGGCAGTTTAATTCACGACGTAACTTGCCTGGAAATAAAAGCTCATCATACGGCTGCTGAACTGACAGGACTGCTGGGCTGATCTGAACCTAACAGGATTAAATCGGTTAGTAGTATTGATATAAAATAGCGAAAACTAGCACGAAAACAAAAACGCACAGTGTTCATACAATAAATTCAAATAAATAAATAGTCGCAAATCGCTTTTTCAATAACAAATCTCAGCTGTAAACCACCAAATTGGGACAATTGCTTGTTAAATGTCGTCCTTCGTCACTAAGGCATCTCCCCCTTTTCGTATTGCATTTTTCCTTTTATTTATTCCACATCCCTTCCTCAAAATAAATTGCTTTTTATCTCTTCTTGTTATCCACGACTTAAGTTTTTGATTTCAAGTTCCACCCTATAGATAAATAACTTTAACTGTTTTACCCTATGACATTTTAACTCTATGTTTATGCGTAATTCTGTGAGAAACGGAATACTGGAAACTAAACCCTGTACCAACAGGTTTGGTCTACGTGGCATATGTAGACTTACATACCCTTGAAAAATGGAGGAGGCTCGTAGCAAATAGTGGGACTTAAATGAGCTGAGAAGATAATACAATATTAACATTTGTTTATCATGTTTGTTTGTCTACTGCTACTAATACTAATGAAATAATTAAGTCTTGAGGAAAAGCAAAGAAAAGTTGAATAGATTGTTTTTAAGAGGATATAGAAGAAAATGGATGATATCGGACAGAAAAGCATATTTGAAACAATATGTTACGTCGACTCCAGGATCAGGGTGGGAAGTGATTACACCTAAATTATTTGATGTCAATTTGTATCTTCAATTTATAACATTCCAGAGTTATTACAAAGGTTTGGCTGCAAACTTCGTTACTTTGCGCTATTTTAATCGTCATCTATTTTTATCTTTTGATATCTAGGAATCTAATTTAGAGTTTTTTTAAGGGAATTGTGTGGGCATAAGGTCGTCTGTAAGCTTTTAGCGATAAGTCTGTGCTTTGAACATTTATTTTAGGATTTCACTTTATCATATTAGTGGAATTCTTTATACTAAAATAAAAATGCGTGATTACGAATAATAGATGTCATCCTGGTATATGTATAATTAAGTAAATTTGAATCTGTCATAAACTAATTCATTTGTTAAAAAAACCGCCTCAAATTCTGTTTCGTGTTTTGCAAGATATTAAAACTCAAATAGTGACATTCCTTTAAAAAACCTGTCAAGAGCGAGGTAAACTCGCACACTTAGGGTTTCGTACCTACTAGACATATAAACTTAAGTAACTGCATTGAAATAATCATTTAATTAAACTCAAAACAACTCACCAACTTAATTTTGTAGTTGAAATAATATAATAGGGAATCGCCTACATTTCAGCTACTTCATAAGTTGGTATTAGTATAAACACTTTTTTACTTGTGATGTGATGACAAATTATAAGTTATTGGAATTTTCCCTATATCAGTACTATATAGATTTGACCTATGCCAAATTTCAAGGCTTTAGAGCAACGGGAAGTAACCTGTGAATTTTGATTCCCTAGCATAAGTCGAAAAATTCTTAAAAATGGTCGTAAGTCGGTTATATCTTTTAAATGCGTAGAGGTGAAAGGTTGACTGTATTTTTTGCAGCAAGGGACCGCATAGATCTACATATCGTATGAGTTTCAAGTTGATACCTTCAGCCGTTGCTGGGTAAAAAAAGTTTGACAGACGGACAGACAGACACCGGAGTGATCCTATAAGGGTTTGTACGAAACCCTAAAAACGACTTTATTAGGTAAAGATTTTTTTCATCTATTTGCTTGAAGCTTAGAATTGAGCTATTTACACACGCACGTAAACAATTCTTTCCATCGCTGTTAACTGGAAAGGCGCCCAGAAGGCTGACTGCGTTGTTACGTGAAGACAAAGTCAGCAAATTTTGTAAAGGCCAGCTAACGGATATTGTATACAGATGGTAGTTTCTGTGAGAGACAGAAAACTCGAAATTAAACCCTGTGAATTTCACGCCAACACGACTTTTCAGCGCGGCACAGCAGACCATAATTCCTCCCAAATTGAAAGAGGCCTGTGCTTAACTGTGCTAGTGTCATGCTGTGTGGGCTAGAAAGAAAGAGTCCTACTAATGTCCAGTTGATAGAGCCAGTCAGCAGCAGCTGCAGTTAACTCGTGTAGCTCGTCCACTCATTTAGAATTATGGTATACCCACAAACGTAAACGTTGTTGGTTTACGCAACATTTCCTGACTTATATTTGTCCCGTAAACTGTAAGTTACGGTGAATAACCACTGTAAACAGGTTTATAGCAAACAATTAGAATGTTTGAATTACCAGAGTTTTGTTGTGGTTGTTACATATTTGCTTTAGAATTTATACACTGTATATTCACACAAGCAAATCTCTTAAAGTATAACAGAGTATTAAAAAAAAAATTACCGACTTCATGCGCCTTTGAAATTTGAGGGTTAACCTCGACTTTTAATATAATAAATATCACGGACATTTCACACAACATCCTCTGGTCCCAAGCTAAGCTTATATGCTTGTGTTATGGGTACCAGAATACAACTATACTACATATACTACTTTTCTTTTGTAAATACATGATTATAATACATAGAAACACCCATATGCAGTACAAACATTTGTATGACATTTATAAACATCACACAAATGACTGTCCAGAGCAGGAATCGAAGCCTCGACTTCGTGAACGACAGTCCGTTACGTGAACCATTAGACCACGAAGTCCGTCATTTCTCAGGAGATAACCATCAGATCCTGAACTGATGCAAATGGGACCACATGGGAACCACCAGCTTTCAAATGAAAAAAGAATCATTATAATCGCTTTGCCCACTCAAAAGTTATGAGGTAACAAACATAAAAAAAATACAGACGAATTGAGAACCTCCTCCTATTTTTTTGAAGTCGGTTAAAAACAATGTAATTTATTAAGGCAATGATTTGCTGTGCTTCTGTGATGAAAAAATTATTACCATGAGCAGGACTTGAACTCACGACCTCGGTATACTGTTTCGTTGCCTTGCCAACTCTTGGATTCCATAGTAATCATTTATTCTACTGTGATATCATTTGTTAAGACTGTAAAGTGCAAAACTTTTTTTGGTAAGATAGGTATATTTTTGGTTATCTTTACGTTGACTGGTAAAACATGCCAATGTCGTCACTCCGTTTTCTTTCCATGGTGCTGTAAGAACCACCTAATCTACAGTAATACTATACATATATAATATATATACTTAAAACATTTGTGAAAGTAGGAAGAAATAAAACCTGTGCCATAAGTAAACCAGGAACCGAATTGAGATAGGCCCGTTCCCGTTCCGAGCAGTAGCTCGGAATACTTCTAGTAGCTCAAAGGTTGTCATCCCGAGCGGAACTTGAACCCAGTAGGGTTCAAGTTCCGCTCGGGATGATAACCTTTTAATTTATTAAGAAAAAGCGTTACAATTCAAATGCAAAATTAATAAAATAAGGGATTTTGTGCTAAGTATATTATACGTTGTCAGATACATATATCATAATGCCAATTTTGGGATGTAATGAATTTTCGAACAATAGATATGTACAACTACTAGGTATATTGGCGTTATTAAACTATATTGGACGCCAACCGAGAAATTGCATGAAAATTTTACGAGCACAGCATTTCATTTAATGCTCGGAGTAGTATTTATCGTTGTGAGAACTCTGTGTGGCTGTACGTGTCGATATACTGTGGTTGGAGACTAGCAGTAAAACTGAACTTTTATGTCGACGGATACGAGTAACTTTTTAAATTCTTTACTTTTTATGTGCTGGATTTTCCGTTTTCAACTACAAGTTTACTGCTAGTATAAAACCTTAAATAAATGAGTGCTTTCAAATGAAATTTTTGTTTCTTAGAATAAACAAACTTGGAATACAAATATGAAAATATTCGTTATGTAGTTTATGTAGTAGGTATATCCGTATGCCCTTAATACACGCATAATCTTAGCTTAGGGCCAGAGGACGTTGTGTGAAATGACCATGAACACTTAATTACAAAAAATAATAAATTAAAAATAATTTATTATTTCTTGTAAAACGTTTCGTTGTAAAATAAAAGATTTTTTATTTACAATACAGCATACAACTCCAAAAACTCTATTACAACAAAAGTAACTACATCACATAAGCCTAGTAACAACTTCATCGGACAATTTATTACATTTTGCTTGTTATTGTAGCGCCCGACTGGTATTACTATCGTAAGGTACACAATAACACTTCCTGCGTGGATCCTGAAATCCTACAGGATTACTGGTACCATATTACCTGGCTGCGACAACCCCGAAGTAAATGTTGGAACGTGAGGTTTTATTTGTTAATATAAAAGTATAGCACAATTGCATGTTGATCTTGGGCGTGTTGTAACTTTGATAGAAAATTTTCCGCTTTGCTAATTATTTGAGCTTGTAGTTTTCAATTGAAATAAAGTGATAGTTCTCTTGTATTATGTAAAGGCGTGGTAAGTGGATGTTTTGGGATATAACCTTTATCCTGAATGTCGAAAATATTAGCTTTTAAAATCTAAAAATACTTCTTACACTTATGGTCTTATTCATAATGACTTATTGGAGGTACAAACAATAACTTTATCGGAGATATAATAAACATTTTATTGTAAAAAGACTATTATGAATAACAAGTTTTGACAATTTTAGCGAACTTTTAAACCTCCGATAAGTCATTATGACTAAGACCATTAGTGTTTTAGGGCTCCTTTTTAGAAGGTAAAACCGGACCCTATTACTAGACTTCTCTGTCCATCCAACTTTACGACTGTCTTTTGGCCACTCTCGAGGCTTTTGCTCTGGAACGATAAATAGATAGTGAGCTGAAAATTTCAGTTTATGTATATCAGTTGATGCAAAAAAATAAAACAGCAATAACTCAACTCAATTTCCTGCCCTTAACCTGTTATTTGATGATATCCATCCATCAACCTCTCTCCGTCCACTGTTCCTGGCCTCCCCCATAGAACGCCATAACGCGCGGTCCTGAGCCACTTGCATCCAATGTCTCCCCGCGACCTTAACGATATCGACGCTCCACCTTGTCAGGGTCCGCCCAACGCTGCGTCGTCCGGGACTTTTCTTCCCCAACGATCATCAGTCCTACGAGCGATGTGACCTGCCCATTGCTACTTTAGCGTGCTAGCATTTCAGGCTATGTCGGATACGCCCGTTCTCGATATGATATCGTTATTCGATGTTAATAACGGCATCTACGGAGGCCTTAGTGTGTGAGTCCAAATCGTACTTGTCCGGTTTTTATATTAACTTACTTACGGTATCCTAAAAACAAGTAAAGATTAGATAGCACTTGATCGTTTTGTTATAAACCTGATCTTCCAGACTTTTAACGGATTTGATTGCATTCAAAGCAGCAAAATTACAACATATCTTTTTTTATTTTGAACAGTACCTAAGCAAGCAAGCAGCTCTGTATACCTTTAAGGGTTTCTGCCTCAAAAAATAAACAAAAAAATATCTTAGAATGTTAGAATAAAAAGTAACAATGATTACGTTGCGTGTCACGGATGAACTTAATGAAACACATCGTGCTGCGAGTGGTACGAACATTGAATTCTAAGCACGACCAAACCTTGTTAACTTTACGAGTATCTGCTCACTTCATTTCGCAAAGAAAATGACTAAGATAATGTACGCTTTGTAGATGGTTCCAGAACAACTTCATTCCACATTTATACATATAACTACAGATATATCAGATGGTGGATTGACGTTTAAAATTGAGGACATATAACTTTAGCCTGGCTAAATCGTGGTTCATAGAAAAATGTCGTTTCACATGACGTATAATAATAGCCTGTATTATAGACACACATAGATACATTTTCACGCACACATATATAAGTAAGTCAATTCAATCCGATGGAGTGATGTAGCCATAGACACAACATTTTGTTAGGTAGATTTATGTTATATGTACATTGTACACATATAACATAAATCTACCTAACAAAACGATGTATGTTCATTGCTGATAGTATATATTATAGAATAAAGCAAAAGTATTTTTTCGAAACTATTAGGAGCTACACTCACTGGTATCCACAGATTAATCAAATAGAGCGTCAATAGCCACATATCTCACTCGGCTTGAAGCCAAGTAAATGTCGATGTGTGCGAGAATACATTCTGTAATTAGTGTCTATGATACACGCCACAGTTTTAGTTGAACCATGGACTAATGAAACAGGTTTTCCCTTCCCAATGAAATACTTGGTCTATTACTTGTAAAAGAGACGTTAGTAGTTTGTGAAAACTATTATGTGACTATAGACTGACCATACTTATATAGAATAACCACATCATATAAGACCAATTTACAATTTCAGACTGAAGTCACGTATCTTCAAGATTGAACGCGAATGCACTATCTAGTAACATACTAGATAGTGCAAGAAAGTAGAAGAAAGTATAGAAAGTGAAAGAAAGTATAGTATGTTTATACCAGCACAGACATTGTGCTGGTATAAACATACTATACTTTCTTTCTTTCTCCAGCCCATAAACATCCCACTGTTGGGTACGGGCCTCCTCAACCTTGGAAGAGATTGTGGTCTACTGTGCCGTGTTGACCAGGCGTGTTGGCTCAGCGTTTGTTTTGGAGTTTTCCGTCTCTTACAGAGGATGTTATTTGTGTCCAATATCCCTTAGCTGGCTTTTACAGCACCCTGCGGAGGAAAAGGGGTGGTGACATTTGTATTCTTAATCCGTCACCACTCGGAATACATTTACTATATTCTAAAAAAATATGAATGTATGATCAAGGTTCTAATTCGATACCAAGAAAAGTTATGAGATACAGTCAGGTGACAGCCGAACGGACACGTTGAGTCTTGATTATATTCTTTGACACAGAATTCTAAAAAGCTTATAATCATTAAAAATGAAAACTATATGAAGTTGTTAAGGGCCTACATCAATATTATCGACGACATGTACCTATTAACACAGCTAGTAGGCATAGAAAATGAAGAATTAGGGATATTTTTTTTGTTTACTCAAAATCTACTAAATATATTTTAATTCCGGCTTACGTGTTGCTATATATAATAGTTACCTATGTTTTTAAAGTTATTTCATTAGTTAATGACCGACAAATGAAAAAAATAAAAAATTAGAGAGGTTGTTTCGCTAAGATTTTCTATCGAGAAAACTTTTTCAATCGCGTTTCTGAGTTTATGCGATCCTAGAATATATATTGAAAAAACATATACTTAAAAATTAGAGCTCTAGTCATTCAATCTAAAGAAAAAATGAAAACTTCGTACGTAGAAAAATGTACGAAGCTATTTTGTTATCCTCTTAAGCCCGCTAGGCATGTAAGAAAATATAACAGCACATATACCTTAACACATAATCGGCTTGATCCGGAAATTGTAACAGAGTTCCCCTGATTAAAATGGAAGCTCCTCTTAAATTGGTTAAAATAAATTTCACTGCTTACGGAATACACAGCTATTCCTATCACATCTTATTATTCTAATCATCCAATGTATTTCTTGATTATATCTTTGCAAGCCTCTGTAATATACATTTAAAGCTGATGCCCGCAATTTCGTACGTGTGAAATCTAAAAACCAAACCCTATCAAACCTTAAAAAAAGTCATCCTCTTGAACCAATTCATCTATTGAAAATACCGCATCAAAATTCATTGCGTTGTTTTTAAGATAGAAGCTTACGTAGGGATATACATACAAAGATAGCAACTATGTCTTAAAATACCTAAGTAAAGATGAAGATATGGAAATCGGTTAAAAATGCAACATCATCATCATAACAGCACGGCTTTTTCCTATGGGGTAGGCAGAGACTATACAGCGTCATCTGCTACGGTCCAAAAACACTTCCTTGGCTTCTTCCACCCTTATATTTGGTTATACACGCGCGACGGTTGTAATTGCTACATACGGTAAGTAAGCCGGCGATGACAAAAATGAGTGTCAATTAATTTCTAAAAAAGACTCGGGGACTGCCGCGGTAAAGCAGTTGCCTAGCATTTTGTATCAACTTATGCAATTATAATTATTTATTTATTTTATTTATGCAGTATTTCTTTTTCTTTGATATTAATTCAAGTTAATATTAATTCATATTAATTCAATTTGCACGCACACAAACACCGTGTCGAAGACTGCCGAAAAGAAACGACGTTAGACAATGCACGGCCTTCAAGCCACACCTCCGCGCCCGTCGGAGTGGGGAGCGTGAGGTTTTCTTTCGTTACGGAATTTCTGGATTCGGTCCCCGCGCTCAAGGCCCTCGATAGAAGCTATGCAATAGCTTAAAAATATTATTGTGTGATATATTTTTATAGTTTCGTACCAAAGAGCAAACTGACAGCCAACTGATTCATTCATTAATTCTCGAATTTTTTTCTTTAGGACAAGAGATCACAAATCAAAATCAATCAATCCAAAAATGATACGGAAATAAGGGAGATTGTGGGAACATTATGGTTAAGGGCCTACATCAATATTATCGTCGACATGTACCTATTGACACAGCTAGTAGGCATAGAAAATGAAGAATTAGGGATATTTTTTTTGTTTACTCAAAATCTACTAAATATATTTTAAATCCGGCTTACGTGTTCTATATATAATAGTTACCTATGTTTTCAAAGTTATTGCATTAGTTACTACGCGATAATAGACCGACAATTCGAAGTTGCGTTATTTAGCGCGCACCAAATTATCATACGATAAAATTGTTCAATCTCTTGATCTTCCATTTTTGTTCGTTTGTAGAACATTTGCGTAATATTTTTATGTAAATCACCCAATAAAACACACACATATCTCTTTAAATTTCCATCTGAATAGTCAAAGCAAAACTTTTCGAGTTTTATATAACATTTCTATGTTTCACTTTGTGGCGATATTGGAATATCGATTCATACAGAGATGCAACACTAAAAGAATATCTGGATACTGATCGTATTGCAATTTGTTCTTGCATCTTAGTAAAAACATGGATTTTTCAAAAGCAAACATAAAAATGCAGAACTTGTAGCACTTATTCGCATATCTATTTAGATATTTATCTATGACAATGTCTTTTGATTTTGCTAGGTTGACTAACGATCTGAAAAAGGTCGCAGGGAGGGACTGGATGCGGAAGGCGTCCGTGTATTGTGGACCTATGTCCAGCAGTGGACTAATACTCAATAAGTTGACATGATGAATAAGTCTTAAACAACTATAATTTTCATACTCTAGTTTTATTTGCATATACTTCTACCTTTCCTTGTTCTGCATCACCCTATGGTTGACTGGTAGAAAATGCCTTAGGCGTTACGCCCGCCTTTGTATAGTTTTTAAGTGTTAAAGATTTGATAAAGATCACTGAATGCTTTAGTGCATCTGTCAAAATGGAGTTTGGTGTGGATAAATGTGCTGTCATGCATGTAAAACGAGGACGTGTTATAGAATCTGAGGGAATTCAGCTTTCAGATTCTCTACATTTCCGATCACTTCTCGAAACCAATACCTACAAATACTTGGGTATGTCACAGGCCTTGTGCATCAATGAAGTGGACATGAAACAATCGTCGCGGGAGCGTTTCTTTGGCCGCCTGAGAAAAGTACTAAACAGTCTTTTATCGGGTGGTAACAAGGTGCGGGCTTTCAACGGTTGGGTCATGCCACTTCTAATGTACTCCTTTGGCATACTTAAGTGGACTCAGACTGAACTTGAAACTATAGATAGAAAAGTTCGTGTTCTCTTGACTACGTATCGAATGCATCATCCGCGTTCTTCAGTAATGAGGTTGTATATCCCTCGAAAATGTGGAGGCCGAGGCTTTTTAAATGTTAAGACTTTACATAATCGGGAGATATGCAACCTCAGAGAATATTTTATTCACGCTGTTACGGAGATGCATCGAGACGTGGTTACGACAGACTTCGGTCTCACCCCGTTAACCTTGGCTAAGAAAAACTGGCGCATGCCTGCGGTACTTAGCACTAGGGACCGCCTGGGGGTATGGCAGAGCAAGGAGCTTCATGGAAGATTCTATCGGGCCCTACACGGGCCCGACGTTGACTTATTGGCTTCCGTGACCTGGCTACGATTCGGTGACCTCTTTGGGGAAACCGAAGGTTTTGTTTGTGCAATTACTGACGAAGTTATCATGACGAACAACTACCGGAAATATATTCTGAAGGATGGCACTGTTGACATTTGTCGTGCTTGTCACCAGCCAGGGGAGTCCCTCAGACATATTGTTTCCGGATGTTCGCGTCTAGCTAACGGCGAGTACTTGCACAGGCATAACCTTGTGGCCAGGACTATCCATCAGCAGCTTGCTCTGCGATACGGCCTTGTGGATTCCGTGGCGCCGTACTACAGGTATGTACCTGAGCCGGGTCTAGCAAGTGGTCGTATCACTTTGTATTGGGATCGATCTATCATCACGGACAGGACTATTGTTGCTAATAGACCTGATATCGTGGTGGTAGATCGATCAGCGCGCCGCGCAATGATAATCGATGTCACCATCCCTCATGACGAGAACCTCGTGAAAGCAGAGAAAGATAAACAAATGAAATATCTGGACTTAGCTCACGAGATTGTCGACATGCGGGATGTAGACTCGGCGATCATTGTACCGATAGTCATATCAGTCAATGGACTAATAGCCAAGAGCCTCGACCAACATCTAGAGAGGCTCGCGTTAGGCAGTTGGGTCAAGGGTCTGATGCAGAAGGCAGTCGTCCTCGATACGGCTCGCATAGTGAGGAGGTTCCTGTCTCTGGATCCCTGACCGCCGGCAGCTTGGTCCCTGTACCCGATGCCGGTGGTGCACTATTTTTTATATATTTTTTTAAAAAGGTTATAATGTGTGCATGTTTTTATTAAGTGTGTATATTGTATTTATAGTGTGTTTATTGTGTTTTTTTTTTAATTTGAATGATTGTTGTTTTTACAATCTTTTTTAAAAAAATATGTAAATAATAAGAGAATAAATGAATGAGTAAATAAATATTTATCAGCCTGCTTCTATAACCGTAGTATACCTACTGCTACTGTTGAGTACACTTAACTATATTATATGTGGTATGAGTTACAAGTTGACACCTCGTCTATTCAGCCATTGCTAAGTAAATAAAGTTTGACAGATAGACAGACGCACACTGAAGTAAGGCTTTAAGGGTGTCTTTTTTGTTCGAAAATCTAAAAAGCTTAATGTTTCGATAGATTCAAAGGTACTGAAAGAAACGGGTAGTTAAGGGCCTACATCAATATTATCATCGACATGTACCTATTAACACAGCTAGTAGGTATAGAAAATGAAGAATTAGGGATATTTTTTTTGTTTACTCAAAATCTACTAAATATATTTTAATTCCGGTTTACGTGTTTCTATATATAATAGTTACTTATGTTTTTAAAGTTATTTCATTAGTTAATACGCGATAATAGACCGACAAATGAAAAAAATAAAAAATGAGAGAGGTTGTTTCGCTAAGATTTTCTATCGAGAAAACTTTTTTCAATCGCGTTTTTGAGTTTATGCGATCCTAGATTATATATTGAAAAAACATATACTAAAAAATTAGAGCTCTAGCCATTCAATCTAAAGAAAAAATGAAAACTTCATACGTAGAAAAATGCACGAAGCTATTTTGGTATCCTCTTAATGAGATAATTTTGATTTCCGACTCTTTTTTCAAGAGAAAGTCATAACAAAGTACATACTACGCAGTACATTCTATGCAGTATAAAGTGCCTTATGAGATTTAATAAATCTCATAAGGCCCTTCAAACTGCATTTAGTTAACAAACTAATTAGTAAAATGAGTTAAGAAAACATCTTTTAGTTCCCCTTGCTTAATGCTACCAAGGGTTTTCACTTAATACAACTGTCATCATCTATTAAGGAACAAAAGTCGAAGCACATTAAGCATCATGAACAATGGAAATATAATTTTAACAATTAAAATATCCGTCTGCACAGAGGTAAAATGAGAGGGAGAGAATTAAGGGGGAAGACTGAACAGTGTTTGTTTATGTTAAAAATTTATGTCATTTTATTTTCCTGTAGTTTATATGATCTGTTTATGATTATTTTATTAGATAACTCGCTTTTATATGAACGAAGCTATCGTTCATATTTATGAAGCTATGTAACGGAATTATAAAACGCTTATTAGATGATAATGTATGATAACGGTACCGATTCTACGTACACAACTAAAAACTTTCTAGTATTATGAGACAAAAGTTTATAATAAAATACCAACGACTAAAAAAGCCGGCCAAGTACGAGTTGGAATCGCACCCGAAGGGCTCCGGGCCGTTTTCGTCATGTCATATTCGTCCTAAGCGGTCCAAATAATGCCAAATAAAAGAATCCGAAATAATAGAATATATAACATCACGCTGCGACTAATAGGCGCGAAGCATCAGTGAAAAATGTTGTAAAAACGGTACTAATTTTCTAAATTCTACAGCTAGTATTTATATATTATAACAACGCTTATTTCGCTCATGGCATCAAAATAAATGGGTGGTTCATTCGTCATATGTCATAAATAACAGTGGGCACCGATTAGTGTTGCGGTAAGCCTTTTACGAGGGCTGAAATGGACACAGTACATTAATTCGTGTGCACATTATGACGTATGTGTCTAGCCATTTTGGCTCTTTTATGTAGGTAGGTACTTAAGTTTTCAAGAGCAATAATATTTTTTTGTCCATGTGGTGACGGATTAAGAATACATGTGTCAACACCCCTTTTTCTTTCCAAGGTGCTGTTAATGCCAGCTAAAAAATTTTGTGAGAGAAATCCTCCGTGAGAGATGGGAATCTTGAAGATATAAACCGTATTCTAGCATGTCTGGTCAGCGCGGCATAGTAAATCAAAATCCTTTCGAAAGTGGAGGAGGCCCGTGGGACGTCAATGGGCTGAAGAGAGAGATTGTATACTTTTTCTAAAATTTTGCTGCACTCCTCAAAGATTGAATGATGAAAAATATTTTGATATACCTAACTAACAGGTTTACAATGTGCATGTCGGATTATGGTCTACAGCGCCGGTGACCAGGCGTGTTGGAACAGGGTTTATTTTTAAGTATAGCGTCTTTCACAGAGAATTTATCCATGTAGAATATCCCTTGGCAGGTTTACACAGCACATTAAAAAAGAAAAGAGGTGGTGGCATTTATATTAATCCATCATCACACGGACGTAAGGGATATCAATATTTTTTAACATGTGTTAGGGAAGTAATCGATAATACGCTATCTTCGAAAATAATAAAAATCTCCAGAATCTTACATAAATAAATAATGCATCATTGCCCTAACATACGTTTCTTTTATAAGAAACTTAAAGCAACTCTTAATTTTATAGACCATAAAACCACAAAAGATCATGTACTTGATAAGTTTTGTACAAATTTTAACTTAGTTTCAACTCTACTAAGATGTGGTTTAGTAACAAAATCTTACAGAGTTAAGCCCTCAGGTATTTGAGTAAGATACTCGAGACAGTAGCCTCTCTGCCGGAGTTGCGGTCTAGAAATTAATGTGGCGTGTCTAAAACGTAGCACGCATAACCCTTGCGAACGTTTTCCCCTTTGTCTGATAGAGAACAATGTCTATGGCAGTGAAGAGACGGGACTTATTTTGTAAATGATACCGCAAATATCTTTTAAAGTCTCAATTTTGTAAAGCCTATAATGCATGAATTCAACAGCTCATTTTATAATCAAAGTATTTTTAGATGAAAAATATAAAATGCAAATTAGCACGTATAAAATTATCTCGCACGGCGTAATATCTGAAAAATGAATGTAAATTAAGAAAGAATTCATATTGACATAATGACAGTCAATTTATCATCGTTATGTCACGTCATGTGGTTTTTTCATCGTCATATGAATAATGGAGAGTTATGGTTTGAATTTGCCGTAAGCAGTCAAACGTGAAATCGCATTCACACTTATATCCATTAAGGCAACGTGTTACCTAAAGAACTCAATAAATTTGTTTTTTCGCAATTGCAAAGGATTTTCGATGTTTGGCCTAAAGATCTATATCGTATCTATTATTTTATACATCGCGCATTAGTCTAATCTAAGTCTGTGATCTAAGTGGTGTGTAGTCGGAAAACTAAATTTTCAACAATTGTTATAAACCTCATCATCATCATAGCATCACGCCTTTTTCCCATGGGGGTAGGCAGAGATTTTAGAGCGCCAGCTGCTACGATCCAAACACACTTCCTTGGCTTCATCCACACTCATACATCTGGTCCTACATGCCCGACGGTTGTAAGTGCTGGACTAATAACTACATACACAACCTATTTACAGTATTAGATTATGTAATTATAATATTTACTATAATCTTCGAATAGGTAACTAAGTTTTAATTATATTACGGACGAAGGGAAGCTACGTATAGTGCTTCTAAGTACCTAGTGCCCAAAAAAGAACAAAATTTTTATTGATTTTAAACTTACGGGATTTGAACTCATAATTTGTTAATATTACCGGGACTATAATCACGTTATTAGATTCACGTTATTAGTAATTATTGGCCTGTCACTAGACGGCATAAAAAATTCTTAATTATTTTTTTATAAAATTATTTAATTTAATATTGCCACATAACTATTAATAGTAGTTTTCTCAATACCTACTAAAGAGAAAGTATAATAGATTTGCAATTCAATTTTATAACTCCGTGTGAAACTTAAATTGAATGAATGAAAATTTTCATATTTCGCTAGTTTGGAAGTTAATGGTTCTTGGTTTTAAAGTTCACCATTATAACGTAATAGTTGTTGACTACAACTTCGTAGGCGTGGAATTTAAAAAATTAAATATACCATAACAAACTAAAATTATACAAAAAAGCCATTCTGATGAACCACTCTATCTATAAAAAGAAAACCGCATCAAAATCCATTTTGTAGTTTTAAAGATATAAGCTCACATCGAGACATACATACAAAAATAGCGACTTTGTTTTATAATCAGTTTAAGGATTTTAACAACTCTGCTGTATTTAAACCCGGTGTTAACATGTCTCATCGACGTAGTAGATCAGAATACCCTCCTACATTGGAGGAGGCTCCTGTTACAACAGACATTATTGGGCTGTGAAAAATAGTATTTATTGCTTGGTTTAGAAGCAATGTATATTTTTTTATAGTCTTCTAGGCAGACGTCATATCTGTGTTAACTCCTCTTTCTTTCATATCCTCATTCACACAGTCCATCCATCTTTTCTTAGGTCGTCCTCTAGACATTTTTCTTCTTATTTGTAGAACTCTCCTAACGATATTACTTTCCTCTCGTCTCATTACATGACCATACCAGTCATACAGCCAGTCGTTCTTCAATTTTTCGTAGCCTTAAGTACCTATATTATCATGTTTATTTTATATTGTCTACAAGTAAACTAAAACGCATTTCAATTTCAAATATTTTATATTTATCACCTATCGATAACTTCTTTTAAATGCTTCAGCGCTTCATCCAAAGCCATGTAAACTTCTTGTGTATTCTGTGGTCTTACCTCCAATGAAGCTGTTGGACTTCTAAGCTGGGATTTATGGAGTATACTCTGAGTAAGTGGACAAAATACATCTGGATTCATAGATTCTGACTTAGATTTGCCAGTAAGATAACTCATAAAAACTCCGATTATTATAACTGACATGGTTCCAGCAAATGGACAATATGTGAAGGCGATTTTGAATAAAGACTGTAGCTTTTTTGTCGGTAGTTGGTTTCTGTAACATGAAAAACCATAGTTAGGTATAAGAACACTAGAATCACTTTATGTATTAAAAAACCATATCAAAATCCGTTGCGTAGTTTGAAAAAAATAACCTCACATAGGGACATACATACAAAAATAACGACTTTATTTTATAACAATCTAAGTATGTAAAAGAATTGACACGTAAAGGTGATTTTTTAAGTTTATGTAGGTATTATTTCATTCAACAATCCTAATTTACGAATAAAATATTGACTTTATTCGTAAGATTATGTTAGAATTTTTTAAATATGTTTCTTAATAGTACAATTAATAAAAAAATCCATTACAGTATGAATACATTATAATCCTAAGGGCGTAGTTACAAGGTTTTCAGTTCAAAGCAATTTGCGGTTGAAAAAATATTCTACGTCAAAGAAAAGTCATAAAAGTGCGAAGAATCGTGTAATAGTAATATGGGTAAAGTTTTAATAAGGGAGAATTAAACTAAGTCGATGCCTCGATATCACCCAAGTTTAGGGTTGCCATCATGTAAGATGCCGGGATAAAAACGGTAAAAATCCCGAAAATTAAAGCAAAATATGGATTTTCTCAAAATCGTCATAATCACGCCTTTTTCCAACAGGGGTAGACAGAGACTATAGAGCGCTGTTTGCTACGATCTAAACCCACTTCCTTGGCTTCATTTACACTCATATATTTTTACTAAAGAATCTTAATACATGTGTTATATCCGTATTCTTGTACCAGTAACATAAGTAAATAAGCTTAGATTGGGACCAGAGGACGTTGTGTGAAATGTCCACAAATATTCATTTATTTATTTATATTTATATATTTCATACTCCCCTATCGGACCGCTCTAGGACAATCCTCTTTATACTTGGGAAATTTCAGGGAAATCCGGACAGCTGGCAACCCTAACCTAGTTGCAAGGAAAGATTAAAACTTGGTCCATTCTTGCTTTAGCGCGTGTGAAGTCATAGGGACTAATAAAAATGTTTCTTATGACAACATAGTCTTTTATTTCTTATCCATAATTAGATTTCAAAGTTCTATTTTAATAAATGATTTTGTTTTTCTTTTTATTAGAAGACTAGCTAATTGCTGCGTTTATAGTTATTAGGCCATCTTCTCGACTATACAGCAAACCTTAACAAATAATACAAATAAAACCATCCTCTTGAACCACTATAATCTATAAAAAAAACGCATTAAAACCCGTTGAGTAGTGTCAAAGATAATATAAGCTTACATAGGGGCATACATACAGAAATAAAGACTGTTTTTTGTGACAAAAGTAAAGATATAGGTCTATAAAACTGTCCTCACTTATGAGACTAAGCAGCAAATTATGGACTTTTATTACGCCTATTTCGAATTTTTACGCGTATTCGGGTATTTGTCGAACTTTCTTACGCATTTTCTCTTGTTTAGGTTTTTTACTTAGGTAATAATAACAGATTTTAACTTATATAGGTAGATGGTTAGCTATTGTAAATAATATTACTGGTATATGAGTATTTTTTCTCACTACCCATTACTCTTTTCCAGGCGATTAAACTAACACTTATTTTACATAATAATATATAAAGTCTTAGACATACTTAGAAAAGAGTTCAACTACAGCGTATTTATTAAGTAACTACTTACGCAGCATTTGGTAGAATCGTAGTAGTATTGTCCAGTGCATTTGTGAAATTAGCTTTCCCACAACCTGATATTGACAACGGTTTACCCTGAAAGGTCAATGCTCCGGTTGCTAACGCATTTTCTGCGCCAATTAACAGCCAACCACACAGGACTAAACTTAGTAGACATCCACTTAAAGCACCCTAGAAACAAATTATTTATTATAAAACATGTGTTTTACCCCTATATTATTATTTTATTAAATTATAATAAACTGTCAATTTTGTAAATAATGTATTTTGATGTAAAAGCTGTACAAATAAAGAGTTATATATCTATCTATCTATCTGTCTTATTAAAAAAATATACTGCCCTTAGACTAAATACAACAAATGCTGCCATCTGTTGATTAACTGGATAACATTTATTAGTGCTGCCATCTAGCAGACACATGCTGCAATAATAAGACAACATACAAACTGTTTCATATGAATGATAACAAATGCCGCTATTTTATATTTTATTTTATGTAAAGGGAAATTGTTGCGCTAGTAGTGCCATCTGTAATATTAAAGTAGTATCACGTAACATTTGACTGCTATAGTTAACTTTAGACTTACACAATAGATGTCACTGTCATGTCTTATTATCATTTCGTTGGTTAAAATATTAAATTGCTAAAAATATGATCATTTCTTACAGAACAGTTGGCTCTGGAGAAAACTATTCCTAAAGTGAAAAGTCCGAGTAAAGTACCAGCAGCGACACCTGTCACACCTGAAGCAACGTGCTGAAGACGATCTAGTTCCTTCGCAAACCACACCACAACTCCGCAGTAGACGCCCACTAACACGCAGAGCAACTGAAAGTTGAAATAAACTCTGATTAATGTTATTAAGTAGCTATCACCCATGATTTTTACTAGGTATGTATTTTATGTACCTATGTATTTACAAAATAAAAGTAGTTTAAGTATTCCATCCGTATTCTGGTACCCATAACACAAGCACATAAGCTTAGCTTGGGACCAGATGACGTTGTGTGAAATGTCTATGAATATTTATTTATTTATATCGTATGCGAGGAATTTGAATTAAGCACTAAATCTTATTAAATTATACATGTAAATATTTCTCATGAACCTCTATGTATTATAAAAATCCGTATCAAAACCCGTTGCGTAGTTTTAAAGATTTAACTTCTTGTAAGGTACATAAAGAAATAACGACTTTGTTTTATAATTAACTGTGGTATATTCAGATGTTACCAATACCACAGATAATCTTATCTAATATATAAAATTCACGTGTCACAGTGTTAGTTAACGTACTCCTCCGAAACGGCTTGACCGATTCTTCTCAAATTTTGCATACATATTCAGTAGGTCTGAGAATCGGCCAACATCTATTTTTCAAACTTTTTTTTTTAGTAGGTATGGCAAAACAACGTTTGCCGGGACAGCTAGTATAATATACAAAATTAGATTTCATCCGGAGTTTGTGATTGACTGACTGCTACCGTAAAGAATTCAATACCCATATAGGTATTCCATATATTAGGTATATATATTCCATATATGTATTGTATTGAATTCTGATAAAAACACTCACAAATATTTATATGTATACATTTATGGTCCTATTCATAATGACTTATCGGAGGTTTAAAAGTTCGCTAAATTCGGTTCGCGAAAATTGTCAATACTTGTTATTCATGATAGTCTTTTTACGCTAAAACGTTTATTATCTCTCCGATAAAATCTTCGTTTAAACCTCCGATAAATCATTATGAATAAGACCATTAGTAATTAGTAATACCATACCACGTGCGGTTTTAGGTTTGTGGTTTCCTTACCTTCATAACATTACAACAAGTTCTCTCACTGGTATTCTGAGGCATCCATGGTCTAATGAATTCTTCAAATAAAACTCCTGATATTGAGTTGATTAATGATGCCATACATCTGCAATTAAAAATGTATCGATACTAATATTAAAAAGCTGAAGAGTTTGTTTGTTTTAAGGGCCTACATTAATATTATCGTATATCATCGCCGACACGTACATATTAACACAGCCAGTAGGCACAGAAAATGAAGAATTAGGGATACTTTTCCTATTTACTCAAAATCTACTAAATATATTTTAATTCTGATTGACGTGTTTCTATATATAATAGTTACTTATGTTTTGAAAGTTATTTCATTAGTTAATACGCGATAATAGACCGACAAATGACAAAAAATTAAAAATGAGAGAGGTTATTTCGCTAAGTTTTTCTATCGAGAAAACTTTTTTCAATCACGTTTCTGAGTTTATGCGATCCTAGATTATATATTGAAAAAACATATACTTAAAAATTAGAGTTCTAGCCATTCAATATAAAGAAAAAATGAAAACTTTGTACGTAGAAAAATGCACGATAATATTGATGCAGGCCCTTAACGCATAAATCTCAGGCACTGCTGGTTCAAATTGAAAATATATTTTTATGTTGGATTGCATTGTTCATATTGTTTTAAAACTCTTATGGGCCTACATCAATATTATCGTATATCATCGCCGACACGTACATATTAACACAGCCAGTAGGCACAGAAAATGAAGAATTAGGGATACTTTTCCTATTTACTCAAAATCTACTAAATATATTTTAATTCTGATCCACGCGTTTCTATACATAATAGTTACCTATGTTTTTAAAGTTATTTCATTAGTTAATACGCGATAATAGACCAACAAATGAAAAAAATAAAAAATTTTAGAGGTTGTTTCGCCAAGATTTTCTATCGAGAAAACTTTTTCAATCGCGTTTCTGAGTTCATGCAATCCTAGATCATATATTGAAAAAACATATACTTAAAACTTAGAGCTCTAGCCATTCAATCTAAAGAAACAATGAAAACTTCGTACATAGAAAAATGCACGAAGCTATTTTGGTATCCTCTTAATTCGAAAACCATTTCGGGGAATAGAGTTTCTGATCATGATCCATTAGTTTAATTCAGAAAAATTGCTATATTAACGATTATTTTTCCAAAAAAACAAATGATCTCTATTTGCCCTTGAAATGAAGGACTTAAAATATTAAGGCGTTCTTAGGGATATACCACTCTGTGGTGAAGTTGAAATTAGTCTATTGCATCAACTTGGTAACTTGGAAAGATGTATTGCAATCTGTCTTAAGTTTATCACGAAAAGGCAATACACAGATTGCGTACAACGATGACGTCACAACATTTAAAATAATATCTTTAAGTATTTTTTAAAAATTCTATATAGTGAATATTTCAATAATATTGAAATCAGTTGCTTAAAATAGTCTATATTTTCTAAAAAAATATATAAAAACAGCAGGTCAAAATTATGAACAATCCCAATTATCGAGGAAGGCGTTAGGAATATAACATCACCCTGTGATCAATAGGTGCGAAGGATCAGTGAAAAATGTTGATCAAAACAGGGATTTTTTTCTAAATTCCACGCGTACGAAGTCGCGGGCAACAGCTAGTATTTATACAATGAAGTGAATTTCTCTCGAGATACGCGATTGCAATTTTCTAATTACGTTTTTAGTACTTTAGTAGTAGTAGGTATTTGATGCTAAATCTTACCCAGTGGTGGCGCTAAATATTGAGATAATAAAAATGCCACATATACCAGGAAACATCGAAGCTAAGTTGTGAAGAAAATGTGGCACGAGCTGCAACCAAACATAAAAATAAGTATCTGTGTTAGATTTGTTAAATTATTATCTTCTAAATGTAACAGGTAGCATTTAGTAGGCGAAGGAATTTAGGAGGTAGTATATGGTATAAGCGTCTTTACGAAAATTTATCGACAGAGAAATAAAGGTATTATAAAATTAAAGTAATTTATTAATTTTGCTATTGACTTGCTATTAAATTGTAGTGGAAAAAGTGAACACCGCAAGCGAGTCCCGCCTGCGGTGATCACTTTTTCCACTACAATTTAATTTATTAAGTAAAAGCATAGCAAGTCAATTGCAAAATTAATAAATTACTTTAGTAATAAAAGTCGCGTCATTGTTTCAGCCCAATTGTATTCTGTAAGGAGTACTAGGTGGCTGGTCGAGATTGTTGCAAAACATTCTAGATAGATTGCGTTGCACATCAAAAATGCGATATAGACTCAATCGAGGAACATTGTGGTGCTCAGATTGTTTAATGTTACCACGACCGCAATAAGCTCAGTTGATAAAATTGTTCATAATTGGCTTTTTCATAGTAGCTTCCACAGGTAATTTGAATATTTTTCACAATTTTTTACAGCTCATTCTGTCTGTTCTGTCCTCTACTTCGAGAGGTTCATATCAGGTCTATAACTAATTGACTAACAATTCTTACAACAGGACAAGGGAATATTGTTTGTTTGTGGGAACATAATTTCATCTCAGTGTACTAATCCAACCGTAGTTAGCATAGACAGGCAATTTCCTCTGAAATGCTCTTACTCAAAGTGACGATACGATATAATTTTGTGCGGTGCGAGTAATGTAATGACTTTAGCGTTTGTTTTCTCGGCACCCCATAAACTTGGCAGCATTTATGACAACAAAGAAAACAGCATATAACTGCTCCTATTGTTAATTAGTACTCTAAGGGTGGGTTATGTACGAGCCTAGTGGTTCATGTAACAGACTGTCATTCACGAGGTCGCGGGTTCATCCTCGAAGAGTACAAATATTTCTGTGTGATTTTTGCAAATGCCATACAAATGTTTGTGCCTACAGCGTTCGGGTGTTTTCTATGTACTATAAGTATATATTTACAAACAAATAATAATAATATATATAATACTAGCTGACCCGGCAAACGTTGTTTTGCCATACTAAAAATAAAAATAAAGGTTTGAAAAATAGATGTTGGCCGATTCTCAGACCTACTGAATATGCCTGTAAAATTTCATAAAAATCGGTCAAGCCGATTCGGAGGAGTACGGTAACTAACACTGTGACACGTGAATTTTATATATAAGAAGATATATGTAGTATATCCGTATCTGAAACCCATAAAACAAGCATAAAAATATAGCTTAGGTACTTTGGGACCAAAGGACATTGTGTGAAATAAATATTTAAAAATATGATTTAATGAAATATTCATAGTCGCACCTGCTCATGTTTTTTGATCTGCCCTGTGAGTAATGGGTCACATCCAGCATACCAAGCATACAAGGCTAACCCTAAGAAGCATGATAAGCACTTCATAAGTATGACTCCAATACATGAAATAGACAGGCAAATTCTGGCTTGACTTATAGTAGGCGCGGCCAGTAGCTTCTGTAAAGTGGACTGGCTTAGAGCTATCTTCCAAAGCCAATTTGTAGACAATGCTAAAGTCACAGCGAAAAATGATGTGTGATGAGCTAATTCTGGATCAGGGCTGTAAATAGATAAAATTAATTTAAGAGCCAGCTAAGAGACAATATAAGCAGTTAACATTTACTCTGAGAGACTCAAACATCGAAAATAATTCCAGTGCCACCACGGCTGTTAACAAGGCACAGAAGACCATAGTCGCTTCCAAAGTAGAGGAGGCCGTTTCCAGTAGTCCCACTGCTGATGGGCCGGAGAGGAGAGGAAACTGTTAATATTTGAACAGTTAACGAATATATTTTGACATATCCCTCAATGTTTTTATATATCATGCATTTGAAAAAAGGTCCTGAAAAAAGGACTGAAGGTCCTTGTGGCGACGGTTTAAGAATACAAATGTTACCACCCCGCCCCATTTCTTCCCCAGGGTTCTGTAAAAACCAGCTTAGGCAGTATTGTGTACTGATCAGATCCTATGTGAGAGACGAAATCCCCCAAGAAAAAACCTGTGCCAACACGCCGAGAAAAAGAGAGAGATCTGCTTATTAGAACTTACTCATACAGAACAAGTCTTCCTCCATGACCAGCAGTTTCCCACATTCTTTTGAATCCCATATGCAATACAGCCAAACCACTGGGAAGAGCGGTCCCGGCAATGGCAAGAAATGTGGTCATTATTCCCACTGCAACTATGGCCCTCAATCCACCGATACCACAAAAAGTTGCACAAACCACACATAGCACTGCCGTTATACGACCAACTAAAGGATTTGTAACTGAAACAATTAAAAGGCACCATAAAAATTACAGTTGAATGTTTTTATAAGTTCAACCGACTTCCTGTGCCTTTGAAATTTGAGGGTTTTCCTCGATTTTTCAGGAGATAACAATCCTGACCTGATGCCAATGGGACCACACGGGAATCACCAACTTTGAAATAAAAAAAAAGAATTCTTATAATCGCTTCACCCAGTTAAAAGTTATGAGGAAACAAATATCTGCATTAAAATAATCAGTTAATAAAGCTTAAACCAACTAACCAACTTAATTTTGTAGTTGAAATATAGAGAACCCCCTACATTATACCTACTTCATAAGTTGGTATTAGTATACATGTAGTAATTCGGTTATACATATAGGTAGGTATCTTCTAAATGCGTAGGTTGATTGTATTTTTTGCAATAAGGGACCCGTTAGTTCTATTTATTGTATGAGTTTCAAATTGATACCTTCAGCCGTTGCTGAGTAAAAAAAAAATTGGTCTGATGGGCAGACAGATAGGCGGACACCGAAGTGAGCCTATAGGGGTTTCTGTTTTGGTACGAAACCAAAATTATCCTTAGATAATTTGCACAAATAAGATACGGTTAATCCTGGTGGTCAAAGATTAAAAATATAAGTATAAGTAAATAGTAAAAACTGGTCAAAAGCAAGTCGGACTCGCGCACGAAGGATTTCGTACCATTATCTATGCAACATAAGGCACGTTATTAATAAATGAGCAAACAACACACACAATACTTAATTAATCACGTTTGTTGTATGAGAGCAAGAAACGGTAAAAAAATCATGTTTGTTGTATGGGAGCCCCCCTTAAATATTTATTTTATTTTATTTTTAGTATTTTTTAATATAGCGGCAATAAAAATACATCATCTGTGAAAATTTCAACTCTCTAGCTATCACCGTTCTTGAGATACAGCCTGGTGACAGACGGACGGAGGGACGGACGGACAGTGAAGTCTCAGTAATAGGGTCCCGTTTTTACCCTTTGGGTACGGAACCCTAAAAAGTAAAAATATTAGTAAATGATTAAAAATATAAGTGTCACCACCATTTTCCCCCAAGTAGCTGTAAGAGCCAGTCAATAGATACTTTAAGAGGGCACGATACCAAATTATGCTCCATTCAAAAATATGGGTTTCATACTCCCCGTTGTTCTTTACGAGAGTTAAACCGATTTTTATTATTTTTACGCTATATTATAGATGAAGAGTATATCTATGCTTGTATCACTTTCTTTCTTTTTCAAAACATAACAATATAAACTAATTTCAAACATATAACTAAAAGAAATATGACCATCCGAAAATCAGGTTTTTTTCGGATTTCTTTAGGTAAAATTGCAGCGCCTATCACACATATTTGGTAAGGTTTTACTAAAAAAGAAAATGATAGAAGCATTGATATACTCTTCATCTATAATAAAGCGTAAAAACAATAAAAAATGGTTTAACTTTCGCGAAGAAAAAAGGGGACTACGAAACGTCTTTCTTTCAAAGTATTTTTAGGTAAAATCTGCTTCAGCTATATTTGTCCCTCTCAGCGCGGCGCTTGGAAATAGGGATAGCAATACCTAAGGCAAATACCTAAATTAGGAGTACAGTACCCTCTTAAGCATTAACGTCAACTATAAGCACGACAGAATACTCGACACTAAATTCTATGCAGACACGCTTGGTCAGCGCGACATAGTAGACCAAAAGTCCTCCAAAAGTGGAGGAGGTTTATGCCCAGCAGTGGGAAGTTAATGTGCTAAAGAGCGAGAGGGGTGTATCCCAGAATGCAGGGCGCTGAATCGCGCACTATCACGTTCCATGTGAGAACTCGATGTCCAGTAGTGAACGCAGATAGGCTGGGAGATCTTAATAATAATAATAATTCTTTATTTTCAGACATAGCCCATACAAAAATAACTTAAAACTAAGAACAACAAAATATAAATCAAAACAAAATAAACTATGGGAGCCGGATGAATCACTACAAGCTACAAGTATCACAAGTTGCAGTGATTCTTCATAATCCTGGAGTCATACTTATCAGATTTGACTTCGAGGATGCTATTAGAGCTGTTCCTTATTCGCATAATTAATACATAGATACTCACCAAGTCTGAAGGCCATAAGTGGTAAATATGGGACTATAGGTAACAACATAAGCTTGCTAACGACGAATAAAACCGCACCAATTGTTCTTGTATGTGTTGAGAATCTTATTTCTAAATATTCAAAACATGACGACAGTTGAAGCTTATGGAATACTGAAAAATATGTACTTTATTTGATTATCCAAAGCCATAATTAGATAAATGTGTTTTTAGGCACATTATAAACTTTAATGGTCTTATTCATAATGACTTATCGGAGGTTTAAACAGAGATTTTATCGGAGATATAATGAACGTTTTATCGTAAAAAGACTATTATGAACTAGCTGTTACCCGCGACTTTGTACGCGTGGAATTTGGAATTTTTTTTTTCACAATAAATGGTAGCCTATGTCCTTTCTCAGGATCTAAAGATTGTCTGTGCCAAATTTCCTCAAAATCGGTTGAGAGGTTTAAGCGGGAAAGCGTAACAGACAGAGTTACTTTCGCATTTATAATATTACTAGCTGACCCGGTGAACGTTGTTTTGCCACACTACAAAAAAAGGTTTGAAAAACAGATGTTGGCCGATTCTCAGACCTACTGAATATGCATGTAAAATTTCATAAAGATCGGTCAAGCCGTTTCGGAGGAGTACGGTAACTAACACTGTGACACGTGAATTTTATATATAAGAAGATTAGGGATAACATTTTTGACAATTTTCGCAAACCAATTTTAGCGAACTTTTAAACCTCCGATAAGTCATTATGAATAAAACCATAAATCAAACACAATTTAAAGTTTATATAATGTATTGTGTTATTGTTAACTACATAAGTAAACTTAATTTAACTAAAAAATTTAATATTTTCTAACACTTGCGCGACTCATCTGTTCAAATAAAACTACTTTTTACGGATTTAGACGCGTATATTTGTTTTAAATTTTGGCCCGACGTTTCGGAGACTTTGCAGTCACCATGGTCACGGGTGAGACTGAGCTGTAATGTGTCTTCTACGATCAGTTATTACAGGGTTTACCCACATTCGATTTTAATTTTACATTGACCATAAAGATAGACTTATAATATAAACTATATCATATTACATTGTGCTCAGATTTTTATTTAAAAAATTTAAAACAACTATGGCGTATTTTGATTGGCTAATTCCTTGACCACGTTTATATATTAATAATTAAACTCTTTAGTCATCAATACACAAATTTTATACCAAAAAAGTTCAGTTAACATTACGGAATTGTGTTATTGACGCTATCAATTTTCATTTTTAGTTAAGTTTAGTTGTGCATGTAGAATTGGTACCAATGTTTGTTTATAGATGACTTTGTGGCGAGGTAAACATGCCTTACTACAAAGTTATATCTAAAACTTATTCTTATTAATGATAATTCAGACAAAGGAATTTCTTCTTCTCAGCAGTCCTTTACCGTCCAATTATTAATTGGGCGCAGGCCTTCTTCACTTCGACAGAGTGTTTGGTCTATAATACCACGCTGACCAGACGCTAGACGTGTTGAAGTAGGGTTTAGTTTCAAGTTTTTCTTCTCTCTAAGAAGGCGTTATCTGTTTATTATGGACAAGCTTATTATAGCTTCGTACGTATCTAGTATCTATCAATGTATCAAATCAATTAGTCTATGTATTTTTGAAAGTAAATTTTCACCGACTTGCAGTATTCGGATTGATCTAAAATTTGCACACGTTTAAACGACGAAGACAATGCAATAATAAAAAAAATCATTCGATATTTTCGAGCGTATTTTTTAGTTTTTGAAGGAAGCAAATTAAATTATCTGGCTCATTGTGTTTCTAATGCACCACCACATGGAGTAGGTAATATATACTTACCCGGTAAGTATATGACTGCCGTAAGAAATGTGACAATAATGAGAGACAGTGCTGACGCCCAGTATTGAGTACCTCTGAGGTATATTTCAACTGGTACACCAAGTAGTGTTATACTTGTCAAATGACTGTAAAATAAAAAAAAATATAAAATGAATGGAAATGGAAATGCTGGGAGAGGAACGCCCGAGAAAAATATACTCCGATGTCATCGCCGGGATACTCCAAAAGTAGCACTTACAACCGTCGGGCATGTATGACCAGGGCCCCGAGTCCGGTATCACAATGGCATCACAATGATACATTATAACTGCAAAAAATTAACAATAGACTACCAAAATTGATAAAATTCGCCACTAAACAATTAGTTATTTAGTGTTATTGCAAAAAAATGCAATAACTGATTACTTAGTGGCGAATTTTATCAATTTTGGTAGTCTATTATTAATGTTTTGAGGTTATAATGTGTCATTGTGATGCCATTGAGACACCATTGTGATACCGGACTCGGGGCCCTGATGTATGAGTGTGGATGAAGCCAAGGAAGTAAGTTTGCATCGTAGCAGATGGCGCTCTATAGTCTCTGCCTACCCCTATGGGAAAAAGGCGTGATGTTATGATGATGATGATGATGTGACCTGAATGACGGGCGTTTTAGCGACTCTTGTTTTTACACTTACCTATATAAACACATTATAAACACATTATAACGCATTTATTCCTTACTAATTTATAATTGTAAAATTGAACTGGATACAAATGGAAATGGAAAAATTTCAAAGAGCTTGATTGAATCAGAAAAACTGTACAGCGCCATCTAGCGAGCTATTTAGTAAACCTTTGTTTGTTAAGGTTTGGTTACTACATTTTTCGAGTACGAAATCGCGGGCAACAGCTAGCTTTTTAGAAAATAACAAAAATAATTGTGATCCTAATTAAACAGACGATAGTATGTATTTTAATGTATGAGTTATAATAAAATAGTCAGGTACCTAGTCTAGCTTGAAATCTTACATACCTGCTGAAAATAACAATGAGCGAAATCCACTTCAGTAATTTAGGAGCTTGAAAAAAAAGGATATTTAAAAAGAAATATGCTTTTTTTATAGTTTCACATACTAACTTCAATATATCCACTTCATATAATTAGGGTTTAAACTTAGATAAGTTACCTAAAAATATTACTTACCTAGATACAAGAGCCAACGTAATAGGTATGACTGACATATTTTTCCCGCCAAATAAAAATCCAGCCACAGTTTTATATTTATTATTAACTACATTGTAATATATAATTATACCAATAATTACACCTAAAATAATACCAAATAAACAATATTCGGCAACATTAAAATAAATTGGAATAACATTAACACTACTTGTGGCTAATTTCATGATTATTATGCACACGCGTCAGAATTTCTAAGCGTCTTGAAACAGACAGCATTATGATGATAAATTCTGTAATTCTTGTTCAACAATAACACAATAATTATCTATACTAATACAATCTGTTGCCAGCGATTTCGCAGGCGAGAAAAATATAAAAAAAATATCCCGTAATTAAAATATTTTTCACCAATTCTTCGCCCCTAATAGTAGCCCCGTGATGTTATATAGCCTATAACCTTCTTCAGTAAGTTTACTATTAAAACTAAAAGAATTTTTCAAATCGGACCTGTGATTTCTGAGATTAGGACAAACAAAGAAACAAACATAACAGCTTTATATTATTAGTATAACATTACATTATTGAGTTTGTTTGTTAGAACCCGCTAATCTCAGGAACCAATAGTCCGATTTGAAAAATTCTTACAGTGTTGGATAGTACATTTATTGAGGAAGACTTTAGGTTATATTACATCACGCTGTGACTAATAGAAGCAAAGCGTTCGTGAAAAATGTTACAGAAACTGGGATTTTTTTCTAAATTCCACGCGTACGACGCGACGTTGCGAGCCACAGCAAGTATGGCTTTAAGGATTTACTTTCAATCTTTTGGCAAATATTTGTTTTATTTTACTTAAAAAACGAGATTATTTCGTTCATGTCTATTTTAATATTGCATTCTGTGTTAATATTAATTTGAACAATTGATATAATAAAATACAGGTGCTAAAAGATAAGTTTTACTGTGTCTCTGTTATGGCTGTACTGATTTTAAGTTTTTATTTAAATTAATGTTCTTATTTTTCTCTAAAATTCAAACATTGGATATTATCCAACACTGAAAGAATTTTTCAAATTAGGCCAATGGTACCTGAGATTAGCGCGTTCAAACAAACAAGAAACTCTTCAGCTTTTTAATATTAGTATAGAATATAGACGTTGTCACATTTTTGAAACTTTGTGTTGCCGATATGCAAGACGTCGCGAAGGAGCCTGTGTAGTCACACGAATAAGGTTTTGTTTATCGATCTTTGCCATCTTTTCGGTTAAAAAATTACGGGTTTCAAGTCATCGCCGGTATACTCTAAAAGGGGCAAGTGCGTAGCACTTACAACCGTCGTGCATGTATAACCAGGGCCCCAAGCCTGCTAATACAATGTTGTCACAATGACAGTTCAATGGCGCCATTATGGTGCCATGTGATGCCACTAGAGCACCATAATGGCGCCAATGTGACAAAAAAATCAAGTTTGGTGTCATAATGACGCCATAATGGTGCCATAACAGCGAAATTTTACCAAATTCGGTAGTCTACTATTAATTTTTTGACGTAATGACCCCATTATGGCACCATTATTGCGTCAATGAGTGACATTGTAACAACATTGTAATATGATTGTAATAGTAGAATTATCAGACTTGGCCCCCAGATATATGAGTGTGGTGTGGATGAAGCCAAGGAAGTAGGTATATTTGGATCGTAGCAGATAGCGCTCTATAGTCTTTGCCTACCCCCATGGGAAAAAGGCGTGACGTTATAATAGAGTTTTCCCTATGTAGATTATTATTTACATAACCATTAGGTATAGCACTGCTCAATTATAAAATTATCTCAACAGTTATCTTTAGCAAATATAACACACACATCGTAGACTGAACAAATAGCATAATTCAACAAACAGTTCAATAGTACCTACGATAAAAAGTTGTTTTGTCATAGACATAAGACAGTATGCTTCATTTATTTAGACTTAACATGGACTTAACTAGGTATTATGATACCTATGACTTTAGAATAGGTAATGTGTTAATGTTGTTATCAGACGTGCGTTTGTCCCTTTGTTGTACGGAATTCTGCATGATCATGTGACTCGAAAATATTTCTTATAATTTGAGTTGAATGATCTTTCATGGAGTATAAATTTTCCACAAAAAATTTAATTTGCACATAAAAAGTTTCGTCTGAAAATAAAAGCCCTAAACCTCACAAAAACAGACAAGAAATGTATGTAAAAAAATTTCAAAATTAACTGAAATTAAACTAAAAAAATTTCGTTTTCGTTTGTTTTCTAAATTGAGGTCAATTTACTAACTTTTAATTTAACACCATCTAGACGCAGCATTTCAAACTATTATGATTGACGCTTTGGTAAACTCAAAATACATGAACAGTGTACCTACGTTAAATGCCGAGGGTTTCGTATGTTCCACAATAGGTGACGCTATAATAAATAAATAAAAATTCAAACAATTTGTTTGCACTCTTATAACGGATTGCATTAAATTCATTTATCTTTTAGTGAAAAAGCCTTTGCTTACAATACAAACTCTTTGAAGTTATGTCTGTTTGTTTAAATCAAATAGGCTCTGAAACTACAGGACTCACTCCAATCACCACACACCGTTACCCATGGAAAACCAGGGCAGATTATTAGTACCTATCATATACTCATGAAGGGAGCGACGCAACCTGGGGCCGGCCCAAACAAGATGGACTGACGATATCGTCAAATATCGGACGCTGATGATTCTTCCGGGATCCGCTGGATGCTATAGCGCAGGATCGCGCTTTGTGGCGTTCTAAGGGGAGGCCTATGTCTAGCAGTGGACTGAGAAAGGTTGATGAATGGATGAATGAATACTTACGTACGCAAATAACATTACGATCAATTTTCAAACAATTAAATTATCACCCAATTTCCCTCATATCAATTTCTTGATCTATTTATCTCGGTTACATATTGTTACGAACACACAAAACACAAAGGAGCTAGCGCCATCTAGCAGCAACTAGTAAAACCAATTAAAGAACCGAACAGAGTGAAACCCCTACTAGATACTAGATGGCGTTAGAGGAACTACCGCGAACTTTCTAGAAACATTCGTTCCGGGCACAGTCGGGAACATTCTGGAATAGTCTGGAACTCGTCTCGGCGCATATAAATAGCGGCAGGGAGGCGAGCCCGGGCAGTTCAGTTTGAGCTACGAGAAAGGCGACTTCGAGAGCGAAAACAAGTGATCAAGAGTGATACCAGTGAAACCTACAACTTGGCTACGATCTAGGACATTGTTAGTGCTTAGTGTTTGGACCTAGTGCTTAGTGTTTGGACCTAGTGCTTAGTGTGTAACTAGTGCTAGTGAATAAAGTCTTCTAAAAGAGTCAGCAGGTCTTTCTCTCCAAATCCTTCGAACCCTAACACGTAACAACTGGTGTCAGAAGTGGGATTTGGAGATGCCATTGACTCCGAGAGAGGACTTCGAGGGCGTCCGGACAAGGGCACAACGAGCTGCGGAGGCCACGCCCGCTGTGGACCAAGCCCCGCCCACTGGCCCCACCTACCAGGCCCCGCCCACCGACCACGCCCCCTTAGACCCACCCACTGGCCACGCCCACCATGCCACGCCCACCGACCACGCCCATCGGGCTCCGCCCACCCAGGCCCAGGCTCCGCCTACTCAGACTCAAGCCACGCCCACTGACTCCGCCCACCACACCGGCCACGCCCACTAGACAAGCTCCGCCCACTGGATCCGCCCACCTTGCCACGCCCACCACACAGGCCACGCCCACTAGACAAGCCACGCCCACGAGCGGCGCCGTAGCGTCAGTGGCACTTCAATTAGGAAGTTTAATTGAACTGATAGAGATGCAAAGGGCTGAAATTCGGTCAATGAAGGAGTCACAAGAACGCAAGCTCGGCGCTTTGCAAGAGTTACAAGAACGCAAGTTTGAGTCACAAGAAAAAGTGATTTGTGCTATAAATGATGTTAGTAACACGGTGATTAAGCTTCGAAAAGATGTCGACGTAGTGGAAGAACGAGTTACCGGGTTAGGATTGGATGTCGAAAATGTGAAAACCGGCCTCATTTAACTACAGAAGAAAGTAGTGCGCCTTGAAACCACGGGAGTTGCGATCTCTAGTGGAACTATCGGAGTGGCACAAGGACCAAGAGTGAAAGTTCCGCCATACGACGGCACTACTTCCTGGAACGCTTATCGTCAGCAATTCCAGACGGTTGCTACTGCCAACGGATGGACGGAAGAACAATGCTTGACCGCTCTCACTGTTGCGCTCAGAGGGCAAGCTTTGTCGGTCCTGGAAGCACTGCCACATACAGGAAATGGGTTCCAAGACCTGATGGAGGCACTTGAATCCAGATACGGGGAGCGACACCTGGAGCACGTGTTCCGTGCCCAACTGCGTGACAGAGTCCAACGCTCAGGAGAAGGACTACAACAATGGGCGTTGGAAATTGCAAAACTCGTCAGGAAGGCACACCCAGGACCCGACACCAAGATGGTAGACACGAATATTGTTCAAGCATTTGTCGACGGAATCAAAGACCTGGAGGTCAGAGCTGCAGTGAGGCTTCGTCACCATACCTCGCTAAAGGAAGCATTGGCGCATGCTTTGGAGGTCGAGGCTGTTCGTTATGACATACGGCATACCCATAAGATCCGCGAGGTCTCTGAGGAAGTCAAGGAGGTTAAGGCCCCTACGAAGAAAAGTTCTGGAGCCATGTGCTACAAGTGCGGCGAGAGGGGCCATCTTCAGCTCAACTGCCCGCAGAAGGAAACCCAGATGGAAAGGATGAAAAGGATCGAGGAACAAATAGAGGTTCTGAAGAAACTAGGATCAGGGAAACGAATAAAAGCCAGGACTAAGGGGCGAGTGCTGGCTGACGCGGAGGGAGCCCCGATAACTGTTATCTCTCAGGCATGCAGCGGAAATAGTCTTGCGATTCAGGGGACTATTAACGGGACGGATTGCAAAATGACTCTGGACACAGGAGCCTCTAGAACAATAGTGAACCCAAGTCTGGTAAAAACCGCAACGGGACAGAAGAGGAGAATTAACTGTCGGCTTCTTACTGCCTCCGGTCAGCCAATACCCGTCCTGGGAGAAACGTCAGTTACGATGTATGTAGGGGGGTCCTCATACTCTCATAACGTAATCGTGGCTGAGATTGTGGATGATTGCATCTTGGGTTTGGATTTCATGAAGAAACACAACTGCAGAATTAATGTCGCTGACGGAGTTTTCAAGTGTGGTGAAGAAGAAATCTTCATTCTTGGAGGCGCCTGCGGGAAAGTCGCATGTGTAAAGAAAGTCATCATACCTGGACGAGCGGAAGCTCAGGTACTGGTGAAACTGCCGCCAGCTGGAAAGAAAAAGTCAAACAGATGCGTGTTGATCGAAGACACACCTACCAAGACATCGTCGCAAAAACTGATGACGGCGAGAACCCTTGTTAGTGGAAACAGTAACGCTGTGGTCAGGGTTTTGAATCTTGGTGATCGCGAGATCTGCTTGAACAAAGGTGACGTCATCGGAAAGTGCGAGGAAGTTGTCTGGATGAAAAAGTGTAGTTCGATGACAGGCGCAGACTCAGCAAACAGCAATAACTACGGCTTAGTGACTAAGCTACTCGATGACTGTAAGAGTAATCTGACTTATTCGCAGAGCATGAAAGCTAAGAAGTTTTTGCAGCGCTACGCGAATATCTTCTCCAGTCAAGAAGGGGACCTTGGAAGAACGTCGATGGTTCAGCACAGGATAGATACCGGAAGCGAGAGACCAATTCGTCAACGAGCAAGACGGATACCAATTGCAAAGGAAAAAGAAGTTGAAGGCCTTTTGGAGGACATGAGAAGGAATAAGATTATTGAACCGTCTACAAGTCCGTGGTGCTCACCTGTTGTATTAGTGAAGAAGAAAGATGGTAGCACGAGATTTTGTGTGGACTATAGGCGTCTCAATGATGTGACTAAGAAGGACAGTTACCCGTTACCACGAATCGACGACACTTTAGATACCCTGAGTGGCATGAAATGGTTCTCAACCCTAGACCTGAAATCTGGCTACTGGCAGGTAGAAATTCATCCAAAAGACAAGGAGAAGACAGCTTTCTCGACCGGTAAAGGTTTATGGCAATTTAACGTCATGCCCTTCGGATTGTGCAACGCACCTGCCACATTTGAGCGACTCATGGAGTGTGTACTGGCAGGCTTAGTTGGAGAGGCTTGCTTAGTCTACTTGGATGACGTCATAATTGTCGGCCGCGACTTCGAGGACCATTTGCGAAACTTGGAGCGAGTTTTCGCCAAAATAGAGGGAGCCAAATTAAAGTTGAACCCGGAAAAGTGTCATTTATTCAGGAGCAAGGTCAACTATCTCGGCCATATTATCTCCAGTGATGGAATCCAGACAGACCCGGAGAAACTGGAAGCAGTTCAAAAATGGCCTACCCCTAAGGACAAAACCGAAGTGCGGGCATTCCTCGGCCTATGCTCATACTACAGGCGTTTTGTTAAGGGATTCGCAGAGATAGCCAAGCCATTACATCGGCTGACAGAAGATAAACGACAATTTAGTTGGGATGAGACTTGTGAAGAATCTTTTCAGAAACTGAAGAAACATCTGTGTGAAACACCAATCCTGGGGTATCCACAAACTGAAGGTCAGTTTATAGTTGACACGGATGCAAGCAACACGGCCATTTGAGGGGTGTTATCTCAAAAACAGGGTGAAAGAGAAGTTGTTATTGCATATTTCAGCAAATCTTTATCCAAGCCAGAGAGAAACTACTGTGTGACAAGACGAGAACTCTTGGCTGTTGTAAAGACGCTACAACATTTCAGCAAATATCTCATCGGCAGACAGTTTTTACTACGAACTGACCACGCAGCCTTGAAGTGGCTACTGCAATTCAAGAACCCAGAAGGTCAAGTAGCTCGATGGATTGAACAGCTCCAGGAGTATGACTTCAAGACGGAACACCGCAGCGGAAAGACACATGGGAATGCCGACGCACTCTCACGAAGGCCGTGTTCGGAGGACTGCAAACATTGTGTTAAGCAGGAATGCAATGAAGAAACATTAAAACTAACGAGAACGAATCCTTTGAGTCTCTGGGAGAATGATGCTATGAGGGAGGCTCAAGAAAAAGATTACGACCTTCGGCACATCATCACATGGAAGAAACGGGGTGACGTAAAACCAATATGGAGTGAGGTTGCACCCACTGGCGCTGTCACTAAGGCGTACTGGGCGCAATGGGACAGTCTGATACTCCAAAACGGAATACTCTACCGGAAATGGGAGAAGACTAACGGCAGAGAGTTCCATCTTCAGATAATTGTCCCAAGAACGAGAGTACCAGATGTTCTCCGTGAAATACATGATGGCGTATCAGGAGGTCATCTAGGTGTCAAGAGGACGTTAACAAAAGTGAGAGAACGATTCTACTGGTTGCATTGTCGAGATGATGTACAGGATTGGTGCCGCAAATGTACTACTTGCGCTGCTGTAAAAGGACCACAGACCAGGAGCCGTGGGAACCTGCAGTTGTATAACATCGGCGCACCGTGGGAACGAATTGCAGTTGACGTAGCTGGGCCATTTCCTGTAACGGATTCGGGAAACAAGTATTTTATGGTCGTCATTGACTACTTCACCAAATGGCCCGAAGTGTTCGCCATACCAAACCAAGAAGCCACAACAGTCGCTTCCAAGTTAGTCGAAGAAGTGATATGTCGTTTTGGTGTGCCTCTGGAAATCCATTCTGATCAGGGCAGGAACTTCGAATCGCAGGTGTTCCAGGAAGTGTGCAGAATTTTGGGCATGCATAAGACGAGGACCACCGCGTACCATCCGCAGTCTGATGGAATGGTTGAGAGATTTAACCAGACCCTTGAGAGGCATTTGGCGAAATTGGTAGATGACAAACAAAAGGATTGGGACAAGTATATACCACTCTTCCTTCTGTCTTACCGAACCGCCGAGCATGAGAGCATAAAAGCTACCCCGGCGTATGTCAATTTCGGTAGAGAACTACGAATACCAGTAGACCTATTGACAGGAGGGTCACCGGAGGGACCAAAGACTGTACAAGACTATGTCTGCGATTTAAGGGAGAAGATGCGCTATATACACGCCTTGGTTCGGGAAAATGGGTTACAGTCAAGTGAGAACATGAAAACCAGATACGACCGGAAATCGAACACGAACGGCTTCGAGGAAGGGACACTGGTGTGGCTACATAACCCAACTCGCCGGAAAGGGAAATCTCCAAAGTTGCAGAGCAAGTGGGACGGTCCATACAAAGTGGTTACCCGATTGAATGATGTGACCTATAGGATTCAAAAGCAACCAAGAGGGACATTCAAAGTGGTACACATAGACCGTCTGGCGCGTTACCATGGTAGTAACAACGATGCTCGGGACGAGCATCTCTAAGAGGGGAGTAGTGTTACGAACACACAAAACACAAAGGAGCTAGCGCCATCTAGCAGCAACTAGTAAAACCAATTAAAGAACCGAACAGAGTGAAACCCCTACTAGATACTAGATGGCGTTAGAGGAACTACCGCGAACTTTCTAGAAACATTCGTTCCGGGCACAGTCGGGAACATTCTGGAATAGTCTGGAACTCGTCTCGGCGCATATAAATAGCGGCAGGGAGGCGAGCCCGGGCAGTTCAGTTTGAGCTACGAGAAAGGCGACTTCGAGAGCGAAAACAAGTGATCAAGAGTGATACCAGTGAAACCTACAACTTGGCTACGATCTAGGACATTGTTAGTGCTTAGTGTTTGGACCTAGTGCTTAGTGTTTGGACCTAGTGCTTAGTGTGTAACTAGTGCTAGTGAATAAAGTCTTCTAAAAGAGTCAGCAGGTCTTTCTCTCCAAATCCTTCGAACCCTAACACGTAACAATATGATCAACTTTATGTAAATAGGTTAGTTTGTTATAGGGTTCTGTATCAAAAGGTAAAACGGACCTGATTGAGACTTCAGCTGTCCACCCAGCTGAAATTAAGCTATAAGTCAGGAACAATGACAGCTAGAGAGTTTCCGTTATAACAATACTCCGATCAAGTATGGATTGGAGCACATTAAGGATTCCGTACAATTCTCTTAAAAAGCTGAAGAGCTTTGTTTGTTTGTTTGAACGCGTTAATGTCAGGAACCACTGGGCTGATTTGAAAAATTATTTCATTGTTAGATAGGGCATTTATAGAGGAAGGCTTTAGGCTATATAACAGCACGCTACGACGATTGTGGGAAGTACGCCACAGAACCCTTCGTGCACCAGTCTAAATCGTACTTAGCCGGTTTTATTATTATGGATGGCGGTTGGCTCTTACGAACATTAGAATATTATTTTGGCACCTGTCCCCTAAGCGACCTCCGTAAATACAGTTTCAGGCTAAAACTTTTAGCATAGTTTTACGATCACCGAGAGGTTAAAGCTTTTGCTGATTTTTGTACTTTAAAAAAGGAAATATTTTAAAACTAGCTGCTGCCTGCAACTTGGTATGCGTGGTATTTAAAAACTATCCTTATCCTTATCCTACTAATATTATAAAGGCGAAAGTTTGTAAGTATGGATGTATGTATGGATGTTTGTTACTGAACGTTTGCCGGGGCAGCTAGTTAATTTATAAGTGCGAAATCCGGATGATGACAAAATAATAATTTTGACATGGTTAAGTGTTAATGTGTGGAACGAAACTATAGCGCGATGTAAAACACGGTACAACGCCATCTATCGACTGTCATAGTAAAATTCTGTTTGTTTAGGTTTAATTTTTAAATTTCACGCGTACGAAGTCGCGGGCAGCAGCTAGTACCATAATAAGTTATACAATAAAATAATAAATCCGTTTGAAAAACCCATTGCGGATATCAGATGAAAAAAAAGAAATGAAAATAATCAGAAATGTAAAGCAGGTAAAGCTGACATTATGTAGCTAACTAGAAATGAATGAGCCTAAGTGTGTTTAGTTAGACCGCAGCAGATGGCGCTCTATATAGTCTCTGCCTACAAAAATAAAATTCTGAGTTAAGCAAGTTATAATAAGCATAACGAAACTTTATCATAAGAATATGAGGGTTAGCATATACAACGAGAACAGCTCAAGTCTACACACTTCAAAAGTAAGTCTGAGATTTGCATGACTCAAAACAGCTCTATGGCAATTGACAATAGGTACTAATAAATAAAATAAAACCATAATGTTAAGAGGATACCAAAATAGCTTAGTGCATTTTTCTATGTACGAAGTTTTCATTGTTTCTTTAGACTGAATGGCTAGATTTTTAAGTATATGTTTTTTCAATATATGATCTAGGATCGCATGAACTCAGAAACGCGATTGAAAAAAGTTTTCTCGATAGAAAATCTTGGCGAAAGAACCTCTCAAATTTTTATTTTTTTCATTTGTCGGTCTATTATCGCGTATTAACTAATGAAATAACTTTAAAAACATAGGTAACTATTATGTATAGAAACACGTGGATCAGAATTAAAATATATTTAGTAGATTTTGAGTAAATAGCAAAAGTATCCCTAATTCTTCATTTTCTGTGCCTACTGGCTGTGTTAATATGTACGTGTCGGCGATGATATACGATAATATTGATGTAGGCCCTTAAGAAGCTTGTTAAAAGTTTTGATGATGAGTACACGATTAAATAAGCTACGAGTTCACATCTATACTAATATAATAAAGCTGAAGAGTTTGTTTGTTTGTTTGTTTGTTTGAACGCGCTAATCTCAGGAACTACTGGTCCGATTAGAAAATTTTCTCCGTTTATGCAACATTTTTCATAACTGCTTTGCTCCTATTCGTCGCAACGTGATGTTATACCTTCCTCAATAAATGGACTATCCAGCACAAAATGACTTATTTAATTCGAACCAGTAGTACCTATCTGAGATTAACGAGTTCAAACAAAAAATAATATTTGTTAAGAAATGTATAGATGTTAGCCGTGCGAAACCAGGAAAGTATTTTTAGTATATTATAGTTTTATAGAATTCCCACCACGTACATTCGAATACACAAATCATCTAATACACAATATCGCAAATATTTCTTGTCCAGAACATTGGGTGACACGGAGCGCCCGAACAAACGGAAGCTTCAGGGGGATACCGCGAGAGGGGGTACAACTGAGGAACAGCCAAACAGAGATAGAACCATACACTTTACTAAAGAGTGAAAAGTACAGAAATAAAGAAAAATTAAATTATATTTCCCAATGGTGTCAGCCAGTTATTAAGTAGCCAGACGCCATGTTGAATTATTATATTTTTTATTTCTTTTCCCCAGGTTTCCCTTTTGTACGAGGAATTCCTTTTATTTGAAATAGTTGTGGGAGCGGATTGCAAATGGATTCAGTGGAAATGTGTTAAAGCAGTAAATCAATGGATGTATTTTATGGGACATTTGGGATCATTACATACCTTAATAAACCTTAGACTTGCGAATATATTTGTCTTCTTATACATATATTATCTACTATCTTTATTCTTTACTTATTAAAAAACAAAGTCATTATTTCTGTATCTTTAAAACTAGGCAACGGATCTTGATGCGATTTTTTTACAGGTAGAGTGTTTCCATAGAATGGCGTTTTGTATATCTTCTAGTACATCAGCAACTACCACTCTTTCCTGCAGGCATGTCTCCATCCAAAGGTTGCCTGGTAGAAATCGCTATTAGCGATAAGGCCGCCCATTGTACTGTGTTAATTTAAGAAATGTCTTGTTAATTAAGTTTATGGTGTACAATAAAGTGTAAATAAATAAATAATTTAACTTACTAAGATTTAGTGGATATTGCAGAACGGGAATTCTCCAATATCCACTCCCCATTGAAAAAATCAACCACTCTATTAAAAAACCCCGCGTCAAGGTCCGTCGCGTAGTTTTGAAGATATAAGTTCATAAAGGGACATACGTACAAAAATAACGACTTTGTTTTATAATCAGTAAAGAAACAATTTTTCATAGGTATAGATAAGACAGGAATGTTATAGATATTGGAAAGTATTCCAACATTTTACATGTTTCCGCGGTCCGGGTTCGTGTGCCCGGGGGTGACAAATTATAAAGAAAGGGGAAGATCGGAAAGGCGCTGCGTCCGCGTGATTGCACTTCAAAAGGGAAATTCTATTAAAGTACTTGTAACTGAAGCAGATTGTGTTATATTTTTAACCAGTTACGATGGGTATACATACAGACAAATTTTTATATCTGTATTTACCTGGAGTAGGTTATAACAACTGATATAGGTATAAATAAACAAAGTGAACTTATACATTAATACAAAAAATACAGTTAAACAAACGATTACAGTAAAATAATGAATACTTCGTTTACAATTTTTATATCAAAGGGCTAGTCAAAAACGGTGGTTTAACCAGAAGTTAGGGACGAATCTTAGAATAATCTCGAGAGGCTTCACTTGCCTCCGGGTGTATGATAAACGGGCGATAACCGAATATGAGAAAGAATGAATTGGTTGCTTCAAGCTACGTTTTTTTGCGTACTACACACGTATTTTTATGTTAGTAAATGATAATAATTGTGATAGCGGTAGAGGTCTTTGCCATAATTTGCTCACTTGTGCCAATTCTAAGTGCAACAAAATAGCCAATTAATCAAATCACGCCGTAGAAATTTTCATTTTTTAGTTAAGTTTAGCTGTGCATACAGAATTGGTACCATTGTCTCCTAATTTAGTTCTACTATAAAATTATTTTTTGTACTGTCGGTTTGTCATTACACATAAATTTTACGTGTTTCTACCCAAAGTTGGAATGCTGCCCAGGCCTCATATTAAATGTTTTCTTTCGACTATATTTACGCGATATCATTACGTATGTTATGAATAAGCACTATCGTATTTCAGTCGTTATTATCTGTCCAAAGTTAGAAATGTATTTACTCAGAATTTTTCAATTACTGTTAATAGATTCTGAATACCAATCCGTGATAATAACTTGTATTCACGATAATCAATTATTAAAAACATTCATTGCTTTCAGAAATATTGTATTATTTTTAAATTCGTATTGTTATATTATATATATATCTTATATATAAAATTCACGTGTCACAGTGTTAGTTACCGTACTCCTCCGAAACGGCTTGACAGATTTTTATGAAAATTTACATGCGTATTCAGTAGGTCTGAGAATCGGCCAACATCTATTTTTCAAACCTTTTTTTTCAGTATGGCAAAACAACGTTTGCTGGGTCAGCTAGTATTGTTATATAAATTCGTAATAAAGAGAAGAAACTAAAAATGAAAACATAAACAAAAGGAAAATGCAAACACCGAGATACTGTCTCAGGTCCTCGAGTGGCGACTACCGGACGACGCAGCGTAGGGCGGCTCCCAATAAGGTGGACTGACGATATCGTCAATGCGCCGGGAGTCGCTGAATGCAGTTAGCGTAGGACCGCGCGTTGTTGTTCTATTGGGGAGGCCTATGTCCGGCAGTGGACGAAGAGGGGCTGATGGATGGGATGGGATAATTTGAAAAAACTATATCAACTTTGGCAACAAAAGAACAGTACATAATATTACCTGCTTTTGTTTTCTCATAACACAACAATACTCCGATTACTGTATAACAATTTTCATTCCAAACATTTCCTTTGAATTAGGCATCAGAATACCACGTCTCTCGCACGCTTTCAAAGCTTATAGAACGAACAGAAAAATGGCTGAAGGCACACGACACCGGAATATATTACGTAATCGTACTCTAGTTTGTATGTGAGGTGAAGAAATAAATGTGTTGGTAGACGCCCGTACTTCTTTGAGTATAAAAACAAACAGGAGAAGTACCAACACACGGTGTTTACTAATAATTTGTTGGATGGCCGGAGGTAATCCAATAATTTCACACACCGCACAAAATAGTCACACACTTAAAGACGATATTAAGTGTCCGTACATTATAAGTAGTAGTAGTAATATATTTTGTTGTCATCAGCGTCATCATCACACCGTCATGCACTTTTTCTTTTGGATTTCCAGAGACAATAGAGCGATATCTGCTACGATGTAAATAAATACACTTCCTTGTCTTATTTTAGTTGGTTATTCTAGTATTTTTAATATCATTATATCTCTCTCGCTCTCTCCAGTCCATTAACGTGACACAGCAGGGTACGCATCTCCTTCACTATACATAGAAGGGATTTTGGTCAACTATGCCGCGCTGACCGGTCAAGCTGGCATAGGGTTTATTTTCAAGTTTTCCGTCTCTCACAGAAGATTTTATGTGTATACAATATCCTTTCAGGGGCGTAGCTACCGCCGTATCAGCCGTATCAATTATACGGGGCCCCCAGGCTACAGGGGCCCCCGACGTGCGTAGTCAAAAATTAATAAATACTTCCCAATTTTTTTACCTTTCTTAAGGTCCCCAAAATAAATTTTTATATGGGGCCCCACCAAGGCACGCTACGCCCCTCTATCCTTTAGCCAAATTTTACAGCATCCTAGGAAGGAAAAGGCAGGTGGTGATACTTGTATTCTTAATCGTCACCACACAGACATTATGTGCAATATTATCGCTCTCGTAAATTTTAGAGGGGGTCGTCTAACAATATCGCTTCCTGTTGAATTGATGCTTTTAGCCGTACCCTGATAAATAGCGTGCCCAAATATTTTGTTCTGAAAATCGCTAAATAAATTGAATTGGGCACAACTTCAGTGCCGTGTGTCGATGTATTAAATTACAATAAGCTTATGAAGCTTCGAGTAAATTTCCAAGTTATATCACTAAATTGATATTGGAATGTATTTTCAAATAATCCTATATTTGGTACAATTTAATGTTAACGTTATTTCTGTCTTTTTTAAGTTTCATAAGAGACAATTATTATTATGACGGACTTCGTGGTCTCGTGGGCAAATGTTTGTACTGTGTCTGGGTGTTTCCTATCTTTATAATATACTAGCTGTCCCGGCAAACGTTGTTTTGCCATAGTAAAAAAAAAAGGTTTGAAAAATAGATGTTGGCCGATTCTCAGACATACTGAATATGTATGTAAAATTTCATAAAGATCGGTCTAGCCGTTTTGGAGGAGTACGGTAACTAACACTGTGACACGTGAATTTTATATATTAGATAAATCCCCTGTCACGATGTTTGTTCGCGATGGACTCCTAAACTACTGAACCGATTTTATATTTGATTTGCACACGTGTGCAATTCGACCCAACTTGAAAGATAGGATAGCTTATATTTAAATTTATAGTCGCAATATTATTTTATTGCAAATTATTTGTCTACCCCTAACATTTGTATGGCAAAACAACGTTTGCCAGGTCAGGTATGTATTATAAGTATGTATTTACAAAAGAAAAATAGTTTATGTAGTATATCCATATTCTAGTACTAGAGGACGTTGAAGGAGAAGGTAGCTTAGCTTGAGATCAGAGGACATTGTGTGAAATGTCCATGAACATAACATAAAATATGAAAGTACAATAAAAAAAATATGTAGCTTTACTAGCTGCCCCGGCAAACGTTGTTATGCCATACAATTCTGTATAAAATAAAATTTCATCAAAATCGGTCCAGCCAATTTGTAGCCTATGTGTTATTCTGATGTATAAGCTATATTGTGGTAAAGTTTCATTCAAATCCATTCAGTAGTTTTTACGTGAAAGAGTAACAAACATCCATACATACATCCATACTTACAAACTTTCGCCTTTATAATATTAGTAGGATTTTAGGATTTGATAGTCAATATTTTTTATTTAGGACGTTTTACGCTTTACTGGTGTGGCCGTGACTAGCTACAAACAAGCATAAAGTGTGTATAAATTAAAAAAATATTTTATTTAAGAAAATGTAGAGATTTAAATAAAACTACTATTTACGGATTTACTATTTACGGTTTTATTTAAACAGATGAGTCGCGCAAGTGTTAGAAAATAAAATGTAGAGATTTTTACCTAGCTTACATTAAATTCCTATACCTTTCTTGAGCTGAACTTCATAACTTCGATATAAAATAAATACCATATTCGTACGTTTAATATATACTAACTAAAAGATACCACACATTATTTTGAATTCAATTCACGCACACAGCGGTAATAAAACAATACAAGCATACACTACACACATAGGCATAGTTCGCTCTACCTTTTAGTGTCAAAAGTGTGAGAAGAATATGGGTAAACAAATCCTCCAATTTCCATCACATTTATTCGAGGCGGTGTGACGTCACACCCCCCTTACTACCCACCACCCTTAGAGTTTAAAACTAACCGGAGTTGTTACGATGTTTTCTTTTCAGGGTTTCGTACAAACCCTTATCTTCTCTAGTCACTCCGGTGTCTGTCCGTCTGTCATACTTTTTTTACTCAGCAACGACTGAAGGTATCAATTTGAAACTTATACGGTATGTAGATCTATGCGGTCCCTTGCTGCAAAAAATACAGTCAACCTTTCACCTCTACGCATATAAAAGATATAACCGAATTACGACCATTTTTAAGAATTTTTCGACTTATGCTAGGGAATCAAAATTCACAGGTTACTTCCCGTAGCCCTAGAGCCTTGAAATTTGGCATAGATCAAGTATATATAGTGCTGATATAGGAAACAATCCAAAAACTTATAATTTGTCATCACGTCACAAGTAAAAAAGTGTTTATACTAATACCAACTTATGAAGTAGCTGAAATGTAGGCGATTCCCTATATTTCAACTACAAAATTAAGTTGGTGAGTTGTTTTGAGTTTAATTAAATGATTATTTGAATGCAGTTACTTATGTTTATATGTCTAGTAGGTACGAAACCCTAAGTGTGCGAGTTTACCTCGCTCTTGACAGGTTTTTTAATATACTATTAGGTCAGCGTGATGCCGATGTAAGGCAATAATGTAATTTCATTAGTTCACAAACATGCAACACATTAAGACACAACAGTGTCTGTACACCATGAGTATGAGCGTTGCTCTTATTCAGAGAGAAGTCGTCTGAAAATGACACCAATTCCGAATCGTCAAAAACTAAAATGAGCCTAACTATGGTGAATATTGTATAAATGGATATTTCGTTGTATGCTTTTTATTAATTAGGATTTTATTTTCTTATTATTCTAAAGTTTTAATATAAAGAAAGTTCAAACGATATTGCCGAATTGTGTAATATTGACACCATTAATGTTTATATTTAATTAAAGTTACGTTTAGTTGTGCTGAGGGTTAGGATAGCAATATCAACTCCTGTATGGTGTATACTCTAAGCCCATACCTGATACAGAGGAGCATGTAATTTCTTTTGTAGATAGTGTGAAGCGACACACCCTATTGGCTCCGATGTGGTATAGTGATAGCAAAATTTCGTCAACATAGGAGACGTGAGAGCCAATTTTCCAATAATATCATTAAAATGTGCGCCGCTGTTGTATGGAAATATTGTAGAGCATGGAATTTAGATTAAAGTTGATGAAAAATAAGCGATGGTTATTAAAAAGATGTTACATATTTTTAGCTGGAAATACTTTTGTCATAAAATGTTATAAAGCTGAAGAGTTTGTTTGTTTGAAAGCGTTAATCTCAGGAATCACGGGTCCGATTTGAAAAATTCTTTCAATGTTGGATAGTACAATCATCGAGAAAGGCTAGAGGCTATATAACATCACGCTGCGACTAATAGGAGCGAAGCATCAGTGAAAAATGTTGCAATAACAGGGAACATATTCAAAATTCCACGCGTACGAAGTCGTGGACAATAGCTAGTACTATTTACTGTATTCGGATAAATATATATAACTATTCGTGGACATTTCACACAACGTCCTCTGGTCCCAAGCTAAGCTTATATGCTTGTGTTATGGGTACCAGAATACGGATATAATACATACACTACTTTTCTTTTGTAAATACATACTTATAATACATAGTAAACACCCAGACGCAGTACAAACATTTGTATGACAATTAAAAACATCACACAAACGATTGTCCTGACCGGGAATCGAACCCAAGACCTCATGATAGGCAATCCGTTATATGAACCACTACACCACGAGGCCCGTCGTATAAAGCAATTTAATTACGTAACTATACATATTTGTGTAAATAAACTCAAGGTTGCACAGCGTGCTATGGAAATAATATTTCCCTACGGGATAAAATCCGAAACACGGAGATCCGTAGGAGAACCGACATAGCCCGAAAGGTAAGCACGCTGAAGTGGCAATGAGCAGGCCACATCGCTCGTAGGACTGCTGATCGTTGGGGAAGGAAGGTCCTAGAGTGGCGACCACGTACCGGACGACGCGACGCAGCGTTGGGCGGCCCCCGACAAGGTGGAGCGACAATATCGTCAAGGTTGCGGGGAGACATTGGATGCAGGTTGCACAGGACCGCGCGTTGTGGTGTTCTATGGGGGAGGCCTAGGTGCAACAGTGGACGGAGAGAGGCTGAAGAAGAAGAAATATTTATGAGTTATACTTGTTTATTAACACGTTATCACGCTTATATAAGTTCAGTCTGTATCTATCAATGTATTAATCTATGTAACGGATTCTTTAAAAGTGATTTTCACCCACTTGCAGTAGTCTGATTGATCTGATATTTTGTACACTTGACAAGGGCCGATGTCAATGCAATAATTTAAAAAACTATTCTGGATTTTGAAGCGTGTTTTTAAGTTTTTAGACTAAATAAATTATTATATATTTCACACATAAATAAAATAAATGATAAATGCTTATGATAAAGAATATCACAAGCATTTATCATTTATTTTATTTATGTGTGAAATATATAATAATTTACTTAGTCTAGTTAGTTCAAATCAAAATGTTTCTATTCTATTCTTCTCCTCTCTCTCCAGCCCACTGTTAGGCATGGGTCTCCTCCACTTTCGGAGGGATTATGGTCTACTGAGCTGCGCTGACCAGGCGTGTTGGTACAGATTGTTGTAAGGTAAATAAGGTTGTTACGTAAAAGTGTGAAAGGTGTGAGCAAGTTCAGTGGAGGACCTAAGAAAAGATGAGTGGACTGTGTTAAAGGGTATATGAAAGAAAGAGGAGTTAGCACAGATATGACATCTGACAGTTTGGAATAAAAAGACATGCAGCGCGGTCCCCAAATAATGGGATAAGGCAGAAGAATACTACTGGTGATGTGAGATGTGATTATTATGAGTCATACTTGATTATATTTTTTTAAAATATCGTCCTCTGATATTAAAATAAGCTAAATGGTTGTGTGTTATATTTGATACAATCAAAATATTTCTATTCTTTTCTTCTAACACAATCGTATAGTATATTTTACGCATTTTACTTTGTAACGTGTCACATTTATATTCCATATTCCGAGACCCAATATCCTGGCGTCGATATTTATTTAACATATCATATCGGCATTAGCTTGATATATAGGTCTGATCCTCGGTTGGACAGAGGGCGAGTATTATGATTTATAGTTACATTAACGCAATGCAAAGAAATGGATTGGTGAAGGTATTGCGACATATATAACATTTTGTATCTTGTTTTTTTGTGGTTAATCATTGTAATAGAAAAGTTGAAAGGGAATGCTTTGTTCTGGTATGGAAATGGGATAAGCTAACACATTTGAGTAAAGGGGTGATCACTATCATCATTTTGTATGAAGTCCTGTGAAAGTCCTTTTATATAGGAATGTCCAGTTAGTGGAGTTAGTCAGCAGCAACTACAGTTGACTCGTGGAGCTCGACCAGACCTCAAAGGGGTGATGAATATAAAAGGTATATGTCGATAGCACGATAAAGAGAGAAAAGTCAAAGATAAGTGACCAGAGTATGTGACTTTTGATAAGAGATCTTGAATGGATAGACGTGTTAGGCCCCGTAATAGTTTAGAATAAGGGCAGTGAAAACCCGAAGAATTATAATAATACCTGACAGACCAAAAGAATACACCATTTTCTTTCTAGGGAGCTTTAAAAGTCGGCTACGAAAATGAGTTGAAAACGATTTCTATGAGAGAAGGAAAACTCGTAACTAAAACTTACGCCATACGGTTGGTCAGGGTCACTCAGGGTGTAAGTGTCAAGTAAATTAGGTAGGTACTGTTCTCTTTTCATGCGGTAATCATTTTTTAGCATTTAACTACAAGCTTTTATTGGATCGGTAGGTACGTTTCTCGGTACTGAATTTTTGAAAGTTTCACCCGCTTGCTGTTATCGGATTCTTTTGAAAATTTGCACTATAGGACCGATGACAATGCAATATTGTAAAATAATATTCAGGTTTTTAAAGTGTGTTTTTCAGTGTTTGAACCAATCAATTAAGCCGACATCTAAACTTGTATACTTAAAAATATCATAGGTAAGTATGTAAGAGATAAATAAATTCTTACGCATTTGCAAAGGGGTAATAAATTACATATTTATATGAGAAAACTATCAACACTCACGTTGAGTGCCTACAACGCATCGCGACGAAATTTCTAATCGCGTCCGCACGAGACGAGAAAACATCATATTTCACTAGACCCGAGTGGGGCGGGACAACTACCTAAACAGGGGGGTAAGGGTGTCGGAGATGAGTTTTTTACGCATTATTGCTACACACGGAACCAAAATTGAACCCCTACGCGACGCTAATAAATTCTAATTTCGATTATTTGTGACACTTTGTGCTGATGAGTTTCGACAATGATATGCATATAGTTTTTAGGTTCGTGGATTGTTATTTTGGTTTTATTTGAATTACTTTATAGGATAAAAAATATTACATATTCTGCAATAAGTATTATAGATCAGGTTTACCAGTAACTATCGTATAAATTAAGCAATGCACGGCAATTATATTTTCCTTTATTATAATTATTATAGACCTAGGCAAACGTAGCCAATCGTTGGGCATGTATGACTAGATGTATGAGTGTAAATGAAGCTAAAAAAGTGTATGTGGGTCGTAGTTGATGGTGCTCTATAGTCTTTGCCTAACCCCAAGGGAAAAAGATGTGACGGTTTGATGATGATTATCATATTATGTGTAACAAACTTTTATGTATTTATCCACGTTTTTATCCGAGTTTTCAACAAAACTTAAATTATTATTAAAATTTTTTAAACCTCTAAGATTGCAGTTAACACACGGTGTTAATGTTGCAAACATCCATAGGCTACGAAAATCGCTTAGCATCAGGCGAGCCGTATGCCAATTAGTCATCCTAGTAGTATAAAAAAAAACACTCACAAGAATACAGGAGTAAATATCCTAGGAAAGCTTGTAGCATCAGGAAATGTTAACAAACATATTGAAAATAGTTTGCGAAATAGTAGGATTTCTAATACCCAACCTCATTTCAGAAGCACGAGCTACTGATCGAACGAAAACATTGTTGTGTGGTGACAACCTAGAGGTAAATATACTGGATTGGACATCAGTTTATGTGGCTTTAGAATTTGTGATCTCGTCAAGGAAAATATTTGGCTTAGAGAAAGGTCAAAAAAAAGATTGAACAGATTTTGTGAAAAATGATCGAAAAGAATAAGAACAGCGTCACACAACGTCCTTTGGTCCCAAAGTAAGCTATATTTTTATGCTAGTGCTATGGTAGGTACCAGATACGGATATACCTATATACTTTTGTTTTTGTAAATATGTACATACTTATAATACATTAAAACACCCAGACGCAGTACAGCCATTTTTATGACATTTATGAATATCACACAAATGATAGTCCCGTGCGGGAATCAAACCCGCGACCTCGTTAACGGTAGTCTGTTACGTAAATCACTAGACCACGAGGCCCGTCTAATTAGGTATAAAGTAGTTATTGCTAACCATCTACGTTATTAAGTAAGTAAGAGTTCATTCAAAATATATTATTATCTATTCCAGTGGATTTATATCAATTTTCTCACAACAGTTTCAAAAATGCAGGTTGTTCGTGTATTTTTATTAATAAAAGCTTGTACGGAACACCTCTTTTGTAGTACCTAGGCAACTATAAGGAAAGAGTAAGTGCTTAAATTTTATTATACGGGAACGAGGGTTTGTGACGTAACTGTATGTAAGAGAAGGAGAGTAGAATATATGCGTGAAGGTATAATAGAGCGAGAAAATGAAGCCAAGACTTATATTTACCTAAATGATGGTGGCGGAATAAGAATACAAGTGTCAACACCCAGCTAAGAGGTTTAACACAATTAAGAGAGAGACGGAAAACTCAAAAATAAACCCTATACTAAAACGCCTTCACAGACATAGTAGACCATACCCCTTCCGAAGTGGAGGAGACCCGTGTCCAACATTGAGATGTTAACGGGCTGGAGAGATGGAGAAAGACTTTAAGTAGATTTATGTAGTGCCTCGGCACGATGGGGTTGGCATGTCAAGTGACAAAACCCCATTAAAAAAAATTAGATAAAAGTAATGTTTAAATAAAACGATTTTTTTTGGATTTTGACGCGTGTAAGTATTTGTTTTAAATTTTAGCCCGACCTTTCGGTTCTGTTTCTAAATCTGTAAAAAGTTGGTAGTTTTATTTAAGCAAATGAGTCGCGCAAGTTTACAGAATAAAAATGTTTACTTATGGTCTTATTCTATAATGGCTTATGAGGTTTAAAAGTTCGCTAAAATCGGTTCGCTAAAATTTTTAAAAATTGTTATTCATAAGTCTTTTTACGATAAAATGTTTATTATCTCTCCGATAAAGTTATTGTTTAAACCTCCGATAAGTCATTATGAATAAGACCATTAATCTATACTAATATTATAAAGCTGAAGAGTTTGTTTGTTTGTTTATTTCAACGCGCTAACCTCTACATAGGCTATATAACATCACGCTGCGATGAATAGAAGCGAAGCAGGAGTGTATAATGTTGCGAAAACGGGAAAAGTTTTCTAAATTCCAGGCGTACGGAGTGGCGGGCAACAGCTAGTTATAAATAATTATTCACATTCTGTTCGATGTGGTACATTTAACACATCAGCTATAATTATAATTGTCTCGTCAACGTGCAAAAGTAACTACTCACTGTAATTGTCTGGTTAACAAGCGGTCAGTATGCAAAGCTTTCATACAAACATCTAGATTATTATTAGTCTTACCCTTCATGTACGAAATATACCTTTGACCAATATATGACATTTAAGAGGATACCAAAATAGCTTCGTGCGTTTTTCTACCGTTTATTTGTCTGTGGTTTTCAGGATGTTTTCAGTCTGTGCAAGAGTCATAGACAAGAGACGCTGTACAAAATGGAATGTTTGCACTGTGTGTTTACAAAAAATTTCAGGCATGAAAAAACTAAATATTACAACAATAATGCTGTTTAATATATGCATATTAAATGGGAAAATATGTAACCTACTCCTAGTTCATCATCATATGAACAATAACCATTTGTTTATACTGCCACTGATTCTACATATCCATATTATTATAATTTTAGTAACTCCGCGTCACGTTCAACATAAAGGGGAGTGTCCACTGTCCACCTCGACGTTGATGTATCATGTCGGATCAACGTACAGGCGCGTCTGTCCACCGCCTAATCTCCATACATTATTGCTGTGGATATTGTTCAAATAAATGGTACTTGAGACTTAAGTTTTGACAGCACTGATAGGGATGTTTGTATTCTTGCCCGACTGTCAAAAAGGGTTATGTTTTTCATGCGAATCTTTTATGTATGTATATTTTGTTAATATCTTTATTACCTTGTATCTTCTGTATGGAAAGATCTATTTATCTAAGCCTATTTATTGAGTAAGGTATCAATATGAATACAATTAAAAATAGATCCATTGGTTAATGTCTCTAATTCTTTAGTATTAATGTTATACTAATTCATGTTTTTAACGTAGATTTGACTACACCTTCGGCTTTTTTCTTCTCATAGGTCCTTGTCCAGCAGTGGAACGTCCCACTGCTGGACAAGGACCGCCTCCACTTTGAGAGGGTTGTTGGTATGCTTATACTGCGCTGACCAGGCGTATAGTATACGGTTTTATTTCCGTCTATAATTGAGGATGTTATCCGTTTACAGCATCCTTTAGCTGGCTTTTATAGCAATCTGAGGAGAAAATTGGGTGGTAAATTGTATCTTTTAATCCGTTAGCACACGGGTGGCTATCGGTCTAGTGTCCGAATATGAATACGAAATCCTTAATTTTAGCACGAAACCAACAACTCCAATTATTTTGTTATTTTTTTATGTAAATTATATTAAAACAATCGTACGAAATAATATATTCGTATAATAGAAGTGCTAGAAGTAACGAGCAGCGGGCGGTGTGAATGCAACGTATGGAGATTAATTTGAGCTCGACGACGCCCTTGCTGACCGTCCAGACTCCCATACCGTTGTAATAATATGGATAATCTTAACAAATCAAATTAAAGTAAAAGAAATGAAGAAATAGCATGTATGGTCAGTCATTACCTAAGTTGCCTAAAAATCTATACTCATAAAGCTGAAAAGTAATATATAAAGAGCCCGTGTCGTGAGGGTTAAGAATAAATAAAATAATAATAAATAAATATTCATGGACATTTCACACAACGTCCTCTGTCCCCAAGCTAAGCTTATATGCTTGTGTTATGGGTACCAGAATTACGGATAGAATACATAGGTATACTACATTTTTTGTAAATAAATACTCATAATACATAGAAATACCTGAACCAGACACAGAACAAACATTTGTATGACAATTATTAATTAGAATATAAGTGTAACCACCCCGTTTCCTTCCCTACTAAAAGCCAGCTGAGGAATATTCTAGATTCTAGACAGGTAACATCCTATATGAGAGACGGAAAGCTCAAAAATAAACTTTGTACCGACACATCAGAGTGATACAGTAGACCACAATCCCTCAAAAAGTGGAAGAGGCTCATGCCCAGCAGTGGGACGTTTATTGGTTGTAGAAAGACAGAGACAGAGAATTAATATAGTCTGTGCTATAGGAAAAAGACAAGATGACATGATGGCGACGAAATATTATTATGTGTAAGACGCGTTATTACATTATTTTTACAATATTTATCATGTCCACATTATGATAACATGGTTGGTTAACAAACGAACAACCCCATCCCAAGCTACCCTTGTAGCAGTCTTGGTAGGTATATAAGGTAAGGAACGGAGTAATATACAATGACCAATGGTTTTTGATACTATTAAATAGATTTCTTAAGTAACTAGCTGTTGTTCGTAACACCGTACATGTGGAGTTTAGAGATCAAACCAATCCATATACCACTCTATCTATTAAAAAAATTCGCATCAATATACGTTGCGTAATTTCAAGGTTTTAAATAAATAAATATTCATGTACATTTCACACAACGTCCTTTGGTCCCAAGCTAAGCTTATATGCTTGTGTTATGGGTGCCAGAATACGGATAAGCTCATTATAGATAGAGGCATACATACAAAAATAACGACTTTGTTTTATGATAAGTAAATATTTATATCCTCTAGCACTCGCGCGACTCATTTGTTTTTAAATAAAACGTCATAAAGGAACGATGATTTTATAAGGTAAAAGATATAAGTAGGTATTTTATAGCTGTTCATGTAGATACTTGTGTTGCTTTATGCAAAATTGTAGTATTTTAACTAATATCTACTATATAAAAATAAGTCGGATTTTCCTTCCTGACGCTATAACTTCAGAACGCACGAACCGATTTCCACGGTTTTGCATTCGTTGGAAAGGTCTCGGTCTGCGTGAGGTTTATAGTTAATTTTTTTTTTGTTTTTAACTTTTTTTTGGTATAGCAAAACAACGTTTGCAGGGCCAGCTAGTATCTTATATAATACCTTCCACAAATAAACAATAGATATTTCTGTGCATGGTTAATTACAAACGTGAAGCAGAAAATACATGCTGCGTGTATCACAAATTTTTAGTAGCCGTATCTAGTGTAAAAAAAACTGTTTTTAAAATGTACAAAAGCATTTTTTTAAAATTTATGTATGTACTATCAGATTTCTTGTATGTACCTAACTATCTGCGGGAATAGTACTTATTAGAAACTTTCCTAGTGAGAACTAATCCCTCGCCTGGTACATAAAATCATATTCTTGAATAAATTTAGTAAACATTAACATTACATATACAATCATATCTATACCTGTATTAAAAAACTAACTATTTTATTTTCGTTAAGCAAAATTCATCAAGAACTTGAGCATTAACAGCATTAACAGAATTTTAAGATAACATTTTTCGAATAAATTGAAGATTGCCAAAGTATTTCAAGTATCAAGATCACTTAGTTATAGTATTAGTCTGAGTGTCGAAGATAAGGCAGGCTGGGCGAACTATTAACGACTACGACTGTTGAATATGAAGCTAGAGCCAAAGCCAACAGAGGCCATTTAATGAATATTTGATCCCCATTTCATTGGTAGTATGCTCCGGAAACATTTGAATCAATTGCTTAATGTTCCAAAAACAAAGAAATTCTAAATTGGAATATAAATTCAAAAATGGATGCAGCAAATTGATTTAAGAATACAATGTTTTTTTTTCAGAACAGTATTTTAAGTTTTGTCGTCAGCCATTATTATTAAAACCTAGTAGATAATTGTCACAATACCTATTATAATTAATTATAATAATAAATAAATTTCACACAACGTCCTCTGGTCCCAAGCTAAGCTTATTATGCTTGTGTTATGGGTACCAGAATACGGATATAATACCTAAACTACTTTTCTTTTGTAAATACATACTTACAATACACTAGCTGGCCCGGCAAACGTTGTTTAGCCATACCAAACAAAAGTAAAAAAAAAAAAAGCTAACTATAAACCTCACGGAGCCCGAGACGTTTCCAACGAATGCAAAACCGTGGAAATCGGTTCGTGCGTTCTGGAGTTATAGCGTCAGGAAGGAAAACCCGACTTATTTTTATATAGTAGAGATAGAAACACCCAGACGTAGTACAAACATTTATATGACATTTATGGATATCACACAAATGATTGTCCCAAGCGGGAATCGAACCCGCGACCTTGTGAACGGCAGTCCATTACATGAACCACTACGCCACAAAGCCCGTCAGTCAATTACACTAAGTATATTCATTTCTGCACAACGATCGAAAATAAAATGAATTAAAGTACTGTTATCTTGCGAAGAAACTACAAAATAGCTAGTTCTTAATAAATTTGCAGGAAGAATCAACATTTAGATTTCGCCCTAAATCTAAGCAATATACAAAAACTAAAAAAAGCAACTAACTAACACTGTTTAACAAAAAAATTCACTGACTTTACGATATTTAAACATTCTGTAATGAGAGTTATTTTTTAATAATACTTATAGCTTTCAATATAAACTGACAAGTCTTGACCTTTTTAAAGTTATTATACATTTATTTTTAGGGTTCCGTACCCAAAGGGTAAAAACGGGACCCTATTACTGAGACTTCGCTGTCCGTCCGTCCGTCCGTCCGTCCGTCCGTCCGTCCGTCTGTCACCAGGCTGTATCTCAAGAACGGTGATAGCTAAACAGTTGAAATTTTCACAGATGATGTATTTCTATTGCCGCTATAACAACAAATACTAAAAATAAAATAAAATAAATATTTAAGGGGGGCTCCTATACAACAAATATGATTTTTTTACCGTTTCTTGCTCGATACTAATAACGTTTCCTTATGTTGCATAGATAATGGTACGGAACCCTTCGTGCGCGAGTCCGACTCACACTTAACCAATTTTTTTTATTCAATTAACTACAATAATTAAATTTAAAAGTACATAAAACTCAAACAGAGCAACTCATTACTTTATAATGAGTTTACATAGTAACAACAAAAATGTTATAATAAAACTTTCATCATTACAGCGAAATACCTTCAAAGCCTAAGCTATTTGAAGCGAATTACGCGCCTAATCCAATATTTGTTCAAGAAGAAAGCAAGAGAGAAAAAAAAATTTGGCCCAATTAGCGTGCGACCCGGTTCTAAGAGAAAAACGAAATTGCTACGTAAAAAGTCGTAACTCAATTACGTCGATGAACCGCTGTCGCAATAAGGCGTTCGTTAGCAGGGTTGAGACTAAAGTTGGAGCATGCGCCGTGACCCGAGGTCGATAATGAGGGAGACCTCTCGCTCTGGAGCCTCAACATCACACATCCTCACAATTTAACGTTTACGTATTTACATACTCCACCACATATGCATATTCACCCTATAAATAGGGCTGTCACTCACTGGGCTTCTGTATGGCTGAAAAAAAGTTACAACATTTTTTCTCTACTTCCGTAATAAAACTACTTTTTAAAACTCAAAATTTCTTTCAAGCAACGTCACTGAAGTCAAAACAGTATGATTAAAGTTGGCATCACTCAAATCAGTCAGGTCACTGGGAGGATTAAGAACTGACGAGGAACCACTAAAAAAAATTGCTTGACATCGAATTAATGTCCTTTAGGAGCATAAGCACTAACAGAAAATGCAAATTATAGTATGAAATAGAAAACTTTGTGATAACTTTACCTAAAATAAGTGTTTGTGCTGGTATAAGTCTAAAACTATTTGCACTGTATTAACTTTTCTTGATTTTGCTGAACATCACTTCAAAACGCTTTCCAGTTTTATGTAGGATTTCGATTATTAAAACTTATGATTCATATTCAAATTAGTAATAATATAGAGTAAAACAGAACTATTGGATATCAAATGAGATTTTTTAAAAGTATTTATTTCATCTTAAATAGGTACGCTTACTGTAAGATACTTTACGTAACAAACAGCCAATCAAACAGGTATAATTATAGTTTTCTTAAGTCATAATTTTTGTTCGATGACAACCTAAATTTCTAGAGTAAAAATTATTTGTGCCAGCCCTATATACGACACTATGACGTATATGCATTGTACGACACACGAACACATTCGTAAATTCGCACACATAAAGATACGTAGTGAGATCTCGGAATTTGTTTAACTCAAGTAATGGCGTTCTTACATTGACATTAGTTTGTCGAAAGATATTTATGCGACTTGAATGTTTAGTTGAATAAGGGGTTAAGTTTATGGTGTTCCATTATTGTAACTTTTCTAGTTATTTTTTTCTGTTACTATTATACAAAAAATAACCAACTGGAGACATAGATTGGATAGGTAGTTATTCAAACTGGTAAATGGATTACATTTATATAAAAAATGAGTATTTAAACACATAAGAAATACTGAACTTAAGTATTTTGAAATACTTGAGCGACTCTTTTAATTAAATGTAACTACTTTTTGCAGATTGAGACGCACTTAAATTGTTTTGAAAAGCTGGACTTTCAGGAGATTTTTCTGCTACTATGGTCAATCCAACGCCTAACGTGAGGTCCTCGACATGTTAATTGAGGCTCTTGGCAATTAGTACGGTAACCAAAACGATTATGAGCAAAATTATCACAAAGTCCACATCAATTTGGCTATTAATTTAGCCATGGGGTATTATCTAATACCAGCTGCTCCCCGCGATATAGTATGAGTGGAATTTAGAAAAATTTCCACGAATTTGCAACATTTTTCACCGATACTTCGCTCCTATCGATAACGTAATGTTAGTTGCATAGTGAATTATTGAGGAAAGCTATGATAGCTAGGCTATCTATAGCTTTTCTAGATGAATACACTACCCTATATATAAGGATTTTTCAAATCGGACCAGTGGTTCCTGAGATTAGCACGTTCAAACAAACAAACAAAAACCAACTCTTCAGCTTTATCATATTAAGTAAAGATTTACATAGCATTATTATTTATCTTTTTAAACTTTTGATATTTTGTAATTAAAACTAAATATATTTTAAAACAATGCTCCACATCGCACACCTAAAAGAAAGTGTTTTTTGTGTGTTTGAGTGGGTTTTACTCTAAAAGTGAACTATTAGAGATAAATATGTATGTAGGCAATATTTAAAAAACATATTAGTGTTCTCTCCACACCACGTTAAAGTAATTAATAAATACATTAGGTATCTTATCCGGGTTTTATCCGACATCCCAAAACGTCCTTAATTCACGTCCATTATGAGACAGTTACAAAAACAAAACAAAATACAATAAAAAGATAACTTTATTACAAACAAAATAAAATACTTTAAAAGCTCAGACTCATAAATAACTCAGAACATTAATTACCCAAGTACAAAACACATTTGCTTCACAAAATATAACATTTCAAATTCATAAGTATCTCAGGAACCATAACTCTCCGTTCACGTCGCAATATAATTAAAATCACGACTGTCCCGTGGTCCTCCGTAGAAGAAAATACCCCTTACCCATACTCCAACTCCCCACTCAAAAGGGGGGGATGTTAAGGGTGGGTGATTCACGTTAATATTCCCCACTTTTATCTCTATATGCAAACTGGCAGCTAAAAGTTGGACCGTTCATTGTGACCGGTTGATTCTTTGGACTTGAATGATTGTGCTGTTTCAATGCTCTGCGGAATGAGAAAGTTTTTTTGTTCAGTTACACAACGCTCTAGATTTCCTTTGTGTTACAATTTTTTTTTTTCTTGTTTCATTGTTACTTACTTTATATTAATAATGAAAGAATATTTCATGAAAGTTTGACGTGGCGAAATGTTATTTCAATAAATCGTTTTAATAATTCAAATACATTATAACCTTGAGCGTTTGATGTTTATGTTTTAAGGGTCTTCTGGGCCCCGAGTCCGGTAAATGAATTGTGTCATTCTATAGTCTATTGTTAATTTTTAGGTTTTAATATGTCATTGAGCTACCATTGTGACACAATTCATTTACCGGACTCGGGGCCCTGATATTTATTTGGTTATTTTTTAATATAATATACTAGTAGTAGGTATGTCCGTGTGGTGACAGATTAAGAATACAAGTGTCCCCACCCCATTTCTTTCCCAGGGTGCTGTAAGAGCCAGCTAATATAAGCATAATTTAAGCAGTTAACGTCTACTGTGAGAGACGGAAAAATCGAAACTAAACCCTGTGCCAACACGCCTAGTCAGCGTGGCACAGAAGACCATAGTCTCTCCCAAAGTGGAGGAGGCCCGTGTCCAGCAGTGGGATGTTGATGGGCTGGAGAGTGATAGTGACTACTAGTAGATATGGATGGAATGTAATCTTTATATATATAAATCTCCTGTCACGATGTTTGTCCGCGATGGATTCCTAAACTACTTAACCGATTTTAAATTAAATTAGCACACCGTGTGCAATTCGACCCAACTTAAAAGATAGGATAGCTTACATTTCAATTTATAGTTAGTCGCAATATTATTTTATTGCAAATTATTTGTCTACCCCTGACATTTATATGGCAAAACAATGTTTGCCCGGTCAGCTAGTTTTCTATAAAGATAAGATTATTTTGTCTTAGAATTAATTATGAAGTCACTTTTATGACAGAAACTTAAACGCGTTTTTAGGGTTCCGTACCCAAAGGGTAAAAACGGGACCCTATTACTGAGACTTCGCTGTCCGTCCGTCCGTCCGTCCGTCCGTCTGTCACCAGGCTGTATCTCAAGAACGGTGATAGCTAGAGAGTTGAAATTTTCACAGATGATGTATTTCTATTGCCGCTATAACAACAAATACTAAAAATAAAATAAAATAAATATTTAAGGGGGGCTCCCATACAACAAACATGATTTTTTACCGTTTCTTGCTCGATACTAATAACGTTGCCTTATGTTGCATAGATAATGGTACGGGACCCTTTGTGCGCGAGTCCGACTCGCACTTGATCAATTATTATTTCTTCGAGAGATAGGAGCAATGTATTTCAATATTATATATATTAGTAAGTTGGTCTAACACTTATTTAGGTATGTATAATATCAATAAATAAATAAATAAATATTCACGGACATTTCCACACAACGTCCTCTGGTCCCAAGCTAAGCTTATATGCTTGTGTTATTTGTAACAGAGTACGGATAGAATACATATACTACTTTTTTTTTTGTAAATGCATACTTATAATACATAGAAACACCCAGACGCAGTGCAACATTTGTATGACAATTAGAAAAATCACACAAATGATTGTCCCGAGCGGGAATTGAACCCGCGACCTCTTGATCGGCAATCCGTTACATAAACCACTCAACCACGAGGCTCGTCAAATATAGTGTAGGTACTGTGCTAATACGCCTGGTCAGCGCGGCACAGTAGACCATAATCCCCCCAAAAGTGGAGGAGGCCCGTGCCCAACAGTGGGACGTAAATGGGCTGGAGAGAGAGAGAATATAGTATGTCACATCGGCCTTATATAACAACAAATTAACATTAACTAGTTTGATAACTACAAAAAAATACATAATGCTCTATAGATTGGAATCAATACCTACTATAAAAAAAAAAATTAAAAAAAAACTACAAAAAAATACGTAAAGCTCTATAGATTGGTATCAATTCTACGTGCATAGCTAAACTTAACTAAAAATTGAAAACAACTATGACGTTTTTTGATTTATTGGCTATTTCATTGTGCACATTTTTATGAATTAAAATCGTTAGTCTATCTATAATATACAAATTTTATAATAATAAAATTCTGTTAACGTTGCCGAATTCTGTTACTGACATTAATTTTCAATTTTTGTTAAATCGGTACCTACTATTATTTAATGAGAGCTTAGATTCATTAAAACGTAACTCATTTTTAGGGTTCCGTACCCAAAGGGTAAAAACGGGACCCTATTACTGAGACTTCGCTGTCCGTCCGTCCGTCCGTCCGTCCGTCTGTCACCAGGCTGTATCTCAAGAACGGTGATAGCTAGACAGTTGAAATTTTCACAGATGATTTATTTCTATTGCCGCTATAACAACAAGTACTAAAAATAAAATAAAATAAATATTTAAGGGGGGCTCCCATACAACAAACATGATTTTTTTACCGTTTCTTGCTCGATACTAATAACGTTGCCTTATGTTGCATAGATAATGGTACGGAACCCTTCGTGCGCGAGTCCGACTCGCACTTGACCAATTTTTAACTTTACCAACAACGCCCATTTTACTTAATTGTCTATAGCAAATGAGAAGCTTTCAGAATCTGTGTAAAATTTTAATTAAATCATGGAGACAAATTCCTTTTGAGTTATATCGTAAAATACAAAATGCCATTGGTCATCTCAGCTAGAGGAAGAGCGGTATGTTCTAATTACAAATAATCAAGCTTTCTGATTGGTGGATGAGAGCCCCTCTTGTGTTTGTTCTGAATTGTAGGCGTGGCTATTCTCGCTCACTCTTTTAATTAGTGTAAGGAGTAAATTGCTCACGAGAGAGAGCACTGACACTATAGTTTTATACAAGCGCCATCTCTTATTGGATGGCGTAACTAGGGGTGTAGGGGTGAAAGGGGGAATAGTTACGTAGTTAATATAAGGAAAACACGTACGAGGAGCTTTGTAAGGGAAATGGTTTGGTTGACATTTTCAGAGTTGATAGTTGCACGGTACTGAATTAAATCGTTTGTTTGTTCGTACGAGAGGATAGAAAATTCAGAATATGAATAATTTTTTTTCATAACGAAAATTCTGCGAAATTATAACTATAAAGTCTAATAAATTCAACAAAAGAGTCCATTACTGTTACAGGCTTAATAGTGTGAAGGTCTGGGTTGAAATCCGGTCACAAAAATGTCCATACATTAAATCCGGCTAGTGAAGTCTATCTGAAATAAAAAAAAAAGAGGAAGGTATAGAAGATAAGATAATTTTAATGAACATTTTCGTGAAGTCTATCTGAAATAAAAAAAAAAGAGGAAGGTATAGAAGATAAGATAATTTTAATGAACATTTTCGTAACCACAATATAATTTAATATGTGGGTGTAGAAACACATTGAAAAAAAAAACGACCAGTGCTTCAGATTAGATAAATTACAGAATTTAAAAAAATAGCTAAATGGCAAACTAAAGAGAGAGAGAGAGAGAGAGACAGATTGATAGACTTGTTAAACTTGAACAGGTTGGACATTGGCATGTTGCATGGGGTATTGGCTGACCCCTCATCAGAGGCGGCAATATCGGTCTATATGTTTTTGCAATAGGCGGGCATGTTGTAGTTTTGTTTAGAATAGGCACGATGGGATTGTCATCGTCACTCATGTGAACAAATTAAATGTTAAAAGAAAAAAAAAATATGGCAAACTAAAAAAATCAACAATAAACCTACAAGCTAATTCTTATTTCAGCTATAAAACGAAAATTGTTTCTTCCCAGTAGGTACCTACTTGCATAATTAATATTTAAACGTATAGTCCATTCTAGCTCGACTTCCCAGTAAGGCGAGTCCAGACAGCGTGTTTCGCCAGCTCTGTGTCGACGTAGTTCTGTCGTTGCGTCATTTAAGATACTAAAAATCATAGTGTATGTACCCACGACGCTCTACGTGGACGCAACTACACGCAACGCACTCTCAACGGAGCTGCAAACCTCAAGAAAAAGCAGAAAGGGATGTCGCTCCAAACGTAATAACGCTGCAACAATGGCGCAGTGCTCGTGTGGCCAGCTATGTGTTATAAAACTACGTTGCTACGACGCAACGCGCCATGTGGACCGGACCTAACGGTGTATCGTAGACTGGGGCTTTATACGAATCTCACGAAAATGCACATTAATATTAAATGGCTTGGAAATGCTTGTCGGAGAGACAGGGGGAAGGAGGTTGCAATAAAAAAACAAACAGGCGTCGATGATACGCAAAGGTTCTTATTGTTTTAAATTTGATGCTCATTTTTAGATACCCGTATTTACTAGCTGTGCTGTACAGTTTCACTTGTGTAGTTACTTGAGGAAAAAAAAACATAGGGATAAAACCTATGTTTTATTACAACGAAACATCTATGTAAATGTTTGAATACATTTCATGACTATCGAACGGTTTGGTAACTAGCACCACGATACGATAATTTAATTATAAATATCGATTATATTCATTTATTTACACACTGAATACGATATATAAAGTGATAGGCTTAAACTGCTTTAACTGAAAGTAGGTAGGTGCATTCATTACCTACATAATAGTAATTTCAGGACAACAAATGATTGTTGAATATGTAAGCTCCAAAAAAATAATGTAAGAAAAAAAAAAAAAAAAACAATCCAACTTATAACAATAAATCAAAGTACCTATTTCCCACCACACCCCTCCCTATGCAGAGTTGCAGAGACGGTAACCGGCCTTACATTGGATTTATTACTCGTAGTTAAATGTAGTTTGTAAGGCCAACAGTTCGAAACAGCCATTTCCAATAGATAAAGCTTCGAGACAGATTCCAAATACATTAGCCTCTAGCACCCATAACTGTGAAGGGGTAAAACTATTAAAAATTCCACAGAATCGTCGTATCGTGGTGTATTTCAGGTCGGATGTCGACTCCATGACACGTTTATTACAAAATCTATCGCACCCTTTGACAAGATTGCAAGTGAGAGTTACTCAAGCATATTATATGTACTATAACAACGGATTGCGTATTCCATATTATATTAATTTTTATGATGATTATGTGAATGTTGTCGGTGTGGTGATAGATTTAAAAAATAAAAATCACACCAACCTATTCTTCCCAAATTGCCGTTTGCCTTATCCCTGTTTTCTTTTCGAAAATTCGAAATCAAACTCTTTGACAAATAGCCTGCTCAGTGTGGCATAAATAAACAAAACTCTTAAAAAGAAGACAACTGGTGATTCAGAGTTTTTTTAGTAGTAGAATGGTATATTGTATACCTATCATTTGAGGAATTAATGACATGGGTTTGACATCTTCAAATAGCGCACCCCTTAAAGTAAGATTAGAAATAATAATTTAGTCTTAGTTTGGTCGTAGTTGAGAATAAACACATTATAAACCATCAAGTGGAGTTATGTTACAACACGGACCTTCACCTCAGTACCTCTCTGAACCTCCAGAAATTTTTGTGCTTAAGTAGAGATATAGAAAGAATAGTGCGCCTATTTTTAACGATTACTAATTCGATAATTAAAAAATTTGTAGCAGACTAACCTTTATTTATATCTCTCTCTCTCTTCAGCCCATTTACGTCCCGCGGTTGGGCACGAGCCTCCTCCACTTTGGAGGGATTATGGTACTACTGTGCCGCGCTGACCAGACGTGTTGGCACAGGGTTTATTTTCGAGTTTTTCGTCTCTCACAGATGATGTTATCTGTGTGCAATATCCCTTAGCTGACTTTTACAGCACCCTTGGGAGGAGATGGAGTGGTGACACTTGTATTCTTAATACGTCTCCACACGGACGTTTAACGTTCACTTGTTTGATAAAAAAAAATTTGTAGCAGACCAACCTTTATTTAGTTATATCTACTTAATATTAATTATTTCTATGGTATTTTTGTAACCAGGTAAATAAATAAATAAAATAAATGATAAATATTCATTGATATTTCACACAACATCCTCTGATCCCAAGCTAAGCTTATTAAGTTTGTATTATGGGTACCAGAATATGGATTTAATACATAAAATATTACGAGAATAAGCTTTCCAGGCCGATATAAAAATAAATATAATGTAAACAGTTTCTTACACTTTAGTTTTAATGTGTACATTTTGGGTGTAATTTTATTCACGTGGAAATTGAAAATTATATCTCTAGAGAATACTTGTTATGCCTGTTATTTATCATTTCATATTAACTCTATCTACGTAACAAATTTCAGAGCATTTATTTAGCTTGTTCGCTGCGATTTCCTTAAAAGGATGGTGTTATCATTAGGGTTCCTCCTCTCCAGCCCATTTACGTCCCACTATTGGGCACGGGCCTCCTCCACTTTGGAGGGATTATAGTCTACTGTGCCGCGCTGACCGGGCGTATTGTCACAGAGTTTATTTTCGAGTTTTCCGTCTCTCACAGAGGATGTTATCTGTGTGCAATATCCCTTAGCTGACTTTTACACTTTACAGCACCCTTGAGAAGAAAAGAGGTGGCGATCTCTGTATTTTTAGTATCTCACCACACGTACTAATAGTGTTATCTACTTATCTATTATCTACATATACTAATTTATAATTGTGAAAAATGAATAAATTAACAAAAATTTTGAGGAGCTTATGTGTTAATGTGTGTAAGCAAACCATAGTGCCATTTAAAAAACTGTACAACGCCATCTATCGAGTCATATAGTAAACTTCTGCTTGTTAAGGTTTGATTTCTAAATTTCACGCAGACGAAGTCGTGGGTAACAGCTAGTAATATTATAAATCCAAAGAGTTTGTTTGTTTGAACACGCTAATCTCAGACACTACTGTTTTGAATTGAATGGTACTTATTACGTAGTGTGAGTATAATGTAATATAATATAGTTTATGATAAAAGTCTATCAATAGTAAAATTAAAATCGAATGTTGGTAATTACTGTAATAACTGATTGTAGAGGACACTTTACAGCTCAGTCTCAACCGCGACCAATTCACTGCACAGTCTCCGAAACGCCGGGCTAAAATTTAAATCAAATACACGCGTCTACATCCGTAAAAAATTGTTTTATTTAATGCTAAATTAATTGTTACGGTAGTCCGTGTGGTGACGGATTAAGAATACAATCGTCACCACCCCATCTCCTCCCAAGGGTGCTGTACTTAAAAGTCAGCTAAGGGATATTGTAAAAGAGAACATCTTATGTGAGAGACGGAAAACTCGAAAATAAACCCTGTGTCAACACGCCTGGTCAGCGCGGCACAGTAGACCATAATCCCTCCCAAAGTGGAGGAGGCCCGTGCCCCAACAGTGGGACGTAAATGGGCTGGAGAAGAAGAGAAGAATTGTTACGGTAAATTACCGTTAGTCTTATAAAAGTTATTCCTACTTAGATTAGTACAAAAAGTGTTATGCTTCTACATACAGACCCAAAATACTTATCTAATAAAAGGGTGGGGTTAGGAACATTAGTCCAGGATGTCGCATCGTAATTCCTATTTAACAAATGGTCCACAATTTATACGACACCTCTGTGATTATTCGCCATAGCACAATAAATTACCTCAGTTCGTTGCTAAGAGGATTTTATTTTTGGATTTATAACACTAATTCTATATCTCCAGAATGTTACAAATGGTTATTGCTGAATTAATTATGCATTTTATACGTAACTGTACACTGTTGAAGGGGGACTTTAACCGCCTTATTACAAAACGTGGACTAAGTTTAAGCCACAGTTTAAGCCTGGTTTTTAAATACTTCAATTGCGCATTTCAAGCAGATTTTTCTCAAATCCTAGATCTAACAACGACCTTAGTCTTAAACCGACGCCAAACTAGTGTCAGAGCGGGTCTAACTATCCAATTCCTCGTAAATAAATTTTGTTAAACCTGGGTTTAACGTTGAGCCGCGTTTTGTTATAAGGGGGTAAGTGTTTTAAAGTTAAACCCCAAAAATTTTAAAATTAGTAATATTTAGTACATCCGTATTCTGCTACTATGGGTATGTATGTAACATGTAACCCATTTTTGTATGTATGTCCTTATGTGAGCTTATATATTCAAAACAAGGTAACGGATTTTGATGCAGTTTTATTTAAAAGGCAGAGTGGCTTAAGAAGATGGCTTATTTGTATATTTAGTTTCTACAGACCACTCGTACGAAGTTGCGGCCAACAGCTAGTTGGATTATAATAGGATATATTATATAACACATACATAAGTGAAGGTAGAGGCTATACTTATGTATAGCCTCTGTAAACAGTAATAAGCTACATTTAAATGCTTTTAAAATACTTTATATGTAGAACTAAGTGGACCAGTCATCTCCGTGTAGTGACGGATTAAGAATACAAGTGTCATCACCCCATCTTTAGATCGTAGCAGATAGTTATCTATCTGCTACGATCTAAAGATAGCTACTTCTTTTAACTTCTTGAGGATGCAGGAGGACATCTGTGTGCAATATGCACACACAGCTGCCTTAGCTGACTTTTACAGCACCCTTGGGAGGAGATGGGGTGGTGACACTTGTATTCTTAATCCGTCACTATACGGAGATGACTAGTCCACTACTTATTTCTACATATAAAGTATTTTAAAAGCATTTAATTGTAGCTTATTATTATTAGTCAGAATAATATTATGTATGTTGTACAAGGCGTGTCTGATACGGTACACTGCATTTTTAATTTATAACATAAAGTGTTAATTGCAGTAATGAATAGCTAATGTTAAGTGAGTATCGCTTATCTGTATTTATATCTATTTGTTCATGTTAAACGGCGCTTATGTTCATTTGAGGAAGTTTGCTCCAATGAGTACCGAATTCCGATACATTGATCATTGAGTATGGTTCCAGGAAGTGAGTTACAACTGGGAAATTAATACTTATTAGCATTTCTGTTTGTTTATGGTTGTGGTTAAAAGGTAGCTCCGTTAAGAAGGACAAAATATAGTTTTAATTAAATTGCTACTGGTTTCACTAATGGAAAGCTTTGTAAGCTAAATATAAAATTATTGTGTCACAGTGTTAGTCACCATACTCCTCCGAAACGGCTTAACCGATTTTTATAAAATTTTATAAGCATATTCAGTGGGTCTGAGAATCGGCTACTATCTATTTTTCATACCCCTAAGTGATAAGGATTATTCACCCATAACATTTATATGGCAAAACAACGTTTGCTGGGTCAGCTAGTATTTTATAGAAAAGAAAATGAATAAAAAATAACAATTCGAATTTGATAACAAATATAAAAACAGTACCTAGTTTTAAAACTGTATTTATAATTCTTGATAAATGTTAATAAACTAAATTTTCAAAACTAGATTTTTAAACTAAATTACAAAAGAAGTGAAATAAAAATGCTAAACTTTGAACAACAGATGTGGTCGTTAGATTCAATAGTTGTCGTTACTTTATTGATTAGTTCCTGGTTTTCTGTTCTAGCAACCTTTTCAAATCTTTTATCTTCATTTGTCTGTTTGGTTAAGTTAAACGAAATTATTATTTAACTAAAGATTTACAAACTTAGTTTTAAGTTTACGGTAATTTTTAGGCATAATTTCTGATATCTAAGACACATAATAATATTTGAATTTGTGTTACTGTTCCATTTTTACACGCTTTATATTAGCTTCACTTGTATGTTTGTTTGTATGTTTGTTTGTATGTTTGTTTGTATGTTTGTTTGTATGTTTGTATGTTTGTAACCGACTCCTTTGGACGCTATTTTGACCCACTTTAAACGGTCAGATTCTATTCAAATTTTGCACACCTGTCAAAGACCGATGACAATACAATAATTCGATTAAATAAAGCGTGTTTTTTAGTTTTTTAAACTATTTTTAATTATTAAATTTTATGTATTCAACCAGAAACAATTCTATATTTGAAATACGAACCAGAAAGGCCAACATTATATAAAAAAAAACAAATCATTATGCAAATGTATCATGTTTTTAACTAGAACGATGAAAGTTATCTATTTAGATGTTTATCTATCTGAGTTATATTCTACTAAACGGCTATTACACGCCAATTAACCAGCCTATGTTTTATGTTAATCAGATGCACCCCATGTTAATATAAATTAACATTTTGAGCTTCTTGTTGAACTATAAATAGTACATAATGAATAATTATCACTTAGAATTAATTTAATCTATATTTTAAACAGATCTTAATCTTTATTTAACTTATCACTTATCAGATTAATAAACTTAACTTAAACAACAACGAAATAAAATTAAAACAACTTTAGTGTATTTTGATTAAGTGGCTATTTCGTTGTGCACATTTAATTTTATATTAAGTAAAATTGTTATAGTCTTATTCATAATGACTTATCGGAGGTTTAAAAGTTCGCTAAAATAGGTTCGCGAAAATTGTCATAAATTGTGTGTCATAATAGTTTTTTTACGCTAACACGTTTATTATCTCTGCGATAAAATCTCCGATAAAATCTTAGTCTATAACACACACAGTTTTTATAGTAAGAATGTTTAGTTAAAATTGCCAAATTGTGTTATTGACACCATCAGTTTTAATTTTTTAGTTCAGTTTAGTTGTGCATGTGGAATTGGTACCAATATCTATTAAATGGAACTGAGTACCTAAAAAATACAGAACTATCATAATCTAAAATACATTATAGGACTAATTCATCGGTTCACTAAAACAACGAATTAACTGTTATTATGGGTGGAACTACAACAACCCTCCGTGTGGTGACGGATTAAGAATACAAGTGTCACCACCCCATCTCCTCCCAAAGGTGCTGTAAAAGACAGCTAAGGGATATTGCACACAGATGGCATCTTCTGTGAGAGACGGAAAACTAGAAAATAAACCCTGTGCCAACACGCCTGGTCAGCGCGGCACAATAGACCATAATCCCTCCCAAAGTGAAAGATGCTCGTGCCCAACAGTGGGACGTAAATGGGCTGGAGAAGAAGAAGAAGATCGGTGGAACTGCAGATGTTACGTAATCTTTACTTATTATAAAATAAAGACGTTATTTTTGTATGTATGTCCATATGTGAATATTTATCTTCAAAACTACGCAACAGATGCAGTTTATTTTAATACATAGAGTGGTTCAAGAGGATGGTATTTTTACAATTTGTAAAAAAGATTTGAATTGAAAATTTTTATTTTATTAATATTTTAAATATTTTTTTTATTTCATTTGTTTTTTTTTTTTTTTTATTGAAATTTGATAAAGTTTTTTTTTGTATTTGGATTCTAAACGTTACGCGTACGAAGTTGTGGGCAACAACTAGTCTCTTATAAAATTTCATAAATGCAGACCTTTTGTTAGCTACAGAAATAAAACGTCACATACTTTATTAAATCAATTTGTCATCTACGCCGTACCTCTAATATTGATGAAACTGCACAGTTTATTACAAACGAAGGATTAATAGTTGACAGGAAGTCTTCGCTCGCATAAATATCTCATTAACTAAAGATTTATTACTTTAAGCAGTCACGGAATTGTAAAAAAAAAATAGAAAAAAAGTTTGAAAGAAAACAGTTTTGATAATTAGTTGTCAACATGCGATTGTTTATTTCGTTGCTTGATGTTGGTTAATTTGTTTTTTTAGGGTTTCGTACTAAAAGCTAAAATGGGACCCTATTACTGAGACTTCGCTGTCCCTCTTTCATCCGTGTCAGCACAGATAATATAAAGACAGATACGCGTATTGGAACATTAATATGGTATCACTCTAACTCTGGTTATTCAACTGGCTATTTTCTTTCCTACGATTTTCAACACATGGCATCAATTAAAACACATATTTATTGCCATCCAGTGACACTAGCTAACAGTAGCAGTAGACTACTTGCCATGTCCGCTTTGGTAGATAGCACTACGTTGTTGAGGTACCTACTCACGGCCGCTGGCCGGTGCGTATTCAATTAAAGTTTCGTACGCTATTGGTGTCAGTATCTCAGGAACGGCAATAGCTATAGAGCTGAAATTTTTACGGATAATTAATAAAACTGTTATAATTACTAAAACTACAATACAATAAATATCTAATGGGGCTCCTTTACAACAAACGTTTTCAGTGTAACTTGATGATATCGTTAAATGATACGAATGTTATTTATTTTCAATCTTTTGCACAAATATGTACCTACATAGGCATGCTTAATGCGTCTGCATAGCAATGTCTTCAGCTAACCTGGGGTGGTACAAAAACTTCAAAAATGATTTGAAAATTTGTGAGAGAAATAACATAAATTATGGTTTTAACGAAATAGCATAAATTAATAGATGACGGTATGACGAATGTATGAACTTAAAGGTATGAAACCCTTCGTGTGCGAATACAAGTCATACTTGGCCGTTTTTTTTATTTACTGCAATATATCATTTTATTAATGACACCTAAATGAAGAGTGATCACGAAGGCTGTATACTAATTTCTGACTAACAAACTTGGTATAATAAATTAAAAACAAAACGTGTCTTTATTGCTTAAGCAAGCGCATTTATGAAATAAGTGTTTGAGTTTCTTTTTATGTAGTACTATAATAATTGGGCTGTGCTTTAAAATTTATATTAGGTACGGATTTAAGCTATTGAGTAAAATTTTCTTATTTAAAATTAAACACACAAGTAAATAATATAGTTAATAAGTGCCTACTATACGCATTCAGCATAAAAATTTGTTACGGCTCGACTGATTTAAAAATATTGGTGATTGAAAAAGTGGTTTCACGCTGTAGGTACTAGCTGTTCTTATATTTGGATTGCACTACACATAACATCAGGGGGGCCAAGCCTGCTATTACAATGTTGTTATAATGATCAGTCACTGATTACATAATGGCGAATTTTATCAAGTTTGGTGTCATAATGACGCCATTATGGCGCCAAAATGGCGTCATTATAATTAAAATATTATAGTAGACTACCAAACTCGAGCCTCCTGGTCTAGTGGTTCATATAACGGACTGTCGTTCACGAGGTCTCGGGTTCGATTCCCGGTCAGGTCAAATATTTGTGTGATGTTTTCAATTGTCAAACAAATTATAAGTATGTATTTACAAAAGAAAAGTATACTACTTTTCTTTCTGTATTCTATGTATTCTATCCGTATTCTGGTACCCATAACACAAGCATATAAAGCTATAAAGTTGTGTGAAATGTCCATGAATATTTATTTATTTTTATTTATTTAAACTTGACAAAATTCACCAATATGCAATCAGTGACTGATCATGATGACAACATTGTAACATCATTGTGATAGCAGACTCGGGCCCCTGGTGGAGTCTTGTCATTTGCCTAACCCTAGCCATAAAAACAAAACTCTTTGTTGTCGTACTTGACTAGTTTCCCTCTTATGAAACGCGGCAATGTAGTCTTAGACAGTAAAGTGCAACGTTAGAATTGACACATTAATGTTGAAGAACTTCTCGATAGTAGGGCTGATAATAAGTCACCATATTTTTATACCCTTAGATTATTAGAAGACATGAAACCTTGGAAGTCCATAATACGCCGGCGCCAGTGAAACTTATGAGCACAGTTATGTTAAATATTTAAAAACAAATCGAAATTAGAAATGATAAAATAATGCTATTTTTGGCATTTTATTTCAAATGTTTAAATAACAGCTGTTTGAATAGGTGACACATAAAAACACTATTAAAAATCATCCCTTGATTGTGGCGATAAGCAAACACTGAGCACAGGAAAGATGACATTCGGTAAGCATAAAAGTCGAAAGAAATCGATGTGTGTACTAATAATTTATCGACGGCTTGACCTAACTTCATTTACATTAAACAAATTGTTAATTTTTTGATAGCTATCATCCGGAACAGATGGTTTGAAACACGTAGATATAACTTTTTAAAATCCAACCGTAATTTAAACAAATAAGGTGAATTTTTGGTTGTGTTTAGGTGAAATTCTTTAGTGAGTTTTTTATATATGCGTGGTAATAATTGTGGAAGGTAGGCATGGCATGTGCCATGGTTATGAGACAGGTTGACCACATGTGGTGCAATCTGCTAAGTATTTTATCGAACATTTTAAAATACATCGTTTAACTTAATGAAATTTGTTTTGTGACCATACGTAATACTGAACTGCCAATATAACTTAGGATCCCATGTTTTATATTAAGCATTAAATAAATATAGTATACTTTTGATATCTAAAAGTATATTAAATATATTGGTATACCTACTTATTATATCTAGTTACCGTAAAGTGTGGGGCTTAGAATATTATTATGTTGTACATGAGTAGAGATTAATAAGGTAAATAAGAGCCCGTTTATATCTACTATATAAAAATAGGGTTTTCCTTCCTGACGCTATAACTCCAGAACGCACGAACCGATTTCCACGGTTTTGCTTTCGTTGGAAAGGTCTCGGGCTCCGTGAGGTTTATAGTTCATTTTTTTTATTTTTTTTTTATTTTTTTTTTGGTATGGCAAAACAACGTTTGCCGTGCCAGCTAGTATTACATAAGTATAGGTACATAACTTTATTCTTGTTTTTCTTTCACCTGATATCTAATAAAAAATGACATAAAATGGAAAAAAAGATATACAGACCCAGTTTGGTATATAGTAGTTAACTCTTTTGACCAAAATTAAAATTGTTTTCTTTTTATGTACTCCAAAATATACTTTCACCACTTATATGTTTAAGTTTTTGGCAGTATATTGTTTTGGTTAAGTAGCAGAAATAAGAGTGCCAGAATATTTTTCAACACTGATAAGGAAAAAAACATTTGTAACGGATTTAGACATACGCATCTAAATCCGTAAAAAGTGGTTTTTGATTTAAATCTAGACCGAGGTTTAGGAGACTTTTTATCCATCATTGACATGGGTGGGACTGAATGAGTCCTGGTTTTATTTGAATTATGAGTCAAGCTAGTGCGAAAATGATGTAGTCTCCGGATAAACAGATTAAGTAGACCTTTGAGAATATTGATCTGATTAAAAATATGATACTTTTTTCAGCTACTTGTTATATTACTGAAGTATATATAAAACGACAAACACATACGCTTGTTAGAACTGCAAAATTGTTGTTATTTATGAATTTATTAAACATTAAAACGTGCACGTGTACCATAAACAACAGGAATGTGTAAAACGTCCCATATGTCCTAGTCTAAAATGCGACATATATTCGCACGAACCATTACCGAGCGCCACTGAAAGTGCCATTAACATAAAAGAACGAAAAGAGAAACTACTTTCAAACTCAATATCTGAATCTTTTGTGTAGCAAATCTACTCTCGAAGCCCTCAGTTGGCGGCCATCCGTTAACACATTGATTATACATCAAGGAAAATAAAAAGGAAATAGCACCACGAAAAAAAGCCGCCTATAACGTAACCATTTCAATCAGACAAAACGTTTTGCGTTTTTATGGTGGCACGCCATCGGCGACTATCTCATTCCGAAACAGATTATTTCTCATTTGATTTATGGCGGTTGAATCTTCCAACGATATAATGTTTTGGTCATCCATTCGATTCCTATTTGAATGCTGAACGCCGAATGGGGTGGTATGAGACGGGGTGGCACTCGTACTATATTAATCTCAAATCTATTTGTTGTAATCTTCATTCGATAGTGATGCTCCATACTAAAACATTAAGGTTGAGTTTTGTCTCATTTCTTTATATGAGTTAGGACGGTTCAAAGATCGTCAACCGATAGAGGTGAGAGATGAAACAGTAGCATCGAATTCATTTCGCCGATGTATAGTTTCGTCTCTTTTCCACGCCCTGCGGGAGACTGAGCCCTAGTATGTATCAGATTTGGGTTTTATCGTTTTATTGCTTATTCTTTTTAGATTTTCAGCGGCGAAGGCATATCATTTTGTTTTTAATGCGAGATATAAATAACCGCGCACAACCAGTCAGTGACTTTAAGTAATGGCACGTTTAGGGAAATATGCGGAAGTGAACACTATTTCTAGTAATGTAATAAAGGAGAATTGATACCCATTTTATTGTAATTGGATATATCAAAATTTATTACTACCAATAATGTAAATACTCGCAACTTAGGTACCTATAGCAATTCAATCTTACTTATATTATTTAGCTCTTATTAATTCTGGGCTGATAATCAGAACTTTATTAATTATTTTAATAAAATTTCTTGCAAGAATAGGTTTCCTCTGAAAAATTGCAACAGAGTCACGAAATAATGTCATCTTAAAACTTCAGGTATAAACCGACATTCATTTACTTTAATTTATTTAAGTTTTAAAAACGCTATAAACCGCCGAAAAGCTTAAAAACTAAAAAAAAAACAATAAAAGGAATAGGACCTTGTTTTGTGCTATAAGAATCTCTCTTTGGTTCCGGATATGTAATTGCTGAAGATGAAACCCTAGCATTCAGAACAACAAATAAACTTAATCAAAAGCATTTTATCTACAATATTTGGCTAGTTTTTCTTGTATTATTACCTAAAATAATGACTCTATTGTGGAGTTATCATTCAGTGAATTACTGCTAATGAAAACTCTCTAATCTTTAGTATGGATTATTTTTCATAACTTCTGAAAGATTTCATTGATTTAGTCACTAGCCCATTATAGATTTGATTCCAAATGATACTCGTAGTTTTGTTCTGGCAGTCTCTATTTATGTTCCACGAACTGTTGTCTGCGACTTCGTACGGTATGGGGTTTAGATAATTTTCCCCGTTTTCGCAACATTTTTTGCCGATGATTCGCTCCAATTGGTCACAGCGTGATGTTATGTAGCCTATAGCCTTCCCCGATAAATGAACCATCCAACACTGAAATTTTTTTTTAAATGTCCAGTGATTTTTGAGATAAGCGCGTTCAAACAAACAACCTCTTCAGCTTTATAATATTGGTATGGATTATTGGCCACGAGCCATCTGCACATTAGCAGGATATTTTGGTCTTCTAACAATATTACGCGGACCAGGCGTGTTGTTCAAGAGTCTCCCTTTAGGGAAGACTTATGTTTTGAGAGAAAGAAATAATATCATGAATAGAATTAATGAAGATTAAGAAACTTCGAGGAAGCCTTTAGTAGACTAAAGGCTTATTCTTCCAATAGACTGAAGGTTTATTCATTCCATTTAATTATATTAGACGGGCTTCGTGGTGGATTGGTTCATGTAACGGACTACCGTTCACGAGGTCGCGGGTTCGATTCTCGCTTGGGACAATCATTTGTGAGATATTCATAGATGTCATACAAACATTAGTACTACGTCTGGATGTTTTCTATGTATTATAAGTATGTATTTACAAAAGTAAAGTAGTTTATGGAGTAAATCCATATTCTGGTACCCATAACTCAAGCGTATAAGCTTAGCTTGAGACCAGAGGACGTTGTGTGAAATGTCCATGAATATTTATTTATTTATTTAATAAATATTCTTTCATCTACGCTTCTCTCGTATTATTTGCTGGATCACTACTATACATATAAAGCCTTCACACTATCATTCACTTCCTTTTCTTTCATATCATCATCATAGTCTAACTTTTGTTTGGCCCTCCTTTCATTTTCTAGTACGAAACTTTAATATTCTTCACCACTTTATTACTCAATTCTTGATTTATTAAAATACCATTTTATTTCTACATTCTTATAAAGTGAATTTTAACTGAGAGCTTATTTGCTTGAGTAAGTATTTTGCAGGGAAATATTTTGTCGTCGGTTTGCCGCATCTGGCGTGCGTCCAGTCGTCTGATGACAGCTTATGAATATTTCTGGCAAAATTCTTTGCTTTTCGTATTCAAAGCTTTTGTTGTTGTGAAACTTTTTATTAGAAATTAAAGTTTTTCATTTAAAATTTTATTTACTTTGTTTGTTAAATAAATAGCGTTACAATGGTGGACCATAGTTATATACGCTAACACATAATATTAAAGGGATGTTTGTTGCTCTCACACGAATAATCTGCTGAATGGATTTTACTGAAACTTTACAGCTGTAGGTATAGCTTATAGACAGTGGCGGATTTACTCCAAGGCCCCGTAGGCTCAGGCCTAGGGCGGCCAAATTTAGGGGGGGGTGATTTACTAAAAAGCTTCTTATTTACAACAAAAGAAAATATTCTTGCGATTTACAACTGAATTTCTCTCCTAAATTTCTAAATCTATTTAGATAAAAGTTGGGAATGAAGTAATTTCATTATGTAGGCTATATGGTCGATGCTGAGAAAGGGGCGGCTAATGGCTTGGGGCCTAGGGTGGCTAATGGCTTGTGGCCTAGGGCGGCCGAGACTGCAAATCCGCCACTGCTTATAGATCAGGATAATACATCCCTAGGATCGATGAAACCTCTGGCATCAGCTAGATAAACATCCTGTCCTCTCCGACCCATTTACGTCCCGGGCACGGGCCTCCTCCACTTTGGAGGGATTATGGTCTACTGTGCCGCGCTAACCAGGCGTGTTGGAACTGGGTTTATTTTCGAGTTTTTAGTCTCTCACAGAGCATGTTATCTGTGTACAATATCCCTTAGCTGACTTTTACAGCACCCTTGGGAGGAGATGGGTTGGTGACACTTGTATTGTTAAGCCGTCACCACACGGAAGTTGCGTTGAGTTATACATAAGGCAAGGAAACTATTTAATATGTACCCATAAAGGTATGTGTGATAAATCTGATATTATAATAAATAATGTTGATTTACATACTATAATCACTCCATTACATTATCAGATAAATTAATGAATTTTAAAAGTAAGAAGCTTTTAAAGGCTATGAAGCTATTTTTTCTAATTTCATAGATAATTTTTGTAATAGGAAAACCTTTGAATGTAGTCCTTCACGTTGCAATTAAAGTTACGTAGATAATTTCGTCACGGTGCAGTGGCAAGTTAAAGAATATTATAGAAAACTAAGTAATCATTTGCTATTTTACAATTCTTTGTGATACAGTTTATTCTTTTTCCTTCTTTTATCTACTCCCGCCAACCATTCATTCAAACACGTCAAAAATCTTATTTATATGAGGCCTCCAAGTGGTAATAAAAAGAGCATAAATAATGTGATATAAAGCGACTACTAGGCCTTATCCTAAATCTTTATACCGTTCAAAGAATACGATAAAATACCTCCATTTATTTGCGCGTAACCTTTTCACCTACTACATTGTTTAGCAATAGGCAATAGTTTTAACTACTCAATAATAGATGCCGCTAGGTGACAGTGAGGCCAATATCGTGCAGTACAACTCCTCGCCGCATGGGGCGCCACGATAACCCATTGTTTCAAATCCAACATCGAATTGAGTTCGATAACGCATAAATCCAACGGGTTTTCGAATCTTTTGTTTTATCTCAGTAACGTATGGACACTACGAGAAGTGAGTTCGTATGATGTCTTGTTGTTTGTTTTGCCTTTATTAATGAAATATGTCGCTTGGTGCCCACAGCCGTAGCTTTATTTTATTATTTTAGTTACCATTTGTTATCACGACTTTATCTGCGGTATAGAACAGGGATGCATCGAAAAGTAAATTATGAAGGCATTGTTCAGATCAGATGTCTTTAGTGAGGAACAATAGGAACCTATAATTTTTACTTTCGGTAATAAATTTTATATTAACAAACAGTGAATCGTTTTAAGTATCTCCGTCGAACTGTCGTTGAATTTTCATTTCATTTTTAATTTTAACTGGTGTCGTTAATCCAGCGATATTAGGATGAACGCAAACATCGCGATCGTCGATTGCTTTTCATATTACGAGGGATAAGAACTAATGAATAAACCTTTGCTAATATTCTTGGCACTATTTTACATGACACTTATATTGCTACTTCCCTACCAATATTTTATTATCCTACATAAGAGAATAAATCTGTACTTACTGGAAAACACATGGCTATGTAAAACCCAAAAGGAAAGAAAGTTTGTTGTAATTCTCCTCTATAGAGACAAAAACACATATGTATAGGATATTATACCTAAGTACTTAATTAACTTGTCTACTTCTCTTTCTCTACTAGAGTCTAGCTAGTCTTGCTGTCCCTCTCCCCCTTCTTCAGCCCATTAACGTCCCAGTGTTGGGCATTCCAGTGCTGTATTACAGCAAATCTCCGCATGGTCACGGCCTTCCTTCGGAACTCAGAACACCTGCATTCAATTTTTATTGCGTTTTAGAGACTCCTAAGCATTTGATGTCGTTGGTTTATTTGCGCAATTTTGCATAGGTACATAATATAATTGAGTTTTGTTTTACCTCTTGATATGGAACCCGAAACAACAACCGTTTACAATGACTTTACAAACAACAACCGTTCCGGGTTAAAAGTATTAATTTAATTATATTGTTTGTAAAGAGACAATTACTAAAAAGCAATTAAGTTTTCTCTTATCAAAGTAATTTTTATTTATAAAAACAATACCAAGTAGGTACATATTTAATACTTAGAATAAATTCATTAAAATCCTAATAAATATTCAAAATGAGGGCATTCGTCACGCGGACCCTGTCAACCCTTCAGTGCCGGCGTGAGTCCAATTCGCCCGCTGTGCTAAATCCAAATGAACGTAATAATTGACGCTGCCCACTCGCCAACGAGATTCGGCCGTGTACACCATGAATGTTAATATAAATGGATTTGAAATATAATTTTAATTATTTATTATATCTTTTCTTTATTATATTCTATCCAGAATTTTTTAAATAACTTACTTAAAATTAAAAATACACTGCTATGGGCGGCCTTATCGCTAAATGCTATTTCTTCAAAGCAAACTGGATATCTAGACATTAAAGGTAGAGAACGACTTTATCAGGTTTACTTTTAACAGATTTCAAATACAAATTTCTTAATTATTTTGATTGTAACTCATTTCTTATGTTACAGCAATGAAGAAAGAAAAGAAGGCCTCAACTACCTAGAAATTTATATTTTAAGTGAAATATTTTGTAACTAAAACACCTAGAGCAACGGAAATGATCTGACAAAGAAAACACGTTGACATATATCGCTATAAAACACCAAATCCCTTCGTATTAATCAGAGAATAGCCGTGTTAATCCGTCCAACCCTAACTTGAGAACTTAATACCCAACAATGATTAAGACTCGTAAAACACTAAAACACGTCCACCAAAAGCTGTTGCGACCCGCCCTTTGTACTAACAAGCAAGGGTGACATAATCGGAGAAACAAATCTGGCTACTGGTGCTGCATTTAAATGATGATGATTAATTTGTTCTTCGCAAATGACAAGAAGGGTTAAAAGGCAAGGGTTGAACGTAATTTTGCCACTTGTACCAAAGTATCCCTGGTATGTAGAAGTAGGGATAGAATTTGCACAGTTTAATTTCGAGAGACTGTCTGATTGCCTTTGTCGATCCTTCGAGTTTGATGGAGAGATATTTCCGGTTCCCGCTGTATTAATTACGATTGTGATACTCGTAGAATTTGAAATGACGACCGTTCTGTAACGGAAAGTTATGTTCTTTGATCTCCCATGGGGTTAATTTGATTCTGATTTGATGATTCTACTTAAACTTACAACCAAAAACATGTAGTCAGTAATTTATTGTTATTAAAATCAAATTTGCCAACGAGTGGTCCCAATAAGTCAGCAATATTTCCCTTGTGATTTTCTTATGCCTATATTATTTTACAAAAATAAATTTAAAAAGCTAATTTTAGTAACAGACAATTAACAGGCAGTAAAGGCATTTTACTAAAATTGATTGATGATTTAATCTGGACTAGCTCTGTAGATAGAAGGAACAAGATCAAGGAGATAGCCATCAAATCCTGACCTGGTGCCAATGGGACTACACGGGAGCCACTAGCTTTCAAATAAAAAAGAATCATTAAAACATAAAAGAACACATACGGACAATAACAACATTTACGGATTACAGAAAAACAAATACAATATTTCATTTACACGGTAATTAAATTACGTAAAAACCTAATATTTGCCTTCAATATGTAATAAATTACACCAAAACAAATAAATTGAAGATTGAATATACCACACTCATCACAATCTAAAAGCGTAGGCAATCCTTTAGCATCGATCGTTCCTAGTCAGCGGTTCGCGAGACATTTGCAATATTCTTAAAAACATTCGGGTCCCGTCGGCTATCGAGTCACACCCGACATCATATTATAGGAAAAGAATTTGCAATTTGAATAATAAGTTTCACTGTATAAGCATCCAATGTACCACAGTCGACATTTACGTGTTAAGGTGAACGCTCAAAACCATAAAGGTATTGTATTTTTTACTTTTTGTAAAAAATAAAAACCTAATATTGCTAAAATCAATTATCTTAATCAATTTTATAGAAAACACGGATCATAGTGACATTGCCTGTTCAGCGCGGGATCGCAGGTAGACCATAATCCCTCTCAAAGTCGAGGAGCCCAATAGTGGAGCGTTACTGGGTTGGAGTAAGAGACACAGAGAGAGAGACATTGGTTCAATAATCTAGGAGGAATGTTTGTTTAAGTAAGGACAGTTCAAACAACGTTATTTATACATAAACCTTGTACCAACTGACTAATATTTGTTACACAAAAATAATATAATTAGACAAAAAACTTTTTTTGGACATGGAATCGAACTGATGTATTCTTTCACGGTAACATCACTACTACTATTAATATAAAATTTTGTGAAACAGCCACCGATTTTAAACCAACAGTACCAAATGCTATCATATATCCAATTCGAATACTTTACGTTCGTGTTTATTACTGAATAACACCCACGTCTCTTTGCAGGTCCGTCATCCGATAATATTGGAACCCGCTTTAACATATTCCTTGTACAATTATTTTTATTTCGGATGATTGAAGTCTATATATTTTATGCGGCTTTTGTATACTTTATAAAGATTTTTATAATCGTATCGATAACTATTTAGTTTTGTAGGAAAATAAACAAACCTAGTAGTAACTAACTTCATCATCATCATCAACATAACGTCACCCCTTTTTATCATGAGGGCAAGTAGAGACTATAGAGCGCCATTTGCTACGGTCTTCATTCGCTTAATTACACTCATAAATATGGTCATCTATACTAATTATTAACTGACCCGGCAAACGTTGTTATGACATACTAAAAAAAAAGGTTTGAAAAATAGATGTTGGCCGATTCTCAGACCTACTGAATATGCATGTAAAATTTCATAAAAATCGGTCAAGCCGTTTTGGAGGAGTACGGTAACTAACACTGTGACACGTCAATTTTATATATTAGAAGATTAAAAAGCTACACAGGTTGTTTGTTTGAACACGCTCATCTCAGAAACTACTGGTCCGATTTGAAAAATTCTGTCTGTGTTGGATAGTATATTTATCGAAGAAGGCTATACGCTATATAACATCACGCTGTGACCGGAGCGAAGCATAGTACATAAAAGTTGCAAGTGCTATGAGTTCTATGAAGTAGAAATAATTCTCAACAAGTATATATCTGCGATGTTGGTCGTGTGATGACGGATTAAGACTACCAGAGTCACCACCTCTTTTCCTGCCCAGGTGGCTGTAAAAGACAAAGCTAGATAAGTAAAATTGTAAACACATGACATTATCTGCGAGAATCGGATAGCTCGTAAATAAACCTTGTGCCAATACGCCTAGGTAGCGTGGCACAGTAGTACATAACCCATCTCAAATTGAAGGAGGCTTAAATTGTGCCCAACTGCGGAGAGTTGTTGGGCAGGAGAGAGAGACAAATAGAGACAGATGAAACTGCGAATATTTCGTAACTTTACAAACATCTATGTATGAAATATGCATAAATACATCTTGTTACTATAAAGAAAGTAACCTCTTTTGTATAAAAAACCTAGATAATTTAAATACTCGTAATATTTTACAAAGTGGGTAGTCAAGACAACATCACGTCACTACTGAGAAATTTTGGATGTTAAATGTGTGCCTCCCACTCAGAACAATTAAGATAAACATTGTAACGTACATCTTCAAAATAATAAACTTTATGATACATCATATTTTTGCTAGACTTAAAATAGATTGTTCATAGGATAATGCTACTACAGTTTATTTACTTATTATAAAACAAAGTCGTTATTTGTGTATGTATGGCCGTATGTGAGCTTAAATCTTAAAAATTCCACAAAAAATATAGATGTTTAAAAGCACCTATGTTTTGTGATAGATCAAAATAAAGCTATAGGTATGAGTCAGGTATGGCATAAATAAAAAAAAATTGGTAAATATCGACACTTGTTTTACGAATTTACCCTCTAAGTTTGTAAAGCTATTTGTAAATAATCTACTTAGTTCAAAAACTACAAAACACGCTTGAAAATCCAGATTTTTTTTTAATTATTGCTTTGTCAGCGGTCCTTGATATATGTGCAAAATTTCAGACCAAACCAACTTCTGCAAGTGGGTTAAAATCACTTTCAAAGATTCCGTTACATAGATTAATACATTGATATATACATACTGAACTTTTATAAGCGTGTTAAAAATGAAATGGAAAATACGTTATTCCATTGAAGAAATTTCTAATAGCAATCAAAGAAGATGCGCCTGTTATACATTTTAATAAATCAGGTCTTAATTGAATTACGAGGTGTGTCTTTTAGCCAATCCTTTATCAATTATATACCAGAGCCCCAAGTCTGCTAATACAATGTTGTCACATTGACAGTTCAATGGCGCCATTGTGACAAAAAATCAAGTTAGGTGTCATAATGACGCCATAATGGTGCAATAATGGTGAAATTTTACCAAATATCTACTATTAATTTTTTGTCGCAATGATCCTATTATTATTTATTATTATTATTATATTTTACTATGTATAATAAGTACCAGGTACCCATAACACAGGCATATAACTTAGCTTGGGACCACAGGACGTTGTGTGAAATGTCCATGAATATTTATTTATTTATTAGGGCACCATAATGGCGTCATTGACTGACCATTGTAACAACATTGTAAAATAATTGTAATAGGAGAATTAGCAGACTTGGCCCCCAGATACAACACATGAAGGTGATATGAATGAGACGTTTTCAAAACATAAAGTTTATACAAAACTAAGTAAAAAATCAACCATCATAACTTAAATCACCTCAAACCGATTGTTATCTGAACTCATCCTTACACTGAAAAAAGAAGGTTCGTTAAAACTAGTGCACGTGCTGTTCATAGCACGAACTTATTACTGCGATGATAAGCTTCGCTTTAATTTTACAAGGAACGTGTAAACCTTTGTTTAAATTAAAGTTACCGGGGCTTGAACGACCTTTTTAGTATTAGTGGCACGCCCGCTACCGGTTCTACTAATATTTTTCTTCTATGGTGCAGGCTAGGATCTAGGGTTGACAAAAATATTTTCTTAATTTAAAAATTAAAGAACACGCTTAAACAACCCTCGAATATTTTCAGAAGCTAAAGCATAGTTATCGGTCCTTACAATGCATATTTATTTATTTCTTATGCGTGCAAATTTTAAATCAATCCAACTATTCCTTTGAAAATTATTTACCGCTACACGGTACACGGAGTTTTGTCTTGAAACTAAAATAAATACCTTATACTTAATAATTTTCGTTTTCGTAATATATGATAAATCTTATTAACAAAGGTTTAATTGAAACAATTAACAATGTGAGAGATACCTTAAAAATATGTTTTATAAACTAATAACACATTTTTTTTTCATTTAAATCTTAGTCCAATTGTCAAAACTTACGAGTAGCTACTTATAATCAAAATTTTAATAATAACTCGATTTGTTAATGTTTTATGTAAATACAAAGTGTCGCCCGCAACACAACGTACCCATAACACAAGCGTATAAAGCTTAGCTTGGGACCAGAGGACGTTGTGTGAAATGTCCATGAATATTTATATTTAACAGCAGTGACAACCCTAATCCGTTTAATTGTTACGACGTAGTTATCATGAATATCATCTTAGTTTTCATGGGAACTCGGTTCCGCCATTTTCGACGTTTGTCGGTACAAAGTTATACATACAACATCGTGTTTTCTCAGTAATGAATGAGATAATGTGTAGCACGCACTGCCCTGTTGTTTTATTAACAATTTCATCATTATAGTGTTTATTGTTATTTTTTAATGTCAACACGAATGTTCATAATGACTGTTATTGTCTTAGAGCAGTTAATTTTATGTCTATTCTCTGTCCCATTATTTTCTATCAAATGAATTTGTACACCTTTGCTTTTGTTCTAAGTTCTGGTTTGTTATGCGGATCTCTCGAGCTAACCCAATTTAGCTAATTCTCTTTTAGAATATTCCTTGATTCCTTATTTCCTCCTAAGACGGTTTTTATGAGGAGAAAAATTAAATAATTTACTTGATTGAAAACTAAAAAAAAGCTTTGAAAATTATGCTATTTTTTAAACATTATTGCATTGTCATTAGTTATTGTTAAGTGTGAAAAGTATTAGACGTAGGTGTTAAAAGTATTAGATCAATTTCACTTTTTATGTTAAATATACTAATACATTGTTAGATACGTACAGAGTTACTGACAGCGTATTTATAAAAAACTAAACCCTAAACTAAAAAAAAAACAGCCTAAATACCGTACACAAGTAAAACTGGGGATCACAGCCAGTAAAATTACAAGACTGAAACCTAGAAAAACAAGAATAATAACGAAAAGTTATCATTCATGCGTAAAAAAGATGTGTGTCTGTGTTACACTTTTTTTTCTTATAAGCTGAATTTACCTTCAAAGTGGCTTGTACTCTGTAACATACAGCCAACAATAATGAGTTGCGTCGGCGGGCACAACCATTCGCAACGTATTCATCCGTATTCATATTCATTAGGGCGCGAAGGGCTCGCTTGATTGCACAAAGAGCCAACTAATTTGCTCCCGCGACTCCGCCTGCGTTCTGCCTTAATTTATTTACGTTAACAACTTGATGACTTTGGACATTGTTAGGAACGAATATGTGAAGGGTGTACTTTCAGTGAAGTATGCTAATTTTGATTCGAGTTGTTGCATGAAATATTTTAAACAGCTACCATATTTAAGGGATATTAATATCGTTCTTTTAACACAATATTCTGCAATATAATGTTTGAAGTGATAGAATAAGTGATTTAAAAATTCGTGAAATTGACTGTATTTTGATTGGTTATCACCTTTTAGCGGGCACAAAATAAAAATACCTAATGGGCAGTATCAGATAAGTACTAACGATGAATACGTTGAATATCTTCTGATACTTTTCTCGATCATTTGTCTAGTCAGATCTTCTCAGAACAAGTACTGTCAATTCTTCTTTTATTTATTCCTTTCTTTTTCAAAAATAATAATTAATTATAAGTATATAATAATATAGTCCGTGTGGTGAAGGATTTAGTATACAAGTGTTATCATCCCTTTTCTTTACCAGGGTGCTGTAGAAGCTAGTTAAGGTATATTGTACACAGATACAATTCTATGTGAGAGAAGGAAACCTCGAAAATAAATCCTGTATCAACACGCCTGGCCAGTGCGGCTCTGTAAACCATAATTCCTTTTAAAGTGGAGGAGGCCCGTGCCCAACAGTGGGCCGTTAAAGTTGGAGAGAGACATAATTATATTAAAAAAAACATGGAACTTCTTGTTGTCTGTTCTTCTTTATAGGATTCACATTGAGTCATGCCTATTGAAAATAAAAAAATGAGTTTGAGTTCGCATTTACAGAAAACTGCTTTGGTTCCAAGCTAAGCATACCTATGTGCTTGTGTTATGGGTACCAGAATACGGATAGAATACATACACTACTTTTCTTTTGTAAATAAATACATATAAATCAATAGTTATACGGCTACCATTTATAATCATCAATGAATATACACTTACATACATATAATATGTAAATGTAGCTACCGTTGGTATGAACGCATTGTCAAATCAATAGCCGTTTCCGAGCACGCTCAGTTACTGCCTGCTCGACTTAATTATTGAATTAGCATTTAAATTATTTCGGTAACCATTCATTTGTAACTAATACAAATAGCGAACCGCATGAATAATGTTAGGGACATGGATGTACGAATAATACTTAAATTTTAAAACCTTTTAATGTAAAAGTAAAGTAAAATATTCTTTATTGCACACCATAATGATTTACAAAGCTTACATAATAGACTTGTCATAGGTACAAAGGGCGGTCATATCGCGAATTGCGATCTCTCCCAGACAACCATAAGATGGATTTGACCAAGGCAGAATAGGCGACTTTTGGTGTACTAAAAATAAGTGAATATACTATAGTTGTAGATATAATATACAAATACATATACATACATAATATTTACATAAATATATACTTAAATACACTTTACCTTTTCTTATATCTTTACGTTGATTAACGTTATATTTATTACTAGCTCTCTCCAGCCCATTAAAGTTTCACTGCTGGGGATGTGCCTCCTCCACTTTGGGACGAGTTATAGTCTACTATGCTGCCCTGACCAGGTGTATTGGCACAGGGTTTATTTCCAAAATTTCCAACTCTCACAGAGGATCTATGCATAATATCCCTTAGCTGGATTTTACAGCACGCTGGGTAGGAGAAGGGGTGGTGACACTTGTATTCTTAATCCGTAACAACACGGACATCGCGACACAGTGGACCACAGTCCTTCTCAAAGTAGAGGAGGCTTGTGCCCAACAGTGGGATGTTAATAGGCTGGAGAGAGACAGGGAGGGAGAGAAAGACCTGCTGTTATGTATTGAAAGTAGCATATCCATTTTTTTTATTCATGGTCAAAAATTCTAACGCACGGCCACGCACCATCCTGCTGATGCGAATGTTAACTAAAAATCCTATTTATATATATAGATAATCTATACTAATATTAAAAAGCTGAAGAGTATGTTTGTTTCAAAGCGATCATCTCAAGAGCACTAGTTATTGAAATAAAATGAAAAATCATTTAATCACGTAGACACAATTTTTAGAAAAATTATGTGCTTATGAAATGTCCATTTCTTTTTTTCCCATACCAACGGTTCAGGACGCAATCTGCTGAGAAGAACCGGCGTAAGAAACTCAGCAGTTCTTGAGATTAGCGCGTTTATAGCGCGTAGCGAATTGAAAAATTCGTTTTGTGTTGGACAGGACATCTATCGAGGAAGGCTTTAGGCTATATAACATCCCGCTGCGACCAATAGGAGCGAGGCATCAGTGAAAAAAATTACAAAACACGGAAAATTATCCATATTTGAGAACTTCCTTTGCGTGCGTTGCGTTAGTGATTTTTATGTAGATATCTCTAATTAATATGCTAAATTCCTCGCATACGAAGTTGCGGGCAAAAGCAAGTACATAATAATAACTTATACGATTTAATTGAAAAATAATTTCCTCAGTTCAAAAACTAAAAAACACGCTTAAAAATCCTAAATATATTTTTAAATAATTGCATTGTCATCGGTCCTTGATATGTAATATGCAAAATTTCAAATCAATCGGACTAATGCAAGTGTGTGAAAATCGCGTTCAAAGATTGCATTACATAGATTAATACATTGATAGATACATACCGAACTTATAAAAGCGTGTAAATAAAAGGATCTATGATGTTTGTTATTCCTCACACTAAATTTATTAACATAGAACGCGCAAAGGATATATATAATATAAATCGTGCATAATAAGAGAATACTAAGAATTACTGTAATTTACTTCGAAATGATGATTCCTTTTATATATCAATTACTATAGTTATGTACGAATGAAAATTATCCACTGTTATATACCCACTTTGGTATGCGAATACGTTTTTAGAATTTTAACATTGACGATCAAATCATCAAGTTACATTTACATTTCTTGAAGTGTTATAAATTATCTTTGTAAATGTTTATTACCATAGTTGTTGGCATTTAAGGTAATATTTTAATAAATATAATATTCACGTAATTTTTCTCTATATATATATCAGTAAACTGATGATGAAATGATGCTTCGCCCCTATTTGTCGCAGCGTGATGTATTGTAGCTTATAGCCTTCCTCGATAAATGTACTATCCAACACTGAAAGAATTTTTCGAATCCGATCAGTGGCAGTGGTTCCTGGGATAATCGCGTTCAAAAAACAAATTCTTCAGGTTGTTTATAATAGTCTTGATAAAAGAAAGAAGAGTTAACACAGATACGATGTTTAACATAAGATTAAGACATGTTACGTCGACCTCAAGATAGCGAGACAATAGTACCAATTCTATGTGCACAATTAAACTTCCTTACAAAATAAAATTTATTATGTCAATAACATAATTCGGCAATGTTAACTCATCTTTTTTGTTATAAAACCTGTTTATTATAGACTAATGGTCTTATTCATAATGACTTATCGGAGGTTTAAAAGTTCGCTAAAATCGGTTCGCGAAAATTGTCAAAACTTGTTATTCATAACAGTCTTCTTCTTTGTCTTTACTTCTTATAAAACAAAGTCGTAATTTTTGTATGTATGTCCCTATGTGAGCTTATATCTTTAAAAATACGCAATGAATCTTGATGCGGTTTTTTTTATAGATAGAATGGTTCTAGAGGATGGCTTTTTTGCATAATTTGTTGGGGTTTGCTGTATATTAGATGAGATATTATTATGATTAAATTTGCCGAGAAACTAAGACGCGTGCGAGCTATAAATGAAAACGCTGCCTTATCTATGTAAGGTACAACAAACTAATGTATGGTGGAATTGTTTGTTACTTATGGTTCTTCAAAAAAGTCCGCGAGAGCATTTATGTCTATCTTTTAAGGGAAACTCGCTGTACCCATAATAATGTCGCAAAAATTATCAAATTCAATAGGGTGTTTTCAAAAGCTATTTATGTGTATATAGTAATCTTTTTATCAAATTAAATACCTTAGTTAGCTTACACGTTTAATATAGATTATAACTGCTTTTTACAGCATGCAATTTAAATAAATATCATACGAGATATGACGAAAAAAGAATTACGCGCGACAAAATAAAATACGCCGAGCAACGCGAACGTTTCCTCGGTCGTTTTTTCCTTGGACGTTTCATCCATACTCTAATATTTGGATGTTTGGTTAATGTTGGATTGTATGAATGTAAGGATGTTTATTGTTCTTTCACGTAAAGACTACTGGATGGATTTTCATAAACTTTCCTAAATTCCACGCGTACGGAGTCGCGGGCAACAGCTAGTTTTACGATAAAACGTTTTTCATCTCTCCGATAAAATCTCCGTTTGAACCTCCGATAAGTCATTATGAATAAGACCATAAAGTTTTTATTACACTTGCGCGACTCATTTGTTTAAATAAAACCACTTTTCATGGACTGAGCTGTAATGTGTCTTCTGCAATCAGTTATTACAGGGCTTACCCACATCATTTTACATTTACATTTATTTACATACATTACATTACATAAAACAAATATACGCGTCTAAATCCGTAAAAAGTGGTTTTATTTAAGACCATAAAGATTTTGATTGATATAAATGTGAAAAATTAATCAAAATACACAAAGATTTTAGTTAAGCTTAGTTGTGTACGTACAATTGGCACCAATTATGACGTAATAGTTACTAGACTCCTTCAATCATTACTACACCAAATCTGAGCTAATATAAATCCTGACTCAATACTTTGAAGGCAACACGAACATTCATATTTCAATAATCGATAGCTAAATAGATTGCTTGTCAATGCTCGTCACGAAGCATTAAAATCAGTGTTTCAGCAGCATGACTCATTAATTTCAATATTTATTGTGCTATGGTGTACCTTAGTTGAAATATGTCATGGCATAGTGAGGATATCCGACGAATGAAGAATTACTAATGGCCTATGGGTTAGGCGACTTGTAATTGAATAAATAATTTTTTTAAGGTAAACAATTTACAATTAAAAACTAAAATTTAAAAACAAAATATGTACAGTACCTATAAAATAAATTAAATTAAAATTACATATATACTTAAAAACTAGGCATCTAAATACTCCTCCTCATCGCTGTCGACCGGAAGTGTGCCCAGAAGGCTGGCTGCATGGCCACGTTGGATGGCAATGCTTATTTTTTGAACGAAATAAAGGCCAGCCTTCTGGTCACGAGAGGATTTTTTTTTTAAGTATTAAGTATTTTACATTAAGTTTATTTTATATAATTAATATCTACATAAGAATCTTTTAACATAGTGTCAGTTATCAAATATCTCCTAAAAGTTTCGAATAGATTTATATTTTCCAAACAGATTTATATAAAAACCGGTCTAGTACGAGTTGGATTAGCACACAGAGGGTTCCGTTTCGTTATTATCATAAAGTATTCGTCATACCGACCCCACACAACGTGATAAGAGCAAGAGAATTGTGACGATGAGAACTTATTGTTTTAACATCAACTGATATACATACACTGTGAAATTTTCAGCATTCTATTAGGTTGTTCGGAAAGTCATTTCGTTTTTTCCCGATAGAGGATTTAATTGTATACTTTTGCACCCAACTTTACAGCCGTATAATTTTTATATGTTTTGAGAGCTCAAATAGCAAGGCTTGTGTGTGAAAAATTCCAATTATTTCTATGCAGTAGTTTTTGGTTGGTGCCTTTTTAAATATGGAGAGCGATAAGCAACATTTTCTACATATCTGACTGTTATACTACAGAAAGGGTAAAAATGCTTTTCAATCCAGAAAGAAATTGATTGATGTGTATGGAGAAGGTGTGTTGACAGTACGCCAGTGCCAGAACTGGTTCGGTAAATTTCGATCTGGCAATTTTGATGTCGAAGATGCACCACGTTCGGGAAGGCCGGTTGAAGCTGATAAAGGCGCGACAAAGGCATTAGTTGATGTGAACCGGTGAATAACAACACGTGAGATCGGATTGAGGTTAAATTTATCAACATCAACAAAAAAAATTAAAGTCTTTGTTTATTATACGATAACTGTCTTTCATTTCCACAACAAAAAACGAAATGACTTTCCGAACAACCGAATAGTTATCACCATTCGAGAGATATTAGGATGGTGACGGATGGACAGCGAAGTCTCAGTAATAGGGTCGCGTTTTGGTAGGGAACCCCAAAAAGAGAACGAAATATTAATATTTATTTATCTATGCATAAAAATGGCAATGTCGAAAAGATATTCATTTCAAATTAAATACTACTAACTAGCTGTTGCCCGCGTACGCGTGATATTTAGAATTTTCCCCGTTTTCGCAACATTTTACACTGATCTGACTGCTATTGGTTGTATCGTGATGTTATATGGCCTATGGCCTTCCTCGATAAATGAACTATCCAACACTAAAAGAACTTTTTAAATCGGTCCAGCGGTTCCTAAGATTAGTGCGTTCAAATAAACAAACAAACTCTTCAGCTTTATATTATTAGAGTATAGATTTTCGACCAATATCTATATCACTACACAAAGATGAAAACTAGTAAACCATAAAAATGTATCGTTAATAGATAAGTAGATCTAATATAAGGATACTTCAAAGGTCCCTTAACAATACCTTTGGTCAAAGGGTACGTAACATGTAAAACTTTAAACACAGATTACTGTTAACCACATGTTTTAATTGGATCGTTAGGAATCCTTTGTTACATGGGTGAATTAAAATGAAGAATGGGACGCATTGATATAACTTTTTTAATTATGTCGACCTTGTTTGTAATGTGAAGGCGTAATATATTGTGTCAATTTTATATAAAAAATTTAAATATTGATTATAGTTGGCCAGACGTGTTGTTAGAAGTAGGTTCCTACATATTTTTGACTACAGGTATTAAATAAAGTGGAAATCCATCCTACGTAAAAATTAGGTTTACGTTCATAGCTTATGATATTATTAAGAAAATCTTATTAAAGAAATCTTATACATATTAATGAGACACTTTGTTTTATGGTTTGCAAATATCTTGTACTATAATCTCATTAAAATTAATTCACTTAGTTATACCTACTATTCGCCAAGAGATGGCGTAACAAGCTATTACATCAAGCAGTTAATAAAAAAAAATGACATCATAATCTCACAATATTGTAACCAACAACAATTATTTAGGCACACGATAATATTTCCCGTGCGAAAAAAGGCTTGCAGCTATATTTTTAATGCATTCTTGGAGGCTTGGAGGTAAAGGCGCTCCCGCGTGGGTTGCATTACAATTAGGTATGTTACTTAAACTATGTTGATCTGATGTTTTCTTGTTACAGAGATAAATATATTTATTTTTGTTATTTATTTTAGGTGAATAGAAATTCATTTGTGTGATCGTATTTAGAATTTATTATAATATTGAATATGGATAACATTTTAATCTTTCGTGAATGTAGTAGAAGAAGACATTAAGGTGTAAAAAGTTTAAGTACCTGTGCAAAATCCCTTAGCTGGCTTTTACAGCACCGTAGGAAGGAAAAGAGGTGGTGACACTTGTAGGTATTCAAATAATAATAATGCGTACGTAATGTTGTATCTATGGAAGTGATCGGTGTCTTTATATTTTTAATATAAAACTTATTTGTAAAAAGTGTATGTATTTAATAAAATACGGGCAACTATATCTTGGTGTATAATAATTTAATTGAATGCATTTCGGTGCGTGGGTAACGCCTCTACGTGCCTTAATAAAATTTTCATAAACCAAATAAAAAGTGAAACCACAAAGGGAATGTAAAAATAAAGAAGTTATAAGTTAAGTTATTTTTCTATTCTTAGACTTCGTAAGACGAGAAGATAAGTTGTATGGTTTTGTTACTGAATATTTTTAGCCTATCACCGTTTAAAATATACCCTAAAACTTATAAAATTATTTTCCTTATCCTTAGCTTGGGACTAGAGGACCTTGTGTGTAATGTCCGTGAATTTTTTATTGACGTTTCGTCATTTAAAAATGCGACGTATGATAACATAAACATTTATAATTTGAAATAATGCCAACTTGAATATTTAATAATAGCAACAAAAGGTGTTTAATCCCCGAATCGCCAAATACAGATGTCATGTGTTGAGATGGTGGACAGTAATTTAGTTATTAATAGCTAATACAGATGAAACCCCCCTGGTTTCATCCGTGTTATTGAGATCCAATGTACATGAATACTTAATAAATTATATAAAAAGCCATCATGAAACATAGAGTCTAATTCCCAACATAATCGATTATGTTTTGCACAATAAAAAATTTCGACAGACAATTCGTCTACTTATCTATTTTTAAAAATATAACAATAAATTGTACTAATGCTAAACTGCCATCAACAGTGTAAGGCAATGTAACCACAGAACTAAATTACAGAAACCCAATAATGGAGTGTTCAAGCAATAATCTTTGAAATCACAAATCAAGTCGTAAGCTGAACGCTTTCACGAGCACTGTAGGCGGTTCACTAGCCGCTTCCAGCCATCATAAACAACACACAAGCGTAAAGAATGACGAGCATATAAGTATTAACTTCGAACATCACTCCGATTATTGGGTAGAGTATGATGTCACACCTAAGGTGACCAGTTAAAGAAAAAAACATGTCGACACCCCATTTCTTCTTCCTTTCCATTTTCAACGTCTCTTAGCTGACTTTCATCTTCCAGTACACATACGCGGAAGTTAAAAGTAACTAACAATTTTAACCTGTAAAAAAAATTGCGGTTTACGACATTTTTCTACCAGTGCGCACTGGACAAAAGTGAAAAAAACATCAGTAATAACACAATATAATAAAATAAGCCCACTGCTACATTTAAATATCTTGGAGATAATTTTTAGGTTCTTATAAGAAGAAAGTATGTTAGATCATTGATTGAATAATTAAGAATACCTTGCTGGATGTCATAGTTTACTAAGCGTTGGAACCGTGATTAACTGGTAGTACAAACAGCTTCGAACTGTCAAAATATCTAAAATATATGCCGTTTTATTAACACCGGACACAACAATTGCTGGCCAAAGTGTGGGATTCCTTACTTCACTAGTTTATTGGTCGCGGGAAATGCGTAGGTTTGACATAGCGTCTCGGTGGTCCGATATTTCCATACTAATTACTATCTACTACAGATATTGTAAGCGATACGTATTTGATCGTTTAAATGGACAGTCATTTGAGATATAAACTTTCTTCATTGAGTAGGTTTGATTTGTTTAATGGTTTTAAGAAGATATAAAATAAATATTATACTAATTTCATCACATTCCGTAGGTAATGTAAAGTTTCTGAAGTGTAAAGTAACTTCTAGGCCCAGTTCTAGGTCCAAGGACTATTGTCAAACATAATATTATGTTAAACTTATATCTTCTTCTTCTTTTTCTCCAGCCCATTTACGTCCCACTGTTGGGCACGGGCCTCCTCAATTTTGGGAGGGATAATGGTCTACTGTACCACGCTGACCAGGCGTGTTGGCACAGGGTTTATTTTCGAGTTTTCCGTCTCTCACAGAAGATGATATCTGTGTGCAATATCTCTTAGCTGACTTTTACAGCACCATTGGGAGGAGATGGGGTGGTGACACTTGTATTCTTAATCCGTCACCACACGGAGGAAACTTATATAGTCATTATGATTGAACTTAATCTAGACTAATATTGTTAAGCTAAAAAGTTTGTTTGTTTGAACGCGCTAATCTCAAGAATTACTAGTTCGCATTGAAAAATTATTTTTCTGTTGGATAGTCCATTTGTCGAAGAAGTTTATCCGCTACCTCTATAACATCTAGCTGTGAGTAATAGGAGTGAAGCAATCGTATCAAATATAACGAAAACGAGTAATATTTTTTAAATTCTACGCGTACGAAGTTGCGGGTTACAGCCAGTAGATTATAAATATTATGTAAATCATTACTTTTACAATTTGGCTGTGAATTTGATTTTATTAATAAATCGAGTTGAATTAAAACCACAATACATATATAAAAGACCTCTCCGTATGGTGACGGATTAAGAATACAAGTGTCACCACAAGCATGCCAAAGAAAACTATAGGAAGAAACTTGCTTGGTGTTTCTGTGTCAGATCAAGGAATAAAGTACCTAATATTTTCTAACACTTACGCGACTCATTTGTTTAAATAAAACCACTTTTTACGGATTTCGAAGCGTGTATTTGTTTCAAATTTTAGCCCGACGTTTTGGAGACTTTGCAGTCTCACCCGTGACCATGGTGACTGCAAAGTTTCCGAAACGTCGGGCTAAAAGTTAAAACAAACACAGGCGTCTAAGTCCGTAAAAAGTGGTTTTATTAAAGTATGTACCTACCTACTAAAATTCTTAGGAAAAAAGTGTATCAGCTTTAACCCAAAAGTTGGCACCAAACAAACAAACTCTTTATGTTTATTTTTTATTTATTTTTATTTTATTTAAAAAACTTTCAGCACAAAATTGTACAATAGGCGGACTTAATGCTAAAAGCATTATCTATCAGTCAATGTTTTTGATATTAGTATAGGTATTTTAATTAAATCACCACTTCAAGTAGTTACCATTGAAATATAATAATCATAAACCATCAATAAAAACAAATCTATCAATTGTTCCCAACTAGATCACTTTAATTATTCCAATTATTGTCGAGAGCGATACCAATTATTAGCAGTGGATACCAATTATTTGTCAGTGGTAACTGGCGCATCCTTGGCTAGTCATTAAGCCTGCCAATAGATTATTGATTGGTGCTGATTGTTCCTACGTATGTGTATGTATTTAGGGTCATTTGCATGAATCTCTGCCGGTTTTAATGGACAATCTCGATTAATTTCACAGAGTAATGTTTTTATCAAGATATTGTTTTTTTTTTTCTTGGTTGTTTCCAAGTACTGTTACATAATATATATTACTCTCTCTCTCCGGCCCATTTACGTCCCACTGTTGGGCACAGGTCTCCTCCACTTTGGGAGGGATTATGGTCTACTGTGCCGCGCTAACCAAGCGTGTTGGCACAGGGTTTATCTGTGTGCAACATTCCTTAGCTAATTTTTACAGCACCCTTGGGAGGAGATGGGGTGGTGACCGTTGTATTCTTAATCCGTCACGACACGGAGATATATATGTAGGTATATATAGTACTAGTCTTAACTTATTATAAAACAAAGTTATTATTTTTGTATGTATGTCCCTAAGTGAGTTTAAAACTTCAAAACTACGCAACGGATTTTGATGCGGTTTTTTTTTAATAGATGGAGTGGTTGAAGAGGATGGCTTTTTCGTTTAGGTTTGTTTTCTAAATTCCACGCGAACGAAGTTGCGGACAACAGCTAGTTACTTATAAATACAAAACCCTTAGTTTTAAAAAGACTGGTATTAATGAATTTTAAAGTATAACATAGATTTCTTAAACGCAATCAGATTTTCTATTGTATTATTATTTCTGTTAAGATAATAATATTCTTAGTTCGAAAACTAAAAAATCACGCTTGAAAATCCTAAATATATTTTGATATAATTGCAGTGACATCGGTCCTTGATAAGTATGCAAAATTTCAAATCAACCCGACTATTGCAAGTGGGTAAAAATCAATTTCAAAGATCCCGTTACATAAATTAGTATATTGATAGATAGATACCGAACATATAAAAGCATGTTTTAAAGCAAATATCTCATTTGGTGCTTCCTCTAACCTTTACTATCGCAAAGCTGTTTGACCTACCTACGCTAATCAGCCGTGTCAAAATTTTCGTGTCTTTTACAAAGTTACTTATATTATTATGTAGGTATATAATTACCACAACACTTTATACATAGCAACTTATAACGTTAGAACTCTTTCTACTTACTCACGTCTACTGGAAATAATAGAATCATATAAAAATAGCAGGCACACACTGGATGCGAGAAGCTGAAGACAGAGAAAAATGGTTATCTTTGGAGGAGGCCTTTACCCTCCGTTGAGAGGGGTTCTTGTACCCATAATAATTATAAAACGCCTAAAAGAATAAAGCACCAAATTAATTAATGCATGCGAACTGCTTTGTTGTTTACTTTTTTATTTTTATTTTTTTTCATTTTCTCTTTTTTGTTCAACTGTAAACCTATATTCAACCTATATTGTAACAAGAAATAAAAGGCTTTTTATTTTTATTTTTTATTTTTATTTATTTATTATATAATTACCACCTACCAGAGGAATTTGTTTGTCATTTTTATTTTAATTCAACACAAGATAGATATAATTATCATCATCATCATCATCATAACATCACGCCTTTTTCCCATGGGGGTAGGCAGAGACTATAGAGCGCCATCTGCTACGATCCAAACATACTTCCTTGGCTTCATCCACACTCATAGGTAGTATATTTTTCTCGGGCGTCCTCTCCCAGCATTTCCACTTACCTCCGCCGTGTATATGCCTTTCGTTAATCGTCTCTCATCCATCCTCTCCACATGACCAAAACCACCTAAGCATACTTTTCTCCACCTTAGTCCCTACATCTCTTTCAGACCGCAACGTTCTCTTATAACTTCATTTCTTAATCTATCTTTCAAAGTCACACCACACATACTTGCCAAAGAGCGCATCTCTACAGCATTTATTGTACTTTCGTGTTTCCTCTGCCTTCTCGTGTTTCAGAAGATGGATATAATTTTACAAAATATATTTTTATAATTTCATCTTTACCGATATAAATTCGGTCATGTCTGATAATTGCTATAACACTAAATAGGGAAGTGTCAATAATGAAGAAATCTTCGTATTGAAATTTTCGTGAGTTTGAGTCATATTAGAAATACTATATTACCGGCTAACACTCACAGTTTTGGGATCGAAGATATGCTCGAAACCTGGATCGACATCTTCGATCCCAAAACTGTGAGTGTTAGCCGGTAATATAGTATTTCTAAAATGAAGAAATCGTTTAAATAAACACGACAAAATATGGGACAATATTCTCAAATAAACTTCACATTAATTATCTGTTATACGCTAAAAACTAACAACATGTTGGTTGTGAAAGCAACACTACTCTGTACAATTAGTATTCGTTTACAAATTGTTCGTTTGGTCGTCATTCAACCAAGTGCCTCAAATTGCGGATAATTGATCACCAATGAGCCCACTAAATCACATGACTGTGACAAATATTAATGAGCAATAACATCTATAAATTTTGATTCACTGCAATTTTTAGCTTAAATTTTGACTTTTGTTATCCTTTATACCTACCTACATCACACCTACAAACTGCGGAAAGTTTCAAAATTTGTCTGTTTTGTTAAATTACTTTGTCACAGAATAATTAAATGGATGGATAATATTTTACTATAGGTATACTTATTGTTTCGTCGTGTAGGTATAAGTATTATTTAACTGGCATGTAGAAAATTTTCCCCGTTTTTGCAGCATTTTTCTCTAATGCTTCGCTGCTATTGGTCATAATTTACAATCCCAACACTGAAGGAACTTTCCGAATCAGACCAGTGGCAGTGATTTCTGAGATTAGCGCGTTCAATGTGCTCAAACAAACTCTTCAGCTTTATAATATTAGTATTGAGTATAGATTATAGGAGGAAATATAGGGATTCCATATTTCATTAGCAATAATAATTTAACTAAAATAATTTTTCTCTCATTCTTTTACAATGGAATGATTATCTATAGGTAGATAATAGTACCAATTCTACATGCATAACTAAACTTAACTAAAAAATTTGAATATTTATTGAAGTTTTTATATTACATAATTACATACTTAATATAAAACAAAATAATTGGTCAAGTGCGAGTCGGACTCGCGCACGAAGGGTTCCGTACCATTATCTATGCAACATAAGGCAACGTTATTAGTATCGAGCAAGAAACGGTAAAAAAATCATGTTTGTTGTATGGGAGCCCCCCTTAAATATTTATTTTATTTTATTTTTAGTATTTGTTGTTATAGCGGCAATAGAAATACATCATCTGTGAAAATTTCAACGGTCTAGCTATCACCGTTCTTGAGATACAGCCTGGTGACAGACGGACGGACGGACGGACAGCGAAGTCTCAGTAATAGGGTCCCGTTTTTACCCTTTGGGTACGGAACCCTAAAAAGGGGTATCAAAAAATTTATCCGCATCGCAGTCATTGGGAAGCGTGCCCAAAAGACTCGCCGCATTGCCACGTTGTATAGAAATGCTTATACCAATTGCTAAATGCAGGCCAGCCTTTTGGTCACGTGAAACGTCGACCAGTCTCTTAGAAAGATCTTTATAAAAAGACTGTGCACTCGGGCCCCACGATCCAAGCGTCTCGACCCCAATCGGCTCCAACAAGTGTTAGCTTTTCTTAATATTGTATTATTAAATGCCTGTATTCGTTTGTAAAAGATTGATTGACTACTCGAATGCGCAATTGATCGAATAGCAATCATTCGAATAGTAATATTCGAATGATCGCTCCGACCAACCACAGTAATATCATTCGCACCGCGCACGCGAGCACACAGTCAGTCTTGATTTGCCTTTGTACAGTGAAGTCATAAGTATTACAATATATATATTTTACATAAAAGGTCTTTAATTTTACTGGAACTTCGAATATAGAGCTCTCAGGCTATCACAAGTAATCCGCAGAAAGATTACTATATTTGCAGCAGCAGCACCGGCACCTACGGAAGCACTTGTACTAAATAAAAGTACTACTACTAAAAAGTTAAAACAACTATGGTGTATTTTGATTAATTGGCTATTTTATTGTGCACTTTTTTATTAATTTAAATCGTTAGTCTGTAATACACAGATTTATTATTTACGATAATAAAAAAGTTCAGCTAACATTGCCGAAATGTGTAATTGACGCTATCAATTTTAATTTTTTAGTTAAGTTAAGTTTAGTTGTGCATGTAGAATCGGTACCATTATAATATTATGTCTAATGGTCAACTGTAGACTGATTTATTCTATAAGAGAACGAGTATATATAGTATAATTCAGGTACCTAGATATCGAGAGGCGCTAGAATCGCTCGCAAAAATTAACCGAGTCTCAGCTTGTAAAAATAAATATGTACATATTGACTTTGATCTCATTTATCAAATTTAATCATTCCTGTTACGCAAATCATAAACCTAGAAATTAAATTCTCGCCAAAATATGAAGTAATAAAGAGGCATAATCGTTCCATAACGTCCGGTATTCAATACACGGCTTAAAGTAATGAAACTGAGGCTTATGTTTATTATATTATTTTACGCCCAACGAAATTACTAATGTTATGAAAAAATGTCCGGTTTTTGGACGCCCCATCAATTTAGATTAGTGAAGTAATAGCTCTGTGTAGTCACTTAGCTAGGTAGCCAACCACCCTCGGACCAAGAAAATCTATGTAAAAGTTAAGTTATAAGAAAATTTCAAGCCTATCATGAGCTACCGTAGCGTATAATGTTTTAGAAGAACCATTTAGTTTTGATACTTGCATATTTTCATAAGAAAAGTCCTAGACGGAAGAAAAATCCTAGAGTGGCGACCACGTACTGGACGACGCAGCGTTGGGCGGCCCCGACAAGGTGGAGCGACGATATCGTCAAGGTCGCGGGGAGACATTGGATGCAGGCGGCACAGGACCGCGCGTTGTGGCGTTCTATGGGGGAGGCCTATGGATGGATAGTTTCATGAATTTATAATTGCTGTTAGTTTATATAAATATTTTATTTTTAGAGTTGTCGGTGTTTTGTAACACCGTAGTATAAAATGTGTTTTATATAAATGTACATAATATACAAATTTTTGCTTGTATTTAGCTATATTTTTTTTTACAGTATCTGATTTCTGAGAAAAGTTGTCCCAAACAAAAAAATGTGTTTTCTCTGGGTACACTACAAAAAGACGAAAAACTTTATTCCGAAAGTCACAAATACGAATTTCAAAATACCGAACTTCAAAAGGCCGAATAATAAAAAATCCCGTTTTCTCTTGTAAATGGGCAAATACTTATAACAATACGTATATTTACTAAAGTAATTTATTAATTTTGCAATTGATTTGCTATGCTTTTACTTAATAAATCTATTTGTGGTCACTTTTTCCACCACAATTTGAATAATAAATATGTATATTTACTAAGAGCTACGTGGATATAGTTTGAAACCAGAAAACATACCTTCTGAACACATCAACACATCTTATTATATTTACTATAATAAAAAAGCCTGTATTAGCAAAGAGAAATGTATCAAAACTATTTTGTCAAGTATACTAATATGCACGGCGAAGTTAATACAGTAAAGGTTAATTTTTGTATGGTAGCCCATCGATAGCATTAGTTAATAAATTAGTGGTCCCACCGCGCCCTCATTACTTAGACAGCGTTATAAGTTCGATGATTCCTCATTACTTTTAATGTAAACCACTTAAGAATTAAAAATATTTTTTTTCTTTAACGCTACTCTAACGGTGATTATATAAAAAGTAATTCCTACTTCATTAGTTTTTCGTAACAAGAGATTAAGTGCAAGTCAAACAAGAAGCACAAATGCGTTGTGATGAAATTTTAACGGCCTTAAAAACGGTGCTTCTCAATTCATTTGTATGTTTTTTTTTAATGTTTGTTACCAACTTACCACATAACTATTAACTGCGTCGAGTGATTTAATTATTCTTTATTTATTTGAAAGATAGTGGTTCCCGTGTGGTCCCATTGGCACTAGGACAGGATCGGATGTTTATCTCCTAAGAAATTGAGAAAAACCTTCCAATTTCGAAGCACAGAAGCACACACACAGAAGCCACAGTTCAACATTAAAAAAGAAATCCCATTTATATTTATAACTATGGTGGCGAACATGTAGAAATCTATGATTCATCTGATTGTAAGCAGTCGTCATAGCCTAAACTAAAACGAGAAAAACTAAAACGAGAAAAACTAAAACGAGAAAAACTAAAACGAGAAAAACTCTAACGTAAACAGGTATTCCGTGTCATGACACGGAATACCTGTTTACGTTAGAGTTTTTCTAATATTCAACGTTTGATTTTATACATTTTAAAAATCTATGTGACTGATTACGAATCAACACAGCCGTAATTTCTGAAGCCAAGACTCTTAAATTTAAAGTCTAGGTACCTACCTACTGATTTCTTTTAAGCAGTAGCTGATCGCTAAGAAAGTATCGACCCTTAAGGAAGAAAAGGGCAGGTGGAAGTTTGTGTGAAGGTACGTAGATTTTGAATAGGTACAGCAGCTAAGAAAAAGAAAACAAAAATAAACTGCTCTTTTACAGTTTTCTTTAACTCAATACCTAAGAGCCGGTTCAAGAGCAGGAAAATTCACAATTAGGTATTTGCGTTAAATACTTCTATGCCTATTTCCGAGCGCTGCGTTAGCAGGGACAATTAGCCGTGGTGATAAAAATATAATAATAATATTCTTTATTCGGACAAATAAAAATAAATATATAAATATTCACGGACATTTCACACAACGTCCTCTGGTCCCAAGCTAAGCTTTTTATGCTTGTGTTATGGGTACCAGAATACGGATATACTACATATATTACTTTTCTTTTGTAAATACATACTTATAATACATAGAAATACCCAGACGCAGAACAAACATTTGTATGACATTTAAAAACATCACACAAATGCCCCATGCGGGAATCCAACCCGCGACCTCGTGATCGACAGTCTGTTACATGAACCACTAGACCACGAAGCCCGTCAAAATTAAAATCCATCACAAAATCACACAATCAAAGATATAAAATAAAACAAAATGGTTGAAGAAGCCACGCATGAAATTGTAGGATATATCTTTCTAATCTATTTACTATCTACAAGGCCTTGTTTTTAAACTTCTATTCATTTATGTCAGGCAACAAAAAAAGCTTTATAGTGTTGTAAAAACTAATATTCGCCGCTTTGTCGATAAGAAAAATGTTCGCGTGATAGCATATCATTACACTATTGTCATAAGGGCTGATAGTTCCACAAGAATCATACAACATGATAATAAAATGGATCTTTAAGTCTTTAAATTGTCATTATGTCTTGTACAGCTCGGTTTTCATGGCACCGAGCTAATCAATGTCGTATTAAGAATTATTTCCTAAGTCGTTTGTGAATACATAACCATTACGTCCATTTTGTAATTGCTACTTATTTATGGCAATTTTTTCATGACGTGCGCTTAAATAGCAATTTGTTCGATTTCTATAATAGCTAAAGTAATTGACAAGCTTTGTGTTATTATTTGTTAAAAGAATTTTTTATTTCGTTGCAATTTTTTTAATTTGAAAATGACGGAAAACTTTGGAGGGTTCTACAATGTTGTGACATATGCATAAAATAGCTTTTTATTTATTAAATATCTATCTAGTAATATACTACTGCAGCTCGTTAACGCCCGTTTTCAATATTTTATCACACTCACTGATAAAGTCAGGCTGATCTAAATTTTAATTCTTACTTACATAAATCCATAAGCTACTGATGACAGCATCCTCTATTGAAAATTTGTCAGAGAATATAAATATCTTACTGATAAACGAGGATAACAATCTATCCGCAATCGTAGATTTGTTATTAAGTTATACCAAAGAGGATAGATACGTCAAAATCAATGGCTATATGTAATAAGTATTTAATATTATTGATTGATCATGATCAACAGCAAGCACTGCAGCACGGCAAAACAGGGATGCCTTGTTTTCAAGTAGGTACCTTTAAATTTTCCAATTTTACGTAAAATTTATAGAATGTAGCCAGTACAGTAAAAATATAATTACTTTAACTGTGAAGCCAGTATTGCCAATCAGAACTAATGTTACGTGGTTATACATTCCGTGATTAATCAGTACCTACTATAGACAAGTTGTTGTTATGTAGGACAAAGTATCATCTGCCTATTTACTTCCCAACCAGCTAAGGATAAATATGCAGAAAACATGAGATGTTCTAGTTTTGATTCATGTATAATAATATAAATAAATTCGTTGATATGACTGATGTCTATAAGAATACTAGCTGGCCCGGCAAACGTTGTTTTGCCATACCAAAAAAAAGGTAAAAAAAAAAGTATAAACCTCACGCAGCCCAAGACCTTTCCAACGAATGCAAAACCGTGGAAATCGGTTCGTGCGTTCTGGAGTTATAGCGTTAGGAAGGAAAATCCGACTTATTTTTATATAGTAGATCATAATACCTTTCTGGAATTTTGTGGTCTCCGAAATTCCCATTTTTTTACTTACTGAAAAAAACATAATTTCCATGGAATTTTGCGGCATATACAATAGTTACGCATTTAAAGTTTCCTACTAAAGTTCCATTGCGATAGTTCAATGATTACGAACTCACATCAAATGAAGAAAGAGCCTATTTGGTATTTTTTATTGTTTATTACAGTGAACTTTTAATTCCACCAAGTTTTGGATGCGTGATACGACATCGTTATATATTCAACTTTTTTTATAGAAGGGGCTTAGTTTCGTGTCTCTCACTTAATGTTCCTATTAGCTATTTTGCGGACATAGATCGTGTGACAAGACCTTAACAGTTAATTGGTTTATATCATAGAAAAGTAAATAAAGCAGTTGCTATAATTTTACTTACCTAATAATTTTGACGGGCTTCGTGGCGTAGTGGTTCATGTACTGGACTGCCGTTCACAAGGTCGCGGGTTCGATTCCCGCTTGGGATAATCATTTGTGTGATATTCATAAATGTCATACAAATGTTTGTACTACGTCTGGGTGTTTTCTATGTATTATAAGTATGTATTTACAAAAGAAAAGTAGTTTATGTATTATATCCGTATTCTGGTACCCATAACACAAGCATAATAAGCTTAGCTTGGGACCAGAGGACGATGTGTGAAATGTCCATGAATATTTATTTATTTATTTATTTAATTTACGACGGAAGAATTTACGGTGGTTTATGTAACGGACTGCGAGGTTATTCACGAGGTTATGGGTTCAATTCCTGCTCGGAACAATCATTGGTGTGATATTTATAATTGTCATACTAATGTTTGTACTGTGTCTAGGTGTTTACTATTTATTATAAGTATCTATTTACAAAAGAAAAGTAGTATATGTAGTATATCCGTATTCTGGTACCCATAACACAAGCAAATAAGCTTAGCTTGGGGCCAGAGGGTGTTGTGTGAATAGTACAAAAATATTTCAAAAAATTACATAAGTAAATCTTTCGTGAAGAAGAAGTAAGCAAATAAAATTTGAACTTGAACCTTCGGGAGCACTATGACATCATAGGTCTTATATTTTTCAGCAGTGTGTTAAGATACGGAACCTACATTTCGACCAGCTTTACTGATGGCATTTTAAATCATGTACTTACAAATGATATGTGTTAACTTCCATGTTCCTTGATAATAATTAAATCCATATAAATATTATAAAACTGAAAAGTTTGTTTCAACGCGCTAATCTCAAGAACCGCTAGTCCGATAAAAAAAATCTTTTAGTATTATATAGTTGTTCGTTTATCGAGGAAGGCTAGAGACTATATCATGCTGCGACCAACAGTAGCAAAGCATCAGTGAAAAATATTGCAAAAAAGGGGAAAATTTTTCTAAATTCCACGCGTACGAAGTCACGGGCAGCTGGCAAAATAAAAACTAGTCTAAAAATGATTTAATACCTATCTATACTAAATTACTATATTATTATCTATACTGATATTATTAAGCGGAAGGGTTTGTTTGTTTGTTTGTTTGTTTAAACACGATAATCTCAGGAAGCACTGGGCCATGTTACAAAATTTTTTTAGCGTAAGATATTTATCGAGGAAGGCTTTAGGCTATATAACATCACACTACGACCAGTAGAAGCGAAGCAGTAGTGAAAAATGTTGCAAAAACGGGGAAAATTTTCTACATTCCACGCATCTAGTAAAACAATAAATAACTTTCGCCGTAACGTTTTTACCTAGCTTTAATACTTATTAAAAAAATATACGAAAGAAACATTAACTGAAACAATAAAATTATCAAATGAATACAGAATGCTTACAGTCTTGGTAGTAAATTGAGTTTTCTTTCTTTTTAATCATAAATTCAACAAATATTAGGTCATGTCTATGTCAAATTATAAATTAAACAATAATATAATGAATCCGATGTAGATTTATTGTGATCATAAATAAAAATAAAAATGATTACATCACTTTTTATTGGATTATTAACTGTATAACCTATTTTGATGTGACTAATCGGGCTTCGTGGTCCAGTGGTTTATATAGTGGAATACCATTCACGAGGTCTGGGGATCGACGCGTAGAATTTAGAAAATGTTCCCAGTTTTTGTAACATTTTTCACCACTGCTTCTCTCCTATTAGTCGCAGCGTGATGGTATATAGCCTTTAGCATTCCTTGCTAAACGAACTCTCCAACACTGAAAGATTTTTTTCAAATTGGACCAGAGGTTCCTGAGATTGGCGCGTATAAACAAACAAACAAACTTTTCAGCTTTATAATATTATTTTATATTGACATAAAATGTTTTAATTACGTCTAGGTGTTTCTACGTATTATAACTAACTATTTGTTTACTTTGGTTTAAATATTATTGAAATCAGTAAAAATTGAAGAATATACCTATTTCCATAAAAAAATTCATATAAGGCTTTTAAGTCAATTAAAAATAAAAAAGCCTTCAATCATTATTGAACAATTTTAGTAAACCAACTACTTAAAACCATAGCCATATTATTATAATGAGAAAATAGGCAGTTAACTACCTATTTTCTTCGCGTATACGCCAAGGCTTATTTAGTCGAACAAACATGCGGAAATTTATACTAAGCAATGACTTGCAATTTCATTGTGTACTGAAGAATTATGATGTATGAGAAATCGGCATTTGCGGATCGTTTAACTGATACTAAGGAAATTGCGGACAATTTTGCGTAATAACCTTTCATGCTAACGTTGTTATTGACTAAGTGTATGGATTTTGTTTAAATTATTAGTTTATTATACGTATTATTGAACCCTTTTCGACAGAGTGGTTGTTTGAATTTGGTATTCTAATTGGATTAATAGTTTTGAAGATTGCTTTTGTATTAGTTCGGTACGTAGTCGTATCTATCAATGTATTAATCTATGTAACGAAATCTTTAAAAGAAAGAAGAAAGGAAAAACGTTTATTTCTTGCTTGCGCATAAGGTTACATAGATAGATACAAGGTTATAATAGAAAAGACAAAAACAATTTCAAATCGAACACAAAAAAAATTATAACATTCATTGGTTACACCAAAAAAAAATTTATCATTCATTGGTGTAACGTCATTAAAAACACAAAAAAAAAGAAATATAAAATAAACACTAAAGAAAACAAAAATTGATTGTGTAACCCATCCGCAAGTAGAAAAGGACCTCTGCTCAGCTTTGTTGTGAGTTGACCCCACAACGCTGGTTTTCAGCAGAGTCCGCTAAACATCGTGACGATCGCCCCCAAGCCCTGATAGGGCAATATACGACAACTATGTGAATATTATATATGTATTACGACGAGGACATTTTAACTATATGAACATTAAAAATGAACAGTGAACACTATAAATATCGTTTGTGAATAAAAACAATAGTCTGTGGTTACGACTTCTATCACACATTCAGTATTCTGTGCTTTATAGTATAGACTGTGCGACATACAGCAATTAATTATAGACAAACACCTCTATCAAAATGGTTGTATTGTTTACATTGTTTAAAACTGTACAAAATCCGATTTGAATCTGATCAAGAGTTACAAATTACATGAAACACGAAAGGGATTTTCACCCACTTTCAGTGTTCGGATTCATCTAAAATTTTGCACACATAATTGAGGACTGATGACAATGCAATAAACGAAAAGAATATTCAGGATTTTCAAGCGTGTTGTTTTAGTTTTTGAAATAAGCAAATTATTTCAATAATATCTATGAATATTTTTACAAAGTACATTTTTTTTATAACATCGCTCGGGTAACTATAATGACTCGAACGATACCTCATTTGTCATAATCTACTTATCAATCCATTTAGAAATACATGCTAAATACGCACAGAGGCATATTCTCTTCCTTGATAGTCTGGCAAAAAGAACAATTTAAAATAACTTTTTTTTTTTATACTACTGAGGTGGCGAACAAGCGTACGGCCCGCCTGGTGGAAAGCGGTTACCGTAGCCTATAGACGTCTGTAACACCAGGGGCATCTCTCGCGCGTCGCCGACCCTGCAGAAATCTCTTTAAGAGACCTTTTTTGAAGAACTCCATGCTGTAGTCCAGTGGGAAAATCTCTTATTTACTCATTATTATTTACTAATTACATACATTTACTTATTTACTAATTTTACCATTGAGTCATAGTTCATTGTTATTAAAACGGTTGGAATACATCAAGTAGTCGTCGCCTAAACGACTAAGTAAATGCAAATTGATCTTGCATTCAAATGATAATTCAACATGAACAAATTTTAGCTCACAAATTTGCTTTATCTTGTTAATAACTTATTGTTATTTGCTGTTACTGGCACAGCTATTTTTGTATTAGATCTCCATTTTGGAAGGGATTATGGAATACTTTGCCACACTGACCAGGTGAGTTGGCGAAGGGTTTAGTTTCAAGTTTTCCATCTCTCACAGAGGATGTTATCTGTTTACAATATCCCTTAGCTGGTTTTAACTGCATCTTGGAGAGATGAGGTAATGACACTTGTATTCTTAACCACACGTTCACTGTCACAACACGGACGCTGTAAGGGTAAATACCTACACAAAATATCAAATACATAGTAGGTACTATGACCTACATTTTGTTTTATTTGTGCTTCAATATTAATCTTATTTAAATACAATGAATTACCAAGGCGTTAAGCTATACTATCTCTATTACTATTGTAAAATAGAAACAGTAATTTAAGATAACTTTGTGTCAAACTGATTATGAACGCGGCAATTATAAATACCTATTTGTGTTTGTCTCTAAAATATTTGCAACATTATAATTATGCAAATTGTCAGCTTATTTGCAATAAAATTATCGTGAATGGGAAAATAACTCTGTCTGTGTGTACAACAAAATTATTGAAACGATTAAAATGATGCTTTGAGAGAGTCAATGTAGAGTCTGAGAAAGGACTTAAGCTACTTAATATCCCAAAAAAAATGAAGTGTAGTGATCCGAAATTCTATGCGTACAAAGTGTGGTCAACAGACATATAAAAACCCATTCAAGTGGGAATTGAACCTACACATTAGAAGTTCTGTACTGTTGTTATCATTATATATTAGTCATGTTCCCGACCCCAAATTATGGTATAGGGATAAGAGATGATGACTTTTAGTTGTGACAGCATCAATATAAATATAAAATACATAAACTGCAAATTTTTCTTTATCATAACTTACTATCATTATTCCAGAGATACAGTCGGGGTCTCAGTAATAGGGCCTTGTTTTACATTTTGTTATGAAACCTTAAGACGATACCAAAATAGCTTCGTGCATTTTTCTATGTACGAAGTTTTCATTGTTTCTTTAGATTGAATGGCTAGAGCTCTAATTTTTAAGTATATGTTTTTTCAATATATGATCTAGGATCGCATCAACTCAGAAACACGATTGAAAAAAGTTTTCTCGATAGAAAATCTTGGCGAAACAACCTCTCAAAATTTTTATTTTTTTCATTTGTCGGTCTATTATCGCGTATTAACTAATTAAATAACTTTAAAACATAAGTAACTATAATATATAGAAACACGTAAATCAGAATTAAAATATATTTAGTAGATTTTGAGTAAATAGGAAAAGTATCCCTAATTCTTCATTTTCTGTGCCTACTGGCTGTGTTAATATGTACGTGTCGGCGATGATATACGATAATATTGATGTAGGCCCTTAATGTAATATGTTAAACATTTGCATCATAATAATTATGCAAATTGGCGATGATTTCTTATAACCAACATATTTGTAGACTAGAAACTATAAGTGTTATCTAATACATTACTTTATATAGTCACTCAAATCATGTTAAAAAACTCATTATGTTAAAGAATACATATAAGGATGTTAATAAATACGTATAAATTGTTGTAAAATTAGGTGCGGAAGGACTGTGAAAATTATGCAGAATATTTTAAATCTAGAAGACGCTTATATTATTTATTATGCGCTTAAGAGAAAGACCATTTTTATGTATTAATAGCGCTCTATAGTATCTATCTACCTAAACGGGCAAAACACGTGACGATTTGATGATGATGATAAAGGATGTGTATTCACCTTTCTACATAGTTTTTCAATACTTTTAGGATACATATTGCTTATTACACTTACGATTTAATAAAATGACTAATAAAATGGCTCATTTAAAATAAAAACCGAAAATAATTGTCTCAAAAATAAATTTACTTTTAAAGTGAATATCAAGTAGTAAAAAAAAGTTACAACAATGCCTAAAGAATGTACCTATATTACGAACTTTGTGGTCGAGTGGTTCATGTAACGGACTGCCATTCGCGAGGTCTTCGAGGGTTCGATTCCCGCAGGGTACAAGGTCTGTGACATAAAACACTAGACCACAAAGCCCGTCAAAACAAATGTTTGTTCGACGTCTGTGTGTTTTCTTTATGTTATAACTGTTATAAGTATGTAATTACAAGAGAAAAGTAGTATAATTATGTAATATATCAGTTTTCTAGTACCCTTAACACAAGCATATAGGCTTAGGACGTTTTGGGATCAGAGGACGTTGTGTGAAATGTCCATGAATATTTATTTATATTTATATATATAATTATAATTTAATTTCTAAAATTTACTCTGTAAATATAAATTTTCTGTCGGAGCCGATAGATCAATAAAATTGAAATCACATATCGCGATTGCTACTTAAAAATGGAATGTCGAGGTTTACTAGAAATCCAATTGAAACTGTATATGCTGGTGAAAATGTCGTTTGGTACCGACATGCGATTTGCAACATATATATATTTTATATGGATCCAATTCTAAATTAGATTGAATACATTAGAATGTACCTACTAGCCACAGATTTAAAGATGAGTGTGTCTCCTACATCACTAATCGGGCTTAACACCACTGGAAATATACATTTGTACGTGAAAGAAGTATCTATCATGTGTGACTCTGATACAAGCTATGCATCTTATGAAACATTTTTTGTCTATGAAATAAGATTTAGCCATGCTAAATTCAAGTGTCTTCAGGATTGACTGCGTACTAACGGTCTGGTAAATATGTGGTACTAGCATTACTTTACTGTGATCTCTTATTAATTTTAAAAATAGGTACTGTGGTACGAATTCAACGTGAAAGAAAGAAGAAAGAAAGTAATAATTATTATGCCTCCAAGGCGGAACACAATAAAACATAAAATTCTTATAACTAAATAAACAAAAATTAGTAGCTAAAACTCTAAACTTAACTTAAAATTATTACAAATAGAAGTCCGGTAGATTAATGTGTGCCACTCATGTAGGAATAAAAGGTCCGTTACTCGGCAACAATTGTGATATCGGTAAGGAATCACAACGCCGATATTCTGCAACGTCCTCATCTGCAGCAAGTTCACAACTAAACTTTACAAAAAAACTAAAATTGGTAATGTCAATTACACAATTCGGAAATGTTTACTGATCTTTCTAATTATAATAATTTACTTAGTTCAAAAACTAAAAAACACTCTTAAAAATCCTAAATATTTTTATAAATTATTGCATTCTCATCGGTCTTTAATAAGCATGCAAAATTTCAAATCAATCCGACTATTGTAAGTGGGTGAAAATAACTTTCAAAGGCTCGGTTACACAGATTAATACATTGATAAATACCTACCGAACTAATATAAGCGTGTTAAAAACTGTGTATTATAGACCAAAGATTTTAATGAATATAAATGTGCAATAGCGAATAGCCAATTGATCAAAACACACCATACTTGTTTACATTTTTAGTTAACTTTAGTTTAGTTGTGTTTGTAGAATTGCCACTAGTACCTACCATTTTTAGGGTTCCGTACCCAAAGGGTAAAAACGGGACTCTATTACTGAGACTTCGCTGTCCGTCCGTCCGTCCGTCCGTCCGTCCGTCCGTCTGTCACCAGGCTGTATCTCAAGAACGGTGATAGCTAGAGAGTTGAAATTTTCACAGATGATGTATTTCTATTGCCGCTATAACAACAAATACTAAAAATAAAATAAAATAAATATTTAAGGGGGGCTCCCATACAACAAACATGATTTTTTACCGTTTCTTGCTCGATACTAATAACGTTGCCTTATGTTGCATAGATAATGGTACGGAACCCTTCGTGCGCGAGTCCGACTCGCACTTGACCAATTTTTATCATAATACTAGCTGGTGTCCACTACTTCGTACGCGTCGAATTTTAGATTCCCATATATTTTATCATCGTTTGAACCTCCCCTGGACTGTCATGAATATTTCAAGACCATAATCATCAAAATCGTCCCGGTCTTTCTCGAGTTTTAGCGAGACTAACGAACAGAAATTGATTTTTATATATAAGAAGAAGAAGATTTTAGTCATGTCGTCTAACCATATCATCAAATTAAACTGAAAACATAATGTTTTTTAAAGGCCACTTTTATATTTATAGTATTCTCTTTTTAAGTTTCGTTACGGCAACGGAAATACATCATCTGCAAAACTTTTAACTGCCCAACTATCACCGTACTTGAGATACAGCCTGGTGATAGACGGAGGGACGAATAGTGAAGTCTTTTTACTTAACCTAACTAGTAACTTAGAAATAATCAAAAGGGCCTCGAAATAATTTCTTTAGTTTTCCTCGCAATTATATTACACTTATAGGTACTTTAACTCATTCTTTTACATATAATTCTCATTACTGTAGTACGTTGCTCAAATTTTCGTATGTACTTAGATAAAATATCTAGTGTTTTTTTTTCTAATTTTATGAGCTTATAAATAAATTAAAATTTGCTATGAAGTGCGGCCGAAATAGAGAAAAAATACCTACCGCTAGCGAAAACACCAAAAACAAACAGTATCTGATTTAGAAGTAGGCAAATTTATACTCAATACATATACAATATGAAGCTCAGCACATCGATGTAGATCTCTGAAATTACTTCGACGATTGACTTCGAAATATGAATGGTAAATTGGATGGCACCGTTGTTCCCACATGTCGGTATAACCTCTATGTACTGAACAATGCTTAAGAATATTCCATGAATGCAAAATAAGCCGCTAACAACGACAATGTATTGTCTTCCTTCGTGTTTTCTATGATTATACCATGCTTTTTATTATGTTAGGAGTTTTATAGCTAATTCTCTTTTGTATTAGATATTTAAAGGTCTTGGTTTGATTCAGAAATATTCAGTTTGATAACATTTAATTTGGGTAAACTATTAATTAGGTAATAATTAATATTAGATAATTGAATATTATTAATATGGACTAGACTTGTAATAAAATGGCAGTGTAAGAGACTGGCGGTCTCGAAGTTGCAGGATAGACACTCGCACTAGTTACTTATTAAAACAATAGGTAGATATGAATTTTACTGCGAAATTAGAAATCTATTAAAACTTCAGCTTCAATTAAAAAGTCTGAATATTTTGTAAAACAAAAATTCTAATACATACGTCAAAATATCAAACTTAACTTTGTTTACAAAAAACTTATATTATGACTATATTGTCTTCAAAAAGTAATAAAACCCAATAAAAACATTATAAGGACAGTTATCAAAGTACAATAATAATTATGAACAAAAATATACAATAAAACACTACTTTACACGCATACTTACAACAAAAGGCGAAACGCGGCCGCGTGGCAAAACTGACTAACTTTTAAAACGTTATATGGCCGGCAATAAAACGTTCGTTCCCGTACGAGTACAATACTTGCAGAAATATTTTTGAATACGGAATTAGGTTTGCCAAAAGCGCGGGGAGCAGATAAGGCAGAAAAAAAAACAAATTTGTAACGGGTAAAGTTTTTGGAGGCGGAATGTCTCCCTTGGGTGCTGAATCTTCGTCGGCGTGGCTCGTAAAACGCGGGACGTGGGCAAGCGGGCAAATTTGTCCTGAGAGCGACCTATGACGTTTTGATGGAACGCTCCCTGACTGATTTCCCACACCCTAGATTCATATTCATAACGATACCTCCGCCAACAGTGACATATTTGACCCGAAATACATCTAGGTCACTCTATCAATATCTACGTGACGAATCAAGTGAAATTGATTTGTTAATAAGTAATCCCTCGAGCTATTTCAAACAAAATCGTTCTTAAAAAAAATGTCATTAAAACTAAAACTCTATTCCAAAGTTGAATAAGGAGACCCGAATGTCCTTTGCATGATGATCGCCTCTTCAAAAGAATGGCACCCGTGTCTAAGCTATCTTGTAGGAATTTTAAATTGGACGAATCGCTCAAATGTAAATGGTTTTCCTTTATACCCCATCCTCTCGGGCTGCCCACCCCCGTTCTATTGCGCGCCTAGAGGCGACTGGCATACCAACACACACGCACACTCATACGCGAAAGTCTACGTCGTATATCACCATTGGATTTGGATCTCCTTGTTTACATACGTCATCCGCACAATCGTCTCATTTGCATAGCTATTGGGGAAGGGGTTAGGATCAAGTTATTCTGGTATCGTTAAGCTGACACTAACACATAGGGATTTCACACACACTCACAGTTCATCTCGACATACAACTAGGAGTAATGCGAGTGTGAATACGTAAATACGCGTCGGAATCGCGAGTTCAAAAACGCGAAACGCAATATGTCTTCATAGTAAAGAGGTGTAGGGAATCTTTTTTAAGGGACCCTAACAAAAGGGTGGGCAACGCTATCAGGGAAGGAAATCTCATGTTTTTGATGTGTTCTCTAAATATATGTGGGATATTAGGTAAACCGTTATGTTAAGCTATTTCATCTTAGATATAGTGAAAATTGACATCAGAAAAGTTTATCGCAATATTTTACTTGACGGTTCAAAAGCCGAAACTTATTATCATAATTATGTAGGAGATGGCAATAGGTAGGTAGATGTTTTAATGGGTTTGGCTTTAAAATTTGCGGATATTATCAAAACGTTTTGCTTAAGCCTTCCTGGAATTTACTCAGCCAACATTGGTTAGACAGGAAAATAAAATATATAACATAAAACTGTTGTATTATGAATCTAATTATTGTTTCAATAGAGTAGTTAGAAGTTCATATAAACAAAAAGAAATAATATCTTTTCAAGTTAAAATTCACAACTTAATATCACGAAAATTTTGAGTTTTTAATTATTTTATTGGCATCCGTAGAAATCTATTAATTCTAACAATAAAAAAATTCCTAATAAATTTTGCCTATATCAATAAAATAGAAGTAAAACAACGAAGAGAATCATATCATATCCTGAAGTTCATTTCCTCCTCCTCCCTGCCTATAACGTCACACTGTTGGCCACGGGCCTCCTCCAATTTATGAGGGTTTTTGGTCTAGTATTCCGCGTTAATCAGGCGTGTTGGCATAGGATTTAATCTGGACTTTCTGTCTCTCAGAGATAAGAACTTATTAGCTAATGGTATCCCCTGGCTGGTTCTTACAGCACCCTAAGGAGGTAATGGAGTAGTGGCACCTATCATGTATCCGTCACCACACAGACAAGTAAAAACGGTGTTCAATTCAGTTCAATTAACCATAAATATTACAAAACAAAGTCGTTATTATTGTATGTATAATATGTATATCCCTTTGTGAGATTCTACGCGCAAAACTAAACTTAAAATAACTAAAAATGAGAAGTGATAATGTCAATAACACAATTCGGTAACTGTTAACTGAACTTTTTTATTAAAAAATCTGTGTATTACAGACAGAAATTTAAATTAATAAAAATGTGCACAATAAAATAACCCTATAATCAAAATACAACAATAGTTGTTTTCATTTTTAGTTAAGATAAGTTTAGTTGTACATGTAGAATCGGCACCTATATCTTCCAAACTAAGCATCAGATTTTGATGCGGTTTTTTTAATGAATAAAGTGATTCATGGGGATTGCTTTTTGTATAATTTGTTAAAGATTGTTGTATACTATACTACCTTTATAACTACCGTTTAATCCTTTTTCATTTCCATCCAAAGGTTGCCCGGCAGAGATCGCTGTCAGTGATAAGGCCGCCCATTGTACTATCTCAGTGTTATGTACTACTATGTTAAATGTATATTATGGTGTACAATAAAGTATAAATAAATAAATATATTTATTTTCATATACCACGCGACGCGTAAGAATTTGCCAGCAACATCTAGTTAACCATAAATTACATTGATTTAAATTACTTGTTTTATTTATCTACTTTTTACTCAAGAGACTGAACTCGTAGAAATTTCTTTGCTAAACAATTTTTCAATCTAAGACTATCAGCTAGTTAAATGGATTAAGTCGTAAACAGTTTAATGTGTGGGATCGGCTAATTAATTAGAAACCATCGCATTATCGTTATTTGCCCTATTTGATAAGAAGCGATATATAGGCTTGTCTTTAATTCTATATTCTACCTTTAAATACGGCTAACTAGATATACATACTTACTTATACCTATTGTAGTTAATTTTTAAGACGTATGTAATAACATACAGCGCATAAGACCTTCTATTTTATAACTTTATTTTTTAAACTGCCATGTTAATATTTAGTCAAATATTTTTTTATTGTACTACATGCAGGTCATTGGCCTATATTTTCGACTATAAAATAAATATGGATGTAGGCACAATCGGAAGACATAATCCCTTTGCCAGTGAACATGAAGAATAAAAAAAAGTAATTGTCAAGTTGCAAATTGCTCACGATATGCTTAAAAATGATAAAAAAAATTATTAATATCTACATATTTCAATAAAAAAACAAAATCATTTATAATTTGTTTCAAATATGCAATCTTTTTAATGTTATAAAAGTAATTAGCTCTTGATAAACAAAAAGCTTTAATGTCAAATACCAATAACAATAACCTCAAACACAAATATAACTTGAATGTGTAGTTTCATATCGCTATTCGTCGCTAGATGGCGCTACTAAGTTTTAAAAGCGCCTTTCAAGAAAAATATTTTTCTTTCCCAGTTTTCTCATTAACATTAAACTGATTCTCATAGAATAGCTGACTTATTTTCCCCGTAGCTGGAAACTCTTCAGTTTTAATGAACAAAGTTAAATTCAGTGTGCTCTTTTCCATTTATAACTTTTGTTATTGATTTCAAAGTTTTGTTTATAAGAACGATCTTGGTTGTGAAATTTAAAGCGAGTTTATTAAAAATGAAATGTTAAAAACGGTGTTTGTTGGTTTGAATGAGCAGATTTTTTGTTATTTTATTATTTTGAAACCTAAGACCAATAGAAATCTATTGTTTAATAACAAGCAAAAATCTATCTACATAATAATCTGAAGTTTTAAGTATAACTAACACGGAATATGTTACAGAATAATAAATTGCACAATTTATCGAACATTTCACAAAATATTGTTTGAATTACAAATTTAGTTCAACAATTTGTGCAAAGGATATCAGATTACGAGTACAATTAATTGATAATCACATTAATTTCGCACACCTATCACATAAATAAAATAATAGAATAACAAAATATAAAAAATATAAAATTTTAAAGTTTTAGAAGCGCTTTTATAGAAAAATGATGGGAGTAAATTTTACGACGTATGCGCATATTTTCACAAAATACTGTCATCATTATAGTCGTAGCTGGTTACAAATAATAACGGAAATAAATAAATAAAGAAAAGCCTTAGTAACTTATAGTACATAGCTGATGCCCATAACTTCGTACCTACGCGTAGTATTTTGAAACCAAGCCTTAACAAATTATACAAGAAAGCCATCATTTTAAACAAATCTGTCATTTAATAAATCAAATTGTGGTGGAAAAAGTGATTACCGCAAGCGGGACTTGACCCCACGACCTCGGAATACCTGTTGCAAAACATTCTCGATAGATGACGTTGTACGTTAAAATGCGATGTAAACTCAATCGAGTGACGATTGTCCAACAAAGATGCTACGGAACGATATTCTGAGGTCGTGGGTTCAAGTCCCGCTTGCGGTAATCACTTTTTCTACCACAATTAGATTTATTAAGTAAAAGCATAGCAAGTCAATTGCAAAATTAATAAATTACTTTAGATAATCTGTCATTTAAAAAAATCAGATCAAAATCCGTTGCGTACTTTTAAAGATAATAAGCTCGCATAAGGACATGCATACAAAAATATGGATTTTGTTTTACAATAAGTGAAGACAAATAATTATATTGTTCTAAATCGGAATCGAACCAACAGACACTTTCATAAAATTGATGATAAACGAAGACAATTCACATCTATAAATTATTTCTAGACACAGAAAAATCCATAAGCGATATTATTACTCACAACCAAGGAAAATACAAGCAGTTCTTGAAAATCTTAACGACCATTATTGGCGAAGGGAAGTGGTGGATAGACATTAATTTATTTTAATGGTTTTTGTGTTTGTCATACAACTAGCAGGTTTGATTTGTAGCCTCTTTAACGAGTAGTTTAATATGTGAATAGCTTTGTTCTGAGGTAAGGGTGTGTATTAATAATGACTTACGATTTATAGAAAACTTGCTGGTTCCCGCAACTTCATACGAGTGAAATTAAAAAAAAAATATTCTCTTGAATCACTCTACCTATTAAAAATACCGCATTAAAATCCGTCAAGTAGTTTTGATAATTTAGTTGTCTTATAATAAGTATTCACTAGTAAAATTAAAAACGTAAAAGAGTAACTATGGATGTGGTGACGGATTGAGAATACAAGTGTCACCACCTTTTTTCATCCCAGAGTGCTGTAAAAGCTAAGGGATATTGTACACAGATAACATTCTCCGTGGCGAAAAAATCTCAAAAATAAACCCTGCGCCAACACGCTCGTTCAGCGCGGCACAGTAACTGTAAACCATGATTCCTTCCATAGTGGAGCAGGCCTGTGCCCAACAGTGGGAAGTTGCTGCGCTAGCCAGGCGTGTTTATATTGCATAGGGTTTAGTTTCGAGTTTTCACAATAGAAGTTAACTGTTTATATCTTTTAGCTGGCTTTTATGAACCCTGGGGAAGAAATGAGGTGGTGACATTTGAATTCTTAATTCGACATGTCGATGTTAAAATATTATTTGGATTCGTTAAAATAATATTCTTTTAAAAAAATTACTTATCAAAAAAAAAATTATTCATCCAACACAATATCTAACGTTTATTTTCAATTAACATAAAGATAAATTTATCAGTTAATTATATTCATTAAAGTGTCTAAATAAAAATTAAAACAGATTCGATCACCGAATCTGTGTTTCGTATCAGACATAAAATAAACATTGAAATCATATCTTCTACATATCTTAAAACATTCCAAACAAAGCTAAATAACTTTAAGAAAAGATAAACGCCTATACTATTCACTTACACCTCTTGTTAGGGTTCCATACCACAAGGGACCTTGTCTTCTAAGCCATCTTCTACCAACTTGGTTTAGTCGTCTTTTAAATACTACCATTATTTACGATTTTGTGCTACTTGCACCCAAATGCGAAATCGGAATGCGAATGCGTTTCTGCCTTTTTGATATCGTCGAGAAAACGGTACCTTATTGGTGAGATTTCGCTGACCGTCTGTCACCATACTGTATCTCATGAACGGTGATAGAGTTCACATTTTTACAGATAATGTTTATCTGTTGATACTCTGATGATTAATTCCGGCTCCCATACAACAATATATTTCTTTGTAACTTGGTGATACGCTTATATGACACTAGCTGTTGCCCGCGACTCCGACCGCGTGGAATTTGGAATTTTTTTTTATTCGCAATATAAGGTTCTATGTCCTTTCTCAGGGTCTAAAGATTGTCTGTGCCAAAATTCATCAAAATCGGTTTAGAGGTTTAAGCGGGAAAGCGTAACAGACAGACAGACAGAGTTACTTTTGCATTTATAATATTAGTAGGGATGATGTAAGGTCATGATAATGTTATGGTTTTTAGGGTTTCGTACATATTACTGAGGATCTGCTATCTGTCTATCCATCCAACCATCCGTCTGTCACCAAGCCGTATCTCTGGAAGTGTTACAGCTAGAGAACTAAAAATTTATTAGTGATCATCATTATCCTGCCCTTATCCCGTTATTCAATGATATTGGTTTAATTGTGCACTTGGAATTCGCACCATTGTTATTCGATGATAATATTTAACGGCAAGGAACCCCTCGTATCCGAGTCCAACTCGTACTTGACCGGTTTTTTATACCTACACTCATTTATCACTATTTGAATAAATTCAATATGTACATTGAATTGCATGTAATTAATGGTTTTATTCGTTTAGCACTTAAAACATTTTAAGGGCGAGGTGTCCAAATAATATTCTGTCCTTTTCTTTTGATATGGTATGAATGAGACAAGTGATCACACAAGAACACCCGCTGTTTTAGATCATTAATATTGATTTGTGGTCAATCAAAGCTCTGGAGGATTTTACTTTTAATGTTATTATTTTTTATCCTTTCTATACTGGAATTTCAATTGTAAGAACATCAGTAAGTGATTCTAGCCGTATAGCAGGAAAGCATTATTGGAAAATTTGCAGGAAAATAAATCTGATAACTTATCTTGATAAGGATGAATCTAGCCAGACAAAAGGCCCATGGCCATACGAAATAGGAGTTGGTTAAAAAATAAAACAAATAAATATATATGTTACGTTGTTAACTCAACAAAAAGAAAACCTTTAACCTTTTTGATATTCAGATTCAAATTTATCTTACATAATGACGAGCCTCGTGGTTTAAGTAACGGACTGCCAATCAAGAGGTAGCGGGTTCGATTCCCGCTCGGGACAATCATTTGTGTGATTTTTCTAATTTTCATACAAATGTTTGTACTGTTTCTGGGTGTTTCTATGTATTATATGTATGTATTTACGAAAGAAAAGTAGTTTATGTATTCTATCCGTATTCTGGTACCCATAACACAAGCATAATAAGCTTAGCTTGGGACCAGAGGACGTTGTGTGATATGTCCATGAATATTTATTTATTATTTATTATTATAATTTTGGCTATTAGATTCCAGCAATGGTGGTTGGTTAAGAATTTCGTTTTAGGTGATCCCTAGATTAGTTCTCTTAAGTTCTTTATTAACTCTATTTCAACTGTACTTTCTTATATACATTTATATGTATGTTTATATTTATCCTGCAAACGATTGGCCGTCCGCTGAAGGAAAAAGTGCATTTAAACGGGCGTCCACCAGCATTGAGCGTCCGTATACCGGACGCCACTTTTTTGAGCGGTTGCTCTGAGACGCTATTGGTCCCAGCTAGCCGTAGTACAAATTTCGACGGAAGTAAAAAAATCGTTGAAATGGCTGCAAAAAAATATTAATAAGTTCCCGAAAAAATCTCAGCGCGTGTGAGGCGCTGCTGCAGCGCGTATATCCACACGCGTATATCCAAGCTAATTTCTAGCTACGGACTCGGTTATTTGGCGTCCGTATTTGCGACGTTGCCAGCTCGAGCCATAACATTATGACTATAACTCAAACAATATCAATACTACAGTCAATACAATATACAAAGTCTTCGAACACATAGGTTTTGCGTTCTATTCGGCGCCCCTCGTGTTATGACATCACTTTATTAATCAATGAACTAAGTTAATTATATAATATTACATTTGTTACATTAATTACTTTTTTATAAAATATGAAGATAGTTTGAGACTCGGAAAAGAACTTTGAATACTTTTATCTCTGAAATCATCTATGGGGTAAAAGGAGAATAGAAGTTAGTATAGGGAATCTACACCTGCTATATCGAATTGTATTATATCTGATAAGGTACCTAATAGAAAAGGGTGGAAGTTTGCATAACCGTTCTATCGATTGTATAGGGGAAACAGAAAGTTTTGGTCAATTTTCAAGACGTAAATTAACTTATGAAACACAAAAAAGAAATTTCTGCAAGACACATAGGTTGAAATTCGTAAACAAAAATGTATAGACTCCTATAATAAATTGATCAGATGATCGAAATTTTTGAATAGGAGACGAACGTTTCGTAGATAGATACATCGTCTAGAATGACTACACCTTTCTGTTACGCCCAGTACATTGGTAACCTACCTATCGGTATTTGTTATTTAGTATCGTTAAACTGACGCAAAGCTTTGTGCTATGTACGTACACATAATACGGACGTCCTATTGCAATATACAGACGCCCAATAGCTGTATACGGACGTCCAATTGCACAAGACGGACGTTCAATTGCAATTGTGATTATGATTTCATCATATATCATCATTTATAATTTTCCGAGAGGTTTCCTTCGCAGAGAATACATTTTACTTGGTCACACCTTACTTTATATTCACAATTCATTAAAGCATGCTGTCCAGCACATTTGATACATTAAATACTTGTTTAATGAAATATGAAGATAGATTGAGACTCGGGGAAGAACTTTGAATACTTTTACCTCTGAAATCATCTCCTAAGGGGTAAAAGAAGAATAAAAGTTTGTATAAGAAATCTATACCTGCTGTAGCGATTTGTATTATATCTGATAAGGAAATAGAAAAGGATGGAAGTTTGCATAATATTTTGGACTCCTATAATAAATTGATCATCTGATCGAAATTTTTGAATAGGAGACGAACGTTTCGTTGATAGATACACCGTCTAAAATGACTACACCTTTCTGTTACGCCCAGTACATTAATACCTATCGGTATTTGTTATTTGGTATCATCAAACTGACGCAAAGCTTTGTGCAATGTATGTACACATAATACGGACGTCCTATTGCAATATACAGACGCCCAATGGCTATATACGGACGTTCAATAGCTGTATACGGACGTTCAATAGCTGTATACGGACGTTCAATAGCAGAATACGGACGTTCAATTGCAATTGTGATCATGATTGCATCATAATAATATATCATTTATAATTTTCCGAGCGGTTTCCTTCGCAGAGAATACATTTTACTTGGTCACACCTTACTTTATGTTCGCAATTCATTAAAGCATGCTGTCCAGCACATTTTATACATTAAATACTTGTTTAATGAAATATGAAGATAGTTTGAGACTCGGGGAAGAACTTTGAATACTTTTACCTATGAAATCATCTCCTAAGGGGTAAAAGAAGAATAAAAGCTTGTATAGGAAATCTCTACCTGCTGTATCGATTTGTATTATATCTGATAAGGAAATAGAAAAGGATGGAAGTTTGCATAATATTTTGGACTCCTATAATAAATTGATCATCTGATCGAAATTTTTTAATAGGAGACGAACGTTTCGTTGATAGATACACCGTCTAAAATGACTACACCTTTCTGTTACGCCCAGTACATTAATACCTATCGGTATTTGTTATTTGGTATCATCAAACTGACGCAAAGCTTTGTGCAATGTATGTACACATAATACGGACGTCCTATTGCAATATACAGACGCCCAATGGCTATATACGGACGTTCAATAGCTGTATACGGACGTTCAATAGCATAATACGGACGTTCAATTGCAATTCTGATCATGATTGCATCATATATCATCATTTATAATTTTCCGAGCGGTTTCTTTCGCAGAGAATACATTTTACTGGGCACACCTTACTTTATATTCACAATTCATTAAAGCATGCTGTCCAGCACATTTGATACATTAAATACTTGATTTATAAAATATGAAGATAGTTTGAGACTCGGGAAAGAACTTTGAATACTTTTACCTCTGAAATCATCTCCTAAGGGGTAAAAGAAGAATAAAAGCTTGTATAGGAAATCTCTACCTGCTGTATCGATTTGTATTATATCTGATAAGGAAATAGAAAAAGGTGGAAGTTTGCATAACCGTTCTACCCATTGTACAGGGGAAACAGACAGGTTTGGTCAATTTTCAGGACGTAAATTATCTCATGAAACACATCAAAGAACTTTCTCCAAGACACATAGGTTGAAATTCGAAAACAAATGTTTGGACTCCTGTAATAAGTTGATCAGCTGATCGAAATTTTTGAATAGGAGACCAACATTTGGTTTTTGGGATCTATCTCATGTTTTATGGTAAATTTGTCCAGTTTCGTTGATAGATTTTTGGTTTTAAATGACTACAGCTTTCTGTTACGCCCAGTACATTGGTACCTATCAGTATTTGTTATTTAGTATCGTCAAACTGACGCAAAGCTTTGTGCTATGTACGTACACATAATACGGACGTCCTATTGCAATATACAGACGCCCAATAGCTGTATACGGACGTTCAATAGCAGAATACGGACGTTCAATTGCAATTATGATCACGATTGAAGATAGACGGTACTATATGACTGTAAGCTACCAACTATAAACAGAAAGCACGGTTCTCAGTACTTTTCTTTTTTTTAAATTGTAATTAAGAAATTACAAAATCTACCAAATTACACTAAAGTTTTTAGTAGATAGGTTATAAACCTAACAAGTATTTAAATAAATGGGTATGTAACTTTAAGTAGTTCTTGCAAAACCGAGCATACTTTATAATTTGCCGGGTGGTTCCTTTCCAGGGAACACATTTTACTTGGTCAGACCTTACTTTATGTTCGCAATTCATTAAAGCATGCTGTCCAGCACATTTGATACATTAAATACTTGATTTATAAAATATGAAGTTAGTTTGAGACTCGGGAAAGAACTTTGAATACTTTTATCTCTGAAATCATCTCCTAAGGGGTAAAAGGAGAATAGAAGTGTGCATAGGGAATCTATACCTGCTATATCGATTTGTATTATATTTGATAAGGAAATAAAAAAGGTGGAAGTTTGCATAACCGTTCTACCGATTGTACAGGAGAAACAGATAGGTTTGGTCAATTTTCAGGACGTAAATTATCTCATGAAACACAATAAAGAACTTTCTCCAAGACACATAGGTTGAAATTCGAAAACAAATGTTTGTACTCCTATAATAAATTGATCAGCTGATCGAAATTTTTGAATAGGAGACCAACATTTGGTTTTTGGGATCTACCTCATGTTTTATGGTAAATTTGTCCAGTTTCGTTGATAGATTATTGGTTTTAAATGATTACACCTTTCTGTTACGCCCAGTACATTGGTACCTATCAGTATTTGTTATTTAGTATCGTCAAACTGACGCAAAGCTTTGTGCTATGTACGTACACATAATACGGACGTCGTATTGCAATATACAGACGCCCAATAGCTGTATACGGACGTTCAATTGCAGAATACGGACGTTCAATAGCAATTATGATCATGATTGAAGATATACGATACTATGTGACTGTAAGCTACCAACTGTAAGCAGAAAGCATGGTTCCCAGTATTTCTTAGTTTTTTTATCATAATAAATATGAAATTACAAAATTTACCAAATTTCATTAGAGTTCTTCAATAGGTGTTGCGTGAAAGATGGGCATAAGACATTCATTGACCATTCAATCCATTAATTGATAATAATAATTAATATGTGTTAATTATTGTTAATAGTTATGTGTTAATTATGTGTTTAATAGTTATGATATTGGTATCAACAGAAATAATCCCGATAGTTGTATCGGTGAACGGTTTAGTCCCAAAGAGCCTCTCACAAAATCTCGAGAGGCTCGGCGTCAATAGCAAGTCGGTGACCGATGCAGAAAGCGGTCTTGCTGGACAATGCCCGTATAGTTCGTCGGTTTCTTTCCCATTAGGCTCCACCACTCCGGCTGACTGTTGCGGACCTCGTCGGAGTGCGTCCTGCCGCCTTTCGAGGCGAGGCAGTGTTATATCCAAAATAATAATTAATAAAAAGAAAGTAATATTGATTAATTCAACATTAAATGTATTTTTATTTTTTTATTTTATATTAAAAAATGTAATTTATAAGAGAAATAAATGAATAATGAATAATAATTATGATAATTAATAGGATTATTATAAGGTAGGCAAGTAGTCGTATGTTATTACACGTGGGGTATCCGGCATCCGTATATAGATTATAGATATAAAACTAACAAATGTTTAAATATATGAAATGTTGAAATTGTGTGTCAGAAGCAAGCGGTAGGTATCTAAAGAGATGATAAAACGAAATCTGGCAACGTCGCATTCCCCAAAGTACCTACCATCCTGTCAGGACGTTACATAATCGATGCCATGGCTGAAGTACCACCTATATATCCTGGATGCCTGTAATGTATGATTATGGTTCGGGGTTCAAAAATGTCTGGGCATAACTGCATGACGAATATCTCGAAAACTTTAAATATCAAAAAATGACGTACCCCACGCAGCTAGAAATAAAAAAACTAAGCAATATTCATCGAAACATGTTAGAAAAAGTAAGGGGAACCCGGGGACGTCGTACTGATGGGCTTTGTGCATGACGCCAATATGATTCTGGGATGTAAATATATATATTTATACGTATATACGTAATATATGTATGATATATGCTTAATTACATGTTTTATTATTTCTTCTGTATTTATTTAACCTTGTACTCTTTTTATTTTTATTAATTATCTGTCGTAGCCGCCTGTTCTCACTAGTTTTCTGGTTCTTACTGAAAACCAGCGCTGTGGTAGCTTGCTACTATAGCAATTGCTGAGGAAGGAACATTTTCAGCCTCTAATATTAATGTATTTTATTATGTATATTTTAAACTTTGTTCTGTAGTCGATCGATGTTACTGAAATAAATTTATTTTCTTTCTTTCTTTCTTTCTTTCTATCTTGCAAGCGTTGTCCTGACAGTTACATTGCGTGGGCTTTATCACACGGTCTTTCAGGGCTTGTCTTCTAGACTAGTCTGCAATTCTTCTAATTCAAATGAGATTCATTTCTCTATGATTTACGTTAGATACTGGTACACCAAAGGAAAACTCAAATCACTCACTCATTTAGGTAATTTTGAAGCTTTTCATGAGCCCTGCCTGCATAGAAAAAATGGTCATATTATAACTTCAGAAGAAGATATTTTCAATTTTTTGCAGGGTCTGCAAAGCGTGAGTAATACCTTTGCTGTTGCTGTCGTTTATAGGCTATGGTGACCGCTTACCATCAGGCGGCTCGTAGATATACTTGTTCGCCACGTAATTTTTATAATAGATACTTCATGGTCTTTTTCCTTAGACATATAGAGTGGTCATGCAGTCATACCCTATCCGCATTTATACATAGTATCGAACACTATTCCTCTCCTTCCCATAAACGTCCCACTGCTGGGCACAGGCCTCTGCTTCGGGAGGGATTATGATCTACTGTGCCGCGCTGACCATGCGTGTTGGCACAGGATTTAGTTTCGAGTTTTCCGTCTCTCACAGTAGACGTTAAGTACTTATATTGTCACTTACCTGGCTCTTACAGCACCCTGGGAAAAAATGGGATGGTGACATTTGTATTCTTAATCCACCACCACACGGACCGACACGAACACTGTTCATAAGCATAAAAATAAAACAAAACATACTAGAAATACAGTCAACATAATATTAAGTGTGGAGTTCTTATACCCACTTAAACAACAAAGCGTAATGATTCCACTACACAAATAAAAGAGTATGCATTCTTACTAGTGATGGGAACAGGGACGGGATTGTGCTCTTTATATTATGGAGGTGCTGTTCATTTCACATTTTCGTGATATTTAAAATATTAAAAACATTAAAAAAAGTTCAGATATTGTTAAACTCATTTCTGATTTCATAGTAACAAAGTGTCTTTACGATAAAAGACACAGTAAAATAGGTGTTAATGGACACATTGTTAAACAAACTCTATTTAGAAGTTTAACTGCCGCACTCAGAGACTGTTGTTGTTAGAGAATGGTTACTTAAGGAGCTCTTTAGTATTGATTTAAAAAAGTTTTAACTTGACTTTTACTTTTTTAAATCAATACTAAAGAGCTCCCTAAGTAACCATTAACATTTAATGGTTACTTAAGGAGCTCTTTAGTATTGATTTAAAAAAGTTTTAACTTAACTTTTACTTTTTTAAATCAATACTAAAGAGCTCCCTAAGTAACCATTAAATGTCTCTGAGTGCGGCAGTAAGTAAGATTAAAATTATTTATTTACCGTAGCAGGCTAAATTGTAATATTGTGTATAAAAAAAAATCGTGATCTCATATTGGTGATAATATTAGATAGATAGGTAATAAAAAATGCATACCTATTTCGTTAATTTATAAATACAATATTGCGAAATAAGTTTTGTGAATAAGTAAAAAAGGATTTTGATCACAATATTACTACAAAATCAACTGATTTTACTGAAAAATTTGATTTAACAGATGAGCTAATTGACAATGAGTGCGAGTGTTATTCCTATAGTGTTAAATAATAAGTAGATACTTGGACACACACTTACATATCATTACAGGTATTAACCAATCGTTTGACACAAATAAATTAACGACCATCAAAATAATAACACACTTTAATGATATTTTTCGATAGCCAAATTTCTTTTTGAATATTATGTAAATTTAAAAAAAAATCTCAAAATCCCGGAGTGCTTTTTATCGATACATCACTAATTCACACTGAGTGGTGAGCAATGACCATCGACCAACAATCATTAACAATGCACTGTCTTATCTAACTGAGAATAATTAATGAAACCACCTCTCACTGTGAACTGTGAGTGCGTTATTGACATATTGGCACAAAAAGCTATTAACTGCATTGTTATTATAACAAATAATATTGATCGTTCTTAACAGACAAATTATTTAATTTATTATCGAAAAATATTATAACGTAGTTAAAAAAAAGTAATTGAAATAGTAATACAAAAATTTATATAATTATTAGAAATTAGGGAACCTCCGGCGCAGAATTGCAATTTTTCTTTTTTCTTGACGTCTTACCAGCCTTTGTAGTGTAAGGTATGCGATATCTTAGTAATTAGAATACGCAGGTCCTACTTGGGTTTGTAGTAAGTGTCCTTCCTTGTTTCTTTTAAATACTATACCACTCTTTCCTGCAGGCATGTCTCCATCCAAAGGTTGCCTGGTAGAAATCGCTATTAGCGATAAGGCCGCCCATTGTACTGTGTTAATTTAAGAAATGTCTAGTTAATTAAGTTTATGCTGTACAAGAAAGTGTAAATAAATAAATAAATACTATTTTAAAATAGAAGGAAATGTCTAGCAGAAGAATGAGACTTTATAACCATAAATACCTACAGTCAAATTAGCGGTTCGTTTTGGTATTACGCATTGTTCGCACTGTGACAAGGATGAAAGAATAAATGAAACCTTAAAAAATATTTTGAATTTTAATGAATTTTTTCTCTTGTAACTTATAATTATGCATAGTAACTCAGTGTTCACAATTGTTCTAATACACAATTAAATTTATGCGATTATAATAGATCAACATGCTTTGCTTTAAACACGGAAATAGTTTTCTAAAACGTGTCTACCATATCTTATTACATTAATACAGATTACAGTCTTATGAAAAATATGACAGATTTATCGCCTAACAAGAAAGCATAGGTACATATTATTAATGTAAACAATTTAATAATTAATAACTATCAGAAATCTCACGATTGTTCATTTAATATGCCTTTATAATCTTAAAACCTTGAGCAATGGGGTGCAAACTATTATTTGAAGATGAATAATGGAAGGGAGTCATTGGAATTATGAGATTGCACATTCCTTTGACCTAACTCATGGCTACTCGTTATGTTTATTCAACTTGATAGATGGATATTTGCCAGCCTGGATTTGTAGGTATTATTTTGCAGAATTATATCAACATGCCCGTGTGGTAACAATTCGCCGCCACTATGCCTATAATATACTAGCTGTTGCCAGCAACATCGTACGAGTGGAATTTAGAACCAAAACCTTAACAAATTATACAAAAAAGCCATCCCCTTCAAGCGCTCTATCATTTAAAAAAACCGCTTAAAAATCCGTTGCGTAGTTTTAATGATATAAGCTCACATAGGGATATATATATATATATACAAAAATAACGACTTTGTTTTGTAATAAGTAAAGATAAATATATTAAAGGGATTTGTCTCATTTAGAAGTTATTTACTAATTATTTTATTGTCTTGTAACTATCTTTTCATGTACCAGCATTTATATTATATTTTTTGACGGATTTTGTGGTCTAGTGGTACATGTAACGGACTGCCGTTCAAGAGGTCACGGGTTCGATTCTCGCACAGGACAATCAGTTGTGTGATTTTTATAAATGTCATATAACTGTTTGTTCTGCGTCTGAGTGTTTCCATGTATTAGAGGTATGATTTTACAAAAGAAAAGTAGTTTAAGTATTATATCCGTATTCTGGTACCCATAACACATCCAAATAAGCTTAGCTTAGGACCAGAGGACGTTGTGTGTAATGTCCATGAATATTTATAAAAAAAAACCGTTCTGCCAATATTTTTATTATTTTTCATTTTATGCTAAGGGTATGTACCTACTGTAAGAGACAATTTTTGCGAAACATAAGCATGTCTTCTGCAAAAAACGGAAAGATACTTAACAACAGTCCCTGTGGTATAACCTAATAGTGGCTAGTAGTCCAACAAAGAAAACTCACTGTAACCAAAACTATGGGTTTCACTTATTTTACAAGGTTTTTGACCCTAGTTCTCAGAGAATCCAATCAGAATATCATATTAAGAATGAAAACTACACATTGATACCGATTCTATGTACACAACTAAGCTTAAGATTTAAAAGTAATTTTGATAGTGTCGACAACACACTATACTGTTAGTGTTTTCTCCACTGTTGGAAGTATATTATATGTATTTATGTACGGTTTATGTTATGTATGTATAGCGTAGTATGTTATATTATTATGGTATATAAGTAAGTATGGTTTATGTAGTGTATGTATAGCAAGTGTTTTATTATTATATATGTATTTTGTGTGTTTGAGCTTTATGTATTTCATTATAATTATTATATACCTAGATGTTAAATTAAATAGCACCCACCTTAACTTATTTCTGCACTCCTCGCTGGTTGACTGGGAGAAAATGTCGTTGGCATTAAGTCCACCATTGTACAAGAATCATTTATTGTGTGCAAAAATGGTAAAATATAATAAATAAAACACAATACTGCCATGTTTACGTACTTATAACTTTCTTGTTATAAATACTGTATATTTTAGACTATGGATTTTAATTAATGTACCTAACAAAACATCCAATTAATTAAAATACACTTATAGTTGTGTTCAATTTTTAGTTTAGTTTAGTGCATGTGGAATTGGTACCATTACTAAATCAATAAAATACATGTTTTAGTTATTGCAGTGAAATACAATACAAATCTATTCTCCTATCATTTAATATAATTAATGGGTCTAAGAACTTTACGAAACTAGAAACGTCGAAGTATTGTTGAATTTGTTTGCATAAATTATTCAGTCATTTATCGAAAATAGTTATAACATTAATTTATTAGTTAAATATGCGTAAAATTATCTTTATAGTTTTTATTATTATGTAGAAACATCAAGTTGTATTGTTTAGTCAAAACATGAAGTGTGAAATGTGTTGTATTAAAAAGCGGTCAATTAAGACTTGCACTCGCAATCGAAGAGCTCGGTGCCGTTATTTTCATCATATATATCATCAGAATTTTAGATCCCCATATATTTTGTCACCACTTAAACCTTCCCTGAACTTTCACGAATATTTCAAGACCAAAATCAAAATAATCGACCCAGGCCGATCTCTTGCTTTAGCGAACTATCGAACAGCAATTGTTTTATATAATGTCAGTTATTCGTAACATTCCTGACGTAAAATAACAAGATAAGAGCAGGATAATGATGGTTATGAGTATTTGTTAATCACTTTTCCAAAGATAAAAATTTTTGCCAAATTTCTTTTTCATTTTTCTGGTGACAGACGAGCAGACGAACGCACGGACGGATGGATGTACAGCGAAGGCTCAGTAATAGGCATCTGTTCTACCTGTTGCTTCGGAACACAGCAAATAAAACTTAAATTTTTTTCTAGAAGTGAATAAACAAGACTATAATAATGTTACGTGTTAGGGTTCGAAGGATTTGGAGAGAAAGACCTGCTGACTCTTTTAGAAGACTTTATTCACTAGCACTAGTTACACACTAAGCACTAGGTCCAAACACTAAGCACTAGGTCCAAACACTAAGCACTAACAATGTCCTAGGTTTTAGCCAAGTCGTAGGTTTCACTGGTATCACTCTTGATCACTTGTTTTCGCTCTCGAAGTCGCCTTTCTCGTAGCTCAAACTGAACTGCCCGGGCTCGCCTCCCTGCCGCTATTTATATGCGCCGAGACGAGTTCCAGACCATTCCAGAATGTTCCCGACTGTGCGCGAACGTGATCGCCCGGAACGAATGTTTCGAGAAGGTTCGAGCATGTACGGTAGTTTCTCTAACGCCATCTAGTATCTAATAGGGGTGTCACTCTGTTCGGTTCTTTAATTGGTTTTACTAGTTGCTGCTAGATGGCGCTAGCTCCTTTGTGTTTTGTGTGTTCGTAACACTACTCCCCTCTTAGAGATGCTCGTCCCGAGCATCGTTGTTACTACCATGGTAGCGCGCCAGACGGTCTATGTGTACCACTTTGAATGTCCCTCTTGGTTGCTTTTGAATCCTATAGGTCACATGATTCAGTCGGGTAACCACTTTGTATGGACCGTCCCACTGGTTCTGCAACTTTGGAGATTTCCCTTTCCGGCGAGTTGGGTTATGCAGCCACACCAGTGACCCTTCCTCGAAGCCGCTCGTGTTCGATTTCCGGTCGTATCTGGTTTTCATGTTCTCACTTGACTGTAACCCATTTTCCCGAACCAAGGCGTGTATATAGCGCATCTTTTCCCTTAAATCGCAGACATAGTCTTGTACAGTCTTTGGTTCCTCCGGTGACCCTCCTGTCAATAGGTCTACTGGTATTCGTAGTTCTCTACCGAAATTGACATACGCCGGGGTAGCTTTTATGCTCTCGTGCTCGGCGGTTCGGTAAGACAGAAGGAAGAGTGGTATATACTTGTCCCAATCCTTTTGTTTGTCATCTACCAATTTCGCCAAATGCCTCTCAAGGGTCTGGTTAAATCTCTCAACCATTCCATCAGACTGCGGATGGTACGCGGTGGTCCTCGTCTTATGCATGCCCAAAATTCTGCACACTTCCTGGAACACCTGCGATTCGAAGTTCCTGCCCTGATCAGAATGGATTTCCAGAGGCACACCAAAGCGACATATAACTTCTTCGACTAACTTAGAAGCGACTGTTGTGGCTTCTTGGTTTGGTATGGCGAACACTTCGGGCCATTTGGTGAAGTAGTCAATGACGACCATAAAATACTTGTTTCCCGAATCCGTTACAGGAAATGGCCCCGCTACGTCAACTGCAATTCGTTCCCACGGTGCACCGACGTTATACAACCGCAGGTTCCCACGGCTCCTTGTCTGTGGTCCTTTCACAGCAGCGCAAGTAGTACGTTTGCGGCACCAATCCTGTACATCATCTCGACAATGCAACCAGTAGAATCGTTCTCGCACTTTTGTTAACGTCCTCTTGACACCTAGATGACCTCCTGATACGCCATCATGTATTTCACGGAGAACATCTGGTACTCTCGTTCTTGGGACAATTATCTGAAGATGGAACTCTCTGCCGTTAGTCTTCTCCCATTTCCGGTAGAGTATTCCGTTTTGGAGTATCAGACTGTCCCATTGCGCCCAGTACGCCTTAGTGACAGCGCCAGTGGGTGCAACCTCACTCCATATTGGTTTTACGTCACCCCGTTTCTTCCATGTGATGATGTGCCGAAGGTCGTCATCTTTTTCTTGAGCCTCCCTCATAGCATCATTCTCCCAGAGACTCAAAGGATCTGTTCTCGTTAGTTTTAATGTTTCTTCATTGCATTCCTGCTTAACACAATGTTTGCAGTCCTCCGAACACGGCCTTCGTGAGAGTGCGTCGGCATTCCCATGTGTCTTTCCGCTGCGGTGTTCCGTCTTGAAGTCATACTCCTGGAGCTGTTCAATCCATCGAGCTACTTGACCTTCTGGGTTCTTGAATTGCAGTAGCCACTTCAAGGCTGCGTGGTCAGTTCGTAGTAAAAACTGTCTGCCGATGAGATATTTGTTGAAATGTTGTAGCGTCTTTACAACAGCCAAGAGTTCTCGTCTTGTCACACAGTAGTTTCTCTCTGGCTTGGATAAAGATTTGCTGAAATATGCAATAACAACTTCTCTTTCACCCTGTTTTTGAGATAACACCCCTCCAATGGCCGTGTTGCTTGCATCCGTGTCAACTATAAACTGACCTTCAGTTTGTGGATACCCCAGGATTGGTGTTTCACACAGATGTTTCTTCAGTTTCTGAAAAGAATCTTCACAAGTCTCATCCCAACTAAATTGTCGTTTATCTTCTGTCAGCCGATGTAATGGCTTGGCTATCTCTGCGAATCCCTTAACAAAACGCCTGTAGTATGAGCATAGGCCGAGGAATGCCCGCACTTCGGTTTTGTCCTTAGGGGTAGGCCATTTTTGAACTGCTTCCAGTTTCTCCGGGTCTGTCTGGATTCCATCACTGGAGATAATATGGCCGAGATAGTTGACCTTGCTCCTGAATAAACGACACTTTTCCGGGTTCAACTTTAATTTGGCTCCTCTATTTTGGCGAAAACTCGTTCCAAGTTTCGCAAATGGTCCTCGAAGTCGCGGCCGACAATGATGACGTCATCCAAGTAGACTAAGCAAGCCTCTCCAACTAAGCCTGCCAGTACACACTCCATGAGTCGCTCAAAGGTGGCAGGTGCGTTGCACAATCCGAAGGGCATGACGTTAAATTGCTATAGACCTTTACCGGTCGAGAAAGCTGTCTTCTCCTTGTCTTTTGGATGAATTTCCACCTGCCAGTAGCCAGATTTCAGGTCTATGGTCGAGATACATTTCATGCCACTCAGGGTATCTAAAGTGTCGTCGATTCGTGGTAAAGGGTAACTGTCCTTCTTAGTCACATCATTGAGACGCCTATAGTCCACACAAAATCTCGTGCTACCATCTTTCTTCTTCACTAATACAACAGGTGAGCACCACGGACTTGTAGACGGTTCTATAATCTTATTCCTTCTCATGTCCTCCAAAAGGCCTTCAACTTCTTTTTCCTTTGCAATTGGTATCCGTCTTGCTCGTTGACGAATTGGTCTCTCGCTTCCGGTATCTATCCTGTGCTGAACCATTGACGTTCTTCCAAGGTCCCCTTCTTGACTGGAGAAGATATTCGCGTAGCGCTGCAAAAACTTCTTAGCTTTCATGCTCTGCGAATAAGTCAGATTACTCTTACAGTCATCGAGTAGCTTAGTCACTAAACCGTAATTATTGCTGTTTGCCGAGTCTGCGCCTGTCATCGAACTACACTTTTTCATCCAGACAACTTCCTCGCACTTTCCGATGACATCACCTTTGTTCAGGCAGATCTCGCGATCATCAAGATTCAAAACCCTGACCACAGCGTTTCTGCTTCCACTAACAAGGGTTCTCGCCGTCATCAGTTTTTGTGACGATGTCTTGGTAGGTGTGTCTTCGATCAACACGCATCTGTTTAACTTTTTCTTTCCAGCTGGCGGCAGTTCCACCAGTACCTGAGCTTCCGCTCGTCCAGGTATGATGACTTTCTGTACACATGCGACTTTCCCGCAGGCGCCTCCAAGAATGAAGATTTCTTCTTCACCACACTTGAAAACTCCGTCTGCGACATTAATTCTGCAGTTGTGTTTCTTCATGAAATCCAAACCCAATATGCAATCATCCACAATCTCAGCCACGATTACGTTATGAGAGTATGAGGACCCCCCTACATACATCGTAACTGACGTTTCTCCCAGGACGGGTATTGGCTGACCGGAGGCAGTAAGAAGCCGACAGTTAATTCTCCTCTTGTGTCCCGTTGCGGTTTTTACCAGACTTGGGTTCACTATTGTTCTAGAGGCTCCTGTGTCCAGAGTCATTTTGCAATCCGTCCCGTTAATAGCCCCCTGAATCGCAAGACTGTTTCCGCTGCATGCCTGGGAGATAACAGTTATCGGGGCTCCCTCCGCGTCAGCCGGCACTCGCCCCTTAGTCCTGTTTCCCTGATCCCGGGCAAGGGACAAAGCCCCCTGCTTCTTCAGCACCTCTATTTGTTCCTCGATTCTTTTCATCCTGGCCATCTGGGTTTCCTTCTGCGGGCAGTTGAGCTGAAGATGGCCCCTCTCGCCGCACTTGTAGCACATGGCTCCAGAACTTTTCTTCGTAGGGGCCTTAACCTCCTTGACTTCCTCAGAGACCTCGCGGATCTTATGGGTATGCCGTATGTCATATCGAACAGCCTCGACCTCCAAAGCATGCGCCAATGCTTCCTTTAGCGAGGTATGGTGACGGAGCCTCACTGCAGCTCTGACCTCCAGGTCTTTGATTCCGTCGACAAATGCTTGAACAATATTCGTGTCTACCATCTTGGTGTCGGCTCCTGGGTGTGCCTTCCTGACGAGTTTTTCAATTTCCAACGCCCATTGTTGTAGTCCTTCTCCTGAGCGTTGGACTCTGTCACGCAGTTGGGCACGGAACACGTGCTCCAGGTGTCGCTCCCCGTATCTGGATTCAAGTGCCTCCATCAGGTCTTGGAACCCATTTCCTGTATGTGGCAGTGCTTCCAGGACCGACAAAGCTTGCCCTCTGAGCGCAACAGTGAGAGCGGTCAAGCATTGTTCTTCCGTCCATCCGTTGGCAGTAGCAACCGTCTGGAATTGCTGACGATAAGCGTTCCAGGAAGTAGTGCCGTCGTATGGCGGAACTTTCACTCTTGGTCCTTGTGCCACTCCGATAGTTCCACTAGAGATCGTAACTCCCGTGGTTTCAAGGCGCACTACTTTCTTCTGTAGTTCAATGAGGCCGGTTTCTCGTTCTTCCACTACGTCGACATCTTTTCGAAGCTTAATCACCGTGTTACTAACATCATTTATAGCACAAATCACTTTTTCTTGTGACTCTTGCAAAGCGCCGAGCTTGCGTTCTTGTGACTCTTGCAAAGCGCCGAGCTTGCGTTCTTGTGACTCTTGCAAAGCGCCGAGCTTGCGTTCTTGTGACTCTTGCAAAGCGCCGAGCTTGCGTTCTTGTGACTCCTTCATTGACCGAATTTCAGCCCTTTGCATCTCTATCAGTTCAATTAAACTTCCTAATTGAAGTGCTACTGACGCTACGCTGCCGCTGGTGGGCGTGGCCGGTGTGGTGGGCGTGGCAAGGTGGGCGGATCCAGTGGGCGGAGCTTGTCTAGTGGGCGTGGCCGGTGTGGTGGGCGTGGCAAGGTGGGCGGAGCCAGTGGGCGGGGCTTGAGTCTGAGTAGGCGGAGCCTGGGCCTGGGTGGGCGGAGCCCTATGGGCGTGGTCGGTGGGCGTGGCATGGTGGGCGTGGCCAGTGGGCGGGTCTAGAGGGGCGTGGTCGGTGGGCGGGGCCTGGTAGGTGGGGCCAGTGGGCGGGGCTTGGTCCACAGCGGGCGTGGCCTCCGCAGCTCGTTGTGCCCTTGTCCTGACGCCCTCGAAGTCCTCTCTCGGAGTCAATGGCATCTCCAAATCCCACTTCTGACACCAGTTGTTACGTGTTAGGGTTAGAAGGATTTGGAGAGAAAGACCTGCTGACTCTTTTAGAAGACTTTATTCACTAGCACTAGCTACACACTAAGCACTAGGTCCAAACACTAAGCACTAGGTCCAAACACTAAGCACTAACAATGTCCTAGGTTTTAGCCAAGTCGTAGGTTTCACTGGTATCACTCTTGATCACTTGTTTTCGCTCTCGAAGTCGCCTTTCTCGTAGCTCAAACTGAACTGCCCGGGCTCGCCTCCCTGCCGCTATTTATATGCGCCGAGACGAGTTCCAGACCATTCCAGAATGTTCCCGACTGTGCGCGAACGTGATCGCCCGGAACGAATGTTTCGAGAAGGTTCGAGCATGTACGGTAGTTTCTCTAACGCCATCTAGTATCTAATAGGGGTTTCACTCTGTTCGGTTTTTTAATTGGTTTTACTAGTTGCTGCTAGATGGCGCTAGCTCCTTTGTGTTTTGTGTGTTCGTAACAATAATATATATTGACGGGCTTCGTGGTCTAGTGGTTCGTATAACAGACTGCCGATCATGAGGTCGCGGGTTCGATTCCCGCCTCGGACAATCATTTGTGTGATGTTTATAAATGTCATCCTAATGTTTGTTCTGCGTCTGGATGTTTCTATGTAATAAAAGTATGTATTTACAAAAAAAAATGTAGTATATGTATTCTATCCTTATTCTGGTACCCATAACACAAGCATATAAGCTTAGCTTGGGACCAGAGGACGCTGTGTGAAATGTCCGTGAATATTTATTTATATATTTACTAATTAAAATAAATAAATTAATTATTCAATAATTTTTTTACTATAATATATTTTATATACTTAAGTATTAGACTCAGTAAATATGAAAAGAAATAGAAAAAAAAAATTATGGGGACTCACTCAAAACGGTTCTAAACACCTGGATAACGGACGGTCATGTACCCAGCATCCATAACCACTTCTGAATCCGCCGATTAAGTCTGGTCGCCAGTTTTGTCGTGAATATAATATAAATATTTATAAACATTTCACACAACGTCTTCTAGTCCCAAGCGCTTATGCTTGTGGTAGGGATACCAGAATACGAATATACACCATATTAATGTTCATCTATAAATACCATTTAATGTTTTCTTCATACAATAAAATTTATTCTATTTTAAATAACTTCTGTTTCAACCCAAACATTTTTTTTTTATGATTTGAACTAATAATTTGTTAGTTATGAGTTCAAATCGCGTCGTCAGTTTGTTCATATTATTAGGAAACTTTAATTTTCAATAAGAAATAAATTTTCTTACGGTTTCCATTAGCTACACAGATGTTACGATTATCTATCAAAAAACTATAAGAATTTCTGCATTTTTCACGTAAAAAACACACAATAAAATATTCTAACGTTCTTTTTGCATGCCTAGATCAATATCACAATATTTTGTGCATCGATTTCTTGGTATATCCATGCATATGCATTTTGTAAAAGGACAGGTAGTAGTTACCCACACTTTTAAAAACTGAATCAATCATTTTATATTGTTTGACTACGGTTGACAGCAGAAATTAATTAACATTCCATGAAAAAAAATACAAAAAGACGACGTGATGTCTCCGTGTAGGTACGCCTACATCCATTCACTTTTAGTTTTGTGCAGGCACACAGATTAATTCACAGATGTGTAAGATAATTCCAGAAAAGGTACGGTAGAGACTAATAGGTAAACATAATGTACTTTTTAAGTACTTATTCGACGAGCCTCGATGTTGAGTGATATATGTAACGGAGTGCCGATCATGAGGTCGCGAGTTCGATTCCCGCTCGGGACAATCATTTGTGTGATATTTATAATTGTCATACAAATGTTTGTACTGCGTCTGAGTGTTTCTAAGTATTATAAGTATGTATTTATAAAAGAAAAATAGTATATTTATTCTATCCGTATTCTGGTATCCATAACACAAGCAATTTTTATTAAACTTAGCTTTATACCAAAGAACGTGGTGTGAAATTTCTGTAAATATTTATTTATTATTTTATAGATATTACCTGGACTTTGTCTTTGCTCTCGACGCGCGACGTCTCGACCAAGTTGAGCCTCCCTTGTGATTTTAAACTAACATTAATACTATTGATTTTAAACTTACACGATTTGAACTCATAATTTGTTAATATTACCGGGACTATAATCACGTTATTAACTATTTAAAAGGCACAATACCTCTGCTCCCGACGACTGGTCGTCGTCCCGTGACCACGATCGATGCAACTCGGTCGAAACGTCGGGAGCAGAGGTATTGTGACTTAAAAATAGTTAATAACGTGATTAGAGTCCCGGTAATATTAATAAGATTAATACTTGTGCTAAGGGTGTCAAATAAGGGATGTACACTTAATATCGAAAACATACAGACCCGGTCGAAGTCAAAGTAATTTTATTCGGTAAAATTTTAATCGCGGCATAAATAAAATTATGCCTTGTATTAAGCGAACACTATTGAATTGCTTATTTTAGAAACTTGTGAATCATAACATATTTCAGTTAATAGATGTCTAAAAAATATAGTATGCAAAGCAGATTAACCTAACAATTTGTAGCAGGTTAAAAATTACTTACAAAGACCTTTCTGCCTTTGCTTCTACAAAGGTAACAAAAGTGAGTTAAAACTAAGATAATTTAACCTCTGTTTTAATAATCTTTATCCACTTGCAGCTGTTATCTACAACAAGTTCAGTAGCCGATCGGTCGTCCGGCCGTTAGTAATTTGACAGTTCAGATGACAGATTACAACCAGCCCGAGGGACCACCAGGGCACCAGGCCATTGTCACTTCACTCCATCAAATACCGTTTTTGTTTATTAGACAATGTTGCTCTATAATTGAAGACACAGTGATATAAAATTAATTGTTATTATGAAGTGAAATTTAATGAATTATGGTCTCAATTAAGATTTTACAATGCTTTTTTTGATAAGCTATGATGTAGTACCTGTTAACGAAATGCTACTGTTTGGAGATTTACCAATCGTGATTAAATTCTGTTAAGTACAGGTATGTGCAGGTGCATTTTTAATTTCTTAGTAGATTTACGGTGTATAATACAATATTAACTACATACTAGCTGTTGCCCGCTACTCCGCCCGCGTGGAATTTAGAAAATTTTTCCCGTTTTTGCTACATTTTTCACTACTGCTTCGCTTCTACTGGTCGTAGCGTGATGTTTTATAGCCTAAAGTCTTCCTCGATAAATGCTCTATTTAAAACTGAAAGAATTTTTTAAATCAACCCAGTGGTTCCTGAGATTAGCGCGTTCAAACAAACAAACAAACAAACAAACTCTTCAGCTTTATAATATTAGTATAGATATATAATTTCTCTATCCAGCTTATCAACGTCCCACCGCTAGGCATAGGTCCTCTCGATTTTGGGAGGTATTATGGTCTACTATGCCGCGCCAATGAGGCACGTTGACACAGAATTTATTTTCGAGTTTTCAGTCTCTCACGATGCTATATGTGTACGATATCCCAAAACTTGCTTTTAGAGCATACTGGGAAGGTTATGGGCTGACACTTGTATTCTTAATCCATTACCACACGGAACATATAATTTAATATTTGTAGTTTTTTCCCACTGCACATACATACATTTAAATAAAACTACTTTCTATGGATTCAGACGCGTACATTTGTTTTAAATTTTGGCCCGACCTGTAGATATATGGTCCGACCATTGTCATGGGTGAGACTCCAAAGTGACTGCAAAGTTTCCGAAACGTCGGGCCAAAATCTAAAACAAATATAAGCGTCTAAATCTGTAAAAAGTAGTTTTATTTAAACAAATGAGTCGCGCAAGTGTTACACAATATTACACATACATACATTTTATTATAAGTAAAGATAACACGTATGACAAATACTAGAACAAGTTTACCTAAATATAAATATACCTAAGTATAAGCAGTATAAATCATTAATGATAAAGAGTTGAAATCTTATCTATCTGATAAATGATCATCTCGCCACACCCACTAATGTCCACAACCATATTCAAGACTTATCTTCAACAATGCATGAAGGCACTAAAGAGTATAATGTATTGGATATTAAAGCAACTATAAAAGTAAAAATAAGGCTCTCTGTCTCTCTCTCTCTAGCCCATTACTAACGTTCCACTGCTGGGCACGGGCCTCCACCTCTTTGAAAAGGATTATGGTCTTCTGTACCGCGCTGACCAGGCGTGTAGGCACGGGGCTAATTTTTTTATTTTCCGTCTCCCATAGAGGATGTTATTCGGAAAAATATACCTTAGCCAGCTCTTACAGCATGATTTTTTAATGCTGTAGATAAATTTCACATCGCCTCTTAACGGATAGTAACAAACTTTTATTGAATAATTTAGTTTATTTATTAAAAGCATAGCAAGTCAATTGCAAAAATTAATAAATAAATGTAGAAATACATGTACAGTCATTATTTTGGTCCAATTGTGTTCTTTATAGAACACTAAGAGATCAATTGATCGAGTTGGTGCAAACCGCTCAATAGATGGCGTTGTACACAAAACATCGCACGATGTTTAACTCACAATAAGAAGCACATTATAAAAAAAAATGTAGTGGAAGATTTGGTAAACATATGCGAGAATCATGATAGCTCAGATGGGATAGCAACGGAACGGTATTTCGAGGTCGTGGGTTCAAGTCCCGCTCATGTTTATCACTTTTTCTACTATAATTTAGTTTATTTAGTCAAAGCATAGCAAGTCAAATGCAAAAATTAATAAATTAAGGATAGTAACAATTTTAAAATCGTATACCTCTCCATCAGCTGCTGCTTAAGTACAACGTGCTGACTGTGCCACTTGTAATCAAAGACGTACCTAACGTCCAACTTTTTGTTGTTTGGTTTATGACCGCCACGCCTATACCTTTAAGTTTATCTGCGAATTTGCTCTATATATTCTTCTAAATGATTGCAAATAAAGTTCTCACGGGCGGTCCATTTCGTCAAACAATAAAATAGTTATCTAATTTCACAATACATTTCTAGTAAACGACTGGTATTTAAATATAAATCGAAAGAGCGGAACACAATGGTGTAATCGATAATTGAATTCAGTATTGATGAACTTTACACCGCTCGACCTCAAACGTGACAGATTAGAATGGAATCCATGCTGAGATATATATAGAGTTGATATTACGTTACATGAAAAAGGATAACAAGAGTATGTCGCCTGACATATGAGAATAGAAAAAATTACCTGTTAAGCCGACGACCAGTATTAGAATTAAGACAGAAGAATGAGGATTAGACTACATACTGGTATATTTTAAGCTATAATTAGAATAGTCCACTAACTAACAAGAAATATTGCAGCAGTAATTTCTTTAACAACAAAAGAAACAAAATAGCAATTTATAAATAATTTAACAAAAACTATCTTTTTATCATCGTAAATAGTATTTTTCAGGCTTCAAATATGTATGACATAATATCTTAATAACTATCTGCCTAATTAAATGAAAATGGTAAACAAATATCTCTTATAAAAGCACCCTTATAATGGCTGAAATATGGAAAGGAAAGTTACACTAACGTTTTCAAAAAAAATTACAAAAATACACCTTTTATAAATTACTATTGAGCTTAAAGGTAAACAAATATAGTAAAAAATTAAGCCAATAACATTTTAGTTTCTTGTCGTATCAACTCTATATTAATATAGTCACAAGTCAGATTAGCCAAGTCACTGTCTGTCGTCATTGTTAATGCCAATTAAAAGATTTAGAAATGTGAATCTTTGTTTGACTCGACTAATATGGAACGATGGATGACAAGAGCTAACTTAGTATTCTTTACATATAGTATGACAATATGTATGAATCAATAACTAACGAACTTATGCTTGACTCGAGCTTGACAGAAATTTAATTAGTTTAGTCCTTGTGGTGAAAAATCCTTGCTTTTTATAGAACACTAGCTGACCCGGCAACGTTGTTTTGCCATACTAAAAACAAAAAATTTGAAAAATATATGTTGGCCGATTCTCAGACCTACTGAATATGTATGTAAAATTTGAGAAGAATCGGTCAAGCCGTTTCGGAGGAGTACGGTAACTAACACGTGAATTTCATATATTAGAAGAAGAAAGATAGTTATTTTTGACCGTGTGGTGACGGATTAAGAATACAAGTGTCACCACCCCATCTCCTCGCAAGGGTTCTGTAAAAGTCAGCTAAGGGATATTGCACACAGATAACATCTTCTGTTAGAGACAGAAAACGCGAAAAGAAACCCTGTGCCAACACACCTGGTCAGCGCGCCACAGTAGTCCATAATCCCTCCCAAACTGGAGGAGGCCCGTGCCCAGCAATGGGACGTAAATGAGCTGGAGAAGAAGAAGTTATTTTTGTATGTATGTCCCTATTTGAGCTTATATCTTTAACACTACGTCACGGATTATGATGCGGTTTTTTTAACAGATAGAGTGGTTCCTTGAGAATACAAAAAAAGTACCACCACCCTATGTCCTTCACAGGATATTGAGAGATAACATATGCAGATAACGTCATTATGTAAGAGATTGATTACTTCAAAGCAAACTCTATTCATACACTTGATGGGTGTGACATAGTAAACCAAATACTCTTCCAAAGTGGAGCAGATTTATGCCCAACAGTGGGATATTAATGGACGGATAGGGAGGATGTATTCTTACTTCTATTTCTCTCTCTCTCCAGCCACTCTCCACACAGCTCTCCACTTTGGGACGATTACGGTTAACTACACTGCAGTGACCATTTTTATTTACGAGACCCGTCTGTCACAGTAGATGTTATCTGTGTAACATGTGGCGGGCCTGCCATTCATGAGGTCGCGGGTTCGATTACCGCTCGGGACAATAATTTGTCTGATTTTTATAATTGTTATACAAATGTTTGTACTGCGTGTGGGTGTTTCTATGTATTATAAGTATGTATAGACAAAAAAAAGTAGTATATGTATTCTATCAGTATTCTGGTACCCATAACACAAGCACATAAGCTTAGCTTGGGACAAGAGGAACTTGTGTGAAATGTCCATGTCCATGAATTTTATATACAATATCCCTTGACTGGCTCTATCAGGAATGAAAAGGTGATACTTGTATTCTTAATCCGTCACCATGAGGTTGACTAATTAAAATTACAAAAATTTTACTTTGTTACTATGATTTGTTAAATTGACGGGGTCTATTCTCGTGAATATTTTTACTATGTACTTACATTTCACACGACGTTTAAGAACTTCCACATAATTATTTCATTAGTAGGAAGCTAATTGGTCTTAATTTGACGCAAGCTCTGTTAATAATGCAATTTGTTAATTATAACAACAGTGAGTTTAATAGTCGAATTGTCAACTTCCTAATTAATAGACGTAAAACATTACAGTAAAAAGAGGTTACCTACTTCATTAGTTTCTTGATTGACGTCTATGTGGAGTGACTATGTTATCAAGCATCAGATCATGGTATGAAAATAACATTTTCTAAGTATTTGTAAATAGGACGCTTAATTAGCTAGCAGTTCATTAATCGAGTCAAAGTTTTTGCATACCGGAAACGGTTGATATTTTCAACCGTTTCCGGTACTACTATAACTATAACCTCATCAGCATATATATTTTGTTAACCTATAATCTGCAAATGAAATCATTCATTCAATAATTCATTCATTCAACTCTCTTTTTAGGGTTCCGTACCCAAAGGGTAAAAACGGGACCCTATTACTGAGACTTCGCTGTCCGTCCGTCCGTCCGTTCGTCCGTCCGTCCGTCCGTCTGTCACCAGGCTGTATCTCAAGAACGGTGATAGCTAGAGAGTTGAAATTTTCACAGATGATGTATTTCTATTGCCGCTATAACAACAAATACTAAAAATAAAATAAAATAAATATTTAAGGGGGGCTCCCATACAACAAACATGATTTTTTTACCATTTCTTGCTCGATACTAATAACGTTGCCTTATGTTGCATAGATAATGGTACGGAACCCTTCATGCGCGAGTCCGACTCGCACTTGACCAATTTTTATTTTTTAAGGCACATTGATTGCATTTAGCATTTTCTTTTGATAGTACAAAATTCTATTATTAAACAGCCTCCACGAACAAAAAAAATTACTTTTTCTCTTAACAAATACCTTAAGCAATATTTCTGTTTCTAGTTATTATGTAGCTTTTTCTCCGCGACTTCGTTCGCCTAATCTTAAAATAAATATTGTTCTACAACTCAGGGAGAAACAAAAAACTTTAGCGGATCACTTGTTTCGGAGATTATCCTAGCTATATTATATATCTATATGTACCTAACTAACTTTATAACATACTAGCTGCCCCGGCAAACGTTGTTTTGCCATACAATTCTGTATAAAATAAAATTTCATCAAAATCGGTCCAGCCAATTTGTAGCCTATGTGTTATTCTGATGTATAAGCTATATTGTGGTAAAGTTTCATTCAAATCCATTCAGTAGTTTTTACGTGAAAGAGTAACAAACATCCATACATACATCCATACTTACAAACTTTCGCCTTTATAATATTAGTAGGATTAATATTAGAAAAGATATAATCTATATTTAGTGGTACAGATAAAAATAGTAGTTCTTCAAATGAAAAGATCATTACTATTACAATTATAAATTTAATATTATACAATTATTTTTAGCGTAGCTACATTATACAGGAAAGACTTATGATACATATCTTTGTATAATTGAACTATTATTAAAGTATTATTAGTTTTTATAATCACTAATTGGTATCTACTTTATCAATAGCTAGGTTTATTTAGTACTGTTGTAGATAAAAACGGTCATGTACGGTTTGGACAAACACACGAAAGGTCCCGTATCGTTATTATCATAATTGATCATAATATCGACTCCAATTAAGGGCCTACATCAATATTATCGCATATTATCGCCGACACGTACATATTAACACAGCCAGTAGGCACAGAAAATGAAGAATTAGGGATACTTTTCCTATTTACTCAAAATCTACTAAATGTTTTTTAATTCTGATCCACGTGTTTCTATACATAATACATAGGTAACCTATGTTTTTAAACTCATTTCATTAGTTAATACGCGATAATAGACCGACAAATGAAAAAAATTAAAAATTTGAGAGGTTGTTTCGCCAAGATTTTCTATCGAGAAAACTTTTTTCAATCGCGTTTCTGAGTTCATGCGATCCTAGATCATATATTGAAAAAACATATACTTAAAAATTAGAGCTCTAGCCATTCAATCTAAATAAACAATGAAAACTTCGTACATAGAAAAATGCACGAAGCTGTTTTGGTATCCTCTTAATACCAAATAACAGGATTAGCGCCAGAACATAAACATAAACTGTGAATTTTTCAGCTTTCTAGCTATCACCGTTCTAAAAATGTAGCCTGGTGACAGACGGATGTATGGACAGCAGGTATCCTATTTTTACTTTTCGTAGGAAACCCTAATAATATACTAGTCCCTACTCTGTGGGAATAACATAATATATTTGATAATTAATATCGCAAGGGATCTTAAGTTTAAATTTTATCAATAATAATATCAAGATACTCATACAAAACTACTAGATTTGGCCCGCAACTACGTACGCGTTAAATTTATATACCAAACACTAACGAATTAAGCAAAAAGCCTTCCTTTTGAACCAATCTATCTATTAAAAAAGACGCATCAAAATCTGTTGCGTAGTTTTGAAAATATAAGCTCATATAGGGACATACATACAAAAATGACGACTTTGTTTAATAATAAGCGAGGAAACACACCTTCTTTAAAAAAAATCACGTGAAAATCTGTTCTATATAGTTTTTGTGTTTAGTGAAAACAAACAGACAAGAGTAACTACGGACTTCTCTCTTCATAATGTTATTATTTAAACAAGTAATGCTTTGTTAAACAAATATGCTCGTAGGCATGTATCTCAAATCTATCAAATATGTACATCTTATCTGATTTATTGATCAAGTATTAGATATTATGATAATTAGCTATTATTGATTCTTATTGACATTGTGCTAGCCGTCATAGGTCATTGACTCATTGTATAGAAATAATTTTTTGTATTTTATAATAGTGGTATTAGATAGATTATCTGTATGCTATGGGATTAATAATACAAGTGTCGCTACCCCATTTCCTCTCAAGGCTGCACGTAGAGACATTAACCGTAAGAGACGAAAAGTTCAAAATTAAATCCTATGCTAACAAGCTTGCTCAGCGTGGCATAGTAGACCAAAATACCTCCTCAAGTGGAGGAGGCTCGTGTCCAACAGTGGAACGTTAATCTGTGGGGAAGGATAGAAAAATAATATAAGACTAACTACTAAAAAATTGGTCAATTGCGAGTCGGACTCGCGCACGAAGGGTTCCGTACCATTATCTATGCAACATAAGGCAACGTTATTAGTATCGAGCAAGAAACGGTAAAAAAATCATGTTTGTTGTATGGGAGCCCCCCTTAAATATTTATTTTATTTTATTTTTAGTATTTGTTGTTATAGCGGCAATAGAAATACATCATCTGTGAAAATTTCAACTGTCTAGCTATCACCGTTCTTGAGATACAGCCTGGTGACAGACGGACGGACGGACGGACGGACAGCGAAGTCTCAGTAATAGGGTCCCGTTTTTACCCTTTGGGTACGGAACCCTAAAAAAGACATGTGTCACTGCCGCGGTAAAGCTATTGCATAGTATTTTTTATCAACTTATGCAATTATAATTGTTTATTTATTTTATTTATACAAGAATCTAAATACCACAATCTAAAATAAGATTAATAATCCTTATTTAGTGATGCTTACATCTGTCTGTCTCATTCTTTATGGTAATTATGATAAAATAGCGATTGTCAATCAAATGTCAATAAAATAAAAACTAACGCCAAAACTGACATGAGTCACCAGCGCGAACATATGAATTTCGAATTTTGTGGATTCGGTCTCCACGCTTAAGGCCCGCGATAGAAGCTATGCAATAGCTTAATAACTACTAAATTAATTTTAATATTTTTTTTATTATCCAATCATAAGTTCAAGATGTGTGTGTGTCCGTGTGGTGACGGATTAAGAATACAAGTGTTACCACCGTATTTCTGGGGGACCATGGCAGGAAACCTCCCCGTTGGGCTCATCGTTTCTTTTGTCTTTGCGATACGTCCCTGGAGATTGGAAGCTTTGCGCCTGGTGTCCCATGGACTGCGTCAAATTCGCTCCTTTCCAAACTCTGGAGGGACCGCGTTTGGCGTAGACAAGTGTCCTGCCACAGTTGACCCCGCGAGGGGGACGTGGGATGGCGGACCTGCAAGGTCCGCAGCGGCGCTCTCTTACCGGAGTGCCGCGAGAGTCGTTTTAGTCGTCTCGCTCCCGGTACCGCTCTGAGTATCAGAGTAGACTGGTGAGCAGGGCTACATGAATTCGGCGCCGAGCGCTGTTTACCAGCGCAGAGCTTTTGTGCTCTTTGTGAGGGTCCTTCATGCGCGGCGGTTCCCCTGTATGCGTTAACCCGTGTCGGGAGGGATGTTTCCTAATCTGGACAACGTCGGGCAACCTGTTTCAGTCGTCACGTGTCGTTGATCATGTCTAGCGGCGTGACGACTGCGATAGGGGGCTTGCCTTCGTTGGCCGGCCCGAGACAAGGAAAAGTCGCTAACATCCAACAGTAAAGTTGTAAAAACCCTCGGAAGACGGCCGACCTCTGAGAGGGTAACCTTAGTACATAGGCTTGCGCCAGTACAGGGGGCTCTGCTGGCCTGGACGACCCGTTCCCCCGCACTTGTGGGATTAAATATGGAAAGGATATTTAAAAAAACAAAAACAAAGAGACCAACACAAACGACGACAACTGGCAACGAACAACGGACTGCTGAGTATGGAAGTTGAGACGAAGCTGGTAACGAGGCTTCGGGATACAAGTCCTCTGGGAATGAGGGCTCGATCATCTTCTCTAGGACGAGGACACCGACGCGGATGCTGCGACGGTCGGATTCCGAAGGCAGCGTGATGAGCGTAGCGATGACGGAGGAGTGCTCCAGGCCAGACTCTCCGGCCGTCCGCTCCTGGAGGAAACGGCCCGCGGAAGGACAGGAGGGGGCTCAGCCCAAAACTTTTTACGCGTCCAAGAGAGGACGCAGCCGCCCGCCTACAACGGGCGAGTACATCGGCCTGGCGAAGGCCAAGGCGGAGTTCAACGCTCAGAAGGAGCGTGAGCTTGAGCTCCAGGCGGAGCAAGAGCTGGCGGCGGAAATCGCCGAGAAGGAGAGAAGGGCAGCCCTCCAAATCCAGGCGGCGGCGACGAAGTCAGCGGCGGAGCGAGAAGCCTAGCAGGAAGGTGTGACAGTGGCATCTGTGGTGCAGTAAGGAAGAAATTGAGGCCACTATGAGCTCGGCCGTGGGCATCATCAGCTCTCTGGCCTGCAAACAAACCCGGATGAGCTGCTAGCACGTCGGGAAGATCCAAGGACAACTGGAGAGGATTTCGGGTGTCTCACAGCGGTTCGCTGCCACCAAGGACACCGAGAAAAATGATCAATTAAGAAAGAACTAGAACTAGAACCCCAGTTGGAGGCCACAGAGCAGGCCACCGCCGCCGCCGCCGCCGCCGCCACTGCCACCAACAACGCTGCGATGAGCCGGGACGAGATCACGTTCCTGATCAACTCTCGGCTCACAGGCATTGCAGACCGCCGCAGAGCCAAGTTTTGTCGAGTCCGCCGCGCCTTCCACGGCGCACGCAATAGAGCAGTCGTTAATTGTCCCCTCCGTCTCCGCGTCTTCGTCTGCGGGGGCGAAGGGCAAACAGGCGAGAAAACAAACGCGAAAGGAGACCTTAGTGAGCCGTGAGGCTGCGGCGGCCCGGAAAGCACCTCCTGCGCCCGCGCCTGCTGCATCAGAAGAACCGCTGCCGCCGCTTCCACCTCCCCGAACACCTCGGGAGGCGTGGAATGTGGTGGCGCGAAAGCAGAGAGTGCCGAGGCTGGCGGCCCCGGCTGCCGTTGCTTCCGCCGTGACGCTGGCACCTCCAGCACCGGCGCAGAAGAAGAGGGGGAAGCGTGCCCGTCGGCTGCGAGTCTCGACCACCGCAGCGGTCGTGGTGATCTGCCGCATGATTCGTCGGCGTCCTACGGCGAAGTGATGGCAAAGGCCGAGCGGGCTATCAACCTCTCAGCCCTCGGGATCGACGGGGTGCGCTAATGTCCTCCCCTATCGAGTCGGGCCCTATCTGCCGGGCCACCCTTTTAGCCGGGTCGTGGTAATACCTGAGTAACTACCACGGCCCGGGTTTCTGGGCGCGGAGAAACACTATGGGGTTTAGTGGGTAGTCCGGCCGTCGCCGGGAGTCCCACACGAAGCCCGAAGGTTGCCCCCGCAACTGGACAGGCGAAGTGCGTCAATGTATTCCCCATGTAAAAAAAAAATAAACCACCGTATTTCTTTCCCAGGGTCCTGGAAAAGCCAGCTTAAGGTCAATATAAGCAGGTAATGTCTACTGTGAGAGTCGGAAACCTTGAAATTAAACCCTGTGTCAATGCGCCTGATCAATGCGGTACAGTAGACCATAATCTCTTTCAAAGCAAAGGAGGCCCGTGACCAGCGGTGGGACATTAAAGGGCTGAAAAGACAGAAGTTCAAAATAGTGTTACTCTTAAGATAAATTAGATAAAAGGGTCATAATAATCATCGGTATGCCAGAGTTATCAAACCGATACATTGACAACCATAATACAGCCTATAGTGTAAGTTTATTTTTTGAGTAGGTACATAGCGTGAGAATTTCTCACACATATAATAAAAAAAGAAAATATTTAGACCGAACTATTAGTAAGTAACAACTAATTTTAGTTCCTCATAACTAAATGCTCATTCATTACCGACAGCATAAATGACTTCATTCATTAATTTCAAAGTGCAAACTTATAATATTCCCACACAAGGTGATGAATGCTGACCAGTCTAGTAGTAAGCATTAGTAAAATGACATTTACACCGGACGATACGATCACGATACGATATTATATACTTACAATAATTAATTTCCTCAGGGTGTATTATTAACCACCTTCTTACACGTCTTACTTTGAGCAGAGAATATCATCTGTGAGAGAAAGTAACAAAGAAATATTAAATTGCTACACACTATAATATACATATACACGAGTATACAGGGTGTTTGGCAAGGCAGCGAAAGTCTTGAAATTAGATAGAGGAAGGATATGGATATATAGATGATACGAATATGTTGGTATACATTATAGTTATTTAAAATATGGCATATTTATCTGAGAAGGTCTTAAAGTATCTACTTGCCGCACTGACAATTGTATATCTCACCCTATAGAAAGACAATTAAGACAACTAAACCCCATGCCAAGATGTCTGTTCAGAGCATTGTAAACTTAATACTATCCAGGAGTAGAGGAGACCTGTGGCCAACAGTTGGACGTAATTGACTGAAGTTAAAGAAAAAATCTTCCAAATTATGAGCCATATAAGTATGTATATCAACAACTTCTGATATATCGTCACGACTGATCGTGAAGTATAAAAATCAACGTAATTGTTTGACTGTATAGAGTTATTTAGCTACTGTTTAGATAATAAATCATTTTGTCGGTACTGTGGGTAATTATAGCAATTAAGGTTAAGTAACGATTAGCTTTGTTCTTCTTCAAGTAGGAAACGTGGGACTGAGAGGTAGTTTAGTGAATCAGTGTGCTAGAATTTCCTTCAAATGAATATTTCAGACAACGTTTTAATCATTTTTTATTTTAGCAAACGAACCTTTTAAAGAAAACTGGCTAGGTACAGATGTAATTACTACATATATCAAATCGTCTACTGTTGCTTAGATACTGTTACTATAATAGCTGTTGCAGAAAATTTTCCCGGGTTTTGGCAACATTTTTCACTAATGCTTTACTCATAATTGACTAACCATAAAAATATTTTTCATTTCAATAATTCCTGAGATTGGTACGTTCAAACAAATAAACTGGTCAGCTATATGATATTAGTTTAGAAATATAGATAAAGGCTGTGTTTGTAATTCTTATATCCATATCATTATATAAACGGCTACGATCCAGAAAATGAAGCATTAGGCGGCTCTCTACTAGTTGGTGTAATGTTTTCATTAATGTCATTCTCTTTCCAGCCTATTTACGTCCCACTGTTGGACACGGGCCTCCTCCACTTTGGAAGGGTTTATGGTTTACTGTGCCGCGCGAACCAGGCGTGTTGGCACAGGGTTTATTTTCAAGTATAATCACATGCCAACACGAAACACTACGTCATTCATATTGAGTTTTTAAACAACCATGTTTAAGTCTAATTTATTAAATCAACGATGCTATATTTTGTTTCGTGTATATTATATTAGAAGTATTGTGTTAAAAAAATAATCCCTGAATTATGTAAATTATTAAATAGATAAACAAATATCTTCACAAAAAATCGAGATATCTGCGTCTTACTTTAATATGGTTAAATTTATAATAATCAAGTTACTTATGTTCTATTTATAAATAATACTAACTAATGCCCACAGTTTCACCCACGTTAACATTTTACGTTTACGTGACTGAGCCCTCTTTTCCCAATATACACCACACCTTAACAAAGAATTCAAAAAACCCATCCTCCTGAACCACTGTATCTATTAAAACAAGTCGCATCAATATCCTTTTTGTAATTTTGAAGATAAAAGCTCACATAGGGACATAGATACAAAAATAACGACTTTGTTTTATAATAAGTTAAGTTATAGATATTATATGGGTATATAGTTGATAAGTATAAAATAGTCAGCATCATTTACTTCATTAAATATAATAGGTACTTAAATTTTAATACATAGTTTCCCAGCCTGTCCTCTGTCTATTTTAATTATTTTTCCAATAAAATTTTGTATCGTATTTCAAAACCTGTGAAACCCAGAGTTATTAATTAGTCATTGGTACTGATTCTGCGTGCACGACTAAAATTACTAATAAATTGAAAATAACTATGACGTAAAGTAATTTATTGATTTTGCAATTGACATGCTATGCTTTACTTAATAAATTAAATTATGGTGGAAATTTGAATGCTACAAGCACGACCGCAATAAACTCAGTTGGAAAGAGCTTCGGAACGGTATTCCGAGGTTGTGGGTTCAAGTCCCGCTTGCGGCAATCACTTTTTCCACCATAATTTAATTTATTTACTATGACGTATTTTGATTACTTGGCGAACTCGTGTAAATTTTTATTATCAAAAATTTTTAGTTTACAATATACAGACTTTCTAATAAAAACGTTCTGTTAACAATGCGACGGGCTTCGTGGTGGATTGGTTCATGTAACGGTCGCAGGTTCGATTCCCGCTTGGAACAATCATTTGTGTGATGTTTATAAATGTCATACAAATGTTTGTACTGCGTCTACGTGTTTACTATAATTATAATAATAATAAATAATAATAAATAAATATTCATGGACATTTCACACAACGTCCTCTGGTCCCAAGCTAAGCTTATATGCTTGTGTTATGGGTACCAGAATACGAATATAATACATATACTACTTTTCTTTTGTAAATACATACTTATAATACATAGTAAACACCCAGACGCAGTACAAACATTTGTATGACAATTAAAAACATCACACAAATATTTGTCCTGACCGGGAATCGAACCCGAGACCTCGTGATCGGCAGTCCGTTATATGAACCACTAGACCACGAGGCCCGTCTTAGATTATATTTTTAAATTATATGTATGTATTTACAAAAGAAAAGTAGTATATGTAGTATATCCGTATTCTGGTAGCCATAACACAAGCATATAAGCTTCGCTTGGGACCAGAGGACGTTGTGTTTAATGTCCATGATTATTTATTTATTTATTATTGCCGAATTGTGTTATTGATACTATCAATTTAATTAAATTTTTTTGTTAGTTTCCTGTACACTCGTTCTTCTTTGTGCACGTAGAATGGGTGACATTTTCTATCGAATTACCTTAAAGTTATGGGGTAGGTACCTGACCAGATGATACAACACATCGCTGATGGTTGCTTTTGCGCAGCTTTCCTTTCTCCTCGAGGTTAGGTAGAGATTCATCAACTGCTGCTGCTGCTTCTAACAGGCTCCACCAACTGGACATCCTCATGTAGGGATTTTCACTAAAAGCATGCAGGATGATAATGACGTCAAGAGTCTAGGCCAGTATTTGAGGTAAACTAGGCCAGTGTTTGAGGTAAATCGTTAGGTACTAGGAGATGCAAGCATATAACCACTTATGGTCTTATTCATAATGACTTATCGGAGGTTTAAATGGAGATTTTATCGGAGGGATAATAAACCTTTTAGCGTAAAAAGACTAATATGAAGAACAATTTTTGACAATTTTCGCGAACCGATTTTTATCGCTTACGTCCAAGTAAGCTTTAAGTGCCAACTGAAGTACCTACATTTAATATATGACTAAGTTTTATTTAATATCTTGATTGATACACCAATAAAATCTAATTTATTTTAAGATAATATTGTTGAAAATACCCAAGTCATAATTCAAATTATTAATAATGAGCTCGGTACCTGATGGTACGAGATCACGTTAAGGTTTCGATCTAAAGAGGCTACATTTGCATAAAATCATTAGTAAGCACAATGGTGTGCGAGCAGGGACACCGATTCAAAAACACCTCAGAGTTGCACTTAAAGATTACAATAAAATTCTTAAACAACAACTATTCCTTATACATTTCTGTTTAGTAACCACATTGAAAACATATACATTGCATCAAAACAGCAATGGATATAACACAACTGAAAGTATACGTGCATTAATTCATCGTAAGAATAGCAAGATACGAACCACCTCTCGAATATGATTTATCATCGTTCATTAGGCGAGTTTGTCCGCCGCGACAACAGATGGAGCTGATAGCACTTGGCAGGGTGGCCACCTTGTTATTATTTTTATTACCAGTTTTCAAAGAATAATACTTAAGGAATGCATCTCTTAATGAACTTCAACCCTTTTTGGGTGCGACATGATGGATAGAATTAATGTTGCCCCCTATTGTTGATTGGAGACACCTCAAATGGTTTGGGATACGTTAACTTTGATTATGTCACATTGATTGGAGAGTTACTAAAATGGATTTCTAAGAAGGACTTAATGGTTGTTTTCGCTATTGTGATATATGGATCCATTCAATTCCTCACAGCAGTTTTTCTGAATGCTGTAGGTATCATTATCTTAATCTTGTATATGAATAATTAGTTGTACCACAAAAGCTTTTACTAAAGTTATTCTAAAAACTATTAACGTCGTAAGACAATAAAATACCTATTAGTTTGAATATAAACAAAACATTTGTAGACATTAAATCATAATCTAGATCCCAAACTTGATATTTTAAAACTGCTCCAATTTCAGCTTGAAGTGATCGAAACCTAGAGTAATTTAAAACAAATATCAATAAATACAAAAATTTAATCTTTCTTTTTTTATTCATCTGGTATCATTTGAACTTCTACAAGTTTGAGGTAGCCCTAATCATTAGCAAATATTTTCATAGTCACATTGCCTTCACTAAGCCCTTCATTTAAATCTCTATGCGCACGCGCATTGCAAATACTAACAATTCTTAAAACTACATCTTTAACGCCGTCGTCAGTCGTGTCCAAGGCGTAATTAAAGGTCCAGATGAAATTTGCATACACTTCTCAGAGCTCGTAAGATAAAAAAAGTATGATAATTAGCATATTGTATTTTGAAATGTGACGGTTTGCACGCAGGTTTATGCCACTCAGCGGTGGGCCAGTGTTGGATTATATGAGCTTCAGAATAAATGGACAGGTCCTGATTTGCTTTGTCATTTATTTAATGAGATTTTGTGTCTTTTTATATTTTAACGAGCTCATATTAATCATGAAAATATCAAATGGCCACAATTAGACTAGAATATCGTTTTTTTACATACAACTTAGCTAACGGAATCTAGACACTAACTAGACTTAGAATTCACAAGAGATTACACATAAATTCTATATAGCTCTCGAGTAGTTTAGCGGCTTACTAATCAGATACTTATTAATATAAGACTTATCATAGGTTTTTAAAACATATTTTCCATGCTATAACAATAACAAAACGAAATTTATTAAACTGTATGAGATCTCCATTAATATATTAATATTTTGCGATTGACTCGCTATGCTTTTACTACATGCACCAACTCCATGAGATGGAGTTGGTGCAAACCGCTCAATAGATGGCGTTGTACGAAAAAACATCGCACGATGTTAAAACTCGCATTGAGATGATTGTAGTGGAAAATTTGGTAAACATTTGCGTGGACCATAATAGCTCAGATGGGAGAGCGACGGAACGGCATTCCGAGGTCGCGGGTTCAAGTCCCGCTTATGGTTATCATTTTTTCCATTATAATTTAGTTTATTTGTATGAGATCTCATTAAAACTTAATTAATCAGCTCGTTTTTTAATTTATAAATAAAATATTGATTCATAAAAACAATATTATTATAAATGAAAACATTTAAATTTGAGAGAGATATCGATCAGTATTTATTTTGTAATACTTAATGAAATTCTTTACGAAACAACTAACAATTGTTTAGCCTTTAGCCCTGGCATTATCGTTGAACAGTCTAATTAGCCTTATCCATATTAAGCCACCGTCTAAAGTCTAAGTCAATCGTGATAGCTTTTAGTTTTGTGTCCTTGTTTTAATTAATTTGGATCACGAAGTCGCCACTTCGGGTGTCACGACACGATGCTACATACCCTGACTGACATACTTCAAAATGTCACCCAAATCATTGGGATTATCGGTGCTTGCTACTTGTACTACAGTACCCTTTTGACCGTCATTGTTCGAGCTATTCCACACGAGGGAATTAGAAGTCCTGATTGAAAAGATAAACTAAATGAAAACGTGTCGAAAGTATTAAGATACTTAGTTATATAAGATTACTGCTAAGAAGCTTTGTATAAATACTTGAGTTGCATTATTGTAATAAGTAGTGAAGCTTTAGGTACCTTTAATTTTAATGTACATCGGTCATTGACATTTCTTGTAATTAAAGGACCATATGATAGTGACAAGATATTGTTTAATACAGTTAAGGATTTTTTTTTTAGTCAGGCATTTTTCTGGCTAATAGGATATAAGGTAAGGGTTTCTTTTAATGAATCGGTACTGTAATGGGATTTTTGGAGATGTTGGGAGTATATAAAATCTACAACTCTTAATAATTAAAAAGGAATTCTTGGTAATTTAAAGCTCTTCCATTACAATATAAACGTCCTATTATGTATTAGGCATGGTTCTTATCTACAACTAGCATCCAACCGCGACATTTTCGCGTAAAATTTTCTCCAATTTTCCAACATTTTTCACTGATGCTTTGTTGCTATTAGTCGCAGCGTGATGTTGCATAGCCCTATAGCCTTCCTCGATAAATTTATTACCCAACATTGAGAGAAATTTTCAAATCGGACCAGCGGTTCTTGAGATTAGCGCGCTCTCACTGTAGAAGTTAACTGCTAGTCCCTTAGCTGGCTCTTACAGCGCCCTGAGAAAGAAATGGGGTGGTGACATTTGTATTTTAATTCCGTCACCACACGAAGCACTATCCATTGCAACATTAAATTATATTCTATTCATAGGTACCTAACCATTGCTATGTGAGAGACTACAAGGTTCTATAACAAAGTACAACGAATGCACGGTTTTGGTTGATGTTGCAATGTTCCAATTAGGTGCTCATTTATGTCATCTATTGTTGCTATTCATTGGTGACGAATAACCGCTCTATTGTTGTCCTATCCTATTAGTTTTGTAAATCAACGTTTTGCGTGTTCGTATTAATTAGCAATAAGGTAATGCGGTAATGTAGATTCGAAGAAACTAACACTAGTTAACTGTATTATAATTATGAAATAAATGTTTGGTCTATGAGGAAAAATAGTTAGAATTTACTTTGTTATGTTTATTAAAGTTTAATGCTCTTATTCATAATGACTTATAGGAGGTTTAAAAGTTCGCCAAAATCGGTACGTGAAAATTTTCAAAACTTGTTATTCATAATAGTCTTACGCTAAAACGTTTATTATCTCTTCGATAAAATCTCTGTTTAAACCTGCGATAAGTCATTAAGACCATAAATGTTGTAACCCATACTGCTGTGCCCTAGCAGGGTTAAAAAAAGTTTGACAGATGGACAGACAGACAGACACCGGAGTGATCCTATAAGGGTTTGTACGAAACCCTAAAAATGATTTTCTCATGAGGGAATCGAACACGCGACCTCGTGAACCACTGGACCACGAGGCCTGTTGTCACAAAAATAAATAAACCGTCATATACAAACAAAATCATGAAAGTAAACAGTGACGATATCATAAATAATAATTTAAACGTTCATACATTCAATAAGTGTAATTTTCCAAGTCATACATTAACTAAAGAGCATTATAATAGGTTGAGTATTATTTAACTAGATACTCAATAGATTCAATCAGTGATACACCGATTAACATAGTAGGTACACTCCCATCAGACTAAGCTAGAGTAGTGACACAATGGACCAAATGCCATAACATCATCAAACAATTTCAAAATCTGATCCTATGCATAACGAATGGAGTTGATAAATAGTTCGAATTAACCGATTTAATGCGGGTCACCCACAACACAGTGACTGGACGGAATCTCAACTGGTAATGATAATTGAACTGGCAAACACCCAGCTTGGACTATCGGCACAATCTATTGAGAAACGACGTTGGAAACTATATGACTTGCGCTATTGTATTTATAATTGTTTTTTTTTTATTATTATTTTATTTCTTGTCTTCCAACACAATCTTTAGCGTTCTGATTAAGTCGGCGCTTTACCGCTGTGAATATTGTTTCAAAGAGTCCGTTATTATTGAATAATGTACGCATCACGTGACTCTAAAAAAACTGTTGGTCATTATCTAGTAACTCTTAATGCTTACGTATAACATTGCATTTTTTGTAATAATTAATTATCTTTATGTAAACTGTTATTATTTTACTGTACATTGTGCATGGACAAATCAGAGTGTATTTTTTTGCTAGCTGTTGCCCGTAAGTTCTAACGCATAGAATTTAGAAATTAAACCTTGAATAGTTATGCAAAAAAGTCGTCCTGTTGAACCACTCTATCTATTAAAAAAACCGCATGAAAATCCGTTACGTAGTTTAAAATGTATAGGGACATACATAAAAAAAATTGTTTTATCATAAGTAAAGATATGGTTTACAGTGAAGACCTATGGTCTTATTCATAATGACTTATCGGAGGTTTAAAAGTTCGCTAAAATCGGTTCGCGAAAATTGTCAAAACTTGTTATTCATAATAGTCTTTTTACGCTAAAATGTTTATTATCTCTGCGATAAAGTAACATTATTTTTTTGTTTAAATCTCCGATAAGTCGTTATAAATAAGACCATAAGAATATAAATGTTACCACCTAATTTTCTCCCACAAAGTGCTGTAAAAACTAGCTAAGGGATATAAGCATTTAACATCGTGTGTGATGTGTGCTTCTGTAATTCAAAAAAATAATATTTTTTAGGAACAATACTAAAACATTTTAATCGCAAGTAAATTGAACGCAAAATAGTAATTCTAAGTGGTAATAATCATAAATATTTCTATCCTGTTTAGATGACCATGATATTTCGTTTCTATAATCATAAGTCACTGTAATTTAATTTTAGTAATAAAGAGAAACAATGAAGTTTATTTTAATATAGATTAACGACCAATGACTTGACACCTCAAGCTCAGATTTGAAGCCGGTTACGATCTTACAAAACTAAATTTACCGTTCGTAAACTAAATTATATTACAAAATGAGTCTTATTTAAAACATAACTAAATTCAAATATGGAATAACTAAATATATTTGAATATAGAAGCGTCTTCTACATTAAAATTAGTTCGTAGATATTAATATGTATTAGTGTCAGCCTTTTTACATTATTGGTTATTGGTTCATTGTTAGTTTATGTAAATTTTTGAGTGATATATATTTGTTTTCATCTGATAACAATCTCGTACAACATCACTTAACTGTCAAAGCATCATTGTAGTTTAAATATATATGTACCGTTTGATATATTTTATACGCATAGTTCTCAATAATGGGTTATAAAAAACTTATTTTATAGTTATACTAGCTGACTCGGCAAACGTTGTTTTGCCATACAAATGACAGGGGTAGACAAATAATTTGCAATAAATTAAAGTTGCGACTATAATTTGAGATTTAAACTATCCTATCTCTCAAGTTGGATCGAACTGCACATGGTGTGCGAATTTTATTATAATCGGTTAAGTGGTTTAGGAGTCCATTGAGGACAAACATTGTGACACGAGATTTATATATATAAGACTAGCTGATGCCCGCTACTCCGTACGCGTGGAATTTTAAATTCCCATATATTTTGTCACCGTATAAACCTTCCCTGGACTTTCACGAATATTTCAAGACCAAAATCACCAAAATCGGCCCAGCCGTTCTCGAGTTTTAGCGAGACTAACGAACAGCAATTGATTTTTATATATAAGATAAAAACTATCGTTTGTAGTTATATAGAAAGATTTTGACTGACTGACTGACGTATTAACGTACAGAAGAAAATACTCAAGCTAGCAACCATAATTCGCATACTGAAAAGATTTTCTGAAATTCGATTCCGAGTAAAGAAGTTTGTGTGAAAGTTTTTAATTTACACTCCACGATAGATACGCGGAGTGTAATTTACACCTTTACATGTGTCAGTCTTTTGTTATGAGTAAAATTGAAAAAAAAATGGCGTTTAAACTAATGAAATCGAATTTACAACCTTTCTTAAAAGTCACTGTCACTACTAACCACGACACTATATCCGTTTGTAATATAAACAAACAAAAAATTCATAGACATTTCACACAACGTCCTCTGGTCCCAAGCTAAACTAATCTTATAATACATAGAAAACACCCAGATGCAAAACAGACATTTGTATGACATTTTATAAACATCACACAAATGTTTGTTCCGAGTGGGAATCGAACCCGCAATCTCGTAAACGGCAGTCCGTTACATGAACCACTAGACCATGTAGCCAGTCAATGTGATATAGAATACATAATTTATAATTTATATAGATAGCTTTATGTATCTGTAACATTAGGCGACACCCACATAAATATTTGCTTAAATATTATGTTAATATGCAGCAACCATATAAGTTATTAGATTATTTAAATAATATGTTACAGAATATTTAAATTATATTACATAGTGATCGAAATATAGTTCATAGTTAAGTATAAAATTAATGTATCAATATTAGTCTTCGTGATTTACGGTGAAGATATTATACTTGCAGTCCATCATTCATTACTATAGTTTTAAAGAAAGTATCTTTAAAACAAAGTATATTATTATATAACAAAAGTATAAGTATAAAACTTATAAATTATAAGTAAAATAAATAAGTATTTTTGGAAATTTCATACATTGTCCTCTGGTCCCAAACGCAGCTTATTTCATTAGGATCAGAGTTATTAAAATCTAAAGTTTTCTAAATACCTACACGTTGCCTTACTTTAGTTATGCGTGTTCATATATTCCATAATCTTTACTCATAATATAAAAGTAAAAGCCTGTTGTCGCTCTTTTATGCCCAAACTACAGAACCGATTTAATAAATTAAGAAACAGAGTCTAGAGCCTGAGAAAGGACATTAGGTAAGTACCTACTTTTTTTGTGTGTAGAGATTCGAAACTCTATTTGTACGAAGTCAAAGGCAACAGTCACTAAAAAAGAATAGGTATCTTACTCATGACCAATATAACAGTTACAATATTTAAAGTTAATTTGCATATATCTTGACAATAATGAAATATTATAATAGATTTTAATCATTTATATTAAGGTTAAAAATGAGATAAATAACATGAAAACAGTAAAATAACAATACAAGATTTTCGTTTAAAAATAAAGATTTTAAACAAGGTAATAAAATATATTTTATCTTTGCACAAATGACAATTAAAACTGCCATTAACATATTAAAAAATTAACGCATTAAAATACAATCGATAAAATATTGATTTGAAAATAGAGGTATCGAGTTCTCGATTCGAATTACTAATCACTTAGTTGACCTCTCATTGACACGCCACTCGTGTGCCAACTCGAAACAATTAGAAGAATCTACATCGATGTATCGTTTGAGATCCGCATTCTCATCAAATGAAACATCGACCTCACAAGACGTAGGTTTTAAAAATTTCCCCTTAGTGTTTTATGATTATTTTATAAGAAAGTCAGGTTTAATATGGCCAGGTTAAGTGAGCACTTGTGAAATTACTTTTTGAATTAAAGTGCTCGTAAGTTAAGTAGTGTAAATAAAATAAAATAATACAGAATATAAGACTGAATTCATTTATTCCGATTGATTTCAAAGATGTTATTCAATTGGGTTTGTTTTTTTAGTTTTTTTTTACTTGACTTCTTTTATTTTTTTAAACTATTTTTAGGGTTCCGTACCCAAAGGGTAAAAACGGGACCCTATTACTGAGACTTCGCTGTCCGTCCGTCCGTCCGTCCGTCCGTCCGTCCGTCCGTCCGTCCGTCCGTCCGTCCGTCCGTCCGTCCGTCCGTCCGTCTGTCACCAGGCTGTATCTCAAGAACGGTGATAGCTAGAGAGTTGAAATTTTCACAGATGATGTATTTCTATTGCCGCTATAACAACAAATACTAAAAATAAAATAAAATAAATATTTAAGGGGGGCTCCCATACAACAAACATGATTTTTAGGGTTCCGTACCCAGTATCTCAAGAACGGTGATAGCTAGACAGTTGAAATTTTCACAGATGATGTATTTCTATTGCCGCTATAACAACAAATACTAAAAATAAAATAAAATAAATATTTAAGGGGGGCTCCCATACAACAAACATGATTTTTTTACCGTTTCTTGCTCGATACTAATAACGTTGCCTTATGTTGCATAGATAATGGTACGGAACCCTTCGTGCGCGAGTCCGACTCGCACTTGACCAATTATTTTCAAAGTAGTCTCCATTTAAAGTAGTAATTGCTTGCAATAAATAAATTAATAATTATTTATTGATCTTTAAAAACTATATACAATTAAAAACTAAAATATAAAAAGGAAATATAATTTTATGTACTTTTTATATTTTAGTTTTTAATTGTACATAGTTTTTAGAATCCATAAATAAATAACTACTAAAAAAAAAAAATATATTATTTATGATTTACATTGTTTGATTGAAATTAATAATAATAAATAGGGATATATAAAATGGAGAGCCCTAACCACCGGTAGCTTGGACCTTGTTCCTGATGCCAGTGGAGCTCTGTTTTTATATTTTTAAAAGATTATTGTGTGAATGTGTGTTTATTTATTTTATTTGTTATTATTTGGTTTTGTTAACTCTTTGTAATTTTTTTTTTTTGGTTCTTTATTATGAGTGAATGTGTCTTTTTTGTTTTAGGTAATCTTTTAAAAATGTAAATGATAGAATTATTGAATAAATAAAGATAATAATAGGGATATCATAAGTAAATTTAAATTCTCGACCCGCAGAATTTGCTCTTGCTCAATAACTCACTCTAGTTCTATGACGTTGTCGTAAGTCGCTTTACGATGTTACTACGAGTATCAATAAATGAACAATTATGTCAAACTAAATCCATTATTATCTTAATAAACTTAAAATGTTATAAAATAAATCGTTTTCTATTAGTTTAATTAGCAAACAATTCCTTCTATAGCAGATATTCTTTCTGATTTAATAAAAAAAAATTTAAGTTACAATCATATGGTCTTATTCATAATGACTTATCGGAGGCTTAAAAGGAGATTTTATCACAGAGATAATAAACGTTTTAGCGTAAAAAGACTATCGTGAATAACAAGTTTTGACAATTTTCGCGAACCGATTTTAGCCAACTTTATAATGAATAAATAAATAAATAAATATTCATGGACATTTCACACAACGTCCTCTGGTCCCAAGATAAGCTTATATGCTTGTGTTATGGGTACCAGAATACGGATATAATACATATACTACTTTTCTTTTGTAAATACATACTTATAATACATAGAAACACCCAGACGCAGTACAAACATTTGTATGACAATTAAAAACATCACACAAATATTTGTCCTGACCGGGAATCGAACCCGAGACCTCGTGAACGGCAGTCCGTTATATGAACCACTAGACCACGAGGCCCGTCAATATAAGATCTTTAATATTTAAAAACAACCTCTTAAGACAACTATTAGGAGTTTTCTTTAAAACTTTAAATAAAATCTTAACTCAAACATCCGCCTACGTTTATTAATAAGTGGCATTTGAGTGTCTTTAATAAAAATGGATTGTCCTTCACAATATAAAGGGTGTAAATAAAAACATGGTCACATACTCTCAGATACGACTTGCTTAGGCACGACATTACGTTTTGGAAAATCGTTAGCAACGCCTACAGAAACATCATCATATTAAAGAGTTAAGAATTTCTAGAATTACCATTAATCTATTCTGTGTAGTAACTAATTAAGAATGCTAGAGTGCAACTAAATTAGGATGTTGTTCACGAATGATTTACGGACTTTTATTACACAGAAACACACAGGCACAGAACAAACATTTGTATGACATTTAGAATCGAACCCGCAACCTCGTGATCGGCAGTCCGTTACATGAACAACTAGACCACGTAGCTCGCCTCTTACTTAAACTGTTACGATATAAAATAAATTATTAAATAACGAGATTTTCGATATTTTAGGATCATAGGATTTAAATACTAGACAGGTGGGATTGGAACCCTTTAAACTCACCAAGAATTAGGACGTGAATCAATAGAAACTAAAAATAGCCATGTCTAAAAATTTTTAATACTGCATGAGCATAATCTGAACACATAAGCCGTTCTCACTTATCCGACACACCACACCCCGAATGCACATAATGTACAAAATATTGTAATGTTATTATTATTTCATTTACCCGATAACCCGATGCTTCGCCTTTAATACCGAATAAAATAATTTCAATGGCGATATGTGAATGGTTAGTGACATCTTTGAAGCGAGATAATTTTATAATTCTTATTATTTTACATTTCACAGATAATGACTTTTTTTGTAGCCTAAGAATTTAGTTAAAAGTTTTTTCTTTTCTTTTCCCAGTCGATTAACGTCCTCGTCATCTCCTCCACTTGGGAATATGGTCTACTGTACGCGCAACTATACGCTGACTATACGTGTTGGTACAGGATTTATTTTCGAGGCTTCCGTCTCTCACAGAGAATGTTACCTATCTAAAAAAAGTTCATTTACACACAAGCATTATTTAAAGATTAAGGTATGCAATAAGATAATTATTTTAAAATAAATTATGTCAGTATTATCTCTACCGCGAATAAAATCAATTTATCGTAAATTGGTGACCACTAGTACACATTTAATTAATATAAATATTGCTATATATAAAATATTTATGATAGCAAATAAGAAATTGAATAAACTTTCATCTAGAATGAAATAAATTGAACGGCTAAAAGTTGTAGAACATTTATCGCGCATAAACAATAAACAGACGCACCTCAGGTGGGAGACATAAAACTGGACGAGATCACATCCAAGCTAAACTAAACGGTAGAAGACTTAATAAAAGTCTCTAAGCCATTTAAATCTCTCTAAACGACAGGGTTATAGTTTAATTTTACTGCAGAAAGCATTTCCATTACAATTGGAAGTGACTTCTTGTCATTTATTTTAAAGTATTTGTGGGTTGTGTCCTGACCGTGCGTTATCATAAATCTTTTTTAAGATCGCACCATAAAAGAAGATAAGGTCGCGTCCAACCAATCGTCTAAAGATTACCCTATACTGAATTCACAATGCTGACGAATTGTCAGCCGAAAATAAAAGGTTAAATGCATACGATGTGACGTTAGGTATAAAACTCAATTACTTCCTATGGCTTTTTATTGTGATTCTAAATACTGGTAAAATAAAATATTAAATAAATTCTCTAACTAGGTGTCGCTCGCAACTTTGTACGAGTGGAATTTAAAAACAAAACCTTAAAAATTTATATAAGTAAATTTTTCTCTTAAATCAATCTATCATTTAAAAACCGCATCAAAATCTGTTGCGTAGTTTTGAAGAAATAAACTCACATAGGGGCAGACATACAAAAATAATGACTTTATGAGTAAGTCATTATACATAGACTTCTTGTGATAGACGAAGAAACAGTTTTATTTATACTTGAGGATCGGATTAATCACTAAATGTAATCTTTACCGGATCTAATTATCACTGTTAAAAGATTTTTTTTAAATTAAAATATATTCTGTATGATAAATTTATTGACACCTCCATTAGTCATCAATTAGTTTGATATTTCCAATAATGTTGTAATTTTATACAACGTTTTTCAGAAAGGTGTAGTCATATTTGACCATCGTTACACATGGCCGGTGACTGGGCACTAGGCATGGATGAAATTACAAATACTAGTTATATTATGACTTTTATGTGTTCATAAAAGTTTAATTAATTTATTAAATTAATCGATCTTCTTTAAATACAACACTACAATGAGGTCATCTTTTATCGTAAGGTTCAATCGCATTCAATAAACCCTAAACATCTCATAATTGATGCGTTTCTGGTAGTTATTTAATAGTAGGCAATAAACAAAAAAAACTTACCAACTGTATTTTTCTATGTGTAACTGTAATATTTATAATATTTAAGGCCTATCTAATGCAACTTTAAATTATGACTACACCTTTCTGCAACACATTATATAAACTTTAATTTATTTAATAAAGATTTTATAAAATTGAAAAACGTGTTTAAAAATATGCAACTATTATAATTTCAATGTTTTTACAATAATAGTAACATGCTAGCAAGGCTTTGACTAGAAATAATATAATTTGAATGAATTTACTACGAGTAAATAGCTACAAAGAATATCACACAATAAGTTTGTTTACACTTGAACTACATGTGTGAGTGCATGTGAATGTGTAGGAACTTATGATTAATATCAACAATCTATATAGTTACGTACAATTGCAATTTGTAGAAACGCATTAAAAGATGATAAAGTTGTCGCGCTGTCACTCTTCCTCTCTTCTAATCTAAATTGCTGTGCCCGACAGGGTCCATTATTGTATTTTAAATATTTAATTTAAGCAATGATTGTATACATTATGGAATGCAATAAATAAACTAAACTAAACTAGATAAATTTATCTCTAAATATCTAAATTTGTAAAGATGCTTACAACATTGCTTTTATGGCTAAATCGCTGAGCTGTTTCCTTTCTGGGAAGTATACAATACATCACACTCAAACCTCGACTAAGAGAATAAAATTTTCAATATTGTTACATCGTAGGCATAAAAGTTTAATGTTAAAGTAAAGTAAATCACTTCTGGTTTTTCTAATGATCTTAGGCCAAAACAAAATGATTGAGTAGTGGCTGCAATCTCGATAAATTGATTAAGTGTCTGAGTTTTGAATAATTCCCGTTTAGCGCGTCTACATTGAATTTATCAATTAAATTGATCGACATTCGAGTCTGATTTGGGAACAAAATACATCTCAGCTTTTATCCCAATGACTCTTGTATCAAACTTTCAAGATCTTGGTGTTGATTACAATGTTAATTTATTTACATAGAATTTAGTTGAGACACATTTACATATATTTGTATATTGTAACAATTTGGCTATAATACCTTATGATTATGTATTAGCTATACAATTAAACAATTTGGGGGAATTAATGTTAATCCATAGATGATTATTATCTACATTAATTTATTAATTTTTGCAATTGCTTGCTATGCTTTTACTTAATAAATTGATTATTATCTCCTAAATACGAATTTGCTGATAAAATAAGCAGACATATTACGTCTTCTGTGAGATATGGAAATTTCAAACCAAACAAACAAACGTCTCGTTAGCGTCGTCTAAAAGACTACATTATCGTACAGTTATGGTATTTTATTATGGGGTATTAATAGGCTAAACTAAAAAGTATCGCCAAATGACTAAGATCTTCGCTTATTTTTAAATCATCGGATTTGAAGATGCCTGATTTGCTTATCGCATAATAATTTTCTTCATTGTAGACATTATTTACTTCAAAAGAATATAGTACAAATTACAATGCGAGCAAAACCAATAACCTAGCCTACGCCAAAATTTCCGCAAAACATAAGTTATTCGTGGAAAGCCTTTTTATAATTATAAACATCGATACCAACTAACACAAAGTTCTATTACTATACATCGTTAAAGACTTTATTCACAGACACACACTGAATAAAAAATTGCAATCATAATTTATTTCAAAATGACAAATGTATCTAAAACTTTCAATAACATAACAATAGTTATAACAATGAACACCAAACTTTGAAGATTCAACGACGCATTTAATTGTATAAACGTATGTACGTTTTTATACTTGTACCACAAAAGATCTAATTGAAGCGAAAAAAAAGGAATGGCTCTCAAATGATACCTGTTTGTTTGTGTGATTGATGTATCGACGGCCGAAGCGGCTATTTAACAGGCGGTTAGACAAAATAGTAGAGGTATGCGAGACGTCGGGGTGCCATACCAGTGTTTGTATATACATTGGCGTGTGCGTTTCTCAAAGTTATAGTCAGGCAAATTTAATTTATTTTATCCTTTAGTTTTATTGGAGGTCTTAGACAGAGAAAGGGTAGTACGTAGTGACGTAGAGTTTGTTATAGGGAAAGTTAAAATTTAAATATTTAAATAAAACTACTTTTTACGGATTTAGACGCGTATATTTGTTTTAAATTTTGGCCCGACGTTTCGGAGACTTTGCAGTCACCATGGTCACGGGTGAGACTGAGCTGTAATGTGTCTTCTACGATCAGTTATTACAAGGTTTACCCACATTCGATTTTAATTTTACATTGACCATAAAGATAGACTTTTACTATAAACTATATCATATTACATTGTGCTCAGACTACATAAAATCAATAACATTATTTTAGTTTCAAAAATACATTAACAAATTGTAACAATATAAAGAAAATTTTTAAATTATATAAGGTAAAACATACATAATTTTATCATAGACTAAAGTTTTAATTAATGTAGAGGTAGTATACAATATAGCAAGCAAAACTAAGTTTATATACTTAAATACAATATTATTTACATAATAACAAGAAATTTTAAAAAGAATTATTGGTTTAAGATTTAAATTAGTTTATATTAAAAAAGAAAAATTGTTAATTTTTATGTGCTAACGGTGTCTTGCTGTTTTGAAACTAAAAACAACAAGACACCGTTAGCACATTTTGCAGACAACAAGACTTAAAATCCCCTTAACTTAACTTTAGACCGACAACATAAAATTAATAATAAATAATTTTCTTTGACTCCCCTTGAGTTTTCTTGCCAGATCTTTCTCAAGCGGGACGCGTTCCGATCTGGTGGTAGCATATTAGATAAAATAATAAAAACTAAATAATTAAAATAAATCCTAATTTTCTATAAATTCAAATAAAAATAACAATTTTTCTTTTTTAATATAAACTAATTTAAATCTTAAACCAATAATTCTTTTTAAAATATCTTGTTATTATGTAAATAATATTGTATTTAAGTATAAAAAGAAAAAAAAAATTATAAACTTAGTTTTGCTTGCTATATTGTATACCTCTATATTAATTAAAACTTTAGTCTATGATGAAATTATGTATGTTTTACCTTATATAACTTAAAAATTTTCTTTATATTGTTACAATTTGTTTGTATTTTAGTAACTAAAACAATGTTATTGATTTTATATAGTCTGAGCACAATGTAATATGATATAGTTTATAGTAAAAGTCTATATTTATGGTCAATGTAAAATTAAAATCGAATGTGGGTAAACCCTGTAATAACTGATCGTAGAAGACACATTACAGCTCAGTCTCACCCGTGACCATGGTGACTGCAAAGTCTCCGAAACGTCGGGCCAAAATTTAAAACAAATATACGCGTCTAAATCCGTAAAAAGTAGTTTTATTTAAATAGATGAGTCGCGCAATTGTTAGAAAATATGAAGTTAAAATTTATAATAAAAATAGTAGCTATTTACACAAGCAATTTATAAGTAGGTATGTATAGGTAATCGTTTCCCCAAACTAGGTGTAGTGACGATGTTATCTAACAACAAGAAAGAGCTGCTAGGAACACGTTGAAGCATTCAATGAAGAATGCTTATCTATGTACAACATTTGAATGAAAACTTTTTGGAAACCCCTTTGGTCAAAATAAGCGTAACATTTCTGTTGTGATTACGACAATAAGCATATTATACACTAATATTTAAATCTGAAAGCGACTCTGTCGCTTTTTCTAGACAACATACTTGACCGATTTCAATGAGATGTGGTAATGAATAGTCCAGACCCTGAAAAAGAACCTATGCTACTTTTAATACAAGTAAAGGGTGTGTAGTGAAATTAAATTCCACGAACAATAGCTAAAATTTTTGAAAAGTTTAAGATGCAGTAAAATACCCTATAATCATCACTCAAACATTTCGCTAAATTGAAATCGAATCTTCAACTTCTCACAAAGAACAGTATAAGTACGTGGACAAAGAATTCTTCCGAGCTTTGAGCACCACAGCCATGTAAATACAAAAGCACGTGCATGTGTGTGTCATGATCACAATCAGGTTATTTCACTGGTAATTATGATCCGACGGGCGAGAGTTCGACCCCAGGTCACACCAGTGCCGAATGTACCTAAAATTAACCAAATGTACACGAATCTGGTACACGTTAGTAAATTATGATAAGATTTTCACTTCGATTATATCTTATTACATATCGATGTTTGTTTATAACGTCTAATGTTGGGATTCTCAATCGATTGTGAAAGTTTAGAGTGATTGTTGAAATGTTAATCGATTTATTGTTTGTAGATTGATACAAATTATAATGATGTACTTTCATGTTTATTTACTCTTATACTAAGCCAAGTCATTTGGGGCGTAGTGCGTTTTTTCCCTTCAACTCCTATCAGCCGTCATATTCTCATCGACTCCTTTTCCTTTCATATCCTTGCTCACACAGTCCATCCATCTTTCCTTTGGCCTTCCTCTCCTTTTCCAGCCATCAACATCGAAAAATTAATGGCTTGCCGTTTTGCTTAAAGGCTTTTTATCTATACCTATGTATACAGATAAGTGATAAAAGTAACATTTGTCCCTTAATACAGTAACCAAGAATGTCAGTCTATGATTTTTCATATCTCTTGGAAGACACAGGACTTTACCACATAGCTAACTGCTACAAATTCAAACGTAACAATAGTAGCATGCAATCACTACCTAAAACAGAACAGGAGGATGTTATACCAGTAATGTACCATGAAAACATGTTAACCTACACCATGAACCTGCATCGTAGGAGATCTCGGGTCAAATTAATTCATAGATAAAAATCCTGATAAGTACGAGTTGAAATAAGCCATGAATGGTTCTGTAGCATTATAATCATAACATAATATTATTCATTAGCGGTTGCCCGTAACTTGGTTTACGTGGAATTTAGAAATAAACCTTAGCGAATTATATAAACTCCGAAATAAGGTAATCCGCCAAAGAACCAAGGTGGTCGACACAGCTCGCAGAGTAATCTCGCTTAAGTGACAATGGGCTGGTCATATCTGCCGCAGAACCGATAGCCGATGGAGCAGACGAGTTCTGGAGTGGAGACCGCGACTCGGCAAGCGTAGGGTAGGACGCCCCCCTGCTAGGTGAACCGACGACCTGAAGAAGGTCGCAGGGAGGGACTGGATGCGGAAGGTGGAGGACCGGATATTGTGGCGTGAATTGGGAGAGACCTACGTCAAGTAGTGGACTGCAATAGGTTGATATAATGATTAACTACTCCATGTATTTAAAAAATCACAAGAAAATCCGTTGGGTGATTTTGAAGATATAATCTTACATAGGGACATAATAATATATGTATACAAAAATAACGACTTTGTTATATGTAAGGATTATGTGATGACGTAATAAGCACATCGTCAACGAAGTTATTACGATACACAAAAAATGTTTGTCGTTATGTTATATGGGAGCCCCATATACATATATTCACTAGCTGTCGACCGCGACTTAGATCGCGTGGGATTAAAAAAATCATCGTCTTTGCAACATTTTTAACTGATGCTTCGCTTCTATTGGTCACAGCCTAATGTCATATAGCCTATAACCTTCCTCTATAAATGTACTATCCATCACAAAAAAATTGTGTTATCATAAAAGTGGTTTCTGAGATTAGCGCGTTTAAACAAATAAACTCTTCAGCTTTATAATATTAGTATAGATTGTATTCTGGTTTTTAGTATTTGTTGTTATAAGGGCAAGAGAAGTACATAATCTGTGCAAATTTTAACTTTCTAGCTACCTCACTACAAGGCGGACAGCTGGACAGCGAACTTAAATGGAGTACTGTTTTGACTTTTTCTACGTAACTCTAAATACTGGCCTATGTCATATACGTAGGCAAAGGCAACCCAAACAGCCCGTAATGACTCAAACTTGATTTAACACGCCTGTTAATCTAAACATCAAATGAATGACATTGAATGATTTATAATGAATAAAATTTAGATAATTGTGTTTTTAAACTCCTTTATTTTATGGTTATTTTTATTGTTTATTTGAATGATTCAATTTGGAGTGAAAACATCTTTATTAAGCCTGTGATTCTTTATATTAAGTATAGATGTTCCCTGCGACTTTGTACAACATTTTCCACGTCGGCCGTTTTGGTTACAACACAATGTTATATATAGCCTATAGCCTTTCTCGATAAATGGACTATCCAATACAATAAGAATATTTCAATTTGAACCAGTAGTTCCTAGAATCAGTACGTTCAAATAAACAAACAAACAAACTCTTCAGCTTTATATTATTAGTATAAGTATTATTATGTCATTGAAAATTGTTTTCAGTTGCTTTTTTATAAAACACTTTTCACACAACGTCCTCTGGTCCCAAGTAAAGATTGTGTACTAGGTACCAGAATACGGATATACTACGCTATTGTTGCTATGCGTGGTCTTTAGTGACAAAACTTGACACACAAGGTATACAAAAAAGTCATCCTGTTGAACCACTCTATCTATAAAACTTACATTTATATCTTACTCTCTTAAACCAATATTTCAGTGGATCCTTTATCTGTTTGGAATGTATGCAACAGTTCATACTTCCAGTGAATACAGGCTGATCAAGATTTGTTTCATGCGCATAACTTATCTTTGCTTAATATAAAACAAAGTTGCTATTTTTAAAAGTATGCCCCTGTGTGAATCATCAAAAATACGCTATAAAAAATATAAACTATATGATTTTGATGCGGATTTTTTAATAGATAGATTGGTTCAAGAGGTAGGCTTTTTTGTATTATTCCATGCGAACGAAGTTCAATCAATCAAATATCTATTTTGTATAGAATTGTCCGCTACATTTTACCACTGTAGGTGGTGTACAAAATTTAAATAAAATAATAACATGTGACGTACCGTACTTTGTTTCACAGTGAGTTTTTAATCTTCTTCTAATATATAAATTCTCCTTTCACGGTGTTTGTAATTATACTCCTCCGAAATGGCTCGACCGATTATCGTGAATTTGTGTGTACATATCCGTTAGGTTTGAGAATCGGACAACATCTTTTTTTCTCACCCCTCCATCTGTATGGCAAAACAACGCTTGCAGGGTCAGCTAGTCTAATATATTAAATTCTCGTGTCACAATGTTAGTTACCGTACTCCTCCAAAACGGCTTTTTTTAGGGTTGCGTACCCAAAGGGTAAAAACGGGACCCTATTACTGAGACTTCGCTGTCCGTCCGTCCGTCCGTCGTGTCCGTCCGTCCGTCCGTCCGTCCGTCCGTCTGTCACCAGGCTGTATCTCAAGAACAGTGATAGCTAGAGAGTTGAAATTGTCACAGATTGCCGCTATAACAACAAATACTAAAAATAAAATAAAATAAATATTTAAGGGGGGCTCCCATACAACAAACATGATTTTTTTACCGTTTCTTGCTCGATACTAATAACGTTGCCTTGTTTTGCATAGATAATGGTACGGAACCCTTCGTGCGCGAGTCCGACTCGCACTTGACCAATTTTTTAGTATGACAAAACAACGTTAGCCGGGACAGCTAGTATTTGATAAAAACATTATCTATTATCAACATTAATTTAATATTTTTATGTTAATTGGCCTTAAATTGGTAATCCATGTCTTTTGATTCTCCGAATTAATGGTATTTTATTCATCCTGTATATAGATAATAAATATTTGTGTGTGCACACTAGATGCGGCCCACGAGACTCGCCAGTTGCCCCCGCACTGTATATCACGCTGCTCCTGCGTCGACACTGTTTTGCACTTCGCATTGATAAGGGACGGATTCGGAATGAGACGTCAAAAATAATAATTTTATTAAAACATGCCTTACTCGATCCTAAAAATTTCTGGGTTTTTTAAATTTCAACATTGTCAGCAGTTGTTGATGTGCAAAATTTGAAAGTAAAACGTATTAAAAAGGGCTCATTCCTTTATGCATCCTATATTATTTTAACGATTCCGTAATAGACAAACAAAGCTTCTTAAAAAGCCTGTTATCTAATTACAAACAAAAACTATTGTTTAACTATTTAAGTTATCACTATTGTGCTATTGCAAGAAATAGATAATTATACGAAAATGAATATTTATCATAAATGAATTATTCACATCTCGTCTTCATCGACAATAAACCGAATTCATAATTACATAGTAATGTCAATACTTCAGATAAACAACTTATTTGTAGATTCACACACATATATTCGACAATCAAAACCAAAAATAAATATCACATTACTTTATCCACAACAAAAAACTAAAGTAGGGTTTTAATTGAATAAATGCGTTGCGTGACTCATTTGTCAATTAAAATGTTAAAGAGTAAGTGCTAAATGCATCCCTGTGATATTGTAGCACTGGTAGAAAGAGTTACAATCCGCGATCGCAACGTGTTCACCGACAGCCCACACTCAGATACCGCATCATCTATGAGCAATGAACTAAAATATTATAAATAATAAATAAATAATAAATAAATAAATATTCACAGACATTTCACACAACGTCCTCTGGTCCCAAGCTAAGCTTATAGGCTTGTGTTATGGGTGCCAGAATACGGATAGAATACATATACTACTTTTTTTTTGTAAATACATACTTATAATACATAGAAACACCCAGACGCAGAACAAATATTAGTATGACATTTATATTATCATTGAAATGGTTCGTGGATTCAATTGAAAGGACGAAACATCTTTCTTTTGATATTTAAACACAATATCTCACTTATATTTTACTGTCACAGATAAATTAGGCCAATATAATTAGAAACGAAAATGCAAATTCGTGAGATAAAAGATATCAATGCGTCACGTGTCAATCAATACTAATATTATAAAGCTGAAGAGTTTGTATGTTTGAACGCGCTAATCTCAGGAACTGCTGAACCAATTTGAAAAATTCTTACAGTGTTGGATAGAACTTTTAAAGAGGAAGGCTTGATGCCTTAGGTTTTAGGCTAATTATAATTGTGATCCAATAAATATGATCACACTAGCTGTTGCCCGCAATTTCGTACGAGTGGTATTTAGAAAATTTTCACGATTTTGGCAACATTTTTCACTAATGCTATGCTCCAAATGATCGCAGCGTGATGTCTCGATATATGTATTATCCAACACTGAAAGAATTTTTCATATAGACCCAGCGGTTCCTGAGATTAGCGCGTTCAAACAAACAAACGAACTCTTTGACTTTATAATATTAGTATAGATTTGTGGTCTTATTCACAATGACTTATGGGAGGTTTAAAAGTTCGCTAAAATAGGTTCGTGAAAATTGTCAAAACTTGTTATTTATAATAGTCTTTTTACTCTAAAACGTTTATTATCCCTGCGATAAAATCTCCGTTTAAACCTTCGTTATGTCATTATGAATAAGACCGTTGGTCTACTCATGCCAGTCACCTTAAACATTTTAGCATACGGTACACTTTCGAGTTTTACGTCTCAATCATCGCAACATAATGGTATAAAAATACTAACAAGATCTATAAAGAAATGGTCGGTTAAACCCAATTAGTAGTCTATAAAGAACTAATAACTGCGGAAAAGAAATCTTAAAAAGATTTCCAGTCATATCTAGAAGCACTATAAAGTACTAATATGTATGCATTGTTTTAGTTTACGACATGTCTTCACTATTGTTCCCTTTTACAATAGATTTCGTCTACATTCTTGTTTCAGAACTGGTTTGGAAAAATTACCATTTGCTATCTTTGCTAACGACTTGAACTATTCCGGTACAAGTCCCATTTAAATGATTGTAATCAAGTATGTATGTAGAAAAGTTAAAACTGCATTAGTTTTGCCAAAAAATGAAATTTAAATTTCTAGTTTATTTTGTGAATAATTTTTTATGGTTTCTACTGAGAAGAGACGTAATAGAATGTTTAATGTTTTGGTTTTGGATATACTTGTAAAGTTTTATAATATATTTAGATTTAAAAAAGCTTACATTAACTTTTGTTTTAGTTAAAATATACTATACTATACTGATACTATACTATAATATACTATACTGACTTCGACAGAATACTCATATTCTCAGTTTTTTTTATAATATCCTTTTCAACCCAAACACTCCCAACTATCTCAAAAAACGCTTCACGTTTCTTCATGATACACATACGAAGAGCTTAAGATCATCGGAAAACTTAACGTTGACTGTAGTATCACACTCCACGAGGTTCTTCAGCAAATCTTTCACAATAGAAGCAGCCCGGCTATGGAATGCCTTACCATTGACGGTAAGGAAGGCTCAAACCTTAACATCATTCAAAAAGCTCGTTAAGGATCACTACCTGTCAATATAAACCAACTGAGAGATCCATGTGAACATCGTTATGTATTTGTAGGCATATGTATTTATGTGTATGTATGTTTGTATGTATATTATTATATATTTGTATGTATGCAGATAATGTATCTAAGTAGGTCTATTTATAAGTATGTAATATATTTATTTATATTGTATTTGCTAGTATTTTCACTCTTCCTTCTAAGTAACTATTAAAGTACACCACAAGTCACCTATTCTGTCTCATTCATGTCCATCTTATGGTTGTCTGGTAGAGATCGCAGCCCGCGATAAGACCGCCCATTGTAACTATTTTAAGTTTAGTTAGTAAGTTTTGTAAATCTATCTGGTGTACAATAAAGAGTATTTTACTTTTACTTTACTATACTAGCTATTGCAGGCGACTTCGTAATCGTAAAATTTACAAATCAAACCTTAACAAACAGAAGTTTACTATATCACTCGATAGATGGCGTTGTACAGTTTTTAAATCGCGCTATAGTTTCGTTCCACACATTAACACTTAAGCGCGTCAAAATTGTTACACTGTCATCGGCTCGTTTTCTATTAGTTAGGATTAAATAAATAAATAAATATTCGTGGACATTCCACACAACGTCCTCTGGTCCCAAAGTAAGCCATATTGCTTGTATTATGGGTACCAGAATACGGATAAACTACATAATATACTACTTTTATTTCTTAAATACATACTTATAATACACAGAAACACCCAGACACAGTACAAACATTTGTATGACAATTAGAAAAATCACACAAATGATTGTCCCGAGCGGGAATCGAACCCGCGACCTCTTGATCGGCAGTCCGTTACATAAACCACTCAACCACGAGGCTCGTCAAATTTATTTTAATAGCTTAATTATTAATAGCTTAATTATTAATTTTAGAACTAGCTATTTACTTAGTACACTTAGAAGCTCGTACACACTCTCTAACATTTTACGCAATCTCATACATTTTTCAGATAGGACTACTACTTTCGGGGAATACGCCTACATATTACAAACATCATTCTATGTCCTTATTCTATTATTTGGGGTCGGCGCAACATTGTATTTTTCTTCCATAGTCTTCTATTAGCCGTCATATCTGTGTCAGCTCTTCTTTCTTTCATGTCCTCGTTCACACGGTCCATCCATTTTTTCTTAGGTCTTCTTCTAGACTTTCTTCCCTCCACATTTATACGCAGCACTATCCTAACGATATTACTTTCCTCTCGTCTCATTACATTCCCATACCAGGACAGTCGCTCTTTCTTCATTTTTTCAATTACTGGTATCACTTTGATCACTTTCAGACTTCCTCTTATATATTCATTCCTTTTTAGGGTTTCGTACAAACCCTTATATCCTATAAGGGTTTGTACGAAACCCTTATCTGTCTGTCTGTCTATCTGTCTGTCCGTCTGTCAACCTTTTTTTACTCAACAACGGCTGAAGGTATCAATTAGAAACTCATACCAAATGTAGATCTACGCGGTCCCTTACTTCAAAAAATATAATCAACCTGATTTCTCTAAGCAATAAGAAAATATTAAAAAAAAATGAGGAGCACAGTAGCGCCATTTGACTTGTTTTCGCCGCAATTCAGGAACCAAAATTCAGGGCCTACTACCGTTACTCTAGAGACTTGAAATTTGGCTCAGAGTTAAACTAGATACTGGTCATACTGGGAAAAATCCGAAAACTTTAAAGTTGTTATCACATCACGCGAAAACATTATTTTTCCAAAGGTCATATTTTTCCACAATCAGCACATGAAGTTTGTAAAAGCACCATCTAGCACGTAACAGTCACAACATAGCGCTTGCATTTCTAAAACTTATTCCAAAGATACGTAATGCATTAAATTAGCTGTTTTATAAAAATAAAAGATAGAAGACTAACAGTACTAGAGTACCAGTAATTTTTTTAGCAGTTTGTATAGTGAACTATTATTTTTTTCTAGAACTATCATATTCTTGGGTAGAACTGTATTTCGTATGTAGATGGCGCTAATTGATATAAATTCTCGCTATTAAAATGTTCGTTGTGTAATTAGTAGGTAATTGTACTGTATTTTATACTTTCTGACACTTTGTAAGTATTAGGACTACACAAATAAAGGATTTTATTTCGTGAAATTATTATAATGATGAAATATGAATTAATTGATTGATTGGTGTGGTGTGTCCGTGTGTAATTATGGTTTGGCAGCTATCCACCACATTTAGAACACCAAAATTAACTGTAGTTTATGATTTATCTACGCTTTCCAATCTATATATAAGTATATATGAATTACGAAACCCTCAGTGTGCGAGTTCAACTCGTACTTGACCTGTTTTATTTATTCTATTCGCCTACATATTACGAACATTACCTCCTTATTAGTATCCTTATTATTACTGATTTGATAAGTACGAAATCCGGATGATGACACAATAATAATTTTGACGAGCATAAGTGTTAATTTGTGGAACGAAACGATATCGCGATTTAAAAAACGTACAACGCCATCTATTGAGCAGAAGAGTAAACTTCTGTTTGTTAAGGATTGATTTCTAAATTTCACGCGTACGAAGTCGCAGGCAACAGCTAGTAGAACTATAAACATAACTTATCAAGTAAATGAATAAATATATCTTCAAAGAATTAGCATTAAATCTAATGAAACTAGAATAGCTTATGACATGCGCATAACATTCCACAGATGTGACAAAGTAATTTTCAAAACCCAGTCGTGAACTGAACGATATATTGAAATCCACTAGCTCTGTTGACTTTAAAGTAGCGAAATGGCGCCATTAATTTTAATGAGTATTAAGGAATTCAGTGACAGTGTGAACATTGCAGAATGTAGTGAGAAATACATGCAAGGATTAATGAAAGTATTAACATTAACTTATATTAACTTTGGATAATATCTTTACTTATTATAAAAAAGTCGTAATTTTTTTGTGTATGTCATACTCTATCCTTTAAAAAAACGTACGAACTTACTCTATCATTTAAAAAAATCGCAATAAAATCCGTTGCGTAGTTTGAAAGATAAAATATAATATAATATATAATAATGATAGCTTATTCTATTAATTAGCTAAATGAGCTTATATCTTTCATTACTACGTAAAGATGTTATAATATCGTACTCAAAAGATAAGTTTGATTTAGTAAAAATTCCAAATTGAGCTAAATATTTAATTTCATACATCAATATTCATATTTAAACAAATAAACATGTAAATTTAATGAGAAAATGTCAATATCAACATGTGTACCATGACACAGTTATTAAAAATAACTGGCCAAGTACGATCTGGACTCCGTAGTGTTCTGTACCATCATTTTCACAATTATATTCATCATACCGCTATAATCATGTCGTTAAAATATATCATCAAGTTACAATAAAACAGTTGTTGTTGATGAGTGTACTGGCGACTGATAGGAGAGACTGGAAGGAAAAAAACATGCTGTGCTGACCCCAAGTAACTTGGGATAAGGACAGGAAGAAGAAGAAGAGTATGGGACCCCATTTAAATATTTATTGTATTCTAGTCTTTAGTATTTTTTGTGTGATGTATGTTCATGTAAATACTACAATAAAAATACAAAGAACTAAGACACACATCATCCATCCATCAGCCCTTCTCTGTTCACTGCTGGACATAGGCCTCCCATATAGAACGCCATAACGCAAGGTCCTGCCCTAACTGCATCCAGCGGCCCCCGGCTCATTTGACGATATCGTCAGTCCACGATGTTGGGGGCCGTCCCATGCTGCCTCGTCCGGTAAAATACACATTCTCTTTAGCAATCTCTGATCCTGAAATATGGCTAGATGACAGACGGACGGAAGAAAGGACGGACAAAAAAGTCTCAGTATTGGGGTCCTATTTTACCTTTTGATGCGGAACCTTAATACGGCAATATAAACAATTGGTTATCAATATCGTATCTTTTATATTATTTTAAAAACCCCAAAGTAATCGTACCGTATCATAACAATAAAATTTTTATTTGTCACGGCACATGCTCTTAAAAACATCGTATTATTTAATTCTAAGGTGTCGTCTTCATTTTATCAAAGTTTCAAGTATCGATATATTGTTATAACGGCTGGTATTGAGGAGTGCAGTCCAGATAAACGTGTGGATGTACTTACCTTGTTAACGATCCTACAACCAAATAAATTTGTAACCAAATTAGTCCCAAGCGATAAAATTTATTCGAAATCCACTGAGGAGAGTAAAAATAACACATTCACTGTCGGATTAAAAAAGAGATATGAGCGAGATACGAGACCCAAACGCCTCTTCCGCCCGTTTTTAACACTTCCAATTAATAAAATTGATTTCGTTTTTTAATTAAGCCTGTAACGAAGGCTCGGGGCTTGTATAGGGACCTCAGATCAGGTGTACCTCTTAAGACAAGATTTATTTTATTGCTTAAAGCACAGCATTTGGATCTTCGAATCAGATCGTAAGTACATGACAACCCAAAACCGATCCTACATTTATAGCGCCATCAATGCATAAACTTCGTTTTTTTATCAATATGTACTTAGTCGAATTTGTTACAATTATGCTGTTTTATTGGAGTATTTAAAATAATTCTGTTTCTGGAGTAGTAATAGTGTCTTTAAATTTAAAAAATAAGGTTAATACTAACTTCCTGTTGCTTAACCTTAAATATAAAATTCTCGAGTCACAATGTTCGTTCTCATACTCCTCCGAAACGGCTTGACCGATTCTTATAAAACTTTCTATGCATAGGTATTATGTAGGTCTGAGAATCGGCTACTATCTATTTTTCATAACCCCTGACATTTGTCAGGATCAGGATTTGAGGAACTTGCCACAGTAGAACAATAAGGGGCTGGAGAGAGAGAAAGAGAAATTCGCAATTTTCGTTTAGATTTTGAAACTGCTACCACCATAATCACATTGATGTCATGTTTTGTAAAATACATTTTACTCTCCATATTCAAGCACATTTTTACCTGACTGCACGACGGAAAGAATGGTATAATGTGTTATTGTAAATACTGAGTGTGAGAGAAGAAAATCTCAAAGCTAAATCTTCCCGCCTGGTCAGCGCAGCACAGTAGACCATAATCCCTCCCAGAGTAAAGAAGGCCCGAGCCCAATAGTGGGACATTCATAGAGAATAAGTAACATATTAATAATAATTGTACATGTAAACTATTTAACAATATGTTCTTGCTTTATACTATTTGCATGTAATAATATTAAATAAATAAATAAAAATAATTCTTTAAGTTTTCGTATGCAAGTGTAAATACACAATAAAAATTGGTCAAGTGCGAGTCGGACTTGCGCACGAAGGGTTCCGTACCATTATCTATGCAACATAAGGCAACGTTATTAGTATCGAGCAAGAAACGGTAAAAAAATCATGTTTGTTGTATGGGAGCCCCCCTTACATATTTATTTTATTTTATTTTTAGTATTTGTTGTTATAGCGGCAATAGAAATACATCATCTGTGAAAATTTCAACTGTCTAGCTATCACCGTTCTTAAGATACTGGGTACGGAACCCTAAAAATCATGTTTGTTGTATGGGAGCCCCCCTTAAGTATTTATTTTATTTTATTTTTAGTATTTGTTGTTATAGCGGCAATAGAAATACATCATCTGTGAAAATTTCAACTCTCTAGCTATCACCGTTCTTGAGATACAGCCTGGTGACAGACGGACGGACGGACGGACGGACGGACGGACGGACGGACGGACAGCGAAGTCTCAGTAATAGGGTCCCGTTTTTACCCTTTGGGTACGGAACCCTAAAAATGGTTGAATAGTTAAAAATAAACAAGTTTGTCCTTAAACTCAGTGCTCCCATAGCACGGCTTATAAAAGCCGTCGGGTTAAACCCTCGCTATAAAAAGTTCTATTGAAACGGTAGCTAATTACAGTGCTAACATGTACAGAAGCACGCATGAATGGTTACGTATGTGTGTGTGCGAATATGTATTATCATGTGTTTGTAATTTTATGTGTATATCTTAGAGCATTTATCCAACTGGATTTGGCATTATCAGGTATCCTTTACTTTACTGACAAGAGTACGAGAGTAATACTAATAGGATACGGAGAATGTCGTTACCTAGTGTGTGTATGTGTGTGGATTTTTTACGGTGCGTGCGTAGCTACAATAGAATTACGTTAATGTTTTTGTGTAATGCTGACCTGGCAGTTTGCCAAAAAAAGTAAAACAAAATTACTACGTTACATTCGATGTACTTTTTTGACAAAACTACCACTAAACCATATTGCCTATTCTGCCTCGGTCAAATCCATCTTAAGGTTGTCTGGGAGAGATCGCAGCTCGCGATAAGAACGCCCTTTATACCTATAACATGTATGTTATGTAAGCTTTGTAAATCATTATGGTGTGCAAAAAAGAATATTTTACTTTACTTTTACTTTAAACGAGAAAATGAGAAAATATGTTTAGTTGCAAGGATAGTCATACAATTTGATTGATATGTAATAAAGAGGTGCTAGAAATATGTAACAAAAGACAAGAACGGAATAAACAAAATACCCGCTGTTCTGTTTAATGTCGGTTGAATTGGGTTGAAACCAAGGCTGGTCTTCCGCTGCCGTTAACTACTCCTGTTTTTTTAAAACTCAAGAATGTATATGGACGAATCTTTTGCGTTCTCGTATTCATTTGCATATGAATGTGTAATTAAACAACGTTATGAATGCTAAAACACTTGGGGCCCCTTTTATAATCATAAGCGCATTTAGATCCTTATGTTTAATGCCAGCTTTCGTTCATAATTCTGCTTGAGTAATTTGTGCTTTTTATTACTTATTTATAGATTTACTATGTATTCGATTCCTTTTCTGAATCATAAATAATCATTATGGTGATGACGTAATAGAAATTAACATAAAAATTAGACATGGCATGGCTGTTGAACTGTTTTACCAAACGATTGTAACTCTTACGCATTTGAATGAGAAAAAATGAATTAGTGACATCTGTATTCACAATAAAGAATATGCAGGTTGCATAATGATAACGTTTGCGTAATTTCCAACGAGCCACTACAAACTGTAAATAGCTGTAATCATGCATTTATTTATGTTTGAGAATTCCCGAACCACAATTTTTCTGCTGAAAATGAAATTTATGGAGGAATACATTTTGGGAAAAATTTTGCTCATACGATACTTTTTTTTTCTACTACTGGTGATAATAATGATGGCATTCGTAAAACTATAAGTAAATAAAGTCACGTTTCAAATACTATATGTTAATTTAAACATGTTGCAATGATAGAGACTTAAAATACAAATAAGCTATTAACTCGTAGAGCTTAGTAAATCTGATTAACTTTCATAACGCAACCACAAATCAGTGCTTTAATATACATACAATGACACAATGTATACGGTACTAACTTTATTTTATTTCATAGAATTGTTTTATCAGAATAAATAGTTTTTATTAATAATTTTATGTTATATTATTCTATTTATGCAACAATAAACAGCATTATCTTTACTCATAATAAAACAAAGTTGTTATTTTTGTATGTATGTCCCTATGTGACCTTATATCTTTGGATTTCTTCTTTTGGCGTTTGTACTGCGTCTAACTATTTTCTATGTATAATAAGTATGTATAACACACAACATAACTTACAAAAAACATCTAGTCGACAGTGCAAATTATTTATAGGTACTTACCTATTGCAAATTATAACTATAGTTTCATTATTTGTTTTGTGTTACATTAATTGTAAAATCTACGTACATCGATGTTCTAAAACAAAAACGAATAAAGAAAAATTTTATTACAGCCACAAGCTAGATATATGTAGATTACGTTTGTGTATTAAAAAATATTTTCTAAACCTAAATATTCATACAAGCATTAAAACTACGGTCTGTGAGTTCACATCAAAATTCATGTCGAAAACATATATTTTTTCCACCAACATTCAACTGTAGAATAGATATTTTAAAAACATTGGAACAGAGTTGAATATGATGAATTTCGATGCAATGAATAAGCCAGTACAGGGTTAACGCAACGCAGAATACTTCAATATCAATATGCCATGTGAAAATACGGTCAAAGCAAGCTTGCACTCAGTAACAAAGGTACTCGAAGCAATTAACCGAATCACTGTAATTGCAGTACATTGAAAACGATACCATCATTGCAGTATTAACTCTTTTTGTTTGTGTCAAAAGAAACAAAGGGTTAACCCTTTGGGCGCGTGCCATGCCATATGCCACTAAAGCTAAGGTGTACAATAATTCTGAAACAGTAAAATGTTTACGTTAATTTTAATGACAGAAAATTTTGTTACTGTCTTTTTTATATTATAAGTGTAAACTTTTTTAGCCCATAGAGTTAGTCACTTCTCAATACCTCTATGTTTTTTTTGCGTTGGATAATAATATATTTAATATGTTTATGTATTTAACTGGTTTATGTAGGTTTATCTTTTTAATGGAGTTGTAATAGCGACACCTAATTACCTCATCAGGTCAGACACACTCTATTCATCCAAGGTTGCCTGTAAGAAATTTCACATTTGTACTAGCACGTAATGACTTAAACCTAATGTAATTAATGATTATGTAAAAAGGTGTACAAATAAAGAGTTATCTATCTATCTATCTATCTTATCATGGGAAAAGTCTTTACTTTTAGCATTTAGAAGTAAAACGTCCTGAGCAATATTTAGTAAGGAAAAATCTCGTGGGTTGACGCACCAACATCCATGACATTGTGCATGTAAAGCAATCTGTGTACAAAATATTTTATTATTATTTATATCTATACACGTGTAAGACACTGCATATAATTTAGCTATGTAGGTGACTATCTGGTAATAAGTATAAACATTAAACTTCTATTGGCAGCCCTAGGCTTCTTTATGCAATTTCTTAATTAAAGAGACTTTAATTCCTTATAAACAAATTGATTAAAGATGTTTTGTAGTTGATTGTGTTTTCACCTACAATTAGATATTGCATATTTATTAATAAAATTATTCATTAAATCCAAAATGCACTTAGTATATACCATAACTTATTTCGGGTCATTGACTATATGATAAGCTTGGCCATCTGTCAAGCAAAAATCGTTATAGAATCAAATAATTATGAGTGCAGAATAATTATCACTTTAATCCGTAAGCGCGGGGTTAGGAACAGATGCGACAACGCGTAGCGCACCGGGCCACTCGTGCGGCCACTGTATCGTTCATAATTGTTTTTTTTTTACTTTTTTCTTTTCAATAGTAAAGCCCCCAATGGGCTTTGTAATTAGCCAGTCTGACGTTGATTCTCCCAGTAATTATGGCCCGTGGACTATGAGTAAGAGCTCTCAAAACCGTTGTTTGTTTATTTAAATTTGTCGCTTTTATTATTAACACGCTTTTATAAGTTTGGTATGTATCTATCAATGTATTAATCTGTGTAACGGAATCTTTGAAAGCGATTTTCAGCGACTTGCAGGAGACGGATTGATCTGAAATTTTGCACACCTAACAAGGACCGATGACAATGCAATAATTTAAAAGAATAATCCCAATTCCTTGATCAGAATTACTAGAATAGCATGTTGAAGTATCACTATGACCACACTTGTATTTTTAATTATACACGTAATAGTTTAATTGTATATGAGTAGACTCGCCAAGATAATTGTGTTTCTACGTATGCCTTTCATATACAATCAGATAATTTCACATTGAACAGAAACTTATGTCTCTGACAACATAAACTGTCAACGTTTTGTAAGTAGGTAGCATACTCGTAGAATTGAGTATTGATGACAATGCAATCATTTAAAAAATATTCAGGATATTTAAAAGCGTGTTTTTTAGTTTTTAAACTAAGTAGATTTATAAATTCAATATCCAACTTTGTTACATTTGTTTTTGGAATAGCTACTAGCTATTAAAAAAAACTGCTTGCTTTTTCAGCTTCTTTTTATTTTACTCTCTTTTTACGTTTTACCCAACTAATACCTACTTTGATTTGATCGGTAGTAAGCAATAAGCTAACTTCTTATATAATATTAAAGACAATAGTTGCTAACACACTAATATTTATTTATTATTTTAATATGGTAATTTATTTTATACATAAGATTATATTAATAACATTGGTCGTGTTGCTGGTAGCAGTTTCTTTCAGGGAACTTCACTTTTTGCTATATGCAAGCTTAATTTTTCCAAATACTAGCTGTTGCTCTGTTGTTGTTAGGAATCAAACCTTAAAAAACTATACAAAAAATTGGTCAAGTGCGAGTCGGACTCGCGCACGAAGGGTTCCGTACCATTATCTATGCAACATAAGGCAACGTTATTAGTATCGAGCAAGAAACGGTAAAAAAATCATGTTAGTTGTATGGGAGCCCCCCTTGAATATTTATTTTATTTTATTTTTAGTATTTGTTGTTATAGCGGCAATAGAAATACATCATCTGTGAAAATTTCAACTGTCTAGCTATCACCGTTCTTGAGATACAGTCTGGTGACAGACAGACGGACGGACGGACGGACGGACAGCGAAGTCTCAGTAATAGGGTCCCGTTTTTACCCTTTGGGTACGGAACCCTAAAAAGACATCCTCTTGAACCACTCTATAATTTAAAAAGCCTCATTAAATTCGTTGTATAGTTTTAAAGATATAAGCTCACATAGGGACATATATACAAAAGTAGCTACTTTGTCTTATAATAAGTAAAGATATTAAAATCAACTTCTAAGTAAAATTTTCATCACGTAACAACAGCATCAATAATCAAGTTGTTACACGACTTCATTAACAATCAACCATATCGAACTTTACAAAGGCAACTCACAACTGTCAATTAACCCTTTGCAAATTGTACTGACGCATATTCAAATATTTTGACCCTCAGCAAAGGAGCATAATCTACGTTGTTCAACATTCATATTTATTACATCGCGCGTGTAAGCGACTCGTAATAGAATAACGCTATTGTGCCAGAAGGGCCGATTTAACCCTTTCATAGACGCTAAGAGAAACGACTGCTAATGGTCTTATTTTGGCTAATGATGCCCTACGCTAAGGTTGTTACAGTTTAGAGATGAAGTGATAAGTCTTTGTATGATTTTATGTTTGTTCTTAGGGGATTCTGGCAACGTAGAACTCCATTATTAAATGCTGTTCTAGTTATAGAATAGAAAGTATGCAGCTTGCTACAATAATTAAAAAAAAAAGACATTGATTCTACTTTAGTGTTTTGGAAGGTAACCTCTTATGGATTTTGTTCCTCAAAGAAACTTCGAGCATAGCTAATAATAATATCGTAAGAGGTGCAAGATATGTGCTTGCGATAGGCACGTTATGGTGTATTCCACCTGGTGGTGAGTGGCAATGTAGCTGTAGATAGTATTGTTCAACGAATGTATTGTCTATTTCTATTAAGCCTTACCTTGAAAGTTTCCACATTGTAATTTTTCGGATTGTAGTGTTTATAATATTTATATATTGTTGTTTTTTTATTTGTTTCAATCATTAATAAACATGATGAATTATAAGTTAACAGCATAAGTAAATCTGATTGTTATAATGTAATTTCTGCAAATACCGTTCGTATATTGCAATAAAAAAATTAGAGCTATATTGATTAGTACTTTTGGTTTGTTCAGCTGGAGGATTTGAATAATGAATTTCCATTTTTTTCTATAAAAAAAGTAATTGCATTATATTATCGCCCCTAACCCAATAACAAATAAGCACCCCATTGTTTGGTATCTGAAAAAATAGCTTAAGGGCTGAAGTATGATAATGATCATTCTTTTTCGCCCGGCTGATTGCACCTAAATGGTGAAGACAAAAAATATTATAGGAATTAATCTTTCGCCCCAATCAGCGGCTATGCAAATATGGCGGCAGATGTGCTCGCGCAGTGCGTGTGCCGTACCGTAAGAGCGTGCATAGTAATGATGTTTATGCCCAATAATATACCTGCTGTATTTAAGGGTTAAATTATACTACATGTATGATTTTTGGTTCCATATTGATTGACCAAGAATTTTTTGACAAATGATCATTTGACAAACAACGTTTCACCAAATGTTCATTTAGCAAACAATACACTTGACACAAGTATCATTTTACAAAAACTTACTTAGCAAATGATCCATTAGCAAACACTACACTTGACAAATGTGTCAAGTAGGTATTCAAATATCAACTGACCTTTTTGTCATTTCACCAAATGATATGTTTCGTAAATTAAGTTATTTTAAATGTATCATCATCATCGTGAATCTTTATTAAAGGCTGAAATGCCCCAAAGTCACTTCTGGCACTTGGCGTTTGGGGTTAAAGTTCGAACCAAATCCAACCTAACCTAAGTCATTATTTTGCAAATAATGTAAAATATCTTTTTTTTTCATTCAATCTATCTATATTTAATAAAATATATCAATTAATACTTTTAGGAAAATCCAGAGCAGTAGCTTTGTAAAAAAAAATTTGCACAATGTGGTCAATTTAACAAAAATATCAAATTTTTAGACCAATAGTAGATTTATCTGATAACTCAGTTGCCAAATGTTAGTTTTGTAAAGTAATAATTTATAAAATGTCAATTTAAGTGTTGATCATTTGGCAAAATGAAGCATTTGTAAAATGATCAGTAGTAAAATGATCAATAGGCGAATTTATTGTTTTGCCAAACGTTTTTTGTCAAGTGTAGTTTTGCCAAATGACTTTTGGTCAAACAATCGGACACCATGATTTTTATTAGCTCACTTTTTAGTAATTGCATATATTTCGGTAATTATTGATTATATACAATACTTAAAGCCATATCATTATTGTATTATGAATTATTGTGAATTAAGATGTTACCCTTAAACACAGGTTTTTTATGTAGTATATATTATGGATTTTATTGAAATTATTAACAAATTTTTGATATTTATGTACAATTGCCTCAATAAATTATTTCTGGATGCTTATTTGACGGGCTTCGTGGTCTAGTGGTTCGTATAACGGACTGCCGATCATGAGGTCGCGGGTTCGATTCCCGCCTCGGACAAATATTTGTGTAATGTTTATAAATGTCATCCTAATGTTTGTTCTGCGTCTGGGTGTTTCTATGTATTATAAGTATGTATTTACAAAAGAAAAGTAGTATATGTATTCTATCCGTATTCTGGTACCCATAACACAAGCATATAAGCTTAGTTTGGGACCAGAGGACGCTGTGTGAAATGTCCATGAATATTTATTTATTTATTTATTTATTTTATATTTATTTATTTATTATATTCTTATGCACTTTATTGCACAATAAAGTGCATAAGAATAAAATTTACAAGTAATTATAATTATAAATAGAAAAAAGGGGCGGCCTTATCGTTAAAAGCATTTTCTACCAGGCAAGCTTTGGATGGAGATTTTGTGTAGAGAGAAGAGCAATAGTTGTAAGTGTACATATTATCATATCAAAAATGTTCTATAGAGATAGACAAACAGATGCTTAATAGCCAATCAATAATTAATCGTAGTTATCCTTTCATCACAGGTTATTCTGGCCGTTTTCGAGTTTCAGTCGGACTAACGATCAGCAATTTGACTTTTCTTATATATTCGATTATTTTGATACCTACTAAAACCTACTCAATATAATAACACACTAATTTTATTTAGACGTCAATGGCAAAAAACAAATCATTAGAATTAATTTACTGTATTGGACTGACTTCAAGTGTTGTTTAAACCGAGGTCACACACGTATAAAATAATGAGATATAAACACTTAATATTTATGTACATCAAATATATTATCAAAAAAAATAGTCAGATGGTTAAAGGACAACCAATAGAACCCATTTCCAGCATTTTTGGAAATTTATGTCTGTTTGTGTGTTTAGATGTTTGTCTGTACGCATCACGTAATATTTACAACACTTATAAATATAAATATTATACGTAAAAATTTTACAAAACTCAAGTTATTACTTAGTCTTTTTTACATCAATTTGGTTACTTGCAACGTCCTCTAGCGGCTAAAAAAGAATAAAAAATCAATTTTTTTGATCCTTTTTATCCGACGCGGACGGAGTCGTGGGCACAGCTAGTATAGAATAAACATCTAATAAACTTTGAATGAGTATACTGTTCAATACCTATTTTAGTAATATACAATTAATTGAGTAATATGAGTAAACACATACTTATAATAAATAGAGACACCCAGACGCAGAACAAACATTTGTATGACATTTATAAATATCACACAAATAATTGTCTTATGCGGGAATCGAACACGCGGCCTTGTGAACGGCGATCCGTTACATGACCGACTAGACCACGAACGAAGCCCATCTAAGACTACGTGTGAGGCGTAACTATATATTCTAAGTAACTTGTGAGGGCCTATGAACACCTAATTAGTGGATTTACTGCACTTGACAATTGACAAAGAACATCTATGTCAATCATACACACGTTAATTATTTATGAAGAGTCTGGTAGTCGAAAGTTGAGAGGCTCGTAATAATGTGTGCGCTATCGAAAACAATCGTCTGATAAGTGGACGCCAAGGGCGACTCATTCATATTGATACATTCTGTTTTGGTCTTTATAAGTTACTAGCTGTTGTCTGCAACATTGTACGCTACGTAAAGCCATCCTCTTGAATCACTCTATCATTTTAAAAAAGCCGCAATAAAAATCCGTAGCGTAGTTTTGAAGAAATAAGCACACATAAATAAATAAATAAATATTCATTTACATTTAACACAACGTCCTCTGGTCCCAAGCTAAGCTTATTATGCTTGTGTTATGGGTACCAGAATACGGATTTAATACATAAACTACTTTTCTTTTGTAAATACATACTTATAATAGGTACTTGTAATATTGAAGGTATCTATTATGACTTTTTATTATGATCTATCTATCTATTATGACTATTACCCACAGAATTAAGAGCCTGCAAAAAGATACGCCTTTTATTCATAATTTTATTTTCTTTCATTCTTCCAACTACTTAGATAGATAGATAGATTACTCTTTATTGTACACCATTTTACATTACAGTAGCTTATTCTATGTTAACAATAATATAGTACAATAGGCGGTCTTATCACACGCTGCGATCTCTTCCAGACAACCTTTGGATGGACTACGTTTGGTCAAAAAGAGGGCTTTATGTGGTGTACTCTAACCTACAAATATTAGCTTTACATATTTACATAAACTTAATACATAATGCAAATACACATACACAAATACATACCTATACATACACATACCTACACAAATACATAAACAAATATGCCTACACTCAAGAGATATAAGAGTATAAAATAATATTTTTTAAATTTAATCACGTTATTTATACTATGTCAGTGATAGATAGTACTCTTTTACCCTTTTCTTGAAAGTAGCTACTGATTGAGCACTTCTTATATTTTTAGGTAGCTCATTCCATAGGCGAGCTGCTTCGACAGTAAATGATTTAGCATAAAACTTGGTGGAATGGGCAGGTATAGCTAGAATGGGGTTTTCCGATGATCTCAAGCTTTTCGTGTGTGTGTCGTGGAGAAACTTAAAACGGTTTTTGAGATACCTAGGGGTAGTGGGACTAAATAATATATTATAGAGAAGGACAAGTATATGAGTATTCCGTCGAAGGCGAATGGGTAACCAATGGAGTTTAGCACGAAATTCTGAGACATGGTCACACTTGCGTAGTCCATATATAAACCTGATGCAAAAGTTTTGGATTCGCTCCAGTTTATTAAGTTGGTCCTCAGTAATATCAAGATAGCTGGCGTCAGCGTAGTCAAGGATGGAAAGAAGAACTTAGGTAGGTACCTACTAGTATTATGGTCTTATTAACAACATAATATATGTAAAATTAATATAGTGGGCGGACATCTACACATTAATTCTCAAATACCTTTTGTAAACTTAAAATGTAAAATTTTTTAGAATAGTATCAAAAATAAGCATTATTTATGACTAATATCATGCTCATAAAAATCTTACGTTAATTAAGAAAATATTGAAGTAATATAACTATTAGATAAATGTTATTACAAAATTTGTTAAAATATGTGTTGTTAACGGGTTGTAAATAGAATGGACTCTTTTTTACTCGGTCGGTGGTCCGCAGTGCCTACTTATAAAAGAAAGGCTCAGTACTATAAATAAGAATCGAAACAGAGGTGTCGGACTGTCTCAAATCATAATGCATCACTCTAGTATTAATACTTATTACGTGTTTTAAAATAACAAACGGACTCTTAGTTATTATTCGATTGTTTGTTTAAAATTGATTAAAGCTGTAATGTTATGCTGATATTTCTGATTTAAAATTATTACGTTACGTAAGGATTAGCATCGTAAACTTCAACGTCGTATGTAACAAGAATCAAAACATAATTATTGATATAAAATGGACTGAAACTGCGTTTAGTTATCTGGTTTCCATAATATTCTCTAACACTTGTGCGACTCATTTATACAAATAAAAGTACTTTTTGACCGACTTCAAAAAAGGAGGTTTTTCAATTCGTCTGTATGTTTAATAAATTAAATTATAGTGGAAAAAGTGATCACAGCAAGCCGGATCACTTTTGCCACTACATATAGTTTAATTTGTTAAGTAAAAAATTAATAAATTACTTTGATCTGTATGTTTTTTTATGTTTATTACCACATATCTTTTAACCGGGCGAAGTGATTTTAATTATTCTTTTTTTTTAAAGCATGTGGTTCCCGTGTGGTCCCATTGGCACCAGGTGAGGGTCTGATGGTTGTTGCCTGATCGAAATCGAGGAAAAGCCTCAAATTTCAAAGGCATAAAAGTAGGTTGAACATTATTTTTCAATTATTACGGATTTAGAGTGTTCAAAGCCGGCTAAAATTTAAAACAAATTTATGCACGCGTCTAAATCTCTTATAATTAAAATTAATCTGGCTTCATTCAAAATTTGTACCGATTTACTTTTACTATTTCATGTATTTCTATAGAAGAATAAAAAAAAAATTAAAAAATATTACTGCATGTTAGTCAATTACGAAAGACAAAGCTGTCATACGTATAGACGTATGACAGCTTTGTCTTTCGTAATTGACTATATAATAATAATTGACTATAATAATAATAATTTTATAAAGATCGATATTCTAACATTTAAGGATAGCCTTAAATGTTAGAATACCGATCTTTATAAAATCAGAAAGATGGTTATGCAAAACTCATAAATTTTAAATAATTGATTAATTTAATTAGATTTTTGTATAAACCTATAACAACCATTATAAAAAAAAAAACGTTTTAAGAAATATTTTAATAACTTTTTTAATTTTATTATTTAAAAACAATTTATTAATAACACTTATTGCTCAAAATAATAAAATTTTAATAAGAAATTTGATTACATGGATATTAACAAAATGATTTTTAATTGAATAATAATTAATTGAATCATCAATCAATCAAGTTTTATATTAAAGTTTCTAAACACATTTTATATTCCATTCATACCTACACGCTGTTGCCCGCGACATCGTATGCGTGGAATTTAGAGTATTCTTCCCGTTATTGCAACTATTTTCACTGCTGCTTCGCTCCTATTAGTCGCAGCGTAATTTTATATAGCCTATAACTTTCGCCAATAAATGTACTATCGAACAAGGAAATAATTTTTCACATCGGACTATCGGTTCCTGATATTAGCACGTTCAAACAAACAAACAAACTCTTCAGCTTAATAATATCAGTATACTATAGTGTATAGATAATTAAAATGGCAAGGCAATTATACAAACATATATAAAAAACTAATAACGTACTCGTATCTGTTCTGTAAATTCTATTTTTAAATGTTGTATCATCTCATAGACACTTCACTTTCATTAATAATAGTTAATTTAAAAAAAGAATTATAAAATTATGATTTATTTATTGAATTAATTATAACCGCTTCATTATATAAGTCTCGCGACACACTCGTTTAGTTTTAAAGAATGCATCAAACTAGTTCTCTCTCTGTCTTTTGCTCAATAAGGTTCATCCTTACTTTGGGACCAGAGGATGTTGTGTGAAATGTCTATCTATATATTAATATTATTATTACCGGTGGGCACTGGTCTCATCCACTTTGGTAAGGATTACGGTATACTATGCCGCGCTGACCAGGCGTGTTGCCACAGGGTTTATTGTCGACAATGGCACCAATTCCACGTGCACAACTAAACTTAACTAAAAAAAACTAATAGTATATTTTGATTAATTGACTGTTTAGTTGTTTACATATATAATATAAACGAGCTGTTGCCCGCGATTTCTTACGCGTAGAATTTAGAAAATGTTTCCCGTTTTTGTAACATTTTTCACACTTATAGCCTTCCTCAATAAATGTACTATCCAACACTGAAAGAATTTTTCAAATCGAACTTGTGGTTCCTGAGATAAACAAACAAACAAACCAACAAACAAACAAACAATCAAACAAACAAACAAACAACCAAACAAACAAACAAACAAACTCTTTAGCTTTATCATATTAAGTATAGATTAAAATTGTACACGGTTTTTATATCAAGAAAATTCAGTTAACTTTGCCGAATTCTGTTTTGTATATAATTGACACTATCAATTTTAATTTTTTACATAATATATTGTACTGTACTGTAGTATTGTAGTAGTATTGTAGTGCTATGGAGAGGGCTATCCTCGGTATTTCCCTGCGGGATAAAATCCGAAATAAGGAGATCCGTAGGAGAACTTGCGTGTCCGACATAGCCTGAAAGGTTAGCACGCTGAAGTGGCAATGGGCAGGCCACATCGCTCATAGAACTGACGATCGTTTGGGGACGAAAAGTCCTAGAGTGGCGACCACGTATCGGACGACGCAGCGTTGGGCGACCCCCGACAAGGTGGCGCGACGATATCGTCAAGGTCGCGGGGAGACATTGGATGCAGGCGGCACAGGACCGCGCGTTGTGGCGTTCTATGGGGGAGGCCTATGTCCAGCAGTGGACGAAGAGAGACTGATGGATGGATGGATGGACATAATATATTAAGTTTAGTGCAGGTAGTACTTAGGTATATTAAGTTTAGTATGATTCGCTGGCTTTTACAATACCCTACGAAGAAAAAGGGGTGGTGACACTTGTATTCATAATCTTTCACTACAGAGACAACTCCTAGCTCCTATCGTAGAACAAAAATCATAAATAACAGCCAGTCTGTTAACAGCCTAAATTATTCTTACAAAATATTTTTAATTCTTAATAAGCTTACCTTGTCACAGAACATTGCCTAATCAGCATATTAATGATCAGATTTCTATTTCATAGAATAATTATTGATGCCAATTAATAATGTAGATTTCATTTATTATTCAGTGATTGGAAACTAAATTAAAACGTCGAATTGTTATGCAAATACCGTAAAGACATTAAACGTTGATTTATAGGCTTGTTTTCTCTATAAATTATAGGTTATTGTCACCCAGAGAAGCTTTGTATTAAATCACTTAATACCTGTTAATGTCATAATATTTGAGGCTATACTTAAATACCTTTCTGTTTGCATATTTAAGATATACTTATAAAACGAAATCGATTTTAACCGACTTCAAAAAATAGAGGAGGTTCTCAATTCGTCTTTAAGTTTTATTTACGTTTGTTACCTCATAACTTTTAACTGGGCGAAGCGATTTTAATGATTTTTTTTTTATTTGAAAGCTGGTGGTCCCCGTGTAGTTCCATTGGCACCAGGTCAGGATCTGATGGTTATCTCCTGAGAAATTGACGAAAACACTTAAATTTCAAAGGCACATGAAGTTAGTTGAACTTTTTTTTAAACATACTTAATTATTATGTAGAGAGTTTTATAACGAAGATTCTGATACATTGAATATCAACTCTATACTTACCAACATATTAGATGACCTGCTTGTCCTGCTACCCAAGTGCTCAATGTTTTTAATAAGAAATTGCATAATTACTATATACTAAGCACCTATTACCGAGGTAAATCGTGGAAGTTTGACTTTAGAATAAAATATTTGGGGGATCAGGACTTTCCTCGACAAATAAGGATTTTTTTAACGTTTTATAGACTTTAAATTTCGTACTTCTCTCATTTCTTTTTATTTACTTTAAAGCGTTATTTTTATTAAAATTATTTTTAGCCAGCGTTACTACTTCATCTATTACCGAGGTATGCCTTACTATTTTTATCCATTACCGCGGTATATGTCTCCTATTACCGAGTATAGAAGAAAAAATATATCTGCTGTCCTGATGGTTCCCTACAAAATACACACACCATTGAGCTTGACATGCTGCTGCCCGTGCTATGGTGTTCTTTCATTGACTTAGTCGTCTTTTACGACACCCACGAGAAGATTGGTGGTATTATTCGTAGCCGGCACCACACAGAAATTATTTTAAATAGGTATTCATTATCATAAAAAATAATTACCTACTAAGTAAAACGAAAACGGAACCCTACATACGGATACTGATTGCCTTATCACTCGGTATCAGTAATACGTTCTGTTCTCGATATATGAAAACTCTATTTCCGAGTACTTGACATTCGGTAATAGATTCTGATATAATCTATTACCGAGGTATGCCGCGGTAATGGGATTGGAATAATATATTTTAAAATATAATTCCGACCCATAAAAACTACAAAAGTTTATGATTTTTTGTTGCCAATTCGCAGGAAGAGTTTTCGATCCTAATGAAAAGCAGTATTTTAAATTAGTAAATAGGCCGTATTATCATTATTTTGTCACATTAATATAGCAAATGTTTTATGCCATTTTGGATTCGCAGTACAAAAACTACACTTCAAGTACACTACTTTTTATTATAATTTGATGAAATTTACTGGAATTTGCATACATCAGAAATATATTTTTCGTTTTTAGAATACATTAGTGATGAAATATAGTGGAATGTTCTCTAATAAGATTGTGATTTTGAAAATAACAAGCAAATATCTCGACCCTCAATATTATCCATTACCGATGGTACCCTCGGTATTAGAAGCTACCCCTAATTTTACGCACCTATCACCGCGAATTTTTTTTATCGATATTATTCTGTATTTTTACAATATTTCGCCATGAAAAGTATGAGATAAAACTCCTAGAAAATCATAAAAACAAGTAAACAGTATCCGTAGACAATTATAAAGTATATTGCTATATATATCTCGTATCAAAACTGTGAGTGCACTTGCATGAATTGGCCCGTGCTTGTATGGACAGAACCTGCACCTGCGCTCCCGCCGCACAAATGGAGTGTTTTTGATCCGTTCGGGCTTTGGTATACTCCCTAGCGCCCGTTGTTACGATGTAAAATACTACAAGTTACAACTTGTAATATTGTGCCGATGTTACTGTTATTAAATTAAAATACGAAAATATCTCATACATCGGTAATTGATGCCGATTTTGCATACCGCGGTAATGGGTGCTTTTACCTTAAATAAATAAGTTAGTTATTTAGTCCCGCTTGCGGTGATTAACTTTTTCCACCACAATTTGATTTATTAAATAAATAAATATTCATGGATATTTCACAAACGTCCTCTGGTCCCAAGCTAAGCTCAATTGATAATGTAGTGAGACAAATTGTCAAACACATGTGTCATCACCCTGTTTTATCCTATAGGATGCTATAAGAGTCAGCTATGGGATATTGTAAGCAGATAACATCTTCTGATAAAGAAGGAAACCTGGAGTAAAAACCCAGGGCCAACACGCTTATACAGTGCTGAATAAGTAGACCACAGACCCTCACAAAGTAAAGGAGAGTCTGAGAAGTGACCTATAATACCTATATGTCTATAATGAATATAAGCGCTTGTAGTAATGTTCAACTTACAGGTAACCTATGTCCTAAATATAGGACATATATAATATTACATGTTCGTTTCGTTTATAATTTCTTTTTATGTAATATTATTTTACTTGCTGTTACCCGCAACTTAGTACGCGTAGGATTTAAAAATCGAACCAAATTATACAAAAAACCCATTCTATTGACCCACACTTTAAAGATAATAAGCTCACATAGGGATATACATACAAAAATGACGACTTTTTTATAATAAGTAAAGATTATTGATTTTAAACTTACGCGATTTGAACTCATAATTTGTTAATATTACCGGGACTATAGATAGATAGATAGATTAGATAGATTAACTCTATATTGTATACATTTACAAGAAACAGAAAACAGAAATTAAGCTTAAAACTAGGTACAAATGGCGGCCTTATCACATAAAGTGATCTCTTCCAGGCAACTATAATCACGTTAATAACTTAAAAAGTCACAATACCTTTGCTCCCGACGTTTCGACCGAGTTGCATCGATCGTGGTCACGGGTCGACCGTCGACAAGCGAATTTTAAGTAAAGATTAATTTATAATACGAGTAAAAATTGTTAACTGTTTGTAACCGACACTTATACCAGCTCTAACATTTAGCAATAAATTAAAATAGTTTATTAGCCAGTAAATCTACTCAGTGTGTTCTTGATACAAGAGTGTTAGATTACAAATTGATTTGTGATGAAATGTAATTAACGTTTTGCTTTTGCAATGTAGTACACACGTAATTCTTATTTTTTATCGACATTGGTGCCGATTCTGAGCGCACAACTAAAATTAACTAAAAAATTTAAATTGATAGCGTCATTATCACAATTCGGCAATGTTTACTGAAGTTTCTTATTATTAAAACTGTGTGTTATAGATTAACGATTTTAATTAATATAAATGTGTACAATGAAATAGCAAGTAATAGCTATATTGACACTACCAATTTTCATTTTTTAGTTAAGTTAAGTTTAGTTGTGTAGCTAGAATTGGTACCATTGTCTCAATAAAAAACTCGTTGATTTAATTTAAATAGAACCATAATAAATTGTGCATAGTTTACAATAATTCGCTTAGGTCAAAAACAAAAAAATACTGTTGAAAGTCCTGAATATTATTTTACATTTTGCTTTGTCATCGGTCCTCAATATGTGTGCAAAATTTTTATGCAACTACTTAAAATTTTTGATTAAGTGGGTGAAATTGCTTTCAAAGTTTCCGTTACATAGATTATTACATTGATAGATACGTAGGAAACCAAACAAGCATAGTACTAATGTCTGTGTACAATAGATTTCTTGAGATCTATCATATTTGTAATTAAACACAAAATAATAATTGAAAGTTAAAGGTAATCAAAAAATAAGATGATACCTACATTTTTATAGAGTTCAGGGCGTATCGGTATTGTAACTTAAGACGTTGTGAGTTTGATTATTTATTAAGACCAAATCATTTGTGTAATGAACATAGCCATTTGTTGTAAATATTTTCTATCGTAAATATATTTACAAAAAGTATATAGTTCGCAGTTGTGTATCCATACATACATGTGATGTCCTATAATTATATAGGACATCACCTAAGAAATTAGTCTTTTCTGTGCATGCAGTGCAGCGTCTCTGTTTAACCCTACTTACACCTTTTTACCGTATCTCTTGTGTATAACTACAAACTAATTAACAACAAAACTAAATAAAAATCGTAAATTCCTTATGAGCTTTATGGTTGAAGGAGTCACAAATTTCACTGTCCTGTTATCAATTTAAGTACCCATTGTCATATAAAATGACCTCAGAGCCTATATTTAATTTACTTAAGGTTTTTATTAAAGGTTTTAACTCATTTGATATAAGGTACACGAGAGCTCAGTGGGGAGTCCGTATTCGACGATTCTGGCCCATTGTGTACGTATCCGAACTCTTTACTCCTTGACATTCACTTCTAAAATTATAAATTTAAGTTAAAGTTAGTTTAATATTTAATGTCCCATTTATTCGGTGATATATAAAAGGATTAGTTTATGGAAAACTTAACTCACAGCTATTGAAATACAGTTTTATGTTTGTTAGTCGATAAAATAAATGCAAATAGAGATTGCACACTGGTTAAATAATTTATAATTAATTGATAACTTTTCTATTTAATTTTCTTATCACTCTCTCTCTCTCTCTAAGCCACTACACACCTCCTCCACTTTGGAAGATAATGTCTAGTATGCCGCGCTGACCGGCCGTGTTGACATAGGTTTTGAGTCTGCCGCCTCTCACAGAGGTTTTATCTGAGAATAATACCTCTGGCTTCTACAGCACTCTGCTGATTTTTCTTTTTTTCTCATTCATCTTCTATATTTTCTCATACATCTTCATAATTGACAAATAAATAAACTAATTACACATGAGAACTTCACATCCTACCTGCCACTTTCATCAGATGCTATCAACTATGGTTAAAAAATACACACGATCGAACAATGGCATTCCTGAGTTCGATTAATGTTCGAGTGCGTTACTATAAGAACTCGCCACACCTACACTTGGTTGACATTATGTAAATACAGTTCCACTTTACATTGTCGTACTCATTATGCGATAGAAGATTCGTTAGGTGAAGAAACACATGTTGTTTTATCGTATCTTTTGTTGGTACGGTTGGAAGAAAGTGCCGGATTTAAGAATTTATTATAAATAATAAATAAATAAATAAATATTCGTGGACATTTCACACAACGTCCTCTAGTCCCAAGCTAAGCTTATATGCTTGTGTTATGGGTACCAGAATACGGATATAATACATATACTGCTTTTCTTTTGTAAATACATACTTATAATACATAGTAAACACCCAGACGCAGTACAAACATTTGTAAACATCACACAAATGATTGTCCTGACCGGGAATCGAACCCGAGACCCCATGATCGGCAGTCCGTTATATGAACCACTACACCACGAGGCCCGTCAAAATGATGATGAAAATATGAATAAATAATAAATATAATGTTTCCGAAAATATGATGTTTTTAACATTATTATTGGTTATATATAAGCCTATTAATTTCTCTGTGTTATGTTATGACATATATCTGTTTTCAGTATTTTTTCTGATAAGGATGTTGTAGCAGTAAGCTTTGGTATGATCCAAGGAAATGTATCTTCTGCGTGTCGCTTTTTTAGCAAGAAATGATAATTCAAAAGTCTTATAAATATATCGAAACAGTCTAAGTATAATAGACCTGAAATTACCTAAGGGGCAGTGGTGATGAGGTACTTGTGCAACATTATATTAATTTAAGTTTAGAAAATAATGCGCGTTCAAAATCAAACTGTTACTCCACATTGATTGCATAATTATATTAAGCAATATTATCGAGAACTTTTAAATTTTATTTAGTTCCCAGTAATAAATAAATAATAAATAAATATTCACGGACATTTCACACAGCGTCCTCTGGTCCCAAGCTAAGCTTATATGCTTGTGTTATGGGTACCAGAATACGGATAGAATACATAAACTACATTTTTTTTTTGTAAATACATACTTATAATACATAGAAACACCCAGACGCAGAACAAACATTAGGATGACATTTATAAACATCACACAAATGATTGTCCGAGGCGGGAATCGAACCCGCGACCTCATGATCGGCAGTCCGTTATACGAACCACTAGACCACGAAGCCCGTCAAGTAGTCACGAAGCCCCAGTACTTAGTATTACATAATTTTTTTTAATTTTGAAATTAACAAATATTTTGGGTATTTTCTGATCAACAGTGCCGTACTTTTTGTACCATCCGTACATACCATAGATACATCTTAGCTCATACAATGAGATGATTACAATCCGTTATATCTATCTATAATACTTTACAATATAAAAAATAACAAGCCGCGTTCGTGGGCGAAAGAAAACAATTGATCCTCCTTCTTGCTCTAATTTCAAAGATACACTGGTCGTTGATAAAAATCTATAGAATGATTTGATTAATTCGAACAAGGCTTTTATACAAGACAAGCATAGTTAGGGTTAAGTATTTTTATTGTTGACGCGTGTCGATTTAATCAGTTAAGTTTAAATTTATTAATAATTTTGTAATGATGTTTTAATGATTTTGTATTATGCAGCTGTACTTTCAGTTTACTTAAATTAGGGGTGATTAAATGTTATATATTTTCATTAACTATAATACTAAATAACCATAATATCAATAACATAGGTAGGTATTATTCCTAAACCCAAAAGTTAGCACTTCACTTCTTTCTCAAGGATCTGTAAGAGCTGTATAAGGACGGGCTTCGTGGCGTAGTGGTTCATGTACTGGACTGCCGTTCACAAGGTCGCGGGTTCGATTCCCGCTTGGGACAATCATTTGTGTGATATTCATAAATGTCATACAAATGTTTGTACTACGTCTGGGTGTTTACTATGTATTATAAGTATGTATTTACAAAAGAAAAGTAGTTTATGTATTATATCCGTATTCTGGTACCCATAACACAAGCATAATAAGCTTAGCTTGGGACCAGAGGACGTTGTGTGAAATGTCCATGAATATTTATTTATTTATTTATTTAAGGAAAACTCGAAATTAAGCTCATTATCACCTACTAATTGTGGTTTAAGTACACCAGATCCATACCCTTCGGTAGCGGAGGATCCCGGATGTGATCACGTTAGTGGATTGAGACGAATACTTAAATGTTAGAAGACTCTATGTTTTGAAATTGGTTACTGTTAGCACGGCCGCAATAGCTCAGTAGGTAGAGTGTTGGAACGGTATTCCGAGGTCGTGGGTTCTGTCCCGCTTACGGTGATCACCTTTTCCACTACAATTTCATTTATTAGGTAAAAAGCAAAGCAAGTCAATTGCAAAATTAATAAATTACTTTAGAAATAATAGTCGCGACATTATTTCAGTCCAATTGTATTCTGTAAAGAACACTAAGTAGCTGGTCGAGAATGTGCAAAACAGTCTCGATAGATGGCGTTGTACATCAAAATGCGATGTAGACTCATTCGAGTAACATTGTAGTGGAGAAATTGGTTACTGTTAGCACGGCCGCAATAGCACAGTAGGTAGAGCGACGGAACGGTATTCCGAGGTCGTGGGTTCAAGTCCCGCTTGCGGTGATCACTTTTTCCACTATAATTTCATTTATTCACTATATTTTTACTTTTTTATTTTTTTTTCACTATATTCGACGGGCCTCGTGGTCTAGTGGTTCATATAACGGACTGCCGCTCACGAGTTCGATTCCCGGTCAGGACAAATATTTGTGTGATGTTTTTAATTGTCATACAAATGTTTGTACTGCGTCTGGGTGTTTCTATGTATTATAAGTATGTATTTACAAAAGAAAAGTAGTATAAGTATTCTATCCGTATTCTGGTACCCATAACACAAGCATATAAAGCTTAGCTTGGGACCAGAGGACGTTGTGTGAAATGTCCATGAATATTTATTTATTTATTTTATTTATTTTATCTAAATTACACGCGTACGAAGCCGCGGGCAAGAGCTTGTCTATACTAAAGTATAAAATTTAATTCCAAATAAAAAGTACCAAAACTAAAAACGACAATTTTCTTGACAAAATAACTGGATAAATAAATTTAAGGTTTTTCTATAATCTAATCATTTGGGACGTTCATTAAAATCGTAAACCCATTTTATACAAACGCCTTTGAATCTCATAAAACCGTTTGTAAAGACGATCAGTTTTCTGCACCAGTTCACATGATGCGTATCAATTATGGTAATATCTCGTTTAATTTCCTGAGCCAGATTAACTATACTCCCTCTAGTAATAAACTTGATTTATTAAGCGAAGTTTTAAAATTTCACTCTCAAATCTTTGATGGGGCTCAGAATTTTGGTCAGATCTGCATTTAAGCCAATTTATGCCAGTCATTTTTTTCTTTACTCACCATTAAGCACGATTGTTTTATATTTATGATATTTTATTTAAAGATTTTAAATACTGAAATTATCAGGTTGATGCTTTTAATTATTAATGATTTTGAAGAGTTCTGTACATAATCTAATTTAGACAAATTTTATAAAATTTTATAGTTTTTGAAACATTTTTCACCGATGCATCGCTCCGACTGATCGGAGCATGATTTTATATAGCACAAGGCCTGAATCTATAGATATCTATGATATTATATCATCTCATAATTAATGGACTATCTGACATAAAAATAATTTTTCAAATAGAATCACTATTTCCCGAGATTAGCGTCTTCAAACAAACAAACAAACTCTGCAGCTTTATGATATTAGTAAAAAAGATAGTAGAAACATGAAATATAACTTGTATTTTTAATCATATAACAGTCATCATAACATCGTGTATGTCTTTAAAAACAAGATATTTTAAAATTAAATATTTCCACACACAATCTATTTTAAAATTTCTCACACACAATACCTTCTTGTAAAGACCGGAACTCGCGCTCTGTTAACAGTTTATGTGTTAACAAATTACTTTAATAAAGTAAATATATATTATGTGTGAGTGTAACTTAACTAACGGGTTCTTTATTTATTAAATTTCACACAACAGTATACACCGATTTCGGATGTAGCTTCGAACGTTAAATATTATAAGCTGGAGCTTAAAATATTATGATTTAACTTATTGCACATTCGCTTGTGACTAGCAATAACTAATTGAGTAACCTGATTAGCCAACAATAGCCATAGCAGTCATGCCTCTCCGTGTGGTGACGGATTAAGAATACGGGTGTCACCACCCCATCTCCTCCCAAGGGTGCTGTACAAGTCAGTTAAGGGATATTGCACACAGATAACATCGCTGCGAGAGACGGAAACCTTGACAAGAAACCCTATGTGGCACAGTAGACCATAACCCCTCCTAAGGTGGAGGAGGCCCGTGCCCAACAGTGGGACGTAAATGGGCTGGAGAGAGAGAGAGAGAGAGAGAGAGCCATAGCCATGTCTACGTGGGTAAAACCTTACCACAAAGCTAAAGATTCTAAAAATTCTTTGACGGAAAACTACCGCAGATGGTATTTACATGGTTTATTATGTTGTTGTACGTGTAGTGATGGATTAATATACAAGTGTCACCACCCCTTTTCCTTCCTTCTGTGCTGTAAAAGACAGCTAAGGAATATCTTAAACAGATAACGTACTCTGTGAGAGACGGAAAGCTTGAAATTAAACCCTGTACCAACACGCCTGGTCAGCGCGAGAGTGGAGATCCAACTTGGTGGGACTTAATGGTACGGAGAGAGAGAGAGAGAGAAGTTGCTGTAAGAATATTATAATTTCATTGAAAGAAAAATGTTGAAATTATTACATTTAGGAGTCTTCCTAGATCTTTTCGACACTTCGACACTTCTTTTCGACACTTCGACTCCGGTGTTGAATTTTGTTGACTTCTGACGTCTGACGTCCCAGGTTTCAAGCTTTATTACTCGAAATCGCGTAGCAGAACCCAGTTATACTTTGAGTTCTAGAAAGTGGACAGACAAATTGTTACATCGAATTAAATAGTTTTAAACACAATTGAATTACTTGAATTTCCTCGTGGAGAGAACAAAAGCGTTATTAAATACGTAATTATTCACATTTACTTGGCGTGCAAGGTTTTAATTTAGTTTCGAGGGAACATTCGATTTAATTCTAGCCGAACTAATTGCCGACGTGGGTCGATATAATTTTGTTTACTACCTTTTAAACGACCCCACCCACTTGCATCTCATTAAGTGTTTTATTGTAATTACAGAGTTCTTGGAGTTTGTAAAGAACATTTTGTATAACACGAGCATTTTATGAAATTATATGAGTCAACCGTCACGGTGTGTCAGGTCCTTTAATCAGTGTTTTGTATTTATACTTCCTATCCTGTTTTCGATACGTTGGACATCAAGTGTTTGAGTTTCCACTGCAAAATGTATTGGTTATTAGAATAATTTTTTTAAATACTGATGCTGATTATCATCGTCATAACATCACGCCTTTTTCCCATGGCGGTAGGCAGAGACTGTAGAGCACCATCTGCTACGATCCAAACATACTTCCTTGGCTTCATGGCTCATACATCTGGTCATGTCATACATGCATCAGTAATCAGCATCATACAATCATCATCATCATGCATGTATGATGCTGATTACTGAAAAACATTACAGAACTTTTATATACTAACTGCTGGCTCCGCTCATGTTATGTATCTTCTATCAAATCTTAGTCTAAAGTATTTTAAAGAATATGAAAAAGTTATTATATCTCATGCTCGTGGGAGTGACGCTAAGAGATCGTAAAACAAATACCTGGCTGAGAGAACAGAGCAAAGTCACAGATGCTGCTAAACGAGTGGATCCTCTCAAGTGGCAATGGGCTGGACACATAGCACGAAAACAAGGCTCGTGGGCTAGAGCGGTCCTAGAATGGAGGCCTTGAGGGGAAAAAAGGCCTAGAGGAAGACCATAAATGCGTTAGAAAGATGATGTCAAGAAGACTGCAGGGACGCATTGGATGCAAGTGTCACAAAGTGGAGAGAAATGGCAGAAACTAAAGGAGGCCTACACCAAATTAGTAGAAAATGGTTAAGAAGAGAAGAGATTATATCTCATTATTCTAATATTGTACTTGTGAAAGCTTTCGTTAGATATGTATCAATAAGTACTTATATATAGTAACAGATAATCATATCTTTTGTTTGCAAAATATGTTTAAGAAACAACTTAGAATTTTTTTATTACCAAATAACGGCTTTTAACATGACTCATCCTTTATAATACTGAGGTCACAAATTTCTTTATTCGTTGTACAAGTGATGAGCATACTAATGTTATGTATAAGGAAAAAAACAATTTGTTTCATATGTTTAGTTGCTTGTGTCTAAAGCGCATTTTAATTGTGGTCTCCTTTCTAAATGCCTAAATACGATGTGCTTACAATATAACTTGTTAATTAAAAGAAAGATCGAAACATATAGATTATGCATACACACAAGCTCTTTATCACGTTTTTTTTAACTTGATTCGTATCTATCAATGCATTAATCTATGTAAAGAAATCTTTGAAAGTGATTCTCTCCCATTTGCACTAGTCGGATTGATTTGAAACTTTCCCCTGAAGAATTTTCGAAATGAAACAATGCAATAATTTAAAAAAAGAATTAGGTAAAAAGTTTAGTTGAAAAACAAAAAAAAACACGCTAATTATTACATACAAGCGTCTATTCTTTTTTGTTTTTGGGCCCTGGAATTGAATCCTTGGAAGGATTATGGTCTACAATGTGACCCTGGCCAGATGTGTATGCCATAAGGTTTTTTTCTAGATTTCCGTCTTTCACAAAGTAGGCTATCTGTGTACAATATTTAGCTGGCGATGTGTTGGCATATGGTTTATTTTCTAGATTTCCATTTCTCACAGAGTAGGCTATCTTTTTACAATATCCCTTAGTTGGTATTTACAGCACCCTGACGAGGGAATGAAGGAATAGGGTGGTGACACCACACAGATAATAATCCTATTAAGTATTACCATGCATTTCTCGTTACTGTTAAGCTTTTCGCTGACTTTTTTGGTTAATTTATTATGTTTCAGACTAGTTATTTGTATTCACATTATTTATATAATCACAATATATAAGAGTTAAATTACTGAGACGATACATCAACTACCAACACAACAAGGTGTATAAGAAACTGCCCGCCATGTCAGAATAATAATCAATATAATAATATATGCATACACACAATGGCTACTGTTTTTTGTTCAATCCAGTAGTCACATGGAAATTACGTACCTATGTAGTTTAAATGTTAATCCAAATCTTGAGAATCACAATTCTCACATATATTACTGGCGGTAGCTTTTTAAGTTCAAATGCATTCATGCCAGTTCTGATGCGTCAAAAACTTAACCAAACTTAACTACGCGGGGAGGTCCAAAAGTTCGTGGAATGAAAGGGTTTTAGTAAAAATGAAACAGTAAATTTATTTTTCCTTTTCAATATAATCACCCTTAAGCTGAATACATTTATTAGATCTATGAATTAATTTTTCTAAACCATCGTAAAAATATTTTTTATCTTTTCCCTCAAAATGAGCCAAAATTGCCTTCTTTACCTCATTGTCGTCGGAAAATTTCCTTCCCCTTAAGTCTTTTTTTAAATTGGGGAACAAATAAAAATCACTTGGGGCCAGATCTGGACTATAGGGTGGGTGGACTAGTGATTCGAAGCCATGCGTGTGTAGAGCAGCCATTGCAACTTTGCTCTTGTGAACCGGCGCGTTGTCTTGCAAGAGCAACACGCCCTTTGTCAATTTTCCCCGACGTTTTTCTTTGATGGCATCCTTTAATTTTTCTAGTATTGTTGCGTAGTATTCTCCGCTTATGGTCCTGCCCTTTTCTTTATAATCAATCAGTATTATCCCCTCACAATCCCAAAAAACAGTAGCCATCAACTTTCCAGCCGACTCCGACACTTTGAATTTCTTTGGCGGTGGTGTCCCCTTTTTATGCCATTGCATGGACTCTTGTTTGGACTCAGGCTCAAAGTGATGAACCCATGTTTCATCGCCGGTAAAAATTCGCTCCAAAATCGGTCCAGGATCGTCGCCACACAACTCCAAAAAATGTTTTGACGCTTCGACGCGCTGCTGTTTTTGAAGCGGCGTGAGCATTCTCGGTACCCATCTTGCACTGACTTTTGTCATACCCAGGTGGTCATGTAGGATTCGCAAAATGGTGGTATCTGATACTCCAACTAATGCATATAACTGTTTTTTCTTCAAACGGGTGTCCTCCAGTACAATTTTTTCCACTTTTTCGACGATGTCTGATGTGGTGGCCTCAACTGGCCTTCCTGAGCGGGGGTCGTCTTCAATCGACTCCCGACCATGTTTAAAAAGACCATGCCACTTGTAAATCATTGATTTACTAGGGCACTGTTCCCCGTAAACAGTTTCCATTTCATTCAAAATGGTCTGAGCGTTCTTTCCTTGCTTGGTAAGGAATTTAATGACCGCACGGTTTTCAATTTTCTCCATAGTTTCAGTTTTCTTCCGGATTGACGTGTTTAGCAGGCGAGTGTTCGTAAACGAATGACGCAATAGGGCTGAAACTCCATTTATATACTAATTATGAGTCCCCAATTAGTATGACACTAAGCGAGCGCCCCTATCCCCACTCCATCCCCTCCATTCCACGAACTTTTGGACCTCCCCTCGTATAATGGAACATGCTATGGCGTATTTTGAATTATTGACTTTTGAATTATCGACTTTTGAATTATTATTGAACACATTCTTATCCCATACTAGCTGTTGCCCACTGTTGCCATCTGTACGCGTGAAATTTAGATTTTCCTCTTTTTTTTTGGACGTTGTGTGAAATGTCCTGAATATTTATTAATTATTTATTTATTTATATTTATTTTTTTGCTATATTTTTAACTACTGCTTCGATCTTATTGGTCGCAGAATGACGGTACATAGCCTGTAGCCTTCCTCGATAAATGTACTATATAACACTGAAATAATTTTTCAAATCGGACCAGTGATTCCTGAGGTTAGAGCGTTCAAATAAATAACTCTTTAGCTTTATAATTTTGGTATAGATATACAAAATGTCGAAATAATAATAAACAACAAACCATTTCATGACATGCATCCTTATTTCAAAGGTTTGAATTTTATTTATTAACAGTTATTTCACGTTCATTTTTATAATCAAATCATTTTTTCACTAAATAGGACGTGATTACACAAAAACGGATACAACATTTTGATTAGGTCAATTTCTATTTGAAAAATAATCTGTGAACAACGCAACCGTTAATTCGGCCTAATCCATTCTGTTCATAATTATTATATTCGTTTGTTCCTCGCGACCAAGTACGTTTTGTCTGCGACCCGAATTCATAATGAGTGAGGTTTTCCAAGTATCGAGTTCTTACTTATCGGGCGTGCCATCTCACTATTATATTACCAAAATACTACTTTAAATGCAACCCACTGTAATCCTATAATTAACTTAAATGTACCTTGCAATGGGTTACATGAATGTGTGTGTAGGGAAAATGCATTTTAGTGAAAATCATAAGTCGAATGTTACACGCCCCGTGAATTATAGGGTTGTTTTCAGGTTATGATAAATGTTATGCTATGAACTTCTGCGTACCTATGTCCAACTAATGTTGTAATTACGAAAGTTTATGTCTTCATATTGAAATTTTCGTGAGTCAATAATACAATGACATGTTATGTTACCGGCACTCACTGTTCTGAAGATGAGCATTGGATATGCCAGAAACCTGGGTCGACATCATCGATCCTATAACAGATAGTTTCTTGCGAAAACTACTGAACGGATTTTAATTAAACTTTGCAGCGCTTACACAGAATATTACTACATATATAAAAATTGCAATATTGCAAACAAGGAAACAGTGTGTATAATATAATACATATTTAATTACAGCTTTGAAGTGAAATTGAAAATACTAAAATTTTAATCTAGAATAATCAATAATCATAGTTATCAATTATTTTAATTTAAAGCTATTTCCGTGTGCACGTTTACATAATTAAGCAGATAATTCTATTCAATAAAATGTAATGAAATTGCTGCAAAGTGTAAGCGTATCCTAAGGTTGTCATATCTTGAGAAATATGTTAATGTAAAAACAGTATTTGTTCTTAATAAAAATGCAACATTTTAGGATACACTTTTAATCTTTCTCCAGCCTATACAAGTCCTACTGTTGGACATGGGCCTAATTCACCACGGGAGGGATTATGGTCTACTGTGCTGCGCTGGACAAGCGTGTTGACAAGATTTATTTTCGGGTTTCCGTCTTTCACAGATAAATTCACCACCTGTGCACAATATCCCTTAGCTGGCTTTTACAGCACCCTGGAAAGGAAATGGGGTGATGACACTAGTATTCTTAATCCGTCACCACACGGACACTATTAATAATAGACTGTTATTAAAAATGTACAGGTATTTTCTCTGAATAAGTCAATTCTTAGCTAAAATAAATTAAACGAACGTTCTATTTCGTTCGAATTAAAAAAATAAACCCTAACAAATTATACAAAAAAAAATCCCCTTGATCTATCTATTGAAAATTTATATTTCGCATTAAAATTTGTTGCTAGTTTTGAAGATTAAGCTCCCATAGAGAGATATATACAAAAAGTAGCTGTCCCGCCAAACGTTGTTTTACCATACTAAGAAAAAAAGGTTTGAAAAATAGATGTTGGCCGATTCTCAGACCTACTGGATATGCATGTAAAATTTCATAAAAATCGGTAAAGCCGTTTCGGAGGAGTACGGTAACTAACACGTGAATTTTATATATTAGATAACGATTACGTTTTGTGATAAGAAAAGAAGATATATTATCATATTTGACAACCCTAATGCTAATTCTCAGTAAGTGTTTAAATTCAAATACTCATTAGCAAGCTTAGCATAGCCGTATGACTAACCTGCTATTTTCAATTATAACAGTAAATTATTTATTAACTATATAGATACCTTCAATATGGTAATGTAAAGAGGTACCGACGTGACACTACGAAGAGTTCAAACGCAATTGTAATTTGCATAGCTATATCGAACACCCACATCGCAATAACGATTGGTAGCCGGATCAAAATGTAATTAAATCGTCAATACACGAACTGTATATGAACGGGGCGTACCAATACTTTTGAGTCTATAGAGAAAATGGATATGGCATAAAAGTACTCACTGATAGCGTTTCTCTGCGTGTTCATAGACGCCGCACTCTTTGGTACGGGTCTACGCCACATCCAAAGTTTATTTGGTCTACTATAACATTTTAAATCCGCAAAATGCATTTGTTCTACTTTAACATATTAACAAAATGTAGATGGTCTGTTTATGGTTTACTAGCTGCTGCCCGCGACTTCGTATTAGTGGAATATAGAAAAAAAAGACGTGTGGCACTCGGGGACTGTCGCGTTAAAGCTATTTCATAGTATTTTTTATCAACTTATGCAATTATAATTATTTATTTATTTTATTTATGCAGAATCTAAATACCATAAACTAAAATAAGATTAATAATCCTTATTTACTGATGCTTACATCTGTCCAATGTTTATGGTGATTATGATAAAATAGCAATTGTCAATCAAATGTCAATAGAATAAAAACTAACGCCAAAACTGACATGAGTCACCAGCGCGAACAGCAAAATGGCGTGACTAACGCAGTAACGCAGTTACGCTATCTTTACGGAATTTAAATTTCGAATTTTGTGCATTTAGTTTCCACGCTCAAGGCCCGCAATAGAAGCTATGCAATAGCTTAAAAATTTTCAAATCGGTCCAGTGGTTCTTGAAGTTAGCGCTTTCAAACAAACAAACTCTTCAGCTTTATAATATTAGTATAGATTCATAGACATACAAGACAGTGCGTCTACGGCTAAATCAATGACCGGGCTTGAGGTCAAAAAATTATTTATATGTGTGTGAAGTACAACGTGAAGTTGCCCGGTTGCCTGGGGCAACATTATTGACATCCGTCAAAACACGATTGTCATTAAATTGATAAATTGTGTTTTTGATGTGAAAATCAATTATTTGAGTTAAAATTACTTGTGAAATCCTATGTTGTGGCATTTTTTAATTATTCTGATACACTAGAACACCCAAAGACTGCGCATTTCGTCATTTTTGTTTTTTTTTTCGTGGCGGCGTTCACACTACAAACTGACAATGATGTCAATTAAATATGGTGTATTAAAACAGATCTTGATTTGAAATGCCATACTTGTATAGTGTGATCAAAAGTGACGTTTGCAGATTGCAAAAATTAGGCAAAATTTACAGTCATCACCGTATGTCATTTATATTATAGTTCCATATCATTTTAGACCATGAATTCAAGTTAGCCCAGGCTAACTTTACTTGTCCTCAATTTTAAACGCCAATCCACCTTCTGGAACTTCTGTGTATAGATTAACCAGTATTCCGTCTTGGTTGCTTATTAAATTTTTTTGTAAGTAGCACACATAGGATGAAATGAGGTAAGGTAACGTTCTTAATTCGTCACCACAAAATCCGTAATTTAAGAGAATTTAAATATGTCACATTTTGATTACTTATATCCATGTTCATAGCTATGTGGCCCAGCGGTTTTGCCAAAGCAAGTCGCGCTAAAACTACTAATGAACACTATAAGACTTCCAAGTAACGGTTGGCGATGTGTATAACATCGTTGCGCTATGAATAATTGATATAACAATAAGGAATCTGATAAAACATTTGTTTTTACCTTTTTATGGCTGTACTTATTAGTATGTCTATTACTAAATGGAAAAGCACGAGTCTGCAATGAAACAGAATGACCAAGGAAGTTTTAAATATGAAAGTATTATATGAATGTAAGGCCTAAAGCAGACCCAAGTAAAAGATAGATTATTTGAAACAGGATATGAAGAATGTAAATTCAAATATTTCGTTTGCCGCTTGATAAAAGATTAACACCCGTATTCACAAACAATATTTACATAAGTAAGTACTTAAGTGTTGATGCACTGTGCAAAGGGTAACACTTCTCAGTGCGTTCCGTTCATCGAGCCTTTGTATTCATAGACAAAACTTAGCTATGCGTTCAGTTTAACAAACGCATAGTGCGCTTCACCACTAAAGTATTATTTGTGAAATGATTTTGCTAGCCCTGTGCGTCCATGCCTACTATGAGACCTCACAGTAACGTTTGTGAATACGGCTGTTAGAAGGAGAAGACTGGTGGCACCGACACCAAAGTGATTTAGAATAAAAATACCTAGTTTAAAAAACTAAAAAACACGCTTTATTTAATCGAATTATTGCATTGTCATCGGTCTTTGACAGGTGTGCAAAATTTGAATAGAATCTGACCGTTTAAAGTGGGTCAAAATAGCGTCCAAAGGAGTCGGTTACAAACATACAAACATACAAACAAACATACAAACAAACATACAAACAAACATACAAGTGAAGCTAATATAAAGCGTGTAAAAAGGGCAGGGTTATAAGATGACTTATTAGTACGACCATTTTATGGTATAACACTTTTTGGGTAACAGCCACGAAATTTCTAGAAGTCATTAGTTTAGAGTTTTAATACATCTTAAACCCATATTATCATTTTATTCATATATTCATAATGTTATTAATATTCATTTTAATATCTTTATAATTTTTATGTGGTAGCCTTGTAATAATAAAAAACACGTATTTTTATTGTATGATGAAAATTTATGTACTCGTACCTGTATTTTATATTGTATCCGCAATACTTTGATTAGGTTAATATAATATATTTCAAATTTTTATTTTATGGCCATAATAAGCTAGTCTATGTTTGTTTTTCAAATTATTTTGAATTAGTTTGCATAGTTCATCGAATCGTGCATCGAATATTCAAAAATTTGACTAATGATTAAAAATAAATTTTAATGTCTATTTCAGCCAACGTTTTTTATACTATGTGGTCTTAAATATTTTCAGCCACGCGTATGACGGAGTTGTTATCTTATTTGATAAGTCTGCGTAATGAATCGATCAGAATTTTGCCTAACTTACTCAAAGACAGCTTGTCTAGAATAAGCTTACTACATTAAAAAACTATCTACTTAATGGTCACAATTATGAAACATTAACAGTATGAAACATGACATATTTTTCTTTGAAATCGTAATGTAACTTATACATAGTTGTTGTGTACATGAAAAGTTTATACAAAATTTAAATGTGAACCATAAGTTTATAAATTTGTAGAGCTAAAGAATACACAAAAACATGCGACGTTTTTAACGACTATCGAAGCAATTGTAAGCCGGAGTCATGACGACGATTAGACAAAGACTTTGACGGCGCAAACACTCGTTTTGGAGACAATCATTATGAGAAAATCTTACAAATGACTAAAACACAGTAATAAAGACATTCATAGATGTACACATTGTACTTATGAACAACACTCACGTTTATGATCTATATCTTAGAATAAAAGTACCGCTTTACTGTAACATGCCGAAAGAGGAACCGGATCGTTATTAGGAAGTTTTGAACCTTAGTTTTTGCATCACCCTTACCTCTAAGCTTGTACTGTGACTGTAGCTTCATCATTCATTCATTTATACAATATTTAAATATACCATAATCAGGAAGAAATTAAGATGTTATGAATATAGCAAACTCGGTCGGTTCTTAGGTCGTCTTCGGGCAAGACATTGGGAGGTGACACCTGTAGCCATACTACTGCTTGCTTTATTTAAATATCCCACATGATCTAATCTAGAAGGAAAGCGTATTTGCTCCATTCTGATGAAGCGTGTACGCAAAATAAACCATTTGCTTAAACTATATGCCTTATTTAGAAAAAATGGAAGAGTAATACATAAATTCTTTATTTGTCACTGGATCATGTCATGGTAATACCTGAGTGACTACCACGGCGCGGCTAAGGGTGAAAGGGTTTATTGGAAGTTCAGCACCAATAGGCGGGAAGTCCCACACGAAGCCCGAAGGAAAGAAAGAAGAAGAAGAAGGCTGAACTTTCCCCACCGTTGAAGGTGCAATCGGAAAGACAAAGCGCGTAAATGCATTCCCCACGTAAAAGAAAATCTGGTTTCGTAAGTTCCGAAATACCTAGAGACATCAGTATTCTAAGAAGAAAATTAAGTCTAGTGTTTTTAATACCAGGATTGAGGAAAATAGTGCAACAGTAGCGATTCGGAATATTGTTATGATAATGTATCCAATGTACAATAAAGTATCCTCAACTAATATGTGGGAGTAAAAATATATTATTTGGCCAAATAGTAATATTAAAATTAGCATAGATACTAATGAAGGAATGCAAGTGTAATAAAACAAGAATATAAAATAAGATTCATGGCAAAAAAAAATCAAACGTGTTTCAAACCAAAGTCTCACAAAAATTAAAAACCAAACCATTACGAGTTGGGCACGCACACGGAAGGTTCCATAACGTTAATGTCATAATATAAATAAATAAAATAAATAAATATTTATTGACATTTCACACAACGTCCTCTGGTCTCAAGCTAAGCTTATATGCTTGTGTTATGGGAACCAGAATACGGATACTTCTATCCGTATTCTATCCGTGTATATACTTAGAATACTATTTTTTTGTAAATACATAATATCGTCATATCTACCCTATATAACGCTTTTGTGTTACTGTACGGGACCCCAAACAATGGGACAACAAATAACTCATCATCACCATCCTTCTGCCCCTAGCAGAAGGATGGTGATGATGAGTTATTTGTTGCGGTAGCATCATACATTATGCACAAACTGTGAAATTTTCAGTTCCATAGCTATTACAATCCCAGAGACAGCCTGCTGACAGACGGACGTACAGCGAAGTCTCAGTTATACGGTCCCGTACTTTTTTTACGGAACCCTAAAAATATTAATAAAATATTTAATGATTCGTTGATTTAGAATTAAAGTTAATTAATATTTTTTTCGGTTAATTACTTTTGAAGTGTAAAAAATCATTGACCATTAATGTCATGTAACTAATCAGAAACGTGTTTGTTTTTGATAAATTTTGATGAGGTTTGGTAAATTAAGAAAGATTAGTTGGTTATTGGCATATCAAAGTGATAGTTTGAGCTCATTATTCGATATATTAAGATATGTCTGTAAGAGATTGCCCGCCCTCTGTACTTTTGTTATTGTAATTTAATTCTTATGACATGTAAATAATCAATGTGCAAATAAAGTGTAAAATCAAAATCAAAAATCATTTATTCACGTAGGCATATTCTCTTTTTGCCAAAAAAAAATAAATAGGCTAAGTTATCTATCTATCCATATTTCTGTAATTAAAACCTTTTTCCACCTTTTTCCAAAATAGTGATGCGCCCAGGCAACAAAAACTAGTTTCAAATTTACAATACATAATACACACGATGAGATTCCTAACCAAAATTTTTGATGCCGGTTATATACGCCAAAAATTCCAAGGGTTTTAGAAAATATGATTTTCTTCAGACGTCTCTGAATTTTTTCGTATTTTTGATAGCAAAAGGGTCTATGTTTCACCATTTAAAAAACCTTCCAAAAGGATCTGAACACAACCTATAAAAGAAGACAAAATTCTGGAAAAGCCCTGATGAATGACAGTCTTAGATAAATAAATAAATATTTTGGACATTTCACACAACGTGCTCTGGTCCTAAAGAAAGCTATATTTCTATGCTTGTGTTATGGGTACCAGAATACGGATATAATACATAAACTACTTTTCTTTTGTAAATACATACTTATAATACATAGAGCACACCCAGACGCAGTACAAACATTTGTATGACTATTATAAACATCACACAAATGATTGTCCCGAGCGGGAATCGAACCCGCGACCTCGTGAACGGCAGTCCGTTACATGAGCCACTAGACCACGAAGCCCGTCATAGACCTATTAGTATCTTAAGTTTAACAAGAATAAATTCAAACTTTAACAATGTATAATCTTAATGCATACTCAAATACTACATTCAGAGATATGATAACCGTTGTAAACATTTTTTCCTAGACTATTCGGTACTACTTTATGTTCCAAATAAAGGCAGTAATCGTTATGTCGTGCATATTTGGCACTGAGAACCTCTTTAACTGTACCGCTAAGCACATGTATTAGCGCTCCGATGTTTTCATGACTAGAATTTATAAATCGCATCGCGTATCGTATAAATGGATTACAATTTCTATTATTTCTATAGGTCTATTGTATTTTGTTACAGGAATCGCACTACTGTTCACACTAATTTATTCTATGATAGCCATAAAATACATTGTTTTACATGATGCTGTTTACACTAAATTTTTTAGCTATAACGTTTTGTTCTTTGGAATTAATATCTTATTTTATTTTCTATGCAATTCAAGGATTTTTAAATTCATATTCTGCAAATATGTCTAGCCATGTTTTCATTCGAAAGCTTAACTACAGAAAGTATCAAGATATTAACATTAAATCTTCGTGTGTATTTTATTATTTTTACTTTTTTGATGCCAAAAGCATACTCACAATAAAAAATTTGTTACAATAAAATTATTTTACATACTCAGGTAAAATAATAACGACGTACTTATGATGTTTAAATATAGAATGTAAATTCAATTACTTATATCAATCACGCGTCAACGCCGTCGAGCACCTGTTTGTGGAGCGCGACCGAGAAATCTTGATCGTGGTGGTTTGAATACGTTTCAGAATGCGACTCGCATATCACGCAGGGTATTCGCGCGACTGGACCAATAGCCTATTCATATTCCATGTATGTTCTTGTATAATTATAAAATACTAGCTGGCCCGGCAAACGTTGTTTTACCATACCAAAAAAAAGTAAAAAAAAAAAAAAAAATTAACTATAAACCTCACGGAGCCCGAGACCTTTCCAACAAATGCAAAACCGTGGAAATCGGTTCGTGCGTTCTGGAGTTATAGCGTCAGGAAGGAAAATCCGACTTATTTTTATATAGTAGATTTTGCATCCCGAGTGTTAACAGATGGCTTACTCTGCGATGACAGAGACACTATGAGAAAAAATTTATGACTGCTTTATGTATGCTGAAAACTGTTTATCATCCCAACATTTTCATACCTAATAAAATATGTATTTTTCAATGGCAAGGAAATCCAGGTTAATCTACATTTTTAGGGGTTACTTGCAAATAGTTAATCGCTTATCTATTTATAACCAGAATAAATGCAACTGGCATTGACGGTGTAAGAAGAATAAATTATTTTTTAACAATATATGTATTTATGTTTTCGTATATTATTTGGTAGATTCGTCTCATAAATCAAGTAAAATTTATATGACACTTGAGCTATTGTTTCTTGTAGCGCAAATACAAAATTTTTAAGCGTCCGTTGGAAATACAATATGAGTGTAATTGAGGATTCTAACAACGAATGCGCTTTTTGTTGTTTTATTTGCACTGTCACGCAGTTTACTTGGAAAAGATTTTTTTCGAATTAGTCACTGTTCATTTGTTGGGCGAATTTGATAATGATCGGAATTCATTTCAAATCTCAACATCCTTTGTTTACAGTATATAAATCATTCCTTTTTAAAAATCGAATTTAGCTTCTGTATATTTTGAAATAGATTGGAGTTTAATTATAGTATTCAGGTACTAATTTTAATAATGAAATCGTTAAGGCCCTTTAATATCGACAACTTAACTTTTTTCAAGAGTATGATTTTAAGCATTTTTTTAAAGAATACATACATTTTGAGGACCCGTTCTATAGAACGGGTCCTCAAAATATCAGTAAAGAATTATTAAAGAATTATCGGTAAAGAATTATCATCAGTACTTAATAAGATAAAGGCGACAAATCTTTAATTAGATAACGTAGCCTAGATTTAAAATCAGCTAATAGAAAATCGCCTTCTTCAATACCTCTTCTTCTATCCTTAAGATGTTTGTCAAAAAAGCTATGGTGTTTAGCCACGTTTTTCTGCTTTAGTTGTTTGAATTGTCCATACAAAAGTTTTAACTTTTTGGTACTTCGGTTGCAAAATCATTTAAAATACAATAAAGAGGTTTAAAAATACAAGCTCGTGTTGACTTTTCTTTACAATCACAACTTATCTTATCTTTGAGTTTGTAAATGTATTGTATATTTTAATAACATATTATAAGCAAATATATTCAATGCAGAATATGCTTTACGTTGGCACAACACCAAGAAGGCTTTCTAAAAAGAAAATGTACACAATAATGAGCCAAAGAACTATAGGTAAAATTATTTAAATGATTACACATAATATAGTTGTAAGTCTGTACACGTTTCTACTAACATTTAATAAGCTTTATTGTCTATAAAGACTGGTGCTTTATTATTAGGGTACCGTACCAAATAAAAATCTAAAGATTAGAGAACATTATAAAACTAGCTCTTGCCTGCGAGTTCGTACGCGTACAATTTAGAAATCAAACCTTAAAAAACAGAGGTTCAACGCTCGATAGATGGCTTTGTAGAGTTTTTTAAATCGCGCTATAATTTAGTTACACACACACACAAACATAAGCTTGTCAAAATTGTTAACGCTTTGTGGTGCCGTATTCACAACCATAATAATACTAGCTGCCCCGGCAAACGTTGTTTTGCCATACAATTCTGTATAAAATAAAATTTCATCAAAATCGGTCCAGCCAATTTGTAGCCTATGTGTTATTCTGATGTATAAGCTATATTGTGGTAAAGTTTCATTCAAATCCATTCAGTAGTTTTTACGTGAAAGAGTAACAAACATCCATACATACAAACTTTCGCCTTTATAATATTAAGTAGGATAATTAGCGTTACATAATAACACAATAATTTAATATTTATCAACGATCTTTCCTTTCTTTTATAGCAATAGTTTTTACTGACAAATGACCTTACCTTCTTGTGAATAAAATAAAATAAAATAAAAATTCATGGACATTACACACAACGTCCTCTGGTCCCATTCTAAGCTTATTATGCTTGTGTTTTTGGTACCAGAATACGGATATAAATACATAAACTATTTTTCTTTTGTAAATACATACTTATAATACATAGAAAACACCCAGACGTAGTACAAACATTTGTATGACATTTATGGATATCACACAAATGATTGTCCCAAGCGGGAATCGAACCCGCGACCTCATGAACGGCAGTCCATTACATGAACCACTACGCCACGAAGCCCGTCTAGGTATAAATTACAGCTTTTAATAATAACCACAATTGTGAAATTGACACGATGTACGTATATAGATTTTGAATACAAGATCATTTATTTTCTATCGTACACTGAAGATAAAAGGAGGTAAATTCTTCTACAACAGAAAAATTCAAAACAAAATTGAAGAACTTAAAGTTAGTCCCTGCTTAATTCATAAACATTGATCTGTGATTTGTTTATACTTAGAGTAGTAGTTATTTAAATAGTCATTGTAGAATAGTTTAATTCATATTACAACAACGTAGATGGACAATCTATTATTGTAACCTCATCGCCAATTCCTATCATAAGTTCAGTAATCGATGGTGAAATATATTCATAAAATAAGCACGTTATATGCGACATACCACTAGCCTATTTAGTTTCTAACTTATGAATACAAAGGCGATTAATATCTCTGATCCCACACTAAGGGCGCTAATATAAAATTCTGCATCCTATGCGAACAGTTACACACACAACAATATCCATTTCGCGCATCCGGCTATGCGCTTGCGCATTCAATACACAAACGCTTACTGTGACAAGCAAGCGCATAACCTTATTAGAAACTTAACACAAATTGAACGTTCAATTCATCTAATAATATTATTATACATATTCAAAAGGGCTATATTCGTAATGGCCGAAATGACCCGCATTCAGCTTTTAATAGTCCAATTAACATTTGGAGTCACGTTTTGAAAAGACAATAGCCATCTTCGTGGGGGCAGCGTTGGCTGGCACATTGGCAGAGGCGAGCTTTCCATATTAATGTATGTTTGTTAGCGGTAAAACACGTACTGGTGACGTAAACCTTCAAGTATGTGCTGGTTGGCCCATACTTTCCGTTGAGGTGGGTTTCATTATCTTATTTGAATGATTAATGTTTCATTAACAAATGAATAAAACGTAGTCACTTTTTTAACAGTTCCAAGAATTTTGAAATCACTAATCTGACGGTTTCAGATTTTTTACAAAGCTGATCAAGTTCGAGTTGGATCCACGCACGAAAGATTCCGTACCGTACCGTTATAATTATTCTCTAACACTTGCGCGACTCATTTGTTTAAAAAAAACTACTTTTTACGGATTAAAATGGATATAAACCCTGCCATAACTGATCGTAGACGACACTTTACAGCTCAGTCTCACCCGTGACCATAGTGACTGTAAAGTCTCTGAAACGTCGGGCAAAAATTTAAAACAAATACACGCGTCTAATTCCATATAAAGTAGTTTTATTTAAACATGAGTATAATATCATGCCCTTATAATCTTCAAGGTATCATCGAGGTATACAAAAACGTTTAATACATGGCAGATCGCTGAAATATTTATTTTATTCTGATTTTTTGAATTTTTAATGGACCTCTTGGCACAGTGGTTCATATAATGGACTGTCGTTCACAAAGTCGCGGGTTCCATTTCCGCACGCGAGAATCATTTGTGTCATATTTTTAATAGTCGTACAAATGTTTGTTCTGCGTCTGGGTGTTTACTATGTATTATAAGTATGTATTTACAAAATAAAAGTAGTTTATGTAGTATATCCGTAATCTGGTACCCATAACACAAGCATATAAGCAGAGTTTGGGACCAGAAGAAGTAAGTAAGAAAGAACGCGCTAAATTCAGGAAAAACGGCGCAGTGGTCCAATTTAAAAAAAAAATTCAGTGTTGGATAGTACTTACATTTATTTATTGAAGAAAGCTATATAACATTATGCTGCCACCAATAGGAGCGCAGCATCAGTGGTAAATGTTGCAAAAGCGGGGAAAATTTTTTAAATTCGACACGTGTGGAATCACATGCAACCGCTATTGAGGATATATTTGTTTGAACAATTTTACCGTAATTTATGAATTTTTGCAATTGACTTGCTATGCTTTTACTAAATAAACTAAATTATAGTGGAAAAAAATGATAACCATGAGCGGGACTTGAACCCACGATTTCCCAATTGTGTTCTGTAAAGAACACTAAGTGATCGATTGATCGAGTTGGTGCAAACCGCTCAATAGATGGCGTTGTACACAAAACATCGCACGATGTTTAACTCACATTGAGAAGGTTGTAGTGGAAGATTTGGTAAACATGTGCGGGAACCATGATAGCTCAGATGGGAGAGCAACGGAACGGTATTCCAAGGTCGTGGGTTCAAGTCCCGCTCATGGTTATCATTCTTTCCACTATAATTTAGTTTATTTAATTTTACCGTAAATTCTTGCTTGACCTTAAGGAAATATAACAATGTTGTAATGTTTATCATTCCGGTCATTTATACCCAACATATTAAGTCAAGACTAATGAGTACCTAGTAACGATTGTCCAACGCATATTCAACTGTGTTCACCTTGCTCTACTCGCGATTCATTAGTAGTTACCAATTGTATTGTTCTGAGAATCATAAAACCGTTGGTTAAAGAAACAATCTTTGTCCGTTCCGTTAGTGACACTATGAAATAATTAATGACTGTCAAGTTAGTGCCACTATACATTTATTTAGTGTCATAATTGTGGCACTGTTTAATATATTTGATGTAAATGATGTAAGACTATTACCTATTATGTAACTTAGTCTTGGATATTTTCTAAGCAAATAAAGAAAATAAAAGAAATAAAATAATTATATCTCCAACAGTCATGAACAAGGTTTCATTTTTATTTGGGATACTAAACTTATATCGCTATTTATGTTTTCTTTGCCTATACTTTTCGCAGCCATAATCTAGTTCTAGTAGATTTTGTGACTGATTTTTTTGTCTAAATCTAACCGAAGTCGTTATTTTCGTATGTCTCTATTTAAGCTTAAATTTTCAAAACTATGCAACAGATTCTGATGCAGATTTTTAAGAAATAATTTTAAGGGGTTATTTTTTTTAAGGTTTAGTTTTTCGACGGGCTTCGTGGTGGAGTGGTTCATCTAATGGACTGCTCTTCACGAGGTCGTGGGTTCGGTTCCCGCTTGGGACAATGACATTTATGGATATCACACAAATGTGTGATATCCATAAATAAATGTCATACAAATGTTTGTACTGCGTCTGGGTGTTTTCTATGTATGTTGTATAAGTATGTATTTACAAAAGAAAAAGTAATATAAGTAGTATATCCGTATCTGGTACCCATAATACAAGCATAGAAATATAGCTTACTTTGGGACCAGAGGACGTTGTGTGAAATGTCCTGAATATTTATTTATTATTTATTTATTTTAAATTCGACGCGTATGAAGTTTCAGACAACAGCTAGTCTGTAGTAGTATTATTATTATAATGCTGAAGAATTTTTTTGTTTGTTTGTGTGAACGCCCTAATCCCAGCAGCTACTGGTTCGAATTAAGCAATTAGATTTACAGAGGAAGGCTTTAGGCTATTATAACATAACGCTGCGACCAAAAGAAGCGAAGCATCTTTGAAAAATGTTGGAGAAACGGGAAAATTTTCTAAATTCCACGCATATGGAGACAACAGCTAGGTAAATAATAATTGGAAATAAATATATATTGGTGCCTATTCTATGTGCAGAACTAAACTTAACTTAACTAAAAAATGAAAACAACTATTGCTGTATCTTAAATGTTTGGCTATTTTTTTGCACACATTTATATTAATTAAAATCATTAGTCTATAATAAACAGCTTTTATATTAAAAAAGTTCTGTTAACATTGCCGAATTGTGTTATTGACGCTATCAATTTTCATTTTTTAGTTAAGTTAAGTTTAGTTCTGCTCATAGAATAGGCACCATTATCAGATATTTTCTACCTATTCTGTTTTAACGTTTGCGTCAGAGATAAGTTTATAAAGATCGCTTTATTTCTATATAATGCTTATATATAAGATTTAAAATATAATAAAAGATAATTATAATTAATGTGTTATAAATATTAGAATACCTTGACATTCTAACTAAAATATTTTTTACATATCGATTGTTATACAAATAACAGGTTTTATCAATGTTTTGTTTACAAATTAGTTAATTAACTAAATATCCATATTTTAAAAGTGTCCATCGATTAATTTAGCATTATAATCATCGATATTTGTGCCAATTCTGATTACACAACTAATTTAAACTATTATTATAATATATTTTGGGGTCGGCGAAGCTAGTTCTTTTCTTTACAGCTTTCCTGTCTATTTTACACTATCATTAACTCTTTTTTTAAGGTCATACCATCTCACACAGTTCATCCATATTTTCTTTAGAATTTTTCTTACAGATTTCTCTTCTTATCCAGTTGTCGAAAAAACTAAAATATAAAAACTTGTAATTAATTTATAAACAAATTTAATGACGTCATCATTCTTTAAAATAAAATTTAATCAAAGTAATATAGACGTGTACAAAATATAATTATATAACTAAAATACACATAGTTCGTTTTGTTTTAGTCAAATTTACTTCAGATTTTAGTGCAACATAATTGGAACTATTAAGGTGAATATGCATGACCTATTGACCTTTGCATATGACCTTTCTAACGACATATTTTACTTGTGGACGTGACGGAATGTAATTAAAATATTCTAATTAAAAATATTGTAATTAACAGGTAAAACATGGTTCTAGATGTTTATCGAATAATTTCAATTATAGAATCTCATTTATTAATCATTAAGCAAAATTATATATATTTATGGATATTTGACGCAACTGGTATGGTCCTAAATTAAGCTTTACAAGATTCTGCTATAGATCAGTCAGCCTAATCAGGTCACAGGCACAGATGCGTTATGCTATCTTTAAAATGCACTATTTTTATGTAAATAATTGCATCTAAACAAAAAAATTAATGTTCATACAACGTCCTCTGGTCCCAAGCTGAACTTATTTGCTTGTGTTATTGGTACCTCAATAGAGAAACAGATACTTATAATACATAGAAACAACCCAGATGTGTTGTGTAACAAGTATAATAATAATTATGTCGCAAATAATGTTCCAATACACGAATCAAACCCGCGACGTCATGAGTGATACATAAACCAGAAGATCACGATGCCTATCAAAAATTTAATATACATAAATATTTTAAAGCAGAAAAGTTTGTTTGTTTTGAACGCGCTAGTCTCAGGAACTACCGGTTGGAAATAAAAAATTATTGGAACGAAGATCCTTATCGCGCGTTACGAGAGGGGGCTAGACGGAAAAAATTAAGACCAAAAGTTGTAACGACACTTTTTGCTATAGTTGTAAGCCGTGCGGTGCCGGCGTGCGCCTGTTTCTCTGCCTGTCTCTCTCTCTCATAACATGAATAAAATCATAATATATGTATTATTTAATAAATTAAATTATGGTGGTAAAAGTGATTACCGCAAGCGGGACTTGAACCCACGACCTCGGAATACAGTTCCGTACCGTAGCGTTTATTATGTAAAAGCATAGCATGTCAATTGCAAAATTAATAAATTACTTTAATAATATATTATTTTTTATGAATTATTGAGTACCTATCTATCTTATATATAAAATTCACGTGTCACAGTGTTAGTTACCGTACTCCTCCGAAACGGCTTGACCGATTCTTCTCAAATTTTACATACATATTCAGTAGGTCGAGAATCGGCCAACATCTATTTTTCAAACTTTTTTTTTTGTATGGCAAAATAACGTTTGCCGGGTCAGCTAGTTATACTATATAATAATTTATTATATAAAATTTTATTACAATTCCTTTATTAGTCGAAAACTTCGACTTAGTTCCATCCGGGTGTCCCTTGACACCTCTCAAGTTTTTTGTTTGTGTTGGATAGTTCTTTTATTGAGAAGGTTATTGGATATTATAACATCATGCTGCGACAAATAGAAGCGAAGCATTAGTAAAAAATATTGCAAAAACGAGGAAAAATTTCTAAAATAGAATATAACAAGAATTGAAATAATTTTATTATTATAAAACTTAGGATACACATTATTAGAATCCCTGGTTTTTTAAATAGCCTTAGTTGTGTTTCAAAGACCAATTCTACGCATACGAAGTCACAGGCAGCACCTAGTAATACATATTTTATATTGTTGTCCAAACGGTAACTATTTACGAAACTATTAATATTTATTTATTTTTAACTATTTTTTTTATCTTAAAAATATTTATTATGTTACCGGCTAACACTCACTTTTATAGGATCGATGATGTCGACCCAGGACGCGCGTCGGAAGGTCACGGACACCGCTGCGCGCTCGTCCTGATGATGAGCATCGGATATGCTCGAAACCTGGGTCGACATCATCGATCCTATAAAAGTGAGTGTTAGCCGGTAACATATAAATATTTTTAAGATGACTCAAACTCACGAATTTTTTTTATTATTGAACTATCTAGACGAACCTCGTGGTTGAGTGGTTCATGTAACGGACTGCCGTACAAGAGGTCGCGGGTTCGATTCCCGCTCGGGACAATAATTTGTGTGATTTTTCTAATTGTCATACAAATGTTTGTACTGCGTCTGGGTGTTTCTATGTATTATAAGTATGTATTTACAAAAGTAAAGTAGTATATGTAGTATATCCGTATTCTGGTACCCATAATCCAAGCATATAAGCTTAGCTTGGGACCAGAGGACGTTGTGTGAAATATCTATAAAAATATTTATTTATTTGTATGAGACATATTATAAGATAGTAAACAAAGATTATATTATCGATGTGATCCCATCATAGTTGTAATTCATGTTGATTTATTATCGCGTGCACAGCTCGGCAAATGTCGTAAATTGATGGGTTAACTACGAAACTTGGATTTAATAGTAATATGTCATTTGATAATCGAAATAATTGGATAGCCTTTACAACTTAGTTAGAAGTCTCTACATTTTTTTCTATTAGTTATATGTAAGAGATTTCATTAATAAATGTCATATCATCCATCCATTTATCTATTAGGCTTTCTCCGTCTACTGCTGGCCATAGGTCTTGCCCATAGAAAGCCGCAAAAAGCGGTTCTGTGCTAACTGCATCCAGCGGCCCTCGTGACATTTGACGATATCGTCCGTCCACCTTTTTAGGGAGGAGCGAGGACTTATGACCTGCCCATTGACACTTCAGCGTGCTATCTCTTCGGGCTATGTCACGCACATCAGTCCTTCTACGTATCTCCGCATTCCGGATCTTATCACGTAAGGAAACACCGAGCACAGTCAATATCATACAATGCTTATAATATCTCTTTATAAACTATTAATATCAATTGTGGAGAGATAGAAAACTCGAAGTTAAACTCTTAGCTAATATGTCTGGCATCGTACAGCAAAGGATCTTTCACGAAGGATTGTGCCAAACTGTGGGACATTATTAGACTAAGAATAAAAAGAATACATCTTGTGTTTGACTTTCTAAAACATATGAATAAGATCTAATAGTTGTTTACAACATTAGGTCAACATACTATTCACATTATATGCCATACCACGTATTTACCTAATTAAATAAACTTGTTAACAATAAAAAGCCTTATTTTAGAGTCTTACAATTACCAGATGGACTCTTTTATATATTTAACATGGCTGACTTGAATTCAAATTGTGTATTTATAGTTATAAACAGTTTTTATTGGCAACAAAAGCTGAGTAAGCGGATAGGGAGGTGTCATTGCGCATACAGAATAGAGTTTTAATTGTTACATTCAAGGCTAGAATAACGAAAGGATTGGTATTCTTGGAAACATCGGCTGGTTGTAAATTGTAAAGGTTTGTTAGATTTGCCTGATCGTTTTGTTTTAACAAAGGAATACTTAAGAAATGACATGGTGGTAATAATAACAACACATTCCATTGTTTCTGTAAAATTTTTTGTATGTGTGTAACTACACAATTTATATGTGTGTGTTCGTGATAAATAAATTATTTATTGCTTAAATAAAAGACATATTATCGGGGTTTATTAACAAAAAATTTTAAGGGACAATTAGAAGCTTTAATCGCCAGCTTTGCCAGGTAGAGTGTATATCACGTTTGTGATTTGGAGTTTAATAATCTTATAGAAATAAATTAAGTTAGAAAATAGTGAGTTAAAAAAAACGTGTTGATTTAGTTTAGGCTTAAGAAAAAAATCTGTAGCAATAGGAGGCTGGAAATACGTCTATTACGAGTATATGACAATAAGCTTCACACATTTAATAAAAATAAACGTAGACATAACGCATATTCTATTGTAAATTACGTATATGAAAGTAGAAGTTTGGGTTAGAGACTTCTTTAACTTAGTTTCTTACTAATCAAGTTTTTTTTTTATGGTAAGTTTACATATACAACAAACAACAAGTCTTAGAGATAACGTTTTAGATAACATGGGATACAGCTAAGAAGAAATTAACATTGGTTCAATAAACCGAATATTTGGTGTTTAGTTCTTTGATTTCGCTTTCAAACTAACTTACAGTACTTTATTATAAGTGTATAATTGATACAAGAATTAATATTCTTATTCATAAACTACTAACGCGCTTAAATCATTTAGAACGCATACATTGCGTGTTTTGTTCAGATAAATTAAAATGTATGTTGTTTCTAAAGAACATTGTGTTTAAACTAAAACGTTATGTTCCATAAGTTAAAGATTCGTTTGTAAATGAGGTTGACGGTCGAGATTTCTCGTTTTCTTTAATTTATTTACCAACGAGAGGTGTCTAATGACCTGCTGCGTGTGGCCCGACATTTTTATCGGCCAGCGAAGCGCATTGACAATATTTTTCGAATATTAATGTCGATACGGTATCTGTAACCAATAGGTATGTCTAAATAACGACCTTGATGTCTCACATATGTATTTTAACTAATTGAGTTGCATGTTTTTGCAATAATACGCAGTGCTTTATTAAATTTAAATAACTTGTCCACTTATTAATCCCTACTAATACTATAAATGCGAAAGTAACTCTGTCTATCTGTTACGCTTTCCCGCTTAAACCTCACAACCGATTTTGATGAAATTTGGCACAGACAATATTTAGACCCTGAGAAAGGACATAGGCTACCTTTTATTGCGAAATTTTTTTTTCCATATTCCACGCGGGCGGAGTCGCGGGCAACGGCTAGTGTTAGATATATGGTTCATGTGGAAATAAAAGGCGGTTAATACTGACTAGGTCGTTTTGTTAAAAGATCTTATTTTCTTCCTATACCACAACCGTAGGCCATGTATGACCAGATGTATGAGTGTGGATGAAGACAAGGAAGTATGTTTGGATCGGAGCAGATGGCGCTCTATAGTCTCTGCCTGCCCCCATAAAAAAAGCGTGATGAACAGAACTCTCTGATGACAGTCTCTTGTAGCTTCTTGCTTGACCCCCGATAATGGAAGGAGGATTTAGAATTATCATATTCAACCTTTGCTTAAGCTTTACTGGCCAATAGAAGAACGTTTTTAGACAGACTTATTACAAATAAGGATATTTTTAGTTAATATTTAGTATTCAAACTAGTTCGAGCAAGTGCTTAAAATTTAGTTATAGTTTAACTTATAAAAAATGTATTGACCTCCCAGGTGTCCTAAACAGTTTAAGACGTGAACAAGAAAAAAACTAGCTGAATATTTATCTACTTTTATGATAACCTGACTTTCTTATGATTAAATCAAATCAAATTGCTATAATTTATTATTTATACCAAAAACTGTTAGATACTTCTAAGAAAAATGTCTAGATGACTTTTTTAAGGCGCTAAAAGGCCTACGAGGCAGTGATATAAAAAAAAAACTACAAAAAAACTGGCATGTCCCATCGTAAGGTGTTAAATAAACAGTCGGAGTCGCCATTAAGGTACGGTCCATTGGTTGTATTAATTTGTATTTAAGTGTATTGAACAAGATAAAATAAATATATGGGTACAGCATGGCCGGGTCGTGAAGGCTTTTACTACGTATGCTGTTGCCATGCTGTTGCTTTTTAATTTTGTTTTTTATTCTTTACTAGCTGTTGCTAAAAAAAATTTCCAAATCCACGCGGACGTAGTCGCGGACTACGTCCGCGTGGATTTGGAAATTTTTTTTTTCGCAATAATAGGTAGTCTATGTACTTTCTCAGGGTCTAAAGATTGTCTGTGCCAAATTTCATCAAAATCAGTTGAGAGGTTTAAGCGGGAAAGCGTAACAAACAGACAGACAGGCAGAGTTACTTTCGCATTTATAATATTAGTAACGATTTAATAGTTTAGTTTGAAAGATTAATTTACTTACTTTAGTTACATAATATACAGACTCTTTCTCTCTTACCCTTTCTCCAGCCCATTAGGTAACGTCACGCTGTTGGACACGGGTCTCCTCCGTTTTGGGAACGAGTATAGTGCCTATAGGAACTCTAAACAAAGGCAATAAGGAGTTTTATCTCAATTGATTCGATTTTTTTTGCTTTCATTGCTATAACATAAAAAATTGCTTAAAATGTTTTTATCGCTTTTAATTTATTTAATAATTCAAACCATTAGTGCATATATCTATAGTAAAAAAAATACAAAAATAGATATTCTTACAATTTATGTTAAAATCCATAATTTTCCAAATCAAGATTGATAAAGAATTAAACATAAAAGATATTTCTCTAAAATAAAACACAATAGCCAATTATCTTTATAGTTTAATCGTATATCAAGTTACTTAATATTACGGGACATCGGGCGATGTTGTGACACCTCGCCAGTGCTCATTAAAGGTGAAAGTTTACACAAAGAAACGAATATTTACTTTACGCTTATAAAATCGAAGTATTTATAAGTGTAATATTTAAACATATATATCTCTTGTAATATGTATTTGATAAACAGTCGAAGACATCATCGCTTGACTTCCTTAAGAGGCGACCACAGCCACAATTTATGTATTTGCCTTGGCTATCCTTATTCCCTAGCGCACAAAATATAGTTGAGGCAGATTTTGACATCAACTATTCAAACCAATTTTATGAAAATATGTAAATAAATAAAAATAAATTGTGTATGTATACCAAAAAAAAATAAAAATAAACAAATTCTTCAGCTTTATAGCTGAAGAATTTGTTTGTTTTAACGCTCTAATCTCAGTAACTACGGGTCTGATTTGAAAAATTCTTTCAGTGTTGGTTAGTACATTTATCGAGGAAGGCTGTAGGCTATATAACATAACGCTGCGACCAACGGGAGCGGAGTATCAGTGAAATATGTTACAAAAAGAAGAAAATTTTCTAATTTCTACGCGTTCAGTCGCGGGCAACCGCTAGTTTAAAATATTACTGAGGCATTAAATTTATTTAGAAAGTAAATATTTATAAGATAATATAAAATTAAGTAACTGCCTACTATTTTACTAATTTCTGTTAATTAATATTCAAATGCAATGCGACCATAATAATAAATTTTGTACGAGATAAATTTTCTTTTTTCCGCTTTCACTATATAACGGTAGAAATAACTGAGAACACTTTGGTTTTTAGGGATCTGTACAAAACATTCCAGACGAGTCTCGTGGTTGATTGGTTCATGCAACGGACTGCCTATCAAGAGGTCGCGGATTCAATTCCTGCTCTGGACAATCATTTCTGTGATTTTTCTAATTGTCATACAAATGTTTGTACTTACTGCGTCTGGGTGTTTGGTATTATAAGTATGTATTTATAACAAAAAATAGTTATATATGTATTCTATCCGTATTCTGGTCCATGAATATTTATATTTATTACTAGCTGCCCCGGCAAACGTTGTTTTGCCATACAATTCTGTGTAAAAATCAACAACAAAAAATTTCATGAAAATCGGTCCAGCCATTTAGGAGGAGTTCAATTACAAACACACTTACAGAAAATTTATATATATAAAGATAAGAGATATTTTTTTCACATCACAATATGTTACATTTTGAAATGTAATTTGTTTGTTTGAACGCGCTAATCTCAGGAACCACTGGGCCGATTCGAAAAATTCTTTAAGTGTTAGATAGGGCATTTATCGAGGAAGGCTTTAGGCTATATAACATCACGCTACAACCAGTAAAAGCGCATCAGTAGTGAAAAATGTTGCAAAAACGGGGAAAATTTTCTAAATTATACGCGGACGGTGTCGCGGGCAGCAAGCTGCATCTCTAGAACGGTGACATCTGGGAGTTGAAAATATACAATTTATGTATATCAGTTAATGCTATTAAAACAAATACTCATTATCATTTTCACTGACGGAGTTCGTAGTCTAGTGGTTCATGTAACGGACTGCCGATCACGAGGTCGCGGTTTGATACTCGCATGGGACAATCATTTGTCATACAAGTGCTACTTGACACATAGACATTTCTTGACATAGATCCGCGTGAGTGATGTAGCCGCAGACACTCTATTCTGCTAAATCTGTGCATCTAACAAGATTTTCAGAAATATTTGGGAATTGAAAGTGTGATTTTATTACCATATTTTTGTTACCAGCCAGTATTACGATAACAGTTTTAAGAGGGTACTGTACTCCTAATTTAGATGTTTTCCTTAGGTATTGCTATCCCTATTCCCAAGCACCGTGCTGAAAGGGACAAATATAGCTGAAGCAGATTTTACCCACAAATTCTTTGAAAAAAAGACGTTTCGTAGTCCATTTTTTTATTCACGAAAGTTAATCCGATTTGATTGTTTTTACGCTATATTATAGATGAAGAGTATATCTGTGCTTGTATCACTTTCTTTTTTGGTAAAACCTTACCAAATATGTGTGATAGACGCTGCAACTTTACCTAAAGAAAACAAAAAAAAAACTGGATTTTCGGATGGTCATATTTATTTTAGTTATTATGTATAGAAAAAAATAAAGTGACAGAAGCATAGATATACTCTTCATCTATAATATGGCGTAAAAACAATTAAAATCGGTTTAACTTTCGCGAAGAAAAGAGGGAAGTACGATACCCATATTTTTTATGGAGCATAATTTGGTATCGTGCCCTCTTAATACATCAGTAAATATACATTTTTAAAGCCTCCCAATTTGTCACAAATTAAGATCTGTGATTATTTTTATAGCTGCTTTAATTTCGTAAACACTCAGATAATACTGTCTTATATGGGTATTTGAGTATGACGAATAAACATTAATTTATTTTTAAAACTTTATATAAAAGAAAATCGTGAATTTTTAACACACTTTAAGCTTCTTCTCTTCTTCTTCTCCAGCCCATTTACGTACCACTGTTGGGTACCGGCCTCCTCCATTTTGGGAGGGATTATGGTCTACTGTGCCGCGCTGACCAGGCGTATTGGCACAGGGTTTATTTTCGAGTTTTCCGTCTCTCTCAGAAGATGTTATCCGTGTGCAATATCCTTTAGCTGACTTTTAGAGCACCCTTGGGAGGAGATGGGGTGGTGACACTTGTTTTCTTAATCCGTCACCACACGGACAAGACTTTAAGCTTAGTACGTGTCTAATAATGTATTAATCTATGTAACGGAATCTTTAAAAGTCCTTTATTACCCACTTGCAGTAGCCGGATTGATCTAAAATTTGCTCATATATTAAGAACCGATGACAATGCAATATCTATTTTCGCATTGAAATTTTTGTGAGTTTGAGTCATATTAGAAATACTATATTACCGGCTAACACTCACAGTTTTGGGATCGAAGACGTCGACCCAGGTTTCGAGCATATCCGATCCAAGCTTCCGGCGTGCACTGGACGCCGGAAGCCTGGATCGGATATGTCGCAGACGCCGCTGCGCACTCGTCCTGAAGATGAGCATCGGACATGCTCGAAACCTGGGTCGACGTCTTCGATCCCAAAAATGTGAGTGTTAGCCGGTAATATAGTATTTCTAATGCAATAACTAAATCAAATAATAAGGATCTTTAAGCGTGTTTTATTAGTTCTTAAATTGAGCAATTTATCGTAATTATCTTTAGGTACTTATTATACAACAAAGTCGTTATTTTCGTATGTCACAATGTGAGCTTATATCTTTAAAACTACGCAATAGATTTCAATGCCATTTCATTTAAGAAGATAGGATGTCTTTTTTATAAAATTTGTTAAAACCACTCTATCAAACAATCAGGGTACATGTTGATGCAATCTGATTGCAAAGATAATCTTTTACTTGTCACACTATAAAAAATATCGCATATTTTAAAGTAAAAATCAAAGTTGAACTACTAATATAAACATAGTTAACAAATAAAAGTTCGACCCCACAGCACAGAAATAAAATTATGATCCCAACAGAATTCCATAAAATAAATTAGAATTTAATCTAAATGAAACACGTTAAACTTAAACCAACAAACATAACTGGACATTATTTATGGTCAAAAGCTATGCAGAGAAGAAAAATATAAATAAAAAAGTACGGTCTTATAATGACAAAGAATTAGTGTTGCTATATACATAATTCCCATCAGAGAGTTAAAATTAACACCGGCTCATTTAAGACGAGGGAAATTAAAAGTTTTTATCCTTTTTTATGTGGCATTTATGTTCATCGTAAAATTGAGCTTGGTAACCCTTTTATAAAATGTTGTTGCAGGATCGGCTCCGATTTAATACGTTGACTTTGAGTTTTTTAGTCTACTTATTTATACATCAAGTGTGTATTAAGACTTTCGTGATACCTTAAGAGTATTTTTAACAAATAAAATTAACGCACTAAGGACATGACAGATAACGCAATCACATAAAATTTCGTAAGGAAAATATGTTTAAATTTGTTAATCTACTATATAAAAATAAGTCGGGTTTTCCTTGCTGACGCTATAACTCCAGAACGCACGAACCGATTTCCAGGGTTTTGCATTCGTTGGAAAGGTCTCGGGCTCCGTGAGGTTTATAGTACATTTTTTTTTACATTTTTTTGGTATGGCAAAACAACGTTTGCCGGACCAGCTAGTAACATATAGGTAACTAGACTATTCCATAATAAATAGAACTACGGATCAACAAATTTGAATTTGGAATTTTCAATACGATGTTTATTTGTACAGTCACAAGATTTATCCTGCGACTAACATTCATGTTTGGCGGGCTTCGTGGTCTAGTGGTTCATGTCACAGACTGCCGTTCAGGAGGTCGCGGGTTCGATTACCGCTCGGGACAATCATTTGTGCGATGTTTATAATAAAATTGTCTTATAAATGTTTGTACTGCTTCTGGGTGTGCTCTATGTATTATAAGTATGTATTTACAAAAGAAAAGTAGTATATGTATTATATCCGTATTCTGGTACCCATAACACAAGCATAGAAATATAGCTTACCTTGGGACCAGAGGACGTTGTGTGAAATATCCAAAATATTTATTATTTATGTGTCTATCATAGTCGAAGCCAAAAGTCGTGCTTATAGAATATAATTATTCAATGTTAGTTCATTACAGTGTTTGTGTTTTATTAGACCCGTTTATATCTGCCCTGTCTCCTTACAATAATAAAACAGTAGGTGTTATGGTATTTAATGACTTAACATCAAAACCAACACGGAACTATAATTTCCGCGATCATCTTGCTTCTTAATTTAATTTGAATATTTATAAGGCTGTTAACTATGACAATGATTATGATTATACATGTATTTAGTCATGAATATATTATATTTTGACGACATTTAAAACTTTTCCTGCTACTTTGTCCATTATTAGTAGGTATCTATTTCGTAAATTACTCAAAACTCGTCAACCACAAAACAATGATTTTGAAGATAAATGTTTATCCTTAAAGTACCTAGTGTTTTATACCACTAAGGCGAATAAGCTTACGGCCCGCCTGATGGTAAGCGGTAGCCTAAAGACGTCTGTAACACCAGGGGTATCACTCGCGCTTCGCCGACCCTGCAGAAATCTCTAGTAGTGAGTTGTGCTTTATAAAAAAACAGCTTGTAGGGTCATGCATAGCTTGTACAGTACAAGCAATTTTCTTTAAATACACATGCAGTCATGCACATAAAGAGGTTGTAAAATTTTGTTTAAGTAAACAGTTCCATCAATTTTTATTTAACTCTAATTCACGGTTATCTAGTCAGCTGTTTAAAAATAATCAATAAAATATCTTCAGAATCGGTACAATTACATAAAAATTTTACCTGTAAGTACCTAAATAATATTAGAAGTCTATAATTTTATAAGGATACCTCGTGTAAAAGATTTTCTTTATTTTTATTATTTATTTGTTTATAGAGGACCTGGTTTACAAAATAGGGATCGATAATATCGTTCTCGTAATACTACACAATATATCTTATAATCTAGCCTTAATTGCTATTTTAAATAATATGTACAGTTCTTGCATTCTTACAAACCATGGGAAGCTAACATACTATTACATAGACCTACATTGTGTCCTGCATTTTTGATTTTATTAAATACTAGCTGCTGCCCGCGACTTCGTACGCGTAAAATTTAGAAATCAAACCTTAACAAACAGAAGTTCACTATACCGCTCAATAGATGGCGTTGTACAGATCCTTTAAATCGCCCTATGGTTTGGTTACACACATTAACACTTAAGCTCGTCAAAATTTCTGGAGTTAATTCAGCTTTTTATAAATTAATAAGGATAAGTCTCCGTGTAAAAGTTAAAGGCGATACGATAATTAAAGTTCTAAGTTAGTTACCATTTATAACCGCAGAGCCATTCATTTTATTTAACAATTTTAAAATAATTAATTGGTAAAGATAATACACACTATACACAGTCAATTAATAATTTCTTCATCATAAAGAGTAAAGAATGCCATAAACTAACCATAATAGAACAATTTATATACATCAAAAACGAAAACATTGTTACTTCATAGAAAGCTTCAAAACAAAATTTAATTCTTTCAATGGAACAATAGATGGATCTTGTCATAATTAGAGAACTGGTACATTCCAAGCGTTTTTATAGATCGATTACGGTTGAATAAACAATTCCTCCTTGTTTTTTTTATATTCAAATAATGTTATAAATCAAATACGCACCGTTAACGTCCCGCGGGAGAGGTCATTTATCAGAACGACGCAGGCGCAAGCGCGAGAGCCGCGATTGTATAGTCCATTAATGTTTCCTTAATTGTTATTCTATCGGATTCCAATATGGCCGACACGCGTTTGTAATTAGTCTCTGTACAATTGGATGACTTTAGCTGTTTGATTTTTTATATAATTAATGATACGAGCACCTAAGATTTCTTTGGTATAATCAATAACATATACCTAGAGATAAAGAGTGATCTTGTAACTTGATTCTCACGGTAAGATTTGTTTATAATACACATGTATACACATTTATGTTATTTATTTACAAGCCAATAACCCTTTGAGCCATTGAGTATCAAAATACTGGGTTTAATTAGATCTAAAGACAAACTTTTATACGGAGTTTGAAGTTGTTAGAACCAATAGTGTTCGTCTGGGCGTCAAAGAGAGTCCAGAACAGGAACCTTTGGCGCTCCAGAAGGGCGTGGAGAGCGCTGCAGTTAGGTTTAGTCGGTATTCCGTTCATCGGTGAGTCCGACACTACCCACTCCTACCATGAAGGTGTTTTGACTGAGGTGACAGGAGTGGGTGTCCGTAAAAGCATTCCCCTGCGAAAAAAAAACATGAACAATATTGCACGAAAATAAAAGCTCACGCTCGTATAAAATTAGCTAAAAGAAATGTCTTGATATCATTAAAAATAAATCATGGTTCGTTAGTAATATAAGAAAAATAAGTTTTAGACGTTGGTCACTATAATAAAAAGTAGATATAAAATAAAATAAATTCGCAGCGACAGCAGTTAATAACATTATTCCGGTCAACTTAATTTCGATGGATTTCTGAAAGCAACACATTATAGTATACGGCACACTTCTAATTACAATTCTATGCAAATTAAATCCATTAGGCAAGGAATTTTATATCAAGAATTAACTTATTCATTCATAATAAGTCGCACGACGGCCACAACGATTGCTATAAATTAGTATAAATATAGTTTTTATTTTAGGCTTAAAAAGCTATAAAGATTTACAAAAATAGTCAAATTGATGGGCTATGTTTTTTTTCACCGCGATTTGAAGCTCTTTAGAATAAAAAAAAAACAGAACTATAATTCTTTTCGTCGAAGAAAAATTCGTCGAAGAAAAATGTCGCTATAATGGCGAAAACTTTTTATACTGTGCGCTATAAATACAACTACTGTCAATTACCATAACTAAATAAAAAAAGCTAATTTAAATAACAATAATTAAGTGGCAACACTTAATTATTGTTATAATGGTGTCGATTCCAGTGCAAGTTCAACTTGACTAAACTTAACTATAAATAAACTATTTTTAGTTTGGTTTTAGTGATAAACCTATTCTGTTTCAAACAGAAATTAAACTTAAAATTTTAGTTGACAGCACTTATTTGATTTTGACATAATCATTTAAAGCTGCCCACTAACAGACAAAAATGCCTTTTATAGTGAACGAATGAATTAATGAATAAAAAAATAACTAATATAAAATTCCTTTTCAAACGTTATTTGAGCAATATAGTTATTTATAAATATTTACAACTATTTCTGCATCATTGTTATGAACATTTATTAATAATTTAATTAGTTGGCGGCCTTATTTCAGTGTATTTCTCATCTTAGATATGAGCATAGTGAGCATCAAATCTTTTAGGTTATCTGTGGAGTGATTAGCACTACGTTTACTCTGTGGTATGCCTATATTACTTTCCTTGATTAGGTACTTTATACAAAAAACAAACAATTAAATTCGTTAATTATTTATTTTAATAGGTGTTTAGTGTAAATAATTACAGCAACTAAGGAAAAATATGCTTATAAGCAAATATTTACTTCTCATCTACCATAAACTGATGACGGAAACTCATAATTATCAAGATAACAATGACAAAAGCCAAAAAGTGTATTTATGGAAACATGTATTTATAAAAATTTGTGATATCATGTGGTGTATAATTATGCAAGAGATATTAAATGAACCTAATAATTTATTTCTACTTTTATTTATAACTTATAAAAGTGTGTTAAGTTCAGTATGTAGTTGTATATGTTAAGTATTCTGATCTATAAGCTACACAACAGTAATTAATTCATCATAGTCTTTTCTTAAGGGCAACATATATCCATGAATTCTTACAAATATATTTAGATTAATAGAATGTTAAGAATTTCAATAAATTACATATATGCATAACACATTACTTTTTGATATAGTAAGAGGCTTAATATTTACTTATTATACAAATAAAAATGCAATATTTGTTTAAATACATGTTTTACTAAATAAATCTGAATGTTTTCCGAGTACATATAAATAAATGTTGGTCCACTGAACTCTCTGGCTTGGCTTGGCTGATTCTATTCATTTCTTCATTAGTTATTTTTAATAATAAATTTAGAAACCTACTGATAAAAAATATAGCTCACTGTTCTAGAGACAAACTGTTAGAAACCTTATTAAGTATCACAGTTCAAGTAGCACCATTTGGTAGGTATAGTTTTAAGACTGGCTACAATTATTATTTCTACTATTTAATGATATTTACATAACTTTAGGCAGACACACACAAATACACATTTTTTATCACTAGTTTCAATGTTCCAAAGATTTCTAGATTTTTCCTGTAGTTCACTTAATATAATTGGTAGCAACTGCATTTATAGGTACTGGACCACAATTTTCCATTAGGCATGACCTGGAAAAAAGTTATATTTATCATTAGACGCCATTAACCTCAAAATCGTTCACTTTGTATTAAATTATATATGTTTATAATATTTTTTCGATAACTTGTATACTTACATAATATATGATGTCTTAGAATTCTATGGCTAAGTAAAAATACGTATTATATTATGTATGTAAATTACAAAACTATTTCGACAAAAATTAAGTAAACAAAGAAATACCTAAATAATTAGTTCTACGAATCTCCGCACTTGACTGTGATTCGTCTGTTTTTTGCGCTTTGTTTAACCTCAATTTTGGCGCCAATATTTAATTTATCAAGTATAATTTTAATTTATAAATATTTTTTATTTGCTAACAAACATTTATTATTCAATATTTAATCAGAAAATCAACTTTTAATGTTCAAAAAGCCATGATAAAATTTAGTGAATTTAAGTCGGTACCTACTCACATCCCGACTAAATAAGTCGAGAACTCACTAAATTAAGTGAATTTTTGACATTTATGATGTACACCAGAATAGCATTATCACTAAATTGTATAGATTGACTAATTTTGATCCTGTCAAACTTAATTTAAGTGAAGTTGTGTCTTTCAGAATAAGAAAGTGAGATTTGACAGGAATAAATCAATTTTTAGTTAAGTTTAGTTAAGTTCTTGGACACAGAATCGACACCAATGTCTGGCTTGCAGAACACATTATCTTGTTGAATATAAGAATTTTAGAGTAAATCGGCTTACATTTTTGTGAACTTCTACAGCTAACGATAAGAAACAAATTTTTTTTTTTCCTTTGCCTTAGAAAGTTTAGCAGTCCTCCTGACAGTGTTAATAACTGCTTAAATATGCACAATGCTCATGTTTTTGCTAAAGATAAAAGCAAACTAATAGATAAATATACAACAATGTAAATCTAATCAAAAATTTCAAGGTCATTTTTCTTTTTATTATTCAATAAACCAGTCAATGTCAAAAGATCAAGTAAAGAAAGATAAATAGAAAAAGCTGTTTGATTAATATGTAACGTTGTTGTACTAAATCAGATGTAAGCTTTATGCAAATTATATACATTTGAGAACCACACATAAGAAAATGTTTTTTAACAGTAATATGTTTTCATCTTAAAAGCCTATTAGCATTCAATTAGCAATAGATATGTCAGAATTCTAAGTTCTACGATATAATGCCCTTGTAGATGTAAGATAAAATTGGAAAGTGTCGTTTTTATGCGTTATATTTTTCTCCTAAATGAGGTGTTGGGTTAGATAAATGTAATAGGAGTATTAATAGTATTGAAACCGATACGTGATGAAGGAGGTAAAAGATGTATTTCTAATCTTAAGTTGTTTTAAAGCCACAAATGTGTAAATTGTAAAGCTTTGCTATCTTTTACGGTTATTGTTTTGTGGTTGTGTGATATTACAAGTTTTGTATACAAAAGAAATTGAATAGTTGTATAATTTAGGTTTTAGTTAGATGTTTGTAAATTATGGACATTTTACGACCATTTATTACGATAGGTATTGCATTACCTGCGACTTCGTTAGGGTATAAAAAATGCACATAACACTTTTCACAATGCGTCTATGAACTCTCTCAGACTCTATGCTATATGTGTGTTACACAATTTCAGTTAAGTCGGTGGAGTAGTTTTATCGTGGAAGAGTGACAGGCAAATAGTTAATTTCGCATTTATAATGCATATTAGTAAGAATTTAATGACATCGACATCCCAGACACAATTAGATTTTTTAATCTTTTAGTAGCGTTTTTACTTTACGTTATATAGATAGATAGATAGATAGATAACCCTTTATTTGTATACATTTTTATATACTCACTAGCTGACTCGGCAAACGTTGTTTTGCCATACTAAAAAAAAAAGTTAGAAAAATAGATGTTGGCCGATTCTCAGACCTACTGAATATGCATGTAAAATTTAATAAAAATCGGTCAAGCCGTTTCGGAGGAGTACGGTAACTAACACTGTGACACGTAAATTTTATATATTAGATTAAATTAATTACATTAGGATTAAGTCATTACGTGCTAGTACAAAATGGCGGCCAATTTCTTACAGGCAATCTTGGATGGATAGGAGTGTGTCTGATCTGATGAGGTAGTTAGGTGTTACTTTTACAACTCTATTAAAAAGATAAACTTACATAAACCAGTTAAATACATAAACATATTATCTTATATATAAAATTCACGTGTCACAGTGTTAGTTACCGTACTCCTCCGAAACGGCTTGACCGATTCTTCTCAAATTTGACATGCATATTCAGTAGGTCTGAGAATCGGCCAACATCTATTTTTCAAACCTTTTTTTTCTTTTTTTTAGTATGGCAAAACAACGTTTGCCGGGTCAGCTAGTATAATATATAATACACATACATACAAATAAATACACATTTAATTATAGGTAAACTATTGTTTCGATAAATAGTATTTACTTAATCTACTTTTAAAGCTATGAATAGACTGTACCTATCTGATTTGGAATGGTAAATTATTCCACAAAAGCGTTATAATATAATTAACGTTGAGTTTAAAAAAATCACAATAAAAACATTTCTTAACGATGAATGGTGCTATTCAAAATTTTCGCCAATATCTCATATTGTCGACAAACAACTGTAACAAGCGTAGGCAGTGATGATTACCATCAAAACTAAAAGCTAATGGAAGAACAAAATATTGCCATAAATTATTATTCACATCAATAACTATTAGCCATTGTTTACAATAATATTAGAAACTTGTTAATGTTATTTCAAATTCTTGATAATAATTTTCACAAATAGGCTTTTGCAAATTTTATCATGTTATATATGGTCTAAAGATTGTAGATTACTGTATAAATATGTAATTTGAATGCCTAACTGAAAAGCTATCTAGAAAAAAAATCTTAAAGTCATATATTTTCTTGATAGATATATATGTTAAGTAAATATAGGTAAAAAAGATAAATTTAAAACCTTATGTGCTTAGAATCAAGTGGATGCCACAAAGCTTAATAAAAGCCTAGATAATAAAATCGTCTGTTATGTATAGGTCAGTCAAGTTATTTCAATATTTCCAGTCTTAATTTTGTTTCAAAATTTTTAGTGTATCAATCAAAAACTCTATAAATGAATTTAAAATAAAATTTTTGAAAAATTGATATTTTTTGATGAAATAAATCGTAATTTTCTGAAAAAAAGTTAGTAAAAAAAACAACACGTAATAAAAATCTGCATACTTGTTGGGACTATGGCGATTACACTTGTCCTTCTAAGTTCAACTATCTGATTATAAAACAGTCGCTTTCTTATATCTTACCACCACAATACCAGCTTGGGCCCTTTGACTCGCTCCAAAGACGTGCTGTGAGAATCAACGATCTCATGATCACAGGTGATATGGAACCCTTGAGTCTAAGGAGAGACTTTGCCTCCCTGTGTGTTTTCTATCGCCTGTATAACAGGATGTGTTCTGAAGTATTATTTGACATGGTGCCCACGGCCTCCTTCTATCATCGCACCTCTCGCCATCGGCAGCGAGTTCATTGTCACACCCTAGAACCGTTACCAGCCCGTACTGTACGGTTCCAGCGCAACTTTATCCCACGTACGATCAGGTTGTGGAATGAACTCCCTGCCGTGGTTTTCCCACAGGACTATAGCATGGGGCTCTTCAAAAAAGGCGTCAAAAGCTTCCTACAGGGTCGGGAACGCGCAAGTGGTACCTCTGGTGTTGCAAGCGTCCATAGGCTACGGTAATCGCTTACCACCAGGCGAGCCGTATACTTGTTTGTCACCCTAGTAGTATAAAAAAAAACATCTTCATAATATGCAACTGAAATTGATGCAGTCTTTTTCACAAAGAGCGGTTTAAGTGAAAGGTTTAAGGGCACCACAAACGGCATATTATCTTATTAATATAGCGAGAAAGAGACAGATGTATATAGAAAAGAGAGAGATATATTTATATATAGAGATATATCTATACCTATGACGTCTTCAACAGATATATCTGACTCTTTCTACCCTCGCCTTTTAAGCTATTGCATAGCTTCTATCGCGGGCCTTGAGCGTGGAGACCGATATTCCGTAACGCTAATAGCGTAATAAAAATAGCCTGACATTATCGACGTTACTGCGCATGCCTATTCCCCTCTTCGCCCCGCCATTTATTTCATCCTGTTGATACCAAGGGTAAGCGCCTTCCTCAAATTGAACAACGTATTAAAATTAGGATTTTGAATCGACAACATACTCGTATATCCTAAATGTTCAGATAACAGCGTATTTTAGATTTTAATAATGTAAAATAATGTTTATTTTTTTTATTGAAATTTGATTGACAATCGCTATTTTATCATAATTACCATAAACAATGGACAGATGTAAGCATCAGTAAATAAGGATTATTAATCTTATTTTAGCTTAAGGTATTTAGATTCTTGCATAAAAAAAAAAAAAAAATTATTATAAATGCATAAGTTGATATAAAATACTATGCAATAGCTTTACCGCGGCAGTCCCCGAGTGCCACACATCTTTTTTTTCTATATACATCTATCTCTTTCTCGCTATATTAATATATAATGATATGACGTTTGTGACGCCCTTTATACGTATAATTTATTGAAATATGCCTTAAATTTCACGCGTACGATATATAAATTGTATTTGCTTTTATTAGCTTTAATAATAAGTGCAATTAATGATGTCGACAGTTAATAGTGCAACATTCATCTGATCATCGTATCTAAGACAGCTTCTTGTTAATCAGTTCTACATCTTTCATTAGTTATTCTCATACACTTCTTTTTACATGGCAAACACGTGCAATATGTGCGCACAAGCCCTGTAGTTGATAGTAATAAATTACGCTAGCTGTAATTATTAAGTGTCTATGTTGTATTAAGTCATTTGAATTCACTTGTGATTTTATTTTTAGTTATGATGTTAAATAACTATATTAAGAGGGGACTACAGCTCCAATTTTAAGCCATATTATAGATGACGAGCATATCTATGCTTGTATTACTTCTTTTTTAGAAAAACCTTATCAAATTCAAACGGACGCTTCAAATCTACCTTATAAGATCTTATAAGATTATTAAGAGGGTACTGTACTCCTAATTTAGGTATTAGGCTTAGGTATTGCTATTCCTATTCCCGAGCGCCGCGCTGAAAGGGACAAATATAGCTGAAGCAGATTTTACCTACAAATTCTTTGAAAAAAAGACGTTTCGTAGTCCCCTTTTTTCTTCGCGAAAGTTAAACCAATTTTAATTGTTTTTACTCTATAATATAGACGAAAAGTATATCTATGCTTCTGTCACTTTTTTTTTGGTGAAACTTTACCAAATTTGTTTGATAGACGCTGCAACTTCATCTAAAGAAAATCGAAAAAATGGGATTTTCGGATGGTCATATTTCTTTTAGTTATTATGTTATGAAAAAATAAAGTGATAGAAGCATAGATATACTCTTCGTCTATAATATAACGTAAAAACCATTAAAGTCGGTTTAACTTTCGCGAAGAAAAAAGGGGAGTACGATGCCCCTATTTTTGTATGGAGCATAATTTGGTATCGTGCCCTCTTAAGACAACCGTTAAAATCAGGATTTTTGGATAGTCATATTTACTATAGTAATCGTATTCACAAAACTTTATATTGTAAAAATCAGTCAAGTACGAGTTGAACGACACTATGGGTTCCCTACCGTTATTATTAGGATAATATATTCGCCATATTTTCGACCCCGAATAATAGAATAAGGGCAGAAGAATGATAATAATGAGTTTTTGTTGTTATAGTATTAACGGATAAGCATCATCTGTGGAAATTTAATGTTTCTGGCTATTTCCATACCTGAGATACAGCCTGGTGATAAACAGATGGATAGATGCATAGTGAGATCTTACTTCTATCTGGGTGCTACTGAAACATTATTGTTTTTTTTTTTAAATTTTCGTGGACTTATCACACAACGTCCTCTGGTCCCTAGCTAAGCTTATTATGCTTGTGTTATGGTTACCAGAATACGGATAGAATACATATACTACTTTTCTTTTGTAAATACATACTTATAATATATAGAATAGTTTATTTTTTCTAGAAATTAGACTGAAAATATTTTAGTTTTAGTCAGCCACCTCCGAGGCCGTCGACACGCCTCTTATTTTAATATCTGCTCATATTCATAAATCTAATTTTATCACATTGATTAAAGTTAAATTAGAAAATGCAATAAATTTAAGTTTAAAACTATTTATAAAGTTATTTTTAAAAATATCTAAAAACAAACGAGTTATAATCAATTTTGTAAATAAAAATAAACATAAAAAAGTGTCAAACACATACATAAATTTGCATTGATTTGAATGCGCTTAAGTTAAAATATTTGATATTTAAATTATGGAACATTCCTATGGTACAACATGGTTCATTAATCGTTCAAAATCAAAACAATGCGATAAACAGGCTACCCTAATTATTCGGTTTCGTTTCGAAAAGCTGTCATGTTATTTAAATACACTCGAGCATTTGTAGTTAGAGTGACCATAAGCTTTAAAGATTTAGTTGGGATATGGCTTATTTGCATTGTGGGGTACCTACTTTAAAATAAAAAATTAAATAAAATATTCTTTATTGTACACCATAATAATTTAAAACAAAACTTACTAACTAGACTTATCATAGGTACAAAGGGCGGTCTTATCGCGGACTGCGGTCTCTTCCAGACAACCTTAGGATGGACATGACCGAGGCTGAATAGGCGACTTGTGGTGTACTGATAGTATGTTAATAGATGCAAGAATGAGTAAAAATGCTAATAGCAGATTCAATATAATATACAAATAAATACATTACGTATACCTAAATACATGTCCACATAAACATACATATCTAAAACATATACATACCTATACCATACATACATATACCATACATACATATAACAAATACATACATAGAATATTCATATGGAAGTTGATCAGTTTTTTTACTTTATTTGCTTTTATAGTCACTTCTTGTCTTATTTTGCATTACTCTTTGTTGCAGAAAGTGGTTGGCCATAGGTTAGCATAAAGGACGTTATATTTTTGAATAGCTTAATTTGTATAATATTAAACTACGGAACACTAAATAATGGCTTCCAGTTAGCGATGAGCGTAAAAAGAAAATGAGGGTTTGACAAGTTATTTTACATTTCACATTAATCTTTTATTGACACTGACATCAGATCTACCAATCAATAAAGAGTATAAAGTTTTCTATAGAAAGCCAATACAGAGCGCACGGTATAAAGCAAAATACAGATTATTAATATTTACCACAGATTACAACAGTTTTTACCAGGTATATTTATTTGAAAAAGTACATTAACTAAATTAGCTATAGTATTATTATAGACCACTAACAAAATAACTTAAATAAACAATTTTACTGACACTAAAACAATTACTTATACAAGAATATTATTACAAACTAAAAACTACAGAATAACGTCCGCACGGTTTGACGGTTCGCGAAAGAATGAATACCAATGCTTGATTGTTCGCCTTTTTATATTGTGCAATAGAAGTGGGGTAGAATAATATCCAACACGGCTTCTCCTGACACATCTGGCGTCTCGACAGATTCATCGTTAGAAGGTCAAGTCATGAAGGGCATGTCTGGTAGTTGTGATGGGCCTGGGTGCTGGATATCGGGCTGCAGAGTCACTGCTTGTCTCGTTTTGTGCTTGGACGTTGCTGTGTAATCATGGGGGTCAGATATTGCAACCTGTGGCTGGTCTAAATCATTATCAACATCATCATCATTGCTCATAGCTGCGGAGAAGACAAAGAAAAACGGTCATTAATAAAATATTTCTAAGATTTCAGTAGGGCTTACTTTAACATGATTAGTTAGGTTGTTAGTACAACAAAATTTAATTATAGCTAGATACTGCTTTATTATGAAATTGAACTTTATTAAGTTTTCGACCATTAGCCATACCATACCACACCAACCATTATTACCATAAGCTCAGAGGTAAGCCACCAGTCACTATAAAATAAAAAATAATAACCCAAACCAACATGCTAAAAAATATTACACTGTGTGCGCACATCACACAGTGACTGGTCGGTTTGCAAAGCCGACCAGCTTCCATGGCCAGAAAAGACACTGTCTCCAAAGACCTGTGTCAACGCCTCAAGGGCCACACAGTACTGCCTCAAGGGCCACAAGGTACGCATACCTTCAAAGAAGGAGGAGCACGACTCACAAGTCCACTCGCCTCCCCACGGCACCATTAACCTGGTAGCTGCTTGGTCATTACCAAAAAAGCCAGCCGTTATTACTAGTTCGTACTCATTACGTAAGCAGCACAAACTTTCATCCTCCGTGGTAAGGCATACACCTTACTAAGTCACAGCCTGAGCGTTGGCACCAAACAGAAGGCGTTGCTCATACCGCCTTTGTGGCCGCATTCACAGCAGTGCGTTTGTCACCGCCCGCACGAGGTTAACTGGCTAGTCAAAGACCAACACACCACAATTATTCACATCGGAATCTAGGAAGCAAAATGATAGAATCAGTGTACTTCGTAACAACGAGTACGTTATACATAAAACACAAAACAATCAAGTAAATAAGCTGATAACAACAAGTACTTTCATTTAATATCCATATTGCAGGACATCATAAAAACAATCAGTCTACTACTTCAAGCAGATTTAAAATGTTGTCACAGATTCAACTGTTCGCTGTCATCCTGTCATCCACACCAAACGTGTGTACATAATTTCAGCTCCATCTATTGAAGATAACTACTGTAAAATCATTTCAGATTTTACCCTAACTTGTACACACACTGCGTTTCAAGATAAATAAAGATCTGTAACATGTTAAGAAGACATTAATAATAATCACTTTGTCTACATTTTGTAAACACAGAAAACCAACTCAAAATTGTTTCACATTTGTAGGTATCGGTGCATTTAGTAACATCACGACGTAAATGCTCGGCCTCGCCTGAGCATAAATCACTCAAATATTAAATTTTACAATACTCGCCACGTCATAATTAGGCTTACTAGAACTCATTATTTGTATCAGTTTTACGTTTGAACTGAACATGACCTGTAAGGTTACCAAATACAAAAACCATCGACCTTCATCAAACAATTCTATCGACATTTTCCGTTTGAATTAAATGACATAATAATATTCTGCTCCTTAGCATTACTACACACATTTCATAAGTACGGCATTAATTCAGATTGTAGACTTTAGATCTATAGAGAATAATTTAATTAAGACGTCAGTTATGCATATAAGAGGTTAGCATTAGTAGCGACGCTCAGATATAGGAATTGGTAATGCCAGAAATCACAATAGCTGGTGTCAAGTCGTCTTTAAGAGTGTGCTCAATAGGTAATTTTAATAAGGACTTGCGCGCATAGCGTAAGTGGAGAACTTATCAGACTGTACTCATGACGTCATAAAAAATATTCCAATATCAACAGAACGCAGGCAGAATTATCTACCTCTTGACACCACGTGTCAACGTCATGGATACTTGGATCAAAATCAGAAACAAAATAATGGTTTGATCTCACCGGGAATGTTATCATGGCATCCAAGAAGCGTTCAGAAACGCTTTTGGCGTCGCTTTCAGACGGCAACGGGGTTATAGAAGGCTCTCGCCCCGTGTTGCCACGCGCTGCACCTCGGCGGGTTGTGGAGGGCCCCGCGTCTGATGACGTCGTGTCTGATCCGTTTACTGTACAACCAGACTCCTGTCTTGTAGTCGAATCGTGTCACAGGTCATTCCTGCGCGTTCGCTCCTCTAAATCTTGAAGTCTCCTCAAGATCTCGTCGAGCTTGTTAGGTGGCGAAGAAGATCGTGCAGGACGTCTCTCTTTCCTTCTACTATTGGAAGGCATCGTATCACCTTTATACTTAAAACAGTTGGTTAACACGTTTACCCACACGTTTAACACGAATCACTTTTAAATCAGAAAAATCACTTTTAAATCAGAAAAATCACGGTTAGAATATCAGAGCAGATTAGGTGTCCATAGCCACCAGATTATCAGACAACCGTTCGGCCGTCCTCTATCTCGTTATTTCTCTTCTTGCCTCACGATTTGGAAAGCTAACTTCCATAGAAACATAATTATTGCTGTGAATTATACTCACAATCACAGCCACGTTGGCCGTTGGAAATACTACGCGGTCGACGTCGTGGAGAACTTTCTCCACTCGAATCATCAGATCGGCAGCGTTTATCATGCCGTGAGTGAGAGCGGCTTGATCGTTCCATTTATAACAAAAATGTAACGTAACACTGGTGCACTAAGTTTGTAGAAGTTCAAAAACTTTTTCACTAAAAAATATCACTACCCACACACGTATTTTGAATGAATAAAAATTTTGTCAGGACACTAGTGGAAGTGTTTTCTTTATCCCACGCCTGATATTATAGACCACTAACAAAATAACTTAAATAAACAATTTTACTGACACTAAAACAATTACTTATACAAGAATATTATTACAAACTAAAAACTACAGAATAACGTCCGCACGGTTTGACGGTTCGCGAAAGAATGAATACCAATGCTTGATTGTTCGCCTTTTTATATTGTGCAATAGAAGTGGGGTAGAATAATATCCAACAGTATATTATTATTATGCATGTTCACACACAGCACACTCTTGAAGTGTGTGCTGTGTGAACAGAAATATTATTACGTTATAATTACAGAAATGTTTGAAATACTACCAAAATTTTAATGATTTCCCAGGAAAATCAGATTTATGGAGTCTTCACATCTATTTCAAGACTCGTCAGAGTTAATTAGAAAGAATTGCTTTTATTTTGCGTTTTCACACTCCATGCGTCGACGTGTGACTTGAACATGCGCAGGAGTCGTTCAAAATCCACATTGATGTATTACGATCGTGTTTAATCGCAGTTTTTCAAATAACATAGCAATTAAAACGGTTAATGAGTCATTTGGATGACAATATTTTTGTATTTTATGGGATTTTTTTCAGTTCTCACAGCTGTAGTGTGATATTTTTATAAAACAGCTGTGCTGGATTAGACTATCTACAATAAACAAATTCTTAAGAGCTTAATTAATATGTATATTTCTTTTTATTTTAAATTACCTTTTAGATTTCATGATTTCCTAGAATATATAGTTATCACGCAAATCAACTAGAAAAATATAACATCAAGAAATCTGTGAATGAAGGCGACTTTGGCAAAACTGTGTCAAAGAGTGGACATTCATTCATGGACATTTTACACAACGTCCTCTGATCCCAAGCTGAGATTATAAGCTTGTGTTATGGGTATCTATTAGAATACGGATATACTACCTAAACTACTTTTCTTTTTTTACATACTAATACTACATAGAACCACCCAGACGCAGTACAAATATTTGTATGACATTTATAAAAGAAAGAAACAAAAATGTTGAAGTTTTTTTTTACATAAAAGGAATAATATATATGGTTTTTAAGGCTTTTGTCTTAGCTGAAATTAGCTTTATTATTTTGAAACGGCTTTTACAGTAGCCATAGAATAGTCTGTATATGTAATTTTTTTGAGATATTAAATTACAATATATTTAAATAGGTAGTGAATTCTCTAAAATAAAGTAAAGTAAACGTAAGTTATGCATATTATTTGTACGATATTCTTATGAAATAAATAAAAATTATAAAAATATGAAAACGTTGACAAAAGATCGTACATTGTATAGATTATTATGAGTGTTTCAACACATAGATATTATAGGTACTCATAAATGAGGAATAGTTACATTCTAAGGTGGGAATCACGAGGTCGTTTTTAACGTTTTTAATGATAAACGAGGATTGAAAAATGTAACGATTGGCGTTGCCGACGCAAATTGAGGACGTAAGATGTCTCAAAATTTAATTTATGAGTTATTCGCTTTAATACACGTTAATAGTTCACCAGAATATATATTCTTTTGATGTTGATTACACTCATTTATTTGTATATTCTATTTTAGACGTGATCATACTAAAATACGTCGTTATTTTAATGGAGTGCCTGCGAAAAATTACGGGAGAACTGTATTTATTAAATAATTTTAATGTAGTCTTAAAAAGAATAGAAGTTGGTAAGCCGTATTTATGTTTAACTAGCAGTAAACCCACACTCTGTGTGGTGAGGGATTAAGAATGCAAGTGTTATGCTATTTCCTCCCTAGTGGCTATAACAACCAGCTTAGGGATATTGTACACGAATGACATCCGCTGTAAGAGACGGAAACTTTGAAACTAAGCCCTATGCCATCACCTCTGATCAGCGTGGTATAGTAGATCACAATCCCTCCCACAGTGGAAGAGACCACGTGCCCAGGAGTGGGAAGTTAAGCCCATTAACTGAGAGAGCAACACGCCCAGATGTCAATTTAATAACATAAAATAAGATTCAGTACAATTTCAGCACACAAATAAGTATCCTGCTCGGGAACCGAACGTGCGGCCTGTTGACCAATCCGTTGGACTACAACTATACCATTTGACCCGTAAAGTCTAAGTCAAACTAAAATGATTTTACCTATTAACTAAAATAAAGCCCTACAATAAAATGTATCGTCGAGCCCATATAATCGAAATTACCAATTAACTGCATCGAGTTTCTCATTGAGTGGAATGACTGCTCCAATCTGGGAAAGGCGACAATTGTAAACGGAACAATGCAAGCTTGTGGTTTTTAAATGGATGTAACAATTAATTCACAACAATTAGGTGGTCGACGCCCGCATTTCGAAAGCTTTACAGATCTATGTATGCAGAGATATGGCAGAAAAAATAATTGTCGATTGTGTGTATTTAGTAGTATTATGACACGCTGCTTATACGACGTGTTGGCATACGGTTTGGTTTCAAGTTTTCATTCTATCAAATAATAATAACGTCAGTATTATTTTTAATAATAAATCTACATAGCATAGTATAATAGTAACAAAAACATGTATAATGGAATTTGGGTTTAAAAATATGGTTGAAATATTTATTATGAGATGAATTTCATCTCCGTCCATCAGTTTTTCTCTAATTACTGTTGGACATAGGTCTCCTCCATAGAAAGCCATAACACGCGGTCCTGCGGCTTCCTGCATATATAACGATGACGTCACTCCTCCCGCTTGCATCGTCCAGTACCTAAATAATCCCTACTTGAAGACCTTCCTTCCTCGATGGTTGTCGGATTGTCGAGAGATGTGGCCCACCCATATCCACTTCAGCGTGCTAAATCATTGGGCTATGTCGCACACGCCCGTCCTTCTACAGATCAGATACAGATATTACGAATTTAATTTAAATGATAATTAAGTAGTCTATATAAAAATTAACACAACTATTACAACATATAAAACATGCAAAAATTCAAACACAGAACTTTTGATTTCGTAACTATTTCATTTAAAGATATTTTTAGTATCGAAATTGTTACTTGTCATAATTAAGTGATACAGACATAATAGCAGAATAGCAGTTGGTATGTTATGCATCTGTCTGTGTCTTATTGACATACCGAACAATGTCGTTATTTATATACTACACCTGTTACAATTATTAGTAGTCTATTGATGATAGTTTAATTATCTTTTGTTCTGTCATCTTAAACTAGCGTAATTAATATCTTGATATTACAATGCAATGTTCACTATATTTAGCTTCTTTGTTAAATTTAAATAGTATTCAGTTAGTAATGTATCATCAGAATTTAATCAAAAGTTCTAATCTTTCACTTTAATTACAGAAGTATATATTAATGACATGGAACTTACCCATGGAATATACGTAGTATTAAAATATTTTATTTTTTAACCTATGTCAGTATCAAACAATTCTTAATTTTTAACACGCTTTTATATCTTCGATATGTATCAATGTGTGTTACGGAATCTTTGAAAGTAATTTTCACTCACAGTGGTCGGATCGATCTGAAATTTTGCGCACATATTAAGTACCGATGACAATGCAATGATTAAAAAAATATTCAGGATTTGCAAGCGTGTTTTTTTAAGTTTTTGAACTAAGTAGATTATTTTAAGTAGGACCTGTGTTTTTGAGATTAGCATGTTCTAACAAACAAACTGTTCAGCTTTTTAATATTAGTATAGATTCGAATTCAAATAGTTTCACAATAAGTGAATATAAAGGTATTTCTTTAACAGAGACTCTTCTTCTTCTCCAGCCCATTTACGTCCCACTGTTGGGCACGGGCCTCCTCCACTTTGGGAGGGATTATGGTCTACTGTGCTGCACTGACCAGGCGTGTTGGCACAGGGTTTATTTTCGAGTTTTCCGTCTCTCACAGAAGAAGTTATCTCTGTGCAATATCCCTCAGATGACTTTTACAGCACCCTTGGGAGGAGATGGGGTGGTGACACTTGTATTCTTAATCCGTCACCACACGGAGATAACAGAGGCTAATCTATTACATTTATAACTCTATGTACAATCGACGTTGTCCGTACTTAACGCTTTATATCGCACATTATTGTCGTGATTAAAAGTCTAATTGACCTACAGTAAATCACAATTGACTGCCTTTGTCTCGTTATTAGTACTGTTTGGGTAGAGTCGGAATGAAAATAATGGGTAGGTACCATGTTTAATTTTTTGAATGGCATAGTGACGCAGAGCTTAATTTAATCAAATACTTTTCATAAAGTTGCGGGTTCGATTACTAAACAGGGTTTTTATTTGTGTGTCTTTCTATCTATTAATAATCTTAGCTTGGGATTAGAAGACGTAGTTTAAACGGATTTTTACAGTTTACAGTTAAAATTATAAAGAATGTGGTTTTTTTTATTGTTTAATTTCAGTACAATGTAGGTACATCTATACTGATATTATAAAGAAAGAACTTGCTTATTCTTTTGTTTGTTTAGAACAAATAGGTTTCGAAATTACTTCACTAATTCAAATTATATTTAAGTCAATATAAAAAATAATAAAAAACCGTGCGAAGCCGTAGCGGACTACAAGTTCTCTACAATTTCACTTTAAAATATTAAAATAAAATATTCTTTATTGTACACCATAATAATTGAAAACAAGACTTACTAACTAGACTTATCATAGGTACAAAGGGCGGTCTTATCGTGGACTGCGATCTCTTCCAGACAACCTTGGGATGGACTTGATCGAGGCTGAATAGGTGACTTGTGGTGTACTGATAGTATGTTAATAGATGCAAGAATGTAAGTTAACTGTAAAAAAAACTTGAGAGGTGTCAAGGGACAGCCGGATGGAACGAAGTTCCTTTCGATTAATTAGTGAAGGAATTGTAATAAAATTTTATTTTTTTTAAGTTATAATAATATTTTTTTTATTATTAACAAATATAATGTTATATAAACTTAATCAGTAGGCTCAATTTTCGTAATAATTGGCTTGTGGTAACTGAAGTAGGAAACATATGTTTGGGATTCTATTTTATTTAAATGTCTTGAAAAAACTTTATTTTTTATTATTTACAAAAAACCTGTATACACTCAACAAAAATAATCGTCGCGACACCACACTGTTCAATGCGAAATAGAAATGAAAATATCTGGCTTGCTTTCTATGAGAGAGAGAGAGACAGACAGAGAAACATGCGACGCCGCACAGCTTACAATAGCTTACTATAGCAAAAAGTGTCGTGACAACTTTTCGTAAGAATTTTTTCCGTCTAGCCCCCTTTCACAACGCGCGATAAGGAACTTCGTTCCAAAACCCTTTCAGTATTAAATTGTATTAAGTTAAAGCAATCAATGTTGTTAAAGGAAAGTTATATTGTACTAAAATTTACGAAAGTTGCCAAAATACTCAAAGGCATGCGTGATCTCATATTCGACATTAATTAACTTCATCAGATTTGTCGTACCAAGAATTGTGGTAATTAAAGCCATGCCCTCATGACACTTGACGTAATTAGGTTAATTATACGATCAAGTTTATTAGCGAATGCTCTAATTAACGAGACGAGTTTAAGGTGAGGGACAATTGACATCGAATCGAATCGATATTACTACTTAGTGCTAATTAAGTTCGATACTCATCAACCTTTTTCTGTCTTAATTTTAATTATAGGTCTCTATAAAGGATGCCTGCATAATAATATCTATACTTACTAAAATTATAAAGCTGAAAATTTTGTTTTGTTTATTTCTTTAAACGTGCTAATCTCAGGAACCAGGTCTGGCCCTCAAGTCTCGTATTTCAATGGTGTCAGAATGGCATCACAATGACACATTATAACCTCAAAAAATTAACAATAGACTACCAAACTTTATAAAATCCGCCACCGAGCAATCAGTTATTGCATTTTTTTGCAATAACACTAAATAACTAATTGTTTAGTGGCGAATTTTATTAAGTTTGGTAGTCTATTGTTAATTTTTTGAGGTTAATTATAACCAATAAATAAATGACACATGAGTGTCATTGTGATGCCATTGTGGCACCATTGAAATACGAGACTTGAGGGCCTGATTTGAAAAATTCTTCCAGTATTGGATAGTTCATTTATTAAAGAAGGCTATAGGCAATATAACAACACGCTGCAACCAATAGGAGCGAAGCATTAGTACAAAATGTTGTAAACACGGTGAAAATTTTCTAAATTTTATGCGTACGAAGACGCGGGTAACAGCTAGTCATTGTCATTATCGCCATATTATGTAAGTTATCTTTCGAAGATAACTTAACCATATTAAGTAAGTTATCTTTAGAAGATAACTTACATAATATGGCGAAATACTGTCGATAGATAATTATGTACTATAACAAAAGTATACCAAATAGACCCAACATGACTGAGTTCGTCGGTGTGGCAGTCTTCGACACAGGTGGCGGTAGGTAATGGACGTATGCGACATAGACTGCCCAAGACTAGAAAGGTTGGAAGACTAAGACAGTTGCCTTTATCCAGCAGTGTCACTCTATGGACAAGTTCTTCCGCAACTAGAACAGGTTGTAGTTTTTTTTTAAATAATACATGTTTGCTCTTGATCCCATGCCAACATAATATGATAAGCGGAAATAGAATTATTGATGGTAAAGCGTACCAACTAAGTAGTAGATAGACGAGGTTTATTTGCGGCGCGTTCCTGCTGCTTGCCTCTCTTCTCAACAAGTCTATTAAACAGCTAGGTTTATCATGAAATTCTTGATCTTGTTTTTTTATTTTGTTTACGTACTTTTATCAAGATAAAGAAGAGAATAGGTGCAATAAGTAAAGCGAGCATGAAGCCTTAATTTTTTTTTTTCAATTACTTACATATTTGAAATTTATTATAAAAAAATTGTTAACAATCGTTTGATTATAAAAATTAATAATAAATGATAATCTGATCGTATAATACTATTTTATAAAATCCTAAAATAAGAATTATTTTAGCACATGAATCATCGAAATGTAACAACAAAAATGATTTATGTATGTTGTCATACAATTTTGGCTTCTTAAATATAATTTATATGTAACAAAAATAAAGTTTGTAATCGTTAGTCATAGTTTTCATATCTTTTAGTAAAATGAGTACTTATCAAAAATCTATTTTAAACCAGCTGTTGCCCGCGACTTTGTTTCTTCGCGTGATTTTTTTATGACTAGAGATTAAGAAACTTAAAGCCGGTTTTCACAAAAGAATACGATATTCCGGGATAAATTATTAGACCTATAACTTAAGGTATACCTGTACCAACATATCACTGAAAACGGTATTAAATTCCATGCAGTATTTTTGGCGTGACACGCGTAAAAACATACAGACAAAGAAAATTCTATAAACTATTATTTGGGCGTCTATTACGACAGTAAATACCGCTATCCAATTTACTTTTTCAATATTTTCAAAGTACCTATAGACATCGGTTTTTTAGATTTTTATTATATGTATAGATTTTCTCCTAAGTGCTGTAAAGAAATAAATCTAATAATCTATTTAAAAGAAGCAGTTACTTATAATAAACAAGCCGGAAAGTAGTTATAAAAAATCTTGTAAATGTTTTAGTATAATTCAATAAGCAATAAGAAAATAAACAGTTTGACAACATCTATTAAAACCAGGTATTCATAGCACCTACGTCATTCATTTCAACTAAAGATACTTTGAATTCATTTCTCACGTCTAAAACGCATAACTGTTTATTTTCAGACCAATAAAACAAAGATACCCACGTTACCCATTAAATACTATAATAATATTTGATTTTACGTCGTTCAGAATCGAATTTTATGAAATTCATAAATCACAGTTGTTGTCAACACTTTCTATTAAATTGCGAAGGTCGCTTCGTATCAAGTATTGAGTATTATCTGAAGTGCTTCCAAAATAGATGTTCAATCTCATTATAACTTTCCACATCCCGATAAAAAATAGAAATGGAGTCATCTGTTACAATTATACACAGAATTAGTGTGTTACAAGTGATTTTTGTATACTTTATGTTTAATATCGAGAGATTTAAAATGATGTTATTGAAAGGTATTAGTTTTATGTGTGTGTGAGTGTGTGTGAATGTGTTTTATTAATTGAATATAGGTCGCGATATACTGAGTAACAGAACGTGTAACATACGTTATACGTTGTTAGAGTGGCTTAAGAACATGGATTTTTTGTATAATTTGAATATATTAAGTTTCAAATTTCCACTACGAAGTCACGGGGATCAGCTAGTGTAATAATGAAACTGTATCAAATAACTAGCTGACCCGGCAAACGTTGTTTTGCCATACAAAAAAAAAAAAGTTTGAAAAATAGATGTTGGCCGATTCTCAGATCTACTGAATATGTATGTAAAATTTGAGAAGAATCCGTCAAGCCGTTTCGGAGGAGTACGGTAACTAACACTGTGACACGTGAATTTTATATATTAGAGAAGATTAGGCCTCTGACTGGCATAAATATACTTTTTAAATTTTGTATTGCAAAAGATATAACAATCAAATTTTTCAGCGTCTTTATTATGTCAGAATTAGATAACTAATTCTGATACTGAACTGTTTTGCTTTGTTATCAAAGCAAAACAGTTAAAATTAAATACACATTTGCAAAATATTATCCGATATGTTAAATAGCTGATATAATAAAACTTAATTTATATATTACGCCCTTTATTGTTACAATCTTACGATAAGACAAATATTAAGTTTACGAGATCGGTCGACACGCGCCAATACAGTTGCGCTTTCGGCGCCCGCGCACGTTTACACGCCGCCCGCCCACCGAATACCTTACGAAAACTCGATACATATCGATTAAGACACCCTTATGATAAAATATATCGTTAACGAAACAAATTTTAATTCATAATTGTGAATGTATTGTGATTTTAATTAAGTAAATGTGTGTGTAAACTTTTATGAGTGTACTATGATATTTTGACAAATGTTTTTGTGATAAGTATAACAAATATTGTGAATTACGGGTAGTATTATAGGAAGATATTCTAAGGTATGTACCTACTTACTTTATCGATAAATTTTCATGTAAAGTGTGTATATGTTTGTATTAATTTCTTGCGAATCATTCATTTTTAATTAACTTGGCGTAATATCTGTACTTATTGGGAATATATAGCATAATTGTTTCGATAAAAACATAGGATTTTATTAACACGCTTATTAACACGCTTATATTATAAGTTCGGTACGTATCTATCAATATATTAATCTATGTAACGGAATCTTTGAAAGTGATTTTAACCCATTTTCAGTAGTCGGAGTGATCTTGCACATATATCAAGGACCGATGACAATGCAATAATTTAAAACAATATCCGGGGTTTACAAGCGTGTTTTTTAGTTTTTGAACCAAGTAGAACCCTACACTAACCCTACACGAATTATCCTATGCATATTGTATTTTACTATTCCTGTGTGTAAAATTGTTAAATAAATAAATAAGATTATTTTACAGTCATTTAATTTGATTTAATGTACTAGTGTTTCAGAGACATACTTTACTTCTAAGGCAAAATAGTTAATTGTTGATATTCTCTAAAAGTTACCACTAAAATGTCAGGTGAAATACTTTATGGCATCGCCAGGGTTAACTGGTAAATTTTAAATTTTTCTATGCTTAGTGTATTTTCTTTTTTCGCTCCAGCCCAATATGTCGCACTGTTGGGTACGCGCCTCCTCCACTTAGGGAGGAATTATGGTCTACCGTGACGCGCTGACCAGGCGTGTTGGCACAGGGTTTATTTTCGAGTTTCCCGTCTCTCATAGAGGATGTTATGTGTATACAAAATCCTTTAGCTGGCTCTTACAGCACCCTCGGGAGGATAAGGGGACAGTATTTTCTTTACTTCACCTAAATAAGATACTGCGAATTAGGGAGTTGCGCACCCGAATAACTATTCCTCAGATAAAATCGATCGATCGATCTCGATTTGGTATAGCAATTATGAACTGGATTGCAATGTGGAAGCATTTAAGAGAAGGGTGAACAGGCTTCTAACATAGTTGTTGCACTTTACGATCCAAGGATGCATACCGCTTACCATCAGGTGGAATGTAGATAAGCATCAACGTGTATTATGTAAAAAAAACTGAATGATAAACCGTAGAACAGCCCTTACCAATAGGAGAAACGATTTAATTATCGACGTGGGAGACGTTGGCTGCCAACGGCACAAAATCAAGCGTTGTGGTTTTTTTGTGAGGAGGCATTTTATGTCAAACAGTGAATGGATAACAGTCGATGAATGGATAGAATAAAAACAGGTTTTTATTAATTAAGGGGTGAGCTCTCCCAAAAGAAAAACTGACCAAGTATGAATTGGAATGGCACACATTGGGTTCTGTATTATTATCAACATTATCATAAACCGTTATAATCATATCGTCTTATGCATGGGTAGATAGATTAATTTATTTGCATACATGTATACATACATTAAATGTAAACAATAGAATGCATGCAATGTGTTACATTATTAGATGTTGTGTAGAAACATGTTTTGCCACTCACAAGACGTGCAAATGTCGGTCTATTAAAATTAATATATATAAATCAGGCTGTAATCATCAAGCTACACTAACACTTTTGTGTGTCTTATGCAATGTTCCTTAGGCATGCCTATAAACCAGAAGTTGAGAAAAGAAATATTTTGAGGTGGCATACAAAACTCTTATAACAATTTATGATGATTCAATAGATATATAATTACTGATTAAAATTAAGCTACCTAATTCTAAACACTTTGTTTGTATGTCAACACCAGAAATGTTAATGTTTTAAAACATAAAGTTGTTTCACATTAAAATAACAATTTGGAACATCATAAATGTAGATATTTTCCCACAAAATAAATATCCAAATGTCAAAACTGTTCAAATTCATCGTGTTAATAAAGTAGAAGAAGAGCGACGGGCTACACTAGCATTATTATATTTTTAAGTTCATTTCTCACTTCCAAATTTTCTAAGAATCACTGTAATGAGATTCTACACGCCGCTCCGTCGAAATCTCGTCGAGCAAATACTTTTGTGTACTCTGCGCTCACCGGTAGCTATTCTCTGTTTGCTGTCGACCTGTTAATTAATAACTCGGAGCACACTGTATACACAGCCTTATTACCAGTAACATCTCACAAGTCACGAGTCTAAAAACCTGTTTCGGCACCCATTCTAAACACACGGTAATAGAGTTATGAATCTTTATACCCTTTAGGTAAGTTAACTGAACCAAATACACCATAATTAATAAAGACGCAATGCACCAAAGCTACTTTTAAATCCACACCTCACAATTATTAGTCGCACTAATTTGAATACAAAATTCATGACTACCTTCAATACAATGTTATTTATCATTACCGTGGCCATTTAGCCTCGCACCCACACTCTATAATTACAACCGGAAAAAAATTAAACTTGAAGAAACGCGATGGCAACTAATGGCCTGAAACTAAATTTTAATTAATGTCGCGTTTTATGAAATGAAAGTGATTACAGAAATAACACGACAGGACGGTAGGCGATAGTGTGTATACCCCCTTGCCCCCTCCACTCATGTTCTACAATTTACGACATGGTAATTATGTATACGTGTTTAGCCACCTCTGAATTTACCTTCAATGTAATTTTGGAAATTAAAAACGGTAAGCTTCAATCGGGCCGTAATATCTAAATGATGGATTAACCTCGCGTTTTGATGTGGATCGATTTATTTGGCCGGGAGCCAGTAATTATTCTTTATCGGCGTACGTGTGGTGAACACAATTAGTTATTGATCAGACGGCAATTAAGCCCAATCGATTTTGTTTGTTGAAGTTGAAGAAAATTGTTTTAGTTGGACGTTTAATCGACGTCGTTTTATGCCTCTAATGGATTCATAGTCATTTGAATTGACCCCACCAATGCTTTTATTGTTTATTAGAAAACAATAATTTCTACTTTTATCAATATAGATAATTATATTTAATTTACATAAGCTTTTTTAAACTTTTATAGTTTCTACAGTTGCTTAATGAGTTAACTATTGTATAATGGGAATGAATTTTCAATGGAGATTAAAAATTTATTAGATAGAACGCTATTAAAAGTGTAGTATAAGGTTGTTTAAAGTTAAACAAGTACTTATAGGCTAGCTTTCTCAAGTAATTGGCGGTGTTAAGCCTGGGGCGTCAGCAACACCTCCGAACGTATCAAACCGTTTTAATAATGAGCTGCCCTGAGATCGTGAAACAATAAATTGCAAAGCTTGGAGGCTTCGTGCACGAGACAGCTATCTTAAGAGCATTATGCATCGGGTTCCTAGGACTACGATAGCGGCCTATCATCTGTGAGATTGATAGGAGAATAGCCCCACGGCTAGGTAGGATTTGGCCGCGCATTGTAAAACACGCTGCAGTGCACTTTGATACATGAATTCATTAAAAGTACGTGCAATTTGTATTTACCTGTTCCATTGAAATTCATTGGATTTACACATAACCTTTTACACATTAAACAATAACGGAATTATCGCCAACAACATTCTCTGCCAATCAAATAACAATGTTGCAGGGATAATTTGGGGCGGGTGCTATTTTAATTACAAAAAAATCTACAAATGTCATTAAAAAGATTACGGATATAATTTATAGGACTTTTTCTGTTAAAATGAGCGTAGATAGCTATAAAATTAGGTAAGTATAGAAAGTGCAAGTTCCGTAAGTACCTACTATTAATCTATACTTATAATAAATCTGTAGAGAGGTCAATTCTGTACATGAAATATATTTTCAAAATAACTATCAGGGGGTGATTAGTGATCGATACTGATGCCAAAAATACAATCAGTAAAATTTTTGTCTGTCTGTCTGTCTGTCCGTCTGTATGTTCCTTATAGAAACAAAAACTACTCGACGGATTATAACGAAACTTGGTACAATTATTCTTCATACTCCTGGGCAGGTTATAGTATACTTTTAGTCACGCTACAATCAATAGGAGCAGAGTAGTGAAGGGAAATGTTGGGAAAACGGGAAAAGGTGCTCCATTTTTTAAGCTTCCGTCGCGTGTGCAGCCTTAATGGTTAAAGTTACATAAAAATCATGTATGACGAAAATATTCTACATAAAATTGTCTAAAAATATCCTGGAACAGCACATAACACCGGAACAACTCCTGATAGCTTAGCAGTTCGTTCATTCTGATTATATTTGTTTACTCTTACGTTTATAATACTCTCACTCAAGCAGTAGTCAAAAATGTTGCATAAACGGGGAATTTTCCTAAATTCTACGCGGACGGAGTCGAGGGCAACAGCTAGTAAGAAATAAAATGGTAAATACATTATTATTTCTTATTAATGGTACATATCGGACATACGTAACTTTAATTCTACAAGTAGCAGATATAAATTAAATTATTAATTCATTATTAATTATTTTTAATATTAATTTTCAAATTAAAAGTAATACCTGTGTGGTGACGGATTAAGATTACAAGTATCACCACGCCTTTTCCGTCCCAGGGTGCTGTAGAAGCTAAGGGATATTGTATGTGTGAAAGACAGTAAACTAGAAAATAAACCCTGTGCAAACATACTTGGTCAGCGCGGCACAGTAGACCATCATCCCTCCCAAAGTGGAGGAGGCCCGTGCCCAAAAGTGGAACGTAAATGGGCTGGGGCGAGAGAGAGAGAGAGAAAACATCACATGTATGTCGTAATTACTACAAAAAATCCATAAAGAAATAACATATAGCTTAGCACGCAAACTTTTAATGGAAATCTTTAAATAACAACTTATAATATAACAACATCGAGATTACAAACTCATTAGCACACCGAACATCGAACCTACGTCTTATCGCACGATCGTCCTAAATTAGCTCCAAGTTTTCCTTAATTAAGGAAGTATGATTAAGAAAGTAATCATGAAAACAAAAGTGTTATCATTTCTGATACAATTTAGGGGAGAATGCGAGACAAATAAACTGGGAAAATTTATGAATTAATCAGCTCTATTTATTACTCATATTAAAAAAAGAAATACATGCACATCGTAACAGATGGCAGGCTATAGTTTCTGCCTAACCCCGTGGGAGCAAAGTGGGATTTAATGATGATGATTATAATTATAATATTTAAAATAATTTCCTTAGTTCAAAAACTAAAAAAACAGGCTTGAAAATACTGAATATATTTTTAAATTATTGTTATGTTATCTGTCCTTGATATGTATGCAAAATTTCAAATCAATCGGCATATTATAAATGGGTGAAAATCGCGTTCAAAGATTCAGTTTAAAAAAAAAAAACTAAATCTTTGAACGCGATTTTCACCCACTTATAATATGCCGATTGATTTGAAATTTTGCATTCATATCAAGGACCGAAAAATTTCAAATCAATCGGCATATTATAAGTGGGTGAAAATCGCGTTCAAAGATTCAGTGGAAAATGTTGAAAAAACTAGGAAAATTTCCTAAATTTCATATTTAGAAAATTTCCAATGTTTAAAAAACGAGGAAAATTTATGAAATTTAGAAAACTTTCCTCGTTATTATTAGAAATTGTTTATTATTTTTATTAGAACGAAGCTGTGGGCAACGGCTAGTTATAGGTATAAAGATAAGAAGAAAAAATATTATCCTTTCTAACGCAAATTTATTATCTTTAATAAATATATGAAAAGTTTCTACATATTTTCTTGTAATAATACGAAGCAAAAGGGGGAATTAATAAATTATCGCGAGTGGAGTTATCGCAGACATATCTTAACTATGTTGTTCTAATGAATAACTCGCTTTTATCTTAGGGTGGTTCTTGATAAATGTATAGTGATTTGTATATGATGAACTTTTTCAAGTTTCCTTCATCGACCCACTTGTTTTCGGTTCATTAGTTAGCATTCTTTTGTTCTTTTAAGATTGTAAATATTAGCCCATTTTAGCACTACAATTTGATGACTAGATTCATAATTATCTTTTATATATGCATAGTTGCCAAACAGCTTCGAACTACTACCGCTGTAAATTAACGAATAGGTAAATGTTAGTAAAAATATGTACTTCTTTTATTCTAATAAATACACTATTATTTTTTTATGTATAAACTAGCTGGCCCGGCAAACGTTGCTTTGCCATATCAAAAAAAAAGTTAAAAAAAAAATTTAAAAAAAAGAACTATAAATCCCACGGAGCCCGAGACCTTTCCAACGATTGCAAAACCGTGGAAATCCGTTCGTGCGTTCTGGAGTTATAGCGTCAGGAAGGAAATCCCGACTTATTTTTATATAGTAGATATTATTTTGAGGTTTTATGCTTTTATATACTCAGTAAAAAATTAAAATTGAAAAAAAAAGTCTTGTGGTAAAAATGGATAAAAATACATTCAGTCAATTTTACACTGATTTCAACTGACATCCGTCGGTTTCATGTAATTATTGCTACGATGTTATCCATGGTAAATGTCTGTTCTACGCTGTGTCCTCATCTAAGAGCAAAGACATAAGTATAAAAAATAAAATGAAAATATCGAACTCACCATTTAATACCTATAATAATTGAATTTATGAAATATAAGCCTTTATTAAATCCATCTTTTAACATTGCGTGGCTTAATGAGTTAAGTAAAATATGTCGTACTAATTATTCAAAAGCCTTTTATAATTTCCTAACTGAAGTTTTACATTACGTTTACGAACACCTGAAAAATTAATTACCTTAATAAATAAATAAAAAAGGTCAAATGCGAGTTGGACCCCCCTACGAAAGGTTCCGTAACATTTCCGTCTTAATATTGTATTTTCCTGACCCCAATAATGATATAATTACAGGAGAATGATGATGATGATTGTGAAAACTTAAGCTCTCTAGCTATCACCGTCCCAGAGATACTTCCTGATCACATACAGACGGACGAACACCGAAGTTTCAGTAATATAGCGATAGCAGGATTCTTTTTTACCTATTTGTACGGAACCCTCTTTCTCCCAGCCAATTAATGTCTTATTGTTGGGCACAGGCCTGCTCCACTTTGGGTGGAATTATGGTCTACAGTGTCGCACTGACCAAGCGTGCTAGCACAGTTAAATGTTCTTTAGCTGGCTTTTACAGCACCCTGGGAAGGAAAAGAGGTAGTAACACTTGTAGGGAATCCTAAAAACACATAATAAGTAAAAAAAAGTCATTAAGTCAGTAGGTAATAATTTCGTCACAAAAGTCGAATCCACTTTCTATTGTAATTACTTTTATAAACGCCAAAGTCCATAATGACCACTCATAATGTGAGTGCTTCGTTCATTGCGTTACTACAACTCATTAAGACGATACCAAAATAGCTTCGTGCATTTTTCTACGTACGAAGTTTTCATTGTTTCTTTAGATTGAATGGCTAGAGCTCTAATTTTTAAGTATATGTTTTTTCAATATATGATCTAGGATCGCATAAACTCAGAAACACGATTGAAAAAAGTTTTCTCGATAGAAAATCTTAGCGAAACAACCTCTCTAATTTTTTATTTTTTTCATTTGTCGGTCTATTATCGCGTATTAACTAATGAAATAACTTTAAAAACATAAGTAACTATTATATATAGAAACACGTAAATCAGAATTAAAATATATTTAGTAGATTTTGAGTAAATAGGAAAAGTATCCCTAATTCTTCATTTTCTGTGCCTACTGGCTGTGTTAATATGTACGTGTCGGCGATGATATACGATAATATTGATGTAGGCCCTTAAGGGTCACAACGAAATTACCTAAAGTGTGACGGAATCTGATAATGTTCTCGGTCTAAGATATAGAGCGTAGCAAATGTTACATACGACGGTAATGCTTTTTAACTTTCCTTGAAATCTCTTGTTTAAATTGGAAATTATTAACAAATCGATGATGTAAATTATTATTGTGGGACCATTATTTCATCGTCGTCGTGTCTTAATTATATAATAGGATAGGAAGACTTCAATGACCAATTTTAATTATTCTTGTTACAAATATTTTATTCTTCAGTAGGTAGTAAATTATACAATTGTAGGTACAGGAGAAATGAAATATAGCAGTAAAGATACAGTTGTTAGGCGCAGGAGAAATGTTGAAGAAAAGAGAGAGAGGGCGCGTCGATTGCGGGCTTATATACTAGACGCTCGCCAGTGTGGTTACTTCTGCGTTAGGGTGACCACGCTCGAACACTGGATGACAGAGCTTAGGTATTGCTATCGTAACCTGACTTCTTATTTTAGAATCTAATATAATCTGCGTATCATTATATTGCTTAAAACATTGACAAAACAAGATTTGATAACAATGTAGCCCAGCCATATAGATTTATCGCCCCCAAAATCCTGCACACTGAGATTTTCCGAGATTTCACTAATGTAGATAGATAGATATTTGTAGATAGCTCTTAATAATGAGATCATGATCATTACGACCAGACACAAAATCATCCAGTGACGCATCCTAAACCAATAAACAAATAAAGCTTTTAGACTTATTTATGATATAGATAGATTCTTTAAATTTATCGTGCGTATCATGTTTATTCTAAAACAACCCTAATTAAGTCATTAACTTTTAATGGATATCCTTCACCTGTTTATTAATCTGATTGAAAGTTAATTTAAGAAACCGGCTAATTACGAATTGGACTCGTGCACGAAGATTCCGTATAGGTATTGTAAAACAATAGTTGTAGACCCCAACTCTGCACACGTGGAATTTAAAAATATTACCCGTTTTTGTAACATCTTTCACTGATGCTTTGTTCCTATTGATTGCAGCGTGATGTTATAAAGCTTATAGCCTTTGTCGATTAATGTACTATCCAACACTGAAAGAATTTTTCATATCAGACTAACGGTTCCCGAGATTAGCGGGTACAAACAAACCAACAAACTCTTCAGCTTTATATTATTAGTATAGATTCATTCTCTTACTAACTAATATAAATAAAATAAATAAATAATAAATATTCATGGACATTTCACACAACGTCCTCTGGTCCCAAGCTAAGCTTATATGCTTGTGTTATGGGTACCAGAATACGGATATACTAAATAAACTACTTTTCTTTTGTAAATACATACATTTAATACATAGTAAGCACCCAGACGCAAAACAGACATTTGTATGACATTTATAAATATCACACAAATGATTGTCCCAAGCGGGAATCGAACCCGCTTTTTGCGTTGGTTAGTCTATTTATCAAGGAAGGCTATAGGCTATATAACATTATGCTGCGACATTATAGGAGCGAAGCATTAGTGAAGTCTTTTTCTTTTGACGTTTTACACAACGTCCTCTGGTCCCAAGCTAAGCTTATATGCTTGTGTTATGGGTACCAGAATATGTATATACTACATAAACTACTTTTCTTTTGAAAATACATACTTATAATAATACATAGAAAACGCCCAATATTATAACCATACAATCTCTTATAACCGTTTGGTCTAAGCGTGTTATGAAGTTAAACTGAAAACGATTGTTATATGAGGGCCAGCAAAGTTATTTATTGTACCTATTCTGGTTTTTAATATTTACTGTTATAACATCAACAGATAATGATCTGTGAACATTTCTAATCTTTAGCTATCACCAGTTTCTGAGATACAGTCTGTTGGTTTATTGTTATTGTTGGTTGTATTGGGCAGCGTTTCCACGTAATTTTTTTGGTACTGAACCCTAAAGCGTGCTTAATAAGGAACTTTAAAAAACAGTTACAATAAAACAAGATTATCGACTTAATTACAATGTCATTGGTATCAACAACATTCCATAAAAAGCATTTTCTGTTCATTTGTTAGTTGTTCTGATCGACACACACACACACACATTAAAAAGTGACACTGACAGTACATAATAGGTATGAGCGTTGCCATCGTACCTTCAGCGAGGTGATGCCAGCTCTTGTTGGAGTAATGCTCTAAGATTAAAACATTGGACAATAATTACAAAAACCGGTTTTTGAAATCTTTTTCACTAATGCTTCGCTCCTATGTGTCGCAGCATAATGTTATATAGGCTATAGCCTTCCTTGATAAATGGAATAACCAACGCAAAAAGAATTTTCTATTTCGAACCAGTAGTTTCTGAGATTAGCGCGTTGAAACAAACAAACAAGCTCTTTAATTTTATCTATAGTAATATTAAAAAGCTGAAGAGTTTGTTTGTTTCGATCTGATCCGATTTGAAAAATTATTTTAGTGTTGGATAGTACATTTATCAAGAAAGGCTTACAGACTATATAACATCACGTTGCGACTAATAGAGGCGAACCATTGTGGTGGAGTGGATTATGTAATAGACTGCCGATGACGAGGTCGCGGGTTCGATTCCCGCTTGGGACAATCATTTGTGTGATATCCATAAATGTCATACAAATGTTTGTACTGCGTCTGGGTGTTTTCTATGTATTATAAGTATGTATTTACGAAAGAAAAGTAGTTTATGTAGTAAATCCGTATTCTGGTACCCATAACACAAGCATATAAGCTTAGCTTGGGACCAGAGGACGTTGTGTGAAATGTCCATGAATATTTATTATTTACTTTATATTATCTATCCTAAATAACGGGAAAAATAATATGACAATGATTAATATTTCTTGTCTTAACATCAACTGATATACCTTCATAAACTGTATCGGCTATCACCGTTCCAGAGAAACAGCCTGGTGACGGAGAGCGGAGCGTCGGTAATATAGTTTTAGGGCCCATTATGCTTTCTGGTACGGAACCTTTATTTATTTTCTTCATTACAACTGGCTTATAGTAGAGTAGTTTATGTAACGGACTACCGATCACGGGGTCGCGGGTTCGATTCCCGCTTGGGACAATCATTTGTGTGATATTTATAAATGTCATGCACATGTTTGTACTGCGTCTGGGTGTTTACCTACTATGTATGTATTTTATATATGTATTTATAGAAGAAAAGTAGTGTATGTAGTATATCCGTATTCTGGTACCCATAACACAAGCATATGCTTAGCTTGGGACCAGAAGACGTTGTGTGTATGTCAAAAAAAAATATTGCGACATATATACACAACCAAGAATAGAACAGTGATGTTTCTAAAATTATTAATATTTGCGGAAGCACTTTCTACATTATCGCCTACTATATTAAACACTAACTGGTGCCCGTGACTTCGTACGCATGAAAATTAGTAATTTTTTCCCGTTTTTGCCCTATTTTTCAGAATTCACTTCTATTGGTCGCAGCGGCAGCGTGATGTTGTTGCAGTGTGTCGCACGTTTTTCTATAAATGGAATATACAACACAACAATAATTTTTTAATACGAAACAGTAGTTCCTGGGATTAGCGCGTTCAAACAAACAAACTCTTCAGCTTTATAATGATAAGTATAGATAATCTATTTGCCACATAGTTATGCATATTATGTTATTTTTTATAAATATAACTGACATTGGCATACATTTAAAACAAGATTCTATTCACTATTATAATGAAATATGTTGTGTTCTTACTCAAGATTAATTACAGTCTCAACATTTTCTAGTTCTGGTGACTTTGTGTTATAGCTGTGAAAAATAATGTTTTACTCCTACGTAATGTTTGTATCATCTTTTGTATCTATATAAATAAAATTGGAGTATCTGTCTGTATTATCCCAATATCAGCGTTTTACTAAATACATCCGACGGTATAGAGATAACAATGCCAATTAGTTCGAGACGTATCTGTCATTGTATTAATCTATGTTACGGAATTTTTGAAAGTGAATTTCACTCAGTTACAGTAGTAGGATTGATCTGAAATTTTGCACACATATTAAATACCAATGACAATGCAACAATGAAAAACAAATGTAAATAGAATGTTGCTAGCACGACCGCAATAAGCTCAGTTGGAAAGAGCTTCGGAACGGTATTCCGAGGTCGTGGGTTCAAGTCCCGCTTGCGGCAGTCAATTTTTTCCACCATAATTTGATTTGTTAAGTAAGGCATAGCATGTCAATTGCAAAATCAATAAATTACTTTAGTAATGAACGTCGCGTCATTATTTTCAACCCAACTGTATTCTGTAAAGAATGCTAGGTGGTTGGTCGAGATGTTGTAAAGCAATCTTGATAGATGGCGTTGTACGTAAAAATATATAAACTCAGTCGAGTGACAAATGTGGTGGTTAAATTGAATGTTGCTACCACGACCGCAATTAGCTCAGTTGGAAAGAGCTTCGGAACGGTATTCCGAGGTCGTGGGTTCAAGTCCCGCTTGCGGCAGTCAATTTTTCCACAATAATTTGATTTGTTAAATATAAATAGATTTTCAGGCGTGTTTTTAGTTTTTGAACAAACTAGATTATTATCTTTTTGTTTGAGTTAATCTCCGGATCAGCGAAACCAATTTTAAAAGGACTTTAATTAGAATATAAACGTACTTTATACGGCAGGAAATAACATAGTTTACTGTGGTTATGAAAAAATAGGGTTCCTTGAAAAAAAAACTAGAATTTTTTTAGCTTCACTTCTTGTTTTTATGCTTTTATGCAGACGAAGCAGTAAAGTACAGCTAGCTTTGTTGTAACATTACAATAGTACTAGCCAATTTGTCATTTTAAACTAGTGGATATATATTTTGTAAATCCTTAGGCTGTGATGTTTGTAATTTGTTCGCTATGTAATCAGTTAAATAATGGTCTTTAACACGGATATGTACACAAAAAACAAGCCAAGTACGAGTTGGATTTGTGCACGTTGGGTTTCGTATAATCATCATCATAATTATTATATAGAAAAGTGAGTTATCTATACTTATATTGGCTGAATGTCCTAAGACATTTTACCAAATTTTTTGGTGAAACATTCACTGTAAAAGCTGTGCTTTTGTGGAATAAACTACCTTTCCAAATCAGACATGCACAGTGTCTCCATAGTTTTAAAAATAGATTAAGTCAATACTATTTATCGAAACAATAGTTTACCTATAATATTAAACGTGTATTCATTTGTATTTAAGTGTAATATATATATTTATATATGTTGAAATATGTCTATGTATTAAACAGGTTTTATGTAAGTTTATATTTTTATTGGAGTAGTAATAGTGACACTTAACTACCTCATCAGGTCAGACACACTCCTGTCCATCCAAGGTTGCCTGTAAGAAATTGCATACGCAGTAAAGCCGCCATTTTGGTACTAGTACGTAATGACTTAATCCTAATGTATTGATTATGTAAAAGGTGTACAAAGAAAGAGTTATCTATCTATCTAATATTTTAAAGCTGAAGAGTTTGTTTATTTATTTAAACGCACTAATCTCTGTAAGTGCTGGTCCGATTTAATAATTCTTTCAGTGTTGGATAGTAAATTTATCGAGGAAGGCTATAGGCTATATAACTTCACGCTGTGACCAATAGGAGCAAAGAATTTGTAAAAATGTTACAGAAAATGGGTCAATTTTCTAAATTCCATTCGTACTTAGTAGCGACCAACGGCTAGTACACCACTATTCCTGCCAAAGTGGATATAACAAGCGTGTTATATGTACCTTTTTATTAGACAAGGGCCTACTCTACGTCATCAAGATACGTCTCCGCAAGTTGACGAACCAACTCACGCGAAGTGATATATTGAAAAGTGAGTTATTTAATCTAATAGTCGTCCATGATTACTTCTTGTGCTTTCTTTTATATTTATAATTCATTTTTAATGATCAACATTAATGGCATTGCTTTAGGCCGAAGTGCATACTGACCAGTTTACTTTGAACTTAACATCCATTCTCTGTTGATCTCCTTTTTTATACAAAAGAAAGGAGTGAAGGGTATCTTTGATTTTTGGTTTTGAAATACACGTTAATTTCAGATTTGGGCACTTTCGTGATTACGAAATCATTCTTTTGTGTGGCAAGTATAATAAAGTGCATGATTGTGTAAATTAATGATGACTGGCGATATTATATTACTATAGAGTTGTTTTAAACAATACTTTTTCGTTCAATATGAAGCTAGCGGAATATAAACTAGTACAGTTATTTATGACCAGATGTATGAGTGTGGATGAAGCCAAGGAAGTATGTTTTGATCGTAGAAGATGGCGCTCTATAGGGTCTGCCTACCCCCATGGGAAAAAGGCGTGATGTTATGATGATGATAATGATGATGATACAGTTATAGTTGTATCATTTTGTTATGTAGGTACCTCTTTCTATTTATGCGCTTATGTTTTATATGATAGATATAATATCTCCTGTCCACCTACAACATCCTCTGGTTCCATATTAAGAAAGAAAGAAAGAAAAAACATTTAATGCTGTGAAATCAGACACAAAATACATAAAACAGGTTTATACATCCCAGATCCCTTCAGCAGCAATAGGTAGGTCCCATTTCAGCATAATGTCAAGTCTCAAAGACTTGACGCTGATTTTCAAATGGGACCTTGGAGTGATGGCACGGATGCCCAACAGAAACAAGCACAATAATTTGTATTGTTGGCTAGTTTGCTAAGAAAACTTGAACTAACTAGGCTTAGTGACGGGCCTCGTGGTGGAGTGGTTTACATAACGGACTACTGATCATGAGGTCTCGGGTTCGATTCCTGGTCAGGACAATCATTTGTGTGATGTTTTTAATTGTCATACAAATGTTTGTGCTGCGTCTGGGTGTTTACTATGTATTATAAGTATGCATTTACAAAAGAAAAGTAGTTTATGTATTATATCCGTAATCCGTATTCTGGTACCCATAACACAAGCATAATAAGCTTAGCTTGGGACCAGAGGACGTTGTGTAAAATGTCTATGAATATTTATTTATTTATTTATTTATTTTATTAGTGACATAAAATTACAACATTATTAACATTAGCAATTTGCTTATGTAGCTACTTATTCAAACTTAACTATATTTAATGTTACATTGTAAAGATAAATTAATTAAGGACACTGTTACTTATTATTCTCTTGAACTCATATTTACACCATTATTACTTATTCATACTAACGTTCTTAATTCTAAAATGATCTCAATGATACAGTGAAATAATAAATATAATTGTAACCTAAATATAACTATTTAGGTTACAATTATATTTACACTGCTATTAAAGGTTATGGATTTATTAAGCTATATTCTATTATTTTTCTGCATGCTTCAGTGCAACATGAAATAGACAATATATAGACATAGTACTTTCTATTCATCTGTGGTCGTCACACAAAAAAATGTTAAGCGAATGAAACCTGCGACTTAGCAAACATAGGTAGGTCGACTATAAAATTTGGCGGTATGCCTCTCTAATTGTCATAAAATTAAAAAAAAAATCTACAATATTTCTTTCTACCTGTTCCAAACATCCAACAAAAGTTTAACATTTCTTTATATTTTCAAAAATAACATCGTCATGTTTTTAACTCACGATATCTAATAAATTACAGCTTTATTATACCAATTTAATTTGTTGATCCTAAATGACATAAAATAATGGATTTATATTAATTTACTGAACCGCGAATAACATAAAATATACACAAGAAAATCATCCATGTTACGGCTTTTCACCTATTTGCATGAGTTTTTAATATACTAGGAGACACTTTTAGAGGGCATAAAACATATACATACAAATATTGAAACACCCACGTTTTAATATTATCAAGATAGTATTCATGTCTTTTCACCTAATTTATTCCACATAATTTTAATTCAATATCATTATATTCATAAACAACCCTAATTCTGTCATCGGTCACATTGCTGAAATAAAAACAGCTGTAAAAATTTTAGTTGACAGCGGAAAAATAATTTGCGTATCGCAATTAAAAACATAAAACAATCTCAAAATAAACTCGCTACGAATTATCATATACTAGGAGTAATAACATTAAAATATATACAGTGGGGCAGATGCGCCAATATTCTATTATTACTAGGTTTTCGACACGAACGGCGCGAGCATTCCTGACTATTTCTATAACCCTAAGATGAATCATTAAATAATAAAATCCAAAGCATACTTAATGCTCAACAACACATAGAAATCTATTCATGATCGCGTATTAACTAACACATGCGCACGATCGCTAATCAGTTCCAGATCCATACCTCGTGTTACTTCTCAATCGGACACGAGCGCACACTCACGCGCAACACCTATACGTCAATAACATTCTAATTGCGAATGCGTAAACACACTTCCATGTGTTTGTGATTGTTGTAACAATGTGCGTGATTCCAGCCACCTTATTAGAAGCACTTTAAACAAAAATACAATCCAATTAGAACACTGTTTGAATTTGAAATTGGAACGTTACGATCTGACAGATGGCACACTATAAATAAGGGCGCTTTAGTTCGCGCGTATCGGTATCTGCGTTTTGTTTCACGCAGATAATTTAATGCGTACAACTTATTAACCACGGATGTCATAGCGTTTGATGCATCAACTACTACTGGTAGGGGAGCCCACGATGCTAAATGGGGATTTACTCGAGCGTCATAGAGACCTATTGAGTTGCAAAGCTTAGATGATAAGAAGAAAAAAATGTTATGTGATTTTTCACTTTTATCGGTGGGGAAAGCGGCTATAGATTTTTAAATATGTAAAAAAAAACTGTTGCATGGACATACTCGAGCGCGTCAGATATTGATAGCATCAATGCCCTACGTATTTTTAATAATGTACGTATGTTAATCTGATCGTTTGCATGATGCGGGTGGTTGTATTTAAGGGTTGAAAATGAAAAAAAAAAAAATTTTGTCGAGCGCGTCAGATTTTCTAAGGGAGTGTTAAGTGCACCAAAAAAAAGCTCTCATTCACTAATCTGACGATTTCGATGGGACGCAAACTCACGGGCAGTTTCATAATGTGCAAAAAAAATTCGCCATTTTGAAATACTCAAGCGCGTCAGATTAAGATATATATGGTTCATCTTTATGTTCTAAACGTACTGTCTCATAATCTGACGATTACCTAGAGGGATTCGCCTAATCTGACAAAAAAAAATTCGAAAACGGTTCACCTTAAAGGCCATCCCTGCAACTTCCCGCTAATTCCATTCCTGGGCGCTTAAAATTGTACTTTGAACTATATTTTGAACTCAGCGGGTCATTCCCAGTCCTCCACACCCCGTCGTCCACAGTGTGGAGGTATGGGAATAGTGTGGACGAATGGGAATAAAAAGGGTGAGGAGGGAAAGGTGCCGTTTATTCCCAGTCCTCCACACTATAGTGCAGGAGCCGACACTAAAAAAAGTTAAATTTCAAAAAGATGAATTGGACTTCTAAATGTTTAATTAGGACTGTTTATGAGATATTAAGCCATCAAAATATATCGTAAAAAAAGTTGCAAAGTTATACTGTCGGCTTTTATATTGTTAGATTTACCAGCTGCTCTGGTGTCTAGCCAACGGGAGTCGCCGATAAGAGATAACAATAGATTTTAAGGACAATAGAGTCGTAAAATCTCATCTCCATTGAATCATAGCTAGACAAGAAGCACAATTAAAAAGCTCTTAGGAATATTTATGAGTATGTTGTAAAGATAAATCATACAAATTTTTAGACAAGTATAAAATATTATTTCTATTACAGCGTGATTTGAGAAAAATAAAATTGAAGCGACTATATTCAATACTAAAAGAAAGTTTGTAACTTCAACGTTTCCTTGTGTACCAAATACTTACACCTCAAAAGTAAATAGTTTGAAGAACGAAAACATTAACGAAAGTATTTACACTTTCAAATTATTGTCCATTATGTGATAAAACTATTCTGTGATACAAATTATCTTAGATCATAATATTTACTTTCTTTTTAATTGTTGTAAATTATAAATGATCACGCTGTAATAGAAATAATATTTTATACTTGTCTAAAATTTGTATGATTTATCTTTACAACATACTCATAAATATTCCTAAGAGCTTTTTAATTGTGCTTCTTGTCTAGCTATGATTCAATGGAGATGAGATTTTACGACTCTATTGTCCTTAAAATCTATTGTTATATCTTATCGGCGACTCCGGTTGGCTAGACACAGAGCAGCTGGTAAATCTAACAATTTAAAAGCCGACAGTGTAACTTTGCAACTTTTTTTACGATATATTTTGATGGCTTAATATCTCATAAACAGTCCTAATTAAACATTTAGAAGTCCAACTCAAACAAACCCAAATGTAGGCATCACGCAGCTGCACGCATTTAACTTTATCGACGAATTTTTGTTATTTCGGCTTGCGGAAATTGTCAGATTATATATTTTTCATTATTCTTGAATTATTACCTTCAAAATAAAAAAAATTTAGCTACGCTCGAGAATGTCGAGATGACGTTTTTTTTTTACAACTTTGTTGCCCTCCCCTTTTTTTACGTCACTCTCAAATTGTCAGATTAGTGGAATATACACTTTTTAGGATGTAATTAACTCACCCTACCTTAATCTGACGCGCTCGAGAATTTCTGATGGTCAATTTTTTTTTACTAATCTGATCCTGTATCCTTCACGGGCGGCCTTATATATGGGTCTCATATTTTGTGGAGGTACTTAACCGGGTACAAGGTATCCTCCTGTATATTAATCTGACGCGCTTTAGTAAATCCCGAAATCCCCTCTTCGGCTCCCCTACTATACTTTGTTAAAATTGTGTACGTCCATAGAATTATTTGCAAACGTAAATTAGGTTCACGTGTGTTTTAATGCATCTTGCAAGTGTTAGTGCTCCAGTTTGATAATCTTCGACTGGGGAATGGATCAGGCTGAGATGATTCATAATGTTCTGTGCTATTGTTGGCTTTGCATGCTGCAAGTCGAAATTATGCAATATCATTTGCATTGTTGTATAATGGACTGTACGTAGCGCAAATTATTGAGCATATTGGAATGAAATTTAACCCAAAGGCTAATAATTACTCCGCGTTGAGATCTTCACAAACGAAACCATTACGGTTTGCAAGTTTATGAAAAAAATTATAAATGAAAGAAATTTGTAACAATACTTTCCCTTTGTTTAAGTGGCAAACATAGACCTCATAGGTTAGTTTCCATCAGCTCACGGTATTAAAAACAAATATTTACAACTGACATACACAAATCAATGACATGAGAGTATGATAAACATTAAAAGTGATGGTGACTTTAAAGCTTTGGGCAATATTTTACCACGAAAGCCATTTTTATCAACTAAACTGTGGTTATTCTGTGAAAGTATTCCTTAAGAACTACTTGATAAAACTTATTCTAGACCTAAACCGAAACCTGAAATCCATTTGACGGGCTTCGTGGTGGAGTGGTTTATGTAATGGACTGCCGATCACGAGGTCGTGGGTTCGATTCCCGCTTGGGACAATCATTTGTGTGATATCCATAAATGTCATACAAATGTTTGTACTGCGTCTGGGTGTTTTCTATGTATTATGAGTAGGTATGTATTTACAAAAGAAAAGTAGTATATGTAGTCTATCCGTATCTGGTACCCATAATACAAGCATAGAAATATAGCTTACTTTGGGACCAGAGGACGTTGTGTGAAATGTCTTGAATATATTTATTTGCAGTCTCATGTGCAGTTTCTAAGTCCAACAAGTTTGATTGCGTAATTTCAAAATCGGTTCAATTAATATAAATATTATAAGAGTAATGATTCATGTATATTAAATAAACAGTTAAGCTATTCCAAGAAGCTCTAGAAAACATTAGATTTTATTAGTTTTTTTTTATAATATATCATGTGTTTATGTCAAACAATGAGGTAAAATATTGAAATTTTTAGTCGATATAGTTATGATATCCACTTGTTATAAAGCCGTGATCCACTTATTCATGCTATTTTAACGCAACACATTAAATTTGATCGATCAGAGCTATATTTTTACTGTTTACCAAATATTTAAGTAACGGCCATAAGTCAGACAGTAAAATAATTCAAATGTGAAATTTCATGAACGCTCATAATGAACTTGGCAGACGACCAAAAAACGTCTTATTTTCGATGTGGAATCTGGACCAATTTTTATTGCAATGCTTTGGAAATAGTGATACAAACGACCCTTGAATGACTTACCAATTACAATGAGAATTTATCCAAATGACTTACATCTCATGCTAATAAATGTATAGAGCAGTTACTTCTCAATTTAGATACGTAATGTCTTAATGCGAGCAGAAGCAATACTTAGCAGTAAATCAAGCTCTCCAATCTGCATACTAACGCAACAGACTTCGTTGTTTATTTCTTCATAATTCTTAAGCTTATTTATTGCAAATTCCTATTTTTTTATTGTCCAATCATAAACGTAAAAATTGCTACCTCCAACGAATTCGTCAGCACGTGGCAGATCGATATGTTTTTAACGGCATTCCTGATGGACGGTTCGCTTTGGCACAATATCATCAAGAACATTATAATAAACGCCTGAATATTCTCACCTATACTTTCGAAGACTCGTAAGATTTATTTCTGTGACTTGAATCAGTTTTATTGCTTCTACGTTCATCTGTACTCATTTATAACCAACATAGATACTCTTTTTACGATTCGAGGCGCTCTGTTTATTTTCGTTTTTAATTACCTCTAGCGTGGGTTGTAGAGCAAAGTGACAAAATAAATTCGGGAATATAATATTGTTAGGATTTTTTAATATTGAATACGATTGTGTGATTATGATTTAACGTCTCTGTCTGCCCACGGTACGGTAGTAAAATTGACAAATGCTATGTCGTCTGACTAATGTTGTAATCTGAAATTTATCCTATTCTCATGTTAATTTTCTTGTTACTAAATATTCAACTGAAGTACAAAACAAAACACAAGAAGTGACGGAAATTATAGTAGATTTAAATTATTATCTGGATTAATTAAAATTGTTGGACGCAAGCGATGTAATCCATGACAAATTAATTTACAAGAATAGATTTAAAAAATATGTTCACCCGCCAAAGAGATTAATGAAGTCATTTTAACGCTGCATTTAAAAATCTAGACACAATAAAAACACGTATTCTAATATTACACCAGTGCCAAACTTAACACAATTTTGATGTTCTCAATAAATTATGAATATAATTACAGCCATTAACATTAGGAATATATGTTACGACTGTCATACTGTCAATAACAACAGTTACAGATACTGAAATTAATTTATCAGTTAATTTAAAGTCTGTTCAATAACATGAAAAGTATTCTGTATTTCACAAAACAATTTCAATGTTCAGTATGCTCGCTGGCAACCGACATTAATGAGACATCTTCATTACGACTCATCTCAATCAAATCTCACGACTGACTCAGAATCGATGCGTTCGCGCATAACGATCATCGGATGCGCCGAAGTGTTCCAGAGAGATTGTAAATATTTCTCTGTTTCAGAACACGACTAAAATAGATTAGAACGCGTGTTTCTAAATCCCCTTTGAAGATTACACATGCCGGTATTAGATCTGGCAAATTACCCTCTAACAAAGATTGTATTAATTACCTGCTCCCGATAGCTCGGTGTAAATACTATTTAAATTTAGATCGGCGAGTTGCGTACGTCCGTCTTTTTGGCGCCTTATATATCTGTCATTTTCTTAAGATATTTTGACGCTTGTTAAGTTCCGTATCTACGTGAACATAGATATTAATTCCGGTACTTTACATTAGTCATTCCATTTGATAAACACTTTTAATCGTAAGTTTGCCAACTGAAAAAACACATTTACGTCGAATTTAAAAATTGGATTCTTTTTTCGAACTCACTTGAGTTATTGTTTGTGTGACAAGCTTTGATTAATTTAAAAACTATATTAGCTTCTTTATCTTGGTGTGTTTTCAGGAATCGATATATCTATTTAAAGAGCTGTAAGCGTTTGGTATGGTTTTGTCTGTTATTTGTTGCATTAATCGATACAGACATCGAGCAAATGTTTTCTCGTGTAACAGATACAAATACGATTGAGGGCTAATTATGTAACGCTGAACTCGTTTCGGATCTTACTGTTTATAATCGATTCCAATTTTAATATGATTTAGAAATAAAAGGTGTATTTTATGCAGGACACTATTTAGTGTTCTAATATTCGTACAATATGTTTTGACACTTAAATAAACTTCTAATAATAATAATAATAAATATCCATGGACATTTTGGACGGGCTTCGTGGCGTAGTGGTTCAAGTGATGGACTGCCGTTCACAAAGTCGCGGGTTCGATTCCCGCTTGGGACAATCATTTGTGTGATATCCATAAATGTCATACAAATGTTTGTACTACGTCTGGGTGTTTTCTATGTATTATAAGTATGTATTTACAAAAAAAAAGTAGTTTATGTATTATATCCGTATTCTGGTACCCGTGATATGTCCGTGAATATTTATTTATTTATTATTATTTATTTATTTCACACCGCGGTCTCTAGTCCCAAGCTAAGCTTATATGCTTGTGTTATGGATACCAGAATACGGATATAATACCTACATAAACTACTTTTCTTTTGTAAATACATACTTATAATACACTAGCTGTTGCCCGCGAGCAAATTTGCAATGCCCACAAATTTTCTCGCGTGAAATTTGGGGAGCCTTTGCCGCTACTGCTCACATTGATTAATACCGCCTGCTGCCGTTGCCACTATTGATGAGGTTGACGAACTGAGACGAAGACCTAACGAATATTATTACTCAACCGCCATACCAGATTTACCCCAAGTAGTTTAGTTTTACTTTTACTTTTTATTTTTTTATTTAAAGTGTGTTTTCTTTTTTTAAATATAATTTCTAAATATTTCTTTAATACTTGTATTTTTTTGGAACGAAGTTCCTTATCGCGTTGTGAAAGGGGGCTAGACGGAAAAAATTCTTACGAAAAGTTGTCACGACACTTTTTGCTATAGTAAGCTATTGTAAGCTGTGCGGCGTCGCATGTTTCTCTGTCTGTCTCTCTCTCTCTCTTATAGAAAGCAAGCCAGATATTTTCATTTCTATTTCGCATTGAACAGTGTGGTGTCGCGACGATTATTTTTGTTGAGTGTATACAGGTTTTTTGAAAATAATAAAAAATAATAATAAAACTTCGTTCCATCCGGGTGTCCCTTGACACCTCTCAAGTTTTATTGTTACTTTTAGGGTCCTAATAGGTACCTTACTTTTAACAATTGTGACTTGCCTCCTTCTCTTGAAGGAGGAGTGCAACGTAACAATACTCTCCCAAACTGTGGGCCGGTTCCCTATAGTAAGACATTAATAGGCTTGTAGGAAGTATTAGTAGACATAGCAGTAATGTAGAGATTCTAAGGATCTTAAATGACTCAGTCAATGTAATTTCATTTGATATTCAGTGGGCAAAAACAAAAGATTTGTAAGTGTATATTAACATGTAATATGGGCACAAAAATTCATGGAAGCAGAAAATTTTCTTTCTTATTAGACATGCCGAATACGTTTCGGCAATCGAGGATTGGAAATTACATATTATTAACGGACATCAACACTATACAGTGGTTATAACACAAAAGATAAACACACTGAATTAAAAAGGTCTTATTATACACACATTTTGGTTAAAATTTTGGTAATTTAGACTCGGTCGGGTTATCTTGTTTGGAAATCAGCTGATCTCTGGCCAAGATTATATTACAAAAGGAATTCTTAAGTACATTAATAATGGAATTTAATAAGCAATGCAAGGTGTTTCAATGGACATTGTTGGAGCAAACTGATTTATTAGGGTTCAGTGAAAATGAAACCATCGGAAACCAAGGGTTTATTTTCGAGTTTTGCGTCTCTCACAGAGGATGTTATCTGTGTGCAATATTCCTTAGCTGACTTTTACAGCAACCTTGGAAGGAGATGGGGTGGTGACACTTGTATTCTTAAACTCACACGCAGAAATATACTAATATCCTAATGCAATTGGGAAATTGTCTGACACTTATGGCTCAATTAATAATTACAGTAAAACATCGTTTAAAACAATTGTTCACAAAACTTATCGACTTTTACACAATGACTACTAGAATACCAACTAATATACATTTTTTTTTTGTAAATACATACAATATTTCTTTAGAAGAGGTAGAAAGCACTTATAACAGTACAAATAAATTGTCTTGCCCGGGAATCGAACCAGGGTCCTCGTCCATTGTGCTAACGACTACTAACACTATTAGTCTTGTTAGTAGTCGTTATTTATATTCGTTCGTATTTATAGTCGATATTTATATTTATTTAGATATTTTTGGTCAAAAATATCTAAATAAATATAAATATTCCACACTATGTCATCTGATCCCAAATCTAATCAGAGCATACACAAACAACAGTTAAAAAAAGAAATAAGCTAATAATCAAATGTTAATTTTTATTTAAAAACCCATTAACATTTTATTTTCGGAACAAATATTTCAAATTCTTACAACATAATTACGACGCGCTCGATAAAATTATTCGGCACTAAATAAGCAAAACGATTATACTAACACGCATATCATTGAGAAACAAAATGCCCAAAAAATCAAGATCAATTCAATCGAATGCACTGATAACCCGAAATTACAAGTCAAAAAGGCGGTATCAACAACACAAAAAGCCAATAAAACAGCATGAAATGTTAAAAGAGTATTAATTCGATTATCAGATTGAGGTGCAAAGCGAGTTTCGATGTTTATCTAGTATAAAGAGGCGCTATAAGAAATTATTTTACTACAGTGAAATAATAAAAACACTTATTAGCAGTCATTAAGACCCGCCTCCGCGATTTAGGGATAGATAGTGAGGTGCGAAGTTTATTTTGTGTAATAACAGAGCTCAACCGTTGTCTATTTATCATCGGTTTGTTGCATGTCATTATCATAGTTTTTGGACTCGCATACGAAGGGTCCCGTACAATTATTATCATAGTATATTCGTCTTGACCTAAAATAATGAGACAAATATTTTCTAACACTTGCGCGACTCATCTATTTAAATAAAACTGCTTTTTACGGATTTAGCAAATTTAAAACAAATATACGCGTCTAAATCCGTAAAAAGTAGTTTTATTTAAATAATGAGACAAAGACAAGAACATTAAGATCAAGAGTATTAGTAGTAGTATGACTGTTGTAACATTACTGATATACATAAATTTGACTTTGACTTTAACACTAACTTTGACTTTCACTTTGACGTTGCAAAAGTTTCAGCTCTTTGGCTATCACCGTTCCTAAGCATAAAGATACAGTTGAGTGCCTAACGGACAGCGAGGTCTCAGTAACAGTGTCCTAATTTACCTTTTAGAACGAAACCATAGAAACTAGGCAGGTGCTTAGCTAGTTTTCGGATACGGTGCATATGCGGTCTTTGGTCTAGAACACATACATGAATAGGAGGCAGCCTCCTACTGAAAAGATACTCTCTCTCCAGCCCATTAAAGATCCATCGTTGAGCTCAGGCATCTTTTCTTTGGGAGGGATTATGGTCTACTGTCCTTCGCTGAGCACAAGGTGTATTTTCGAATTTTTTTTCCGGCTCTTACTGTGGATGTTATCTGTGTACAATATCCCTTAGCTGTCTTTTACTTTACCCTGGGTAGGAAAAGAGGTGGCAACACTTGTATTCTTAGTCTATTACCAGACGGGTATCTACTATCCATCCCGCCGACAGCCTTTCTCTGTCCAGTGTTGGACGTAGGTCTCCCCCATAGATCGCCAAAACACGCGGTTTTGTGCCGCTTGCATCCAATGGATATGGATCTACTATATGTCTTCTATACTAAAAAGCATTCATTTGAAATATTTTCTAGTTATACTTATTTTACCAACAACCCTTCGATTTTATTTAACAGCGGTGAAAATCATAATAAAATTTCATGTTTTAATAATGAATAGTACTAACCATCTGTCAATCACTTACTAGTAATTGTAGCCTTCGGCAAAAATACATCAGACATTGTTAAATAATCAGTATTATAAGAACCAAATGTTCTTTTATAATAAGGATCATATTATCATTAATTCCACAATAGCTTTAACCACATTGAAATGTATTTAACATATTTTTTTACAATTAAAACCGCAAACTCTTTTTCACTTTAAATAATAAGGGTTAATTTTATAATATCTGATGTAGAGTATAAATCGTAATATCTTATTCTGTTAATATCTTTTTAGGGTTCCGTACTTAGGGGTGAAACGGGACCTATTACTGTTACTTTGCTGTCCGCCTGTCTGCCACCAGGCTTTATCCCTAGTACGGTGATACTTAGAGAGCTAAAAATTTCTTATGCAATGTCTCTCAGTTAAAACAAAGTACATACTTACCATCATCATCATCATTTGTCTGCCTCTATCCCGTTATTTTAGTGGGTTGGTAGCCATTCATGGCGAGTTTTGATATTAAACTATTGGATACATTGCAAGAGTTTTATGTCATAAATTAGATCTAATAATATAGACAAGCTCATCACCAGAAAGACATTAATTGCTACTATACCTAATTATTGTCAATTTAGAAGGCAGCGTCTACATTAATAATAATTTCTCGTTAAATTAGAAAAAAGAAGAGCCATGAAATTTTATTCAGTTCTATTTATTCCAATGACTCCGTCTATATTCAAATACAGCTATCTAAGATTATTAAGTAGGTATCTACAATTATTAACTATAAGTTAAATCCTTACTAATATTATAAATGCGAAAGTAACTCTGTCTGTCTGTCTGTTACGCTTTCCCGCTAAAACCTCTCAACGGATTTTGATGAAATTTGGCACAGACAATCTTTAGACCCTGAGAAAGGACATGGCTACCTTTTATTGCAAAAAAAATAAATTCCAAATTCCACGCGGACGGATTCGCGGGCAACAGCTAGTAATAAATATTTCTAAATGAAAACATAGATGATGCATAAATCGTTACAAATGTTGACTGAACTATCTTTTACACTTATGAATATCTCTGACGAAAATTACGATATTGACGCGCAAAACCCCTACTCAATTATATACTGAAAACTATTAAATTTTCTTCATAAATCCGTTATGAATCAAATTTACAGCCACATTAGTTTCTGATCATAATATCTTTTCTATTTTGAAGTATGAATAGATTTTATGTAATTCATAAGCTTTTAACGTGTAGTATAGTTGCCACAAAATAGCCTTTTGAAGAAGAAATACTGAGTTGAATTACCGCTTGTTCAAAAAGTGTTATTACGTTAGTGTGTCAAGTTAACAGAATTTCAGAACATGTGCTCGATTTCTGGCAAAGAATTTGTAAAAATATTTAACAGTTAGGTAAAATTTATTAATAGTGAATAAAATTTTCACCAAATTCATATAATATTTTGTGGCCAAGATAATTTTAACGTCGAATTTGTAGGCTACTCAAATTTTAATAAAACCTGTTTTAGGACATTGTGTCGTTTGACACGATATCCTAGAATAGGTACAGATATTTAAATTTAAAATTGACATATATCTTTTTCGAATACAAAATTGTCAGGAAAAATATTATTGATTTTTAGAGTCGTGTCGTGATGCTCAGCTTCAGGAGCTGTTTTTAGTGGTTTCCTTCCACGTCCAGAACCGTCTGGAATCTCTAGTAAAAGTATTGTAAATAGCATTGTAAATTTAAGTAGGTATGTGGTGTGAATAACAGTGTGCAATAGATTTATTAACACGACCGGTGTATCATTTTATTACACCTCCACATCCTACAAATTAATTAAACAATATTTTATTTTAATTTAAAATTAATGATGTCAAAATTTAAAAGGCCAAGGTATAATCATGTGCGTTAATTAAATCTGAGAAAGATATCACGGAAAACTAATCTCATAAATTTTACTGATGAGCTTATTAAAATAATATTTTAAATTTATTGGGCACTTATTGGTATAAATGAGAGCAAAATTATATATTTTTAGGCAAAAATGTGTGTGTGTAACATAATTAGCGTCAGTAAACTTATTTATAAATTGTCATATGAGTGATAATTTTAATATTTCTCTAGTTATTTATTTGATTATTTATTCACTTGAAAAATTTGAAATTGTACTATCTTACTAAGCTTGATGGAACCATTTATTCTGGGAATTATGTGCATTCTAATAACTGAAAAATTATTTACGATATCTCTTTACTCTGAATGAATAATATTTTTCTTTTTAGAGTTCCACACCAATTGATAAAAACCGCGCCAATTACTAAGATTCTATTAGGTACCCAGTCGTGCTTCTATCCATCGTGATAAACAGTAAACATTTTGATGATGTATTTCTATTGCCGATAACAAAAAATACTATAAAACCGGAGTAAACTAAATATTTAGGAGAGTTTCCATACAACAAACATTCTAAGGTTTTCTTGACAACGATTATGATGGTGTGATAAAATGTAATTATTGTATTAATGGTATGGAACCCTTCGTACGCGATTCCACTACTTACTCGACCGGTTCTATTTAAAATTGTTGTACGATTGCATTATTCTGTTGAAAATCACGCTCTAGGCTAAATGGCACTTTAATTGTTAGAGTTAATGCAAATTGTTAATTTTCTACAGTTGTATCTTGCTGCGGTCTCACACACAATTCGCCGGAAGGTATAAACGTGCCGGTATCACACAACAATGAACATTATCATTACTAGAAGTGATATATTTTCACTTATGCAAGTAAGTAATAGATATGGGCACGTAATGAGAAGGGATAAAGGGCATTTAAGCCAATAGGTGTGAATATGAATGTTGAAGGCCGGAAAAGGAGAGGAAGACAAAGAAGAAGAACAAAGAAAAGATAGATGGACTGTGTGAAAGACGATATGAAAGAAATTGGAATTTATGAGTGAATGACGGCTGAAAGGAGATGCTGGAAGGTAAATACGAATAAAAAAAAATTCATAGAAGTTAAATATTAAGTACCGACACTAAAATAGGGAAATCTAACGTAAATTACATCAATTTACTCAACAAAACATCGGTTCTAATTAAAACAAATAGAATTCAGGCAATGTTCCAGCTCATAAAATTTTTGAAACTCCTTTAGCCTGGATAACGTCATTGTTTTCATTTAATGTAACTGTCAAAATTCTACCGATACTAAATTATTAAAAAAATACTAGGTATACTATATAAATACTTTAAACTCAAAATAGATTACTCCCACAAAGACATAAGCATGTAAATATAGCTGTTTTATTTTACTTAGAACTCAAATTTATGATTCTGGACCAGTAAAAGTGCCAAAAAAAAATCGTCGATATTATTAAACCGAGATTTTTTTGGCACTTCTAGTGGTTTAGTATCTTTGTTGTAACAAACCTTACAATGAGCACTTGAAGCTACAATTAGCCGTTTTGTAGTCGATGTAAAGCCTCAATTAAGCCTTCTGAGAGGTCGGACGAGTCTTGCAATAAATGTAAGTTTAATAAACAGTTCATTTCCTTTGTAAGCTAAATATCGTTAATTTACGCTGTGGTCTAGTGATTTGTATACTTTGTGTTATGTAGATGTATCTGTTAGACCTGTGGCACCATACATAAAATACCTTTGTGGTTTAATTTACTGTATTATTTTAATATAGAGGTAAAAATTTTAATGTGTTTGTATAGGATATTCTCCAGAGTGCTATATTTTGTAAACAGTAACTAGCTTAAGAGGGTCTCTGCTTTTAACCTGAAGAAAATTTCATAACGAAACGCCTAATAAATGCTGTGTTTAAAAAACCAGTCAATTCCGTAACTATTCGACCGAAAAACATAAATAAATAAATACAAACAAACAGTTAATTATTAAGCTTAAAGCAACAAACCAACTTAACTTTGTAGTTTCAATATAGGGAATTGCTTACATTTCAGCTACTTCATAAGTTGGTATTAGTTTAAACCATTATTTTGTGTGATGTAATAACAAATTATAAGAGTTTGATTTTTCTCTATATCAGCACTTGTAGGCTTGGTCCATGCCCAATTTCAAGTCTCTAGGGCAATGGGAAGTAACCTGTAGATTTTGATTCCCTAGCGTAAGTTGAAAATAGTCAAAAATGGCTGTAATTCGGTTATATCTTCTGAATGCGTAGATCTACAATATTGATTGTAATTTTTGCAGTAAGGGACCGCATAGACTACATTTGGTTTGAGTTTCAAGTTGATATCTTCAGCCGTGGCTGAGTAAAAAATAGTTTGACGGACAGACAGACAGACAGACGGACACAGTAGGAAGACTATAAGGGTTTGTACGAAACCCTAAAAATGAATTGATAGAAAATTTACAAAAATTGTAGGTATGGCGTTGAAATTTAATAATATTATAATATTATATAATATGAAATTTTATAATATTATACACGTTAAAATTGTATTGTATATACATAAGTTCAATAAATTTAAAATTAGACCGTTAACCGTTAAAGTGTGAAATAATATCTTAAAACAGAAAACAATAAAATATACAGGTGTAACATAATCTCTGAATATATCCATTAGAAACATTAATAAACAACATAAAACACTCAAAGTCACAATAAAAATCTATATAAATAAATATCTCTAATTATACTTAACATAATTCTAAACTACTTAAGAATACAAATCGCTCCAATTAAATACAATAAAATGCAAAGTAGACAATAAAACAAACAAATTATAAATACATTACCCCATTCATAGGATACATTAAAATTCTATACCAATTTATCAAGAAATATGCCTCCCCTTTTCTCTACTATAAAGCAACTCTAATTCTAACAATTTCATTAATAACTTATTCAAAAAATATAACAGTAGTTGTTGAGAAATAAAGTGTAGAATTCCATGCATTTTAGTTTTATGGAAGGTAAATGTAAGTTTGTTATGCATAATTGGCGCTAAGTGTCTGTTAAATTGTAATGAAACTTAGATTCTACATATTATAATATACTGGGCTATTTTAAACGTTTTCGTATTACCAGCTATTACTTACAGTTCTGGGATCGCAATTGAATATGTCGACCCAGATTTTAAGTATACCCAATGCCAATGCCCTTAGAATCGGTAAAACAAATTAGTGACTAAAAAACTCAGAACACAGGTTAATCTACTATGAGAAAGGAGGCCCTTCTTGTTAGGCAAAGAGTCCAGTACATGGAGTAGTTGTTATTACATGTATTAGCTCTCGATATTTACCTATTACACAGTATAATTAATTGGTAAAATGATAATTATGATAATACATATTACACTTTTTTGGTAAATTAGGTTTGAAAATGAATGGCTTGTGAAATTGTAAACATTATTGATCGCGTGTTTGTTTTTCTGGCATAAATAAGACTTAATATGTGAAACAAGATGTGTCTGTGATGTTGTACGCCTAAACTTTAATTTTCTTAATACTACAGCACTCAGAGAGGCTGAAGCTTATAAGTGAAAAAATTTTGGGATTACACCTCAAAGTACTTTCGGAGAAAAGAAGAAACTGGTATGGAAATTACCAAATGTTTTAATTTAAAAATCGAATGATTTACCGATTCTGTACTAACTAATTTGGTCACATATTAAAAAAAACTATAAGTTTTTTTAACAGTTAGATGTAAAACATGTATTGCTTAACCAATTATTTGGATCGCCGATCTCTAATTGTTACTTATATTATTCACGCAATCGTTATTTTGCTAAGCTTTATAGTAGACCGCGTGCTTTAATGATATGGCTGGGTTCTGTAATTTAAATGTTCAAGGCTTGTCATTGCTTTGTATATTTTCCTTTCAAGACTTTATAAAAATGACAACAGTAACATTGTTGTTGTGAACGCATCCGTATTTTTGGTGTAATTATGCCAAGGACCTTATTAAACAGAAAAAGTCAGTTTAGAGCTGTGGTGCAGAGGGACAATTCTACAGAACTGATTATGCGAGTATATCTATCAGAAAATATATTATTTAAAATGAAATTATTTTATTTTCATACTAGCTGTTGCCCGCAACTTCGTGCGGGTGGAATTTAGATTTTCCACGTTTTTGCAACATTTTTCACTGATGCTTCGCTCCCATAAGTCGCAGCGTGATGTTATGTAGCCTGTAACCTTCCTCAATAAATGTAACAAAGAAACTGGCACCCTGGGGAAGAAATAGGATGGTGAGACTTGTATTCTTAATTCGTCACCATATATAACGTAATCTTTGTCTCTACTATTGCGCATTTACTAAACTTACAAATAAGACACAACAATTGCTGCGCACATCTTTAGTCCAATTTCCATAGCTAACACGTGGGGCTAAACAAAAGTAATTAAGGGCTTTTCTACAATATATCGAGGTCATAACACGTGTTATTTGAAGGGTTCAACATTGTACTGATTAAAGAATACTATTTATAAACGTAACATACTCTGTAATTACTTTAGAATTTGATTATGAATAGTATTTTATTCATAAGCTGTAGGTACACGGTGACTTTGGCGAAACAGGAATGTGCGCATTCTGTTATTCTTAGTGTCTTAATTTTAATGGAATCGAGATGAGTATATTGCGAACAATGAATAAGTTATTTATATCGCAATAAAATTATGATAACAACTGTGAATTCGCATTAAAGACTATTTAATATCCCTAAGCTGGATCTTACAGCAACCTGTAGTAAGGAATGAGGTGGTTCTGAATGTATTTTAGGTCTGTGATCATTACACCGACAATTATTGGTGATGGCATATTAATTTTATTCCCCTTAAATACTCACATTAGGTTGGCGGCTAACCGGGCTCAGTGCTCTAGTGGTTCACGTAACGGACTGCCGTCTACATTATTTATAAATGTCATACAAATGTTTCTACTGCGTCTGGGTGTTTCTATGTGTTATTAATATGTATTCATAAAAAAAATAGTTTATGTAGTATATCCGCATTCTGGTACCCATAACACAAGCACATAAGCTTAGCTTGGGACAGGACGTTATGTGAACTGTCCATGAATAAATAATAATAAGTAATAAATATTCATATATTTCACACAGCGTCCTCTGATCCCAAGCTAAGCTTATATGCTTGTGTTATGGGTACCAGAATACAGATAGAATACATATACTACTTTTCTTTTGTACTTATAATACAGAGAAACACCCAGACGCAGTACAAACCTTTGTATGACAATTAGAAATATCACATAAATGATTGTTCCGAGCTGGAATCGAACACGCGACCTCTTGATCGGCAGTCCGTCACATAAACCACTCAACCACGAGGCTCGTCAAATATTTATTTATTTATTATTTATTAATAGGTGCAGTCGTCTTGTCAGAGATATAACCAGTTAATTTACAAATTTCCTATCTACAGGGAACTCTGATTCTTATTATTTCTTAAAACCAATCTTACTAAAACTCAAACGCCCACTTCGTAATAACAAGTAATACAGTAGTTTTCGCCACAGCTATATAAATATCTCAATACTCCGGTTCTACATAAAAATTTTTAAATCATCATATTTAAAAATAATGAGCACATAAATTATAAATTAAATAACAAATTGGAATAAACATATAACAATGTTGATGGCTAACAATCTAGCTACAGTAAGCTCAGTGCTCGTCTAAACAAAATTCAGCACACAATTATTCTGATTTCCAAACACATAAATAAGAATTATAAAACTATGTTAATTATAATGAATGGACTATATATTTAACACTTACTCAACGGATCAAAGATCTTCATTCTCTTTGATAAAATTTTACGAGTATTTAACAATATACGTAATGCTTTACGCAAGCTTTTTCTAAACTGTGAAACTGATATATTCATTTTCTTCCCAGCCAATAAACTACCAAGATACGGACCTCTTTCTTTGGAAGAGAATATTTGGTCTATTCTATCATTCTGACCAGGTGTGTAGTCTTTGAATTTCATAGATATATAGTTATATTCCCATCCATTCATCTACATATACATACATGGTGATCCGAATGATCAATTTATTCAACTCAATTGCTCAGCATAGTTTATCGTGCATGCTTATGAATGCAACACGTAAATGCCGTAGTCATAAGGCTAACCTACAATAATTTGGGTACTAGAAAAGTAAATTCTGTATTTGAAAAGGATTACTCTGGATTACTTCACCACTTAAGAAATCATCTTCTGTGTGTTCAATCTGAGCCTGTTTCTTGCCAGTTCGTTGTGCCAGGGTTCCTGACCATGCTAAATACATCCACTCTCCTTTGAAATGTAGAAAGCATGTATGTATTACTAATTACATAAAACGCTAATCTTTACTTATTATATTACAATTTATTTTTGTATGTATGTCCCTATGTCAGCTTACCTATATCTTTAAAACTACGCAACAGATTTTGATGCGGTTTACTTATTAGATAAGGGTTCAAGAGGATGGCTTTTTAGGGTTCCGTACCCAAAGGGTAAAAACGGGACCCTATTACTGAGACGTCACTGTCCGTCCGTCCGTCCGTCCGTCCGTCCGTCCGTCTGTCACCAGGCTGTATCTCAAGAACGGTGATAACTAGACAGTTGAAATTTTCACAGATGATGTATTTCTATTGCCGCTATAACAACAAATACAACAAACATGATTTTTTTACCGTTTCTTGCTCGATACTAATAACGTTGCCTTATGTTGCATAGATAATGGTACGGAACCCTTCGTGCGCGAGTCCGACTCGCACTTGATTAATTATTTCTATAATTTGTTTCTAAATTCCACATGTACGAAGTTGCGGGTAACAGCTAGTATTATTTAAAATGCTAATTATTATGCTATTATTTAAGATGAGCATCGGATATGCAAAACTGTGAGTGTTAGCCGGTAATATAGTATTTCTAAAATGCTAATTGTAATATTTAGTCCCGTTATAACAACATTGATTTCATTAATGTTGTGTATAATATTTTTCGAAATTATTTATTACCACAAAACTAGGTACAATAATAATTCTAATTTATTCGACAAACTGTCATGTTCATATTGCAAGACTGGTTTTGGAGCACAATATGATACAAAAAATTGTATTTACCTTTGTTTCTTAATTCATAACTAGTTCATCATCGTCCTCCTGCCACTATCCCATTATTAAAGGTCGGCGCAACATGTCTTTTTCTTTCATAGTCTTCCATCAACCACCATAGCTGTGTTAACTCCTCTTTCTTTCATGTCCTCGTTCACACAGTCTGTAAATCTGTAAATATTTATATACTATCTCACAAAAACTTTAATTAAATATATGTACCTTTCTATTATTACGTATCATAATATGAACATAGGCAGGGAGCTGTCTACCTCGGCAACGTCATTACTCGTTTTGTTAATACCGCAAAGCTCTTTTGTTATTTTGACACAGGAAGTTATTAAAGCAATTAACTGGGGCACAGCTCCTGAGCTATTATCATCTCTAGAGTGACGTGTTAATGCATACCGCTAGTGACGGGTCATCCATTTTTAATCGATAAAATATATCAATTGAATTAATAAAAATAAATTAAGAAACGGAAACTTACATACCATAAAATAATACGTCTAAATTTTACCACCAATCTGTTAAAGTTATTTTTTTTTTTTTTTAAATCGTGTGATCGGTTTGACTGTGAGATCGAGTCTCCGTACAGATATAACTATATAAGTATACTTGTAATTTTAACATTTGTTCAGATAATACTTAAATATTTTCCTTTTGAAAACCCTTGCATTATCCTCATTTCTGAGATTCTCAAGTAAGCTATTTAGGAGATAAGGCAAGCGCTTTCTCAAAGATCTGTCACCGTAGTAGTTAGTTATTTAAGGTACATCAAACCTGCCAGTTGTGACTGAGCGGGTGTTATATTTGTTAGATATACGTGTGAGGTTAAGTTCCTGATTACCATGGTTATGTACAGCCAGTAAGTATTTATGTTTCAATGAGACGGGTAAAATTTTACATATTTTAAATAGCTTAGTATAATCATTTTTAATCTATTAAATGTGGATAATTTTTACAACATTGCATTACTTCAAAGTACTAAATAATATTTTCTGCTCTGCTCTATAGTAGTGTTCTATAGTTTTTTGTTACATAACATTTCAATGAAATAATGCTATTAATATAAAAAGCAAATGCTATGAAACGATAACAAAGAATAAATCTATGTTGGTAGATATATTAATATTTTTTTAATTAAGAACTTTTTACAATTTACAATTTGCAATTTAATAGGTTTTAGGATGTATATAAAGTAATATATACATGAAATCTAAAATATGTTTGTTGACAATTAAAATCAGCCTGTCTTGTCTCCCATGTTATTATGAAATATCTTTATTTTGCAAGAATGCTTTATAAATCCTTATCTACACACTTGTCTTGTTTATTTAACAGATGTTTATGACAATTTTTGGTATCTAATAATAATTTATATTCCAATTTTAATTGTTTTTCATTCTATACTTTAGGACATTTTATCGATATAATTATTGACCACTGGATACATCACTACGATCATCTCAAATTATATCGGTTCTTTAATTTTCAATCGGAACGAAAGCTACTGTTCAATCACAATACACTCTCTCATACACTACGGACATAATTGATAGTCATACAGCCTTAACAACAGTGAAATCATTTCAAACTAACATTGAAATTTTTACTTTGTAGTCTCATTTTAAAGTTCATTTTTAATTTCATATAAATGGATGGTGTTATTCAAAAAGTAACAACCGACTTAAGTTGCGTGGCTCCTGTACTTACTCAGTCTAATTTCTTAGAAGTCGTTATTATTGTTTCTCATGATTAAATTTCTTTTTTGCTCACAATGGAATCACGAAGTGTTCCGTTTATTTTGTGTGTGGGATGTTATTATGTTATTTCGTTTGACATTTTTTCGGCTTAACAAACTTTTTTATTAATCTACTAGTTATCTGTTATAATAAACTTTTAGAATTAAGTCTTTGTTACATTTATGACATTTTATTTCATAGGATTTGTAGGCATCTTATCTAATCTATTATGTAATAAAATGTCTACTACAGTAAGGTAAAAACGGAAAGGAAGTAATTTTTTTTTTCAAACAGTTCATATAGTTTTTCTAGCGTTAAGAAAATATAGACATTCTGTCTATATGTATACAGGGTGACTTTTTGATCACTAGCCAAATTTTAATATTATAATCTTTAGGAAAAATAAATAAACACGTATTTTTTCTTTCAGTGTCATTCAGTACTAAAATATTAAAAAACAGCGTCGCAAAGTAAGTAAATACTTTGATGTGCGGCGACGGCTCGCTCAGTCGTGAAAGCGTAGGTACCTAGTTTCGCCCCGCGCACCGCACATCTTTCTTTTTGCAATTCATAGATTTAGTGACCATATTGAATTTAAATTATTTGATATATTTTTCGGAAAAATTATTTCATTGTGAAAATTTTACCTACCTATTTTTTTTCATAAATGGGTTGTATGAATGATACATAATGCCTAGAAAAAATTTGGACAGTGACTATAAAATCACACTGTATAACTAATCATTCACTGACCTGCCTGTTATTTGTAAAGTAAAACGTAAAAACGTCTAATAAAAATAAATACCTAATGTCTTGTAGTGGGAATCCTTGTGTGTGTGTGATCCACACAGATCTTTCCTCTCTCCGGGCCATTAACGTCCCACTATTGGGCACGGGGCTCCTTCGGGGCTACTATGCCAAGCTGATCAGGCAGGGTACATTTTCGTGTTATTCACCTCTCACAGGGGATATTATCTGTGCACCTTGTCCTTTATCTGGCTTTTACAGCAATCTGGGGTGGAAATAGGGTGGTGACACTTGTATTCTTCATACTACGCACGGACCTGTATATGAAACAACTAGCTATTGCCCGCGACTCCGTATGCGTTGCATTTAGCAAATTTTCCCCGTTTTTGCAATATTTTTCATCAATCCTTCAATTCCAATATAGCCTTCCTTGATTTTAGTTTTAGACAGTCTGTTTGACCGTCTAAAACTAAAATTTTTTTGCAAATCAGACCAGTAGTGGTTTACTTAATAAATTAAATCCGCCGTCCCGCTTGCGGCAATCACTTTTTCCACCATAATTTAATTTATTAAGTAAAGCATAGCATGTCAATGCAAAATCAATAAATTACTTTACCAATAGTAGTTCCTGAGATTAGCGCATTCAAGGAAAGAAACTCTTTAGCATTATATTATTAGTATAGATATAAGCATTAATATCATAAAATATTTTTTTTTTTTATAGCGTAGGTAGGCAAATGACCACACTCCACCTGATGTTAAGCGAAAGTGTAATCCAGACATGAGGACGGCTAGCCTAGCCTAGCTTGAAAGACCCCATATTGTAGGAGTAGGGAAAAACGTGTGTAGGGAGCGAGTTCCATTTCTTCGAGGTGTTGCAAAGAAAGGAGTTACCAAATTTTTTTATGCGAGATGCGTGGCATCTCAGACCTGCGCTTGTGGTGCGATTTAAAAAAGGAGAGTTAGAAATAAAAAAGAAATATAAAATATATAAATAATGAATACATATCATCAGTTAAACGCTCGTGAGAATCTAACACATGTTATATGAACAAAGAAAGCAACGTGTCAATTAAACTTATTTGCTTTTTCCCTTCAGTAACGAAGCGTAATGCAATTATTTGTAATAACAGGATGAGAGTACGCGACAACCAAACGAACGCCCAGTAATCATTCACACAATTAAAATGTCATTATGTACGCAACTTTTTACACCTAAACAACGCTACTTTAATTGTGTTGTAATAAAAACACACATATATTTTCAAAAGTTGTTAAAGGAAATACATATATTATATCGGAGCAACATCGTAGACATCACCTGTTTTTACAGCCAGAGCATTAGTCATCCATCTAAAGGCCCTGTAAAGGACAACATTCTATTAACTGCGATGAGATTGATCCGTGGCTTACGACACGTGTAGCTGGTTTGAAAGGATCCTTTTATGAATATTCAACGGGTCACCATTTCAGGCTCATCACTAACTACAGTAAATAAACAAATTACTTACCATTGAAACAATTTAAGGACTTACCTCACAATCTTGGAACCTAAGTTAAAACTAAAAATCCTTAAGTAAACTATTTTAATCAAGTCTCCTACGACATATATATTATTTATTAGTTTTACTTTTTAGTCCATGAATTTTGCCATACATTATATGGACAACATGCTGTTTTTGCGTTGAAATTTATAAAGATGTCAAATTCAAACGCTGAACCGGCTGTAGAAATTAGAAGGATAGATGTAATGTAATAATTTTAAGAAATGTCAATTTATATAAATTTTATGGTGTACAATAAAGTGTAAAATAAATAAAAATAAATAAATATTTTTTCCGTATATCGGTATACGGAAAAATTACTATAAAAACACTAAGCTTAGCCTGGGACCAGAGAACGTTGTGTAAAACGTCCATAAATATAAGATTCTAATAATATAACAGCCAAAATTAAATGTGTAGCAGATTTCTTGATTAATTTGATTTATTAAGATTTATTTTCTTTCACTGCTCACTGTGTTATTGACTTATTATAACTTATCAAATGATACAATAAAACTGTTAACAAGTAGGTAAATAATTGTATTTACTTGACAACAACTGTTGAATTTAAACAACATAAGCTAGAAGAAAATTATACCACCAATTTGTATAATAAGAAGGAAGTATCGTGACATAATTTTATAAAAAATTATACCCTTTGTATAATTATGTAGTTGTACTTAACCCCTTAACAGCTGTCGTGATGATAATGACGTCTGCGGTGAACTTCTCTTAGCTTTATTCGTTTTTAAGTATAAGTCTAAGTGTGAAATCATCTTTTTGTTTTCTAAGTGTTATGTACAAGTTAAAAAAGCTCATTTCATATAGTTGTATGTATACGGATACATTTTTTTTACATTTTACACAACGTCCTTTAGTCCCAAGATAAGCTTTTAAATTGATACATTTTAAATTACTTTAACGTATTTAACACGAGTAAGCCTTTTTTCCACGGCTTTGATGTTACTGTTTATGTCAAATCCAGAATATACTCTTGATTAAGTAAAATATAAATTATAAATAAATAAATATTCATGAACATTTTACACAACGTCCTATGGTCCCAAGCTAAGCTTATATACTTGTGTTATCAGCACTAGAATACGAATGTACTACACTACATATAATATATATAATTACTAGCTGACCCGGCAAACGTTGATTTGCCATACTAAAAAAAAAGGTTTGAAAAATAGATGTTGGCCGATTCTCAGACCTAGAGGATATGTACACAAAATTTCAGGAAAATCAGTCGAGCCGTTTCAGAGGAGTACGGTAACTAACACTGTGACACGTGAATTTTATATATTAGATTTAAAGTTATAGATACTTGTATTGGCACGTTAGGAAAAAAATTGAAATATTTATCTATGTATTGGATTTTGTATTGTATGCCTTCGTACCTTCTACTTTTTCTCAGATTTTAATAGGTACACACCCTCTTCTATATATCTCTGCACCACCTGAAGGTTGGCTGATAGAGAATATCTAAAACGTTAAGACTGCCTGCCGCTGAACCAGGTAGAATCTTTATTATAATCTCGAAGCTTGATTTAATAAGTAAAGTCAGAAAAAAATAGATTAGCCAAGTAACCAAATAATTAGTTATTTGTACAAAGATTTATTGTCAACATCTCATATGTTTAGTCAATAAGGAGATCATCTCAAACCGGACAGATTATGTTTGTCACGAAGGGCAGTCAGTTTACATAAGTAATTAGTCGATGTCATACAGGAAACGAGGGTGTTGACAGATTGCGGAACGAATTAGTTCCGTTTGTAACGAGCCTTATTTATACACATGCTACGTATGTAGCACTTCGTAGCAGTCTGTAGTAATTAATTACAATTAAAATATTCCTAATAGCACTCTGAAGTGGCAATGTACTGGCCACATCGCTTGATGATCTGATGACCGTTGGAGGAAAATATAAAAAAGCTTATACTACAAGTTTCAAATGAGAATAGGATTGGCAACTTAAGGATGACATTATAAGAAATCAGTTTAAGTCTACATTTTTACATACATTTAATTGGGATTGTTCATAATTTTTGACCTGTTGTTTTTATATTTTTTTTAGAAAATATAGACTATTTTAAGCAACTAATTTCAATATTATTGAAATATTCACTGTATAGAATTATTAAAAAATACTTGAAGATATTATTTTAAATGTTGTGACCTCATCGTTGTACGCAATATGTGTATTGCCTTTTCCTGATAGATTTAATCCATATTGCAATACATCTTTTCAAAGTTGTCAAGTTGATATAATAGACCAATTTCAACTCCACCACAGAGTAGTAAATCCCTAAGAACGCCTTATTATTTTAAGTCCTTCATTTCAAGGGCAAATAGAGATCATTTGCTTTTTTGGAAAAATAATCGTTATTATAGCAAATTTTCCGAAAAAATCTAATGGATCATGATCAGAAACTCTGTTCCCCGAAATGGGTTTCGAATTAAGAGTTTTAATAAGAGAACAATTCCAATTACTTATACAATATTTTATTTAACACACTAGAACCTCATTATGATGAATATTACAACAATAGCTATTTTTATATTCCTAAAGTAAACACTCAACCTCATAAATTGAGCGTACAAACAAATCAAGCCAAATGAGACACAAAGACCAAACAACAACAAATTATGAACATACCTAATTTGCTAACTTTTTATATATTTTCCTTGGTCGCGTCTCTGGGCTATTAATATGAAGCCTTGTTTAATATCTGACATCTGTTACAAAAACTTTTATTATAACACTAATCCATTGCACACATACATGCACACATTGACACTTAGTTTTCACACACATATGTACACGTGGATAAATTCACGCACACATGTAACACGTTCTTAGTTAAGCCTTGGACGGCTGTATTGTATGTAGCTGTCTAATGAAACCACAATATTAATTATTGCTCTTCTTTGAAATATCTTAATAATTAAAACGTAAAAATCAATCTACTTCAAGTAACTTTACCTACAGTCTACAGTTATTAGTATAAAATATAAATTATTTACACTAAAGATTCAAATTACGTAATTATCAAAAATGTTCATATATCATATTATTTCCACTATTATTTAACACTAGCTGTTGCCCGTGACTTCGTACGCATGAAATTTAGAAATCAATCCTTAACAAACAGAAGTTTTACTCTTCTGCTCAATAGATGGCGTTGTACGTTTTTCAAATCGTGCTATCGTTTCGTTCGACACATTAACACTTAAGCTCGTCAAAATTATTACCCTGTGGCATCATCCGGATTTCGCAAATGTTTCTATCAATCACCTCACACTGCTGTTACAAGTACTGCAGTAATAAAAAATATACGCTAATAAAATTGCGAGTACTGTGAAAGACCATTTATAATAAACAATATTTTAAAATGTAGATAACCTTACTGGCAGTTTGTAAATAAAAAATCGTTAAAAAATATATGTATATTTTATTTAATATTCTCTAACGCTGATCGTAGAAGGACACTTTATTGGTCAGTTCCACCCGTAACCATGGTGACTGCAAAGTCTCCGAAACGTCGGGCTAAACATTAAAACAAATACACGTGTCTAAATTCGTAAATTTGTGGTTTTATGTATAATTTAATATTAAAAACGAATTTACAGTGAATAGTTTGAAACATTTTGAGATTCATTCAAATTTTAAAATTAGAATGTTAACTTTCTAATTACCAAACCTAATCAGCCAGATACAATGTTCTGCAAGGAGTTTACCAGCGAATATAGCATTTACTTACCACATCGCAACAGCGCCCGACGGGCGCCCACTCTCATCTGCTAGTTCTTAATTAAGTTAGCTTATATAACAAAAGATGGTCTCATTTAGATAACACCGTAACTTTTAGTCTACAAGTTCAACTTAGACTACTTAGCGCGCTCGCTTAATGCTTCTGTAAACTTAGAAGTTAGAAGCAATCTACACGATATCGTTTGCTTGCTTAATTAGCAAACTTTGGTCAACTTTATGACGTGTAGCACACATGTTCCCACAACGAAACTTTTATTATAACTTCGTATATTACTTACAATGTAATATTAACAGTAATTTATAGTCAGATATTAGTCAACACGGGTGTGTGGAGGGATTATGGTCTACTGTACCGCACTGACCGGGTGGTCAGCGCGGTACAGTAGACCATAATCCCTCCCAAAGTGGAGGAGGCCCGTGCCCAACAGAGGGACGTAAATGGGCTGGAGAGGAGAGGATAGTCAGATAGTTTGATTCGTTACTAGATCATTACAGCTTACGGCCTATAAACTCAACTTACCACTTTAGGAAAGATTTTTTGCCAATTTGGCTCTGACAAGAAAAATTTTCAAAATGAATTCGTAACTAATATTATAAATGTGAAAATAACTTTGTATATCTGTCACTCTATGACGTGAAAATCATCGAAGTGCTTTGAATGAAATTATGTGCACAGATAGTCTAGAGCGTGAGAAAAGACTTAGGTAGGTACTAAACTTGAAAAATATAATTCCCAATTCCACTATTATGTAGATCTTCTTCGTCTCCAGCCCATTTACGTCCCACTGTTGGGCACGGGCCTCCTCCACTTTTGGAGAGATTATGGTCTACTGTGCCGCGCCGACCAGGCGTGTTGGCACAGGGTTTATTTTCGAGTTTTCCGTCTCTCACAGAAGATGTTATTTGTATGCAATATCCCTTAGCTGACTTTTACAGCACCCTTGGGAGGAGATGGGGTGGTGACACTTGTATTCTTAATCCGTCACCACGCGGAGAATATATTATGTAGATACTTCATGTGTATTCTTATACACTGATGTGATGTATGTTACGATACAAACAAACACTTAATTATCACAAAAAAACTTAACTATAATGTTTCATCAAAATCATTTTAATAACAATGTCAGAGGTTAAAATGCTTAGCCAATTAGTTAAAAAAAGTTTATTAAAATTAAAGGTGAAACAGTTTTTATAAGGCCAACAGCTTTAATGGAATTTATTAATTACTGTGTTGGATTAATTACTGTGTTAAATTCAAATTTTGCTTTAACAACTTTCGTCGTTCGGTATTTTTTTTATAATATTACGTTTGTTTCTATGTTTATTAGACAAAATGATAGTTAGAACATTCAATCCATTCCGTTATTCGTGTGGTGACGTATTAAGAATACAAGTGTTCCCACTCCTTTTCCTACCCAGGGTACTGCAAAAACCCTTTAAGGAATATTGTACACAGATAAAATCCTCTGTGAGAGACAGAAAACTCAAAAATAAAACTTGTGCCAACACGCCTGGTGGTCAAGTCCGCTATTCAATGTTCAGTGAAAGTTCAGTGAAAGTTCAATTGAATGGTATCATTTCTTACAAAAAATTAACAATAGACCATAAAACTTGACAAAATTCGCCAATATGCAATCAACAAATGCAAGACCTGATTCCTTAGTGGCGAATTTTATCAAATTTGGTAGTCTATTGTTAATTTTTTGAGGTTATAATGTGCCATTGAGCGACCATTGTGACACAATTCACTGACTCGGGGCCCTGGTGAGGCGCGGCGCAGTAGACCACAATACCTCCCAAATAAAAGAAAGTCCGTGCCCAACAGTGATACCTTAATGGGCTGGAGAGAGAGAGAGTACGGATTCGTAAATAATAGTTTATTTTTAACAATAAATTTGGTCCCGCTTGCTGCAGTCAATTTTTTCCACCATAATTTGATTTGTTAATAAATTTGATGTAAAAAATCTGCTATCAAATTAGTTGTATTCTTAGTAGAGATGTGAAGTTGTATGTGTGTGCGTGAAGTTAGAAACAATATTACCTACATCAATGTTACTTATACTGTAAGAACTCACAATAAATGTTGACACATCTCCGGTCGCGCCTCTCTTCTAATTAATATTTCCTCAGAACAATGAACTATTTCTTAGAGCAGTAATTCAACAGGACCTGAAATTATAAGGCGATCGCTTAAAAAGGTATACGAACAATGATCATACTTATTGCATGATTTTGGGCGGGGCGTGCGCAGCGACTAATGAAATTACGTTATGGTGTTTGTGTGCGCTACCTCGTTGCTGTTGTGCCTTTGAAATTCCTCGATTTCTTGGGAGATAACGATCAGATCCTGATCTGGTGCTAATATGATCACACGGAAATCACCAGCTTTTAAATAAAAAAAGAATCATTAAAATCGCTTCACCCAGTTAAAAGCTACGAGGTAACAAACATAAAAAAAATTGCATTGAGAAACCTTTATTTGAAGTTAGTTAAAAAATAAAATATAGTTTTTATAGTTATACTAGCTGACCCGGCAAACGTTGTTTTGCCATACAAATGTCAGTGGTTTGGACGGTTGAAAAATAGATGTCCGATTCTCAGACCTACTGAATATGCATGTAAAATTTCATAAAAAACGGTCAAGCCGTTTCGGAGGAGTACGGTAACTAACACTGTGACACGTGAATTTTATATCTAACTAAAAAAAAAGTTTGAAAAATAGATGTTGGCCGATTCTCAGACCTAGAGGATATGTACACAAAATTTCAGGAAAATCGGTCGAGGCGTTTCGGAGGAGTACGGTAACTAACACTGTGACACGGGAATTTTATATATCTAATATATAAAATTCACGTGTCACAGTGTTAGTTACCGTACTCCTTCGAAACGGCTCGATCAGTTTTGATGAAATTTTACATGCATATTCAGTAGGTCTGAGAATCGGCCAACATCTATTTTTCAAACATTTTTTTTAGTATGGCAAAATAACGTTTGCCGGGTCAGCTAGTATAAGATAAATATAGTTTTATATACCTTATCCAGTCGGATTAATTCTCTAAGACCTATCTCGATATACTGATACACTGCTGTGTGCTGTTGTCATTGTTTATATGACCACAAGTTTTTATTAGCTAGCGATAATTCTCGCTGTGTTTATGGGTAATGAGCACAGTTTCATAATAATAAATTAATACGTTGAACATTCCATTAATAGATTGATTACATCATTGTTCATTTAGCATAAGTTTGTGTATTATGTGTATGTGTTGTTTGTTTAAGAACAGTGCTTTTGTTAGTTATGTTAGTTATTCAACGAATCTTATGTACAGTGAAAATTATAATGAATACCTAAGTATAACTATAAAATGTTATTGGTCCTCATTGCAATACGCTAATATTTTCTCTCTCTCTGTTTCTCCTCTCCATTAACTGTCCATTTAGAAAATGTATTTCGTTTTGCAACAAATTTCACTGATGTTTCGCTCCCATTGATTGCAGTGTGATGTTATATAGCCTTCCTGAATAAATGAACTATCGAATACTGAAAGAATTTTTCAAATTAGACCAGTGTTTCCTAAGATTAGCATGTTTAAACAAACAAACTCTTCAGCTTTATAATGTTTAATCTAATCTAATATATAAAATTCTCCTGTCACGGTGTTTATAATTATACTCCTCCGAAAAGGCTCTACCGATTTTCGGGAATTTTTGTGTACATATCCGTTAGGTCCTGAGAATCGGACAACATCTATCTTTCATCCCCCTGACATTTGTATGGCAAAACAACGTTTGCCGGGTCACCTAGTATTATTTAGTATAGATTAAAATCAATAATTATTTACAGTTTTATTTCCACATCAAATATCTTACAAGAAAAGTTACGTTATCGATGACTAATCAACAAACTTTCATATCCAAGTTATTATAAGATTAATACGAATTCTAATCAAGTTTAGTCTCATTAAGTACCACGGTTACGGAGCCCTCTTTATTATAGTAGAATAATACAAGCGGGTAATATCACAGTATAGTTACTTAATCAATTCCTTTGTTGGATGAATCGACCCCTACCGCAGTGGGTGGGGGGTTGATTAAGAAGAATATTGCTTGATTACGCGGTTCAAGTATAGTATGCATAGATATAAGAATGCGGTAAAGATTAAGAGGATACCAAAATAGCTTCTTGCATTTTTCTATGTACGAAGTTTTCATTGTTTCTTTAGATTGAATGGCTAGAGCTCTAATTTTTAAGTATATGTTTTTTCAATATATGATCTAGGATCGCATAAACTCAGAAACGCGATTGAAAATAGTTTTCTCGATAGAAAATCTAGGCGAAACAACCTCTCTAATTTTTTATTTTTTCTTTTCGGTTTTTTCTTTCGGTCTATTATCGCGTATTAACTAATGAAATAACTTTAAAAACATAGGTAACTATTATGTATAGAAACACGTAAATCAGAATTAAAATATATTTAGTAGATTTTGAGTAAATAGGAAAAGTATCCCTAATTCTTCATTTTCTGTGCCTACTGGCTGTGTTAATATGTACGTGTCGGCGATGATATACGATAATATTGATGTAGGCCCTTAACGGTCTTATTCATAATGACTTATCGGAGGTTTAAACGGAGATTTCATCGGAGAGATAATAAACGTTTTACCGTAAAAAGACTGACTGTGAATAACAAGTTTTGACAATTTTCGCGAACTTTTAAACCTCCGATAAGTCACTATGAATAAGACCATTATAAGAGACTTGTTGTAGCCCGCAACTTCGTAGGCGTAGAATCCATACTTCTATTATACTGATATTATAAAGCTGAAGAGTTTGTTTGTTACTTTGTTTGAACGCGCTAAACTCAGGAACCACTGGGCTGATTTGAAAAATTCTTTCAGCGTTAGATAGGGCATTTATCAAGGAAGGTTTAAGGCAATAACATCACGCTACAACCAGTAGAAGCCTAGCAGTAGTAAAAAATGTAGCAAAAACGGGGAAATTTTTCTAGTTTTAAATATACACAAACCTAAACAAATTTTTAAATGAGCCATTCTATCTATTAAAAGTAAAAGAATCAAAATTCGATGCATAGGTTTATGCTAACATAAAAAAATAACAACTTTGTATTACAATAAAATTATTATTAAATTAAATTTTTTGCATTTTTTTTATTCATGTACCTAGCGATGTACTATATCCGTATTCTGGTACCTACTCATAACACAAGCATATAAGCTTATATTGGGACCAGAGGACGTTATGTGAAATGTCCATGAATATTATATTAAATAAATAAAAAAGTAGCTTGAACCAGTATTTAATAAATATGTTTACTGATATATTTTTCAGGAAAAGTAATACTTTCATGTTGAATCTGAACAAGGTTGACTACGGTGTTTGAAGTCAGACATCAAATACGTCAGTCCATGTATCTATGACCAACAGAAAACATGCCAAAGTTTCAGAAATATACCTGACATAAATTAAAAATATAGGTATTTGTATCTTATTAAAACATCACAATGCGACAAATTCTTCATAAATTTTGCTAAATATTAACTTATCTAAAAGTATTCCTGTATGTTTGTCTTAAGGTGACCAGAAACCTTCGTAAAAAAATACTAAATTAGGTATAAATGCGAAATCTGGATGATGACGCAATAATAATTTTGACGAGTTGAAGTGTTAATGTGTGGACCGAAACGATAGCGCGATTTAAAAAACGTGCAACGCCATGTATTGAGGAGAAGAGTAAACTTCTGTTTGTTAAGGATTGATTTCTAATTCACGCGTACGAAGTCGCGGGTTGCAGCTAGTAACTAAATATGAAAAGATACACTGGAAAAGATGTCTATAAGTTTGTTCTTTTTTTAAATATTTCTTCACATTATAAATTAAATAATTTAAATGTTGTAATAAAATCTAATAACACGTTTGATATAAGCCACACAAATTGGTAATGCACCTGGCGGCCATTTTGGTGACGTCATAGTGACGTATAGATGAGAACATTACATTTTGTTAGCTGTACTTTTTCTTTGCTGATGTCGTCACAAGGGCGTTAATTTGACAAGGTTCCAGCGCATTATCAATTTGCGTGGCTTATAATAACAAATAGGTCGTTAATACCTGCATTAATTATTAAAATCTAGACACGCGGCAGTGTGTCAATCCAAGTTCAAATAACAAAATTGGCAAGTAGCACCGTGTATAATTTCATTTTTATCAGCTCTAATATATGTGCAAAATTTAAGATTAATCTGACCACTGCAAATAGGTGAAAAGCGATAAATAATAGAAATAATAGGGACCAGAGGACGTTGTGTGAAATTTCTATGAATATTTATTTATTTATTTATATCATAAAGTTAAAAAAAAAAATACCTTAGCTAGAATAATAAATAGATTAAGCTTAAAAAAGCTTGTTGTTAGTATTAAAGTCAACATATTATTCTTAAATGTGTAGAATGTCTTGTTGCAAATTACACAGGCACTTTTTTTTTCGCAATTTTTAATAATAAATAATATAAATTGAAAATCTATTTCGATAGGTACCTAAAATTACCTAGCACAATTTTATTAATTTCGCCCTATATTTGAAAAATCGCGGGTATGAATATGCTTGCATTTATTTTCTTAGTATTGGTATATCCAATATCCATGCGTTTGATTACTGTTTGTGTATGTAATGTTTCTATGTGTGTATGTGAGTGTGTAATGAATGTCACAATAATTCCAATGAATGTATCGGGACAATACACCGACATCTTTACTCAGGGAACTAATACCATCGATTTAGATACAATTACTACTCGTATGTATCCTGTTACATGTATCGATATGGTCACCCTTAAAATACAATGTTCATTGCCGTATAAATGTATTCAAAGATCACCGCCAATAGATAGCACATTTTGAGATTTTTGTTAATGACTAAACACCAATGTTAATAGGAAGGGGCGGATTGCGGTGTATGGAGTAATGCATTTTCATTGCTCGTAGCAAAATCACAAGCCGAGATCGCATGCGTTATTTGCCTTGCATGCGGAATCTGTTGCGGCTGATCTGTGAAATGTAATATATTTCATTCAATGTTATATTTTCTTATAGTATTGATGTCATACTGTCAAATTGATTATGTAATATGATTTCCAATGTCTTCGAGGTTTGATCGTAGTACATTTTAATATCACTCAAACGTTTTTCTTACAATAATTATTAATATAATATAAATCTTCTGTACGTGTGTTTGTAATTGAACTCCTCCTAAACGGCTGGACCGATTTTGATGAAATTTGTTGTGTGTATTCAAGGGGGTTTGAGGATGGTTTAGATTCACAATTGGCTGGACCGATTTTGATGAAATTTTTTGTTGTTGATTTTTACACAGAATTGTATGGCAAAACAACGTTTGTCGGGGCAGCTAGTAATAAATATAATTATGAATTTTATATTTTTTCTTATTATTGACTTATTAGATATATTTATCGACTTAGTAGATACCCCATATCTACACATTATAAAGCTAACCTCGCCTTATTACAAAACGTGGACTAAGTTTAAGCCACAGTTTAAGCCTGGCTTTTTAAACACTTCAATTGCGCATTTCAAGCAGATTTTTCTCAAATCCTAGATCTAACAACGACCTTAGTCTTAAACCGATGCCAAACTAGTGTCAGAGCGGGTCTAACTATCCAATTCCTCGTAAATAAATTTTGTTAAATCTGGGTTTAACGTTGAGCCGCGTTTTGTAATAAGGGGGTCTTCTATGTTTACGACCATTTTTTCTGATTGCTTTTCCCGTTCATAAATACATTATTTCTATCTCGAGTCAAACAGACAATGCTTGTATAAGTAGCGTATACAAATGCAGTTAAAGACAAAATTTTAGTTCGGTCTATCTTTAGTGCATCCATTGGAATTGGAAGTTTATTAAATTAAAATTAAGCACTAAAGAGATGATAAACTCTCTTAGAATGTAGAGACTAAATCCTCTTTCCTTATCTGTTTATTTAGTCTCCACCTATCTCTGGGAAAAGGTGTGACGCTACAGTAATGATAATAAATAAATTATAATTTATAAATGCGAAAAATCGGAATTAAAAATTGAAAACCTTGACGAGCTTAAGTGTTAATGTGTGTAACCAAACCATCCTCTCTCTCCAGCCCATTTACGTCCCACTGTTGGGCACGGGCCTCCTCCACTTTGGAGGGATTATGGTCTACTATGCCGCGCTGACCAGGTGTGTTGGCACAGGGTTTATTGACGAGTTTTCCGTCTCTCACAGAGGATGTTACCTATCTGTGTGCAATATCCCTTAGCTGACTTTTACAGCACCCTTGGGAGGAGATGGGGTGGTGACACTTGTATTCTTAACTACACCATAGTGCTATTTAAAAAAAACTGTACAACGCCATCTATTGAGTGATATGGTAAACTTCTGTTTGTTAAGGTTTAATTTCTAAATTTCACACGTATGAAGTGGCGGGCAACAGCTAGTCTATTATAAAAACTGCATCAAAATCCGTTGCGTAGTTCTGAAGATATAAGCTCACATAGTTTTATTATAGGTAAACATTTGAAAATAACAAGAAATATAATTTATGAACGTGAAAAGTAAACGTAAAGTCGCGGGTCATAGCTAGAATTAAAATAATTATAACAAAACTAACATAATAATTCATACAAATCTGGCAATCAATGGGCAACAGCCGATTACAACAAGGTCTTTTGTGTTTACCCTTATCTGAGCACCCCGGCATATAACGACATCCACTCGTCCCTAACGACACAATAGAGAGAAGAATCACACGTTAGTTTCTTAGACAATGGTACGATACCTATTGACCAAAAGACTAGTCGATTACACGACAAATGTGTGATGTTTGATAATATCAATTTAGATGTAAGGACTAATAAAAATAACGACTTTGTTTTATATTCAGTAAAGATTCTGGATTTTGCGTTTTGTCTGCAGATATAAATCTAATCTTTCTTCTATGACTTATGGCTAGCAAATTGATAATTTAGGTTTCTATTTATGATTTTAAACTTCCACTCCTATAGAGACATTAATTAAGAAAAAATTAATATAGCTAATAGTAAGAAGTTGGTAATCTTTTCTCTATCCCTAATGCTGCAGTCGTGGAATAATAGGGTCGCAGACATTTCGCATTTACATTTCGCAGACTCTTTATATCCCTTGAATTACTTCAAACACAAGCTGTTACCTGCTACTTCGTACGGGTGGAATTTGAATACCTTAACTAATTATAAAAAAAAACATACTCTTAAAAATAAATAAAATAAATAAATAAATATTCACGGACATTACACGCAACGTCCTCTGGTCCCAAGCTAAGGAAGTAAGTCCCAAGCTTATAATAATATGCTTGTGTTATGGGTACCAGAATACGGATAGAATACATATACTACTTTTCTTTTGTAAATACATACTTATAATACATAGAAACACCCAGACGCAGTACAAACATTTGTATGACAATTAGAAAAATCACACAAATGTCCCGAGCGGGAATCGAACCCGCGACCTCTTGATCGGCAGTCCGTTACATAAACCACTCAACCACGAGGCTCTTCATTCAACTTTATCATTAAAAGAAAGGCATCAAAATCCTTTAAATAGTTTTCAAGATATAGGCTCAAATAATGAGATACAGACAGATTTTTAGATTGCTATAGATGCGTAGTGTTTAAAAATTTTCTTACACAACCGTATAGCACCAAAATGCGTGACATAAAACAATTCAAAACTAATCATTTTAAGTAATTTGGGTATAATTAAAACGAGTAATATGACTGTATTTAATACCCTAATATCAGAACTAAAGCTATAATTAAAGGAAATTTTAATTATGAGTTTCGTGAAAACTACGACACCTATAAAATCAAAGGTGTAATCAACACGAACAAAAATAATCTGTGGTTACAACAATCTCACCACGTTAAATCAATCTTTGTGGCCTTAGTAATTAAAGTGTTGTTAGCGAAATTAAAATAATCGTCACTACAGAGGTGGGCGACCAAAATCTGAAGGCCACGACTAATGGGAAATAAATTGTCGCCAAGTAAAATCGAGTAATTAGTGGAGACTTATTTAAACGCAGCGTGGTGCGGTGACTTCATTTAAAAACGTTAAGGCACATATTGCATCAAAATTATTTACGTAAATTATAAACCTTGAAAATTAGACATAAGTATAATTTTATGAAATCATTATGATCTTGAAAAGAAAGAAAGAAAGAAGAAAGAAGAAATCTTTCGTTCTTTCTTCTTTCTTTCTTTCATTATAATCTTTAGTTTTGGGGAATATGTACTTTTTAACCGACTTCACAGTAATGACGCAGCGTGGGGACCGACAATATCGTCAAACACGCCGGGGGCCGCTGGATGCAGTTAGCGCAAGACCGCGCGTTGTGGCGTTCTATGGGGGAGGCCTTTGTCCAGCAGTGGACTGAGAAAGGTTGATGAAAACAAGAAGGAGGTTCTCTATTCGCATGTATGATTTTTTTTTATGTTGTTACCTCATAACTTTTAACTGAACGAAACGATTTTAATGATTCTTTTTTTATTTGAAAGCTGGTGGTTCCTGTATGATCCCATTGGCACCAGGTCAGAATTTAATGGTTATCTCCTGAGAAATCGAGGAAAACCCTCAAAATTCAAGGGCACATGAAGTCAGTAGAACGTTATTTTTTAAATACTCATTAGGTATATAAAATTTTAAATGAAGAAACAGAGCTACAACATTTGTCAATTAATCTCAGCAATCATTGTTTATTCTGCAATCGTTATACTCAACAATATAAGAAATAATTTCTAGACAAAAGCACAATGCAACTCTCAGCAATCTTTATACCATCGGATTATTATAGTAAGCTAATTACCATGTAGCCAAAAATATATCTGAGATGGAACTCTATACTTCAATTTATTATTGTCATGATATTATGTCCAATAAAATTAAGCAATAAATGTTAACATTGGAAGCGAGTTTAGTATTAATTATAAATCTGCATAAATATTACTTGTAATATAAAGTTATAATGATAAAATAGTTACACAATATTACAACAACAATAAATGTCACACGCGGCACCTTCATAAAAGTTATTAAAATGTTTAATTGTAGGAACGGTTCTGTGCTCTATAGTTTCATCTAAAACATTGTAATTATACACGAAATTACACACACACAATGTAATACAACTGTAATTAACGAGTAAAAAATAAATTACTTATAATGACTTTGTGAAGGTTGTTTTTTTTTGGGTTATGGTTACCCTCCACGAGTTTGTTGATGTCGTAGCAAACTTGAATCAAGTAAATATAATTAAGCCTTAAGCATGATATATAGTCTATACAGCTGTAAAGTTTCATTAAAATCTAATTAGTAGTTAAAATTTTAGCCCCACGTTTGGATACGGTTGCGGTTGAGACTGTGAGTATTTCACACGCTTCCAAATCAGTTATAAGTAGTTTTATTTCAACAAATGATTTGCCCAATTTTTGAGAATACTATTTAGTAGTATTAGCTTCAAAGAGCAACAAACGTCCTTACTTTTATCCATCAGCCTTTCTCCGTTCACTGGACACAGGCCTCCTTCATAGAAAGCCACACACAACGCACGGTCTTGCACCAACAGCTTGTGTATTTGACGATATCGTCAGTCTACCTTGTTGGGGCAGTCTTAGGCAATGTCGTCTAGTAAGTAATCACCACTAGAGATCTTTCTTCCCCAACGTTTCAAACAACAAACATACTTACAAAATTTTCTTTTATAATATTGGAAGCATTAGTGCAAAATAGAATCTGTATCTCCGTGTGGTGACGGATTAAAAATACTAGTGTCACCACCCCATCTCCTCCCCAGGGTGCTATAAAAGTCAGCTAAGGGATATTGCACACAGATAACATCCTCTGTGAGAGACAGAAAACTCGAAAATAAACCCTGTGCCAACACGCCTGGTCAGCGCGGCACAGTAGACAATAATCCCTCCCAAAGTAGAGGAGACCCGTGCCCAACAGTGGGACGTAAATGGGCTGGAGAGAGAGAATCTGTATTTGATGTGTAGAGACACCTAAATGCAATTCAAATAATGTCTTCAATATTCATTAAAGTAATTTTGACTTTAATGATTGTGGGTATTAATCGCCAATAAAATCATTAAAGTACTTCATACATATTTTGTGGATTATAAAAACAAAGCATCGTTTATTTGATTTTAACGATTTACCATCATTTGATCATGAATCTGAATTTTGTGGTGTATCGCACTACAAAATTTGCCAGAGAATAAAAATACCAGATTTTTTGTATTGTTGTTTTCAGGCAAGTAATTGTGGCTTTGATATATTTCTTTTATATCGATATATTCATACATTAAGAAAATGTGCAAGTCAAAGCAGTTATCTAATGTTTTATGACTACCACAGATACTATTGTCTTTAAAATTAAGGAGTAATTTTTAACAGGGTTGAAACGTAACACAATTTCTTAATTTAACGCTATAATTAATTTGATGTTTATTTGTAAAACTGAATATTAGCTCATTTGATAAACACTGTGAAATATCATAAACAAATATGTAACAATTTTAATTGATCTATTTATCATAACTACCGGGCATTCATTGAAACATTTTATAATAACGCTACAAAGATAATTGCTCTGACACGAATTATTATTTTACGTTCGGATATGATGGTCGCGTCACTCGAACAATGAATCGAATCAGTCTGTCCGGTAATTATAGAGCACTAACTGTTTCATATACAATGCGAATAATTATCACTGATGCTATGAAATCGTTTGTCATTCAATAGTCAAATAAAATTGTATGGAACTAAAAATCATAGAGTATTGTATTCCGCTGTTTGATTGGTACACTATGAACGTGACATGATTGCATGAACTTCTGTTTGTATTTTTATAATTCTGTACAAAAATGAAAGAAACTGAAAGGACTCTGTTTGGAGGAACCTGTATATCTATCTAATCTCTCTGCCTGTTGAATTGAGACACGTCATACCAAATATGCACTATCTCTCTCCAACCCATTAACGTCCCACGTTCGGCACAGGCCACTTCTGGAGGGTTAATAGTCTACTACGCTGCTTTGACCAGGCGTGTTGACATAGCGATTAGTTACGAGTTTCCGTCTCTCATAGTATTGACGTTAATTGCTTATAATATCCCTTAACTGGCTCTTACCGCACCCTGGAGAAGAAATGTAATAGTGACACTTGTATTCTTAATCCATCACCACACGGTGAAATATGCACAAATAGATGAAATTTTAACTACAAATTTGATTATATTTGTATAATTTTTTTGGCACATTTCAAAGATTAGTTACATTAATTGTAAGTTCATTGGGATCTTATCTAGGAATACTTGTGTAGTAAGATGAATCCTGAGATCTTTGTTCATAAAATGCGTGTTTAAAAAAGGTCATAGCAATCGTTATAGTTATAACTAACAACAATATGTATAAGAAGATATAGTAGACAGTTAAAATACATTTTACTGTATAAAGAATATTGATAGAAAAATATGTAGACATACAATTTGAAATGGCATAAAGAATGGACGTGAATCCAATATATTATAAAAGATGTCTCGTCGATGACGCGACTGAAATATCGACCACTGTGCGAGGTGCAAACAACTTACTAGGCACGCCTACAGGCGATCAGAACAAAAAAGAAGAACATCCGGGCAACATACTCGAGAAGCAATATAGCACAATTTTTATCTCTTAGATTTATACCGTAGTGTGCACAAAGGTTCGTTGCAACTGCAATCTTGTGCCTCCACAAAATGTAGCCACCCTGTTTAATATCAATGTGTGAGTATATAGATGCGAGCGCGAAAGTTTTGCATATGTGTAATGTTTCGAGATATACAGGTGACAGGAGATACGTGATAGGCGGGGCTAAGGGAGGGGTAAAACCTATTGGAAAGAGATGGCTGACTCGCTATGATAATGATGTTATTGCTGTCTTGATGTTCGCTCTCCTTTAGTTTTATTATTTCTCCATCTACTTATAAGGCGATATAAACGTTAAGTGTGAGCGTGTATAAAATATGTTTATTGTGTCGTTATGGGTCCCTGAGGCTGGAGGCAATGCAAAAACTGGAAATAACAGATTTAGGATTCCTGAACACAGAGCACATTGCAATTCCAATGTTCTCGATAAAAGTTAATCAATGATGTCGACAATGATAGTAAATGACAATTCGAATAGATCTCACTGTTTTTTTATTCCATTTTTCCTGTTTTAGTTGTAGTAGAGATGGACTGTGGATGGTTTTACGGGATATATATTATGCCATACAAGTATATACTGCTTGCTTGTCTATGCTACTTGCTTATTATATCAAGTACATTATATTAATACAGAAGCGTAGATCCAATTATACTTTTGACGTTATAATGCTTAGTAGCTAGTTAGTTGGTGTAAGTAAACCTTTTTGCCATTTAAATTGTTTACTTACACCAACTTTGTGCTATTAGCACTGTAGACCATTGTAAGGTAAAGCGTAAAGAGAGAAATAAAACGTATCGCTGTTGAGAGTATACTGACTTTAATAATATAATATTACTACACAGCTTGTATACACTCGTTCTTTACCGGTTTTATTTTTCTAGTACCAACGATCTGATACGAAGTAGTATTTTGGTAATCACATGATCTTTATTGCCTTAACATTGTCAACAAAATTGCAACAAACTATCCCTTCTAAGAAGAGCATAATATTATACTCCGAGTAATTCAATTCCTCAGCTCCAATTACTATAAATATAGACAAGTAATAAATATCATCACTGATTTATATTGCTTTGCATAACATCTTTCCTCGTCTCTCACATTTTACATCATCCACACACTCGGTACTTAAAAATGTTCTTCGGTGGCCGCCTCCATAGAACACCAAAACGCGCGGTTCTGCGCCGCAATAATTTATTTTTAATTTTAACCAACTTCAAAATAGGAGGAGGTTCGCAATTCGGCTTATATTTGTTTTTTTTATGTTTTACCTCATAACTTTTAACTGGGCGTAGTCATTTTAATGATTCTTTTTTTATTTGAAAGCTTGTAGTTTCCGTTTGGTCCAATTGGCACCAGGTCAGGATCTGATGGTTATCTACCGAGAAATGAAGGAAAACCCTCAAATTTCATAGGCACATGAAGTCGGTTGAACGTTTTTAAGCGGGCTTTGAGCGTGGAGACTAAATGCACAAAATTAGAAATTTAAATTCCGTATCAAAGATAGCGTAACTAAAAAATACTACTCACCAGCGCGAATAGCGAAACGGCGTTAGCACGGCGCTAACGCCGTTTCGCTGTTCGCGCTGGTGACTCATGTCAGTTTTGGCGTTAGTTTATATTATATTGACATTTGATTGACAATCGTTATTTTATCATAATTACCATAAACAATGGACAGATGTAAGCATCAGTAAATAAGGATTATTAATCTTATTTTAGTTTATGGTATTTAGATTCTTGTATTAATAAAATAAATAAATAATTATAATTGCATAAGTTGATAAAAATACTATGCAATAGCTTTACCGCGGCAGTCCCCGAGTGCAACACGTCTTTTTTTTAAATTACTCAATTAATAAGTTCCTGAGTCTAAAGTAAAACAACTTCTAAGTCGCCTGAAAATTGTCTTAAATATTGGAGTGTCTTTTTAGGATTGTTACTTAAATTTATTTATAACCTCAAATTTTGATACTGCCAACCACAAGTAAAAATGATTGGTATCTCTAGTAATACTATATGAGCTTGAAGCCCACCAGGACAGGCCATCAAACGGGCGTTTAAGCTTACATTGTAACTATACTTGCGGGTAATGATAAACTTGTAACTAAAACCATTATTGGTTACTTTTATTTTATATATTAGCTCTTTTAATGTGTAGTGGTAAATGAGCTTATCGCCTCACTTTTGTAATATGTTTATATTCTGGTATCCATAACACAAGCATATAAGCTTAGCTTGGGACCAGACGACGTTGCGTGAAATGTCCATGAATATATATTTATTTATTATTTATACTTACTAATATTTTATTTGCTAAGATGCATTATTATTGTCAATTTGAAATATGTAGTTATCTGGATTGCGACTATTATATGATGAATTACATATTACACATTAAATATGTCACACATTTTTATTTTATAACATCACGCCTTTTTCCCATTGTGGTAGGCAGAGACTGTAGAGCGCCATCTGCTACGATCCAAACATACTTCCTTACATCTGGTCATACATGCCCGACGGTTGTAAGTAGGTACTACACACTTACCCCTTTTGGAGTATAATATCGGCGATGACATCGGAGTATCATAATCCAGGTAAACTTACGAGTTTTAGGCACTTCACTCTTGAAAAAGGAAATTACTAATGAGATCAGAGTATGTCATTTTCGGACATCTATCAAATTTTTAGTGATCATTCAGTACTGCAAACATCATAAATTCCCAAATCGATTTATTTTGTTCATAAATTAATGAAAAATTATGAATATAAAACAGTAACAACTTTATTTTAATAATAAAAATAGCACATTCTACTAACAACTCATTCAAAAGAGTACTAAAATATAAAAGCTTTCCATTGGAATATTTCTAGAATTTATTTAACACAACATTGTATTACACACACAGCTCGTACATCACCGAACAATAGATGAATGTTCGCAACGACTGGCCGAATGTCATATTGTTTCTTATTTCTTTTAGGTCTTTTAAAAAAATATTATGGCCACCCCAGTGGCGAACGCATCCCAACATTTCGACACTAAAACTTTGATTTACGACTTTTGCCCGCCGATTGCGTACTAAAACAGCACTTACGTCACTTTCAATTTTAAAAAGAAATATCTTTACACCGACGCGTAAGCCAGTATGTAAATTGAGGACGCCTAAATGTTGCGATAACCTTAAAATCTTATTGAAGAACTACTCAAAACTGGTGCAATTGCAAAAGATTGATCAATAATAGCACATTTTAGCGGTGCCTGTGCCTGGGCAGCCTTGGTAGCTGTTTAAAGTTTTACCGAACAAAAATGTAACAAGCTTAGATATTTATATTGTATAGATTAATTACGGCATATTTAGCATAAATTTCATACTAGAAAATATTGTTTGGGTCTAAAGATCGAATTTTTATTCATTAAGTTTATTTGATACCTATTATTATTAGTTTTCTTGCTTAACGACGTCACATCCTACATTACGCTACTGTGTAATTGAGACTGATCTTAACGTGAGGCTTTTTAAACGCCCTTGTTGTAAAACTGTCCGTGTTACGCAGTACTCCTGCTATTTCTCAGCTTAATACATATTATCTATATTACAAATATAATTTTATTGATCCTAAGAATTCTACAATATGATAAATAAACAACAATGAAAACAGCCATACATCTTTACCAAATTTAGTTCCTTTTATTTTGATTGACTAATAGATCAAAATAACATATAGGCTATATAATTACTATCACACTAATAGTCTTATTCATAATGACTTATCGGAGGTTTAAAAGTTCGCTAAAATAGGTTCGCGAAAATTGTCATAGCTTGATATTCTTATTAGTCTTTTTACGATAAACCGTTTATTATCTCTCCGATAAAATCTCCGTTTAAACCTCCGAAAAGTCATTATGAATAAGACCATAAATGTCTAGGAGCAGTGTAATCGTTATAAACGCAAGTGCAACCGCAGGCATTGACTATATTAAATGTAGACTCCGACGTTAGTAGAGTAGGCTCGAAGTCTGCAGTAAGTTATTTAATGTATGTATGTATTTAATGTATGTATTAAATGTAAAAAATGTATTTAGCGTTAAAAACTGTGTAAATCCTATTAGGTTTCTCAGGTATATGGGATACATTTATATAATTACTTGTTGTTTTTTGTACCCGTGGAATTTAAAAATCAAACCCTAATAAATATTTTAAAAAGCATCCTATTAAACCACAATATTTAAAAAAAAATTTCAGCATCAAAATCCGTTGCGTATTTTGGAAGATATAAGGTCACATAGGGACATACATAGAAAAATATCGACTTTGTTTTATAATAAAGACAAGAAAATTACGGGATTTGTGGCTTGATTGTAAGAAAATCGATTTCATGTCAAACCTCACCCACACTCATGATACAACCTTGACCATGAAATCAAATTATTGACCACAAAGCTCTTTGAAATCTGTTTATATCTCCTATTGTTAATGGAACAAAAATATAATTCTTCAAAAGCTTTTCAAACAAAAACACCCAAAGAACTAATATGTTAATACTAACTCAATAAAGGTGGGCAGACAAAGGGCAGAAACGTCCGAAATTGAAATCACCCCTCCGTACTCATCCGGAGCTACTGAATCGACGCGTCAAACCTTTTGTTTCTTTTGTACTGGTCACTTGAATACACTGATCACCATAAAAAGATTCCGCACGCCGATCATATGCGATGAAAACTGAACGCTTTTTTAAATAATGCATGTTGGTGATTGATCTTATTTCATCTGATGGTAAGCGGCAATGGAAATTTATAATGGTGAGGCACTTACTACGTAAAAAACTTATTTACCTTATTTTCATGTACTTAGCGGTTTATTTTGCTACGACCAATGAAAGTTTATGAACCTTTATACGTGTGGTGACGGTTTAAGAATACAAGTGTAACTACCCGTTTTCCAATCCAGGGTGCTTTAAAAGCTGGCTAAGGGATATTGTACACAGATCACATCCTCTGTGAGATATTTAAAACGCGAAAAGAAATCCTGTGCCAACATTCCTGGTCAGCACGGTACAGTAAACCGTGATCCCTCCTAAAGCGGAAGAGGCCCGTGCCTGATAGTGGGACTTTAATGGGTTGAAGACAGAGAGAGCTATCCTGCTACCCGCGCATGCCTGATCTTGTAACGCTCTATCTATAAACCGTTATCTGTGTTTGAAAATGACTAAGTTTATAATACTGGCTGACAGACGATACGCACTTCCTTTCTACGCCATATGCGATATTTTATTTTACAAACTGGTTACTCTAAACTTTTATATTTCTATGACACGCGCCATTTCAAAAGCCTATCTGTGTTACTATATCATTATAGATAAATAACTTCTTTTTAATAGTAAAAAGTCTGTTAGAGTAGTAATAACCCAGTTGTCATTCTTGTGAGTACCTATGTATTGACTATGTTAACGTCTCTAGCTTTTCATGTGAGCCCATAATTGATAAACTATTTTCAAAGGTCGTTGTCGCCACCGTTTACCGTTCCACTGTTGGTACGAGCTACTACACTTCGGGACTTCCGGGCCACTGTTGGGTCCACTATGATGTGCTGAATAGGCATCTTGCCTTGTAATAAAATCTACTAGCTGACCCAGCAAACGCTGTTTTGCCATACAAATGTTAGGGGTGGACAAGCCTTAGCACTTAGGGGGATGAAAAATAGATGTTGTCCAATTCTCAGACTTAACGGATATGTACACGAAACTTCACGAAAATCGGAGGAGTATAATTACAAACACCGTGACAGGAGAATTTTATATACTAGATCTATCCTATACAGAAGATAAGTAAAGTTATAACTACATACTTTAAAACTTTTCGTACCTTCTCTTGTCCTATTTCCGAAAATGTGCCAAATTCCAAGTCCGGTTGTGGGGGTAACTTCGGGATTCGTATGAGACTTCTAGGTTAAAGGGGCCGGAATACCCACTAAACACCACGATAATCTTCCTCCTTGTCCTTACCGGACCACGGCATATTGCCCTGAGCTTGACCATGATATGCAAGTCTGGTTAATAAGTCACCAAACAAATTTTTTTTATCCCTTACACATATTTCACCTACCATAAAATAACTGACTAATGACTGTCTAAGTCTTACTAAAGTAATTTATTAATTTTGCAATTGACTTGCTATGCTTTTACTTAATAAATCAAATTGTGTCCCGCTTGCGGTGATCACTTTTTCCACCACAATTTGATTTACTATGTCTAAGTCTTTCTTCATAATATTATGAGCATCTAATATAGACATATAATATTTAACTAAGCATATTCGTAATTAATATGCTATTTAATTCTTTAAAATATACCTTTTTCTCTACGATCAAATACACATTTTAAGTACTCACTTCCTTTACGGTGCCTCAATCAATTCATTACGAGTTTCTCATAGAAATAAACAAAAGGGTTTTTATAGTATTGCCAGTGCAGGCGTGGTCTGATGACGTAAGCACAAAGATGTAAGCAATAATTAAACCTGCTATTATAATAATTATCGTACGCATGATTACAACCAACTCAATAGACTTAGTGCTTAATAAATATGCTTATTTTAAAACTATAATAAAAAAATAAAATTAAAGGCCTATTGAAAAACGAGCTTGAAAATCTCGTTTTTATTTTGGAATTATTGCATTGTCATTGGTCTTATGTGCGCAACTTTCAGATTAATCTGACTATTGCAAGTGGGTGGATTAATGTACAAATAAATAAATAGATAGATACGAAAGAAGCTAATAATATTATGTCAATAAATAAAAGAATATTCATATTTTACGTAATATTTGTTAGACCCGAATTATGTTTATGATTATGGAAAGGTATTTTGTTATAATAATACTGCATAACGTCAGTGTAGTGGCGAAATTAGAACACAAGTGTCGTCACTCCATTTTTTCCTCAAGGTCGCGAGATTGCTACACTGTGTTAAGGAAGAGGAGTAAGCGCCGCGAATTTGGTTTCGCTTACGACGTTTTCACAAGAATAGTAAATTAGTTTAAAACAAAATGTAAAAAGTAGTTTTATTTAAATTAGTTTAGTTTCAATTTTAACGAAATATCTTTCAAGATTTTAGCTGTCGATCTGTAGAATATAAGTCAGTAAAATGTTAGACATACGAACATACAAATCAAGGTTAATCTTATAAGTATTTCTTTCTTAGTATGAAAACCAGTAAATAAGACCAAAAATAACTAAATATACACTCATCCGAGCAGTACGAATTATATTTAGTGTTCCTGGAACAAGTACATTGTATATCATACCTTAAAGTTGTTTGAGACAATGGTACCGATTCTATTAGATCAAAAACTAAACTAAACTTGACTAAAATCAAATAACTAGTTTACATTTTGGTTTCTTGTACACATATTATGTCCATCTATACTATATGGAGGCAAGATTTGATCGTTTGTTTGTATTGAATGTGCTCTAAAATTACAGAAAACATTTTTTTCATCTTTTACCGTCGGTAAGCTGCACTTTGCATAATTTTAAACTACGAGTAGAAAGCTAATAAATTATTGGTTAAGCAGCCATTTTGTTTCACACGTTTAATTTAATAAGACAGTTTAACTCCCGGTATGAGCCAGTGTTGTTAACACTGTGTTTGTCCATGACATGTATTTCTATCTCGACGGCTAGGGCTAAGCATGAGATTACAATCAACCGAACTGCAATCGAAATACGAGAACAACGAGATACCACGCACTTCGCTTATAAGTACCTATATTATCAGAGAAAGGGAACACCCACTAACTTTTGTGCTTCGCTATAAATAATTATTAACAAATATACGTGACTTAAACCAGTTTAAAATGTGTTAATTTGAACTTTAGTTCAGTTTACTTGTGCAAGTACAATTCCAACCACTATCTCAGGGGCTCGCATTCGTGTTTACTCCATATCTGTAGTATCGAAGCGAGATGAGGCGAAGTGAGATTTATGATTCAGAAAAATCTCTTAATGGACCATCGAGCGCATGGTCTCATGTGATAAATGTGCAATTTCAACTTCAAGAATGCAAGCACCAAGTTTTGACTTCTCATGATATATTTACTAACAAAATGTTCACACTATTTGTTTGTATAGTTTTGTATTTGTCTTGAAAGTTAATAATAACTTTTATAATCAATTGTTATATTTATTAATGTACCTATAGGTAGAGATATGTTTTAGTTTATATCAGTCGACATTTACACAAAATTTCATGAGAATTAATTATTTATTTTTTTGTAGGAGAATGGCGATTAATACTGAAAAAAATATATACACATAAATATATGAAAGAAAGACTGCAAATCGCGTTATAAAATTATTTTCGCTAAGAGAAAGTATTGTGAGCGAATGTAATCTAATCTAGTAAAAGTCAAGTATCTAGTAATCTTCTAAAATATGTAAGGTATGTAGTTGAAACTGAAGGTTTGAGGTTCCGCCCAGGAGTCAAGCAATTATGCTTTTGATATTGTGTTTTTGAAATAATACTGTCTCTAGCAGCTGTGTAGCTAATTATGCATTGCCATAATAGAGGCAATAACTACCATATAAATACAATTGGAATAATTAATTATAAGAAAAAAACAAGCAATAATAACTTTCACATTGTTTATTGTCATAGCTATTTTAATTACGGTACTTTATAATATATAATGCGCTCCAAGACAATGTACCACGACATTAACGTCATCCGCAAATTGGGAGACTTAAGTGCTCTGCCCAACGACAATAAACAATACGCATCGCTGTTTCAGGCAAAACACTCTGCACTATAATTTTTCTACATTCATACAATAAGGGCCGCAGTCAATGAGTCTAGTCTGATACTTGTACAAGTAAACTTTATACCCACACAAGCAAACACCCCACTCGTTAAAGCTTCAAGCGATCGCGTGCAGAAAACTCCACACACGCACACGACCGCATGGCCGGCGCCCTAAGCTGTGGTCAGTACTAACGCAAACTGTGTATCGGACACACGAAAAACGAGATACGGAACGCAAAACTAACAAAAATCTCAAGTATTTTACACTCGCAAACGTTAACTTGTACGTGTTTGTCGTTACACACTGACAATACGTCAAAAACATATGTAAATGTACGCTAGTGTTAGTTTATGATCATCTGTCAAAACTCGGATACATGTGACGTTTTGCGTCTGAAATGTAAACAAAAGTTGTTAAGGCCTCAACGCATTCGTTCAGTAATATTCTGACAGTATTTACGATAAGCGATGACTATGTTATGTGCGATTAACTTAAACGTGTAGAAATAATTACGCTTTTGAGCGTCAACATCGACTTTTTGGATTGTTTTCGTATGAGTAAGTATCTTATATGTACCTTGTTCAGCTTTTATGATTGTCGCGACAAATGCGAGTATAAACAAAGCAATATAATGTTTATTTAATATGTAAAATATGTGTTAAGAGTGTTGTAAACATTAACATCGCATTGCACTGTCAAAATGCATCACGGACTTGTGAATCATATTGAAATATTGTTTATGTTGCTGTTTACATATGTTTGCAAATTAACTTAGCATTAAACAATTAAATATGCTTTGTTTTTGTTTATAAAAGTTTATAAAATATATCTATAACGCTAATTGACCACCATTCGAAGTTTTATTGAACACATAGCAATCCCGACAAACTTTTATGAGGGAAACAATATGTATAGCTATGCCCTTTACAAGTTTGGTTACAATTTCAGTGTGAGGAGAATAGAACTTTTAATGTAGAACCTTAAATAGTAATTACATAATATTGGTAATGAAATGAAGATTAGATATTGTCGAATTGCTATCTACATGAGGACCACTACCAGATTAGTGATGTCACTTGTTGCTTGCCTTGAAGCATTCATGCCAAGAATCATGCCAAAAATCATTTTCCAATCAATCTAATTAGAATAGAATGCAAAAGACATAGAATTTCGTCCAAATCTTCACAAAATATTCACAAAAAATTGTTACATTGTTAATGTAAAAATTTTTTTACGGTGTATAATAAAGAATATACAAATAAATACAATACTGCAGAGCTATTGACAGAAAATCTTAATACGATGATGTTCTAATTTAGTAAACACTTAATAAAATAATGATTTTTCTGTAATTCAGCTTTATTCATCCCTGTTTTTAAATTCTTACACGTAGATTATACAAACACCCTTTTAGACATTATAAGTGAACCCTATCTTTCTTTCTCAGACTCTATTCTGATAGGCAAAGTTACTATCATATTTATATTATTAAATTACCTAAGAATTTCTAATTAAAATGAGATGAGGTGCAAAAATAAAAAGTCACGGACGTATAGGCACCTAAAATAAATTGCTTTTTAATTTACAGGTGCTATAATAAGAACAAACGAATAAAATAAAGTTAATTATTTATTGCAATCGGTGATTCTTCATTAGCGGTCGATGTGGTAATCTCATAGCCACGTCACTAATCCTTAGGGGTGACGTCCGGTACATTTATGGTTCTCCAGGGTTGTCACGCTACAGTAATAAAACTACACTTTTATATGACTTAAAACTAGGTGTCTCTTAATTGGGTTTATGTTGTGCGATAGTTAAAAAGAATAATGAAACTTTAATAATATACTAGCTGTGCAACGTAGTTTAATTTGCGTGGTTTCTCTTATGATAAATTGCTCAATTCTTATTGTCCCGATTTTGTTTTTGTTAAGAATTCTATGCAAGTTAGTAATAATTAAAAATATAGTTTTTAAATTACATGGAAACGCTACTTATTTAACTTCATTCCTAATGTACTTATTCATGCGATTTCAATTTCTTCAATGATAAACTAATACTAAGAGAATATACCAGAATATACCTCGGGAATATACTCGTACCAGAATATCAATTCCTTCAACAATTCTCACTTCATGTAGGTACTGTAATTTTTAAGCAAGTGCTTAAAAATTAAGTAATAATAATTAAAAATCGTCAACAATTTATTATATTATGTTTAAATGTAAATGATAAAGTGTTAGCCCTGAGTTAGTTGATTGATTTATTACAACGTCAGCTTTGTTTTATTTGTGGCAACCCTAGATGAAGCACACAGACAGTGTGTACGTACAAATATTTGAATGTGCGAGTACGTGGCGACAGTGTGTGCCACCCTCGACACCCCTACGGTTATAATTGCATTCCACTAAAATATGACTCTTGAGTTTATCTAGCCGATCGATCCGGTTAGAACATTCATGGTCATCTAACAAGATAGATAGATGAATAAATTGTAAAGGATTACGATAATCTAGATTAAGTTTTCAGTCATTTAAAGGCGATAAGTTTTTAATTGCTGGTCGTCAAATAACCCCATCTCCTCCCAAGGGTGCCGTAAAAGTCAGCTAAGGGATATTGCACACAGATAACATTATCTGTGAGAGACGGAAAACTCGAAAATAAACCATGTGCCAACACGACTGGTTAGCGCGGCACAGTAGACCATAATCCCTAGAAAGTGGAGGAGGCCCGTGCCGAACAGTGGGACGTAAATGACCTGGTGAGGGAGAAAGAAATAAAAATTACAGGTGAATTGCGTGAGTAAGTGATAAAGCCTAGGAATTCGATCGTCGGACATGGTGCTCTATGGTCTCTGCCTGCCCCATGGAAAAAGGTGTGGCAGTATCTATGTATCTAGATAATTAAAATATACCTAGATCTTATTATGAGCGTAGCCAGAGAATTTAGTCGTCAAATTCGAAACTTAAAATTGTGTGAAACAAAACAAAAGAAGAAAGTTTTTGCACAAAATAATCTCTTCCAGGAGATGAAAAGGAAAGTTTCTACCAAAAATAAACTTTCTTATTTTATTAATTTATTAATTAGCTAAAGAGTTTTATTACAACAAAAACCATCCTATGAGACAATACATTCAGTTAAAGAGTGGGAACATTAAGTGGCGCGCCGACATTGTCGCATTTTCTTAATTTCTTAACCACTACACACTCACGCAGCGGGATGAAATTAAGAAAACATTCACCACATTAAGCGCACACTATTTATGGTTATACTTCTACAATAACCCGACTAAATGTAATAGTTGTCTAGCCAGAGGAGCGTTAAAGCAAAAAGCATCCTTTCCCATCGTCTACCTTTTTTATTTGGGTGCGAGATCGTCTGAAGGTTGGACGTCTAATGAAATGTTCGTTGTAGTTTTGGATATCCTATGTAATTAAACAGGTGTCTGGTAAAGACTTGGCAAACTTGTATAGACACATTTTCTTAATTAACTTTGGCTAAATTAATAAAGAAACTTTATGTCAGTACCTATCTAATATTTCCTTCAAATAAATTACTTTGTTAGTATCTTTATTTTATTTATTAAAACTTTTTTCACTTATAAATATGTACATAAATGGACTTAATATCTGAAATATCCTCTGTCAGTCAACTTTTAGGTAATTTAGAAAATAGAACTAGCAGATTTCAAAACAATTTACTTAGAAGCTTATTTTAACTTTTTCATTTGATGAGAGGAAGTACAAAAGAGTATAAATAAGAAAAAAAGATAAGGACATTGATACTTTATAATTAAATAACTATAACAATATTTTCTCTACGGAAAACTCCTTTGCGTTGTCTTAACGTCCAGCCACAAAAGCAATAAAGAGCGCAAGCTTCCACGTTCATTAATTAACCGCCGTTATTGCTATCCTTTTCACACTTAGGCTAACTATTTCTAAATTAGTGAAGTTCTCTTTTGCACAGGCTTTGCGCAAAAATTAACCACTACAATTGTAGTGCATGGTATTCACACATGGAAAAAGAATGCATATGCATGTCTTCGGCTAGAAACGAAAAGGGCTTAAAAGACTGCTATTTAATGAGGGAATTTCTTGTTAATATTAGTAGTTTTATGGTAGGTTTTTGCATGTATTTTATCTAATGTTTGTAATGCGACTTTTGGTCACGTGTGGTTAGTTTCCTATCCTCATGTAATAAATCTCTTACTGCTCGTAATTACAATGTTCTTGTCTGTTGTGTATTTTCATTAAACTGAAGCATATATGCCTATTATGGATTATGTTTTTAGAAAGAAAGAGGGGTTGACACAGACATGACGGCTAATAAAAGACTATGGAAGAAAAAGACATGTTGCGCGGATCCCAAATAATGGGACAAGGGCAGGAGGATGATGATGATCTGTCGTATTCATTTTTATGATGTAGATTTATATATAGATTCCTCCTTCTTGCCCTGCCGGGCCAAGATGGTGATTTGAGCCTTACTATGACCCGGTTATATGAAGATGATGTTATCTGTGAATAATGTGCTTTAGCTGGCTTTTACAGTAAGTAAGTGGGCTACTGACACTTGTATTCGTCATCCCTAACCACATGGACACGACTTGATACTAACCTAACTTTATTTGTGAAGCAACACAATGGTACCGATTCTACATGCACAACTAAACTGAACCTAACAAAAAATTGAAAATTGATATTGTCAATAACACAATTCGGCAATGTTATGTTACTTTTTATTAGAAAATCTGTATTTTGTAGACTAATAATTTTAATTAATAAAAATGTGCACTAGAAAAAGCCAATTAATCAAAATACGCCATCGTTGTTTTCATTTTTTTAGTTAAGTTAAGTTTAGTTGTGCAAGTGGAATTGGCGTCAATATCGGATTAAATAATTTATTATGCTAGCAACAACAAATATTTTAAGAAAATCAAATGAAACATTTTTTTTTTGTTCATTCAATCTAAAAACTTTACGACATTGATTTCTGACATCATAAATAAATCAACCCTTAAATTCCACCTTTACCTCATAAAAATAGGGTCAGTTTAGTCGCTTAAAGTATTTATTTTGTTTTATATTCAGTATTGCGTAAGTGGGCTGAGAAAAAAATATGAATTTATATATTTAAATACATAAATTTATACATTTAAGAGGATACCAAAATAGCTTCGTGCATTTTTCTATGTACGAAGTTTTCATTGTTTCTTTAGATTGAATGGCTAGAGCTCTAATTTTTAAGTATATGTTTTTTCAATATATGATCTAGGATCGCATGAACTCAGAAAAGCGATTGAAAAAAGTTTTCTCGATAGAAAATCTTGGCGAAACAACCTCTCAAATTTTTTATTTTTTTCATTTTTCGGTCTATTATCGCGTATTAACTAATGAAATAACTTTAAAAACATAGGTAACTATTATGTATAGAAACACGTGGATCAGAATTAAAATATATTTAGAAGATTTTGAGTAAATAGGAAAAGTATCCCTAATTCTTCATTTTCTGTGCCTACTGGCTGTGTTAATATGTACGTGTCGGCGATGATATACGATTATATTGATGTAGGCCCTTAATACTATGAAGTAGGTAGTTTAAAAAAAAATCAATTTTACATTTCTTCAGCCTATTAATGTCCCACTGTTGGGCACGGGACTCCTTCTCTGTCTGTCACGCTAACCAGGCGTGTTGACACAGAGTTTAGTTCAGAGGCGACAAAAAATCCTCTGCTTGTTATAACTACTCCATGACGAAATGTGCCATAAAAAACAAATTAATATTGCTCTCAAAAATATTTTTTGTAATTTTGAAAGATCACATACATTTAATGACTCCTAATGTAATATCATAATCATATCGTTCAATGAAACACCATAATAACATATCGTACAAGATAAGTACGTCAGTAGCAGTTGTCGCGAACATCCTCATTAAAGGATTACCACTATCTAAGCTCATTCATGGTCCCTCTCTACACACGAATACTCTACTCTCATCCAACGCGACGGTGATAAATTTATTCCTATCCTTTTCTACAAATATGCAACCTTATTTCTCAATCTACACAATAATTATATGCAAAAAAAGACTATAAAAATATTCTAAATTTATATAGAAATTTTAAATTTAAACTTTTTTGAATTTAGAATGTTCTAAATTTTAATTGTAATTTTATTATTGTTTTAAAAGTCGCGTTCTATCCCTGTCACTCGTGTTGGGCGGCGGCGCGCGCTTGGGCGGGCGGTATGCAAATGCTTAGCTCTACAGTGGTGAGGGTTCACTGTGTGCGTGTCTTGTACCATTGGCCGCGCTAGAACGACCAACTTCGCGACCAGTTACGGTTGTTTTTCGTTCCGTTTCTAATTAACTTCCGTATATTCTCAAAGTAACTTTTCTCATCTCGTTGCTTTACTTTTTCTATACTATTTTGTTATCATTAAAACGACTAGTTATTATGTGAAATATGTTCGCGGGTGTTATGCGAAAGTTGCAATTTTGACAAATTTCCGTGTGTGTTTATTTTGCGAATACTTAATGCCTGGTAAATATTTTGGAAAATATATCATAGAGTAGTTTTAGCTAGAAGTGTCAAGCCAAATGCAATGTTTTAAGAAGTGATTTCTAAATTAAAACGCTTTTAGAAACACTATTATCTTGGGTCATGTCACTAACTTCACTAAAATGTTACTTTTATGACTAAACGAGTGAGATTTTTACGAGCACTAAAAATAAATTACTGTCTTCGAACATATAATCGTATTTTGCAAGACATCGCGAGTGGTTAATTTATTCTTGATATGTGTTCAAAAAGTTAAATAAATACTCTTCATCCTTAGTAAAGCCAGAAGTTAATTAAAAACACACGTGATCCGATATATTTTTATAAAAAGAACAACAAATTTGTTACTAATTAACAACAACTAAAGACATTTCCTGTTTCTTACGACGCTAATAAAACCATTAAAACGACTATCGAACTCAAATCTCAATAAATCAGGCAGCAAATAAATAATTATTATGGTTGTAAGGAAACAAGTGGATTGTGTCAAGTATTTCCATAGAGTATGTAAGTAGCTATAGAGCGCGCGTTGTCATGAAAGAACTATTCGTACAAGTGAGAACAATTTCAACATTGTTTTATTTTATTAGCGAAATTCTGTCTGTATTCTGTCTTATTCTCTTTCCAGAAATCTCGAGATTCTACATGTTGAGTGTAAATTAACATGCTTATGTGTATCAATGTATTAATCTATGTAACGGAATCTTTGAAAGTCATTTTCACTTACTTGCAGTAGTCGGATTGATCTGAAATTTTGCACACATATCAAGGAATGGTGACCATGCAATAATTTTAAATAATATTTTCAACCGGGTTTTTTATTTTCTAAACTAAGCAAGTTATTTCTTAAATTACGATAGATTACCTTACTTCCCTTGTTTATCTACTTACATTTTGTTTTGTGCAAACCCATACGATAAGCGCCCTCTATAGTTACTCATTCTTCAAGAGTATTTCCAATATAATTGAGTATTTTTAAAGAAAAAGATTAATCCACTTCATGTGCCTTTGAAATTTGAGAGATTTCCTCGATTTCTGAAGAGATAGCCATTAGATCCTGACCTGGTGCCAATAGGAATAATTCAAAATCGCTTCGCCCAGTAAAAGTTATGAGCTAACAAAAATAAAAAATAATAATAATGGATACGAATTTAGAACCTCCTCCGTTTTTTTTTAAAAATTGTGTGCGGGCAACACTGAGTACTCACACTCAACACTAATTAAGTAATAACTGATCGTAGAAGACACTTTACAGCTCAGTCTTATGGTCACGGGGACCATGGCGACTGCAAAGTATTCGAAACGTCAGGCCAAAATTTAAAACAAATATTATACGCGTCTAAATCCGTAAATAGTAGTTTTATTTAAACACTAAGTACTGATAAAATATAAACGCACACAAATTATTGTGCCAATAAGGTAGCATTTATTTAAAGAAAAAAACGAATAAAACCATAAAATGAACACCGACACGCAATGGTGTGCAATTTTTTTTTTAATCGTAAAATGTGGGAATTAATCCTCAGTTTATGGCTACATCGGTAACTTTTAATTGCCGCTTTGACAGACTTTAAGGGCTGCCATTCATTCGTTTTCGGGTGTGGTCATAACAAAATGGAACATTGACAGTAGAGGTAAAATATTTTTAGGGTACCGTACCAATAAAACGGGACCCCATTAGTGAGACTTGGCTGTCCGTCTGTCACCAAGCTGTATCTCAGGAATGGTAAAAGCTAGAGTATTGAAATTTTCAAAGATGATGTATTTCTGTTATTGCTATAGCAACAAATACTAAAAATCAGAATACAATTAATATTTAATGGGACTCTTATACAACAAACATATTCAGTGTAACTGGATGATTTTAACTATATAATGTTATGATTTCGATAATATTGTTGTGGAACCCTATGTGCGCAAGTCCAATAGTGTGATATTATAATTATAACTATTTTATTATGACAACAATAGTACGGGACTCTTCACGTACGAGGCCAGTTCGTGCTTGGTCAGTTTTTATAGTTTTAAACCGAGGTGTTGTTTTTATAATAAACCGATTTATTTGCAACACTCTGTTAAGCGGTTGAAACTGCAAATTAGAAAGTTTATATGCGAAAGAGACGAGTTATCGTAAATTATATCGACAGCTTAGGAACTGTGAATATGCACTTCGAAAAGGGTATTTTAATTTGCCAAGAATGATTTATTGACCATTAAATTGCTATATTATGTATCCTGATAATGTAATCAGTAGTAAAAATAATACTTATTCAAAATAACCTCTTTTTAAAGAGACATTGACGCTGGCAAGTGTGATAGGAAGCCAACCATTTTGAGTAATAAGAATGAAAAAAAAAGTTTTTTTTATTTTGTCAGTTAGACAAAATAGGCTATATTTTATAAAACATATATTTCGCTCATAAAATGGGCAGACAATATTACAGCAATCACCAGAAATATTTTAAAATTGTCAAAAGATTAATTTCGAAAAAATCATCAAATAACAATTAATTATCAACTTCATTATTGAAAATATTGAATATTTTTTACGAAACATTTATTTACTATTAAACACTTATTCTTAATTTAACATAAATAGCTGATTGTATGAAACATAAAACAAAGCATTTAATTTTATTTCATCCCTTCATATTCGAAATGATTCATTCGTACATCACAATCGATATATTTTACTTCTGTCTTAGTTTGAAACAATGATCGTGATCAAACAACACGAACCTTTTCATATATAGACTTATCTTTAAATCGACCAGCGTTTTAGGGTTCTGTACCAACGGGGCCGAACTTTACTACTGACATTTTGCTATTTGTTTATCCGTCTATCTTTAAGCTCTATCTCATAAACGATTATAGCTAGATTGTTGCAATTTATACAGATAATGTATTTTCTAGTAGGTATACCCGTGTTATGGTACGTAACCATAACACAAGTAAAAAAGCTTAGCTTGGGTCCAGAGGAAATGTCAGTGTTAAAAATATATTTAATTATTTATTCGTATATTGGTAAAACAAGAAAGACATCAACTCAGAATAAAATAAAAACGAAAAGACTTAAAGTCGGAATATGCTTAAAAGACATGATTATATCGATATAAAAATAAATAAAATAAAATAAATAAATAAATGCGTAAATAGACGGACATTTCACACAGCTTGGGACCAGAGGAGGTCCCAAGCAAAGCTTAAAAGGATAATAAATACAATTTGGTAATAAAGAACGGAACCCTTTATGCGCGAGTCCAATGCGTACTTGGCTGGTTTTCTCGTAATAAAATAAAAAAAAAATTTGGATATATAGCGTGTACAGCAGGCGACGAAAAGTATTCGTTTCGGAATGCAACTTTTGCATAAACAATACCCCTTTTGTTTAGAGAAAGTATTTCACATTTTAATGTCGTAAGTGATTTATTTTCATATGGTTTATTGACGTACATATATCGGGTTTTCGAATGCATAAGGATAATATCGCAAAATGTATTTTGGTTAGGCTTTAACAAAATAATGAAAACTAGCTGTTGACGTGGATGTTTTTTTTTATTAAAGTGCTTGGTCCCTGTGTGGCTATATCAACAAGAAAAAAAATAGCATATAACATACCAACTAAGTCTAAATTATATAAAAATTTGGGTTATTTATACTTGGAGACTTGGGATAGCTATAGAAAAGACTATCTATTCCCTGCGACTTTGTACATCTGGAATTTCTACATAATATAATAATAGCCTAGAGCACTCTCGGAGTCTATAGCTTCTTATTAAAATCCCTAACTTTTCTTTCCGTCCCATGGTTACCTGGAAGAGATCACTTTATGTGATAACGCCGCTATTTATACCTAGTTTTAAGCTTAATTTCTGTTTTCTGTCTCTTGTAAATGTGTACAATAAAGAGTTAATCTATCTATCTATCTAAAGTTTTTTTTTCTAATAAATAATCGTACCATCACTTTAGAGATTACTCCTTCATACATATTACAAACATTACCTCTTTATTAATAGTATAAATACCAAGATATTATTGAATCATCTGCGCAGTAATTAATAATTCTGAGCAAAAAGTTTTTAGTAAAACTTCAATAGAGATAAAACCAGACATAAATAATACAAGTTACGCTTTTTATAAACATTTATATCTCTTTTATATAATTTTAAATAATAACCTGTTATTTAAAAATATTTTTTTATTATTATTTATGAAATGATGCAAGAGTTTTCGTACTTTGGCGTTCATTTTGGTGTTATGTCCTTTTAAACACGCTTATAAGTATTTATTCGGTATGTATCTATCAATGTATTAATCTATGTAACTGAATCTTTGAAAGTGATTTTCAGCCACTGGCAGTATTCGGATTGATCTGAAATTTTGCACACCTAACAAGCACCGATGACAACGCAATAATTAAAAAAAAATCAGGATTTTCAAGCTTGTTTTTTAGTTTTTGAAATACGTAATATTTTTTTGGGGTATAGACTATCTGTATACCAAATTATCATCTAAATTAGTTCAATAGTTTTAACGTGAAAGAGAGACAGACTGACAGAGCTACTTTCACATATCTTTACTTATTATAAAAAAGAGTCTTTATTTTTGTATGTATATCTTATATTCTTTTATATAAAATTCACGTGTCACAGTGTTAGTTACCGTACTCCTCCGAAACGGCTCGACCGATTTTTATGAAATTTTACATGCATATTCAGTAGGTCTGAGAATCGGCCAACATCTATTTCTCAAACCTTTTTTTTCTATGGCAAAACAACGTTTGCCGGGTCAGCTAGTTTGTATATAAAAATGCGTAGCGGATTTTTAAGTTTTTTTTTTAATAGGTTTTTCTAGTAGTTCCAGTGGATGGTTGTTTGTTTAATTTGTTATGGTTTGTTCTTTAAATCCAGTACCTTATATTAGTAAGATAATAAAAACCAAGGTATAAATATTTTGCGTTATTATTGTCCTTATGCAAACAAACCTCAAACTTATTTTTGTTTCAAACAGCAAGCTATATTTTTAATTAGTTAATTACAAACTTATAAAAGAGACTGTAGTGCAAGTGTATGATTTCGTAACTGAAGAAAAAAATAGACAACTACAACTATGATAGCATGTTCCAAGGCTACATTTCTAAAGGTGAGTAACTTTTTTTTAAGTATCTCTCTCCAGCACATTATTGTCCCACAGTTGGCCACTGGCTTCCTCCACTTTGGGCGGGATTATGGTCTATGACGCTGACCAAGCGTGTTGACAGCGAGTTTATTTTGGAGCTTTCCGTCTCTCACAGAGGATGTTATCTGGATACAATTCCTTAAGCTGCCTTTTACAGCACCACGGGAAGAAAATGGGGAGGTGACAATTGCATTCTTATGCCGTCACCATATGTACAAGATAAAATACTTAGATACGTTTAGTAGATACACAAGTAAGTAGTCTGTGTAAAATGAAAAGGTCAGTCAAAGAGAGTCGTTCCCAACAATTAGACTCTAACGGGCTGGAGAGAGAGAGAGAGAGAAGGAGAGACAGAGAGAAGTATATTAAAACATTTTCATAACAATTTTGTGTGACCAAAAGTCTTAAAATAATATTAAGCTCATTAATGTTTTCTTCAAATTTTTACTTTGAAAAGAATTAGACAAAATTCTATTCAAAAACTTCAAAACAACTTTAAAGATTTAGTCGAAATTTTTCACATCAGTCTTTATTCATTTTTTACGTTAATATTATCAGTTTATATTGTACCTATAATAATGCTACATGCCTCTGTAAACTAAATCTACAATAGAGTTCCGCCTTGACCTCTTTACCATCCGTTCAATCACTCATTATAGGTACACTTTAAGGGCGCCTCAAATGTCATATTACGATATATTAATATAGCAATAAAAAGACAGATGTATGTATATAGAAAAAAAGACAAGGCGAGAAAGAGACAGATAGGATATATAATAAAATTTTATATATATGAAAAAAATAAAATTTTACAAATATAAAATCTTCCTCGTTTTTACAACATTTTCTACTAATGCAGCCTAAAGCCGTCCTCGATAAATGTACTATCCAACAATGAAAGAATTTTTCAAATCGCACCAGCGATTCCTGAGATTAGGGCGTTCAAACATACTCTTCAGCTTTATAATATTAGTACAGACACTCTACTTTTCAATTCTTCATTAAATTAAAGCTTTTTTACAATAAAATGGTACCATTTCAAGTACCACTTATTAAATATGCCGTTCCATAATTAAACTCAAGTTTTACCATAAATATAATCATATTTTAGGATTTGTAAGCTATTAGTATGATTTAATGCGATACAAATAATATTCAATCTGATTTATTTGAACAGCTTACCTAATTAGTAATATAAGAAGAGGAAGTAACATATTTATGTGAGACTTTTTAGGGTTCCGTACCCAAAGGGTAAAAATGGGACCCTATTACTGAGACTTCGCTGTCCGTCCGTCCGTCCGTCCGTCCGTCTGTCACCAGGCTGTATCTCAATAACAGTGATAGCTAGACAGTTGAAATTTTCACAGATGATGTATTTCTATTGCCGCTATAACAACAAATACTAAAAATAAAATAAAATAAATATTTAAGGGGGGCTCCCATACAACAAACATGATTTTTTTACCGTTTCTTGCTCAATACTAATAACGTTGCCTTATGTTGCATAGATAATGGTACGGAACCCTTCGTGCGCGAGTCCGACTCGCACTTGACCAATTTTTATATGTAAATTAATATCAAATTCTTCCTAGTCTGATCTGATTGTTTTAATAGATGTTAAAATAAGTAATTATTGACAAAAAATCAGGTAAGTAGTTATCGTCATTATTGATCTGTCCTTGTCCCATTATTATGGGTCTATTTATATAGAAGAATAAAAAAAAATTTAAAAAAATTTTCTTGGACATTTCTCACAACGTCCTCTAGTCCGAAGCTAAGCTTATGTGCTTGTGTTATGGGTACCAGAATACGGATAGAATACATATACCTACCACTTTTCTTTTGTATTTACATACTTTATAATACATAGAAATCACCCAGACGCAGTACAAACATTTGTATGTCACACAAATGATTGTCCCAAACGGGAATCGTACCCGCGATCTCGTGAACGGCAGTCCGCTACATGAACCAATCGATCACAAGGCCCGTCGATGAAATCAAATGTAGTTTAATTATGTCTGTAAATAGATACCTATGGCGATATTCTATATGAATGACGAAATAGAATACAAATCTTATCACCCTACTTTCTTCCACTAGCAGATAACGTCTGAGAGAATGGAGACTCAAAATTATTCCCTACGCCAACACAGAATGGCACACTAGACCCAAATCCCCCCAAAGTGGTCGAGGCCCGTGCCCAACAATAGGACAGTAATAGAATGGGAGAGTTAATTTAAAATTACAAAAATAAACAAATAATTAGACGCGACAATAATTATAATTCATAAATCGAACAGACACGATAATCGGTGGTACGCCATCTTGCCAGCGGCGGTAGCCAAATGTTTCCGCTTTAATTTCTCCGGTAATTTGGCGTTTCCGGTCTCAAACAATCCGTCCCGTCAGTCTGTCGTAATTATATTATTTCGGCAATAAATTATCGAATTTTGAATACAAAAGGTGGTTAAAAAGATGGCCTCCTTAATTTTAGGTACACATTACAATAAGTTCGCTTGAATCCCATGTTAATAAGGGTAGTTGTATTGCTTTGACTTATGTACCTTTAATACCTAATTTTGAAGTAAAAAAATATATGTTTCATTTCTAAAATGGATGTTAACAAGAAAACAAATAATAGCCTAGACAAGCATATGAACTAAAATTAAAATTAATGAATAAAATTTTGGATTGCACCATTTATTTAGAAGATCAACCCCTACATACATATTACAAACTTTACCTCTTTATAATAATACCTTGTTAAATGGATTACAATTACCTATAACAACAGTTTACGAACAATATTAGCAATCAGATGTGTTTATTTATTCAAAAGTTTCAAACGTTGCAACGACAACAGTATAATAGTGACGTCAATGTTTATTTAAATCGAATGAATCGATATCGAACGATATTTGATTCGATTACCGTTAGAAATTAACGCGTTGTGTAAGTATCGACACCGATGCTGTTGCTATGACAACGCGCCCCATACTTACAACTCACTAATTATGCCACACTGATTGCTTTTCACTTGTTTTTCTGCCCTACGAGAAGCTGACGCCACCCTATGGATAGTGTTCGACAGTATTTTATCGATTTTTGTATATATCGACCACAGTCGCACCCCTTCTTAAAATAATATGTTGATTAGATTCTTTATTTTTATCCACCTTGCTTTTATTTTGCGTTGCGCAACAGCGGCCCTGCAAAATAAGTTTGTGCATTTCTTACTTACCTACTCAGGTCCTACATCTACATGAAATAATTATTTCTTTCGCTAAGTTCGAAATATTGCACTTCACATCTACTGATATGTAAATTATTACATTAAGCTTATCATAACTTTTTTAGCCCATTAAAGTCCGGTTGTTCGGCACAGTCTGCTGCTCTCCACATTGGATGAGGTCAAGGTCTACTATAGGGCGTTGATCAGCATTTAACTTCAAAATTTCTATATCTTACAGTTGATGTAACCTCTTTAAAACTTTTTAATTGATTCTTCGCTCGTATAAGTGGCAGCGTGATGTTATAAAGCCTAAACTTTTGTCGATAAATGGACTATTCAACACAAAAAGAATTGTTTAAGAGGATACCAAAATAGCTTCGTGCATTTTTCTACGTACGAAGTTTTCATTGTTTCTTTAGATTGAATGGCTAGAGCTCTAATTTTTAAGTATATGTTTTTTCAATATATGATCTAGGATCGCATAAACTCAGAAACGCGATTGAAAAAAGTTTTCTCGATAGAAAATCTTAGCGAAACAACCTCTCTAATTTTTTATTTTTTTCATTTGTCGGTCTATTATCGCGTATTAACTAATGAAATAACTTTAAAAACATAAGTAACTATTATATTATATAGAAACACGTAAATCAGAATTAAAATATATTTAGTAGATTTTGAGTCAACAAAAAAATATCCCTAATTCTTCATTTTCTATACCTACTAGCTGTGTTAATATGTACATGTCGACGATAATATTGATGTAGGCTCTTAATTTAAACCTGTAGTTCTTGAGATTAGGGCGTTGAAACAAACAGACTCTTCAGCTTTATAATATTAAGTATAGATTTTTCAACAAGGTAATTTGTAATAATTATCTAGTCGCCACATTGATGTTACTTGTTAATAAATCCTGTCAATAATCGTAGTACTTTACGTCACTCCAATAAACTGAAAGGTACCAATTATGTTGTCACCTGTTTTAATCAAAAGGTGACAAATTTTCACCACGATTAATAACAACGCTTCAATACCTTTTAAATTGAATACTAAATAATTCTTGGAGTTTTCGATAATTAGTCACGCAATATTAGTTTAAATAATAATTATTTAATACTAGCTGGCTGTACAGGCTTTACACGAGTGAAAGGTTCTTTTTAGTTGTTAAGTTTATTCGTTACAAATACACGAAAATACAACGTTTTCTCTTTTTAATATTAATAAAGTGTAGTTATAGATTGTGTTAATCTTCATCTTATTATGTATAAAATTCACGAGCCACAGTACAGTGCCACGAGTACTCCTCCGAAACGGCTTGACCGATTTTTTGATATTTCACATGCATATTCAGTAAGTCTGAGAAACGGACAACATCTATTTTCAAACACTTCCCCCCACTGACATAATATGTATGGCAAAATAACGTTTGCCGGGTCAGCTAGTCTTATATATAAAATTCACGTGTCACAGTGTTAGTTACTGTACTCCTCCGAAACGGCTTGACCGATTTTTATGAAATTTTACATGCGTATTCAGTAGGTCTGAGAATCGGCCAACATCTATTTTACAAACCTTTTTTTTTTGGTATGGCAAAACAACGTTTGCCGGGTCAGCTAGTATGTCTAAAATGTTTTCGTGTCACAATGTTCGTTCCCATACTCCTCAGAAACGGCTTGAGCGATTTTTATGAAATTTTATATGCATATTCAGTAGGTCTGAGAATCGGCTACTATCTATATTTCATACCACTAAGTGATAAGGGTGGTCCACCCCTGATATTTGTATGGCAAAACAACGTTTGCCGGTACAGCTAATTTTATTAATATTAAGTAGTGAGGTATAATGTTAATAAGGGCGTTAAGATTACAATTGTCATCCTTACCAACGACAATATATTACTTATATGGAAAACATCACTTGTGAGCGAAGGAAAACTACAAACTAAACATTTTTATGATAACACGATAAATTCTAGTTGTCTAACTAAATCATGACTTTTGCAATAATGTAGTATATATTCCGCAAATAAGCGGTAAATTATCGTCATAAAAACTTGTTGTCACAATTAAGAAAGCAATCAACAATTCAAAGCTAATATAATTAATTATATTTATAAAATTATAATCAAAGCCCGATGATAACTAAAATGCATTATATCGATAAAATCGGTATTCTATATAAATACACAATGACTTTGCATTCGAATGTTGATGACGTCATGCCGATCGATACAAGGAAACGGGTCATTACAGTGTTTTTATTCGTCACACTGATTAATCAAGTGATTAATTATACAGTTTCTATTAGGAGTCGACGGGTCGCCGCTTTTTTGTATACCTTTGAATAGAACGTTTGTCTAATGCCTTGTGGTTAAAATAAATAAATAAAAACATACAACGTAACACCACTAATGAGGTTGAAAATAATTTTAATTATAAATGTAATTATGGCATCAATCATAATGATGTAACTAAAGATATCGATTATTTACAACAATAATCTAATATTGCAACTTTAACGTACATAGATGTACTAAAGTTTATCGATGCGTAGTAGTTCGCAATCGAGTTGACCATTGATCAGATAGAACAACCCTGACCTTGCCCAACATTACTCACACACGCGCGTCACGCACGCTTGCTATTGCACACTACGAAAAACTGTTATTGCCCCGAGTCATTGCTTACGTAACATCTTGTGTTCGAAAAAGAGCTTACTAGTAGCAACACTAACAACTGCAATGTTTGATTTAATTCAAATTACGAATACAAAATATTTAATTCTAATTTAAATTACAGGTAAAATATTGAATTCGAATTTCGAATTTAACATTTGGAATCAAAATTCCGTTTTTAAAATGAGATCTTACTGTTTAAAAGCCTCATTTTATCCAATAATAAATATAATAATAATATAATAAAATATCCATAATTTTGCAGATATCCAGAAAAAATGTAGCATGTACCGATTCCTTTTTTAAAAGCAACAAAAAGTTTAAAGATTATCTTATTTGAAATGATTTTTTACTAAGAATCTAATTGGGATTTTAAATACACTTTAGTAATAAGATCCAACAGTTATTTGTTGTAATAATTTATCTATGACAAAATCAGTGTACAAAATGGTATTATTTTGTTCGAGATTAAAAAGTTAAAACGTAAGTTGGTTGACTGGTAGATAATGCCTGAGTCATTAAGTCCGCCATTGTACATCTTATGTGCATAAACTTTTAACTATATAATAAATAAATAAATCAAACAAATAATAATGTCAAAAATAATTTTATAACGATATATGGACAATGAAATAATGTAAAGGAATTTAATCTTTCTTGTACAATTACTGTTAGATTTCGATAAATTAATATCGATAAGAAAAATCTCGTGAACTCCCGACACCGATTAACATTTTAGCAATCACAACAGCCGTACAACACGCGATCGACTCACGAAAAGGAAAATAACTAAATAACTATATTAAATTCTTTGTAATATCAATACCTATGTTGATATTTTTGCCCGACTATCAAGCAGGGATTTGATACACATGCGCAACCATGATAGCTCAGTTGAAAAAATTTATAAATTAATGAAAAAGTGATATGTTTTAAATGTCCTTTTTATTTATATGTCCTCCGTGTGGTGACGGATTAAGAATACAAGTGTCACCACCCCATCTCCTCTCAAGGGTGCTGTAAAAGTCAGCTAACGGATATTGCACACAGATAACATCATCTTTGAGAGACGGAAACCACGAAAATAAACCCTGTGCCAACACGCCTGGTCAGCGCGGCATAGTAGACCATAACCCCTCCAAAGTGGAGGAGGCCCGTGCCCAACAGTAGGACGTGAATGGGCTGAACAGATCGATATGTTTTAATGCGTTTCTTGTATGCACAGATTTACAAGATAGAGTGTCTATGTCTATATCACTCACGCGGCTTGGAGCGACATAATGTTTATGAGTGCGTGAAATACGCCATTTTGTTGCTTGTAAAAGTGACGTTTGTAGTGTGCGAAAACTACTAAGTCATTTGAATTTAGAATACCATGTCTTATTAGACCATGAAATACAATTTAAGCCAAGCTAAATTTACATGTCTTCATTAAAATTGAACGCGAATCCACTATCTAGAAAACTTGTGCATGTATGTATGTAATTTTCTTTATTCCATATCCATAGTTAGATTTCGGCACTTAGGGCAATTCGTGTTTACCATCTGAGTGTACCTTATGAATAAAAAAAAGGCGTATTTTGGAGCGAAATTGATAATTAATAGGCTATAACGAAGATAAATTATGTATCCTGTTTAAGTATTATTACGAATAGTTTTAGGGCATTTTAAATTTTTAATTATGTCTTATAATTCTTTTATTACGAATTCTCAGTAGTCATTTAGTTATTGTATGTGTGTGTTTGCATGTGTGTGCATATATGATTATAACAAAGTCGTGTGCATTCGCAACTCATATAATTAGTGAAAAGGGTCGATATTATTAATGAGGGGTGATGAGGGGTTGGAGGGAAGAAGGGGGAATGTTATCTACTAAAGCTTTTGTGTTCTTTTTCTATAGATCAGTCAGGCTATTGATTGTTTAGTCGATACTTTAGTCGGCCTTTAATTATAGGGGCTAACTGGCTAACTGACGCGAACGCCTCGCTTGACACCATAATGACGTGGACGTTTATAATTTTCCAATAATTATTCACTTCGAAACTCAACTTTGATAGTTGGTTACAAGTTTTATTGGAATTAAATTTTGTTATTTTAGTTTCTGATTAGTTTTGCTCAAACTACATGTTTAATATTAGTTATATGAATAATTCCGTTTGTTTTTGTTATTGAGTGAGCCAATAGGATTCTGATATATGTGTAGAGATAGTTACAAGTGATTTTAATATAGAAAATCTCTTACCTATTAGCAGTTGGAATCTATTTCAGTCATTATTAAAAGTTTCGTATTGATTATCCAGGATCACTATTCAGCTTCTATGGGTAACAAAAACTACTAAAATCATGAGCATGTTAAATATCTAATAAGAAGTAAGAGAATCGCCATCGAATAGGCATGTGAAGAAGGCGCATGGTACTTCACTGATTAATAAGATGGGGTTGCGCCAAGCAAGGGGTACGATTACCCCACGCAACCACCCTCGCGCCTTACCCACGAAACAAAAAAAAATGTGACTCATCAACACACACCAACAAACAACTTACACTCACATACAAAATATAATAACATCATATACACCATAAAGCACATCTAAATTAAGAACTTTATGATTACAGCAAAAGGTTCTAATTCGTTTCAACACTCCGAAAAGTAATTCTCTTGTTAAGCAAACTAGGTCTCCTATAATCGTTCATTATCGCACACATGCATACTTTCATGTATACACACATACATGTTTGCGTTAATTATATCGGCAAGTGGTGGGTAGGGAGGTTGATTTGATTAATTCTAGCCGGAGCCGTCGGCCTAGTTGGATATGCCATAAACATTGGAATATTCCGCCCTGTCCATTCTCGTCTAGTTAGCCACTAATTGTTGATTTCTTAGCAGACAATACGTTCTAATAAGACTGAAATTTCATTTAGATTGACGTAATTTCTATGAATTTACCACTCACAACATGTACCTACCAAATCCTAGTAATTAAATAAATGTTTAAAGGTACAAAAAAGAAAACCTATGCAAATTAGGACTGCAATTAAAATTAAATCTTTATCAATCAGAACTAAAGTCATGAAATGAATACGAAATTATTTAATTCACGGAAAAATATCAAAATTTAAGAAGTTAATAAAATAAGTCATCTACTAGTATAAAGAAGAACTATTTCTAAAATACAAAGTCCTCACAGATCCTCACAACGAACTTCTGGATTTCAAAAACGGGAGTCGGTATTGTAAAAGGACTCTAAAAAGATATAAGAACATCGCTCATCTCATTGTCGTTATGTAACAGTATCATCTCTTAGCGTAGCATGGTGTTGGTAGAGTCGAATTAACGTACGCCAATTTTGTGAGTGAGCGTGCGTTGCAACGGACTTGCTTTAGTCTATTTGCGTGCGTTATCTCAGCACCCCAATGACCTTGAAAGAAGAAAAAAATGGCAAACAAAACATGACTCACTATTTATATGGTTTACTCAAAGCGTGTATGCAACGTCAGATCAGTCGACGCATTTGCTAATTAAATGCATTGAGGCTAGATCTATGATAGAGTAGAGACTACATGTCATGTTCATAATATTTCATAATAATTTTATGTTAATCCTTCCTCCAATGTTATGTTTATGTAAAAAAAATAATAGGAGACCGTGGGTATCATCTAAACTTAAAAAACGTCGTTATTGTTTTATGTATGTCACTGTGTGCGCTTATATCTTTAAAACTACGAAACGAATTTTGATGCGGCTTTCTTCAATAGATAGAGTGATTTGAGAAGATGGCTTTTTTGGTTAATTTGTTAAGGGTTCTTTTCTAAATTTGACGTGTACAAAGTTGCCAGCAACAGCTTGTTAGAACTAAAATAAATAAATGGAAGTATCCATCCATCAGCCTCTCTCCGTCCACTGTTGGACATAGGCCTCCCCCATAGAACGCCACAAAGTGCAGTCTTGTGCCGCTTGCATTCAATGTCTCCCCGCGACCTTAACGATGTCGTCGCTCCACCCTGTCGGGGGCCGACAACGCTGCGTGTCGTCCGGTACGTGGCCGCCACTCTAGGACTTTTCTGCCCCAACTATCATCAGTCCTACGAGCGAGGTGGCCTGCCCATTGCCACTTCAGCATGCTAACCCTACGGGCTATGTCGGATACGCCCGTTCTTCTACGGATCTCCGTGGAATGTGGAATGGAAGTATAATAAATAATAATTAACGGGAAAGTAAAAGTTTTTTTAAATTGTTGTTTTCACATTAAATATAGCTTACAACAATACCACTACTACATGCAAACAATTATATACCACGAAAGAAATGTTCAAAATGAAGTAATCAAAAGTGCAATTTCCCCAAATAAGGAAAGTATTTGAAGTATTCGTCCATCGGAAGTCGTACGCGAGCACTCGGTAAATAGCTCCAAATGGCGAGCACGATGCCAATTCTATTCTAATATGTTTCCATTTTTCATATCCACGGAATTTGATATACGAACAGGTTTACGTTTAAAATTGAAAATAATTTGAAAACTTTATTCTGGTATGATTAGGATTTGAACGCATTCGTTTCCATTTCGTACGTAAGAGACTGATTTTGAATTATTTTCGAATAGAACAACTGCTGTTAGCGCCTAAATTATACGTATACCTATTACACCATACACACCCGTATGCTATTTATATAAAAATAAATAAATAAATATTCATGGAAATTACACACAACGTCCTCTGGTCCCAAGCTAAGCTTATATGCTTGTGTTATGGGTACCAGAATACGGATAGAATACATAAACTACTTTTTTTTTGTAAATTTATACTTATAATACATAGGAACACCAATAAAAATTATATTATAATAATACTTATATTTATATTATATGTTATATGTAGGCAGGTATAATAAGTATGTATTTACAAAAGAAAATTTACGTGGTATATCCGTATTCTGGCACCCACAACACAAGCAAATAAAACTTAGCTTGGGGACCAGAGAACGTTGTTGAAATGTCTGTGAATATTAATGAAATGTCTAATTGTCTAAATATCTAATTGTCCTCAGCTAGTATCACAGGTAGTTAATTTGTTCGTTCCAGATATACCGAAATATAATTTCAGGCCACGCAAGCACAACTTATTAGCCGCGCCAGATACTCGCACAGTGTCGCATGCCAACTCTCCGCTGGTTCGTGCGCTCACCATGTTGAACTCACTGTTGACGTCAATGCCTGAATGTGATCTGTTTGCAAGTGCTTGGTTGGATGTGCGTCGTGCGTGCCTTAAGTTCTGTGAGATGATGAATGACAGTTAACTAGTATTTGTTTAAATTAAGGTGTTTTACTTTTTATTGTGCATATATATACTTTGTGTAAATTGTTTATTGTTATTTGTCATTTTATTGCTTTTTTGTTTAATTTTGGTACTATTATTTGTCTGATTTTGTATGATTGCTTTGTGTATAACGCATTAGTTTTATAAACTGTAATGTTGTACATGAAATAAATAAATAAATAAATAAAAAAAAAAATATAAAAAAATGAATAAATGTTAATTTCATTTATTCATTAATATTCATAGACATTTCAACATTCATTTAAGAACCTACAAACAGTATTTTATGTCTAAAAAGTAGTTTTTTAAAGCAAAACACCGCATTAAAACTTTTCGCAATTAATATAGTTTTTTCGCAACATAGTTTTACTGTCATAAACAAATAATGAAATTTATAGAGCCGACTGCCCGTAGACCACGAAGCCTCGCGTGTTGAGTATTACCCGAAAACCGAGGGAAAACGTTTATTTTTTGTTATTATTGACTCAACTCGCCCCGATACAGAACACTGACAAATTGCTAAGGATTTTAATAATTTTTTGTTGCTCTTTCAATTCAAAATTGGGAATTCGGCTTATTGTATGAATATCTTCTGCCCAAATACGAATAAAATGCAAATGAATAATAATTTCATAGCACATATTGTTATGAGAGAATATAGAGGCAATTTTTTTGCTCATTATAAAACCAAGACGTTATTTTTGTATGTATGTCCTATGTGAGCCTAGATTTTCAAAACTACGCAACGTAGTTTGATGGGGTTTTTTAATATATAGAACGGGAGGACTGTTATCTACTATATAAAAATAAGTCGAATTTTCCTTCCTGACGCTATAACTCCAGAACGCACGAACCGATTTCCACGGTTTTGCATTCGTGGGAAAGGTCTCGGGCTCCGTGAGGTTTATAGTTCATTTTTTTAATTTAATTTTTTACTTTTTTTTGGTATGGCAAAACAACGTTTGCCGGGCCAGCTAGTGTTGTATAATTTCTTAGGGTTTGGATTTTAAGTTCCACGTGGTTGAAGTTGCGGGCATCAGCAAGTCTAATATAACAGAACGTGAATAACTGACCTACAATTTTCAGTTATTTTATTATCATTTGTAACTTAAGAGGGTACTGTACTCCTAATTTAGGTATTTGCCTTAGGTTTTGCTATCCCTATTCCCGAGCGCCGTGCTGAGAGGGACAAATACAGCTGAAAGTGCTGAAACAGGCTTTATCTACAAATTCTTTGAAAAAAAGACGTTTCGTACTCTCCTTTATTCTTCGCGAAAGTTAAACCGATTTTAATTGTTTTTACGCTATATTATAGATGAAGAGTATATCTACGCTTGTATCACTTTTTTTTTGGTAAAACGTTGCCAAATATGTGTGATAGATGCTGCAACTTTACCTAAAGAAAACCGAAAAAATCGGGATTTTCGGATGGTCATATTTCTTTTAGTTATTATGTATTGAAAAAAAGAAAGTGTCAGGAGTATAGATATACTTTTCATCTGTAATATAGCTTAGAAATGATTAATTTCGCGAAGAAAAAAGGGAAGTACGATACCCATATTTTTGTATGGAGCATAATTTGGTATCGTGCCCTCTTAATTGTCAGTCTTCAGTATCGTAGTAGTTAAAAAGTCAAAGTCTAAAATTTAATTTCAAATACATAATGATGTATCACTAACAATTTTGTGATTTCCTTCAAAAGGGCCAAGAACGCAGAACTTACAACCATCGCGCATGTATGAGTGTGAAGAAAACCTAGAAAGTATGATCGTAGCTGATGGTGTTCTGTAATCTCTGCCTACCTCCATAGGAAAAGCGTGATGAATATAGAACGTCACTTTATAAATATTCATGATAAAAATCGTATAAATTTCACCAATGACTTGTATTCAGAACTCAAGCGTTCATTTCCATAAAATATAAAGACTTACAATCAAATCAATAAAGGCACTGACAATATTTTATTCAGTCTAACACCAGTACGTCCGGGAACTTTAATATAAGGCAGGGTTTCGAAGAAGTGTTATCATCTTATGCAAAAATATTAGCCCGTGGCGGACTTTATGCAAATTACGTTTACCTTACTTAGCACGTGTGTAAAGCTCTTAAATAAGGCATGAATTTGTGTCTCGTGCTACTTGAGGGTAGTCTAATATATTCTTAAAAAAGACGCCATTTTAAATTATGGGTTTCGTTCAACAATGTTAGATAATTGGTTGTAAGAATATCCTGTAACATATAGATATGAAAATGGCTATAATATTTTAGATGTAAATAAAGTTAACCTGTAAGATTTTCAGCAATTTGATTTGCATAAACCTGGAAGAAATCACTTTGAGCCGTAAAGTCATCCATTATACTTACGCTTTTCAGCATAAGTTAATTATAAGATTGGTATGGCGTACAATAAAGAATATAATAAATAATTAATTATTCGGAAAGAAAAATAATATGCTAGATAAAACATTATGAGGAGATAAAATTGTTAAATGTTTGCCAAAGTAATATGACATAATTATGTTTTTGATTTATGTCTAACCTATTTCTAACTGTTATTTATCCTCATTTGGTAAAAAAAAAAAACCAAAAGTATTTTCAGAATTAAAATTAAGCTAAACGTTACTAATAAACCTCCTATTACCTAATTTAAAATATTTTGACTTACTGATTTGTCTTGCCTTAAATAACAATAATTACGACTTGAAAAGTTATTCAGCCCTTCCCCATATAGTGTAACTCTAAAAAATCAGAATAGATACATTTAGATTATGGACTCAAGGTGGTTATGCAAATCCGCGCGTGGACTCTTCATATGCAAAGTAAATGATGGCTCGCGACTCTTTATGCTCTTTCTTATGGTGATCAGTGGCTGCCGTTTCTATTTCGGTGTTTTGACTACAATTCTTGTACACTATTGTAAATTAACAATGATATCTAGTAAGTGACAAACGTTGCACGCAATGTATTTATAATGAGAAAAATATTAATGATTTGAAGAAAAGAACGTGTTGCATCGACCCGATACAAAAATTTAGATTATTACATTTGTTAATTTAAAAGATTTCACAAGAATTTGAAACATCTTAGGTATACATATTGTCAAAAATATTATTGGTCATCTAATTAGCAAACGGTAGGAATATATATGAGTCATTTTGGCAGTTAGAATACTGACTTTTAACTTTTAAGTATGGAAAATTAGACGCAAGCAAGCATATAAGCTTAGCTTGGGACCAGTGGACGTTGTGTGAAATGTCCATGAATATTTATTTATTATTAGGTATTTATTTATTTAAAATATGTTACAAACATTTGCATTGCAAGCTTAAGAGTTATTTTGTTCCCAATATCATTGAATCGATCGGTAATACTTTCATTCATAAATTTTATATAGGTATCTCTAATTTCAATAAGACCCCTATCTATATGAACCATCATATCTACATATCAATGTTCAACACGAATTCGAAATTTCTTTTCTCTTGTTAAAGTATGCAACACTCGTGCTCCATATCATTACAGCTTTAAGAAATTCACTAAAATTGGATCACCTTCTCGCACGTTGTCATACCCTTTGATAATAGTAACGGTTTCTTTTTATAACGAACTTTTTTGTAATGTGATATTCGCTTTGTTTCCACTAAGGGTAGCATTTGTTACATTCTGACTAACGTTTTGCGCTTTGACGCTAAAGTTACTTTGTTCTTCAAAACATTCTAAGGCTAACAAAATCTTTGTCATATATTTTTTGCAATATTTTGATATTTTACTCTTCTCTCTCGAGCCCATTAACGTCCCACTGTTGGACACGGGCCTCTTCCACTTTTGGGAGAGTACACGGTTTTCTTTGTCACGTTGACCAGGCATGTTGGAACGGGGTTAATTTTCAATTTTTCCGTTTCTCACACAGGATGGTATTAAACAATATCCTTTGGCTGGCTCTTACAGCACTCTAGGAAGGAAAAGGCATGGTGACACTTGTATCCTTAACCCGTCACCACACGGACAATATTAAAAAACCTCTATAAATGCAAGGAGCTAATCTCCAGATGCGATAATTCGTAACAATTATCTGATAAGTATCATCTTAACCCTTCTTCCCACACAAATTCTGTTCAATAAGCATCTCGATACATCTCATCTTTTATTGTAAGCTTCCTCTTACGTTCTCTTCAATATATCTACAATACATGCCTTAAATTTATGCATGTATCTCACAATAGTGGCAGCGGCTGCATAATTTGATTACGAAGCTTTTGTCAAAGAAGGGCAGGTATCAGATCGTAAAATTAAATTTAGACCTATCATTGGTTAATTTTCGGATTCATCCAACCTATAGTCTCTTAACGAACCCTTCGAGAATATCAGTAGGTATCATTCCTAACAATAGAATTCAATCAATTATTATTTTCTCGTGCACCTTTGATGAAATTCAAAATTGTTGCGTTAACGGTCGCCGTATTGTCGTGACTTTTATGCATAATATCTTTTGTGAAACATTTGCATATATCAGTTATTGATTGAAAAAATATTTAAATACTGTTTAAAATAACTCGATTGATCCGTTACGGCTCTTATAATTTGCAATCACAATAGAACTTTTTTAACTAATGATTTTTTGCGATAATGGGGATAATTTGCATTGAAATTTATTATTACAGATTCTAAAACTAAAACACATTTTACGGATTTAAACGCATATATATTTTATATTAAATTTTAACCCAATGTTTCGGAGGCTCCTAAGACTTTGAATCTAAGTCTCCATAATGTCGGGCTAAAATTTAATATAAATATACGCGTCTACACTTGTAAAAAGTGATTTTAATACAAATGAGTTGCTCTAACACTTGCGGTTAGAGAATATTAATGGTATTATTTATAAAATGGTGTTTTCATTACCTTTTGTTGAAAATCAGATGGTATTGTTAGAGTCCGGCACAAAACTGTAGCTACCCTCTTCAGTGAGGAGTGAAAACCTAATTGTTGAGACGTGTTGGCTGTGAAAACATTGCTTCAACACACGTCACTGTTTCCTGTCGTCGCTCGGAACGCATATTTCTGAATGGCTTTTGTTCTTACTTATACAATGATGGCGAGATACTAACTAACAACTATGATGTTGATAACTACAAAAAATAAAGTTATAAAATTAGAGATATAATATGCAAGAAAAAAAATTAATGCTAAGTACCTACGATAGCTGATCGTGTGGTGACGGACTAAGAATACCATTGTTATAATAAAAAGATTGTATCCAGAAGTTTCTAAATTTTGTTAAGAAGTTCTTAAAGACATGAATTTCTCATACACATAAGACTCGTCCAATTTTCACCACAGTATATGATTTGTCCGTGTGGTGACGGAATAAGAATACTAGTGTCACTACCCCATCTCCTCCCAAGGGTGCTGTAAAAGTCAGCTAAGGGATATTGCACACAGATAGTATCTTCTGTGAGAGACGGAAAACTCGAAAATAAACCCTGTGACAACACGCCTGGTCAGCGCGGCACAGTAGACCATAATCCCTCCAACTTGGAGGAGGCCCGTGCCCAACAGTGGGACGTAAATGGGCTGGACAGGAAAAAAGGATACGATTTGTCACATCCAGTGTGACCGTAGCCAATAGCCACTTCAGCAAGACTGCTCTACGCGGTAAGTCAACTTTATTTATTGAAATAAACACAAACATTTTCTAAATTCTCTTCAACTCGATCTTACAAACTAATTTCGAGTATAGTAATGTAAATAAATTACAAGCCTACTTTTACAAGTCGGATTATTAGACCAATAACAATTCGTTTGCTGGTCTAAAGAGTCATTTCCTGAATATCTCCCTAAGATAACTCGTGCCATTCTAAAATATACAGCTCGTGCCTTCCTCAAAAACGAGCCCGTGCTATACTGACAGATAGTGCATAAAATTAGAGATATTTTGCATAAACCTAGAAGACACCCTTAGATATTTACATAACCAAAAAGCTAATGCAAATCATTTTCTTATACAGAGTGTTGTAATATATAAGGCATAACAACGGCTCGTGTATGCAAATTATTAGGAGGTAAGGTTTTACGCCTATTATACAAGAAGTTACTAAACATACTTATATTTCAATGGAGAAATTTTGACGCAATTTTTGTTGTGTTGAACGAAAATATTATTCATAACTTTTTTGGTTAAAGTTGATGCACTTGTTCACTTAGTTGTAGTTTTTAATGCATATTTAAACTAGAAAAAATCTGTCAAGAGCGAGGTAAACTCGCACACTTAGGGTTTCGTACCTACTAGACATATAAACATAAGTAACTGCATTCAAATAATCAGTTAATTAAACTCAAAACATTTCACCAACTTAATTTTGTAGTTGAAATATAGGGAATCACCTACATTTCAGCTACTTCATAAGTTGGTATTAGTATAAACACTTTTTTCTTGTGGTGTGATGACAAATTACAAGTTTTTGGATTTTTCTCTATATCAACACTATATAGACTTGATCTATGCCAAATTTCAAGGCTCTAGGGCAACGGGAAGTAACCTGTGAATTTTGATTCCCTAGCACAAGTCGAAAATTCTTAAAAATGGTCGTAATTCGGTTATATCTTTTAGATGCGTAGAGGTAAAAGAATGATTGTATTTTTTGAAGCAAGGAACCGCGTAGTTCTACATTTGGTATGAGTTTCAAGTTGATACCTTCAGCCGTTGTTGAGTAAAAACAGTTTGACAGACGGACAGACAGACAGACATCGGAGTGATCCTATAAGGGTTTGTATGAAACCCTAAAAATATGCATCTAGCTGTTTAACGCTAATTCGTACCCCATAAATTTCGAATCACTCTACAATCATGTACCTAGTAATACATACTAGTAGTAAAACATCTCATTACGTATAGACATAGCCATGGACTATAGCACTATTCGAGACTATAGATTTATTATTAATTGATTTGTTTCTGTGATTACTCCCCACATACATACATAGAACGTTACCTCTTTATCAATAGTATACTAAATAAGGGACATACTACGACCTACTGACGGGCCTCGTGGTGGAGTGGTTTATACAACGGACTGCTGATCATGAGGTCTCGGGTTCGATTCCCGGTCAGGAGAATCATTTGTGTGATGTTTTTAATTGTCATACAAATGTTTGTACTGCGTCTGGGTGTTTACTATGTATTATAAGTATGTATTTACAAAAGAAAAGTCGTATATGTATTCTATCCGTATTCTGGTACCCATAACACAAGCATAATAAGCTTAGCTTGGGACCAGAGGACGTTGTGTAAAATGTCTATGAATTTTGACTTATTACTTACTTATTTACTACATAATCTATACATTTATTTGTAAATACATATTTATAAAAACACCTAGGCGCAGTACAAACATTTGTGGGACAGATATAAACATCACACAAATTATGTCATGTGCGGGGTTCAAACCCGCAACCTCGTGAACAGCAATCCATTACATGATTCACCAGACCACAAGGGCAATAAACTCATATCATAATCGCAAATGATTCATTTATAACTAGTTTGAAATATGAACTGCAAAATATAAAGCAACCCCTTATTCTTCAATATGCTAATCCTTGATTAGATTATGGAACTAATCTTAGTTTTAATCAGAATCATACCACAAGTGTCAGTTTATGTCATTGTTCTGATGTGCATTTTATTCTATGTATGCTTCTTTACTTATTATAAAACTAGCTTTTGCCAGCGGCTCCGTACGCGAGTAATTTAGGATTTTATTCCCGTTTTTGCAATTTTCACTATTGCTTCGCTCCTATTTGTCAAAGCGTGATGTTATATAGCCTATAGCCTTCCTCGATAAATGTACCATCTAGCACTGAAAGAATTTTTCAAATCGGCCCTGTCGTTCCTGAGGTTAGCGTGTTCAAACAAACAAACAAACTCTTCAGCTTTATAATTTTCTTCATTAACATTAAAAGACATACGCAGCAAAGCAATTTTTCGCCCGATTAATTTCAGATAAAACAAATAACTAACAAAATATGCATTATTTATGGTAAAAACTTTTTCTCTTTGCGGCATTTTGTCGTAGAACTTAATTAAATACCGGTATAAAATTTCGTGCAAAATGTAAGCCAGGAATTAACCTCAAATATAGTATCTACAGGGTTGCCAAAAATTATAAATTTACGAGTGTATCAGTACCAGTTAAACTTTATCAAAGTTGTATTATATTTTAACATAATATTTGAAAATAGAACAATAAAACAGGGAATAGAACAAAAAAAAATTAAGGGTAGGTATTGAGTTAAAATTTTTTTTTAAATTCCATTTTGGGATTTAAAAATAAAATTTATTTTTATTGAATATATTAAAATTAAATTAGTCCCACTTTTCTTTTGTTCTGTTATCAAAAATTGACATTGCTATAAGCTATTTTGTGTTAATTGATTCAGCCTCTCGTCTTATCGAAATTGAACGTCAATAAGACTTGAAAATGGATAGATACGTATGTAAAGTATTAAGATTCTTTGGTAGCAAATTGAGCTAGTAAATAATTACTCTGGGTTGAAATCACACACCCGCAGCCTCGTGCACGGCAGTCTATTACACTGAAAACCCACTGAAAAGTATTTTAAACAAAGATATTATATATTTCCATGTTCAAAATCATTTATATTCTTTATTAGATTCCCTAATTTTAACAAATAAAAGTATGAAATATGGCAATACTCAAACCGAGTTGTCCAAGAAATAGAAAAAAAAGATATTATATTGGTACTAATCATCCAAGTCCCTTTGCAAGTAGCCATACTAACCTTATTACAAAATATACAACTACACTTATAAAATATCTTGTCTAGTTGCATTAGCAGTTGTGTACTTACATGAAATTAATCCTTTAACGAACTTAGCAGACAAGTAGTACAATGTTATAAATGCAGACTTTGTTGCAAGTGTAAATGAGCGAGGTCGTGGAAACCCTATCGCTGTTGCAGCGAACTCCATAAGGCTTCTGTAATTAACTAGTGCTGATGATTAAATACACTGTAATTGCTTAATGCAATCAACCTGTATATATAGATTGTAGCACGCAAAGTGAAGGACATGGACATTTGAATTTACGATTATTTTTTTCTGATTTTGAATTTCGAATAATATTCACTTATTTGACAAAAAAAAGTTATGTCAATATAAAACAGCCAGTTATAACATCGGCTTGTGATGCAAATTATTAGGATTTAAGATTTTAATCTAATGTAACTACAAAATTACAAGCTGGAAAAAAAAATAGCGATATTTCTTGGGTTATAATATGTCGCTAAAAGCGTAAATTATAAAAACAATAAATTTGTTTTCGATAAGTTTTTAATCACTTTGAGAAACACTCACTTAACTGTTCCTATTTTGTATAAAACTCGATACATAAAAAAGGAAAAAGATATGAGTATCGTTTTCAAGATAGTTAATGACCATGTAAATTTAGTTGATTGCACGAAACTACTTTAAAACAAATAAATGTTTTGAATCAGAAAACTCAATTAACAATCATATTTAGATTTATGGCTATAATAAAATTTAGCCGAGGAGTAATAATAAAACTAAGGTATATGGAACGACATGCCTATAATATGTAAATCACATCGACAAATCAATTACTAACATCGAAAATAGAATAGATCGAATGTAACTTCCAAAAACCATAAAATGAATCATTTTATATAAAGGAGCGTGTATAACTACCCACTCGAATACGATAGACAACCTTTGAATGTAAAAACCAGCAGGAGTAGTTACACATGTTGTTTTTTTTTATCATTAGGTGGCCCAGTAATTTAAAAAATTAAAATCCAGTTGGTACTTGATCCCATCCCATATGATGGTAAGGACTTAAGGAGCAATGGAATCTTTGATGGTAAAGCGTACCAACTATGTAAGAAGCCTATTTACCCTTTTTTTTTAAACAAGTCTACAACCGACGAGCATGTATGACCAGATGTATGAGTGTGGGATGAAGCCAAAGAAATATGTTTGGATCGTAGCAGACCACCCCCATGGAAAAACGCGTGATGTTATTATGATGATGTCTACATTGTAACTCTCGGGTAACACGGACATCAGTAAATATATATAAGTAACTTACACAAACGCACATATGGCACAAAATCGACAAACACACACTAAGAGACGACACCGTCTGTACACTGCATTAACTACAATTAGTATGCATTACCTCTCTTCTAAGATCTTTTTCAATGGTTCTTGTCAAGAAACTCTCTTTCGATTCCACCAATATCCCACTCTTGTTCGATAAATGCTCAAATACGGCAGCCAAACTGTCGAACGTAGGTATTATTATATTATAGAAATAGTATGAAAGCTGTGAAGGACGTGGGTCGTGTCCGACCGGACGTGTTTGTCGCCGTAACCAGACCCATTCATTACCTACCATCGATATCGTACTCATATATTTTGATTGTTAATTATTTATACTCACATACAAATATATTAAACTGGAATGTCTGTCTGTGATAGTGATACATTCTGAATTTTTACTCTATTGTTGTACTTTATACCAATCTCTTGTCACGGATTTCTTGATTTTGGGCAGTTTTCGCCTCTCGTTATTACATTCTGAATTTTTACTTTATTGTTATTGTTATCTTTTACTAATCTCTTGTCATGGATTCCTTGATTTTGGCGAGTTTTGGTCTTACTACACTTTTATTTACTATCTTTGCGAGTGATTTGCACCGACATGAAGTAGTCCAAATGGTCTGAAATTTTGCGCACATATTAAGGACCGATGACAATGCAATAATTTCAAGTAATATTTAGGATTTACTAGCATGGCTTTTAGTTTTTGAATTAAGTATTTAATTAAATTACTGCACAGTCTTGCTTCGATGAAAGTTTCAATAATTTTTATCTGAATATTCTGTAATTATTTTATTTTTAATAGTAGATACTTATTAAGACCTTAAAGTAAAGACGTCGGTTTCGCATAGTTTCCAATAAATAACATAAATAGATATATTTTTTATGACACAAAGATATAAAATTAACAATTAAAAAAATGTTTACAGTAATAAATCGTGGACGGTATATGTGTCGAGTTTATTGTCATCTCGATGCATGTGTGGGCCTGCATACCAAACATTTAGTAGTCATATATTTATAGCTGATATAACTGAGATATTCACATAAATATGTCTATCGTTACTATTTTTGATTGTCACTATAAGATAGTGTTTCAACCTAATTCAATAACAGTGAGAGATCTAACTACACCTTCTGCATATATTTTTCAATTAGCAATTAGGAATACAAGACAAGTGTCACCACCCCGTTTTTTCTAAGAATGCTGTAAGAACCAGATCAGCTGTGAGAGACGGAAATTTTAAAACTAACACACCTAGTCACCTCGACATAGTAGGTAGAATAAAATCTCTCCCGATTTTGATTTTAAAAATTTTCGTTTGTCATTTTTCACTGACTTGCCAACATTAAAATCGTGATATTTTTTACTAACGCGCTAATAAACTTCTAAAATAGCTAAAAAAATTTAGACTCATAATCTCTATACTAATATTATAAAGCCGAAGAGTTGTTTTTATTGTCTTAATGGTTTAATTAATGGTTTAAATTGAAAATTTCTTTTTATTTTGGATAGTCCATTTAGGCTAGGCGTATGCTGGGCCGCAGCGCAGCACAGCACACATTTAGCAACGCATAGCAGGCGAGACAGACATAGGCCTCGAGCGTATACTGAGAGAGACAGAGCGGGGCGCAGAGCAGAGCAGACACGTGTCTGCGTCGCCTGCGTCTCAGCATACGCTTAGCCTTTATCGAGGAAAGCTATAGGTTATATAACATAATGCTCCGACGAATAGGAGCAAAGCATCAGTAAAAATAAAAAAATTTCTCGTGTAACACACGAGAAAAATTTTCTAAAGTCCACGCGTATGAAATCGAAGTTAATACATTAAAACACCTACAAACTAACGGTCTTATTCATAATCACTTATCGGAGGTTTAAAAGTTCGCGAAAATTGTAAAAACTTGTTATTCATAATAGTCTTTTTACGCTAAAATATCTCTATATATATAAAATCTCCGTTTAAACCTCCGATAAGTCATTGTAAATAAGACCATAACTTTATCGGAGAGATAATAAACATTTTATCGTAAAAAGACTGTTATGAATAACAATTTTTGACAATTTTAGCGAACTTTTAAACCTCCGATAAGTCATTATGAATAAGACCATTACGAACTAAATGTTTAAGTTAAAGCTGTAAGTGAAAACAAGCGTGAAGTATGTGTCGACTTGAATCGTTTGTAGGATTCGTTGATCGAGGGTCGCCAGGTAGGGTGCGTTATCTCTCGATCGAGTGACCACTACACCCGCATTTTTGACACCTCGCCCTTACCACTTGCAGTGACAATTTGATAGATATTCATAAGATAAAATATTACATGGTGTTTTCATGTAATATGCTTTTTAATGGTGCGACATTTTTGTTCCGTTTAATTAAATTTGATTGATATATTTTTTTGTTCGTGTAACCTTTGAGATTTAAATCAACAGGAGTAGTTAGACATGCAATATTCTTTAACTAATACTGCATACATTAGCTGCTATGCTCGTACTGCACAAACTCATCACGTCATCGTTATGCCCACTAAAAATTACACTATCATTACATTGTGGGTTTTGCTATAATATATCTTTTTCAGTGGGGATCGCATGACAATGCCAACTCCTTTTGGATGTATGCCCTAAGGTTATAACTATCTAAGAATTCTCACTATTACATTCTTCATATTTCATATTTAGACAAGAAATATATCTAATGGAGAGCGAAAATTGCCAAAAAAATACCGATCTTTCAGAAATTCCATAAATCAATTATCTATAATAATATTATAAAGCTGAAGAGTTTGGTTGTTTGAATGCGCTAATCTCAGGAACTACTGGGCCGATTTAAAAAAATCTTTTTGTGTTGGATAGCCCATTTATTGAGGATAGGCATAGGCTATATAACACCACGCTGCAAACAATAAGAGCGGAGCATTAGTGAAAAATATTTTCAAACAAGGGGAAAATTTCCTAAACTCCATACGTACAAAGTCGCAGGCTACAGCTAGTCGCCTAATAAAATCAATTCCGTCATCTAATAATTTGTAAAAACATCTAGTTGTGATATATTTGCGATGAATGTTCTAGAGTATTAACACCATATAAAATCTAATAGTTTTTAACATTAAAAATATCTCTATAGAATATTACTTTAATAGCGCATTAACCCCTTTTCTAAACCATCGCAAATCAAATTTGAGTTCTAACAAGGTATTTAAGAAATATTTGCAATGTCATAAAGTATACAGTACAATAGATAAGTACAAAGTTTAGTAGGATTGTATTGTATGATGTGATAATGTCTTATTTATAGGCGTATAAATATCATACACAGTTTTCACATGCTTATCGTGTATTCTACCTGAATGTCAGATTTATGAGAGCAAAATATATTTAGGGAGAGTTTTTGGATGTGGCAATAGTTATGTTTTGATTTTGATTACGGTTATTTACTTTCAATCACTTTGATCATGAAGATCCATGTAGTGACGGATTAAAAATACAAGTGTCACCACCCCATTTCTTGTCCACGATGCTGTAAAAGTCACCTAATTGTACATTGATAACATCCTCTGTGAGAGATAGAAATCTTGAAAATAAACCCTATGCCAACACGCTTAGTCAGCGCGGTATCATAGACCATATAATTCCTCCTAAAGTGGAGAAAGCCCGTGCCCAACAGTAGGGCGTTAGTAAGCTGGAATGAGGGAGCGAGAGAGAGAGAGAGAGATCTCATGGATATAACGAGTTTATAAATACTTCTTTATTAGACAAGGGCCTACACTACTTCATCAAGATACTTGGATTTATCTACTAACTATTTCACGCTCACTAGATATGTATATAATTTATGTCTCGTAAAAAAAAACCTTCATAGGATCATTTTAGTGTTCGTCTGTCTGTCTTTCTGCCATTCATACTTTTTTTAATGTCAATTAGCTGACACTTACAGTATCTGGGGGAGGAAATGAGGTAGTAATACCTTGTATTCTTAATATACCTGTCTTAAAAACCTTTCTGAAATTAATGGCTAAGCATATGGAATACAGTAATATAGTGTTGTCATTATTTTTAACTGATTACCCTTAAATTAGGGTAAATATTAACACTGTATGGGTATTTTATATACATTTACTGTGCCTATAATTTCACAACAATATTTTAACAAATAAATAGTTAAATAAATCAATCAGAAACTCGCAACCATCAACTGCCACATCCATTTCCCCAAAGTTTTACGTCGTACACTAGTTGTATCGTTACGATTTTAATGCTTTCTGATAGCTGTTTAACCCTTACGCATTACGCGAGGCACCTTTTTACACAATTTTACGCGATCGTATAACATGAAAGAAACGGTTATTTTATGGTTCTTTGACTACGATCTACAGATTCCACTGTCATAACATTTTGAATCCTCAATATGTCAAACAGTTTAATGATAACAACTATTTATCTACACTGTATAAACTTTAATATACTCTTTTATTAAAGGGTTATCTTTTAATAGTTTTTATTTTGAAGGTTTCAAGGCATTTTGTCCGCGTGGTGACGGATTTGGAATACTAGCTAGTGTCACCACCCTTTTCGATCCTGGGTTGCTGTAAAAGCCTGTTAAGGAATATTGAATACAGTCAAAATTCTCTGTAGGAGACGGAAAACTCTAAAACAAACCCTCTGGCCCACACGCCCGGTCCACGCTGGATAAGCGATAATCTCTCTCAAAGTGGTGGAGACTCGTGCCCAAAAGTGGGTCGTTAATAGATTGGAGAAAGGCTTGAAAGAGAGTGAAATTGATCTTAAACCCTAAACGGCAAAAAAATCTAAATAGTACACTACTCTCCTGATTACCATAGTATAACAGACTAATAGTTTTCTAATTGTGGAGAAGACTCGTGCCCAGCTGTGGGTTAATTGTGGAATTGGAAAAAGGTATTACGTAACGATTACTAATATCGAAATCTTCTCCAGTTTTTAAATATTTCACCAAGCTATAGAAGAGCTTGGTGAAAGAGCTTGGTGAAATATTGCCTGACCTAACAATCGTTAAGTTAACCGTATTAAATCTAAGCATGGTTAACTTAACTGTTTGACACCTAAACGACAGTTAAAACTAAATTTTGTATTCTAACTAGATACTGCCTGTACACGTGGAATTTAGAAAATTATCCCACTTTTTGCAACGTCTTTTACTGATGCTTTGATCCTATCAGTTACAGCGTAATGCTATATAGCCTATAGCCTTCCTCTATAAATATGCTATCCATCACTGATAGAATTTTTCAAATCGGCCCAGTGGTTCCTGAGATTACTGCGTTCAAACAAATAAACAAACAAACTCTTCAGCTTTAAAATATTAGTATAGACACGGTATCAAATTCTTCAAATTCATAACCCATGTTGTAGAATATGCACGTAACTAATTCTTCAACTCGAGAACAAGACAAACACATTTATAATCTTCATACAAAGAAGTATTTCATAAAACTATTTGTTAAGAACTTCACCAAAATGTAATTTTTCAAACATATTCATTTATTTTTCAAAGTCTGTGTACATAATCGACCCTATGATGGCCGTGTATAAATACAGGACTTATATATTGTATTGTTGCATAAATCGTACAAGGGGCTGTGGAAATAATATAAATATATCACTTTACAATGCTTAAGCAAAGTTTGTACCTCATTGTGGTATCAATCTGTGGCAACAAAGAAGTGGGACAGAAATTGTCAAAGTTTCAAACGGCTTTTAGTAAAAATATAAAGCTTTATTCTAATTTCAAATCATCATGACATTGTAGTGTATCATAATAAAAATATTCTGTATGTAATAAGGTTCTGGCCCACGAGGTTACCGATGTGTGAGGCATCAGAGAGAGAATTTTCTGCAGAGAGAGCAGAAATGATCCCTATTATTGGTGAATGGTTTGGACCTAATATTTTGGGGGGTTCGACGTCGTTGTAAGTCAGTGGTGACCTAGATGTAGAAAGCAGTCTTTCTAGACATCGCTCTCTTGAATAGTGCACTATGTTTCACAAATAATATCCTTGAATTCATTTTAGTGTAGGTTGTAGCTTATTATGGCCACCATGTTAAGCGTAATTATTTTGGCAGTCGTGTATTCGAGGACCTTGTATTTAATTATGGAGTGCATAATTTGACATTTATTTGAAATATTTTAATAAAAATTTGAGTATCACAACCCAAGGAATACGTTGCCAATCAAGCGATTAATCCGAGCGAAATCTTCACGCTTACTGAGCATGATTCAAAACAATTTCTGGCTTATTAAAGCTATCCCCAGGTAGACATGTCAGTTCGCGGCTCTAGTGACTTATATCCGTTATGGGTAGTTCTAGCACCCTTACGGTACACCTCAATCAATATTTGGAGTAGCTTCTGACGAGATTTTGAAATGGGTTATTTAAACATTCATAGAACACCTTTACTTTTTTTTCCTTACAACGTAATCCATACTCTACAAAGCATTAGGTTTTGTGTTATAGTTGCAACTTTCTCAAGAGTTATAAAATTGATTTCTAGTCATGATAGCTATGTGTGTGATAGTAAGTTACAGCATAAGCGTCAGGAATATAGGATACATTACATCACTAGTATTTTAGGGTTTACGTATGGAATAAAATTAAATTTAAAAAAGCCATGATTGTTTATATTAATAGAAGCTGTTGACAAAGGTGTTGCCAACCACCACAAACAGAAAAAAATACGAAATTCGGTTAAAATAATTAACCTCGTAAAAGCTGTAACACCCGTGAAAGTTTTAGAAGAAAAAGTTAAGGGTGCGATACACTGCAGCCGATAATTAAGGCGTATTCAAACTGTGATCGGAAACTATAAATAATAGAATTCCGGATCGAAGCGGATCTCTATTGTTCAAAATTATTATAAGTCCCTCAGAACCCTTTCCGATCGATCGGATTGGTTTAATAACAGGCTACAATATTGAACTTCTGTCCCACAGGTGTGGACCATGAGAAATTCAAAATCTCTCTCATATTATTATATTTATAATAATTATACTTTCTAATTATATTTCAAAACATATTTGAAACATGAAAGAGTTTAGGAATCAAAATACATGGACTAGAATAACCTAGCTTCTTTAACATTATATTTATGTATCATTTGAGTATTTACAGTTGTTGCCACAGATTTGAAAAATTCATAAAGTGCAATAAAATTAAAAAATCTATATTGACATACAGGTTTTCCTAATTATTTATTAATATTATTTTTAATTAATTTATGTAATCCAAGAAAACTTCGCTGTCATACCATATTATCTATCCACTAACCAGCTGTTGATGCATTTAAATACCCATGGTAAAATGAAATACCAACGGGAACCTTTATTTGATTTTGAAATTAAATTTTTGATGATGTCACAGACTTATCGAGGACATTCGACAAAATCACACCTTATCTAATTCCCACGATCCAAGACTAAAATAATTCAATAAAATTCTTATTTCACAACATAAGACTATCGCGTTTCATATTATTGTATCTGTTTACAATTAAAAAAAACTAATCCTAACGGTTAAATCGAACTAAAAAGTGATTTCTTAAGTCTAAACCAGAGGACAAAGAAAAAATAATCGAGCTTAAAATCATGGTACAAAAAAACTGTTACAATTAGACAGTTTTTGTTCCTTGGCTTGGTTAAAAAAAACTTTTAAGTGACAAAAATAGGAAGCACAATGACATGTCAGGTTGGGGTTGACGGTCCCTTCGAAGTGTTGGGTGACGCAAGTCGCAATTTTTGACATAGGTCTTTGTAGTTTTTTTATAAGTATCGACTTGCATAAATTAACGGTACTAGTGAAACATGAATATTCCCATGTCTATTATTCCTTTTGGTTCATCCATCTTTTGTGCGAGTGATGTGTGTGTGATTGCAATTTTAATTGAAAAACAACATTAGTGATACGGCCAATCATAAAAAAAATCCGGCGAAATGAAGAAAAATATTAACATTCTTATAAAAAAAACACAATGCTTATGGTCACATAGATTTTACGAGTATTTGTTGATTCTCTTTTTTTCCGCATTTATATCACATTCAATCACTTTTGAATTGGAATTTCATAGCTGCAGTTAAAATTTATAAATAATAAATAAATAATAAATAAATAATAAATAAATAATAAATAAATAATAAATAAATAATAAATAAATAATAAATAAATAATAAATAAATAATAAATAAATAATAAATAAATAATAAATAAATAATAAATAAATAATAAATAAATAATAAATAAATAATAAATAAATAATAAATAAATAATAAATAAATAATAAATAAATATTCAGGACTTTTCACACAACGTCCTCTAGTCCCAAAGTAAGCTATATTTCTATGCTTGTGTTATGGGTACCAGAATACGGCCTACTTATAATACATAGAAAACACCCAGACGCAGTACAAACATTTCTTTGAAATTTATGGATATCACACAAATTATTGTCCCAAGCGGGAATGGAACCCGCGACCTCGTGATCGGCAGTTCATTACATAAACCACTCCATCACGAAGCCCGTCGAATTTAACACAAGTATATTTCTATCGACATCAATTTAGTTAATATTTACTTTAGTCTAATCATAAATCACGAATGCTTGAAAATATGTAAGAAAATAGTTATTAAACGTAGCCATATAAAAGACATGATACTAAGAAATATCATAATACGTATTGAATATTACATCTCAATCTCAATAATGAAAAAAAGGACAAATAAAAATTATAAAAATATTCTATATCGAGTTCAAATACACTGTTATATTCCCGGTTTTATTTTACATCATACTGGACAAATTTATGATACTATACACAATAAATCATTTACTTTGGCGACATTTTAAATACATTTTTATAAGCGAGCCCAATGTTCTAGTAAAAACGTCCCTGAAAATATATTCGATCACTTAAAATGTCAAAGATATTGTAAGTTTTATTTCGTGGGTGATAAAATATAAAATCATAGAAGAATATTTTGTATTCAAAGCGTTAGATATTAGAGGTGAAATTTATAAGTAATTTGCGAATAAATCTTTCTAAGTTAGGGGAGTTTTTTCGCCATCATCTTTACAATGTAAGAAAGCTATTAATGTCTTGTATCGATAATTGTCACACATATTTTAAAAATATCTTCCATGGATATAGAGCATCTTTTGTTAAGAATACACCCCTATTATTTTTGCGAACAAAATAGGGCAACTTTGTAACCATCGAATTCAAAATTTTGTGAGAATATTTTTAATAAATGTTACTTTTTTCTGGTTTTTTACAGAAGGTGAGTGTATAATGAATACAATGCTATCAAGTGTATCAAGACAAAGTACCAAAAATCGTATAGAAAATTTTGTAAGTATGAAAGTACATTCATTTATTAATTTTGCAATTGATTTGCTATACTTTTTGCTTAAAAAACTCAATTTTAGTGGAAAAAATTATCACAATGAGTGAGTGGGTCTTGAACCCACGAAGTTATCATAGTTCCTGCCGGTATTTACCAGATGATAGATAGATATTTACCAAATGGAACATGATAGCTCAGACGGTAGAGCGACGGAACGGTATTCTGAGGACGTGGGCTCAAGTTCAGCTCATGATGACAAGTTTTTGCACGCTAATTTAGTTTATTAAGTATAAAATTAATCTATAGTGTTATAAAAATGTAAAATCAACATGATTTAATAATATATTTTATTTATACATATGTACTAGTGACATTTTGATAGATATAAGTACATCTATACTTATTATAAAACGAAGTCGTCATTTTTGTTAGTATGTCCCTATGTGAGCTTATATCTTCAAAACTACGCTATAGATTTTGATGCGGTTTTTTGTAATAGATAGAGTAGTTCAAGGGATAGCTTTTTTGTACAATTTGTTAAGATATTTTTATTTTCTAAATTCCGCGCATACGAGGTAACGGTTAACAGCTAGTATTATTGTAAAAATGTCATAGAAACAGAAAAATCAATGTAACACATATGTGACTATTTACCGTTTGTAATATTATTGTATGCGCCCGCGCAGGAAATTTGATTGTTTTACACCGCTAACAAAATGATCGATATAAAGGCCTTTACAAACAAGCGATCAACCGTATCACTCACATCCGTAGTTTTGTCCTATAAAACAATGTTATATGTAGTGTTAAATAGACCAATGAAAAAAATTTATTACACAGAGGACAAAATAATACGTATTTACCATTTTAATAAGATATTTCATGATATACAAATATTACTAAACCGAAGCTTCATAGCCACAAGATTGAACAAAATTATTATATTGCCGTAAATATAGGCTATAATAATCACAGAATCAATCAAATTATTTTTCTCCAATTTTTTTTTATTACGATTTATTATAATATCACTGTTACAAGAGAAAAACATAATTTCTGTAAATTAACTTTCGTCTCTTTTTCTACACCCAAGGTAGAGCTCTCCACAATACAACTAAGCTATTAGATAGACAACCTAAGTCTATATTTAAAAAAATATATTAAATTGAATCAAAGTAAATTACAATATAAATTCAAGGCTATGATTACATTAACAAGAACCAACGAAATAAGAAGCGAAGCGGAAAACTTAGCGGGACCGGCCCGCCTCACTTCGCAACTAAATCGTCCCTATTTACGCAATCACGACAATGCGTAATGACGATCGTTAGACAGTAACTTCCAGTTTGTACACGGTAATTGACAATATTTTCCAATTTCTCCGCATTTTTTTCCTTGTGTAATGAAATCGCGTTTGGTCGCGCTCAGGTGCTTGTGTGTTCCTTGTATAACTCAATAACATTTTGTACAATTTACTCATTGTTATATCATATACGTATTTTATTTTAAATGGAATGTACTGTACATAGACTATGGCTTTATTATACAATCGTACCAAACAGTATAAATAACACAATTTGATAATTGACGGGTCTCCTGGTCTAGTGGTTCAGGTAACGGACTGCCGTTCACGAGGTCACGGGTTCGATTCCCGCTCGGGACAATAATTTGTGTGATATTTATAATTGTGATACAAATATTTGTCCTGGGTCTGGGTGTTTACTATGTATTATATGTATGTATTTACAAAAGAAAAGTAGTTTATGTATTATATCCGTATTCTGGTATCCATAACACAAGCATAATAAGGTTAGCTTGGGACCAGAGGACGTTGTGTGAAATGTCCATGTATATTTATTTATTTTTTATTATATTTTATTATTTATTTTATAATGTCAGATAAACTTTCTTGTTAAAGAAAATGGAAATGTATATTAACTAGAATAACAAATTTAAATCATATAACAGCATGGTAACTATTAAACTGACAAATATCGTTACCTTTAATATATACAAAATTAGAATTAATAAAACATCAACAAAGTAAAACACATACAGCTCTAAGTAGGCCGGAAAACTATTTTACGAGTTAGAAAACCGCTAAAGCGAACTCTTAAAACGATTTGTATCATCTACCTAAGAATCAAAAAGTTTAGTAGTTAGCTCTACATATAATTTTAAGCCATTAAAGACATCTGCAGACGTAGCAATGAGCTCTGCTTACTTTGGATGCGTAACGTCCCTCTAGTGCCCTTTTTGTGTTTCTACGTACGTGCGGGGGTGACTTTTTCAAGCAAGGGGTGAATTCGTAGGGTGGTACACTCATGTTTATGACTCCAATGTTCTTGACTCATATACCTCATTTTATGAAAAACTCTGGCTCGAATTGCCGTTTTGGAGTCATTATCATATGCCGGTATGTGTAGAAGGGAGGCATTTGAAATGTGTAGGTTGGGATACGAGTTAAATTAGCATTTTATACGTCTTAACGTATTTCATATAGTGTTAGTATCGAAAGAAAGCAGTTAAATCTTTTTAAGATTTGTTAAATGTTGGTTTCGTCTGTTGATTGCTTTAAGTATATTTGACACAACTTTAAATGTTTTTAGAATGCTATAAAAATTCTTTTCACTTTATTCTGTAGACTAAATCAGATTAAGAAAATGAATGCATTTTGATAAAATTATAAAAGTTATGTTTGTAAATTATGATCATTTTTATTAAATCAAATTATTCAAATGGGTTATATAGAACAATTTTACGAATTATTTTATGTTTTACATTTCTAAGGAAGTCTGTAAGAAAACATAACCGAAAATTGAGCAAAACATTTGAATTTTCTTTATCAATTACTTACAATAGAATGAAATCCATACATTGGATAAGGCAATTAATGTCTGTTAGTCATAATTTTATATATTTTGAACATGACTATAAGCGTCGAAGACTGAGAAGAGAAAGTTTAATCACAACCTACCCTGATTACGACCCTCTGGCCATAAAAACATTATCGTTGAGTCCCCCGATAAAAAAACATAAAGAACAAATACAATGGCCTATATAGGCTCACGGTGCATCAGATATTGGCAGTTAGCTACATCCACGCCATGCGTCTTTGCTGATTAGATCCGATGCCCATGACTGTCCTTTGCTATTATTGATCATTTCAATTGTGAAGTCTTTACATTTATTTTTATCTCGTCCTATTATTTTATAGTTTTTAAATTAATCTTCAGTCTATTACAAATTAGTCTAATAATAATAATCTAGTTTACTAATTTGTAATAGACTAAAGATTAATTTACTGATCAGATCCAATGTTTTTGTCTATTCTTTGCTATTATTGGTCATTTCAATTGTGGATTTGTTACATTTCTTTTTGTCTTATATATTGCAAATTATCGTCCGATGCGCTTTTTTGTTCTTTGCTATTTTTATGAGATCGTAATTGTAAACTGGACATGTTTTTTTTATCTTAATCTTTTGTTTTATGGTTCTTAAATTAATCTTCGCAAATTATCGTCTTCACTCATAACATTATTATTGGTCATATCAATTGTGGATTCATTACGTTTTGTTTTATCGTAGACTGTTATATTATTGCTTTTAAATTAATCTGTCGCGTGTCGTAAATTAAGAAATAAGAGCTTTACTTTCTTTTTAATAACATAAGTAGAAATGCTTTAAAATCATTATAGAATATTAATTTTAAACAGTTCTTAAATATCAAATTAAATTTAAATAATTTTAAGTTAAGTATAATAGTTGTAAAAAAAATCTTGTTTCATATCCGTATTTATTTGGAAGTATTATGAGTTAGAACATTATGTTATTAGGTATGTACTTATAAGATATGGTATGAAAATATACATAGGAATTCCCTCATTCCAATCAAGGAAATGGCCACCAAAACAAAAATAGCCTTGAGGGTGAAATCTTGAAGCATTGAGAAAAACATTCGGGTACAAAACTGGCGATATGCTTAATGCACCCCCAAAGAAATTATCGATTAGAAGCTTTTTTATGCAAGAGGGAATGCGTAGGGGAGCAAGCCTGGGGCGAGTGGTTGAAACAAAAAACGCGAGTGAAGAGTGAATATAAAAAGTTTAAACAAGGATTGCAATGGTAGCCCTCAAGACGTTGGAAAATCAATAGTCGATGCCGTCCGATGCAAATCTCCTTGCATCTCGATTTGAATTTCAATGGCGTCGCGAATTTGAGTTACCGCTTTTATTTTTATATAATTCCTTCGTGTCTGGAGTTTTAAAAAGCAATATATATGTACGCTTTTAAAGCTTTATAGACTTTATATTTACTTTTCTATGTAAACTTTATTTTAAATAAGCAATTGAATATTCTGTTCCACGAATGACTTGTTTATTTCAATCTCATCATTTAACTGCTGTTTAGTAAAGAGAGGTTGATTTAAGAATGATAAGAGTTGATGATGTATGTCATTATAATAATATTACAGCTGGTATTAAGCATAATATCAACAAAGACTATGGTCATGACAGTACCAATCTATCTATCCAACGTTATATAGTAGGTTAAATAATTTCAAAGTCATCTGTTCCCGTATCCAGTTTATGACAATATCGATGATACACACCTAGGACAGGTTTACCAAATATATTATTAGTAATATTAGAGTCTCGTGATATATGATATATCGTGAACCAGACAGGCTACCTTAAGATATAAAATCACTCTAAAGATCAGTTTCACAAAGTTTTATACACATTTAACAAAAAATATGTTCCATGGTATCGTAATACCTAATAGAATGCTAAAATGTTAATTTAAAAATATACGATTTATCGTAAAATTTCCTCTAGTTTTGAGAAGTAGGTTAATAAAAATAGTTCAATTTGATATAAGGATGCAATGAAATTTGTTACAGATATCCTCTTAATATTAGGCATGCTTCTATCAATTAAAAAGCGAAAATTATAAAGATTTCAAATATTTTACGTATTTTCTAAACGGTTTGGCAGGAGATCTGCTGTAAATACACCAATCAATCAAAGTAAAATATAAAAGAAGTTATACCTTACGAGTCCTCGGCCCAATTAAAGTGCCCCAGGGCTCAGATGTGCACTCTTCTTGATCGCTGGAGCGTCATCTTTAAATTTCCGTCGTTAAGATTTAATTTTTATCAAGGTCCCCCTGTCCCCGAGGGGAGAGGCAACCTGTCGCGCCAAATATTTTCCTCCGTAGTTTTTTCCCTCCTTCGATGGCACTTACTCGCCTCCCTACTGTACGAATTTTTTTATCATTAAAACTCGGAGTGGGGTCGCCGAACTCGACGTTGCCAACTCGCGTTGTCATAACAAAACAAAATCATACGAAACCCAAGTAATTTGCAACATAGCATTTTATCTAGTGTAATATTTTAAAGATGTTAAATATTTTAATAAAAATTCTTTACCAACTAAATATAGATTTAGACAAAAATTTTACAACAGAGACGTTTTACTTTAAATTATTTATAGAAACACAAAAATAAGGTAAACATCCGTTATTGTTGTATAATTTATCTTGCAAATGTAATCCATTCTTACGTTGTTCCGGAATATCTGATGGAACGATGTCACACCTACAAATTATGTGCCCTTTAAATGTTGATTAATAAATTCTTTCCTCAACAAAACTTAAGTACCAAACTTATCTTAAAAAAACCTTATAAAAATATCTTAACAGATAATCTTGTATTGATATTTCAATTTACACGTTTCTTATATTATACGTATATATACGAGCTTGGTATAATAATATATCTTAAAGTCAAAGTCAAAATATTTTATTTCAAGTTGGCATGTTTTACAAGCTCTTTTGAAACGTCAGAAACTAGGTGTCTGTTCCAAACGCGGATCCTATGGAGAAGAACAGACAAGAAACTCCATGGATTTTTTTTTCATTAATTTCATTTTTTTTTTTTTACAATATTATACATAATTGTATCAGGGGTGTGAGAATGATGCCGATCAGTACTATCACGACTAACTAAAACTAACTTTTTTAAAACTAAAACTAACTTAAAAATAAAAAACTTTAATTAAAACGGAACGACCTAATTAATATTACCTACTTGTTAATAAAAGTTAACCCTGTCAATGTAACAGCTATTATGTCTGACGACTGTCGGTCGTATAAACCCCCGGATGACACATATCACTTAGCCTCAATACGGCTGATAATTAAGCCGCAAAGTGTTAATTACCACCCGACATCGTAGCTCCGCTCGACCTTCTTTGATATATAAGTTTTAAATTAATTCGTTTATCTTCGATAATTTTTAGAACTTTCTGCCAATAAATGTCTTTTCATAACTTAATTAATTAGTACATTATAAGTTACAGCCGTATCTAATTACTAATTAATTAGGTTTAAGAAGTAAATATATCGGTATTTCTAATAAGCTTTGTATTCAACTAAAGCTAAGACAAACAAAATTAACGTAAGTAATGTTGAAAAGTTGTGGAAACAGAACTCTTATAATCTTGTTATAGCGCAGACGCATTGGCTAATCCTCCTCCCATCAGCTAATTAATCCCACCAAGTTTATTTCTCAAAAAGTTTCAACTTGGTCGGAAGTAATTTCACGCCAAGCATTAGTGGGGAGCGAACTTCACACTTAGCTCTCTCGGTAAACACTCATGACGTTTCCTAATTAACGGACGCAATTAGTGGTCGAGCTCGATGGACCAGTGGGTGGAAATGGGAGGATGGGTGAGGGTGATAAGTGGCTTGGAACGGAAAAAGTTGGGAGAAAATTCGAGGGCTTAGCATGAGACGAAAACGTGCATCGGGCAGACATTGGCGAATCACTAGTAGCGTTATTGTCTGGCATGTGATAGTTTGTTCTTAAATGGTTGAGAATTCTTACGATTACATTAAAAACATGTCAGTAATCAAAAATTACATTAAAATTATAACAAGTTACGGGTTACATATTTAGGTCGCACAAAAAATATAGATTTCTTAGAAATATATTATACGGTAACTGCGTATTTCAGTTAAAATTAAGTCTATTTACATTGCTGTAGTCGAAATTATAGCTTCGTGTAGCTCTATGTGTGATACTTACATATAAAGGCACTCATAGATGCATCAGATGCAGAAGTATTTCTGAACCATAACAGGAAAGCCTAATATAGTAAAATTAATCATTTTAGTATATTTTTTATGAATCACAAAACCATTGCTTATTGTGATTTTTATCATTTGATAGGTAAACATACGATAGGCATTTTGCCTTAAAAAATTGGTAATATTATGTAGTTTTAAATCTACTGCAGTACAAGACCATTTTCTCCCAAGTATTTACTCATTTAAGTATTTATCCTAAATTATGAATTCGTGAATGTCCAAGACCGAATGAAAAATACCTCTCACGGGCATAGTCTCCATCTTATTAAGATTCCTCCCCAGTACCGATGAGTAATTGCTTTCTTAATTTGTGTCATCCATCCTCAAAATAGGGCAATTTTTCATTCTGTTTCACGAGCCTTATACATATAATGAGTTTAGAAAATACATACATTTGTATCAGGAGTGATATTGAATAATCATTATGCAATTACAGAGAAGGGAAGGAAGATCTGTATTTTATTTTTATTTCGTTTTATAGGAGAAGTGTATCAGGAAATTGCCTCGCCACGATGGCATTAGAATGTATTCCGATTAATTTCTCAATATCTAGCCAAATAGTTAAGGCATATTGAGAAAGCTAGGTAGTAGACTATCAAGGCACTGTTCAGCATGGCTGTTGTCTGTATTTGAGCCGTCGTAGATTTATAATTGACAAGCTTCTGTTATTAAAGTAATTTATTAATTTTGCAATTGACTTGCTATGCTTTTACCACCTTTTACTTATTAAATTAAATTATAGTGGAAAAAGTGATCACCGCAAGCGAGGCTTGAACCCACGACCTCGGAATACCGTTCCGTAGCTCTGCCAACTGAGCTTGCTGGTGGCTGGTCGAGATTGTTGCAAAACATTCTCGATAGACAGCGTTGCACATCAAAAATGCGATGTAGACTCAAAATCGAGGAATGTTGTGGTGGTCAAATTGGTTACTGTTAGCACGACCGCAATAAGCTCCGTTGGCAGAGCTACGGAACGGCATTCCGAGGTCGTGGGTTCAAGTCCCACTTGCGGTGATCGCTTTTTCCACTACAATTTAATTTATTGAGCTTCGGTTATGTTATTACTGTTATGTCTGTTATGTTATGTCTGCTATGTTATGTTATGATATGTCTGTTATGTTATGTTGTGAGAGAATCTTTAGTACTAAAATAAATTAGTTCTATAGAATAGAATATTAGATAAATATATATAAGTGTCACCACCCTTTTTCCTGTAAAATCCAGCTAAGGCGTATCGCACACAAATCACATCCTTGTGCGAGACGAAAACCTCAAAAATAAACTCCGTGCCAACACGATTGGTCAGTGCGGTAAAGTAGACCATAATCCCTTCTAAGTGCACGAGGCCCGTGACTAACAGTGGGACGTCAATGGGGTGGAAAGAGAGAGATAGGAAATTTCATTAGATGATTATTCATTTCCCTTGGTCTATCCAGTTTAGGCCAGACTAGTATTTTAATATGGTCTAGCTATCGGTATACAATATCAATATTACATTTTATTAATACACAAACTACTTAAAATGTATGCTAATTATATATATATCTTCATATTACATCTTAGTAGTCTAAACATACTAATTGCATAACATACGTCATTGTATACATATAGAAGCACTCAAAAATATCAGGTGCCAATTTAATAAGTAAACTATTGAAGAATGAGTTATATAATTATGACTAGAAAACCAACTTTCAGATTTACGTAATCTTTATCCAGTTTGAACTTGAATCTGAAACAAATTTTGTTAAGACAGGCCTCGGGTCCAGTGGTTTAAATAACGGACTGCCTTTCATGGGGTGGCAGGTTCGTTTTCTACAAATATCAGTTATTTGTGTGATACATACACAAACATTTGTTCTACGTCTGAGTGTTTTCTAGGTATTTCTATGTATATACAAAAAGAGTATATAAAAAGTATAAAAGTATTCTAGTACCAATAATGCAAGAAGTAAGGCACAAAAGACCTTGAATATTTTCTTTTTTATTTATCTGGGTTTTTTGATGAAACATTTCTCTACATTTTAATTCAAAGTTACTACAGATAATTTAGATTTAGATAATGATGTAGTTATGTATTAAATTGAAAATATAGTACGTAATTATAATAAACAATATTTGCTATATTTTTCTCTTATTAACTACGTTAACTACATGTTAAACTAAATCAAATATTACGCTGAATACAAGGCATCATTACTATAAGTAACAACTTTATAAAAAGAAAAAAAATCGTTATTCTTTGTTAGCGGGAGCGGTTTCCCTTCCCTGCCTTTAATTTATTCCCCAAAAATATAAAAGGATTCTGAGGAGTCGTTAGCGATATTGTAATTTGATTATTTGTATTTTTTTCTTATGCTTTTAATCACCAACCGAGTCGATGTTCCCTACATCGGAAGGGAAATCAGATTTCAATTTCAATTAACGAAGGATTTTTGTGGAAAAATCGGAATGAAATGAATGAGTATTGATGAGTTTAGTCGTTAATATAAATGAGTTATTTGGCTGAGATTTTTTAATCAGCCTTTTTATTCAATTGTTTGAAGAAATACAAATTTGTTTTGGGATCTCTTACTCTCTTTATACAATATTATTCGTAAAAAAATTGCATATTGAAGTTCATGATAGTAAAGTACCCTGAACTGTTCTAACAAAAATAAGTACATTATTAAGGTAATGAATACTTCTTTCTATATAAATATATACACAATAGATAGTACACGGAACCACTAACTTCTTCTGACTTAGTCTTGACAATCGCTTGACTAACATTTTAATGTACAGGCTTAGAACAGTCACTTAGAACAGTCAGGTAATTTCTAAGGAGGGTTTGCGAATTCAAAGTATTGTTACATTTAGGGCCTCTTTCACCATTCTCAAGTAAAGCGCCAAGTAGACTAATCGCTAGTTAAAGTCACCAGTAACTACACGTGCGACGTTCACGACGTTCGAGTAGCAGTAATCTTAAAATTAAAAAATTTTAATTGACAGAAGATACTCGTAACTATTACTTGACAAATAACGCTAATCGATAAGTAACTAATCAACGCTTTACTTGAAGATGGTGAACGAGGCCCTTAATATAATATTCAAAACGGGCATGGTAATTAGAGACGGCCAATATAGGTGCACGCAAGCCACAAATAATTCATTAGCGGTACCGTAGTTTACCGCATACAATCACTTAGATTGTCATGCACCGCATTTAAACTTACCGAGTGCAGTAATTACGGCACTGAAGCGGGCCATACTGAAAGGTTAGAAATAATTGGATAATAGATGGTGTGTTATGCACAATAATGATACGTACTTACATACATGGCACGTTTGATGCTAAAAACAAAGACAGTATATATACATTATCAATATTCTAATATATAAAATTCACGTGTCACAGTGTTAGTTACCGTACTCCTCCGAAACGGCTAGACCGATTTTTATGAAATTTTACATGCATATTCAGTAGGTCTGAGAATCGGCCAACATCTATTTTTCAAACTTTTTTTTTTAGTATGGCATAACAACGTTTGCCGGGTCAGCTAGTACCTAGATATATAAAATTACAGAAATCAAATACAGAACATCAACCTATGCTACGAATATATTATTATCTTCTTATATGGCAAAACAACGTTTGCCGGTACAGCTAGTTTTACTATAAAATCGATACATTGAAACAAATAGAAATCGCAATGAGACAGAAAAACAACAAGTCATTTTGAAGAAATTTTCAAACTAATATATGGAGTGATCTATTTGGATGTACGATTCTATTTATTATTAAAGTTATAGAAAAATAAACTGCTTTCTCTACTATAGTACTACCCACGTCTAGCTAAGATTAACCCTGAATTTGGATAGAAAAATCATGAGTAGCTAATGCTAATGGCTTAAATTATTATTATTTACGTTTGCTGCAATGTCAAGAATGTACTAAAACATAACAACCTATGGAAATAAAAATAAATTCACTCGAGTACCAACGATGCGAACCAATTAGAAAGATGGACGTCAAGAAGCCGCAATTAAAAGGAATCCTCAAATATCTTCCGACTTAATGACTTCTTTGCTTGTTAATTCCTTGTCGCGAAGGAAAAAACTCCAAGTCGGATTAATTCCAAGTGCGATTCGATTGTTTGCATAAGCCTCGACGACGGGGAAACATCACCTCACCGCCACCGGCTTAAAAAAATAATTAAAATTCGTAATCACTCTTGACTGGGACCCCTCAAGGGACTGCGCCTTACTTGCGATATCCGACCGCTTTGTAGAAAACACTATACAATTTCTCAGAGCACGACATGAAATTCCCCGCAAATTCGTTTATGTGACATTTTAAGTAATTTGTGTAACTTGAACGTTGTAAAAATGACTTTATTACGAGCTATGATTCACTTCGAAGCGTTGTTCAAATAGTGGCACAAAAGGCTTGTTGGAATGTTTATGAGAGTCTTAAAAAACTCAAACGACATACACGCCAGAAAAGTTTCCAAGTTGCTTCGTTACGGGCTACCCGCAAAATATGAAAGCTTAGTTCATCCCTTGCATGTTCACTGGTAGTTTTCTGCGCTCTTAACAACATATTTCGGCATATTTCGATTACCATAAAGCGTTTCGTGTGATGTATATTTACGTTTCATTATGTGTACTTATTGTAGAGCTTCCATGCATTAAATTCTTTATCCAATATCTACCTTCTAACACACATGTAATTGGTATTGCTATGTACCTAGTATTAGAACACGTTTTGCTCGTTTTAATTACTTTTTACTGGGATAAATTACAAAATATTAAATTTTTCTAGGTCTTGCATAATTTATCGTAGAAGATATCGTCTTAGTAAATACTAGTACGCTTTGGGTACTTGACAATGAGTGCCGATCTATATGCAACATAGATAATGTAATATTTTCTATATTACACGCACATTATCTATGTTGCAGCGCTTGAGTACTTAATATTTGAAACTATTTCTTGTCTTGCAATTTAAGAAGAAATATCGCCTCTTCCAATTAAGTAGGTACAATTCTAACATTATGTAAAATGACTCGTCACAGTACAATGGGTAGACATTTCTTTAGTACATTCAGAAGAAACCAAGCTTATCGCGGTCTTAAATTAATAAGCATTCAAGTCGAGCCAAGTAAAAATGAATAAAGCCCGTAACACCGAACAATGGCGTAATAAGGATGGTGCATTTTGTCTCAGAGATCTCGCTTGCAAAACAACAATAATTCTTCTTTCCGTGAAAAGATTTTCAGCGTTATTCCACTTGAAATTATTATTATTCTTTTTTCTTCGTTGTCGTCTTGCCATTGTCTCGGATGGGAGGTAAGTAATGAGGGAAATTGGGAGCTCTTGGCCGGGGCCGGGGAACCAAGATTTGCGTGGCCGACCGCCGGCTAATGCCGAATAATGAAACAGCTTTGAGATATTCACCGCTCAGCGGTTGGGATTTATTAGATTCAGCCAAACGGAATTAGGCACTTACAAAACGCAGATATTGATATAACTATACCCTTATATTACACCTGATCTTAATAAAGTTGTGATACGAATTTTGGCTAATATAATTTTTTACCCCGTTTTCGTGTAATTCTAGATGTAATATTTATGTTGGTACTTATAAAAATTTAAATTTAACTATAATATTACATTTTTATGAATTTACTTCATATATATTATTTAATTTAAAGTCCTGCAATATTAATCCGTCATACCTACTATTTACTCGTGTGTAAAGAATCAAGTCTTGTTTGCAGGACTCTTCAGATCCTAGTTTTCGCTTTATTCTCGACTCGGAGACGAGTCAAGAGCAGTTTTACTTTTTACATTCTGTTTCTTAGAATTCCAGCCGTCATTAGTTTGCGTCGCCACCGCTATCTTACAATTGTGATGTCAATTGTAGATCTAGTACTTTATGACTTCAAATAATAAAAACATGTTTTATTTTACTTCCATTTACATATGTGTATGTATAGTTTCCTTATAGCTAGATTTAACGGGATTTGTTTGGTATTAACTTTAGCCTTGACTGATGAGCCATTAGTTTAATCGAAACCTATTTAGAAATAGCTAAATCAATAATTATGTCTGGCCTCTAGGAGACGACAATATACGTTCAAGTACCTATAAAATAAGTAAATTTAATCCAATATATGAAATTAAGTATCTCAATTTACATTAGTTTGCACAACATTGGCAATATTAACCCTATATCCACTTATTCGCACAACGCGATGTCCCAAACTCAAACATTACTTTTGTAGTTTCTTATTTACATATCCGTAAAGCGACTTTCTTCGCCAACTCCAATATTTCCTGGCTCGTACTCGACCCGACTCACGGCGATCACCATACAGCATTTTTAATCTCGTTGGCCGGATCTGGGAGCACGTGGGTCCAACCCCTCAATGTTTACCTTCCAAAATAGTTTAACGGGAACAATTTGCATCTACTTATGCGAGGGCCGTCCTTGGTTATTAACTAGTCTCCTTCGTATACCTTTGCAGAATCAATCAAGTATATCAAAATATACAATATAAATAATCGTGGTTATTCTTATAGCTGTTTCATTTGAATGCTATTACGTCATTATCCCGAACCAGAAATCCTGGTAGGATAGGGAGGACTTTAATTATGTTCTAAGAAAATTTGGCAAACTTAAAAAATCAATATTATAATTATTTAAAAATAGTAGGTATAAATTAATTCAAACATTTGAAATTGTTTTTCAACAATGCATTTGATTCTATTACAATTAAGACCTGATAGAAATATATTTAGCTATGCGTACTACACTACTTGACCTGACCTTGTAGAAATTTATTTGGTTACCTATACAGGGTGTCCCAAAAGTCAACGTCCAACCGAAAACCCAAGCTAGGCCTAGTTGTGGGGGCTCTCAAAAAAAAAGAAAAAAAAATCTATCTCATGTAGTTTCGAAATGACAGCCATTTTTCTTAAATTGACACCCTGTGACGAGTTTACGACTACTGGGGCTACAAATGAGCTCTTTTATAATTTTATTTTTGTGTGGAGTAGTCTTAAGTGATGCTCCTACAAATTCCAATTCATCATTTGCACACAACTTCATTGGAATTTCAGAAAATATCCGTTTTATACCGAACCATGACGTGAAAATGACTACATCACTAAACTTTGACAGTCTGTACTGAAAAAAAAATCTACTATGCAATTTCGGCAAGTGCCCTTAAAAGTTGGCGCATTTAATGGGCTTTCCAAAATGGTATAATACTTACTAAATTATTTCTTAGACGACGAGAAAAAAAAAATTAAGAAAGTCGATATTTAGCTTATTATTAGTTAGTCATAAAACTTTCTCAAAATTATTCTAATATCATCTAGGCGTTCTGTAAGGTGTAATTAAAGAAAGAGACGAAGAAAAGTTAGAGCGGGATAGTGACGCTACTAAAAGAAAGAGACGAAGAAATGTTAGAGCGGGACGGAGAGTGACGCTACTTGGTGTCAGTGAATTTTTGGGATTGTTTAAATAAAAGTCAATTATTAAAAATCGAATGTTTATTTAAATCATATCAAATGTTCAAATTGCTTGCCATCAGCGCGTATGCACGCCCTACACCTTCTTAAAAACGATCGTGTAATCTGGCGGGCGAAACGTCTGGAATTGATGTGATCAGCGGCATCTTGAATTCTCTGACGCAGTTCCTCTAAATTTTCAATTGGTTTTTGGTAAACAATTTCTTTGACCGTTCCCCAATAAAAAAAATCAAAAGGATTTAAATCCGGGGAACGGGGGGGCCACGTGATCTGACCGGATCGACCAATCCACCTATTTGGATATTCTTGATTAAGGAATTCTCTCACTGGGCGCGCATAGTGTGCCAGACAGCCATCTTGCTGGAACCACATGTCTCGATAAATGCTAAGTGGCACGTCTTCTAACAAATTGGGTAACTGATGTTGTAAAAAGTCCAAATAAGCTGCCCCATCGAGGTTTTCTGGCAGTTCAAAAGGCCCAATAATGGATCCATTTAAGATCCCAGTCCACATGTTTATTTTAAAGCGGTACTGTGACCTATCTTCGCGCATCAAATGTGGATTTTCGCACCCACACTAGCCAAAATGTCAATTTCGTCTCGCTCACACATTGTAGAAAGATTCACTGACACCAAGTAGCGTCACTCTCCGTCCCGCTCTAACATTTCTTCGTCTCTTTCTTTTAGTAGCGTCACTATCCCGCTCTAACTTTTCTTCGTCTCTTTCTTTAATTACACCTTACAGAACGCCTAGATGATATTAGAATAATTTTGAGAAAGTTTTATGACTAACTAATAATAAGCTAAAAATCGACTTTCTTAATTTTTTTTTTTTCTCGTCGTCTAAGAAATAATTTAGTAAGTATTATACCATTTTGGAAAGCCCATTAAATGCGCCAACTTTTAAGGGCACTTGCCGAAATTGCATAGTAGATTTTTTTTTCAGTACAGACTGTCAAAGTTTAGTGATGTAGTCATTTTCACGTCATGGTTCGGTATAAAACGGATATTTTCTGAAATTCCAATGAAGTTGTGTGCAAATGATGAATTGGAATTTGTAGGAGCATCACTTAAGACTACTCCACACAAAAATAAAATTACAAAAGAGCTCATTTGCAGCCCCAGTAGTCGTAAACTCGTCACAGGGTGTCAATTTAAGAAAAATGGCTGTCATTTCGAAACTACATGAGATAGATTTTTTTTTCTTTTTTTTTGAGAGCCCCCACAACTAGGCCTAGCTTAGGTTTTCGGTTGGACGTTGACTTTTGGGACACCCTGTATTACAACAATTTATATAAACTGTATTTATGTAAGTGAATATAAAATTTATATAGCGAAATCAACGACAAGGCCTTTTATATGGATTACGATTAAAAATAGGAATTTTGAAAAGTAGTCCTATGCACATATGAGTGTTCCACAAAGATATGGGCAGGTTAGAGACGTGGTCCTAATCGATATCCTTATAATGATTGCCGGAGGAGCTCGCATACGAAATAAGGAGGGCGCTTGACGTTAGAGGTGTCCGCGGGGTGGTAGCATGGCTCGGGGGGAGATATGAGACGATTTAGATTTTTTCCCTCTTCTATTCTTTCGTTTTTTTGGGGGAGCCCCCTCGAAAAGGGTGAGGAATTTAAGACGGCAACACGCGATCGATTTTTCGCGCATGCATTGGTATTCTCGTAATGTCTTACTTGAGATTAGAGTTATGTTTTTTACGTTCCATTCATATCGCCACAATGTTTTTGTTTTTCTAAAAAATTTGCGAATATTTACTAACTGGTCAGTGAGCACTTATTGCTTCACTAAAGCTATTAATATTTTACAGAAACAAGCTAAAATATTCAATACTTGTGATTAGTCACTGCATAGGTATTTCGAAATTCAAGTAAGATATAAAAATCTACTGTTATTTGTTTTTATTAGTTACTTGAACTGAAAAGTTTTCAGTTTCAGCTTTAAAAGGGGAACATAAATATGTTGTTATGCGCTAATTGGAATCGATAATATAGGAAACTTTATCAAAATAATACCTACCAATATTTATTTATTGTGATATATTAGGTATAGGTTTTTAATAGGAGAATTGTTTACAAGCTTTTAATTTACAAATGAAATGAGAAAAACTATTGCTTTGATATACTCTTCTAAACCTAATAACTTTCGTAATATAATTGAATCAAACACGCTGTATATCTCAACTTACTCAAAATTAAACAAGGAATATCAAATTGCGTTAAACACTCATAAAAAAAAACAACAAAAAGCACGTCATTTGTGTAAATAAAAAAGAAAAATATTTTCCTTCATTAATAGATCACCGGCGAAGCGGTTACAAAGGCAAGGCGCGAGCCGTAGTCAAAGGGGCTAAAAGCCTTTCGGCCCACAAAAAAGTCTCAATTAAAAACCTGACGGAAGCTTTTAGAAGGTAATCCTTCAAATTGTTTCCAACGCCCCCTCATTAGCACCGAAAGTGTTAAAAATAAACTTTTTAATCTTTATTACTCCAAGACTCCGCTAAACGGGTTAAATTATTAAGGGACAAGCGGTATCTCATTTTTTATACTTTGCCCTTCTCGCGTAATTTATTACTGACTTCAGTGGAGTTTCTTGCCTTTGAAATATTTAGTCTATGTTAAATTTATCCGTTGTTCGTCATCACTTTAGGGAGGATTTAATAAGTTAATAAAATCTCGAGTTTTAATTTGTTTTTTAATTTATATCATGGTTGTTTACAAATAAAAATAATGTAGATATCAAAGGCGTTGCCAGACATCTTCCAACCAATGGTTAAGTCAGAGGATGAGTGATCAGAAAAACAAGTTTATGAACAATTTTAATCCGTTATTAGATTCACAATAAGATAACACTACATTGCATTTGCGCTGTCGAACCTTTCACGAATTTTGTATTTCACATTATTATATCTACGAACATGAAAATCATTATTAAAATCATATAAAAATCATCACCCGTAAAAATCCATAATAAATATATGTTTTAACATAGGTAAGAAAATTTAAAAATATTCAGTTATATTTTAAAGCCATTTGCATACAATTAGTCGCTCATAAAAAAGTTCTTCATTTAAAATAATCGAGTTCTTTTTATACAATCTAACTCACCTCAAATTGAATTCCACCCAATTTGTTACACAAAAAAGTACAAAAATAATCCTAACGGAACAAACTTCACTAATTACACAAATAAATCCAAACAATCCGCCGCAGAACCCGCGGCCCCAACGAACCGGGCAAATTAAAAAGAAAAAACCGACAGATGTACAAAAAAAGTATTTCCTTGACAAGTTTTATTTACCATAAACATTGTTACACAAAACGGATGAAAAAGTTCGCGTTCATTAAATCCATTAATTAATTCAAATGAAACCGCGACAAAACATTTACATTCGTCACTCCGCTTCCCTTTCACAAGAAAGTTCAAGTCATTCAAGATTTTTCCTGTGCCCAGTAAATGGAAATTAAGCGTTTAATAAACCAACTGATGGTTACTGGTATTAATTAATGGTATGACTTGTCTTCCAAGTTTCTTACCCTCTCAACTTTCAGAGGACATCAGGGTCGAGGGGAGTTTATAATGTCCTAATAATTAAGACAAAGACCCTTGTTTCAGTGATAACTCCGCTAATTATTCATTTCGAGTACGACATTGAGATTTCATGGGGTGACAATTTGTAATGCTATTGTAAAACTGATTTTTGTCGTCTTTTTTATTTTCAAGAGCGTTGATTAGATTGTTTATTGCTTTCTTCAAAGAAGTAGGAGCAAAATTATTGAATACAGGTACCTAATGTTATACATGTGTTGATTACATTTGTTAATATACATATTATGACGATTCTAAATTTGTTGATTATGCTTTATCGTGTAATTATATTTATAAAATTTTGCGAGTCAAACTTAGATGTTTAGAAACTACTCATAGACTTGGCTCATCAGTAGATTTTAATTTAACATGTTGACTAATAATGAATAAGCTGTTGATCACGTTTGGTAAAAAAAAATGTTGATATGTCTATGGTTTCAATGTATTTATAATACGCAATAAGAACAAGCCTATGGTGACTGTAAAATCTTCATTACAGAATCGTAAAGAGTCACTTTCATCCGGCCACTTAGATCATAAACAGTTTTCACGCACCAAATATTTTAACACAGTACAACTAAATATTTTGTTAGTGTCGTCTACACCGGCCGAGTTAACATGTAACTCTTTATTTGTCAATTAAATTATTACTATGAGTCCAAAGTGCTATGGAATTGGTTTACCGCCCATATAAGGAATTTCATGGTTGTTGGAAGTTGTTTAGTTACTTAATTAGTGTAAGGTTTTCAACACGACACGTTGGATTAGCCCTTTCCTTGCAGCTTATTTTCTAACTAGCCTTCAATTAGGTTGGTAGCTTTTATGATGTTTCATTGTTTTATAACTTGTGTTTTTTAAACCTAACGTGATTATGTTGGCATAATTTTGGCTGCAGTTGACCCTTTGCAACTTGGAACACGACAATAACAGAGAAATCGTTAATGAATAAGATTTAAGACGTATGTGGCAAAAGACTGTCGGATTTAGACAACAAAAGTTAATAATTATGGACAACTATAACGGTATTATTTTCTGTTGTTATTCAAACCAGAACAATCTTAGCGCCTACGCCCAGTCGTGAGCCTTACAGCACATCCACATCATACAACCAAGAAGAACAAGCGCGAAAAGAATAAAAAAAAATTCCGTACACAAAATTATCTCAGCATAAACGCCATGTACCTGGCTCGATCTGATAATGCGGCCCATTAATTTGAACAAAGTTCGCGTCGACACCGCCGTTCGCCTTATAAAGGTGAGGCGACAAAATTTATAAGTTCGATTACTTTAATCTTGGTTAACTTATGCGAGTACAATTTCAAAGCTGACAAAAGAAATGCAAGCAATAAATCGCGTCTCTCTTATCTGTGCAGTATACAGTATTGTTGTAGGGTGTCGCTGTAATCTAGAACTAACATGGGGTAATTAATATAATGAAGTAGAGTGGGCTATCACGCCAAGGTTTTGGTCGCGTGAGCCGTTGAGGAAGGGAAGTAGCCCGCTTCCAAACGCTATTTTGGCTCGTGAATTATGCAACCATTTTGAATACCGGGTATCTTTTTGTAGCTTTACTGAGCAAGGAATATACTTAATACGATAAATTCTATTTAACAGCATACATTAGAAGTCATTTCTCTATGTTATTTATTAATTTTACTAATTATAAGTACACGTAGATACACATTGCTAAGAATAGCATACCATAAGGAAAGCTTAAGCTAATCAATTTGGAGGCACTAATGAGGACAGTATAAATCGATGTTCTTAATCCGAATGAGCTGCATAATAAATAAAGGCATAAGAGCACGCGCCATATTTCTCGATTAAGTGCGAAAGTAAAGCGATCGTTCTGCGAGGTGATGTCGTAGCTATAGCGATAAGATTTGACGATACTATTATAAGCTATGTTTTGTTTTATTTTTAATTATTAAAAAGTATTTTGGTTTTAATCCAGTTTTGTAACAACAATATAATTAAATCCAGTAGTTCGCTATGTCAATGTTTTGATGTTTAGAAATCACTTATCGGTAACTAAAATGGGAGCTAGCAATGTGACGATCCCAGCACCAACAATTTATGTTAGTCAAAAATACCTATTAATTTTTAACCGACTTCAAAAAAAGGAGGTTCTCTATTCGTCTGTATGTTTTTTATGTTTCTTACCTTACAACTTTTAACTGGGCGAAGCGATTTTAATAATTCGGTTTTTATTTGTAAGCTGGTGCTTCCCGTGTGGTGTTTGTTTGTTTGTTTGAATGCGTTAATCTCAGGAATCATAGGTCCGATTTGAAAAAATCTTTCAGTGTTGGATAGTATATTTATCGAGGGAGGCTATTCGCTGTATAATCTAATATATAAAATTCACGTGTCACAGTGTTAGTTACCGTACTCCTCCGAAATGGCTTGACCGATTTTTATGAAATTTTAGATGCGTATTCAATAGGTCTGAGAATCGGCCAACATCTATTTTTGAAATCTTTTTTTTTTTTAGTATGGCAAAACAACGTTTGCCGGGTCAGCTAGTCTAATATATAAAATTCACGTGTCACAGTGTTAGTTACCGTACTCCTCCGAAACGGCTTGACCGATTCTTCTCAAATTTTGCATACATATTCAGTAGGTCTGAGAATCGGCCAACATCTATTTTTCAAACTTTTTTTTTTAATATGGCAAAACAACGTTTGCCGGGTCAGCTAGTTTTAATATAAAATAACTTAATAATGTTCATACTTATTTACATAGCTTAGCTCATGAAGTGTAATCAGTACCTTAAGCTGAAGAACGACGATAGCGGGCGGTAGGCGAGTCATTACCTGTGTAGGATTGGCCATGCAAATCAGATTCACGCTGTCCGCACAATTATAATCAAGAACGCCATGCCACTCGTAATTTTAATGTAATCAAAAGCTAAACCATCTGTTTGTATACATATTTCATATAACCGACTTACTTTAACGAGAAATAGCAAATCTTCAACCCAACACTTTATGTCACACTAAGTTCCCATTTTATGGTGTTTAAATTTAAATATTATAACTAATATTACATACGAGTATAGAAAATACAGAATTTATTAACACAACCAAATAAAAGTTATCAAAATATTGATACAATGGTAACAAGAGGGATGGAAAAATTATTCGATGTATTGTTGACGCTGGCCTCCATAATCCTTAGAAAAGCTTCTTACCATAAATAATACGTGTAGCTGCTAGCTATAATAGTGAATGTGCGTAGGCGCAACGCTACAGATCGACAGTCCTATCCTGATTGTAAATCAGTGCGCGCTGGAAAACTATTAAGCTCGGTCCATGAATTGAGCGAACACGTACTGATGATAATATAAATAGCTTTGATCTTGGCTCTTTAAGGATTTGATCGGTAGAATTTGAAATTATAATTGTATGATAATAACCTTAAATATAAATTAATCAAGATACGAAAAGTAAACAAAAAGTATCACAAGATTACACTTTATTGATCAACTAGCTGTACCTTCGTACCGACCGTAACTTCGTACGCGTGGATTTTGGAAAAAAAACCATAGTAATTAATACAAAAAGCCACTTGAACTATTAAATCTTATCTTATTACATTATATCTTATCTTTATCTATAATTACTCTATCTATTAAAAAAAGCGCATCGAATTCCGCTGTGTAGTTTGGAAGATATAAGTTCACATAGGGACATAGGTACATACGAAAATAGGAACTTTGTTTTATAATAAGTAAAGATTATATCTTATACGTTTTAGGCCAGATAGCTTATCGAATGTCACATCTAACAAGATACCGGCAGATGCACATTTCGCAATAAAGATTCGGACAATGTTATACAGTATTATCGGTCACAAGTATGATTTATCTGGATCAGGCTAATAGTGAGGATAAGTCAGGTATATATAATAAATAAGGTGTATATAATATCTAAAAAATTACCGTTCAGTAACGGTATCTGAAAATAATATTAGATTCATGTATATATGTGGAAATGCAATTTATTAATAAATTTGCAATTTTCTCCATTTTTGTAGCATTTTTCATTACCCCTTCGGTCTTTTTGGTCGCAGGGTGATGTTATATAATAGCCTTCGTCGGTAAATGTACTATCTAACACTGAAAGAATTTTTCAAATCAAACCAGTGATTACTGAGATTAGCGCGTTCAAACAAACAAATAAACTCTTGAGCTTTATATTATTTGTATAGGTTTAATGTTAATAATTTGACATACGACTACATTAGACGAAAAATATAAATATAATCAAATAACACTTTTTTACGACTCAATTTTAATTTTATAATTGAACTATTTATTATAAATTGTTATTCGCAAACTCACGGTCATGCAATTTCTCTACTTCCTTGCAATGACAGGTTGTCATAAGCACCGCCTACTCTGTCGTTCCATTTCTATAAATAATATTAAAAACAATTGTTCAAAAATCCCAGCAGTATAAAAAGCTAAATAAAACCGCCTTTAAACACGGTTAAATATGAAATGACAATTTGGTAGTTACAGTTTCGTTAGTAATATTGGCTCCACCCGTTGCTTGTTAATCGCTTGCCTTGGGGCCGAATGCGGCGCCCTGATGGACGTTTCGACATAACTTGTCCTTAGAATAAACACCTCTGATTCATACACTCTGTTAGTGTATAATGCTTTAGCTAATAGCTTTCTAGATGTCACAATAACATATTCCGCCTTTTGTTAGCTACATTTTAGCATTAACAAGTTCAATACTTGTTACAATTCGTGTGATCGTTTAACAATTGTGATCAATAAGTAATCACCCGTGACCATGGTGACTGCAAAGTCTCAAAAACGTCGGGCCAAAATTTAATTAATTTTAAGTAATTTATTTTTTATTTTAAGTAGTTTTATTTAAATAAGTATCAAGTAAGTGACGGATTAAGAATAGTTGTGTCACCAATCCATTGTCTCTAAAGGGTAATGTACTAAATAACCACCTAAGACTAATCAAAGTTGAGTATATTATCGAGAACCGGAAATACCAAGAGATTAAACCCTAAAACCTATATACCTATATCGTAGCAAATGGCGCTCTATAGTCTCTGCCTATCCCCATGGGAAAAAACGTGAAGTCATGATGATGATGACTTAAAATAGTATATGTGTGAAATTTGTAACAAAAAAACTATGAATATAAACATAATTAATATTCATTGACAATAAAATAAGTGGCATATCAATAAATATTTGAGTTAAATTATTATTATACAAACAACAACATAATTAAAATAAAACTATAAGCTGTTGTTGTACAAAAAAGTCGACTTACGGTACATTACAGGAATTGCACGAATAAAAAACATGTATGTATTAACAAAAAAGAAACATGCAAAACATATTATAATGAAGATATAAATCGCAGTTATCTTGAACAGCTCTTGAATAAACACCTGAGGAGATATCGTAATAGAGAAATTACTATAAAATAATCTTGGGTATGTGTTGTTGTAAATTGATAGGGATAGGACCGTCCCCACGTGCGAACATGTCCGTCGTGTTGATTGTAATTTGTAGCGCGCGAGCCCATGTCCACACGGCCTGTAGCATTCTGCAATTTATTGCTATGTCAGACTAATTTTTTTGAACTACACTGCATTTTTAAAAAAAATTTAAAAGCTAATTAAAATACTAAATAACGAAGTTAAATATGATTTCAAAAAACATAATTAATCAAAATAATGTGACAGGGAAATTACAGAATGCGCTTATATCTTAATATTAGACCAACTAATCTTGAGTTGGTTTTCTGATTTTGTTATTAAGACATCCATGAGTTTATAATTTATATCATCTGTAAGAAACATATCTGGTATTGACAGCCACAGCACACACTAGTTCACGACTAGACAACCTATTCATATTTTATTGAAATAACTAGCAGTTGCGTTGTTTGAAAATGTTCTCCGTTTCTACAACATTTTTCACTAATGCTTCGCTCTTATTGGTTGCACCTTGATGTGATATACCTTATAGCCTTCCTCGATAAATGTACAATCTAACACTGAAAAAAAAATTCTAATCGGACCACCGGTTTCTGAAATTAGCGGTGTCAAACAAACAAACAAACTCTTCAGGTTTATAATATAATATATTATGGATTTGTGCCAGAATATTTAATTTTGAATAGCAAAGAAATACACCTATTAATATAATACCCTATAGAACAATCCTACTAATATTATAAAGGCGAAAGTTTGTATGTATGGATGTTTGTTACTCTTTCACGTAAAAACTACTGAATGGATTTGAATGAAACTTTACCACAATATAGCTTATACATCAGAATAACACATAGGCTACAAATTGGCTGGACCGATTTTGATGAAATTTTATTTTATACAGAATTGTATGGCAAAACAACGTTTGCCGGGGCAGCTAGTTCATTAATAAATTGGAATAATATGTCATTGGTTAAAATGTAAGATAAAATCTACAAAATTATTGATGCCTAATGTCAATGTCTTCTGTATTGACGATGGCCATATTCGATAATAATAGCAAACAGATAAAAAGAACAAACAGCGGTCATATAAACATATTAGGTATTACATTAAAATAACTGTAGAGATTTCTTTTGTTCAAACTTTTCCATAAATAAAATCTGAATCACTTATTCAAAATGTATGACGTAATGTTTTATTTCTGATGATTCTATTTGTTTAGAAAATGGTTGAAATACTGTACGTTTATAGAAGATTACATACTTTATAGATTTTCAATAAACTGATGCAAAGTTAATCTTTAAGCATCCTCTAATGTATATTCAAAAACAAGCATTATATCTTTACAATATTGATCTTAAATCTTCACTTTTTATAAAATAAAGTTGTAATTTTTATATATACCTATATGTCCCTATGTGAAGTCACATTTTTGACACTACGTAACAGATTATGATGCGGTTTTTTAAAATGATAAAGTGTTTCAAGGGGAAGCCTTTTTGTGATAATTTGTTAACGTTTGGTTTTTAAATTCCACGCGAACGAAGTTGTGGACAATAGCTAGTCACATATAAAGTAAAAATGATTTAATTTAAAAATCGAAACACAAAACTGAGTTTTACACAAAACAGACACAACTCTAAAATAAATGCATTGCAACTGGGAATAACCCATTTGCTTTGTCTCCGTTGTAAAACGATCGAGTAATTTACAACTCACCCTCGGCGTGTACCTAGGATTAGTCCATCATGTCCAGTTTATACTTGATACTACAAATTATCGCGTCGCTTTAATTGGAACAAACGGCGATGTAAAATATGTTATGTTTTTTGTTTACGTATTTATTGTAACAGTAGATGATTTTATGCCAATTAAAATTTAATTTAAATGCCAAATATAATCAATCTTCATGACTGTAAATGATATTTAATTATGAAGATAAATATTCATCCTGTTTTAATGATATTCTTATACTTTTTAACAAATTCCTCTAGTCCTAAAACTAAGCTTACAGCTTATGTTATGTGTATAAGGTTGAGAATATACGACTTAAATAAGTTTCATTGTGTAATCATAGTATGTTAGTCTCGAGATTTTCATAAGAGGAAATGGTGTGGTGACATAATTATTCTTAAGCTATCACTACACTAACACACACAATTGCAATAATAATATTGTAAGCCGTTATTACATTGTATAGTATACATAATGAAATGTGAAAGTTAATATTATTAGGGTCAAATAAAATTAGTAATTTAGAATTATATTTTTGTCGTCTAGTCACGCATAATAAACTAAAATAACACAGTTATAATATAGCATTATACATCCTATACAACTTTCACAACACACAATTATGTTATATTAATAATTTAATATCTAGTTCATTAATGAAATAATATGTATAATTTAAGTAAATCTCTGAGTGAGAAATTATATTGGTTTTAGTATAGGTGTGGACATACAGGTTTCTCGTATGCTAAATTTTAAATAACTTAATTTAAAAATTGCGACAATATAACAATTAAAATTCGTGTAATTACAACGGAACTTTGTCATATCTCCGCACTATGTGGTAACGTAATCTTAATATACATTTCCGGTTTTAGTTCTTATACAGGTTAATTAAGTTTTTAATTAACACATTTATTTTTAATTTTATTCGGATATTTAGAAAATATTAACTATTACGCTGTTGATTTTGTGAAATTATCTTTTGTAATATTTTTTACCGACTTAAGATTTTTTTTTATTTCGATATGTGAATGTTTTTGTTAACATTTGTTCGCAAATAATTTCTTTGTTTAACAACTGATTTTGATAATTCTTATTTGTCAGAAAAAACATATTTCAGAGGTGGTTTCATGATAGGGATATCAGGTTTTATTGATGGCAGAATCGAAATTTTACGTTTGGAAGCTATTACCTAAATATATTTGTACATTTCTATATGTACTGACTCCTTGACCAATCCTTCTATATGTACAGACTCCTTGACCATTGGCTAGGTCGTGGCTAGATTATCGGTTTTAATTTCCTAAATAGGAAATTTAAACCGAAGGCATCAAAGTTTTGATATTTCTTGAACTTATTTGCACTAAGTAGATATTGATAAAATATTACCAGTATATCTGAATTTATACCTGCACTAATGGACTAACTTATAATGAAAAGTAGGCAATCAATAAACTACACAGAAGTATTCAATTGTTATTACTCTACGGTAGTTAATATTAGCTTATTACTCGATGTTACACAATACAGAGCCATCTGTTATTAGATGTACAAGCTATTAAGTAATTTTACCGTCAGCCCCACCTTCTAAACATAAAATTACACTGTTGTACAAACATTTAAGTTTTGTATTAGTGATTTGCTTCCTAACAGCCACATCTCAATCCAGTAAATCAACAATGTTGTTAACTGACTTCAAGTATTAAACTGGCAGGAGTAGTTATATACACTGTTATCTCTTTACTTGTTATAAAACAAACTTTTTACGGATTTAGTCGTGAGAACATGGTGACTGCTTAGTCTCCGAAACGTCGGGCTAAAATTTAAAAACAAATACACACGTAAAAAGTGGTTTTATTTAAACAAATGAGTCGCGCAAGTGGTAGAATATATTATAAAATAAAGTCGTTATTTTTGTATGTACCTATGTCCCTATGTGAGCTTTTACCAATATCTCAAAAACTATGCATCAGATTTTGATGCGGTTTTTTAAATAGACTGGTTGTTAAATAAACTGCAACATTAGATTACAGTACCGTGGGTAGGAAACCGTGTGCTGATATTTGTATTCTGAATCGGTTACTAAAAGGAAAACCCACTCACACACAGAGAGAGTTACTCGTATCTTTTTCAGTGGGGGTTGCATGACAATACCAGCTCCTGTTGTTTTAATGTTCTAAGGCTACTCAGGAAACAAATTGTCTACTGTGTGTAAGCGCAATGCCACTTTTATGATAGGCTTTAAGGTACACATATTCACTGGTTTTACAAGTTAAATACCCATTGACATACAATGTTGAAAAAAAAGTGTTTTTTTACAAACAATCAGGTTTATAGAGAGAAATCTATAAACACCTGCTGTTCCCGCAACTTCGTACGCGTAGAATTTGGATAATTTTCCCCGCTTTTGCAATATTTTTAACTGTTAGTCGCAGCATGATGTATTGCCTATAGCCTTTCTCGATAAATTTACTATCCAACATTAAAAGAATTTTTCAAATCGGATCAGTGGTTACTGAGATCAGCGCATTCTAACAAACAAACAAACTCTTCAGCTTTATTATATTAGTATAGATTATATATATTCTAATATATTCTGTTTTAAGACTTTATATTGCGGTAAATTATTTAATTTATTGAAATACTTAGGGCCTCGTTCACCATCTTCAAGTAAAGCGTTGATTAGTTACTTATCGATTAGCGTTAATTGTCAAGTAATAGTTACGAGTATCTTCTGTCAATTTCAATTTTTTAATCTTAAGATTACTGCTACTCGAATGTCGTGAACGTCGCACGTGTAGTTACTGGTGACTTTAACTAGCGATTAGTCTACTTGGCGTTTTACTTGAGAATGGTGAAAGAGGCCCTTAGTGTTTTATTGATATAACTCATTTAAAAAAAATTGGTCAAGTGCGAGTCGGACTCGCGCACGAAGGGTTCCGTACCATTATCTATGCAACATAAGGCACGTTATTAATAAATGAGCAAAAAAACACACACAATACTTAATTAATCACGTTTGTTGTATGAGAGCAAGAAACGGTAAAAAAATCATGTTTATTGTATGGGAGCCCTTAAATATTTATTTTATTTTATTTTTAGTATTTGTTGTTATAGCGGCAATAGAAATACATCATCTGTGAAAATTTCAACTCTCTAGATATCACCGTTCTTGAGATACAGCCTGGTGTCAGACGGACGGACGGACGGACGGACGGACGGACAGCGAAGTCTCAGTAATAGGGTCCCGTTTATACCCTTTGGGTACGGAACTCTAAAAACTGTTTATTTTACCAATCCTACAATGAATTGTGTGGTGGTCATTTTGGTATCAACGCGCGGGCGTATTATGAGCATTTTAAAAATCATGCAAGTTTCAGGCAGGCCGTACACTGCCTGGCTAAATTACGTATTATGGCATTTATAAAACTTTTATAACTGAAAAATTTTTGTTAGTACTAAAACTTTTAGTTGTATCTTCTCTTTTAAACATGTAAATCTATGACTGGTTTAGCGAACTGACTGACTGGGAATTATGTTCATAATGCGAATTTGCCACGCAGTTCAATTCACGACGTAACCTGCCTAGAAATAAACGCTCATAATACGACCGCTGGTTTAATATCGCTATCTTGTGTAAAAAACTTCATTACTAGGAATAGTTTTTTGTTAGTGACATAAAGCGCTATATAATTCCATGCATGATCAACTATTCCATTTTTCCACGTTTTCTCTGGAACCCCTTTAACACCCCACTGTTGGGCACGGGCCTCCTCCATGTTGGAAGGGATTATCGTCTACTATGTCGCGCTGCTCGAGCGTGCTAGCTTAGAGTTTAATTTTTCCGTCTATAATGTTACCTGTGTACAATAAGTATACTATCTATCTTAGGTGCCTTTTACAGCATCGGGAGAAAAAAGAAGTAGCAGCGCTTATTTTTAAGCCGTCACCACAGAGACGCTACATTTATAAGTCTTTATATTTACACACCGTATATTTCTACGCCGGCTTACAGTAGAATATGTGTGAATGCAATATGCACCTATTTATAAGAACCTATTGTACTTACCATATTCTTGAAAATAAATGACTATTCTATTCCAATTAAATATTGGACTTGTATTTCGTCATCCTAACTAAAATTCTTATCCAACATCGTCACATAACTTAATCCAACTTTAGTGACCTCCAAACTTACTATTCTAAAACAAATATATCTAACACAATATTTAGAAAGTATCTCGCTTATATCAAATTTAATAGTCATAATATGTTAATTAAAAACGGAAATATTTTAAAATCACGCACGAGTCACAAAACATCTTTATCATATTTTTTTTTCTGACAAGACGAATAGATGTAATAAAGTATAGGGCTACTACATAATTCTATCGATAATGGCCACAAGACGCCTACATGTGAATTAATTAACACATGATGTGGAAACGAGTTCTCGATGTCGATAGTCGATGTTAGTGGTAAAATGGAACGGAACTATAGAGGCAATATCGATATTTTTATAACTAGGATTTTACATGAATGAAAGATATCTTCAAAGAAAGTAAACTTATTTGCAACACTATTGTTAAGGTATAGAAACAAGGAAATTAGTAAGAAAGGTAAAATAAAAACATAAAATAAAATAAAAACTAACTAAAAAGACTGTTTAACAAACAAACAGTGTTGTTGTGTTTAACAGTGTCTGTCACAAAACGGCCACAGCTCAACTGGATTGCTGCTTGAAAACCAGCGCTGGTCTTCTGCTGGGCCGTGTGAGTCATCTAGACATGCTAGGCTAAGGTGATATGGATTCTCACGAACACCTTAATTTTTTTTTTTTTTTTTTTTCTTTAATTATTATTACATTTAGTATATCCCTGGCCCCTACGCTAGTAAAAACTGTGTTGCAGGGGCCAGTGTCCACCCCCATTAAAATAATTGTACAATTTCAATTTTATTATGATAATTATAATATAATTTTCAAAAAAAAAAATTAAATAAAATAATTATTTCAAATAATAGAGTAAAATAAATAATAAAATAACAATCTTTCGAAAATATTAATAAGCTTGCATGCAAAAATTTTTTTTTTTTTTTAATTCATTTCTAAAATTAAATTATGGCTACTGTGTGTGTATTTTGTATGTTATGTGAGTATGGTGTGTGTGCTTGTGTGTAAGTGTGCGTGTGATCATTAGCTGTCAATTACGCTTGCGAGTAACACGTCACAGCCATATACCTAGTTAAATAACAACATTAAGTAGATTTTCTGTGCTATCATAGTCTAATGTTTTTAACCAGCTGAAAACTATTTTATTAAAATTTCTATTAGTTAGTTCAAATAAGTTAATAATTAATATGAAAAAAATATTTTTTTGTTATATCCATAACTAAATAAGAATGTATTCGTATAATCAAAATTAAATGATTAAATTTGCAGACAAACTAACGTTGTAACGCATTACGTAACGAACCAGTTTATGAGAAGTTTATACCTTCAAAAAGAACGGATATCAAATATTTTTTTAGAAAAATAAATGCTTCAGTAATAACAACGAATTTGAATATAAGTATTCGTCAATTCCTCGAGCGTCTCATCATCAAACCCTGACTTGGAGACAATGAGAGTATTTTTAAAGTAATGCATTTCAAAGAAAAAATGAAATTTTCAAATCGTTTTAGGAGTTTTAGAGAAATTTAATAACATTAATAACTATACATTACAAAGAGTTTCTGTTGTATTAAGACCCTCCTCCTTTTTGAAGATCAGTTAAAAATAATCTTATAAAATGACATATCACCTAAAATAAGTTAAGAAAATTATGATTACATTCGTTAACCATTCGCTTTACCCCATACTGTTAGTAATATATTTGTTATAAAGCACATCCCGTGGTTCAAATTGGGAATAGATTCGGGTTTTGACTTATTGGGAATGAACCTATTGATTCAGCCTTTCTTTTTCTACTGTGGGTTGTAGGCATCTCAAAAAATTCTAGAACTTTTCATTCCCAAAGAATTCTAAATATTAAGAAATTATTAATCGTCAGTCTGTCAGATCGACCATTTGTTGACGGATTAAGATACCTATTATGTATATTTTAACTTATTTAAATAGTATATCATGATTATTAACAAAAATTGGTCAAGTGTGAGTCGGACTCGCGCACGAAGGGTTCCGTACCATTATCTATGCAACATAAGGCAACGTTATTAGTATCGAGCAAAAAACGGTAAAAAAATCATGTTTGTTGTATGGGAGCCCCCCTTAAATATTTATTTTATTTTATTTTTAGTATTTGTTGTTATAGCGGCAATAGAAATACATCATCTGTGAAAATTACAACTCTCTAGCTATCACCGTTCTTGAGATACAGCCTGGTGACAGACGGACGGACGGACAGCGAAGTCTCAGTAATAGGGTCCCGTTTTTACCCTTTGGGTACGGAAACCCTAAAAAGAAAATCAGCGCTATATTAATGTTGCATTTGCATTTCGTGTCATAGTAAATTCAATATTATTTAGTATTTGAAGTATCTTTCTACTTATGTAATAGGCTAATTAGTCTAAGGCACTCTATGGTGATATTGAACTGCGTCTATACTTAAGTTTCTGGTTTATAATCATATGTTAAACTTAACAAATGTAGAGATGTTCTAATGCATAATATATCTACGTAATATCAATGGCATTGAAAAGATTCTAGTTAACAAAATATTCCATAGTATGACTGACCACTATTTATAGTTACTGTTGTAAACGAACTATTCCTTATGAATGGACTGTGGTGACTGTATGTGTGCGTAATATATATAAATGCTTCATATGTGTGCGTATTGGTTTTTGTGAATGGCCGGAGCGATATCCGGTCCTACAATATTGAGTGGACTACAGGTTATGTTATCAACTCTCGAGCACTGTCTAAACACAAGATATAAAAATTGTGTTTTATTACACTTTACAATAGCACCGTCCAATGAATATCTTCGTATCAAATTATAGGACTAGAAAAAGTTTCGAATCATATAACGTAGGTGTCAATGCATTCATTTCTTTAAGCAGTAATTTAACAAAAATAATAAAAAAGTTCGAATCGAGTGGAGATTCACTGTATGTTAATTCGTATTTATACTGGTTTCTTTAAGGTATTTCATCGGCGTGGTTTCTTCGGCAAAAAATATGACAACATTTTTGGAATTGTATCCACACATTTTTACTTGTGTAAGATGAATTAATAACTCTATTAGGATAAGATTTAGAGTAAACGTCTTTATTATAAAATTACATGGTTTTAGTAGTAACAAATTCATTAACCAGATTTTAAAATCGAGTTAAATATAGCATAATTAATATTAAATTTGATTACCAAACGATGTCCACAAGTTTGAAGGTTATAGTGAATGAAATGTTCTGATTTAAAATAATGACTCCAATCTAATTGGAAGTATCTCTCTACCATGTCGCATAACTAATTGTAAAATTTCAACACCCAACAGCAATTTTCAGATGCTGACTAAGATTTTCTGCTAATTGAATGACGTAACTTATTGTAAGTAGTTATATCTAATCTGAAATCTCTGACGAAACATAAACATGCTAAAATTTTATATTCAAAAAGCATCCCGCTGAGCACAGACGAGCAATCAACAAAAAGTTTCTTAACAATGCAAACTTTCAAAAGGTGAGTGAAAAGGCTCCGTCCAAAAACCTTGTATTACCCAATAATAAAGTCGATTCAAACACTAAAACAAAAACAAAGACATTGGACAGAAACAAAAAAGGTACCCTCAAACGAGGTCTGATTTAGAGCAAAACAGGGACTTGCCTTATCAAAATTTAAATTTGGAAAAAAGCGGGGGCTTCGTCTCATTTCAATAACCGTTATTCGCGTCCCCCGCGCAGTCTGCGGCCCCCGTATCCAGAGCCCCCAAACTATAAGGTGATTGATAGCCTCGAAGAAACAATAGCAAGTCGCCGAAACCACGACGCGAATCCTAATAAACGCTTTATTTTATTTGTGGTGAATAACCAGTAGGTAACTATACAATCGATATAATTATATCAGTATTCGATATAGATTCAGATTTATGCCATCTGGTTGGGAATTCTAAAAGGCTTTAAATATTCACGTGGGCACATAATTTAGAATAAATCTACACATTCCGTATGTAAGTATCTATTAAAATTGTGTGAAGAATTTTAATAGCTAGTAATGACATCAAATATATTTTATTTTGTACACGACAAAAATTTGCACGTTAAATATGTATCGCGAGTTAATCGTGACAGTCATCTCGTGACCACGATCAGCGCGATTCGTGAAAACATTTTAGTCTATCAACGATTTTGTTATTTAATTAAGACCTTATCTTCACATTTATGTGTTTTTAATTTCAGAATAATCTGACGCATTTTTCTCTCTCTCCAGCCAATTGCTATCCCACTGTTGGGCACGGGCCTTCTCCATTTTGGGAGGGATTATGGTCTACTATGCCCTGCTGACCAGGCATGTTAGTATAGGGTTTATTATTGAGATATTCATCTCTCACAGAGTATGTTTTCTGTTATAATATCCCTTAGCTAGCTTTTACAGCACCCTGTTAACAGAGAAATAAATAGATACATTGATACGAAGGAAGCCTGCAAAAAAATTTTTAATAAATATAAATAAATAAATATTCATGGACATTAACACAACGTCCTCTGGTCCCAAGCTACGCTTATTAGGCTTGTGTTATGGGTACCAGAATACGGATAGAATACATATACTACTTTTCTTTTGTAAATACATACTTATAATACATAGAAACACCCAGACGCAATACAAACATTTGTATGACAATTAGAAAAATCACACAAATGATTGTCCCGAGCGGGAATCGAACCCGCGACCTCTTTATCGACAGTCCGTTTCATAAACCACTCAACTACGAGGCTCGTCGTGTTAAAGAACATACATTCCATATAACATGCCAATGAATTATTACTCAATCCTTTTACTTGCACGACTGCTCAAAGGAATTGCGACGTTTTGCCACTTCGCTACAATTTGTTGAACCAACACAAAAATTATAATGCAAACTCACTTGACGTAGGTAATAACAGTAGTATTGTGACAATACGTTGAAACGTTGTCACGCTTAGATTACAACATACACTGTTATTAAATCCTTACAACCTGCAATATGTTTGACGACTTTCAATAATGGTGCGCGCCACTTTGAGATATTTGTTACTTTATTTGACACACATATCTCAAAGAGTTAGTCTTATACAGAGCTCTATATTTTTAACTTCTATATCCTGATTATGATTAGATTAATTGAGATTAGAAGATTGAGCAGTAATTTAACAACAAAGAAGAAAGGTTTGATTAAATAAATAATTCGAAGTTTTAAAAAATAGAAAACGGAACTAAAAGCTATTGATTATTATGGATGAGTATTAGACTTAAACAATATCTATCGAAATTTAGCAAGATGAAAAAATTCTCAATCAACAATAAAATAAATATAAATATTAATGGACATTTCACACAACGTCCTCTGGTCCCAAGCTAAGCTTATACGCTTGTGTTATAGGTACCAGAATACGGATATACTACTTCTCTTTTATAAAGACATACATATAATAATAGGCAGTAGCAGCAGCAGACACAGTATAAACATTTGTAAGACTATTATAAAGATAACACAAATGATTGTCCCGAACGGGAATCGAACCCGAGACCTCATGAACGGCGGTTTGTTACATGAAACCTTTAGGCCCGACAAATAAAATAAATTAACTTAACCGTAATTAAGTGACTATGCTAAAAAAATTGATATAAATTAATTAATAAATACTAAAATAAACTAATAAAATAATAAAAAAAAAAATAAAAAAAAATTAATAAATAAATTAATACTATTAACTGAAAAAGAAACCAAACATAATACACAGACATAGCAGAATCTTTATTTAGCGGACGTTATACAGCGGTGAATAACTTCAATATCGTGTATATAATAATGGCCTTACTAAGGAGTAATTTTTTTCGAGTCAAATACTTCTCTTAAGAAAACCGCTTTGTATGTGTACTTCAACGAAGTGTAAACACACCCTAAGATGTACATGACAATTATACACATTTATGCTTATTACTGGTGCTGTTAAAATAAACAGCATGTTACTTCATGCGAGTCATACGACGACATTTCTGACTGTCCCTTGATACGATTAGTTAAACATGTCTTTACTCTCTTTTAAGGATACTTAATACAAACAACACTACTAATAAGAGAATTGTTAATTTTATGATTTCATTTTATCTCTCCAGGTCATTACCGTCCCACTGTTGGGCACGGGCTCATCCACATTGGAAGGGATTATGGGATATGCCGCGCTGACCAGGCGTGTTGGCACAGGGTTTAGTTTTGAATTTTCCGTGTCTCACAGATGATATCATCTGTGTAAAATATCCCTTAGCCGGCTTTTACAGCATCCTGGGGAGGAGATGGGGTGGTGACACTTGTATTCATAATCCGTCACCACACGGACAAATTCATTTTATAATTACATATCATGAATTTCTGTTCTTCTTAGTGAAAATAGTTTTCACTTAAATGCTTATGGATACACAATCAAAGATATCTATCTTCTTTACTTATTATAAAACAAAGGCGTAATTTTTGTGTGTATGTCCCTATGTGAGCTTATGATAATATCTTCAAAGCTAGGCAACAGATTTTGATGCGGTTTTTTAATAGATAGAAGGGTTAATTAGGATGATTTTTGTGTATTATTTATCAAGATATTTTTATTTCCAAATTCCACAAAAATGCTATACTTAGGTTGAACACTCGTCAATAATCACGGTACCATTCAAGTAAAGTAATTTTGGCTACATTGTTAAAGACCAAAAATAAGGTCAACTTTATTTTAATTTACAATAATTCACTGTCAAACTCTATCCGCCTTATTCATAATGACTTATCGGAGGTTTAAAAGTTCGCTAAAATAGGTTCGCAAAAATTGTCAAAACTTGTTATTCATAATGGTCTTTTGCGCTAAAACATTTATTATCTCTCCGATAAAATCTCCGTATAAAGCTCCGATAAGTCATTATGAATAAGACCGTATGTGAATAACATTAATAATGTATGAACGCAAGCGATTAAAATATTTATGTTAATCACAATTCTGAAGCTTTCTGATCACAGTGTGATGCCATTCGGCCATTTTGTTGTAATCAATTTATCAAGAACAATGCATTCATATGATTCCAATTCTGTATATCAAAATCAAGAGATTGACTTATCAACACTAGTTTGTTTGTTTGTTTGTTTGTTTGAACGCGCAAATCTCAGGAACTACTGGTTCGATTTGAAAAATGCTTTTTTCAATTCGAACTAGTAGTTAGCACACAGTCCATTTATTGAGGAGTCGACGAGTATTAGGAGAATTATTTAACATCACGCTGCGAATAATAGGAGCGAAAAATGTTTCGCTCCTATTATTTCACCACAATTTCACATAAAGATTTTCACCATTTTTGCAACTGTTTTTAATAATGATTAAAAACAGTGGCAAAAATGTTGAAAATCTACTAAATTCGACGCGTAAGCGAGCGGACAAGAACTTGTTTTTAGGGTTCCGTACCCAAAGGGTAAAAACGGGACCCTATTACTGAGACTTCGCTGTCCGTCCGTCCGTCCGTCCGTCCATCTGTCACCAGGCTGTATCTCAAGAACGGTGATAGCTAGAGAGTTGAAATTTTCACAGATGATGTATTTCTATTGCCGCTATAACAGCAAATCCTGAACCGGTGGTAGGGAAAAAAAATTGGACATGTCATAAGCACATAATTTTTCTGAAAAATTGTGTCTACGTGATTAAATGATTTTTCATTTCATTTCATTTCAAATACTAAAAATAAAAAAATATATATATTTAAGGGGGGCTCCCATACAACAAACATGTTTTTTTTACCGTTTCTTGCTCTCATACAACAAACGTGATTAATTAAGTATTGTGTGTGTTGTTTGCTCATTTATTAATAACGTGCCTTATGTTGCATAGATAATGGTACGGAACCCTTCATGCGCGAGTCCGACTCTCACTTGACCAATTTTAAATATTATTGTACAGTACGTATTAGATGTCGTAAATATTCCAAACAATGTTTTTGGTTCGCAAGTTCCTATCCTTATCAAAATGATAAAATTAAATGTAAGAGAATGGTCATGTAATCAGAAGAGAGGAAGGAATTATTGCTACCAGTATTTTGCAAGTTATAGACGGAGTTTTGAGTCTAGAGGAATACTAAAGAAAAGTTGAATGGTTTGTTTTAGGGCCTACATCAATATTATCGTCGTCATGTACCTATTAATACAGCTAGTAGGTATAGAAAATAAAGAATTAGGGATATTTTTTTTGTTTACTCAAAATCTACTAAATATACTTTAATTCCGGTTTACGTGTTTCTATATATAATAGTTACTTATGTTTTTAAAGTTATTTCATTAGGTAATACGCGATAATAAACCGACAAATGAAAAAAATAAAAAATGAGAGAGGTTGTTTCGCTAGGATTTTCTATCGAGAAAACTTTTTCAATCGCGTTTCTGAGTTTATGCGATCCTAGATTATATATTGAAAAAACATATACATGTACTTAAAAATTAGAGCTCTAGCCATTCAATCTAAAGAAAAAATGAAAACTTCGGAAGTAGAAAAATGCACGAAGCTTTTTTGGTATCCTCCTAAAAGGGAATATGAAAGAACCATCAGTGAAATAATGTAGAAAAAAAATCTTGTTGAGCTCAAGTTATAAAAGAAGGACATGAAAATTATGAACGAATTTTAATATAGCCAGGTCATCATCGAAAGTTTGAAGCTTTTTTTAATACAAATACGTTAATGATGTTTCTTGAATAATGATAAAAAGACAACACTTATCTTTCTACACTAGAACTTAATAATACTCAAACAAAATGGAAAAGTACACATAATCACCCATAATGGTCCATTAACAAAACGAAATATACCACCTAATAACTAACATTATACATTAATAACTAAAGAATCATCATAATACAAGTATACAAAATTGCCGTTAATCAACCTTAATCATTTTAAGTGCTTATTACACTTTAATAATAAATTGGTGCCGTATTTAGAATGAGAAAGAATAAGAGCTTTTTGAGGAGAATATGATATATGAAGACTGTACCTATGTGGAAGAAAAATAAAGACTTTATGCAGATATTTGATTGTAGGTACAGCTGGGATGATTGCAGTAATAAGTCGTGGTGTTGTTATAGAAAGCTCTTTATTGTATAGCGATTTAGTGCGAATCGTGCAAATGTCTATAGAATACATTGAGCCTGCAATACTTACAATTAATCAAACTATTTAATAAATAATTCTTTACTTCACAAAACAGATAAACTTATATTACATAATAGCATAACCTCACTAAATGATCATCTATGATAGATGGAATCCTCGAAACTTAACTCTATGTAAACTTTTCTGGTCAGTGTAGCAAAGTAGAATATTTACCTTGCCATAGTGCAGAAAGCCTGTCCCCAACATCGGGTCACTTGCAGGCTGAAATGAAAAAATGAAAAAAGGAAAAAAGGAAATCATCTGAATAAAGACGATTGGCATTCATTCATTAAAGCCTATGTTGTAAAATCAGTTGCCGTCTCGCTCTATCATAGCTGTCAGCGACGTCAAGTGTAAGTGTAATATGCACTACATTTTTATATTTTAGGTTATTCGCCTTATAATTAATAGAACCGTAAGAATTGAGTCATATTTTTTTGCTAAATTTATTATTTTCAACTAATCGTGAGGCACTACAAAAGCATTTAGTTTGCAATATGGAGGATTTAGGTTCGAAAGCTTTTTGTGTCATGTGATAAAATAAAAATTAGTCAAGTGCGAGTCGGACTCGCGCACGAAGGTTTCTGTACCATTATCTATGCAACATAAGGCAACGTTATTAGTATCGAGCAAGAAACGGTAAAAAAATCATGTTTGTTGTATGGGAGCCCCCCTTAAATATTTATTTTATTTTATTTTTAGTATTTGTTGTTATAGCGGCAATAGAAATACATCATCTGTGAAAATTTCAACTCTCTAGCTATCACCGTTCTTGAGATACAGCCTGGTGACAGACGGACGGACGGACGGACGGACAGCGAAGTCTCAGTAATAGGGTCCCGTTTTTTGCCCTTTGGGTACGGAACCCTAAAAATAACAATCGGGTTTTGCACATATGTATGTACGGTGTAAAGTAATAACCCACCTATAAACCATGTTATAATGTTGTAACGCTTAAACATACACGAATTTTAACTTATTTTAATATATATTTGATATTATATGTTGTTATCTGCAAAATTTTTTCACTGATGCTTCGCTCCTATCAGTCGCCATGTCATGTTATATAGCCTTCTTCTTTACATGTACTATCAAACACTGAGTAAATTTTTCAACTTTGACAAGTAGATCCTAAGATTAGCGCCTTCAAACAAACAAACTGTTTAGCTTTATTATATTTGTATTATATAGAGTTTAGATAGCACCATAAAAGAATTTGGATTTCCATCTTTAGTGTTTAAAACTAATAGAAATTCCAAGTAACAAGTAAATCAACGGTTATTTTATTATTTGTTTATAAAACAAGCCCAATAGAATACATCTATACTAATATTATAAAGCTGAAGAGTTTATGTTTAATTTAGTTTGTTTAATAAATTAAAGCTGAAGAGTTTGTTTGTTTGTTTGTTTGAACGCGCTAATCTCAGGATCCTCTGGTCCGATTTGAAAAATTCTTTCAGTGTTGGAGAGTACATTTATCGAGGAAGGCTATAAGCTATATAACATCACGCTGCAAACAATAGGAGCGGAGCATCAGTGCAAAATGCTGCAAAAACGGCGAAAACTTTCTAAATTCGACGCGTACGAACTCACGAGTAACAGCTATTACTTATATTCCTCTACTTTTAATAACACAAATCCGGTGTATTATTGTATCTGAAATTGACCGTAGCTAGCAGTCATTATAATAATTGCCTGGGCAGTCTACAAAGTAACCGTCAGTACAAACAAAAATTATGTTAAGGTAATTAAAGAAAGGGGTTGATTATACCCCGATAATTTTGTACCGACAATTTTCTAGTATTATAACAATGATTTGATTGCGTTTAGATGTTCAAGATTGCCGTAATGGATTGCTAGAACGTTTAATATCATATTAATTTTGTAAACAAGGTGCGATTATTACAAAAATTAGTTATAGTAAGATAAAAAAACGAGTTGGTTGAGTAATAATAACAATAGATTAACTTCGTGGTTGAGTGGTTTATGTAACGGACTGCCGATCAAGAGGTCGCGGGTTCGATTTCCGCTCGGGACAATCATATGTGTGATTTTTCTAATTGTCATACAAATGTTTGTAATGCGTCTGGGTGTTTCTATGTACTATAAGTATGTATTTACAAAAGAAAAGTAGGTATATGTATTTTATCCGTATTCTGGTACCACAGGACGTGGTGTGAAAAGTCCATGAATATTTTATATTTATTTATTATTTTATTATATCTAATTCGGATTTTATTGGCATAATTAGGTATTGCCCGGGGACTTAGTACGCGTGAAATATTGAAAATGGTTTGTTGCACCCAGGATTCTAAAATCTTTATCCTTTTGTCCTTTATTTTACACAAAAATAAGCTCAATCACTTCTTCTTCTCCAGCCCATTTACTTCCCACTGTTAGGCACGGGCCTCCTCCACTTTGAGAGGGATTATTGTCTACTGTGCCGCGCTGACCAGGCGTGTTGGCACAGGGTTTATTTTCGAGTTTTCCGTCTCCCACAGAAGATGTTATCTGTGTGCAATATCCCTTAGCTGACTTTTACAGCACCCTCGGGAGGAGATGGGGTGGTGACACTTGTATTCTTACACACACATGTGTTCAATGTGGGCGCACTTTTACCAATAAGATTGGCTACACTAGCCACTGGAGAGGACACCAAAGAGCTAACCAACCTAGCTCCAATACATTACCTTTGTCCCTGAGGCGGTCACTGTAGCCGAAAACGGCTGTGAGGGCATCACCACCATCATCATCATCATCATTCTTAATCCGTCACCACACAGACAAGCTCAATCACACAAATAACAAAATAATACTTTTACATGACATTGTTATTTATTTAATTAATTCATTTTAATCATTAGGCAACAGAACAAAGCATTTTTTTAATACGTATAATGTCGTCAAACAATTAAGATCGGTCGAAGGCTTTGAAACAAAGCTACAGAGGGTAACACTGGCAATTTAATTTGCCCCCAAATTAGCCGTTTCAAAATTGAAATTTCTGTTAATTATACGGGGTATCCTGATACGGGCCGTTTGCACAGCCTCCGTGGGAAAGAGAAAGGAAGAGATAGAGACAAAATGTTTCAACAGGTGGCCATTTGGAGCAATTAAAAACGAGTTTTAATTACTAGGGGAGATTATTAGCAAATCCCACCGCAGTTTGGAGTGTTCCAGAATTTACACCGCTTAGGGGAGAATTTAAATTCGGATATTTGAGACTTTGATTATAAAATTTTGACACGAAATTACATTAATTTGCATTAACTAATGCTATTAGCTAAGGTGTTAATGTAATTTTGATATAATCTATAGATTTTATGTTAATTGATGACAATAAAACCAGTATTTTAGTTAAAGATGTTTTAAACGTTTTGTGCTTTACGAATTTAAGTATAAGGCTAATTATTCTTTGATTTAATAATGAGAATAGATTTCCTATAATATTATATTAATTACAAATCTCATTAGCGATATGTTGCTAAATTATTCATATTTTATCTAAATTATGTTTTTACAATTTTGATTGAAGTTTATATAATCTTTATAGCTGGTCTTATCTTAAATTAAAAGTTTCTATTACTGAGAAAATCACGAAACAATATATTAAGATATTTCTTTTCTGTTATTTTCGCAGTTAATTTGTATATAGTTACTGTCGGATTTGCTAGCGTACTTTTTAGGGTTCCGTACCCAAAGGGTAAAAACGGGACCCTATTACTGAGACTTCGCTATCCGTCCGTCCGTCCGTCCGTCCGTCTGTCACCAGGCTGTATCTCAAGAACGGTGATAGCTAGAGAGTTGAAATTTTCACAGATGATGTATTTCTATTGCCGCTATAACAACAAATACTAAAAATAAAATAAAATAAATATTTAAGGGGGGCTCCCATACAACAAACATGATTTTTTTACCGTTTCTTGCTCGATACTAATAACGTTGCCTTATGTTGCATAGATAATGGTACGGAACCCTTCGTGCGCGAGTCCGACTCGCACTTGACCAATTTTATTTATTAGTAACCCCGCCGTCATGAGCTGGGTTTCAAAATTTTCGGCTAGCTATCATCGTTTCGGAGATACAGCCTGGAGACGGCCGACGGGCGGACAAACAGTGAACTGAAGTCTCAGTAATAGCTAGTTTTATAATATAATTAGGTAGGTACAATACAGAACCGTACAAACGTTACAACATTTAATAACAAAGGCTAGTCTAGTCTTCAAGGAGCAACAGGTTTATCGTATCTACATTATTCAAACACACAAACCTTTTAAGATAACCCTCAACAAAATATATCAAAAAACAAACCCGAAATACAAATTCTGAAGCATAAATACCATCTACTTAGAATAAAACATATACACATTACAGTTATGGCAGCCTCATATTATGACGTCCTTTCGTAAATACCTCTACTGCTTTTCAATGCTTATTCGATACTTAGCTTTTCTTGAAATGTCTGCATTTCCTTATCAAAGGACTCCCGAGGGGTGTGGGGCGCTTTTTAAAGGGAGGCTAGGTGCTGTGGGCGGGTTTACATGTGTGCGTGGCCTTGCCATGTGTGACTATTCATCTATATGTGTTAATGCGTTTTCTTTTTACCAATTTTTCGGGTGACCATTGTTTTTATTAATATTTTTGTGATTTATGATTTTAATAGGTAGGTACTCGTATTAAGTCAAATATGCCGGGGCCGCTGAATGCAGTTAGCGTAGGACCGCGTGTTGTTACGTTCTATGGCAAGGCCTATGTCCAGCAGTGGACGGAGAAAGGTTAATGAATTGATGGATGGCTTAAGTTATTAAAAAAATATTTGCAATAATACATATGTGTTTTCTATGTATTATAAGTATGTATTTACAAAAAGAAAAGTAGTTTATGTAGTATATCCGTATTCTGGTACCCATAACTCAAGCATAGCTTAGCTTGGGACCAGTGGACGTTGTGTGAAATGTCCATGAATATTTTATTTATTTATTTATATATAGTGTTAATGACTTCGGAAGAATAGAAAAGATTGTTAAGCATTTAGATACCGTTTATTTTCAACATTATTTATAATAACGGCATGCATGATCGGGTGACGTCCGTCCACTAGTTTGTAGGTTTGATTCCCACAATCGACAATTTAATTGTGTAAGGAACACAGATATCTGTACTGTGTATTGATTTATAAGTAAGCAGAACACAACAAAAAGAGAAATCGTATTCTGATACCCATTTCTTTCTCCAGCCCATAAATGTCCCACTGTTGGGAACGGGTCTCCTCCACTTTGGGACGGATGTTGGCACAGGGTTTATTTTTGAGTTTTCCGTCTCTTACATTTCTGTAAGAGACTTACTTACTACATAGATAACATATTCATGTTATCTATGTACAATATCCCTTAACTTGCACCTACAGCACCCACTGGAGGAAAAGAGGTGGTGACATTTGTATTCTTAATCCGTCACCACACGGACAACCCCATTAAATAAGCATATTAGTAGCTATATGCAAAAGAACTGGTGTGGAATGACCTTAAATATTAGTTTGTTTATTCAAATTGTTCCTAATTAGTCACATTTTTTGCTCTTTTGTCACTGAGATGTAAAATTTATTTAAGTTTATCGAAATAATAAGTTAACTAAGGTATTAAAAAAACCCTGACTGTTAACTAGGAGACCACTTTTATGAGATTAAATTATCTTCGTCACATATTGTTCTTAATTATTTGGATTTGGCCACGAGGCTTTGACGGGCCTCGTGGTGTAGTGGTTCTGGTAACGGACTACCGATCAAGAGGTCGCAGGTTCGATTCCCGCTCGGGACAATCACTTGTATGATTTTTCTAATTGTCATACAAATGTTTGTACTACGTCTGGGTGTTTCTATGTATTATAATAAATAATAATAATAAATATTCATGGACATTTTACACAACGTCCTCTGGTCCCAAGCTAAGCTTTATATGCTTGTGTTATGGGTACCAGAATACGGATATAATACATATACTACTTTTCTTTTGTTACATACAAGTGAACATACATACTTTTGTTACATACTTATAATACATAGTAAACACCCAGACGCAGTACAAACATTTGTATGACAATTAAAAACATCACACAAATATTTGTCCTGACCGGGATTCGAACCCGAGACCTCGTGATCGGCAGTCCGTTATATGAACCACTAGACCACGAGGCCCGTCAATTATAAGTATGTATTTACAAAAAAAAAGTAGTATATGTATTCTATCCGCATTCTGGTACCCATAACACAAGCATATAAGCTTAGCTTGGGACCAGAGGACGTTGTGTGAAATGTCCATGAATATTATTATAAATTTATTTATTATAAATAATAAATGTTTGTCCTCAAATATGCAATTTCATAGTTACCATATGACCGTCTTCGCCTCACACTCGTATGCATAATATTTGCGCACACATACACAAAGGGCGATGTGTGAGTCACTTCGCTATTCACGATTTTCGCATCGATGGTGTTGGTATTGATTTCGTATTGTCGTTAGCTTGCGACATGTAAAAAGAAAAGGGGTCTTGTGGTGCGAACACACTTGTCCGTGTACTTCCGGTTGAATGACATCGGTTTGTCTTTCGTTTCTGAAAAGTTTGGAAGGTGTTTTGAAAATCGAACAGTTGTTTTGTTTTTGAAATAAATCGTTCTTTTTTTGGTGTCTTTACACTTTAAATCCGGTGGCTGGTATAATTTATTACACGCTTTATATTAGCTTCACTTGTATGTTTGTTTGTATGTTTGTTTGTATATTTGTATGTTTATAACCGACTCCTTTGGACGCTATTTTGACCCACTTTAAACGGTCAGATTCTATTCAAATTTTGCACACCTGTCAAAGACCAATGACAATGCAATGATTCGATTAAATAAAGCGTGTTTTTTAGTTTTTTTAAACTATTATTTTTATTTAATGTTTTGAATTTTGAATGTAGTCACTTATTCTTTAAACGCAAAACGTTTAGTAATAACGTTGTTGCAATCTTATTTACGCGTTCAGAAACATTTTCACTAATATTAATTTAGTTTTTGGCGCAACATAATCGGGGCCATTATTTCTTTAATTATATTACGAAAACTAGAATCCATTTCACGTTCCTGTATGGTAAATCGAACTTAAAGTGTTATTATACTTACTTATTCTCGAAAATGTCACAATACTAATTAATAAACAGATCACAAGACTATTAAAATTATTTTCTCATCATAAAAATGTACCTTAATTACATTTTTATCATGAAAACATAAAAATGTGTTAGACTTTTGATATAATTCATAAAACTAAACTAATATTACGTTATTAACGTATATACCTGTTATATAGTACCACTACAATAACAAACTTGCTCATTAAATATTAAAATTCTAAATCACTTTTTCTAATGAATACTTTGAGATTACTTAATTACGTTACAATATTTACTCTCATATAACATTACAAATTAAACTGCGGGCGTATTATGAGCTTTTAAAAATCATGCAAGTTGCAGGCAGGCCGTACACTGCCTGACTAAATTATGTATTATGGTAAACATAAAACATTTAGTTGAAAAATTTTAGTTAGTACTTCAACTTTTAGTTCTACCTTCTCTATAAACATATTAATCTATGACTGTTTTAGCGAACTGGATGGCTGGGAGTTATGTTCATATTACGAATTTGTCGGGCTGTTCCATTCACGGCGTAAACGGCCTGGGAATAAGAGCTCATAATACGGCCGCTGGTCTAAACATTTCAAATAATTATGTTAGAAATCGTAATATTATTTTATTAGAAAGATATCTCTAATATTCTCCAACCCTTAAAGATATTTTTGTTTATTTTAAACATCTAAAGAAAGTGATAATATTGTTATTGTAATTTCTTTTTATCCAATTAACAATTCTAGTTGATGTTTCCTGTATCTAAGAATTTTATTTATAGCATTTCAAATAATGACCTAATGAAAATGGAATCAAGGTTTCGTACCTAAGTAACTTTTTCACTCAGTTTTTATTAGATTTAGTCACAGATATTATATCAGATGGTGGGTTGACGTTTAAAATTGAGGGCAAGTGACTTTAGCCTGACTAAATCGTACTTCACAGAATAATAAAGAGCCTCGTGGTTGAGTGGTTCATGTAACGGACTGCCGATCAAGAGGTCGCGGGTTCGATTCCCGCTTTGGACAATCATTTGTATCATATTACTTACCAAAACTAACGTATTGGCTCGATTTTCTTAAACCTGCTAATGCAACATTTACATAATCAAGAATAGTATTTTTTATTACTATCCAAAATTTTATCTTCAAAACAACGAAAAACATATGCAAATATAAAATAACAATCTTGATGTATGTGTAAACTCCATTACAATGAAAAAAGGGTCTCAAACACGAGCTACCATTAGAAAAATGTCGTGATAGGATGTTCAATCATTTTGGTACCAATAAGGGGTGCTATCGATTTTGTGAAAATGTCAAACCGAACGATATCGAATATCGTTCGCGAATAAACGGATATAGCTCAAAGTATTTTTTTTGTGGTATATATTAACATTGTTTATTTAAATAGAGTAGGCGGTAGAGTTATATGTAGATACTAGCCATTGCCCGCGACTCCGTACGCGTGGAACTTAGAAAACTTTTCCCGATTTTGCAACATTTTTCTCTACTGCTTCGTTCTATTGGTCGCAGCGTGATATTGTATAGCCTATAGCCTATCTCGATAAATGTACAATCCAACACTGAAAGATTTTTTCCAATCGGTCCAGTGTTATATTATCGTCGACATGTACATATTAACACAGCTAGTAGGTATAGAAAATGAAGAATTAGGGATATTTTTTTTGTTTACTCATTATCTACTAAATATATTTTAATTCCGATTTACGTGTTTCTATATATAATAGTTACTTATGTTTTTAAAGTTATTTCATTACTTATTACGCGATAATAGACCGACAAATGAAAAAAATAAAAATTTAGAGAGGTTGTTTCGCTAAGATTTTCTATCGAGAAAACTTTTTTCAATCGCGTTTCTGAGTTTATGCGATCCTAGATCATATATTGAAAAAACATATACTTAAAAATTAGAGCTCTAGCCATTCAATCTAAAGAAACAATGAAAACTTCGTACGTAGAAAAATGCACGAAGCTATTTTGGTATCCTCTTAAGAGGAATTTGGAAATTCGTAGAGGCAACTCACAATACGTCAAACCTAGCCAAAGATTTATTCTTTTCACGGTATTTAAATTGAATTTAAACTTAAATTCTATCAAATATAATTTTTATACGTATCTAATTATATAGCATATTATTTATTACTCGGATTTTGATTAATTGAATAGTTACTTATTTAAATCTACTTATGAAAATAAAGTTTTATTTACTATTATTTACTACCAAGGTATTTTTTTTATTTGTATTTATACCTACCAATTTGTAAATGGTTATCAATATTTTTTTTTATCTAAATCATATACATTTATTTTTCATAATTTTCTTTATATAAAGAAAAGGTACATTCTCCCAAAGAATATATTATAACATAAGTCTATTATATTTCTATTACACAACTATAAACAATAAATAATAAAAATATTTTTGTTTCAGGTAAATCCATTCGAATCAGTTATTCATGACAAAAGCCACAAAATTAAGAGGTAAACATGCCTTAAAAGCAACCTGTAGGAATTTGAGAATCACAAATACTAACCATAAAAACAATTTAGTGTTATTTTAGTGGCATTCCAGCGATAAAATGCCTTGTAAAAGTAACTCTTCTATCCGCTAGCAGATGGCGTTACTTTAAGTTTTGGTTCTTATAAATGTAGCAGGTTTCGCACAACACACACGACGCCAGCGCTTTCACATACGTTAATAAGGGGAATTTTCTTAAGTTTTTCCTCGCGTATAAAAGGGTGAGGTTCTTTTCGGAGATAATAGTTTCGCAATTATCGTATAGGGGGCAGTATGTGATAGTTTTGAAGACGTGTAAACAAAATTGTCTCTTATGTTTTGTTATTGTGCCTGTATTTATAAGTGCCAATCTGTTCAATGATGAAATGTACACAATTTTCGGTTTTGTGATTGGAGTAATTTCGATTGTGTGTAGACCCGACAGTCAGTCGTCCACCTTCTTCACTGAATAATCATACTAATGACTTAAATACATCTAGGTGGTGACCCAGGTTTCCTACCCAGGGTGTTGTAAAAGCCAGCTAAGGGATATCATATAATGGTAGCATCCTCAGCGCGAGACAACTCTCCCAAAGAAGCTTCTGCCCAACAGTGGCGGTTGACATGGGCTAAAAAAGGAATCTTTATAAGCAGTTCTATCTACGATTACCTACTGCAGGAAGTTCTTGCTAAAGAATCGCTCATATTAAGAGGTGATTATGTTCTCTCGGTGGACTATAAACTATTCCCGCCAATTCCTGGATAGTATGGATTCAAACCTTGTTAGTAAGTGGGTTATTTTTCTTAAATCAAGATTTGAGTGTTAGGTTTTACATTTAAATTGATTAGCTTCGAAAGTTTCGGATATTCTGTTTTTCCGTGTGGTGACGGATTAAGAATACAAGTATCACCTTGTTTCCTCCCCAAGGTGCTGTAAAAGCCAGCTAAGGGATATTACGCTGATAATATCTTCTACGAGAGACGGAAACCTCGAAAAAAAAAACCAATTCCAACACGCCTGGTTAGTACGTCACAGACTCACAGTATACCATAATCCCTGCCAAGTGGAGGTGGCCCGTGCCCAGCTGTGGAACGATAATAGGCTGTAGACAGAAAGAATTGTTTAGAAGCGAAACACGTGTCGATATTTTAAATAGTTTAAGTTGCAAAATATAGGTACAAATAAGTGGTTATGACTTTTCTGAAAATGAGACACTCTGTATTTAACTTAATGTCCGCAATTTCAACAGATTATCGATAGCTTTCGGCACGAGTACTGTAGTTGAAGTGCACTTGTAAACAAAAAGGTAAACAAAATGTGTACCATCACATGTAGGAAACAGTCACGCTTACGTCACCGGGTACAGTTTACGATATCAAGGTCAGGGGTTGGCCGCTCGGGTCATTGCCCGTACCGCTTTGTGACTGAATCGCCGTGACCTCTCGACACGATTGTACACACATTTTTTTTATTTCTTATATCCCAATAACTCGATTTGATCGAAAAAATTTCAAAGGATTGAATTTTTTTGTTAGTTGCTTACTAAGATATCTTTTCGGACGTTTCTTGTAAATAAACCGGCCAAGTACGAGTCGGACTCTGACACGAAGGGTCCCATACCGATATTATCATAATACATAATTATATTCTTAATTCCGACCTCAAATAACCTAAAATAACAGGATATAGGAAAGAAAATGATGATGATCAGTATTTGTTGATCAACTGATATAAATAAACTGTGAATTGCTCGTTAGCTATCACAGTTCTAGAGGTACAACCTGATGACAAACGGACGGCCAGCGAAGTCTCAGAAATAAAGTCCCGTTTTATCTTTTGATATGGAACCATGAATACTTTAAATCTATGGTTTATTTATGAAATTCGGTAACGTTAAAGTTTAGAATGTTAAGTATCTACTTCAATAGTCGTAAAAATCTATGTGCATTCTACGAGATGGTTGTATAAGCTAATAAAAATCATGTATAATTTTATTTAGCTAACATTTTTGTTTATTATTTCCGTGACGTCGTGCGTCGTTCCATCAAACCGTTACGCACCTTGTCTATATTAAAAGCAAATAAAATATACGTAATTTGTGTATAATATTAATTATTATTATAAAACCAATATAGTTTTTCAAATAGGTACGATGTTGATGTAAACGTTAACAACTCCTCCCAAAAATAGGGAAGCAAATTTTTTTTTTGCAGCGCTAATTTTGTAAGTTAAGTTAGTTTGGGTAAGATTTTACCAGGCAGTGGTTTCGCGTTCTATCTTAAAGACACGTAGGTAGTTTGATAATGATTAAATCTTTCTTCATGGTCTAATAAGATATAGTTAGTCTATAGTGACTGTAGCTTTCGCAAACTACAAACGTCACTTTTAGAAGCAGTAAAACAAGTATTCCGTTGGGAACGGAAGACCTGTTTCATTAGTCTATAGTTTAACATAACCTGTGGCGTGTATCATAAACACACAGAGAACATATTTCACGCACACTTTGACATTTACTTGGCTTCAAGCCGAGTGAGTGATGTAGCTACAGACAGTCTATCTAGGAAGTCTGTGGTTTTTAGAGTGTTGTACGAAAGTGTAAAACGATACGTTTGAGTAATGAAATCATCAAATTAAACATTACTTCTTCAGCCTCTCAGAATGGGTTGCTAACATGTTTTTAGTTTCTCTTAACCAGGTCCGTCTTGTGCCTTCAATATCTCATAGGTCATAGTGGGCACGTTAGGATATTTTCCCCTGTATGACCTATTAGATCTTGAAAAATATAATAATGAAATATAGACGAAAAAGTCCTAATAACCGCGAGGCCCTGCTCAGTGGCGGATTTACCCTAAGGCTCGGTAGGCCCGGGCCTAGGGCGGCCAGATTTAGGGGCGCTGATTTATATGGTGGATGCTGAGAAAGGGGCGGCTAATGGCCTGGGGCCTAGAGCGGCTAATGGCTTGGGGCCTAGAGCAGCCGAGACTGCAAATCCGCCACTGGCCCTGCTGCTCTGGGCGAATGCCCAGTGTGTCCAGTGGAGAAGTCGGATCTGCACTTTACACAAATGTAAAATGTTAATGCCAAAATCGACTTTAAAAGTTAAATAGTCATTTATTGCCGGATTTAAATAGCAACAGGTATCTTATCTTGGAATTTGAATTAATTCAAACTAAACAATGTAAAATCAACTCATTTGCATCTAATCTGAGGTATTTTATTATTGTTAATAATAAATTTATTATCAAATAAAAATAATAAATACCTTTAATATTTTCTAACACTTGCGCGACTCATCTGTTTAAATAAAACTACTCTTTACGGATTTAGACGCGTATATTTGTTTTAAATTTTGGCCCGACGTTTCGGAGACTTTGCAGTCACGATGGTCACGGGTGAGACTGAACACAAATATACGCGTCTAAATCCGTAAAAAGTAGTTTTATTTAAATAAATACCTTTATTGTTAGATTATTTATATAATAGTTTGTTACGTGAATATTAGCAAAATTTTTATAGTAATTGCAATAGGCATTTATTATTTAGATATTCTATGATTAAATTGTATTTACATTAAATATATTGCGCGATTTAAAAAGGAATAATAATTAAAAAGCAAATTTTACATCGATACTAAATAGTAAGCTAACCTTTGTAATACGCAACACATTACAATAATGTTTCATATTAGTGCAAGCAGAGGTGTATTTACCCTAGAGCCATAGGCGCCATGGCCCAGGGCGGCCAGCCTGAGAAGGGCGGCGAAAGCCTTCAAGTTTAAAATTTTGCTCTATCTCTATTAATTTGTAGGGCGGCTAATTAATAAATTAATAATTAAATAAATAAATATTCACGGACATTTCACACAACGTCCTCTGGTCCCAAGCTAAGATTTTATGCTTGAGTTATTGGTACCGGAATACGGATATACTACATATACTCCTTTTTTTTGTAAATACATACTTATAATACATAGAAACACCCAGACGCAGAACCAACAATTGTATGACATTTATAAACATCACACAAATGATTGTCCGAGGAGGGAATCGAACCCGCGACCTCGTGGCATTCCGTTATATGAAACACTAGACCACGACGCCCGTCAAATTAAATTGGCCCGGGGTGTCAAATCAAATGGCCCGGGGCGCTTATTTTCAACATACGCCCCTGAGTACAAGGCTTCTAAAATAATAAAAAAGATAAGCGTAAGGGAGTAAGAAGACAGTATTGATGGCAACAAAGCAGACAAAATAACTGGTTCCTGATTTAGATACATTTTGAAAACTTAGAAATAAGGTCTAAAGCCACAAATCTGCGCTCGGTAGCCTGCATTGGGTGAGGCCACTCTCTTTCTCTCTCACCCATTAACTTTCTACTGCTGGACTCCTACTTCACGAGGTTATGAAGTCTACTATGATAGGCTCACCAGCTATGTAGGTATAAAGTTTAGTTTCGAGATTTCCGGACAGAGCTGTTTAATTTAAATTACCTTAGAAAATATACATATATATGTTACCGGCTAACGTTCACTTTTATTGGATCGATGATGATAAAAGTGAGTGTTAGTCGGTAACATATAACTACATACTTATATATTTTCGATGACTCAAACTCACGAAAATTTTATATACCGAACCCTGCCTACCCCCATGGGAAAAAGGCGTGATGTTATGATGATGATGATGACCTATCCCTTAGCCGGCTTTTACAGCAGTCCGGTGCGTAAAAGAGGAGGTCACATGTGTATTCTTAATGTATCACCACACTAACAATAACTAGAGTACTTCCCATGAAATATTAGCTCCAATTTAAAATAGCAAGTTCAAATATTGCCTATACAAACGCAAATAGTAACAGGTACTAAAGTGGACACATTTTTTGCATTCGCGTGCTCCGTGGGTGGCCGCAATGGGGGAAACATTTATTTATTTATAGCTACCGTCATGTCCGACTTATATATTTTTTATATTTTTAGGGTTCCCTACCAAATAATAAAATAAAACCCTATTATTATCCATGTGGTGTCGGATTAAGAATACAAGTGTCACCATCCTATTTCCTTCCTAGAGTGCTATAAAAGCCAGCAAAGAGATACACAGATAACATTCTCTGCCTCTCCTTTTCCTCCTGAGGGTACTGTAAAAGCCAGTTAAGAGATAATGTTATCAGAAAAACATCTTCTGTGAGAGACGGAAACTCGAAATAAAACCTAGTGCCAATACGCCTACCAGCGCGGTATAGCTGACCAAACCTCCACCCTCCCGAAGTGGAGGAGGTCCGTGCCCAACAGTGGGACGTTAATGGGCTGGAGAGAAAGAGAGAGAGAGAGATGATGAGGGTTCAGAACCCTTCAAACTAGTACTTATTTCTTTCACATTCTCATTCACATCACTCACGCAATCGCAACAAAGTAATGACTACTCATTCTTTTAAACTTTTTCAATTCTATAAAATTCCAGTTTTTCTTTGTTTATCTGGCTGTTAGCTGTCGTCTACGGTACAAAATACGACTATTGGAATTGAATTAGTATAGATAATGTTTTGGATAAGACGTATCACCTGTGATCGTGAGGGATAGACTACTACTGTATAATATAGCAAAAAGAATCAATTGACTAATAACTTTTCCTTGACAGTCGGGTAAAAATACGACAAATTTTAGAAACAATGATAGTCAAGTTTTTAATAAAATATAATTAGATATTTCTAAAATTAAATGTTACGATTTAGTTACTATATTTATGCAAATAATGTAAATTAGTACAATATTGGGGTATCTCGATGTGTGGCTCCAAACTTATAATATTTTAACGTAAATATATCTACAGAAACTATCATAGGTCATCATTATCATACAAACACGCTTTTTTCCTTGGGGCCAGGCAGAGACTATAGAGTGCCATCAGCCATCTAAGCACACTTCCTTGTTTTGATTTACACTCATATTGTAAATGAACGATTGTCTCAGGATAACAAAAGCATGACCCTTTTATGTATAGACAAGGAATAAATCTTTTAAAATGTATATACTTTACTAGCTATTGCCCGTGCCTTCGTACGCGTGGAATTTAGAAATTTTTCCCTGACGCTTCGCTCTTATCAGTCGCAGCTTGATGTTATATACCTACCTCGATGCATGTACTATCCAATACTGAAAAAAAAATTTCAAATCTGAACAGTGGTTCCTGAGATTAGCCCGTTCAAACAAACAAACAAAGAAAGAAACTCTTCTGCTTTCTTTCTTCTTGCAAAATAGGGGACATTTTCTAAATTTTCATGTGTCTAAAGACGCAGGCAACAGCTACCTAGTACTTTAAAAGCTGATCGTAAAAAAATAAGCAGACTAGAACTGGCACGTTAATATAAATGTTAACAATTTTGTTCACGTAAAATTTTGGTAGATTTGTATAGAATAAAAATCAGCCTAATGTTGAATACCATCTGTTGAGGTCAAAGACATTTATAGTTATTTTGATAAATTTAAACGGAATTGTTTTGCTATTGACTCGAAGGTTAATGTGACATTAATAACATATTAATGAATAAGGATTTATGGTATACGTTTATATTAAAATACTTACATAGATATTTTCTTTGATTTTCTCTTTCGTTTACACAATTATATTTATCCGAAATGCGGAGATTCGTAGAAGGACCGGTGTGTACGACATAGCCCGAAGAGTTAGCACGCTGAAGTGGAAATGAGCATACCACATCGCACGACGATCTGTTAACCATTGAGGACGGAAGGTCCTCGAGTGGCGACCACACACCAGACATCGCAGCGTGGGGCGGCCCCCAATAACCAGCTTATTTATAGCTGACGATATCGTCAAATATATCGAGGGCAGCTGGATGCAGTTTGCGCAGGACCGCGCGTTGTGGCATTCTATGGGGGAGGTCATGTCCATAATTAAAAGCATGTAATTAACTCATTTTAAAAGAAACTGTAACCTACTGTCCTTACAAAACGATCATTGCAATTTGATGAACGTCAAATGTGTTATTGGTCCGGTCAGAAAGGTGATTTAACGTTCTTTAGTCAGTGATCGAAATAAAAGTTGTAGTGGGTGATGCGTGAGCGTGGACTCGAAAATCAGTCAACAGAAACGAGTAAAGACAGTTAGGAGAGGTCTTTTCCGCAAGGCAGATAGACGATGCCTTGGTTTAGCTCCCAAACAGTTTTGTCCGACAGAATTATTGTATTATTTATCTAAGTATACCTATTGTTTGGGGGCTGTCGTACGCTGCGTGCTTCGGCACATGATTACCACTCAAGGACCTTCCTTTTCGTTGTCGATTACGTTCTCAAAAAGAGTTATACATACTCAATACCTACAAATTAAGAGGGGACTAGTCCTAATATAGGTACAACAATTTCTTTGAAAAAAAAAGACCTTTCGTAGTCCGCTATTCTTCGCGAAAATTAAATCGATTTTTTTTAATGTTATATAAAGTATCTTCTATCACTTTCTATTTTTGGTAAAATCTTACCATCGTTGCTATCCGCTATGAATTTGTTCTGAATGTACCAATAAGTATAATGTCCACAAATCTAGACTAGGTAATTTAATTTATACTTTAAGTGAGTTAACTATGAAAATAACTTTGAGTTAACTATGCAATAAATAAACTAAATTAAACTATGACAAACCTACATACTGTACTTATTATGTTCATAATATTTAAGGTACTTACCTAAATAAAACTATTATCAACTCCTTAACAATTCACTACAGACTATTTATCCTATTAGTTCTTCTATCAAATGTCCATTTTCAACACTGATTATATTCATTCCAGCATAGAGACAGCTATCTAAGTAGATTTAACATTTAGGACTGTTTAAATCAGTTTATGCAAAATTGTGTTTTCGAATACTTACGTTCTGGTATGTTTTGTTATAAATTAGTGGTCAATTTAAATCTCACACGAGATATTTTTTTGTAATCTATTCATAGGTTCTCTTCCGGGTTGCGACAAAAATTCGCAACAAATAGGTTAGGTACCTATTTGTTGCGTACTTTTGCGTAACTAAATATATGGAGCTTTTGTGGAAAAAAAGCGTACTTATATTATGTACTTACGTAGTTAAGTACCTACTTATCCTGTCTACTACTTTTGCGCAATAATGAAAATATGTTGACTAGCTAAATTCAGGGGTAACGATAAGCGCGCGCAAAATAAGAAATAAAATGTTGCCAACCAACGTCTGAGTGTCAATTTATTCTGAATACTCTCTTATTTATTCGTACTTCTTTGAATTAAAACTTCAAAATGAGTAGTTGTGATATTATATTAGGTTTTGACGTTTTAGTACTTTTACCAGAGAACTCTACATAGGGTGACCTAGCGATGATTTTGTCGAAAGCGCAGAGCCGCTTCTGCCGCAGAGATGTAAGCAGTGTAGAACTGAACGTTTTTGTATTCTATGAGAGAGGAAATAACCAGCTGTGGATAAAAATAGACTGATGGATGGAGAAACTCTGAAAATTAGAATTAATTTACGACCCTTTTGTTAGCTTTATTTTTGTAGAGAGTATCAAATTTATAAAAACTGATTGCAATAAAAAAAAATTATTGCGACTACGTTTTTCGAAATTTTAAGTTTTGTTTTTGATGGAAACGGATTTTTGAAAAAGTTATTTGTTAATTGAATAGGCATATTTACCAATAATTTAACTATATTTTCCGTCACTTGGATCTTTATTTAGTTCATTCTGGTGGATTAGTTGTAAGAACGGTAAAGACATGTTAAGAAAATACGATGTAAGTCATGTAAGTATACCAACCTATAATATTTTAGTATACCTACCAATTCTACATACCTGCCTAGATACCGTAGGATAATATACAATTACATAAATGTCAATAATTTTTTTATTTCAGCTATAATAACTATGAGTCATTTAATTAATTTATTAAATCGTTTTTCAATGTTCGCAAATGCAATTAAAATGAAACTCGCCAAGTCGCCAATAATTATAAATAAAAACTTGTAACACTAACCATATTAATAACAGCTGGCAATGACATCTTTGGCATTAATAATTAGTGCCTCTGCCTGTGGTAAAAAAAAACTGTAGATATTCTTTTTTTATTGAAATGGAATACCTATTCAATAGTAAATTGAATTGCACTCCGTTATAATTATTGAACTTTTTAAATATTTTTGTAATAATGATATGAATGTAAGATCAAGAATAGAGCGATGAGTTAATTGATGTTCTATAGTCGATGGATGCAAGCGGATTGAGTGTTGTGGTATTCTTCGGGTAGGTATGTAGGTTTTTAACATATAAATGTTATCTAGTAATAGATGGATGGAATATAATGTAAGGTTATACAGATAACTTAAAAATAAGTAAATTTTCTGCTTTCTCAAAAGTTACTAAGCACTAAATTTGGTTAATCATATTTTCGGTTAGGTACCTTTGCAATTTTAAGTAGGTACTTAACTAACTTTAAGAGCTTTATTGTGATAGGTAGGTATCTATGTCCGTATGTTACTTATTAGTATTGTAACTTATTTTTTCAAAACTACGCAATGTGCATTCTTCATATATTTTTAAAACTCTTAATTCAAAAACCGTTTCGGGGAATAAAGTTTGTGATTTTTCATTAAAAAGAAATTGCTATATTGAATTGCTATATTTTATGGAAAATTTGCTATATTAACGATTATTTTTCCAAAAAAAACAAATGATCTCTATTTGCCCTTAAAATGAAGGACTTAAAATATTAAGGCGCTACATTAATATATTAATATTTTGCGATTGACTCGCTATGCTTTTACTAAATAAACTAAATTATAATGGAAAAAATGATAACCATAAGCGGGACTTGAACCCGCGACCTCGGAACGGCATTCCGAGGTCGCGGGTTCAAGTCCCGCTTATGTTTATCATTTTTTCCATTATAATTTAGTTTATTTATTAAGGCGCTCTTAGGGATATACTACTCTGTGGTGGAGTTGAAATTGGTCTATTATATCAACATGGCAACTTTGAAAAGATGTAGGTATTGCAATCTCTCTTATCAGGAAAAGTCAATACACAGATTGCGTACAACGATGACGTCACAACATTTAAAATAATATCTTTAAGTATTTTTTAACAATTCTATAATATACCTAGTGAATATTTCAATAATATTGAAATTAGTTGCTTAAAATAGTCTGTATTTTCAAAAATAAATATAAAAAAAAACAAAAAAAAAATTATCAAAAGTTATGAACAATTCCAATTAATACCTAAATGAATAAAATTAATGCGTTTTTTTATAGAAAGTGGTTAAAAGGATGGATTTTTTAAATTTTAGTCGTACGAAGTTACGGGCATCAGCTAGTCTGATATCATCATCCTCTTGCCCTTATACCATTATTTGGGCGCAACATGTCATTTTCTTCCATAGTCTTCTATCAGCCGAGCCGTCATGTCTGTGTCAACTCCTCTTTCTTTCATGTCCTCTTTCACACAGTCCATCCATCTTTTCTTAGGTCTTCCTCTAGACTTTTTCCTTCCACATTTATACTCAGAACTCTCCTAACGACATTACTTTCCTCCCGACTCCCGTCCGTTATTGAATTAAATTTTTAAGATGATATCGCTTGGGGTTAAAATTACCGTTAATAGGTAGGCTACAGTTATAAATAAGTAGGTATGAATGAAGCTAATAATAGCATATTATACATGCCTATATTCTATATTAATTAATAGGTAGGTACCTAGTTAGAACTTAACTAGACGATCTACACAAATAATTAATTTAAAAGAAAATTAAATAGGCAGGTATAAAAACTTTCGAATAATGATAGATAAGATATCTCACAGATAAGAAATACATAATAAAATATTATATAACAAGGTTTTTTAGGTCGGAATATTCTATTATTTAGATAAATATTGTCGAAGATAGACAAATAATGCTAGACTATGGTAAATTTTTCTACAACCGTTTGCCACCTAAGCTAACAGGACATGGATTTTCCTAAGATTATTACAAACATCTGTGGTAGGTAATTAAGTAACTTTTTAAATAAATATTTGTATCTCTTCAAAAAAGATACCTAACCTACCCCAATATGTTGTAAAAAAATAAACCTAAATTATATATATTTTTAAGTTAAGCAGTCTCTATAAAATTTTCTATCAATTAATTTTGACGACATAATTAAGTGAAACAAACAAAATAAACAAATCGGTTAATTCTAAATTCAAAATAGTGGAATGTGAAAGCAAAAACAATAGAGCGCGAGATCGACAATTAAATTTGTAATTAAATACGGGCGGGGCTACGCGTTAATGAGGTGCGCACAGAGGCGGCGGCGGCGGCCGTAATCAACATTAAAGATTGGCGGGAGATGCGCGCCTTCATACCCGCGCCCCTCATTACTTATACAAAATACTTAAGACGCGTCGTCCCGCTCTCCGCGCGCTAATAGCTCGCACCCACTCTCTATCGCCGTCCCTCTTCGGCCGGCGAGCGTAATTAAGCGATGGCATCGCCTTCGCTCGCTCAACTCGGCCCCGCCCCCCAACGGGTGAGGAACAACTCTCCGGGCGGGGGGAGCGCTCACCCGGCGCGCAGTGTGCCGGCGACCGTTGACTGTGTTGCGTCGCGCGCGTCGCTTTCTCACCCCGGACGACAAACTAACACAACTTTAGTTCCTCATTAACAGTTCAGTGGGTGTCTATACGTGTATTGTTCTAAGTGTTTTGACTTCAACACATAATAGTGTTTCACGTTTGTTTTATATTGGATACTGGACAAGTGATTAAAAGTGACTGCGCGTGATATGCAGCAATTAATATTTTGACTGCGTTCTGCGGGCGATGCTCACAGGTTAATATTTACATTATCAATTTTCTTATAAGAATCTTATTGTGAGAAGAATCTTATTGCACCAGTCTAACTTTACAGGTATAGGTACGCAACGGTACAATTTTAATTGTAGTTACTAACCTACAGTTCCGAAGTTTTAAAAAACAATAAATTCTCGATCACAATATTTTCACACGAGTTACAGAAAAAATTATAAATAAAAGTACCCATTGTAAAACTGTAATCCAATAAGTTTATAACAAGAATTTCTAAAATTAATTATTATTTATTCATTTTGCGACGCAAAAAACTACAAAAATTAAAACGTTTTTTTGAACTTTCGTTAAAGTGTATGTATCTGAATAAATAGGTTTGTTTACCGTGTCTAGTCGACAATGGGAAACTTTAGTGTCATTATGTAGGTTATTTTTTTCTTTATGTTTGATTTTTCACTGTTGGAAAACATAGGTAGATATAATTTTATGTCACTGACAGTAAACATGATAAAATATAGTTTATTCGCTTTATTAAAATAATTAGCATTGTACCTAAACATCGATACTAGTGGTCAGGTATATTTTAATGATTAATTTTTTTAGTAGTTTTTAGGTAATTACATGTCTCCCTGATTAAAATACGGCAAAAGTAGTAATTAATAAAACTAAGGCAACAAGAATAAACAAATAAATTACAAAAAGAACGCAATAAATACAAAAATAAATAAATTCACCCGTAAATCACCGTTTAAATTTATTTAAAATCTCGTTGTTAACGATTCAATAAATCAAAATAGACATCGTGATTCTAAATCGTAATTGTGATCAACATTCAATTTTCGAACTGTACTTAACCGTCTCGCATCAATTTGTTTTTTAAACATAGGTAAAACGTTTTCAAAAAGGAATCTAAAAAACACAAATGGCCAGTATAATGTGATTGCGCAAAAAGGCAGACGGCGAGTGTTAAAACTATTTTGTTAATTTTATTACACTTTCACGGACTAAAATGTTAGCTTGACTATGATTAGTCATATTATAAAAACGACAGACGATGATTTTTGACTCGTCATGTTGTTAGTCTGTTCAATTTTGAATATGGAACTAAGTAATAGTTTTTCTCGTAAATCTTTCTTATTACGTGCCTGTGTTTATCTGTAGTAAATTTTACTATTTATAGGTTATCTGTTTTATATATTTTAATAAGAACTATTTGTTAATTTATAAGATAATTTCCAATTAGTGCTTTAAAATCTTTGAATAATTTAAAGTACATTATTGGTAAGGTATAGATAAGACGCCGTATAGTATAATCAAAAAACTATAAAGTTGAGATTAATACAACGTTTTTAACACCTTTTTCTAATTTACTTTCTGATGCAAAAGGTTACTATCGTGTTATGCGTTTGTTTATGTAGTACAAGACAAGATTATTTTTTATTTATGGTATAATATATGATCTTTATTATTAATAAAAACAATGGTAATTACTTCCTTATTCCTATACCGGATGCTTTAAATTAAATGAAAAGTAATGAGCTTAAAAAATCTAATAAGCGCGTTTTTAGAATAAATCGATTTTAACGTTCATAATTTTAACGTTATGTCGTTAAAATTGTTATAAAGGTTTAATACCATAGCTCTCGACGTTTCTTTTTTTAAAAAATTTTACGTTATTACAGTTCCTGTAATTTAACAAATTATGAGTTCCAATCGCGTAAGTTTAAAATCAATAAATCGAGTAGGTGTTACCGAAAATGCTAATCTGTTTACTATCTACTAAGTACCTAATTTTATTCTACTTAGGTATCTACTAACTAATATGATAAAACCAAAATGCCCATTTTTGAAATTTTATTTGTACTTAATCAAAATTTAGATTTAACTGTCTTTAGTAACATCAAAAAGACAGGCAAATCTAAACTTGTGTAAAAAAATTGTTAATAAATAAACAAGATTTTACATTTACCTCTTCAAATATTTTGATTGGTCTAACTAAATTAGAATTTTGAAATTTTCGTCTCTGGTATTAGATTTAACTATTATATTCTTCAAAATTACATGACATCTGTTTAAATTTTAAATATAGAATACAATTTGGTATTTTTAATTCATAATAACATGAAATTTAAATTCCAATTTTAAAATTTGTTCGTTAGTGCATACACCCTCACTGCAGGCGGCCATCTTGACTTTAGATTGTTCGAGATTTTCCGAAACACAAAATCATATATCAAATAGATCCATATCTATCGTAAACAATATTTAATTTATTGCTCTTATAATAATTGATTTAATACGTGGGTGTATTATACGGTGCAAATAACATTACAATGGAACCACCAAAGGAGATATGTAAATCAATCTTTTAAATATAAGCACTTGTCTAATTGTTAAGAAAGCACCTTGACGTTATTCTTTGTTAGTTAAATTTTGTATTGAATTCAACATGTCATCACTATTTGAAAGTTATTTGATAAGATTGATGTTTATAAATAAGTTTCTGTAACCGATTGACGTCCCACTGTTGGGCACCGGTTTTGCACTTCGGATTTTAGATTTACTTATACTACACTGACCAGACTTGTTGGTGAACGGTTTTGTTTGGCGTTTTCCATCTCTTACAGTTGATTTTAACTGCTAATGATATCCTTTATCTGGATCATACAGCATCTTATAGAAGAAATGGACTGTTCTGGTCACATTTGTCTTATTCTTTCTTCACCACATGGTTAATGAAATTCTCGTTATAAAAGAACTAAATTAACCAATGATACCTACTCATTCTTCAAGAGAATTAAATAATTCTAAATTTAAAAAAAATAATTAGAACTAAATTATGTAAAAAGGCGTATGATAAAATTTCTGATTATATTAAAGATGATCTAAAGCTTGGGAGTAGGTTGCTCTGGAGCAATACATATTCTATATTGTAACGTTTTATTAGCATTGTAAGTATAATTGACATTTAATTTAAAAAATATTGATATAATTAAAAGCTCTGCTGAATTTCTTACGCTGGTTCTTCTCAACAGATTGCGTCTTGAACCGGTAGTAGGGAAAAAAATTGGACATCTCATAAGCACATAAATTTTCTGAAAAATTATGTCTACTTGATTAAATGAGTTTCATTTCATTTCAATCTCAGCTATATTTTTATAATTTTAACGCGAGTTAGAGCTACCCGATAGGTTCAGTTTAATAGGCGTAATAGCGTGAATAATGTACCTAGGTATTTTGTTATGATATCCCACTTATTTTTTGGTCAAATAAATATATGGTTAGTAGACAGATAACCATTAATGGTCTTATTTATAATGACTTATCGGAGGTTTTAACAATAAAATAATGTCACTTTATCGGAGAGATAATAAACATTTTATCGTAAAAAGACTATTATGAATATAACATTTTTTGACAATTTTAGTGAACCGATTTTAGCGGACTTTTAAACCTCTGATAAGTCATTATGAATAAGACCACTAATCTCTACTTATTATAAAACAAAGCCTTTATTATTGTACTAGCTATTGACCGCGACTCCTTACGCGTGGAATTTAGAAAACTTGACCCATTTTTGCAACAGTTTTCACTACTGCTTCGCTCCTATTGATCGCAGCGTGATGTTATATAGCCTATAGCCTTCCTACTCTGAAAGAATTTTTCAAATCGGACTAGCGGTTCCTGAGATTAGCGCGTTCAAACAAACAAACAAACAAACAAACTCTTCAGCTCTATAATATTAATATAGATTAGTATAGATGTATGTTCCTATGTGAGCTAATGGTAGCATTTCTATGCGCACAACTAAAATAAACTTAATTAAAAATTAATTTTGATAGCGTCGATAACACAATTTAGCACAGTTAACCGAACTTGCTTGTTACAGAAACTATTTATTAAAGACTAAAGATTTTAATTAACAAAATATACCGATAGTTGTTTTAAGTTAAGTTTAGTTGTGCACCTAGAATCGGCACCAATACCTATCTTCAAAACTACACAACGGATAATATGCGGTTTTTTAAATACATAGAGTGGTTGGCTTTTTTGTATAACTTGCAGTTATATAAAATTAAAATAAGCTTTATTTCACAAACACAAAATTGCACAAAAAGTAAATAAGTGCAGGTTAGGTTAGGTTAGTAATACAGTAGTACAAAGTTAGTGAGCAGAGATTATAAGAATTTTTGACGATGGTTTTGACCCTGTATTGTCTAACGAGGCTAAGAGTTTAGCCTGTGTTTAGTATACAATATTCCACGCGTACGAAGTTGTGGGGAACAGCTAGTGAATAAATATAATATAATATATCCATGTCACAATGTTAGTTACCGTAGATACTCCTCCAAAACGGCTTTACCGATTTTTACCAAATTTTATATGCGTATTCAGTAGGTCTGAGAATCGGGTACTATCTATTTTTCAAACAGACATTTGTATGGCAAAACAACGTTTGCCGGGTCAGCTCGTAAATACCTAAATATCCACGTATATTTGAAATTAAGAATCTCTGTTAAGATGCTAAACTTATTGCTTATCTTATGAGAAGATATCAAAATCTCTCTCTGCCCAGCCTGTCTATTGTTGGGCACGGGCCTCCTCCACTTCGGAAGAGTTTGTGGTCTACTGTGCCGCGCTGACCAGGCGTGTTGGCATAAACATACTGCCTTCTTCAAAATGACTTATCGGAGGTTTAAACGGAAATTTTGGCGGAGAGATAATAAACGTTTTAGCGTAAAAAGACTATTATGAATAACAACTTTTGACAATTTTCGCGAACTGATTTTAGCGAACTTTTAAATCTCCAATAAGTCATTATGAATAAGACAAGTGTTTAGTTTTGAGTTGTCTGTCTCTTAAAGTAGATGTGAACTGCTTAAAATATCCCTTACAAACACCCTGGAAATATCGGGGTGGTGATAATGGTATTCTTAATCCATCACCACACGGATATATTACAAATATTAATTTTACTTATTATAAAACAATGGTACCAATTCTATGTGGTGTTTCTATGTATGTATAAACTTAACTAAAAAATGAAAAAATGAAATTGACTACTTTCTTATGCATACATTTTCTAAAAAAAAAAGTTCAGCAATCATTGCAGAGTGTGTTATTAACAGTTTAAATTTTTATTTTTTAGTTAAGTTAACTTTAGTTGTGTGTGTTGTAATGTGAGTTTAAATATATTTATCTTCCAAACTACGCAACGGATTTTAATACTAAGTACTCAAGAGGATGGATTTTTTGTAAAGTTTATACGGGGTAGGGGGCTCTATAAACATGGGTGAAATCGCCGGCATTATCTCTGTTAAATATTATAAATTATATATAATTAAATTTTTATTACATAATATCAAGAATTAACCGGTAACATGGCAAGAATTTTTAATCCGCAACAAATGTCAACATTGTACTACTAACGCCATCTAGCGTCCGATAGTGTAAACATAGTTTGTATTACTAAGTACGTAATAACAGAGGTGGTGTCACAAATATTACAGTGAATTGTATATGTATATGTAGTTATTTTTTTGATTTTGTAAAGTTTTAAATAAGTATTTTAATAAATACAATGTTTATCTTAAACTAATCAAGTTCTTCACTATAAGTAGGTAGGTACTTAATGTATTTATATGAGCTACAATAAGAAATTATAAGTAGCTACCTATTTATATTATAACTTTATGACGTCATCAAATAAAGTAACGCACTGTAGAAGTTAGTTAATTTAAGTTATTTTATCATCTTCTCTAAATATAAATTCAAGCGATTGTTTTGAATACTTTTTCTTTGGAGGCATTTATATAAATCGATAATTAGTTACCTATATTTCTGTAATTGTTTTGTTACCTATATTATATGCGTGTAGTTAAGTTGTATTGCCCTTATGTTAGATAAATAAATATCGTAATGTTATATAGCTTATAGCCTTCCTCGATAAATGCACTATCCAACATTGAAAGAATTTTTCAGATTGGACCAATGGTTCCTGAGATTAGCGCGTTAAAAACTACAAACATTGCAGTTTTATAATATTACTATTTACTAGCTATCCCGGTAAACGTTGTTTTGCCATACAAATTTCAGGGGACCCTTAACATTTAGGGGGATTAAAAATAGAGTTTGTCCGATTCTCAGACCTAACGGATATGTACACAAAATTTCACGAAAATCGGTCTAGCCATTTCGGAGAAGTGAATGAATGAACACCGTGACTGGAGAATTTTATATATTAGAAGTAGGTATAGATTTATTGACCAAAACAATTCGGTATAATAATCATATTTCACTACTGTATTGTCCACTCTTTGATAGGTAGGTAGTAAGTAAATCTCTCTCTCTCTCTCTCTCTCTCTCTCTCTCTCTAGCCCATTTACGTCCCACTGTTAGGCACGAGCCTTCTCCACTTTGGGAGGGACCGCGCTGACTAGGTGTATTGGCACAGGGTTTATTTTCGAGTTTTCCGTCTCTCACAGAGGGTGTTATCTATGTGCCCATATCAAGTTAGCACCATAAAAGTCAGCTAAGGCTGACTTTTAAAGCACCCTTGGGAGGAGATGAGGTGGTGACACTTGTATTCTTAATCCGTCTCTACGCGGAGGTAAGTAAATCACCCTGCAGAAATTCGTATTGGTAGGTTTAACTAACAAGATTACTGTTGGCAAAAGCATAATATAAATATTGCTTAGTTTAAAAACTAAAAAACAAGCTTGAATACCTGGATATTTTTTTAAATTATTTTAATACCTACTATCTATCTTTAATATCCGTGCAATATTTCAGATCAATCCGACAATTAGGTGCAAGTGAGTGTGAATCGCTGTCAAAGATTTTGTTAATGTGTGTGTGAAAACAACATCTTCTAAGTCTAGTATAGAAAACAAAACAGAATACATAAATAACTAATTTAATATGAATAATTGGTATCTGGAATTTTCCGGGATGAATTATTCCTTTTAAAAATAAATATTGTTGTAATGTCATCGAACTAGAGGACATCGCCATTTCGCCCAGATACATTACATTACAACACAATACAATTTACATTCAGTTGATCAGATACCTTCACAAATAAGCTGAACAGCCTAAGTTCAGAGGTCTTTACACTATAGAAAACCGTTACAGTATATCCAATGCAATATTAGCATTGCATTTGCCAAATACATTCCTTTTTAACGTTATTTACATAAAAAGATGCCTCCGTTTTCATTTTATTAACAAATGTACCTATATTTGTTCTAAAAGTATAAATAATATACTAGCAGTGTTCTTTATAGTAGGTGCAATGAAAATAGAAGAGATTTCTGTGTGGTGACGGATTAAGAATACAAGTGTCACCAACAAATTTTCTTGAAGAGAGAAAAGAGATTTCAAGGGATTAAGTAGACTACAGGCTTTTGAGAGATTAAGCTTATGAAATATGTGGTAAAAACTTAAATCTGAATCGCTGTTTACTCTATCCCTTACTTTTCATTGTTTGTTGTTATACTCTCTATGTAACTAAGGTATACTATATTGAAAAATTATTGTAGTTTAACAACTAGAGTCAGTTAGAATGAGCTCTTTTACAAAATAACTCCCGGTTAAAAGAATTTATCTTGAATAATCTTAATTAACCTAATTTAATAAATCTCAACTTTCTATTAAATATACCTACTACGCTCTAAAGTAAATCTGTAGCTCTAAATACAATAAAAAAACAAGTGACCGTTATAATTTTACATGTGTATTCCATAAATATTTGAACTGTTTACCTATTTACGAATGATATATTTCCGTTATTCCATTTTCGTATTCTACTCTCAAAATGTGTTTTATTAATTTCCGTTCAACAGCTTCGTTCGTCTTTTATATCGAATGTCAACAAACGAGATGACGGCATCAAATAAAATCGATTTCCGAATTTCGAACGCTGCATTTGCCGCCATTAAAAACTTATTGCAAAGAGCAACGTCGAGCCCCAAACTAAGTATAATTAAATAAATAAATGAATTATCTGCTAAGAAAATCTAATTAGCGGTTTTACTTCTCTACTTAACTAGCAAGCCGTAAAATTAAAATGCCTAGAAAGCTTCACCATAGCATAGAGTATCGTGAATGTCATGTTACATATTGTGTACACAACAGATTACTTTGTCAGCGGCACCATTTTCTCGTTTAGCGCATTTATCAATGTTGAGTGACATCAATAAGTTTTTCGCCGATTTCGTACTTGCTTATATGGATATGATAATTTGTTTCCGGCGTACGCGGCGCGTGCGCATGCCACGACAAACTATTACATTCATAGCGTTAGCACGATTTGCATTTGAAATATTTTGTTCGACTCGCGCCACTGCAATGTACAATGCCTTCGGGAGAGGCGTTACATTCAATAAAAGATGTATGTGTCATATCAGATTTCTTGGTATATTTTTCAGCGGCCCGTGCCTTATATTTTGAAGTGGAATAGAAAATATAATGGGGCTCATTTTGTTGAGCACGTGCGTGAATAATGGGTACCGGCATTTTGACTATTGAATAGCTTATCTATTTAACTAGTGATAGTATAGAATAAATTAGTATGGTGCGTTACATTTTAGTTAGTTAACCAAATACAATTTCTAATTCTTCCTCATACTTCCTATTAGCTACGATTATTTCGTTTTACGTGTCCATTTCACATAGCACTGCATAATATCTATGTAATTCTTGATCCCTATGACAAAATCCATGATATCAGTTTTATTGTACCTACCCCTAAGGCATTCCGTGTGGTGGCGGATTAAGAATACAGGTGTCGACAACCCATTTCTTCCCCAGGGTGCTGTAAGACCCAGCTAAGGGGCATTATAAGCATCACATCTACTGTGAGAGACGGAAATCTCGAAACTAAACCCCATGCCAACACGCCTGGTCAGTACGGCACAATAGACCTCAAACCCTCTAGAAGTGGAGGAGGCCCGTGACCAACAGTGGGACCTTAATAGGCTGGAGAAAGAAAGAAGAAAGTGATACGTACTTCTAGTTTTTCTGTTAACTTGTAGACGGTAATTATACAGGTAGTTATTTACTTATTTATGTGCGTTACTTTGTAGTTTGTATGTACGTGCTAATACTGAATTTTCCAATTATAAGATCCTAATTTAAATCATAAGCAGATTCAAATCATTGCTTTAAATCATGCATAATGCATTATGCATTTTGAGATTCTATTAGGTATGTAACTATTCCCAGGTATAACCGAATCTAATCTATTTTTTTTTAATTTTACGCTAATTATTCTAATGAATGATGTCCTTAATCATTAACCGAAATTAATTTGCAAACTCTTTCAGTCTGGCGTAAAGGTGGTGTGGTTGATGGTTTTGTTTTATTGAATAATTGCCCAGAGGTGTTTCGGACGAGACCGACTGGTTCTTTCAAGGCCAGACGACGAACTTGCCCCTACCATTGTCCTTATTCGCAACGAATATACTCGACTCGAATTTAATCATCTACAATTTTTTTTTCGGCGTTATGATAGTCATTGTTATGCTCTTAGTGTTAGCAGCCAGTGTTTATTGACGCTAAACTGTTTTAGTATTGCCATAGAATTAATAAAAAAATATTGTTGTTATGAGGTTGGTTATAAATAAATGGAGTTTGATGTTTTTTTTTATAATACTTGTGTGTTGTTATTCGGAAACAGCTAGAAGGCTAGGGCTCTACTCGGGTTGACAATGCTCGCAACTTTTGACACCTTTGACAAATCGATTTTTTAGAGATCCACGAATGTTATTATGGTAGCTATTGTTTATTTTTCTTATAAAAGATCTCAACAAGATCTTTGATAGCTCGTAAATTTTATAGTAAGCGACATACACTGATGTCATAAATAAGAATATTTTAGTTATTATAAATAAATAAATATAAATATTCATGGACATTTCACACAACGTCCTCTGGTCCCAAGCTAAGCTTATTATGCTTGTGTTATGGGTACCAGAATACGGATATAATACATAAAATACTTTTCTTTTGTAAATACATACTTATAATACATAGAAAATACCCAGACGTAGTACAAACATTTGTATGACAGTTATGAATACCACACAAATGATTGTCCCAAGCGGGAATCGAACCCGCGACCTTGAACAGCAGTCCATTACATGAACCATTACGCCACGAAGCCCGTCATATTGTATTTTGTTGTCATATTATATTGTCTTTATTTTATTCTTAGAAGATATGTTTTCTTCTAAGAATAAAATTAAAGAAGATATGCATAATAGATTATGACCGATTTCAAATTTACCCGATGGGACGAAAAAAAATAAGATCGGTCGAACCGTTTTGGAGGAGTTTGACAACTAACACCGTGATACGAGAATTTTACATAATTCTCTTTTCCATCAATTTTCCACTGTTGGGTATAGGCCTTCTCCGCTTTGCGGGGATATTGGTCTACTGCATTATGATTATACTATGCCGCGCTGACCAGGCGTGTTGGCATAGAGTTAATTTTTTAGCTTTTTCTGGCTCTTCCCTGCGTAGGAAATGGGCGACGATACTTGTATCCTTGATCCCTCATACGGACGTACCTTTATTTCATATATATATATAGTCAATATTTAAAAGTTTTGATAGAGAACTTACCGCCCCACCCGCCTCCGACTTCGTACACGTGGAATTTAGTAACATTTTCCCGTTTTAGCAACATTTTTCACTGATGCTTCGCTCCTATTGGTCACAGCGTGATGTTAAATAAGCCTATAGCCTTCCTCGCTAAATGTACTATCCAAAACAGAAAGAAAGTTGTTTCAAATCATATCAACGCTGCGACGGTTCCTGAGATAAGCGAACTAATAAACTCTTCAGTATAGACTTACCGCCTTGTTAACTATAGATACGTTAATTCACAAAAGTAATAGTATGTATTAAAATGTACTATAAATGATATTGTTTGTGATAAGAATCATAATCCCTTGTATATTGCCCTCATATCTATAGATATTGAACATAAACATTTAATGTAATTACCGACTCTGTTGTCTTAGGGTTTTTCTGTAATAGTTTCATATGACACAATTATTGTCATAATTAATTAGGGTTCCGTACCCAAAGGGTAAAAACGGGACCCTATTACTGAGACTTCGCTGTCCGTCCGTCCGTCCGTCCGTCTGTCAGTCACCAGGCTGTATCTCAAGAACGGTGATAGCTAGACAGTTGAAATTTTCACAGACCATCACAGACATTGCCGCTATAACAACAAATACTAAAAATAAAATAAAATAAATATTTAAGGGAGCTCCCATACAACAAACATGATTTTTTTACCGTTTCTTGCTCGATACTAATAACGTTGCCTTATGTTGCATAAATGGTACGGAACCCATCGTGCGCGAGTCCGACTCGCACTTGACCAATTATTAAATATCTAGACGTCATATTGCTGGATAAATTTTCCATTTATTAAAACTTATACAGAAAACTGACAGGTTAGGAAAGGGTTAAGAATACAACTACCCCTTTTCCTTCCTTGGGTGCTGTAAACGCCAGCTAAGGGATATCATACACCGATAACATCCTGGATAAGAGAAGGAAACTTTAAAATTAACCGTGTGTCAACAAGATCGATTAGCGCAGCACAGAAAACCATAATACTATTATAAGTGCTATATATATATGCTAAGTGCATCATATCATAAGTATCGGTCATAAGTATATTAAAGTATTATATATAATATGCTAAGTGCTTGGAAGACAGACAAAGAGAGAGAGAAAAGATAATTATGAATTATGAATGGATAGATATCATTGCCAAATACAATGTTAGCAGAATAACCCTTTAATATCTATGAATACATAGGTAGATTATGTATACTGTCGGGCCACTCCAGTTCAGTAATAAACCTTGTTATCTTCCAATAATTAGCGATAACTCCCAAAACGTTATCTTTCTGTGTTTGCTATTAAATAATAGATAGGCACTGTATTGATAAACGGTCATTGGCTATGACTTTAAATATTTTACGTTACGCCCTTACAAGTCATCCAAGTTAATGAAATAATTTCCTTAATAGAATTTGTTATCTACTGAAGACAAATACTTCATCACCTATAAAAAGAACTGCGTTCCTAAATATAAGAACACTTGAAAATTCCAGTGACCTAATAATTTAAGAAGAACATTTCTTAAATTATTAGGTCATTCACAGATGACAAAGTACCTACCTATCTGTTTTTAAATATATTAAACAATATTTTGTTAATTCAAATTTTCTGTTTAATGTTATGTTTTTAACAAATCAAATGTTTAAATCAAGTTATAAGATACTGTAGAAAAATTTTTCTTCTTTTTTCATTCCTTTACTTAATTTCTTTTATTAATTTATTGTTAATTATTTATAAGAATTTTCGTTACCTGTTTGAGTCCAAATGGAGTTTGAGACATCTATTACATTATTTGTATTTGACACAAACAGCACAAATGCGTGTGTAAAAGGGTCTTAACATGTATGTGATGTGATAGTGATTATATTTATACAGTTAGGTACATACCAATGAATCATATCATTATACATTTGAAGTATCAGCAAATTTAAAACTATTTGTAGTGGGCATTTGAAAATCTCGTTATAAACAGCATTCTGATCGTTTTCAGTTTAAAAATAACTATGATGCATTTAACTGGTATAAGATTATTTCTATAGATAACTGAATTGGTAATTAAAATGATAATTATATGAGTGATTTGTTTTATCATGAAAATATATGATTTGTAATTTACTGGAATATGACTACTTTAATTGGTATTTTTGATTAGCTAAAGTGTAATAAGTAACATCATAATGTAAAATTCCAATACTTGGAATAAATATAAAATAGAAATATATTATGTCTGATGAAACGAAGAGACGTTATAAACCTTCGGGCGAAAAGTTAGTAGATACCTACATGTGCTGAATTGGCAATAAATAATATAAGCCATGTAACTGTACAGTCTATGGGACATTAAATGTTCTCATAGTGATAGAAAGTATAGAAAACTGTAGAACTGAAATAACAGCTTTTGTTTTGAATTATAAGTTAATTTTTCAAACTGTGCAATTGTCATTGAGTAGCACTAACGGCGTGTTAGTAATAAGTTATCAATTATTAATGTTTTACGTTTAAATTAAAGATATTATTGTTCAGAATAGAATATAATTTATTTGTCAAACATAGGCTCAGAACTCTCTATCTCTCACTCCCTCGCACTCAATCTTTGTAAGATGAAAACACAAAGTCTACCAGAGATTTAGTCTGGCTCTCCTAAATAATTCGCTCTTGTAAAGTTTGTCATAGATGGCGCTATAACAACTCAATTGACGAACTATACTCATAACTTTTTACAATTTACAATGGAGTTAAATAATAGCGTAAAGATAGTTACAGTTTATAATAATATTTGTATCACACAATTCTTAAATACGTCAATACATTCAAAATATATTTACAATCATTTAATTTCATACTAATAAAATTTAATCAGCATTAATTTGTGGTACTACCATCATAAAACGAGCTATTACAAAAAAATTCCATTACATTGATAATTAAAATTACCTGCAATTAGAGTAATTGTAAATCAATAGATTTGTCAGTGTTTCGGCGTTTTTAATCATACGATTTTTATCTTACTTTATTATTTAATTATACTTGGATATTAGGCTTCGTCATTGCGTATCAAGTTGGTGTAAAAATTAATGTAGATTAAGCAATAAATAAGTACTAACATTTTTTTGTATCGCCAATTAACTAATAATTATATGTTCATAACATAATTGTATAGCGGATATCGATAAATATATTGATACGTTGGTTTTACCTTAGAATTGAAATTTAATCTAATATAATGGTTATCACATATAATTACTCAGTACATGCGTCGAGACAGTTGCAAAAAAGTTTGTTTACAAAACTTAGTTTTTTTTGTTTAGTTTTTCTGATAGTAGTTCGACTTTACTGATTAAAGTAACCTAGAGTTATGTCAAAAAGTATTTGCCAATTCAGCAAAAAAAATTCAATTGCACATACCTACCATTTTTTAATTAAAACAAAAGTCTTTTACACCGTTGGAGGTGAAAATTTTAATGAAAGTCCGTAATTTTTTTAAGTAGTTACATTTAAATTTTGTTAAAATAAAAACATTTTGGTGTTTAGGTAAAGTCGCAGGTAAATGTCTGGTCATTCATAACAGAATGAATGCCTAAAAAGGTACAGAAGAAGGCAGAGTACACACACTATAGTGTCGTCAAAACGCCACAAGCTAAAATGTCTCGGACGAACGAAATTACCTTCTCGACCGCTCCCATTGTTGGCTTGCTAAAAGCAATAAAAAACTTCCTTAAAACAATAGCACCCCCAGGCGTCGACTGCCGCAAAAGATGTTCATGATAATTATTTTAGAAAATATACCGCCTTAAATGCTTCTTGGACTACAGGTGTGTTTTACTACAAAGATAAAAAAATATGAGTTGATCTACCTTTAAAATACTTAGATACTATGGTTGCTTTCCATTTAGTTAACACAGAGGGACTCTGCGTTACATTGTGAAACACTGCCAAACACTGTGTAAAAGTTTAAATGAAACAGCTAGTTGTCTCAAAATAACACTAGAGTGCATCAATATCGCAAAATTATGGGCGTTTTTTTACCTAAATGCAAGTTCCTTGACAAAGTCTTGGCTCAATAATTTATAAATATAACCTTCCAATAAGTTAAAGAACTTTGACAATTTGTGGGCAAATAAATAATTGTTTTGTATTATTACTACTGTTGTATCTAATCTAAATAATTAAAAATAATTAGTAGAGAAAAGAATTTTTGTCTTATTTGTTGGTAATTCTTGCTAAGCATCTGTCAAACACCACTTTTTCGAGTGTCTAACAGTGTACGGCTGTGTTCAACAGTGTCGTTGATGGAAAGCGCTTTATCGAGCACTGCGTTACACTGCGTCACTTTTTGTATTAATTGGAAAGCAACCTATATGAAGGAGTAAGAGGATTTTATCCTTTTTTCAAAATGTGCTTACTTGTGTTGTCCTTGCGAAAGGAAGAGGAGTAAACACATATATCGTCAGATAGAGGAACATGGTAGAATCTTTAGTTATTAGCAAACAAAGTCGTTATTTCTGTATCTATGTCTCTATATGAGCATTCAATGGGATTGATATTTGGTTTTAAAATTCGTCGCATATGGAGTGGTGGGTAACTGCTAGTAAAGGATAAATAGAAAAATAAGGATAAGGCAATGTTACTAAACATGTCATACTCTTATTTATTGACGAGCCTCGTGGTTGAGTGGTTTATGTAACGAACTGCCGATTAAGAGGTCGCGGGTTCGATTCCCGCTCGGGACAATCATTTGTGTGATTTTTCTAAGTGTCATACAAATGTTTGTACTGCGTCTGGGTGTTTCTATGTATTCTATGTATGTATTTACAAAAGAAAAGTAGTATATGTATTTTATCCGTATTCTGGTACCCATAACACAAGCATATAAGCTTAGCTTGGGACCAGAGGACGTTGTGTGAAATGTCCATGAATATTTATTATTATCTAATATATAAAATTCCCGTGTCACAGTGTTAGTTACCGTACTCCTCCGAAACGGCTTGAACGATTTTTATGAAATTTTACATGCGTATTCAGTAGGTCTGAGAATCGGCCAACATCTATTTTTCACACTTTTTTTTAGTATGGCAAAACAACGTTTGTCGGGTCAGCTAGTTATTTATAAAAATAAAAACTCCTTTTAAGAAACATCTATACATAACCTTTAAAACATTAAAAATATTAACTTACAAAAACATAAGTAATTAAGTGTTATTACATGCATGAATTTGACATTGATGGTGATCTCATGACATTTTTTTATGATCACCAATTACGTATACTAATGACATTCTATAGAAATTGTCACTAGTTTTCAACGAAATGTAAAGTGAGTTGCTCATCAGAACGTTAAGCGGATTTTAATAACATTTGGGATGCGGAGGTAAGTAATTACTGTTTATATCATCAACACTCGCTCACCACAATTAAGTCAGTTTTTTTTAGATACGCGACAATCACGTTTTGATTACTGTAATAAAAAAGTGAACATGGCTACACTGTCACTATATAACGATTAACCATGTCCTCCATAATTTAAATAATCTGTATAATTTATATAAATAATTATTATAGTACAATTTACTATATTTAAAACCTTTGTGATCATTGCCAAGAGATTAACGTCCTAACGCTCAAACAAAATCGCGTATTATAAATAATTGGTCAAGTGCGAGTCGGACTCGCGCACGAAGAGTTCCGTACCATTATCTATGCAACATAAGGCAACGTTATTAGTATCGACTAAGAAACGGTAAAAAAATCATGTTTGTTGTATGGGAGCCCCCCTTAAATATTTATTTGATTTTATTTTTAGTATTTGTTGTTATAGCGGCAATAGAAATACATCATCTGTGAAAATTTCAACTGTCTAGCTATCACCGTTCTTGAGATACAGCCTGGTGACAGACGGACGGACGGACGGACGGACGGACGGACAGCGAAGTCTCAGTAATAGGGTCCCGTTTTTACCCTTTGGGTACGGAACCCTAAAAACGATAACACTTGATCACAACAGTTGCTTAGATTTGATTAAGTAGACGTAAAAACTAGATTGTATGATTTATTACTCAGCGTTTCAAAGCTATCATTATTCGTTGTTCTCATAGAGTTTAATAGTCGAGATGGTAGTTGCTATGTCCATACTTAAATATCACAGTATGACAGTTTAGTCGTGTTTACTAATGCTTGTTACGATTATAAAGTGGTTTTGTTTTGATGTTGCATAATTGGTGTTGAAAAAAATATAATTCGGTCCGTCTCACGGAAGACCTCGAGTCAGATAGATCGTATCATGTAAACTACGCTTTATAATCTCAATGTCCACGACTATATCCTATTGTTAAGAGACATTTAATTTTCATGAATCTTCTCATGGATAAGCGTAGGCTTTTATAAAGAAAAATAAAGTTTTGTAATAATAAAATAGACCTCACACTATGTAAGCCTTCAACGATATAGTGTGTGTTCGATTTAAGTTAATATATACTTTACTACGCCGTATTAGAAACTGTTTTGCATAAAATTTGTTATTTGTTGTTTAATTAATGTGAAATACCATCAAGAGATTAATTAGTTATGTCCCCTATACACTTATCCGGCTATTAATTTAAAGTCGAATGATTCGTCTTACAAATTGAATGTTTGAGAACTTGTTTTTGAAGCGCAAGTACGTTTTTGACACTACATAAGCAAAGCACATTCAATGCAGATTTATTGCTATTTTCGCTTATCATTGAAAGCTTGGATAGTAGTTAAATTAAATGATTTGTAGTTTAAAATATCAGCTGTTCCAGTTCATGTTTTAACTCCCATTCATTATTTTTATTACACGTTTCTTACATATATCGAAAATAGGATACTTTGTAGTCGCACCTCCTTTATTACAACGAATTTTCAAAGTAGACAGTGTGCTTAGTAAAGAAAATATTTATAAATATTCATATTCTATCGACATATTTTATCGATACTTATTAAAGACCTGCTACCACTCGCATCGTGAGGTGAGAACGATGGTGCCTCCCGCTGGGCGCGTTCACATTCAGACGAGAACTCAAACCGAATGGAATTTAAAATGAACTTATGGCTTTAAATTCTTTTTTCTTTCATTTTGAATGTTTTTATTTTATTTTAAATATAATCCCTGAGGAGTTACGGCCAGTGTTAATATTAATTCTGGTGTTTTCGAAATTTAAAAATACGGTTTCATATCAGTAGCGTTGCTTCTGGTGTGAAATTTACTACAATAAATAATATACCTGCTACCGGTTGCGAGTTGTACAAATATCAAGTGTCAGTGTTTGTTGTGGAAGAGCAAATATCGACAACATAGTTTGCGTTACGCATCACTAGTGCGTGTTTGATAAAGTGTACGAGCGTAGTGTTGTACCTGTAAGGAGTTGAGTTGTAGTCCACTCGACAAACTGGTGTCGATAAATACACACGTATTTACCTCGTTTGCACTAACTAAATATTTTCATACGTTCATTTAACTAGTTTGACGACATATTTCTCGCTGCATCTTTAGTTTGTTCCTTATATTAGTAGCTGCTCCTTCTGCAAATGTCCCCAACGTACTTTAATGTTTACGAAATCAAACCTGAGTACATAACCGGATGAATGACAAATCTATGTCTATTTCTCTCTCTCTCTCTCTAGTCCATTGATGTCCCTGACGACTGTTGGGCACGGGCTCCTCCATTTTAAAAGGGATTATTTTTAATTTATATTACTAAAAATCATGCTTTATAGGTGATAGATAGATGATCATGGTAGATATTTTTTTTCTTAATAACATAAATGCCAAAATAATCTGTCTGTTTGACGCTCTTTCACGACAAAATACTTCAATAATATTTAGTACAGGGATAATATAGAGCTTGAGAAAGGACTTATGACAGGTGCTTTTAATGCGAAAAATAGAGTGATTCCAAAGTCGCGAACAATAACTTGTAATACAAATACTTATTAATTACAATATTTATAAAATTTTTATATAAAAAAAACATATATTCAGCAATTAAATTATTGTAATTATTTTACATAAATTCTCAATATGTCATACATTAGACTTACTGTCATATAAATTATGCATTAGACGCCCATATTGTTTCCAAAACTTAAATATGTCGTATCTTTTATGCAATAACTCAGATTAAAATTGTTTTAAGTATTATGTCACTGGTTGTAATAGATTTTATATTCAAATGGGAATCGTGCTCGCCTTAAATGTGTATAATCAATCATAAGTTACGATTAATTATTAAGATATGCGTCCGTCTTGCGTCCCTCCGACTGTTGTGTACTTTGTTCAAGTAAAGACTTAACAAGAGCTATTGTCCAGTTCTAAGTAATTTAAAGTTCAAGGTTCTGTTATAACTTGTTTATTAATTAGTTAAATAGAGATTAGTGATGAATAAGCACCTAGTGTTCTCAAATCAGTTATATTAAGTGTGGTCTAAAAGAACTTTATTTGACAACGGATTTTATAGATTTAAACAGAAAAAGATGAATTTGTTATCAAGGCGTTTGAAAAAGGCGTGATGTTATGATGATGATGATGAAGACGAAGTTTGATATAATTTGTCGTATTCCCCTTCCCTTCCAAGGGGGGGGGGCTATACTACCAAATACTAAAATGAAATAGAATACTTAATTGGTAATATTTTTTTTAATATTGCGACCCTTTTTATTTCTTTTTGTATTTTATTCGGATAGTTAAAGAAAATCGCATTAAAATACCACTATTGTAGAATTGTATGCCAGGTTTATCATTAGAAAACCCAAGTAGTGATTTGAAAAATAAACATAGTTGCGAATTTTATATAAAAGGAATGCATGTTGTCCACCTAGACGTACCTCAAGTAACAACTCTCACATAACCTCAATCAGCAACATAAACATAATTCAATCAACACTAAATGATTTATAAATGAATTTGTTAAAAATTTAATAAACACAGTGTCTGTAAAACTATTCCATAATTTAACCAATCATAATTATCGAACCGATCTACTCGGTTATTATGACTATTCGGTAGATATACGACTGATATTGCGTTCATAATGCAGTAGAAAATTAATTAAAAGTAGTCGATTGAAATAACAGTTACCACATCGTTTAAAAACTGACTAAGTTCGAGTTAGACTCGCGCAAGAAGGGCCCCGTACCATTGGGTTTTTATCAACGTAAGATCGTACCGTCATAATCGTGTTGTTTAATTATATGATCTAGTTCAACTAAAAACGTTTAATGTATGGGAGTACCCTGGCTCCTTTATTAGATTTTATCTTACTTTATTAGCACTAATCGGCATCATTCTCACACCCCTGATACAACTATGTATAAACTTATTGAAAAAAAACATGAAAGGAAATGAAAAAACAACCATGGAGTTTCTTGTCTTTTCTTCTCCATAGGATTCGCGTTTGGAACAGACACTTAGTTTCTGACGTTTCGAAAGAGCTTGTAAAACATGCTAACTTGAAAAAAATATTAGACTTTGACTTATCATCGTAGCGTTATAATCCCGTCGTCTAAGTCAGATCTACTTTTACAAAACACGTTTGTTCCATGGGAGTATCTACCCTTAAATGTTTATTGTATTCTAGTTTTTAGTATTTGAGTTAGTTGTGATATTTATAAAAATCATACAAATGTTTGCACTGCGTCTGGGTGTTTCTATTTATTATTCTAGGTTGAATGGTAAATAATGCTTTTAACACTAAGCCAGCCATATGTACAATTTTATGCTAAAAAAAAATATAAGTAAATAAGTATGTATTTACAAAAAAGTACTATAAAGAGTATGTCCGTATCTGGTACCCATAACACAAGCATAGAAATATAGCTTACTTTGGGACCATAGGACTTTGTGTGGAATGTCCATAATATAATATATACAAATGTTATTAATAAAAAAAATCCTGATTTTGTTTCTCAGATACAGCCAGTTTATGAATAAATAAAAGGAAAGTGAAGTCTTAGTAACAGGGTCCCGATTTACCTTTTGCTACTGAACCCTAAAAAGCAGAATGTGCTAAGTAACGGTGAGAGATGGATGTATACTACCGGTTTTACCCGTAAGCTAAGCCGCTCATTATCACTTATAGCTCATACTTGTTAGCTTTTGTCGAAATTCAACCAAGTTTGATGAGATAGATGACTCTTTATAACACTTATTTATTCTTTTACTTGATTTTTATAAGCTTCTTCAGGTAATTTGCTTTTTACTGATGCAAAAAATTTATATAATTGAAACCAATATTAATATCATACAATGCTAATAATACGTAATTGCCTTTTACTCAATTGCCATTTAATATGGAGCATATAATAAGAAATCCGAGTAGCTAAATGTCCACGACAGATCGCTGTGTTTTACTGAGGATAGTAAAAAAAAAATATGGAGCTTAAAGTAACTAATATGGTCAAGAATTAGAAAATTATTGGTGTTAAATTTTAAAATTAATAACAATCTTATTAGCACTGAAATCTTCTTTATTAAGGCGATTGTAACGCTTTCTTACTCTCAAGAATAATTTAAGGTATATTTCGAGCTTGATATTTTGTTTTAATAACAAACAAATCAACATAAATTTAAATAAAACCTATTTTACAGGTTTGGACGCGTATATTTGTTTTAAATTTTTGCCTGATATTTCGAAGACTTTTTAGCCACGGATGGTCATTATTAAAAGGTAATAAATTTTAATTAAAACGTTATTAAATTTAACATTCGTTACTGCCTTTCTTTATAATATTTTTAGATTATGTTATGTATTTCAGTTAATATGACTGTAAATATCCTTACAAGATTTTTTAGTTTCTAAAATAAGTTAAAGCTATAAATATTTAGAATTTTAATAAACAAACAATCAAAATATTAATTCTACGTGCACAACTGAACTTAACTAAAAATGTAAACAACCATTACTGTATTCTGATTATTTGGTTTGTTGTGCTCATTTATATAATTTAAAATCTTTAGTCTATAATAAACAGTTTTTTCTCCGTGTGATGACGGATTAAGAATACAAATGTCACCACCCCATCTCCTCCCAAGGGTGCTGTAAAAAGCAGCTAAGGGATATTGCACACACAAAACATCTTCTGTGAGAGACGGAAAACTCAAAAATAAACCCTGTGCGAACACGCCTGGTCAGCGTAGCACAGTAGACCATAATCTCTCCCAAAGTGTAGGAGGCCCGTGGCCAACAGTGGGACATAAATGGGCTGGAGAAGAAACAGTTTTACTAACCAGAAAGTTCAGTTAACATTGCCGAATTGTGCTTTCGACACTATTAAAATAACTTTTAGTTAAATTTAGTTGTGCGCGTAGAATTGGTACCAATATTTGTTGGGTTATTAAGTTATTTTAAGTATTAGTCTATTAATATTACTGTCGACATTTTTACTTTTTAAGTTAAGATCAATCTCCCAAAAATTTCGTGGGCGTTCAGATAATGTCAATTGTTACACTGATAACTTCAACGAGCCCACCTACTTATAAAGATTTCGACTCTAATGACGTCGTAAAATCATTAATTTACTGACATTTTATAACAAGATTGTATAATAAAAACTTTTATTTATGATCTAGAAAATACTTTAAATATAAATAATCATGTTAATTTTTGCAAATGGATAGTTAATTGTAAGATTAGAATTTATTAATTTATGAGTAAAATAGGAGAAATAGAGTGTGCCACAAGATAAAAATAGAAACTTCTAAGAATAATAAACTTATAATTATTAACAAATACATGTATAATGTTGGTTAAAATGATAGAAAAAAATAAAATACCTACTAAAATAAAACATAGTTTTAAATAAATATCATAAAAATAAATAAAAATATTCATGGACATTTTACACAACGTCCTCTGGTCCCAAGCTAAGCTTATATGCTTGTGTTATTGGTACCAGAATACGGATAGAATACATATATTACTTTTCTTTTGTAAATACATACTTATAATACATAGAAACACCCAGACCCAGTACAAACATTTTATGAGAATTAGAAAAATCACACAAATCGGGAATCGAACCCGCAACCTCTTGATTGGCACTCCGTTACATGAACCATTCAACCACGACCACCTTTTGTTTATAGTAGATATTAAAATTATTTAATATGTTATCTTTAATGACATTGATCTCTCCAGCCCATTCACATCCCACTGTTGGGCAATTAAATTATCACATAGCTGGCTTTTAGAGTACACTGGGAAAGAAATAAGGTGGTGACATTTGTATTCTTAATACGTTACAACACGGACAACGTTGAACTAAGTAATTAAGTTGTGGAAAGAATCATATAAGAATAACGATATAATAAGGATATCGTATCTGAAATACTTCACAAATACTTAGGAGTCTAATCCATTGGTATTAAAGATAATACCAATGGATTAGACTCCTAAGTATTTGTTTTAAGAAAGATCGCGTCGGTGCCAAGTTTGTATTGCTACACGATTCAGAGCGACCCGAGTATGGTTGACACTAGTAAGCAAAAAACGCGATTTATAGAAACAGAGCCAAGTGAGACAGTTTACTTATGTCTCAAGCACCTTAATAAATTTTTCACCATAATAATCTGTTTTAGGGATTTCGCACAAAAGAGATCACTTCGTTGTTGGTCTGTCTGTTAGTGAAACTTCTCTTACTCAGCAGCGACTGTAGGTACCAACTTGAAACTCATACCATATATAGATGCAGCCCTATGTTTATTTATAATCACATTTAGTTTATTTTGTTGTTAGGTTGGTATATAGATCACGTCATGCGTTTAGATTTCTACACACGTTTATTATTGCCCAATTGTCATTCATTAATCCATTCATAAAGATTCAAGCATTTGGTCATTTTCAAGGTTAGATCATGTATCTGTATTGGCTTGTTGGTGATATCGCTACCGGTTTTACGCCCAAAAATGTAGTATATCGACTTGTAGATGTCAAAACACATTATTCATAACAAATGAAAAGGTTTTTATTATTAAGACGCTGCAATCTGATATGCCTTATGAGTTTCATTGTACTAAGTTCTTTTTGAGAATCCAAAATTGGATTTTTTATATTAACTAATCAATCATCTGACGTGAGTAAGTAACCACTTACAGCTTTGTTTTTTTCAACAATATGATTCTCTCAAAAATAACCCGAACTCAATTTTTTATTGCGAACGAAGTGTTTCCAAAATACATGAAAAGTACTTTTGACTTAGACCTTTTGCAGACATAGCAATGTTATGCGTAGATCAATGTTGTCCGTGTGGTGACGGATTAAAAATACACGTTTTAACACCCATTTTCCCTCACAGTGTACTGTAAAAGCCAGCTAAGGAATATTGTAGGCAAATAACATCCTCTATCAGAGAGAAAAAATTTAAAAATAAACCCCGTGCCTACAGTAGACCATAATCCCTCCCAAAGTTGAGGAGACCCGTGCCTGGCTGTGGGACGTCAATGGGCTGGAGAGAGAGAGACAGGAATTCATTGTAAGTCTCAAAAATATCTTAATAATATGAACGCGAATAATAGGCACACCAAAGTTAATAAGAGATTTTACGTTTGCCCTTTGTTACACATACATAGGTATTTGCTTTGGAACGTTGGCGAAATGATTTGTCATAACTCAATCTGACGTCGGCCTTGATTATATTAAGGATATGATTCACTGCATATTACGAAATATCGATAAAATTACTGTATGTTAATATTCTGTACTTACAGATATTTTGATATCTACTTTTTAAACTAGATATTAATACAAATCGCCAAACTTGAAAAAAAAACTCCTTAAACAGTTTTTAGATAATGATTAACGATTATACAATATAAATAGCAATTTTAATGTAATTTTAATGTAATAATGCTAACTTTAAGTACCAAACGAAAACATGGCCGGGCACCGTGATAGCTCAGTTGTCAAAGCAACGAAAAGTTAGTCCGGGCTCGTGGGATCAAGTCCAGCTGATGGCAATATTTTTTTCTACTCTAATTTGATTGATTATTAAAAAGCAAACCAAGTTGATAGCAAAGTTGTCAAAAACTACGCTTAAATAGTATTCTATTGAGATAGCAAAAATTATTAACCCGATGCCTGACATAATTGTTTACCTGATTTTCGGGCTAATCCAAAGCATTGGTTTTAAATATCGTGTTCTGTAGATTCATAAACACAAACCAAGTTAAAAAAAGCGTGTTAAAAATAAATGCTGGGCTAATCAATTAGAAATCTGCGCAGGATTTGAGATTGATGATAGCAAACAGACATCTTCACGCATATTAATTTAAACCAAATTGTCAATTGACTTTTGCCTCGAAACACTTATGACTGATAGAACTTGCGTAACGTCTAAATATTTATTAATATTATGATGACACAAATTCGGTATTATGTAACTATTATACATGTAATAAGTTCCAAAATTATCGTGTTAGCATTCATTTTTAGATAACTTATTGCATTTTTGTGAAATTTTTGTTCGATTTTAGCTTTATATCTTTTTCACACTTTTTGTTCTTTCCTAGCTACTGCTTTGTTGTACGAATACGCAGACAAAAAGGTAGTACCACTGCGTATTCGTACATGTAGAATTCTTAACAATTTCTTATCCTTAATAAATTAAATAACGGTGGAAAAAGTGATTACCACAAACTTAAGTTTAATTAATTATGTAAAAAAGCATAGCAAGTCAATTGCAAAATTAATAAATTACTTTAGTAATTTCTTATCCTTGTTGCATTAAAAAGTAATTAAAATAGCCTAACTTAACCTATAGACTGCCAAATTTATAATATCTATCAGGTTAGTAGTTTAGGGGAGAAAGAGTGACAGATAGATTTTACTTTCGCATTTATATTAAGGGCCTACATCAATATTATCGTATATCATCGCCGACACGTACATATTAACACAGCCAGTAGGCACAGAAAATGAAGAATTAGGGATACTTTTCCTATTTACTCAAAATCTACTAAATATATTTTAATTCTGATTTACGTGTTTCTATACATAATAGTTACCTATGTTTTTAAAGTTATTTAATTAGTTAATACGCGATAATAGACCGACAAATGAAAAAAATAAAAAATTTGAGAGGTTGTTTCGCCAAGATTTTCTATCGAGAAAACTTTTTTCAATCGCGTTTCTGAGTTTATGCGATCCTAGATCATATATTGAAAAAACATATACTTAAAAATTAGAGCTCTAGCCATTCAATCTAAAGAAACAATGAAAACTTCGTACGTAGAAAAATGCACGAAGCTATTTTGGTATCCTCTTAATAAGGTTATTTATAATTATGATCTACTACTAACAAAGAATGATATATTTATGTAACATTTTATATTTCTATAATAATAGGTTAATTGCTCTAATACTGAAATACTATTTTATTGATAAAGTATCTTTTACGCAGACTACATTTTAATAATTAGTGATAAAAAATAAAATAAAAAGTCTTTGAAAGTGTAGGATTCTTTGAAAGTTATTTTCACCCACTTGCAGTAGTCGGATTGATCTGAAATTTTGCACATACGAGTACATATATCAAGGACCGATGACAATGCAATAACTTAAAAAAATATTCAGGATTTTCAAGCGTGTTTTTTAGTTTTTGAACTAAATAGATTATTTAAAATATTTGTTATTCAGTTTACATTACATAGTTTTAATTTGTAATTCTCAATGCAACAATCCAGTGACAATTCTGTAAACTCGTAGGCTGTTAAACAACAAGTCGTTAATCTAAGCGCGTACACACAAAGGTACCTAACACCAGTTATATTCATGTCCATGTGTGTTCTAAATAATTGGTCACCCAATGCATTCAATACTGAATCACGATTTATGACGCAATGACAGTGAAATACACTATTTTACTTCAAAACTAGCTGACCCGGCAAACGTTGTTTTGCCATACTAAAAAAAAGAAAAAAAAGGTTTGAAAAATAGATGTTGGCCGATTCTCAGACCTACTGAATATGTATGTAAAATTTGAGAAGAATCGGTCAAGCCGTTTCGGAGGAGTACGGTAACTAACACTGTGACACGTGAATTTTATATATTAGATTACACATATGATATAGAAATACGCATTTTAATCTCTTACAGTATTGATCAATTGCTAACAATTATAAATGAAAATAATAAAAGTAATAAAAAAATAATTTTAATCGAAAAAGTAATTAATAGTTTCATATTTGCAAATTCTGTAATAGTTCTCGTATGATTAAATTAATTAAATACGATTTATATATAAACGATTTTTTTAATTAAATCAGTATCAAGATAAATTACTTATGTAATTAAACAGTATGGAATAAATCAAAAAGTTTGGTCATTTATTATTGTGTATGCGAAATTAAAATCCGGTAGCACTACGAGTAAGGCCTTCTATCGATTTAAACATTTAAATTCGTTCGACGGAAGTATCACGCGGCGATAAGTTATTTACGACCTTTATAAACACTTAAAATACCAAAAACTATTCTCATTCATAAGACGAACCGAAACGAACCTCGAAAGCACGAGCGACTCGCGACCGATCCCAATAAAACCTGTTTCGATTTTGATAATTTTATTAACGATCGGTGCACGAAACCAAATGCGAGCCTCTAAACTCTCATATATTACGGCTTTAACACAAATTATACAAGTTTAAAGGCACAACATAGAAAGAGCGTGGGTGACTTAATGTTAAAACGTGTCATATGTAATTATACGATCCAGGGAATTTTAATGTTCTCCAAATGTCGTCTTCTTTATTACAATAGCAGCCTCACTGAATTGGATCTATTGTATCGTATTATGTTCAATATAAAAATGTGATTGAACAAAAATGTCGTATCTAACAAAAAAATAAAGCTAGAGACTTAATATGGATAAATTACGTAGCATGGTGACTTTAAATTTGACAATTAGTGATGTGACGATATGCATCACAGCGTACAGCCCACGGTAATTACTATTGTCCATTCACTTTTCGTCGCACCCAGATTTCTAAATCTTTTATATCTAACCAAATTTGTAGTGACGTCGTAATGTGTAGCGTAAATAATTTATTTTACTTGTCCCGCTGTTCATTAGGGGCACATTGTCTCACATCCGAATACATTTTAATGGCGCTACCTTCCAAATTTTATTACGACAATTTGCCGCAATTATCCTAACGATACAAATTAGGCATGTACGGTAGAATAACTCTCCACTCTTCAAATTATTGTTGATCAAAATAACGTATACAACATAATTATGTTTTCAGTTACGTGGTACGAGACTGAAGCGCAATTAATGAATGTTTGTAGTCCTTGGTTATAAAGAAGTGCTAAAACGTTCGTCACAATTGCTTCTTACTCGTAGGTACCATTAGTATCCACTTATATAACAACAACAATATCCACAAGCGATCCGCTAATCATCCGTTTCTTTGATCTTTACAACGATAACTCTTCAAATTCATAGCACAAACAGTATGGAGACTGAGCCTGTTTATTGCTACACAGCGAATCAATTGAACAAACTGCTTTCGGACACTAATAGAAAGAAAACGATCCGTGTTACGTCAGTAGCCAGATTAATTAAACTCCTTACTATCGAGCGTGTTTTATTCCATTTAGATGTCTCGATGCGTAATTACCAAGTGTAATATTAGTACTTAGTTAGTGGCTTTTCGCTTGCCGTACATCTAAAAAGTTTGGAAAGTAATTTATTTAAAAAAAAATAACTTAAAACATGGTAAGGCTTTGTCGAGGTTTAGTTTTCAGAGGTCGACAGAGTGCTAACGTACTTATCACGCGTGGTACATTTTCAAATAGTTGTATCTATAATTTGATAGTCTTTACGTAGTTGCCAACATGTAAATTGGTTTTTATTATTTGTCTTTGAATACTCATGCTAATTTATTTTTTAGGTTTAACGGTTTCATCATGTTGTTTAAATATCACGAATGTTGTTTTTGATTCTTAGTGTATTAAGTTTCTAAATTTTAAAACATTATTACATATAATACTTGCTCAATCTTCAAGGTTTGATAAACATAGATCAGTTATAATTTTTCTATTAGACTCATCTTTTGTTACTAACATTTTGATGAAGTAATTTTTCTCGTCTGCACGAAAGATGATTAATCTGTAAATAAATAATGGCAGTTTAGTTAGAATGATGAAGTTAGTATTATGTGTCCACACGCTATTAAAACTGTTGTATAGTCTCAAAGGGTCGGGACGCTATTGAATTTAGTTAGAATACATGTCCAGGACAAATGTTAGAGATCATCCTTCATATTTGACGTGGTATCGCATCGACATAATGTCGTCCATTTAGCGATACCAAAAGCTATTATGGTTGTAGCAGTTATTAATGTAGAATCAAATCAATCACTTACAACTTCGCTAGCTATTGTCATTCAATTTTAGTGGCGGTCGTTTGAACAGTTATCGACTTTCTACAAATTGAAACGGAATTTTGGCGGGTCGATGAATAGTTTTGCAAACAAACAGACATGTCTCCGTCACTGTATCCATCTAATTTCCCTCTCGCCGTTTTTGGTGTCAAGCTAATACTGATAATTAAATTTTGAGAAAAAGGCTATTCGACACTTAATAAGTGTTACACGAAACGACAACTTTTTGTCGCAATACGTCTGACAATTAGCATTAGAAACGTGTTAATGATACAAATTTGAAATCTCGAAACTTCGACATATTTGACGTACCTACATACTATGCAACTATGAAATAGACACTTAACTAATATGTTTGACAAATTAATTATGACCTTGTTTCATTCTAGACATATTTATACATTTGCTTCGTGGCATTTGGTTCTCAATTTGATCTTCAGGACATACAAAAATTATTATTGTGACTGTCTCGAAGACTTTAAATGTACTAAATTTGCAACAATAATCCTAATTATTATGACCGCACGATACCAAATTATGCTCCATACAAAAGTAATAGAAGAATAGATATACTCTTTATCTATAATATAACGCAAAAACTATTAAAATCGGTTTAACTTTCGCGAAAAAAAAAAACGGAAGTACGAAACGTCTTTTTTCAAAGAATTTGTAGGTAAAATCCGCTCCATCTATATTTGTCCCTTTCAGCGCGGTTCTCGGAAATAGGGATAGCAATACCTAAGGCAAATACCTAAATGAGGAGTACAGTACCCTCTTAAGCACCAGGCAAGGTTTTTCAGATAAATTTTATGATTTATACTATACAGAAAATAATGAACGAAAACAAGCCAGTGACAGTAATTGAAAACTCAATAAGTTTTTATATGAAACAGGAAAACAAGCTGTGAACAAAGAGTCGTCATTGTACCGAGAAAATAAACAATAAGTGGTCACGGTTGTCATTGTTGCAACAGCCATCAATAAGCTCGATATACATTGAAAATGTAAAGTATTTGGTAACGGTAAAACTAATTATAGTTTCAGTAACGAATCGAACCACTCACGACATGGCCACTGCTCACTTACTTAGTGGACGTTGGCGATGACGCAAAAAATAAATCGTGAGTCCAACACATTCAAAATCTTAGAAAATAAATGAGAATAAAAAAAGATAATGTGAAACAGTGACAAACAGAGCGTTCTTAACCACCAAAGTTTGTTAATGTACATTACAATCATCGATACTGGAATCAATTTAGTTTTTGACTATCCCATCACTGTTTTTAATACAAACCTGCCAAATCATAAGTTCATTCGCGACATAAACTTTAAATGCTATTAAAAATAATTAAATCGTGTCGTTTGTGTACCTTATATGGACATTGCATTACGACTGATTTATACAATGATTAATTTAATAAATGACATCATACTTAAACACTAAAAATAACTAATTGTAAACCACTCCTTCGTTTATACGAATAACTTTTATAGATTTTCTCATTTACATATATGAAAATATTAATAAAGGAGCCAATTTATCTTATTATTACGCGAAACCACAGGGGAGTAATGTTCATTATTGGGTAATAAAGCAAATGAAACGTCATCTTTTCCATCAATTGTGTTTTAGTAAGAAATGTCCAATAGTAGGTGACAGTTGGTATAATAGCGTCAACATTGCGATATGCGACGTGACACCATCGCAGGGTTGTGCCTACTATCAACAAAAAACTGATCTCATTTAGCTTCACCGATATCAACAAAACGTGAAAGGCAATTTCATAGTGCATTTTCTGTTTAACACGCCTCTAAGCACTTTGCCCTTTCCACTCGCCTTGTTTCGTCGATGTTTTAAATTAAGTGCTCTTAAGATTCGTTGTTAAATTGATTACTTCTATTATTTCAGATTTATTCGTTTAACCTAAAATTTCTCAATACTTTTTAGACATTATAATGGCATTTATATTACCTATATATACGATACCTCTGGTAAATATAATATGAATAGCACTTTTAACGAAATTAATTATAAACAAATATTTGTCTAAAATACGTTAAGTACGTTCATTACAAATATGTGTAAAGTAACTATAATTTACTAACTCCCTAACTATTGAATATTAGGCAGATGTTGCAAAATAATAATCGCAACATTATGAAATTTTCTCAATTAGTTCCAAACGCGGTAAACTACACACATGTGACAATAACACTATTTTTGTCTTTTTGTTAAGCTGGAATATAAACCCACACAATTTGGGGAATTTGTTATAATCCACGCAGACTGTATTGTCATGCATTGTTATCGATGACGTAGGGATGATATACAGAGGGGAGAACAACTGGAATCCTTGATGACTATAATAATTTTAGCATTTATAAAAACATAGATTGATCTCCAATATTATTTAGTAAACATTGTTGGCTTGGCAAGTCTGGTTAGTGTTGCGAATCGTTCGTTGAGTGCATGTGCATCAATGCAGTCATTAAAAGCTATGGAGAATATGCGCGAGCGGTATGATATACAGGTGGAGACGCTCGAGGCGAAGATGCGATGGGAGTCGCTCAAACAGTCGCATTGAGTCGCGTCGTGCCGAACCGGAGTGGGTTATTAATAATCTGCATTCACGGGTCGCACGAGCGCGGCGAGCGACTGCCCGCGACGACATTCCTTACTATTGTACCGGCCCGCTCCGCCCGCGACACTTTTGTCTATTCACACCGATAAATCACCGCATGCAGTCACAATGCAAGCATTATTTACCTCTAGCGACGATCTCTACGCGTTACATCGATTAATTAGTACTACTCTATAGATAAGATAGCCGGGAAAGCGATCGCTTTCAATTTCCTCTCGAGGGGCACTCGGCGTAAAGTGCGCGTTAAGTGCGGACAATCGGAGATAAAACGTGCGAGACGAGACTCCCTTAATCCGGTGATCGAAGATTGCGAGAAAACGTTTTGTCCTGGGGTTGTCCGCTCCTATTGTCTGTCCAAACTAATTTGATTGTCGACATGCTGCACGCATTTACGTGGGCGAATGACCGCTACATGGACCCTAATTAAACCTATAACATAAGTACTCCTACTAATGGAAAGCATTTATCAGGAGGTCATAATTTCTCTGAGACGTAACGACACAATTGGTATCTATCTACATAAGCATCCATATAAATAACTAACATAGAATTCATGAAGTGCATCTGTTGCCTTGTAGAAAAGTTCGATATCGTAACATCAAACAGTATACACGTAGTGTTTCTCGTTTTATTGAATAAACCGTTGTGGAGAGGGACACAGTTGCCACACGCGATGAAAACTTGCCCAGACGCAATGTCATAGCGCTCGTACACATCGAGTGTTTTAAATTGATCGTAATGTGTATGAGATCTGAACAACTGTGATTCGTGTCAGCAATGCTCTCTGACTCTCATAACACGTTTGGTCATTCATCTTTGACCTCACAAGGAAACTACGTATCTTTTTGTCTCATAAAATCACGAGAAAATTCTTCTAAACATAGCTTATATTAACAACATTATAAAGGTATTAGCGAGTCTCCCTCGAGGCTCAGCTATCTATTGCATCAGTAAGGTTAATATGCTTATTAAATTGCTAGCAAAAACCGTGTTTAGCTTTAGGGAGTAATTAGCGGAATGAGTTTTATCGCAAGATTTAATCACTGCTTGTAATTATTGAGTAAAATCCGGATCAAAGGCATGCTTGAGCCCTTTTCTTATACCTTGAGCGCAAACTATTTCTCATTAACTTTTATGTGTCTAAATATGAACGTGAATTAGATGACGTACTACAATAAAATTCTATGAATAAACAATGTTAGTTCTATTGTAAGCATAATTCATTGTTACTATTGAATAGTATTCGTATTAGGGTCAATCTTATTGATTAGTGAACAAAAATTTGTGAACAAACCATGGGACTGGCGTGGCCTCCACCCGCATGGATAACGAGCCAGCTTTGCATATCAATGCCTATTTTAATATCGCCATGCATCATTTCACCTAAATGCATTTCCTCCATATAAATTGAAAGATAATTCCAACTAGCAATCCCTACTTAGTAGCTGTTAAATATTTATAATTATTCGATATGTTACATGTCAATTAAAATTGCTGTGGTAAAATAATTGACATAAAAACTCTGCACTATGGCACTATGCAATAAAATGGTACAAGTGACTGGCCTTATAAGCTATCTTGTATTTCTACCAAAAGTGGCTTTTTTATTGGCAATATTGATCAACTTTTAGATACAGTTTATGCACAATGTATTTATCACCTTGCATTATAATTAATAGGAGTAAAACTTTGACAATGATTCGGAACTTTTACAAACTATCTTGACCTGGTTTCCCCAGTAATTAATACTCCTGAGACGTGACCAAACAGAGAATTCTATAGCAGAAACTCATTCCTAATTTGGACGCTAGAAACCTCGACTGATTTTAATCGTTATCGTTTAATCGATGCATCATCGGTAGGTACTGTACTTATCTTTATAAGGAATAACTAACTACATGAAATAAATATTTGTAGGTGTCGGGATCCCGACAAAGCTTGTTTTTGAGTTGCACATTTTGTCCCCTTAATGCACACCCGCCGCGGCAGGAATCTGTTCAAAAGTGTTAAATCGGTTAATATAATGATGATGGATGCCGTCCCGACCAAACAGCCCGCAGCGGGGGTGTTTTACCCCACTATACAAATAAAATATTCTTATTATTAACTAGTTTCCTGTCCTTTTTGTACCTATAAAAGCAACCAATCTAGCTGTCTCCGTCATTCTGTTTAATCGAAATCATATTTCTATTTTGTCATTATAGGATCACGTTCAAAGTTCCTCTCCTTTGTCCAGAATTTTGATTCGTCGGATTCTTATTACCAATACAGCAATGGTGCTTGTTTTTATAATCAGTCACAGCGGTAAAGAAACATGAAACCTGTGGAGGCGGAGTACAGTTGTTCATATTACATCTTTAAATACTGTTACACATATTTTAATACATTATACAAAATACACCTGCATAATAATAATGTTATTTTTATCTTTTTCACAGGTAATTAACACTATGTATGCTGCCATCTGTCGTCCAGTAGCGAAATTTACGTAATGGTAATATTTTTTCATCGTGCCCACCGCGGTGTTACTTCCTATGAATGGAAGCTTGACGATCCCCATAAAAAGGTGCAACCGTGTCAAAATCGTACAATATTGTTTAAAAGTTAAGACAGACACATATGAGTTGTTTCATCATGACGAGGTTACCTGTGGGGGCTCACAAAAAACACCGCAGGTAGCTCATTTGTTTGTTATTAATTCTCGCGTCGAATCTTGTTTTTTTTTCTACCGTCGACCACTCTAATACTGTGAGAATATTAATTATAATTATAAACGGAGCTCGTCGCGTTTTATAAGGTGCTCTCAGAACCGACCAAACAAAATCTTTGGGCCTTTAAATCTGATCATTTATCATGCGACAATGTCGGCGTTATCTTGATATTGTACTTTTTTAATTTATTATTTTTTATCTGATATGTGACAGTCAGGAAGACCTATTGATTTTAATTCTTATGGAAGGCAAAAAATATAAATGCCAATTTTATTCATACTAAGAATCTCTTTTAATCATCTTACCAATTTACTCGTTTGTTTTTTTCCTTTTTATATTGCAAACACAAAAGATTTTACTAAACTTAATTTTAGAAGATGATCTAATTATTAAAGTCTAAACCTAATGTCTAAATGCTAAAGGTCCTTCGCCTAAGGCCTTCTTAGAATACTTACACTATTTAAGGTTAGTTTAACCAGGGCTAAAAGATTCTCATCGCGAATATTTAAGCATCAAAAAATCTGGATGACAAGACAAATATCTTAGCAGATGCTCCAAAAAGCAATTAAAATCTTTTTTCTGAGTTGAATACTTTTCGAATTTCGGAAGCATAATATTTTTTTTCGAGTTTTCTATTAAATTATTATATTTTCCATCGCAACTTCCGAATATAAAGCTTACTTAAAGTAAACAAGCAAATTCTATAAATTAATTAAGATCAAGAAGAATAGCAAAGAAGCAAATGCAACAATTTTCAAATTTTTGATTTCTGTCATGTCGCTAAAACGTTTCAGATTTTTAATCCTCCTTTTTAGATAATTAATACCTTTTAATACGTGTAAACGTAAAGTAAATGCTAAAATAAAAACATACATAAAAAAAAAAGGATTTAACCTACAAATTCAGATGTGTCTGTCCTTACAAAGTCTGTAATAAATACCTATAATCATGTTTTATAAAGAGGTTGAGACAAGTTACGGTAAGTGAGTAGACGACGAACGTCAAGCAAATTATCAGGAACCACCCGAGCACGCTTTCTGCACACACTAACAGACATTTAAATCATACTTAGCATCATCTAATGCTATGATACATAATAGTTTATTGAACAAGCCTATATATGCTCTATAATTGGGCACGGTGGCTTCATAAAAGGTAGTTAGCGTACTACGGTAACTTGGCGGATTTTTCGACTAAAATGATTACCTATTTTATTTATGGATATAAATAGATATTGCGTCTTAACGCATTAATCTGAGGAATTGGTTCAGGTTCAAATTGTAAAATTCATTTTGTGTTGGATAGTCCATTTATCATGAAAGCCTATAGGCTATATAACATCACGCTGCGACCCATAAGAGTGAAGCAATAGTGAAAAATGTATCTACCAAAATCAGGAATTTTTTCTAAATTCCACCCGTGCGAAGACGCGGGCAACAGCTAGTGTGTTTATACTATTAATAAAGAGGTAATGACATGTTTGTAATAGGTATATATGTAGGTATGTTGTGTGTCTTAAAACCCAACCCAGCAACCCTTAGTGCTGCACAAGCTGTTAGAGCCGCGTATAACGCACTCCCTGCCGCATGATCCTCCATATTTGAAGGTGCAAGACTGGCCTGTAATAAACAAAAATATATTTATACTAGCTGCCCCGGCAAACGTTGTTTTGCCATACAATTCTGTATAAAATAAAATTTCATCAAAATCGGTCCAGCCAATTTGTAGCCTATGTGTTATTCTGATGTATAAGCTATATTGTGGTAAAGTTTCATTCAAATCCATTCAGTAGTTTTTACGTGAAAGAGTAACAAACATCCATACATACAAACTTTCGCCTTTATAATATTAGTAGGATTATAGACTACCTACCTGTTGCGCACGACTTTTTTCACGTGAAATTTTAATTAGTAATTAGAAACTTAAGGCAGGTTTTCCCAAAGAAAATAGTATTAAGGGATAAATGTTAAGGGTAAATGTTATATTTATGTAGTGATTCGAAATTCCACGCGTACCAAATCGCCAACATAATTATAGTTAAATAATAAACTGAAATAGTTCATTCATTTTGAATGATAATTTAATGCTAAATCAACACAATGTCATACTTATGATAATATATATTTTAACTTAACAGTTATGACAGACTAATAAAATATTCAACATAATGTTTCACTATATGACAACTTGAATTATTGACATTATTACTTTCTTTAATCAACGTTATAAATATCGCCTGAATTGTGTTGTATATATATGAAATCTAACCCATATTTTTTATGCTTACATCAAAACATTCTACAAATATAACATTCTAAAACTGATTTTTTTTTTCATTACATTTATTGAAAAAGAGCTGTTAAATGTTAAATTGTCGCCAAATATAAGGCAAATTTATAACAAAGAGTTAGTTTTAATAAGTTACTAATTTTGATAACTATTTAAAACTTGATAACCATTATAAAACTAAACAATAAAAACTAAATAAACGATAAACTTGGGAACCATGATAGCTCAGATGGGAGAGCAACGGAACGGTATTCCGAGGTCGTGGGTTCAAGTCCCGCTCATGGATTTCATTTTTCCACTATAATTTAGTTTTTTTAACTATTTAAAATTTAAATTTCCCTAAGTAAAATATTGATTGGTTTGATTTTTGTTGTTTCTAACGATTGTTACAAAACTAGCATACAATTAACCTTATTCTAATTGTGTCTAATCATATTTATAAAATAAAGTTCCTTAGACTAAGCGCGTCTATATAAACTTATTTTATGGACATATTTATGGACATTTCACACAACGTCCTCTGGTCCCAAGCTAATCTTATTAACATGAACAATGTACATTAGTATAGTAAAAAGACTCAAAACTTACCAAACGTTATAACATAACAGTATATTTAATGACAAACTTAGCGAGAAATTGGCATTATTACATTACAGTTTATTATTGAAGAAATAAGTAGAATATTGTAATACGTCATACGTTTTCGTATTACTATCTGTGTGGCAATGAAGCCTTCTAGTATATACGTGCACCGATAGAGCCCACATGCGGTTGCATTTTACTACTCATGCATTTTTATGGCCTTTGCATGTATTATATTGTAGGTATTGGTACATCACAAAACATTCAGTTTAAAACCTTGCATTCCCTAAAGTGCTTGATCAGAAGTATGATCTCAGAATATATATAAGTTAATGCAAATTCGTGATCGTGACAAATTTAAATTGTAGAATCTGTGACCATCCTTGACATTCGCTCTATTTTAAATAATAGGTACAGTTTGACATTATGATTTCGAAAGTATTTTCAATTATCATTTTATATGCTTTCAGTACGCTTACCTGTGGTAAAGGGTCAGAATCAGCTTTTTACCTAATATATATCACGATTCCAGCATTACAAACGCTTCTATCGCCCTCCGTTTAGACGTGAATTGTCTGTGGAAAGCACCCATTGTGGCCAGTGAAATTTATTTTCTTCTCGTCGTGAGAATGAAGCAATTATCTTCGCCCGTAAGATTGAGATATCGAATCGAATTTAGTGCTCTTTGTCAAGTAAGACTTAGCTGAACATCGTGCAATATAGACATCAATTAGATATAAGAGTTCTATGTGAAAAGGCCTACAAGAAAAAAATGTTCAGTTAGATTTTCTAATATTTCGTAACCTAAACGGATCCTTTTGTTTGTAAATATAATACTAGCTTCAAGTGAAGATGTCATATGATAACGTCTTATCCTTTTTTATATGATCTGTGAATCCATAGAAAACACTTGGAGCCGACTTACATAAATAAAAGATGGCGGGAAGAGCTCGCGATACTTCTCAAATTGAATATTAGATTGAAATTACGCGCTCGGGCGGCTCTCTCCTCCGCCTTTTGTTACGCGAATGATACATAAAGCGCGCGCGCATACAAACACAGCAATAAGAATTTTAAATTAGGATTCTTTTTGTGTTCCATGCCACCCCAACTCTACCCGCACACCCCACCGTCTTAATAATATGGAGAAATTGAGTTGTTATACACCCTTTTTGGAGGAGGCGCGGGTGCCACGGCACACTTCGAGGAGAAGCCTTTTTGTAATTGAATTTAGATATTCTTTTCCCGGATATAACGACAGGGAGGTTGGGCCTCTAGTTACCCGAATAAAATACATGTAAATGTGTTATGAAATTGTATAACCGCGACAGTGGCGGGCGTACGTTATTAATGCTGACTTTTAACGCTTTTTTGTAACCTGATTCTTTATAAGTAATAAAAATTAATATACCAAATATTTAGATGATACATAATAGTTATAACCAAAATAGGTTCTATTAATTTGATCAGCCTTCCGAGAAGCAACGTTGGTATAATACTGGTATGTAATTACCGATGGCTATTAACATCAACCGTGTACAAACATGGCGGCTGATTGCAGGTTTCTTTTTAATTGCGCACACGCATCGCGATACTATGTTAGAGGTCCCTCTCTAACTCCAACTGGAGCTCTGGTACATGAGAGGATCGTGAGAACCTTGATTATTGATTACCAATCGATATTGTTATAATTATATACATGATTATTAAAACAAATATTATAATTAAATTAACACACATACAAAATAATCGGAGGTATCATGATCTTAAAATAATTTGAACAAGCAATTTTTTCGAAATGTATGTAAAATTTCCACGCGTGTTATGTTCAACAATTTAAACCATTATATCGAAATGTGACAAGTAGTAAATTTACAACATAATTATCCATTCAAATTTGTTCTGTCAACGATTTGGTAGTTCCCACAATTGTCACTCTCACCCCGTTCCCATCATAAAATAACATTAAATAATAGTTGAAGAAAGGTAATTTTAGAGGACCCAGTGACCATAACGTGTGTCTTTGCTCATTTTACAGGGAAATTTTGAGTTATCAAAATAAGTAACAATTACCGCAAAACTGTATTCATAGAAAGATACAATGAAAGCGAACAGTAAGTTTAATTGCAAACATCTATCGATACTATACCTAATCACACCGGTAAAGACTACAATTAAATCAATAAACCAAAACATTAAAAAAATCTAATAATTAGTCTTAAATTCGTCTAGTTACTGTGTACATGTGTAAGTAACTTCTGACTTAATATTTCCTAACACTTGTGCGACTCATTTGTTTCAATAAAACCACTTTTTACGGATTTAGACGCGTTTATTTGTTTTAAATTTTAGCCCGACGTTTCGGAGACTTTGCAGTCACCATGGTCACGGATGAGAATCCGTAAAAATTGGTTTTATTTAAACTTCAGGGTTATTCGTCAAAGTAACTTCCATTAAAAAATCTGGAGTGTAGAACGTCTTCGTCCTTTCGGTAATTGTTATAGGTAGTTAAGTAGATTCTTGAGGATACATTTTAAGTTAGTAAAAAATATAATCTTCAACGTCTACGTCTTTTGTTTATAATTTGAAATTAGAGCAAAAAATATTAGAACAATTTAAATTAATGTTAATGACACATTCTCGAGATCGTTAGGCAGCGTCACGCTCATCCACAGATTAAAACTAATTCGAGGTCTCCAAAATTATAGACGTTCGATGCGGCGGATGTTGACGTGGCGCGCCATTGCCTTAGTGTTAGCGGGCTTGGCGCCGGCGCACCAAAACCGCATGTCATTGTTTTTTGTGAATAGCTTTAGATCAGACCTCACCGTTAATTAATTATTTCACATGTATCGGTCATTAATTAAGAACGAAGATAGCATCTACTAGTTTTCTATACAAAGACGGCCATCAATTTGTCCATCGCAATTATCTCACAAATCACACGAATAATGATTTAGAATGTTAACACGCAACATAATGCCGTATACGCATTAATATCAGAATGCATCGGTATCGAATCAATCTTAATCTTGTACAGAATCGTAATCCAGATTTATTTATGACGGAGCAGAGCGCGTGTGCTATTATGCTCGTCTGCAGCAATTTGCCTCGGAAATTGTCTTAATCGGCCGCTCAAGGGACTATTTATATATAATTATTTCCAAATTCGACGCTGCGTTTGATGCCTTTCCGCTCTCTTTGAGTTAGTTCGACAAAAAAGTCATCTGTTGCAACAATTAAGCTGTGGAAAAAATAGAAATAAGTATCGAAGGGTCGGCAATAATTACAAGCGCAAATTGACGGTTCCTAAGAGCTATCGGTCGAATGGCGCCTGCCAGGTTACCTGCAGTACACACGCGATCCACATTCACTGTTGAACTTCGAAAAGCCAAATTATATTAATTAAACTCATTACATTCTTTAGTGCTAATAATTTCTTTGCTATTGTCTTTCACGGTACATACCTGAAATTTATTACCAGTAAATTTTCAAAACGTAATCTAAACAACTTTTAAGGTTATAAGAGTTTATATGATTTTATTTAGCTTCTCTTAGCTTTATTATCTTATAATCTATCTATCTATTAATTCTAAAATTTGGCATGACAAAATATCTACGAATTTACACGTCTCTATGCATATAAGTACAATGATCTGATATTTTTTACTGAAATTATAGTCTTATAAGACAGATTACGATTTATTGAATTTATTAGAATATTGAAGTTTCATAGCCAAAATAAAAAGAATAACCCGTCTAAATCATTGTTGTAAAACTTTTTCAGCATAGATACTTTTTATACTTGTAGAGTTTATTCAACTGGACATCTGTTGACGTTAAAGAACACAACTATATACATTGTTGAATGAAAACCTACAACAAACTTATAAGCCTTTGAGTGGGAGCGATCAAAGCTTCATTCTACAATGACGACAGCCGTCGGGCGCCTAACACAATTAGCTTTGAGAGCAAATAAATCATAAAATCAACTGCTTTATGATCCGATCTCATTTCGAAGATTACTTTGTACTCTCAAGTATTCGAAAGCAAAACCATTTACGTAATTATTCTTAAACTCAAATTCAAAGTAATTAATAAGACAAATTAATGGGATTACGTTTTCTTGTTACACGTAAGGCATGTAATTATATACGTTGTTATTTACAGATTTGCGTTGTCATTTAATCGTGCGAAATCAGAGAGTTATTTTAATTAATAGCTTTCACCTAAATGTTAGTTTATAACTGTGTGTGTATTAAAATATCTCGTATGCTTGTCGCGTTTGACATTTTTACAAATACACTAATGACAATATTTGTTTAACACCTGTTTCTTTAAGTATCATTTTACTAATATTAACGTCGATAGACAAGATTACTTATCAATAAATCACGTATTTAATATTATAGAAGTATTATTTGAAACTGGTTACATATAAAAGAATTAATTCTAGTATAATAGTTAGGTCGTTACTCTGTTTAGACGTTGGCATTTGCTTATCGCCAATTAACTAGTAATTCTCTGTATATCATTAATTTATTCTCTTATTTTATTAAAATGTTTAAACAAAAATCACTAAACTCACACTTTGACCAAGACACAATTAAAATAGGTGTTACTCAAATAAAAATCAAAGAAATATTATTATGAAATCATTTTATTAAAATTTTTATATCGAATTTATGTTGTGTTTTTTTTTCGAGTTGTGGCTAATCAGGCCCTATCCGTCTAGTATCACTGCGACCAGATTGATCTATTGTGATCGCCACTTTCTATAGTTCTTGGCCCAAGCCCGTTGCCATGAAGAACTCCAGGATTGTTTTGGCTCCAAGTTGTGTTTGATCTCTTCCGGGTGCATGACATGCTTTCCCAGAAGGGTGCATCGTGTGCGCATCACTGCGGGGCAGTCAGTGAGAATGTGAATAGGTGTTTCCTCCTCCGTTTGGCAGAGTCTGAACATCCCATTGTCACCCAGCCCCACTGTCCGCGCATGGTTGTTTAAATAACAGTGTCCAGTAAGTATTCTTACTAGCATTCGCAGATTATTCCTGCTTAATGCCAGGGCTTCTGAAGCGACCTTTAAATTAAAGGGTCTTAGAGTGTCTTAATCCGGAGTACTGTCTCCAGAGTTGAATAGTTGATGTTAAGTGTTAAGTATAATATTAAAACTTCGATGTATATAATAAAGGTCTGTGTAGAGGTAAGGAGACATAAAGGTCTAATTAGATTTCATTTCGGCTCTTATTTTTTCATTGACATCGCAATGCAGACGTACGTTTAACAAAGAAAGAAATATTACTGAAGAAATAATCAAATTCTTATAAGAATTCTTGCGAATAAGAAAATTAATTCGTATAAGAAGGACGGTGTAGTCTCTTGAGCTTAACCAAAAGATACTGACTGACAAAAATCCTATAAAATATAATAGCTTAAAAATAACAATAACAGCTTATTTATAGGCTGAACCTAATAAGCCTTACTTAAAATAAATTTTATTAAATAATTCTTATTAGCATAACCGCAAAAACATGGGTATTAAACCATTTTGGTATCTCGCCGCTTTCTTCCCACCTGATCGAGCCGAGCCTTGTCCAACTATTAGAGTAACGTCTTCGGTTTAAACAAAAAGTGCTTTACCCGTCCAGCTATTATCATTAATGAAGGTTTTAACTTAAGCCCTAACGGTGGACTGTATTGAACGTGATATTTTCGTGTTACCCTACCGTCTCTCTTCGTTCCCACGTCTAACGAGACTACTGCTATTACGTACAACATTTTACATACATTCCCTCCACTTAATATCAATGTATTAAGTAAATCGTTGTTGCAGACCTCTGCTCAATTTTATTTCCATTAATAGCTTTTCGACATTAGTTGTAGCAATATGCGGGATCTTGCTCACTGTTTACCATTAAAAGTTAACCTTTTCATGGTTAAGCATTGTGTGTAGAGCATTGAGTTAAATATTGGGTGTCCAGTATAAGTTGAGCTTTCACTTGTAGGGTTGGATTGCTCATGTTTGAGAATAAATGAATTGTATCCCATTATGAATTGAGGAGGAATTGTATTTTTCGTATAAGAATAATTATGTATTGTATGTAATGAAGATATTTTTAATTTCCTGCAACTAGAGATTCGATTTAGAATTATTGGTTGTTACAAGAAATTTGGTTATTTATCTATACTTTCTATACTAATATATAAGGCTGAAGAGAGAGTTTGTTTGTTTATTTGTTTGAACGTACTAATCTCCGGAACCCCTGGCCCGACTTGAAAATTTCTTTCAGTATTAGATAGGGCATTTATCGAGGAAGGCTTTAGGCTATATAACATCACGCTACGACCAGTATAAGCGAAGCAGTAGTGAAAAATGTTACAAAAACGGGGTTAATTTTCTAAATCCCACGCGTACAGAGTCGCGGGCAACAGCTAGTGTAATATATAATGTACCTATTGACCGAGAATATAAGTGTCACCGCCCGTTTTTCTTCTTAGGATGCTGTAAAAGCTAGCGAAGGGATTACGATATCCCTCCGATACAGATAACAGCCTCTGCAAGAGACAGCAAACTGAAAAATAAACCCAGTACAAACACGCCTGGTTAGTGTGGCAGAGTAGACTGTAATCCCTCCCAAAGTAGAGGAGCCCCGTTCCCAACAGGCTGTGGGACGTTAATGGGCTGGAGAGAGCTATAATATAATACGCGAGAATGATAATTAAATGTGCACCAAATAATATGAACTAAAGGATAACTAAATCGCTCTAGCAGTATGTTCATATCAAACATCATTTTTAGAACACGGTAATAAAGATATACAGAACACTAAAAATAAAGAAGAAAATGTATTTTTTATCAACTATACTAATAATTATTATTCTGTACGTGTTTCATAGAATAATCTAATCCATGGGTGTCCAACTTATATATGGTATTGCGTGTTATTTGTGGGTGGGTGTTGACAAGCTAGTGATACATCTAAATTATCTATTAATTTTATGGTTTCTCCAATAGAAAACAGGTAACATTTATTCTTTTAGATTCCAATCTACATGTATAAATTAAGCTTACATTATTAATGTAAAATGTTCTCTCTAAAACACAGAAAAATAACATAAAAAACTTACAGAACTATATTGTCTTAATTATCACTATAACATTTATTTTATTGTACGCCTTACACGTACTATGTGTTAATGCTCATTTAAGGCATAGACCTAATTGGCGATTTTTATAATTAAAGTGTAATTTTTGTATACTATAATCGTATGTGTTTATACGATTTATTTACTTAATGAAATTATATTTAAAAAACAGAATATTCTGAATTACAAGCCTATATAGTGTCCGAGTTTGCCTAAGAAACATGTACCAAGAAACGTTCAATTTACTAATTCAAAGTCAAAGTCAAAATATTTTATTTCAAGTTGGAATGTTTTACAAGCTCTTTTAAAACGTTAGAAACTAGGTGTCTGTTTCAAACGCGAATCCTATGGAGAAGAACAGACAAGAAACTCCATGGATTTTCTTTCTATTCTCTTCATTTCTTTTAATTTTTTTTCCACTAATAATATACATTGTTGTATCAGGAGTGAGAGAATACAACAATGTATAATATTATTGGAAAAAAAATGAAAAAAATGAAGAAAATAGAAAAAAAAATACATGGAAATTCTTAAGACAAGAGTGCTTTCGTTATTAATTGCTTAGACTTCTATGCATGAGGTATTTAATACGTTTCTCGGTTAGGATAAATAATTGTGTGATGAACATACGTTTTTAGGCTGTGCCTGAATGGTTAGTTAGCACAAGTTTATTTGAGACCAGTTGTGTGAAATGTCTGCAAACATTTAAAAATCATCCATCCTTTCTCCGTCCACTGCTGAACTGCCACAACGCGCGGTCCTGTGCTAACTACATCTTTTAAAAGTATAATGTCCAAATTATAAAATATTTCTGATGTATCAATGTAAGCTCAATGATTAAGTTTAATAGCATACAACTTCAGTACCTAACAAAGGCAACTTAATACGTTATTTAGTAATTCATAAACTATATTATGTTTTTTAAGAGGATACCAAAATAGCTTCGTGCATTTTTCTATGTACGAAGTTTTCATTGTTTCTTTAGATTGAATGGCTAGAGCTCTAATTTTTAAGTATATGTTTTTTAGGGTTCCGTACCCAAAGGGTAAAAACGGAAACCCTATTACTGAGACTTCGCTGTCCGTCCGTCCGTCCGTCCGTCTGTCACCAGGCTGTATCTCAAGAACGGTGATAGCTAGAGAGTTGAAATTTTCACAGATGATGTATTTCTATTGCCACTATAACAACAAATACTAAAAATAAAATAAAATAAATATTTAAGGGGGGCTCCCATACAACAAACATGATTTTTTTACCGTTTCTTGCTCGATACTAATAACGTTGCCTTATGTTGCATAGATAATGGTACGGAACCCTTCGTGCGCGAGTCCGACTCGCACTTGACCAGTTTTTCAATATATGATCTAGGATCGCATGAACTCAGAAACGCGATTGAAAAAAGTTTTCTCGATAGAAAATCTTGGCGAAACAACCTCTCAAATTTTTTATTTTTTTCATTTGTCGGTCTATTATCGCGTATTAACTAATGAAATAACTTTAAAAACATAGGTAACTATTATGTATAGAAACACGTGGATCAGAATTAAAATATATTTAGTAGATTTTGAGTAAATAGGAAAAGTATCCCTAATTCTTCTTTTTCTGTGCCTACTGGCTGTGTTAATATGTACGTGTCGGCGATGATATACGATAATATTGATGTAGGCCCTTAATATTGGTTGTATAATATTTTCGTGAAGAAAACAGTTGTGAGGGTAATTATTGAGCTGTGTTCTGTGGTTTCTTAATGCGGCGGCCGGTGATTTAATGGGGGTTCTTGTAAAAACCCTACGATCACTAATATCAACGTCGTTTATGCAAGTTCTTGTTATAGGTGGTTGAAAATTGTTACCGCCATTTTATATATCATTCTCTATTTCTAGATATTTCAATTAGCCATTAAGTATTTTTGGAGATTTTACATGACATCATCATATAATATGCTTACTCTATAGGTGTCAAATATTGTATGGCAAGTAAAAAAGTACGAAAATTCTTTTTTTTCATGGTACATCTTACCTCACTGATAAACTATCTTTATTTTGTTTTCTGCTCTTATTTAACCGAACCGATTTTAGCGGACTTTTTAAACCTCCGATAAGTCATTATGAATAAGACCACTCTAGACTTTAAGAAATGCGCGATCTAAGGTAAATTGAGGAAAAATTAATCAGATATGTCCTTATTTTCTTTATATTAGTCTATACATTGTAATTTACTTCTAGAATCCTTAATTAGTTCCTACAATTTATATTTATTGTGATTCTTGCTTTAACAAGCTGCGAGCTGAAAGTGCCATAGTTTCTAACAATTTGTAGGTAATTCGAAAGTGATACATAGCTCACAAAGTCACAACATCTTATTCCGCGGATACGTTAATGAGTATACTGATTGAGGTTTCATGCCAATGCCTTCACTAATTATACAATTTATATTATGTATTATGTCATTGTTAATTTCACTTTCATAGTCATTCTCATCAAATCTCTATTCATTAGCTTTCTCTTCAAGCAAACATCGATTATGTGGTCATACTTCACAAAAGTTGGATTTAATGAGTTGTCTAATAAGAAAACAGACTTGATCTTCCTTTACTTAGGCTTTGAAATGCAGTTTGTGGTAGTCTGCCTTCTATGTTGTTTTGAAGTAGCTAGCTTCGATTTGCCTTTTGGATTATCCAAAAGGCAAATTATTAATTATTAAAGATAATTATCAAAAGTATATGAACTCCATTAAACTGTTGGATAAACCATGTCTTAAAAAGTTTTAAGTTTTCTTCTCAGTTTGAGATTGGCTATACAACTTAATCTTACTTTAAAAGTATTGGAATAAACTAATTATTTTAATTAATGTCCGTGTGGTGACGGATTAAGAATACAAGTGTCACTACCCCATTTTTTCATTCCCAGGGTGCTGTTGAAGCCAGCTACGGAATATTGTACACAGATCTGTGAGAGACGAAAAACTCAAAAATAAACCCTAAGCCAACACTCTGGAATTACAAAACTATAACGACAATCTTCATTATACTGGGGTCGATAATTATTGTTCGTTCTATACGGGTATGGGTGATAGACCATATAGGGTTGCTAGATTAGGAGAGTTTGACGGAATTTGTACCTAGATATTTAATATTAGATATCTAACTGCAATAATGTGGCCGATTATTGCCACTAGCTACTACTATAGCACTATTATACTAGTATAGCACTATGGAAGCCTTTTTAGTAGAAAAAAAATAGGGATCGAATCTCTACTTCCCCCGCACACATATAACAAACTTTAGTATAGTTATTATATACTTTCTCTCCAGCCCATTTAGATACGTCCCACAGTTGGGCACGGACCTCCTCCACATTGGGAGGGATTATGGTCTACTATGCCGTGCTGACCAGGCGAATTGGTACAGGGTTTATTTTCGAGTTTTCCGTCTCTCACAGAGAACGTTAACTGTGTGCGATATTCCTTAGCTGACTTTACAGCACCCTTAGAAGGAGATGGGGTAGTGACACTTGTATTCTTAATCCGTCACCACACGGAGAATAAACTTTATTTTATGTCATTTTAACCTGGTATTTTGGTACGTCTGGCAACCCTGAGTTCACAGCGTCCTCTATCGCTATGCTTTTACGACTGTATAGCAAATAATTTGTACTCGAAAGTTTCGTCAGTGTCCGCGCACACATAGCTCATTGTATCTGTCGTAGTTTTCTCACGCTCGCACACTTACATATACATAATATAATTTGCACTCACATAGCTAGTTATTATGTTTGTGTGCGTGTTTATAGGAAATTAGTTTTACTGCGGCCATTGGGGTATCGATGCAAATTGACATCATCGCTAATTGTTATGGGAATCTCTGCACGTGTACCCACATTATATCGATAAATTTAATTTACTTAGTCGTAACAACTGTAAAATACAAACATGCACATACACTGTAGTAAATATTCCTATTAACTATTTTTTTAACAAATCACGTAGTACTTAACACAAGGTCATAATAGTCATTTCCAATTTAAGGTTTTACCCTTAATTTTTTATAAGTCTTAGATAAAGTTACACATTTGAAATGTCCATGAATATTTATTTATTTATTTTATTTACACATATTCTATGAAGGCAATGAAGTTAAAATTTAGTAGGAAATGTATACTCTCAAATGTAAGTAGGTACCTACATCGCATAGGCGAGTTCAAATCGACTGCATCAAATTTAGATAATTCTTTTGTCTTAAGTTTTTATCAAGACTCTTTATATAATAGATGGTTTTGCTAAAAAAAATAAGATATTCACCGAGGTAGCTAAAATGCAATTAAAAAACAGGTTGTTTAATAAAATATGCGTTTACTTTTGAACATCACCGAACCGCGTCGGCAAAAGGAATGAGGAATAGCAGGGTTGTTCAATAAAACCACTGTAATCACTGTATTCTGTTCTAGCTAGCTGGTTGATCTTCTGACAGGTATCACCAACAGCACCGTTATTTGTTCATACTACCAAACTAGCATAGTGTACGAATAATGTATGTCCCAAAAATTACATACATAATAATATATCGTATTTAAACAACTGACAAGCTAACAATATCGAGACTTAACAATACCGATCAGCGCCATCTATCGAGTAACTATTTTATTCACATTGTTCGTTTTATTTCCAATTTTTTTTGTTTATTTCATTTTTCTGTCAATGCTTATTCAGCTTGAATCTTAGGATTTAGTATTAATCTATAACTAATTGGTAAAATGTTAATAAAGTAGTAGTTATAGTCAGTTTAATAAAATAGTTTTTGCACCTAATGTAAAAGTAAAGATTGAAGCAAATTATGGCATTATAGACCATTCACCTCGACTCTAATTACCAGCTCTTTGCATAATTTCCATACACATTAGCGGTGCGAAATGATCTACAAATTGCTATTGCTGAGAACGGCTATAGTACGTAATTATTATGTGTAATTAGTCTTTTTTACTTTGTCACTTGATATTTTCTATACAATTATAAGCATTAAATTTCTAATTTGTATTAACATTATCATCATAACATCACGCCTATTTTCCACGGGGGTGGGCAGAGACTATAGAGCACCATTTTCTACCATCCAAACATACTTCCTTGTATGATGAAATTGAATTAAAAAGTTTATTTTTTTACTATAAACAATTTCCTACTCATGCATTTGTTAAACTTTTGCATAAGCATTGGCTATTTTAATGATAGAATTTGTCGCAGTTTTTTGTAAAACAAAAATATAAAAATAAAAACATCTAATAGAACTAAAACATATATTATAAACAAAAAAAAACAAGAGATGTGTTATATTATTATGTTTAAATATTTGGCTTGTAATAGCTTTAATTGTCGCAAATAATTAGTTTTTTAAGACACATCCTGTATATAATTTTTAATAATTATAATTGGACAAACCGTATCTTCTTCTAAGGAATTAGATACATGATATGCATCTATAAAATATGAATACTCAATGAATCAGCATTCTGATTCATTTTCTTACCAATTAATTTATCGAGTAACCGATTAATGATTCGTATTTGTTCATAATTACATTGAATAGTTACCACAATAAACTATGTTTAAAGAATTAAACATATCTTTCAAAAATTTCAACGTCACCTTAGCCTTTTGAATGCATTAAGTCTAGATTGTGTTTATATAATATTCAACGATACGACTACACTTCTAAGATCTTCTACGTCTGAGATTTTATTCACAATCTGCGGTTTACACATGAACAAATTAGAAAATTAATCTTGGCTAACGATTTGCTAAGAATGAAAACTAAAATCACAATTTTTTTTTTAATTAATAATTATTCATAGACATTTTACACAACGTCCTCTGGTCCCAAGCTAAGCTTATTATGCTTGTGTTATGGGTACCAGAATACGGATATACTAAATATTATACTCCTTTTTTTTTGTAAATACATATTTTTAATACATAGAAACACCCAGACGCAGAACAAACATTTGTATGACATTGATAAACATCACACAAATGAATGTCCGAGGCGGGATTAGAACCCGCTACCTCATGATCGGCAGTCCGTTATATGAACCACTAGACCACGAAGCCCGTCATGTCATTATTGTGATGTTATCCATTCGACTCTTCACTTTCAAGTTACTATAAGCATACATACGAACGAGGATACGAATAAAGCTAATAAAAACGCGTTATTGGGGACTAAATTTGTCAGAAAAAATATCAAGATGTGATTTTTTCTAACATGATTTTCAATATATTGGTTGTTTGTCATCTCCTATCTCAAAACTAACGTTAAATTATTAATGTTACTGAACACCTCTTTATCTGATTAAGTTGATGACATGAGTAGGTATTATACCTATCATGTATAACTATTATTAATATTTAAAACGTTTAGTTTATATTAACGAACAAGGAAAGTCTTTGATGAAGTAACTGTTGACTGATACAATATTGACATTATCAATACTGTATAGATATCAATTATCAATTGAAAATTTAAGGGTTACGCTCATCGTTAAACATTCAGTTTTATATTATATTTTTTTAATTTTTAACGGACATTAACACAACGTCCTCTGGTCCCAACCTAAGCTTATTAGGCTTGTGTTATGGGTACTAGAACACGGATAGAATAAATATACTACTTTTCTTTTGTAAATACATACTTATAATACATAGAAACACCCAGACGCAGTACAAACATTTGTATGGCAATTAGAAAAATCACACAAATGATTATCCCGAGCGGGAATCGAACCCGCGACCTCTTGATCAGCAGTCCGTTACATAAACCACTCAACCACGAGGCTCGTCTTTTTAAGTATAGTTTTTAAGTATAAAGACAACATTGATTAAACAACTGTTTTAACTGAAAAAACGAATTTTTTTTTTACATGATTTTTTGATAATGGATCTACTTGGAGTATTATTTTCGCTTTATCAAAATATTTATTTGATGGAAGTATAATCACTACACAGGTGGTCTTATGGTGTGATAAAAGAACCTTGGAAGATTGGAAGGAACATTGCAAATTTCATGACACGCCTGAAGGCATTATATTTTCTAATAAGTTATTTGAAAAGTCAAAGTCATTGCTTGGGTATTACGAAAATACTTTTGTAATAACTTATTGGAAACCAAAAGACCTGATATACTTGCCAATATTTGTGAGGAAACATAAAACCCATGCGTTTTTTCATGAATTCACATTAGCTTATCAGCTCAGGCTATTTGTGTGTTCTAGGCTACATAAGTATTTAGGGTTAACTTTAAGTATTGACGTACCAATATGATTTTGTGAATAATAACACAATTGAGATAAGTCAATTCTTATTGGAACAAATACGTTATCTACACATATCATCTCTATCATATCTTATATTTTTACAGTATTATCTTCATGATACATTCCTGTAAAAAATCTTTTTAAAGTAGAGTAACTTCTAGAGCATACTACCTAATTATAATTACTTTTATCGTTCTCTTTATATTTCAGAAAACTGTTGACTTTCAAAAAACTCGATTTTCATAATGTTTATGTTTCTCTAATTAAATTGTATTTACTTGTCATATTGCTGAAACATGGCTTTAAATATAAATTCTGATTCTATATCAAATTATAATTACCTTAGACAAAATTTTAATTATGGTTTAAGCACTAAAAGGTTTATTTCGATGGGTCTAGAAATACGATTGCTAACAAACTTAATATATATGACTAGATATTCGTGTGAGCTATCGTTTGATATCAAAAATGTGCTGTCATTATGTAAAATTAATTCAATCAGATGTTTACTAAAATATGATGTCTAATAAGTTTAATTTGAATATTAGCATTATCAATATTTTAACATCCGGTATAAGGTTGACGTTTAGAATTGTGTACCTTATCGCATCCTGGCTTAATCATTTATTAGTCAACAGTATTTGATTAATATTTTACGAAACTTGATTAATAATTATTCAGTATAATTATTAATTATCACTGTTCATAATATCTCTTATCTCTCTCTCTCTGGCCCATTAACGTCCCACTATTCGGCACGGGTCTCCTTTTTGGAAGGGATTGTGGTCTACTAAGCCACACTGACCAGGCGTATTGGCATAGGGTTTATTTTTGAGTTTTCAGTCTCTCACGGAAGATGATAACTGTGTACAATATCACTTAGCTGGCTTTTACAGCACCTTAGGAAGGAAATGGGGTGGAAACACTTTGATTCTACGACCTTGGCATATAATTTCATCAATTTTATTTTTATCGAATACAATTGACGATTCAATTGTAATCGATTTATCCGGACGGTTTCAGTAACAAATAAAGGAATGTCTAGTTAAATATTTTGCATATTTGCATAATTATTGTGTATGTGCCAAATTATATCGATCTATTTTTCCCTGTAACAAATAATTTTTCTTAGTCATGTGACATTTTTTCATTATCTTTTGCTGTCAGCTAAGTAAATATATTATTTATTACTATTTAGGTATTTGTAGGACAAGTATCTGATAACTTTAGATAACGAAGATGACGGCTTAATCTCAATTTTAACGAATTTTTATTCTAGATTATCAGTTGATTTCTCAAATGACGCTTTTCATAAACTGCTTTTATGTGTATGGAATAAGGAATATGTTAGTTTAATGATTTTTCTTCATAGCAATAAATTTTAAATTTGTCGAGATCTTGTTACATTGGCTGTTTAATTGTAATAGTGTCAGCATTGACAACATTGACAGCCTGTCATATGGATAAATTGATTGCGCTTGTTTGCGCAAATGTCAGTTAGATAACGATTACCATGTATGTACATATTTTAATTTTTCATCGGTATGTACGGCGTATACCTATGGGAACTAATCGCTTATCAGAGGCCTGTGTTTATCAAGAGGCGATATCTATAATTTTGAAGAACCTACTTCAGCCTTATTATACGTATGAATTTATCAATAAGAACTAATTCATAGCTAACACGTTATGATAACTACACATTTAAATCAGAGAACACAACTAATGGTAATCCTCAACGGCAATTCAAGTTAATACTTAGGTACTTTATAGGCATTTGGAAAACACCACATAACTGATACAAACGGCGACCCTCCTACTTCCGGTTGCAAACGACTAACACAAAATAGCCTATTCAATAGCTACCTTTGTATTTGGTCCGTGAGAAATGTACGATTGATTGCATGCTGATCATCAGTGGCATTGGTTTACACCTAATGATTTTTACTAAATCTTCTGCAATCATCAGCTTGATTTGGGCTTTATTGCCATCTCAAAATTGTGTTAATGATATAACATTTGCAAATTATATCTGAAAGTTTTAACGTTGTACCTAACAATAAATTTACAATTTATTTTATTATAGAGTACTGATATGGGTTTTACTTACTTGTTACAGGAGAGCATGTGATGCCGGCCTTTGACGCCCGGCGCCATGCCCACGCCGCTGCAGCCCGGCGGTCCCGCTAGCGGCCCGCCTCTGGAGCGCAAGCGGCGCCGCAAACGCGACGATCCGCAGAGTTCAGCAGCGCTCGAACCTGACGACGACGACGGTGAGATGAGCCCAGAGGAAGAACCACGAAACGCGCCCGCGGCTCCTGCGGCGCCAACGCCTGCACCTTCTTCAGCACCTGCACCCACATCACCTCCTGCTGCACCGGACGCCGTCGATCTTACCTCGCATCGTGACTCCCCACCGCTATCCTCCGATGTTGAAAGATTCGATGGCAAAATCGTCTACAACCCGGACGGTTCCGCCTATATTATCGAAGATCCAGAGCTATCAGAAGGCGAAACTAGCATTTCTGATTTACCCAAAATAGAACCTGGGTGCATTGTTGACAGCCGTGATAACAACGTTTTGGAACGGCAACTAGAATTTCCACAAATAGCGAGTGCATTCTACGTGTCAAGAAACTCTTCACTATACGGCGCTTTGTACGGAAGGCTGGCAGCAGAGCGAGTGCGAGCGAGACCTGATGCTCCTGTAATGCACAGTTACCGAGTGTTCAGTTTTCGTGGTGGTAAGGACGCTCTTAGGCCGCCGTCTCCTCCTGCTGAGTGTCCTATTAGCGTACCAGTCAAACCAATCCTAATGTGTTTTATATGTAAATTGAGTTTTGGCTATGCTAAATCTTTTGTAGCTCATGCCCAATCGCACCATAGTTTATCGTTAATAGACTCAGAAAGAGACGCCTTATCCAGAGAAAATGCTTCAGCCATCATTCAATGTGTAGGCAAAGATAAAGAAGCACTAGTATCATTCTTAGAACCTGTAGGCGCTGCAGCGCCTCCGCGAATGTCTTCTTCAGGTAGCCCAGCTAATATGACGGAACTACCGAGCCCATCAGTAGACAAACGACAAGATTTCATGACGTCTGATAGAGACAATGATTCAATTATGATGAATGGTACGTGTGACGATAGAAAGCCAAGTCCAATAACCTGGAGACCGCCACGATCAATAGCTGAATCTATGATACCACAACATTCTTTGATCTCTGTTGCACATCCGCATGCAATAAACGCATCTGTACAACCACGGGCAAGTCCCAACTCCTCCCCACCGTTTCAAGCAACTCCACCTGCTTTTCTATCAGGCACAACAATAGGGGTCTGCCCTGACCATTTAGGAGGTCGACCTTCTGGAGCTGACTGCCCGAAATGTGAACTTATTTTGAACTCAGGAAGATTAGGAGGTCCATTAGCCGGTATGCATAGTCGAAATTCCTGCAAAACTTTAAAATGTCCTAAATGTAATTGGCATTATAAGTACCAAGAGACATTAGAAATACATATGAAAGAGAAACATCCGGAAGCTGAAACCAGCTGCATTTATTGTATAGCTGGACAACCACATCCTCGGCTTGCAAGAGGTGAGACTTACACCTGTGGGTACAAACCATATAGATGTGAAGTTTGCAATTACTCAACAACCACTAAAGGGAACCTCAGTATACACATGCAATCTGACAAGCATTTAAATAACATGCAAGAACTACAGAATGGTGGTAACCCTGGTGAAGGAAATCTACCTCCTGCACCTCAACATACGCCACCAGGACCACATAAGCCACCTCTACCACACCATTCTCCTTTAGGTCAGAAACCAAAGCCTACTTTCCGCTGTGATGTTTGTAATTATGAAACAAATGTAGCACGAAACCTGAGAATACACATGACATCAGAAAAACATACACATAACATGTTAGTGTTACAACAAAATGTGAAACATATGCAAACACTGTCAGCTTTACACCACAGACAGCAAAACCAGCAACAGTTAGAGAGTCTACTGCATTTCCATGGAGGTGATGCACCACCTCAAAATCCTGAAGCAGCATTAGCTGATATGGCTTACAACCAAGCACTGATGATTCAATTAATGACAGGCGGACCAGGACCTTCTCCGCCAGAACTTGGTGCACATTTAGATGTTGGTTTGAATCCTGAAGCTATGGAACCTCCACCTGAACCAGCAGATCCTGAACCTGAGAGAACGTACCACTGTTGCATTTGCAATTGCTTTTCAACAGATTCTTTAGAAGCCCTAGGACACCATTTAGCTCAAGATCGTACGAAAATAAGAGAACAGGAAATTTTGGCATTAGTTGCTGGCCATTATGTTTGTAAACTTTGCACATACAAAACAAATCTAAAAGCCAATTTCCAACTACACTGTAAAACTGACAAACATTTGCAAAGGCTGCAGCATGTGAATCATGTTAAAGAAGGGGGACCGAGAAATGAATGGAAACTCAAGTTTTGTGGTGGGGTTGGTACTGGAGGTGCAAGTGTTGGCGGAGTTCAAGTACGGTGCTGTGCTTGTGATTACTATACAAATTCTGCACATAAACTACAGCTTCATGCTGCAGGAGCAAGGCATGAAGCAGCGGCATTACTATTGAGACATCTTCGAGAGTGTGCATCGCGGATACCTCGTGAACGACCACGTGTATACCGTTGTGCTCTTTGCGGTTTCGGTGCTCCTCATCGGTTACCACTCCTTCAACATGTTCGCTCTGTGAAACATCTGCAGATGGAGCAAATTCATCAGCTACAAAGGCGTTCAGAAGGCAAAGATCCCACACCTGATGTTGCAGAGCTATTCCAAGTTATTCCTCAACCATCAGAGCTCTCCAGTCCATATGATCATCAAGAAAATGGTACGTATTTAATTATTAGTATTTTCTCATTTACAGAACGAACCTCCCGAACGTTTATATATTTCTAAGTAATTAAGTAGTACTATTAAATTACAATTTTACGAACAAATGTAACAAATAAATCTATTCTCATATTCTTCTTCTTTCTGTAAATAATAAATATTCTAAAGTTCCTTTTATCCTGTAAGTTTCACTCACATATTTATTAAAAAAGTAAAATACTGAATAAGGAAATCGTTTATCAGTTAAAAATTTTTCAACCGTGACTTGTCTATTGTTATTTCCATAACTTCCTCAAGGCGTTGTCTCTATCGGTACAACTAAATGATACGTAATTAGTTATTTGCTTAACAAACGAGCCTTTTAACTATGTGAGAGCCATCTAGCTGGAAGTTATGTTTACTGTTCATTTGTATGCCATTGTGGCAACATAAAAACCATTCATGATCGAAAACCGATTAGATGCGCGTGCGCATTTTGTTCACGTTTTTCTATTTTGCGTTAGATGTCGCTTGTAACAAAAGTTATTTAATCAGTAAACGAGTGCGACACAACGAAATATATTATTATTTATTACTCCTGCGCTAAACACATTTCGTAACATTTATATTCTATAAAGCGTAAAAATCCCATTAAAATTAATTCAACCAAAACCATTACCAGCGTTCGTATCGATAAAGTAATACTGAGTCGACTTATGAATGTGATTTCGAAACGTCACTATCGGTTTCCAATTTAAACCGATTCGTTCCTTAATCAATTCTGTTTTGCGTTTTTTCAAACCAAACTTCTTTCTGTGCATGGTGTCAACAAACATGACGGTTTGTTTCATATTATGTTTACTGTGAATGTGTTGCGAGAAAACATGTCACCAGAGTTTTCCATCAGTGAACCTTAATTATTATTTATTGCGTGACCGTCACTCCGTGTTCAACCTGAGGGGCAATATCCATTTTGAGTGATGAGCATTTAGCGAAGAATTTGTAATCACAATAATGAGATAATTACACACGAACAAAATTTAATTTAAAGCGCACAACATTAGAACAGGTTTCTTTTACGTACGCCTTACACGGTGTCGCCATAGTCGGATGCCGTCATTGGCCAGAGACGGCTCCGCCCCGCGCGTGAGGGAGACGGAGAGAAGATTTGAATTGAGAACGCGAATTTTCCATAAGTACCGCACGCGGGACAATGACTCGCATTACGTATGTGGCGGTCGCGCATTAAGGATGATTGCCCCCCTTGTGATGAGGCTGCTACATCATCGCACAATGTCACCGGTCGCATTGCCTGCCGTATGTTTATGACCACGGTGAAATACGATAAACTCCAAGAGAAATCTGGAGGCGAAAGAAATCCGCTTTACACCATTGTGTGCTTCATGTTTATGCTTATTACTTATTTTCACCTTATTGAGAAAGCAGTTTTAAACGATCGACGTTCATATGAATTTTATGTTTTCGAATTGCATTATAGGTCATTGTAGAATGCGACAATAAACTTAGGTACTGTTAAACCAAGATTGCTTTTGTTATAATTCATACTGAGAATGCTTGAGACAGTCACATAAAGGATTTTTTTTTATAAATAACTTTATTGTGTGACTTTCTATGAACTGTCACTGTTTTACTCCTCATCGACTGATTCATTAGGTACTCTCCTCATCACTAAAATGATTAAAACCAGTCTCGTAACCGGTTCATATTTGTTATTGTACTCGTTATTTCTTACAAACTGCGTCGACCCTTTTATAATGTTTATTTATTAATTAATACGAACAGGAGTATTAAGACCTGAAAACAAAACACATTTTAGTTAAAATCAAGACAGTTTTTTATAGGTTTCTAATAGATATCGAAAGATTACAATAATTTTTATACGTCCTACAATAATCACGTAATTGCATTTACCTGTATCTTTAAAATGTTAACTAAGTACATTTAAAAATCCAAATTTTAACAACAACATCCAGAAAAGACAATAAAACGTGCGAGTTCCTTTATATCCCTGACGCCACATTGTAAAACTTCTGACCCAAATCTCCCAAAACAAAACTCCATTGCACAATACTTACTTTACGACGCTATAACGATGTGGTGTTTCCTTAGAAAAGGTCCTTTGTCCATTGACAAAAAGGCTCTGAGATCGCGTTTATGCCGACAAGATTCTTTTACCTGGTCATTGTTCTATGCTTCTACCAGACTGTAGGTCGGCGATTTTACATCATAAATAATGACACTGGTCACAGCTTAAATTAGGGTCAGTTGTGTATAGTTATTATTACGTACAAGGTTTTACTTATCCCTCTCCCCTTCATCAGATGTAACGGTTTTAACTGCTTAAAACTATAGAACGGGTTCCCAAACAGGGGATCGACTGGTTTTTGCTTCACTCAACTGTGGGATAATTTCATATTTCAATTAGACCCAAAATAATGACTACTACTGAATCAGCTTTTCATTTACGATATAACAAATATAATACGAGGCGTGAATTTTTAGATTTACTGAGTTATTAACAACAACTAACTTCTCAAACTTAATTCAAATTAATAAGATTTTTCTTTAATATGTATGTGTGTAACGGATTTTGTCTTTAATATGTAATGTTAAAATAAATAAAATAATTATGGCTAAGTAGATAATGTAACCTAAAATAAATAAGTTATTATTTTGAGTCAGCATAATGCAGAATATAACTCATACGAACGAAATTAATTATTTATAATGCATGAATTCAAAAGAAAATTGGTCTGAAATGTTAAGTTCATATTAATATTAAATTGAAATATAGATGTATGTTACAGAAGTCTAGACCTAATCTCAAACTAAGCGTATAGAACGTATAGCGTAAAGAAGCAGTTGTAATCCGGCAGTAAAAAATAAGAAAATTTGTGGTCATCACATAAATATTTGTTCGCACTGGACCTCACAGCCGGCATACGGCAGCATAACTAGGTTACGATATGAAGCATTTCTTCGAAATTATTTTAACGTGGCAAGCCACGTGGTGTAGTTGACATTGATATGTTTACCGCATCTGGATGTTTAATATGTATTTCAAAATATAATATATGTATGTACCAGAGAACACACAGAATTTAATTTCATGAATTCTTTAAATATGCAATCCAGTACGTATCTTTAGTAAAGTATCAACTTAGCACGAGAAATCGTTGTGAGGAATGTAAAAAAAATAATTAAGGTACCCTGCTACCTCGACCGTTTCTTTCAGCTTCCTTATTTGAGGGTAAACAATGCGGCTCAACATCTTTCACACGCTGCAGCGGACTTATCCTTGGTCAAAATAATAATTGCACACTCACATACGTCTGTCTCCCTCGCACGTATAGTACACACGTCACCTATCCAAATGCATTTGATACGATGCGAATCGAAATATTTGAAACCTTTTGTAATAATGAACAATGATTGTTTGCTCGTCCTGTATCTCCTTTGTGTGCAAAATTACAATTTACTTGTTACCTTAGCATTATAAAGTATATGTGCGTGTAAGGGATGGATAGAGCGTTACCTTTGTCTTGTTGGGACGTCGCAAACAAAACGGGTCCTACTAATAACATAAAAGAGAAGAATTTTATTTTAACGTCAAAAGTAACAAACGTTTACTCCGAACAATAGTGATCTTCACATAGAAATAATCTTTTTTGTAGATAAATCTCACGTAGACCTTAAGGATTTACGATTTTCACTTCCATTTGGTTCTTAGATTTCATAGCGGGAGGTTCGTAGTGTTTTGAATAAAATTAAACTAGATTAAGTAGTGTTCGTTAAATTAAAATGTTATTGTTTTTGTTTGTTAACAGATAACAAAGAACCCATGGATCAAAAGCCAGAACTAACTCAAGAACAAAAAATGATGAGATTTTTGGAACAACACCAGCAACAACAGCAACAACAACAGCAACTTCTCCAACAACAACAGCAAGTCCAACAACTTTCTCAACAGGGACCTAGTGATAGAGACGAAGAGCGAGAGACACCCGGTACCCATACTTGTCCTTATTGCAACTTTAGTTGTACCAGTGAATCACGTCTTCATGCTCATGTTACTTCAGTGCATAATGAAAATACTCGCCACTTCATCTGCCCGCTTTGCCAAGACAACTTTAAAGAGCGCTCAGCCCTAGAACGACATGTCATGCAAATTCATTCTGTAAACTCGGAAGGGCTGCAACGATTATTACTACTTGTTGATCAAAGTCATTGGTTAAATGGTGGTCAATCTCAAAGAGAAGAATCTCGGCAAGGTGAAGATGAAAGAGAAATATCCTCACCTCGTTCAGAAGGAAGTGCTGATGGTGAAATGGAAAGGTGCTCAACATGCAATAGGACTTTTCGTAACGTCGATGAGTTATGTCAACATCAGAACGAGTCTGGTCATCTGGAACTGAAACAAACACCTCAAGGACCGGGGTATGTCTGCTGGAAAAAAGGATGCAATCGATATTTTGATACTGCTCATGCGCTGCAAAATCATTTTAGAGAAGCACACGCTCGTAATTCAATAGCTAATATGTCTGTTTCTGAAAAACATGTTTACAAATATCGGTGCAATCAATGCAGTTTAGCCTTCAAAACTGTTGAAAAACTTCAACTACACTCTCAATATCACGTGATAAGAGATGCTACTAAATGTGTCCTTTGTGGCAGAAGTTTTAGATCAGTACTTTCTCTTCAAAAACATATTGAGACTTCCCACTCCGAATTATCTGAGGAAGAACTTTTAGCGTTTAAAAGAAGCTTAGCCTCGAATCCGTTACTACAAGCTAACCAAAGTACGGCTCTGGATTCTGCTACAGCAGAGTTATTGCGCAAAGAGGCATTGAGAACTCCTGATGATGACATGGCTGATTTAGAAGATAGAGACTCCAGTGCTACGGTGGTGGATGAGTCTGGTCATAATGATGCTGAAAACTCTGATGACTCCATTATTTATAAAGACCAACAGTTTTTGGAAGATTATTTGAACTCTCAAGCTATGGCAGAAGATTCATATAATGATCCTAATAGGAAATATAAATGCCACAGATGCAAAGTTGCATTTACGAGACAATCTTATTTGACAGCGCATAACAAAACTTTACTCCACAGAAAGGGTGAAAAACTGACCTACCCGATGGAGAAATATCTTGACCCAAATCGGCCATTCAAATGTGACGTTTGTAAGGAATCCTTTACGCAAAAAAATATATTATTAGTTCACTACAATAGCGTGAGCCACTTGCATAAACTAAAAAGAGCTATGCAAGAACAACAGAACAATAATAATCCGCCCGTATCGCCTGGGGCTGGTTCCGCGCCATCAAATTTAACTCTCACTCCGAAAAGTACATCGAGTGAGGAGGATGATAGAAAACGATACAAATGTAATATTTGTAAAGTTGCATACACACAAGGTAGCACGCTAGATATTCATATGAGATCTGTATTGCATCAAACTCGAGCAGGCAAATTGCAAGAACTTGCCGCATCGGGACATGTTGATCTGACAAGGCCTTTGGTTGAACAACCCGACCGGGCCGATCCCGCTAAAATACTACAAGACGTATTGTCGCCAAAAAATACATCCCCTTCGTCAACAAGCAGCGGGGGCCCGCGATCTTCACCCCCTGCGCGCCCAGGTAGTCCACGATCCCCGCGCACAGGTAACGCCGTCTGTGAGCGTTGTCACGCGTCATTTCCAACTGGGGAGTTACTCGACGCACACCGAGCGACATCATGCCCGTTTAACGATGCGCGTGCGCATTCGCCGCTTGGAGAGGCGGAAACAGCCGCTATAGACGAAATGGTCGCCAAGGGCAACCCGCCCAAACGAAATTCACAAATGTACAAACAACTTTTAGAAACTTTTGGTTTTGATCTCGTTATGCAATACAATGAAAATCAGAGAAGAAAAATGCAAGAAGAACGTGAAATGGCGCGCGTACCGAGTCCGCCACCGCCACCGCCTGAAGAAAAACCTCCTGATAGTGAAAGCAAATCGACGTGTCAGCATTGTAATAAAGAATTTTCTAGTGTGTTTGTTCTTAAAACTCATTGTGAGGAAGTGCACAAGGATAAAGTACCGCTGGAATTCCTGGAACAGTTTGCTGAACATTTTAAATCGGAATATGAAAGGAAATCTGGTGCGCCCAACTCTCCTCGAGCTACAACGCCTGCACCTCAAGGTGATAGGTCGCCGTCTCCGCGTAGTGACAACAATGGAAACTTTAATGATAGTGGGAGTACAGCTAATGATGCTCAAACTGGTGCTCTATTGGCAGCGCAAGTGCAAGAAATGCAAGCAGCTTTAAACATGATCCAATTACAGCAGCAACTGGGTCAATTACACCCGATGGTGGCGCAGATGCTATCGTTGGGTTTGCCATTGGGATTGAATGTGGGTGCACTGGCTGCGATGAATCTACAGCCTCCCCTGGTGCCACTAATGTTACCACCGCCGCCATTCGACGCTATGCCCTTCGCTCATGACGCTCAAATGAAACAACAACAGCTACTGCAGCAACAGCAACAGGTTAGTATCATGATTTTCGTTTATTTCTTCGCCTAATTAGTTACTACATGTCATATGTAGTAGGTATAACTAATCAATTAAATTTAAATAAATATTAACAGGTGTTTAATACTCAGTAATAATATAATGTCCTAAACATTGCCCGCGACTATCGTCACTTTTTGGACAATACACACAATATCTTTATAAATTGTATCCTATGTGTTATTCTGATGTATAAGCTTGATAATTGTAAAGTTTCATTAAAATCCGTTCAGTAGTTTTTGCGTGAAAGAGTAGGTAATAAACATCCATACTCACAAACTTTCACATTTTTATAACATTAGTCGGATAACCAAATTACACACGTATTAAACAAATATAAAAGTAGTTTTGCTAATCTAATTTTATTGATAATTATTAACAAATATACATATATCTCTAATATATAGAATTCACGTGTCACAGTGTTAGTTACCGTACTCCTCCAAAACGGCTTGACCGATTCTTTTCAAATTTTACATACATATTCAGTAGGTCTGAGAATCGGCCAACATCTAATTTTCAAACTTTTTTTTGTATGGCAAAACAACGTTTGCCGGGTCAGCTAGTTTTTTTATATAAATACTGAAAAAAAAAAACAGTTAAATTAACCTATGCAAGGTTAAAAAAGTTAACTATTTTTATTAAGCTTAAGTGTCTAGATAAATTTAATTGTAAAGTAACTTAACAATATCTTCAAAACGGTGATTTTTCACATCTAAACCTTTAAAATGAATTAGGTTATTGCGAACTCGTATTGATTTTAACTACATCACTTAAAGTAATAGCACAATGCACTGAAAGAAATCAATATATACGAATTATATCTATTATCGAATGAGGAGAAATTTAGATTATAAGAAACGCTTTACTTTATATTCATCCGCTGTTGTAATAACTGTTTTTCTAATGTATAGGCTAAGCTATATATGTAGTTTCAATAAAATCCATTCAGTAGCTTTTGCGTGACAGAATAACAAATATTACCACGTACATACTCGTTCATTTATATTACCAGCGGCCGTATTATGAGCTTTTATTTCCAGGCAGGTTACGTCGTGAATTGGACTGCCTGGCAAATTCATATTATGAACATAATTCCCAGCCAGTCAGTTCTCTAAACCAGTCATAGAATAATATGTTTAAAGAGAAGGTATAACTAAAAGTTTAAGTGCTAATTAAAAATTTTTAACTAAAAGTTTTATATCCGCCTTAATACGTAATTTGTTTTTTTTCGTGGTGTAGTGGTTCTGGTAACGGACTGCCGATCAAGAGGTCGCGGGTTCGATTCCCGCTCGGGACAATCATTTGTGTGATTTTTCTAATTATCATACAAATGTTTGTACTGCGTCTGGGTGTTTCTATGTATTATAAGTATGTATTTACAAAAAAAAAGTAGTATATGTATTCTATCCGTATTATGGTACCCATAACACAAGCATATAAGGTTAGCTTGGGAACAGAGGACGTTGTGTGAAATGTCCATGAACATTTATTTATTTAGTTATTTATTTAGCCAGGCAGTTTACGGCCTGCCTGGAACTTACATGATTTTTAAAAAGCTCATAATACGCCCGCTGCAATGATTTATGATCTTATAATGACTTATCGGAGGTTTAAGCGGAGTTTTTATCGGAGAATAAACGTTTAGCCTAAAAAAATGAAGAATTATTTTTGTCAATTTTGCGAACCGATTTTAGCGAACTTTTAAACCTACGATAACTCATTGAATACGACCGTAAGGAACTTTTTTGTCACTATTTCTATAAACCTCTTCTTGGTTATTTTAGGTTGGTTTCACAAATTATAACTCTTTACTAATTTGTTTAGTTTAAAAATTAAAAGCACGCTTGTAAATCTTAGTTATTTTTGATAATTATTGCGTTGTCTTCGATTTCAGAAGAATCTGACTGTTAACAGTAGGTGATAATCACTTCCGACGATGAGCTCGATGATATTACAAGCGTGTCATTATAAGAACTTTTGCTAGGTACAAAAGTTCTTTTAGTTGCAGCAGTTGAATAGTAAAAAAACATGTTCTAAAATTATACATTTTAGTGTGTTTAATAATCTCTTTGTCTCCAAAAATTACTCATTACGTTTTACACACATACAAATAAAAAACATATAAATAAATATTTTTAAAACCTCATTAGTGAATTTAACATAAATGTGTGTAAAACATTACAGCATAATATATTATAATATTATTTTATTTCTTTTTTTATTATTTAATTTTTATTTTGTGTTTTATAACTATACATCAACATATGTTTTTAATATTTTCGTGAATATTCGTTTCTTAATAGTGTATTTTATGTTAGTTTCTCAATTTATAACACTTCTTGATTTGCTTAGTTTAAAAATTAAAAAATATGCTTGTAAATCTTAAATATTTTTTATAATAATTATAATAAAAAAAAAATTAAAATTGTGCTATGCAAAATTTCAGAAGAATCCGGCTGTGGATAAAAATCGCTTTCGACGATGTGCTCGACGATATTACAAGCGTGTTAATAAAATAACTTTCGCTAAATACAAAAGCTCTTTTAGTTGCAGCAGTTGAATAGTAAGAAAACATGTTCAAAAATTATACATTTTCGTGTGTCTTCTTTTAAGAATTTATTAAACTATGCTACTGAATAAGCTAAGGTCATCGCATGATGAAGAATAAAAATTCATAAATTAGCGAGTTAGCATAAACCCTAGACGAAAAAACGTAAAATCGGAACATCCATCGACCAAACGAATGAAGGCAAATTGTTTTTTCTATTCCGTGAGGCAAAGGCATACACACACACACATATATACTAACACACAAACAGACACACAACTGTGAGTCACAGATATCCACCAAAATGAGTGCTGGCAGATGAGAAATGGGGATAATCTCTTTGTCTCCAAAATTTACTCATTACGTTTTATTTGTGTTAAATAATTCACTAATGATGTTTTAAAAATATTTATTATATTGTTGTATTATTTATTTATATGTTGTTTATTTGTATGTATGTGCAAAAATGTTACAGCATAATATGTATATTATAATTATTATATTTCTATACATCAATATAATTTATTTTTTTAATATTCGATGATATTCGTTTTATTCGGATTTTTTTATAATGTGTAAAAACTAGAAAAACTGTAATATTAATGGTGTATTTTATGTTAGTTTTACAAATTATACCTCTTTACTAATTTGCTTAGTATAAAACTTAGAAAAACGCGCTTGTAAATCTTTGATATATTTCATAATTATTATATTAGCAAAATTTTAAAATATGTATTGCTATGCAAAATTTCGGAAGAATACGACTGTTAACAGTGGATAAAAATCACTTTTGACGATGCGTTCGACGATATTACAAGCTTGTTTGTATTATGTGTTTATTTTATAAGTACTCGTATGTTGTCTATGTGCAAAAATGTTACACCATAACCCTTACCTATATATAAATATATAAATATAAATGTTAATGTGAGTTTGTTTGTTTGTATGTTTATGATGTTTTCGCAAAATCTATTGAATGGAATAACACAAAATTGGTATAGAAATAAATAATTATTAGTCCTGGAATTAAAATAGGCTATATATTATTTTGCTAAAAACTCTGTACGAGATAATAAACGCAAATGTTTGTGAAATATGGTATAAATTATTAGTTCGGCCATATTGTTTATTTTATAGTTGTCACAGCAACTCATAGAATCTGTCGACTTATAGGTATTTTTTTTTTATTTGGCCACGAAGGTTTTAATCACAGCGTGTTTGTATTTTTAATCGTAATTGTCATTTTGGTATCGTATTTAACTTCGATTTTAGTAGACATACATAGTATTTTGTATTTATTTTGTATTGATTGATGATTGATGTAAATTTTGCTTTAGATTTCAGTACCGATTCTAGTATCTAATAATTTCAGTTCAGATTTCCGTTGTTATTCGTTTTATCCCCATTTTTATAATAAATAAATAAAATAAATAATAATTATTAGTGTTCTGATTACATTAATATTAACATTGTTGTACTAACAAGTTACCATCAGTTCTGACTAATATTTATATTACAGTATCGACAGGTAGTACCAGACATTGACTAATCTTTCTATTGTAATTACAGAAGGTTTTTTAGTCTCCTTTGTTTACAAAATGCTTGTCTACGGTTGAACAAAGAATGGTCGGTGTCCTCCAAAGTCTAGAAACCCTTATTACATTTTCTTAAAGACCAATGATTATAAAATATTTGCTTTTAATGTTATATGTATACACCAACCAGTTAGTGACTGCTTATCAATATGGAAATATAGGTATATTTACATAGACACGTATGCGCAGAATACAGACTGTTTGATATGGACAATTATTTTATCAGTTACTGCGTAAATACGATCGTGGGCAATAAGGATATATACGGCGCTAAGTAAGATAAGCTCGAGAATTCACGTTAACTAACTACATATTTGCACAAGGCAACAGAGAATCTTTTGTAAGTAATGTGAAGGGGCACGCTATTATAGTAACGATTTCCCCTTGATATTCGGACTTACCTGTTTGAAGTACTCGTAAATGAATAACCCTTTGACGAGCTTCGAAAACAAGTTTCATTTTTAAATCAGATTTATTTATTTTTCTTTTATTGTCTACAGGCTAATGCTGCAGCGGGCCAAAAAAGAGCGCGTACCCGTATCACTGATGAACAACTAAAGATTTTGAGAGCGCATTTTGATATCAACAATTCACCAAGCGATGAGGCTATCGCAAAGATGGCACAGCAATCTGGTCTCGCCACAAAGGTAATCAAACATTGGTTTAGAAATACTCTCTTCAAAGAACGTCAGAGAAACAAAGATTCACCATACAACTTTAACAATCCTCCGTCTACAACACTAAACCTGGAAGAGTACGAGAAGACTGGTGAAGCTAAAGTAACGCCTTTAGACTCATCTGCGAGCTCAGATGAAGGTAAACCACCTCCAGAAAAGAAAGCTAAAATAGAAGAAAATAGCATTATATTACAACAAGAAGTAAAGTCGGAACCAAATGATGAACCATCAATAGAGGAGAAATATAACTCCTATGATGATCGTCATCAAGAAGACAAAAGCTTTATTTTTCCACAAATACCCTCACAAAGCCCGGCCCCGATTACACACAACAATGACCATCACCATAACAAATCAAGGCCACCAACTCCGACTCATATGTCGCTAAATTCACTAATTCAATCGCAATTAGATTCAATACCGGCAACTAGTATACCACAGCCGCCACATCCATCAATGTTACCGCCAAAACTAAATCCTAGTTTCACGACCCCAAACTCCGCGCCCCCGAACGTCCTACCTTTGACCCCAAATCGCAGCCTCAGTCCCGGCAGGGGACCGGCCGATTTCGGACTTTCCGGGGGCAATTCGAACGGATCCAACAGCTCGGGGTCTTCTGGCAAACGCGCCAACAGAACTAGATTTACTGATTATCAAATTAAGGTATTGCAAGAATTTTTTGAGAACAACGCATATCCCAAAGATGACGATCTCGAATATTTATCAAAGTTACTGGGGTTGAGTCCCAGAGTAATAGTAGTTTGGTTTCAAAATGCACGCCAAAAAGCAAGAAAAGTTTATGAAAACCAACCAGCCGCAGATCCACCAGCTAGTGCCACAGATGATGCCAATAGATTTCAACGTACTCCAGGACTTAACTACCAATGCAAAAAGTGCCAACTTGTGTTTCAAAGATACTATGAACTAATCAGACATCAGAAAACACATTGTTTTAAAGAAGAAGATGCAAAACGTTCAGCTCAGGCTCAAGCGGCAGCAGCGCAGGTGGCTGCAACATTAAGCAGCGAAGATTCAAATTCCAGCAACGTAGAACATCACCCACCTCATGTACCAGTTTCTCCTGCACCACCACGTACACCTACACCAGCTGCCCCAAACTACCCAGTATCTCCTGCTCCTCCAGCTCCATTAACTCCGGTTACACCTCTGTCACATGTACCCCGCGAAGAAAAAGATGGTAATTTTCAATGCGATAAATGCAATCTAGTCTTTCCTCGATTTGATTTATGGCGAGAGCATCAGCTTGTTCATATAATGAACCCAAATTTATTTCCTTCTTACCCTCCGGATTCTCCTTTCGGAATCCTACAGCAACATGCTCAACTGCAACAACTAAATGCAAGCCTCGGCAGTGATGAAGCTCGTCACCCTTTAGTCGCAGCGTTAAACCAACAAGTGACCAAAAGGAAATTTGAGGAGTATGAGGAAATTGACACTGGAGAACAGCCTAAAGACAAAAGGTTGCGTACAACTATTTTGCCAGAGCAACTAGATTACCTGTACCAAAAATATCAGATAGAATCTAATCCGTCGCGAAAAATGCTTGAAAATATTGCAAGAGAAGTTGGACTTAAAAAACGAGTGGTACAAGTTTGGTTTCAAAACACCCGAGCACGTGAGCGAAAAGGACAATTTCGTGCGCATGCTCAAGTAATAAATAAACGTTGTCCGTTTTGTCCAGCCCTATTCAAAGTTAAAAGTGCATTAGAAAGCCATCTAAGTACGAAACATGCGGATCAGTGTGCAAGGGGAGAAATCAATGTTGACGCACTACCAGATGAAGAACTAAGTACAGAATCTACTCCTAGTTTTGGTTCTCAACAAAGTGACCGACAGCAAAATTTTTCCCAAGCGGGGGCTCCCATGTTGCCCCCTATTTTTCCGCCTTTTCACTCAGACATGGAGAAATTTATCAAACAGTACAGTGAGGAATCAATGAAACTTTACGTCAGTGAGTTACAAGCACATGCTGCTGCTCAGCAAAACGGTGGTGGTAATAATAATGAACAATCTGAGAGACGACCAGAACATGGAAAATCAGAGATACCCTTAGATCTTAGCAAGCCAGTAGATCTGTCCCGACCTGGATCAGATGCCGACGAGCGATCTGACACTGCATCAGAAACTATGGAGTTTTATGATGATGACGAGCCAACTTCGCCACTTACTGGTCAACAGCAATCGCCACGCGCACCCGGCAAGAGATATCGTACTCAAATGTCTTCTTTGCAAGTTAAAATAATGAAATCCTTATTTGGAGACTACAAAACACCTACAATGGCTGAGTGCGAAGCGCTTGGACGAGAAATTGGATTGCCAAAACGCGTAGTACAGGTTTGGTTTCAAAATGCTCGTGCCAAAGAGAAGAAGGCGCGATTAGCTGCTGGTTTATTAGAAATATCGGACGCGCCACCTCCAGAAGAGTGCAGAGTGTGTGATTTCAAATATAGTCACAAATATTCTGTGCAAGATCATGTGTTCACGCGAGGCCATATCGCAGCCGTTCGTGCTCGGCTCGAGACTGGTTCAGGTGCCAGTGAAGACAGCACCCTTGCCCTCATGCAGATGGCAGCGCGACTTGAAGGTGGCATTGCCGGTGAACTCCACAACGCGTTTCTACGGCCGCAGCTTGCTGGAAATGGTGAGTGTACAACCTGAACGTAAAGATTGGTGCTCTCGAGCACTGGAGGATTGTGCGCTTTAATAAGTAGAACCTCGCAGCGGCGAGCTTCGCACGATTTTATTTACTGTCCAATTGAAATTTGTCTAGTTTTAATGTTGATATTAACAGTCGAAGTCGAGCGAAGCTCATTTGATGCCGTGACGGTCGTTGCTGTTTTCCTACTAGTGAGTCTTTTTGTATATAAAATTTTAGATGTAAAACTGAAATAGTTCACTCTCCGAAGTGGTGGTGTTTCGATATTTTAAAAATTGGTTTACCATGTGTCGAGTTTTACTTAGCTATCGAATAGTATAAAATACCAACTGTTAAGTCAAATTATGTAATAGAAAAGATATTCAATAATGATTAGTTACTTAGAATTATGTATCAGCATGAAAAATTATTCTAGGAACAATCATAATAATGAATAATTAATTATTACTTCTTTTTTAATAATTAACTATTTTGTTAAAGAAGTTAAAATCTAGGCATCATTAAAAAATTAAGATAAAATATTAAAAAAGGTATTTCAAACTATTTATATAATAAGAGGAAATAGCGACGAGATTTTATATATATACATGACGTTAAAGCTGCTGGTACAGCAAAGAACTACACATATTCGCAGTGTAGGTTGTGTGAAATATTTTCAATGTTCTAAGCGACAGACTCAAAAAGTTTAGATAAAGCCATGTTTTGTACATAATAATATAGAAGTTAGTGAGAAAATATTGAAAACCAACACAACGGAGAGGCCCGAAATAGACTAGTAATCTGTTGCATAATATTATTCTTCCTAGTTGTTTATATTTAAAACTCCTATTAGTTATTAGAGACTTATCGATTGTTGTAGGATTGTAATGAAAACCAAATTATATATTTTAGAGAATTTAATGTTTTAGTTATTATTATGTAAAGTCATAGTGAAGCCTGAAGTCTATAAGTATTTAAAATAAGGTGCCTTTTAGAATTCAAGTGTTTTTATGTAAATTATTATCCTGTGAGCTCCACTTTGTATATAGTTAAAAGTATACTACTAGATATAAATAAGTAGAATGTAAAACGATTTGGAACGAATATGCTCGATGTGTATTTCAATGCATGTCTATAAATATATAATTTGTTTAGTAGAGACATCTTAAGAACTTGTGATATAAATGTATCTAATTAGTTTACTTCACATAGCTTTCGAAAGTGTCGGTTATGTGTTCGGGCCTTGAAGCACAAAAATATATACAGACATAACTTAAAATGGTTTATCGGCTGTACATAGTGAGGTGTTTAGTTACGTGTGGGGTCCTGCCGGCTGCAGTTTTTGCTATTCTCTTCTAAAATTTACATAACAAGAGTGAAACGCGTTTAGGGAGTTAGGCGATATGCAAATATTTTCTTGAAATTTGAATGTATTGTAGACTTGTAGTGTTCGTTGTGTATCAACATGACTCGTGCGGTTAGGCACGCGCTGCGGGAGCACCCTGTACATTCTTATTTACTACGTGAAAATATTCACTACCGACTCCAAAGACTTTAATACATTTCAATTGATCTTTCAAATGCAAATTGTCTGATTACTACACAACATAATCTTATATACACAGTTAACATAACAATTTGTACAAGAAGCATGTTTTATTTGCATATCGTGTCTGTATTGTTATTACTTTTTTGATTTTATTTTTGTTATGTTCGTATTTATTTTTGTTCTTTATTTTTACTATTTTTTTTTCATGTAGATACCTAAACACTAAGGTAAATTAATATACCTTGGTATAGTTTGCCTCCATTACGACTTCCAATATTTTAACTATAATTTGTACCTATAATTTAATTTTAAACTAATTTTATGCGATCTGCATTTAATGTTATTTAAATGACTTTATTTTAAATAGTTGTTTCAAAAAATACCCTGTGCCAGACATTAAGAAAATTTTTTTTTGGTATTTTTATGGTGATTCATTTAAAATAACTTAGAAAAAGTTTAAAAGTCTTGTAAACTGAATAGTATTATTATAATTATTATCTACAGTTATTTTTATTTTCGAAATTCGTTGAAATAAATACAATATTTATATTATTGAATTATGTTTTTTTTTTATTTTATTTGGTTACCTTGGTTCCTTTTATCCTTATTTTTCTTTTCGTTTATTTTGTGTGGAATGTGACGGAGACTGCAAAGAGAGACAATGTAGCCGTTAATTTCGAAACTGTGAGATGGAGAATATAATGGTTGCTTAGGCGACAGACCGCTGCGCTTAACAGATAAGTCACTAAAAATGCCTTGTTTTGAATATGTAAGTAACAATACGACTTACGAACCTCTACCTGGCCATTTCAATTACATTTTGTCCATTGTTTAAAAAAGACTCTAAGATAAGTAATGTTAATGTTAATTTTTATTACATTTGGTTTATTACTTTAGGATAATTAAGACGATTCTCATTGTTATTAAGTATTTTTATAATATTTTGTTCTGGAAACAAGCACAGATTGCTAGTTAAAACCATTTTGGCATTTTTAAGAGTTCCGTATTGCAAATAAACCTTTGTATTTTATTGAATAGCAATGATCGTGACAGCATGTGGCTTTTTTTAATGTTTATATTTCTTAAAATGAAATATAATTATGATATTATTCAATTTTTTATTAAACTTCAAATTATGAGGATTATGCGAAAACAAATAAACGATGGTTACTCTATTTATATAAATAATAACAGATTGCCGAGTTATTTGTATATATGCAAAACTTCTGAATGATTGCACCAAATTGGATGAATTCTTCTTTGTCGTGTTCCTTATTGGAAGCACAAGGTTTGTATACCTATAATAAGAAAAAAAAATAAGAAAATAAAAAAAATACAAAAACATACATTTCACGCAACGTCATCTGATCCCAAAGTAAGCTATATTTCTATGCTTGTGTTGTGGGTACCAGAATACGTATATACTACATAAACTATTTTTTTTTATATGTTTTTATAATACATAGTAAACACTAGACGCAGTACAAACATTTGTATGACTTTATAAATATCACACCAATGATTGTCCCGAGTTGGAATCAAACCCGAAACCTCTTGAACGGCAGACCATTACATATACCACTAGACCACGAAGCCCCGAGTAAAATAGTGATTATAGTCCCGGTGATATAAAAAAATTACTTTTACATTATTTGAACAAAGGATAGTTGAAAGGCTATGAAGTCGGATTTCAATAATTAATTGTGCGATAACATCTTTGGTAAGAATAAATTTGTTATCAGTAGACAAAAGCCTTATATTATAGTTATGGAGTTTCTTGTTTGTTCTTCTCCATAGGATTCGCGTTTGTAACAGACACCTAGTTTCTGATGTTTCAAAAGAGCTTGTAAAACGTGCCAACTTGAAATAAAAAATTTTGACTTTGATTTTGACTTTGACTTTGATATAGCTAAACAAGTTCTTGCCCGCGACTTCGTATGCGTGACATTAAGAAAAATTTTGAAACATTTTTCAATAATGTTTCGTTTCTATTGGTCGCAGCGTGATGTTATATAGCCTATAGCTCTTTTCGATGAATGTACTATTCAACATTGAAAGAATTTTTCAAATCGAACCAGTAGTTTCAGAGATTAGCGCGTTCAAACAAACAAACAGACTCTTCAGCTTTATTACTTTAGTATAGATTTAACTATTAGTAGACTGCATTTATGAAACATTCCTGAACGTAGTTAAATATATAGAAAATAATTATGCATCAAGTTTTAATTTAAGTGATTTAAAGTGAAATTGTCTAAAAAATAACTCTACGTGGTGAATTATTGGGACTGATTATTACAATTTTTATACATAAGTGACTAGCTGTTGCCCGCAATTTCGTACGCGCGGAATTTAAAAATCAAACCCAAATTATACAAAAAAGCCATCCTGTAGAACTACGCTATTTAAAAAAAAGCAGAAAATTCTGTCTCGTAATTTTCTCAGTCTCACATAGTGACAAACATACAAAAATAACGACTCATTTTTAATAAGTAAAGAAGATACAAATGTGAATCTATGTCAGAATTTATTATGGTAATTTTTAATAACATCTCGAAGTAGCTTTATCCAATTTTAATAGTGACGGATTAAGAATACAAGTGTCACCACCCCATCTTGTCCGAAGGGTGTTGCAAAAGCCAGCTAAGGGATATTGCGGACGGACTATTAGATTGACGGAAAACTCGAAAATGGAGTAAAAGTGGAGGAGGGACGTAAATGGGCTGCAGAGAGAGAGACTATGCCTCTCTCTCGCTTTACTTTCCACTGTTGGGCACCTCCTTTAAATTTAGATCATTGGAAGAAAATCTATAAAATGTCTTTATATAAGCAAGAACAAACACAAATACATGTCCCCTTTTTATATAGGTAGGTAGAGACTACAGAGCATCATATTTGCTTCTTAGCATACTTCATTATCGTCTTTTAAGTTAACTATCTGTTGCCTGCGACTCCTTAAGTCGTAAGGACTTAGAATAAAAAAAAAATCCCCTTTTTTGTTACACTTTTTACAAATGCATCGCTCCTATTAGTCGCAGCGAGATGTTATATAGCCAATAGCCTTCCTCGATAAATGTACTATCCAACACAAAAAGAATTTTGCAACTTGAAGAAGTTCCTAAGATTAGCGCGTTCCAACAAACAAAAAAATTCTTTAGCTTTATAATTACAGAAGACCAGAAAGTACAAATATTTCTGTCATGGTCTGGTCATTCCTGCACGACGGTTTTAACTGCTCAACCCTTTTGAAGGATATTAGCGATGACACGGAAATGTCTTAAGAATGTAAATTACCAATAAAAGATGCTGTCTTATTCTTAAGTATTGTACAAAGACAATAGTAATTTTGCTTTGAAGAAATAACACTTAAAAATAATAAAAGTTAATCTTTTTTTTTTATTGACAGGCCAATTTAGTATAGCAAAGTTTTAGAGAATTTTTACACACAGTTGACAAAAGAATTCATTAGTACTTACCAACGGCTGAACAAATATTGACAAAACCTTACTAAGAATTTTTCCTCGGTTCATTATTATGTCTTAGTTCTCGGCCGTCGTTGTAAATTCCCATAATATTAATTACTAACTATGTATATAAATAGAGACAATATTTTAACAAATTTTACAAAATCCATCCATCCAATCCAATCCATCCTCTTTAACCAAATGGCCCGGGGCGGTAATTTTCAGAAAATGCCTCTGCACTTGCAGTAGTCAGATTGATCTAAAATTTTGCACATAATATATCAAGGACCGATAACAATGCAATAATATAAAAAAATATTTAGGTTTATCAAGTGTTTTTTTTAAATAAAACTACTTTTTACGGATTTAGACGCGTGTATTAGTTTTCAATTTTCTTAGCCCGACGTTTTGGAGACATTGCAGTCACTATGATCACGGATGAAACGTCGGGCTAAAAAATTTTAAAACAAATACAAGCGTCTCAATCCGTAAAAAGTGGTTTTATTTGAACAAATGAGTCGCGCAAGTGTTAGAAAATTTTACGCTTTTTTTTTGTTTTTTAAAGTAAATTATTTTGTAGTTATAATATGCTAAGGTTTGTTTTCTTAATTCCACGCGTACCACGTTGCAGGCCACAGCTAGTATTAGTTAGAAAGCGACCTCGTATAAAATGGTATGTCAAAGTCTTTTGTCGAAACCCTTTATAAATCTCCGAATGGATTTATCAGTCATATTCTACAGTAACTAAATGACCTTTAATCAGATAATGGTTTGCAATAACCGTTGCTTTCTTTATGAAACTGTCGCCTATAATTATAATTTAATTGCTTCTTTTGTTCTCTGTTATCACCAGACGGATAACCTAAAAACCACGCGGGGAAACTCATTGAATGTAAGAAAAATTTAAAGATTTTTAAATAATAACATTTAACTTTTTTTTGCTTGACTTAGCTAATGTTTGACGGCCGAGGAACTTTGGCAACTTGTAAACATATACCTAAATAGAGCGTGTTTTTTTTTTGTGGAAAAGTTTGGAAGGCAAAAAAGAGTTTGCGGCATTTCGATATATAGATCGATAAAATAGATATAATATAAATTCTTTGTTTATAAACCAAAATACTACATGGTGGTTATTGCTCTGAAAACGTACTACCTGCATATGGATTGCACATTAACATCAGGTGGAGTTTAGTCATTTGCCAAACACAGCTATGAAAAAAGAAAATTCGTGTAACCGAATAATCAGTTTGTCTGTGGAGAAAGAAACTACTTGTTTGTGTCATAGTGCGTGATAATGATGATGAAACTGCATCAAGGTAGTGGAGTTATTTGATGCGTAAAATATACTTTAGGTTCCCTTTTTATTATTTTCTCAATTTTAAAATATTTTGTAACCTTATTTTATGTTTTGTAAATAACTAACATTGTAAATACTACTAATAGAAAGTTAAATAAAACTAATAATATATAAAGGTAGTTAAACGCACATTTACCGCAAAGAAGCCCTAATTTTAACCGACTTCAAAAAAAGGAATAGATTTTCAATTCGTCGGTATGTTTTGATTTTATTTTTATTTAATGTTTGTTACCTTATGTGAAGCAATTGATTTATTCGTTTTTTATTTGAAAGCTGGTGGTTCCCGTATAATTCCATTGGCACCAGGTCATGATCAGATGTTTATCTACTGAGGAATCCCTCAAATTTCAAAGACACATGAAGTCAATAGAACATTTTTTTTTATAACTCAATTACATATTATATAATATACCTAATCAAAATGGCCCTGAAACTGTTCTAATTCGATCACTAAAGCTAACAATCACTAAATCCCCGCCCACACTAGTTAGTTTAAAATAAACGATATCATTACTCATTGCTTCATTTACTATGCATATATTTTTTCCTGTTCATTTAAAAAAATATTAAATTACAAACTACAATGGTAAAACGAAGTGTTTATAAAAAAAACCCGTTACCGATCGGACTAATTATTTTATTGTGCAACACAATATAGAAACGTACTTACCAGAAAATAAGGTTTTTTTGTTGTTATACAAAAGATTTCTTTATGGAATCGATATCACGAAGGTAAGTGGGTAGATGGTTTATCATAGTGAATTGGGTGATAAGTATAAAAAATGAGATACCCGTTAGTAAGACGAATAATAATCTTCAATGGATTAAGCAGATGTTGATTTGTTTAAAAAATATGTAGATTAAAAACTTTATTATTAAAAGTTACCTAGCCCTAAATATTAACTATAATTTAAAAATATTAACAGACTACATGAGGCCTCGGTAAGCTACTCTTTGATTATTTAGATACATAATATGTGAAAACAATGTATTTTGCCTTCAAAATTTGAGGAATTTCCTCGATTTCTTAGGAAATAACCATCAGATCCTGACCACACGGGAAGCACCAGGTTTCAAATAAAAAAAAGAATCATTAAACATGCTTCGCTCAGTTAAAAGTTATGAGGTAACAAACATAAACAAAAATCAGACGAATTGAGAACCTCCTCCGCTTTTTTGAATTCGGTTAAATAAGAATAAATTTGCTACTTCATTGTCTAGGTTAAAATCAATAAATAAATATCAATAAAAGCTTAACGAGGAAATATAGCTTAAATATAGCATAAGCTTTAAATCGCAGAACACGTTTTAACGGTATGTAACTAAAATAAGTTATCCAGTTTGAAAATTCTATAAAATTAAGATTCTATTGATCCTAGCGTGATGTTATATAACCTATAGCTTTCCTTGATAAATGTACTATCCTACATTGAAAGAGTTTTTCATATCGGACCAGTGGTTCTTGAGATTAGCGCTTTCAGGCAAACAAACAAACTCTTTAGTATCAACACTAGGTTATCCTGTCACTACAATTTAATTATAAAACTACTTTTCACGGATTCAGACGCGTGTATTTGTTTTGAATATAAAAAAATAATATGGAAACACATTCAAAGATAAAACAATCTAACAATTATGTAGAATTTAAATATTTGGCCTCGTTTAAGACTATCAATAGTAGTTTGAGAACTGTTAATACCAAAAATAGATACATAATACTGTTTAGTTTTAAAACACCCCTTCGATTTTCACGCAATTTTCTAAATTTGTAGCGGAATTTTAAAGCTCGTAATATACTTGCATTTAAGTTTTTATACTGTTAACAGTTTTTGCAAAGGCCAGGGAAAAACTTTAGCTAACTAAATATTAGTAAAATTAATTATTAGTAATTAATTTCATTATCATTCATACTTCTAATTTACTACATACCAAAAATAGTTCGTGGATGTCTTTGTAATTTCAAAATGTAGAGTTCAATATTTGAATGAATCATTCAGTCGGTCGGTCATTCATACCCTTTACAATAAAACTGAGCCTATAACAAACGTGGTATTTAAAATAAAACCTTTACTTAAAACAACAGATAATATAATAAAGAAATTAACATTAACAATTAAACCTATTTAAATGACACATACCAAGATTTGGACAGACGTCTAGACTTAAAAAAAAGTGACACGATAGTTATCAATGTTATCAGTTCAAAAGGTAGTATTTCTAATTATTAATGTTCGTTCAATAGTTTGTCTGTCAAAAGACTCGTGTTAATATAACCTGAGATGAAGCTTACATTTGTCTCTATCTCCAGCCCCATTAACATAGGGCATGGGGCTCCTCGATTATACTTACTACGCGACAATTTGATGACATGTAATAAGGTAGATATATATGCACTGTGATAAGAAATAAAGAGTTATCCTATCTTAAAAAGAACGCAATTATTAGGGCCATGCTCTGTAGTGTCGAAAATTTCAATCGTATATGAACTGTGAACTTTGTGAAACAACCTTAAAGTAGCAGAGCAGTGATTTAGCGGACGTTATTACGAAAGTGAATAATAACTCAACACGTTATATTCTTTAACATATGCAGGAGTCATTTTTTTAAATAAAAACCATTTTTACGGGTCTAAACGGGTATATTTGTTTTAAATTTTCGCCTGACGTTTTGGAGATTTTTTAGTCACCATGGTCACGGGTGAGACTGACGGAACATTTATGTTGTTAGAAAATTCTGTCAGCATTTTAACTGGATAGATTACAATACTATATGCCGTCCCCTATACAAATAATAGAGCACTTTAGAAAAACTCTTATGGTCTTATTCATAAAGACTTATCGGAGGTTTAAAAGTTCGTTAAAAATGGCTCGCGAAAATTGTCAAAACTTGTTATTCATAATAGTCTTTTTACGCTAAAACGTTTATTATCTCTCCGATAAAATCTCCGTTTAAACCTCCGATAAGTCATTATGAATAAGACCGTTACACTATAAATAGTGTATTTGATAAGACATGACACAAATCTAGAATCATAGAGATCCTTAGCAATTTATTAATAGAACAAGGTCGCATCTGTCCATTAAATTCACATCAATGTTTTTTAAGTTAATAAAAGCACGTACATATTTTTTAGTTTCCATAATACTGTTCAAATATAAAATGACCTTTTTGACAAACTAACGTGACTAAAAAGATGCAATATTGTTGAACAAAAAAAACGTGAAATCAAGTTATCACGTAACTCTTTGATAAAACTACGCGCGTATCCGTTAGCTTAAAAAATATTGATAATAGGTATTGTGATGGTAAGGTTGCACCAAAATATAGCAAAAGTAAGGTTAAATTGAAGGCTTTTATAGTTTTTACTAGGATTTTTTCTCCTGCATTGATATATTTTCTGTCTATTAATAAATGTACTTATAAATTAAAAAGTAAAAGTGACAGTTTAAAAATAACACAAAATTATTCTCTTTAGTAGTTTTCGCGTAGAAATTTTAAACTCGCTGACAAATATATCTATTGTTTTTAACTGAATATTTATAATTTAGTTTAGTTAAGTTTAGTTGCGAAATTACAATTGCCACTAATCTCCAAATTAAAAGCATTTAAATTTAAAAAGAAAATTTTCCATTTTTATTCTAAACTAGCTGTTGCCCGCGACTCCGTCCGCGTGGAATTTGGAAAATTTTTTTTCGCAATAAAAGGTAGCCTATGTCCTTTCTCAGGGTCTAAAAATTGTCTGTGCCAAATTTCATCAAAATCGGTTGAGAGGTTTAAGCAGGAAAGCGTAACAGACAGACGGAGTTACTTTTGCATTTATAATATTAAGTAGGGATAACAAGTGACTGCTGAGTCACATATTTTTTTATTTATTTTATTTATTACTCTTAATGAAGAGTACAATGGTACTCTAACATATTATAACAGTTTTATAAAAAAAAAACCAAACAAATAGTGATAAAAAATATAGGTACAATTGACGACCTTCTTTATCTTATCTTTACATACAACATCATACAGAAAGTCGCTATTTTTCTACGCATGTCCCTATGTGAGCTTATATCTTAAAACTATAGAACGGATTTTGTTATGGTTTTTTTTTAATAGATGCGTGGTTTAAGAGGAACTCTTTTTTGTATAATTTGTTTAGCTTAGGTGTATAATTGTATATGTCAAATTTTACGCATACAAAGTTGGGAGCGACATCTAGTATCGCAGAGAGCGATATATCTTTCAGGCAACCATACGATGGAAAATAAGAAATTGATAAATACCTAAGTAGGTTGTGATGTACGAAATATAACTACGCATATATTGTGTAACTAGATATGCCCCGCAGTGTTACCCGCGGTAAAAAGGATAAAAAATCTGTTTTTTGGGATAAAAAACCTAACCTATCCTATATGATATTTTGATGTATAAGCTACATTATTTTAAAGCATCAATAAAATCCATTCAGTAGTTTTTGCTAGAAAGAGTAACAAACATCCAAACATCAGTATTCACAAACTTTCACATTTAATATATTATAAGAATACATGTCATAATACGGTTGTATGTACATATTATATTTATCATTTGTCAAAACATATCATTATTAACCATCATAATACTCCGTCACGGTAAATACAAGTCTCCGGTTTTAGTCTTAAACTATCAATGGAGGTGGTTTTACGCGAATTTTGCAAACAACCGTTGCATTTGTCGATAAAATGTACACAAAACGTATTGTTAATGCGAAATTTTCACGGTAAATCTTAGTTTTTAGGGTTCTGTACCCAAAGGGTAAAAACGGGACCCTATTACTGAGACTTTGCTGTCCGTCCGTCTGTCACCGGGTTGTATCTCAAGAACAGTGATAGCTAGACAGTTGAAATTTTCACAGATGATGTATTTCTATTGCCGCTATAACAACAAATACTAAAAATAAAATAAAATAAATATTTAAGGGGGGCTCCCATACAACAAACATGATTTTTTTACCGTTTCTTGCTCGATACTAATAACGTTGCCTTATGTTGCATAGATAATGGTACGGAACCCTTCGTGCGCGAGTCTGACTCGAACTTGACCAATTTTTTTTATTTGTAGAGATTATTTACTGAATAGGATTTATAATAATACTGTACGTGTAAATAAAAGATATAGAAATACGTTTGATAAAATAAAAATATACCTAAGTAGGTAGGTACGTAATATATAATTAGAGTAATATAGAATATAACTATAAAGGAAAATTATCTAATAACATATATAGGACATAATCTGTCTAATAAATCTCTCAAATAAAATTAATCCTAATCTAAATAGATTAGGATATATAATCAATAAAAAACTTTTCTGATATAAATACTAAACGTCCTCTGGTGCCAAGCTAAGCTTATACGCTTGTGTTATGGGTACCAGAATACGGATAGACTACATATACTACTTTTCTTTTGTAAATAAATATTTATAATTCATAGTAAACACCCAGACCCAGTACAAACATTTGAGTGACATTTATAAATATCACACAAATATTTGTCCCGTGCGGGAATCAAACCCGTAACCTCCTTAACGGCAGTCCGTTATATGAACCACTCGACCACGAGGCCCGTCTATTTCACTTCTATACCTTAACTAAACGAAAAATATATTATCATTTAGAATTATTTATTAATTTTAACCGACTTCAAAGAAGGAGGAGGTTTCCAATAAGTATCTTTTTTATGCTTTTTTCAAAATAATACGCCGGATTTCTCTAATAATTAGTAAGTTTAGCTACAGGTTTGAAAGAAAAAAGAAATAGGTACTTACTTATGTATTTGCTCTGCTCAGAAGAACTGAAAGAACTGTGTAAGCAAAATATAATAATTTTTCATGACTCTACTAATATTATTCTCTGACAAAGCTGTTGAAATTTTAATATACTAATAATGTACTAAATAGTTCTATACTTGCAAGTGAAGGGGCGCTAAGGCTCGCTGTACGCCCTACAGTCACGTCGAGTCCCATCCCATTACCCGCTCCAAAGCGTATCGACGAATAACCGCCAATTATTGGATCGCTCTACAATCTTTTTACAATTTCTTCTCCGTCGGACGTTATTATATTTCTATTAAGCCTTTTTTGTAATCAAACTACTAATGATTCGATTCCATTTCCTAGGCCGACGTGCCGCCTCCAATGTTAATGACACTACGTAATTAGATCCGGATGGTTTGAGGGCGTTGACTTTACTGCGGTGCCCGACCGGTAGATAATAGCAAAGTGTCAATTTTACTAAAATATGGTAATTTAGAACCACCGCCATTTTGTTTGTTCTCAAATTGTTAAGACAATGTGAGGTAATAAGTCACACTACACCGTTAAACTCTTGTAGTAAATGTTCACTACACGTGTCTAATTGTTGACGATACTATCTGTTCGTAGAGCTTACTGTTCTTTCCTAACGTATCATAAATAAATATCTAAGTATATGCATAGTATTAGCAGCAAAATCATTTGAAATATTAATTGGACACCTAAACATAGTAAACATCTCACACTAACACAAACACAACACTAATGGAACATGAATGGATATCTGAAAATGAATAATAAATAATAAAAAAGAATAATAATAAATAAATGTTTTCGGACTTTTCACAGAACGTATTTATATACTAATATTATAAAGCTGAAGAGTTTGTTTGTTTGTTTGAACGCGCTAATCTCAAGAACTACTGGTGCGATCAGCAGAATTCTTTCACTGTAGGATATTACATTTATCGAGGAAGGCTATAGGCTATTTTAAATCACGTTACGACTGATAGGAGCGAAGCATCAGTGAAAAATGTTACACAAACAGGGAAAATTTTCTAAACTTCACGCGTACAAACTTGCGTGCAACAATTAGAATCTAATAACAATATCTATACGAGAAACATCTAGAGAAATATTAACTTTACATTAATTTTATTAAATTAATTTTACATTTAAAACCCCAATTCCGGACGAAATAATATGCCTATTATTATATTTATTTCATCACAATTAAAAGTCAGAAATAACGATCGGTGAGTCTCTGTTTAACTAAACATTTAGTAGTATATTGACGCCTTTTCAATTTTGAAAATCTTTCTTTAAATTATGTTGTCAATCTCAAATTTCTACTATAAAAGTTAAACTACGAAAAATTGGTCAAATTCGAGTCGGACTCGCGCACGAAGGGTTCCGTACCATTATCTATGCAACATAAGGCAACGTTATTAGTATCGAGCAAGAAACGGTAAAAAAATCATGTTTGTTGTATGGGAGCCCCCCTTAAATATTTATTTTATTTTATTTTTAGTATTTGTTGTTATAGCGGCAATAGAAATACATCATCTGTGAAAATTTCAACTCTCTAGCTATCACCGTTCTTGAGATACAGCCTGGTGACAGACGGACGGACGGACGGACAGCGAAGTCTCAGTAATAGGGTCCCGTTTTTACCCTTTGGGTACGGAACCCTAAAAAACAGATAGATATTATAAATACAAAAAAGAAATTACTAATATCTACTATATAAAAATAAGTCGGGTTTTCCTTCCTGACGCTATAACTCCAGAACGCACGGACCGATTTCCACGGTTTTGCATTCGTTGGAAAGGCTCCGTGAGGTTTATAGTTCATTTTTTTTTAATTTTTTTTTTTACTTTTTTTTGGTATGGCAAAACAACGTTTGCCGGGCCAGCTAGTCTACTATATAAAAATAAGTCGGATTTTCCTTCCTGACGCTATAACTCCAGAAAGCACGAACCGATTTCCACGGTTTTGCATTCGTTGGAAAGGTCTCGGGCTCCGTGAGGTTTATAGTTCATTTTTTTTCATTTGTATTTTTACTTTTTTTTGGTATGGCAAAACAACGTTTGCCGGGATAGCTAGTATACTATTAATTACTATTATCTCTTTACCACCCAAGGTAGACTGAGAAAGGAATGTATTAAGTTCGCCTGTATACATATTTTGTGTATAAAAAGATTAATGAACTAAGTGATAAATGAATAATTTTTTTAGAAATAATTTGATGAAACGCTGGCTTCAGATACATTCATTTCTTACCTATACTATAAGCATTTTTACATCAATTAATTGCACTATAGATTTGCACAGTCTCTAAGCAATACGCATGCTTGAGAATAGAAACGTAGGCTATTTAAAATACAATATAATAAATAATAATAAATATTCCTGGATATTTCACACAACAATATAAATTACACCGCGATGTCTTATGATGTTTACAAAAAATTTACAGATAAACCTACTTTATTAAACTATTATCATCATCACACTCTCCCATCCTATTCCCACGGGGGTAGGCAGAGACTATAAAGCGTCATCTACTACGATATATATAAATCAAACTAAATAAAACTTAAACAATGCTGAAATCCAGTACCAAAATGTATAATAACAAAATGATTGTTGGATAAAATTTGTTTTGTTATAATACCTAATGTCAGTATTGGAGAGTATACCCGGGGGATGACACGACTAGACTGTCTGCTATCACAATACTAGCAAATGTAAACACTTTGGGATAATGGCAAATGTAGAGGTAGAGTTCTAGATTGTGACTTTAGTTTTTATTCTCTTGAGACTCAAGTACGTTTCTGTTAACTTGCTGGATAGAATTGGAGTTTAGATAATTGTAATTATATATTTAATTTTGTTTAGTAAAATTGTTTAAGTCATACTTTTCGGCTCTTGATATTTTCGGTAGAGAATAGGCACTATTCTACTCCAGGCATTTCATTTCTAAATAATATTCTCAACCACTTGCGCGACTCATTTGTTTAAATTAAAACAAACTTTTACGGATTTAGACTCGTGTATTTGTTTTAAATTTAATCCAACGTTTCGGAAACTTTGCAGTCACCATGGTCACGGGTGAGACTGAGCTGTAAAGTGTCTACAACGATCAGTTATTACAGGGTTTACCCGGTTCCCAAATGATTGACCAAAAAATTTTTGACAAATGATCATTTGACAAACAACGATTCACCAAATGATCATTTGGCAAACAATACACTTGACAAAAGTATCATCTTACAAAAACATACTTAGCAAATGATCCACTAGCAAACACTACACTTGACAAATGTGTTAAGTATTCAAATTTCATTTGACCTTTTTTCATTTCACCAAATGATAATATGTTTCGTAAATTATGTTGTTTTAAATGTATCGTTATCATCATGCTTCATTATTAATGGGAGAAATTCCCTAAAGTCGCTTCTGGCACTCGCCAGCCGCTGCCGAGGCACGCTCGCTTTGCTCGCTCAGCTCGTGCGTTTTGGGTTACAGTTCTAACCTAACCTAACCCAATCTAATAAAAGAGATATTATATCTCCAAAGACGAAGGGGTAAATAAGTAAATATTTTTCAAATAATGTAAAATATAATTTTTTTTTCATTCTATCTATCTATATTTAATAAAATATATCAATTAATACTCATAGTATTTTCTTTTAGGAAAATCCAGAGCAGTGGCTTTGCAAAAAAATGTGCAAAATGTGGTAATTTTAACAAAAATACCAAATTTTTAGACCAATAGTAGATTTATCAGATAACTCAGTTGCCAAATGTTAGTTTTGTAAAGTAATAATTTATAAAATGTCAATTTAAGTGTTGATCATTTGGCAAAATGAAACATTTGTAAAATGATCAGTAGTAAAATGATCAATAGGCGAATTCATTGTTTTGCCAAGCGTTGTTTGTAAAGTGTGGTTTTGCCAAATGATTATTGGTCAAACAATCGGACACCGGTTTACCCACATTCGATTTGAATTTTACATTGACTATAAAGATAGACTTTTACCATAAACTATACTATATAATTATATTGGCATTATGCTCAGACTACATGAAATTAATAACATTATTTTAATTTTACAAATACAATGTAACAATAACAAATTATAACAATATGAAGAAGAATTAAAATTATTTATAGGTAAAACTTATTTAATTTCATCTTAGACTAAGGTTTTTATCTCTGACTAGCTGGCCCGGCAAACGTTGTTTTGCCATACCAAAAAAAAGTAAAAAAAAAAATTTAAAAAAAATGAACTATAAACCTCACGGAGCCCGAGACCTTTCCAACGAATGCAAAGTAGATGAATTGAATGTATTGTATGTATTCATTTCATTTCTGATAAAATAAGGTAGTTTGTAGGTCTTCTGGGTGTTTTTATTTATTAGTTTTGAATATTTTCAGATAATAGAGGACTCCTTGTTCTATCTAATATAGATTGCATTATTATTCTCTAAAACTTGCGCGACTCATTTGTTAAAATAAAACTACTTTTTACGGATTAAGACGCGTATAGGTATTTGACGGAGACCAGTCTCACTCGTGACCATAGTGACCGCAAGGTCTCCGAAACGTCGGGCCAAAATTGAAAACAAATACACGCGTCTAAATCCGTAAAAAGTAGTTTAATTTAGATGCACTATTCTTTTACTTTGCGTAAAAATATATATTAAAAATTTATACATATATTAAAAATTTCCAGATGCCCATCGCCAGACAATATTCTAAACTGCCAAAATTAAGACCTTTCTCTCAATCTCCAGATCATAAAATCTGAGACTACAACTCTAAGGCAATTCGTTAATGCAAATTTTGCCAAATAAGCGAGTTTTAATAAAAAGTAGAAATAGTTGTCTTCATAAAATCGGAATAAAACATTCAGCAAATTGTTTGCAAGCTACCGATGCTATAAATAGACTATACGCCTGCTTTCAACGAACTTGATACTATTCAATATACTTAGATCGTTTTAAAATTTAAGGCCAGTTTAGATGAACTTAATGTCACCTATGTTGTTCCAAGAGTTCGGGCAAGCATCGTGACTGAGTTTTACCGTGTCTGATGACAGTTCTCATTGCCAATTAGAAGTTCAATCACCGACGTCAATGGGGGCCGGACAGAAACGAAAAAAGAAGCATTGTATCTACAGTCATGTTTCAATTTGTGAAATTGATTTGTGATGCGACCAACGGCCACATTCGTTACTTGTATATAGTTAGTTTTCTAATCAAAACGACATCACGACGCATCGATAACAATAGATAGTTCTTGTCAAGTCATCATCGAACACTTAGACATCATTTACAGCTTGTTTCAAAACAATACACATATGTAATAGCATTCCTGAATTTTCTAAAGAAAAGTAAAACAAAATATCTCAATGTACTTTTCATACCTATCGTGTATACTTTGCGTAACATGCACTTTTATTCAATATTAATGTACAATCTTTTTTTTTAATTCATGGTCATTTCTTACAACGTTCTTTGGTCCGAAGCTAAGCGGATAGAATACATATACTACTTTTCAACGTATCAACCCAGCCCTTACAATAAGCAGAGTCTAAATCAGTGCCGGCAGTAGTTCCGGAGCTATTTTTCATTTAATATATATCTTTAATATTAAAAAAACCAGCTTACTAAAATTGAGAAAATTTAAAAGTATGTAATACACGCAAGTCAAACCCCGCAGTTTTGTGACTTTTTAATCAAAATTGGGTCATATATTATTATATTTTATATTTAAAGGAAATAAATAGGTGATAAGAAAAAGACAAATAGACAAAATACAAAACACAAATACGTAATGAGGGAGTTACAGGAGTTTAATAAGTGTGTAAAACTTAGTAAAGTCATAAAATAGTCTCGTTTGTCACCACAAATTACTTTTACATAGTTAATTTAATGACCATTCCCACAACTAGCATGCTTACAACTTAACTAAATAACTTAAAATGTTAAACTCATTGTAACAGATACCGCATACAAAGTTATATCGGTATTTACAGGTAGATCTCAACCAATTATCGAAGCAATAAACGGTTCTAATATGTACTAGCTGTTGCCTGTGACTTCTTACGCCTGGAATTTCAAAATATATAGACGTAAAATATAACCTACTAGCTGTTGCCCGCGACTTCGTCTGCGTGAAATTTAGAAATCAAACCTTAAAAAACAGAAGTTTACTATACGACTCGATAGATGGCGTTGTATAGTTTTTCAAATCACACTATGGATCGGTTACACACTATTAACACTTAGGCTCGTCAAAATTTCTAGTTTTTATCTGCTTTTCGCATTTATAAATTAGTAAAGATAACATTCTAGGAGACTGTAGCTTTATATTATGGCCCAGTCATTTAAGGTTATATGAGGTAAAAATCTCTGAATTCCGAGCTATCCAGCTAAAAAAGCTGTAAATACTTGTATATTGACACCCTAAAAATTAAAAATCGGGATTTTGCGCTTTTTCGTAAAACAATACCATATGTAGGTTTTGAGACAACCTTTAGGGTGTTAATATACAAATATTTACAGCTTTTTTAGCTGGATAGCTCGGAATTCCTAGGTGAAATTCCTATAATGACTGGGCTCTAAGTGCAAATCGGACCACTACTTTCAGAGATTAACCTCAACATACATATTACAAATTTTAGCTCTATTAATAGTAATAAAATATGTTTAGTTCAAAAACCGATCGTAGAAATATTATAGATTTAATGTTGGCACGCAAAGTATTAAAACAACAGGTTGGACAGTCCCCAGTTGTTGGCTACATTCAAATTTCGGGTACCTTCTAGAATACCGCGAAAACCAATCACACCACTCTGTCCTCCTTACAGAAGGACAGTTCTAGGCGCAAAATCACCCTATGTTACTTTATGCAAGGCTGTGAATCTTTATAGCAATAGATTTGATATACATTGTGAATCTCTTAATAAACTTAAAAAACTTATCGACCTTTGACCCATCTTTTGGTACATAACTATAATAATGAGAATTTGCGATTTTATTTTATGTGTGGGTACATTATGTTATTATTAATTTTAATCACCTATTTTTTGTTGTAATTGGATTATTTAATTATTATCCAATGTTATTTGACCAGTCCTGCATTTTTGAGTCTTGAACTCACTTTGAAACTTTTTTTTTGTGTACAAAGCGGTGATTGCCTATAAGTAATTGTTGCATGTTCATTTGTTTTGTTTTTGAATGTAATTTTTACTTTATCTAATGTTAACAATTGTTGATGAATCTAAATAAATAAATAAATAGAAAATAAATAAAACCAAAAAAACACGCTAGAAAATCCTGAATATTTTTTATGTTATTGCATTGTCATCGGTTCTTAATATATGTGCAAAATTTCAGATCAATCCGATTACTGTTAGTGGGTGTAAATCACTTTCAAAGATTCCTTTACCTAGATTAATACATTGATAGATACATTCCACAATATACGTAGCAATCAATATAATTTTTTAATCCATTATTCGGTTATAGAGTTTGTGATCTAGTTTATAAATGAACAGTTTTAACCATCTATTTATTAAAACAAATTTATTTCCTTTCAAAGATATATTTATCGCCTTTGAGAGGCTTCATGTAAACTGTGCCCTAAAACCACTTAACATGCTAGAAGCCGATCAAATGATAATACACTCTATATATTTATGACGTATTTATTCTAACTTAATCCATAATATTGAAACAAAATAAAAACTCTTTAATTCATTGAAATTGGAATGCCTGTGTGTCGCTGTTTCTCGCTGAATCTACTGAATAGAAGGATTCTAATGAAATTAATTATACGAAAAATGTGAAGCCTACAAATGGTGGATTCATATTACACTTTTACGAAATCGCGGTCATCAGTTAGTAACTAAAAACATACATATTATATGCCTACTTATTTTTATAAAAAATCGATCCAATGGCACACATAATCATCTGATTCTAAAGCAGCATTAAACCATCATGAATAGAGTATCGTTACGCAAACAAGCCCATTAATGTCCAATTACTTGCCCATTATTTAGCACAGCAAACAAAATGAGTTAATAAATAGGTAAGGAAATTAACAATCTCGGTAAAATAGCGGTTGATGACAAAGTAGTGAGTAACGTTTACACCTAGTTATTAGTAACTATGTACGGAGGACGCTCAAATAGAAATGCATTTTTTTTTTGCAAAAATGTTATTTTAAATATAAAAAACAGTAATTATGTTGCCACTAGTTGAATTTCCCTCTAATATGTAGTTACATATTTGCCGTCACGTCTTTCTCTTTGGGGTTAGGCTATACCTTCTACAATCTAAATGCAATTCCTCAGCTTAACCTCGTACATCTATTCTCATATGCATGTTGTAAGTGCCTCTTTTGAAGGACAAGCAGAACAGGAAGGCAATTTGCGTCAGTGTTCTATCGTGCGTACATAAAGCATTACCGGCCATGTCAACACTGCACCCAATCGCAGCGATATTACGCTATAGCGTCGCAGTGACACCCCCACTTTTTTGTCCCGGTGGTTGTAGTACCTTCGCGTGAACTCGGGTTTGCCTTGCGCCGGCGCATATTTGACGTCACATTGACCTGCTTTTAATCCTGGTTATTTTTTACCATTTATATCACAAAAATTACACATAGGTTTTTTGCTAAATTTAAACCACAACTAATAAATCTAAAAGTGTTGACCAATTGCTAAAACTAATTAAAACTAATAAAATCTTTGATGGTATAAGTGGTAGTTGTATTTGAAAAAATAGAGTATTTAAAAAACAGTGCCTTTAAAATTTTAGGGTTTTCCTCGATTTCTCAGGAGATAACCATCAAATCCTGACCTTTGCTAATAGAGTATTTAAAAAAAAAAAGACGTGTGGCACTCGGGGACTGCCGCGGTAAAGCTATTGCATAGTATTTTTTATCAACTTATGCACAATAAAATAAATAAATAATTATACTATTTATTTATTTTATTTATACAAGAATCTAAATACATACCATAGACTAATATAAGATTAATAATCCTTATTTACTGATGCTTACATCTGTCCATTGTTTATGGTAATTATGATAAAATAGCGATTGTCAATCAAATGTCAATAAAATAAAAACTAGCGCCAAAACTGACATGAGTCACCAGCGCGAACAGCTAAACCGCGTTACTACTACTACTAGTAACGCCGTTTGTTGGATAGCGCCGTGTGTTATCTTTTTTAGTTACGCTATCTTTGTTACGGTATTTAAATTTAGAATTTTGTGCATATAGTCTCCACGATCAAGGCCCGCGATAGAAGCTATGCAATAGCTTAAAAGTTCAATAGATTTCATGTGCTTTTGAAATTTGAAGAAGAAGTTCTTAATACTGACAAATTAAGAACTTCTTCTTTTTTTAAAGTCGGTTAAATATAGACATAGCTATGTATATACTTTTTTTTGTAAATACATGCATAAGATATATAGCAAACACCCAGATGCAGTACATTTATAAATATTACATTCACATTACTTTGTGAGCGTCCCTGTTGATAACTGATTACATAGAAGAGAACGTCTCATTACAGAGTATTAAAGTCGTGATTATTATTTTAATCGTTTTGCTAACAAAGAGAAACAAACTACGGATTAGTGGCAATTATCCGTGCGGTACTAACTTCGTGACAGCGTTTTGTTACGCTTAGTACTTGACTATAGTACCTACTACCGGATTAATCAGAAATATTCGTCATAATATGGGAGTTAGATCGATAGATAAATTTATTACATTTTTCATTATCACCATCATAACATCACGCCTTTTGCCCATGAGGGTAGGCAGAGACTGTAGAGTGCCATCTGCTATGATTAAAACACACCTCCTTAGTGGACATGCTGGTCGTGGACGCCCGAGTGAAACATACTCCGATGTCCTTCAAAAGGGTCAAGTGCGTAGCACTTACAACCTTCGGGCATGCATGACCATATGTATGAATGTAAATGAATGATGTGTATTTATTTTTTCAATAGCAATATTTTAAATGAACACAGTTCTACAAAACCATATTATTGATTTAAATGCTGTAGGACAACACAAGTTTCGCTCGCGCTTTTACCGACCCTTATAACGGGCAAGGAATCGATTTTATTTATTACCATAAGAGGATACCAAAATAGCTTCGTGCATTTTTCTATGTACGAAGTTTTCATTGTTTCTTTAGATTGAATGGCTAGAGCTCTAATTTTTAAGTATATGTTTTTTCAATATATGATCTAGGATCGCATAAACTCAGAAACGCGATTGAAAAAAGTTTTCTCGATAGAAAATCTAGGCGAAACAACCTATCTAATTTTTTTGTCGGTCTATTATCGCGTATTAACTAATGAAATAACTTTAAAAACATAGGTAACTATTATGTATAGAAACACGTAAATCAGAATTAAAATATATTTAGTAGATTTTGAGTAAATAGGAAAAGTATCCCTAATTCTTCATTTTCTGAGCCTACTGGCTGTGTTAATATGTACGTGTCGGCGATGATATACGATAATATTGATGTAGACCCTTAACGTATACTGTCCTCGCAACGTTTTATTCATATTAAGTTAACAAGAATATTCTGGAACGTTTCTATAAAATAGAACGAAGAAAATCATCTAGTCATTATTCACTCTATTAAAAATACTTATTTACCCGTATCGATACCACTTAAGCGTTGGATTATTTAAAGTTACTCATAAAGAAAGAAAGAAAGAAAGAAAGAAAGTTTTTATTTCTCCCCCATGGGGACACAACAAGGTACATAATATTACAACTAATAGGCACAAATAAAAATAACGAAAAATCACAAAATAAAACAATAATATAAAATAAAAGGATGAGTATATATAAGCTGACAGAATAATGAGTGCCAATGTGCCCCACCCATAGGAAAAAAAAGGGACGTTACTCAGCTTAAATGTTGCGGTTTTTACACCGCAACGCTGATTTTCAGCAAAGCCCCGTCAGTGACGCCCGACAATCTGCCCGAGTCCACAGATCACACACACACACGCACAAACAATTACATTATATGCTAAGTAAAAATATCAAAAAAATAAGAAATAACAATAACAAAGTTGGTACATACCTACTTAATAAATAAACAAGTCGCGAAACCATCATACAGTAATGGCCTAAATAAATACGGACATAATATAAATAAATAATTATTAAACGTTTATGGAAAGTATACTTTGATCATACGTAGGTAAACTGAATTAAATTAAATAAAGTTATTTAAATATACCGTAATATTTAAAATTCTGTTGTAGCCATATACAGTTATGTAACAGTAGATTATAATCTATTTGTGGGGGTAAAATCCTACGGATCTATAACCTGAAAAAAACATGAGGGGTTTTAATACGGTAAAAGACTATATTTCAGACTGTTGTTGTTGCTAGAACAATTGTAGAACAAACGGCAATATTATCAGATAGAAATAACATTTTAATCAAAATAATTTATTGTTATTTTTAAATTAACAATGAGATCATCGATAATGCAGTTCATATTTTTGCGTAGGCAACACAGCTATCTTAATTTAATTTTAAAAATAGATGTCTCGTATTGTCACATGACTCTTAACAGCACTTTAATGAAGATGTGCCCTTCTAAAAATACGTTGAAAACGATTCACCTGTATAACAGAACATATTCACAATATGGAATATGGTTTTCAAGCATTTTAATAGGCAAATATTAAACTCTTACGCCATCACATGTTCCTAGTACAGCAGTTTCTGCTGGCGCCGCTACTGCATAGTTAAAGATACTCAAACGGCCCAAATACTGTAATCTCATAGGAGATAACGTGTTTGAGCCGTTTGGGGTCGAAACGCTCGGACCGTGGGGTCCGACAACTCGATCCTTTTGCAGGGAATCATTAAAATGACTAGTTGATGCCTAAGGTACCAGAACGCTTTATTTTACTCGACGCATAGCCTTCCAATGTGGCAATGCTGCCAGCGTTCTGAGCACTTTGCCCGGTGACAGTGATGATACTGAGTTTAATTGTTAAGCTATCGTTGGCTTTCATCCAAATTTTTCTAATTGATAAATTAAATAAAGCTAAAGATTGCCTGCTAATTATAAAACCTTGTCGATTTTATAAATGTCCTTAAAGTAATTATGATACAACATCGGAACTCATTGTAATAAACTAGTTATATAAAATATATAGGTAGGTCGATGACGAGCATCAGGTAGGTCCATGATTCGATTCTCGTATGTTCTAAATGATACGGAGCTGTCATCTCATAACATTTGTTATGTAAATAACACGTTTGACGATGTTAATTTTATAGATAACGCAAAGTTACGTGCATACTAAGAGAAATTGGACGGGATACTACGTCGGCTTAACTTACAATAATGAATAACTGAGCTTTAATAACCAAAGCGGAGATATACTTAAAACATGCTTTGAAAGTCAAATCAGTTTATATATGCAGCTGTCATCAACAGCTTTAATAAAATAAATGCTTAATTTCTTTTAAAAATAAATTGCAAACAAAACTTAATCTCTTAGTTACAAATATCTTAACTAAATAAATCTGAAGCGTTGTGTTAACGGTTGAACGCCATTCATTGTCATCTAAAGCGTCCCTTCTCTAATCACAGAGGGAATAATTGAGCAAACACCTAAAATGCTGCATTAAATTTAGTTGATCAAATTCGAAATATTTGTGGCTGATAAATTCTATGAAAATAGTAGTTTTAACAATCCTGTTGTTATCTAGAAAGATCCTAATTCTATGGCTAGTATAAAACAACATAACATCCAATTTTGCACGTAATAAAACGTCCACACGGCGGCGCGTTGCGTCTGCATTACGCTGACAGAACTTTTTTATTTTAAATACAAAAATCTTAGTGTTCACACGATGCGCTGCGTTTACGTAAAATCAATTTATTTTATAGTTATCCTAGATAGTTTTGGATAATTTTAATTAGTTTTATGCTAAATAATGATTAAAATATCGAGTTCGGCTTAAAATTATAAATATTTATAAAATATTTTGTTTAGAATCATTGTAATCCCTACTAATATTATAAATGCGAAAGTAACTCTGTCTGTTTCTCTGTTACGCTTTCTCGCTTAAACCTCTCAACCGATTTTGATGAAATTTGGCACAGACAATCTTTAAACCCTGAGAAAGGACAAAGGCTACCTTTTATTGCGAAAAAAATTTTTTTCCAAATTCCACGCGGACGGAGTCGCGGACAACAGCTAATCAATAATAAGAACACGTAGCACACACACACGTAGCTTGAAACTTTAAAAAAATTACTAGTACTTCTTGGGATATTTTATATATCCCAAGAAAAGTACTGATATACTTTGTTAACTAAATTGATTATCACTGTAACATTTTAGCGGCGTCCGGCTGCTAGGAAAGGGCCCGCATATCCGCCATATCCTAATTGAGCCCATTCCGCCGCGCTAAATAGTAGAGATTGGGTCGCTACAGTGATTGTTATCAGATTCAATGAGTCTAACTGCTATCTAATACAATAAGGAAGTCCATCTCAACATTTGTTCTCAAACGGGATATTGAGTATTAGAATCGTATTATTGTCTATTATTTAATCGCGAAGTGACATATTCACGCCGACATTGATTTAGATTTTAAGTGGTTACTTGGTGTGTTTAAATTCAATTTCCTTTTGCTGTATTACATCTATACCAATATTAAACAGAAAAGATTTAATTATTTGTTTGTTTGTTTGAAAGGTATAGGTTCTGAAACTAAGGACCCAAAATTCTGCCTGAATCGTATAGCTACTCTATCTCCGGTTAAATAGTTGCAAACTGACGTCGCCAACATTTTTCACTAATGATTCGATCCTATTAGTCGTAGCGTGATGTTATATAGCACAAAGCCTTCCTCGATAGATGTTCTACCCAAAACTGAAAGAATTTTTTAATGGGACCACCGGTTCTTGAGATTAGCGCGCTCAAACAAACAAATTTTTCAGCTTTATGGTATTACATAGTATATAAAATATCCATTGTAGGCATAATACCAACGTTGTATTATTCGTTGTAAATTTATATATTACTTAAATAAACATTTTTGATTCTCTATAATCTTAGTAGTTACGAATTTTCAAAATAGATTGTTTACTCTGGTGTAAAGCTATTTATAACGATATGACGATTTCGCTTTCTTCCGTCGATATAATATGTCATTTAATAGAAGCTTTATCGATTAAATCTAAAAAATAGACGTAGGCTATAAGAAAGCGCTTTTGAAGTGTTTAAGAAGTGACTATGATTGTGCAAACGTAACAAATAAATCGTAAACAAAAGAACGTACACTTTTATTTAATAATATATGACAATCATCCAAGTGTAACAAATCTTAAAAAATTTAGCTCCCATTAAAAAAAAACATATTGTTACTTTAGAGAGTTCTTCACACAATATGCTGGTCTCATTATAAGGGCCCTTTGTCCTAAGAACCAGTTCTTTTTGCAACGGGCTTTACAATAAGTGTATCAAATCAATGAAACCCCTCGTAAGTTTATTCATGGCCACTTAATACGTCACCCTCTAGGTCTTAACTTTGATTTTAATTAAAGGGATTGTTTTGATTTCTCTAAATCAGATGTAGATCCTTTTGTATAGACAGAATAATGTATTGTTAAGTATGTTATAGTCAGCTACTGCCCAGAGTTTCTCACGTGTTTAAGTTACTGTGGTTAGTTCTTGCATGCTCCTATAGTAAGCTACCTATGCTTGTGTTATGGGTAATACGGATACAGATATACTTTATACATTTTTTTTAAAATATGTACATGCTAAATACATATTTATAATCACAGATTTACTAGATGGTGGGTTGACGTTTAAAATTGAGAACAAGTACATTTAGCCTGGCTAAATCGTACTTCATAGAATAATGACGTTTCAAATGATATATAGCCTGTGTACACGAATAGATACATTTTCACGCACAAATAGAATTATGTAAGTGGCTTCAAGCCGACTGAGTGATGTAGCCATAGACTCTACATCTGCTTTATCTGTGCTTATAATACACAGAAAATACCCAGACGCAGTATAACGATGTACTGTGCAGGTATCGAACCCGTGACCTCGTGAAGAACCACTAGACTACTACCTACTACTAATGAATAAAAACTGATAAACTCAAACATCAAGGTTTCTAATCTTGTATGATGCAAACAATACGACAATGTTGGCAATGTCAACTGACAATAACTGTCATACAATTATACAAGCAATTATTAAAACGTTAAATTAGCAATTATTTGCTACTGCAATTAACGGGTTGCAGTAATTTAACGTAATATATGTTTGCAAGAGATGTAATTAATATTGATGACAATTCTGTTGCGCTAAAATTAAAGTACAATAAAACCAAATTTAAAGTGTTTTAGTTCGATCACTATTCTATTTTATTCATAAATTTGATTTAAATAGCAAATTTTCGAAATATTTGGAAGTTTTAAGAACATATTTCTTAGTCTAAGCGTAATAAATGAAGTATAAATTACTGCTTCAATATCTCCATAAAACCGGAATACTTACCTTTTATAAAAACAAACAAACAAAGAAACTCTTCAGCTTTTTATTATTAGTATAAAAAGAAAAAAAAATTATTTAATTTTCGGATTTCAAATTTTATTTTTAAAAGCTCCTCAGCGCCACTTTGCCATTGCCCCAAAAAGCTTGTCGATTTTATGCTCAGTTTAAAAAGAACATTGTAAGAACCCACATCCAAGTCACCGTCGCGTGATTCCCTCATCAGTGCATTGTTTACATAACCATTATGAACTTAATGAGTACTCTAATGCAACCTGCGTGACGCTGTAATTAATACTTGTAAACACAAGTCATATATGTTCTCTACAATTTAATACGTTGTACCTGTTTCTTAGCCATGGGCATTAATTTTATATTAGGGTATAATGGAAGTACATACCTCCAAAGCAACGCGATCTAAGTATTATCTTCTTCTAAGTACTCTCTCTCTCTCTCTCTTCAGCCGAATCACATCCCATTGTTGCTTACTGGCCTACTCCACTTTGGAAAGGATTGTGGTCTACTACGCCGCGCTGACCAGGTTATGATACGTCTCATACAGGATTTTGTCTGTGTAATATCCCTTAGCTAATTTTTACAGCACCCTAGGAAGGAAATGGGGTGGTGACACTTGTATTCTTAATCCGTCACCTTAAGGACGAAGAATAATTGTTTGTAATTAATTTAGGTCATCTTGTTAGATCTCTTGATGTGAAAGTCTATTTTAACTGTTTAATCTTAGTTTTTACTCACAGATCAATAGATAGAATATTACGACATTTTTGTTTAAAACTAAACGCACTAACATTGGATGAAGGCGCGGGATTGGGGTATAGAATAATGTATTTTCATTACTTGTAGTAAAATCACATGCAAAGTACACACAATACCAATATGCGGAATCTTTTGAAGGTGATCTGTGGTTTTCACTATATTCCGCAAATATACAGGATATTGCTGAAAAATTAACTCTCGTATTTAATTCATTTTCACAAAAATTGTTACAAATACGCACAAACATGTGACTACTACTACAATCCATTTTTCCTAACTAAAATCGCATCATAAAACAATAGCGAAGTTGGTAAACTTCTTGACCTCAGAAGAATATAATAATATATGAACAAATTAGCAAAGAGACACAATAACAGAGTGGCTTAAGTCACAGTATCAGTGCCACTTAGATCTAATAACTGTCGGATCCAGAAGCATTTTAATTGCTGCATTTAACGCAATTACACGCATCCATGGTTTGAGGGCGCGTGCGCGGCGTGATAACAGATTTCACTTCTGACCGTAAGATAGAAATTTAATTGAAAATTAATTCATTGTCTGTGGTACGGCCTCGCACCTACTTGTCACACCGATAACTCTTTAAAAAGATTTTTTTGTATAATTAATTCCTATAAAATATACTATTGGCACGTTCGTATTGTTACTCAAAATGAAAACCTTGAACGTTGAAAAAATCCTCAGTCAACAGCAACAATGGTCGCGAATTTGTCATTACTGTTGAACGTGACTGTTACCCAAACACAACGTCCACTGCCACGCATGTCTCGTTTATTTTAATATCACCCTGATTTTTTACACTTTTCCGTCAATTTTGTATTTTTTTTTACCGTTCTCACTCTTGTTCTTACAACGTGACACTTTTAACTATATAGATAGCGCGTGTTAGTAAATCATTAGAGAGTACAAAACAAGGTCCGCCCCTACAACTTTATAATCGCAATTAACTTAGAAATGAATAATTTGGTAATTTCAAAAACTAACAAGCACGCTTGAAAATCTTGAATATTTTTTTTACATTACTTTCGGTCCTTAATATGTATGCAATATTTTAGATCAGTCCGACTAAATCGCTTTCAAATATTCCATTGCATAGATAGTTAGGTACCGAGTAAATAAATCGCTAATACATATACTTAAAATTACCACGAGGAAGGTACATACATACATACATAATTTCCTCAGGTTTTTACTTTGTATAATATTATAATAATAAATATTCAAGGACATTTTACACAACGTCCTGGTCCCAAGCTAAGCTTATATGCTTGTGTTATGGGTACCAGAGTACGGATATACTACATAAACTACTTTTCTTTTGTAAATACATACTTATAATACATAGAAAACACCCAGACGCAGTACAAACATTTGTGTGACATTTATGGACATCACACAAATGATTGTTCCGAGCGGGAATCGAACCCGCGACCTCGTGATCGGCAGTCCATTACATAAACCACTCCACCACGAAGCCAGTCAATTATTGAACTATTATAATAATTACTGAAAACAAGTATGTTTGTATTGTAGCAGATAGCAAACTATAACCTCTGACAACCCCCATGGGAAAAATACGTAATACTATGATGACGATGATGTTGTTGGCTAGTAAACAATATTATTCAACTGCAACTTCTAGAGCTGCTCAATAACGTCAATTGGATTATCATAAGTCCTTGTGTTACGTATGTTTCAAGGGCGAATTGGCTTCTCAAATCAAGTAAACATTCAAGATTGATGAAACTTTTATAATCTTGCACGTGTAACCCCTTAATATTAAATTTTTTCCCGTCTTCATAATTGAGTTTATGTGAAAGTAAATTACTAATGTTTTGAAGAAAATTATGATTGATGGATCTTAATTTCATTTTGTAATGATTCTATTTTTTTAGTATTACCATATTACTGTATCACTATCTGTTTGTACATTTAAACAGAAAAAAGCGAACATACTTTTTGTAATTGAAATATGCTTGCTCTGTTTTACTTAGATAATTTTTACTAACATATTTAAAACAAAAATATTACCAATAATTAATGAATTATTATGAAAGGAACAAACAATAAGTGTTTTACTTGTAACATAGAAATAAAGCGCCTATTAGGTACATAATTTTAATAATAATATCATACCAAATCCATATACATTTGACCATCATCTCCTATTTCTGAGCACTGTTTCATCCTATTTGTGTTTAAAAGAAGATACTTTTTTGAAGCTTCTCGACTAACAGTTCTTTTTTCAAATTTTATATTTCTTTTGTTTCATGTACTGATTGATCCCATGATGCCATTACATAATAGTATAAGTAGGTATATCTTATTATATTAAAAAAAATACAAAATTTTCCTTTTAACCGACTTCACAAAAAGGAAGAGCTTCTCAATTCGTCTGTATGTATTTTTTTTAATTTATGTTTGTTGCTTCATATGTTTTAACTGGGCGAAGCGATTTTAATGATTCTTTTTTATTTGAAAACTAGTGGTTTCCGTGTGATCCCATTGGCACCAAGTAAGGATCTGATGGTAATGTCCTGAGAAATCGAGGAAAACCCTCAAATTTCAAAGCCACATGCAATTGGTTGAACTTTTTTTTAAAAATATTCAACTGTGTAACTATTTTATGCCTTAAGGTAAATGAATAACAATTTTATTTACGAGTTTATCGCCTGATCCTATTACGATATCGTCTGTACACCTGTCTTACATATTTCTAGGAAAAGAACAGTTTTTATTTCACATACTAAATACACATCGCCGCTACAACTTTGATGTCATTTAGCGAAAACAATGGAAAGATCCGAGCACACACTGGCATGCTAATTCCAACGTATTATTTAAATTAACATATTATTATTATTATATACGTGTACCAAACCAACTACTGCTAAATAATTCTATTTTTACGTTCAAATGAGTCATGTGAGATGTTTGAATGGGTTCTTTACACTTAACATCGATTCATAACTTATCGATTGATTTATTATAAACATAAGGAACTTCGATGTTTGAATTTAAATTTATACTATTAATATAGAGGTAAAGTTTGTAATATAATCACTGAAAGTAATAATTACTTTCAGTGATTATATTACAAACTTTTATCGGAAAGTAGTGGAGTAATTATCGGAACAAATTTTTTTTTAAATAACAGAAAGCTACAGTTTACGAGAGTGCGTTGAATAAAGAAATTAATGTGTGATATACATACATAACTAATCTATTTGTGTTAGAGACGGGCCTCATGGTCTAGTTGTTTTGCTGTTTACAAGATTCGTCAAGATCGCGGTTTTGATTCCCGTTTGGGACAATCATTTGTGTGATTTTTCTAAATGTCATACAAATGTTTGTACTGCTTCTGGGTGTTTTCTACGCATTATAAGCATGTGTTTACAAAAGAAAAGTAGTATATATATTCTTATCCGTATTCTGGTAGTACCAATAACACAAGCTTCAGCCACATATCAGCTTAGCTTGGGACCAGAGGATGTTGTGTGAATTGTCAAAAAATAAAAATATATTTTCACTAATTAATAGAAAGCTACAGTCTCCTAGAGTGCTATAGGCTATATTAGATTTAGCAGTGTTTTTTAATTTTAGGCGTATAAGTCACGCGCAACATAATAATTATATTGTATGTATGCTTGTTACGTTGATTTCTATACCGTTATGAAAATACGTAAATGCGACATTTTGTTACGCATTATAGAGCGCTTTTAGGTAGAGCGAATAGTAAAGTGTGCGTATCTAAATAAGTAAAGTGAACTACAGTGGCATACAACATCGCAATACCAGTTTCAAAAAAATATTAAATTACGGGCGCTTTTAGGTGTAAAAGCGTCTATATCTCATAGACGCTTTTGGATAGATGATTTGGTGGTAAAATATACAGGACTAAATAGTAGTATACAGGTCACTAACATTTTATCAGTATTAAAAATTTGTCGCTAGCAGAAAATGGTCAGTACTGGTCTTTACGACTGCGATTTACGACGATTTGCTAAGTTTCTGTTTGTGTATATTATAGATATTTTAGTCTAAATTCTAAAAAAGAAAGACGTATCTCAATAATATGTTCATGTTTTTGGTTCGTTTCATTTTTTCTTATCATAAAATAAAGTCGTTATTTTTGTACGTTTGCCCCTGTGTGAGCTTATATCTTTAAAACTACGCAACAGATTTTAATGCGGTTATTTTTAATAGAAAGCGTGGTTCAAGAGGATAACTTTTTTATAATTTTTGTCAAATATTAGTTTCTCAGCTCTACACGTGTAAAGTTCCGCTCTAGTAATTTATTAAAATTTTACATTAGGCATACATACTACTATATTTCATCGTTATGAAATACACTACAGTCTACTACTGCCTACTACTACAGTCAATTCTTGTCACATGCCAATTCGTCAAGCCTTGATAGAATCCTTGAATTCGTAATAGGTGCTCATCGCATACTGGCACAACAATGACCTTAGCTGAAATTTAAAGCTTCCATTAGAATTAAATAATAATAACATAATTAAATTAGATGCAAAATAATCATAATCACCACGCTCTTTTCCCAAGGGGGTAGCCAGAGACTAAAAAACACCATCTGTTACAATCCAAACACACTTCCTTGGATTCATTCACACTCATATATCTGATCATACAAGCTAAACGGTTGTAAGTGCTGCGTAATTAACCCTAGACTAAATGTAAAATATCTCCAAAAATCTCGCACGAGCAAAGAAGATTATAAAACCCAGTATTTGGACCCTGCCCACGAGGTTACAAACATGTAGAGTGTAGATCTATAGACATAATCCTAATATTACAAAACTTTGTCTGAAAGATGACAGCCAGTAATGCTTTCTCTTTAGTCTTTCGAATTTCGTTCTCTCTCCGAATGTAGAATGCTGCATTGCTTAACTCTACTTTATTATACCCTACTCTACTCTATTTTACTCTACTCTACTCTCTATACTATAGAGTGTATTTTGCTGTCTTCCTAGGCAAAGCAATATCCAAACTAAATGTAGTAATTATTCTAAATTAAAACTAACAACAAAATCGGTTTTATACCTCATTCCATAAAACGCATTTTTATAAATATGTTGTTTGCACACAAAACATTAAAGATTCAATTTAAAATTCAAAAGTATCGCAGGTGTTTTTAAATATTTCATCGAAAAAAAAAACCGCTGGATGGTACTGCAATCGAAAAAAAATGTGGGTATGTATATTAAGCTCTGAGATCATTGGTATGCGAATTACGAACAGACGAACAAAAGACATTATAACATCCTGTTCCCGCGACACCAGTTCGACTGTTATTATTATCCTAATGACAAAAATTTATAGCTCCTTAAATTCGCCGTGCTGCAAATATTAAAATTCTTTTTGTACTAAGGGAAATGAGAAGGTTGTATAAAATCTTCGTATTGGGTTAGAAAAAGGACTTTTATATTTGATCAAGTTTTTGTTCATTCAGTTTTGGGTTATAATTTTTTATAATAATAAAATCAACTGTCATTGAAACTATACATTATTATTGTTATTATTAAAACTTTTTAATAAACTTCGTAAAGTTATTAAAAATCATTAAATTTTATTCGGTATTCAAATTATGTCAGTTTAAACACCAATATTTTCTTTTTTTTTCGTTTTAATGTATCATGGAAAAAAAGAAAATAACCCTTTAAAAAATCACATCGGTGTCGGTTCGTCTGTCCGTCAAACTTTTTTATACCTACCACAATTAAATACTATAAATATAAAAAAGTAGGTATAAATATAAACAAGTGCTTGAATGATAAACCAAATATTGGTTGTCATTAATATCATACGAAATGAGACTAATAAAAACTGTCCGTAAAGGAATAACCATATATGTTCATATAGGTATACTTAAGATTTTATTTGTTTTAACACGATTATATCGTATAGTCTTTATTTAGTGATTTTATTTTCCAATTAGGTAGTTATCGCCTTAAGTTAGTTTGTAGGTGTGACGCGCAATCTGTGGGCGGGTTACGGTCGCGTTCGCCTCGTACAAAGTCGCCATCTTTTAATTTTAAATTCAAAAATGGCTGCTTTTGTTAATTTAAATTTAAAGCCCTCTTAATTTTTTATGGTTTTATTTAAATACTAGCTGTTACCTGCGACTCCGTCCACGTAGAATTTAGAAAATTTTCACGTGCGACGGCGCAATGTTATATTTCATGTATAAGTTTGGTGTTTCTATACCGATTTCTATGATTCTTTTTTTATTGAATAGGTAATAATGTTAACATTTTTAAATTAGGGATGAGTGAGAGTATTATAAACGTAAGAGTAAACAAATATAATCAGAATGCTCCGAAATATTTCTGTCATACATGATTTCTATGTAACTTTAACCATTACGGCTGCACACGCGACGGAAGCTTAAAAAATGGAATAACTTCTCCCGTTTTCCCAACATTTCCCTTCACTTCTCTGCTCCTATTGATTGTAGCGTGATGAAAAGTATACTTTAACCTGCCCAGGAGTATGAAGAATAATTGTACCAAGTTTCGTTAAAATCCGTCGAGTAGTTTTTGTTTCTATAAGGAACATACAGACAGACAGACAAAAAAGTTCAAGAAAAGTAAGTAGGTATTTACCGAAAATATTATTTTTTCATTTTTGTTTCAATAGACTTCAGATGACGTTAATTTAAAAGCTCTATTTATGTATATCGTCTTTTTATACTCTTATATTGAATAATTAAACTACATAGTAACTCAAATAAAATTGTTCAAGTGCGAGTCGGACTCGCGCACGAAGGGTTCCGTACCATTATCCATGCATCATAAGGCAACGTTATTAGTATCGAGCAAGAAACGGTAAAAAAAATCATGTTTGTTGTATGGGAGCCCCCCTTAAATATTTATTTTATTTTATTTTTAGTATTTGTTGTTATAGCGGCAATAGAAATACATCATCTGTGAAAATTTTAACTGTCTAGCTATCACCGTTCTTGAGATACAGCCTGGTGACAGACGGACGGACAGCGAAGTCTCAGTAATAGGGTCCCGTTTTTACCCTTTGGGTACGGAACCCTAAAAACCAACGAAATGTACGCACTAATTTATAATTATGTGTGTTATAAGCCAAATTCTGAGAGAAAGATTGTGTGTGCATCTTCTACTTTTGTAACTAACATCATTGGTTTTTAATGGCATCATTTGTTCAAAGTTCCTAAAAAATTTAATATCAATAGTAACTATAAGCATAATATATACATAATAATATGTATTGTGCTAATATAGCGGTCTATTGCTACAACATACATTGACTATAGACCTCTTTATACGCATTTATTTTCATTGAACTACAGAATCTGCATTTTGTGCGGGAGCTCCCGATGGATTTTTATGTTAATGCCATCACAATACCCGGTCTGTCCATCACTCAAAGCCTATGGGTACTTTGTTTTAGTCTAATTTGAATGTCTAATGTACCTAACTCCTTATCATTTACAAATATGGTTAAATTATATGCGTAGAGATACGGACAGCCGAGTTGTGGACTTGATACTGATGTTTAAGAACCTGTTTTGTATTCACAATCTTTCATCCATCTTGACTATATTTACAACCGTGTTTCATTCTATTCAACTATGCAAATTGTATTACATTTGAGGGATTGTAATTATTCGACTGCTGTATAAGAAAAGTATTGATTTTACATTTGTGTTGTATCGACGGTTTTACCAGATGTACCTTGTGTCTAAAGTTAAATTACTGAGTCGGATTGAAGCCACTTACCTATCTATGTGTGTGTGAAAACGTATTTATGTGTGTCTATGGTGCAGGCTATCAGGTATCATATGAAACGTCATTAATTTCTATGTAGTACGATATAGCCAGGCTAAAGTTACTTGTCCTCAATTTTAAACGTCAAGCCACCATCTGGTATATCTGTTGTTGTATCAATGATTTCTAGACTACGATAATAGGAGTTTGTTTTTTAATAATAACTTTTTTGATAGTTCCCTCTATTTTTCGCCATTTCTCAGTCTAGTACGGGACTTAGAACTCTCGAAAAAACGCCACTAAGTGCGGCTTTAATTTTCTAAGTGTCTAAATGAATACAAGCAGCCTCCACTTACGAGCTTATAAATGAAAATCAATTAGAAATTTGATTACAATTAATAGTTTTATACACCACTTATTAAAAGATTTTTTTATAGAGCAACTCTGAAATAATGGTACCAATTACGCGTGCACAACAGTACATAATTAAAAAAAAAATTATACTGTCAATATATCTATTACGTGCTATTTCATTGTACACATTGAATATTAATTAAAATCGTTAGTCTATAATACCTACACGGTTTTTATAAGAAAGAAAAAATATTGCCAAATTGTGCTGTTGACACTATTACTTCTAACTTTTCAGTTAGATTTAGTTGTGCGCGTAAAATCGGTTCCAATATCTCAAAGATATATCTCTTTCTCCAGCCCATTTACGTCCCACTGTTGGGCACGGGCCTCCTCCGCTTTGGGAGGGATTATGGTCTACTGTGCCGCGCGGACCAGGCGTGTTGGCACAGGGTTTATTTTTGAGTTTCCCGTCTCTCACAGATGATGTTATCTGTGTGCAATATCCCTTAGCTGACCTTTACAGCACCCTTGGGAGGAGATGGGGTGGTGACACTTGTATTTTTAATCCGTCACCACACAAAGATATAATTATAAATCTTAGTAATTCCAGCTATACCTTATAAAAACCTATTTTTGACTATAATAAGTCAATATACATTTCTTTATTTCAATTTATTTCTGTGAGCGAGCTTATTGAAAGAGCAGTTTCCTAAATTCTGTTGTATAATCAACGCTTTTCTCGCGTATTTTTATTGATTCAAGGAGACGACGCCTTCCCTCCCTCAGCGGTGGAAGCTGGGTTGGAAGCTGCCTCCTACCGCGCATTCATAATCACATCGACACATACGACATTGCCAACACACAAAACCCTACCTTATAACACTATACCGTACATTCTCATTCGTATACCAACATTCAAATAAAATAATGGAACAGAATCGTGCGTTACCAACCACGAGACATTAACCGTCATATAAATTACATTAGCATATAAATAAAGTATTTTTGTTGCGTCTCTCTACCCGCAGTACTTCTTGGGTCTTTTACGACGTCGGGCGCAGGGTTAACTCGGTACAGTTTTGTTCTCCTTTTTAGATAAATCCACGGTCTTAACGACCGTAAGCAAATACATGTTATCGGTTATACATTTATTGCTTATTCGAACTCATAAATATTGTCGATGGAAAAATTAATTTCGTTTTGAAATATAAGGTAAATAATAGTAAATATGTTAAGATAAAAAAACTCTAGTGCTTACTAGGTTATTACAACGATATGTAGAGTCCAATTATTTATAATAATATTCTTATAAAATGTTACAAATAATGCTCAAGTAATTTTTTGTTTATCCTGATTAGGTTTTTTTAATTTATATATGGGGAGCATTACGTAGATACCTCATAATACTTATTATTATTGTAGTCTATATATTTTCTATTTGTTGAGATATTCTGTGGTTCGTTAAAATTAATGATTTACTAATACATATTATAGAGCTGAGGAGTTTGTTTGTTTGAACGCGCTAATCGCAGGAACCACCGCACCGATCCGATTTGAAAAATTCTTTCAATTTTACAAAGTGCATTTACACGCGTACTGGAAACAGCTAGTCTGGGTATTTAATTTTATATTTTAAACACGTTCAAAATAAACATATTAATATTGATACATGATTTAGTTATTCAATTTAAGCTAGGTTAAAAGCCTTCGTATCGCATAAAAGGAAATACGAGAACATAATATTATAACAGTCTACTAGATAAAAGTTTCCCCACACCGTAAAAGGCTTACAATATACTAGAATTGCAGTTGCGATTATTGTATTTATATCTGCAAAGATAAGTCACTTATTTATCTTATTAATTACTTAAAGCAAGGCACTATTATATACTTTAATATATTTACACTTGTATATAAAACTAGCTGTTGCCCGCGACTTCGTACTTATGAAATATGGAAAATTTCTCCGTTTTTGCAACATTTGCTTTTGTCGATAAATTTACTATCCAACAATGAAATAATTTTTCAAATCGGATCAGCTTGTCCTGAGATTAGCGAGCTGAAACAAATAAACTCTTTAGTTCTATATAAAAAGTTTTATCTATACTATATGTATTTGTATATTATATCTGCTACTATAGTATATTCACTTATTTTTAGTACACCAAAAGTCGCCTATTCTGCCTCGGTCAAATCCATCTTATGGTTGTCTGGGAGAGATCGCAGCTCGCGATAAGGCCGCCCTTTGTACCTATGACATATCTGTTATGTAGGCTTTGTAAATCATTATTGTGTGCTCTAAAGAATATTTTACTTTACTTTACTATATACACTATAATATTATAAAGCTGTAGAGTTTGTTTGTTTGTTAAAACGCGCTACTCTCAGGAACCACAAGCCCGATTTGAATATAACATTACACTGCGACCAATAGGGGCGAAGCAGTAGTGAAAAATGTTGCAAGAACGGGGAAAATTCTCCTAATTCCAAGCGTACGGAGTCGCGGACAACAGCTAGTATAAAATAATGTTTCAAACAATACATACCTAATTAGTCAGTATTTAAAACCACTAATTTGAAAAAACAATGCCTTCCCCTATTTCTTCATGTATCTCGTTATGACTTTAATCTAATATGCTATTTCATTTGAAAGTAATAATAATAAGTACTATCAATATAACGTTTACTTGAAGAATCAACAATATCCTTGTATGTATTTGTTCGTGGAATCAAATTGACAATTCTGCTGGGTGACACATAGATATTCCCCCTAAACCACCCACAACGAAATTTATTCCCATAGGTATGACGTTCAATCATTGACTTTTTTCATTTTCTCTCTAACAATTTTTCCTTACCAATATAAGTAGTACACATGAGAGAATCATATTGGATGTCTATGATTGGTTCAATATGCGATATCAACCGATATCTTAACACAGCAATCAAAATAAGAAGCTCAAGTGTTTACGCTACAATATTTCCTTTTACTAAGAATTATATTTCATTCAATGTAACTTTATATACCATATGTTTTAATTGAAACTACATAAAGATGGTTACTGTAACACCGATTTTCTTAACTCCGTATTAAAAATGAAAAATATTCATACAAAATTCAGTCCTTTGTTACAACGGTAACAAAGGACTGAATTTTGTATGAATATTTTTTTACTTTGCGAGTTTATCACCATCCTAATATATATTATTGAGTAATTAAACGTAATTACTGAATAATATATATTAGGATGGTGATAAACTCGCACCATTAAGCATCCATAGTATGTATATATTTGCCTGCAGTTTAGTCAAGATATCAAATGGAAATACTCCTCCAAAAAAGACTATGAAGAAAAAAAGAACAGAAAAAAGAGATTTGACTAACTTGTACCAACTCTACGCGCACAGCTTAACTAAACATAGCTATAAAATAAATTTTGATACTGTCGATAACACAATTCCGCGACGTTAACTGAACTTTCTTGTTATAAAAACTGCCTATTATAGGCTAAAGATATTAATTACACAAAATACAACAATAGTTGTTTTTTATTTTTAGTTAAGTTCAGTTTAGTTGTGCTTGTAGAATTGGCACCACTGTAATATATAATCACAAGCCTATTTCAGTAATAGAAAATAACCCGAAAACTTACCCCTCGCATATGTAACAGTGAAATATAAATCGCATTAGGCATATCGGGGGGCACGTTTTGTGTCTTGAATACTAAGATGGTTAAGAAAAATTACAGTTCAGATACATATCTTGTTGGATTGAGATCGAAACATCTTTGGGTATAATTCGGAGTTGGGCGCGACATATAGATAAATGAAGGGATGGTGTATCGGCCACCTACTTACCTCCCTATACCCCTCTCTAGAAACTTGGAAAATGTGTCACTGTTTGTTGTTTTAACAATGCAAATGCTTGGATTTGTTGTTTGTTTGTTATTGAATTCATATAATGCAATTCAGCAAGGATTCAAGTTTAAAATGTTATCATTCGGTTGATATAACTGCAAGCACTGCCTGCCAGTGGCGGATTTGCAGTCTCGGCCACCCTAGGCCCCAAGCCATTAGCCGCCCTAGGCCCCAAGCTGTTAGCCGCCCTTTTCTCAGCATCCACCATGTAGACTACGTAATGAAATTATTTCACTGACAACTTTTATCTAAATTGATTTAGAAATTTAGGAGAAAAATTCAGTTTTATTTCGCAAGAAAATTTGATTTTGTTGTAAACAAGAGGCTTTTTTGTAAATCACCGCCCCTAAATCTGGCCGCCCTAGGCCCGGGCCTACCGGGCCTTAGGGTAAATCCGCCACTGCTTCCTGCTTATAACTATGTGAAAGATACGTCGAGCAGATACGTGTAACTATGAATGATGAAGTAAATAAAAATTGTAGCAAGTATATTTTTAAACTACATATATTTCTTATTTTTACCTAACAAATAACTATGCCTATCATCAAGTCATAAAAAAAGGTTTTAAAATGAAAACATTTCTATTATATTTACATTTGGCGCTACTCCAAATTTAAGCATAGTAGCTGCTGCAATTTATAAAAAAATAACAATCTATTTACAATTATAAATACGTAACTCAATTTGGAATGGCTCTGAAATTATTAAACGTTTTACTATTATGCTACGTGGCTTAAAGAACCTTTTGATATGGTAAGTTTATACAGGCAATAGATCAAAAACCATAACAATATCGTAATACCATTTCAATTACTGAATAGATTCCAACCCCTACACACGCCAAAAGATGAAGTATAAGAAAAAAAAAATGCTTAGCATAGAACAAATCAAAAATATATGCACCCTTCTACTACCCTACGTGAGGTGGTTCTGAAATAGCGATTTACATGAACACAGTCACCTCGTCGCGTGCCACAATTTTTTATTTAAATCACACTATTTATATATTCTGCCATAGATTCCCCCAACATTGAGAAAAAAATATTATTAGCACGCTGCCGAAATATTCGTGCCATTGTTTTAAATTGGCATCAAGATATTATTTTCATGATTTTCTCTTATGATAAAATCTTGGGTAAATTAGTTTGCTAATAATCACACACATTGAAATATTACATAGGTTATCGATCGATACATAAGTATACCTCACCTTTTCTAAATTATAGTTTAATATTTGCTAAATCTGTAAATTTGAAGTGACAATTGTCTGCCAGACAATATTTCTCACTATTAAATTTACTATCTCCATAGTTGAGCCTCATTCATCTATCAGTACTTTTCCATCCGTTGCTGGACTAGACTTCCCAAAGGACGCCTCAACCCGCGGTACTGCGCTAATTGCATCAAACTACTCCCTGCGATTTTACGATATCGTCACTTCAGCTTCTTGGAGACTACTCTACTGTTTACCATAGACCTTCCCAAGTACGCCACAATTCCTAGTCTTGTGCCGTTCATATCAACCCTGATATTCGCAGATTGTGACAAATAATACTAATAAATTAATACTTATAATATTTTAATAAATAGCATGTATATCACATTACTTTTAAAATTATCAGTTCAAACCAGATCAATTCTGTTCAAGATTGGTTTCCTTACATAAAACTGCCTTTAAAGCGATATAAAGGAGGCAAACTTGGATATAAACTTATTTCATTGAATATTGAGGTCTCAGTCACAATTTCGTGCATTGTTACCAAAGCTTTTGACTCATAAAAATGACGTAAAATATATTGTGGCTAAATAAAATGCTAATAAAATACCGCCGATTATTATTAAATGTAATTCACAATTAGCATAAAACCTTTATTTTCTTTGCCCTTATATAGATCAATTGAAACTTTATAAGGTATAATGTTTTTCTGTTATTGATGGTTAACGCCCCAATGCTGGCAACGATCCTCCTCCACTTAGGGAGGACCTTTGGTCTACTATGCCACGCTGACCAGGTGTGTAAGTATAGAGTTTAGTTTCAAGTATTCCGTCTCTCACAGTTGATGTTGATTGCTTATAATATCCCTAAGCTGACTCGTATAGCACACTAGGGACTAAATAGGGTGATGACAGGTGTATTCTAAATCCTTACCCCACAAATAATGACTGACTAACAACAAAAAAGCCACCTTCGTGAACCACTCCATCTATTAAAAAAACCGCATTAATATCCGTCGCATAGTAAAATCATTATCGTTTTTCCTATGTGGATAGGGACATACATACAACGATGATAATTTTGTTTTATAATAAGTTAAGATTTAATACACCCATTTTTATCTCACTATTTCTTAAGATTAGCTTTGCCAAATAAAGAAGTAACGTTTCATGCGTTTATTTATATTAGCGTAGATTAAAATTAATAAATTATAATTCACAACGGAAAATTTTTGAAGGTTGTGACATTTATGCCCTCTCGACTGAAACACGTGATGTGTAAAATATATTCATATATCTACATGTAGTTTCTGCTTTTTACCTGCTTTAATAAATTAACATATTGAAATCACATGTGCGTAATAGCTTCGGGAATTTTGACTGAATGTTATTATAATCATTGGATTAATATTTTGATTGAAATACTCTATATGTAAAATGAAATAAGTAAATAAATAAATAAATAATAAATATTTATGGACATTTCACACAACGTCCTCTGGTCCCAAGCTAAGCTTATTATGCTTGTGTTATGGGTACCAGAATACGGATAGAATACATAAACTACTTTTCTTTTGTAAATACATACTTATTATACATAGTAAACACCCAGACGCAGAACAAATATTTGTATGATATTTATAAACATCACACAAATGAATGTCCGAGGCGGGAATCGAACCCGCGACCTCGTGAACGGCTGTCCGTTATATAAACCACTAGACCACGAAGCCCGTCTTAGTAAGAACAGACAGACGAATGAACAGCGAAGGCTTAGTATCCCGTTATAATAGTGTCCCGTTTTTTATTTTTTGAGTACAATACTTAAAATTTGGAGGTATATTATATCCATCTCTTAATATTTATTGATGAAATCAAGGGCAGTTTCCAGCCTTCAATTGTCGATAATATTTCCTTTATTTTATAAAGATTTTACCTCTAAAACTAATGTTCTTGTTCTAGGTTATGTAACCACACTGAGCAGTCATTTTGATCTCTTTGAGATTGTTACATATAATTTTTCTAAAGTACTCTATTTGCAAGAAATCTGACATATCTTTTTCTAACAAGTATAATACAAAAAAAAACGAAAATTTTGTAGAGACATATATTACAAGTATGTCGTAACAGATGTCACTATATAGTCTCTGCCTACTTCTATGAAAAAAATCGTGAAGTTATGATATTGATAAGAAAAGCAAAATTTACAACTCTCTTTCTCTCTCTCACTCCAACCCATTAACGTCCTACTCTTCGGCACGAGCTTCCTCCACTTTTCCCGTGGCTGGGTTTTTCAGCACCTTAGGGAGGAAATGAGGTGGTGGCACTCGTATTTATAATCCGTCACCACAAAGACAAGTTACCACTACCAAATATTATATTTAATTTAGATTCAAACCCAATAAGCATATAGGTACGTAGTAAATAAATACGCCATTATAAAACAACATTACTGTGAGCTCCCTCACATATTAGCTAGTACCTCCACATATACGATAAGGCTGATTCACCCCCCTAGACCCCACAACCCACCTCATTTCTTTCATAAAGCCCCCCTTATCTACAATTTCGAGCCCATTTCATTTGAATGTTTCCAAGTTATGTCTGTATCTTCTAATGTAACTTGTGTTGATATTAGGTGAAGAGTTTTAACATCTTATGGTAGATATGGATGTAAGGATGTTTGTTCTTCTTTCATGCAAAAAGCACTAAACGGATTTCAATAAAACTGCAGTTACTTAGCATAAAGACTAGCATTCCATCACGTTAAAACTAGTAGTGAGCGTTTAAACGAAAAGCTTAAAATAAGCAATGCTTATTAAAATAAGCAAAAAAGCACGCTGCCGTTTATAAGCAATCCTCGCTTAGTGCTTATCTTAAAATTGCAACACAGTTGTGAGAATATTTTCAAAATGTTGGTAAAAAGAGAAGAAGAAAATGTAAAAAGAGATGTAAGTGTTAAATTTTTATTTAAACGGTAAGCAAATTTTTAGCAGACAACGTAAATTAAGTTCAGTTAAATGTTTTAACGAAAAAGTTAAAAAGCGTAAAAGCTAAACAGTAAGCAAACAGCGTATTATGAATTTTAAGCAGACTACAAAAATTAAGTTGAGTTAATTTTCTTAACGAAAAAGTTAAAAAGCATAAAATAGCTGCTTAAAAATAAGCAACTTTTTAAGCAGCTAACTTTTTTAAGCATCTCGTTTAAATTCGTTTAAAATTTTAAGCCGTTATTCCTATTTCTAAGTTCTAGTTTTAACTTAAACCTGATTGAACTTGCGGGCGTTAACTAGGAACTTACATAAACAATTTTTGTCGCAGATAAATTTTAATAATTATGCGTCTAAGCTTACATTTCTTACTTAACACTTACATATATTTTATCCGGTCTATAATAATAATAATAATAATTCTGTAAACTTACGTAAAGCAAAAACTATATGTTTATAAAAAACAGTTTCAAAATAAAAATTTCGAACTGTATTCAATAGAATGAAAGAATGCGAAATCATGACCATAAAGCACTTAGATAACGAATATGTAGGTATGAAAAAAGATTATATTGTTTAATACATTCAGAGATTTCTAGTACTGTTTGTAGGTTGTACTTAATAATTTGGTTGTTCAAACTTATTTTAATAAATTATGGACTAACTTTAAGCACTCGGTGACCACTTAACTATATAATACGGCTAATGACTTATGAAATAATTATTTACAAGTTTCTATATACTAAATCCTTACAAAGCATATAGCACCTAATCCAGGAATCCTCCCTCGTTTGCTATATATGTAACTTCCTTCTCAATCTTAGCACTCTCTAATTAAGGGTGTCTTTTCTTCACCCACGCGATTCTATGTACCCCTAATGAAGGCGAGGCGTCAATGAGCGTTTGTTCAACGTAATTAAACGTTAATACGCATGCGCCAACCACGCCCAGCCGCACAGCCTCCGCTCCAACCACCCCCGACGGCCTTTAATTACTGCCAAGACATTACCCCTTAATACTTTTATATAACCTACATAGATTGCGTACCGCTATGCCTGGCAAATTCTATTATATAAAGAATCTAAATTACTTTTTCTGTATTCACTAACATTTAATATTCGACTAAACGTAGCAGCATGAAATATAGATTAAGAGATCGCGGTTGAAAAAGGTTTATATGAATATTGTCAAATAGTAATAAAAATGCACTTTTAAACGTTACTGGATAGACTATCTTATATACACCAAACCCCTAGTCGTGCTTATTACTTCTAAAGTTATCACTGTAATATTAAAAACGTTGCGCACTACATTTACAACCGTCAGGCATGTATGAGTGTAAACTAAGCCAAGAAAGTATGTATGGATCGTAGCAGATAGCGCTCTATAATCTCTACCTACCTCCATGGGAAAAATGGCGTGACGGTATGATGATTATGATGCTGTTAAATATTTGTTTAGATATGATGTTAGTTTGACGAATTATACTCTTTTTCTTGTAAGTGGGGATTCATATTGCTGAGGGAGGAAAGCAAGTTTCCAAAGCAGATCTAAATTGAATACTTATTTTTTAATGTTTTTGATAAAAAACTATACAACTCTTCGGTATAAAACATCTGAAAAAAAGTTGCAGCCGTCATAACATGACGTGAATGTGGCATCCAAGAGCTCTTATACTAATATAGTTAGACATTCACGTTTACGGGCTATAACGGCAGCAATAACTGTGTCCCGAAAGTTTTTATGTTAAGAAACCACTTGTAGCTACGTCTGTGTTTTATAAATAAATATTGTATAACAATATTACGTGAGTAATATTAACTAAATTGTAAATAATACTTAAGCTCCTAATCTGTCTCATTGTTCCATGGTATAAATTATCATGATCGTGAAATCTCTTTACAGCCTTTTATATTTCAAACTATTAGTTATTTCTATCTAACATGAATACGCAATATTCATAAAATAACTAACTAATGAGCATTTGTTATTATAGCACCAATTGATATACATAAACAGCTAAATTTTTAGCTCTTTATTTATCACCGCTCCCGATATACAAGCAGACCAGACAGACGGATGAATAGCGAAGTGTCTCTGATAAGGTCCCGCTTTACATTATGGTGCGGAACTCAAATAGATACGAACGAAGCTAAAAAAGCGTGTTAAAGAAACAGAAAGCATCCATAGGTAGTATTAGGTAGATATTATATATGTATACATATACATATATATACGGTTGAAACGTTCTCATTTGTAACTTGTAGTGTTGTTAAGTCCAAGCACGTTCACAACCTCTCTCATTTTTCACTACATTGGTTTTACGTGAATTATTGTTTCCTTCCCTGTGTTTGTTTATTGCAAAGCTTCTAGAAATTAGATAGAATTGCAATTTTTACATAAATAAATTAGTAAAGAAATTTGTTAGTTGTGTGGTCAATGATACTATCGCTTTAAGCAAGAGATTTTCCAGTCGATTTTTGCTTTAGATATTTGCGTGATGAAAGATTATACATATTTCTACGGTGCATTCAATAAAATTGAAAAAAATAATCTTTCATTATTCATTATTATTATATTATCACACTATATCGGCTGTGAAATATCAAAACCCAGTATCTGCATAAAACAAAATTTTACAGGAGAGCCGAAAAACAATTTCACATGTTTGACAGCGTGCCGTTTCAATAATATTAGTCGTACCTTCTTGGGAGTGATTGCAAAATTTGAGGTACATAACAGGCTTTATAAAAAAGTAGTTTTAATGCGTCTATCACAAAAAATGTACGTAGAGAAGCAGTTACTAATAAAAACATTGTTTTCTTATACCTAACTTTTTGAGTGTGACAATTTCAAAACCTAGTAAGATCACTTGCTTTGTTTTCATCTAGTTCTCAAATATACTGAGTGGGGACTAAACGCAAATTAATAGACCTAGTAAGATCACTTGCTTTGTTTTCATTTAGGTTTGAATTTACTGAGTAGAAACTAAATGCAATTTTATAAACCTAGTAAGAAACAAGAGAATAAAAGAACATAAATATGGGCAGGAATAAGCAGTTTTAATGAAAAAGGTAAAAAGAAACAGCTAATCGGAAACCAAACACTATTTGTTCACAGTAAAAAATCAAAAAATAATCACTCAAAATATTTAAAAAACAGTGATATAAAAATAAATTATTCGCTTATTGTCCACCAGAAACTAAATCAACTGAATTATTATTAATCGGTAAACTTTACCAAAACTCCCTTCTATTCATTGGCATAAGCTGTAATAAAGTTTTGAGTATGCCTTCCTTTTTACTTTCTTTAATGCCTCTTGGAATATTTTTTAAAATATTTTTATGTGCGTATTTGTTTGTATATGCGATGCAGCAGGTGCCTCATTAGTAAATATAAGTGAATTCGGGTAAGTTGCTGTGAATACAGAATGTTGCGGTACGTTACATGGAAGAGCCGGAATGTTATTCGAAATTAAAGGGTTGCAATTAGTATCATCATCAGATTCACTAGTTTCTTCTATGTATCGTGAGTATTTTTTAATATTTAGATACTTTTGAATTGAGTAACTTGGATCCGCTACCGAATCATCACTGTCCAAAAAAATTTAAATATTCTGATATTTAAATTTTTTTGACATTTTCGATAAACTCTTCCATGCTTACATCACTTTGCTGAGAAGAACATGGTATCGGATTGTCGTAGAAATTGAATGGAGCATCTTCAGTTACCAAAGGAGTGTTATCAGTTGAGTTAGTAAGCGAAAGGTTGTTGCAGGGTATATCAGTAAGTGAAAAAGTGCTATGCAATGCATTTGAGGATGGTGTTGTTAGGGTCTGAGGGTTGTAAGCATAATTTATTTTTTGTATTTGATTACTGCTAACTGATGAAGGCAAACTTGAGGTATTTTCATTTAATCTGAAATGAAATGTTTTATAAAGCCATCACCAGAACGTTGCTAGTGTGTAGGAAACAAAAAGCAAAAAAAGCAAGATTACTTTACAGAACGTTCGTTGTAGCACTACCTAGTGCTACAGCGAACGTTCTGTTCTGCCACAGGATGTTTTAGAAGTGCGTGGTCATATTTAAGGGTTTTACTTAGTAAAAGTCTATATTATTTCTATATAATGGTCGTGAGCGCATAATAATATGTTAATGTGTGTCGTTGTAGGTTGCTGCAGAAACTGTGATTTAATCATTACCCTCGTGCTGCAAAAAACGTATGAAACCGTAGGTAGCAGATTAAGGTACATAACAAAGCTATGACAGAAATGTTTTGCGCAAAATGAATTGAAATAAAGTATATTTGTGCATAAGCAAGATGTAATACCCAGTTTCTAAAAATTCAATATTGTATTTGAATGGATAACGTTATTTTTCTTCACGGTATCTTTAAACTTTAGTTATTGAAAAAAATCAAACTTGCAAATACCATGCAATCACATAATTCATTGAAACAAAACACAATATAAAATCTTGCCAGTTACCAACAAATCTTACATGCTTGTGTAATCATTTTATGGTTAGGCCCTTTTATTCATAAAAAACATTGGAAAACAAAAAACCTAGACAATATTATACACTGAAGCGTACTTAAATTTCACCATGCTGTTCTTGTAAAGCACTCAAGATCAATTTCGACCTATAAAATTGATTTTTACTCATTTTTATAGACAAAAACACGCACGTGCAACGACTTCTTCTTACTTACTAAAGTTGCGCGAGAGTTTTGACGTTTACTTCAACCATTTCATTGACTTAGTATCTACATGAACCATTTTAAATCGAAGTAACTACAAGCACTTACTAGGTTTTTAAAATGGTTGATGTTAGATACTATGTTTTAATTTTGTAATTTTTGCATTTTGAAAACGTTTACTGTAGATACTAGGTTTTCGACTTTGTGCAACTTCGTTTTTTACAAATTTTTGGGGGTTTTTGCTATCCTAGTATGTGGAGAGTGGGTCTACAAGGTCGAAAATGCAAAAACACACATTTTTTTAAACTTGTCAGATACTAGGTTTTAAAATTGGACAGCCGATATGTGTATGTGTTTTGTTAATGCGATTTGCTTGTCTAAATGCATATGAGTGTGTGTGTGCAAGTGGATGTGCATATGTGTGTGTGTGTGTACGCTAAACTTACTTTATTTTGGATAATCTCCGTTAATAAAAAAAAAATTCAATTTAAATATTTAATACAAATTTTGATCGGATTTATAGCAACATAACTTTAATAACGATGCGGCACTTGGGATTATATTTTACGGCACTTAGACGCGATCTAAAACATTCAAAAATAATTATATAACACTAAAACTTAAACCATATTAGCCGTCAATTCATCTTGAACATCTAAACCATAATGTATTTAGTATATTGTACATTACTTATTCATACAAAGCGAAAGATACACGTATATATTCAAAGCTTGTTATTTACTTATACTTATTTACATGTTAAAACTCGATAATATTATGAGTTTTCATAGTATGTTTAGAAGCTTCTGGACTCTATTATTATGTAAACTAGTCATTGCCACATGTTGAGGCTACTGGAAGTTGCCGATTGTCCTCTAAGAAAATTTAGTATAGTACATATTTTATGTAGACCTATAAGAATTATAATAACAGAATATTTTGATAGAAATACACATGTTTGTTTGTATAGGAATTCAGGCACGACGCCAGGGTTTATCCTACAAAATTAAACAGCTACTTTGAATAATTTTGACCTAATAACTATAAGAATTGTACCTAAATACCTCTGACAATACATCATATATTGTAATCTTCAAAGAATGATATTTTTCATGAAATTCTTCAATATAAAATTTTTATTCAAATGTTTAATGAACTACTTTCTATCTTATAATATTTCATAGCTTCCAATAAAATGTATTAGGTACAAGCTTTGAAAGGTTTTGAGATAAATATTTAAGCACCTAAGTAATGTAAGTACGCATTATACAAATAGATTGTGTCTATTAGGCAGTACTTGATGGAAATCTATAGTAATTGCGTGTTTTACCAATACAATTAATTATCAAAGGTAAGCCAGATGAATAAATAAAAAGCGCGATGTGACGTCAGTAACTACGTATTACCGTGTACAAAGAGATACGAACCAATACTGTCCAAACTCAATCTAAATTTCATTTTACGCCTCAAGTATTACATACAAGCATATAGAATAGAGTCTATCGTCCTTCGTAACTCACAAGAACGTCCGCTGTCAAATTTTAATTTCTCCCTCAAATATTTACCGAAGGAAAAAGGATTCCCCGACGGGCCGCGCTCTAATAAGTTTTCCATAAGAGAGGCAGGAGGTGGAAGGAGTATGGGGTAAGATGGCAAGGCTCTTATTGTGTTTGTAGAAGCTGGCGCATCCGGGCGCATACCTAACAAGATGGATATGTACCACCCTAACCCCACCCTCCCCGCCTCCTATGTAGATACGACAGCTCTCAGCGCTGCACCCAAATTGCATTTTCGAATACTAATTCCTTTTCAACTTGCCTACCTTTTAGGAATAGTATTTATTTTAATATATAGCGAAATTGTAGTTTCTTTTCCTTATAATTTTATATGTACACAACACGCATTTAAATCTACAAATACATTTTAATGCATTTCGTGCACAATTATAACATGATTATGTAGAGAGACTTTTGTGTAAATGTGTCTTGTTTTAACACGCTTTTATAAGTTTGGTATGTATCTATCAATGTATAAATCTGTGTAACGGAATCTTTGAAAGCGACTTTCAGCCACTTGCAGTAGACGGATTGATCTGAAATTTTGCACACCTAACAAGGACCGATGACAATGCAATAATTTAAAAGAATAATCCCAATTCCTTGATCAGAATTAATAGGATAGCATGTTGAAATATCACCATGACCACACTTATATTTTTAATTATACACGTAATAGTTTAATTGTATATGAGTAGACTCACCTATATCATCGTTTTTTTACGTATGCCTTTCATATACAATCAGATAATTTCACATAAAAACGCTTTGTTCAATCAGGTAAAATTATAATAATTGTTTACTTGTTCTTGTTCTTGTTTGATGGCTTCTTTAGAAGCGACTTATCGTAGTGTTTAAGTCGCAACAACTCTGCCAGTATCCTTAGTGATAGTGTCACAAACTAAAGGGGTTGTGGTGTTTGTCTACCAACGTGTAGATCGGTTGAAATTTTGGGAGATTCCGATTGTTTACTTTTTTTTTATTTTTTTTTTATTGATTGTTTACTTGTATTTACTTATTTACTACGATTTTGACAACATGTGACAAGACAACAGAAATTTATGTCTCTGACAATATAAACTGTCAACGTTTTGTAAGTAGGTAGCATATAATTGAGTAATTATGACAAAGACAATGCAATCATATAAAAAATGTTCAGGATATATAAGCGTGTTTTTTAGTTTTTAAACTAAGTAGATGTTATTAAATATCGAGTTATACATGTATGCTCCAAATAAACTTTTTTCAAATTAAGTTCATGTCAAATGGCGAAATATATTACATATTATTATTATTTTTTGACTATATTAAAAATAAAGCCAGGGTGCTTCCTTTATTTCTACATGGAGTTTGAACACTGGTCCTTTGGTTTGCTAAACCTAACATAATTATAGTGCTAATGACAAAATCAAGAGCAAATAACAATCAATGAGTACTTTACTAACGATATCTAAATATACTGCCAGGCTTCGTGGTGGAGTGGTTCGAGGTCGCGGGATCGATTCCCTCTTGGGACAACCATTTGTGTGATATTTATAAATGTCATACAAATGTTTGTACTGCGTCTGGGTGTTTAATATGTATTATAAGTATGTATTAAAAAAAAAGTAGTATATGTAATATATCCGTATTCTGGTACCCATAACACAATCATATAAGCTTAGCTTGGGACCAGAGGACGTTGTGTGAAATGTCCATGAATATTTATTTATACGGCAAACTACATAACCAACACTAAAATGCCTCATAAGATATCTGTGTACATAAACCATTTTCTGTTAATATCGAGATAACTGTTCCATTACAAACCATTATAATAACCATAAACCTGAAAATATCGCAAATAGAACTCTTCATAATAAACCAACGAAACGGATATATTGAAATAAGCTAAGTAGTGCGAATTATCAATTGCTATAAATAAATTCTTGTATTATCTACAACAAATCTGGCGTTACAACACTCTTTGATGGTATATACCAAAATTATAAAGCTGAGGAGTTTGTTTGTTTGAACGCGCTCATCTCAGGAACTACAAATCCGATTTGAATTTTTTTTTTGTTTTGTATAGTACATTTATCGAGGAAGGCTATAGGCTATATAATATCACGCTGCAACTAATAGGTGCAAAGCATCAATGGAAAATGTTGCAATAACGGAGAAATTTTTCTGAATTCCACGCATATGAAATCGCAGGGAACAGCTAGTCTTGGTTATAAAACTGTTTTACAGCAACGTATACGCATAAGTAGTATTACGAGTATCTATCATACTTTATCATTTGACGAGCCCCCTGGTTGAGTGGTACATGTAACGGACTGCCATTCAATACACCAATTCGCGGATTCGATTCCCGCTCGGGACAATCATTTGTGTGATTTTTCTAATTGTCATATAAATGTTTGTACTGCGTCTGGGCACTTCTATGTATTATAAATATGTATTTACAAAAAAAAATGAATATTCCATGAAATATTCATGGAATATTCATTTTTTATAGTTTGTCTAAAATGTAAAAAATATGTTAAATTTTAACGCTACCGATATTCTAGTATCAAAAGTAAAAAAAACTACTGATTATCGGCAGTCCGGTAAAAGGATATGAAAAAGCCGCAATAATCAAATCTTCTTACAATATACTGGTATTTTACTCTAGTAATTATATTTAAGAAGATCTGCTAGTCAGAAACTTAACTGCACATACTGCACTTGCCAAAGATATACACAGAACATCAAAATATAATATTTTCTAACACTTGCAGGACGCATTTGTTTAAATAAAACTACTTTTTATAGATTTAGACGCGTATATTTGTTTTAAATTTTGGTCCGATGTTTCGGAGAGTTTGCAGTCACCATGGTCACGGGTGAGACTGAGCTGCAATGTGTCTTCTACGATCACTTATTATAGGGTTTACTCACATTCATGACCATGGTGACCATGGTGACTGCAAAGTCTCCGAAACGTCGGGCCAAAATTTAAAACAAATATACGCGTCTAAATACGTAAAAAGTAGTCTTATTTAAACATCAAAATATTTAAAAACAAACCGCAATTTATTGTATGTACGTAATAAATTGATTACATTTTTAAATTCGCTCCATTTCCCATTCCAATTATTGGTAATTTTCTTGCCTGTCTAAACATATCAACAACCTTTCATAAACAGTAGATAGCACAGATAATTTCTTGTTACGTAAATAAATTACACACAGCAGTTGTCAATTCCATGATCATCTGAACTTACTTGTTTTATTATTTATTGGAAATATTACAATACTTTAGCAGCTACTATAGGACTAAAGACTTATGGTCTTACTAGCTGTAGCCCGCGACTCAGTCCGCGTGGAATTTGGAAAATTTTTTTTTCGCCATAAAATGTCCTTTCTCAGGGTCTAAAGATTGTATGTGCCAAATTTCATCAAAATCGGTTGAGAGGTTTAAGCGGGAAAGCGTAACAGACAGACAGACAGAGTTACTTTCGCATTTATAATATTAGTACGGATTAATGATGACTTATCGGAGGTTTAAACAATAACTTTATTGGAGAGATAATAAACATTTTATCGTAAAAGACTATTACGAATAACAATTTTTGACAATTTTAGCGAACCGATTTTAGAGAACTTTTAAACCTCCGATAAGTCATTATGAATAAGACCACTAGTAGTAATACTCAGGTGCGCTTTTAAGTACCAACTACAAGTAAATCTTTACTTATTATAAAACAGAGTCGTCTTTTTGTATGTCATATGTCCCTATATGAGCTTTTATCATCAAAACTACGTTACGGATTATGGTGCGGTTTTATCAAAAGATAGAGTGGTTCAAGAGAATGGCTTTTTTTGTATAATTTGTTAAGGATTGGTTTCTAAATTTCCCGCATACGAAGCAAGAACTAGTTTAAAAAAAAACAAATATCAGAAGTCGAGTTTCTTTTCATCAATAGTTCGCAATCTGAACGAACGGGTTCTGAGAAAAATGTTTCTCTATTGCTACTAACTATACATATATGTATATTATTAATCTAGCCACGTGCTAAGTACATTTTTCTCCAACTCTGCGCTATTATTACTCGCCTTAAAACTAGTAATAGCCAGTACAAATATTTGTAAAGTACTTTTTGTATGCCAGATTAAAACGAAGCACATCCACTCACGTTCCCGTGCTCTTGTCGTCACCAAATCTGTCCAATATAACTTTTTCTCATCGATTATTTCAAGCAGCCTTTAATGTTTTTATTTAACGCCTTCAAGTATTGAATCGGTGTCGGCTTTCGTCACTCGGCCTAATTTATTGCAGGTCTGAGCGATAGCATTGCGTGTTTTAGGTTGGACAAAAACCGCGAGTCCCGGACGAACGAGGCGCGATCCGCCCGCACGTTTTTATCCGCATATCGCTTTAATTACGGCGTTTGGAACGCACTGTGTACGCCGCCTATTGTCGAGAATCTTTCAATATTTGGTGTATTTAAGGAAACTCCACTATCTGATATTGTTAGAGAAAACGTCTAGTCAGCGTGGTATATTACCAATTACAAATTGAAAAAAACCTATGCGACTAACTGGTGATTGGCATAAGCTGACTCAATTTTTATTTTTCATGAAGATGACTGTCGTGAAAGTCTTCTTTCTATAAAATAGTTTCGACTAAAGTCAAATTCTGCATTCATAACTGTGAAAGTTTTAGCGTACAATACAAATACTTCATTCTTTGTATAAATTGCTGCAAAGACTATCCACTCTATCAGCTTTTCACCAAATAAATCTAAAAACAAAACAACAGTGGATATATGTCGTGGAATTAGATTTCACCGCTTGTCTGAGGTCATAAAGCGTGTGGACACCGACATGTCCTGAAAATTATCCGAGCGAAGCCTCCCGGCTGACCGGGGGCTTGAGAAAACATACATTTTTAACGTGGCCACCCTCCCTACACCCGAGGGTGAGATGGGAGAAAATTACAAAAGAAAACAGCCTTAATTTCCAATGTCATCTCCGTTCCACCTAATCCTCTTATCGTTTTATATTTCGGCCTTTGAATTTTCATTTATTTTTGTTTGTTTAAGGAAAAGGTCGCGGTGTGCTACACCGGGGCATTACACTATTGATATTTATGAACGTATTTATACGTAGGTTCTTTCTTATAAATACGTAACGAATATTGAGAATTTGAGAGCTTAGATTTAATAGTATTTTTTGTCCAGTGTAATAGAGGCCAAGCTTTTTGCTGTACATTCAGTTTCACAGTTTATGCTGGTATTAGGAATTTTCACATAGAATACAGAATCTTAGACTATGTTAAACAATCAAACTTAATATATGATGACGTCATACATACACAAGTGGTCCAAATTAATAACTAATTCAGTACTGGATTCACAAATCGAACAATATTTTCAAGTAGGTAGTACTATAAAATATGTTCAAAATAAAATAACTCAGTTCGGAGTAAAATTCGTTATACACAGCTTATATTTACAGTTTTCAGTTAAGTAGTATAAACATTACGTCTTGCAAAAATGAATGAATGAATTATTTGCAGAATATGGGTTAGCAAAATATGTAAAGTGGTTATTTTTAAGAAAATTTATAACTTTTATTTTCACTAAAGGGCCTACATCAATATTATCGTATATCATCGCCGACACGTACATATTAACACAGCCAGTAGGCACAGAAAATGAAGAATTAGGGATACTTTTCCTATTTACTCAAAATCTACTAAATATATTTTAATTCTGATTTACGTGTTTCTATACATAATAGTTACCTATGTTTTTAAAGTTATTTCATTAGTTAATACGCGATAATAGACCGACAAATGAAAAAAATAAAAAATTTGAGAGGTTGTTTCGCCAAGATTTTCTATCGAGAAAACTTTTTTCAATCGCTTTTCTGAGTTCATGCGATCCTAGATCATATATTGAAAAAACATATACTTAAAAATTAGAGCTCTAGCCATTCAATCTAAAGAAACAATGAAATCTTCGTACATAGAAAAATGCACGAAGCTATTTTGGTATCGTCTTAAGTAAAAATTGCGTCTATCACAATAATATAAAGCGTAAATACATACAACAAAGTGAAACACACAAAAGCAAGATGCTGATAGTTGCACATTCTTAATCCGGTTTGTCTGATCGTTTTGCCATCTTATTGGTAGATGCAGATTGGAACAGACAATAGTACGTCAGTTGTGGATGTCGCATTAATCAGTTGTAGTGCAACCATAATTCAATCAGAGGTAGGCAACAGCCGCGGTCACTGTATGCTATATACATGTTTGGAATGACCAATGTATGTGATGTGAGAACATTATGTGGATGAGATTACTTAATATAATTAGATATTACATTTTATTAAAATTTTCATCATCTTTCTCTCCAGCCCATTAACGTTCCACTGTTGGGCAGCAGCTTCCTCCATTTTGGGAAGAATTGTGGTCTACTGTGCCGCGCTGACAAGGCAAGTTGGCACAGGGTTTATTTTCGAGTTTTTGTCAATCGTTATCTGTGAACAATATCCGTTATCTGACTTTTACAGCACCTTAGGAAGGAAAAGGGGTGGAGACACTTGTATTCTTAATCCGTCACCACACAGACAAAATCTTCATTAGATATTAAGTTAATAGGTTGGCCTTTTAATCATTACCTATATCATTCTTTTAAATGAGAGAGTTCTCTGAACTTGTCACCGGTGTCGTATCGCACTATTTACTTCTGGTCCTGGACAGTGGCCTGCCAAAACTTTAAAACGCAAATCCTCCACGTAATCTATAGATAATTAAATTATATACTAATTCAATTCTGAGGTATGAGGTAAGTGTTAAATAGAGTTACGAATTATTATCGCAATAAAAATAAAAAGTAATATATTAGCTCAGAAAAAGAAAAGCGTAATTTTTTTCACATTGTACGTGCACGTAGAATTGGCACCAATATCTACGTAATTTTAATATGTTATATATTTTACTATTAACTTGTTAAGCTTTTTGTTGTAGTTTGTAAAATTTTTAATACGTAAGTTGTTCTTTAACAACCGCATCCACATACAGTGGATCACTGCTCTTACATCAAGGACCGGGAGCAAGTCTCCTTCATATTTTACATAGAATGCGGTGCACTGTCAATGCTTCCCTCAACTCAGTCTCAATCACTCAGCCGACTATATCGATCTCACATTTGCAAATTAAAACGATTATATTATATCGATACTATTGTGTAAAAATCTTAATAGCCATCTAGATAGCCCTATGGCTATCATATTCGTAAAAATCATATACGTAACTCAAATATTTTTATAGGTACTAAAAATCTCTGAAAAGAAACTACATACCTTATGTCCAATTATTCTAGACTAGCTGTAGCCCGCGACTCCAACCGCGTGGAATGTTGAAAATTTTCCCCGTTTTTGCATCATTTTTCACAACTGCTTCGCTTCTGCTGATCGTAGCGTGATGTTATATAGCCTAAAGCCTTGCTCGATAAATGCCCTATCCCGGCCCTATCCTAGCCTCGGCCCAGTGGTTCCTGAGATTAGCGCGTTCAAACAAACAATCAAACTCTTCAGCTTTATAATATTAATATAGATTACCTTACATTCTTCCTATTTACAAAACTTTAAATCAAATTTAACTTTGCTTACAGGTAATTCAGATTATTTTATTTAACATGAAATTATCTGTATACTGTATTTTATAAAATTAACCAAGTAAACCATCGTATCAAATAAGTCTGTAAAAAGAGCATATATAATGTGAATAATCTTTACTTATTATAAAACAAAGTCATTACTTTGTATTTATGTCCCTATGTGAGCTTATATCTTCCAAACTACGCAATGGATTGTGATGTTGTTTTTTTATTAATCAGGGTGGTTCAAGAGGATGGCTTTTATGTTATATAAATTGTCAAGGTTGATTTCCAAATTCTACAATTACGAAGCGGGCGTAAATAAATTAATTTTAAAAGCTTAAACATGCGTGTGATTGAATAGTTATTATAGATTTCCATCACATCTAACTTATTTAAATATCTCTAAAACTAATAAAAATCCTTACTAATAATATAAATGCCAAAGTAAATTTAACTATTTATCTAGCAGTCTTTTACGCCAATGTCACCAGAGCGATATAATGTTAATTTGACACACTGTTAATTCTAGAATAAAGAAAGGACTACATTTTAATGCGTAAAAGGTGTATAGATATTCCAAACTTCACACTTACGAAGTCGATAGTCTAGTGTGAAATAAAAATAGAAAAAAATATATTTTTCTTTTGTATAATCAAATATAAAGTATATTATGCATATTTATATTATGAGTTATGTTATGATTATAAAAAGGTCACTATTAAATGAAAATTAGTCGTATATTATTCGTAGGCCAGTTTCTTGGAACATTAGAGACCATTAATTGGACTAAACCAATAAAGACGACATCATTTGGACACGTGTAGATGCTTTTTTAGTTATAAAAAACCGGGAAGTACGAGTTGGACGCGCGCACGAAGGGTTTCGTACCATTTATCCGTTATCATAATAATAAATAGCGTTATAATCATGTCGTCTAAGGGTATCATCAAATTACACTGAAAATATTTTTGACGGGCTTCGTGGCGTAGTGGTTCATGTAATGGACTGCCGTTCACAAGGTCGCGGGTTCGATTCCCGCTTGTGACAATCATTTGTGTGATATTCATAAATGTCATACAAATGTTTGTACTACGTCTGGGTGTTTTCTATGTATTATAAGTATGTATTTACAAAAGAAAAATTGTTTATGTATTATATCCGTATTCTGGTACCCATAACACAAGCATATACGAAACGTAAACGAATTTTACGTTGTGTGAAATGTCCTGAATATTTATTTATATAAACTTAGCTTGGGACCAGAGGACGTTGTGTGAAATGTCTATGAATATTTATTTATTTATTGTGTTCTGGTTTTTAGTATTTCTTGTTATAGTGTTAGCAGACGTACTCGTACATCATTTGTAAACAACTCGTACATCATTTGTAAACGGAGCCTTTAGCCCATTATTTGGAGTCGACGCAATATATTTATTTCCATAGGCTTCTGTCAGGCGTCATCTGTGTTAACTTCTCTTTCTTTCATATCCTTATTCACACAGTCCATCCATCTTTTCTCAGATCTTCCTCTAGACTTTTTTCCTTCCACATTTATTTGTAGAACACTCCTAATATTATTACTTTCCTCTCGTCTCATTATGTTATACCATGATGTTTTTCAGTAATAGGGTCGTTTTAGCTTTTGATATTGAACCCTAAAAAGATAAAGTGGCATCGGCAACGTATTCTAACTATTTCATGGGGCGACTGAGACGCTTCGATTTAATTGTAGTTTTTTGTTCGAATTCCCGTTTTTTATATCGAATCAACATGCTGCTGTCATTGTATAAGTTTAGGCTATGCTCACAGTTTTTTTTTTATTTAGTGATATCAATTGTTTGTATGTTTTAAGAACCGAGGCAAGGTTTTTTGTTTTTTTTAACGGTATGGTAATACGTACGGGGCCCTTAATCAATTTGATGAATTTCAAATCAGATGTAGTTATTCATTTTATAATACAATACAGCTATTTGAAGATTAATTAATGATAATGTATAAAATCATGCATGATTTTAAGTCTGACAGAGATTTATTAAGTTGATAATTACATATTTGAGTCTGATGTTTTTTACGTTCAAAAACGCACGTGACCAGGGTATTTATTCTACAATAACAACATTTCAGCAATGTTAACGGAGCTTACTTATCATAAAAACTATGTATTACAGAGTAACGATTTTAATTAATATGAAGGTGTACAACGAAATAGCCATTGTACCAAATGTACATTATAGTTGTTTTCATTTTAGTTAAGTTAGTTTAAGGTGCATCAGAATTGGCCTCAATAGCAATACTGTCACTGACAAATAAACTTATCTAAAATGAAACTAAACATGGCGTGTTTTAGGTTTTTTAGGGTTCCGTACCCAAAGGGTAAAAACGGGACCCTATTACTGAGACTTCGCTGTCCGTCCGTCCGTCCGTCTGTCACCAGGCTGTATCTCAAGAACGGTGATAGCTAGAGAGTTGAAATTTTCACAGATGATGTATTTCTATTGCCGCTATAACAACAAATACTAAAAATAAAATAAAATAAATATTTAAGGGGGGCTCCCATACAACAAACATGATTTTTAGGGTTCCGTACCCAGTATCTCAAGAACGGTGATAGCTAGACAGTTGAAATTTTCACAGATGATGTATTTCTATTGCCGCTATAACAACAAATACTAAAAATAAAATAAAATAAATATTTAAGGGGGGCTCCCATACAACAAACATGATTTTTAGGGTTCCGTACCCAGTATCTCAAGAACGGTGATAGCTAGACAGTTGAAATTTTCACAGATGATGTATTTCTATTGCCGTTATAACAACAAATACTAAAAATAAAATAAAATAAATATTTAAGGGGGGCTCCCATACAACAAACATGATTTTTTTACCGTTTCTTGCTCGATACTAATAACCTTGCCTTATGTTGCATAGATAATGGTACGGAACCCTTCGTGCGCGAGTCCGACTCGCACTTGACCAATTATAGTTAATTTGTTATATACCTTTAATATATCAGTTAAAATCACTTATAATATTATGATTAAGACTATGTGTTTGACTCTATCGAAATTTAGTTTAGTTAATTTTAGTTTTAAAAGTAGACGTGTGTCGTTTACGTTTTAAATTTTGGCCCTACGTTTCGGAAACTGCATTCACCATGGTCACGGTTGGGACTGAGCTGTAAAGTCGGGACAAAACTTAAAACAAATATACGCATCTAAATACGTAAAAAGTAGTTTTGTTTAGGCATATGAGTCGGGCAAGTGTTAAAGAATATAATATTTAAAAGTAGTGTTAATAAACAATTACTTAACATTTTTATGTAACTGGCTTAATACTAAACTTTCCAGTTAATATTGATTGATTATATGTCCCTGACCGTAGACTGCAAATAATTTCTTTAATATCATGGCAATCCGGAATCGAAGGAGCATACCGCCAGTCATCGCCAAGCATTTATCATATCGATGTGGCTGCACCCTTAGCGTCTGTGCTATTCATAATGTTTCATTAAGTGGTAATGTGTTGATGATGGATCAAAGGATAACATTAATGCGATATTAATATCTCTCTCTCTCTCTCCTGCCCATTATCGTCCCAGTGTTGGGCACGGGCCTCCTTCACTTCGAGAGGGTATTAGGCAGGACTGACCAGGAAACTTTTCGTTCCGAGATTTCCACTTCTTACAGAGGTGTTTAAATTAAATTAACTGTCTTTTAGCTGGCTCAATTGGAAGCAAATGGAGTGGTGACAATTCTATTCATGAACTGTCACCAAACGGACAATCCAATATCTAATATATGAAATTCACGTGTCACAGTGTTACAGAAAAATCGTTGATTGCAATTTTAAAATAAAGCTTATAAAATTTATATTAATGTATAAATGTGTAGGTACGCTACATTGGATTTAAAGATTTATGACATTAAAGCAGTAGAAAACATAAGTATCTTTCTAACACAGTTGAGTAAGAAATAAATAACAAACAACATACAATACTTAAGAGGATACCAAAATAGCTTCGTGCATTTTTCTATGTACGAAGTTTTCATTGTTTCTTTAGATTGAATGGCTAGAGCTCTAATTTTTAAGTATATGTTTTTTCAATATATGATCTAGGATCGCATAAACTCAGAAACGCGATTGAAAAAAGTTTTCTCGATAGAAAATCTTGGCGAAATAACCTCACAAATTTTTTATTTTTTTCATTTGTCGGTCTATTATCGCATATTAACTAATGAAATAACTTTAAAAACATAAGTAACTATCATATATAGAAACACGTAAATCAGAATTAAAATATATTTAGTAGATTTTGAGTAAATAGGAAAAGTATCTCTAATTCTTCATTTTCTGTGCCTACTGGCTGTGTTAATATGTACGTGTCGGCGATGATATACGATAATATTGATGTAGGCCCTTAAATGTTTCACTAACGTTGTGCGTCATTTCATATCTAAAATGTAACTTCAATCGATTTTAGTATCAATTTAGTTCATTTAGTTTTATGATCGATAGCGTCTTACAAGTGATTGCTGAAAGGAACATCAAAATATACTATTATATTATTTTTAATTTATATATAGAATGAAAACATTATAATTTTGCGCTTGGCCACATCTGGGGCAATTTGGAGAAGTAATCGTACTGAACGAACACAGAACAAAAACATAAAGCAGTTTACGATCACTGCTGTTGATTTATTTCTCATTCATAATTTGATGTTTCGGAACATCAGAAGATTTAATAACAACAGATAGACATCGCTTAAACCGATGTAAAACTGCTCGCATCTTGTGTAACAATCGTAAAATACGCATTAAGACGCATTAAGACACCGACGTTATAGATTCAGACAGCTCAAATCTTACACCCCTTAATCTTTAGTTATTTTAAAACAGCCACCAACTTTATTGGCCAAGATCATAACTTGTTTTATTACTTCAAATCAGTATTACACTAATATTATTTTATTGTAGCTATTTTGTACTTGTTATACGTAGATAAATTATGAGATGTCGCTATCTTATCAAGGCCCAGATGAACATATTTGGGATCTGATAAAATATTTATCAATGTGACATTTGTGTATATATAGGTGGCATTCAATAGGTCAACATTCTTTTATTTTTTTAACTTCTACTCTTGTTTTTATATATGTATTTGCCTTTTTTCATTAGTTTATCACGTATAATAGTCACTTAATCGCTATGGACATAGGCAGATATATTGATCGCTAGCCAAATACAAGCATATCCAAGTTTTTTACACTTTTTGACATTATAAAGATTGTTAAACTACTTTTTCCAAACAAGATGTTTTGAGTTTCATTTTACTGATATAAATGACATGAAGCTTATAATATAATAAAAATATATCCGCTATCTGGTTTGCTGATTAATGTTATGCGCAATTTGAAAATATCTACATAGTTTTGTGTATAGAGTCTGTGAATACTGTACATCACATCTCTGTTATTATGTTGTTCTGGTCCGAGAAAAAGTGAGTTCACACTATTGTATACTAACTAGTAACATCTCTCTGTCTCATCCAATCCATATCTTGAAATTAACGAAGTGGACATAAAATTCTTTTAGTTTGCGTCTTTTGTGATTACAACAAGCATTAAATTTAAACACAAATTTACTTCGATTTAACGATGCCAGTCACTTTAAAGTGTCAAGAAGTACTACAAATTGTAATGTAAACACTTAATTAGCACCATAAAGTACCAAGACTGTACAATCTTGCAACACTTATCAAACGTCCATAATAATTTGAGACGCGTTGTTATGGCGAGGTGCAAAAGTGGCTGACCTGACATCACGCCCGTGACCCGTACACTATTCACCTCTCTTTCACTCATAGTTAACCTTCTCACTCGCACATCACGCCCCCACTTTTCCTAATCATCTTCTTAAGGTCACATGTTTTGGTTATATCTTTAAACTAATGAACTTTAAATCTCTTGTAGTAAATTTCATTTTGGTGTGTAATATGAGTTTCGATTCATCACTATAGTCTATTGTCATGTCGTCTTCTGACTTTATAAACAATTTCTTTTATTTTCACCTAGGAGTTTAATCGGTGCGCGCTCATTGCATTCCTGTCCTATTCTTATAGGGTGGTCGTTACGGATTTAACAAGAGTACAAAGGTTGTTTTGAAATGCATCTACATATCAACTGTGCACTTATTCAGACTTTATTTGGCACTCAATGTAATAAAGCAATTTAATTATTTCATAAGCAAAGCAAAAAAACATACAAACATTTGGGATTAAATAACTTACGGCCATAATATTTTCTAACACTTGCGCGACTCATCTGTTTAAATAAAACTACTTTTTACGGATTTAGACGCGTATATTTGTTTTAAATTTTGGCCCGACGTTTCGGAGACTTTGCAGTCACGATGGTCACGGGTGAGACTGAGCTGTAATGTGTCTTCTACGATCAGTTATTACAGGGTTTACCCACATTCGATTTTAATTTTACATTGATCATGATCAATGTAAAATTAAAATCGAATGTAAAATGAACGTCGGGCCAAAATTTAAAACAAATATAAGTACGCGTCTAAATCCGTAAAAAGTAGTTTTATTTAAACTTACGGCCATTTTCAATATTTTATCTATCTTCGATTCTTGCTGTCATAGTCAGACTAACCTAAACTTTTGTCTTTACTTGCATAACAATAAGCTACTGATGATAGTATTCTTTATTGAAATTTTGACAGGAGATCGAAATATTTTACTGCTAAACGAGGATAACAATCTATCCACAATAATAGTAATAATAATCCACGATTATATAAAATAACCGTTAGTGTAAATGGCAGTAAACACAGCGTATTTTCGTATACTTTTATTTGACGTCATTGTTCTTCTATCATACTTTCTCCAGTGTCATCTGTAACAAATCTAACAATTTTAATTTAAAACAAAACAGTACCAACATAGAAAAATTTATTGCTATTAATTAATTATTAAAAATTTATTAATAGCTATAAATTGATTAGCATACATAATATATTTTAAATACCATCATCAGACAATACATCTTTAAGTGTATGATTCATCTCGTAATGGTATTTTAAAAAGAATATAAGCATGTAACCGATCTAAAGATAAGTACGATATTAAGATTGTTATCTGAGTTATTTAATTAATAGGTATCTCGTTCAATAACGTACATAAAGCCTACATTACAACGTATCATTATGATACCACTTACGTACACTCAGTTTTTAGAATAAAACAAAACATAATATACAAGGTTTTGTGTGTATATACTAGACATTTGCCAGCGACTTCATCTGCTAAGTCGATCACATTGATATCAATTTTCATAATTTATAAAATTACACTTTTAAATAAACCAAATTTTACACCTCGTTTGTACCCTTAGGTATTGAAATTGAAAAAAAAATCTTTTTTTTTTTAATTATTATATTTTTTCTCTTTTATATTTTCAACTTTGTGGCTTCGTATGTTATTAATAAATTAATATTACTCCCATTTTTTTATTATATGTTGTGTTTGGATCGTAGCAAATGACAATCTATAGTCTCTACCTATCACTATGGGAAAATGGCGATGAGATTCTATCGGAGTTGTTAATAACATTTATTAGATCTATATTAAAAAATCACCCCTAGTTTCTGACGTTTCAAAAGAGCTTGTAAAACATGGCAACTTGAAATAAAAAAAATTGACTTTGACTTTGACAGACTTGTACTTTCACACAAAATTACACTAAATCGAATTTCCAAAAATCCTTCCTTTGTGCTCGTCAACAGTATAAAATAATAAACTAGCGAGAAAATCTTCAGGTTTCTAACTTCAGTAGGTACATTTAGCTGTGCATAGATAGTCTGTCAATCAGTCAATTTCTTCGTTTGTTTATATAACTATTCATATTACACACTTTCGCAATTAAAATATTAGTGTGATTGATTACGTTGACCTTGTTTAAAAAGTCATCTAGTCGTTGTTTAATAGTCTGATAGGAATGCGACCATAATTTGTAATGAGCAAGGATCGTGAGATATTTCTCTACGCTTCGCCTCTTTAATAGGTTTGACTTGTTACATAGTTCCCATGCTTTCTTTGCTCGCAGTATCACTTGCTTTTCTTGTTGCTTTTAAATTGGGTGTGATTTAAGTTACATGACTACTATGTAATAGCAATGTGCGGTTAAGTATTACTGATATTGTACTAACAAGCTAAATGATACAGGCTATCTACTCGAATGTCAAATGCAATAAAGACTGCAGCTCTTTGAACTATGTTATTATTTTTAATGATTTGATTTGCGACGGGAAAGTTATTTTTGTTCCTTTATTTGTGCTTTTAATTCTGGTTCATTTTAGAATTAAAGTAGTTGTACTGTCTTTTTTTCTTTATTTTTATATGCTATAATAATTGATAATAATGGATATGGATCTTTTTAGTCTGTTTTCAAGGTATGACATATTAGCTATTCTAATCAATAGATACTACAGTTGTAGATAAAACTACTTTTTACGGATTTAGATGCGTATATTTGTTTTAAATTTTGGCCCGTAGTTTCGGAGACTTTGCAGTCACCATGGTCACGGGTGAGACTGCAAAGTCTCCGAAAAGTCGCGCAAGTGTTAGAAAATATTACAGTTGAAGATTTTTTTCTTCATATTAACAACAAATATGAAAAATAAGTACTTACTGTTTTGGAACAGATACTGTACCAAAATGTATATACATTTTCATTATAATTAATATTTAATAAGATCTAATTTTGCAATATTTTTTTGCCAACTGATACATGACAAGTAACCTACACAAAAAAAAAACGATAAAAAGAAAAAATGATTAAGAATTCGCTATTCTTAGAAAACTAAATACTTAAAGTATAAATTAAATGCAAAAGAGGACACAATATCATTAACACAATCTTTGATCAGCAAATTAAACATCCAATCAGACTTCTTTACGCGATTCATCACGATTCTTGGTATTCCAATTTGTGAGATATTCAACTGTGGTTTGTAGTCAGTGTTCTCGAGAAGTACAATTAACCCTCAATCTGTACTACCTGTGCTCTGGGACAATTGATAGTTGTATTCCGTTCCTATCGTTTGCATACCAACCAAATATGAATGTTTAGATATTTTAAGCTAGTTCGTCAAACTAGTATGTTTTTAATGATGACAAAAAATAGAAGTTTTGGAACATATTCCCATAAGTGTACTTAAAAATATGTATAACTCATAAAATGCTAATTATTGAAGAACTGTATAATTTGTTATTGACCTGTAGAATTTATTTGTTAATAACCAAATGTAAAACTAGAAAACACGGAGATTTATCTAAATTAATAATAAAGAAGATAGACAAAATTACTAGATAGTTTTGTCATTTAATAAGAAAATTGTACCGATTACAAAAATTTATTTTACTTAATGCGGTAATGAAACCAAACCTTTATCCATATCTTCGTACCTCAAGTCTCCGTAGTAATTTTAAACTTTGCCGGGCTGTATTTAAACAAGCACGAAGCAGAAATTAAATGCAATTAGAGGAGCGAGACGGCGTGCGGGAATTTGTTGAAAAAGCGTCGGAATGCCCTCGCGACGCCAGATACGTGTGGAGTGGAACGCACTCCTGTGCATCAAGCAGTCTTCCCGCCTTTACGCGTTTGTATTCCATCAGTTTATCCTCACATTTATTTCACTCAAAAACTAAGACTCAATCACATCTGCTGTGTTAGAGAAATTCCCGTCTCAATTGTCATTCGCTGGAGATCTTTATGGCCTTATAAAGAGATCTTGGTACCATCAAATGCATACCAATTGGATAAAACACAGATCTAATAAAATGTTTTGCTAATCTTTGCTTTTCTTTTGCAGGTAAGTACGAGATAGTTAATTCACGTTTCTATATGGGTAAGTTAAATACAAATTAGTATCTTGCATCTTCATGACTCTTTGAATTATCTGTAGGTACTTAATCTTATGCGGCATTTATGCTCGACGTTTTCTTAAATTGAAAAATGTGATATAAACCCAAAAATCTCACTAGAAATGTTCCAAAAATAAGTATAACTTCGATTAACTCATCTTTTATATAGTAAAGTATAATAAAACGTACTTATTAGTCGTTAATCATTTTAAACAATTAATCATTTACGTAAACCGAAAAGTATATTTTAGTACAGGTCACTCATATCTGAAGCAGGATTAAAGTTTTACGCAATAAAAAAGCAACATTTGCATGTGTGTGTATTGGACATAAAAGTGTTCACACACACGTTTACGAATGCACCAGGCATCCCACAACATTATTGCGGAGGCTCAATCAACGCGTCCATTAGGTGCCGAACATCGCACACATTGTTCTGTTTTGTGCCTGCAGTCCTTCAAATGAGTTAGTGCCATACTGCTATAACTTTTAATTATATAGCATATATGCTGCGGTTTTTCGACAGAACTTTGTCCGAGGTTATTTATGAATGTGCTTGTCCATTGTACAGCGTCGATATGATCGATATCTCGCAACCCGTTTTGGCAAAATAAAATTCTTAAAAATATGAAGGAAGATTTTGTCTTGTTCGTAAGTCAAGAGTCTTTATATATAAAAGTTTTTTTTTAATTACATGATGTAGTAGATTTAATGGTGTAGTATGTTCATTGTTCATCCTCAATATTCAGACTACAATATAGGCTAAGATTTCTGCAATATATTCTGATATATAAAATAATATAGAGAGACAATAAAATAAATAAATAAATAAATATTCATGGACATTTCACACAACGTCCTCTGGTCCCAAGCTAAGCTTATATGCTTGTGTTATGGGTACCAGAATACGGATATAATACATAAACTACTTTTCTTTTGTAAATACATACTTATAATACATAGTAAACACCCAGACGCAGTACAAACATTTGTATGACAATTAAAAACATCACACAAATGATTGTCCTGACCGGGAATCGAACCCGAGACCCCATGATCGGCAGTCCGTTATATGAACCACTACACCACGAGGCCCGTCAATAACAATATTAATAGATTAGAGATAAATCGAATAATATAATAGCTATAAGTTATTTGTTTAAATTAACTTAAAAGGGTGCAAAATGGAAAAGCACACTACAGAAAGCTAAAGAATTGTCATTATTTGGGGTATAATTCTAAAAGATCTCGCGTCAGACGATGAAAAACCGCACACGACTTTTACGGCGACAGGCAGGATTGTTTATGGACGACTGTCCGTCAGCCGATCTTCGATTAACATTCAAAACCTGCAATTAGCTCCAACTCTCTCATTCTTTCTTTACAACCGTTAACTCTTGTCTCTTATTAACAAGTTTGAAATCACTTTTTAATAGAACTTATTAAAACATTACGATTGAATGTTTTAAAATGTAAACTTGCTCATGTACACCTGAAACTTACTAGAATTATCTTGCGCAGGCTTGCAGTTACTTGCGTAACTATTTATTTCCTTACCCTTCTAAGTTTCTATGATTTTTGAGTGATGAAACACTTTTGTTTTAATACACGATTACTTTTGATATCTTTGGAATGGTTTTAGTGAGAAACAGAATGTCAGTGCTCCGCAATCGAAGCGACCTATCACGACCAATTCTTATAACAATTAAGTGGACCTGTATAAGAGTGGACATAAAACAAACTGTACGACCAGGTCTAACAATGCCTTGGACGAACGGTGCCGCATAAAAACTCTTACGACATAAAATATTAATAGAAATGCACGTGTGTTCATTGTCAATAAATTACCCGAGTGACAGAGCAATAAAAAAGTATATTTCTTGTGGAGTGAATGGGAGGCTGCGAGGAGGCTTCGATGTAAGGTAGCCAATAAAAGTGGCTGGCGTTCGGTCGTAAACTTCCGTTGTAGACTGCGTGGCGAGACGCGATGCAAGCCGGCCTTGTGCGCTCTTCAACAGTCAGCGCCCATCGCACCACAACGTGAGTCTTATGCGTCTATTAAACTACGCCATACAACACCTTCACATTATATATGTAAGACAAAGAGCACAACAAACTCAAACTTAGCATAAAAACAAGGTTAAAAGTAACACGACACAAACAAATCGCAACAAGTCGCACTGTATCGAAATTACGCCACGTCGTGGGTCTTCAGCAAATTTCTCATGAATTTCAAATTGGAACCAACTAGAAGTAATATTTATAATTCATTATGTACGACAGTCAATGCGCGGAATTGCGTCGCAAAACTAGAAACGTCTAACGCTGTCTGTCTAATTTGATCCCTAACGTAATACAATAAGATGTATTAGATATGTATGAATTGTATATGTTTCTAGAGATATTTTCTAACTACAAACAAAGGTCAGGGGACTTAAATTAAATTAGATTATATAAATAATTGATAGAACACGACAGTGGATGGACGGTTTGACGTACGGCGCCGAGATATGATCGGTGACCCGCTGATACAACCTCACCTTCTAATCTTCACGATTCCATCTCCTAATACCTCGTCTTGTTTCGTTAGTGAACAAAAAACATGTAATGCTTTTAATTAGATTAAATTGATTTATTTTATATAGATCGGTTTGTGAGATAAATGCCAATAGTGAAGGTAATTAAAGTCGGCAAACAACTAACTTTAAAATGTATAGGTCAAAGTTATTATGTATTTGTTTTTATATTGTAACATTAAAGCATGAAATTACAAAATAGAAAATAAATAGATTAGTCGCACAGCTAGTGATGTTCTTTGAGTTGAATTTGAATAATTTCGACTGCAAATGTAGGTCAACAGAACCGATTACGCAACTGACTACGACGGTTCCGTACTTATTAAAATATAGTGCAAAGTTTATGAAAGTAATTTTTTAGTCAGTTCAACCCAGCATTTATGATTTTTTTAAACGAAGGATTTGTGCTTTAGTAACGGCCCAGAACGTGACGCAGGAGTTGCTTGAATAATTCGAATACTGCCAACCTGGGATAGTAGTCAGTATTCACGTTGCATCTAAATGCCTCGATGTATTTTTATTACCCAATATTAGCCGTTATTTTCGTCTAATATTCAGCACACGCTTTTGGAGCAATCTAAAAAATGATTTATACCAATATAAAATTCTTTTACCCGCTTCTTCCACCGAAACACAAATGTTATATCTATGTTCAGAAATAACGAACTGACGGAACAAGACTTTGATTGAAAAATGATAAAATCTCATAAAAATTTCTCTCCCCTTTACTTACATACAAATTTGGAGGTTTACCTAAAGTCGTTTAAATGTATTCTTTTATGTATATACATGATAACTGGTCAATTGTTGAAATATCCTGTTACCCCAAATTCGTCACATAATTAGTGATCCCAATCTACGGTTTAAATATCTGATTAATTCATTGCAACAATTACATATTGAGTCAATATAATTGTCGAATCTATTGTTATCACATTTGCAATTCTCAATTTTACCGAAATTCCATTATTAGCATTGCTCCAAGATAAACCATCTCCAGAATACTTGTCAGTTTATATTGTTCGTCTAATACGTTCTTTGTTAAAATGAGGACAGCAAAAACTTGTAATTTGAAATTCGCCTTAACCAAACTGTAATTAACAATAATTTGTTAAGCAAACCGTAACTCGTAGCTATCGGCGACTTTGCGGCGCCGACAAAACTTTAGATACAATTATGTATTTGGTTATTCAATTTGATACCTTATTAACGGTACTATTGTTTAATTTATTTTCCTTAAATCGATACAGTTCTTCATGTGGTCACGGATTTAGTATACGAGTGTCACCACGTTTCCCTTCCTAGGGTGCTTTAAAAACCACCTATGAGATATTGAACACAGATATCATCCTTTGTGAGGTACGGAAAACTCGAAAATAAGCCCTTGGCACAGTACCCTGCAACTTCTTCCAAAATGGACGACGCTGGTGTCCAATAGTAGGACATTACTAGGCTGGCGAGAAAGAGAGGTACAGTTCTTGTTATGGGAGTATAAGGATGACAATAACATCCCAGGTACATAATTAGTGTTTCTATGTATTATAAGTATGTATTTACAAAAGAAAAGTAGTATATGTATTCTATCCGTATTCTGGTACCCAAATCACAAGCATATAAGCTCAGCTTGGGACTAGAGGACGCTGTGTGAAATGTCCATGGATATTTATTTATTTACTTTATTTAATGCAGTCTAGCTATACAGTGCCTGTATAGTCCGTAAGTTTCTCTCTTATTAGGCTCTACCACTCCGGCAGACTGTAGCCAACCTCGTCGGAGATGGCGTTATTATCGGCGTCGTTACTGTCTATTTCCTGGTATATCTTTATATACTTATATAAATCTTCTGTACGTGTTTGTAATTGAACTCCTCCTAAACGGCTGGACCGATTTTGATGAAATGTGTTGTGTGTATTCAAGGGGGTTTAAGGATGGTTTAGATTCACAATTGGCTGGACAGATTTTGATGAAATTTTTTGTTGTTGATTTTTACACAGAATTGTATGGCAAAACAACGTTTGCCGGGACAGCTAGTTATATATATTATGTTTCTATTTCAGGTAATAATATTTTATTCAATGGTCTTCTTTTCCAAAAAAGTATTGTATTTTTTACATGTATGACTGTAAATGAATATATTTCATAGCGTTTGCTTTTTCATTTTTATTCATTTTGTAAGTCTTGTAGGTAAATTATGATTTTATAAACGCCATTAGTGTTGTTAATTTTTAATTTTTATCTAACTGAAATATATGTAGGATTTAACAAACATTTAATCACAAAAATTCAATTAAAAGTGAGTAGGTACAGAACTAGTGTTCATTTATTGCATTGAAAATATTTATTTCAATCGACTTCAAATATGAAGGAGGTTGTTAAATATTGCTGCTGAAAGTTAAAAGTGACAATCAGTTGACCTCGCTGTTATAATATCTACTACATTTTGATGATTTTAATACTAAAAAGTCAAAATCTCGTGACCATATCGCTATGTAAATTCAATACTTACATAAAGCAAATAAACTTACCGCGAAAAATTCGATCTAAATCATCTCGATTTCTTAGAAGAGCTATTTATCCTATAAACCATACATCATCAAGCTAAGCAAACTCGCACATAATCCTCTGTCTAGCGTACCCGGGTAAACATTAGTCCAAGAATAATAAGTTTTGTTATAGGTATACATAAAATAAAAAAAAACCTACATAATGCAACAAAAACTAAAACCACCCAGTTTTTATTGACGAATTTCTCATGTATTTGACGAAACAATAAGACACGTCGGCATACCCTCGATCGTGATCCATAAAGCGCGAACTTAGCTAATGAAAGATAAAAAAAAAATATAAGTACACCTGTACAAACATTGAAATTAAACACTAGCTCTTTATTGTAACTCTTATGATGTTCTCATTAAGATTCATGTTCGGTATGAGCTCTAATTTTCGTTGGTATATTTATGTTTGTCTTTTATAGTCTACCTGCGCGCTTCGTAGTGTATTGTCTAGTTGGAATGAATGCAAACTGCACAGCCGGCAATGCATCGATTTAGGGTTGTCATTTATGCTAATTTGTTTCTGAAATCCGAAAAAACTAGAACGTAAAAATCGTACCTCTAACCATACAAATGTATCAAAATCATGATTATTATCACAAATTTTCCATTAACTTTTAATAGAGTCAAAGTAAAGTTACTTAAAAATTGTATTAAAATTAGATTTTTGAACATATATTAAAAAATATATCACTATAATAGTTTTTAGAAGCAAAATATTTAATTACAGTAAACAAGTACCAAATAAACTAAAAACAGACATTTATTATTTTATATGACAATATTTTTTATCGAAGGTAGCAACCCTATTCAAGTTCATACACCTCTAACAATAGATCTAATAATTATTATTTTTCATCTGCTACGTTTTTGTCACAGTTATCAATCAACGCAAAGGCCCTTCTCCCGTCTCTTTTCTTTTTATCATTAAAGATATCTATGCATCTCTGTCTATCATCATCCTATGTAATTATATGAACACCTGGGCGCAAAAGAATGTCGCACAAAGAGACTTGTAATGACGATCCGAAACATAGATCGAGAATATTTTGTTACCAAGAAAGCCTTTTGCTTCATTAATTATGAAACACAATACTCCTTAGAAATTTTGTTAAAAGTTATGTTCTATGGATACTGTCAAGTTATTTGATAAATCACCTTCTTACTTAGATATTTATTAAAAGAATTTCTGTCTTAGAACTTCTCTTGCATTTATTTATTATAGCTGTTCCCCCCAACTTCGTACGTGTGGAATTTAGTAACAAATTATTGAATAAAACCGTCCTCTTGAATCACTCCATTTAAAAAATCCGCATCAAAATTTTATAATAAGTAAAAGAAAAAGAAAGGTACTGAGCAAAATCAATTCAATTGTAAAACAAAAAATACTCGTCTTTACTATTACAGCAGTAAAGACTTTCCACAAAATTAGGAATGAAATATGTCGTATCATTGATTATTATATTATTATTATGTGTCTTATTATTTATGACCTGATGACCTCTGAGATGCTGATTAGGAACAAAAAATGCTTCTAATTTAAATGAGATCTAAATCTTAAAGACAATATTTTATGTAATGTTTCAGAGTTCTTTTGTGTTCTTGGAGAGTATTTACATATCCATGAATTACATACTTATTTCTTTAGATGCAACCCAATCTATCCTGAAATATAATCTAGGTATAACAATACTTAAACTGCAAGTGTTAATCAAATCGTACATACCAAATCCGCTACCAAAATCTTAGCAAGTCTTGATCAGATTAAAATCAAACAAATATAGTCTATTTTCTTTCTAATAAAACATGTTTTAGAATAAACAAGAAAGTGATGAAATTTCAACGTATTAAATTGAAACTATATCGACGGTCAGCAAATCCCGAACGTGTTTGTTTAGGGCGAGCCCACCCTAAAATATTTATTTTATCTCGGTTTGCCGAAGTCGCGTCAATAGTGTGTTCTCATTTTTACCCTGTTTAAGAGATAGGATCGATATTCAGTTATAATTTATATGGGCTCTTATTGCCTGTTGTTTACACGTCCATAGACCAAAGATATGTAAAACTAACATCTTCTGAACAAACCTTATCTAACTCAAATACCTTCGCGGAATTTGGACATCTCAGAGGAAGTATTGATTTTTAGATATATCTACTAAATCTAACATCCTGTTTGCTTTGTCTCAAGCAAATGACAGACACGTCCTTTTAGCTCTGCATAGACGACAAAGAGATCTCTTAAAATTTATCAAAGCCTTTACCCGAAATAAGTTTCGGTAATCTGTGAACTAGCAATCAGACTTATACAGCTAACAAAACAAACATTGTTTAGATACAATAAAGTACATATGTACAAGATTATAACAACAAAATGCAGAGAATTTTCTCAGAATTCATATGAATAGTTCGAACTATATCTTTAATATCGATTTTCAATCTTTTAGCCTTCACACAAAGGTATTTTTTCTCGGACTTGAAAAATGATATAGGCTGCCGATGTGTGCTACCTGAACTTGCAGTATTGTCTCAATGCAATTGTTACTTTGCTCTTACGGGACTGAGAATCATCTCAAGAAATGTCAACGTAATCTCTTAACAAACAGCACCTTTTATTTTAAATCCCTGACGTAAACTTATTGTTTCTTATTTTAATTGTTATATTTTTTTATGTAAATGAGTAAACAATAAGGCTTTTGTTTTCCATACACACTTTCTAGTGGACACGGTGTTGTTCCTGCAATACTTATACTTTATTTATGAGTGTTGTAAATTATACGCAGAAACAAAACAAAACTTTATACCCAAGCTTTTTGTTAAAAAGGCACGAGCCACTTCAATTTTTCCCACATTTGACCTTTGTTTTAGTTACATAACCATAAATCTATATAGTAAAAAATCAACTATTCTTATTTCAAAAACTTTTCTGTTTGTATGCAAAATTACTGAACATTTTATTTGTATCTGTTTATTGTTTTAGTTTACAAGTGCCTGTATCTGTCTGTATTTAGCAAAATTGAATTACATATTACCAAAAAAAGAAAAGGTTATTTCATATTATGCTTGTGAATAATATATGAAATGTTTATAAAAATTTTGACGTTTAATTTGGAAAGATAGGATAGACTCAGGAGAGGTTTCGGGAAATAATCAATTAAATATAATAAACTAATACTACAAAAAAAATATTTACAATAAATAATTTATACAATATTATTATTTACAATGAAATGTTATTACTTTCAATAAAGGAAGACAGGCATACATATATAGAAGGATTTAAGGAAGAAAGAAGGATATCAATATTGGTAGGAAGAGGGATATTGAGATTTATCAAGTTATGTATGAGAAAACAATTATCGTAAAGGACACAAGAGAAAATTTTGGCACGGCTTATAAATTTAAACTTTTACATTTAACAGTTTAGAAATATTTTTTGTTTATTAAGTTTACGTTTCTGTTGTCGGCCAGCAACTAAAGTCGATTATGTCAGTGGACAACCAATTGTACTAATGCTATATATCTATAACAAACCAAAATATCAGAATAGTCACTTGGCCACGTCTAGACATCTTACAGTTAGTCAAAATTTATAAAAAAAACTACATACATTCCTAATTTAAAATTTAATTTTTAATTTATTAAAAATAAAAACAACTTATCTTTTTCTTGCATGCCATTAACAAAATCCGCTCATCAAAGACAAGCTTTTATCATCGAGATATCAAATTTACACATCGATGAGTTTGCACACGTATAGCACAGCTGCCGATTTTAAGTGATATAAACTTTAAAATTTTTATAAGAACCGTTATGTTTATTGATATAAACAGCTCATATTTTTCCTTGTTATTATTACTAAATGAATTTTTACATTTAATCCTCAATCCGCGGCTACATTTAAAAAACATGTGAAGGAGCATTACCTATCACTATAACTTTAATAATTGTATTCCTACACCAATTCACCTATCATCTACGCTTATGCTTATATGTAATTGTATATGTATGTATGTATGTGTATTGATGTATTTATGTATGTGTGTATGTATATCTATTATTAGGTAGATAAAAACAAATTAGTAGGTACACCACAAACATCTAATTCCAGAAATTAAGTATTCCATCCCAAGGTTGTCTGGAAGAGATCGCAGATAGTGATAAGACCGCCTTTTGTACCTGTTTTAATTTTATATAAACAACTCTGTAATCTATTTTTGGTGTATAATAAAGAGTATTGAATTTGAATTTGAACTTTTAAAATTAAAAGTTTTGTTATAATCAATTTTAAAATGACTTGAATATATTCATGGAAATTTTTTTTTATGTAAGTAAGTTTATTTTTTTTTTGTATTTATTAATACGCACCTACCAATACATATTCTCTGTACAACCCTAAGGTTGACTGGTAGAAAATGCCTCAGGCATTAAGTCCGCCTTTGTACACTCTATTTGTGCATGAAGAATTAAATAAATAAATAAATAAATAAATAAATAACACATTTTTGCATAAGTCCAAATAGGTATACCAAGGCTTTTTCAAAAAGTGTTAGTAAAATGAAAACATTGAGAGTGAAAAAAGTTAATTTATTCCAAAAAGAAACCGAGTGAATGTTATTCTTTGAGAGCCTTACGGCCGACAGGTTAATTTTTCTTTTGCTCTCAGTATTCAGAACAATCTACATATAGTTATAGCGGTCCTATTATATACACAAACATAAAAACCCACACATAAACCCAACCGTCGTTTGGTCATAATTAATGGAGAAAACCTTACTCAATACCTACAACATTTTTATGCAAAAAAATAATATTGGTATCGTCCATTGATACAAAGTATTGTCCATGCCCACCCCACATCAACCCACCTGTAGTGAATGGCCGTAACATTACAATGAAAAATGATTTTTTTTCGCTTCTTTTGTCGGTGGCAACACTATATTTCATGTGGAACAATTATCATTGTCTTTGGCACCTCAGAGCAACGTGGTTGCTTAGTTCACATCTTTTGTGTTTGCAACGATTTTATAGATGCCCTCTTTGTTTCCTTAAGAGGCTTTTGTTTGAACGTAAATGGTGAATTGTACTTAGCATAATATTCACTCACACATCCGAAACATGTTTCTTCCATATAAACTAAATTTCACATTGAAGTGAATTCATTGGTGAAACTAAATAAATTTAATGGTTTTTTTACGCAAAGCTACTGAGGAAATTGATTTATAGTAATAATTATAGTTACATATTGGTAAAAGAATCTGGGCTTTAGAATCGATTTAATTTAAACTACAATTTACGATCGGCAATAAATAATTCTGTCGCATGAACTCCGCGCGCCATTGTTGCCATTTTTTTAAAGCCATTAAAAATCCTATCAATGATTGCCATTCCAATGACAAAATCAGTTGCATTAGAAGTTGCCCCTCATAATACACTCATCTCTTTCACACTTGCAATTATTACTTTTGAGAGAAACAGAGTAAGTAACAATATAACCTAAAATGGTAGCTTGCGTATCAAATTCCAATAAATAAGCAAATAAATTTGTATTCTCTAAATGTGTATTGTTAAATTTAATATTGATTTATATGAATATTCATGTTAGCATTTAGTTTTAAAATGTGGCGTTCGTAATTTAAAAAAATAACATATTGAAATGCTATTGAATGGCGGAACATTCAATATATTATTGGCTGTATGCTGCGCAACACGTGTGCCTAGTTATGAAAAAATATTAATTTTGATTTAATGCAATATGTATCACGGCTCATAAAATATTGAATTTTATATGTAGTTTATCTTAAAATAATTATGTTTCTAGTAGATATAAAAGTCGTAAAAATGAATCGTTAAATCACGTATTTGCTATGGAAACTCCATCTTTGAATATTAAACAATATAAATAACTTGAAGCATTTTGTTTGTAGAATAAAATAACATTTAAGTAATTATAATGAATAGAAGAACTACTTACTTGAATGGATTTTGAATACCAAGAGGTGTTTGAAAATTGGTACAATTAGATTCTAATGGATGACAATATGTCCGTGACTGATTAAGAATACAAGTGACACCACCTCTTTTCCTCCACAGGGTGCTGTAAATGCAGCTAAGGGATATTGTAAACAGACAACATGCTTGAGAGACGGAAAACTCGTCAATAAATCCTGTGTCCAACACGACTGGTCAGCCCCGCGTAGTAGACCAAAATCCTTCTCAAAGTGGAGGTGCCCAACAGTGGGATAGAGGATGACAATAATATTAAAGATTCACTTACGTTGAACAGATTTTGTTGCAGATTTGAATTATTAATGTGTAGTAGTCCACAAAAGTATTAATTAAAGTCATTATTTCGTCTCAACACTGAAAGTTAAAAGAAGTATATTTATAATTATAGTAAGAAGTATAAAAGACAACCTGTTGCCCGCGACTTCGTACGCGTGAAATTTAGAAATCAATCTTTAACAAACAGAAGTTTACTCTTCTGCTCAATAGATGGCGTTGTACGTTTTTTAAATCGCACTATCGTTTCGTTCCACACATTAACACTTCTGCTCGTCAAAATTATTATTGTGTCATCATCCGGATTTCGGTCTTATAAATTAGTAAGGAATAAGGATACAATTCAACGATAGGTAATTGATAAATATTGATTTGCTGAGATTTTACATAATAAGAAACAGTTCTTATAAGAATGTCTTAACTCTATGTACTCCGCAAGCCGCAAGTGACTTGTCGTGATACTCGTACTACAAACATATTGGTAAAATATACTTAGACTAGCTAATGCGTGGGTTTCGCCCGCGTTTGTAGTCCTCCCCTCGCCAAATATACACCTAACCTTTACAAATTGTAAAAAAGCCATCCTCTTGAACAACTCTATCTATTAAAACACACCGCATCCAAATCAGTTGGGTAGTTTTGAAGGTTCAGGTGCTCACATAGGGACATATATACAAAAATATCGACTTTACTACTCTAGTCAGTAGTAAAGTCGATATTTTTGTATATATATTATATTATAGGAATATCAAATCAAATGTCCGTGTGGTGACGGATTAACAATACAAGTGTCACCACCCCATCTCCTCCCAAGGGTGCAGTAAAAGTTAACTAAGACTATCCACAGATAACATCACATCATACCTACACAGATAACATCTTCTGTGAGAGATGGAAAGCTCGATAATAAACCCTGTGCCAACACCTGATCAGCGCGGCACAGTAGACCATAATACCTCCCAAAGTGGACGAGGCCCGTGCCCAACAGTGGGACGTAAATGGGCTGGAGAAGAAGAAGAAGATAGAAAAATTAATTTTTATATTCATTAGCAAACTCAAAACTATGTACAAAGCAGATAGCTTCTACTACAACTATGCTACGACTGCTACGAGTCTTAATAACACGGTAGCTTGTTGAACACACTTTTATTATTCTTTCATATCTATCCATCTGTCTAACTATCTATGTTACGGAATCTTTGAAAGTGTTTTTACCCACTTACAATAGTCAGTTGTATCTGAAATTTGGCACACATATTAAGAACAATTTCCAGTCCCAAGCTAAGCTTATATTCTTGTGTTATGCCAGAATACGGATTGAATACATGACCTACTTTTCTTTTGTAAATACATACTTATAATACATAGAAACACCCAGACGCAATACAAACATTTGTATGATAATTATAAATATCACAGAAACGATTGTCCCGAGCGGGAATCGAACCCGCGACCTCGTGATCGGCAGTCTGTTACATGAACCACTCAACCATGAGGCTCGTCAAAATATCCAAAAGTCCAAGTTTTTAAACGTATTATTTATTTTGAAAGCAGATTAATAATGTTTGTGTTATACTTATGTACTTAGCGTAGATTAAACGTCAGCTGCACCTTGGTCTTGTCACGTACCTAAGCTTATGCGCCGTGCACTATGTCATGACTAAAAGCGATTCGTCCCTAAACAAACAAGCTTTTTAAATGCTACCTAACTTGTCTTTTTTATATCGCTATTTGAATATTACCATCGTTTCAGTAAGGTTCGTGACACGACACGGCACCGGGATCACGTGAGAGATATTTATAAAAGAAAGCCGTGTATCGCCGATATAGCGTTATTTCCAATTTAATGATTGCTAATATCAAATCGGGGCCGTCGGCACGTCAACCCGATCGATGTTTATTGTCTGTTCGTACATATAGCCAATATAATCAATAAATTATTAGTAATTATTACTTAGGTTTAGTATCCCATTGGAATATAAAAATCTGAATGGATTATTCGTGAAAACAAAGAGTCGTAACAATATCATGCTAATTTCATATAATACGAAACAATAAACACTCAAAAACACAATAAAACACCCCTCAATCATAAACAAGGAGTTACTGAAATGTTTAATGTTTAACCACAAACTTCAAATAAAGCCGTACAGCACGCTACAACAGTCTAGCAAAAAAACTGTTGAAAAAACTACATCAACAAAATTAAAAAAAAACGTCCCCGCGATCACATGCAAATTTCGCCGCAAACTCGCTCATTACTCTGATATAAAACCATAACAACAGTCATTACGAGCACAATTAAAAAAAAACTTCGTCAACACTAACATTGTGCAAGTGTGACGAAAACCGCTTATGGTGCGCCCACATAGTTTGTTTTCAATGCAAAAAAAAACTTTAAATAGAGGGCGCCACCGTCTTATGCAAAAAACTCCTTACATATTCACCCCTCGCGAATTTTACTTTAATGAATGCTCCTCGACGTTTTTTTTTTCACAATCACTCCACGCAGTTGTTTTGACGGATCGCAATCTAGCCACTAATTGCGTTTTCCTCGTCGGGGTGCGCATTTTACCTCGTGAAATTACGTTTTATTAATTGAATAATATTAATGATACTTTCTCGCAACGATCAATCTGTAATGACGTTTTTATTCATCGGTAGAGGGAAGCTACTTGCTTTTTTTAAGATTGTCGGAGAAGTTTTCTGTACAACGATTAATGTTAATTTTGCACTTAATGGCTCCTAACAAGGGCCAAAACAGTATTATCGTCATTTTAGTAATTTCAATTATATCATCTCGTTTATCGCATCTGTTACCATAACTTCACAAAATTATAGCTGGCATAACCCCTACTCAAACAAAAATAATTATTATTTAAATAGTATATTCAACATTTTAAAATTTAATGTAGCTAGTTATTACAAAAGCATGCGAGACAATAACATCTCATTAAAATACAGTACTTCATTTGAGCAAATTTAATCTCAACAATTCACAACAGCTGCCGGGATGAGCCAAACCGAGCTAGAGATGTCAAAAATTTATCTACGCTGCAACAAGCAAAATGAATGTTGATCTATGTTTAAACTAAACGCGCCACGTATTGTTCTCTACGCTTATTATTACACTTTTTTTATTAAACCATTTTATTATCATAACGATTTTTTCGCCACGGATCCGCTCGTTGGCATAATTTCTTTTGTTCCGCGCTCCGATATTGTTTCTTTTTTTTTGTTATATTTTTTCATTGTGTGACGGTACTGCAATCATTGCGCGCGCGTGATTTATTCCCCCTTTTGGGTAAAACAACACCCGTGCGAGTTACGATTAGTTGGGCATCGTAATATCTAATTACTATGAGCGAGCACGTACGGACATAACTCGTGTGTTTCCTCCTACCAATGTGGTTTATGGAATTGGATCCTCATATTTCGGCGGTCTCTCGGTGGCCGTACTTTTTGTCCGTGTCTTGAAAGCAACACTTTTCCGTGTAATCTGATATGTTTATAGTTCCAACTGTCGGAATCAAGTACCTATCTACCGAATTTATAAAGAAAAAATCCGCGAGCCACCCACGGGTGTCTGGGCGCCCCGAACCATCGGTGCCTACACAAATAAAATGGATAAGAGACTGCTTTTTATGCAGCTTAGCTTCAGTTAGCAGTTAGTAATTCTGAATTCAATCATTTCAAACAAAGGACATCGGAGCGTAGCTAAATGGCGTTTTTTAATCAGATATTATAATTAATGTTCCTTTTGTCGCGTGCTGACGTGCCCTCGCGCGAACAATGGAATATATCTAATAGAAAAAGATATAAATATTTTTTTCTTAGAAACGGGGCTACCTGACGATAAAACACAGGCGACAGACGAATCCCGAGTCTGATTAAATTAGAATAATATATAAACTCTTTGTTCTGGCCTTCAACTTTTGATATGAAATTAAAGCTTCGATTGGTATTCAACAGTCTGATCGCCGGTACGTCTATCTTAATAGTCGAGAATAACATTAAATACTGCATAATTTGTTATGAATTTAAACACATCGTTAAATAGGACCAAAATATCTCCTGGTCTCAACTACGAGAATGTCCTCGAAAAACTAACATCGATGTTTTTTTAATCAAAATTAACCCTCTAGCCTGCGTCCGAACCCTTCCCTAACCCATAGAGAAATACACTAATAGTTAAAATGTATATACGCATGTATAGAAGAGTTTTTTTTTACTTGTGGGTATAAGGAGTAAGCAATAAAAAAGTGCATTATATCACGGAGCCCTCCCTTCATTATGTGTCGCGAGGGTCGATATCTGTGTGCGTATTTTTTACAAGTAAGCACATGTGTACAGAAAACATGTGGAAACATATTTTCAATAATATGGAGTTGTAGTATTTTCATTAAATTTTTAATTGGGTTTATTTTCGAGATTACAGAAGATGTTATCTGTGTGCAATATCTCTTAGCTGACTTTTACAGCACCCTTGGAAGGATATGAGGTGGTGACACTTGTATTCTTAATCCGTCAACAAACGGAGGACGTGCCTAACCAAACTTAACTTAACTAAAAAATTAAAACAACTATTGTGTATTTTGATTAAATGGCTATGTCGTAGTGCACTTTTTCAAATTTAAATTGTTAGTCTAATACACAGATTTTCTAATAAAAAAGTTCAGCTAACATTGCCGAATTGTGTAATTGATTGAATCAATATTCATTTTTTAGTCAACTTGTGGACGTAGAATCGATACCATTGTCACCACGCCATATCTTCTCATGGATGATGTAGAAATTATCTATAAGAGTAGGCTTTTTCTAACTAATCAACTAGCAAGATAACCCACCTATATGTTATTTTACAAGTAAAGTTACAATTTTATAATATTAAAACATCGAAAAATATGGTCTCAAAATTGAAATTAAATTATAAAATGTTATACATTTGTTTTCATATCAGATATTTCTTAGTAAATCCTATAGCCAGAAAAAGCAATATTTTAAAAACAGCTTCTACTCTCCTTTTATTAAAAAAAATATCGAGTGTCGTCAGCAGCACCCTCGCGTATCGAATCTGGCAACAAAATTAACAGGGATATGGGTGCAATTTTTTACATTCTCAGTGTTACCAGTAGCAATTAAAGCGAGCTACACTACTATTGTCCCACACATCATTTTTTAAGCCATAAAACTAATGTCTGTCCAACTATTGTAACGATCATAAATCGATAGAAACTACCCTGGCGTTTGATTAATATTATTGATATTCTTTGATATTAAATTAGGATGTTAACGTTTATATGAATCTACGTTTACAAGCTAGGTAAGATAGGTATTTTATATATAAGTATTTTTGCTTTAATATTAACGATAATAAAATGTAAATGTACCAGTAATTATACTCACGTATTTTACATGAATTGGGAGTCGCCTTCTATGTTATAACTAGTTTGAAATATGTTTTGTTGAAGTAGACGCACTCGTAACTATCTTTCATCAAAGTAATTTGAAACAGACACGTTTTAGCAAATCATTTGCATGCATAGTATACTTAAATATTTCCAACGTGGAAACATTTAACCAGTCTTAATCCAAATATGCTTTGTGAATGTCAATAACGCACCTTATTATGATATCCTGAAAACGATCGCTACTAAAACAAGAAATATATTAAAGAGTAGTAAAATAAATAGACATTAGGTCCGAGACGGTCGCGGTGGCATGCACCGTATCGCCATTCTGAGCCATAAAAATAATCAAATATATTCGTTCCATCTCATTTAGCGGTGTCTTAAACGATTTCTCTCGTCCGTCCTTTATTACCCAAAACATAACTTCTCATTTTGTTTTTTATCCCCTACTCGCGCCACCCTGACAGGGTAAATATCTACAAGGGTAACTGCATATATTTTATAGGTTTTACTCGGATTTTCCTCATATAAACTGCCCTTTAGTAATTTTAATCACATCTGGCATAATATTATTTATACTGCAACATCCAAGCTTGTTCGTGTGGAGACAGATTAAGAATACAAGTGTCACCCCCTTTTTCCATCTGAGGATGTTTTAAAAATCTGATAAGGGTTACACAGATAAGATTCTCTGTGAGAGACGGAAATCCTAAAAATAAACTCTTTGCCAACACGCCTGTTCAGCGCGCTATAGAAGACCATAATCCCACCCAATGTGGACAAAGCCCGTGCCCAACGATGGGACGTTAATGGGTGAAGAGAGAGAGAAAACATCCAAGCCTATATAAATCAAGATGATAATATTTCGTAATACTGTATAATAATATACTTACGGTAATCCAATTACAGTAAATTGAGTTGTAGCCTTCTTTGGTAGAGCAGAATTTCCGGTGGCATATTTTTGTAAGATAGTACTGACAGGAATACATAATAACACATTGTTTCATTTACGCGAATACCGTACATAAAGTGTTTTATCAGTGGGAGCCCACATATTGCGAGGGGACGGAATTTTTTCCTCCTAATGCGGTTAATTTCCTTTTTTCCTTTTTATTTATAGTAATCCCTTTATAAGGTGATTACGGAAATGTGTTTTTGTGGACGTAAAAAAACGCAGCGTGGGGTCTTCACACGTTGTACGGAACTTAGGTGTGTTTTGAGACTTGATTTTAATATCGAATAGTTCATTATTATATAAAACTAGCTGTTGTACTTGTTGTTGTAGCTGTTGTTGTGTGTGCACTTGTGTAGCTGAAGTAGTTGCTGTTTAGCTCTTCCTACAAGTAACGCCATCTATCGGCAACCGTAACAAACATTCGCTAATATTTTAGTTGTCGATACATTACATGGCAAAAGTTAATATTATGATCATCAATCCGCATGCTTTACCTATATATACGATAAACTCCCGTCACACTCATCATAAATGTCTGAGTAAATTAAATCAAAATTATTTATTTATCGATAAATGTATAATTAAAATGAATAATTATTACTCGGATTAGAGCCCGTTATTTTTAGTTCGGGAAAAAAGAAACGGGTATAAGAAACTTAGCGGAAATCTTGACCTTCGCTAATATAACGGACAGCGAATGATATTAAATGAAGAAATTAAGAACACACAAATTTGCATTTTATGATCACCACAAAGCAAATTCATAGTAACGAAACCAAAAACATTTATCGAATTCATAACCTCGATTTATTTTAGTGCGAAGATACCGAAAAGAAAATTATGAATGTGTCTCATTATCCGAGTGCTGTATACTCTACCCTCCCTTTGCATATAATTGCATCTTTTTGTCTGAAAAATGCTTGCTCCGGGCACTGATTTACGCATACAAGGTGTACAATAATAACGCCGTCTCACAAAAATATTGTTCAAACGTACAATCAAGAAATCACGAATGGATACCTTAATATTTCTACATAAAGGTCTTTTTAGTGTATACTTGTAATAAATAAACCGTATTTACTGAAAACGTTGAGTAAAGAAGCTTGGGGTGCCACACTCACCCTCGGTTTTTTAGACCATCTTTTCCTTAATTTATATAGAAATGTTTGGTCTCATCTGACGCCTTTGAACGTAACAAGCTTTACGACACTACTTACTTAAATTTTCTATTAAAATGTACATTTTCCATTACATTCTTTTCCCGTAGAGGTAGGCAAAGAATATAGAGCGCCATCTGCTATGATTTAAACATACTTAGACTACATTTAAACTCATTCATACGTTTAGTCACAAATGTAAGATAGTTGTAAGTGCTACGTAATTGGCTCTTTTGAAGGACGTACAATCTAAAAATTACGTAGGTACTTCTTCCTCACAGTCTAAATGTCCGGTGGGTATGGTCCTCCTACACTTCGGAGGTTATTTTGTTAACTGTGCCACACCAACCAGGCGTATGGGCATGGGGTTTAGTTTCAAGTTCGCCGGCCCTCACACATCACAGAGGATGTTTTGTCTTTTAAAAAGTCCAATCTAATTTTACTGTAAAATACGTCAATGGCTTGATGAAGCTTGCTATTATTACAGATTATCATACAATTGTCACATAAACTTGAGCTTAGAAAACTACTCTCATATTATTTACAGTAAAGTTACGTGAAGTAAAAGCGAAAGCAAATATTTCATTAATATTAATGCCTTTACTTTAAATTAAATAAAGCAAAGTTAAATATCTACGCATTAAACTTTTATATACGAAAATAAAAATAATAAACATCCACCGAACTTCACACTTAGATTAAGGCGAGATTCTCATTTCTTTTAAAAAGAATTCTTTCCTACGATGACTTTAGTCGAATCGTTATTAAAAATATATCCTGTGTTCCCCTCTTAAAGAAAGTTGACTCATAATAAAGGACGGCATAATTTTTCCTTTTAAAACTTTTTGATTAGATAAAATAAGGTTGGGGTGGTGTGGGGTGGTTGGTGCCCGCAGCGATGCGCCGATACCGGCTATTCTAATTGTTGTTTCTCTGACGATGTTTACATTTCTTTGTAATTCAAAAAATATACCACTTCGTTAACTCGGTAAGGAATTTGCCGAACAAAAAATATTTGCAATTTACAAATAAAAATCTCTGTAATTAATTGTGTTTGAACTTAAAAAATCAATAGCAGACAGAACCCTCTTTAGTGTTAGCACATAATGCCACCCTATTTCTATCGATTTAAATTGGAAAACCATCGACAGTTGAATTTGACATATCATTGAAGCTTCTTTACATCATCTGTATGTGTTATTTACATTCAAGATTTATTTAACTTGATTTGCCTTTGAGAACTGTTTATTTTTACGAGTTACATTTGTCAATCGAATGTTCTAGAACATACATAGTCATGTTACACTTTCTCGTTAACTATTATAAAAAAACTCATAAACGAGATAATGATAGGACGCGCATAATAGTTAGCATTTAGTCTACTATACAAATTTGGATAAAAATACGATTTCATTTTGGTGGGTTTACAAAACAAATATATCGTCATGCTGGACAACGTCGCAGGCAAATCTCTAGTATAACAATATTTTGATCCAATGTCAACTTTTACCTACAACAACAAACTAATGTCTTCTTCTAGCATAGCAAAGAAAAATATAAGCCACTGTGTTATGTACCAAACTTAACCTATCGTATCGAGTTGCGCGCGCGCCTCCCTAGGAGATGGTAACTTCACTATTGATGTATCGCCGGCGAGCCGGGTGCGCCGCGCGGTGACCTTGGCTCGGTCGTCAGTCGCAAAACACATCTTGTTTGCAGATTACGTCGCGATTTGAATGAGATTTGAAACGTTTTTCTTGCAACTGTTTCGCGAGTTAAAATTGTCACTAGAATTAATTGTTGATAAAACTAATTATCCTTGTTGTGTGAATCGATAATTACAATTGAAACAAAACCTTGAAATGTCACCGCGAAATGTAATGTTCGCCATTTTTGTATGACATAAATGCGTTATAAAACTAGTGAATTTTGTGTCTCCATACTTAATACTATTTAATGTAAATTGAACTGTTTGATAACTATAATTGTGATAGTGTAATTGCATTAAGACGATTGGTGAAAGTTCACGGCTTGAGTCGCGCCAAAGGAGTGGTCTTTTGTGGACTTCAAGAGTTCGTGTCTGCCTGTATAAAGTTAAGTATAGTTTGATTAGCATTCTGCGTTATTTTGGCCAATTTATCGTAGTTAGTGTTAATGAAGCTATAGCTAGGGCTTGACAAGTGAAGACTGTGTTGAAGACGAAAACAGGGTAAGTTTGTACTATTATAAATTTGTTAACGCTGTGAAACGCAGATTTTAAGTTCGTTCGTCTTGATCTGAAGAATTGTCACGCTTCCACAAAACTAATAAATTATAAATCCCAGGTTGAACGCAACATATTTTTGGTACCCAGAGCGTGGTTTAAACTCCGTTTCTCGAATGTTCCATGTTGAACAAACTATACCCTCATTATTTGTGAAAATTGATTTAATTAATTTAATTAATTTAATTTGATTAATTTGGTTGTTTGTTTGTTTAATCTAAATTGTTGGTATAGTTTTGAATAATTAATTTGAGCACTTGAATTGGCAATTAGATTTTAAAGGATTTGATAATTATTTGTGCTATTGCCAATCGTATTTGTTGTTGCTCAGGTTATTATTTAATATAAATTATTATTTAATTATTGTCTAATATTGAACAACGTTATAGTTAAATTGTGGCGTTGTGCGTTTGTATAATACAACATTTATTTTATACGTTTGTTTGTTTTGTTGTTTACCTTAAAATAAATAATTCAAGTCTTAAATTAATTGCACATTGGCAAAGAATTGTTTTGTTTGTTTGATTTAAAATATTTAAGATTTGATATTTGATTAGAGTAATAGCGGCTTGTCTCATTGAAAGATATTTTGTTTTTCGCTATTGTAATATTGTTTGTTGTGAAAGATATTTGTTTTTTTTTTTTGTTATTATAAGATTGTTTGTTTCGTGCCGTTTGTGCTTTGAAGATGTCTACCGCCGCGTATAATGTTGTCCGCGAGACATATTCCGGGATTGCGACTCATTTGAGATGGTTCACGTCAGCTGCCGCCTTGGTGAAAAGGGAGAACCGAATCGAGGCATTGTTGGACAGGCATGAGAAATGCCCTACACGACTTCAGGAGGTGGAGGCGCTTTACCGGCGCTTCATCTTGCATCTGGATGATGTGCCCCTGGAGTCATTCCCCCAGGAGCGACGGGACCAAGTCCACGAGGACTACGTCCAAATTATGGACCTTGCCGACGACATCGCCCAGCGCGCGCGGGAGATTTTAGCCTCGCGCGCCGGAGTACCGGCTCACCGGGCCCCCTTGAAGACTCCCGTGGGCCTTTTGACTAGATTACCCAATTTGGATCTTCCACGTTTTGATGGTCGATTAGACACGTGGATGGGGTTTATTGGTTTGTTTGAGAGCCTTGTGGACTCGAGGGACGATTTGGGTCCGTCTCAAAAACTGGCCTATTTACTCTCCGTGCTTGATGGAGAGGCGAGGGGCTTAGTACAGCACCTCCCAATATGTGACGGGAGCTATGGGATCGCGCGGGCGTTGCTCACCAAGCGCTATCACAACCAGCGCTGTCTGGCAGATACCCACGTCGACCAGATTTTGAACCTTCCCGTCGTGAGCAATGCTGCCCAGTTGAGGACCGAGCTGCTGAACCCCCTCCTAATAGCCACCAATTCGCTCAACCGCTTAGGACTGCCGGTTGCCAAGTGGTCTTACCTACTGGTGCGTATTGTGCTCAAGCGATTGCCGGTGTCTTTGAGGGCACGTTTTGAGCAGGGGCACACTAGGGATGAGGCATCTGCTCTCCCTACCTTTGACCAGCTCCTGACGTTCCTGGAGGACGAGTGTCGCATGGGTGACGTCATGGTCGCCGACACGCCGGTGGAAGCATCACGTCCCAGACCTACCAACCAACGGCGCAATGCCCAACCTGCACCAAGAGGAGGTACGGCCGCCCGCTTCGCTGTCGCTCAAGCTGCGCCACCGGACTGCCGTTTTTGCAGGTCGCAGGGACACCAAACGGTGCGGTGCCCAGACTTCGCGGTCCTGCACGTGGCCGCTCGTAGGCGGATTGCCCAGGCCCGCGGCTGGTGTTTCTCCTGTCTAGGGGACCATTACCAGCGCGCCTGCCCCGACACTCACCCGTGTCCTATTTGCGGAGGGCACCATTTGAAAATCCTGTGCGCCAACGCGAATGGCCGTCGCGACCACGCGGGGTCGCCTTCGGGCGGGTATGCCAGTGGACACCGGGACCAGTCCCGCAACTTGGAGTCCGGCTCATCACCCCCACGCCGCGCAAACTGCGCTGCCGTTGATCGCCGAGTTGGTTCGGCGCGCAGCCCCACGGGCGGGTATGAAAGCGGGCCCCGGGTTCAATCCCGCACCTTTGTGTCCCGCTCGCCCTCCCCGCTTCCACGTGATCAAGCGAGATCACCTCCAGTAGTGTACCACGATTACCGTGACGCGCGTCCGGTACCACTACCGTCCCCCCCTCTGGCGGAACGTCCCCGTTTGGAGACGCGCAACCCTCGGTACGGACGCTCCAGGCGCTACGAACCGCCGACTATGGCTCGTGGCAGTCGTCACCGAGAGGAGGCCGAGTTTAGGCACTACCCGCACTTTGATTTGCCGTCTCGGGACAACGGCGCTCAGTCGCCGCCACGCCAACATTAGGATGTTGGCGTCTGCCCCCGCTATGCACCGCCCCCTTTTGAGACCGTCCTCTTGCCTACGGCCCATGTCAGGGTCTGGGGACGGACGGGCGCCTCAGTTGTAGTCCGAGCGATATTGGACACAGGCTCACAGGGGTGCATAGCCTCGTCTTGGTTGGTAGGGCAGACTGGCCAGACTATTGAAAAATATTCAGATGTAATAAGGGGTGTCGGGAACGCCCCCGTGGCCACGGTAGAGGGCCGCGTTTGGTTTGAGTTCTCCCCTTCAAATTCTCCACGTCCGACGTTGGAATCGTCGGCTATTGTGATGGAGAATATCTTGGGCAATCACCCGCAAGTTCGTTTGTCTGCGGATGCGGTAAAATTGACCGCGGATTTGAATTTGGCTGACCCTAAATTTGACCTGCCTGGCACGGTCGATTTGTTGCTTGGTGCCGATGTTTTGGGTAAAATATTACTCGGCAAGGATCGTGTTTTGCAGCCAGGTGGCTTGGTAGCCCTCCGGACCATATTTGGGTTCGCACTGATGGGGCCTGTATTGAGGACTCCCCCCCCTGCCGAACTTGGAACGGCCTTGATGGTGGGGTCCGCCCTTTCTGACGCCGTGCAGAGATTCTGGGAAGTGGAGGAGCCACCACAAGCTCCCCGCTCTGATCCGGAGCATGAAGAGTGTGAGCAGTTCTACAAGACCAACACCAGTTATCTCCGTTCTGGCCGGATCATGACAAGATTGCCATTTCTCGCCGTACGTCCGCCACTTGGCGTCTCGCGGCCTATTGCAGAGAAGCGTTTGTTGGCGATGGAGCGCCGTATGAGCAGGGACCCACTACTCAAGGAGAAGTATATTGACTTCATGCGGGAGTATGAGGATTTGGGACACATGTCTGTGTCAAAATTGGATTGGCGTTCGACGGAGCACTTCTTTCTTCCGCATCATGCTGTAATAAAACCATCCAGTGGTAAGTTACGCACAGTATTTGATGGTTCTGCGCAGACTACTTCAGGAGTGTCATTGAACCAGTGTCTGCATCCTGGTCCCAAATTGCTGAAGGACCTTTGTGACGTCATCACGCGGTTTCGACGTCATCAATTTGTTTTTGTGGCTGACATCAAGATGATGTTCAGGCAAACGGTAATTCACCCGGATGATCGCCGATACCAGCTGATATTGTGGCGAGAAAACCAGCAAGATCCCATGCTTGTCTACGAGCTCAACACGAACACATACGGGCTGAGGTCTAGCCCCTTTTTGGCTATACGTTCGCTTTGGGAGCTCGCGGATCGAGAGCGTATGTCGTTTCCTCGCGCAGCCGCCATTTTGAAGGAGGACCTATATGTTGACGATGTGTGCACTGGCGCGGCCACGGAGAGAGAGGCCCTGCTCTTGCGTGACGAGTTGATTGGCATTCTAGCCTCCGCAGGATATGAGTTGCGTAAATGGATCTCCAACTTACCTGCGCTCTTGGAAGGGCTACCGGATGACCACCAGCAGGATCCTCACCTATTTGAGAACCGTGACAACCCTACCATGATGTCAGTGCTTGGAATCCAGTACAGACCAGTCCAGGACATCTTTACATTTAATGTCAATTTGGATTCGCATCACACTTGGACGAAACGACTGGTTCTGTCGACTGTCGCGAGAACCTTTGATCCCAATGGCTGGATATGCCCGGTCATATTCTGGGCCAAATGCTTCCTGCAGAGACTTTGGACTGCAGGTCTTGGATGGGACGAGCCACTTCGCGAAGCTGTTTTGAAGGACTGGCTCCTATTTGCTTCCTCATTGCCTGCCATCAATAGGATATCGTTACCCCGTGCTCTGCTTCCGCCAGGGAAGCACACCGCGTCCCTTCATGGTTTCTCGGACGCTTCGGAACGTGGGTACGCAGCAGCCGTATACTTGCGCACCGTGACCACAGATGGTCAGGTGAAAGTGTTGTTGGTCATGGCGAAGAGCAAGGTCGCGCCTCTTCGAACTGCCTTGACAATCCCTAAGTTAGAGTTGTCAGGGGCGGCCCTTCTTGTTCGCCTTTTGAATCACGTCATGTCTACCTTGTGCACGTCAATTGACATTTCCACGATATATGCATGGACTGACAGTCAGATTGTGCTATGTTGGCTGAAGACGTCAGTTCACACCTTAGAGGTGTTTGTAGCAAATCGTGTCTCTCAGATACAGAAATCGGAGACCCCGTTGGTTTGGAGGCATGTGCCTGGCGAGGTCAACCCTGCTGATTGTGCGTCACGGGGATGTATGGCCCCCCCTTTAGTTGAGCACTCTCTGTGGTGGGGACCTGAGTGGTTGACCAGATCAGAATCTAATTGGCCGCGAACTCCGGCCTTAGACATTGTCGCACTGCCTGGGTTGCGAACGCTTGCGCTCGAACGGCAGGACCGTCCGTTCGACCCCGATTTCTTACTTAATCGTTACAGTTCATTGGACAAATTGTTGAGTGTCACCGCTTGGATCAAGCGCTTCACGAAAAATTGTAGACATCCACAGAACAAATGTTTGGAGGCCTTCTTATCGCCACAAGAGCTCCAAGATGCTCTTCTTCACTGGGTTCGTTCTGTGCAAGAGGCACATTTTGAAGACGAGATTGACATCTTGAGGAAAGGCAAATCCAAGCTGTCTGGAGCCATTTGTAAGCTGAACCCTTTTTTGGATAGTGAGGGTCTTTTGCGTGTCGGAGGGCGTCTTAGGAACGCAAACCTCCCTTATGGATCTCGTCACCCCCTCTTATTGCCCAAGAGTGGCCACTTGGTGAACCTGTTGGTGACTGATCGTCACATCAAGAACTCCCACGCCGGCTGTAATGCCTTATTGGCCATTTTGCAACGGGAATTTTGGATTTTATCGGCCCGTCGGACGATCCGTAGTGTGGTCTTTCGTTGTATGCCTTGCTATAGGCTCAAGGCCCCTACCATGCAGCCTATCATGGGTGACCTTCCTTCGGATCGGGTCACTGAGATAAGGCCCTTTGCTGGAGTTGGTACGGACTTTGCAGGCCCCTTTTTTGTTAAGACCTCGACCCTCAGGAACAGTAAAACTGTCAAGGCTTATTTGTGCGTCTTTGTCTGTCTGTCCACCAAGGCGGTACATTTGGAACTCGTCTCAGCCCTCTCGACAGAGGCATTTGTTGCGACGTTAGATAGATTCGTGTCACGACGAGGACTACCGTCCTTGATTCGGTCGGATTGCGGTACCAACTTCAAGGGCACAAACAACTATTTAAAAGCGATGTATGATTTTTTGTCGGCTAACGAGACTGAAATTGCGTCTAGACTAGCTACACGTAGAATAACTTGGAGGTTCAGTCCCGTGTCATGTCCCCACTGGGGAGGAATATTTGAAAGCGTAGTAAAGGTTGCTAAGACACATTTGCGACGGGTAATTGGCGAGTCTGTATTGACCTTTGAAGAGCTCGCAACTGTGTTTTGCAAAATCGAGGCCGTTTTGAATTCACGCCCGTTGTGCCCGATCTCTTCAGATCCTAACGACTTGGAAGCCCTCACGCCGGGCCATTTTTTGATTGGGCAGCCACTGAACGCCCTGCCGGAATATCCCCTTGTTGATGTGAGACCTAATCGTCTCTCGCGGTTTGAATTGGTCCAACAACTCACTCAGAGCTTTTGGAAACGTTGGAATTTAGAATATTTGCACATTCTCCAGCAGCGCGTTAAGTGGACTGACAAGACTGATCCACCTCATGTTGGTGACCTCGTTTTGGTTAAGGACGCTAACTCACCGCCACTGTGTTGGCGCAGGGGGCGCATTCTCAACCTCGTCTTTGGAGCAGATGGAGTGCCCCGTTTTGCTGAGGTCCGGGTGGACGGTTCAATTTTGAAAAGAGCTGTATCAACCTTGTCGCGACTGCCAGTAAATTAGCGGCCAGGTAGTCCTGGCCGAGGCGGGTAGATGTTATGTACCAAACTTAACCTATCGTATCGAGTTGCGCGCGCGCCTCCCTAGGAGATGGTAACTTCACTATTGATGTATCGCCGGCGAGCCGGGTGCGCCGCGCGGTGACCTTGGCTCGGTCGTCAGTCGCAAAACACATCTTGTTTGCAGATTACGTCGCGATTTGAATGAGATTTGAAACGTTTTTCTTGCAACTGTTTCGCGAGTTAAAATTGTCACTAGAATTAATTGTTGATAAAACTAATTATCCTTGTTGTGTGAATCGATAATTACAATTGAAACAAAACCTTGAAATGTCACCGCGAAATGTAATGTTCGCCATTTTTGTATGACATAAATGCGTTATAAAACTAGTGAATTTTGTGTCTCCATACTTAATACTATTTAATGTAAATTGAACTGTTTGATAACTATAATTGTGATAGTATAATTGCATTAAGACGATTGGTGAAAGTTCACGGCTTGAGTCGCGCCAAAGGAGTGGTCTTTTGTGGACTTCAAGAGTTCGTGTCTGCCTGTATAAAGTTAAGTATAGTTTGATTAGCATTCTGCGTTATTTTGGCCAATTTATCGTAGTTAGTGTTAATGAAGCTATAGCTAGGGCTTGACAAGTGAAGACTGTGTTGAAGACGAAAACAGGGTAAGTTTGTACTATTATAAATTTGTTAACGCTGTGAAACGCAGATTTTAAGTTCGTTCGTCTTGATCTGAAGAATTGTCACGCTTCCACAAAACTAATAAATTATAAATCCCAGGTTGAACGCAACACACTGCTTATACATATTTTTTTAACTCGAACTATTTGAGTTTTTATTCCCAGTATTAATTATCGAATAAATTGAAAATGTCCAAGTTTAAATACACATTTTTAAACTAAAAATGTTATATAATACCTCCCTAAAATGTCAAAGTTGCATTACCGGCCGTGTTTAGGGTTGTCCCCTGCTTTTTTTTTTCAATTTAAACCATTTGACAAGCCGCGCGTCGAACGCAGCTATGGCCTTTCCGATACCATACAATGGTGGTTTTCAATAAGATTGGTTACACTACACTAAGCAATGCAATCAATCAAACTTGCATCGATTGATAGAGTATACGTACGCTTCATCAAGACTATAAACTCGTGAACAAATATATTTATTTATTTCTCTAGAATCATGGCTGTTAAAAATTTTAACCAAATCAAAAAGACTTTCTCTCTTGAAAATATTAGACTAGATAAATGCTTATAAATAACAAGTATTATCAAAAGAGTCCTGTTATCAGTTGTTACCGTTTTCTAAACGTCGGGCTAGATTTAATACAAAATGTAGGTGTCAAAATCCGTAAGAAGTGATTTTATTTAAACAAAAAAGACGCTCGAGTATTTTAGAATGATCAATTATTATTTATTTGAATAAAAACATTGTCTAGAAGAAAATATGTGATAAGAACGAAAAACATGTTAATGATTTGCTAATAAATAAATACTTAGAAGTATTGTATTACATGTTATAAAATAAAGTGTATTCTTCTTTAATTACTGCAAAACATCTAATACAAAGGAAACGAAGCATAAAATACTTATAAAAGAATGAATCATTAATGGCTATCCACTCGCTATCACACATCGTGTAATGACAGTCCTATTCACTAGTGTTGTTCTAACACCTCGCTGTCAGCGACTCATAATAATTATCGCCTTTAATAGCCCGTTACTAAACTGTTGTTTTTTTTACTTTAATTGCTATTACACGATGTTACTTACTCATAAATAAAGGAATGAAGAATATTTTAGTCACGGCCTATGGGTTTGTTGAGTAAGACAGCGTTAATAGTTTTCATAATTAAAATGAAGTTGTTTGAGTTATGGACACTTAATGTAATAAACAATAATATTTATCAAATAGATGATTTGCATTTATTTCAGATACAAAAAGTGGCATAGTTTTGACTGATAAGCTGTGTTTGTCTATTCGTAGCAATGTAGCGTTTAAAAGAGAAAGACTATTGGAAGACAATTAATTTTATCTGAAGGCAGAATTTCTAAAGATCAATTCTTAAACAATATTATGATGAATCATAGATTTCTGAAGAAAGATTTACATGTCTCATCTAAAACAATTTAGTTGAAATTATCAACTTTCATCTTCAACTTCTTATTTTGGCCCGGCTACTTGTTTTAACAACTTTCGCGATTCTGCCAGTCTCCGAGTCACGATAGATTCGTAAACAGGGGGCGTATTATGAGCTTTTCAAAAATCATGCAAGTTCCAAGCAGGCCGTACACTGCCTGACTAAATTATGTATTATGGTAAACATAAAACATTTAGTTGAAAAATTTTAGTTAGTACTTAAAGTTCTAGTTGTACCTTCACTATAAACATATTAATCTATGACTGTTTTAGCGAACTGGATGGCTGGGAGTTATGTTCATATTACGAATTTGCCGCGCAGTTCCATTCACGGCGTAAACGGCCTGGGAATAAGAGCTCATAATACGGCCGCAGAAGCGAGTAATGCGTTGTGTTGTAGAATATGATCGGTTTTTTAAGATGGAGTAAAGTCTTCGACCAAGGTGATTCATTGTTGAACTGCAGAACGTATGTCAATACATACTTAGTGGACTGTCATTACAATCCATTAAGTATACAAGATGTTTCAGCGTAAAAATCTGGCAGAAGCTGTTAATACAAACGATAAAGATGCCTGATAAAATAATTATACATAATAATACTTCTTAAAGAACGAGCCACACCCTAAAGCAGTCTTAAATTAATAATTCAATTGAAAAAAAAATATATGAGAGAAACAGTGGGATGTTCTCATTAATACTAATATAATTGGTAGGCTGTAATTTTACCCATTTCAAACAACAAATTAGTGTATTATAAATGCATGAGCACCGCCCACACCGCGTGCGCCATACATTTCTTCATTTGACTTTGTAAAAACGTTTCGTTTTTATTAATTTTGTATACATTTCATTTCTTTTTTTACTTCATTTTGTAATTATAGTTTACATTACACAAAATTGTTACTCTATCTTGTTAAGTAGTGGTTTATAACTGATATTTGTTTAAAACAAAGCTTCGATTTCTGTTCGTTATTTTAGGTGTTAGTTTTATGTGTAAATGGGTATATTCATACGTTTTAATATAGAGCACGCACCTTTGCTATAATCTACATTAATCTCGCATGAGATTGATTTTGAAATCTCTAGTTCTTACAGTACGCTTTCTTTACTTAACGTACCTACTTGAAACACCCATGAGAGAAAATAGAATCTCTATTATTTTATTTTCTTTAATAATTGACATTTCACACAACGTCTTCTGGTCCTAAACTAAGCTTAAATGCTTGTGTTATATATACCAGAATCCATAATACATAAAACTACTTTTCTTTTGTAAATATGTACTTATAATACATAGTAAACACCCAAACGCAGTAAAAATATATGTATGACATAAATGTCACACAAATGATTGTCTGTTATTCCGTGTGGTGACGGATTAAGAATACAACTGTCACCACCCCATCTCCTCACAAGGGTGCTGTAAAATCAGCTAAGGGATATTGCACACAAATGACATCCTCTGTGAGAGACGGAAATCTCGAAAATAAACCCTGTGCCAACACGCCTGGTCAGCGCGGCACAGTCGACCATAATCCCTCCAAAGTGAAGGAGGCCCGTGTCAAACAGTGGGACGTAAATATGCGGGCGAGTTTCCTCTCCAGCATATTTACGTGATTGTCTCGCGCAGGAATCGAACCCGCGACCTCGTGATTGGCAGTCCATTACATGAATCACTACACTGCGAGGGCCGTCTAGTTGTTACATTAATATTCTTATTTCCACACGGAAAATAGCTACAATATAATAATTAAATAAAGCATCTCTACAAAAGAGCACTGTGTGCTGACCTACGCTAACTTTCCCATGAGTTTTCACCCCTAATTGCTAACCCTAACGAAGCATCGGTTAACCCTGGCAAACACTGACATGCAAATTAACCCTTTCTCTGCCAACTTTGCGCAGTTTACAACCGCTTTATTGAATTAAAACGTACTGTTTAATAAAGGGTTGAGGGATGATACTGTTTATAAGATTTTCGTTCCTATTAATTTAAGACGCCCTCGGGGCTCTGTCATTAGTATATTGTTTAATTATTAGGGAGATGAGGTCATCATGTTAACGGGTTAATCGTTTCGTTTAATTCATGTTCACATTATGTGTTTGTGAGTAATTATTGGCATAATTACTTATTGAAAAACGAGGTAGAAGCGTTTAAAAGGTTTCATTTTAAGCCTATGGTAAAAATAAACGTAAAACGAAGGGCCAGTTCGTCATTCTAATCGACTACCAAATAGATTTCTCCATAATATGAAGTATTCGCACTATTACGAGTATATTGTGTATAAAACCCACTCCTTCGTTAAAATAATTTCACGATAAAATCATTTCTAACTACAGAGAAAGTAAAAGATATAAATAAAACGGTAGTTATGGCCATTGATTAATATCAAAACTCAATAACTAATTGCACGTTAATCAAGTTGTAAAAATTCAAAAGAACCCCAATTTAAAGCAGACAGTTTAAAACCGTTTTCATAAACAACTTGACAGCATAAAACAGAAATCTTTCCTTAAATCTGTTTTAAAACCCTGAAATCAAAAGTTTCCTAGCAGGAAAAGTCGAGCTTGTTTAAATGAGCGAGTGTCCGCCCGCCCATCCGCGTTAATTGCTTAATCGCGTCGTCTGGGGCGGCTTTAATTGGACTCAGCCTGACCACTTAAGTGCGTCACAGGGGCCGACAATTTCCGACGACGTCCGACAATTTCCGACAAGTTTAAGCAGTAATTACAAGGCGAGATGTTTAATTAAACTCGGTCGCTCGGACACCAGGAATTAATTACTCAGTCCACCGCTTGTTGCTTGAGGGTTGGTGGTAGACAATTTTCCTCGGTTTCAGATTTGAATAGGAAGAAAGTTTGTAGAAAAACGTTTGTTTTGTTTTATGAATAATTAACAAAGGGAAATGTTTAATGATATTGCTGTAATTTTGACTTCGTCAGCATTTTTTATGGGGATTAAAATGTATTTTCTTTTTCTTATCTTCTTCGTCTTATTTGATTTGAACACAGGTTTTTGTTGTTAATTTGTGAAATAGATTTTTTTAAGTGTTGAATTCTTGTTTTTATACATATACTAGCTGACCCAGCTAACGTTGTTTTGCCATACAAATGGCAGGGGTGGACAACCCTTATCACTTAGGAGTATGAAAAATAGATAGTAGCCGATTGTCAGACTTACTGAATATGCATAAGAAATTTCATAAAAATCGATCAAGCCGTTTCGGAGGACTATGGGAACGAACATTGTGAAACGAGAATTTTATTTAGTAGATTGAATTATGCTAATTTATCTATACTAATGTTTAAAGCTGAAAAGTTTATTTGTTAGAATGCGCTAATCTCAGGAACTACTGGTTCGAATTGAATAATTATTTTTGTGTTGTATAAAAATCCATCTGTACGACGTCAGGGTTATCAGCTAGTTTGTTTATAACTTCATTGGATTACTGTTGCTATTATAGCCTAATGTGACTAAAAGATAAATGTAACTTGTAGATTAGAGAACTTTATAATATGCTTTGTAGAATCTGGAAATTACATCTAAAACATAATATTTTTACGTATGAATAGGCCATGCGATGTAACTCTATTTATTATTGTTTGAAGCTATCCAATACTCGTAAGTTCAAAATATGACATAATATTTACTTTTTAAAATATTGCGTGCGTTTACTACTTGTATTGTGTATGACGTGTCGGGTTCAGTAATTGCTAATTACAAGGTAGAGCCAGAAGATATATATATAGATATTTGCCGGACCAGTTCTTATTAGTTAATGTGTCCGTTTGTTGTCATACTAGGTCACAGATTTAGGTTACAACTGTAATAGGCCTCGTCAAAAGCGACTCTCATAGAGCAATCTAAGATGTATACTTATTAGCGAGATTACCCTAGCTAGAGTATCGCTATAGTCTAGGTAGACAAGCGTCACTACTTTCGCTCTAATTATCTCTTTGTGTACATAGAAATTAGAGTATAGATTAGATTAGTCTTCAAGTTGTCTAACTCTAGCTGTAAAGCCTTTAATACACATTAACTAAATAATAATAAAAAAAATTACATATTAACTAAATAATGTGAAGTATATCAAATTTTTAGAACTATTTAAAAAGTTGATCATTCCTATAACATTGAATGATTTGTAGCTAAAATCTCAAAACATAAAAACCTAATGCGAAGGCTGGTAATATTTTTTTTATTTGAATTGATGAATCTGCCAAGTAGGTGCTGATAACGTAACAGGCAACATAAGTAGGCAACGTAAGTAACAAAATTGAAACTAAACAGTTAGTTAAAACTATTACTACGGTATCAGTGTACCACATTGGACAAGACGGTATAAAGACATTTAAAACTGATCAAATTGAAATTTAATAGCAATCAGAGATTCGCTAACAAATTACACAAAACGGGAAAATTGAATTAAAAGTGAGCGATTGCTAACAAGTGTCGGTTACAAATTAAACAGAGTCAGTGTCAGCGTCTCCACTGCGCTCATTTAAAGAGATGAAAAACAATCTAATTACAAGGAGTCGCCGTGCTCGCTCTTTAATTGAGAACTTTCAACTCCTCGCCCACCTTCTTCCTTCCGAACACTCCCGCATCCTGTTTGCATTTCCCCCTAATCGCACTCCGGCGTCGATTACATTTTTTAACATTTTTTTAATTTTCTTCGAGCTTTTAATTTTCTTCGCGCGCCTTTTCTTTACGGCGTTTTTCTTTTCCGTTCGCTCGGCTATATTTCTCACTGCCATTATACCCACCGTAATGAGATTTTCTTTCATCATGTTTAATCTCCCGATTAATTCAAATGTTAATCCCCTTTATTCACGTAGCTTTTTATGGATTAAGCTTCCATCCAAACAAAAACTTTAGCAATTTACAGCAAGTTGTTGATAATTTAGAAATAATTAAAAACGTGACGTCCTTTCATCTATATGATCGAGTAAGTCTTTTAGCAAGTGGCTAAAAGCTACGAGATTAGATCGACCGATTAGATCGTCAATAATTTAATTCGAAACAAATTCAAAATACCGGTCCACCCCCAGATAGGTACTTCGAAACGTGTTCGGAACACCAATCGCAAGTCCAGGAGTCTGCAAATTGAAAACACCTCCGGCGTGGCTGTAAACACGTCACGTGATTTAGGTTTTAATCAAGTAGGGACGCACCGCCCGCCGTAATTGTGACAAATCCTCTGTTTGTCCGAAGAAACTTTTAACTCGGCAACGGAACGGGGCCGGAATGACTCTTCGCACGTGCTCCGAAACAGGGAGACGCTTTTTTGTCGACACATGTGCTCCCTCTACGCCCGCCTCACCCACTCGGGCACTTGATTAATTTTTAATATTTTTTCTTCCACTTCACGTACGCAATTTTCACTTTTCCGCTTACACAGCATCGTTTTGTGTATTTCTGTTTAGGAGAATAGTAAAGTACTGGAATCAGTTAGTTACAGTAAATTTAACAAATAAGTTTATATCTTTACAGTCCTCATTCATCGCACTAATGTCTTAGCGTATAAATTCATTTTCTATATCACAAAGATAAAGTAGTCAGTTATAGAAAGTTAGTAAAGTTAGAAAAATTTAATTACCGTCCATAAATACATTAATATTTTTAAATGGTTCCAAGGGGCTTACGTAATCTAATATATAAAATTCACGTGTCACAGTGTTAGTTACCGTACTCCTCCGAAACGGCTAGACCGATTCTTATGAAATTTTACATACATATTCAGTAGGTCTGAGAATCGGCCAACATCTATTTTTCAAACTTTTTTTTTGTATGGCAAAACAACGTTTGCCGGGTCAGCTAGTTACCTATATATTATAATTCTATGAGCATATTCATCAAATACAATAAAATTTTAACTACACTTTCAAATGAATCAGATTTGTTGAAAATATTTTGCTTTATTTTTAGAAAACAGTTGTATAACATAAGTGGGTGTAGCATTCTCCATAAATATAATTTATAGTCTTTGTTATTAGTTGCATAATATGCAGACTAACATTCTTTTGTCTATTTACCGTTAATGCGTGCCAGTTGTTAGCACTAAACGTTGTTCGCCCGCGCAACACCTACATACCTCATTAACGAATTAGCAAGAATTGCAATTGTCGCACTTAACAGCGGTAATAAAGCCAATGAAGATTAAACTGGAAGATATGCTAGGCGTGTTTAATTTTCGTCTCTTTAAACATTATTATGAATAATCTAAGGCAATTATTGAAATGAAATGAAAATAAAATAAGAACTTCAAAGTGCACTTGGTGTTATTAGTAGTATGTATTAACTTCTTTTATTTAATTTGCAATTCACACATGATTTGATTTCTGGAAAGTTACTGTAACACCTTTACGTCTGAAAATCAGACTAATTGCTATTGAAAACGTGGGTGCTCAAGTTATATATTCATTGTGATATAAGTCTAAATTAATAAAATCTACCTGCACTTAAAAGAGTATGTAAATTAAAAAAAAAATCATCTGCGAGGTAGATGTTTACTTTGCCATAGTCTACAGGATTACATTGTTTGTAATCTGCCGCAATTATCACATACTTAGCGCATATCCCGATTAGAGGAACGTCGCGACCGCAATTATGTCGACGGACATACGCGTTAACCTGCGCAATGAGGATACGCCTAAACACACGCTAGTTGTTCCAAAACAAGCGGTATGCTCTGTTATTAATGACATCAAAGCTAATAGAAAAAATAACCACAGGCAGAAATGAATGGTCAGCGCACACAGCCATTCGCCCCTATTTATAAATCACATCCGCACTCTTTGTAAATTCACCTTCGGAGGCACCCCTCTCCGAGTTCAAAGAGTGCGCCAGCCGGGGCAATGTCCAAATTATAAATTCGCATTAGATCGGACGCGCACGGTTCGTTTACAATTTCATTTTGGTTCAATATCGCTACTCTACTTTGTTCCACACACTCCCCTTCACCCGCAGACCACCCCCTGCCTGCGCCTTAAGACGTCGGGAAATATCTGCGTTTTAAGCTATATTTCTTTCATCCCTCATTTTTGCAGTTCGTAGCAATCTGAAATCCAACACGTCCCCCGCAGGGTCTCCCTCCTTCTCGGGTGGCGACCCCCTATTCTTGTACCCGGATAAAAAAAGCGATATCTATTTATAAAATGTACGCACGCATATACGTGTCGTGTGTGGACACAGCATTAACGTATGTGTGAGTAGAATGATGTGTATGTGTGCGCCAGCTCATTTGCAAACCGTCTCCTGAGATAACGTCCTCTAGTCGGTTATCCCGTTCTTATTGCCTCCATCTTTTCTTGATTGCTGTGTGTGTGGAAAACTTTGGAGCTCTCTCACTGATGGAAATTGATTTTGTCGTTGAAAACGAAAAAGTTACAATAAGTCTTGTTTGGAGATGTATTGTCAAGTACTTTGAGCTGCGTGAATATTTACGCAAGTATGATTTTTATTTAGTGATTAAAATTTAATTATGAAGCAGAGTTTGAGTAAGTAAATAAGTAATGAGAGGGTGGTCGCTAGCGCTGCGGCGGCTGAAAGCGTCGCTTGGTTCACGGCGACGGTGCTCACGTATGAACGTAATTATAAAAATTGAAAGCAACTCGAGACCCACTCCTTGGGTCTCTCCCTCACTCCCGCCGCGTCGTGCATTTTTTCGTACATATTAAAGTCCCCGCCGCCCGCTACCCGCGTCACTTCGCCCCGCGACTCCTCTTTTTAATCGATTTTTCCAACACAAGGGGTGAGTCCTCTGGGGTGAATGTAATTTTTTATGCGTTTTTTTCGAAGGAGGAGACCGTCGCCGGAGGTGCCATTACGGCACGGCTTGTTGAGAATATTTTAATTATAAAGCATTAACGCGTTTTATGATACCACTCCCGCGCGAATTTATAAACGATAGAGAGCTAAAGTAATTAAATATTTGAATGCGGCGAAATTTCCACAGGGAGTTGAAGAAAGTAAGATAATGGACGAGCAGACGTCCATTCGGGCGTTAATATGATGGATATAAAATTCGATCCAATTATTGGTTAATGGCCATTTGGATTGCTTTACTGTTTGAAATATTTCGGCATTTATTTTTGCCATTTTCTCTTTTGGTTTAATTTCTTTCGTGAAGTCGTTTAATTAAATTGTACAATGTTGTTTATAGTGAGTGCTTTAACTCTGTTACAATAAATGTTGTTTGTATCCTGTTAGCTAAAGATAGTCCGTGGCTGATTGATGATACCGGTCAGTCACTTGGAGCGCTCCCTACTTTCCTCTGTCCAACGATTATCAGTTTAGATTGGAAGACACTTTGTTTTTATAACAGAAATAACCTTTTCAGTTGCTCTTTTTGGTAACATCATCGAAAATCTTTACAATCTTGTATAACTAATCTTTTTTACATTGAGTGATACTTAAGATACTTACAACATATTTTAACGCGGTTTTTTATAGATAGAATGATTCAAAAGAATGGTTTATTTAGATAATTTATTAAGGTGTGGTTTCTAAATTGCACGTGTATGAAATTTTTAAACAACATTTAGTATTGCAAGTTAAAAATATACCAAATCAATTTTATGAATATAAAAATTATTCTAAAGCTTGAAGTTAAGGGGCGGTAGTCAGTTAAAATGCCATTTTTGAAAATAAATTTTAAATACTCATATACCAAAGCTATCAATTTTTGATATGTGTTACTTCAATCCTTTAACTAAATTTACCGTAAACGGTAACCGTCAGTAACATTTGTCCTTTTACATAGACAAACAAATGCTTTACCTGATCGCTGAGCCTTAGACAGATGCAAATCCATATTAGAATGCATTCCTAACAAGATTGCCATGCAGGAGATCAATCTCTTGAGTTACAAACAAGGACTCAAGTTCACGTCCAAAGGTCCGTTAGTCTAATTGCTCGGACATGTTGGGACATTGATGGGACGTCTATCCGACTGGCTGTCCGATCTTGAAACGCTTTTAGAATACATCCGATAATGTTTAGTTTTATACGAAGATTGATTTGATGATAGTTACTTTATGTAAATTGTGGTCGTATTGAAAATGTGCAAAACTGAAAATGGAATTCATATAAGTCAATCTATTCTAATATTATAAAGCTGAAGAGTTTGTATATTTGTTTGTTTGAACGCACTAATCTACTCTTAGGATCTACTGGTTTGAATTGAAAAATTCTTTTTATATCTGATAGTTCATTTCTCGAGGAAGGCTATAGACTATATAACATCACGCTGCGACTAATAGGAGCGAAGCGGTGGCAAAAATGTTGCAGAAACCGGAAAAATGGTCTAAATTCCATGCGTACGAGGTCGCGTGCAACAGCTAGTTTAAAAAAATACATACAGTATTTTTACAGTACATACATAACACAAAAATACATACAGTTGGCATAGAATAATAACTGCTTAAAACGATGACTTGAATGCTTAGTTTGGGGCATTATGTTATATAATACTAAATATGCTTTAATTTTATAGTTTCACTGACTAAAGATCTTTTCAAGAAATTGCATTTAGCTATAAGTTATCTCTGTCTATATCTCTTCTCCAGCCCATTAACTTCCCACTGTTGGGCACGTGCCTCCTCCACTTTGAGAGGGATTATGGTCTGGTGCCGCGTTGACCAGGCGTGTTGGCACAGGATTTAGTTTCCAGTTTTTCGTCTCTCACACTAGACGTTAACTGCTTATATTGTCCGTTAGCTGGCTCTTACAGCACCATAGGAATGAAATGGGGTAGTGGGGTAGTATTCCTAATCTGTCACCACACGGACGATCTATTTCTACATCTAGAAAAACCCGTCAAGTACGACTTGACTACACGAAGGATTCAGTATAGTTATTATCATAATATACTCGGACCCTAAATAATGGGATAAGGGCAGGAAAATAATCATAATGAGTATTTGTAGTTATAGCATCCACTCATATACACAAACTGTGAAACTTTCAGCTGTAACTATCACCGTTCGAGACATACAGCCTGGTGACAGACGGATGAACGTACAACGAAGTCTCAGTACCGTTTTACCTTTTGCTACAGCACCCTTAAAAGATAAAGTATTAAAAATCGTATATAGAAAAGTCAGCAACATATGGTCCAATAATAGCATCTCTAATGAGATGTAAATGAGCGAAGAAATACTCGGCTCAAGCTACGTTATAATAACGCGTAACGACCTACAAGTCCGGATTAAGAAGCCCTTTGACTTAAGCCTACCCATTGGACTAAGCGGCTATCAGAAACAACAACAAAAACCAAACGATAACCAACTTTATATCTTGAATTTAAGATCCAACTTTATGTTTACTTGGATAGATAAGTGCGATGTGTGATCGTGTAAGCAATACAATAGTGTGGCTATTTTAAAACTAATTGGCAGAAAGGGTTGCGAATTAACGTCGGCACCAATGTGTCTTTTTTTAGATTTGTTTTTCCGACTTATACATTATTAACCAAATAAATAGCCAATGTTACCAATTCTACGTGACCAACTAAACTGAACTAAGAATTGAAAATTGAAAGTGTCAATATATCTATTACTTGCTAGTTCGAAGTATACATTCATATTAATTAAAATCATTAGTCTACAATGCATAGCTTTTATAATAAGAAAATTCAGTTAACATTGGCAAATTGTGCTATCGACACTATTAATTTTAATTTTTTAGTTAAGTTTAGTTGTGTGCGTAGAATCGGTACCAATGTTTGTCCAAAATGTTTTGGAAATAGAATAAATTTCATAAAGATAAATATTCTGGTCAGAAAAAATTTTTACATACAACTTTTTTTGCTAATCACTTATTTAGGTGAGAGGAATATAATTAGAAATGAATGTGGAAGGAATTAAGTCTAAAGTAATACCAAAGAAAGTAAGGTATGATTTTATGAAAAAAAAAAGTAAAAACGAACATATCGATCGATGAATTTACAAAGTTGCATTTTTTTATTATTACTGTTTTAAACTATCAATAGACGTAAGATAATGATAGCGTTTACAAAATTTTGTTAAAGTCACTGCAGACGTGTTTTTACAGACGTATTAAATCGAAACTCAACAGTATTTTCGCCGTACAGCATTGAAAGTTAAGTTTAAATCGGTCTCTTGAAAAGTAACGTTTTTCAATTACGATACTTTACCTAGGGACCATCGATATGAGAGAAGGATAGGGAAGAAACAGACGTGTGCAATAACCCGAATTAATAAAATAAGGACGCGAAAACTACAATAACAAATAAACTTCATATTCACCTCTTAACAATTGTTTAAAAATAAAAAGAATTAAAAAAATATATCTGGAGTCATTCTCAAACAATAGATACTAGATACTAGAACTATTAAAACCAAATACGTGCTTTCATTTACTTTGTTCTACATTATAACAGAACTCAGAAGATCAATTAGCTCGCGAATTCCTTCCCATGTAGGGCTTTCATTACTATTAGAACGAACATGACATACATATGACTATAGTTCGTAAAGCCTCATTACTTGAAACACGACTAGCCAATCAAGTGATTGTTAAAAGCCTGATTGAAAGCAGCTGCGTTTTCGCACGGGATTTCTATGTTAGTGATCGTTGAGATGGAGTCCGGTATCGCCTCTTTGGAATGAGCACATCTAGATTAACTATAGTAAGGAACTAAATACAGATTCATGCATAACTTTTTGAAGTCTTTACTTTATTAGATGTTTTAAAGAGTAATTGGTTGTTATAACAAAATTAGCCACATATTCTAAATATGTAAAATATTTGCAAGTATGTTACACATTTATTTTAAAAAAATTTTAGTAAGTTGTTTTGTTATTGTGTATGTGAACTACTTCAAAGTTGGTTTAACTATTAAGAAGAAGTAAACGCATAGAACCTTGTAGTTAAGGATATGTATTAAAATGAACGAAATAAATAATTTAAACATCTATCATTCTGGTTTTGTTCTCCGCGTTCATCGTTGAACACCAATAACCCATGCGCTTCTGCGCATTCACTGATATAAAACTCGCAATGGCAACTCCAAAGCTATGTATTATGCATTCGTGAATATAAGCCGCATAAAGTAGCATTCGAATCAATTATTGAGGCGGGCTGGGCTCGTTAGAAACGCATCACGCATGTACAATCGCCTCGCAGTAAGGTAAACACTCTTTATCTGGTGCTAACCTATTGTGAACAATGGGACTCCCAATTTAGACTCAGACGAGATCGACCGATCATGTTTTACTTTTCGTCTTTCCAATATATTTGAAATGTCGACTTTATCTGTATACGAAAGCAAATAAATCTATTGATAAATAATGAGATTTGCGATGTTGAATTTGTATCATATAATTGCAAAGACAAAGTTTTTAAAACGTGTAAAATTATAGTGTTGATGTTAGGGTCAGTTCACGGCTGAGGATCGACCCTCGGCCGTCGTTGTAAGTGGATTAACTCCTTTACACACGAGTGTTACACAAGCGGGTGTGTCTATCTATATTGTCGATATTTGACGCTCTTTGCTATAGGATTTACCAATTCACAATGGATCATATAATACTTAGACAGATGCAAGATACTAAATTTGTATTTATTACGGTGCATTTTCTTTATTTAAAATGTGCTTTTTTTTGTTTCAGGTTCCACTGCAAATCCTACTCCGTTACAGCCACAACCTCAAGGCCTAATTGTAGAAACAGGAAATGGTGCAAGTGTATTACAATTACCAGCAACAACTTTGGAACAGATCCGACATATCGCAGCTGACCCTGGTGCGTCTACTTTGCGTTTACCACCACCGGCTACTGAACCACCAGCGGGAGCTCGTGAGCTTGATTTCGATCTCTGCTATGTGTGCAAACATTGCAAAGTAGCGTTCCCGTTACCAGCCCCGCTGCAAGCTCATCAAACACGTTCCTGTTACGCTGGCCGTGAAGCTGCACGTGGTGTGATCCGGGTCGTGCAGCCTGTTCTAGAGTGTCGCACTTGTGCTGGTGAACGATTCCGGACCGTATTGGAATTCCGCCGTCATGCAGAAACAGAACAGCACCTTCGGAATACTATATCGCACCAAACGTCCTTCGGCCCGCCAGAGACCCTTACGCACGAGATGGAGGATGTAGTGAACCAAATCACGTTGTTAGCCGCCCGAGCAGCGCAGGAATCTGCACCGCCCAAAGACCCAAATGCCAATTTCTGCGTGCCCGGGCCTCGCTTCCAGCCACCCGGTGAACTCTCCCTCGCGAGCGCCGGCCACTAATCCTACTCTGAAGAAATGTATAGTTACTATCTATTAGAGCCCCTCGCTCTCTCCGTTGTCCGACAACGCAGCAGTTCACTATTAGCTCTTAACGCTTCTTTTCGTTGATGAATGTCGCCGCGAAAGTGGCACTTTCCTAGTTATATTTAAAGCTTGTAGTTGTTTAAGTATAGGTTAATCGGGAGCCGACCGTAGCCGTCCCGTTTTACAGCGACGCTGAGTTCGGCTGGCAAGTTCCTCACGGTGGCTCCCCGGCTGTCGCCGCTCGCCGCGCACTGGGGGGCGGCAGTGGCGGCGCCGGGCCGGGCGCTCCGCTCCGCCGCGCTGCATATCATACCTTAGACAGGTCTTATTATATACGTTTATCGTAGCGGCAGCGCGCGGCGCCCGACCCGGCCTACCGCACACTTAACATCAACTCCCAGGAAAGCAAGTTCCTATCTTTATGGCATATAATATTATCGATATTGATAATTACGATTTAATTATTGTTTAAAGCTATGTAATACATACATATAATCGTTCTAATTTTAGGCATAGATACGTTCTCATAAGAAGTTCCTGATGCATCGTAAATGTATGAAGATATATATAGTGATATACGTATATGATTTTTTTAAACATGAGGCGAAGTTAGGTACGTATGTTAGGCAGTAGAGCGGTCGTCCTCTCTCGCGGGTTTCACATTTATGGAAAGTCATAGTCTCTCGCTTAGGAAATGCAATCGAAATCTGTGTACCTTGAGTATTTTACAGCTTCGCATTGTTACCCACAGCGAGCTTTTCGTCTTGCGCCGAGAGTGGGTACAGGTCGAAATACGACGGTATGGTCGCCGGTACCACTCCGGTAGTACATTAGCTCGCCGACCCTCCCGCGGAGACGCGACTACACCGCGTAGGCTTATGGTAACAGTTAATTATAATGATTATTATTGTAGCAAACTTTTCCAAAACGAACGAACTCGAAATTCGGGCTGGGCGCTAGCGCACAGCCTACCTCGCATACAAGTGAGTTTATTTTGGAACTAAGTGTGATTCTTGAATTTTTATTGATATTATAATGATTATTAGTAGTTTGGTAAGTGAGTCCAGCCTCTGAAGGCGCGAGGGTGGCTGGGGCGCGAGCGACGCCGTCGCTTCTGCCACAAACACCTTCGATCGCTTTGCCATGTGCGTGGAGTCCCTAATATTTTCAGTGGCACAGATCACGTTATTAAAATATTTTACATATTTACATTTTATCTAGCGGAGTGTATTACAATATTTTATCTATGAGTGGATCCTACTACAACATTGAGTTTGTTTTTTTATGAAGTGCAATGTTTTATTCCACCGGTTACCGGCGGTCCTTGTTATGTCTATACATAATAATATTGTGTGCAATGAGTCTTGAGTTCGTGCGCGCTCGCTCTCCTCTTACAAAAGTACTCCCAGCGGCATCTGAGTGTACTCACTGAGGTTATTATCGCCGATATTATATTTGAAATTGAAATCTATTTCTATATGTTGATATTCATATCGACAGCAAAAATACCACACATTTGTGTGGTTTTTTTAATGTTTAAGTGAGTGTTGGCGCGCACTAACGATGTTTACGCGACGGCGCGCGTTTATACCACAAAAATATTTTGTTTGATTAGTATTTAATATATTTATGTGCGAACTTATAGTTTGTTGTGCGGTTACGTTCAGAGCTCCACTATGCGCCTCATCATGGTTAACGTTCTACACGAGAGGAGATATATATTATTTTTATTTGTTTTGTAATCGGGAGTATATATATGTATGTACGTGTAAGTTTGGTTTAGTGTAGGTGGACATGTCGATAGTGCGATGTTGTGTCTCCGCGGACGAGAGCCGCGGAATGAATCATGGTTCCTATGTATATTTCAATATTAACGCATCTAGAGTTTCACTATACTTTCCGAATACAAATTTTAATATTTAAGATTAATTCGGACTAGTCTGTTGTGTCCGCTACTAGAGGCACCGCCACGGGCATGTTGTTTCTTTATTTGTATATTATTTTATTATCTTCTTAATTTTGATTATTTTTGTTAGAAATATGATTCGAATTCTTAAATCTCCTAGATATTACATAATGTTTGTTACGAATATTAGTTTATGCTCGTAAAAGGTAGAATTCATGTCTATCATAGTTCCTAATACTGTATTGTAATACTAAAGTTATTTTAAAATTCTTTACTAGTGAAATATACTGTTCCTACTATTTTAAACCTGTGACAAAATGTTAAATGTATACACGATATAAGAAATCACTGTGTTTTGTTGATATATTATTACGATATAAACTTGTCATTTATTTTGTAAACAGTTGGAGAAATTTCTCAATTAATATTATGAATCTAATGTAAAATCTCAAAACTTGACTGTCAATAAAAACTTAAGATATTGGAAATTTCTTTATATCTGTACTATTCACTTTAATGTAATATTTTGTCTTAATACCGCAAGTTAATTAAATGTTGTGTGCAATAATTGTGAAATCATCAAAAGTAATAGATGTTTTGTAGCAATCGGTTTATGTTAGCACCGCATGACGTGTGCGTAGCCCTCTACGCGTGTGCTACGCGCCTACGACGCATGTTATCCGTAGCCGACAACAGATACGAATACATTGTCAAGTGTAAATGGTAAAAATAAACTCAAAGTTAGTTTATCAGACATGTTGGAGTTTTATTGTATACCCTCTACTGTGAACATTCTAGAACAATAAATATCTTTCTTCAGTTAATAATTATACCACAAAAAAAATACGTACTTAGACAACCTAGTTAAAAAGCTAAGGATGACGGTAAGAATACAAGTGTCACCAACCCATCTCCTCCCAAGAGTGCTGTAGAAGTCAGCTAAGGGATATTGCACACAGATAACATCCTCTGTGAGAGACGGAGAACTCGAAAATAAACCCTGTACCAATACGCCTGGTCAGCGCGGGACAGTAGACCATAATCCCTCCAAAGTGGAGGAGGCCCTTGCCAAACAGTGGGACGTAAATGGGCTGGAGAGAGTAAACATAACTTCCAAAAAAAATATAAAATCAATTTTTTTCGTAACGTAACGCCTGATTATTAAAACACACAGTTAATTATTGCTGGTTTATTTGTTGACGCAACAGAATTGAAAGCGTTATCTATTAAATTCTTAGCTCGTAAATGAGTACGTACTTCATCCATATTATCCATATAGGCAGCACTATCTCCTTAACACAGGTTGCTTGCAACCTAGCTAGGAGAACAGAAAGCCTACAAATATGTTGTATACTTAATATTTTCTAACACTTGCGCGATTCATCTGTTTAAATAAAACTACTTTTTACGGATCCAGACGCGTATATTTGTTTTAAATTTTGGCCCGACGTTTCGGAGACTTTGCAGTCACCATGGTCACGGGTGAGACTGTTGTATTCTTTATATCGAGGCCAAACCATTTATGTACAATGTTTTTATATAATCAAATGCTAATAAATAAATTTATTATTTATTTATTATATTGGGAGTGTATTTGTTCTACTGTAGTCTGTACCGAATTTTACAAGGCCTGTTACGCCAACGTAATGCCACGTTAAGCTTTGAGGTTTCCATCTCTCATAAGCACTATTCTTCTTTTTATATTATCCTTTAGCAGTCTCTTACAATACCTATGGGAATAAATAGAGTGATAACATGTGTCACTCTCACTCTCTCCACCCCATTAACGTCCCACGTTGGGAGGGACTATGGTCTACAGTGCCGCGCTAACCAGGCGTGTTAACACAGGGTTTAGTTTTAAGTTTCCTTACAGTAGAAGTTAACTGCCTATATTGTCCCTTAGCTGGCTCTTCCAACACCTTCGGAAAGAAATGGGGTGGTGACACTTGTATTCTTAATCCATCACCATACAGACCGAGATACACATGCAACATTACAAAAGACTGCAGTTAAATAAACTATCTATTAATAAAAGCATGACGATATTAAAAGACTTTCTCCACTGTTTATTCCCCATATTATGTAAATTTGAATCCTGATAATAAAATTACAATGGTCATAAGTTATGAAAAACTTATCAAAAGCAGCAACCAGCTGTACATTTAAAGAGCACTACAAACGGCATATTACGATATATGAATATAGCAAGAAAGTGACAGATGTATTTAGAAAAAAGACGAGGCGAAAAAGAGATAGATATATATTAATCTACCGAGATGTATCTACACTTGTGACGACCGATATAACGATGGAAAACTCTAAAACCCTATGCACCTGGTCAGCACGGCATCACAGACAATGATGCCCTCCCAAAGAGCATAAGCTGTACTCATAATGTAGGTATTTGCCTTAGGTATTGCTATCCCTATTCCCGAGCGCCATGCTGAAAGGGACAAACATAGCTGAAGCAGATTTTACCTACATATTCTTTGAAAAAAATAGACTTTTCGTAGTCCCCTTTTTTCTTCGCGAAAGCTAAACCGATTTTGGCTATATTATAGATGAAGAGTATATCTATGCTGCTAAAAAAAAAGGGACTTTCGGATGGTCATATTTCTTTTAGTTATTATGTTTTGAAAAAAAGAAAGTAATAGAAGCATAGATATACCCTTCATCTATAACATAGCCTAAAAACAGTCAAAATCGGTTTAACTATCGCGACGAAAAAATGGGACTACGATACCCATATTTTTGTATGGTGCATAATTTGATATCGTGCCCTCATAATAGGCAGGAGAGAGATGATAAGTAAGTACTAAAATTGTTCAATAAAAAAGAAAAAATACAGAGAAGTTCAAGAAATGCTAACCAAAGCTAAGAACCACTGCAATAAAGACATTAAAAGGAAAACCAATTGGTAAAATCATTATTTAAGTACATGTATTTATCATGGTGGAATGGTAAAGATAGTGAAACGTTCGTGGGTTCGATCCCCAAACAGAATAATTATATTTATGATGACGTTTCTCTTAAATATTTGTACTAGGTCAATTATAATTATTTTATAAGAAAAAAATCACACACAATAGAAAGATAACTTAGTTTCGGATCAATTTTTTCTTAAATATCTATATAATAATGTTGTGGATACCTATATTCAAGACCTGAAATTTCAATGGAATTAAATACGAAATTTTATTTGAAGGTTAGACTGAAGTTACCACAAGAAATGTACTATAAGTAAGTAAGTAACACTCTTGAAAGTCCAGATTTTTTTTTAATTATTGCATCGTCGTCTGTCCTTCAAACTGTTGAAATTTTGCATACATATGTGCAAAATTTCGAGAGAGTGAAAATCACTTTTAAGGATTTCGTTACATAGATTAATACGTAGATAGGCATGTACCGAGCTAATGAAAGTGTGTGAAAAAGAATTACATTCTTATTATATCATGCCACCACAAAGTAAAGGGCTGGTCCTCGACGGAAATGTGGTAGTTCTACTGCCCTACTCTGAACAAACATGTTGGTGTAGTGTTTAGATTGAAATTTTCTGCGTAGCATTCATGGGAAAAAAATAATGATAGAATAGGGACAGAATAGTTATGATGATGAGTACTTATTTATATAACATCTACTGATATACATAAAGTGTGAAATTTTCAGCTTTCTAGCTATCACAGTTTCAGAGATACAGCCGATTATTTATAGGACACTAAGAACACATCTTTCTCTACATTTCTATATAATGCTAGAAAGAGAGCGCGAAGAACAAACATTATGATAATCTAGAAGTACAACAATTTATACACATTTGGAAATAAAAAAAATGTATTCACGCAACGTCCCTTCGCCGTTGCTAATGGTCAAAGCCTATTTAGGAACTTTCCATATTCCCCATGTTCACGTGTAGTTGATTCTAGATTAAACAGTTTGTTAAAAACTTATATCTTCGCTGTCTCGTTGCCCCAAAGGACCTTCTTTACCCGACGATGTTGATATCGAAGTGAGCAAGATGCCCAATTGCAAAGAGTAGTTCTACAAGCTTTAGAACATACTGGATTGTTTCTGACCTTAAATAATAAAGAAATTCCGAGCAGATTTCTCGTACTATAAATTCAATAATGTAAAATGTTAAGCTTTTTATGAGATAACCAAATAGGAATCGGCTTAAACACCGCTAAACAAGTGACAAGTGGAACACATCATCTGAATAGACATCAATCGAAAATCAAAACGCAATACATTTTAAGAAGAAATTTTATAGAAACAAAACACAATGTAAACATTTACTTATTCGTTATGCATAAGAGATAAATCTGTTCGCAAACATTTATTACCAGAATCTGGTAGAAAATAACGAACACAAACTATTGGAGTGAAACGACGTCAACTTCAAAAAGCCCTCGCACACGTCTTGTCTCTAATCACGCGGTGTTTGAACAAAAATGTAAAAAACAACCCTTAGCCCGTTCGATTGGAGGAACTGTCACACGGCTGGATGCAAAGGGGATCTTACTAAGTTATTGATTATATCGAAATAAGTCGCGGGGGCCTGTATCTCCTCAATCACTCGCTCCCAGGCCCCCAGGGTGGCAGGGTGGTGAGCATGTATCGCCTACATTATTTTACATATATGAGATATAGTTGCAGCTAGTCATTTTGTCGTATGTTGTTTCTATACAACAATATTCGACCCGGTCTTATTATATTTAGTTTCTCTCGGCTCTGCTTGTGCTTCACAATCTATGAAATAATTAGTGAAGTCACGTTATGTAAATTATCGATACTTAACTGTTTTATATCCTTATAAAATTATAAGCATCGCAAATAAAAGTATAATATAATAATACATATAGTATACATAAATATCAGTTATTTATTTCATGCCACAGAGGCTGTATGATTCTGGAAAGGTACGCATTGAGCAAATAGCAGTTACTGTGACAATTGTAACAATTCAGACCAGTCTAAATCTGTTTGGTCATTACATCACGTCTCTAGTGAGACTTACAAGGGTAATCCAACAAAAATCTGTGACTATGACTTTATATGCGAAGTATTTGCCCTAATTGTTTAGTATACAAAATAGAGGCTACTGTTAAATGTATGATATGATATATAGATAGATCAGCTCATATCATAACTTGCCTGATCATACACAATGAAATGTTTAGATTATAATTAAGAACTATCTTCTCTTTAAACGTGATTATTTTATTTTATTTTATTAAGTATTTATTTATGGGAAAACCACACAACTAACATATAAAGAATATACAACTTGATCAATAAACATTTTACCAATTACAGGGTCTCACGTTTAAGAACTACAATATGATTTACAGCAGTTATGAACAGTCTAACACACATTACATCCCTCACATCAAACCAAAATCACAACAATACAAATACAACAATTTTATCGACAGACAATTAATTTAACTTACACATGTTGAAATCCAAAGAATTAAGATTAGTCAAAAAATTTAGAACTCATCCTCCGCCTCGCCACGGCCACACTTGTGTGGAACAGGTCAAAATCATGCACTTTTGGAGCACTATTAAATAGAATGCTCGCGCGGATAATAAAAGAGTTTAAAAAAACAGACGTCTGCGATATTTCTACGTTCGACCAGTGGAAGCAAATGAAACTTTTTACAAAGCTCATAGTAGTTTTTGGAACTAAATGGTATTTTCTAACGGAAGCACACGTACTTTAAAAATTTGATTTGATCCTTTCAATTCGATCTATGTATTCCTTATATCGAGGATTCCAAATCTGAGACGCATATTCAAGAGCACTTTGGACGAAAGAACAAAATAGGATTTTCCATGTTTTAGGGTCATTGAAACTTACACAGTTGCGCATTACAAAACCAAGCATTCTAGTTGCTCGACTCACTATATCCTCTACATGTTTGTCAAAAAGTAACTTATTATCATGGATGACGCCCAAATCACGAACACTTTCAACCCTAGGCACTATTTGACCCTTAATATAGTAATTTGATTTTAATATTAATGGTTTACGAGAGTAAGTAATAACTGAACATTTAGTGGGATTTAGGTCGAGATGGTTTTGATGACAATAGGTGTCAAGACGTGCAAGGTCAGCTTGCAAGCCGGAGACATCATCGTTAGACGATATAGTAGTAAATATCTTCATATCGTCTGCGAAACACAAAAATCTGGAGTTTTGAAAGCAGGTAACGATGTCATTTACGAATATGTTAAATAACTTATGTTAAATAATTATTAGTCATAATTAGTGTTACGTCGTTGTAAGATACTAATAATAGTGATATTTAAAGTATACTACTTTACAGTGTTACCAAGTTACGCGTTAAAAGCAATGGAATTGATGACGTAATTCCCGCACCCTTATTGCCAGTATTAGTTGAGTGTCATGTCTACCTTACACTTACAAACTTTGTTACAAACTAAGTTAACGTTACAAAGTACATGAGGTCAACAAGGTCGTCTCACCTGAACTAAATACTACATTTATACTTTGATATCTTTGGTCTATTATTTGTTTCCGACAAAAGAATGTTTGCATTTCACTGTATACATGTTTTATTATAATAACGAACTGGTTAAGTTAAATAAATAACACTAGTTCATGCAGACTAGCATAAAATCACTTACAAATATGATAAGATACCTATATACATACCTTGGTATATAAATAACAACTTTACTTGCTATAAACTATTCTGAAAATTACTTTATGTAAAACAATATTCTATGAACCTGTATATAAACGAGATTCAAAGAGGAAATAAGTCGCGTGCTACTAAATCGTATTGCAATAGAGACGAGGACATACGTGTAGGCGGCGATCAGGAAATACGCGGGTAGGAGTCAACCCTTCAAACTCACGCCAAATCTTTAACATGCGATTTAAAAAAGAAAACTAACGCTTGTGGGGTGGAGATGCGGGGACGATTGAGATGGAAATACCGATTGTCCTGATCTTCGGATCGGTACCCGCCACTAACTCCAGTTATAACGATGGGGAGAGAATTTTAATGTGCCACCATTTTGGCGCAATGCTGAAATTTTACGACCGTCAAGTCATTATGAGGGAAATTATTGGCGCTCTGATTGCTTTCGCTGTGATAAAAATTCTCAAGTCGGCAATAAGGTGGAACTAATTCTGAGTTAGATTGAAATGGCACTTACCTAATGGAATTAGGTACATGGTTATTGATACTTCGACGATGGCATTCGTTCACTCTAATAAAATACATCTCATTATACTGCAATATATAACATTGTATATTAAATTGAACCAATTTTCCAATACTCTTTAGAAATCGAAATTGGATAATTCTATTACAGAATTACAAAGGCTTTTGTTTTATAGCAGAATTAAAAAGTAAGTAAATAGGTTTCGCTTAGCTAACCTTATTAATCATATTAGTTATAAGAATATTCAGAGTAACTTTGTATTATGTAGGTATTCATTCTTTTGCGCAAATTACTGTAGTTAATAATAAATTAACTACAGTAATTTAAAACTCAAAACATAAAAATAGCTATCCGTTATTATATTATACATATTATAAAACAAAGTCGTTATTTTTGTATGTATGTCCCTTTATGAGATTATATCTTCGAAACCACGTAACAGATTTTGATGCGGTTTTTTTAATAGATAGAACGGTTTAAGAGGATGGCTTTTTTGTATAATTTGCTAGTTTGGTTTTCAAATTCCACGCGTACGAAGTTGCGGGCAACAGCTAGTAGAAAAATAAACCTTGAAAATGATAAACAGTCTTAAAGGTAAGTAGTGTAATTATTTAGCGTCTAAACATTCAAAATGTATTTAAATAAAACCACTTTTTACGGATTTAGATGCGTGTATTTGTTTTAATTTTTAGCCCGACGTTTCGGAGACTTTGCAGTCACCATGGTCACGGGTGAGACTGAGCTATAAACCTTTACAGCAACTGGTGACTGCAAAGTCTCCGAAACGTCGGGCTATAATTTAAAACAAATACACGCGTCTAAATCCGTAATAAGTGGTTTAATTTAAACAAATGAGTCGCGCAAGTGTTAGAAAATATTATTCAAATGTATTTTTCTTTATTCAATTGAAATCACAAAATAATTCAGTCTACCATCTAATATTTCACATAAGAAAGTTGTACTTTAAAACAAAACTAAGTACAAAGCTCGTTAGCGTCGAATGTTTCATGTGTTCCAATCTTTACAGTTACAATTGGCAATGTTTCTTCGTAACTGTGAGTGAAGCTTTTTCTTCGAAACCTATTTAACTAGTTAGTGTCCTTAGTAATCACACATTAGTTGAACAAAGAAAACGAGCTTAAATGTATTAAAAACAAAGCCTTTTTTATCTTCGATCAGTCAAAGATAAAAAAAAACTTGATACATTTACAATTACATATTTGCTACGTAAGAGTGTATTCATACTTAATTTTGATTAAATCAACAAATTAAATCTATTAAATTGTTTCTGCCGAAAGGCATGTTTCAAATCACAATAAAATATAGCACAGATTGACTTAAGAAAGTTTATTAACAGCTGGAATATACAAAATTAATAAACGATTGCTGCGAATTACTTGATTCTCCTACCTCACTGTATAATATACATAAAAACGTTCTAACAGAGAACAGCATAACAAAATACCTGGCAAGCTTGGATAACACAATAAAGAAGCGTTCTTGTACAAGATATATTACTATTCAACTTACTTAAAACTCCAAGTCCATCAAAAGTTTTGAACAAAGCTTAAAAGTTAAAAGAAAATATCCGAGTCAGGTGGAGTCTCAGTTGAATAGAGAAAGTTTCCATGGCTCCGGGTGATTAATGAGAGCTACTGTTTATTCAGAACAGTTCCAATGAGGATTACACGGGAGCTTTTGGACGCGTGACGCTTGCTACTTATTAGAAAATAAGAGACCTCTTAAAATTACTTAACTTATTAACGCTACGAGAATTTGTTTACAAGAAATAAATACTTAGATAGTTTAAGTGGATTCAGATGGTTACTTTTTAGCAAGAGTTAATCTAATTATTACCAATCTTTACTGTATGCCGCAATATAATACCGTATTTACGATGCGTTAATAATAGTTTATTTATATTATTTATTTATGAGTCAATTATAAGTTAAGTATTAGATTTGTATGGTGTACAATAAATAATAAATGAATAAATTGGTCATGGTTTAACCACGTAGTAAATATCTTTAAAATTTTAGACTATCAATTTATAAAAAGTAAAGCTTTTTCTAGCCCATGAAATAGTTACAAAACAATTTATGGAACCCACTTACTAAAGGCCCCGCGCGGACTTAATCTGGCACTAAAAATACTTAATATTAAAAGTTTGAATAAAAACTATTACTAATTTTTACACTTATTTTTTTCTAAATAGGCCGTGTAAAAGTTTTATGCCAGAATTAAACTATTTTACGTAACCTAGGGTCTGTAATAAGTAAGCTATAACAATACACGTAAACGAATAAAACCAACAAAGTGTAGGCAAACAACTCAATCGGTCAACAATATCGGCATGCAGTAGCATCCCTTTCATCGATAGTAGAACTGTTGCGCATTTGTATAGTTGTACAAATTGCTCGCCCCCTGTTTATCTCCGACAGCCGACCTCCCAACCCCTTGCACGTATTTATCTTCAACCCTTCGACGACGACATTGCATTGACTTTGTAACGTTTTGTTCGATCGCCGATACCAGACAACTATCGATTTTTCTAAGCCCTGTTTATAATAGACGCTTATACCAATCTTGTAAAAAAGAAATTTGCAATACCAATCGACAGTAGTATTTGTATATCCCACTAACTGTTGTCCGCTACTTCGTAAGCGTTGAATATATAAAATATTCCGCGTTATTGCAACATTTTTTAATGATACTTCACTCCTATTTATCACAGCGTGATGTTAAATACCCTATAAACCTTTCTCAATAAATGTAGTATCCAACATTAAAAGAATTTTTAAAATCGGACCAGTGTTTCTTGATAATAGCCCGTTTAAACAAACTGACAAAATCTACAGTATAATATTGAAACTTTATGGAACTTTTATTTTTAATAAGTAACAATCTATTCTAATTTAATAAAGCTGAAGAGTTTATTTGTTTGTTTGTTTAAGAACCTCTGGTCCGATTTGAAAAATTCTTTCAGTGTTGGATAATCCATTTAGCGAGGAAGGCTATAGGCTATATAACATCACGCTGCGACTAATAGGACAGAAACAGTAGTAAAAAAAATGTTACAAAAACGGAGAACATTTACAACTATCGGGTCAAAACATGGACGAGTTAAATCTATTTAATATTTAGATAGATATGTTTTTACACAAGATTCATAAATAGCGGCAATATCAAAACATAATTTTACCATATTGCGTAAGTTACAGTGAAACAATAGAGTAATATTCACACATAATTTTACATACTATTTCAAGGTTTACAGAGTACCAATGTAATATAATCTGTAAACCTAGCGTCGTTACCAATTTAATTCTTTTTTCATCCTTAATATCTTTTTTACTCTTAGACCGTTTTGTTTTCGAGATATACAACGTGAAACGGAAATACTTTAATGTGATTTCAATGCCACATTATTTAAGCCATGTATATTTGTACGATGACTATTAAATTTTAATAAATTAATAAAAAAAAAAACAATTAAAATTTCTTACCAAAAAAAATTTATTATTTTTAAATTTCTTTTCTTAGACAACCCTGACTATAAAGTGACACGATATGTCAAAAGTGATTAAATAATTTTAAAGTGGACAATGGCTTAAGTGACTTTTTTACCTAACATAATTTTATACAAAATTATATCATCATTAATTTGTCAATATCTTCCCTCCCCTCGTCACATTTTACTAGTAGTTGCAACTTTACTCTAATTCACGTTCGTCATCTTCGTCACGCAACTATTCATTCCTTTTTCGGTCATATTACCCCTTACAAAATTCGTAAATCTTTAGGGTTTCGTACAAACCCTTATAGGATCACTCCGGTGTCTGTCTGTCTGTCAGTCCGTCTGTCAAACTTTTTTTACTCCGCAACGGCTGAAGGTATCAACTTGAAACTCATACGATATGTAGATCTATACTTGCTTCAAAAAATACAGTCAATCTTTCACCTCTACGCATTTAAAAGATATAACCGAATTACGACCATTTTTAAGAATTTTTCGACTTATGCTAGGGAATCAAAATTCACAGGTTGTTCCCTTCTCCTTGTTGTGTTGTTCCCGTTGCCCTAGAGCCTTGAAATTTGGCATAAATCAAATCTATATAGTGCTGATATAGGGAAAAATCCAAAAACTTATAATCTGTCATCACATCACAAGTAAAAAAGTGTTTATACTAATACCAACTTATGAAGTAGCTGAAATGTAAACGATTCCCTATATTTCAACTACAAAATTAAGTTGGTGAGTTCTTTTGAAATTTAATTAAATGATTATTTAAATGCAGTTACTTATTGTTATATGTCTAGTAGGTACGAAACCCTAAGTGTGCGAGTTTACCTCTCTCTTGACAGGTTTTTTTGTCTTCTTTTCGCTTTCCTTCCAAAAAAGTTTTCTTCACCATCATGGAAAAATTTTAAACAATTTTCCTCACAGAGGCTGTAGGCATTTTACGTTAATCTCTATTATGAGACATGATCACTATTAGGTCAAATAGAGTTGATAAAAACAACTGTATAGAGTTGAAAAATTTTGCAAAAACTTACAACATCAAAAATCGTATTAAATTATATATATTACGAGCTGACCCGGCAAACGTTGTTTTACCATACTAAAAAAAAAAATTTGAAAAATAGATGTTGGCCGATTCTCAGACCTACTGAATGTGCATGTAAAATTTCATAAAAATCGGTCTAGCCGTTTCGGAGGAGTACGGTAACTAACATTGTGACACGTGAATTTTATATATAAGATATAATTAGTGATGACCTAAAGAATGCCGCGTTTCAAGCATAAAATAGGAGATTTGCCTTTAAATTTAAATACTAATAACATTGTTTAGCAACCAGTTAGATTTATATAGTATACCGTGCGGTTATATTTCAACTTAATTTCCCCAGTATCTTGGCGTAATAATGACTCAATAATCGCACCGCTCCATCAAACTGAACAACTAGAGGTCTACAAAAGGTCAACAATATAATTCCTGTATAGAGTAATAAATACAAAGTCCCTTTTATGATATTAACAGAATAATACAGATATTTGGACAACCATTTATTTCTGTCTGACAAATGCCAAACATGCCTGCAGGATCTTTAATGTTGAAATAATAAAGACATTATTAAATTACACTTTTAATTAAAAAATATGTAGGTATGTTGCACCCTGCAGTTTCACTCGCGTACTTAGTAGTAAAGTCTTCTTTTATAATCTAGACAAATACAAAAATAGAAAATAGATAATAACTTGTTCTCTCTCATATTCGCAACATTTTTTTTACCTATTTATGGACATTTCACACAACCTCCTCTGGTCCCAAGTTATGCTTGTGTTATGGGTACCAGAATACAGATATAATACATAAACTACTTTTTTTTTGTAAATACATACTTATAATACATAATAAATACTCAGACGTAGTACAAACATTTCTATGACATTATAAATATCACACAAATGACTGTCCCAAGCGAGAATCGAACCCGCGACCTCGTGAACGGCGTCATTCAGTCACATTTTTATATAAATTCATAGAAATCGGTGAATCTGTATTTGAGGAGAATGATAACTAAACTAGGAAACGAAAATGTTTTAGATTAGATACATAGACATCATAATTGTACCTTTCATACTTGTATACTAATACTAGCTGCTGCCCGCGACTCCGTATGCGTGGAATTTACGAAACTTTTCCCTGTTTTTGCAACATTTTTCACTTCTGCTTCGCTCCTATTGATCGCAGCGTGATGTTTTATAACCTAAAGCCTTATAAAAATGGACCATCCAACGTAAGAAGAATTTTTCAAATCGAACCAGTAGTTCCTGAGATTAGCGCGTTTAAACAAACAAACAAACTCTCCCGCTTTATAATATTAGTATAGAAAGGTTCTGCAATGAGATGTGAAATTCCCATATATCTAAAGAAAAGAAAGCAAATCAAACAAAAATCAAGTACGATATCTAAGGATTACGCGATTAAAGTTATGGATGGATATTAATGGAAGTGGACAAGCAAAGACCATTCGTGTAGTGTAAACGAGTCTTATGTAAATTTATAGCTATAATTCCGTGTGCAAAAGAAAACGACGAAGTGTTATCGAGGCCATATTGACACTTTAATGCCATTGTTTGATTTAGAGCGCTCATTATGGGCGCGGGAAGAATGGCTCTCTTGAGGCTAAGGTGCAAACCTATGCTATACAAACTCTTAGTATTCATAATCTCTTTATAGAAACGCCACTAACGTTTGCAATGTTTATTGCTATCACAATTTATGTTGCCGCTTCAGATTGCTGTTGTCATGTTGGTATCGCTGTTAAGAATGCAACTTATCTACCTATAAGTACTCGAACTATTTTAGTGTGGAACTATATTATTCTTTTTTGTTTATTGGTTTATTCTCAACAGTAGCTATAAGAATGAATACCTAATCTTTAATAGGTACATTTACTGTATTTTAATTTTTTTACGTATAATTTTGAGTATATTTTCCGTGCCTTACAATTTTATTTTGCGTATATGAAACTGTGCACCTAATTTGCTAAATATAACTATGGATGTATCAAAAGAATCGTGATAATCCGGTCAAACTAATATACCCTTTGCTAAGATGAGGAGATAGGACAGCTCTCGGCGGGCAGCGTCCCGCGCGTGCCGCCCGGTCCGTAATAACTACAGAAAATTTTACGCTCCAGGACAATGCGATATAAAATTATCTGTTAGATCCAATAATCGCACGGAACAGTCGAGAGTTAATGCCGGCCAATCATTAGCTACGAGGGATAACGGAGCCGATGGTCAGAGCAGCCCATTAACGTTGGAAGAAAACTGCACTTGGCGATGCCCCGTGACCAAACGTCAATGCAACATATACAGTTCATGTGTTTGTTACGCCTAATACTATCCCGCGGCGATCAGCTAACAAAAGAATGACTTCATCTTTCCAACAGTCTTACGTCTTAAAAACTCTTCGCTGAATTTTGTTGCTCGTCGTCATTACGCCTTACGATTACTCATTCTTACTCATTAAGGTACAATTCATTACCGACAAACTTTTAAGCCATTTTATCCATATATGTTATAAGCCACGTTATTCTTGTACATGCATACTACATAGGTGTAGATTTTTGTGTGTGTGGGTACAACACAGAAGACTCCCAATTTAATGAATCTGTTCAACACACTGTTTTTTGTTTCTGGGAATGGAAGCCACCACACTCCTTTGTACGAAAGACTGAGTGGCGTAGTCCAAAACGTTACTAAGCCTTACCGTTCGTGATGAGAAAACGTTCCCACTGATTTCACCAAGAAAGCTAAAGTGTACACGTACTCAATACTTAATAACAAGTATAACACTGTGATTAAGTGCGCGCACTTATAAATACTAGTAATTATTTTATCGGGATCGACTAAAGAGGACGCTGGCGGCCGCACTATCATTAGCGCGAGGAAAGCGATCAGTTATTTGCGCGGCCGGCTGAACGTTGAGCCGTGTTGGTTTACGGCCGGCAACCCCCGAAGGAGATGCATTCCACTATTCCACCGGCTCACGAACTCACGACTACACAACAATAATTATCCGTGGGTGTACGCCATTATACTTCGCGAGCGATTATTATCAATCGTTGTAGGAACGGTCACCGCTTAGAACTATTATGGAACAAAATTATCGTAATGTTATAACAAGAGATGCAAAACAGATTAGTTGATAATTATGTGAAATAAATCAAGATCTCGCAAGTGCAGAAGTGTTTGTCCCTTTCTTTCGCGCTATACTGGTTGTATGTCGATCATTTTCGCCTGCGGCTGTAACGTTGTCGCTCTATGAACAGTTCTAGGGCCTTTACAGACCTATTGTTCGTTCTCCGCCGCCGGCGGTCTATACTTCACCCTAACTCTTACCAGGATGTTGCTAATTTTCTATCATTGATCAAATCCAAGTTTATAAACCTTTATATTTTGAAATTTAGGTGTCAGTACAGTATTTATACCTGGTTGTTGAAGGTAATTTTCAATATTGTAGTTAAGTACAAGCTGAAATAACAAACATACAGATATCTTAAGAATGTGGTTAAAGACTTCTTTTATTTCCTTTGCCAGCTCGTTAAATATTCAACTGTTGGGCACGAGTGTCCCCCCACTTCGAAACGCTTTTTTTAATTGAAAAAGGCTCTTTTATTTATAAATACTTTTTAATATTAACGTAACTAAAAATGTAACCATATAAGCTTTATTCTTATTAATAAAAAAATAGGCTTCCAAGGACATTAATTTTCATGATTTGGGTGGTTCGTTTTTTCAGTGCTTTTCAGTAGTTCCCGTAATTAATAATTGGAAAACCCTGAAAGTGTGTAATGTCCATCATATGTACATTAACATAGAAGAAACAATCATACTGTGTTGAATGTATCCTTTCAAAGCAAAATGATCCAAAAACTGCTCACGACAGCACCATACATAAATACTTTGCACGACTATAGAAATCTCAATTGATAGGTGAGATCTTATCTCAATTGATAAGTGAGTTACTTGACCTAACTTAACTAATTTTCATTATTAGTTAAGTTTATTTGTTTCGAAAGTTGACAGATTAAGTTATGCACTTAGAATTGGTACCAACATCTACAAACCAATAACAACTTCATTAGACCACATATTGGCCGTGAAATCGTCATAATTGTGTAAGTCTTAGTTCCGATATCCAAACGCCTTCAAGAATAAGTAAATTGTAGCAAAGCGAGGTTCACGCTCTACTCATTACAGGGCCGCATAATGTGTTCCGTCATCGAGATTAACTTCTCAATAATGACGCCACTTCGTAAAGGTACAATTCTACAACGTCACTATTACAATTTCAGATAATTGAGGTTTGTGTCCGCTTTTAGTAAAATGGGCAATTTTGCTCTTAATGCTGTTTGTGTTTTTGTTTTGTTAAATGCGTTGACTTTTTGATGTGGGATCTCTTTGGTACTTTAAGGAGTTTGTTGTCAATTTTTTTTTTTTTAGTAGTACATTGCCACATTGTAAGTTTCTAATACAGATATGTTCTGTAGGGAGGAGAATTAAGAATACAAATGTCATGACTCTATTTTCAAACCACGGATGCTTGTAAATCAGATAGAAGAAAATTTTAACTGATAACAATTTGTAAGAAAAGTTGCAAGTACTCAAAACTATGTAAATGTAACAACACGCTAACCTGGTATATAACAGAACTAGCTGTTGCCCGCGACTTCATACGTGTTTTTGCAACATTATTCACTGATGCTACACTCCTATTAGTCGCAGCTTGATGTCATATAGCCAAAAGCCTTTCTCAATAAATGTACTATCCAACTCTGAAAGAATTTTTCAAATTAGTCTAGTGGTTCCTGAGATTTGTTTTTTAATATTAGTATGGATGTGTGTTATTTAATAGCAAATAAAATAATTAATACCGTACGGCTTATTAAAAAAAACAGGTCTGTTTTAAAACGTGTATTTAAATGAGATGTTAACATAGATAACTATTAAGACAGCTTCATGATAAAGGTGCATAAATAATCTTAAAGCTCTCTAGACTTTTGCGATATGTGATATCATTGAGTAGTTATGATGTACATGTATGGATAAAATGATATTTTTTGTATAACTTAGTTATAGTATTATTAATCTAGTTAGTAATCCAAGCTGACAATTAATCTGTCACGGAAATCGAGGCGGGCCTTCTGATATGCCCGAAACTGTTAGGGAATTCACTTCAAACAACAAAAAAATCGCAACACTACTATAATTGATGATTAGCTAAAGTTTAAATAGCAATAAGTTAATTAAGGGTTAGTTTATTGATTGATCTATGTAAGAGACGAGGTCCCAGAGGGAAGAGGGTTACTCCGGCGCAGCGACACGATGGATGGCCGCAGGCGACGCACTGTCTCACCTGCTTTCAAATAGGGTTGTACAAAGAGGTATATCAGAGAATAAAAACTTAAGTAATTTAAAAGCTAATGTTAATCTTTATCTTAACTTATTATAAAACTAGTTGTAGCCCTCAACTTCGTACGCGTGGAATTTACAAATTAAACCATAATAAATTATACAAAAAAAAACAATCCTCTTAATAGATTTTTTCGTTTACAAGAAAACCGCATCAAATCCGTTTTATAATAAGTAAATACTCATGGTCTTATTCATAATGACTTATCGGAGGTTTAAAAGTTCGCTAAAATCGGTTCGCTAAAATTGTCAAAAACTGTTATTCATAATAGTCTTTTTACGCTAAAACGTTTATTATCTCTCCAATAAAATATCCGTTTAAACGTCCGATAAGTCATTGCCAATAAGACCAAGTAGTTATTTTTGCACGTATGTCCCTAAGTTGGTTTAAATCTTCAAAATTACGCAACGGATTTTGATGCGGTTTTTTTAATAGATAGAGGGGTTCAAGAGAAGGTTTTGTTGTATAACATGTTAAGTTTTGGTATATACATATTTAAGAGGGGAGCAGTTCAAGAACTATAAACACAGGTGAAACCGCGGGCATTTCTTAATTACTTGTAATTCAAAGTTTCAAATGTAAAGGTTATGGTTAGGTTAGGTTACGAATAAAATATCTATTCTTTAAAACTATTTATTCAGAAGCCAAAAAGTCAAGTTAAACAGTGAGCAGGTATGCGTTATTTTACAGTTCTTGTATAGTACAAATAAATTAACATTTTCTATGATGAGAAATTCTTTACGTGATATGATTTAGAATTGTTTTCCTAGATCTCGATTTGTTCCTAACTTTAAGTCTATCACAATAGACGTTACATATTGAATTATAAACACTTAAAACAATAGTCTTTTAAGGATAATAATCAACTACTGAGTATTCTTATCCAACTAAATACCTACATATTATTGTCTTGGTTTGCCGACACGATTAGAAAATAATAGGTTTATATGCCACGATGTCTGCATATCGCTGAAGGGGATTGTATGTTGTACGAGTAAATACTAATTAAACAATTTTGTTCTAACACCCAACTGTTTATGAAGCACTTTAGGTTATATTCAACTAACTGTTGCCCGCAACTTCGTTCACGTGGAATTAGGAAGACAAGCCCTAACAGATGAAACAAAAAACTATCCTCTTGACCTTTCTATCTATTAAAAATTACTGCAACAAAATCCGTTGCAATTTTTTTAAGATTTAATATCACATGTCCGTCCCTATATACAGACAAAACGGCTAGACGGGCTTCGTGGCGTAGTGGTTCATGTACTGGACTACCGATCACAAGGTCGCGGGTTCGATTCCCGCTTGGGACAATCATTTGTGTGATATTCATAAATGTCATACAAATGTTTGCACTACGTCTGTGTGTTTTCTATGTATTTAAGTATGTATTTACAAAAGAAAAGTAGTTTATGTATTATATCCGTATTCTGGTACCCATAACACAAGCATAATAAGCTTAGCTTGGGACCAGAGGACGTGGTGTGAAATGTCCATGTATATTTATAAAAAAGAAAAAAAATCAATAAATAACGCCTTTGTACTATAATAAGTTACTAACATAAGACTTTCGTGCCTCAAACATAATCACACACGAAGAACATTTTACAGCACAGTCCCACCCGTGTCCATGGTGATGAAAAGTCTCCGAAACGTCGGACAAAATTTATATATATGCATCTAATTCCGTACAAAATAATTCGAATTCCAGTTATGTTCTACTATTGTATATATCTTTCGTTAAGTAGATGAGTATATAACATAAGCATCATAATAAACACAAAGTTCATTAAGAAGATGATTGAACTCCTTTTCAGTACATACAACGTTGACTGGGCACGAGTCTCCTCCACTTTGGAAGAAAATTTGGTCTACAACGTCGCGCTCTGCAAGCGTGCTAGCATAGAGTTAAGTTTCAAAGTTTCCATCTCTCGTCATCTATGTTATTTATTATTATTATTTTATTACTATTAATAAATCTGTAGAAAAAAAAATTAGTACCTACATTGAATATAGTTTCAAAAAAAGTAGTCAGATGGTTAAAGGCCAACTGACTGTACCCATTTATAGCATTTTTTAAATTTCTGTCTGTTTGTCTGTGCACGCATCACGTAAAATGTACAACACTTATAAATATAAATGTTATACGTAAAAATTGTATACAACTAAAGGTATTATTTAGTCTTTGTTTTATCGCAATTGGTCCGCTCAATCTCAAAATTTGGTTACTTGCAACGTTATCTAGCGGCTACAAAAAGATTAGAAAAATTGATTGGTTCGATCGAAGAAAATCGATCCACGCGGACGGAATCGTGGGCACAGCTAGTCTGTTAATAAGATCTGGCTTTTATACCCTTAGAAGGAAATGGGATGGTGACACTCGTATTTTTAATCCGTCAACTCGTGTAGAATATCGGAATCAAAATACCTATAATATTTATTTTAGTTTAAAATGATTCTACGTGCACAACTTAACTAAAAAATGAAAACAACTATTGCTGTATCTTGATTATTTGGCTATTTTGTTGTGCACTTTTTTATTAAAATCGTTAGTCTATAATAAACAGTTTTTATAACAAGAAAGTTTAGTTAACAATACGATTGTGTTATTGACGCAATCAATTTTCATTTTTAGTTAAGTTTAGTTCTGCACGTAGAATTGATACCAATGTTGATTATTATCAGAACTTAAATAACTACTTCAATATCTTAATTTATATGACATGTAACTTCAACAGTAATTGACGCAGCCCTAAGGTGCATCATAACAAAGCAAAAATTTCTGAGATAATGAAGCATAATGCAAAGCGTGATATGAACTTGGTATTTGCCCCGGGCTGGATTAACTTGTTAGTAAGAACTTTATTAATCGTTCGCAACCCTTTCTGACCACACTTCACGTCGACACCGTGTCATATGCAAGATTGGATTCAGTAAGCTTCTAGTTGGTATTTATGAATTATAATAAAACTAACTATTGATCGCAGCTTCGTACGCGTGGAATTTAAAGCCTTAACATATTATACAAAAAAGCTCTATCATATCTTTTTGTAAATATTGCATTGTTGTCGGTCCTTATTATATGTACAAAATTTCAAATGAATCCGACTACTGAAAGTAGATGAGAGTCACTTTCAAAGATATATTCTGTCACATAGTTAAAACATTGATAGATACGTAGCTAGCTAATGAAAGCGATTTGAAAATACTTTAAAATAGACTTCTGACTTCTGATTACTGTTCACGGGGAATCACCTCTGATCCCCGCTTAAGAACATAATTGTACTATAAGCAGAAGACTGTATTGTGTTTGGATATTTCCTACATATGTTTAAAAGAATATAGTTACTTGAACAAGTATTATATCAGTTAGTAGTGTCATTAACCTTCACACAAAATAATAATACGAGTAATACCATACCGAAGCCAATACTTTTATCGGCTACTTAATTTTTAAAACATTTTATCACCAAAAAGTACAGTCATTTGTTTTGAAAACACCAAAAAATCTTAATGTTTCTAATGTTCTTCGTGTAACAAAGGAAGTATAGAATCGACCACATACGCAGAGGGTTCAAATTACACAACTAAACGTTTCAAACTCTCAGGTAAATCATAAATATCTCCTAACGTGTTTAACCCCAAATCACTGTAAATTATTATTGGAAGTTTACATTATTAAAATAATGAAAATGATCGCCAGGGGCCGCCATGCGTGCCTCTTTGCGAACATAAAAACCACTTGAGGCGATTAAAAATAAACAATAATTGGACCGACCATTCACGCATGTAGCCTCATTAAAACAATTAAATCTTGATTGAACAGAAATTATAGCTGTCGAATCTTAAAACATAATGCGATGGTTCCTTGCCCGGAATCTGCTCCGAAAAAAGATTAACGTTGATTTTAATAAGAAACAATTATATATTACAAGTATAATATGTATATCTACATCCCACGGTCAAGTAGATGGCGTTTATTTTCAACCGGTTATACGTAATTATCAAAAATTACAGATGGCGTTTTTTGATATAATTTGAGTATTTTTTGTTTACTGGTAACTATAATTATGGGATTAGAAACGTACCTGTACTATGTGAATCATTGTAAGATTGTATTTCGTAAGGATACAATAATTGTTAATACCTTTTCCACCGCGATAAACTGGCAAAGTTAGTTAATAAACAGTCCTTCTAACAATTAACACGAATTTGCTTAGAAAAGAAAAATGCTGTGTATCAATTTCTTTCCCACCATTCTATGTTAATAATAACCGATATTATTTGCATTAATCAATCTGATTTGCAAATCCCTTCTCAACATGTCCTTGCGAAATCACAATACCAAAGAAATTAAGTTTAATTTATAACCAGGAGAGACATTAAAAATTAAAACGTAAATAATTAAAAAACTAATGGTCATTATTCATAATGACTTATCGGAGGTTTAAAAGTTCGCTAAAATGGGGTCACGGAAATTGTCAAAACCTGTTATTCATAATAGTCTTTTTACGATAAAACGTTTATTATCTCACCGATAAAATCTCCGTTTAAACCTTCGATAAGTCATTATGAATAAGACCATATGTATTTGCACTTAAAATCCAGGTAACATCAAAAAAGCTACAATATTTATAAAGTTTGTGACGAGCCTTCTGGATGTCTAGTATTTCATTTATCGGACTGCTGTTCATGAAGTCGCGGGTTTGATTCTCCCACAGGACATTAGTTTGTGTTATATTTATATCTGTTACACAAACTTTTGTACTTCGTCTGGGTGTTTTCTAATAAAAGTATATACATATTTACATACAAATTTATATCTTTATTTATTATAAAACTAGCTGTTGCCCGCGACTCCATACGCGTAGAATTTTAAAAATTTCCCCATTTTTCAACATTTTTCCCTACTGCTTCGCTCCTATTCATTGCAGCGTGGTGTTATATAGCTTAAAGCCTTCCCCTATAAATGGACTAACCAACAATAAAAGATTTTTTCAAATCGGACCAGTAGTTCTTGAGATTAGCGCGTTTAAACAAACAAACAAACAAACTCTTCCGCTTTATAATATTAGTATAGACAAAGTCGTTACTTTTGTATTTTTGTCCTTATGTGAGATAATATCTTCAAAATTAGGCAACGGATCTTGATGCAGTTTTTTCAATGATACTATACTGTGGTACCCGCAACACAAGCTCAGAAATATAGCTTAGCTTGGGACCAGAGGACGTTGTGTGAGATATTCATAAATATTTATGTAAAGAAAATTATAATTTTCTATTTAAATTCTCGCGCGCTATAAATGGCATTGCAACAGATGGTCCATAGTGCATAATAATGCAACATAAACTATAGAGTGTTCCTAGTCTGTGGTAATTAGATCATAAGAGCTATCATCTAAAATTTTAAAAAAATCTTTATAAAGAAAATAAAACTGTAATTTTAATGTGAAAATATTATCATTATATGTCGTTTTTTTATTAAAGTTTGAAGAAACACATTTTTGTTTAATTCACGGCATCATCCTGAATAGAAGTCTTATAAAACGACATTTATTTACTTCTCATAAGTAAAACAGAAATAAATCACCATCCAAAATAAATAAAGTGCCGTATCAGACATTAATAATACTATTAATTTAATAATTGGAATGGTTTTTGATACCTCTATTTGGTGGGCGGCACGATACCTTAGCATTAGATATGGAAATGAGATCGTTGTCGTAATTATAATTAATATAATAAATTGGACTATCAACGAACATCGACAGGATTAAGGAGGGACGAGATTGTATACACCTACCTATAACTTAACATATAGTACGTAATTATATATTGTTACCTAAATAACTTATTGAAAATAATAATAAATAATAAATGTTCAAGACATTTCACACAACGTCCTCTGGTCCCAAAATAAACTATATTTCTATGCTTGTATTATGGGTACCAGATACGGATAGACTACATATACTACTTTTCTTTTGTAAATACATACTTATAATACATAGAAAACACCCAGACGCAGTACAAACATTTGTATGACATTTATGGATATCACACAAATGATTGTCCCAAGCGGGAATCGAACCCGCAACCTCGTCATCGGCAGTCCATTACGTAAACCACTCTACCACGAAGCCCGTCTACTTACTACGAAATATAATTACCATAAAGATTTGTTTTGATTAATTAATGTTAAACTTTGTATGAAATCATTAATTAGGTCAATGAAACCACACCTTAACAAATTATACAAAAAAAAAACATCTTGTTGAACTACTCTACATGTTAAACAAATCGCAATAAAATCCGTTGTGTAGTTTTAAACATTTAATTCACATAAAGACATATAAAAATAAAGACTTTGTTTTATAATATCTCAAGATATCATACTATACCTAATAAACGCTAATGAATATTTATCAGAAAGTTCAAACAGATTTATAAAAAAGAGTTTGTAGGTACATAATGCACAATAACTTTATTCTATAGCAATATAAATACAAAAGTTTGTTTCGCTTGCAGACGAATATGCTAAGTAAATATAGTTTTATTAATATAGAATGTAATAAAATACCTATCTCATATATTCGTAGAAAGTTATTCAAATAAAACTTATTTAATCTAAATCCGAAATGTCTGCGGGCAGGCTGCAGTGGCAACATCATTACGGGCCCGTACATATTTACATCTTATGATATTTTTAATTCAATTTTCCCCGCGAAAGTTCAGAACCTACTCTGTTGAGTGTTGAAAGCTATCCAATTTGCGTAATACTGCCAAAATATCTCATTTCTACGCTCACTGTATACAAATAACTTATAAAAGACTTAACTCACTTACTGGTTAGATAAAAAATATACCTTTCTGTATTACGTTTAGAAGAGAAAATCCCCTGACTCACTTTTTACATATAGTTATAAATCATAGTATACAAAATGGAGTTCTGGCAATTCCATAATGCGAAAGCGGTCTGTTCAAGCTTTTGACTCTATGAAAAAAATACCAAATTCGGAAAACGATAGAAAAAGAGAACATTTATGTTTTCATAGAGTTATTATTTATGGTTCGATAAACGTGTAAAAGCGATATTTAGAACGGGCAGCACTTTGCCGATTAATGCGGCTTGTGTGGATTGAGCTTTATGAAATTAAAGCGCTTTGCTAGACTGTACGCTAACCCTTTCAACTTTGTAGCTATCAAAATTATTTCATAAAAGGCTTAATACAAGTTGGGTTTCATATCGTAGATTTTAATATTGCAAATTTCACGCGTTACGGACTGATGGCTGACGGACAAAAATGTATAATAACATTTACGTATTGATACATTGAAATTGTAAGCATAAATTATATGTATAATAATTTAACTGTATTTAATTGAATAAGTTGACTGTATTAGTTCTTTAATAATGTAGAACGTTAACACAATAAATGTACATTATTAAGCCTGTGTAGTGTATAATGCTAAAATAAAAAATAAAACAATGAATCCATTTATCCATCCATCAGACTCTCTCCACTGCTGGACATAGGCCTCCCTCATAGAACGACACAATGCACGGTCTTGTGCCGCTTGCATCCAATGGATGCATATTGCATCTTGCATCCAATCAATGAATATTCATGGACATTTCACACAACGTCGTCAAGTTCCAAGCTAAGCTTATTATGCTTGTGTTATGGGTACCAGAATACGGATAGGCTATATAAACTACTTTTCTTTTTAAATACATACCTGAAATACATACTAAAATGATAGTTAGAACCATTAAATACGTACTTTCAGAGTTTAAAATATTTAAGTACCTATCTACATGTTATGACGTCTACGATTTAAATACAAGCTATTTGATGCCAGTGGATGAGGCCATATTTCGGAAATATTATTATTATTGAATTCAAGCTGCTACAAATTTTCCAAGTAATTTTGTCGCTGTCGCTATTCAAACTCAAAGCCGCTGCATTATATTAACTCTTGCTCTGTGCATTTAAATAATAAATGTTGTTTCTAAAGAGAATTTATTGAACAAGTTATTATCCAATAAAGGGTTAATTGAATGATATAAATAATAATTTTGCCGACCCTAGTTCATTAAAAGCGTGTGGATATTCCTGGCACGCACCTTGCTAATAAAGTGATGTACGAAGTGCCCTCAGAACATTGATACACTAGTATTGTTTTTGTATACAAAAGAAAATTATATCAAGTTCTAATGAATTTATATTCGACGGGTGTTCGACGTTCGAGGTCAAGTGGTTCATGTAACAGAATGCCGTTCACTAGGTCGCGGTTTGGATTCCCGCTCGGGATTACTATCATTTGTGTGATATTTACAATTGTCATACAAGTCATACAAATATTTGTAGTGCGTCTGGGTTTTTACGATGTATAAGTAAGTATTTACAAAAGAAAAGTAGTATAGGTATTCTATCTGTATTCAGGTACTACTGCTTAGCTTGGGACCAAAAGATGTTGTGTGAAATGTCCATCAATATTTATATTTATATATTACTAGCTGACCCGGCAAACGTTGTTTTGCAATACTAAAAAAAAAACTTAGAAAAACAGATGTTAGCCGATTCTCAGACCTACTGAATGTGCATACAAAATTTCATAAGAATCGGTCTAGCCGTTTCGGAGGAGTACGGTAACTAACACTGTGACACGTGAATTTTATATATTAGACTAGCTGACCCGGCAAACGTTGTTTTGCCATACTAAAAAAAAAAAAGTTTGAAAAATAGATGTTGGCCGATTCTCAGACCTACTGAATATGTATGCAAAATTTGAGAAGAATCGGTCAAGCCGTTTCGGAGGAGTACGGTAACTAACACTGTGACACGTGAATTTTATATATTAGATAAAGATAATACTTTCTTCTCTTATCCGTGTGGTGATAGTAAAAGCCACCTAGGGATATAATATCAGCAGATAAATTTCTCTGTGACAACACACTTGGTCAAAATTGCATTGTAGATCAAATACCTTCCCAAAGAAAAAGAGACCCGTTTCTAATAGTAGAACGCTAGCAGGTTGAGAAGAATAGGTACCTACCTCAGCTAATAAATGTCCCAGTCCCACACACAGCCTCGTCTACTCTCTCTCTCTCTCTCTCTCTCTCTCTCTCTCTCTCTCAGGCCCATTTACGTAACACTGCTGGGCACGACTCTCCTCCACTTTGGGAGGGATTATGGATTATTACCGCGCTGACCAGGCGTGTTGGCACAGGGTTTATTTTCGAGGTTTCCGTCTCTCACAGAGGATGTTAAGAAAGTAAAGTTTGTATGTTGTTATCTGTGTGCAACATCCCTTAGCTGACTTTTACAACACCATAGGCAGGAGATAGGGTGGTGACACATGTCTTTTATTCTTAATCCGTTACCACACGGAGAAGCCTCGTCTACTAAAAAAAGATAAAAAGTCCGTAATTATTCATATTACTTGATACTTAAATTATAATATAGTTGTGTTTAACTATTTCTTACACACAATTTTAGAGTAGGTGTCACTAGAAGAATGGGGATATCGTAACGTGGCCTGAAAAGTCAAAGTGCCATGATCACGGGAAATTCATAACGGCAGACTAACTTGCAAGTCTTACAACAGGGCCCTGAGTCGGGTATTTCAACGGTGTCACAACTGTACCATTATTGTACCATTATGGTGCAATAGTAAAGTTTTTGGTAGTCTACTAATAATGTGCCGTCATAACGACTTCATCATTGTCTTACAATTGTCAAAGTGACATACTCGTAAATTGCTAGTCTCGTACACAACTGCTTCACAATTGCAATTCAATGACTGAAATGTTTCGGTAGTCTGCTATTTTGAATTTGACAGTAATATTTTTAAATTGTCCTGTGTCGACAGATTGCCATAAATAAAAAATAGATAGATAGAAATATTAGAAATTGTTCTTTGTAATTTATTGCAATTTACTAATCTCCTAAACTTCACATTGCTTTTTATACTAATAAATAGTATGTACAAATATATTTAAACGAAGTCTAGCATGATTAAATGTTTAAATTTATTAGTAGTTTTTCGAAAATCACTTCAACTAACGCATTTTTTAAAAACGGCAACACATACATACCATTCTAACACAATCCATAGATAAAAGAGACCGAAAATTCAATGCATAGATAAAAGAGATCGACAATTCTATTACCATTCAAAGACCGTTATGACGGCATATAGCAGACTACGGATATTTGACTTCAATTGCAACGGTATCGTGCCGGTATTGTGCCGGTATGACAATTGTTCCAAAATAGTGGACTTGAGCACCAGATAGGGAAGTAAGCTTCTCAAGTAGCTACCGACAACGTAGAGTAGAGCGACCCCTAACATCCAGATTACAGAGAGCTACTAGATGAAAGCAACGCAAACACTGAAGGACCACACGCTGTTACGATTTTTTTAAGGGAGGGTTACAGAAAAGATATTATGAAGTAGTTATCATTAATAAAAAAACATATTAAAAAAAAGAAAAAATATCGTTATTCTGCCTAGTTGCCAATATTGAGTAGAATCCATAATCGTGCTTATTTTCGTGATGTTGAAACGGATTAAAACACGCCAGATGGTCCTCCAAAAGGCCTCATATGAGTAAACACAATTAAACATCAACAATTAACACTAATAAAGTGTAGAAAAACAGAGTTTAATAAGCGCTTCTGAGTCCAAGCCCCTCGTAAGCTGTGACCGTTACCACGCCATATGTCGGCGCAGGTTAATTCCGCTCTCTCTTGCTATGAACGATGACCCCTTTATTACTTATTAAGAAGCTTCTGGCTTCCTCGCCCCCATACCATGTTATTTATGTCGTCTAATAATAATTTGTATTAAATCACGGACGCTTCCCACAGGACAAACAGGATTTGTTAGCTTTTGTTGTCTATTCCTTGTGCCTTATTCGGGAAACGAGAAGATATTGTTTGTTTGTGTTATGACAAAACATATATTTGTAATCGTATACCATATTTATTTTAGTGGATTTCCTTATTAAAGAATTTACTTGATATCTGAATAATACATTGTTTTACAAGCTTTTCCTATCTTAGAATTTTAGAATTAATTAGATTTTAGAATTATGTTTATTGTTGTCTTTCTTTAGAGTTTATTTAGCATAAGTTATGGCACTATACTTTATTAGATATTTAACTGCGTCCACATTACTGAAAGTTAGATCTCATACACACATGTATCGCCTACATATGTCATCAACACATAGGTATTAAAATTTAGCTTAATTAACAAACTTCATTTGTTAATTCTTTTGCTATGCGTTGCTTTTAAAACTACTTTGAATACGTAATAAGATTACGGATTAATAGAAATATATGTTATTGTCAAAAATCGTGGGTTTTAACGTTTTGTTGACACAAAAGTTATTTGCTGTGCGTGTGTATGTGCCAGGTATTAGTTAAGTGTATTAGCTTTTGCGGAATCAATCTAGAACATACATTTCGGAGCGATAGGACGGTATCATACGGAACCCTGTCAACACGATTACATATTGCACTTGTCCCGTATTTTTACCAAAATTTCGCACATAATTATCTTATACATGTATCTCTACTTCTTAAAATTAAACAACAATAAATAACCTAAAACAGTGTCGGTCAATAAACGGTAAAGTTTCAAGACTTGACATGGCGAGGTGTAAATCTCATACGCTTATCTTGCCGATTCGCATACTCATGTAGGTGGCCACGAAATCTGTGGCCGAAGACTGTTGAGTGAAATTTATCCAATAATCGGCCTGTTTCCGTCCATTTTAGGACATAGGCTTTTTCGCTCTTAATCATGGACACACAGGTTTACAATTATACCCTTAAATACAACAATACTAATTTTAAAATGGCAAATAAATCAATTTGATTCATTTAATAAAGCCCATCTTTATTTAGATTTTAATGTAACTATTTCTTATCAACGTTTATTTTTATTTGTTTGTAATAGATGTACTAAAAATAAATACTACTCTAAAATAATGAACGTACAAATACTACTCTCTAATAAATCCTATAATTCACTTTACGAAATTCAAGATTTTAACAAAAAATTTAACAATTGTTATGCAAATAAAGTACACACATACATTTATTTACTATCTATCTATATAGTCTTAAATTAAATTCATTCCTAGAGATCAACTATAGTAACTACAGACTCGATAAGATCATCATCCAATAGCGGTCGCGTATTTATTACTCCACTAGGTGTTACTCGCTACTTCGTAGGTATGCGTGGAATTTAGAAAATTTTCCCCTTTTTTGCAACATTTTTCACCAATGCCTCGCTCCTATTGGTCGGAGCATGACGATAAGCCTATATATAGCCTTTCTTGATAAATAGACTATCCAACACAAAAAGAATTCGAACCATTAGTTCCTGAGATTAGCGCGTTCAAACAAACAAACTCTTCAGCATTATAATATTAGTATAGAAGCATAGATTGGGAAGCATATTGCTCAAGCGAGTTAAAGAGCGATCTTTAACTCGCTTACTCGCTTGTTTTAGGGCCATACGTTTTCCCGTTGAAGTTACTGGAGGCGACAACATTTGCATTTCAACTTTACGGAGTAATTACAAGTGGGCGCTTTAATTATCTGTAGTCTTCATAAGGGTCAACAACATGATGACGAACGCTAAGAAATGTGTTGCAATTTGTTTTCGTGATTTAAACGTGTTGAAAACAAGCTTCGGATGTTTAAAATAAAGTGAGAGTTTATGTCCGAATAGAAACCGATTTAGATATACGTGTCTTCATTCTATATCATTCCATATTTGCTGTAAGAGCTAATCACAATTATTAATTAATTATATTCTTAAATTATCTTAAATATCTTTGTGTTAACTATTTAACTATATAACGACATTAAAAGATTGAACATTGCTAACATCTGCAGACCAACTACGAATTTATCTCATAAAAAAATTCTATAAATTAATGAGATATCTGTCAGATATCTACGAATATTTTATTTATTCTTATCTTATCTCAAATTAAGCATGTTATGCCATAGATTTCTCATACCAGACATAACAAATATAACAATTATAATTGACTGTAATGGTACCCATAACACAAGTTAAATCTTACCATGGGTACCAAAGTCAATTTAGTATAGTTGTTATATAACTTTTGTAAACTATTTGTAACAATATGTACTTACTTTATACTATTTGCATGTAATACAGCATGCGGGATGCTTGAACCTGACGATGCAGGCCCAACCAGTGGTGACTTATGGAGCTTACAGCAGCTATCGTAAGGCACTTGCTTAATGTCATGCAGCGTATTCTAGAAAGGCCTATGCTTGGTGTTCTTTGAGAGACAAAATCTGAAGGGAGATAATTGTTAACTGTAGAATTTGAACTCACTACTTTGTCACGGAAGCCAGTTATTTTTCCAACAACGCCGCGAGCCCCGTCAACTACATGATAAGTAATAAGATATGACTGCAACTCATTATTATTTTTCTTGTAATTTGTACAGTAAAATAAATAAATGTGTTGAAATTTACAACTTGAGAGATTTACAGTACGTTTGCGCAAGTTATAGTGCGTCATGTTTTTACTTATACCACTTGGTTAATCAGCCAATTAGGTACTTACTATGGGTGTGAATCAAAATATTTTTTCTGTGACTCTACCTACTATATAGAATAGTATTGACCATTTTAACACTACTTTATGTAGAGGGAAAGATATTATTTGTGAGAGATCATTGCTCAATTTTCTTTTTAGCAATTCATTTAACTTTTTATCTGCTCAAATTCGTAGAATAGATAGGAAACTCCCAGGTGCAGGACAAATATTTATAAATGTCACTATCCGATAAATAATACCCCACCCTGCCCCGTACAGACTTTGAATCCACAACCTCGTAAGTGACTCTCCAGTTATCTCCATGTTATGAGGACTCAAAATATTAGTATTACTATTACTATTACAAAACTAAACTAAACTTCACGTCTACAACTTTCAAACAATTATTTGAAAGCAATTTTTTTTTCAAAGTTGATTTGGCTAGCCTTATTGTACCTACATACGCTATCGTTTATACTTTATCGAAATCATTAGCTATTTGTAGACAACTTTGTAAATGCACTAAGTAACATACGCAGAACCATCTCGTCATTACCAAGATCATCGAATACGTAAATGAAAACTCGCCTCATCACGTTCCAAATTGAAATCCTTCGTTCCCTCGCTAAGGCAGGCCACAGACGTACTTTTTCCTTTGTTTTATTGTATTGGCCGAGCCACGATTATTCGAATTATGTTTAATTCATTTCCATCTCGATGGTAATGCCCGCAGTCTATGTACCTAATTGTGTGGTCTACTATGGACACGTGAAACCAAACGCGTATTTTTCAATTCATTTCTTAGATTCTCTTTTTCGACAGCTTTTTATTACTGCAGTTTAAAAAAACTAGCAAGCAAGCCGTTTGGAAGCGTAACACAAACGTTTACTTTGAGTGGTAAACGAACCTACGCTACGCCCATATATTGCATTAAATTGATATGAGAGTATAAGACTTATATATAAAATTCACGTGTCACAGTGTTAGTTACCGTACTCCTCTGAAACGGCTTGACCGATTTTTATGAAATTTTGCATGCACATTCAGTAGGTCTGAGAATCGGCCAACATCTATTTTTCAAACCTGTTTTTTTACTATGGCAAAACAACGTTTGCCGGGACAGCTAGTATGTATATAAAATTCACGTGTCACGGTGTTAGTTATCGTACTCCTCCGAAACGGCTTGACCGATTTTTATGAAATTTTACATGCACATTCAGTAGGTCTGAGAATCGGCCAACATCTATTTTTCAAGCCTTTTTTTTTAGTATGGCAAAACAACAATAAAATCACTAATTCTCAAACTAAGTAGTAGATAAATGAGTCCATTTAATAAGAGCATGGCCAATTTATTAAAAATAACTAAGTTTATATTAAATTTATAACTATTTATGTCATTGAACAGAATATTTCCATGTTATTAAGAATGTTTGCACCATATTCATTTTACGCAGTTACGCACGAGTACACGAATCGAGTTACAGTAGTGACAGCCGATCTGACACAAATTAACATTAAGAAAGGGACCATTAACGGCAATAAATGCGGTTACGCAAGACAACAGATGCCGGACTAACAAATTTCATTAGAAACGTGATGACTGATGAGTACATATTCATTGCTTCGAAATCAGTATTGAGTTAATGATTGTGGCTGACGGACGTGATGCTAGCGACACCTTCCGGCCGGTGTGAAACGTTATTATTTTTCGATAACTTAATACTTCGTGTGTAACAGTGTAATTGCACGTTTAGTGGTTTGTAGTCCGAGGAAAGATAATTTCTCGGTTTCTTCCCACCCTTTGTTACAACTAAACCGATTTCCTGCTGCGCTACGTGAAAATTTAACCTTAACTTAATCCCCTACATAGCTTTTAATGACATTTTCTCAGAACGTGAAGCCACAAGAAAACAACCAACATATCCATTGATGGTTAGCCGCAAATCATAGAAAGATTTGCCGCATTGATAAAAATAAACGAGAGAAGATATTACGAAATCAATATGAAATTGCATTTCCTAATGTCAATTGTTAGTTACGAAGTGCAATAAAGTTCCAATAATCATGATATAAAATAATTCCTGAGCGATGTGCTCGTCTCGCATATTTACGTCTCATTCTTTTGTTTCTAGATTTAGTGTTTTCATCTCTGTCTAGGCCCGAGGATCGCACGGGGTATGATGAACTCGGTAATGATCCAATCAGAAGTGAAGTGCATCAAGTCTGGGCCGCGCTGTGAGAATGCGGTTGGGGGTGCAAAAACTACGTGCACGGATTTATATTAAGCTGAACATTTGCTTTTGTTTCTTATCAACTTTTTTAAACGCGCAATTGACTAGTTAATACAGTTTTACAGGTTTATCGGCTATAAACAGATGCTACTTTGTTGTCCCTTTTGCAGGACAAAACAATCGCAAAGAGTTCCCTAATGCGGTTACAGATATTATTCGTTAGAAGAACTATCACTTAAGAATTAGAGGTCCGACCCACATTATCATTCTTTACTCTTGATTGCTTAGTTATTTTTGTAGTAGAGATAGTAGGTTTAAATTTTTTAAGGATAGTATTTGACATTAGTTCTAAATTATACTCGAATATATTACTGCAACTTTTGTAAACTGATAGAGCTTTTAATAGCTTATAAACCTACAATTTTTTTTAAAATTCTACACTGTCTCCATACCATCTAGAACAAGTTTTAAAGAAGTGTTTTAATTCAAGCCCACCAATACTTTAAAATATAACCAAATTAGGAGTAACCCATAATAATTCGTGCAGTAAAATTACACAGAAAACTGGTAATAGTCTCATTTATTGGCCACAATCCACAAATCGGTACTAAATATGTACTTTAAAAATATTTTTTTGAATTAAAAAATAAATAATGGTCCCAAAACACTGGCTCCGATGGCTTGTAATTATTTTAAATGTCCCGCGTGCGCCTGCGTCTGTGTTGTTATGATAGCCGCACACCGCTCGCGGCAAACCCTCGTGATTATGAATCCATATTGAACCTGGGTCTTTGTATAGTTTTTAAATGAACGTCTTGTTAAATATGCAATCAGTCAATGGTAAGATCGTAGGCACCGTCAAGCGTGACTGGCATGAAAATCAACGATGTAGATTTTTTTTACAGAAATGAATATTAATGATATAAATTTATATAATGATAAACTGATGATGGTCTACAAACATAAATGTCACATCAAATTGAACCCTTAATAGAGTGTTAACTGCCCGAATACGTGAATGATAAAGATCATAATACTTAACAGAAAGATAACACTTTTAACTCAAGTTTTGTGCTTTACCAGAATTAAATTTTGGAGAGGTTTTAGTTGGCAGTAAAAGGGCTAACTGTATAGGACTGAATACTATGCCCATGTCCTGTTCTGAGCACAAGCAATAAGGAGAATAATACGATTATTGCGGCCACCGAATTCATAGCTGTTATAGAAACATTCTTAATATAAGTTGATTCTCAAAGAATAGATGTAATTGATATCTCTGTATTGATATCTGTTGTAGAGTACTGGAATGTTAATCTAACCCAAAGGTTAGACAATCACACAGGCACAGGCAATCTATCTAACACATGGATAGATTGTCTGTGCTTGTGTGGTTCCTATATTTATTTATTTATTTAAATCTTCAGCATAATTAAGTACTTAATGGCGGACTTAATGCTAAAAGCATTATCTACCAGTCAACCTTTAATATCTATATCAGACCAATCAACGTTTTGGCCACCCCATATACGTAATTATTGCTATATAATATATATTGATAATATAATAAAGACGATATAACGAAATTTTTACCGAAGAAAGATATAACGAAATTTTTTTATCAAATCTACATTACAAGTACTTAATAACACATATCTGATTAGTTACAATTGTACGTTACTTATCAATACAAATTAATATGTATTGTGTACTGTGCTGCCGTTATTGTTATCACATTTATAACGGCGTAAAGATAAAGTGTGAAGTTTGCATGCTTCTACAACGGGCCGATATCGTATGTAATCACTCATTTCAAGGCAATCGTGTTGCTTGAAACACGTTAGATATCCGTAAATTATATTATTTAAAATGCCGAACGTCTATCATCAGCCGAAGGTACCAAAATTACGGGAGACGGTAAGTGATTTTTATTTTATTCTTAAGCGATTTAGTAGGTACTTGGTTTGATACACGAATGAAGAGCGCGTTTTCATAATGTCTTCACTAATCTTGCTAGCACTAGTGCTTAGTTGTCATCGTGTACATCTTTGGAGAGGGTAGGCAGAGATATTCTATTTACATTTTATACTCTGAATTATTAATTACATAAATGAATAAGGATCCATAAGTCTAAAACTAGTATAAGGAGTTTTAACTCAATGTAAATCTCAATACCGATTCATTATCATTTGTTTTCGAATAAATAAATAAAATAAATAAATACTTTTGGACATTTCATACATTGAATTCATTCAATTGACATTCAAGCTAAGCTTATTATGCTTGCGTTATGGGTACCAGAATACGGATATAGTACATAAACCACTTTTCTTTTTGTAAATACATACTTATTATACATAGTAGACACCCAGACGCATATAACAATAAATCGAAAAGTGTGTGATTCGTAAAACTTAACATAAAATTTCACGTGGCTTCTGTTAAAATCTTGTTTATACGGCATATCCAGTTGGTAGAGTCTGTGGTAGAGGTTAGTGCAAGTAGCTCTGTAATGAAAATGACTTGAATAGATGTAAATAAATGTACCTATTTGTCACGATACTATTTTTACTTGAATCAGGTTTCAAACTCGAACATTCCAGTTATAATATCTACTAATTCATTAAGCAATTACGTCACGGAGGCAGCTGCTAATCATTATTTATAGCTATTTAAATATTAGTTTTTATTCTATTTTTTGTCTTATTATTGTACGAAAACTTATTGGAGAAAAAGACCCCAAGTAACAATGATCCCAAGTAACAATACCAGGGTAAAAAAAATGTTTAGTCTTTTTGTAATTTAGTCCCTGACGCATACATATTACGTGTTAATGAACGTTCTATTATTCTAGGGAACGAAGGTTTCATAAACCAACAAAATAATATAGACTTAAATACATAACTAGCGGTTCAATTTATTTAGATCTTATTTTCGATAAAAATAGTTCGAAAGATAACGGCTCCTAAAAAACCTATTGGAGGTGGCCAAGCGCAGCGCTGAGACAGTGAACGGTCGGTCATGGCCAAGGTCGAACTAAAATCTGATCTAGTGTTCAATAATTCCTTAAATAATTTAAATTGCCTTTCACCACGTTGTCCACCGGGAAGTGTATTATATAGGTGCTAAAATAAATCTATTAGACACTACTGAATTGTCGTACCCGAACGTTTTATTAACATAAACCAGTTGTTAGTTCAAAGAAATCAGTTATTCCTTACAGTGAAAGCAAAATGATGAATTTAGTGTTACGAGAAATAGTTGCGCGAGCATCGGTGGAAGCTAAGCAAGACACGGTTAGTATTTTTGTTTTTAATCGTTTCGCAAAACATTTAATTTTCCTCCTACTTAATACCTACATTGTACACTGTGATTGTACCTACAATAATATACATACTTGCATCGAGTCTAATCAATTTCATAGGTACTTTACGACACCCAAATGGTTAATATTACAGCATTTAAGTAGGTACATATATTTAATGAAATAAAAATATTTCTTTAGTCCTGCAGTCCTGCTATACAAAAAATAGGTATGTACAATAAATTCTAACAAATAAAAAATAATTTTGGGTTTACGAGGTATGTTACCTGCATGGAAAAAAGGCGTTCCGTTTTCATAATGTCTGTTTGTGTTTACGAAGATAGATTTATGAAATTGTTCTATGTACAAGTAGCACTACTAAAAAAAATTTTAGATGAACGACTATTGTTTCGTAAAACTTATGTTTTACTACACTTTGTAATTTCAAATAAATTAAGCTATTTAATTCTGTTTATTTCATGGCCAAATAATGTAATAGTATTGCCACGAATTGTTCAAAACTATCTTCGTAAACTGGTTCTGTCAATTTTGACTTTGACAGTTGTCGCATGTTATTGTATTTGACACATGCGCCGAGACGAAAGCAAAAAAGCAATGTTTTGTACTTTTTTAAGGATTTAGAATAACAAAAAATATACAAAAAGTGTGTTAATATGATCTATAAACATACCTGATAACTTTCATTTGATAAAACAATGAGCGTATTGCTGTAGATAGACATAAAAGTGAGGCTAAGAATGAAGAATTTTCTTGTAATATAATAAACATAAATAACTTTTTTATTAATATCATAAATGCGCTTTAATCTTACCATTTTAACGTGTTTATATCTTGTCTGTCATATATTGACTACAGAATTGAAGTGTAGAATTGATTTCTATTATTATTACACAAAGGATTGGCAGTTGGTCTGTACTGAAGATGGTCAAACAAATCTAAATAAAAGATTGTCCATGACATTGGGCAAGAATAACAATAATATTGACGACATGGCAAGTAGTTCAAGAGTCAATGGGTTTTATAGGCCTCGTAGTGCACTTGCCCGAGCCTTGTATGAGAAACAACACAATGATAGATTCTTACAAGAACAGGATCAAAATGAGGTAAGTTTTGACAATTAATAAAATAGTAACATTATTATTAACCTTAAAACATTACAATTTTGTTTACTTATTTAAAAAAACAACTTTTAAGAATGTGTTCACTCACTTTGTTAGGAAACCTAAATTTTACTCAAATAACTTATTGTAATTGATAGTTAATTTTAAAGTATAAATTAATGTATTACATCATCAAACTATTGCAGCAACGTTGAATTAAAAATAAAATTTGTTATAGTTCTTAATATTCAAAATACTTCTGTAGTCTGTCAAAGGAATCAATATTCATAATGTTTAAAACTTTTATGTGTTACTATAACATTTCAAAATTTAATTTTTCTGCATCCTTCACATCATATCGATTGGATTTAAGTAGTTACACGCTATTCGTAAGGCTTACATACCTTATTGTGGCTCCATTCGCAACTTATTGTGACTATTATTGGTATTGAGGATACTAAATATAGAAATGGCCAATTTAAGCTCATAATATTTATCATCACCATTGATATTGCGGATGGAGTCATACAAATATTACAGTTTACAACACACATTCTAGTTTTGTTAATTTATAAGTTTATGAGTTTGTGGAATATCTTTTCATGAATGTTATGTTTTAGGGTCATCCAATATAAAAAAGTAGTATATGTAATCTATCTGTATTCTGGTACCCATAACACAAGCATAATAAGCTGAGCTTGAGACTAGAGAATGTTGTGTGAAATTTCCATAAATATTTATTAAAAAAAATAACAATAAGTTTTTCTATTGATAATGCCCGTTACCTATTTATTTAGTAGATACATGCCACACAATACATGTGTTGTTATTAATTATTTATAGTATTATTCATAATGACTTATCGGAGGTTTAAACGGAGATGTTATCGGAGAGATAATAAAAGTTTTAGCGTAAAAAGACTATTATGAATAACAAGTATTAACAATTTTCGCGAACCGATTTTAGCGAACTTTTAAACCTCTGATAAGTCATTATGAATAAGACCATTAATAGTTACTTGTTAATTTAAACTATGAATGTTTTTATAATTAATCCCCAGTTGCTTTATGTAGTTAAGTATGGTTATGTAGTTATATGTAAAAACCATCTAGTTAAAGAAAGAAGTTGGTTACCTTCAAGTAATGTTTAGTTTATTAATTTTATGGCATTTAACTATTTTTTTTTTGCTTTGTATCATATTTTATTTTAATTCACAATACAAAAAGTTTACTGTATGACCAATATAAACCCATAGTATTTTAAAAGATACTATAGTTGTAAGCCTCCTCCAAAAGAACACCACATGCCTTCATTGATACATGCTATTTTAGCCTAATTTCTGCCAACTAGTTATTATGTAGGCATACAACTGTTAAAATCTACTCTAACCGTCCCAGAATTGTATAGGTATGTGATTTGACAGTTGCTAATGTCAAACTTGAAAATAATGCTGCCACATTTTTTGCAACCGTAATTTTTTTATACCGATTAATACCGTTTCTTTTAACCGAAAAGAAATATGTCGTACTAGTGGCCTACCCTGTGAAGTCGTACGCATGGAATTGGAAATCACTGCATTGTTTATCATAATATAGAGTAAAATAAACATGTCTTAAAAACAAACAAAATAAAAATTCGCCATTTTATGGATAGACAATGTTTGATTCTCGATGCACACTGGTTTATGATTCTGGCGAGCATGGCTCTAGGAAAATATTTAGTTATTCTTTCACGTTGTACGCGCCAATCTCAGAAATAAAAAAATACCCAGGGTTGCAGTTGTCGTTATTTGATTGTTGTAAAATTTATTACTAATATTCACTTTCAGTGTTTGATTCATTTCAATGGGTTGATATATATTTAAAACAAAAATATAAAGTAATATATAAGTTACTAGCTGGCCCGGCAAACGTTGTTTTGCCATACCAAAAAAAAGTAAAAAAAAAAAATATGAACTATAAACCTTACGGAGCCCGAGACCTTTCCAACGAATGCAAAACCGTGGAAATCGGTTCGTGCGTTCTGGAGTTATAGCGTTAGGAAGGAAAATCCGACTTATTTTTATAATAGTAGATTAACTGAGACCTAACACACAGGAATTGATTGCTAGAAGGAACATAATGACACACGCATCTCTCTCAAATCCAGGGCGATAGGACCTATCGTATTGTATCAGATTTGTTCGAAGTTGTATATCATTAAGTCTAAGACAGCAGACCAGTTAAGCAACTCGGCTGGGCAGCGGTCGAAAAGCCGCACACTTTTTAATTCCCTAATAGTACAAGTGATGGCTTATGGTTTCGAAATATCGGCTTTAAGTATAACAAAACTTAAGAGTCTCGCAGTAGGCTAAGGAGAAGGCTGATCTTTGTGTTTCCCTACGTGATAAGATCAGTAGAATAAAGGGTGTGTACGACTTAGCTCTAAGAGTTAGCACGCTGCCACTTGTGATGAGTACGCCACATCGCTAGTGCTGACCACGTACCAGACAACACAGCATGGGGCAGTCCCCAACAAAGTGTAGTGACGATATCATCAATTTGCAGGGAGCCGCTGGATGTAGACACCGCAAAACGTTGTCCAGTAATGGAAGGAGAAAGGCTGATACCTACATGTATGAATGGATTGTATAGATTTGAACTGTGCGAATTGAACCAGAACTATGTTGAACCCATAACCTTTAACTGCCTTTAATATAGGTAATAAAAATTATAACTAGATTAAAAATTACACAGAAATGAATAATAGGAACTTAAAATTATTTATTAAAGTTAATTTTAATTAATTTACATTATATAAATCTGGAAAAAGATTACGTATAATTTTTCTTTTAATTACGGTTGGAGGACATAACTATTTTAAAAGTGCAATTACCTAGCAACGCAGTAAATGTCAAATAACATTTTCAATTCTGGGACAAGCTATAGTTAAAGTTGTTGTGGAATGTGATTGATGTAATCAATGGTACCGATTCTACGTTCACAAGTAAACTTAACAATGAAAATTTAGAGTCAATAACACAATTTTGCAATGTTAAGGGCCTACATCAATATTATCGTCGCCATGTACATATTAACACAGCTAGTAGGTATAGAAAATGAAGAATTAGGGATATTTTTTTTGTTTACTCAAAATCTACCAAATTTATTTTAATTCTGATTTACGTGTTTCTATATATAATAGTTACTTATGTTTTTAAAGTTATTTCATTAGTTAATACGCGATAATAGACCGACAAATGACCAATAAAAAATGAGAGAGGTTGTTTCGCTAAGATTTTCTATCGAGAAAACTTTTTTCAATCGCGTTTCTGAGTTTATGCAATCCTAGATCATATATTGAAAAAACATATACTTAAAAATTAGAGCTCTAGCCATTCAATCTAAAGAAACAATGAAAACTTCGTACGTAGAAAAATGCACGAAGCTATTTTGGTATCCTCTTAACTAAACTTTCATTATAAGCTATGTATTACAGACTAATGATTTTAATTAACATAATTATTATCTATGTATGTATGTATCTGTTTAATTGTATTGATTTATGTGTATCTCTATGTATGTTTATGTAATGTACTCTTTATAGGATTTATCTATGTCAATAAGTCTTTAACAACTATAATCTTTGATAATCTAGCTTTATTTGTTACACTTCTACCTTCCCTTTTTCTGCACCACCCTATGGTTGACTGGTAGAAAATGCCTTAGGCATTAAGTCCGCCTTTGCATAGTTTAAGCATAAAGTGTTAATAAATAAATAAAAATTATGTACAACGAAATAGCAAACAATACAAATATTGACACTATCAACTTTCATTTTTTTAGTTAAGTTTTGTTTTGCACATAGAATTGATGCAATATCTAACGAAGCTTACCGCATATTCTTTTTCGAAGATATTTTCATCTAGGTAAATTGTTTACCTTTTATTAACGACCAAAAACCACATTTGCTAGAATACCTTAAAAACTTATCAGATGTTAGCCATGTTCGTTCTCAGACCTACGTGATGATAAACCTATTTAAAGCTTTTATTTTGCTGAATAACTAAATGAATAAACTAAATGGTGTACAATAATATAATCAATAAATAATAACATAGCTTTATGGAGACAGAATTAGCTGCATCAAAATAATTAACTAAAATAAATGAAACACTCATTAGCTAAAAGATAGCCAAACTTTCCTACGCCAAAAATTCAAACATAATTTGTTATAAATACTTAAAGAGATTTTTTTTTAATATCATTAATGTCAAGACGCTACTGTAATTAATTATCGTTTCCCCTTAAAACAATATTTTCTTTTATGAATAAATTAGCATTCCTATGGAGTTTATAATCACTTTGTGGCTTAAATTGTTATCCAAAGTATCATGCAACTGGTTATAAAACAATTTTTATCACTTTTTAATTTTAGTTAGGTTTATTAGGTTATGTCAATTGGGTTAGATAGTCATAATAACATTCCTGGTGACTAAATGTTGATGGCATCGTAATTAACTGGTTATCAGGCTCAAAATTTCTTAGAAAAACCATGATTTATTTAAGGCTAGGCCTTCAGTGAAGTAGGCTACAAAATATCACACAAAAACAACGCCTGAATTTATACCGTCTGCTGAATTCGTTTGATTACAGGATTCAATTTTCTCGTAAGGACAATTTCGACGGTTCGGCAACTCTTAGATACTCGCTACAGTTTTTCATACTAGACTGAAGCAATCGGCGGCTCACGTGTACCTACGTAACGAGGATATATTTGCGTATGAAGAACACGAAATACCTCTGAATTGTCGAGGGAATAAGACATTCAACCCTCTCCTCCCCCTACACCAAACTCCTCTTACCCCCTCGCGACCCTTTTAACTTTCATCTCTGTCGAGTGCTCGGTCCACATACTTTTGTTCTATTTGATCAATGTTATTAAAATGTCGCGGGCTGCCTGAATTACAAACATTTGACTATAGTAAAGCCTCCTTGACATATAATGCGCTTAATTTTCAGTGAGTTGTTGCGGTCGCTTTTACACGGTTGAATGACTTCGTGGTACATTTAATAGGTAGTAATTTCTATGCACTTAGTGAAGGGTTTCATTACGTCTAAAAATAATTTAGCTTTGTGATAAACATCGATATGGGTACTTCATTTAGGACACTTAGGTGTATAGTGTGACTTTCTTTATGCTACAACAGTTAGTCTAGTCATTAATTAATCCTTCTATGACCCTAATTTAGATTAGACGTTTTAATAATACTCACAATACCATCCCATTTACTCATAAGAGTGCCTATTAGAAGAGTCATAGTTTAAAAAATAGTATAAATCTTGTATGTATTAACATACAACTAGGTATTATTTTAAGTAGTCCAATTAAGCTCATGTAGTACAAAAGTCCGTCACATGTGATTGATCCTAATCCCAGTTAAATTACGTTATGGGTCCAACAATTGTGACGAATAACATTTGATTGCGGTTATGCGTGTGTGCGTGTGCGTACGCGCATCTCTGGCATCGTCACACGAGATCGTCGCTATCGGCCGTAATCACTGCTATCCATTCTGTTAAAACCACCCGACGATAAATTAGTTAAGTAGAAGCTTCCGTTAATCGTCGTTCTCCGTCGGTGCCGGTCGCTCTAAATGGATTAATTTATACTTATATAAACGAGGACGTTTTCGGTGTCACGCAAGGATGGGGTGATTGTGTTGTGATTGCTTGCGCTTCCTATGAACACGTCCTATCTGCATTAAAACTGTGGCCTCGCCTTGCCTAACTCACAGCTACCCATTAAACACTCACTACACTTTATTATTATATTCATGTTTTGTTTTATCACTGCGCAATCAAGTAATAACACATTTTATTTAAATTTGTATAAACAGAAATATGCTGTTCGCCTATGCTAGTAGTAGGCATTACTGCATCCCTAGTATTAGTAATAGACTAGTTATCATCTCTTGAGCTCCCAAAACAAGTTATCAGTAATATGAGCAGTTAATTTGAACAAGAAAAAATTTTAAAAGAATAGTAAGAATAATAAAAATTATCTTAAGTTTCAACATGCCATTATCGTCCATCCTACTGCTACCTCGTTTATTAGGAAGATAAGTTAGGCAAGAACAGGAATAATAAACGTCATGTGGGCAAGTTGTCCATAGACAGAGGTAAGACACCTGAGTCGCGCTGGGCGCATCGCTCACTGCAATCTGTACATTATTTCTCCATTGTTCGCGTAACGAGCTTCCCACCCCTTCGAAGACGCCACCCTTTACCCCACCTCCTTTCTCCTATTTCCCACACCCCACCCTGAGGCGGCGGGACCTCGCTCGCGCCTTTCTTTTATCATTCCTCTCTTTATTTCCGAATGCAAATAATCCTCCACACGTGTGAGAACCGAAACCATTGTTCTCGCCTTCCCCCTTCCACACCCACCGGGGACCTTGGTGACGAAATCTTTTTCTACAGCATTTAGGCAAATGTACCTACACAAATATTTCTCTTATATCATATCTCATACACAAGTTTTCTTGTTAAAGACATCACATCCGCAAAATACATTATTTACGTGCACCGTCAGCCTGCTATTGATCTTACTTGCGTATATATTCTCCAAAATTGCGAACTTTACAGCAGATACGGTTTATTCTTATTTTGTTATTTGAAGAGCCCGCACCTTGGTATGCAATTAACGAGAGACTACGTAACAAACTAGCACACCGACGCCAAATCATCTTTAGATGATTTGAAAATTTATAAAAGTCTATACTATAACATTAAGCAATAAAAAGATTAAACATAACTCGTAGAATTTTCAGTAACAAACCAACATATCTGTTGGTTTAATAATATAATTGGATTGCTCTTTGTGTTATCCTCAATCAGACCTACCTACTGTGGGGCTAATTAGACGCTAAAAGTGTGGAGCGACTGCCGCCCTATTTACCGCGACTTAAGGACAAACAGCTCGTTACGCCTTTGGAAGGCGGAAGGGTGGAGCGCCACGATTCCCAAGAAAAACGCTAAGTGGGAAATCAATACGTATTAGGCGTGATATCGGACCGGTCACCCGTCACACCATGATGGATGAACGCACCCAAACTTTCCGCACCAACTCTAATAATGACAATATACAAATTGACGTCCGCGAACGCTTCCGAAACGCGATAGCGTTGTCGCCATCACCACTCACGTTATGTAAACAAATGTGAAAAACTGATCGCTTGCAATTTCTGTAATAGGAATCTCAATTATGTTTATAAGTTTTTGGGTCTCATCTATCATGCGGCGTCCTGAGTAGGCGGTGCTCCCGTGTGAGTCAATTGTCGCTTGGAATAATGGCGTCATCTTCATTCCATGTATCGCAATATAGTGCAATATTAGAGTGGTTCGACTTTTGGGACCCAACGTATCTCTACATAATAAAAGCTATTTAAAATTGCAAAACAAATATGCTAATTTTATCTCACAGATAAACAGCCTATCTTTTTTATTAAAATCCGACGAAATTAGAATATGTACTTGCAATATTTTGAGAACTTACTTAAACTTTAAAAACTTTTTTCTAGAGCTGAAATAGATTTTTATTAAAGAGTTAAAATAGATTTTCATTAAGGTATTAGACACGAATATTTGTTCTCTCTCTCTTTCTCTCTCTGTCTCCAGTCCATTTACGTCCCACTGTTGAGCACGGGCCTCCTCCACTTTGGGAGGAATTATGGTCTACGGTGCCGCGCTGAACAGGCGTGTTGGCACAGAGTTTATTTTCGAGTTTTCCGTCTCTCACAGAGGATTTTATCTGTGTGCAACGTCCCTTAGCTGACTATTACAGCACTCTTGAGAGGTGATGGGGTGGTGACACTTGTATTTGTATTTTTAATCCGTCTCCACAGGAGAAAAGAATATTTTTGTTAGGATCAAACAATTTGATAATTATGAGTTCTTTTTTTGTAAAGGACGTAAGCGTAACCATTTAGTTATTTGTATTACTTTCACTTAACCATTATTCATTTAACACTAGAACACTGTCTTCTTCTAACACATCTTTAGTTTGTTTCTTGCACAGGACGAACTCAGTTTACATTTTTTTAGACTATTGACAGATTATTAGACTGTTTGAATGCGCCATAAATTGTCGTAATATGAAATTCAACCTAATATTATACCTATTTCAATATTTGTATAGTTTATAAATAGATACATACATGTTACCACTCAGGTACATTTTGTAATCTAAAGAATCTTTGCAATTTCAAAAACTATAATTTTAACTGAAAGTAACATTCGACATGTAAAATGCATTAGCGTCGTACTCGTCTGTAACGACCCCTACCCTCGTACCTTTCTGTAAAGTTATAAATTAATTTACATAAGTTTGCATCAATAGGTATAATTTATCAGTAAAAAACCTATGAAAATTACGTACAAAAATCTTAGTACGTTATGTAATTAGATAGTTGGTTTTAACTCGAAGTAATATGACTTATAGTTGGTATGATGTTTTAATGCGATCTACTTCCGTAGCATATAGCCTTACATGAGATTAAGTCAGGGTTGTTGGTAGCGTGGAGCTAGGGGGTAGTATTTATGTCACCTCGGGGACATAAGAGCTCGCCCCACCCCAATTATACCGCAGTAAAAGTCATAAAAAGACACCCAAAGTTTTTACACGAACCAAGAAGAGGCTCACGCGAAATTAAGAAGGGCGCCGAAATGTGAGATGAGAATGAATTTTTTATAAGCCCAGATGATGGTGCTCCGTTTATGATGTCTTATGGCGGATAATGCCCGCGGTGCACGCTTGCTTTGTTTGCTCGCCTGAATCATTGATGAGCTTGCCTTTATAGCCGCCACAGGCAATAACTAATAATTAATTATCAGCCCGACACTCCGCAGCTCTTAACGACCAGCCCAAATATGTTGCGATCAACGGCCATTGTGAAACTGGAAACTCATCTATGTCAACATTTTAATCGGCGATGTGTTAAATATTGAGCCCATCTGCTGTTTTTTCTTGACATTTTCACTCAATTGGGTATATTGAATGTATATCGTAAATACCATCTTATATGAGTGCGCAATACAAAAACTTGACAAAATTTATTTAAACGCGCACAGTCATATCAATCAATTTACTCTTTAACAGGAAATGCTTTAACAATCATTCTACTATGTAAGGGTGTAAATTGGTAAGCAGGTATGTCATTTTGTGTTAATGTTTATGGTTTGGTCTAATTTAAAAAAAAAATTAGACTAAGACCGGAATAAATCATGATACAATAGAGATTTAACTCTGCATTATAACCCAAACATTATTTAAGTTAAAAAATCTTTTATTATGCAAAATATACAAGTATACATATCCATATTTACTTTTTAAATTTGAAGTATGGACGTCATAAATAATACTTTTATTTAATGCGATTTATGTTCACGAGAGCTGTTCGAAAACGACCTGAGAGCTGGTTAACGCAAACAAGGATTTTCGTTTTGTTCACGCATTTATGAAACAATACATTCTCACGTTTAATTCCTTTCAGATCTTAACAATTGATTCTTTTACGAGTGTGTTTATTGGGTTCACTCGAAATGCGTTAATTTCAATTGTGATTTTTATATCGCAACTTGGCATAGTGGTACTTAGTTTATATCCGTGACTTGAATAATAATGGGCTTTAGTCGCTACAAAATGGTAGTATTATTAAAATCTAGTACATAAAGAATAATGTGTTTGATGCCCCGGCGCGGATGATATAAGAGTTTACCTGGACACAATTCAATGTATTATTCATATCGCGGCAATGCGAACATTAACGCATTGCCTATTGCCTGCTAAGCCATATTTGTAATCGACGTTTTAAGAGGGCACGATACCAAATTATGCTCCATACAAAAATATGGGTATCGTACTTCCCTTGTTTTTTCGCGAAAGTTAAACCGATTTTAATTGTTTCTACCCTATATTATAGATGAAGAGTATATCTATGCTTGTATCACTTTCTTTTTTTCAAAACATATTAACTAAAAGAAATATGACCATCCAAAAATCCCGTTTTTTTTTCGGTTTTCTTTAAATAAAGTTGCAGCGTCTATCACACATATTAGGTAAAGTTTTACCAAAAAAAAGTGATACAAGCCTATGCTTGTATCACTTTTTGTTTGGTAACTTTATTTATTTTTACGCTATATTATAGATGAAGAGTATATCTATATATACTCTTCATCTATAATATAGCGTAAAAACAATTAAAATCGGTTTAACTTTCGCGAAGAAAAAAAGGGAGTACGAAACGTCTTTTTTTCAAAGAATTTGTAGGTAAAATCTGTTTCAGCTATATTTGTTCCTTTCAGAACGGTGCTCGGGAATAGGGATAGCAATACCTAAGGCAAATACCTAAATTAGGAGTACAGTACCCTCTTAAGTATTAGGTAGTAATAGTTTCTGTTTTAATAACACTAATTATTTACTTATTTGACTTATTTGATTTCTTAACTTGAAAATAATATCATCCTATTACTATGAATATTTTTAATCAACTTTAGTAGAAGGAGATTAAAAACAATCTTGGTATATTGTTCTTTGTAATGGCTGTAACTATAATTTTTATTTAAGAAATGTGATAAAAAATATATAAACTACTCAAAACAAAATAGGGCCCACCACGTTTTATTGTATTAATTTTAAAATACTTACAATTATTCAGTTTTTCTAATTAGATATGATTGAAGTAGGGATTCACAGATTATATGAGCTTAAAAAATTACACAATTTGTTAATTTTTTTTTAATTTAAGCACAAAGAACACTTTTTGGCGATATTTTGGTAAAATAATGGGATTCATTAAATTTAAATTTTATCACTGCACTGGGACCATATGTTCAAAAGTCTTAAATTTAGTAGCGTGTGGGTCCTCCTCTGCTCCGTATGCACTCTCTGAGTCTATTTGGAACACTTTCGATAAGATGCACTATGTTTTGTTCCGGTATTTGCTCCCAACACAATTTGAGTGCGTTTATTAGCTCTTGTTGACTATTCACGCTGCTGTAGTTTTCTTTGAGGCTTCTTTTCAATTTATCCCATAAATGTTCGATGGGGTTGAGGTCAGGGCTCATGGCTGGCCAAGGCAAAACTGAAATATTGGCCTCAGAAAGTGCATTCTGTGTGGTACGCGCTGTGTGAGCGCGAGCGTTGTCTTGCATTAAAACAAAGTTAGCGCCAACTCTTTGTGAAAATGGAACAATATGAGGTCGGACTACTCGCTCGACGTAACTAGCGGCAGTTACGGTACTTCCATCCAGAATTACCAGCTCTGTTTTACCTAGCAAGCTTATTCCGCCCCAAACCATGACACTTGGACCCCCAAAACGGTCAGTTTCATGGATGCATGGTTCTGAAAAACGTTCTCCTTCCCTTCTCCACACACGTACTCGTCTGTCGTTACTGTAAAACTTGACTTTACTTTCGTCTGTAAAGAGTACGGATCTCCAGTTATCCATTGTCCAATCCAAATGTTCACGTGCGAACCTTAAGCGCGCTGCACGATAAGCTCTCGTCAGTTTTAGCCGAACAACACGCATCCTGGAACGTTGGCCATCTTCGTGGAGTCGATTGCGAATAGTTTGATCGCTCACTCGTCTTCCAGTAGACTGCCGTAATTGATTCTGTAAGGCTCGGGCGGTGATTGTACGCTCCCGACGCGCAGTTAATCTGATATATCTGTCTTCCTGGGCCGTTGTGGCTCTCGCTCTCCCAGATCCAGATCTCCTAGCAATACTTCCGGTCTCTTGATAGCGTTCCCACAGATTTCGGATAGCTCGTCGGGACACGCCGATGGTTATTGCAACAGATCTCTGAGAGTGCCCTTCCTGAAGCAGTGCAACTGCTCTAGCTGCAGTTTCCATGTTCATATGACGACGAGGACCAGGCATATTGATTAGAACTAACGCCGTAATCAAAGGAAATGGTTTACCAAATAAGCTTCAATAGCAACGTTTACAATACGACTGAGAACTCGAGCGACAAAAATATGCATTTAATCACTTTTTTTAGCCCTACACTTTATTTGACTAACCACTTGAGAATATTGTTAAAGTTATCGTTAGAAACGCTGGTACAGACTCATAAACATGTCAACTATACGTTTATGTACTTAAGTCATCTTAAGATAACCGTACAAAATATTTGTAAACAAATTTGTAGACGATCGTGGGGTGGGCCCTATTTTGTTTTGAGTAGTTTAGTTAGTAGTAATGTCGCGTAGCTTGTAGTATACAAATGTGCCGAGTTCTTTCTGTGCGTGCGTGCGTGCCTAGTAAGAGCCTCCGGTCGCAGCTAATATGATTATGACAGGGCTACGTGCCAACCCAACCGGGAATCTTCGCACAAATATTCATTAATCTTTCACGGTCCGACGTCCGCCGCGATGGAGATTTAATCAGATTAAGGATCATCTTTTTTTGCGGGAAAAGTCATGGCCTTTTGTTGCTGGTCGACCGCTGCTCGCACTTTTGTGCTGAATTTATGACGGCCGATGTTTGCCCTGAATGTAAATTTTGTTGTAATAGAAAGTAATATTTTTGTTGCTTCTACTTATTACCGGATATAAACGGTTGCTAACACAGTGGTAAACAAAACTGTAGTCATACTCGTTTGTACGATGGTAGGCAGTCGGGCGCCAACGCGGCTATAGAATGAACCCCGCGTCCTCGCCACGCAGTCTGTTGCGTATACATACACTCGCCTGGTGCGTTTATTGCTACTAGAACTAACCATTCTGTGATACTGTTCCAATCTCTCATTTAAAACTTGTTTTAACTTTAAACTCGAACCATCTTTTTCCTACTTGATAATCCATTTTGGTGTAAATAGTTCCACAGGTTTTACTGCATAATTTATTTATTTATGAAATCAATAAAAAATCTTTATCGTTTCAAAAATGTTAACACTTAAATGGACTCGCGCGAGCAGGCCGTTTGATTCGTAGATAGGGCGCGGAAGACCAAATAAAAAGTAGAATTAAGCGCTTCGAAACGCGCGTAAAATTATTTTTCCATTGTATGCAAATCAACACTGCCGTGATTATTTTATTTCCTAAGAGACTCCGAATATAAATCCCGTTTAAAAATAAACCAGTCTGCAGGACGTCTTTCTGTTGATAGGTGTTTAAATACTCAAGGTCTAAAATACAGGAATGAACTTAACGTCTTTTTTAAATTGTGTCATGAGTTTTTATAGTACAGACATCTGAAGTATATTTACAAGTTAACCCTCCGGGCTCCAACGATCTGTAGAGCCATAAACAAGAAAGAGAACAGACATACAAAAACATATGAATGAGTAAATAACTACACGAAAAGTTGACAACTGGTTTTGCCGAATGTGAGATCATTTTGCACGTAACTTAATTGTACGTTTCTATATTTTTCATGTATAACATTGCCCAATTATAATTTAGGTATCTTTGAATGTTTTATTTATTTGTTCTTAGTGCGGTTGAGACTATCTTCAGTACTTTGTTTATTATAGTTCGGTTAATAGCTAAAAAATAGTAATGATCATGTACAAGTATTCAATTAAAGTTAGTGAATATAATGAAAGGTGAATACGGCTGGTATTTTAATTACAACGGTGATTAAAAACAATGCAGCTGTAAGGTTGTAACTCAAAACGCTTCAGGCCATCGTAACATTCTTGACACCTTAGTGGTAAAACGTCAGCCATCTTGAATATGAGCGCATAACTCATTTATTAAAAGGAAACGCGTTGGTCCCCGCGGCGCGCGGTGTCTAATGAAAGTTGGCGTTGCAAAAACGTCGCCTCGTAGAGAATGTGTCGCCCTCGCGCTCTTCGACTTGTACACGCTATAAAAATACCGGTGGACGAGCCAGCGATCAACACACCCTATATTTTTTACAATTTATTTAATCAACCACGCTTCTGAAAGAATATTATGACATCTCAAACTTAATATTATCATTACAATTGGGGGAAGTACCTAATAAGACTAATACTAGACTGTACACTGGAATAAGCATCTGTACTATTATAATAATGAGAGTCCTTAGATGGATGGATGCTAGATGGTAAGGGAAGCTGGATATTTACCTAATCCATCCAATCTACAGCAAACTAAAGCCTAATTTATCCTTTGGGTGACATTTGCAATTACATTACATATTTAGGCTGCGAAGAAAAAATTCCATCAAAACCAAATTTGAAAAGCATTATTTGGCGTTTATGATTAAAACCACTTTAAAAACAGTGGTGCAACACTTGCAACCAAACAACACCTGCATTACAATGATAAAATGAGTCTGCCGGTGAAAATTCTGAATATGTAATGAAATAGTGAAATATGTCTTGTAGACATTGTTAATATGTGGATTCAGTAAATCAATGAATAAAAAACAGCTTAAGTGAGGCCCGAAGGTGTCGAGCCGCAGCAGCTGCTGAGCTTCAAGGTCGTGCAATATATATTTGTCCAATTTAAAATAGTACACATAAACTTGCTAATTTTATTTAAAACTGAAATATATTAACGTAATTGTCATATTATCCTAGCAACGAAAAATCAATATAATACTGAGGTCAGACACATTTACATAACATTGTTTTGGTCTTTAGATGGTATACTTCACATCGAAGATATCTGAGTTAAGTGAAATTACTGAATATTATTATGTTACCTTTAGTTAATAAATAATAAATATTCATGGACATTTCACACAACGTCCTCTGGTCCCAAGCTAAGCTTATATGCTTGTATTATGGGTACCAGATACGGATAGAATACATATACTACTTTTCTTTTGTAAATACATACTTATAATACATAGAAACACCCAGACGTAGTACAAACATTTGTATGACAATTAGAAAAATCACACAAATGATTGTCCCGAGTGATTTAGAATTGATCGGCAGTTCGTTACATAAACAACTCGACCACGAGGCTCATCAGTTATTTATATAGTTAATCTTGTTTGCCAAACAAGATTATTGTCAATTCAACTTTTAAAGTACTGAAAATCAATATATCCATTCTTCCGGAGAAAAGCAGTATAATAAACTAATTAAAAAATACAATCTAGTAAAAGATATTTGGTATGCTAATTTATTTGTAAGACCAATTGTTTCATAGATTCAATAGTTGATTAAATTTGCAGACGTTGCATTCCCATGAACTGGCGATGCGGAAATAATAGCGGCAAATGGCATCAATGGCATTAAAGCAAGCGATCACGTCGCGCCATAAATCGAGACCCGGATAGAACAATTAAAAGACGAGTTTAAAACAATTACGCAATGTTGGCCCTCGGGTACGTTTGTGATGGCGTAGAACAAAGAACTTCAAAGAGATAGAAATGCAAAATCTGCACTACGCCCCTCTATCACTTTAAACGTGCCTTCTTTAATTGCCCGTACTGAAATTTTGCACTCTAATTTTTCAATGATTTTTTATTAGAACTATGCAATGTCGCAACTGATTTTGTGTGTATACATATAATATTTTTTGTTGTACTTGACTTTTATTTAATTTATATTTGGTATGTGGTGTTCGTGGCATTCAATGGTTCTCGTATGAATTAAAATTTGTGATAAAATGTGTTAAAGATAAGAGTCTCAACTTTATAGTTCTTGTGACCCTTTCTATGAAATATTTTCTTTATCTCAATAACGCTTCCACGTATGGAGTTTAAACTCTTAGAAAATATAACAAAAATGTTAGGTTTGTTAGTTTCCTTCAGTCAGATTGGTCTATAAATATTATCCAGTCTAATATAATTTCAAAATTAATATTCGTAGATCAATATTATGAGCAGTTTATACTTGGTATTCAATTAAACGTCCAATTCAATTTAGCGTTTAATTAAAATATAACCACAAACTAAAATTAGACCCACTGCGATGCTAAAGAAACGAACCACAATCTCATATCCAAACAATGCATTTTCATTTAGTTGAATTGCATATCTGTTAGTAATTCCTTATTGCTCTTTGTATAAGAACATATAAATCCCCTGAAATATATGCGTATCAGACAGAATAATTTATTATTTAGTAGCTTTGTTGAGTGTTAATCGAAATCAATTGTTTTACAGCTATAAGTCATGCGTGGACTTTTAATTGTGTCTGTTGCTATTTTGCATCTAACTAAGCCTTAGGCTATTATCACAGTTCATATATCACTAGACTCATAGAATAACAATGATCCCCTAGGCATTGCCATCAAGACGAATTACGTGAACTATACACACCTTTATTTTCAACTAGCTGTTGCCCGCGACTTCGTACGCGTGGAATTTAGACAGTTTTCCTCACTTTTGCGACATTTTTACTTATGCTTCTCTCCTAATCGTCGCAATGTGATGTTATATCATCATCATATATAATGTAGCCTTCCTCGATAAATAAAATGATGAAATAATCCAACACTGGATGTTGCGTTCAACCTGGGATTTATAATTTATTAGTTTTGTGGAAGCGTGACAATTCTTCAGGTCAAGACGAACTAACTTAAAATCTGCGTTTCACAGCGTTAGAAATTTACAATAGTACAAACTTACCCTGTTTTGTTCTTCAACAATGTCTTCACTGTGTCAAGCCCTAGCTATAGCTTCATTAACTAACTACGATAAATTGGCCAAAATAACGCAGAATGCTAATCAAACTATACTTAACTTTATGCAGGCAGACACGAACTCTTTAAGTCCTCAAAATGACCACATTTGGCGCGACTTAAGCCGTGAACTTTCACCAATCGTCTTAATGCACTTATACTATCACAATTATAGTTATCAAACAGTTCAATTTACACCAAATAGTACCAAGTATGGAGACACAAAATTCACTAGTTTTTATAACGCATTTATGTCATACAAAAATGGCGAACATTACATTTCGCGGTGACATTTCAAGGTTTTGTTTCAATTGTAATTATCGATTCACACAACAAGGATAATTAGTTTTATCAACAATTAATTCTAGTGACAATTTTAAACTCGCGAAACAATTGCAAGGAAAACGCTTCAATCGCATTCAAAATCGCGACGTAACTTGCAAACAAGAGGTGTTTTGCGACTGACAACGCGCGCTCGGTAACCGTGTCGCGCGCGCGGAAACGAGCCACGAGGACAGATGCACCGGTCAGTTCTCGACGTCATCGATAGTGACGTTATCAATAGTTAGAGATGCCCGTGCGCAGACAAAATATGATAAGTTAAGTTTGGTACATAACATCTACCCGCCTCGGCCAGGACTACCTGGCCGCTAATTTACTGGCAGTCGCGACAAGGTTGATACAGCTCTCTTCAAAATTGAACCGTCCACCCGGACCTCAGCAAAACGGGGCACTCCATCTGCTCCAAAGACGAGGTTGAGAATGCGCCCCCTGCGCCAACACAGTGGCGGTGAGTTAGCGTCCTTAACCAGAACGAGGTCGCCAACATGAGGTGGATCAGTCTTGTCGGTCCACTTAACGCGCTGCTGGAGAATGTGCAAATATTCTAAATTCCAACGTTTCCAAAAGCTCTGAGTGAGTTGTTGGACCAATTCAAACCGCGAGAGACGATTAGGTCTCACATCAACAAGGGGATATTCCGGCAGGGCGTTCAGTGGCTGCCCAATCAAAAAATGGCCCGGCGTGAGGGCTTCCAAGTCGTTAGGATCTGAAGAGATCGGGCACAACGGGCGTGAATTCAAAACGGCCTCGATTTTGCAAAACACAGTTGCGAGCTCTTCAAAGGTCAATACAGACTCGCCAATTACCCGTCGCAAATGTGTCTTAGCAACCTTTACTACGCTTTCAAATATTCCTCCCCAGTGGGGACATGACACGGGACTGAACCTCCAAGTTATTCTACGTGTAGCTAGTCTAGACGCAATTTCAGTCTCGTTAGCCGACAAAAAATCATACATCGCTTTTAAATAGTTGTTTGTGCCTTTGAAGTTGGTACCGCAATCCGACCGAATCAAGGACGGTAGTCCTCGTCGTGACACGAATCTATCTAACGTCGCAACAAATGCCTCTGTCGAGAGGGCTGAGACGAGTTCCAAATGTACCGCCTTGGTGGACAGACAGACAAAGACGCACAAATAAGCCTTGACAGTTTTACTGTTCCTGAGGGTCGAGGTCTTAACAAAAAAGGGGCCTGCAAAGTCCGTACCAACTCCAGCAAAGGGCCTTATCTCAGTGACCCGATCCGAAGGAAGGTCACCCATGATAGGCTGCATGGTAGGGGCCTTGAGCCTATAGCAAGGCATACAACGAAAGACCACACTACGGATCGTCCGACGGGCCGATAAAATCCAAAATTCCCGTTGCAAAATGGCCAATAAGGCATTACAGCCGGCGTGGGAGTTCTTGATGTGACGATCAGTCACCAACAGGTTCACCAAGTGGCCACTCTTGGGCAATAAGAGGGGGTGACGAGATCCATAAGGGAGGTTTGCGTTCCTAAGACGCCCTCCGACACGCAAAAGACCCTCACTATCCAAAAAAGGGTTCAGCTTACAAATGGCTCCAGACAGCTTGGATTTGCCTTTCCTCAAGATGTCAATCTCGTCTTCAAAATGTGCCTCTTGCACAGAACGAACCCAGTGAAGAAGAGCATCTTGGAGATCTTGTGGCGATAAGAAGGCCTCCAAACATTTGTTCTGTGGATGTCTACAATTTTTCGTGAAGCGCTTGATCCAAGCGGTGACACTCAACAATTTGTCCAATGAACTGTAACGATTAAGTAAGAAATCGGGGTCGAACGGACGGTCCTGCCGTTCGAGCGCAAGCGTTCGCAACCCAGGCAGTGCGACAATGTCTAAGGCCGGAGTTCGCGGCCAATTAGATTCTGATCTGGTCAACCACTCAGGTCCCCACCACAGAGAGTGCTCAACTAAAAGGGGGGCCATACATCCCCGTGACGCACAATCAGCAGGGTTGACCTCGCCAGGCACATGCCTCCAAACCAACGGGGTCTCCGATTTCTGTATCTGAGAGACACGATTTGCTACAAACACCTCTAAGGTGTGAACTGACGTCTTCAGCCAACATAGCACAATTTGACTGTCAGTCCATGCATATATCGTGGAAATGTCAATTGACGTGCACAAGGTGGACATGACGTGATTCAAAAGGCGAACAAGAAGGGCCGCCCCTGACAACTCTAACTTAGGGATTGTCAAGGCAGTTCGAAGAGGCGCGACCTTGCTCTTCGCCATGACCAACAACACTTTCACCTGACCATCTGTGGTCACGGTGCGCAAGTATACAGCTGCTGCGTACCCACGTTCCGAAGCGTCCGAGAAACCATGAAGGGACGCGGTGTGCTTCCCTGGCGGAAGCAGAGCACGGGGTAACGATATCCTATTGATGGCAGGCAATGAGGAAGCAAATAGGAGCCAGTCCTTCAAAACAGCTTCGCGAAGTGGCTCGTCCCATCCAAGACCTGCAGTCCAAAGTCTCTGCAGGAAGCATTTGGCCCAGAATATGACCGGGCATATCCAGCCATTGGGATCAAAGGTTCTCGCGACAGTCGACAGAACCAGTCGTTTCGTCCAAGTGTGATGCGAATCCAAATTGACATTAAATGTAAAGATGTCCTGGACTGGTCTGTACTGGATTCCAAGCACTGACATCATGGTAGGGTTGTCACGGTTCTCAAATAGGTGAGGATCCTGCTGGTGGTCATCCGGTAGCCCGTCCAAGAGCGCAGGTAAGTTGGAGATCCATTTACGCAACTCATATCCTGCGGAGGCTAGAATGCCAATCAACTCGTCACGCAAGAGCAGGGCCTCTCTCTCCGTGGCCGCGCCAGTGCACACATCGTCAACATATAGGTCCTCCTTCAAAATGGCGGCTGCGCGAGGAAACGACATACGCTCTCGATCCGCGAGCTCCCAAAGCGAACGTATAGCCAAAAAGGGGCTAGACCGCAGCCCGTAGGTGTTCGTGTTGAGCTCGTAGACAAGCATGGGATCTTGCTGGTTTTCTCGCCACAATATCAGCTGGTATCGGCGATCATCCGGGTGAATTACCGTTTGCCTGAACATCATCTTGATGTCAGCCACAAAAACAAATTGATGACGTCGAAACCGCGTGATGACGTCACAAAGGTCCTTCAGCAATTTGGGACCAGGATGCAGACACTGGTTCAATGACACTCCTGAAGTAGTCTGCGCAGAACCATCAAATACTGTGCGTAACTTACCACTTGATGGTTTTATTACAGCATGATGCGGGAGAAAGAAGTGCTCCGTCGAACGCCAATCCAATTTTGACACAGACATGTGTCCCAAATCCTCATACTCCCGCATGAAGTCAATATACTTCTCCTTGAGTAGTGGGTCCCTGCTCATACGGCGCTCCATCGCCAACAAACGCTTCTCTGCAATAGGCCGCGAGACGCCAAGTGGCGGACGTACGGCGAGAAATGGCAATCTTGTCATGATCCGGCCAGAACGGAGATAACTGGTGTTGGTCTTGTAGAACTGCTCACACTCTTCATGCTCCGGATCAGAGCGGGGAGCTTGTGGTGGCTCCTCCACTTCCCAGAATCTCTGCACGGCGTCAGAAAGGGCGGACCCCACCATCAAGGCCGTTCCAAGTTCGGCAGGGGGGGGAGTCCTCAATACAGGCCCCATCAGTGCGAACCCAAATATGGTCCGGAGGGCTACCAAGCCACCTGGCTGCAAAACACGATCCTTGCCGAGTAATATTTTACCCAAAACATCGGCACCAAGCAACAAATCGACCGTGCCAGGCAGGTCAAATTTAGGGTCAGCCAAATTCAAATCCGCGGTCAATTTTACCGCATCCGCAGACAAACGAACTTGCGGGTGATTGCCTAAGATATTCTCCATCACAATGGCCGACGATTCCAACGTCGGACGTGGAGAATTTGAGGGGGAGAACTCAAACCAAACGCGGCCCTCTACCGTGGCCACGGGGGCGTTCCCGACACCCCTTATTACATCTGAATATTTTTCAATAGTCTGGCCAGTCTGCCCTACCAACCAAGACGAGGCTATGCACCCCTGTGAGCCTGTGTCCAATATCGCTCGGACTACAACCGAGGCGCCCGTCCGTCCCCAGACCCTGACATGGGCCGTAGGCAAGAGGACGGTCTCAAAAGGGGGCGGTGCATAGCGGGGGCAGACGCCAACATCCTAATGTTGGCGTGGCGGCGACTGAGCGCCGTTGTCCCGAGACGGCAAATCAAAGTGCGGGTAGTGCCTAAACTCGGCCTCCTCTCGGTGACGACTGCCACGAGCCATAGACGGCGGTTCGTAGCGCCTGGAGCGTCCGTACCGAGGGTTGCGCGTCTCCAAACGGGGACGTTCCGCCAGAGGGGGGGACGGTAGTGGTACCGGACGCGCGTCACGGTAATCGTGGTACACTACTGGAGGTGATCTCGCTTGATCACGTGGAAGCGGGGAGGGCGAGCGGGACACAAAAGTGCGGGATTGAACCCGGGGCCCGCTTTCATACCCGCCCGTGGGGCTGCGCGCCGAACCAACTCGGCGATCAACGGCAGCGCAGTTTGCGCGGCGTGGGGGTGATGAGCCGGACTCCAAGTTGCGGGACTGGTCCCGGTGTCCACTGGCATACCCGCCCGAAGGCGACCCCGCGTGGTCGCGACGGCCATTCGCGTTGGCGCACAGGATTTTCAAATGGTGCCCTCCGCAAATAGGACACGGGTGAGTGTCGGGGCAGGCGCGCTGGTAATGGTCCCCTAGGCAAGAGAAACACCAGCCGCGGGCCTGGGCAATCCGCCTACGAGCGGCCACGTGCAGGACCGCGAAGTCTGGGCACCGCACCGTTTGGTGTCCCTGCGACTTGCAAAACCGGCAGTCCGGTGGCGCAGCTTGAGCGACAGCGAAGCGGGCGGCCGTACCTCCTCTTGGTGCAGGTTGGGCATTGCGCCGTTGGTTGGTGGGTCTGGGACGTGATGCTTCCACCGGCGTGTCGGCGACCATGACGTCACCCATGCGACACTCGTCCTCCAGGAACGTCAGGAGCTGGTCAAAGGTAGGGAGAGCAGATGCCTCATCCCTAGTGTGCCCCTGTTCAAAACGTGCCCTCAAAGACACCGGCAATCGCTTGAGTACGATACGCACCAGTAGGTAAGACCACTTGGCAACCGGCAGTCCTAAGCGGTTGAGCGAATTGGTGGCTATTAGGAGGGGGTTCAGCAGCTCGGTCCTCAACTGGGCAGCATTGCTCACGACGGGAAGGTTCAAGATCTGGTCAACGTGGGTATCTGCCAGACAGCGCTGGTTGTGATAGCGCTTGGTGAGCAACGCCCGCGCGATCCCATAGCTCCCGTCACATATTGGGAGGTGCTGTACTAAGCCCCTCGCCTCTCCATCAAGCACGGAGAGTAAATAGGCCAGTTTCTGAGACGGACCCAAATCGTCCCTCGAGTCCACAAGGCTCTCAAACAAACCAATGAATCCCATCCACATGTCTAGTCGACCATCAAAACGTGGAAGATCCAAGTTGGGTAACCTGGTCAAAAGGCCCACGGGAGTCTTCAAGGGGGCCCGGTGAGCCGGTACTCCGGCGCGCGAGGCTAAAATCTCCCGCGCGCTCTGGGCGATGTCGTCGGCAAGGTCCATAATTTGGACGTAGTCCTCGTGGACTTGGTCCCGTCGCTCCTGGGGGAATGACTCCAGGGGCACATCATCCAGATGCAAGATGAAGCGCCGGTAAAGCGCCTCCACCTCCTGAAGTCGTGTAGGGCATTTCTCATGCCTGTCCAACAATGCCTCGATTCGGTTCTCCCTTTTCACCAAGGCGGCAGCTGACGTGAACCATCTCAAATGAGTCGCAATCCCGGAATATGTCTCGCGGACAACATTATACGCGGCGGTAGACATCTTCAAAGCACAAACGGCACGAAACAAACAATCTTATAATAACAACAAAAAAAAACAAATATCTTTCACAAACAAACAATATTACAATAGCGAAAAACAAAATATCTTTCAATGAGACAAGCCGCTATTATTCTAAACAATTATCAAATCTTAAATAGTTTAAATCAAACAAACAAAACAATTCTTTGCCAATGTGCAATTAATTTAAGACTTGAATTATTTATTTTAAGGTAACCAACAAACAAACAAACGTATAAAATAAATGTTGTATTACACAAACGCACAACGCCACAATTTAACTATAACGTTGTTCAATATTAGACAATAATTAAATAATAATTTATATTAAATAACAACCTGAGCAACAACAAATACGATTAGCAATAGCACAAATAATTATCAAATCCTTTAAAATCTAATTGCCAATTCAAGTACTCAAATTAATTATTTAAAACTATACCAACAATTTAGATTAAACAAACAAACAACTAAATTAATCAAATTAAATTAATTAAATTAATTAAATCAATTTTCACAAATAATGAGGGTATAGTTTGTTCAACATGGAACATTCGAGAAACGGAGTTTAAACCACGCTCTGCTACCAAAATATGTTGCGTTCAACCTGGGATTTATAATTTATTAGTTTTGTGGAAGCGTGACAATTCTTCAGGTCAAGACGAACTAACTTAAAATCTGCGTTTCACAGCGTTAGAAATTTACAATAGTACAAACTTACCCTGTTTTGTTCTTCAACAATGTCTTCACTGTGTCAAGCCCTAGCTATAGCTTCATTAACTAACTACGATAAATTGGCCAAAATAACGCAGAATGCTAATCAAACTATACTTAACTTTATGCAGGCAGACACGAACTCTTTAAGTCCTCAAAATGACCACATTTGGCGCGACTTAAGCCGTGAACTTTCACCAATCGTCTTAATGCACTTATACTATCACAATTATAGTTATCAAACAGTTCAATTTACACCAAATAGTACCAAGTATGGAGACACAAAATTCACTAGTTTTTATAACGCATTTATGTCATACAAAAATGGCGAACATTACATTTCGCGGTGACATTTCAAGGTTTTGTTTCAATTGTAATTATCGATTCACACAACAAGGATAATTAGTTTTATCAACAATTAATTCTAGTGACAATTTTAAACTCGCGAAACAATTGCAAGGAAAACGCTTCAATCGCATTCAAAATCGCGACGTAACTTGCAAACAAGAGGTGTTTTGCGACTGACAACGCGCGCTCGGTAACCGTGTCGCGCGCGCGGAAACGAGCCACGAGGACAGATGCACCGGTCAGTTCTCGACGTCATCGATAGTGACGTTATCAATAGTTAGAGATGCCCGTGCGCAGACAAAATATGATAAGTTAAGTTTGGTACATAACACTGGAAGAATTCTTTTAAATCAGACCAGTGGATCCTGAAATTAGCGCGCTCATAAACAGTATAAAAGTATAGATTAACAGTTTTTTTAATGTTATTAAAGGATTTTTGTCAGTTCAGGATATCTAAACTAACTAATAAATTTGATATTTGATAATATTTATTAAGAGGATACCAAAATAGCTTCGTGCATTTTTCTACGTTACGTACTTCTAGGATCGCATAAACTCAGAAACGCGATTGAAAAAAGTTTTCTCGATAGAAAATTTTATAGAAACAACCTATCTATTTTTTTTTTTTTTTCATTTGTCAGTCTATTATCGCGTATTAACTAATGAAATAACTTTAAAAACATAAGTAACTATTATATATAGAAACACGTAAATCAGAATTAAAATATATTTAGTAGATTTTGAGTAAACAAAAAAAATATCCCTAATTCTTCATTTTCTATACCTACTAGCTGTGTTAATATGTACATGTCGACGATAATATTGATGTAGGCCCTTAACTTAAATGTTCCAAATAGATACTGTTATTCGTCACGTGAATACAGCAGCTAGGTATAATCAATATGGTATGTCGTATATTTTCCGAGCGCGGTGTCTCGTGTCCCGGTTCCAAAGAGATACGTCCGAGCGATCTGCATCCCGACTGATCCCATTTTAATAGAGCGCCCGGCAAACAAACTACGGAGCCGCTTACTGGCAAATCCTCTGGGATCCCATACGCCACTTAGCTCGCAAATGTACACTTTTATATAGTCTAACGGGCTTTGACGAATTTATATTTGACGGGCCGGTCGTATAGCTAGTCTAGCTAGTACTGACTTCGAGGTGTGGTTCCAATCCCTAATTAAAATAGTGGTTTCTGTAATGAATATAAATGGAATTACGTCTGCATACGCATATAACATTGCTACTATGTAGTATGAATAATTATAGATCTGCTAGTTGAGAAGAGAACGGCTAGTTAAACCTGACAATTTTTAGTCCTACTACTCACTAACACAAGATAGATCTTCTCTGTTGTCTCATTCAATTTCTAAAACGTAATAGTGATGATATGCACGAGTATACTGTATAGAAAATTCTTTAAACCTGTAAATCATTTGCGCATTTTATTAATTATTGTAAAATATCATGCATTGGTTATTAATCGGCTTGATATAAAAAATAAAACAAATCTTGGGTCGACGTTACTTATAATTATTCAAACATGAAGCAATAATTTGTAATTGTAAAGATTAATCTTTCACTTCGTATTGTGTATAGATAATCAGAATCATCCACACTGAGGGCTTTGATTAATTAACTAAAAGTAAATGATCCGAAGTATTTTAGGGTAAAGAACTTGCATGTACGCATTCTTTGATCAAAACCGATCACCCTAATGAGTCAGCTGAATATAATGGTCATTCAGAGAAAAAATATGGAGCAAATTGAAGTTGATTTTTTTTTACCATCTGATCCGTTGACCAATCCGCGAAAATCGGTAACCCACATAGACAAAGCAGAAATAAATAAGGAATGGATTCGGCCTCGATAAGTCGTCGGATTCAATAAATCATTCAAGATTTATCTTCCTTAACAGGTAGATTTTTAGAATAAGGTAATTGTTATTCATGCAAATTAAACTTACACGAGCTGAAAATGAATCCTAAACACAAACTCATAAATAATCGAATACCTCTCGTCTATTGTATAAAATAACAACAAAGAAAACTTACCTATTGTAATGTGGGCACCGTCAGGTGATTAGTATAAACAGATTTACCTAACCTACTTTACATTTACCTAGATTGTCCCGTGAACTCACCTAATTTAAATAGTCTGTATCATGCATTGCCGACTTTGATCATAACTCCTAGAAATCGTCAGGGAGGAATCCTATATACCAACAAGGTTTTAATTGAACCTTGATGGTCATAACGGAAAAATGTTTCATGACTACATTTTTCGAATTATGTCACATTATAAAATTGGTCTCCTTCGTTTCTGCATCCTAAGTCATTATTTATTTCTTATTCCTAAGAAGACTAGTGTAGCAGGTATATATTTTTTTTTACGTGGGCAATGCATTTTACTCCGGCTGTAGGGGCAGCCGTCGGACGTCGTGTGGGACTCCCGGGGAGAAAATCTATTCTCAACCCAGCCTACCCACTAAACCCCACGGTGTTCCTCCTCGCCTCTCGCCGGGCCATGGTAGTTACTCAAGTATTACCATGACCGGCAGGTATATAATATCTGCTACGCTATTCTTCTCTAGTTACTTAAAGGATCGTGGGTAACTTTTCTTTTAAAAATAAAAGCTTTCCATGTCTAACTAAACTATAGGTAACCCTTGTTGGAAGATCCACCCAAAATTCTATCCCTTACGTACGTACCCAGCTAGCATTTAGTAGTTGCTTCAAAAGAAACCAATATTGGTGAAAAATACCTTGTAACTATGTATATCAACTCTGATCTTATTTCTTACATTCATAGTGCATTCATATAATTATTTTCTATTTATGTAAATACATTATTTATATTCAAGTGACGTACATGTCGGAGACGTCTATTAAGTACGAACTTGTAAATCTATAATTTACAACATAATGATTTCAGTATATCATCAATTGAAGTATAAAAATTTTCCACTATTTATATTCCGTCTGGAGAATTCACCTCATCGAGTCCCGTAGTTCCGATGCAGGCTATTTTATATGTAAAGGCGGCGCATTGCATAATCACTAACGTGATTCGCTATCAGTATTCGGTACTAAATATTTATATGTTTCTTTTTTTTATTATACTTCTTGCTGTTCCTCGTAAAACGATTTTGATAATAGACAGTTATAGCCTCCCATTTTTAAGACATGTGACGCACTTTGTAAAATAACTGTTAGGTACTATTCTTAGACATATTCTGTGGATTCGTATCAGTATAATGTTGTATCGTAAGTAGTTTCTATGTCTTATATTTTTTGTTATACTGCGTTGAATGGCAAACTACTGATATAATGGCATAAAATTTAATTACATCACGCTAAAAAGCATTGGAGAAATAATCATAGGCTTCAACGATTCTTGTTAAAATATTAATACATCCTACGTAACTAAATTTTAAACTACTATTTTACAATTAACGAATTCTTCCTGCTGTGATCAAATATTCAAAAGAGGCATAAAAGATATCCAGAAATACTAGTAGCTGAACGAAAAAACGGTATCTAATCGGATGAATAATAGTATAAAACATTGATTGTATTACACAAAGTAAAGGCTGCCATCATTTATCGCTCGGCTCCGCGTCGAACTCACTATAAAATTGAATACGAGCTCCCGACCTGACGTTTCGATTTGCCGTGACGATTGTTTCAACTACCGGTTTTAGACAATTTGGAGTTCCCTCTGTTATGATCCGAAGCCATGTTTTGTTACACTTATGCCATCATTTGTTACCGCTTTTACCCTACTAGTTACTTTCATGTTCTCTGCGACACAATGGTATTATTTAATTGGGAAGGTTTGAGAACTTTAATAAGGAATGCAAGTATCAACTACCTAATGCTAAATTAGAAATAATTTCTTTTTGTACATACGAGGAAAACAATTAGAATAGTGTATATCACGAAGCCTGTCAAATAAGCAAAGAACCCTATTTTACAAGAAGTATGTACGCCTTCCAAATTTTTTGTACAGCCATCGTTCGATTTTAATACAAAGACAGATCTGGCATTAATTAAGTCGGGCTGATGAGTTCGCTCGTTCGCTGACCGCCATCATTACGGCTACATATAGAGGCGAGAACTTTTTTAATTCGTCATTATTCTGTGGCGTAAAGAAATGTTAATTCGAGGCAGCGTGAAATTAACAGCCGCCGGATTGGCCTTTGTAGGGCCGCTGCGGCTGAGTTAAACATACAACGAGTGACGAGACCCACGCTCCTTTCATACTACACTCTCTTATTTGCACTTGATTATTCGTTTTTGTATACTTTCATTAAGAACATCGCGCAATATGTTGTTAAACATCAATTTGTGTATCTAATGTGTAATGCTTGAGAAGAAATTGTGATTTGCATTTCGTCATGTTATTACTAATATGTAATGCTAGTCATGTAAATATTACGTTATTTTCTTGTTAGTCGTGCATATACTACAACTTAGGTATCAGGAAGAAATTTAATAATATAAAATATCATCCATCCATCCATCAGCTTCTCTCCGTCCACTGCTGGAAATAGGCCTCCCCCATAGAACGCCATAACGCGCGGTCCTGTGCCGCATGCATCCAATGGATATGAAATATATTGTAGCTTAATTCTAATACATATTTATTTACACGGAAATCGAACTATATAAATAAAGTCGTGTTAGTATATTTCTCTTCCTCCTGAATAAGATGAAATAATTTATTTTTTATTTATTAATTCTTTATTGCAGATTTTACATCCATATTGTTAGTTACATTGTACTTATATCCTATGTTAGTATAATTTGCATGAACTTAAACCAAAAATTAAGCTGTTATAATGCCCGTTCGAAGCACTTAATTGGCTTATGTAGTCCGGCCCAGTGCTCCATGAACGGGCTATCCAACCTGTTATATAATGTCCCCAGGATGCTGTTGGGACCTCCACATAGTCTTTTCATCATAGACGCTGCCCTCTTTCTGATAACGGCGTAAAAGTCATCAATGTGAGCGTCCGTAAACATTTGTCATGCGCTACAGAACCGTGGAAATGCCATCAGAAAGAAATCCCCCATAATCTGTTCGTGTATTTATAAATCAATGTTTGTTGTAGTGGTACCGAGTGAATAAGGACCGGCTGTCTCCAGAACTGATGAGTAAGTTCATCCAGCTGCATCCCGATGACGAAACAAAACAGTTCCTGTCATCGTCCATAGATAAGTCTTCGTGGGTGTGGACGCAATGCTGGTACCTGATCGCAAAAGCAGTACTTAGATACTTTTGGTCGGTCACCGATATTAATGGGTAAGTAAGAATTTTATAGGTGTTTTTGGTACTATGGTACGATTATCCAATACCCTAGACATGCAGTTTTTCTTATTTGGTTGCCTAAGAGAAGTCCCAACAAAATAATGTATTACTCAAATAACTGTCGCGTTGCAATATTTGTTAATCTACCTGACATCTCGTATAGCGAGTTAGTGCGTCATACTTATTAATTTAAAAGTAATGAATCATATCTTTCACAAGCTTTGAATTGCCATGTGAATGACGACAATGGAGCATTATTAAGTGCGTCCAGATTCGTTCAATTACGCCAATTAGAATCTCCCGGCATAATGTGTATGTGTGTGTGTTATATCCTTGTTCATTGTGTTTTGTCTGCGAAAATTATCCTCTTTCTGTTATGAAGAAAATTAAAAGTTTATTTTAGTGTAAGCAATGCCTCTGCGCATATATTTGGTAGTCACTCTTAGAAAATATTTAGTACTGAGTTGGCTACAAAACGTACTAACTTCTGAAACCATATCTACTAGCCTACCAAAACAGTTGCTTAGATAAAAAAAATGGTTGATTTTTTGAGAAAGGATATGAAAATTGGGTAAACACAGATGTGGCCTGGGATAGAAGAGCGTACTCAAATATATCGAAGCAAGACTCGCTGCGCTGATCTCGAGCAATGGGATAAGGGCAGGGAAATGCTGACATGGATTAAGAATACACAGTGAATATCGATGGCAGCACCCATCATCCGCCATATAATTGTATCAAGCGCGTCCGGGCCGGGCGGAGCGATCGCGGCGGGTGTCTATACCGGACCACTAATAAATAATTTAAATAAATTGACGGACGAGATTTACTCATTGGCTGTTTCCGTCTTCTCAATTACCTTTTATTTATCACTTACTACATGTTTACCACTGTTGCAAAGAGTCCTGCCGTATGGGGAAAATTTCTTGTTGAAACAATCAGAGGCTAATCAGTAATTTTTTCGATCTTCTTTGGGCATAGATCTTCTGATATCCATGACATAGGCATCCGTAAGAGAATAAGGTGAAAAAAATATATGTTAAATGAACAGGCCACACGCGCTCTGTAACAAATAACAACCGTACTCAATCAGTAAATATTCATGGACATTTCACACAACGTCCTCTGGTCCCAAGCTAAGCTTATTATGCTTGTGTTATGGGTACCAGAATGCGGATATAATACATAAACTACTTTTCTTTTGTAAATACATACTTATAATATATAGAAAACACCCAGACGCAGTACAAACATTTGTATGACATTTAGAAAAATCACACAAATGATTGTCCCGAGCGGGAATCGAACCCGCGACCTCTTGATCGGCAGTCCGTTACATAAACCACTCCACCACGAAGCCCGTCGATTGTGTGCAGTGTGTGACATTTAATAATTCTGGGATTTGCCCTTATTCATTTTAGTTATTATCATTTAATTATGTTTTATTATTTGTTTATAATTTCATTACTTGCGCTTGAATTAAAACATGAATCATATTATTAATCGTAATAATATTGAAAAGGTAAGTACAGCGTAGCCTCACGAATCGCTTCTAATTAAGTTATTATTAAAATGTTTCTGCTGTAATTACATTTCTTTCTTATGTATTCATTACTTGAAAATGTTAAATCTAATTCTGTTAGACGAATTGACGTCAATCATGGCAATTATTGTTAAGCTAGTTTTGAGATGATAAGGGGTTAGTGAGAACGAAAACTATCACAACTTAGTCACTCTACAGTTAGATTACCGTTTTGTGAAGTGGGCCACATTTCTGATACCGATTGGCAGTTTCCGTTTATCATATTATAAATAATAATAAATATTCACGGACATATCACACAACGTCCTCTGATCCCAAGCTAGGCTTATAAATATACTTGTGTTATGGGTACCAGAATACGGATATACTACATATACTACTTTTATTTTGTAAATACATACTTATAATACATAGAAACATATTATTAATCAACATACTAAATGATCACTATCACGAAATCATAACCGTTCCTGTCCACAGTATTGCGCTGAATTATGGCACACCCGACGTTCTCTAACAATAACTAACATTTGTGTTTGTCTTACTAACCCATTAACAAGTCTTAGTTAGTATTTTATGTTATTTTTAGGTAAAAACACCCTGGTCAAGGGAATTTACGAATAGTTTGTAGACTGACCAGATTCTAATTCGCACTAGTAGTTAATATTTCCTGTTTATGATGGTAGCATCACATACATTCGTGAAAAAAAAAATACAAAGCCATAAAATAAGAAGAAGTAGAAGACTAAATAGCTCGTGACTTGAAAACGATTAATCCGATTTTATACATCATTGTATGACGAAATCCACCCTCCAACTAGAAATACGAAGACTATACATTATTATTTGTACTTCAATCAATTAGTTTTAGCACACATCGTAAAAACGCATTTCAATCAGCGACCAATCGCACTCATTGACACCGTACAATAAATTTTATAAAATCAATTGGTGTATCGTAATATTCGGACACGGCTCATTGTGTTAAGTGGCAGCTAGGCTAATGTGAGGATAAATTAGTAGCAACGTACGTAACGTCGAACCAGATTTAAAAAAAAAGATTTGATGTTGCTGTATGTAAATTCTATTCAGTATCTAGAACGTCTAGAACTTTCTAGGTAAAGTTGAGTTACAATTCAATAACTGGCGAAACGCTATAGGGTAGACTTAAAGATAGAATGCATTAATTGTCTCAGTACCACAAAAGTATTTACTCTCTCCCCCCATTTACGTCCCACTGTTGGGCGTTGGCGTTGGATCTACTGTGCCGCGCTGACCAGGTGTGTTGGCACGGGGTTATTTTCGAGGTTTCCGTCTCTCACAGATGATGTTATCTGTGTGCAATATCCCTTAGCTGACTCTTAGGTACAGCACCCCTGGAAAAAGATGGGGTGGTGACACTTGTATTCTTAATCTGTCACCACACGGTTATGTATGTATAAGTATGTGAGTAAATACTATTAAGTATTTACTTACATAATTATTATACATACTTAATAATAATTGGCCTAATTTTGTAATGCACATTATTTTAAAAGTAGGTAGTATCTTTCTATGAATTTTCATAATAGTATATTATGTAGTAATAAATAATAATAAATATTCATGGACATTTCACACAACGTCCTCTGGTCCCAAGCTAAGCTTTTAAGCTTGTGTTATGGGTACCAGAATACGGATATAATACATAAACTACTTTTCTTTTGTAAATACATGCTTATAATACATAGTAAACACCCAGACGCAATACAAACATTTGTATGACAATTAAAAACATCACACAAATGATTGTCCTGACCGGGAATCGAACCCGAGACCTCATGATCGGCAGTCCGTTATATGAACCACTACACCACGAGGCCCGTCGGTAAACTTTTTCTATGAATTTATATGATCCGTGTCTTCATTTTTGATGTTTTTAATATTTTGTTAATTTCAAACAGACAGCTTAGAAAAGAAATTAGTATTGCCGAACTTAAAAGTATTCACTAACTAAATTGAAACTCCATGCTTCTACTATCTATCTTTCATTCAACATGTTAGAAACCATTGCAGCTTCTTGCTTACACTTCTTTCCCTAGAGCTACAGTGAAATACATTGGTTACTAAATTGACCTGCATAGTGATGTCAAGAAATGAAGTTGATATAAGCCACGCAAATTGATAATGCGCTGGAACCTTGTCAAATTAACGCCCTTGTGACGTCATCAGCAAAGAAAAATTACAGCTAACAAAATGTAAATGTTCTCATCTATACGTCACTATGACGTCACCAATATGGCCGCCAGGCGCATTACCAATTTGTGTGGCATATATTCACTTTTATTTCTCACTTCCAATTATTATCTAAAGTACGTCCGCAACTCATCTAGACTAATACATTATTATAAAGCGGAAGATTTTGTTTATTTGTTTAAACGCGCTAAACTCAGGAACCACTGGGCCGATTTGAAAAATTATTTCAGTGTTAGATAAGGCATTTATCGAGGAAGGCTTTAGGCTATATAACATCACGCTACGACCAGTAGAAGCGAAGCAGTAGTTAATAATGTTGCGAAAACGGGTAGAATTTTCTGAATTCCACGAGACGGCGTCGCGGGCAACAGCTAGTCATTTATATAAGGCATTCTGCAAACCATACTTATAATATGACGGGCTTCGTGGTGGAGTGGTTTATGTAATGGACTGCCGATCACGAGGTCGCGGGTTCGATTCCCGCTTGGGACAATCATTTGTGTGATATCCATAAATGTCATACAAATGTTTGTACTGCGTCTGGGTGTTTTCTATGTATTATAAGTATGTATTTACTAAAGAAAAGTAGTATATGTAGTCTATCCGTATCTGGTACCCATAATACAAGCATAGAAATATAGCTTACTTTGGGACCAGAGGACGTTGTGTAAACTTTCTATATAAAAAAAATTATATATAATTATTTGTAAATTAGTGCGATAAACAAAAAGAATCACCATCGTATGTAAATTTCGGTATAAAGCCTTAATATAAAACATTAAAATGATTTTTACCGCATCTTTAATTACCGCGACCTTTTTAAAATCTCGCCGTTTAATGATACAAAAATGCTATATAATTATATTTTGGACGCCGTTAAATATTATTAAAGGTTTTTGACATTTCTACCTGATTGCTTGTTTTTTTTTTAAAACAGTAATGATATTGCTTATTCAATCTCATATTTTACGTACCTCTTAAATTGATTCCATTGTATTGCACATTAAGTTTGAATCTTAAGATTCCAACACATTAATAAGGTGTCGTTGAAACATGTTACAAATGTCCAATATTTATCACCGTTTTATTGATATCGATTTTATTCAATGGACATACCTTTTAGGGTTCCATAAAGTTAATATATGAACGCCTTTAGAACATTTTCTTGCCTATATACTTCAAGTCATCAGATCCGTGTGGTCACGGATTAAGAATACAATAAAAGTGTCAATAACCCATTTCTTTTCCAGGGTGCTGTAAGAGCCAGCTAAAGGACAACATAAGTAGTTAACGTGTACAGTGAGAGACGAAAAACTCTAAACTAAACCCTGTGCCAACACGCCCTGGTCAGTGCGGCACAGTAGACGATAGTCCCTCCCAAAGTGGAGGAGGCCCGTGCCCAACAGTGGGACGTAAATGCTCTGGAGAAAGATAGAGAGATACCTTAGATTATTTATTTTTGGTGCTGTTTGTCAACAACCGTAAAAAATTTCTTGCAGACAGAGATAAATGAATTAGTTACACCTTTATCAAAACTAAAATGAGAAAATAATATATTTTCCATTACATTGCATTAAAACTTAAGAAATTTTAACTTCTAGCCAAACGCTTGAGGTTTAAATTTCAAACATGTTTATATTAATTGCACATTATTCATTCAATAATTTGTTCCAGCCATGGTGGTGCGGTTAGATGTTGGTAATATACAAATACAATATTACTTCTATAGATAAATAAAAATAATTAAATTTATGTTGGGAATAGGTCAAGATGTCAGCACTGCTAGTGATTTATTATGATAGATGAGTTCCGACTGTTAGTAAATCAACCTAGCAATGGTCCAAGATATGACATTCGACTTTTATGGTGTAAGCCAAAATATCATTAGCTTAGCGACCAGTAGCTTACACCTATGGATTAAGAACCATAAATTCAAACAAACAAATTCTTCAGTTTTATATTAGCTTTAAGCTAATCCCGATAATCTCAGGAACCACTGGTCTGATTTGAAAAATTCCTAATTCTTTCTGAAGGCTCTAGAATATATAAAATTACGCTACAACTAGTAGGCGCGAAGCATCAGTGAACAATGTTGCAAGATCGGAAAAAAAAATCCGAATTCCTCGCGTACGAAGTCGCGGGCAACAGTTAGTCGTACATACAAGACATAATTATTTTAATCATGGTGCTATGTATAGAATACATAAAAATAAATATATATGGGTCCCAAAATGAGCTATATTTCTGTGCTCATGTTATAGGTACCAGATACGAATACTCTAGCTAGATATAGAATACATTTTTTTTGTAAATACATACTTATAATACATAGAAAACATCCTGACACAGTACAAACAATTGTATGACTTTAATAATTTTGCGGGGATCGAACCCGCGATCTCGTGAACGACAGTCCGTTACATGAACCATAAGGCCCGTCGAAGATAGAAGTATATTTCCCTTTTTGTTTTTATCATTTACGCGGTAAATTCGAAACATAAGAGTTAACCTTTAAATTTACCGTGCGTTTACTCTCGTTTTTAGCCGACTTCAAAAAAAGGAGGAGATTCTCAATTCATTTTTATGTTTTTTTATGTTTGTTACCTCATAACTTTTAATTGGGCGAAGCGATACGAATGATTATTTTTTTATTTGAAAGCTAGTGGTTCCCGTTTGGTCCCATTGGCACCAGGTCAGGATCTGATGGTTATCACCTGAGAAATCGAGGAAAAGCCTCAAATTTCAAAGGCACATGAAGTCAGCTGAATGTTTTTTAAATATACTCAATTATTATCAGTTAATACAATTCTAATCCAATAATCTACTACGACACACTAATGAATTCAGTGGTCCTAAACAATGCCCGTGATTGTAGTAGTATTTCTGACCTCAAGTATTTGTTTATTGTCTCGTTTCTCCTATAATTGGTAGTTAAATACAAGGAACAAGGCAAACATTGTTATATGTGTGATGTTTATTTATAATGGTTGATACAAACGTGTGGTCCGTATACCGCGGCGGTCTCCACATCTCAAGAGCGGTGGTGCGCGATCTGTTGATAGTGTACCATTAGTGCGAAGACTCGCGCCGGCATCCAATTGTGCGCTTAGATAGCGCATACAAATGTCGATCGGTTCGGTCCGCTCTCCTCCGCTCATCTGCATTCAATCCCATTGTTACCTTTATTATTGGATATATGCGTAATCGCTAATTTATGGATCGCTCCAGCCGCGCCACCGTCACCACCGATCTAATCTGAGACTGGCTTACAATTCGTTTAGGTATTTTTATTTTTTGTAGAGACTATTGTTTGCCTTGAATCTATACATATAATAAATCTGTAGAAAAATATTTTTTGTACATTGAATATATTTTCAAAAAACATAGTCAGACGGTTAAAGGACAACCAACAGAACCCATTTCCAGCATTTTTTAAATTTTTGTCTGTTTGTCTGTTTAGATGTTTGTCTGTGCACGCATCACGTAAAATGCACAACACTTATAAATATAAATGTTATACATAAAAATTTTACACAACTCAAGGTATTACTTAGTCTTTGTTTCATTGCAATCGGTCCACTCAATCAAGAGATATTTACATAATAAGAAATTTCTCAATTAGTTACTTGCAACGCCATCTAGCGGCAAAAAAATAATCAAAAAATTTCTTGGGTCGATCGAAAACAATCGATCCACGCGAACGGAGTCGTGGGCACAGCTAGTATTATAATAAACATAAAAATATAATAAACAGAATTGTTATTTATATGTTCAAAATCTTGCCACGTTAGCCGTTAGTGATGTTGCCTGCTGTGCAAGAGTGGGTGGGGTTCCATTCAGAAAAAAATATTTTTTAACATATTCGGAAAATGAAATCGACGTCATCTAGCCCCTAAACTAAGCGATGGCTTTTGCTGTGAGCCTTTAAAATATTTTGAATATTACGTTACTACAATAAATTTTAAGTTCATAGAATTGTTTTTGGAAGTAATTACAAAATATGAGACATAGGAAACACCCAGATGAAATTATGTATGTATATACCATACACATACATATTCCGAATATTCTGATATTAATAATATCAGAATAGATAATTTATCAGCTTGGCTTATAAATCTATAAATCAAGCACAGCACTGTGTTAATGCGCCGTTACAGTAATAGGTGCTATACAATATGGCTTAGTATAATACTACAGATGGAGTGCTAGGTTCACAATAATTATATGCAAAAAAGCGACAGGCTCGTAATAGAGCCTGAAAAGCCACACCGGGCGAGCCGCCGCTGTAAAAAGTGTAAAGAATACACCTCGATATAATCGCACAAAAGCGGCTCCTGAATCTTACCTCAATGCTAATTTCCACTATCGCGTTCGCCCTCATTCATTTTCAATCGGAGGCAGTCTTCGCTTACTTCTATTTTTTTTTTAATCACATTAAAGAATCGAATATGGTGGATGTTTTTTTATGTAGACGGTGCGTGCGACGCGATTTATTTATTTGCGAAGTTTTTTAAAGCGACATTCCGGCTCGCTGTATACTTGTGTCTACCCGCAATTGGCATTTCGGGCTAAGCGTGAGCTATACAAAGTCGCCGGTTTTAACGGTTGTTTTTAACGCTCGACCCTCGCGCGCAAGAAGCCGAGGATACAAATAAATTATTAATCGTTTGTCCTGTCTTTTATAAATTAAAATCTGTTCTTTTTTTGGTCGCCTGGGTTTCTTTCGTGTATTATTTGGTTGAGTTACGTTTCTGTTCACGAATTTATTAAAAGGCTTAAGCCAAAGGTGAGCAATTAAATCTGTGACAGAAATTAATACGAGAGTCCGGGGTGTTGTACTGACCGTGCACCATCAGTTTATTAAATTCACGGCTTGTATTCTTTATTAATCCTATTAATTTAAGATAAAAAATTAAAATTATACGCCAAAGATATATCGTATTATGTATTATCTATGTGTGGATTGAATATCTTATATATAAAATTTACGTGTCACAGTGTTAGTTACCGTACTCCTCCGAAACGGCCGATCTTTATGAAATTTTACATGCATATTCAGTAGGTCTGAGAATCGGCCAACATCAATTTTTAATTTTTTTTTTTTTATATGGCAAAACAACGTTGGCCGGGTCAGCTAGTTTTTATATAATACTAGCTGACCCGGCAAACGTTGTTTTGCCATACAAATGTTAGGGGGTGGACAACCCTTATCACTTAGGGGTATGAAAAATAGATAGTAGCCGATTCTCAGACCTATTGAATATGCTTATAAAATTTCATATGAATCGGTCAAGCCGTTTCGGAGGAGTATGGGAACGAACATTGTGACACGAGAATTTTAGATAATACTTTTAAGTCATACTATTTCTCAATTCTCCTATAGTAAAGACACAGAATAATATCTTTACTTGAATTGAGAAATACTCTTTATTCTGTGTGTAAAGATTATAGAAGCATATCTCTGCTACTTGTTTTTATTTCATCATAAAAATATTTTAAAAGTTTAAAAAACTATAAATCTAAAAGCATTTTAGATTTTTTTTCATAAAAATTATCTAATTACGTATATGCAAAGAGAAAATCAAGAGTTACTTACGTAACCGCCTGGAAAATTACGGGCATAAATCACGTGGTGTCGGGGCCACGGGGAGGGGATGATTTTCCATTCGCTATCTTTTACGTTGGTATTATTTTGATTTATTTCCGTACGTAATGAAAGTGTACACGTCTCAGTGTTGATGTACCTGAAATTCACTGGTATATTCATTGTAAATTGCTTTGCGTTTATTATTGGATGGTAGAGTCGTTAACTAAGTAGCGGTAGGCATATAAATCTTGGTGATCATAAATTTAGTATGTGGATTACCGCAAATAGGTGTTACTTGTGTGAAAAATAAAGGGCGGACATTGTGGCGATGGTGGCAGGATGAGATGGGGAGGGAAACACGCTCGTTAACATGGAAAGTACTACATTCCGTATTACCGCACATTATGCTGCGGCTACGCACAATTATGTCGCTCCTAGTTCCAGCCTTAATGTCTGTAGTACCTTGTTGGATGATCATGTAACCACTGCAATCAGTCAACTACATACTAATGCACTACCATCTCTCATTACCGTAATCAATAAGTATAAATTGATCAAAAGGGGAATTCATTTTTATCCTTTTAAATAAATTAATTGAAGCAAACACGTACAAGAATATATGCCCATCGCTCACCCTGGCATGGGCACTTTGGGGTCTAATACTGCCTTGCACACTGGTTCTAAACAATGACAGATCTTGACACAATGTCCTATGGTCCCAAACTAAGTAGAATTCGCTATGGATGAGTACCATATTACGAATATAATACAGTAAAACGAACAACAAACGATGTAATTCGATCGAAGGTCACAAATACACATATTATTATGTAGATTTATACCGAGAAGATCCTATTTTCATATACTGTGATAGAATAGGTACATCTAGAATCACGCCTAGTTTAGCTATTATGGTGACGTTAAGTAAATGAGACGTGATCACCGATCAGAATGACCGCTGCTTTACACAATTGCATGCAATTTTAAAGAAAATGTAGAAAAAAAAATTTATGTGTAGTTATTCTTGTTTTTTTTCTGCCGTTGTCTTGTTTTTATGTTTTTGTCTTCGTCCTGCCCTTATACCAAATTATTTAAGGTCAGTGCAAAAAGTTTTTCTTCTAAATTCTCCTGTCAGCCGTTGTACTATCACTAACACCTTTTTCATATCATTCTCACGCAGTACTTCGTCTGTTTTTTGTTCTACTTTTCTTTTCCGGCCATCAAGGTAATATGGCAGTGGGAGAAAATAATAAAGGAAACATCTGATGGATAACATTACAGAGACGAGTTTCGTCGCTAAATCTGTAATGTCGTTTGATTTGAAGCTATTTTTTGGTAATTACAGATATTTAAACCACATCTACTTGGTTGATACACTTAAATAAATAATAATAATAAATTCTTTATTACTATCAACCAATGTTTTACATAATATTACATTTCACTTGGTCTCCTGGACTACCTAGTCCAGAGACCAAGTGAAATGTTCCTGGGATACATCATACAGGTACTACCTAGTACCTGTATGATGTATCCCAGGAAAACAATATGCACCCCGATTTTCTTTGATCCAATATTGGTATCGTACAAAATAAAAATAATAATTGTAATAAATGCTATCCTAGCCATTAGGTTTAGAAAGCCTAAAACAAAACATTATATTGAAAAGAAGAAACCGAGGAATTATGTTTGGATGTGAGCAGATGGCGCTCCATCGTGTCTGACTACCCCCATGAGAAAAAGTCGTGATGTTATGATGATGATGAGGAGGTAAAGAAGCAAGTTTTGTTCTATACTTATATATTCTTGGACATTACACACAACGTCCTCTGGTCCCAAAGTAACCTTTCTATGCTTGTGTTATGGGTACCAGAATACGGATTACATAAACAATTATACTTTTTATTGTTCGAGTGTACCTAATAATTATTTTTAATGTTTGTATCTATGTGCTTGTCTATATCGTAAGGGCTAATGGCACAGATCCATCGCCCTTAATGAATAATTGTTTTTTTATATTTTTTTTTTTATATTCATGGACATTTCACACAACGTCCTCTGATCCCAAGCTAAGCTTATATGCTTGTGTTATGAGTACCAGAATACGGATAGAATACATATACTACTTTTCTTTTGTAAATACATACTTATAATACATAGTAAACACCCAGACGCAGTACAAACATTTGTATGACAATTAAAAACATCGGAATCGAACCCGAGACCTCGTGATCGGCAGTCCGTTATATGAACCACTAGACCACGCGGCCCATCTTTTGTACTTTTGTATTTGTACTTCAAATAAATTAAATACTTAAACAAAAGACTTATAAATCTCCAAACGGCAGCGCTACATTACTTAATTAGTATCTTTTGTATTCTACTACAAATTCGGTTAACTTTAAAAACAGGGTTCTAAGAAAATAAAAATAAATCGTATTCGTGACGAATCACGAAGGTGTTTTGGTTGATCCCTCGTAACCCTTTTTGTGACGACTCTCGACTAATCTAGAGATGGCCCTCGGAAGTTTTTAATTAAAGATAATACAACATAGCTTCACGTATCTACTGCAGAGAAGCGCTCTATATCAATGGTTAGGGTTGTCACGCTTTAGTTTATACACAGACGTGAGAATGATCTTGTCATACATAAACAGTCATTATTTTTTGTTTTTGTTAACAATAGTTTATTCTAAAGACTTGACTGTATTTAAATTATTTTTAGTGCATTGTTAGCCTTTCTGCTTACGACTTCGCCCGCCCCGATACCAATTTTATAAATCTGTTTTAAAAAATGACGGACGTTTATTAAAATTAAAACCCCCTATAAAATCCCTTAGAGGTGGAATTCACAAAACCCTAAAAAAACCTAATTTTGGATGTACGTTGATGAAGCAGTCAATCAGCTGCTTGCTGTAGATCCTTTGTTACCATTATGTATTTCATAGGATTGGATTATTCAGTAATTGTACTCACTTAGCTTATCTGGCACCCTACACTACGTGGTAATAAAAAAATCCCTTCGGATCAGTTTTCTTGAATTCTTTTTCCAGATCTTGAAAATTAGTAAACTTTTCAGTTTGGCTTTCTATTATTATATTTAAGAACTATTTCCTCGTAACTGTCAAATTTAATTATTTAGGAATTTATCTCATATGTCTTAACAATTTTATAAAAGTGGCATCCTTACTTCACACCACAGCAATTAATCGAAAGCACTTTCGAGCTGTAGGTATGAATAGCATCAACAATGTAGCCAGTAGCCGGCTCGACACCACTTCGTATATTCAATTAAAAACACAAAGCCTCAAGAGCTGACCACTTCTAAGAAAAAACCAACCTTCCTCCGCTCCCTGCGTGCTAACAATTCATAAATCTATGTTGACTTATAAAATTATACACGTAGAGCTTTACCGCTAATTTAAGACAGTGATTTTAACGATAATTATACTAAAAACGATCATTGAAAATTACTCAACGTATGAGACATAAAACTAAATGCATTCGGACGAAACATTTCTAAGTCATTGCCCAAAAAAAGTTACATTAAGATGATCGTTAATAGTCACCGTGATTACCATCTAAGTTGAGTGGTAAATGATTATTTCGGAGTCGGCTTCTTGATGCGAGAGAAATGAACTGCGTATGCGCACGCGTCGCCACCGGGTTACGCTGTCGTTAAGAAATTACCGGGCGCGCCGTCGACGCCGCCGATTTTATCGATGGAATTTATCATCGACACTGTTCGTCTTGAGGCGCGCGTGCGCAACCCCATCAAACTACTTACAATAAAACGGACTGTAGAAACTATTCACAGATGACCTCAAAACATCCAAAATTCATTTTTGAAATGTAAATATCTTCAACGTATAAACTTCATCTTATTGTGTTTCAAACAGAAGCTGATCTTTTACTTAAGCAAACAATTTCTGTGCTTTGAATATTTCTATCATTAATTTCATGTCAGAATTATATCTCCGATTTCATTTATTGAGAACATTCGTCACGTCTGTAGAGTGTTGGTCGAGGTAAGCGCAGCACGGTAGTAACGAGTGTATAATTATTGTTGGTTGCGGCGCCGGTAGCCGAAAGGCCGACTCATCGTAATTTGATGGCGTCGGCCGGCCCGCCCCGCCAATGCCGACAAAAAACTAATTAACAGAGATGGACTACGAGATAGCCACCTCTACCTACTGTGTAGCATTCGCAAGAACCAAATAAAACACTGTGAAACGATGAAACTGTTTTAGGACTCATTTAAATTACATAATTTTAATTAAAAAACTGTTTATATTAAAAGATTTGTCCATAAACTTAACGAATTATTAAAAGTAGAGCGAGTAATTATTTTTAAACATCTTTCAAGCATCTACTTATCCACTCCATTTTTTTTTAAACATGAAAACATTGCAATAAAAATAACTTTCTTAGAAATATTTGCTGTCAAAATCCAAGTTATAAATTATAGAACCTAAATAGACGTCTGCCAACCCCTACTTCGTTTCAATTAAAAGTTATGTATACGCCTATGTTCTACGCAGTTATTATGTACACAATTTGTAAATCATATATGTAGGTTTGGCCGAACGCCTAACAACAAGACTTGGTGATAGATTGTTGTCGTGATGGATCGTGATTCCGTCGCCAATAAAAGCGACGAGGCTACCGACCGCAAACACTGGCTACTTATATATTATTACTAGCACAACAAGAGCAAAGGAATAAATTAGATTTGTTACATTTTTTTGTTCAGAATATAACATACCTATATTAATAAAAGCTTGGTATTTACACAGTAAAGTTATTTGGAATTCTGTTATTAGGAATAGTAATCTATTACGACGGAAAATAAAAGAATCACATAGCGATTATGATTTTCGACAACATTATATTTTCTTACTTAATTTTTGATGAAATCTCTATACCTACTTGAAGTGACGGGTCTAGTGGTAGAGTGATTGATGTAACGGACTGCCGTTCACGAGGTCGCGGGTTCTATTCCCACACGGTACAATCATTTGTGTGATATTTATAAATGTCATATCAATATTCTATCCGTATTCTGGTACCCATAACACAAGCCCATAAGCTTAGCTAGGGGCCAGAGGGTGTTGTGTGAAATGCCTATGAATATTTATTTATTTTTAGAAGTAGAAAAAGAATACAGAGTACCTAACTCTCAGCAGAATTATAACTTTATAATGCCATGTAAACAGCAAATTAGGTTTTTCAGCACACAACAATAGAGATGCTATCCATTAATGTATCCAAAGTGTAGTTCGACTGCTTGTAGAACTATGCATGCTATACGATATTTCTATCATTTTTTAGATATTACCGGATCGCCATCTATTGGAAGAAAAAGATAAAGAGATTAGCACGAGTAAAACTCGCGCGAAACAAAATAGCATATCAAACGATAACCAAAAAAACACTGCAGAAAAAATGTCAACATTGTTTTTATATACTTAATTTATTTCTGTAGTGTACTTGACCACTAGGAAGTTAATATTCAATACATTCGTTACATGAGCTTTTTCTGGCAATTACTTTAAATGTTAAATTCAAAGTCAACATTGAATGAACCATGGAGAATTATTTGGTAGCGGCCTGGACACGGTTACCCGATTTCCGAAATTCGATAACCAGCCGCGACGCGTCGACAAGTCAAACTTAATCATTTTTAATATGTACTTTTAACTTGCAACTGTATTAACGGTGACGTCACTACCCATTGTTTGGCAGACTCGCCATACATTTTATACCTTTTATTACCTTCGAAGTTTCTAAACGCTAATAATGTTGATGAGCAAATTCTTTAATGCTTACGTTATATTAAATTAAAGATTGAGTTCCTAATGTTTTCACTGTCGTTTTTTTAAATACCTGGAAATAATATTTTTTTGATTATACTCAGAAGTAAATTGGTTATAAGAAGCGCTAATTAAAATTTTGTGAATAGATTTTCAAATCGTTTTATTTGTTATTTGGCGGCGCCGAAATAGGACGCTTCATTAACACAAGGGGACACAGCGCGACCTAAAGAAATGTCACGTCAAAATCGCTTTCTGAGAAGCGAAGAGCTACCGGAGCCGAAAGCGAATTAATAAATACAAAAGGGTTATAAAAACTGTGACAGAATTAAGAGCGAGCGCGTTAAAAATGGAAGTATGCAAGCGACTGCGACGCGAACAAGTGAAACATAATGCGCGAAACAAAGCAGCCGGAGCGAATGCCTTAAATCATTTTTAATTATGTTATGGCGAGGCTGCGCGGTGCCCGGCTTAGGTTACAGAGAGCGCGTGAGCCTGGCGCACTAATCACGCCAGCGCCACTGCGTGAGCACCTCTCTCACCGATATATGACCCCGACATATCAACCGACGCTTCCAGGCTCGTCTCAACTCGTGATCATCTTTCGAAAAACGGATTACTTAGTATACAAGACCTGTGCAAGTATTGTGCCCAATACAAATTTCATTGAAATATTATAGAAATAACTGTCCTAATTTTTCCTGAACGGTCCTACTAACTCTTGTCTGAAAGACTATGCGACACTACAGGCTACGTCATGACAAAGGAGCACTTTTTCGTTCTTCATCCTCGTAATTAATTATATTGGTCGTTAACATGTCATCGTCAATGTTTGGTATATTGATGTAATAAGGAGTGTAATAGTAAGGAGTAATTGAGTTCTAAAATTAAGGAATGATGAGCTTCAAACCGTTTTCGGTATGGTGTATGAGAATTCCGTCCATGATCGTCATGTCATGGTCATTCCTCAAAATCCTTACTGAGTACAACATTTAAGTAATGACCACAGATATATTGTTTTCTTTTCATACTACCTTCTGTACGTACTTGTTTACAAAATAAGCTAATGTAGAACCAGAGGTTCTAGAGGACATTACATCTTACATAAATGGGAAATGTTGGTACTAATTTATTTTATGATGTTCGCATTTCTACATATTTATGTCTAGTGGTGAGTATTATCATCATTCAGTTAATATCAAGCTTTCGTATACAAAATGACCAATGGACAATCTGCTAAGGTTTGTTGAATGATCAAATTTTAATGATCATTGTCATTTCAATGTGCTAACTTGACAACTGGGTGAAGAGACTGTTGACGCATGCATTGATTCGCTACTTTGTACCGATATCGAGCAGAGTGGGCAAAGTTTGTTCGGAATGCATGACCGATCGGCCACGGGGAAAAAGCGATCGGTCGTCGTTGAATGAAGCGATTAGCGCTGAATGGTCGGGCGGCACGCGGAACCAAACGGCTGGCACGACGCGCGCGCATCCACGCCGCGCTTTGTCTCAGCTCGCTTGACCCGTGCCCCGGGTAAAAACCGTGCCCGACTAAAAACTAATAAAAAGCGCTAAAAAACTACCAACCAACTGTTTTTAATTGGGTAAAAAATGTAGCCAACACGTTTTTGTCGATTAAAAACCACGTTCACTGGTTCTTTTTGGTGTACTATTCTTGTTGTGCCTTCATCTATTTTAATGTAGATGAAGCTGCTTTTCTTCGTAATGATGTTATTGCCACAGTATGATGCCTCTTTTTGTAGGAAATGACTGAAACATCCTTACCTTTCTATTTTTAAATTCAATACATTTAGGCAATGGATGCTTCTCGAAATGATTGTATTTGAAAGTATGATACCTTATCCTGTTTCAGTTTTATTCATTGCAATATTATTTATCTACTTAATGTAATCTTGTTTTGAAATTAAACATTGCGTGTCTATAAGATACGAAAGTAGTGTTGATGCTTCACCCAATTTGCTCTATTTGAAAAGTGCCTAGGATCCAAAAGGGGTAGTAAATTACGCTAAATATTTATCGTATGTTAAAAACAGAAATTTATAAATGCAATAACTTCATTACGTGTCTTTAATACCTGGATAGTAAATAAGCTCGTTTAGTAATATATACCCCATGGGTAATGTGAGTGTTTGTTAGGCGTGAGCGGTAGTCTCGACTTGGTGCTAATTTAGTTACGGGAGTTCGCGCGCGGGTAAGCTCCACATCTCATTTACCATATTGAGGCAAAGCTTGTGGTCGGCCGCGTCACTCAACCTCACTCGCGGTACCATTACGAGGTATAAACACTCCTCGAGGTATAAACACCTCCTTAACTCTATAGACTCTCATCAAATCTAAATCCTCCTTATTATACACTGCCTAAGTAACATCTTGTTATGTAGTACTTCATTAGAAAAAAAGTGATCCAAAGGAATGCAGCATAAATTTCAACTATGGGAATTAGGATAGTGATGATTATTTATTTATTTTATTTAAAGGTATAAGAACAGCAGATTAATATATTTATTGAATATGTAAAAATATGCCGGTTTCAAATCTTCTTGACGGACCAAGTTTTTTTTGTTCTCTACATACTCTGAACCCCTACTGAGATTCAGCTTAGAAGCAAGTAGGTATATACTTGAGTACATACTCATAGTAAGTTATGTAGGTAAAGTGTGAACCAAGATAACATTGCAAAGACAATAGGCATTGTTTCTATGTGTAAAACAAGGAAAGCGTCGACCAATCGCGTGCCGTTCCACTGTTTGCGAGCAGCGGTAATTAAAAATTCAAATTAATCGTCGTCCCCTAGCGCAGCGTGGTTGGTGATTACGCAGCGTTAATTACTTTCGACCAATTAAAACTAGGGGCGACAGAGCGGCAAGCCAGTCCGCCAATGGGGACGCTTTACTGAAGCGAGGCGTGGTAATTAAGACGAAGCGAAAGGGTTGAGATTTTCCGGGCGTTCTCTGGGGCGTGCAATTAATCAACGCCCGAGTCAAGGAACGCCACCTCACTTTGTTTTCCCGCTTTGTTTTATGTAGATTTTAATATGTACTACAATCAAGCCTTGTGTTTATATAACGCAAAATTTTAATCTGTTTTATCTGTAATGGTATATATGCTTTGCTTATTTTTTAATCTTTGTTACTAAATTTACGTTGCGCTGAAGGACTGACTGATATAGAGATATATTTCCGTGTTTTGGCCAAAAGCCTGAATTACACTCCCGTGATAGAATGAAATGTGTATGCTGGGTCGTTTTAGGTTCAATTGTAATGAAATGCTAAAACCAGGACATGCAGTATCTATTTCAAGGTTGAGATAACGAAATCTGTCTTGTATGATACTTAACACAAGCACAGAAATATACCTTAACTAGCTGCTGCCCGCGACTCCGTACGCGTGGAATTTAGAATGTTTTTCCTGTATTTGCGACATTTTTTACTACTGCTTCGCTCCTGTTGGTCTTAGCGTGACGTTATATAGCCTATAGCCTTCCTCGATAAACTTCAAAAATTCCAACACTGAAAGAATTTTTCAAATTGGACCAGTGGTTCCTGAGATTTGCGCGTTCAAACAAACAAACAAACTCTTCAGCTTTATAATATCAGTATAGATTTAAGACTAATGGAGGTTGTTAAAAAAATGTCTAATAATTTTCATTTATACATAAGTCAGGTACCTACTTGAAATCAAAATTGTCAATATTCCGAATCGTCGATTCCGTGGTAAAGCTTCTAATAAAAGTATTTTACGATTGTGGGTAGATACTCAAACTAATATTATTACTGAATTTCCACATACTTTTTTCCTTAGTATCTGAAAATTTCCCATTCACCCTAAAGTTAATATAGGTACGAGCAAATAAAGAAGTAAGCGGCGTTAGAGACACTTCAAAGAAACAATAACGCTGGTTTATTTGCATGGTGCGATTCGTTGAAACGTAAAACAGATGTGGAGGGGAATCATGGAAGATATCACTACTATCAGGTACTTTAATGTTTCTATTGTTCACATATTACTTTTAGTAATTTTGTTTTTAATAGTTAATCTGTTATTTCACAGACTAGCAATAAATTTCTTATAGGTGTGAACCTAGGTTTAATTTATATCCCTTTCTAATTAATTTTTCATAGGTACAATATGGTACAAAACACGCAAAGAAGTTTTCTACAATAGGTCTTCGTTTGTATAATTAGATAAAGTGTCCAAAACATACCAAATATAATGCATAAATTGGAAAAACAAAAAATCTTGTTTATAGGTACGATTTTACATTTTACTTTAATAACTGCAATACATAAAAATCGCTATGAAATCTTGATTTCAAACATATAAATGGGCTTAACAATAATTGTTCTACTTCTAAAGTTATACGTCCATTTTCACAGGACAAAATGTTATTCATTGTGAGGGCTTACAGCACTGTTATTAACAAACTCGATGAAGTATAAATGATCGGCGTAGCCATTCCTGAAAGAGAGTTATTCCAGTTTCGTCCCCCCCAGACCCTGGTTCCCACCCCTCACCCGTCACCGACAGAAGAAAAATGCTAACACGCCCCCGCGAAAACTATTAGTTATTTTGGCACCTCCACATCCCCCTGCATCCTTCGATTATGAACATACATAAGTCGAATTTTAAGAGCTACCATTTAATACCATGTATAGATTACCTTACAACTTAGATAATCTGATGATACGGAGGTATTTATAGCTTAAGTCACTAGTTTTAATTACTAGATGAAAGATTTTAAGTTACTGCCTATATAGGCGTGTTTGACCTGAAGCTAAACATATTATACTAAGCCTGCTGTTGATGAATTTATCCAATTTGATATGTGATACATTTGCATCAACATATTATGATATATAAGTCTTTTAAATTACTTTCATCCAATCTGATTATTACAAAACCCAATCTAAAACATTGAGAGGGATACAAAAAAGCCGGCTTAACAGTTAAATCTCGTATTGCAAACGCGTTGATGAAATTCAAAACAAGATAAAGAATATGGCCCATAAAAGTTTCATTGCTGTTAACTTATTTATGAAGTTGACTACATATTTAAATGTATATATACGTCAACGGTATTATGTACATATACATGTATGTGTGTACATACACAATAACATAGCGTATACGCTCTTGTTAAGTCATTGTCGCGTACAAAGATACTTTCTCATTTTGTACAGTTACGCGTTAGGCGAGCATCCACAATTTCCTCTTTGCCGAATAATAAAATTATTGTGCTATCCAATAAACATAGCCTATGTTTGCTTCGTGTTTTCCAATATAAATATTAATTTTGTTCTTTATGTAGGTACGCTATATACATAGCTAGGTATACCTAATTAGAACTGTCAGTATTACAATGTTTAGGTTATGAACATTAACATGCCTACGTGAAAAGTTACATGTACTGAAAAGTCTATTTTCCTCTCTTCTTTCTCTCTCCAACCTATTATCGTCCCAGTTGGGTACGAGCCTCCTCTATGTTCAGACCATAATCCCCCCGATTATGGTCTACTCTGAAGCGCAGACCAGGCGTGTTTGGCTTGTTTAATTTCTAGATTTCCGTCTTTCACAGAGAACGTCATATATGTGTACAATATACCTTATGCTGGAAAGGAAAAGGGTTGGTGTCACGTTTATTCTTAGTCCGTCACCACACCGAATAACTAATGTTCCACATATACCTAATATTCCACTATTATGCACGGTTCGTTTTCAATTGAACTCTACGACTACAATGCGTATATTGACGGGCCTCGTGGTGTAGTGGTTCTGGTAACGGACTGCCGATCAAGAGGTCGCGGGTTCGATTCCCGCTCGGGACAATCATTTGTGTGATTTTTCTTATTGTCATACAAATGTTTGTACTGCGTCTGGGTGTTTCTATGTATTATAAGTATGTACATATTTACAAAAAAAAAAAGTAGTATATGTATTCTATCCGTATTCTGGTACCCATAACACAAGCATATAAGCTTAGCTTGGGACCAGAGGACGTTGTGTGAAATGTCCATGAATATTTATTTATTTTATTTATTTATTCTTACGTATAGTTTTAAGGGTTGTCGCAGAAGATGTCTTCTGCTTATATAAACCCTAAGCTGTTTCTTATTCTGAGTGAGAAATAGTGTGATTACATAACATTCGTATTTCAAAACCTCACCACATATTAACGTAACTGAAATCTAAATTAGGTACCTACTACATAATATTTGACAGTATGACATAATACCTCGTTAGCCTGTATATAGGTAACATCCACAGGTGCGCCATTTACTATTCAAATGTTCGTTTGGTTATCCCAGTAAACAGAATGTATGGAGCTTTTTATTCTGCGTAAGACGGGAGAGATCGCTTTATTATTGCGAAAAGATTTGTCATGTATGAATGTAAAAAAATTCAAGAGGTTTTTTTTCTTTCAAGTATGTTTTAAATCTAAATTATAGTCGAAGGACGAACTTATGGTTAAAGTTGTTGATGGACATGGAATACATATTTTATCAGAGATACGTAAAACAATGACAGATGTTTGACTCTACAAATCCGCCTCTCAATAGTCTACTGGGTATAAAACAACGGTTTTCAACTAGGTTTGTAATATAGGTATCTTTTGAAGTAGATATTTATTCATCAGTTATCGTATTTCATATCGGAGTCCTAAGTATTCTAAAACTTTACATACATCTACAATTCGTTTCCTACGCCATTTTCACAGCTGCTTCTGCATACGACTGTGTCATTAATATCTCAAAACTATTGTAATAAAATAAAAGTAGTTTGAGAATGTCGACATAATGCATGTCATTTATAGTAACTTTAAGGCAGATATTACATAGTGTAGTTGATTAGATGAGAGTGTCCGCTGCGTGTGTAGCAGACTGTAGATAATGTACCAACTACATAACGAATGACCACCGCTTACATAACAAACACAAAAGGCCAAGCTTGCACACAAATGAACATTTGCACATAAGTACGTTGAGTAGACAAAGCACACAAACACGTGAGGTCATCTCCCCTCATTAGGTGGTTAGTTTTCCGGGCGTGTCCGCAGACTCCGCGGATGTGCGGGGAGGTGAGACGTCCAGGGGGGGTAGATGGAGGTTTTCGGGGGGAGAGGGGTGTCGTAGACGGGAAGTTAGTTAATTAATCCCCGCGCGAGCGCCATTGGCCGGCGGGTGCGGGCGGGCGGCCAACTCATCGCCCACGCGTTAATTGGGCGGGCGGACCAACTGCAGATTACAGACAGCTACCCGCTAATGAAACCGCACTCTTATATATATATCTATTCTATATCTATCCTGTGATTATTTACACCGAGTAAATAACACATGATGTTATTTATTTATTATCTATGCACTTATCTTCGCTTCGTAATGAACAAGTAGAGCGCGAAAATCAAGTGTTTGAAAGTTGAACCCAAGACCTATGAGGAGGAAGTAGTTCATAGTTTATCATGCAATACAACAGCACCTTGAGTAGGAAACAGACGTAAGAACCTCAGACACAAAAGACGGTAAATAAGTAAATACTAACGACATCGCAAATCCCGTCATTATTTAGTTCAAGTGTTACTTTGTGTATCTAATAAAGCAAATCTCATGTAAACAGTTTAATGTAGCTTCTGGGTACCGTGCACGATATGTTTATAGACATAAATATTTTATGACAGCAACAACCCTCAAAATCATGTTAGTATACAGATACATCCTACAACAATGGATACGAAAATTGTTGTATTTCAAAATATTTTAACGATAATAAAATACGTGTATAAATATATGAAGTTGGTATGGTGTTAATAAATATTGTAGTTGAGAAGGAGTTGACTCGAAACTAATATTGCTCTCGTCGCGTCAAGTGAACGTATAAAGCTCAGATTTAGCGTGAGCCGAGGGCTGAGCGGGTGCAAAACGCCCAGTAAAGTGCCTCGCTATACGAGGAAACGTAAATTATAATATTGTGTGTCGGAGCTAACCCTCTCGCGCTCACGTCGCCGTGTGTGCGCGCCCACTGAAAGAAAAGCAATTTCCTACGGGTGGCGGGTGGTGGTAGGGGGATTGAGGTCTCGCGCGAATATAATTTTGTTCATTTTTTCATTCGGCCGAGTTAATTCTGCTCCGCGGCGGACTCCGCTATTGATTAGGGCGCGTCTTACGTTTTAATTTGTTTGCGCGCGCAGCCAGCGATGCATCCGACGAGATGAGCCATCCCCCCTTACTACGTCACGGTTGCACCCCCTGACACCTAATGAAGCCTCCACTAACTGTCTCGTATGTGATCACAACCTTTACATAATCACGTCACTGTTTGTTTTCTCTCACCAACGCGTATCCTCTTATAGGGAAGGACTCTTGTTTACACTTCGAGCAAAGCCCTACATACTCACAAAATGGTTTTAGGGTTGTCCATTTTGTATCTGGCCAATGTTGTTGTTACGTACTAGAATAGGTAATAAAAACTGTACTGTCGTAAATTAGAGTAGTATATCTTAACTTAACTTGATCTTAAACAAAATATGATTGACATGATTTTGTAATCAAAAATGTATTTTTACAGTAATAAGTAAAATATTCACGGACATTTCACACAACGTCCTCTGGTCCCAAGCTAAGCTGATGTGCTTGTGTTATGGGTACCAGAATACGGATGTACCTACTACTTTTCTTTGGTAAATACATACTTATAATACCTACATAGCAACACCCTTACGCAGCACAAACATTTGTATGACATTTATTAACATCACACAAATGATTGTCAGCAGATTGGTCAGCAGTCCGTTAAATGAACCACTAGACCACGAACCCCGAAGTAATGTATTTATTAAATAAAAACGATGTATTTTTTAAGATTAATGACATGGCAAAAACATGCCGTTGTTTTTTAATCACTCAAGAACTTATTATTTATGGCATCTTGAAGATTGTTGAAAGGGAATCAATTTTTCAAAATAATCGCCCAGTTGCTGAATATTTCGTTAATGCTAAGGACTTCTCAGGATCATTTTCACATGGTTGCATTTACGCAAGACTATAACATAACACATAAAATACCTTTTTTCAGACTTATTAATGCACAAAACTAGGCAAGACAACGATGCGTCGACACCTAACATATTTTAATTGGTTCTCATTTTTACGTTTTTGATGCAATTAATAGTAAACATCCCCAGCAGTAGAGGTCTATAGTTATCATGGTAAACCTATAATAAACTATTTTATATATATAAGCCTTGTCCATTTACTATGTTCATAACCGGCTGCAATAGCACCATCTCAACGTAGGTCATGATATCGTAATTAACGTTGCATCCAAGCTCCGCAATAGTGCGACGCTATTGGTCATCTGAACCACCCTTTACCCCCCCCCCTCCTCGCTTCCTCGTGTAACCTCCACGCCTCACCCCCTGAGCTGCCTCTGCCTGTGAAACAACACCGGCTGCATGTGACACATTAGTAAATGAGACGACATTCGTTACGAGCGAGCCGAGCGCACTGAACGCTGGAATTTTCTCATTGAAACCCAGCCTTCGTGGCTTTCACAAAATGTAATTTATAAGTAGAACGCCACTAGAATTCGTGCAAATTTTACTCCCACTTTAAAAAATGGTAATTTAATATGATTTCATTCTATTTATAGTGTTTCTATAGATATTTATTTGTAAGGTACGAATATATACATTGTACTTTAGATTTCCCATTGCGAAACGAAAAAGAATCTTGAGACATCTGAAAATTGAACTTTTAAAAACATATCTACTTGTAGAAGTATCTGTGCAATTAAAATTTACATATCTCGTTGATATAATAACATAACTTTACGATTATATTATTTAATGAAGATTTCAGAGTTGAAATCTATCTTCAGGTCTCCTCGGGAAACTCGTTTTGTCTTGCAATCATAATTATTTTTGTACCTATTTTGTGCAACACTAATAATAAAATTAGTAGTGACCGCGACATGAAATAACATTAACTATTAGTAGATTGGTTGAATTGTTCTTATAGACTAGCTATTGCCCGTGAATTCGTACATGTGAAATTTAGAAAATTTTGGGGAAAATTTTCTAAATTTCACAAAAATAAAAAGTTTTTCAAAGTCAAATTTAATAAAAAATCAAAAGTCAAATTTCAAAAGTCAAATTTAATAGGGTTTTTTGCAACATTTTTCACTGATGCTTCGCTCGTGTTGATAACAGCGTGGTGTTATATGGCCTAAAGCCTTCCTCGATATAAATATGTATATCAACACTGAAAGAATTTTTTAAATCGGATCTGGCAGTTCTTCTTGAGATTAGGGCGTTCAAACAAACAAAACGAACTCTTCAACTGTATAATGTCAGTATAGATTGATTAGGACAAATAAAATAACTGCTAATTTCTGCAATTTTTCAGTGAGAGATAAAAATAAGGACTAAACTATGCTTTAAATGAAATGAAGTTAAGGCGATATGCCATAGATTTGACAGTAGGATGAATTAACGTCTATGTCAATAATTGTCGTAGGCGCCACGACTGACCAGTCGTGTATGCCTCAATAGTGGTTGCTGTTAGGGGTTCATAGTTGTTTTATTAAGTTCATGTTATTGTTTTAATTTGTGTGCGGGTGCGCTATTTGCGTGCGCGCAGTTACCGTCTGGGCGTGGCCCGTTCCTGTTGGCCAATGGCGTGCGTCGTGCTAACGAGGTGGCACGCGCACGCACAGACATCGCGACAATGCACATTGTTTCTAACTATTCTTATTTTGTTTTAGTCAGGTCCACCTCGCCGGTCGACCGCACCGCCTCCCACCGAGCGATCATTTCAATGTCGTCGCCTATATTGTGATATTGACTGAGATTCCACTCTGCCATGTTTTATCGTCGGAGGCGCGTTTCTTCAGACCTACTCAATAAGCAATAAACCATTCGTCTCCGAGGAGTTATTTTACACTTTGCCTGGAACTCGGATTGAGCCCACGCTTTTACACCTTTTAAAGGTTATTGTTTCCGAAACACTCAACATTATAAACAGCAGCCTCGCAAACATTTGCAGCGCTACAAAATATAACGTTATTGCACTTTTAAAAAAATGCAATGTTTTATTACCGAATTTAATAACGCGTTTGTGCACGGTATGTAGCTGACCAATATGATAATATGTATTGTTTTTTTCATATACCTATACCGTTATTTATAACTTGTAGTGTCCACAAAACCCTACAAGTATAACTTATCAGAGAACGGCAGGAACTAGCTATTACAATATTCATAATAGCTACTACTAAGCTCATCTACAGCCTGTAGCTGTACCTGAAAAATAATAATTAATATTTTCTGAGCAGTATACAGCTTTACGACACCTATTCTTTGCATCAGATACTTATTGTTTTTCTTGGTTAATTTCTGTTTAAAGACCAGTTGTTCTTCCCCATTATACTAAGATTGTGTATAATGCCAATCATTTAAGGACCCTCAACAAGTTTGAAATCGGTTTAAAGAAGTAAGAGTCAACGAAAACACAAACGAATAATAATATTAAAGGGGAAACTTAGCAATTGATTGTAAAAATGGGCGTTGAAATAGAAAAATATCGTCGGACGCATTCGTGGCCTGGTAAAATATTCAATCGGGGCAATTCGGGTCTGCGTATAAATTTGGTACCGCCATTATTTGTAGCGCGTCCTAGCGACCGAAAATCGGCGCGTACATTGATAGTCGTCATTTTTCTTGTAGGTATCGTTAATATTTTACGGGTGCGTGTCAACGGTTTATGAGCCTACTCTTAACACTAAAACGTTTTAGTCGTACTCTCATTGTTTATACATTTTACTATCCACTTTTTATAGTTTATTGCAGCTTGAGTGCTGTTCGGGGTTATGACACCGCGCATTATGTTCCTCTTACAATCTATCGAATGCCATACCACCTGATTTTTATTGTGCCCTGATGTTAGGCGGAAACTTTCTGAATTATCATGTGTATATTTGCGTGTCTTGTCAAATACTAATGTTAGCGTGCATAGGAGCATCAGACGTATCGAACTGCCCAATAAACCAACAGCGGTATGATCGTTTAATAACGTCTAAACGCTATTTGTATTGCTTTAACGTAAAAAGTTCGCAGTCTATACACGATCTAAAGTTTTCAACAGAATTTTTTGCTACTTAAGTTTTTTATTGATTTCTTAGTAAAGCGATTACGTAAAGTGGTAATTGTAATCACGAAATAAAGCCTTGTTGTTATAAAACACATAACAATGGACGTGTTTTTATCTAAGTGTAATTATCCACACAAGTTTGCGAGCTCAGAGAAAGAATGACACCCGCCCTTGTATATGTGTGCTTGGGAGGGGGTGAGGGGAGAAGCGGGAGGGTTGAGTGGGTAGGCTCGCATGGGACGCGCTCTAATGAGGTGCCTGAAAGCGACAATGTCTTTGAGTAAAGCAAATGTGTAGGTATCTACATATATAGGGTGGGGCGCCTCGGTACGTCTACCTTATATCATCTATTTTAATGTTAGTCTTGTGGAGCTTCACTATGTCGGTATCTATATGTGTATTAAATAAACATGTCAGATGTAAGCACCGAACTAAATGACTATAATCTACATATTATATTTGATTTTCTATCAAAAATAATTAGATATAGTAAATCAATTTACCTAAGATCTTTCTCTACTTTCTGTTGAACATATATTTCTTACTCTTAGTTTTGCTTGTTTTGTCTCTATTACAATCATTATTTGACGTTCTTATTATGCGTACACAGATATTTATAGAATTTCTTCTCCTTCTCTAGCCCATTTACGTCCCACCGTTGGGCACGGGCCTCCTCCACTTTGGGAGGGTTTATGGTCTACTGTGCCGCGCTGACCAGGCGTGTTGGCACAGGGTTTATTTTCGAGTTTTCCGTCTCTCACAGAAGATTTTATCTGTGTGCAATATCCCTTAGCTGACTTTTACAGCACCTTTGGGAGGAGATGGGGTGGTGACACTTGTATTCTAATCCGCCACCACACGGATGGCTTGCCATAGGCTTGTAGAATTTAGCCTGACTAAACCGTAATTCATAGAATAATGACGTTTCATATGACGTATAGCCTGTATCGTAGACACACGTAGACACATTTTCACGTACACATAGATATGTAAAGTGGCTTCAAGTCGACTGAGTGATGTAGCCATAGACTATACAACTGGTAAATCTATCTATACAGATTGTGTTCGTCAATCGACCACCTTTATTCCTTAAAATATCATGTCATTTATTCTAATGTAAATCAACGCCATAGGCTCTATGTATGGCCAGAAAACAACAGTATTAATTCTAGTTATCTTTTTTGGATTTCTTTGTTAGAAAACACCTTGTAAGTTTTTACAAGGTCGGGCTCAATCATGTACACGAGAATATTTTTAAAATTTCATAATACTTTAATACATTTAACTCCCTTACTATCTAGCGCTCCCTACATAAACCTCGTACCTTATCCGGCAGATAAGCAACTCTTTTATGGTGCAATGTAAGTACGCTTTAGCTAAATCGCTATTATTATTAGCCTAATATTTATAAATACTTTACTTATTTTAAATTGTTATCAGAAGTGAATCAATACCCATGTTGGTATTTTTTTAAGTTACTGTATAACTGCTCCTAAATTGCTAAACGGATTTTGGACTTGCCATCGATGGCCGACTTTTGAAACAAATAAATAAATAAATAAATAAATAAATAAATATTTATGGACATTTCACACAACGTCTTCTGGTCCCAAGCTAAGCTTATATGCTTGTGTTATGGGTACCAGAATACGGATATAATACATAAACTACTTTTCTTTTGTAAATACATACTTTTAATACATAGTAAACACCCAGACGCAGTACAAACATTTGTATGACAATTAAAAACATCACACAAATGATTGTCCTGACCGGGAATCGAACCCGAGACCCCATGATCGGCAGTCCGTTATATGAACCACTACACCACGAGGCCCGTCGCAATAAATATTTTATTAATATTATTTTCTATAACTGCTGTTTAATAAGTACTGTTTCTATTGATATCTCATACAAGAAGATTGTTCACTCCAAGGTGTATTACGGGTAGTGATTTCGCTTGTTCTATAAGTTCTTATACACGCAATGACTACAGAGCATTGCTTATCGCTCACCGCCCGATATGGTACTGAGTCCTCGCTTAGGGCCGATTGCTTGTTCCGGTCCGGAGCCAGTTTTAATTTCCCGCGTGAAGCGGCGGGGCGTTAAGTTTAAACGGCCGGAGATGAGCCACACGTACTAATATGATGCACGGCCCGGGCCGTCGCCATAGCGACGCACGCTCAAATGACGTGTGTGGCGTAGGGCGGGTGTGAGGCCGGGGGTAATATGATTTGAACGCTCCGGGCGCGGCCCCCGCCCGCTTGTTTGCTCTCCGATGCAATCGCGATACGAGCTGTGCCTCACACCCCGCGTACATCTCTCACCTCCGTCCTCGATAACCGCATCGGATTCCTTGTTGCAAGCCACCGCATTCTATTGAAATAGATACCTCGTGGCCGCCTATCCACCTTCTCGCACCTACCACTAGATAAGTCCTCGCTAGGTACTCGTCTCATACATCACCCCTTGCCGTAATGATTTCAATTGCACTCGACATCGCCTTCCGTGTCATTTCTGTTGCCTGTTATCATCACTTGAAACACAAATACATGCCAATATGTAGGTACCTTACATAATAAGTAATAATAATTTCGTGTTCTAAGAGTAAACAGGTACATATAACGTCAAGTCAGACAGAAGATTATAATTTGTTACCAACAAGATATTAAGATATACTTGTTTTAAAACTTTACAAACTATCTATACCTCTAAAGCCTTGACTGGAAAAAGAATCTTTTTACACGCTTTATATTAGCTTCACTTGTATATTTGTTTGTATGTTTGTAACCGACTCCTTTGGACGCTATTTTGACCCACTTTAAACGGTCAGATTCTATTCAAATTTTGCACACCTGTCAAAGACCGATGACAATGCAATAATTCGATTAAATAAAGCGTGTTTTTTTAGTTTTTTTAAACTAGGTATTTTTCTATTATAGTCGTAAAAAATCGATCAGACGATATATAGACAACACATTAATAGTTAGCGTCATATTTCTCGCGATCTTCTTGTATATTGACTCAATCGTGTGCTGTCGTCCTCAGTGGAGTCTAATTCACATCTCACGAGTGTAATTCACAGGCGCGCCCGGTGACAATTACGCGGTGCCGGAGCTCATTAGTTGCGGACGAGAGGCTACTTCATGTATCATGTATGTGGCGTAGCCATACGTCGCTTGCCTCCACACCACCGACGGGACAATAAAGCAATCAATCGACACCAAACGAGCTGGAACACTCTAGACGCCATGTACAACATGATAAAACCCAGCTTATAAAGTGACCTAACTGGACTTTCTCTAGTTACTTTAACTGCAATGTAGACCGTCATTTCGTAAAAGTAGCCAGTACTCCAATTTTAGAAATGGACAACACACCTCTAAGGCTTTCCTAATACGGCATTGTGACTGAACTGTGTTCGGAGTGCGGGACGCTGTAATTGCGACGCGGACGCCGCAGGCCGCAGATAATGCCGTACGTGATATATGGTACTACGGCTAATAACAGAGTTCGAGCCCAGCGTCGATTATCCCTTTACCCGGTGCAGACGAATTCGTATCGATTGCAGCGTCGCTCAGTCTCAGCTAATGAGTGCGAGATATACTACTCATTATCCACTTGTGGCGGGCGGCGCTGCCCGAGGCGCGATGAAGACGTCGCGGGTCGCAGCTCGCCGCTAGCTCACAATTTGCGAGAGCGCCGCGCCGGTACAAAGCCATAGCCCCAAGCTCGCTTTGTACTTTATCCTCAGTAATTGCGGACTCGGTGCAGTACACCTCTGACGGCACCACCGCACGACCGACGGTAGTGGATAATTGCACTATTGTTGCCCGGCGTCATCGCGACTAGATCGCAAATAGCTTTTAAATTAGAAGGTTTAACATCGAAGCGAACTTTGTTATTTCGACAATTAATTTGGATAAGAAAATTAACAGTTACGTCGAAGGCAATAAAATATCGCATGTTCACTTCAGGCGATGAGCTTTGTCCACGCCCTGTTCTTTGAAGCAATTTTCTCTTACACGGTATTCATTTTGATGATTGTGCTCTACTTAGTTGGACATAACTTCTAGTAACTATAACTCATAACTATTCATTTTGCTGAAGTAGATTTATGACTGAATATTAATGAGTCCGTCCACTTTTATACCCACGTTAGGGTCACATACATTTATCCTTAAAATTGTTACATTTGCCCTTAAAACTAATGAATGCAAAGTCAGCATTCTGTACCAGAAATTTTTAATTTTTATCCTAAGTCAATAATATAGATTTTATCGTGTGTATTTTATTCGTCTAATAGCAGCTAAGAAATTAAGAACTTAACAGTAGAAAGAGTGTAGTATATGTTAAGCAAATCATAATTATTTAACCATAGCGATAAATATATGGCTGCAAAATAAAAGTGCCAGTTTTCTATAAAAAGTTAATTATGATGAATGATAAATGTATGATTTATTATTCCAGGTGGTTGGGTCGTGGTTCTATGTTCGTATTATCAGAGGCTCAAGCTCGGGCCTTGTTAGAGCCGGTAGGACGCAGCACCGGTGCTGGAGCCCTCGTAGATGTGGGCGCTGGTGACGGCGAGGTTAGCCGACGTTTCGCACATCTCTACTCACAGAACTACGCGACTGAAATATCCGGTAGCATGAGAAAAGCTCTATCCAATAAAGGATACAAGTAGGTGAAATAAATTTTAGACATTTCTAAGCAAAAAATTTGACGCCACTCAAATTCCAAAAAATTGGTCAAGTGCGAGTGGGACTCGCGCACGAAGGGTTCCGTACCATTATCTATGCAACATAAGGCAACGTTATTAGTATCGAGCAAGAAACGGTAAAAAAAATCAGTTTTTTGTATGGAAGCCCCCCTTAAATATTTATTTTATTTTATTTTTAGTATTTGTTGTTATAGCGGCAATAGAAATACATCATCTGTGAAAATTTCAACTCTCTAGCTATCACCGTTCTTGAGATACAGCCTGGTGACAGACGGACGGACGGACGGACAGCGAAGTCTCAGTAATAGGGTTTCCGTTTTTACCCTTTGGGTACGGAACCCTAAAAATGAGATTTATTTCATAAAACTGAGAATTTTAAAAATATGCAGATATCAATTAGCTTTTCTTTAAAATGACATAAATTGTTGCATATATTATCAACTCCGTGGATGATGACTCCGAGTGATAATTTAAAAATTATGTGCTGTATATCCAAAGTTTCATTCAAATCTATCTAGTAGTTTTTACGTGAATGAGCAAGAAAACGTCCAAACATACATTCGTACTAACCTTCACATTTATAATATTAGTAAGTTTTTTATTGATTGGCGTTTCTTTGGGAGATATTGTTCCGATTCCGACAATAAAATCGGAATAGTTATTTAATTTAAGAGTTTTTTAGTATTTAGTATTTTTTTTTTTTAGTAAAATTACTTGTTAATCAAAAATATTCCTTTTCATGAACGAAATTTTATTATACCTTTCAGAATATTGGACACTGATGAGTGGTGGCGCTATAGACAGTTCGATTGTGTGTGCATGTTGAACCTACTTGATCGATGCAACAAACCCAAGACCATGCTATTGCAAGCAAAGGATGCGTTGGCTTCAGGCGGCGTACTTATGTTGGCCCTTGTACTACCTTACAAACCTTATGTTGAAGGTAAATATTTTTTTTTATATCCTTGACATTCCATACAACGTCCTCTGGTCCCAAGCTAAGCCTATATGCTTGTGTTATGGGTACCAGAATACGGATATACTACATATACTTTTCTTTTCTAAATACATACTTATGATACATAGACACAATACATAGAACACCCAGACGCAGTACAAACATTTGTTTGACATTTATAAATATCACACAAATGATTGTCCCAAGCGGGAATCGCACCCGCGACCTTTTGATCGGCAGTCCGTTACATGAACCACTCCACCACGAAGCCCGTCGAATATTATACATATTGCTTACTATTTGAAACTATAGCATTCTCATCATTTTTGCCATGGGGGTAGACAGAGACTATAGAGATCAACACGTCAACACCTTTTCAAAATTTTTTACCAATTTTGAATTATCATATTTTGCAGTAACCGCTGACCATAAACCAGAGGAACGTCTACCAATCGAAGGCAATTTGTTTGAAGATCAGTTGACAACATTTGTCAAGTTCATGCGAGAAGAGGTTGGCTTCGAACTAATTTCTTGGACAAGAGCACCATATCTTTGCGAAGGTGACTTTGCACAAGCGTATTATTGGTTGGATGATTCAGTCTATGTTTTTAAACCTATAAACTAGTGTTAAATTCTACAGATAATGCTTTGCCTTACGTGTTGACGAGTTATTTCCAATCGTCACACTGTTAAAACTTTATTGATTGTTCGGATACATAGATTAGCTTCAATAGATAGAGTATTACGAGATTTTTGTTGACTAAACGCACCAACATTGGTGAGTTGCGCGAAGGGGGGAAAGTGTGAGTATATAGTAATGCATTTTCATTGCTCTTAACAAAATTACACGCCGCGTTCTCATACATTACCTATATATGCGATAATGAAGCATAGGTATGTTCGTTGTGCGTTGATCGCCTTGAGTGCGGAATCTATTGGGGTGATCTATGTTCTGTTACAAGTAATTATTTTGTCATCAAGTGGAATATACAAACTTTAATGTCTTCCTAAGACAATGGAACTACAAATTAAGGAGTATATTTTCAGCGAGTTAAAGTTCCTTATAACCAAATATGTCTGCATTTATTTACATAATAATATATAACAAAATATTCTAATGAAAATATTTGTAGTGTCTTATATAATAATACACTTTTCTTATTATTCAAAATACAATATGTAGGCACGCTCAATATATTTTATTTTTTTTGAATTCGCATATTTAACAACCTAATTTAAAACGTCAGAGGCTAGGCGTCTGTTCCAAAGATGAATTCTATGGAGAAGAACAGACAAGAAACTCCATGGATTTTTTTTTGTTTTCTTTTTTTTTATTTATGATTTAGTGACTCAAAAAGCATTGTGATCGTACAGAGCGAATTTAATAAAAAGTTCATAGTTCAAAACTACTGACATTCCTAACGTAAGGAAATTTAAACCTGGTTACTATTTAATTTGAGAAAAATATGTGAAATATAAAGAAAAAGTGATAAATAAAGAATGATAGTTTGATTGAGGAATTAAGTAATAACAAAATGGTGTGAAAACAATAAGAGATGGCACTGTCAGGCGAACCACGATGAAAAGGGCATAAGAGCAATGCTCATACTCATTGTGACGACCATTCTAAGATACATGACTATTTCATATAAAGAATATGATATAGTTTGAAAATTATAATACCTAAAAACGATGATAACAATCTATCCGTAATCGTAAATTAGTTATTGAAAGTGGCCGTTAATATTCCAAGTTTTTAATTTACTTACAAACATTTTCTTTTTACGGGCATTTCACACAACGTCCTCTAGTCCCAAGCTAAGCTTATTATGCTTGTTTTATGGGTACTAGAATACATAAACAGAATAATACAGATATAATACATAAACTACTTTTCTTTTGTAAATACATAGGTACTTATAATACATAGAAACACCCAGACGCAGGACTAACACTTGTATGACATCTATAAACATCATGCAAATTATTGTCCGAGGCGGGAATCGAACCCGCGACCTTGTGAACGGCAGTCCATTATATGAACCACTAGGCTACGAAGCTCGTTGTTTACGTATGTATAACTTCGGTATTGAAGCTGAAAAATATTAAGTGTAGGGGAGGTAAGCCTAAAACGGGTACGCTAAGGGACATGTGAAATAAAAAATACTTAGAAACGTAAAATGTACTAAATAGTTTTACTAAAGGAAATGTTTATTTAATATAGTATATAAAAAAATTACAAACATAACCATTCTCTTCAACAATCTTAGAAAAACAGAAATTAAGAGACCCTTCCAAATACCCGTTTTGCCCTTATAGGGGGCCTAAATCAGGTACCTCATCAGGGCATAACGGGTAAAGGCTATATAATGAGAACAATCAACTTATTTTTATAGTTTTACAATATTTATTAACATAAAATCACTTATATTTTCATTTAAGCGTCTTAAATTATTAATCAGACTCATATTCAATCTTATCTTGTTTAAACTATAAATCATCTTTGGCAACAAACAGCTACTAAGAAGAATTTAAAAATAAACTAGAGTACCTATTGTCATTTTTATAGTTTTACAAAATACTTTAACATGAGATCACTTATATTTGCTCATTAAAACTTCCTAAATGTTTAATTAGACCCGTATTCAATCTTTAATCTTGTTTAAATTATAAATCATCGGTGGAACAAAACAACTAAATAAAAACTAGTAAATAAGAATTTAATAAAAACGAAATTACTCTTGGCAGGCATCACAGTAATAATTGCCTCTGCCAGAATAAGAAGTGCACGCTTCGTGAGCCCACATGTCACAATCGTCACACCTGATCCAATCTTCTAGAGGTGGTTCAGTATATAGTTCAGCACAGACTAAGCAAGCGTATTCAATTTTGTCATTCTGACTGTTTTTAGGACCACGTTTGGATCTTACCTGTCTCTTGTTGGTATTACTACAACAAGCTATTACTTCCTTCTTATTAGTGCTGGGTTCCTTTAAATTTTTCTTCACTGCCTTAAGTTTAGTGTTAGTAGGTTTCTTCTTTTTGTTTTCTTTTTCCCTTAGTTCCTCTTTTACTGGTGTGCTTGTTAGTATTTCAGCCTTTTGTGCCTTACGTTTTCGTGTAGTTATATTCGGTGTGATTTGAGGGAGTGGTCTGATGTCTATTGGAGTTTTATGCTGTTTTATTGGTGGTGACGGCTGCATTTCTGGAGTTGTGGGCCTGTTGACTTCAGTAACCTGTAACTCCAAGTCTGTGTCAGCTACTAGTGGCGGAGAATTGTTGGACTGCATCTCAGATGCTGATTCTTCAGTTTGTCCTGCTGTCACTTCTGCTGTTTCGCTTAAAATAGTAGGTGTTTCTGTAATATCGGTGTTATCGTTAGTAGGTATCTCGATATTCAACACAGCGGGTTGAATATTTGCCGACTCCTCATTTCCAGTAACTGGCTCCGGCCTGTCTGTCAAAGTAGATGGCATATAATCACTTTCGTCAAATACGTTCCGATTGGTTGGCCAAATGCCAGTAGATGAAAACCCTTTTATTGCGTTATGGGCACTGGCCGCTTTCATGTAGGCTTCACCAAACAATCTGGCCACGTCATACTGTGAAATAATGCGCCCGACATGGGTACGCTGAAATACCGAAACAGCTTGTTCGAAATAATTTTTAAGTGGTCCGTAAACACACGTATCCAAAGGCTGTAATCGGTGCGTTGTGTGTGGTGGAAAAGACACAAAAATTACATTGTTCTTTGAAGCATAATCCAGGACTTCTAAATATTTATGTGACACGTGATTGTCCATTACTAAAATTATTTTTTGCTCACTAGTTGGCCTAGTCATAGCCACAAAATGTCGAAGCCAGTCTAAGAATGTTGGGCCATTTATCCAGCCGTTGTCTGTGCAGCTTGCGACTGATCCAGGTGGAGCGCCATCTAGAAGTCTTGGCACCATTCGCTTTCTCCCAAAGATTAAAAATGGGGGTATAAACGCACCTGCTGCATTGCAACAGCAAACCACTGTTGTGAGTTTACCACGCTCGACACTAGATATCACACCAACCTGTTTTTTTCCGGATCTACTAAGAACTCTAGGCGGCTTGTTGCTATTAGTCTGAATTCCAGTTTCGTCAACATTGTAAATGCGCGTCGCGTCAATTTTATGTTTATCGATCTCTCCCTCTAGCAAATCGAAAAACCTCTGTACTTGTGGTTTGTTAAAACCCCTAGCGCGTGCTAATGACGTCGGTTCTGGACGGCGTAGACTTAAATCATGATGTCGTACTTTAAACCCAATGTACCAATCTTCACCTGCCATTCCATTTTTGAATGGGTGTGGAATATTGTTGTTTTCGGCATATTGGTACACGAGTTCTAAGAATTCTTTCTTGGTCAGTCCAAAAAACAAACCTTCCATATGAAACACATATTCAAGAAGCTCGAGTTCCTGAGGATCCGTGAATACAGTTGTGTACCTGCCAAGTTTCTTCTTCGAGCATCCTTTTTTGATGTGCCGCTGCAACGTGGATAAGTTTATACCGTACTTCTTAGCCGCACCTTTCACTGAGGTTTTGCTAGCTTCTTCCATAGCAAGTTTCATAACTGCCTCGTCCCATGATGCATTAGAGGTTTTTCTTTTATATTTGTTAACCATCTAGAATAAAACAAACCAAAAATCTTAATTAAAACCTCATTTCAACCATCCAAACTACTTACATGACCATACTAGGGCAAATCAGGTACATACCCGTTTTACCCCTACCCGTTATGCCCAAACGCATGTTTTTATTTTTAACCGCCATAACCTCAAAACCAAATGCAGGAATGCCATAAGCTTTTTAATTTAGATGCATAATTCCTTACAAAATCACAACACAAAACTTAAGTAAACATAATCCATACAATATTTGAGTATTCACTGTTACCAAAAGTCATTTTTTTTTAGTAAAACCATAAAAAATATTGTTTTCAATCTTACCTTGCAAGCGCTTGCGTCACAGCGGAGAGCCGACTGCCTGTGATTGGCCGACTGTCACGCCACCTCGCTGCACTCGTACATTCTCACTAATAGACGTAACACGCACACAAACAAGCATACCCGATTTAGGCGGGGTACCCGATTTAGGCTTATCTCCCCTACTTATATTTCTTAACCGAAAGTGAACACAGAACTAATTTATAGCTAAGCCCGTGTAAGCCATTACAGTAACTGTAATTTGATATTGAAATAAGACTTGACGCACACAATTAACATCGATTAATAATATTAATATAATTATATTTGAAATTGTGTCCATTTTATGTAATAATAGTAGGTTTGTAGTTAATAGTAAAAGGTATTTTGATACATTTTCTCTGTGGACGACACTTCACTATGAATATTTGTGCAATATTGATGTATAATGAATATTATTTATATGTAAATACAATTTGGCATGCGCTATGGACTTCTTAAGGGCGTCACAAACGGCATATTAATAAATATTGACAGATGTTTATAGAAAAAAGGCGAGAATAAGACAGATACATCTGTCGGTGACGTCATAAGTATAGCTACATCTCGGTATATTATATTATTACTAGCTGACCCGGCAAACGTTGTTTTGCCATACAAAAAAAATACAAAAAGATTTGAAAAATAGATGTTGGCCGATTCTCAGACCTACTGAATATGTATGTTAAATTTGAGAAGAATCGGTCAAGCCGTTTCGGAGGATTACGGTAACTAACACTGTGACACGTGAATTTTATATATTAGATATACCTAAGTTTCTTTTCGCCTCGTCTTTTTTCTATATACACCTGTCTCTTTCTCGCTATATTATTGTATATTAATATGCCGTGCTGATTTCTTTAGGTATTTAATACAATTTGTGTAACAATTTTAACAATATCTGTGCCAAATTTTAAAACATTCCACCTTTAATTTTTATTCTTATTATTTTCATTCTTGGAGCATTAATCCAACAGGATTATATTAAAAGGTGATCCCCGTTGAAAAGGGTACGAGAGCAATGCTCATACTCATTATGTAAGGACACTGAGTTGTCTATTCGTGTGCGCGAAGTGATTTTGTGTGAAACGTGCGTGCGACCAATGAAATTATGTTATCGTGTTTGTGTGCGTTACTTCGGCACCCCACTGACATGGCAGTATATTTGTCAAAGAAAACAGTCTATAGTCAGTAGTTATAGTCTGTAGTCTATAGTCTCTGCCTACCCCCATGGGAAAAAGGCGTGATGTTATGATGATGATGAAAACAGCTCCTGTTGCTTTAATGCTCTCAAGTTATCATTATCGATTTATTTTGATGTCATATTTTCATTGTAAATTAAGTTGTTTTAAAAATTTGTCCGTTATGATTGAAAACGACAATCTTGTGAATTACTTACCACTTCGTAACTTTAAGAAAATTAAAAAAAATGTATATATATTATTAATATTTATATCACTCACTATTTATATATACATATTTCACTTTAGATCTGTCACGTGTTCAAATAAATTTCAAGTTGAAAATTATATTTACATTATCCATTATTTATTCATTATTGCATAGGTTTAAATTTTGTAAGAAATAATATTGATATTGATATTTTACTTAAATAAATTACTTATGTATGACATGGTGTATTTTTTATCCAGCCTCCAGCCCATTAATGTATTATGTATGTATATATTAACACAAGCATATAAGCTTAGCTTGGGACCAGAGGACGTTGTGTGAGATGTCCATGAATATTTATTTTTATTTACTGGGCATAATGCCCCAGTGTTTGCCTCATCCACTTTGCGAGGGAGATGGTCTACTTTTCTAACCAGACGTGATGACATAGTGTTTATTCTCGAGTTTTCCGTCTCAGAGGATGTCATCTTTGTGTACAATATCCCTTAGCAGGCTTTAACTGCACCCTGGAGAGGCAATGGGGTGGTGACACTTATATTCTTAATCCGTCACCACACGGACACTATGAGTACTCCAGTCATACCCCGTCATATAGGTAGGTAATATAAAACAACTAATAATTTTAATAATTATTTATTTATCTCTAAGCACTGCTTTTTATATCTAAATTACCACCTTTACAATTTTAAACAAATCTGCACATACAAATAATAAATTATATGGCAAGGCCAATTTAGATAAGTGTACTATAATACCTTACAGCTGATGAGAGCAATTTATATTGAAACTAAGGAATATGAAACATGCTCAAATATGACAAACTTTTAGTCACTTTCACTGTCGGTACCTATAATTGCAGCCACAGATATAACAAGTAACTTTGGCCTGGCTAAATTTGTACTTCATATAATAATGTTGTTTAATATGACGTATAGCCTGTATCATAGACACACATAGATACATTTTCACGCACACATAGATATGTAAGTGACTTCAAACCGACTAAGTGATATAGCCATATACACTACATCTGGTGGGCAAGTCTCGTATTTCAATTGTGTCACAATGGCATCACAATGACACATTATAACCTCAAAAAATTCACAATAGCCTACCAAACCTGATGAAATTTCGCCACTAAACAATTAGTTATTTAGTGTTATTGCAAACAAATGCAATAACTGATTAGCTTAGTGACGAATTTTATCAAGTTTGGTAGTCTATTGTAAATTTTTAGAGGTTATAATGTGTCATTGTGGTGCCATTGTGACACAGTTCATTTACCGGACTCGAGGCCCTGGTATATCTGTGATTGCAGTTAAAAATATAGCCACAGATTTAAGCTGAATTAATTGATTTATTTTAATTATATATGCGTTTAGGATCCACGATACCCATATTGACATGCTAATCAATTCATAACAATTCACGAAATTGTGTAAAAGTCACGCAAATTGGTAATGCGCTGGAACCTTGTCAAATTAACGCCCTTGTGACGTCATCAGCAAAGGAAAAGTACAGCCTGCTAACAAAATGTAATGTTCTCATCTATACGTCACTATGACGTCACCAACATGGCTGTTAGGCGCATTACCTATTTGTGTGGCTTATAACAAGTTATCCCATAATTGAAGCAAAATTGATTCAATTATGATATTTATACTTTTGTGTCTAATATTTCACATCCTGTGTCTGTTATTTCACATAATTATACTTCCCGCAATAAAAGTCACTCATCAGCTGAATTTAACATAATAAACTTAAAAATATAGAAACATACTCTAAATATGCATAATAGTAACTACTATTCCAATTGGTATATTGCATTCTAAAATGTCAAAATTACATTTTGATTGAATAAAAATTTTATCACAGAATTCAGATGCCAAACGATATTGCGGTCAAATTAAGTAATATGTATGAACTATCTATTAAATGTTTTAAAAAATATACAAATACAAAAATAACTATGAAATTGATGAAGTTTTATATTTTAATGGTCTTATTCATAATGACTTATTGGAGGTTTAAACGGAGATTTTATCGGAGAGATAATAAACGTTTTAACGTAAAAAGACTATTATGAATAACAAATTTTGACAATTTTAGCGAACTTTTGAACCTCCGATAAGTCATTATGAATAAGACCATAATAAGTATACTAAAAACTATATAAAATAATATATGTTATTACGTATGAAGTAACCATCATTCAAAGAAAGTGATAGTATAAATTAATATGGTACAAGTAAATCAAAGGTAGAGCTCTGTCAGTGGTACAAAACCCAATCTTTTAACACCCGTATTCACAAACAATATTTACTTAGGAGGATACCAAAATAGCTTCGTGCATTTTTCTATGTACGAAGTTTTCATTGTTTCTTTAGATTGAATGGCTAGAGCTCTAATTTTTAAGTATATGTTTTTTCAATATATGATCTAGGATCGCATGAACTCAGAAACGCGATTGAAAAAAGTTTTCTCGATAGAAAATCTTGGCGAAACTCAAATTTTTTATTTTTTTCATTTGTCGGTCTATTATCGCGTATTAACTAATGAAATAACTTTAAAAACATAGGTAACTATTATGTATAGAAACACGTGGATCAGAATTAAAATATATTTAGTAGATTTTGAGTAAATAGGAAAAGTATCCCTAATTCTTCATTTTCTGTGCCTACTGGCTGTGTTAATATGTACGTGTCGGCTATGATATACGATAATATTGATGTAGGCCCTTAAGTACATAAGTGTTGATGCACTGTGCAAAGGGTAACACTTCTCAGTGCGTTCCGTTCATCGAGCCTTTGTATTCATAGACAAAACTTAGTTTTAAGCGTTCAGTTTAACAAACGCATAGTGCGCTTCACCACTTAAGTATTGTTTGTGAAATGATTTTGCTACCCCTGTGCGTCCATGCCTACTATGAGACCTCACAGTAACGTTTGTGAATACGGCTGTTAGTCTCGAGATCAATAATTCAGTCTAAATAATTAAATATTATAATACTAAATGACATACTTGTCTAAAAACCAAGTGTAATGGTCAATCAGATCAGATCTTTAAGGTAGGATAGCAATAGAATAATTAACATCTATATAAATTCTACATGAAATGTGATATAACTGAAAAACAGACGGATGTAACATTTAAACAAATTATGTAAATGTTTTACCTCTTTTTCTATTATTCTTATTTAAATTTCATTCAACTTTTGCCATTTTTAACTAACTGTTAATTGTGTAATTTTCCCCGTTTATTGTAAAAATTTTTTCACTAATGCTTCGCTCCTATTTTTCTTAGCGTGGTGTTTGTGATAGAATTTTTTAAATCGGACCAGTGGTTCCTGATATTAGCGCGTTCAAACAAACAAATTCTTCAGCTTAATCTAATATATAAAATTCACGTGTCACAGTGTTAGTTACCGTACTCCTCCGAAACGGCTAGACCGATTCTTATGAAATTTTGTATGCACATTCAGTAGGTCTGAGAATCGGCTAACATCTATTTTTCAAACCTCTTTTCTTTTTTTTAGTATGACAAAACAACGTTTGCCGGGTCAGCTAGTATTATATAAAGATTAGTCAGCTAGCAACGTTATCTCTTATAGACTTCCCTTCTCAGATATATACACTTATAAAGTAGTATAAAGATTATATTCCTGCTATAAGACCAATAGTTTCAAATTTGGCCGACATGACAGAGCTCTTAAAAATATAATTTTCCAATAACCACAGAAAGAGCTCTAATAATATAAGAAAAAAAATTTTTGACTAGAAAGCTTACAATTCTAATACAGAGAGATTCTTTTGAAAGTGTATAATACTTTTTTATAGAGTAAGACTTTTGACGGTTATATCAACTAAATTAACCACTAAGGCGTATTGTTAGTATCGATGAAAACATAATAGCCTCGATAAATATTTGGATAATGTGTTGAAATTATCATTGAACGCACAACTAACAATATTTAGCACACAATCAGCTTTCTAGTGATAGCCAATGTGTTTTACATGTGTTACAACATAAATGTACAAAACCTTAAAATAAAATATATATATATACATATATATTCCACAGATAAGGCAAAGGTACCAATTCTATGTGCACAACTTAACTTAATTAAAAAATTAAAACAACTATTGTGTAATCTGCTTAATTGGCTATTTCGTTGTGCACACGTGCATATTGCATATTAATTTCAATCTATAGTCTATGATAAATAGATTTACTAACAGAAAGCTGTTATCATGCAAAATGCAATCTTATAGAAATTCTCATAATTAACTTGCTGCCACTGGCTAAGACATGATAAAAGTTTAATCTCATCTACCAATTTGTATTACATAGTTATCAATAAAATAAATTCATGTTATCTATCTGTTAATTATGCCCATCTATGAAATGTACAATACATCTACGAACAAAACTCATAACACATGTTTAACAAGCATGAAGATGCGTTTGTGATTATGGTATATCTAACAAAAAATATTTTTTAACACCCTTGCTCGTAAAGCTGATGTAATTCCACCGGTTTTAAATATGTAAAGCGGGTCATAAAAAACGCGTGTTACCAAAGCAAATAATTAAGTTATAGTCTATACAAATTTCATAACAGTATTATTTGCCATTTCAAATATGGAACTGATCGCCGCCGCACGACTCGAGCAGCGCGCTGTTGCTATTCAAATTTCGAACTAATCGCCGCGCGGCGCCAGTCGGTAGGCAGCGCTAGCGCGCTGTTAAAATGGCGGGAAAGCAACAGTGTGCATTCACAGATTGAGTTTATTTAAAATAAAAAAAAAAACAGTTTATTCGGTAATTTAAAAACTTGGCTGCATGCTCTAGCGTCTTTGCCAACATTTTCACGCAGCCACGGCAGAAAATAATCCTCGTGCCATTTTTCTCAAATTTTCTTTTCTTTGTACTTGTATTGTGAATGTTTTTTTTTTCTGTTTACTCGCAAATGTGTTAAAAAACGTCGTACGATATACGTGCGTATTGGTTATAACATGCTCGGCTCAATTACGCCCTCGCCTTCGGCTCGGGGTGAAATTCCGCCTCGCTTGTTATAACCATCTAAACGCACTAATATCGTAATGTACCATGTATCTACCCACATTATACAAGTTCCCGTAGATACTGTAATATACTAAAGAGATATGAATAAACAGATAATTTATGTTGCTAAAACAACTCTGTAATAATACGCCTGTTTAAAAGACTAATAACCGTACCTAGAAGGTCCGTTCTGAAAAATAACAGCTTACCAAAATACCACAGAAAAAGTAATATAGCAACGCACCTTCTTGCTTTTATATAAAGAATTATTTTAATCAATTAAATTGTGATGAATACATTACAAAGAACCTATATCCAAAGTACTAAGGCTAGAATACAACCTCGCACACCACCAACGCATTGATGATGTTACGTTATCATTTAGAATTACAATACTAAGATACAAAACTTTTAAATTTAATTTAGGCTTTGCCTAATTATTGCACTAATCATTAAAATTATGTAGTCCATTATTTCACATGATGATGTTATATGGAAGTAAATAGTGACACTTATCAATCATACAATACGAACATAGTCAATTTCAACTAAGCACCTTAGCCCATTCTACCCACTGTACTGCACATCGAGACTATCCTTATTGTCAAATGTAGGTAAATATGCATATAATTATTATAAAAAAAAGCTGTTTCAATATGGTAATTTTGGAATAAATTTTTCATAGATAATTTTTGAGATTGATCATTTTTTTATGCTACTAGTATGACATACAGTCCGCCTGATAATAACAATTCACCGTAGCTAATGGTCGTTCTAAAATTATATTATGCCTCGAAAATTTGATTTTGTGAAATATCCAATGGATTAAAAAAACTAAGAATTGCCCCAATGTGCAATACAGAAAACCCTTCCTAAACCTAAGTTTATACATTCATAGGCAACATCAGCTAAGACGACGTGAAAAAATTGCAGTCTTCAATAAGATACTATCCTCCCTATCATTCACAAGACAAGATGTGGCGATCAATTTAATAATATATAAAATGCACATTACTTAGCTATATTGTGCTTCGCCAAATTAATATACAGCTGCGAAATATTATTTGAACGTGGCCTTCAATCTTGAAAAACTAATTACTTATCAAAGCAACAGTTTTTTTTTTTTAAAAAGAAGGTAGTTTGTAATGTAATACATTGAAAGTCAATTACTAGAATCACACCCATTGCCAAAATTAAGATAAGTCTTAATTAAAACTACTTTTTACGGATGTCGACGCGTATATTTGTTTCAAATTTTGGCCCGACGTTTCGGAGACTATGCAGTCACCATGGTCACGGGTGAGACTGACTAACTGACCCGTGACCATGGTGCCTGCAAAGTCTCCGAAACATCGGGCCAAAATTTGAAACAAAATTAAATACACGCGTCTAAATCGCGTAAAAAGTAGTTTTATTTAAACAAATGAGTCGGGCAAGTGTAGCAAGAAAATATAAAGATAAGTCTTGCCAAATTTGGCCAATAGATGGCAATGTCCAGCTATTGCAAAACTCATAGCAATTAGCTTATAAATTGCTATAATGGTTTCTTAGATGAAAGCAGTTCGGTCACGTTCAATAACCTCGCTATTCACACACAAACTACACGCGTTCCTAAGTTACATCCATGTCAAGACTTCGCTCAGACCTATACCTATTACACCTCTATCACAGTGTAAATAATGCACTTACGATAATAACTGAGATTTAACTTAATTAGATTAATAGACCGTTACTGCCAAAATCACGTCATTTTAAAAGCCACAGTAACTTTAATAATAAAAACCGCTATTCAATATTATCAATAATCTTATAAAGATTTCCATATTTAAAACATCAGTTACTGTTTATAACTTCTTTTAAAATGATTACTTTATGAAGAAAACTCCACAAACTATAATCAATAAAAAAAATTCTGCTAAAGAACCAACCATCACCACACCCAGTTTCAAGATTATAATCTGTTCTAAAATACGAGATAAAATATGGCTTGTTATATTTTATTGAACAAAAATTGTTACGTGTATAAATAAATGTTTATGAAAACATACAGGCTTTTAATATATGACCCAACTTTGACAGACGATTTAATAGGACCGATATATAAAACAATAAAATAGTCAAAAGTTAATTCTCCCGTTATTCGAAGTAATTTTCCAAAAATCATAAAAACCTTTCTTCATTATAAATATTATAAAAATTAATAGAACAGGAAAATTACAAAACATAACCCACGAAAGCTTAAAAATACTACAGCAAAAATACCTACAGATTACAGATTTCACCAAACAAAAGATAATAAAAGAAAATAGATATTCTGTAACAATAAAAGCTTAACACTATTGTATGAAATTATACAAATGATAATATTTATATAAGGCAATATAAATATACTTTCGTAGAAACTAATAAAAATCAAAAACTGAATATCAACTATGTTTATAAATAATTATATTATTATGTATTTAGTTTGTGCTTAATAGTGACGACTGACACACCTAAAAGTAAAGATCTAAACTTACTTACGGCCGTTTCAAATAACCAGTGTAAGATTACTAATAGAAATTATCCCCTTTTGTCTACCCACAGCCCGCGTTTCAATACGAAATGCTATCAGGCAACTACTGAAAACCATATAATTTTTTTGTAGTGTCAATCGCAGAGAAATAAAATATTGAGAACGGGTGACAATTATTATCCACAGTTATGGGAAAGTTTAATATGGATAATAGTTTTTTTTATTTCCATACATGTTACCGTTGAGAAAATTTCCGCCAAAAATACAAACAAAACCTGTGATAAAGGCCAGTGCAGACTGAATGCGAATGTGCCACGTATTGTGTAAGGAATTGTAGAGTTTTGGCGTTTGCAATCAATGTATCACAATAGTACTAATGACAAAAAAGTGCTGAAAAAAGAGAAAACTCTTGCCAAAGACTCTTTAAGGGCCAATGTCTTACCAATTACGATATTTTTATGTAACTAAAGAAGTCAATAAAGCCAATGTTCTCTATCTTGTTGTTCACACATAAGTGATCAAAAAGATTGTATGAGAGTCTATTCCAGTTATAGAGATAATTAATTAACTCTATGACCACAAAACAATTTTATACAGATTTAGACGCTTCTATTTTGGATTAAATCAGCAAAAAGCCATTTTATTTTAATTCTTTTATTCACGCATGTGTTAGTAGAGAATATTATCTACAGTCATACTTCGTACTTTTATACTTTATTACGTCAGGTGTATGTATACGCTTGTTACATCGTCCACGTATACGTGAACGCACGCACTTAGTCGGCACTGCCTTATCTTATATATAAAAATCTATTGCTGTTCGTTAGTGTCACTAAAACTCGAGAACGGCATTCGTGAAAGTCCAGGAAAGGTTTAAGCGATTACAAAATATTATTATATGGAGATCTAAAATTCCACGCGTACGGAGTAGCGGGCTTAAGCTAGTTGCCAATAAAAAAATATTAAGAATTTTTTAGGGAAGACTATACAATATCCATGAACTAAGCTAATTAACAGTAATCATTTACAAGATTTTCCACTGTCAATCACTCATTTCTGCTGTGATAAATAAACAAAATTAATTTTAAGTGAATACGGAGCAGAATTTAGTCAATAATAACAAAAATAATTAACAGAAAAAGCTATAAAAGGACACGATTTTTATAGTAAATAATTAATATTTTGTGTATGAAAAAATTGAAATATGCTGCAAATTCTAATAGTAATAAGAGCAATTAGATTTTTCTCAGACTTAACTCACTGAAAACTGTCTCCGCCTTATTACAAAACGTGGACTAAGTTTAAGCCACAGTTTAAGCCTGGCTTTTTAAACACTTCAATTGCGCATTTCAAGCAGATTTTTCTCAAATCTTAGATCTAACAACGACCTTAGTCTTAAACCGACGCCAAACTAGTGTCAGAGCGGTTCTAACTATCCAATTCCTCGTAAATAAATTTTGTTAAATCTGGGTTTAACGTTGAGCCGCGTTTTGTAATAAGGGGGATAATGTTTGATATTAAACCATTAGGAGTGAAATTACACTTAGCGTGATTATTAAGAGTTAGTTAACCAAATATATAATCTTATCCCAAAAGAAAAGTCTAAGCAAAATCAATGTCTAGTCTTTTTTTTGCAAAATTTTCCTTAGGGATTTTCTTTGACTTTACAAGTTGCATTAAAGTATATTATTTTCAATAGTTTTGTCGCATGTTGTTTGAATATATGTTTTTGAATTAAGATTATTATAAAGTCGCGATAGCTTAATCTGCTAAAGGTCTGTTGCTACAGTTTATGTATGTGTATGTAGTGTTAGTTGAATACAATCAAACCGTGATATATTGTGATATTGCCGGTGGCTAGTTACCACTTACTATTTTGCGGCTCTCTATCTCATCCATGTTGTTCGAACTGAAATATAATAATAAAATAAATAATAAATATTTATGGACATTTCACACAACATCGTCTGGTCCCAAGCTAAGCTTATATGCTTATGTTATGGGTACCAGAATACGGATAGAATACATATTATACTGCTTTTCTTTTGTAAATACATACTTATAATACATAGAAACACCCAGACGCAGAACAAACATTTGTATGATATTTATAAACATCACACAAATAATTGTCCCGTGCGGGAATCGAACCCGCGACCTCGTGAACGGCAGTCCGTTACATGAACCACTAGACCACGAAGCCCGTCATAAGGCCCGTAATGTTTTTATCACGAATAACGCCATTACACAAAAACACACGACAATTATTGGAATTAGCATTAATAAGCACAACTTTGCAAAATTAATTAGTTCAAAAACTAAAAAACACGCTTGGAAATGCTGAATTATTTTTTTTAATAATTGCTTTGTCATCGGTCTTCAATATGTGTGCAAAATTTCAGATCAATCCGAATACTACAAGTGGGTGACATATTTTTTTTCATATTTCCTTAATTAGTTTAATACATTGATAGATACATACCGAACTAATATAAGCGTGTTAAAAAACTGTTTAATTGAATAAATGCTTTTCATTTTCGGTAGCTGGTATAATATACCCGTAACGAATTTGAATGCAGTAAATTTTTAGGGTACTTCATGGATGTTATTAAGATACTATATAAGAAATAAATAAATAAATATTCAGGACATTTCACACAACGTCCTCTGGTCCCAAATAAGCTATATTTCTATGCTTGTATTATGGGAACCAGATACAGATGGACTACATATATTACTTTTCTTTTGTAAATACATACTTATAATACATAGAAAACACCCAGACGAAGTACAAACATTTCTTCTTCTTCTCCTGCCCATTTACGTCCCACTCGGGCACGGGCCTCCTCCACTTTGGAGGGATTATGGTCTACTGTGCCGCGCTGACCAGGCTTGTTGGCACAGGGTTTATTTTCGAGTTTTCCATCTCTCACAGAAGAAGTAATCTGTGTGCAATATCCCTTAGCTGACTTTTACAGCACCCTTGGTAGGAGATGGGGTGGTGACACTTGTATTCTTAATCCGTCACCAGACGGAAAAAAAAATCCTCATGATATCCATAAATGTCATACAAACACTTGTATGACATTTATGGATATCACACCAATGATTAATAATAAATTATAATATATTATTTATTTAAGATATATGATACTGTTAAATAATAAGCCTCAAATGAGTTGTCAAAGCTATCGTATACTTGAATACTATATATATAGCATAACTCACCGCAATTTATCATCATTTTTCCAAGAGGTGACTTGGATATGTGGCGGCGGCAAATAACTGCGCAGTGACTGTACCAACTGGATTGTGTCTAATAGAACTGAAATTATTTAATCTACTTAGTTAAAAAACTAACGCTTAAAAATCCTGAACAATTTTTTTTAAATTATTGCATTGTCATTGGTATTTAATATGTGTACAAAATTTCAATAGTTAATTGTATTAGTTGTATTAAGCGTATTATGAGCTTTTTAAAATCATTCAAGTTCCAGGCAGGCCGTAAACTGCATGGCTAAATTAGGTATTATGGCAAAAATAAAACTTAAAGTTGAAAATTTTTAGTTAGAACTTTAACTTTTAGTTGTACCTTCTCCTTAAACATATTATTAATGTATGACTGGTTTAGCGAACTGACTGACTAATAATTTGTTCATAATACGAATTTGCCAGACAGTTCAATTCACGGCGTAAACTGCCTGTGAATAAAAGCTCATAATACGGCCGCTGATCGATCCGGCTACTGTACATTTATATACATTCGGAACTAACATAAGCGTGTTAATTATATTATAGTTTAATCAAACCCTTTTAAATATAATAACAATAATGTCCAACTATTGAACAAATGAACACTGGCCACCTCCACTTTGAAAGGATTTTTGGTCTACAACGCCAGTTCAGGTTCAGTTTTTAGTTTTCCATCTCGCACAAAAGATCTTTAAGCTAACTTTTGCAACACCCATAGGAGAAAAGGGGATTGTTGTTGGATTGAAAACACTTGTATTCTTTATCTGTCACCTCACGGACATATACAGACATGGAGATACTTCTCTCTCTCTCTCTCTCTCTCAAGCCCATTATCGTCCCACTGTTGGGCACGGGCCTCCTCCAATTTGGGAGGGATTATAGTCTACTGTGCCGCGCTGACCAGGCGTGTTGACACAGGGTTTTATTTCGATTCTTACGTCTCTCACAGAGGAGGCTTTTACAGCACACTGAGAAGGAAAAGGGGTGGTGACACCTGAATTCGTAATCCGTCACCACACGGACTGGAGGTACTTACTCTTCTGCAACTGTTCACTTTGTTTCCCATAAGGTTTGCACATAGCAGGACGCACGCAGGGTCGCATACGCTGCAAGTTACGCGCCAACTCAGCGAACGCTCGCACGACTCGCTCTTGACCACCTGCACTCGCACTTGCACTAGCACTCGCACTCGCACTAGCACCTCCTCGATCACCACGCTCGTTGTGTATACTTGCACTTGCCGCACTACCGCCCGATAGTGACTCCAAACTCTCCAAGTTTGCTCTAAAAATGTATTTCATCATTAGTTAATAGTAATCAAGATATCTCTCCATGTGGTGACGGATTAAGAATACAAGTATCACCACCCCTTTTCGGTGCTATAAAAGCCAGCTAAGGGATGTTACACACAGATAACATCTTTTATGAGGGACAGAAAACTCGAAAATAAACCCTGTGCCAACACGCCCGGTCACCGCGGCACAGTAGACCTTAATCCCTCCCAAAGAGGGGGAGGCCCGTGCCCAACAGTGGGACGTAAATGGGCTGGAGAGGGAGAGAGAGAGAGAATCAAGATATAGATTGTTTTAGCAAAAATGATACTGAGAACCAATGAGTGTGGCACTCGTAGTGAATCAAAAGCAAGAAGAGAACTTTTAAGATATTAATATAAACAACCGCTAGGTACAATCATAAGGTTTCACGATTTAATACGGAGAAGACAATTAAATATATATTAAAAGAATTATTTCCTGTAAAAGATATTTCGTTAAAAGTTAGTTTAAGCGCAACATAATGATTTCTAACATAAGTTTCTCACCTCAAAAAGTCTGTTAATTTATGTTCATCAGTATAATGATGCTTCGACTTAGAGTCTAGACTGGTCTGTGATGATCCTGAAGAGCGTTGCTGTGAATGTCCATATTTGTCTACAGGCGCCTGGTGCCCTAAGGATCTGTTCTGGTGCTGAAGAAGCATTTGCTGATGTTGCGCTAACTTATCTTGGTTCCTACGATCAGACTTTTCGCCTGTGAGATTACCTGAAATTAAATTGTAGACCAATGTACTAAAATATTACAGAGGTATCAAAGTATTTTTGACGTCAGTAATGACATTTTCGTATAGATATTTATATAATAAATAATAAATATTCATGGACATTTCACACAACATCCTCTGGTCCCAAGCTAAGCTTATATGCTTGTGTTATTTCCTATTGAGGTTATTTCAATCAACATCGCACTGTTATCCATTTACTTGGGGTCGGCGCAACATGTCTTATTCTTCCATGCTCTTGTGTTAGACGTCATTTCTGTATTTACGCTTCTTTCTTTCCTATCCTCTTTTACACAATCCTTCCATCATTTCAATATTATACTTTTTGTATATGAGTATATATATATACCCGTTAATATATAGGTAAATATTATCTGATATAAGTTGTTTATGTAAGTGAAGGTCTACGATTTTTACAACTCACTGAGTGCGGCAAGATGTGGCGTTAGAGGCAGTTGATAATCCTGTGCTAAAGCAGTACTTCGTAACAGGCGCTCCACTGCCTGGCTGTCGGGAAGATTTGAAGCACCCGCATCTATAGCAACCGTGAAACGTTTATAAATACTTTACACAAGAAACATTGCACGACTATCTTATTGGTAGCGAACAGCCGTATTCACAAACGTTACTGTGAGGTCTCATAGTAGGCATGGACGCACAGGGGTAGCAAAATCATTTCACAAACAATAATTAAGTGGTGCAGCACACTATGCGTTTGTTAAACTGAACGCATAGCTAAGTTTTGTCTATGAATACAAAGGCTCGATGAACGGAACGCACTGAGAAGTGTTACCCTTTGCACAGTGCATCAACACTTAAGTACTTACTTAAGTAAATATTGTTTGTAAATACGGGTGTTAATGTTATCTAATATATAAAATTCACGTGTCACAGTGTTAGTTACCGTACTCCTCCGAAACGGCTTGACCGATTCTTCTCAAATTTTACATACATATTCAGTAGGTCTGAGAATCGGCCAACATCTATTTTTCAAACCTTTTTTTTCTTTTTTTTTAGTGTGGCAAAACAACGTTTGCCGGGTCAGCTAGTATATGTATAAAATCAATTGCTGTTCGTTAGCCTCGCTAAAAATCTAGAAAGACTGGGCCGATTTTGGTCCAGGGAAGGTTTAAACGGTGACAAAATACATGGGCATCTAAAATTACACGCGTACGTAGTAGCGGGAATCACCTAGTACATACTAAATATCAACTGAAAGATTTTTATTAATGGGCAAAACACGACTGGAGTAAAAGAAATATCGTCATTAATACCATCGTTATACATTAAGTATTAAGTATTCATGGACATTTCACACAACGTCCTCTGGTCCCAAGCTAAGCTTATTAAGCTTGTGTTATGGGTATCAGAATACGGATATAATACATGAACTACTTTTCTTTTGTAAATACATACATATAATACATAGAAAACACCCAGACGTAGTACAAACATTTGTATGATATTTATGAATATCACACAAATGATTGTCCCAAGCGGGAATCGAACCCGCGACCTTGTGAACAGCAGTCCAGTACATGAACCACTACGCCATGAAGCCCGTCAAATTGTCAAAAATACATAATTATGTTTAAACATATAAAAACTACTAGCTGTTGCGCGGACTTCGTACGCGTGTAATTTAGAATAATTTTCCGTTTTTGAAATATGTTTCTTCCTCGATAAATGTACTATACAAGACTGAAAGAATTTTTCAAATCAGACTAGCAAATTCAAACAAACAAACTCCACACCTTTATAATATTTGTATAGATAATAAAATACTTTGACAGGCCGACATATAATCTAAAAAGAGTATAATAATAAATTCAAATAACTAGTATTTTAATTAAGCTCTCACAATAAAAATTTTATAAAAAGCTAATTACCAAGATAGTCTAACCGGTTCCTAAATAGATGTTCAAAGATTCAAAAAGTTCTGTTCAATTCCATGAATACATTTAATAATATACTTAAGAGATCATTTACCTTTGCCAAAATACTTTATATGGAAAGAATTACAAAAAAAAATTGGTCAAGTGAGAGTCGGATTCGCGCACGAAGGGTTCCGTACCATTATCTATGCAACATAAGGCAACGTTATTAGTATCGAGCAAGAAACGGTAAAAAAATCATGTTTGTTGTATGGGAGCCCCCCTTAAATATTTATTTTATTTTATTTTTAGTATTTGTTGTTATAGCGGCTATAGAAATACATCATCTGTGAAAATTTCAACTGTCTAGCTATCACCGTTCTTGAGATACAGCCTGGTGACAGACGGACGGACAGCGAAATCTCAGTAATAGGGTCCCGTTTTTACCCTTTGGGTACGGAACCCTAAAAACCTAAATCTAAATACTGTCCCAAATGCATTTTCTTGTAATACTTGGAATGAAAATTTTCTATTTCATATTAGGATTCCGTGCAATAAAATATGTTTACAACCCTACATAATATCGTGGTACCCTATTTCTGCGTTAAAATAATTAAAAAAAATTGTAGACTTACAAGCAGAGGCGTATTTACCCTAGGGCCATAGGGGCCATGGCCTGGGCGGCCAGGCCAGGCTCAGGTTTAAAATTTTGCTCTATCTCTATTAATTTATAGGGCGGCTAATTAAATTGGCCCGGGGCGTCAAATCAAATGCCCCAGGGCGATTAATATACGCCGCTACAAGTGAGAAATTTTTCACTGATTATTCTAGGCACATTTGCGCACTGGCTGCTACCAGCGACATCATATGCGCATTGGCAGCTGTCTTCAGGCTGAGTTTTAGTTGAATAACTTAGTGCTCAATTACATAATAACAGGAATCCCTGTACAAAATTTCAAGTTCCTAAACCTTAGGGCTGGTTTACATGGCACATTGTGTAGTGGCAACATATTTATATATAACTTATAGACTGGCCACACAAGCACTTTGCCATCAATTAATAACAAGTTTAGCAGAGACACCACCCCCTTCATTAATGCAGTGCATCATTTAAACACTTAAATAAAATTTTTTGTATGTAAAATCATGCAGTGACAGCAATACAGAAATCACCATGTGAACTGGTCCTTATACTAAATTTAGGACTAGCATTGATTTTTTTTTTAACTAAATTATTTTTAACAGGTTTTGTCACTTGACATGCCAACCCCATGGTGCCCAAGGCCTCACGTTGATATGTCAGTTAAAATTTCTCTACATAGTTATATTGAAGCTCATACCAGGTATATATGTGGGCTGCTGTGATAAATGTTGTTGAATTGATTTCTGTGTCATTTCCAATTGATTCTTGTAATATCGACAAGCAGGATTTGGACAATTTTGAACTACTTCTATTATAAATTCCTTCTCCATTCCAAATTGCTCCCTACCTATTGTATATGATTCTACAACCTGCAAAATTATATACATCTATAAAATTAATATTAAAAAACAATGTTGGCTTGGAGCATCCAGTAGAAGTAAGTAATAAATATAATAAATAAATATTTATGAACATTTCACATAACATCCTCTACTTAGACAGACTCTTATGTTATGGGTGCCAGAATATAGATATATAGGTATATTTCTTTAATGTATACTGTATTTTGTAAAGGCATACTTATTGCTTTGTAAAGATATACTTATAGTCATGAAAAAATAATGACAAACAACTTACAGCTCTAACAGTTGCTTCTAGTCCTAAGTGGAGACCATGAGGACCATTCATGTGTTTTAACATTACAGCATTAGCAAAGTGTTCATATGGTAATATTATTTTACCATTTTCACGTAATATCAGTCTCCCTTGTGTGTCTAATCCAACTCTTGATGCCATCATTCTACAAAAAGTATATTTATTACAATAAGTAAATAAGAAGTATTTTAGATAACAATGCCTAAGGAGGTAAAAAAAAAATCTTTTTAATCTTCATTTTTATTAAGGCTTTGGTTCACACTATGAAGTGTTTATGTGAATGCTACAAAATGCTACACAACAATAAACAGTTGTAATCATTTTCTTGAGTCAGTATGAAGTTGCCAGTTTTTTTTTTGATCGTGGTCAACTTTAACAAATATTTCTTATTTTAAAAGACATTTGATCCAAAACTTTTAAATGACATTTTATTATTTATTTGCCATTTATGATTGTGTATAATATCAAGGGTCTTATTGGAATAAATTAACAGATGAGGTTTCTACTCTTCTATGTATGGGATCACATACTACAGATAATTAATAATATGTCTAACAAGCAAATATGTAAAACAAATAGGTTATAAGTCTAATTGTCCAAAAATCCAACTTTAAAAATGTTTCTTCAAACATTTCACAGCCTAAGAAATACTAAGCAGCTAAGTCTCATCGCCAAAATAAAATATAACTTACTGCAAGTAAGCAGCACTGGGAAGCATGGAGGATTCCTTGAGATCACTAAAGCACTGTAGAAGTTCTATACTAGGGCTCCAACCCTTATTTTGAAGATAAAGCTGAAGTAACATATACAACTTCTCAGTGACATATCCTTCGGCACCGTGCGGGGTCGTAGAGGTAGATGCACTCGCCGCACCACTTGAACCGCTCGTGCTTTTTGCCAACACACTTTTCATTGTCTCGGCCAAATCCATCTTGTAGATGTCTAAGTAGGTCCTCTTTTGGGAATCCTTTGGATTAAAAAAACAAGCATTGCAAATAATGCCAACCATTGAGATCGATATCGCCAGTCAGTAAAACACAAGGTGTAAACAAGGTATATATTACACGGCATGGGACTTACCAGAATGATAATATATTCGAGCTAAGAAATTAAATAAAATGTAATAAATTATATCCTCTTTACGAATTAATCCATCCAGTTACAATACAAAAAAGCGATCTCGTTGAAGCTTTTTGATTTTTATTTGGTTTTCTCTTGACGCTGTCAAATATTTTTTTGGTCCATGTCCATTATGGTTTATCTATGAAAATACAGAGTAGGTATTGGTGTTGTACTACTAAACATAAATGTGTACCCCAAGCAGAGGCGTATTTACACTAGGATCATAGGGGCCATGGCCCGGGGCCGACAGCCGGAGAAGGGCGGCGAAAGTCGTCAAGTTTAAAATTTTGCTCTATCTCTATAAATTTATGGGGCGGCTAATTAAATTGGCCCAGGGTGTTAAATCACATTTGATTTGGCGCCCCGGGCCATTGCCCGGTGCGCTTATTTTAAAAATACGCCTATGACCCCAAGTTAGTTTTACAATTACAGCGCATAATACGACTGAGTGGCGCACAATGCTGAACTATACTGACGCTTATTTTTGGTTTTTGATTGGAATTTGAATTAGTTTTCAAATGGACCAGCAGAGTGCGCTAAGTTCAGTGTTGAAAATTAAATACTAAAATAAAATTGTATTCACATTATAAGTGTGGAATATAAAAAAAAAGTCATTGTTTGTACCTTCATCCATACTTATATTTATTTTTTTAACACAGCTTGAATTAACTTTGATTATTTCCAGAAAACTCCGACGAAACGAAAGCCTTAAAAAATTTTTTGACAGTAAATAATATTACTAACTATAATTTATAAATAAAATTTCAATCTATGCCAACTTAAAGAATAAACACTTGTTAATTTTCTGTCACTGAAGTTGGTATCGATTGCACGCATCACTTTTGAGAGTGCTCGATTGTGCGAAGCGTAGTTGGAACACTCATCGTTAAGCATTATGCCGCATAATGCGCTCTTGTGCTGTAATTGGAAAACGGCCCAAGTGTACCCTACCCACTTCATTGGGTTTCCTTGGTTTCTGACTTTCTGCCAGAGACAAAATGCGAAGAATTTGTACTCTGTGATCATATCAAGGTGGGCTGTGCATTCTCTTAGTAGTCTGTGGGGCTGTGGATTTCGTAAACAAATTTTAAGGTTATTTCCATGTTATTTATTTATTTCCAATTTTACACTGTGTGCAGGTTAATTTAATTAGTCTGTAGAGAATTGCTGTGTATAGGAAATTTATCGGTGTAAGCATTATTGATAATATTCTGTCTATCATGGATGAGCTAGTATTGGGTACTTACGAAGGCTTTTTGCTGGGATCACGAAGTATAGATACAAGGAGTCCGAACGTAATGTTGAACGAATGGTCTCAATTTAAGGGACAGATTTTTTGCCGGTAGAGCGCGCCATTTTTCAAGAAGTACTCGTTTGAACTATTGACATCTGTGGAAAAAAATATTCTGAGAAACGTGGAGTTAAATATAAGTTTTAGGAAATTTTTCGAGTGCTTTAAACCCAACAATACAGAGAAGGTCAAGAGATATTCTAATATTCTAGAATAGCATCGGTACGTCCTGAATACTTGCGCAGCCAGTGGCAGAAAATAGAACTATGATCTGGGTTTAATACTGTGTACACGAAATATTATGGAAAAGCCTATACCGTTCGGACTCCTTGTATCTATACTTCGTGGCTGGGATATTCAATTCGCTCTGAAGATAAGGTACGTGTTATTTGAAATAATAAACTAAGATCTTGTTGTAAACGTCACATGCTCTCAACAATAATTTTATAACTAATAAGTTTCCTGCATAATCAAATCTACATTTACTTACCCATTATAAAATGTGTTGGGTGAATGTAGAACCGCTGCAAGTAATTTTTATTTGTGCATAAATGTCTATGTATTGTAGGTATGCATGAATAGGTACCTAGTAGGTATATATCTATTTATTTATTTTAATACATGGGATATAACACAAGTAGTCGCTAGTGAGCTCTCAAAAGTGTCAAATGACTTTCGGGCGACACAAATTTCGATGACTGGGCTCTCTTTTTTTAAGCATATTATATACTCTTTGATTTGTACTCTGTGATCATGGTAGACTGTGCCACTGTGGTAGTGTTGCCGAACTATCGATGGTAAAACAATCGATAGTTTACATCGAAAATCATGTACCCTATCGATAAGCCTATCGATAGTATCAATATTATCGTTAGTATCGATACTATCGATAGTATTGCAGTTTATCAATAACAAATTATCGATACTATCGATAGTATTGCAGTTCGTTAATAATAAACTATTATGTTCTCCAAAAGGAGTTTTTAAGTATGCTAGCTCTCCGCGGGCCGGACAAAAATTGTCCGCGGGCCGGATGTGGCCCTCAGGCCGTAGTTTGGAGACCCCTGTTCTAGTGTATTATCTTTTACGAACTAAACGTCGAGCACGCTCGCCCTCTTTGTTACAAACATATAGAGCGGCTTGTTGTTCTGGTACAAGTAAATGTTGTAGACTATACTCACCTTAATACTATTGCATGTTGTTAAACTATCGATAGTCCAAAACAATCGATACTATCGATAGTATCGATAGTATTGTACTCATTCGATAGTATTGCCTTATTCTGTGCTATCGATACTATCGATATACCGATCGATAGTCTTACGATTGGTTGGCTATCGATAGACTATCGATTAATAGTCGACTATCGATCGGCAACACTACACTGTGGATTTTATAAACAAATTTTGAGGTTATTTCCATGTTATTTCCACTGTGTGCAGGTTAAATTTATTAGCAATTTCTTTACAGAATTGCTGTGTATAAGAAATTTATCAGTGTAAGCATTATTCATAATATTCTGTGTATCATGGATGAACTAGTGGTGGGTACTTACGAAGGCTTTTTGCTGGGTTATTCAATTCGCACTGAAGATAAGGTACGTGTTATTTGAAAAAATAAACTAAGATCTTGCCATAAGATCTTGCTATAAACATATATTTTATAATAATGTCTGTTTCAGGCAATGAAACTAAAACAAACTTTCGCCACGCATGCTCATACTGCGTCAGTTCGTTGTGTTTCTATAGGTGGAAAGTTTCTTGCATCTGGTGGAACTGATGATAAAGTGGTCGTTATCGATCTCAAAACTCGCAAGGAGCACACTGTTCTGATGAACCATGATGGCACCATTAATACTGTCGCATTTACTCACAATGGTACACACTTGCTAAGTGGCAGTGACGATGGTTGCATTATTGTTACCAGGACTGGTAACTGGCAAATTGAAAAGATATGGAAAAAAGCTCATGGAGGTACAATCATTTGCTTATTTCTGCTGTATAGATAATATTCAAAATTAAGTAGAAATTGATATATTTAATATAAACCTAGTGAATATAATAGACAAAGCAATTCTTTAAAGGCTTTAATATTATAATTTTTCATGATTAGGCTTTAGTTCAACATAATGCTTAATAATTTTCTTATTTTGACATTCTAGCATAATTCATTGGCATGTCATTGTAATAAATCTTCTAAATATATTCTAGGTGAACCAGTAATTGCAGTTGCTGTACATCCATCAGACAAACTGGCCCTCAGTATTGGAGGAGACAAAACATTAAGAACTTGGAACTTAATCAAGGGTCGTCCTGCATTCACTATAAACTTAGCAAGCAAAGGTGTCCTGAATCCTACTGAAATAAAGTTTTCTCCAGGTGGTGATAGATTTTCATTAGTTTCTCAGCAAACAGTAGATGTTTGGACCATAAGTAAAGCTGGGCTCGAAAAAAGGATAACCTGTACGTCAAAACCAACAACAGTGCAATGGTTGACAGATGAAAGGCTATATATTGGATTAGAGAATGGAAATATCATAACTTTAACTGTGTCTGATAGTGAAGCATTAACATACAAAGCTCATAAACATAGGGTAAAATCATTACACTATGAGAATGAACTTTTATATTCAGCATCAAGTTCTGGTGAACTCAAACTTTGGTCTGTTGAAGACTCCAAATTAGTTGCAATCACCTCTTTGAATGCTGCTTGTAGAGTTACTTGTGTTACTTTAAATAGACAAAGCCATTTAATTAAAAAAGAAAAAGAATCTGTGGAACCTGAGACAAAAGACGAAACTGAAAATTTAGAAGACAATAGTGAGGACTCAAATGATGCGGAAGTTGTTTCACCTCTGAAAAGAAAACCTGCTGCATATGTCACGATAAGTTATGGTGATGAAGAAAGTAATAAGATTGAAAATGAAAACTTAAGTCCTCCACCCAAAAAGAAATTTAAAAAACGTAATAGAAACAAGAAAAATAAAAATCAAAAGAATAATGATAAATAAAATGTATATATTTAATTTTGCTTTGTCATTTTAACTTTATTTATTTATTTGTGATTAAATTGCTATTTATAATAATGAGAAAATAGTACCTATTCATCGACTTATAGATAGCTACCCTATTGCCTACATGAGTGCTGTATGAATAAAAAGAAAGAACAAATCTCAATGCTCCTATACCAACATTTCTTGTCACCACAACAACAAAGAATTCTCTTTGCAGGGGAACCCTCCCGGAAGTCAGGAAAGTAGAAAATAGTCTTTTTGGTAAACAAAACCAACCTTAACGGAATTAGACGCGTATAAATAGGACACCTCAAAGCTCAGTCCCCCCCACGACTGAAGTCTCTGTAACATCGAGGTATTTAAAATAAATGTACGCTAAAGCCTTAAAAGGTGGTTTTATATATAAAATAACATCTAGGATGATGACTGAGGCTATGTATATTTATAGAATAGATTGTTTAAAAGCCGACCACTTGGAATTCCTCGAAAGACCACCGTTAAGAACCACTACTTGAAGAAACTTAAGAACATCAAAAGTATTAAACCAACAGGAGCAGCTACTTACGATGTTTTCTATGATAAATATACTGCCACGACGGCGGAGTGTCGTGGTAACGCACACAAACACTACAAAGTAGTTTTATTCGTCGCCGCGCACGCCAGATCAAAATCGCCTTACGCGCACTCAGAAACGACAATATTCGTACACAGTGAGTATAATCATTGTTCTCTTACTTTTTTCAGCGGGAGTCGGTTAATTATGTCAATTCCTGTTGGATTAATGCTCTTAAGTATAAAAAAGTCACAGAATTTAATATATTTCCATGGCTATGACAAAAAAAAATTGTACAAACAAATGCATAAAATAAAACACAATTTGATGTAGACTTTGGTTTGTTTATTAAATTATAAATAAAAAAATCTTTCTCTTGAACACTCACACCCAAATACATAATTTAAGTTCATAATAAATTAATTTGGTCCCGAAATAAATATATTTAAATTAATATAAAGAAAACTGTAAAATAAAAAAAAAACAACAACATTAAACAAAGTACTGATCAATTTTGGCAAAGGACTCTTCTTAATATTAATTCTTAAAAGAAATAAATGTAAATGCGCTGTACATTCAGCCATAGTATGATATCAAGCTCACACAGTAAGTATCGTCAGCTGCTCGGCGCTATATTTACATTACATTAGTTATAGAGATAAACAAGACGCACATTAATACACAGACAATAACACTTACTTGTTACATAAATCATAATTATGTATGTTGCCTAAGAAAAAACTATTAAGCTCTAAATTATCCAAATCTCACACAGATACAACTTTATTAAGATAGTTTTACTGGAATGTATTATAAAAAACCTGATCAATGCAATCCATAACGGTAGATGTTTGTCAAATAAACACTTTTACAACTGTTTGGAAGATACCAGCATTCTTACATGAAATGAGATCACAATTATGTTTTATGAATGTTATTTCGCTATACGATTTTAATAATATTAAAACTGGCGACACAATAAAATATAATCAGTCACCATACGTATAACACTAAGTACATTTTGTGCATTATATTTCATAATTATAAATAAATGCCAATATTACCATAATCAAATTGCATTGGCTACAATTTTTAAATAAATTATCGCTTTCAAACTTTTTAACTTTTAAATTGGTGATAATTTACCATGACTTATACAAGAAAATTATGTCCTAATCTTAAATACATGAAAATTTTCTAAGAAAAAAATGTTTACAATTCATAATATGACTTTAAGAGTAGCTAATTCATCTTATGACTAGATTGAGCCAGTACTTTTCCTACAGTTCACGACATGATTTTAGAACTTCAAGAAAACCTGACGCAAATAATACAAAAATGTAGGAACGATGAAGAAACCAACGCAATATCTGATTAAGATACATGGAAATAGTTTACACCAGACAGTCTAGATATTATAATATGTTATGCATGTCATGTTCCACATTCACTTATGTCTAATTTTCGATTAATAATATTCGTTTTATCGTTTTGAAGCAGCACTAACGTCACTAGTCTCTAAGCTATGGGTCAGATGGCACTCTGTATGCTATCAGACACAGCTTCATACCACCAATATGTATATCAGTCATAATCATCATTTTATTACACAAAATCATTGTCATCAATGCAGTAAACAAAACTGAATTTATTTAAATAGAATCAGATAAAATGCTGCTAACAAATATTTTGCATAACATGAATTCATGAATTATGTCAATAAGTTCTTGCAAAATATTTATTAATACAAAACAAATTAATAATAATAATAACTGTTTTAGCTGCACCAATCATTTTTAAGTTCGACACAAAATCGGAATAATACATATTTTTGTAGCATGCGTACACAGCATGCGTATTAAAATGAGATAAATAACATTGTGAAAGCCCCTTAATACGCAAACGATTAAAATGTTTGTCAAACTTTACGTATACGTAAATTATTTGCTAAATATATGGCTTTAAACAATCTACAAGTTGGAAGAGTTTGTTGAAAATCTTTATTGATAGCTTTTAACAAACAACTTTGATCGTATTTTACAGAAAATGTATCATTCGTTAGAACTATTGACAAATTTGTTTGATTTTTGATTTGATCGTTTATTGTTTGATAAAACCGTGAAGTTTGTCATACAAATTTGATCGTTTACAGGTCTCTTTAAAAATAGTGATTGTCTAACAAATGTAGTATTCGTAGGCAGTACTTGTACATATTTTTTACTCCGAATTTATGTCACACTAAAATGAGAACGAAGACCATTACCTACCCAAATAATTTCAATAAACACGTTATTCCAAGCATTCAGCAAGTATTATGTTTTATAACAATCCTGTTTTAAATAACGACATTGCAAATTTTTAGACGGACTGATCCATTTTTAATGATGGCATGATCGTGTCTCTAGACTTCACTTCTTTTTAGCTTTCTTCTCGGCTTTTTTAAGCGCTTTAAGGTGCTTTTCGTGAGCAGAACGAAGTTCTTTAAGTTTACGTTTCATACGTCGCCGGTCGTCGCCACCGAGCCCCAAGAGTTTGAGGTCCGATGAGCTGAGCGCTAGTAGAAGTGCGCCATCAACCCCTCTCCCCGCAAATGCCCCAGCATGCCTCTCCAAGCCTTCACCCAATCCCGATACCCACTGCCATACCTGCATTGGATAAAAACATTTATTTGACAAATAAACTAACCACGAAGTTATTACCATTTTTGAACATTTGCAAGTTGCAACAGACCAAATGATAATGAAAATTATATTTTTTAAGTAGAGACTATCGGTCTAATTCATAATGACTTATAGGAGGCTTAAAATTTCGTTAGAAGCGGATTGTCAAAAATTGTAATTCATAATAGTTTTTTACGCTAAAGCGTTCTATATCTATCCGATAAAGTGACATTATTCCGACTACGGTCTTATTCGTAATGACTTATCAGAGGCTTAAAAGTTAGCTATAAGCGGATTGTCAAAAATGTAATTCATAATAGCTTTTTTACACTAAAGCGTTCTATAACTATCCCATAAAGTGACATTATTTTAAACAAGCTCCGACCCTACTTTAAGCCTATTTTAGTGAAAAAAATGGCGTATATATTCATCAGCTGATTATTTATATTGACGTTTGCCCGGTCATTTGCAAAGGTGTTGTTCATAGAGTCACATTAATTAACCAAAAAGTTATTAAACTAACGAGGTTTTATATTATAGTGATACGTGCATAAATCACGATAAATATCCGACACGGAATTTGCTTAATTATACATGTCTTATGAACCCTGCAAAGCATTGCGGCATTAACAATCTTGTTAACAATCGGCGAAGAAAAGTGTACCGCTAAAGAAGTAAGATATTTTATTTGGAAGATGAGGAATTCTGAAAGTGGTAGTTTACAATGCGATGGAGGACAATGAGCCCATTATAGAAGGGCTAATGGAACAGCCAATTAAAGTAAATGCAAACCATATGTGAGGTAGAAATGTCGCAATCTTGAAAACTTTTATTGCAAGGCCTTGTAATGAACAAAGTTCACCTTACTTGCAAGTAAATAAAACAAAATAAAATGATTGATTTAATAAATTTATTGTTTTTCATTTACCGAGTTACGGGCTATTTCTATTAAAGAAGAAATTCTTTAATAGAAATAGCCCGTAACTTGAACATCGAAGAACACCGGTGTGAGTGGCTTGGGGTGTAGATATTCTATTTTATATTTGAGTGATTCTTGCTCCAACTTAAAATTTTCAGATTTTTTTATTCTCATCATAGCTATTATGTTTGTAGGTTTTGGACCCAGCGCTTGCGAATCTCAAGACATTAGTGGATCCAGCAAATCTGCAGGTGTTGGATGAGCTGGTGCCTCTACTGTATCATACATTAAAGATTACCAGATTTTCACTTTCCTGCTGTAGTTTATTTACTACAATAACACTTCTCGAATATTGTGTAAATTACATTGTTTGTTTATAAACGCTATGTCAAGTTTGACAACTAGTAAGATTTTTTTTTCTACCATCCATATTTCACCATGTTTCTACGAAATGGTAACATTCTGTAAATTAGAGACATTTTAGCTATCGGAAGTTTTATAAACGAATATGAATTAGGATTTTTATCTGACATCTGATAAGCTTAAAAGACTTTTTAACTAATATAGGATTATGCTTTAATTTTTGATTATGCCGATCTTCATCATCTAGTTATTGATGTTTGCAAAGAAGTTGAAAAGAAAAGCCATTAAAATTGTTACATTCAATTATAATTCTTAAATATCAAGCCTTACAAATCCTACACAGTATTGCGGTGATTGAAAGTCTTGCTTTTAATCCGCGTAGAAAAGTGAACGTTACGTTTACGAAACTACAAATTCTTCTTCTTATTTTATTGATTTCCCTCTGTCCAGCCCATTTACGTCCCACTATTGGGCACGGGTCTCCTCCACTTTGGGAGGAATTGTGGTCTACTGTGCCACGCTGACCAGGCGTGTTGGCACAGGGTTTATTTTCGAGATTTCCGTCTCTCACAGAAGATGTTATCTGCGTGCAATATCCCTTAGCTGACTCTTACAGCACCCTTGGGAGGAGATGGGGTGGTGACACTTGTATCTTAATCCGTCACTACACGGAGAAATTTTTATGCCTTTGTAATTTGGAAGAAACATACCACCAAAATGATTCATAAAACTAAAATAACTAAGTGAGAAAATAAAAAATTATACTCAAAAGAAATAAATCAAGAAAAAAAATAAGAAACAGAAAATCTAAAGGCTACCACTGACGATACTTCCATTTAGTAGACTTCCTTTTGGATGCACTCCAAATGGAAATTTATCCAGATACGGTACCATTCACAATACTTCCATTTGGATGCATGGCGTCACTTCGAACTTTGCAATCGTACGGAACGGAAATAAATAATACTATGGATAACAATACTTTACTGGTGGCAGCAGCTGTGTATTTTATTAAAAAGACAAAAAAAGCCTAAGAGAAAGTGGATGAAGGATTGGTTGAAATACAATTAATACATTAAATAATTGACAATGGAAATACATTGACAAATACACAGCACATGCACCACCATCGACATCAAAACATAAACTGAAACAATAACCTCAACAAAATGGACGCCGTTTCGCCCATTCACGGACAATTCGGACTGCTTCCATATGGCGTGGCGCACGTTTCTGCCATTGACGGACGGCCGCGGATGACGTCCATTTGGCCTGGACGCATGGATTTCAATCCGTTTGGAAATCCAGAGCTGCCTGACGTCCATCCAAATGGAATATTTTTTTACCATTCATGGGACGATTTTGGAAGACATCCACTCCATTTGGATTGATGGACGTATCGTGAATGGGCACTTTAATGTAATGAATGAAAATCAAAACTAATATGTAATAGTTTATAATAATAAGATTATTAACAAATAAGTTTGTTTACATTTACAAACAGCGTCAAAGATGCATTTTGTTAACTTGTATCAAAACCATGGATAAAACTCATAACAAATTTGAATGGTAGAAAAATGCTACCATTCATATTTCACCATTTTTCTACGAAATGGCAACAAAGACATTTTATAGTTATCGGAAGTATATTAGACGAATATGAATTAGGATTTTTATCTGACATCTGATAAGCCTAAAAGACGTTTTAACTAATATAGGATTAAGCCTTCAATAAGCGTTTCAATATGAATAAGACTGTATAAATTCATCGAACTAGTAAATGGATTTTGATGAAACAAAATTAGAATACATAAATAAAATAATAAATAAATATTGACGTTAATATGGACATTTCACACAACGTCCTCTGGTCTCAAGCTAAGTTTATATGCTTGTGTTATGGGTACCAGAATACGGATATAATACATAAACTACTTTTCTTTTGTAAATACATACATACTTATAATACATAGTAAACACCCAGACGCAGTACAAACATTTGTATGACAATTAAAAACATCACAAAAATGATTGTCCTGACCGGGAATCGAACCCGAGACCTCACGATGGGCAGTTCGTTATATGAACCACTACACCACGTGGTAAGAATAGAATAAGTCAGACATGTTATATAATATCACCACCTATTTTATATTTTTGTGAAAACTTTTCATAAACCGTAATTAACAGAAACGTACCTTTTGATATTTACACTAATATTTTGTATTTACCGTACGAACGAAATAACGAAATCCCTTCCCGTATTAAATGATGTTGTCATAAATTTAATTCCCGAATTAAATTATGTTATCATAATAAATTATATCCCTACTAATATTATAAATGAGAAAGTAACTCTGTCTGTCTGTCTGTTACGCTAATTTCCGCTTAAACCTCTCAATCCATTTTGATGAAATTTGGCACAGACAATCTTTAGACCCTGAAAAAGGACATAGGCTACCTTTTATTGCGAAAAAAAATATTTTTTCCAAATTCCACGCGGACGGAGTCGCGGGCAACAGCTAGTTTTTCATAAAAGTATACCTGTTGTTTGGTCCAGTGGTTGACAGGATGTGGTGCGTGCGCGCCCGTCAGTGCGGGCGGCGGCGTGAGGCTCGCCTCGGACACGGCGCTGGACAGCGGCTGCCACGGCACCTCGCCGCCGACTACACACGCCGGAGCTTTCTTTACTATAACCACATTAACACATCACCAATATTTGTGCTGCACCACGCAACACACTATTCAACGCGCAAATATACCGATAATCGATGCACGAACACGCAAATCTACCGCGACGCACGAACACGCAACTACGTCAAGCTCGGCTAAACAAAAATACACGTAATCGCGTTGAAAAATGTAACAAAATTAAAATCCCGCGGTAGATTTACGCCATTGCTGTTTCTCTACTAAAACTATTATTATTTTTGGCTGAGAAAAAACTATTTTTATGTACCAACCCAAATAAAGTTCACTAATTTCGCAAAATAACTTCGAAATATTAGCTACAAAGTAAAGAAAAAACAGATCAAGTCAGATATAATTATATCGCTTCGTTAAAAGTTCTTTGTACTCAATAGTTACATTGATGAAGTTTCATGAAAGTTAAATAGAGTTTACCACCACCGACATACAAAGATAAGAAATGTAAAAGCCATGCAAACACCATAACAGAAATGAATACAATACAATATTAAAAAAAAAAGAAAAAAAACGAATTATTAGTACAAGCATTATGAAAATAAATAAGCACACTGAAAGCTTAGAAAAAAGCAATGAAATTAGAAAATAAATAATCCTCCACAGCAAAATCGTGACCGAATTTTATGTTCTTAGAAATAGTGTGATCATTACTGATGTAAAGGGTTCACTAAAATAAACTTTCTCTCTCTCCAGCCCATTACCGTCCCACTGTTGGGCACGGGCCTCCACCACTTTGGGAGGGATAATGGTCTACTGCTCCGCACTGACTAGGCGTATTGGCACAGGACTTCAGGGTTTCGAGATTTCCGTCTCTCACAGAGGATGTTATGTGTACAATATCCCTTAGCTGGTTTTACAGCATCCAAGGAAGGAAAAGGGGGGATTACACTTGTATTCTTAATCCGTCGTCACACGGACTATTTGTAATATTTGTCAAAAAAACATAATACAATTTTGAACTAGAAAAAGTCTAACTACATCTATCAAACTAGCATGCAATAGTTCTTTAGACTATGTATGTAACACAAATTAATGTGAATGCATCTTAATAAGTAAGGTGAGAACCTTGAGTAGGGAGACACAGAAACCCTATCCAAATATGGTATCTAAACATGTACCATATTTGAATGCTGGTTTAATTCATAATCGCTCCGTACCATAAAGATTTACGAATTAACCGTGAGCTTAGATACGATAAGAATAGCGTAGGAATTAAGTTTCGTGGAATCAGTTCTTATGTTTTATTTTGGGGAGTAGGGTTGGAGCTAAAAGTTTTAAAATTTTAGTCCTTTTACACATAGGAGGTGCTCTATTACTATGTGTATTACGCTACGCATATGTGATGGGATTCGCACGCGCCAAATGTGGCAAGTGGCCGCAGTAGAACGACGGTGGACCTAATGTTCCCCCAGTCGAGTCGGGCACACGTGGAAGGGGCTACCTTTGCCGGGTCTTGGTAAAGGTCAAGGTAGAAAAAAAACGCTGATGTGATTGAATAATCGAAGAGTCAATTGTAGTTTAATGTTTGTGTGTTCGTGTATCCTATATGGAATACAAACCTCTGGCATTAGCCTCGCTGACAGCCTGTCGTATCTCGTCCACTAAATCATTAGTGAGTTGTACGGGATCAGGGTGTTGCGGTGGCGGTGAAGTGCCGGCGGCTAGTCTTCTCTCACGCTCGGCTAACACTTGCTTCAGTTGTTCAGCGAGCGATGCCGGGGGACCTAACCCGCCATATTTAATGATAACACGACATACATGCGACCTGGACCCTTATTGGCATACATTATCACAATATTGTTATACCCAGATAATACATATTCCTTATGTATGCGATAAATACAGCTATACTACGAAATTCAAAGAAATTCAGATAGTTATTTTACTTATAAATGCGTTTAGTGTCCACGATATTCATAACAGAAGCACTTTAACATGCTAATGAAGCTTGAAAATGTATTATTACATTATGATAATTTGTTTAAATACTAATAATTTTAAAGTTGCTAAAGATTCTTCTCTGACTTATTTATCTAGCAAAGAAAATATACTTCTCACTTCGTAAGTATGTAATAACTTCGAGACGTGACTAACTCATTTGTTTTTTTTTTTAATTATTGAGCAATTTTATCTTAGAATAATAAAACGAAATATAACCTCTTTACAATTAAACTTCAACATTTTTTTTGTTTTGGAATATGCATGAACCCGCTATTGTATTTACTTGTTCCTTTAATTTAATGGATGCCAATATACAGGTAAACCTGTGGGACTTTTGGAGATAAGCATTTATTATGACCTTATAACAAGACGATATTAATCACAAATGCATGGGCACACAAACAAATTGGTTAACATTTGGATGAAATTTGGTTATATGTTATAATAAAATTGACCATTACATTTGGTGTACGAATGACAAAAAAAAAGGAATGGCATACAACTTTTTTTTATAATTTATACGTACATAGACAAATGTAATAGATCTATATGGGCAATGATCCATGAAGCAGTGTTAAAAAAAAAAGACTTACCAGAAAGAGGATGTAGTCTATGGTCTCTGGAATAAACAGCGTCATCTGTCGCACTGCCTATAGAACTACCGCAACTTTGGCGCGTGTCTCGATGTTGCTGGACATTCACAAACACAATTTATTCATCTAAATAATCTCAAAGGTAAAGTTTAATTTTACAAGCTGATCCGAAGCACATTATCTTACAGTAAGATTCTTTTTTTAAAGAATAATTCTATCTCCTATCAATTTTTCAATTGAGAATGCCATCATCAGTTACTTATAGACTGCAAGAATCAAAGACAGGTAAAATATTGAAAACGGCTGCAAATCGGCTTAAGTAGGGGTTTCAGAACTAGTAAATTTAATAATATCAGTTCTAGAATTCCTGCTAAATATTCCCAAATAGCCATTTAGTTGGTCATTCTACAACAATTACAATATTATAAAAGTTCAGTTTATAAAATAAAGTAAAATAAGTGTAAGTTATAAAAGTTAATTTTTGTTTTTCATTTTTATTTTGTCATAGACAAATTGGTCCGATTTTGATGAAATCTATAATAAAGATAGTCTTATATACCACTAATAATATTTATAGATCTTACAGCTCCAACGTGCGGCGGTCCTCCAGAAGTAGACTCGCTTAACGACTCGTCAGCTGAATCATTGTAAGAGTCATCAAGCCCATCATACTGCAAATAAACAGAGAAGTTTACATTAAAATTTACATCGGTATATTAATAGTACATTAAATACTATGTTTTGTACTGTTTTCCTGGTGAAATAAATTTGTATCATCTTATCAATTGAACTCGACCAAATTGATGGACCAAACAGATGGACCTCTAAACTTAACCCTATATGCCTGATTAACGAATCAACGACATATAACTTACCAAAGATTTTCCTGTAGTAGTAAACATTAGTTTAGGAACTAATGAAAATGAAAATCCTTGATATTTTTTGATGTTATTTCATTGTCCTTGGCGCAGAAATTCTTACAAAATTTCATATTAATTCAATTGCTGCCAGAGAGTAATTACTTTGAAGAGATTCTGTACTTAAACTAACATATAGAAAGATGAATTGATAGATAGAAGCGAACTTGAAATATTTTTTTAAATGATTTTGTTGTCACCAGTGTAAAATTTCAGATCAGTAAAAATTACTTTTAATGACTCTGTTTACATAGATAAATTGGAAGATAGATACCAACGAAACTAATATAAGAGCGCGTTAAAAGTATAATAATACTAAAGTAATTTATTAATTTTTTGCTATGCTTTATTTAATAAATTAAAGTGCGATGTAGACTCAATCAAGTGACATTATAGTGGTCAAATTGGTTACTGCTAGCACGACCGCAATAAGCTCACTTGGTAGAGCTACGGAACGGTATTCCAAAGTCGTGGGTTCAAGTCCCGCTTGCGGTGATCACTTTTTCCACTACAATTTATTATAATAATACTAACCGAGCTAGCGTTGCTAAGTGAATGTGCGGAATGTGGCGAGTGCGCTGCGTGTCTATGTCTGGCCAGGTCTGTACGTGCGCGGTGTGCGGACGTGTCCAGTAGAGCACCTCGAGGCACGGCCGCGTCTAGTTCACGTGATGTCACTGCTCGTACTACGCACCTGTAGCATTCAAATACATAATTCAATACTAGTCGTTGCATGCGAAATTAGAAAATTTTCCCAGTTTCTGCAAAATTTTTTGATAATGCTTCATATCTATTTCTATTCATATCTATTCATATTCATATCAAAGGTTGTCTGTAAGAGATCGCAATATGCGATAAGAGCGCCAATTGTACATGTTTTATTTTATTTTCGTTACATAAGTGACATGTAATATGTTTTGGTGTACAATAAAGTGTATTCTATTCTATTAGTCGCAGCGTGATGTTATATAACCTATAGCCTTCCTCGATAAATGTACTATCCAATACTGAAAGAATTTTTCAATTCGGACCAGTGGTTCCTGTTCTTAGCACGTTCCAACAAACAAACAAACTCTTCAGCTTTATAATATTAGTACAGATCTGAATGACCAAGCATAGTTCCGTAATGAAAGAAATTAAACAAAAATAAGAAATCATAAAATAAAAACATAGACTCCAGATTCGAACTGGGGTTTTCGCGATCATTACCGCCCAATTTCCCGCATGACCTGTGGTAATTAGACATTTTACTGCTAACACAGCTCAACCACAAGATTGCCATCGCACCTAAATGTATACAGCCCCAAGGGAAAGGAATTTTATTAGGACATCGGCTTAAGCGGACTGGAGTTAATTTTAAAATACAAAATTGTAAAACTAACTCCAGTCCGCTGTAATAAAATCGAAAAATATTTTGAAATCAGAATTCATGATATTTCTTAAAATCTCCAGAACTATTACACTTCCATTCTACATGGTAAATATAAAAGACAACAACTTACTGAGTCTCTGGCAAGCTAGCATTTGGCAATGATGTGCTCTGTGTTGTAGGAACTGAAGTATTAGTATGAACAGAAGATGCTGTCGTAGCAGGAGTAGGTGGGTACACGTTCGTAGACTGTGTGGACGTTAAAGTCGTAGCAGCAGGCTCCGTAGCTATTGTTGTTGTAGGTGCTACGCTGTCTACAGCGTCTTGTTCATCTGCTACGGTGGCCGTGACGTCACCCAAGTCAGGCGGTTCTCGTCGAGTTTTGTCCACCTTTGCGTATTCGTCCTCAACCGGCGATAAATCTGATAGATCGCTATCCGAACTCCAAGGATCTGAAAATATTGTACAATATTTTTTTATTAGAATTTTATTAAATTTATTATGATATGTCCATTGTATTTTATGGTACATAGTTTTGAATGTGGAACATACTATTTATCAAGAGTGGATCAGGATCAGGACGTCTCGGCAACGGTGGCGTTTCTCGTCTCGCTGAAGGCTCGTGTGGTAACATCACTGGTAAACCTGCTTTCTTTTGTGTTTCCTATAAATTTACAGTCATTTACATAAAAATACCTAATAAATAATGCTTCTCTACCTTACTTGTACTTATTCTTACACATACATTATAGATAATTTGTAATGGGCAATACTGACAGTCAATGTTAAACATTAGATTTTTGAGAGGTGACGACGAACAGTACGATCGCGGGGAGTCATTGGGTGCAAACAGTTATAAGATCGAGCATCCTTTAATAGAAGGCTAAGTCCAGCAGTGGATGGAAAAAATGACTAACAGTGAAAAGATATTTATTTTTGAGGTCCAAATAAATAACAAAACCAAATTGATGTATGTGTCTGTACTACTTACCAAGAGCAGCACCTCAAGCCTGGCGACTCGATCGTGTAACGCGGAGAGTGCTGTAGCGTATTCTCTATGAGCGTCTCTTAACGCGGCGCTCCACCACTCCTCACGTGCACGTACTAACGCACGAGTACGACGCCATTCACGTAGTGCACGACGAGCCTGGATATAATATTCATTCATAATTCACTGTTAACTGTTCATATTTATGGAATTGTACACAACGTCCTCTGGTCCCAAGCTAAGCTAATATGCTTGTGTTATGGGTACCAGAATACGGATAGAATACATATATACTACTTTTCTTTTATAAATACATACTTAGATACATAGAAAAAATCTAGACGCAGTACAAAGTTTGTATGACATTTATGAATATCTCACAAATGATTGTCCCAAGCGGGAATCAAACTCGCGACCTCCTGAACGGCAGTCCGTTACATGAACCACTCGACCACGAGGCTCGTCAAATTTATGATATTGTTTTAAAATTTTAGACAATATTTTGAGTCCTTACTATGTACATGTGGTACATGGAGATAACTGGAGAGTCACTTACGAGGTTGTGGATTCAATGTCCGAACGGGTCTATTATTTGTCGGATAGTGGCATTTATAAATATTAGTACTACACCTGGGAGTTTCCTATCCACCACGAAGCCCGTCGTAGAATAGAACAGTTACTACCCCCACTTCTTCCCTAGGGCTGCTTTCACAGCATTAAAAGCCAGCTATATTATTAGCAGTGAATATCAACTGTGAAAGACCAAAAACTCAAAACTAAACATTATGCCGATACACTACGTCAGCGCGGCGTAGTATACCGGCTACCCTCCTGAAGTAAAGGAGGTCCGTGCTCAACAGTGGGACATTGATATGTTGGGAAAAAAAAATATCTAAATAATATACAGTCACATACCTTGTCATACTTCCGTTGCGCCCTCTGTGCGGTATCAGCAGCCCGCGCCAGTGCTGCCCTCAGCTCGTGGTCTGGCGCACGCGTCTGACACCAACCTCTAACACGAACTGATATCTCTTCAGCACTGCCGCCACCCGCCTCCATACCAATAATCTAAACGTATATAATAAATATAAATAACTGACCGAATGCATGCCCAGCATCTGGTCTGGTATTGGGCGTACACATTATTTAGTCGTCCATTGAAACCATTCTTAGTCTACGTTGGAGTTTCAGTTTATTTTTCAATTGGTTTTTACCGTTACGCCTTATATTATATTTATGTTAACGTTATGGGAATAAAACTGCATCAAGCACATAATGAAGTAAAAATGCCTAAACAAACCTCTTGTAGGAAAGCTCTCAGCTCATTGATGTCAGGGTTCCTTGTCTGGGGCACGCTTGTTTCGGAAGCAATAGCCTGATTAGAATCTACTTCTTCAGTTTGTTGCCTCCTTTGACGTTCACGAGCCGCTCTAAAATTAATATAAATGTCGCATTTACTATGTTGTATAGTTAATGGTGCCGATTCTATGTGCACAACTAAAATTAACTTAACTAAAAAATGAAAACATCTATTGCTGTATCTTGATTATTTGGCTATTTTATTGTGCACTTTTATATTAATTATAATCCTTAGTCTATAATAAACCGATTTGCTAACAAGAAAATTTCGTTAACATTACGGAATTGTGTTATTGACACAATAAATGTACATTTTTAGTTAAGTTAAGTTTAGTTGTGCATATAGAATTGGTACCACTATGTTGTATGTAGAAGGACAGAGACCAAAGGAAGTGTGAAAGGGGGATATGAAAGAAAAGGAGTTATCACAGATAATGATGTCTGACAGAAGAGTATGGAAAAGAAAAACATATCGCACCGACCCGAAATAACGGGATAAGGGTAGTAGAATGATAAAGATGTATCACCGGGAGACATTTAAAATTAAAGTTCGAAACCATTACAGCACATTACTGGCGGAATCTACTCATTGAGTAATTCCTCACTGTTTCATTGGTTATATAGGTATATGTAGTATATTATATGTATTATTACTAAGTATGTTTACATTATCTGTTTATGTATGTAGATTATATTTATATAATATAGTTTAAGTAATATTATTATTATTATTGTAATGTAAAAACTTCACCTCTCAGTGATAAATTAGCACCTGCCTCTTATTATCTCTGCACCACTGATGGTTGGCTGGTAGAGAATGCCATTGGCATTAAGCCCGCCATTGTACACCATTTTGTATGTGCAAAAAGTTTGAAATAAATAAATAAATAAATGTATCAAATGAATTTTGTGTCCAAAACACCTTCGTAACGACCTTCGTAAGTGATGGTATAAAAAACGTAAAATTAAAAAAGTTATATAAGTGTATTTAGATTGTAGCCGATAATAAATATTCAGGACATTTCACACAACGTCCTCTGGTCCCAAAGTAAGCTGGCGTTATATAGTCTCTACCTACCCCCATGAGAAAGACATGACAGTATTAACAGTATGATGGTGATGCCTATTACGCGATTCAGCTTGGTAACCGACGGTCACGACAGAGGATTTAATTGTATTCTTTTGCACCCAACTTCACATTTAAGCCGTATAATTTTTATATGCTTTGAGAGCTCATATAGCAAGGCTTGTGTGTAAAAAATTCCAATTAATTCTACGCAGTAGTTTGTGGTTGGTGCCCTTTTAAATATGGAGAGCGATAAGCAGTATTTTCGACATATCTTACTGTTTTACTACAGAAAGGGTAAAAATGCTGTTCAATACAGAAAGAAATTGACTGATGTGTATGGAGAAGGTGTGTTGACAGTAAGCTAATGCCAGAACTGGTTCGCTAAATTTCGATCTGGCAATTTTGATGTCGAAGATGCACCACGTTCGGGAAGGCCGGTTGAAGCTGATAAAGACGCGATAAAGACATTAGTTGATGTGAACCGGCGAATTGAAATGTGAGATCGGATTGAGGTTAAAGGGCATAGCCAACTTTAGGCCACCTATAAACACCACTTTAGCAAGAAAAGATATTTATTCATATGAATTTTACGTTATTTAATTGTTATTAATTGTTATTACGTTATTTAATTATTTTATTGTTATATAATCATATGAATTTTACGTATATTTAAACACCAACCACTGAAACAATTTATACTTCGTATAAACAAGTATTTTTATTTGAAAGCAAAATATTGTTAGTGCTTAAGACGATACCAAAATAGCTTCGTGCATTTTTCTATGTACGAAGTTTTCATTGTTTCTTTAGATTGAATGGCTAGAGCTCTAATTTTTAAGTATAAGTTTTTTCAATATATGATCTAGGATCGCATGAACTCAGAAACGCGATTGAAAAAAGTTTTCTCGATAGAAAATCTTGGCGAAACAACCTCTCAAATTTTTTATTTTTTTCATTTGTCGGTCTATTATCGCGTATTAACTAATGAAATAACTTTAAAAACATAGGTAACTATTATGTATAGAAACACGTGGATCAGAATTAAAATATATTTAGTAGATTTTGAGTAAATAGGAAAAGTATCCCTAATTCTTCATTTTCTGTGCCTACTGGCTGTGTTAATATGTACGTGTCGGTGATGATATACGATAATATTGATGTAGGCCCTTAAAACATTATCCTGAGTTTTCTATCTTTATAAAATTTTTGAAATGCATAACAAATATATCAGTATTTGCGGTCTGTGAGTGGCCCCATACCCTAAGGAGAATGGGCATGGCCCTTTATCAAATTTCACAAAAAAAAATTAAGATTTGTTTATTATACGAAAACTGTCTTTCATTTCCACAACAAAAAACGAAAAAACTTTCCGAACAACCCAATAAAAGATAGAGTGGTTTAAGAGAAAGTTTTATTTGTTAAGGTTTTGTTTTTAATTTCCAAGTGTATAAAGTTGCGGCCATCAGGTTGTTATGACAATATAACATTACCTTTCTTCACGATCTTTATCAGCAGCAAGTGATTGTCTTATGAGATGTGCTACTTCACTATTTTCAGGGTCTTTTTCTCGTCCTATCAAGAACTTCACAGGCCCAGATGTATTTCTTAGCACTGATGCTGCATAAGCTTGCGTTACCCCAACCTGTAATATAGTACAATGATTTAGATTTGCTCTAAAAATATAGTAAAATTTAAAATGGTCAGCGGTAGTGTAAAGTGACATTGAGGTAGGGATTTTTTCCTTGTTTGAGGTAATTTCAAAATAGGCTAGACTGATTTTACAGGACTTTTACCTTAGATAGCAATTAGGTTACTTCAATTACACAAAATTAATAACGATTCCGTAGAATAAATAAAAAGCCTTGGCGACCGAAATTTTTTAAATAGCTACACTAATCATGATTTTATGCAGAATTGTGACCGAAATCCGAGGGTATAGTTAGTAAATAATGATAATTATACTCACCAAGCTTTTCCCGTCCACTTCAATGATCTGATCGTTGACGTGTATACGTCCGTCTCGCGCTGCGGCTCCGCTCTCAGTGATTGTCTTCACAAATATACCGAGTTTCTCTAGACCTGCGTCTGCGCCTACACCCATACCTGAACAACATAATTATAGTTAGCATATCTTTCCTTCTCCCCAGCCCATTACTGTCCCACTGTTGGGCAAAAGGCCTCCTTCACTTTGAAAGATTAGTCTATTATGTAACAAAAAGGTTCTAGAGTGGCAACCACTAACCGGACGACGCAGCGTAGGACGGCCCCCGAAAAGGTGGAGCGACGATAACGCTAAGGTCGCGGGAAGCCATTGGATGCAAGCGACACAGGACCCTATGTGAGTTGTGGCGTTCTATGGGGGACGACGAAACGCTGTTGGATGGATGGGTGAACCAAACTTTGTTGGCTCGTTTTGTTTCAAATTTTTCGTCTCCCACAAGGCATGTTATTTGCGTATAATATACCCTAACTTGTCTTTTAAAGTACCCTGGAGAAATTTGGTGCTGACAATTATATTCTTAATCCGTAACCTACCTATAATAGAGAGTCCAAGTCCATCAGCTCCCTTGACAAGGTCTACAGGGAACACGTGCATCTTCTCTACTCTTTTTTCCAGTTCATATTCAGCGCTTGCAGCTACAGGATCCACGTCTTCATTGCGACGATCATATTCACGTACTGAATGCGTTGAGAACACACGCATTGGGTCCGTACTGGAAAAGGGCTTATCCGTTAAATAACTGAAGTAAGCTAGCAGAATTTGTTTAGTTGGCTGTGGACTGATCATGGTCTGTCAAAAAACTAACGAAGCAGCCTAGTTCTAGAAGGGAAACCAATTTAGATTTTATTTTTAATAATGCATATTGACTCTTGATCCCATTCCACCTGATGGTAAGCGGCAATAGATTCTATGATGGTAAGGCACACCAACTATAGAAGAACGCTTCATGGCCTATTTACCCTATTTTTGTACTATCTGCAAATTATTCCAGGCCTTGGCCTGTCGATTGATTTGATCGAGTGAACCTTTTGTTATAAAGCAGTACTTAAGTAAGCAAATATACATAGAAAAGGAACAAAATCTTACCTAAACTTAACTTTGGTATTTTTCTTGACAAATACTGGCGGGTAATAGTCATCATCTTCATCTTCTTCAATTGGCAAGAGACCAGCCACCTGGAACACAAAAATGTTATAGCAGTTAAAGAGCCGTTACAGATTGGACTGAGTCTGCAGTATAAGTTTAACCCAGGTAACTGGTAAAGAATGCAAGCTTGTAAAAAATAATCGATAACTCTTTTGACACGCTTTTATTAGCTCGGTACGTATCTATCAATGTGTTAATATATGTAACGGAATCATTGAAAGTAATTTTACCCACTTGTGGTTGTCGGATTGATCTGAAATTTTGCAAACATATTATGGACCAATGGTATAATTTAAAAAAATACTGAGGATTTTTTTTTTGTTAGAAAAGAACTCGAAGCCGCGAACTCGTGACGGCAGTCTACTACACTAACCGCCGCACATGTAGTACACGTACCTCAGTATAAAAGTGTCCATCTTCAAAGTAATGTATCCCGTTCTCCTCTCCTAACTCCTTAAGAGGTTGTGGTGGGTAATGTTCGAAGACGCTCTGTTCACTCTGTGGTTGTACTGCGGCGGGCTCGACGTGGCGACGGTCGCCACCTGCCAGACCGTTCTCAGCTTCCAATGATACAAACTCATAGCTCTCATCCACTGACTGCATACTGTAATATTTTATTTAATTAAACCGTCCATACAGGACTTCCAATCAGATATTATGTACAGTATAGAAAATACATATGAAATTACGGGCCCCATCTGCGGGGCCACCCCTTTAGCCGGGTCGTGGTAATACCCGAGTGACTGCCATGGCCCGGTTTCTGGGCGCGGGGAAATTACTTGCGACAATAATACGCTGAAAACGTCATCATCGCTAGAAAGAAAACCTGAAACTAAACCATACCCATAAAAATCATATAAGAAGACCAGATACTCTCCCGAAGAGGCCTGTGCCTAAAATGGGACAGAAAAGGCTGAAAAAAGAAATAAAACGATTGTTATCAATGATTATTTTACCTCTCGTATGAGAGCACGGACTGGTAGCTGTCGTTGAGCGAGACGCCATTATCATGTGGCGGCGCGTGCGGCGATAACATAGCCACTATCTCCTGCGCCTGCTCATCGGACAGCAGAGCTTCTTGTCTATAGTAACATTAACATTATTAATATCTGCCAACATTTACGCGACTCATTTATTCAAATAAAACAAGGTTTTACGGATTTTGGCGCATATTAAAAAGAACTAACATACGTTTCTTAACCCGTAAAAAGTGGTTTTATTACAAATTTAACTTAATTTTAAACGATTTTTAATTTCACATGTATCTGTGTATTTTCAATGTTTATTAGGTTTTTTAACAGTATTTAATTTTTAAATTCTAGTATAAATTTATCCGTTTTTTTGGCAATACGCAAATAGCGTCTAGCCATTAAAAAAAGAAAAAAGAACAGTATTTGGTTTTTATTAGTAGATACGGACTACAATTACTATTGAGCAGTAAGTTTTTATGTAACATGCCTAAGAAAAAAAAAAATTATGTTCGTGGAGTTGACAGTAGCTGTTCACTATGTAACGAAAGAGTAATACAGAGAAATATAGCAAACAAATTAATCAAACATCACTAAGCAAATATTCTACACAAGTGTATAAATGCACCATTGTAAAGAAACAAAGATTATAGGTGCCCGGAGCTTACCTAAGTTTTTTCTCCAGAATACTGCAAATACCAGGCAATAATGAAGCGTTGTGCGGACAGGCAGCATGCAAATGATAAAAAAATAAGACATTTAATCATATACCAAGCGTTAACAACACTCAAGTGTTAAAAGTATAGGATAGAATACTAACAACGTCTATAGTTGCACGGGCGTAGTAGGTTTTGGGTGTTTATAAAACGCTTTTCCGAAATTTAAAAAATGAAACATTATATTGAAATTGCAAATGCCCCCAATGATTCCAGACGGGTAAACGGACACAGATTTATCAGATGCTGTGTATACGGCTACATCACAGCTTGAAGCCACTTACATATTTATGTATGCGTGAAACACGTTCTATGTCTGTATACGATACACGCCAGAGGTTAATTTGAACCATAGACAGTTCTTCTCTTCCCAATGGAATACTTGTTTTACTGCTTGCAATAGTGACGTTTATAGTTTGCAAAAACTAAGTGTCACATCAATACCATATTTTATAACCATGAAATAGGATTAAGCCAGGCTAAAGTAATGTGTCTTCAGGATAGAACGCGTAATCACTATCTGGTTTAATCAATGTAAACGGAATATGTACCCTTCCCTGAAATCCTAGCTACGCCCTCAGTTGGAAAGAAAAAGTAAATAAAATATTTTTCATTGACAAGTTCATAGACATTCTATTTATTTTATTTCTAAATATACTAGAATATTTAGTTTTTTTTATATAAGCACAGAAAAGATTCTAAAGGAACTCTAAATATTAATCTACTTTTTTTAATCTACTTTACAGAAAAAGAGGTCATAAAAAAGTTTTATCCAAACCAGTAACATTAAATAAATCTACTAAATAGAGTAACTAATAAATAAATAATACGATAAGAAAACAACAATTATACACATCGATAACAGCATCACAACATCGAGGAAGAAAGGTGTGACGAATATTAAACAGATAGATATTTCGTTCCGCATTGCATACGTGCCATAGATAAAGTAATTAAACAGAATTGATGTGACGATACATTCCGCGCCACTTACAACATCAACTAATATACATACATATAAGATAGACATAAGCATAGAACTACTTGTATTATGTTTATTAGTGTAGATTGTATTTAATTCAGTATTTTAATATTCTCTAACACTTGCGAGACTCATTTGCTTAAATAAAACCAATTTTTACGGATTTAAAGGCGTATACGTTTGAGTTTCCAGTCCGTGCTTCGTCAACATAAGCGCGGCGCGCCTATATCCGTAAAAATTGGTTTTATTCAAAAATGTTTAATAAAAAACTAGTCAAGTACGACTTGTACTCCTGCACAGTTAAATTAATCTGTGTTCCTTTATTGAATTGATTTTCTATCAATTCAATATTTTTCATTCAAAATAATCAATTCTATATTGATATACCTACATCTAATATATAAAATTCACGTGTCACAGTGTTAGTTACCGTACTCCTCCGAAACGGCTTGACCGATTCTTCTCAAATTTTACATACATATTCAGTAGGTCTGAGAATCTGCCAATATCTATTTTTCAAACTTTTTTTTTTAATATGGCAAAACAACGTTTGCCGGGTCAGCTAGTATTATTATATATAAAATTATAAATATGAAAAACTGTATGTTATACGATAACGAAAAATAATGTAAAAAGAATCCATTATCTTTGCTATGAAATAGTACCATTAAATATAAAATAAAACTTTACTTCTCAATTGATTACTAAATACCGTGTGAATGGACTTGCTTTTACATTGAGATAACAATGTATGTATGAAAATATTATACACACAATGATGTAATTATTTATAATCTCAAAAGAACGTGGCTTTTATCAGATAATAAAATATTCAAGAGCCAAAATTAGATTAACAACAACTAACTAAATTTAAGCTACTTCAAAGATGGAAAGGATGTTGCATGGAAGTTGACAATTGTTTTATTCAGAAGATAAAATTAAAAGAGAGAGAGAGCGACAGGGAGAGACGAAATAGAGTTACTAAGTCATGTGTTATTGATAGTATTGTTTTTCACCTCGAACTTAGAAGTATTTCAGCCTCGTCGGGCGTCATGCTGTCAGGTTGTTTAGAGTCAGCGTCACCATCATCCCAACGCGCGTCCGTTTGTTCTCCACCGCGGCCACTCTCGCCCGACGCGTTCTCTCCTTCCGACACGCTCCATTGACTAGTGGTCGATTTATCGAGCACCTCTATGGAGCCCTGGCTTGCCTCACTTACTACTACTCCTGAATCCTGAAATGTAAAAACATTTCTTACTATGTCAGATGCTTAATTAACTATCGATCCATCTGTAACTCTATGTGTTTTATTCCCACCTGCAGAAAGAACAAAATTATAACGTTTATTATACTTTTACTGATTCAGCATAAAATTATAGCATTACTCTCATTATTTGTTATTTTATTTTTGTCCTTTTTAGGGTTTCGTACAAACCCTTATAGGATCACTGCGGTGTCTGTCTGTCTGTCTGTCAGTCTGTCAAACTTTTTTTACTAAGCCACGGCTGAAGGTATCAACTTGAAACTCATACCAAATGTAGATCTACGCGGTCCCTTACTGCAAAATATATAATCAACCTAATTTTTCTAAGCAATAAGAAAATATAAAAAAAAAATTAGGAGCACAGTAATAATAATAATAAATAAATAAATATTCATGGACATTTCACACAACGTCCTCTGGTCCCAAGCTAAGCTTATATGCTTGTGTTATGGGTACCAGAATACGGATACAATACATAAACTACTTTTCTTTTGTAAATACATACTTATAATACATAGTAAACACCCAGACGCAGAACAAACATTTGTATGACATTTATGGATATCACACAAATGATTGTCCTGAATCGAACCCGAGACCTCGTGATCGGCAGTCCATTACATAAACCACTCCACCACGAAGCCCGTCATTACAGTATTTGCGCCATTTGACTAGTTTTCGCCGCAATTCAGGAATCAAAATTCAGGGCCTACTACCGTTACTCTAGAGACTTGAAATTTGGCTCAGAGTTAGACTAGATACTGGTGATATTGGAAAAAATCCGAAAACTTTGAATTTCTTATCACATTACGCGTAAACATTATTTTTCCAAAGGTCATATTTTTTCAGGATCAGCACATGTAATTTGTAAAAGCGCCATCTAACACGTAACAACCACAACATTGCGCACGTCGACTCTCATTTTCCACTTTTGTTTACAAAAAAATTATTATACATAGGATTTTGGAACTAAAGTGCTATTAAATTGTTAATGAATTAATTGTTATTATTGAGATAGAAAATACATTTACATAGTATGGGATTTCATGTTCAAAGAATTACATTTTTTCGTGTGTCATGTAACGTCACTTCAAGTAAAGTCAAAATAAATATTTCGTATGTAGATGGCGCTAATTGATTTAAATTCTCGCTATTAAAATGTTCATCGTGTAATTGGTAGGTAATTGTACTGCATTATGTAGCTTTTTGGCACTTACCTACGTATTAGAACTTCACAAATAAAGGATTTTATTTTGTGAGCTAGCAATGACAGGCACTTCTAATAGATTAATGGCTTTTGTAAACACAATAATATTAATGCAGCTAAAATGTATCCACCACCCACCTCATTTACAACGCCAAAATTAACTGCAGTTTATAATTTATCTACGCTTTTCAATCTACATAATATGGTCTTATTCATAACGACTTATCGGAGGTTTAAACGAAGATTTTATCGGAGAGATAATAAACGTTTTAGCGTAAAAACATTAAAAAAACAATTTTCGCGAACCGATTTTAGCAGACTTTTAAACCACCGATATGTCAATATGAATAAGACCAATAGTAGATACGAAACCCTCAGCGTGCGAGTCCAACTCGTACTTGACCGGTTTTTTTGTTTCAATAGAAGATGTAATTGAGACATACCTGTTGTTGAACAGAGAGCGTATCAGGATCAGATCGCGCGCGCTCAGCGTCACGAATATCTTTGGTTAGAGGAGGCGCGGGCGGTGGCGGCTCGCGGTACTCAGCTGGACGTAGGCGTGCCACCACCTCGGGCGAGGGCTCGTTGAACCCACCCTCGTCCGACACGCTCGAGGTACGTGACCCGCTCCGCCTGGGAGGTATCTCCTCCGCCTCTGACGACTTGCGACCTCCACTCGCTAAACAGAATAGTACATGATGGCAGATTAACAAGTTATCTGGACCCTTTTTTTTTTACAAAGTAATTATTTATTAATACATTTCAAACAAAATAGGCGCAACCAAAAATTTCCTATATCATAGCGATTTATTTGATAATTGACCTTCGATTTCGAAGATCTAATTTAAAAAAAACTACTTAATACGTTAGTTTTTCGCAATCCATTTACTTATAACATTATAACAAACGCACCTATTGTTGCGTAAATCAGCAATGCTAGCAATTTACAAATATTACATACAATGTTTCATATTAATAATGGATAAACAACAATCTCGAATTAGGCGGAATCAGCAAAACATTTGCCGCGGTAGTGAATAGTAAATCGAGCATTATTTAGGCTAATGAGCTTAAACTATTTCTGACTCCGATACTCAACTTCCGCAGAGCGGATGGTGAATATTCAGGTGCCCAACATAAACAAGAATTAAATTAGTACACGATATTTTAACTAGATGTAATGCATACTTTAGTTTGATAAACTAGATACATAAACTGCTTAACTATCTTAAAATGGCAATTCCTTGAGAAAGTTCTTGATAAATAAGTAAAGTAAAAGTATTTGCACTTCACTTGCAAATAGAAACAAGAAATACGGATAATTGCAGAAGAAAAAAAAAGAAAAAAAAGAAACCAACAATTTTTGGTGGGAAAGGACAGGAGAGAATAAAGAATCTTTAGAGAAGGCCTCTGTCGAAAGACAAGTTGAAAGAAGAAAAAAACACGATTGCCGAATTTTATTTAGATTAATACAACAGATTAGTTAGATAAGTTTAGTATCTTTTTGTTTAAAAGATTATAGTTGTAGTTTAATATCTATTTGATAATTTATTGTGTTTGGTAGACAAAAAACCATGAAACTTTTGTAATCTTAACAAAATTCAACAATAAAGGCTATATTTATTTTATTTATTTATTTTAAACGTTTCAACATACACTAGGGTCAAATTTTAAAGACACTTTAGTAGAATGAACTCCATGAAAAAGTCTTTCCACTTGTTAAATGTCCTTAGCGCGTCCCCTAAGTGACGTCGATTCCAGACGGTAGGGACACAAATAAAATTATATCGATGCTCTTATAAGCGTCACATACAAGACAATAATAGAATTAAAGACGTTTAAGCGCAGAAATGTGCTTAAAATTAAAATCAAGGATTTTCGCACTTTTACAGATTTTTGTCATCTTTTTACGCCCATCCTCGAAATTTTATTTATCCTCAATTGATGCAACTAAAGACAGATAAATCGAAAACTTTTCTCTTATTTGCATTTCAATAAACTACTGATGGATAGCATTTGCTTTTGGAACGTGGACTATGGATAGATTATATCTTAATGATAAACGGTAGTTAATGTGTAATTTTAGACTGGTTATTGAAAACGGCCGTTAGTTAAATTCCGTCAAGATCTGAAAGCGCTCTGTGTCAGAGTCTTTTATATTGAGTATTAGCGATACTTTCAATATTAGAACGAAAGTGCTAAATGCACAATAAATCTTCGTGCTATTCAATATTTATAGCAATCAAATGTGAATTTGCAGTGGACCGTTATATCACGCGATCGGTCGAGAGCCAGTCATGCCCACTTTACTAATTAAAACTCAACTCTACTAATAAACATGAACGTTAAAATCATAGTACCTATATGAATTTAATAGCTGACTTGAGCGTATCACAATTCATTGGCGTCTCAATAAATGAGCAATTGTACTTCACTGTACTAGCTGCCCTCACATTTGGATTGCATTTCCACTTTACATAAGGTAGACTGCAGTCATTTGCCCAATCCTAGCCATAAAAAGCTAGTGGTAAAGTCAATCCTACTAAAGAAAAAAACGCCAAAAAAGAATGTATGGATGTCTGAATGGATGGATGTGAGTATGTTTGTTGATCTCTCATCCAAAAACTTTTTAAAGGATTTTAAGCTGTTGTAAAGCCATCAGAATAACAGAAGCTGAATATTATAACGATAAAAAAACCTGTTAAGAGCGAGATAGACTCGCACACTCAGGTTTTCGTATCTGCTAGATCGAAAAACATAATTAACTGCAATAAAATATATGGTTAATTTCGCTTAACCAACTCCACCAACTTAATCTTGTAGTTGAAATATAGGGAATCGCCTGCATTTTAGCTACTTCATAAGTTTGTATTAGTATAAAGTATAAACACATTTTCTTGTGATGTAATGACTAATTACAAACTTCCCTATATAGCAATAAGCTATATAAGCAATATATAGGCTTGGTCTATGGCAAATTTCACGTATCTGGAGTCTAGGGCAACCGGAAGTAACCTAGCATATGGCGAAAATTCATAAAAATGGTCGTTCGTATTTTTTACAGCAAGGAACGGCATAGATCTACATATAGTACGAATTCCAAGTTGATACCTTCAGCTGTTGCCGAGTAAAAAAAGTTTGACGGACGGACAGACAGACAGACAGACGGACACCGAAATGAGACTATACGAGGGGAGGTCCAAAAGTTCGTGGAATGAAAGGGTTTTAGTAAAAATGAAACAGTAAATTTATTTTTCCTTTTCAATATAATCACCCTTAAGCTGAATACATTTATTAGATCTATGAATTAATTTTTCTAAACCATCGTAAAAATATTTTTTATCTTTTCCCTCAAAATGAGCCAAAATTGCCTCCTTTACCTCATTGTCGTCGGAAAATTTCCTTCCCCTTAAGTCTTTTTTTAAATTGGGGAACAAATAAAAATCACTTGGGGCCAGATCTGGACTATAGGGTGGGTGGACTAGAGATTCGAAGCCATGCGTGTGTAGAGCAGCCATTGCAACTTTGCTCTTGTGAACCGGCGCGTTGTCTTGCAAGAGCAACACGCCCTTGGTCAATTTTCCCCGACGTTTTTCTTTGATGGCACCCTTTAATTTTTCTAGTATTGTTGCGTAGTATTCTCCGGTTATGGTCCTGCCCTTTTCTTTATAATCAATCAGTATTATCCCCTCACAATCCCAAAAAACAGTAGCCATCAACTTTCCAGCCGACTCCGACACTTTGAATTTCTTTGGCGGTGGTGTCCCCTTTTTATGCCATTGCATGGACTCTTGTTTGGACTCAGGCTCAAAGTGATGAACCCATGTTTCATCGCCGGTAACAATTCGCTCCAAAATCGGTCCAGGATCGTCGCCACACAACTCCAAAAAATGTTTTGACGCTTCGACGCGCTGCTGTTTTTGAAGCGGCGTGAGCATTCTCGGTACCCATCTTGCACTGACTTTTGTCATACCCAGGTGGTCATGTAGGATTCGCAAAATGGTGGTATCTGATACTCCAACTAATGCAGATAACTGTTTTTTCTTCAAACGGGTGTCCTCCAGTACAATTTTTTCCACTTTTTCGACGATGTCTGATGTGGTGGCCTCAACTGGCCTTCCTGAGCGGGGGTCGTCTTCAATCGACTCCCGACCATGTTTAAAAAGACCATGCCACTTGTAAATCATTGATTTACTAGGGCACTGTTCCCCGTAAACAGTTTCCATTTCATTCAAAATGGTCTGAGCGTTCTTTCCTTGCTTGGTAAGGAATTTAATGACCGCACGGTGTTCAATTTTCTCCATAGTTTCAGTTTTCTTCCGGATTGACGTGTTTAGCAGGCGAGTGTTCGTAAACGAATGACGCAATAGGGCTGAAACTCCATTTATATACTAATTATGAGTCCCCAATTAGTATGACACTAAGCGAGCGCCCCTATCCCCACTCCATCCCCTCCATTCCACGAACTTTTGGACCTCCCCTCGTAAGTATCTGTACGAAACCCTAACAAAGATCAGGGCAGTAACTAAAAAGGCGGAAAAACCTCGCGCAATAGCTTGTTTGATTTATGCAAAAACTTTACCACGCGTCTCAATACTTCACATTTGTAAAAACATTTGAAATAATGGAATGAGCGGTCGCGATGACAAAAGAGGGGAGACAAAAATAGATGTGACTTGAATAAATCAATAGATCTAATATGGACTGTTTTCAAAATAAATACATTTATCATGGGGGACTTATATCTACCCTACAATCTTTGGTTTTACTTTGGGGAAATTTTGAAATATCTTAACTTTATGTCACCTTCAGTTAATATGTCAAAAAACCTATTCATTTTAAGACAACAAAACAAAAAAAGCCTTTTAGAAACTCGGTACTAAATATTACTAACTAATACTGTTCTAAAGAATATATTATGTAGTGATTCATATTACAAAATTTATGACCAGACCAGGGACACAGTTTAAATGGCTTCTATTCCTAAAATGGTTGTAATTAATGTTACTAAAATGGAGAGCTCACCTACGTCCGAATTATAAAAAGAATACAACAAACCAAGTACCTAATAATATTAATAATTGATCTTGATCAAGGATACTACCTTTAAACTGGAGTCTATCAATTTACGAAACAACAAAACAAAGTTCCGAGAATTTTGGATTAGTGCTCAACAGTAGTACTTTCCGACAAATTGTGTAAATTTCCTTAAGGACTTAATATAAAATCAGCGTCAGGGTTTAATAAAATAACTGAAAAGCAGTTTGTGAATAAAAACACAACAATAATCAAACTGACCAAGGCAACAGGCGCAGAGGCGCATATTGAGCGAGCGCATGCGTTCAGCACGCGCTTCGCCCGCCTCATCACCGGACCATTCCCGACCGCTGTTCGTGTCAACACCTCGCACTCTCACGTGGATGTACAATGTTAACAGATTTATCTTGTTTACGTCACAAAAACCACTTAAGTACAAAACGAAATAATACCGAAAACTGAAATTTTAAAAATTAATTTTTTTTCTCGATAGTTACCGTTGGAAGTGGTTATTTTTAATGCAGCGCGAATGAAAACGATCATAAAGTTTTACGACAGCGATCTTGTTGATCAGCGGAACCTGACCAGCGCTTTGTAAACAAACACTTTTGCAGATAAGCCCACGGGACGTCTGCACAAATTTAAACCTATTTTAACTGGTTACGACAAAAGCATAAATATAGGTAATTGTAAAGATTCCTGTGTCATACAATAAATATGACATTATGAACTTGAGGTTATTCAATGAATTCCTTATCAACAAGTGCACAGTTATTACAAGACTCGAGCAATACGAGAAGAAATTCTAAGGAGTTTGCAAACTGTTAAATCGTTAAGAACATAACGATTCAATTCAATGTTTCGCGCACTATCCTTGCAATATTTTCATTAACCAAAGACAAAGATTAACAAAACCGCAGAAAATCGTTTCGTACTTAGGCGATTTTTACTAGGTATCCTATAGATCCGATTAAGAGTCAAACACTCTCAATTGAAAGTTACAATACACAATTTTGTCATCATTATGATTAATTAGTTAACAGTCCCGTAAATTAAATGAGTGCGTACAAAGGGGCGCACAGGACGACGTCGCTCGGGTTACTGTTGGTACGTCGCGACGACAGAGGCGGCGGCGGCGCCGGAGCATCTAAATCGGGATCGACTCGCTCGTCTCGCAACGATTCAAATACCTTGACTTCCTCAATATTACATTGAACCCACGGAGTATGAGATCGCCAAGCATACATCAATTGACGCCCACTTGAGCCGTTTCCTACGTATTTACTCCTGACAGCATACAATACCATGTAAATAATCCGTTAAAGCTACATAAACGCGTTCTCAATATTTTTAATCAGTACACAAAAATGTCGATGGATAGTCATCATCAAATAATCACGTATTGAGGCCAACATTATAACAATGAAATAACTAGATCTAAACTAGAGTTAATTAGATGTTTTTGTCATTTAAAACGAGCTTAACATATAAAATAACTGATAAATTGATTTAACATTAATAAATAATGGACTACATTAGCGTAGAATACAAACTTACTACACACGTATGTAAAAAAATTTTACCATGGATAAATATAATATTTTTATTATTCACACAGTTGCTTGTGGTTCATATACGTCAATATGCTTGTATATAGATAAAATGATGATAAGGAAAGTAAAGATAACGGATATGTACAATTTAGTATAAATTATAAACAAAGTGTACATACCAGGCGCAGGTGAAGATTGAAGCTTTGAGGAATCAGTGTTCTGAGCGACAGGAGGCGGTGAAAGTGATATTGGCGGCGTGTGCGGTACATCTTCTATCCTCACTGGACTTGTTGGTGAAACAGGAGCAGATGAACTTTTTCTAATTTTGTCTTCCCATTCACCACTGTAATCTATAGATTCATAACCGTCTTCATCCAAAGTTTTCATGATTCTGGAGTCGTTGTCAACATTTGTAACCGGAATCTCTGGTGATGGAGAGACGTGATCAGAGGCATTTCTTGCTTCGCTTTCGCCACACTGTGATGGAACAGGTGATTCGTGAAAAGTGAGACTAGTGGAACATTCATCGTTATTAGCAACGGCATCTGTAATACTTTCTAAGGAACGGGTACAGACTCGATCTATAGGTAACGGTGATATTGATGACTCGCGTTCATTATTAAGTAAGCTTTCTGTCTCTTGTTGGATTGGTAATACTGGCGATTTAGGTGATCTTGTAGATGGTGACGGGGATTTTTGGGTCCGAGGCGTTAAAATTGGTTCTAAAGTTGGTGTCGAAGGTGTTGGGGACGTAGACAACCTTTCATCAGATTTTAAATTAGTTGATAATATTTGGTCACCAGACACATGTAAATGTTCTTCGTAATTTTCAATTTTTACATTATTTGTCGAGGGAGACAATGATGATATTGGACTAGTATAGTTTTTCTCTGGAGAATTTAATACGTTAGCAGTGTCTAAGCTTGTTTCAGTAGGAGACATAATATTAGCTTTTCGCATATTAGCAGAAGACAATAATTCATTCTTTGGAACTGGCGACACTGAACTGTTCGGTCTCGTTACTGGTGGTTGCATAGGGGTTGCTGATACGATAGGGCTTGGCGTTTTGGCGCTAGTATTAGCTCGATTTACAAGAGACGAGGGTAAAGTTGTTGGACGTTCTAAAAGTGAATCGCCTGCACTCGGTGAGAGAGGTGGAGAATAAACGCGCGAAGGGACTATATATCTTTCTGATACTTCTGGTGACTTTCTTTCTTGATAACCACTGGAATACCTATTAGAGTCTACTTTTATTTCTTCATTGCGAGTATGACGGGTTTTATTAAAGTGAGCAGTCCAATTTCGTTGCTTTTCTATAAGCTCCTTATTAAATCGCCTATCCGGTTTTTCTGGTTTTGGTAAAACACTCGGCTTTACAGGTTTTGGTGGTGGTTGACCAGCGCCGTTAGCGAGACGGTCACCGTTGAGAGCGGCTGGTGGTGGCATGGGCGTCGGCGTCACTATACGCCGAGGTGGGCTCACAGAGCCTGCAGAACTGGAACGTGAACGAGACGGAGCTGGAGGTGTTACACCCCGCGTGCCGGCAAAACTCGCAGCTGCCGATGGTGATTTCTCAATGCGAAATCCACGATTTTCTTCTCCCAATTTTTCGAATAGTGCACGAGCATTATTAAATCGTGCCAAGTGACTTTCCGTTCGGACGCCAGACACGTCGCTACCGCGAACGTCGTCTTCTTCTCTTGACGGCATCCCTTGAAATATGTTAGCTATCTTGGAAACTTTAGTGCCTGAATGTCTTCTCTTGCTCTCCTCCATGCTAGCCGGGTAAGCCCGCTTCAATCCGACCTGGAAGAATAATAAATCCAGATCAATCGACAGTCATCGTTGGGAACTAATATTAGGAGCGCGTTTGTGCAAAAATGTTAATTTATTATACCCGCGCAGTATAATACGCGCAATGCGCACATAGTTGGCGCTCTGAACGGGCACTACCGCGCGACTCACGACGTCGGGGCTGTTGGCTTCATTATTCTCATGTTAAATTAACTTAAGATAACGATAGCACCAACTGATAACAACATATTCTTATTTGAACGGTCAAATCTATGTTTATCTATATGTTACTGTGTATATACGTCATACATGAGACAATAAAAAAATGTCTCTCAATTTAAAACAAAAAATATAAATGTCAATCAATACATTTATAAAAGAACTTCTACTTAAGACTAAACAAATATGTGTGATATTGTGACCGCATAACACAACCAGATAGGACGACCATGAATCATATACGCCGCTTCAAAAATAATAAATGATAAGATGCATAATGATTATAATGATAACACGAATACTCGTAACATCAATCAGTAATTAGCGTGTACTTATTGTTTGCGGTTGAATTGATTAGTGGACGGTACAAAAAATTGTGACAATGAATAATAGATTGCCAATTTGTTTAATCCTGCTGTGTTATATGTTTCAAATGTTGGCTGCCCAGTGTCAGGTGGCCCAAACATGTGTGCACGATAGGACAGTGGACGAGTGTTGGGGGGCTGAGGTTTTAATTCCAGGAGGAGCTATATTTGGATGTTGTCCTGCCTGCGGAATCCCTAGTGGTAACTAAATACACTGATTGCAAAATATTAGATAATATGATGATGATTATTCGGATGTCGCTGAACATCCTCTAAATACTTTTCGAAGTTAAAAATACGTATAATGTCTTCCAAAGGAATACAAGTACAATACACACTTTCCAAAGGAATACAAGAATTTAAAATTGTTTGTGCGAATTTTTCATTGTTAAAATAGTAGTGTAAACCAAGCGACGTAAATGAGTGACGTAATTGCTAGACTTAAAATAAAAGTTCGATTATAGTCATTACAGCCTTTTCAGACAGTACTCCGATTGGTTTTATGCTATCAACAAAACTGGCCCCAATTACTTGCTTTGATGTAGTGCAACGGTAAACCTTTTTGTGTTTCAATAAAATAAGTTAATGTTTGTACCTATTTTATGTTACCTATACTTTATTTAGTATGATATTGTACCGTGGTATTAAATTTCACTCGCAACACTGACCTGTCGGAAGTTAAGTTATTCGATCCACAGTCATTGCGATAGCCGACCGCAGTCTCCGGGAAAGGCATTATTACCTTGGAGAAAATGTCCGGTGGATAGCGTGAACTCAGTATGCTTACAAATGTTGATTACCAAATCACAATTCATTACAGATTAGACTAAATATCAAACACCTATCATTGTTCTGAAATTGTCATTTCGCATACTGTACGCTAGATAGTCTGACGTGTGTACTTAGGATTCACATAGCATAGGTCAGGCTATCTTTTCGGGGATATTCCCCGAATAGATAAGCAAAGTTGTGACGACATATTTAGCGAAGACATTACAGTTACACTTAAGACCATACCAAAATAGCTTCGTGCATTTTTCTACGTACGAAGTTTTCATTGTTTCTTTAGATTGAATGGCTAGAGCTCTAATTTTTAAGTATATGTTTTTTCAATATATGATCTAGGATCGCATAAACTCAGAAACGCGATTGAAAAAAGTTTTCTCGATAGAAAATCTTAGCGAAACAACCTCTCTAATTTCTTATTTTTTTCATTTGTCGGTCTTTTATCGCGTATTAACTAATGAAATAACTTTAAAAACATAAGTAACTATTATATATAGAAACACGTAAATCAGAAATAAAATATATTTAGTAGATTTTGAGTAAACAGGAAAAGTATCCCTATTTCTTCATTTTCTGTGCCTACTGGCTGTGTTAATATGTACGTGTCGGCGATGATACACGATAATATTGATGTAGGCCCTCAACTCAAGGCTCAAGTAACTGTTTCAAGTTTAAGCATCTTAGTTCATTAACAACATGCGTCTAATAGAAAGGTTTCAGTAATTTACCATAAAGTTAAAAATATGTTTGTATTTTGTATATTTAATAATATTTTGAACTAATGTTTAAGGTAAATTAAACAACTCTTAACTAACTAAATTATTTAATGTAGTTTTAGTTATGTATAGCTAATGTAGTTATAAACACGCAAAACGCACTTTTAAACTAGCTTCTAACAGAATTTAATGTCATTAAAACGTTTTTAATTTGTTAATACTTAATTGTTACAATATAAATTATTCATTTTGTGAGGTTTAACTAGTTGTTTGACGGATTTTAAATGTACATGATTACAATACTGATATAACACGTTCAAAATTTCATGAATAAATTTAAAATAAACAAGGTCAACTAATTTAAGTTGGTATTACAGACTATCTACATAACCCGGTTTCGCAAGGGCAAGCGTCTATGTACATTGCGAATGGGCTACGCCAAATATCAAATCAATCGATATTTACAGTCAACTTAGTAAACTTCTATTCTTGAGCAAAATCTTTGTTGGGCTCCCTTACTTGAGGGTTATAAAGTTAGCAACGGAACTACCGTTAATTGTTAATTAATTTTATTTTATCCGACTCAAATAGCTGGAGAAGCTAGCTACGTTCGTGACTTCTTCGAGAGATAAATTCGGAAATAAGCTAATCTGTCAAAGAACTAAAGTTAACTCACGGGGCTAACTCACTAAAGTAACAGGGGGCTGAGCCGACGAAATCTAGTTTAGACATCGCGATTCGATAAATATAAAGCAGGCGATCCCATGCTAGGTTAAACGACTTTAAAAAGATTGCAAGGTGAGAATGGATGCGGAAGGAGGAGGACGACTACTGGGATCAGCCGCTGTCCAGCGGTGGACTGCAATACGCTGGTTTGATTATTAAACGGAAAATAATTTATACCTTTAAAACGCGTGGCTATGTCAGAGTATATAGTTACCGCGATATGCAACGATAGTTATAAAACAAGTAGTTGTAATATGATCTACAATTTACTGATGTCAGTTGTAATTATTACATTCGCAAACTTGGTTTTATGTAAGAATTAATAAATAATCGGATAGGATTGAGTAATTTTAATTCAGTTACTTTTTCATTCAATGTTAAACGGTCTAAAATATGTATTATTCAACTTAAGATAACACACACACACACACATACCGTCGATCGTGACATTCATACCTAATTTGTAAACATTCCATTTGGAAGGCAACAATAAAATGTTTAATTGATTAAAACAGCAGTTTTTGTTTACAGATACTGATGACCCTGCGATAATAGAAGGATGCAGGCCTCCAGCAAGTTGCACTCAAGACGGGAAGTATGAACCAGTGCAATGCAAAGGAGACTTGTTTACTGGCAGGTATAGATGAACAAACCAAACACAAAAGTATTAGTGTATTTTTTTTAAAAGAATAACAATATACTAAAACTTTAAAGTCGCTACATAGTATAAAGGTAAAATATAATACACATACAATACAATAATCTCTACATAGTATAAACATAAAATCAGTGTCAATTGTAAAAACGGAAACAGACAGCTGTGAAGTAGGTTCTTTTCAGCGGGTTCTAAAAAGCCTTATCGTTATTATTGAGGTAAACATTAGTTGCGTATCCAAGTATTAAGACTAGCACTTTGCCGGTACACCAAAGCCAAAGTTTAGGAGGGTGCACTACGTACAAAACTATTCAAACTGTTAAAATCATAAGAAATGTTGCGAGATTAGTAGAAACAATGTACACATACCATTATTATTAATGGTCATCAAATTTATTTTACACCCATAGATGTTTCTGCGCAGATGAAAATGGTAGGAGAATTTTCGGACAAATGTGGCGAAAAGAAGCGTCTGAGATGACATGTGGTAAGTACGTGAAACATTTTAACATAGTAACCTGCATTTTATACATGGTTTCAATCGATCAGCTAATAGTCCAGTTTGCTAAAGGCTGTAAATGTGAGCTTTCCTTTACAGCACATTTTGTAACACGTAAAAAATAATAGCGAACTATAATTTCTGAGGTATTCTACAATTTAACATCGCCATTAATATGTCGACTTTAGTAGCGTGTACTATGGTTATTTAATACGTTAATTATATAAAATAATAATTTCTTTACGTAAAATGATCCAATTCCATTGCACAACAATGTATAAAAATGTCAATGTCATTACAAATTGTGACAATTTTAATAAAAAGGTTAGTAACGTTTACGGAGCATAATAACAATAGTGCGGAATTTACGGCGTTATTATACTGAACAGGCTTAAATAGGTATTTTCCATATTTCTACTACTACTCTGTCCAAGCGTGGTTACTAACTTTAGGCATAAAAATTTGTTCGTCAACCGAGGCATGAAACCAACCGATTTATTAAATTACAGCATGTAGTCGTCGAAGAGCGGAATTGGAAGCTACCACTACTAGAGTAGTGACTCTTCACTGCACCGCTTCAGGCGACTACGAGCCTCTACAGTGTGATGATGGCATGTGTTGGTGCGCACAACCAAAGACCGGCCAACCTACTGTGATCCCTGTACCCGAGGCCGATATGACACGGCTACCCTGCTGTAAGTGCACACTTTATTTATTAAATCACTAGCTGTTGCCTGCGCCTCCGTACGCGTGGATTTTAGATTGTTTTCTAGTTTTTGCAACATTTTTTACTACTGCTCCGCTGCTATTAGTCGCAGCGTGATGTTATATAGTCTATAGCCTTCCTTGATAATTGTACTATCCAACACTGAAAGAATTTTTCAAATCAGTACAGTGGTTCCTGAGATTAGCGCGTTCAAACAAACAAACAAACTCTTCCGCTTTATATTAGTATAGATATCTGAGAGTAGCCAGTAAAAATATATTGTTTAAGAAGTAATAAGAGCCATTAGGGGATGGCTAAAGTATTACATGTGGGTTTGTTGTTCAACTCTAAAAATATCCTCCCATATTTTTCTTATTATTTGTGTAGCAGATCTGCATGCTTCGTTGGTCCCGCGAGTCTTGGTTTAGATTTCCGGTTTATATCCATTGTTGTTATTATTAGAAACGTGGGTGCCGACAGAATTTAAGGGTAAATGGTAAATAATGCTCCGCTTGTTTTTTCGGGACAAACGGACGTGAAGTACAAATAACAATATAATAAATCACAGTGATAGATAATTGCTACAATACTAAGATATTGCCACACGTCATTCTTTTGTTGAACAAAACACGTCACTCAAGATTGTATTTAGGGCCTACATCAATATTATCGTATATCATCGCCGACACGTACATATTAACACAGCCAGTAGGCACAGAAAATGAAGAATTAGGGATACTTTTCCTATTTACTCAAAATCTACTAAATATATTTTAATTCTGATTTACGTGTTTCTATATATAATAGTTACTTATGTTTTGAAAGTTATTTCATTAGTTAATACGCGATAATAGACCGACAAATGAAAAAAATAAAAAATTAGAGAGGTTGTTTCGCTAAGATTTTCTATTGAGAAAAATTTTTTCAGTCGCGTTTCTGAGTTTATGCGATCCTAGATCATAATTATATTGAAAAAACATATACTTAAATATTAGAGCTCTAGCCATTCAATCTAAAGTAACAATGAAAACTTCGTACATAGAAAAATGCACGAAGCTATTTTGGTATCCTCTTAATAAAAGTATTTCGCCATGTGCTACTTTAATGAGAATGGTGCGCCAAAGAAACACCTCTTTCCCGAACAGAGTTCAAATAACTATGAGGAGATAGAGATGGTGATTTTTTCTAGGCGGATAAACAGCCGTCTTGACTAAGAGACTACTTCATAAAATGGTAACAAGATGTTGACTGCCACATTTTACAATGCATTGTAGATAAGACCAAAATACACTTGTACAAATATGCTTATGATAAAAACAAACAAGTTAGTATGTGTGCAACTTTACAAATGTTACATCACCATCATGTTCCTGTTTTTCAATCAAATTTATTATGTGCCATTGTTGCTCGATAAGGGTATCAAATTCACCCTAAATTTAAGGAAAAACGCCCCTTAAATTTAGATTAACAAAAAATCTTTATAGCTTCATCCACCCTGAAATAATAGTATCAGTCCGTATGGTACATAATGATGAAAACAGAGATCCGTACATAACCAGGTGTATTAAACATAGTTAGTCCTAAAGATTAGCACGTTGAAGTGGCAGTGGGCAACCGACAATACTCGAAGAAATGAAAACGGCCGAGGCTGCGTATTTTGGCGTTCTGTTGAGGAGCATGGGACGGAGAATGGCTGATGCAGGGGCGAAGCGTGCCTTGGTGGGGCCCCTTATAATAATTTATTTATTGGCCCTTATGAAGGGTAAAGATTACTCACAAAAGACAAAAAAAGTGTGCATAAAATCGATAGAAATATTTATTCATCATAGGCCACTTTTTCCAAAATTTTTACAAACTATTCAAATTAAATATACACTCACCTTGCCTTTAAAACGATTTATTAAATCATTTATAGCTGATGATGGGTTTAGTTTTTCTAAAATTACTTTTTTACTTTTGTTATTTCTGAAATAATAATATTTTTTTAAATTTTTGCTTACGCACGTCGGGGGCCCCCGTGACCAGGAGGCCCCGTATAATTGATACGGCTGATACGGCGGTAGCAACGCCCCTGGGCTGATGGATGGATTTCGATATGTTATTGACAAGGCGAATAGCAACAGTAGATAGTCACAGCTATGTAGCTACCATTTAAAATAGCAGTTGCCGATAATTTTTTCTCGTCGCTGTATTATGATACTCTATTTGTATTGTTAAAGATCATGTGCAGTCAGGTTTTCGTACATTTTGGTAATCTTCAAATCTAGAGCTCTCGGTATGTAAAATAATATTTCGTACAGAGGGGTGATATCATGATACAGTGTTTGTTATATCACGAGGGATTAGGGTAAGAAGAAATATGTGTCCTCAGGGATCTCCCTATATCTACAGTACTGTCCTCGGAAGTCAACAACGAGCTCGGAAGATGTCCTCTTTCATGTAAAGATGCAAAAACTCCACCCTCCATACTAAATGAAAGTAGGTTACGTTACGATATACAATACATATCCACCTAAATACATCTGTATACTTTGTACAAAAATAATTATATTTGGAAACGTGTCAATATATCAGAATTCGGATATTCTAACTATTGATTTTAATAAATGAATCCTTCTTCTACACTTACAAACTCAAGAAAACGTACTTTTTGAGGAAAATTGAATATTAGATATGAAATTGTATGCAGAAATGATATCCCTTCAATACAGTGTTATGGTCTAATTCATAATGACTTATCGAAGGTTTAAACGGAGATTTTATCGGAGAGATAATAAACGTTTTAGCATAAAAAGACTATCATGAATAACAAGTTTTGACAATTTTCGCGAACCGATTTCAGCGAACTTTTAAACCTCCGATAAGTCATTCATTATGAATAGGACCGTTATTACACTATCGTGGCTCTTCGGAGGTAAAGGTCAAGATTTTATTACTCGGTGACATGGAAAGCACTCTACCATATGATAATCTATTTTCGGACACCGTGTGATTTAACTATTTTATCTACGACCCGACTTGCTCGGAAGATTTAACTTGAAGCACCATATAACCATAATATGTTATGTTGGTACAATAATAAGTAACTAAATTCTAAGAATAACATACCAAATATGCAACAAACAATAAAGTAATAAGGCGTACACCGTACACAAGCCCGCGAACTAGATGTAGAGTTTGTGTACTATGAAATAAGTGTATGAATTTTGTGTGCGTTGGATTTTTATTACATTATTACAATATTACAAAAGGGATACATATTATATTAAATTACATTTTATCTGTGCAAAGGCAATTTGTAAACTAAGTTTGGAAACGGCGACCCCAACAATGTCCACTTCAAGGACACGAATTATTTTCTTTTTGATTTATAATATATCTGTAACCATATCTGATCTTATCTTAACTTTATATTCATATCTACTGGTAGCGGTAGTCGTTTAGTAGGTGACGATTGTTTTCATGACACGTTTGATAATACATTCTAGATTATACCTCGGCTATTTGAACTCTCTTTGCGATTAGGAGTTAAGCCCAAGATCCCATAGGGAACATGTTTTATATACAAAATACATATCATGAAATTAGCGAATATGACACAAACAGCAACACTATTAAAACTCAACAGGATTAGGCAGCAATTCTCATGAAAGCCCTTCATAGTTTTATTTGTCAAAACATCATAATATTCTATAACATCATAATATACATCTAATATTCGGTAGGTTGTATTCGCTAACAGACCAAGAGAAGCCGCGGGGGACTTTATTATTTTAAATATCAATCATCAGTAACAATGTTTGATTTCTACGGATAACAAGTATAATTGGGATTGTTCATAATTTTTGACCTGCTGTTTTTATATATTTTAAAAAAAAATATAGACTATTTTAAGCAACTAATTTCAATATTATTGAAATATTCACTATATAGAATTAAAAAAAAAAACTTTAAGATATTATTTTAAATGTTGTGACGTCATCGTTGTACGCAATCTCTGTAGACTTTTTCTGATAAACTTAAGACAGATTGCAATAGATCTTTTCAAAGTTGCCAAGCTGATATAATAGACCAATTTCAACTCCACCACATAGTACGAGTAGTATATCCCTCAGAACGCCTTAATATTTTAAGTCCTTCATTTCAAGGGCAAATAGAGATCATTTGCTTTTTTGGTAAAATAATCGTTAATATAGCAAATTTTCCGAAAAAAACTAATGGATCATGATCAGAAACTCTATTCCCCGAAATGGTTTTTGAATTAAGAGTTTAAAAAATATATGAACAATGCCAATTAGCATTAACATATCCGGTTGTATTTTTGATAAAGGAAGTTGAGAATACAATATCACAAGTAAAGTAACGTTTCAATTCTTAGTATTTATACATTTGTAACGTGATATTTTTCCAGTTAGGGCTTCAGTCACCGGAGAGCAGTACTTGAGACGGTGTGAGAGTATTATCGCCGCCAGTGCCTTGATAGCGAAAGAACAATCGGAACACGGCACCAATTTCCTCGGTAACCCCATTACATACTGTGACTACGATGGGAGCTATGGACCTTATCAAATTCAAAATGGAATGTGAGTATTTGAATTTTGAAGTCCAAATTTTAATAGGTGTCCTAGGTGTACGACACAGATTTAACCTGCGTTTAAAACTATGACAACGAGTCATCGATGATATTCTAATATATAGTTAGTAGTTTTGAGTACCCCAAACGTTATTTGAAATTTTCGAATTCACTTATGAATAATAGGACTAAGTGAGGACTAAGAATACACATGCCATAGTTACAAAATGTGTCACTTTAAACTACTGCAAGAAAATAAATAACTATAAATACATAAGCAAATATTTGTGAAATGAACCGGTGCGGTGTTAGTATTAATTTAATTACATAATTTACTCTAGTCATGCTGGTACCGTGTATACGGTGTTTACTGTATAGGGTTTAGATGTTACCCTTGCTCCACAAGCTTTTAAGGATATTACCACTCCATACAAGAGTGTTACATAAACGACTATAAAAATGGCAATATAATTAACTATTTGAGAAAAACCTATGTTCAACATGGACAGAAAAAGATTGATTGGTAGATATAACAATTTATATCATCATAGTACTAACTAAATCCTATGTTAGGAATCAAGAGCTACGATAATTTGAAGGTCGATTTAAAGATACGTGTTTGTTTCCAGAGCGTACTGTACCGGTCGCGATGGAGCAATATTAGGAGCTTGGCAGGTGATGAGCAGTGAAATGTCTGGAATGACATGCAGTAAGTATTACCTAATACCTCTGATGGCTGTTTTTAATAACCAATCTAAGATTACAAATAGAACTTATCCTCGTTTACCAGTAGAATATTTATCTACAGTTAACGTTTCGAAAGGAAATGCTATCCTTCAGTAGCTTATAGACAAGGAAAATAATAGGTTTAGATTTCTGTCTTTAGTAGCGTCAATTGAGGACAGATAAAATACTGAAAACGGGCGTAAAAATCTAATTACACTAACTAATCATAACCGTAGCCAGACGTGAGCACAGTGCCACAGATTGTGCAGATTATCTCACGGTATAGGGGTCAAGTCTATTGTAATAATAAGATAATAATCTCAAATTTACATTAAAAAGCAATTCAGACTAGGCTTTCGCTAAATATTACTATAGGCTACGTAACCAAACACTTTAATATTACGTTAATTAGTAAATTTTTTTATTAAATGGTGACGTTGTGAGAAAACTAAGAGTGATTCTTATTTGGCATCGCAAGTCGGTGAAATCGGTAGTGGTAACAAGTAGTTGAAAGTCACAATAGAGATTTTCTTTTTACTGTGTTATCTGCACAGATGCTGCATGAGTTACTTTTAATGAAACAACCAAGAGAACAATATTTCTATAATATTTGATTATGCAATACATATTACATACTCTCATCACAATCACGAAATAGCCATGAAATAACGAAGGATTCGTCTTCTCCTTTGGGAACGCGGGAAGAGCAATTCTATTATCTTTTAAAGAGTCATTTAAGAGTCAATATTTCAAATACTTACATCTATACTCTGATGTAGAAATAATTAATATAAATTTAAGCGGTCACTCGTAACAGAGAAACTTTTCAGAAACACAGGATTGCAAACATTTTTTTTTTATAGGATGATAGGATGGATAGATTTTAACTATAATTTAATAAAAAAATTATTTTTTGGTTATTTTAAAGTGCTACTTATTTAAATGACACTTTTACTTTCTTTAGGAAAGAAAGTATTGAGGCGATGGTTGCGAAAGTTGCTCCGAGTATCAATGGTGCATATGATATTAAGGATATCGTGGAAAAATCTTGATACTAATAATGATAATTCTTAACATAATTTATATTTGCGTGTAATTTGGAATCACGGATTTCTGGATAGATCATCGCAAGCAAAAATCATTTGCTATATTGCTCGGTAATATTGTGTTTTGAACCTGTGTGGGTTGCAGAGATCATCCAATCATGCACCAAAATACTGACTTTCAAGGTTTTGAATATAAAGTAAATAAATTCTTTATTTATGAATTGCCCTTATCAATGGCTTAATTAGCAATATAATGCACTAGGAATAAAACAAGATATAGTGGAGGCTGGAGGGCATTAACGTACCGTTAGTGTTGCTCATTCACATTGTTGTATTACGACCGGTTCGGTTGTCGGCCGTGACCCTGTTTCCGATAAGTTGTACGGTTCCAACCATCCCACTATTCCGTTGGAATGCGGAGATCAACATAGCGTAACGATTAATTTATCAAAAATGCACACTGACAGGGATTTCTATTCAATAGCATACGCTCAATGACTATTCAATGGACAAATACGTTGATCGAGGTAGACTGGTTTCTATGTGGCATTTTTCACATATCCAGCATTAGATCAACGCTCACAATTTCAATTTCGATAAGTTAAAAGTGGTTTCACTACAGCTATAACCTGATAATCTCAATACTGCGACTAGAGTGAGAAACAAAGTAACAACAATTTTTGTTTTTCCTATAAAGCACGTAATCGGTTTTTGTAATGTTAGCAGAGTAATAGGCAAAATGACATTGACAAATATTCGCCTTACGACAACAACATTAATTTCTTATAAATCCCACCAGCTAGCAACACCTCTCGGGTAAAGGTTAATTAGAAGCAGTAAATGTAGTTAACAAAATATGGTTGATTTTTATAATAATAGTCAGAGAACTAGACATTACTTGTTAATAGACAAAACGGGAGGAAAATCTTATGAGAGCATAATATATGTCGTAGGAGACTTGATTAAAATAGTTTACTTAAGGATTTTTAGTTTTAACTTAGGTTCCAAGATTGTGATGTGGGTCCTTAAATGGTGTAAATGGTGAGTAATTCGTTTATTTACTGTAGTTGGTGAGACTGAATGGTGACCCGTTGAAATTTCATAAAAGGATCCTTCCAAACCAGCTACACGTGTCGTAAGCCACGGATCAATCTCATCGTAGTTAATAGAATGTTGTAATTATCGTAGTTAGCTTATTCAGTATTACAGGGTGTTTGATTGGAGACTACCCTGGCAATAGTTACAGGCGATGTCTACGGTGATTTTCTCCGATATCAGAAGTGGGATCGAATAGTCATTATTCGATTTTGTTTTGAAAACAACTAGAACAGTAAAATTAACCGTAACCGGCGTTTTAGTAAAAATTTTAAGTTTTCGCAGTTTCTTTTTGTGAAAAATTGCTTTGATTATATTAACAAGCAAAGACTGATAATAACAAGTCATAGGTAATTAGTTAATTACCCTAGAACATTGTAACTACGTAACATAAATTAAATGACAATGATTTGTTAGTAATTTAATAAATCTACAGTGTTCACTTGCTTAATTTATCTCGTGTATCAATCAATAGTAAAATCGTTTTAATTGCGCACAGAAAAATAGTGTGGCTATATGAACATTCAACACTTCGTTTAAAGTTTTCGGTTTTCTTTTTATAAAGTTGGTACATGATTTTCTGCGCTTATTTATAGGCGTACTCGATAACTAAAAGTAAAACTTTTAAAGCAAAACAAAGATTTAGTCTCCGCCGTGTAATAATGTGTTTTACATATTCTAACGCGTTATTAAACTTTGTTATTTGTGATTAGCAAATAAAATCGTAAGAAACTTTCACCTAGATGAGAGGTAGTGAGAAGAAAATCTAAATCATGGTTAACTAAATATTCGAGATTAGAACTACATGTAGTTACATGTAGTAGACTTGTGATAGAAGAGATAGACAATATATGCGTTAGAAAACCTAACGGCCTAGGTAACAAGTTAGTGTTTTTAAAATTTTAAAACCTTTGCAGCGAAGGAAAGTTTGAGATACCTTTCTATACCTACACATGCCAGTCGTTTTGTTGACATGTTTTAAAAATCCTGTTTTGGAAAATCTATTTACAATTATGTTTTTGACTGTGTTATTGACGTATGCAGACGTCCAGTAAGCCGTCGTAATATTGCCAACGCAACTTATTGTAGTGTACCTATAATATGCGGTTAAAATCGTCCTTTCTGAAATATTCAGAAAAGCTACAAATACGAACCTGACGGTGCTATTGACGTATGGAGACGTCTAGTAACCATTAATAATTATTAACATCACTTTTTGTGGTGTATAATAAGTTTTTGAAATCTTTAACTTACTGACGTGTGAGACGTCTACTGAGCCATTAATTATTAATTTATTATTAATAATATTAACCATACGCTTTATTGTGGCTTACTTACTTATAATCAGTTCGTGAAATCTCCTTTTTCAAACATCTACAACTATGATCTTGATAATGCAGAGACGTCTTGTAAACTATTAATAACATTAACCACTTGCTTTATTGTGGTTTACCTATAACATGTTTATAAAATTTTCATAGAGATGTCCAGTATAGCAGGTTCATCTTATTACAAATATTTAATTCCAAAATGTCTTTAATGCCCATAAAATACTTCAGTTGTATTTTGATTTAAATCTATGCGACTAATAAGATTCTACTTGTTAATTAATTGTCTAATAAATTATTAAAGTAAGAATTATTTTTTTTATTAATTGGTCTATGCAGGCTGAAAAAAATAATCACTAGCAATCTGCAACTGTTTCGCGTGGTTCTCATTGTAAATGAAGTCTACCGTTTGTTTTTAACTTTATTACTTTCCGTTTATTCGCGCATACGACCCTTATTACAAATTATCGAGGTGACAGGAGATCACCTCTGAGTATTCACGAGCATAACTTTTGAGCTTATTTACTTGGAACAAGAATCTGTTGTAGTAGATTGACTATAGCAGATCTACATACCATAACAAATTATCTGCGTCTTAATTTTAATTTACGAGCGTTTTTGGTGTACAGAGACGTTCAGTGAACTATTTATAATATTAACAACGCAGTTTACCGTGGTGTATCTACGAGTAAACTAATTATTATTATTAAAAGAGCTGTTGGCGCGTGGAGCGTTACAATAAGCCAAAAATAAAAGATGCTACAATAAGCCACTATATCCTATCCTGAAAGAATAATGGTCCCCTGTGTACGACGGCGAACAGGACCGCCTATGGCACAGCATCAACCTATCCGTTTATTCCTAGGGCCCTTGCCTACGTGGCAACATCGACCTTTCCTTTACCTATCCTTCCTGAACCCTTTATCCTTCCTAAATCCTTCATCCTTTCTATCCTTACTCATAAATATACCACGTTATTACTGTACACCAACCAACGGTTACTATTCACGATGTAGGTGTTTGGTAGCAACAGCTAACATAGTTATGTAGGCTTAACTTCTACTTGGGCTACAAGTAGGAGGCAGAGTAACAGTGTTTATTCGTATGCCAGTACGAAAATTCAAAATTCAATTTTTTATTTAATGATAGTTTAATCATTAGTATTTAAACTAAATTAGAAAATCATTCCTTTACTGTTGAATCCGTCTAGATCAGCAGGATAGGCCAAACGGAAACCCTTCTATTAGTTTCAAGTAGATAGGGAACACACGAGGACGCGTGCCTTTGCAGAATGGCCGTGTGACAATAAGGACAAAGAGAAACAAAGGAAAGAAAAGAAAGAAAAAGAAAAAAAAAAAAAAAAAAATTTCTAATGCATTTACTAACGTAGCTAAAAATCATTTTCTGAGTAATTTACGATTAATTAGCTAAATCCTAAATAATTAGTTATCAAATTACAGCCGAGCGGTTGTCTTTATGAAAACACAAGTTTAATGTGTAGTGGATTTGATGATTAGAAACCATCTATTGAATGTTACAATTGTATTGGCTCGATAAGTCGATACGAACCCACTACAACTTAAAGTTCGTTAGCAAAAATGCGAAAAACCTGACAACTAGAGCAGTCAGTATTATACAGGTCGTTACGCTGCCCAGTTTTATAACTTAAACAATTAGAATATCCTCCAAAGTGTTATTGCTTAGTGTGTATTTGTGAGAACGTGCAAAGGAACGATAATGCGGAATTAATGTAACTGACCGAGTGTGAATGTTGAATTATTGTGGAAATTGTTGTAACTGACCGAGTGTATGGACAAATCTTAGTTGTGGATTTCTTTATTTTGCGACTTTATATTGGGTCAGAATTAGCCGAGCGGAAAAACTTAGTTCTATTGCAGATTTACACACGGGGACGTGTGTATTCGCAGAATGGCCGTGTCGTAGGAGACTTGATTAAAATAGTTTACTTAAGGATTTTTAGTTTTAACTTAGGTTCCAAGATTGTGATGTGGGTCCTTAAATGGTGTAAATGGTGAGTAATTCGTTTATTTACTGTAGTTGGTGAGACTGAATGGTGACCCGTTGAAATTTCATAAAAGGATCCTTCCAAACCAGCTACACGTGTCGTAAGCCACGGATCAATCTCATCGTAGTTAATAGAATGTTGTAATTATCGTAGTTAGCTTATTCAGTATTACAGGGTGTTTGATTGGAGACTACCCTGGCAATAGTTACAGGCGATGTCTACGGTGATTTTCTCCGATATATATATTGTTCATTATGAAAGCGACAATGAAATGAAAACAGGTCATGATGAATATAAAACTGTATCAAGATTTCTCACTCAATTAAGAATACATATTTCAATTTAAATTCAAAACAGTTGAAATAGTAATGAACCGTGAACCTTGACATAAACAGAACCTTTGGCGATAAGTTCGACATGATTGAGTTATATTTTTATTGTTAGTCAAACATTTTGAAATGGAAGCCTTGACAATTTCTTATAAACATTATATCATTGCATTGCTTGTTTCGTGTGCATATTTAGCATTTCTTGCACTGCCAAATGAATAAATTAAAAAAAATAGTGTCATTTATATTTCAACTATAGAGACTAGTTTCATCTTTTCATCGTCACACCTCATATACGTCTCGATGGCTGGGCACGTACCATGACTATACTTCGGGGGTGTTTGACCCTACTATATGACACGGTATTCAAATGCGGTAATAAAATGTTTTCGAGTTTTGTTTGTGTATTTAACACTCGTACTATTTGCTATTTGTTATTAAACTAGATCGTAGAGAAGAATATATTTCGAGGCATAACTATCGCATATCTTAGGTGGTATTAGATTTCGAAATCTAATAACAGCAGATAGAACAATAGATAGATATAGATACAAATTAAAAGAATATATATACAATAAATATTCATATCCAAATGGTAACACAAATAGATGCCGCATCCGTTTGCATATTATTTACTTTTACGTAACTGTGTGTTCTTTCTTTGAAATTGTCTTCGAATTATTATATAATCTTGACGGGCTTCGTGGTGGAGTGGTTTATGTAATGGACTGCCGATCACGAGGTCTCGGGTTCGATTCCCGGTTGGGACAATCATTTGTGTGATATCCATAAATGTCATACAAATGTTGTTTCTGCGTCTGGGTGTTTACTATGTATTATAGGTATGTATTTACAAAAGAAAAGTAGTTTATGTATTATATCCGTATTCTGGTAGGTACCCATAACACAAGCATATAAGCTTAGCTTGGGACCAGAGGACGTTGTGTGAAATGTCCATGAATATTTATTTATTATTATTATTTATTATTATTGTAAACATAATTTCTCGTGCATTACTTTATCACGAAGAAGTTGATAAGAAATATGTACCTAAATTGTACTCAGAACTGTTTAAAGTGGGGCTAGTTGGAAGAGAACAACACTACCATAATATTTTTACTAATAACGTTATGGCTGAAGGTATAAAGCACGGACTTTTTGGTAATAATAATACACATTTACAATTTGGTAATATTATTTTTGGTAATTGATTATGTTAAGTTTATTGATGTGCAATAAAGTTTTTTGGGAAAAAAAATAGAAAAATACTGATAGCTTAAGTGAATATCAAACAAGTTTCTAAAAAAACGCATAAGTAGACTATTACGAAATGACCTAATCGCATATAATCATCGCATACATACTTTTTTTCACAAATAAACTAAGACTAATCAAAACATAAACTAACATCATTTTACATTATTTTATCTGTTTTATGAACATGTAGATCTACATGTCGTAAAATCCGTCAATATTCTGGGAATACGTGTTAATCACATTTTTATCGAGAATTTCATTCACTTTTCAATTTAACCTGTGATTTATTACACCAGATTGCGCCAGAGACACCATGATCCACTTCCCTGAGCGTGGCATGATGGTAACGGAGACTTGTACGGCGAATGGAAACTACAGACCTAATCAGAACGTAGGTGATGTTTTCTACTGCGTAGATTCTGATGGATATCCAGTAACTGACTTCATGGATGAGTGGCCAGCAGATAATTGTGGTTCATTCACCATAAACAATCGTTAAAAATATCTAAAACGAACTACATCTTAAGAGTTGTTTGTCGGTTCATAATTTATTTTCCAAAACAGTTATTGTATTATACCTATCAAATAATTTGGCTTAGTTTTTATGAAACTTTAGAGAAAATGAACTCAAATATTTATGTAAAATAAAATATTTATGTGGTTTATTTAGAAAGGAGGTCATTTATTTTGTTTATTTAAGTGCTTTAATGTGTAATAAATAATTATGTAAAATAAATGTTTTCGATTCCATTATATCATTTGGCATCCAACATTTGACGGGTATTAAATAAATACTTTTGAATATTTCTGTCCACGATATGCTGTAATCTGCTGCAGGTAAGGTCTACACCTTGCCTGATTAGAGCATTAGTTAGCGTACATAGTTAGCGTAGGCTATAATAACAAAATATTTAACGCTAGATACAATATCTTTGGTAAAATGAGATAAATAGATGCAGGGCATGTATGACCAGTGTATGAGTGTGGATGAAGCCAACGAAATATGTTTAGATCGTAGCAGATGGCAGTCTATAGTTTCTGCCTAGCCCCATGGGAAAAAGGCGTGATGATGATGAAGTTACAAATAGGCCAACTAAAATGTGTATGTACTATGGTATCAATACTATCAATAGCCATCTACATTGAGTTATTTTATCAAAATGATCATGTCATTTCACCCTGCATTACTATTCAATACATTTTACAATAGTCAGTAGCAGTCTGTCATCACCAATACCTACCAATAGGCGTATCTAATTTAGATAAGATGTTTGGGCAACCTCAGGTATCACCCGGTACCGAAACGACAGTCCGTAGGAGTAGGATAAATAAGTTATTGCTTAGTATGTTACTTACCAGAATGGACGCTCATTATTTAATGCAAGATCCGCAGAACGAATGAGACTCGACGCTCGGGCGCCGATGCCCACATGTCGCGCGAGTTCTTCCATCTAAAAAATTAAAATAGATATTATCTCTGTGTTTTACAATATTCCAATCTAAGAGGAAAAAGATAAGGAATCCTTTTTGAAGAAAATTCGACCACGGACAGCAATTGCTTAGATTTGTCACAGTCCCTTTTAATGAAAAATGACTCGAGTAATTCGACATTCTATAATGTTAAAAAGATAGTTACTACCAGTTCCAAATCCGCACCAGATCGCTATTTTATTTGCGTGGTTGGTCTGTCCATGGTAGTTATAGTAAAATGAAAGTTAAATCTGAGTTAAATATAGGATCTAATTAGGCAATAAGACTGATTGCTAATTATATGACTAATCATTATGACCATACAGATAGTTACTTAGTTTGCAGAAAGTTACAATCTGTGTCAAGTGCTACTTGTCCACGAAGTTATCAAGGCACCAGTCCAGCTAAAATGAATCTGTCAAAGACTAAGTTGAAATTGATGATCGGCCACTCAAGAACTTCGACCACTTTTCGAACCAATAATAAACGATTTGTTTTGCCCATGTACAAGTCAGCGTAACTTCAGAAAGCACTCTTTCTTACATCTGTTATTGAAAGTATTTTAGTATTTTCTGAACTTTGCTGAAGTAGTTGTCGTAGTCTAAAACAGATAATTAACTAGTTACTATATTTATAATTAACTAATAACAAGGGCAGCTCACAAAGCCAGGAATAATAATACAAACAAGGCACTACAGAAATACATAATTATACAGTAACTATAACGGGTACGGGGCTTCTAGCCCGAGCCTCACTTACAATGAAGGTCACCGACTTAGCAGTTTATAGTTAGGTATAGTATTGTATTCAAGTTCAAACTACGTTATCAAGCCCTTACACGGTAACATTAGAAGATTAACTATATATATTATAATGTTGTTTTATACGTATAATAGGACTAAAACTAAAGCTACTGCACGGTAACGACATGCGGCATCCTCGCCTATCACCTAACCCATGTATGCACCAAATACGAACCATTCAAGAGGTTCATTACGTTAAACAGGACACAAGGCACGTCTAAGACATATCTAGCATTGATCCTAGAGGCAGAGAGCCAGAGAGAGCATTATAAATCTGAGGCCGCAGCGCCCGCAGCTCTGAATGTGGACTCGTGAAAGAAACGGTTGAGCCTTTAGTCTTAGTTTAGTCAAAGTATGAAACCCTTTTTTCTTAGCAAAAAGTCGAGAAAGGACAAGCATGTCAACATGCTACTTTTAGTAGGATGTGTAGAAAGTAAATAATTAATTTTATATAACTAAATAGCTGATTTCTTAGCTATTGATGAAACAAACAAATGACTTGATTAGTTTGTAGGAACTATTCAGTAACTAACTAACTATAAATAACTAGATACCGACTGCCACACGGTAAACTCTTCTTATAAATGTCATCGTTGAATAACGACAGCCTTATTCTATATCTCACCTAACTACAACACTATAAATTAAATGTAAAGTGGTTCAGTGGTCTAGACATTAATATAACCATAACTATTCAATCAACCGGTTATTCCTACTTTCACGCCACACTGAAAATATTACTTTAATTGCTTCCCGCTTCATTTATTGGGTTTAGTTATTAACTTTTTCTAAATAATAATCACTAATATGAAACTGTCAATTATCAGTACATCAGGCAGTATCTAGATTAGATTCGAGTCTGTACGAGAGTTAGTACGAAAGAGTAACTATGTAGATAGTTAAGAGGGGACTACAGTCCTAATTTAGGTATTTAGGTGATTAAGTTTTTAGGTTTAAGCCTTAAATATAGTTGCGACAGATTAAACCTACAAATTCTTTGAAAAAAAAAGACTTCTTAATCCCCTTTTTTCTTCGCGAAAATTAAATCTTTTTTTTTACGTCATATCATGAAGAGGATATATATGCTTCTATCACTTTCTTTTTTGGTAAAACCTTACCGAATTTGTATTCTAGACGCTGCAACTTCATCTAAAGAAAATAGAAAACTGATAGAAGCATAGAATAAGATCTACATAGATAGGTACTGTGAAAAAAATTTGTTCCTTTGGAGGCAATATCTACGAAGAAAACAAGGGAGTACGATGCCCATATTTTTCTATGAAGCATAGTTTGGTGTCGTGTCCTCTTATTAAGTTATGTTTATAAATTATAATTTTAGGCCATTGGTGATTCTTACAGCACCACGGGATGTAATTAACCATGTGAAAACATCCATTTTTTTATTATTATTTATTTATTTTTTTCGTTGTTATACAATTGTTAGATACATTATTCATTTATTTATTTGCCTCCCAGACTAGGTTTAAACCTGTGTTCCAGGAGACAGATCATGTAAGTAAACATTTTCAATTACTCTAACGATTAAAATAATAAAGGAAATCTCAGAGTCATCATCAATTTCTACGTAAAAGTTATCTAACTACATATATTGTTTATGCTAGGCTGATTATAAATAAGATAACTTATGCATGAAGATATGTCAACCTATTTGGCCTTGCGATTTCACGTCCAAGTCTACAAGTACTGATATTATTAATTTATTAATATCGTAACGTATACATTATTAAAACAGATAATGAGCGCAACTAGTTAGTACCTATCGACGATTTCGTTTTATCTTCGAGGACTAATAGATATCTATAGGAATAAACAACCATAACATATAGAAAAAAGGATAAGAATAAAGATAGGAATAAAGGATATAATGTAGTTAAATGAAGTTTTCATAATATTAGATTACGAAAATACGAACTTTAAAACAAATCAAACAATTGTGACATCATAAATATCCTGTTCACAAATACATTGATTGAAATAACTATATATGTATATGTATATATGTATTTATTGTAAAGTTCTATGCAAAAAGATATCATAAAATGTTTAAAATGAGTCATCTAACAAGATAATCTCTATTAGTTATCGGCGTTTGACGCTATGAGCTCAAAATGCCTTTAATGTGAAGATAAGAAACGAATAGTTAGTTATTGTTAAAACCCAAAACGAAGGGGCCCACGAACTATCACGTGTGGGGGAAAGGAACACAACAAATAGGTCCAGAAACATTCTGGCATCCTCAAAAGTTAACTAGACTTTTCCTAAGCATTAATTCCGAGCAATCATGCAACATGCAACTTTGGAGAACAATCTGCGGATTAGAACAGAAGCTCTGATAGTAAACAGGTACTCGCACACTGGTGCTTGCACTATTGTCTTAACCATAGGCGGATTAACTATAATATAGCAGGAGTAGCAAATGCTACGAGCCCTACATCTTTTGGGGCCCAGAACTCAAAAGTTTCATGAGTCCATACCTAGATACAATGCCAAGAAAATAGTGGATAAAGCAATCAAGGGGTCCCTTTACAGATTGCTACAAGCCCCGCGTTGACTTAGTCCGGCACTAGTCTAGACCAAGGCCGAAATAAGCACGCGTAGAAGATGAGGGGATGACGATAGGTCGTACAGGCTCTGCCAAACGACGGAGGAAACTCCTAACTACATATTAAATAAATGCCTATTAGTGATGATAAAAACACATTGCTTTATTCTGGGTAAATAATTATTTAACTACCTTCATGATATCAAACATCACAGAAAAAAGATCTTCGCGAGGTCTTTACAACGACGGGGCTTGATCAAGAACTGTAGGTCACCACTCTGTGTTCACGATAGACCAATCTTGATCGCTGTAACGATAGCCTGATTAGCTACCACAATACATAGTTACAACATCGTAAATTGTAAGAACTTCTCCAACACTTGCAGGTTCATGTAATTTACAACTTCTGAGAGATGTAACGGAAGGTCCAAATGGACGTAAAGATGGGGCAAATTTGTTATAACCTTAGTTTTATTAAGCAATCAACACCATTAATTTTACAACGAATTGAGTAAAATGAGAGAGTTAACTCAAGTGTTCTGAAAGTTCCATCCCGATGTAGTTATTGTCCTACTATCGAGTGCAACGGTTGCGATCTGGATCGAGTCGAGGGTAGTCGATGTAGGACGTAGCGAAGGGTGCCTTGTTCGCAACGCACCACTTGGTCACGTCACGAATCAACCCCCTCTTTAAAACACGCGACTACAAGCGAACGTGTCGATACGATAGCTGATATCTGATATTTATACTTGTCATCGTATTTTGTGTACTCACTTGATAGAGATAAATTAGATACCTTATCAAACTGGACTATGTGAAAATAGATTACTCTTACATTAAAATGGCTTGATATATTCACGTCATATTAAGATTTTACACTAAATAAAACAGCATAACTATAGGACTGAGCAATATATTTAACTGTAGTGTTGTTAGCTTTTTAATGCTTATACAGATTTTTGGTCAAGGTCAAGAACAGCTTTCCACACAAAAAGAAACTAAGCTGAGACATTTGGCAGCTACAATCTTTACTTATTATAAAGCAATGTCATTATTTTATGTATGTCCCTATGTGAGCAATTCTTCCAGCGTATGTCCTAGTGTATCTTCGAAACTGTCACGGATGTTGTTGTGAGTTTTTTAATAGAGAGAGCGATTTAAGAGGATGGGTTTTTTTTGTATAATCTGTTAAAGTTTTATTATATCCATGTGCAAGAAGTTGCGAGTAGCGAACAGCTAGTACCAAATAAAGAAGCACACAGCAACACCTCAAACTATGCCACAGGGATTAAATGTCACATTAATATTTAAATAAATAAATAAATATTCATGGATATTTCATATTGTATAATATCATAATACATATATGTATTTGTATTGTATCTGGGTGTTTTCTATGTATTATCTTCTATCTTCTATCTATCTATTAGCACAATCTCTTTCTAATTTTAAGTTAAAACTATCGAAATATTATCTATCATTATAGTAGTGTTTAAATAAATTTTAGTATTTTTATAGTGTGTATGTATATTATATAGTAGTTTTTACTTATTAGTGTACTTATGTATAAGTATGTATATTGATTAGATTTAGGTATGTATTTATTCATTTATTCAATTTAAGTTTTAATATATATGACACCAACAACCACCGCAATGTCTATTCTGGATTCTATCCATTATACGGTTGCCTGGAAGAAATCACATTAGTGATAAGGCCGCCCTTTGTACAATAGCTTTTAAGACTGTATTTTCTTTTCAAATTCTGTGTAAAATTGGTGTTTGTGCAAATAAAGAGTTATCTATCTATCTATCTATCTTTACTAATTACAAAACAAAGTAGGTTCCTAGTTATTTTTGTGTATGTCCCAAAGTGAGCAATCCTCTTCAAAACTACACAACGGATTTTAAAAAGGTTTTTTTAACAGATAGTGTAAGTTCAAGAAGATGGCTTTTTTCATAATTTGTTTTTGGTTTGGTTTTTAAGTTCCAATTTGTATAGTTACAGCTGAAAGAATTACAATTCTGATCTAACTAACAACTAACTATGATTTGTTAACTATGGTCTAAAGTTCTAAAAGATTACCCTTCTAACCTATAGAAATATTATTTTTGGACCATATAGTGCAGTAATTATTGCAAGGCATTGTCATTTATGAAGCCACAAGTTTAATTACAACACCAGGCAATTATTATTTGTGGTGTATTCTTATTTGGGAGGCATACTTCCGCTGCAGAGCTCATTAATATCCCATTATTATGTACAGGTCTCTTCCACTTTGGAAGAATATTTGGTTGTTATTTATATTTGTTGCATGTTGTTATTGGTGATTGGTTTAGTTTGAAGTTTCCCACCTGTCATGGTATGCATGGTTTCTTGATATGGTTAAAATCTATTAACCATATTTAACTTGTAATCAGTCTTAAATCTGCAGTGTTAACTATTTTCTCCATGTTGTGATAAATTATATTTGAATTGTATTAGAATACAACTGTCACCACCCTTATTCTGTAAAAGATGGCTACGGGATATTATACACAGATGACATCCTCTGTAAGAGTACACTTGAGAATAAACTCTGTTCCAACACACCAGATCAGTGCTGCATAGTTTACCATAATATTTCCAAAATTGGTTGAGGGATAAAAGAGATATTGAGTGTGGTAAATAAATGCTATTAATTTTACACACATAGTTAGGTAATGTTTTATATTATTTTTATAATATTTTTGTATTATGTGTTGTAAAGTTTTAATGACTTATAAATAAGATATGGTTGTATTATCTCAAAACTAAATTTTCAAATTTACTTATTTTACTTTACAAACCTTGTGAATAATACGAATAACAGTATAGTGTCTACTGCTATCTATAACAAGATTTAATTAATTTACAACCAATCTTATTAAGTAGCCGGCTAAACTTAATGTATTAATGACTATAATAGGAGTATTAGGAATGGAGAGTGAACATATTGACAGACATAAAAATATTTTAGTGTAACCAAATAAAATAATATAATCAACATAAGATTAAATTTAAAGTACACAACTATTCAATATGTAATTTTTATTTCAAATAAGTGTATTTAATGTAACTTCACAAGTGTCTATTTGTTTTAAAAATGGAATTTTGCCACACAGGAACATTTTATTTGATACTATTATTACCTATAAGATTAAAGTTATCAAGCTTAATGTTTAGTCTTATCATGAAGTAACAATATATGTTAATATAATACACAATGAAAAACACAAATATTTATTAAATATTATTAAAAAAGTAATTACTGACCTTATAATACCGTCACGTTGTCTCCAAGTTGGTGCAATCCGGTTTGCCACATCAATACCAATTTGTAACACATAATTTATTAGCACAAATTAATTTCACATAACTCACAATATCCAATTTATTTAATAACATATGTACTAAACACTACGCCGCTACATATTAAGAACTAACGCCCAAAGAACACAAACAGAAGACAACTCGGAAGCTGGAAAATAAGTAGGTAGGTGCCTAATAAACGTCAATAACCCGGGCCCACCGATTCCGACTGAGCTCAACACGAAAACTATATTTACAGATACAGAAACGCACCACGTAATCGTATTGACTCTGCTATTCAATATCTAATTAAAATGGCAACAGCTTCGGCTATATGTACTGTAGTTTATGATTTCATTTCATTCATAAATACAGTAAAACTAACTATTATCTACACATAAATAATCACTTGGTGCACTCGCACCACAGACTACTCGCACACACTGTCGTCGTCTTGACCAAAGAGAATTCAACAGTCGGACACTCTATTAAATTAAAGAACAGTCTTCAGTAATTTTAAAGACAATGTGAAAGTGACCTCTGATTTTGTTTTTCCACAACATTTAAATTCATTCCTTACAAAGATACCTATATTGTAAATGCTGTTCATCGTAATTAAAATGGAACAAACAAACTGGACAATCTACATATGCCGACTCATCCAGAACATTTATCTCGTAAACGTTACATTTATGAAATCCAATACCTCAGTCCTTCATAGGAAGGACTTAGGTATTGTGCCTAAGTTAAACTATGAATATAGATTCATAGTTTCAACTTAGGCACATAGCAAAAAATAGTCAAATTTTTTTTATTGGTAAGTACAGCAATTAAACAATAACATCGCAATGTCACAAAATAAGCTTTACTATCCAAATCGTAAAAACAAGGTGGTCGCCGTCATCGAAATCAATGAGGACTATACTTTTGTAGAACGAAATTAACGTAAATCGCACACGCGTAAACAAACTGCCATTGGCAAAGTCTTAAAATCGATCTAATAGACTATTTATTACTAATTTAACTACATCGATGACAAATCTAAGACAAGCGTCGACGTATTGTAAATATTATAGAGCATAAAATAGAGATGGCGCACCTGAAAAAAACATGGCCTCGTTTAGTTATCATGTTTTAACTTTCTTCCCACTGATTCAATGAATTCAATAATAGGAACTAGGGAGGTGAAAGGAGAAAACTTAGAGTAACAGAACTAGATAGCATACCATAGTATCTGAATATTTCAATACAACGAGTATTGAAATATTCAGATACTGATCGCAATTGTATACACTTCAACATTTAAAGTTGCAAATTGTAATACATACTTATTCTAAAAAAAAGTAAAAGTTTATGTTTTACATATGATGAATTAAGAGTGATGAAAGGTATGTAAGCCGTGAGGTCATTTGCATACTAATATTAGCATAATTATCTTATTAACTCATCGAGCTTTTTACAGTGACCGGTTAAAAATCTTTCATTCCATAATGTAATGCAATTCAAAGAGAAAAAAGAACAATGTCATTTCCCTAATGCTAATTCCTGTGGCTAAATCGTTAATATTGACAAAATTTCACTCATCATAATATTTAGTTTACGCGTTAAGCCGAAGGCGGAGTAAAAAGTACTTTTGCTAATAACTGATATTAGTATCAATACAAATACATTACTGAGTAATGGTATTGGCCGCTTTTAATTACATTTCTTCAGCACAATGACATGACTACGGTTCATAGACACAAAATTTAACTTCTTAGTGCTTATTACATTGGACCAAGATTTATAAAAACGCAACAACTTAAGAATATTTAATTAACCAATAGGAGTAGTTATGAGCATACAGTATAACTTAATTTAATTAGTCGCCACGCACACCCCGTATCACACACCAAGAGAAGAGAGTGGTATCGATTGTAAGTGCACGATGAAACTTATCAAAATGAAAATTGATGATGTAATTATAACAATTCGGCAATGTTAGGTTTACTTTTTTTCTAAGAAAATTTGTGTATTATAGACTAACGATTTAAATTATAAAAAATGTCCTCAACAAAATAGCCAATTAATCAAAATACACCATAGTTGTTTTCATGTTTTAGTTAAGTTTAATTGTGCACATGTTGTGCACGTAGAATTGATAACAGTCTACACCTTGTGGCACTGCTCTCGTACATTTTTACGTCAACTCCTGTTCCATTAATGCTCTAAAACTAGCAGTATTGGTTACACACTATTATGGAGGGTAGAGGTAAGGAGAGTCATCTCATAAGGTAGAAAATTGAAAAAAGTGTCCAGCTGTCAGCTGTAAATAACAGTTCAAAAACCTTCCAGAATGGCGCTGGTGTAGACACAGGGTATGGTATGAATGTAGCAATTGTATAGTGCGACACAAAAGAGTAGAAATTAATTATCATGGAACTAAAAAGTTACTGTCACTGGCAACACCAAAAAAAAGTAAGTGAGCTGTCAATAATTGTAAACAACGTTTAATGTCGCCGAGTTTTATTTCATTTTTATGTTACTTTGGGATTGTGTGCTGTTAAACAGTATCATAATGAAAAAAGTTATCCGTGGCGGTGCCCGTGAAATAATGTACAAAGCTTAGATGCGGTGTATAGCCGAATACAAAGTTGGAAACTTTTGTCGAAGCTAGACGACGTTTACAAACGTACAGCTGATTTTACTGGTAAGTGATCATAGAAAATTTGTATAAATCATTGATATGAACCACTAATATACGCATTGTAATAGATATCCTAATGATTAACTGCAAAATTTTACACTCGCAACTTATTTGTTGATAAACAATATCCACTATGTATTATAGCGCGACCGGTGCATTTTGAGCATTTTTGCTTCCAATTTGCAGAATTTGTATAGTAAGTAATTTATTCCAGTAGGTAAATTATTATTATTACAATTATGAATTTTATATCTATAATATTTTAATACGATGTTATTTTCTTATTGTTTTAGGCGTTTCCGAGAGTTTTTCAAACAAAAATTTAAAAAATTGCATCCTTAAGTGAAATAATTCAAGGTGTGTGATTTTAGGGCTGTCAAGTGTATAATATGTGTTAGTAGGATTTTGAATGAATAAATGTTTTGGTTAAGTGGTGTTTTTTATTGCATTAGAGTAATACGAAACGATACTTAAGATCTCATGCAGGCTACCGACAGAGCAGTCGACGTGGCCAAATACTGTGCCAGTCATATTTAAAATGATTCAATAAGAAGAAGGTACCAATAAATTAAATAGGTTTGATCTAGGTTAGCCAAAAAATTAAAATATAATACAAGTATCAAGATGTTTGCATCCTACTTAACTGTGTTGCCACATGGGCGATACTGGCGCCCTCATTTATTTTCTACTCTTTTATGTCGCACTGTAAACGAATTGAAGTACGCCGAGTTAAAAAATTTAATATTATTGTCGACTAAAAGCAGTTACTTATTGAAAATGTCAACTACTTGCGTATTACAAAATAATGCAGTAAATATAACCTTAAAGAGTTATTATGAGAAAACGTGTAGCTAAAGTGATTTTATTTTCTGAACTGTGAATAGTACGAAACAAACTAATAATAAATTAATGTGAATAGTACGTTTATTGATTGCGGAAGTTGGTATTTGGCGCTTCCTATAAAGTTTACTCTGATGCTAATGTGGCGCCACCCTAATTTAATGCATTTCAACGGACACTTTTTCATGAGCAGATGATTCTCCTTACCTCTACCCTCCATACACACTATAATGTGGTTACACTCTTTCTACCTGGTGGTCAAGTCTGCTATTTTTGAACAATCGTCATAACGACACGACGCAACAGGGCCCCGAGTCAGGTGTTTCAATGGTGTCACAATTGTAGTGCAATTGTAAAGTTTTTGGTAGTCTACTATTAATGTCTTGTCATAGTGGTGCCATTACGACTTCATCATTGACTTACAATTTTATTGTGAAAGTGACATAAATTGCTAGTCTCGTACACAATTGCTTCACAATTGCAATTCAATGACTGAAATGTTTCGGTAGTCTGCTATTTTGAATTTGACAGTAATATTTTGAAATTGTCCTGTGTCGACAGATTGCCATAAATAAAAAATAGATAGATAGAAATATCAGAAATTGTTCTTTGTAATTTATTGCAATTTACTAATCTCCTAAACTTCACATTGCTTTTTATACTAATAAATAGTATGTACAAATATATCTAAACGAAGTCTAGCATGATTAAATTTATTAGTAGTTTTTCGAAAATCACTTCAACTAACGCATTTTTTAAAAACGGCAACACATACATACCATTCTAACAGAATTCATAGATAAAAGAGACCGACAATTTCATTGCCATTGAACGACCATTACGAACTCATATATCAGACTACGGACATTTGACTTCAATGGCAATGGCATTGGTCTCTTTTATCTATGCAATGAAGTTATCGGTCTCTTTTATCTATGAATTGTGTTAGAATGGCATGTATGTGTTGCCGTTTGTAAAAAATGCGTTAGTCGAAGTTTACAATTGCACCTTAATGGTACAATTGTGACACCATTGAAATACCTGACTCACTCAGGGCCCAGTTGCATCGTGCTGGTATGACAATTGTTCCAAAATAGTATACTTGAGCACCAGTTGCGTCGTGTCGTTATGACGATTGTTCAAAAATAGTAGACTTGACTACCTGAGATTTTTACTTTATATTTATCGTTTATATAGTACAGGTAGATGAACAGATTTACATTAAGGGCGGCAATCCCACAGGGCTGCAGGGGTTTAATTGACCACGTCCGAAAATTTTAATTGTGTTCTCAAAAAAATACAATTTATACGTAGCCCGTAGGCGGCGTAGACAAGCCCTTATCTATCCTTAACTGTGGCCCTTTAAACTGTAACATTTCGAACATTTCAAAGCACTAACATAACTAAATGTTTTTATGGGGAGTTGTAGTTTGATCTCCGCCTCCAAAATACCGAAGATTTCAATAAATATACATGGACATTTCACTAAACGTTCTCTGGTCCCACTCTAAGCTTATATAGGCTTGTGTTATGATGTCCTTATGGGTACCAGAATACGGATAGAATAGGTACCTACATATACTACTTTTCTTTTGTAAATACATATTTTTAATAATACATAGAAATACCTCGAAGCAGAACAAACATTTGCATGACCTGATCCCGCGACCTCGTGGACGGCAGTCCGTTGCATGAACCCCTCAACCACGAGGCCCGTCAAATATAATTCGTCCGAGTAATTTAGTCCTTCAATTTGACTAAAATATTCATAAACACTTACTTTATGTAAAACTATAATAATCAAAATAATAGTATTCTATTGACTGTTAGCGATTAATTTAATATTTGGAACAGCATAGGTAAGTACTGTGGGTACCTGTATATATATACTTTGTGAATATATAAATGTAATGCTTTTAAACTTATTGATATGGTAGAACAAAACAGCTTGAGTTAGAGAAAGTGTATTTATGTGCCATCCACTTATACAACGAATTCCAAAATCCTGAGAATTATCAATAATCTGTATGGTAATGATTTGGTAACGGCATAAAAACGCTGAAAAAAATAACACCAAAAAAATAATCGAGTCTCATTGTGTAAATAAGTAGGCTCACTCAAATGGGCTCAAATAACCGCCATGAATCAGTAGCACTTATTCTTATTTTTGTTACAATGACAATCTGTCTTTTACAAAATTTCGCAGCGTCCCTTCTTTCCTTTTTTCTTTTTACCGCCACCACCACCCTCATTATCATCGTCGACCCAACGTGACACTGTAGACCGTTTTGTATATAAAGACTCCACCCATTTTCTATACGGCGTCCTTTCTCTTTTTTCTTCGCCAGGCCTAAAGCGTCTCATAGACTGTGATACTTCATCAACACATTTACAATCTTTCCCTCTGGGATTGACTACATCGGCTGCGTGTGGACATTTTATTCCTAAAGATCTACATTTAGAGTAGCATGCATCTGGGTCTGGACAACGAGGATTTCTGTGCCTACATTTGTGTACACTGCAAGTTGGAGCTGGAGCGCAAGGTTTTAAGCTTCGGAGCGTGGGATCAGCTGAAACGAATATTTATATGTAGGTAATTAAATCTAATCGTTACATAAAGCGTATTTGTAAACTGAGGCTGCTAGATCTATAAAACACAAACGTGATATAGGTACCTATATAAACAATTTCCAGTCCCCTTTTATGCATTAATACTAGCAAATACATCATCCTACCGTATCTCCTTTTTGTCATAAGTTTTTTGGCAATAGGTTACGGTCAAAATAGACATTCCCTATGCACATCCTTGGAGACTTGAAAGTCCCCAAGGATGTGATACACAATACAATACACAATTAACAAAAATTGTTTATTGTGTTGTCTAAATGGACCGCAGTGAGACGAGTAGGTAGTGGCTACGTCTAAGAAACTAGATCTCCTACATATTTCTATACAATAAAGTAAAACAAAGCAATTTTAGACAAATATTTTATTAATTAAAGAAAATGGATAGATAAATATGGAAGAAGATAAAGTATTCGCTGACATTAAAACTATTACAATATTGTACATTTCTTTTTTTTACCACCGCCACCTTTTTTTCTTTTCTTACCAGGCTTAGGCGGATCTAACCATCCCCTATGTCCTTTACCCTGACAGCATGGATCCTCATCGTCGTTTTTCTTTTTACGTTTCTTGGTATTCTTTTCTCTTACGTAATCAGCATATCTGTTGCTACCAGTCAGCCTGTCTACCTTTAACATCGCTGCTTCTCTCTTCTTCAATGTCAAATATTTCTCTATATACTGTAATTTCTTTTCTGGTTTAACAGTTTCTTTTCGTTTAGAGCATTCGGAGCATTTTAGCTTTGCAGTTGTTGACAGAATGGAGACAGCACTAGCACATGGGATCGCACCTTTGCTAATAGCAGTCATCAGACATTTCTCTGGATCTTTACAAGGTGGCGCTGTTGGATGACACCGGGTCGGTGTGCACGACGCCGATGGCGTGCACGGTGGGTGTATCGTCGGAGCCATTTATAACACCAACAAGCACTCTGAAATATTAACAATCTTTAAAATAATGAAATACATTTAACTTAGCAATAAACCACAAAAGAAGCCAGCTTAGTAAATATTAGCCAATTTAATTGTAGGAAAATAAATTAAAATCCACTTACCTAAACCATATGAAAATTAAATATATTCATATTCATACGAATTCACTGATAAATATTTTTAAGGTAGTACAAATTGTCACGTCCACTTACAGAAGTTATTAAATAAGTATTGTATTGAGATTTAACTACTACAATATTCCAAAATTTTCACGAGTCACAACTTTGTACAAAATAAAAATGCCTGCAAAAATATTATATAAACTGTCGGATTATATAGCCCGACGCCTTTGGGTTATACGCGGTATTGTAAAAGTGGGTACGTAAACGGACAGAACACGATGGGAGGCTGCAAGATGTGACTTTGTAATTAAAATTAATGCAGAATACACAGGCTGAATATGTGCTATGCCAATAGATACTCAAAAATGTAGCTCTAATGTCGTCAACTATGCTCATAACATCTGCCCATTCATGCCTCATTCCTATTCCAATTTTAAACTTCCAATAGAATTCCTCCATGAGATGAGATTGCGGAGGGAGTATCATCTCTACCTTGGTATAAAACATAAGTACTTCAAATATATCTAAAGTGGCTATTCGTCTAATTACAAAGCTGGCTTCTTTTGTTACTGTACCTATTAGATGTTATTTGTGCAGGGTTCTTTGTACAAAGCTGTTAGTGTTCACTAAAAAAATTGCGCAAGTACCCTTTGGCCGACTTGGACTGGCAAAATTCATCGACACATGAACATGACACAACGACAAATTCGTGCAATAGCTTTGAATCCAGACTACCCACATTTGTATACTTTCACAGTCATCGACGGCAATGCTTGTCCAGTATATAGCTATTCTAGTTATCAACTGACTATATAGAACAATCAGAGTGACCATGTAAGAATATTTATAAACAGATATAGTGTATACTGTGTATATACGATAAATGCTTAGATAGTTAAACTATAGATATCGCATGCGTTTATTGTCAGCATCGCAAAATATATAATACCACAAAATACCAGGAGATCTGTTTACAAATAGATAATTATGGCAAAGATGAAGTCTTACCCATATTATATTAATCCAAAATGTGTGTCGCTTGCAGGCGATAATAACTATATGATAAACGAACCCTTAAGTTCATTTCTTGTTAGTTTTATTACTTTTGTTGATACATTTTTACAAATTTTGTAAATTTGTGTGGTGTTTTTGACAGAGATTTAACATTTTCCAATTTTGAGAATTGACATAAAGAGGATAATCAACGTTAATATTTAAAAATAAAAACGCTTTAAAAGAAGATTACATTCAAATACTTCCCTTGCGCTAATGAGTGTTAGGAAATAGTTGTAGAAGTAAATTCTTAGTTTCATAGTCTTAAGCATAAAATGCCTAAAAGTCTTAAACAATAAATTAAATTGAATTAATAATATAGAATTGACTTCTCCAAGCTTTATTTAACTAGATACCCTAAGGCACAGCCCTAAGATAGAAAGAACACGTACCTTACAGAGCTGTCGGTGTTAATTTTATTTAGTCATGTTTGTAAATAAAATTACTAGCCTGCTCTTGACTTAGCTAAATCACATTCTGATATTCTAAAGTTTAGAATCCAAACCATTGTATTATTTTATATCAAATATTAGCAATATATCTAGCAAATATAATTTTAGTATCAAATTGCTAAACCAACCACTAGAGCTACTCACACCCCTCGGTACCGCTCATTATGTATGTATGGATTGTTAGTGAAAACATTTTTTTAATTAATTTAGCGATGTATTAGGTGACTGTCAATATAAGAAATAATACACATGATCGGTAACATTAATTTTATATATTTATTAATTAATATTATAAAACAATGAAATAAAATAACTGCTTTTGCAATATCACAATAATTTTAGTATAAATAGTAATACGTTGCGTCCAGTGTCTTCCAAACACGCAAAGAAGTTATACATTATTTGAAATAAACAGGCAATGACTCCTTTTCAAAATAATACGCTACAATAAACCATTAACAATTTAAAGTAATTCCAAACTCCAAAAAATATAGTGGACCTAATTCGTAACTAAAATGGACACGAATGGTAGTAGTGACGCCAGTTGCAATTATGACACGCATTGCATTAGTGACACGCGTTGCATTAGTGACACAAGTTGCAGTAGTAACACAAGTTGCAATTATGACACGCATTGCATTAGTGACACGCGTTGCATTAGTGACACAAGTTGCAGTAGTAACACAAGTTGCAATTATGACACGCGTTGCATTAGTGACACGCGTTGCATTAGTGACACAAGTTGCAGTAGTAACACAAGTTGCAATTATGACACGCGTTGCATTAGTGACACAAGTTGCAGTAGTAACACAAGTTGCAATTATGACACGCGTTGCATTAGTGACACGCGTTGCATTGATCTTAAAAGTGATTTTTTAAAGTGGAAATATCCGAAAATGAGCCGCAATATTATTACATCTAAGGACAGTTACACAAGTCTATGGATAGGCAAAGGTACTCACTTTTAGGTGCTTAATAAACCGATACAAAAACTTTACATATTAATATTTCGGTGCTAAAATTCCGAAAGAACACTACATACGTGCATTACTTATTTACAAATATTACACAAATCTATGCACATGTAACTCGTAATTTGTATTTATATGTATACTATTTTAGAAACATAGTTATACTCGTATTTAGATAAGCCAGTAGCTAAAATTTATCACAAAACATTATGCAATTTTTGTTACACTATTACAAATTTTCTAATTCAATTATAATATACTGGCTAAAGGGAATGTACACAGACCAGGGCTATAAAAATATGTGAAGCGAAATATTTTATATTTTAATATTAGCTTCTTGCGCAGTATTTGTATTTGTAGCATTTGCAATCATCTCGTAATGAGGGCAATGCATTAATTTTGCTTCTTTGACATAGATTCCTGGTAAGGCGGCGGTTGATCCTGAAATTATACACAACATAATTTATTCATCATTATACCGACACGCTTTTCTCCCGTGGGGGTAGGCAAAGAGCTCCATTTGCTACAATGTCCTTTTTTAATAAATATTTCACAACGTCCTGACAAAGGCGTATTTACCCTAGGGCCATAGGGGCCATGGCCCGGGGCGGCCAGCCTGAAAAGGGCGGCGAAAGCCTTCCAAGTTTAAAATTGTGCTCTATCTATATTATTTTTATATTCTACTAGCTGACCCGGCAAACGTTGTTTTGCCATACTAAAAAAATAAAAAAGGTTTGAAAAATAGATGTTGGCCGATTCTCAGACCTACTGAATGTGCATGTAAAATTTCATAAAAATCGGTCAAGCCGTTTCGGAGGAGTACGGTAACTAACACTGTGACACGTGAATTTTATATATTAGATATTACATTAATTTATAGGGCGACTAATTAAATTGGCCCGGGGCGTCAAATCAAATGGCACGGGACGCTTATTTTCAAAATACGTTTTTGGGACCCAAGCTAAGGTTGTGTTATGGGTACCAGAATACGGGTATATATACAGGGTGCTTCAAAAAAATGTATACACACTTTGAACTTCAATAGAAAATTTATTTACCGTTCTACAAAGTTAAATTTCAGGAAAATAGAAAGCTGAAAGTCCAATGTAAATGAAACATAAATAACAAATGTTAATACTGTTCTCTAGGTTACGTGGTTTACGTTTGTACACCTCATCTTTTACTGTGCCCCACAAGAAAAGGCCAGTGGATAGGACGCAGGGGGCCAATCGAGTTTCCAGCACGCTCTCCAGACCTTACACCGCTGGATTTCTTCTTGTGGGGCACAGTAAAAGATGAGGTGTACAAACGTAAACCACGTAACCTAGACATTCTTTGGAATGAGATTCAAGCAGTGTGTAGAGAAATCTCATTGGACGTTTTGATACGATGTACAGAATCAGTGGTGACTCGTACTCAGAATTGTATTGATGCTGCAGGTCACCAATTTGAACAGTATTAACATTTGTTATTTATGTTTCATTTACATTGGACTTTCAGCTTTCTATTTTCCTGAAATTTAACTTTGTAGAACGGTAAATAAATTTTCTATGGAAGTTCAAAGTGTGTATACATTTTTTTGAAGCACCCGGTATATACGGCTTTTAAGGGTACCAGACTACGGATATAATATTTTTATACGGATTTTGGGAACAAAGTGTGCATCCCCTTATAAACAGATGATAATTTGTACTATTGAAGAATCACGCTTTGTCCAGATTAGTAGGTGGAACTTTTTTGGTTTCAAGCAAGATCTAAAATTTTAACTAAATCTTATACCAAGACCTTTGGATATTTTGATACAGTATACACCACTTCTTTTTTTCTTACAAATACATATTAACGTATTTACGTATGTCAGCCGAGAAGAACAGTATTAGAGGAGCTGCTGCGAGGTACCGATTACAATTCTTGAAATTGTAGATGGACAAAAACTACAGCCATACCATCACGCCTTTTCATAAAATATTTCAGTATATGGTAACCATTTTCGGAGCTTGCTCCCTATATACATATTCCAAACAACGCGTCTTTATAAAATTAATAAAAATAATAAAACAATACATACTGTCATACTGATATTACCGCTATTAGGTATGTAACATATCCTAATCCTTTATCTACTACTTCATCTACATTTCTATACTAATACTAGCTGACCCGGCAAACGTTGTTTTGCCATACAAAAAAAAAAGGTTTGAAAAATAGATGTTGGACGATTCTCAGACCTACTGAATACGCATGTAAAATTTCATAAAAATCGGTCAAGCCGTTTCGGAGGTGTACGGTAACTAACATTGTGACACGTGAATATCTAATATATAAAATTCACGTGTCACAGTGTTAGTTACCGTACTCCTCCGAAACGGCTTGACCGATTCTTCTCAAATTTTGCATACATATTCAGTAGGTCTGAGAATCGGCCAACATCTATTTTTGAAACCTTTTTTTTTTTAGTATGGCAAAACAACGTTTGCCGGGTCAGCTAGTTATATATAAGATTATAAAGCTGTGAGTTTGTACGCGCTAATCTCAGAACCCACTGGTCCGATTTGCAAAAGTATTGGATAGTACATTTATCGAAGAAGGCTATAGAATATATAAGTTAGAGAAGAGAAGATCATCAAGTGGCATTGTGGGATTTAGCAGTTGAGAGAGATGATGAAGATGTGGTTGATGAAGAACTAAAGGTATATAATATTTGTTAACATATATACCTAATAATATTATAAACCTAAAGAGTTTCTTTGTTTGAACACACTAATCTCAAGAACCAATCCACTAATCCACTAATCTCAAGTCCAATTTGAAAAATTATTTCAGTGTTGGATAGTCCATTTAGCGAGGAAGGCTATAGGCTATATAACATCACGCTGCGACTAATAGGAGCGAAGCATCAATGCAAAATGTTGTAAAACGGGGATTTTTTTTTAAACTCCACGCGTACGAAGTCGCAGGCAGAACAGCAAGTAGGTACTAAATAAATTTAACAAAAGTTTTAAAAAAATATACAAACTGGTTATCTATTTACTGAAGAACCATACAATACATACAAGAAGTACAATAAAATACTAATAACTTTACTTACATTGTAAGGAGGTGGTACATATGCCGTTTGTGGCCTATTAGGGTCATAATAGGCACTTTGTGCGGCTTCCGCTGCTTTTGCATCTGTAAAATAACAACAACACTAAACTAGTACTAGACTACAACTAAATACTAATCTACAAAATTTGTTATATCTACTAGGTTTAACTAGAAATTCTACTCCACAATTATTTGCTAACTAATTAAAATTCTTGCAAAAACTCACATAGGAGCCTCGGCCTTGTCATTAATGGTTGCGATTATTTCACCAAAATATAATCTAAATTAAATAATAATAAATGCGCCAAAAAATTGAGTAATTTATTCAAAAACAAAGAGATAATTTTTTTCGTAACTAACATGTAGCAAAATTTACCACAGGTGACTCTTCAAGTTCAAGTGGTCAAGACCCGTCAAAAATATTAAGTTTGAGGGAGAACTGTAGGTGAATTAAATTGTCAAAATTGCAATTAAAACCTTTTCTTACTTAATCAACATGCACATAGGATATTTAACATTTTTAATTTCCAGTTTTCGTTAGTAATAAATACCCCACAAAAATATATTTTTCAACATTTCAAAATTCGAATAGAATATTTAAATAATTTAGAATTTAGAATGTGTCATTCTCACCGCTAGACGACATGGTGGCCGGGGCTCCAGGATAGCCGGGAGGTGCTGAAGGTCCAAACGCACCTGTTGCGTTAGATGGAATATTCGGTCCGGCGCCAGAGAAGCCCATCCCCGCGGGGTATGTAGCACCAGACAAACCTGGGTATGGAGGTGGGTTGTCTGACACGAATACAGAGTTTGGTGGCGGCTGGTCCGGGAATGTCTGTAATATACACATAATATTATTTCTGAAATAAAATATTCCTAGAAATCATTACACAATAAGCTATTAAACATTATAATAAGTTATCTGTATGCCATATAATATGGTTATGGTAATAAAAATTATGCGAAAACAGTTATGCGTTTAGTCGTTCTGTAATGTAATAGTATAATGGATTAATCTTATTTGCAGTGATACTAGGCTCAACTGCAGCGTAAAATTGCGTCAAATAATATCCTGTTACTTATTTTTGGTCTTATTCATAATGACTGATCGGAGTTTAAAAAGTTCGCTACAATTGTCAAAACTTGTTATTCATAATAGTCTCTTTACGTTAAATCGTTTATTATATCTCCGATAAAATCTCCGTTTAAACCTCCGATAAGTCATTATGAATAAGACTATTTATCTTTAACTTACATTGTAGGGAGGTACCCAGCCATAGTAGCCTTGAGGTGGAGGAGCGTATGCGGGTGGTGGAGCCGCATACCACGGTCCGGTGGGCGGCGTGTACGGTGGCGGAGATGACCCAGGCGCCATATGACGGGAAGCTATAAAATAACACTAACATTAAGAGGGTACTCCTCATTTAGGTATTTGCCTTAGTTATTGCTATCCCTATTTCCGAGCGCCGCGCTGAAAGGGACAAATACAGGTGTGGCGTAAATGGTGGTCCAACGCTAAGGTGGTTATAGTTCAAGTAATCACCTATCATATAAAATAAAAATTAACCATTTTTAGCCATTGGTTTCGGAAATATGATTATTTTTATTTTTTTGTAAAAAATCGATAAATATTTTATAACTTCGACAAATGACATTATTTTTTGAGTGTGTTTTTTGTGTTGTACGGGCGAGTACTAGCACTAGCACATGCATTTTCGTTTTTTCATGGAAATCCCAAAAATAAACCAATAAAAAAAACTGAAAATGAATTTCTCGTTTTTAACAAATCATGCATTTAGATGTGAGTAGTGTAAAAAAAGTACTACACAGCCAATGCCAAAAAAAAAAAATATAAAAAATATTGTTAATTTTTTTTTTTATATGATAGGTGAATACTTGAACTATAACCACCTTAGCGTAGGACCACCATTTACGCCACACCCTGTAAAGATGAAGCGGATAGGTAGTGTAGGTAAACCTACAAATTCTTTGAAAAAAAGACGTTTCATACTTCCGTTTTTTTTTCGCGAATGTTAAACCAATTTTAATAGTTTTTGCGTTATATAATATATTATAGACAAAGAGTATATCTATGCTCCTATCACTATACTTATTTTGTGGTAAAACTTTACCAAATTTGTGTGATAGACTAACTTTATCTAAAGAAAACCGAAAAAAGTGGGTTTTTCAGATCGTCATATTTCTTTTGGTTATTATGTTTTGAAAAAAAGAAAGTGATAGAAGCATAGATATACTCTTTATCTATAATATAACGCAAAAACTATTAAAATCGGTTTAACTTTCGCGAAGAAAAAACGGAAGTACGATACCCATACTTTTGTATGGAGCATAATTTAATTTGGTATCGTACCGTCTTAAACCAAAAGCGCGCGAAGATTCAAGACAATCACTATCTAAGAATAATTTTCTCAGTTCAAAAACTAAAAAACACGCATGAAAATAATGAATATTTAAATAAATTATTGCATTGTTAATGTGACTACTGCAAGTGTGTGAAAATCACTTTCAAAGATTCCGCCTGCTACATTATTTTACATGCTACATTTTTACATTTCTGCATGCTTACATTGATAGATATAGTATGAAACTAATAAAAGAGTGTTGATGAAATTGTTTTTTTACGGTTCCATAGCAAAATAAGGACTTTGCGAACATTCAGCTATTTATCTCTCTAGTCTAGAAGCTTTTTATTACACAAAAAGACAGCATAAAATTTCTTTACTTTCACGCGAAAGGTTAGAATACAACCTTTCGGGTTCAATGTTAGCAGGATTAATTAAGTCCACACTATAAGTTAATTTATTCAAATACAACGCATTTTTTATTTTATTTTTTGACTTTGCATCAGATTTGAATAAATTATAAAAGACTTACCAAGATATGCAGCTTTCAGCATAGCTTGTCCATACTCAATAGCGCCTCCAGATTTGAATGTTAATTTGAATTTCACTTCACCAATAAAGTTACCATTCGGTTGTGCTGATACTTTTCCTTTAATATAATTGGCAGAGAACATTGGCTGTTCAATTGTGACCTAGTAATGACAATTAGGTAAATTAAAACTATTAAAAGTTTATGAATAATGTAGGAATGATGTTAAAGATCATGACACATTTTTATTTCTTTTGTTCTTATTGTGTAAGAAATGTATAGTGCATAAGAAAAAGGTACGAGAGCAACGTTCATACTCATTACGTATGGATATGGACGTCTCTTAGAGAGCGTGAGGCGACAATTGACTTAGAGCATTAACCCAATATTAGTTGAAATTATAAGAAAAAGGTACGAGAGCAATGCTCATACTCATAGTGTGCAGAGATGGACGTCTCTTAGTGTACGTGAAGCGATTTTGGGTGGGGCGTGAAAACGACCAATGAAATTGCTTTATAGTGTTTGTGTGCGTGACCACAGCACCTCGCCAACGCGGCAGTATACATATATGTCAAAGTTAACAGCATGTGTAACAAGCTCCAGTTGGTTTAATACTCTAATTAAGCAATTGATTGTGTAGCATTACGAGGACGACATTGTCACTACATACTGTGAAACAAGTCCTCAATAAAAATATAAGATTTAAAAAAAAAATAAGCAATTAGGACATCCTGTTTCAATTGATATTCATATATTGCAACTATTATTTGTTAGTAGTTAATAGTGTTCTAACAATGTATGTATCAAAAATAGTGTATATATTTTATTTATGCATTTTAATTCTTTTCATGTTTTAATAGTAGTTTTATTTAGATAACTAAGCTTAAAATATAATTAAAATATGTTTAATAGTGAAAAGTTTGATAATTAAAACATTTATCATTATGGCAAACTAAGGTTGCTACTAACACTACCAAATGACAATAAATAAACATGTATATCTTTACTAAAGTAATTTATTGATTTTGCAATTGACATGCTATGCCTTACTTAACAAATCAAATTATGGTGGAAAAAAATTTCTGCCGCAAGCGGGACTTGAACCCACGACCTCTCTTTCCAACTGAGCTTATTGCGGTCGTGCTAGCAACATTCAATTTAACCACCACATTTGTCACTCGACTGTCTTTATATATTTTTACATACAACGCCATCTATCAAGATTGCTTTACAATTTTGATTTGTTATGTAAATCTTTACTTATTATAAAACAAAGTATTTATTTTTGTATGTACGTCCCTATGTGAGATTAAATCTTCAAAAGTATGCAACTTTTAGTGTGGTTTTTTTAATAGATTGAGTTGTTCAAGAAGATGGCTTTTTTAATAATTTGTTAAGTTAATATTGAGGGAGAGAGGACTAAATAACTATAAACACAGATGAAACTTGTATTGTGTAATCCACCATAACGAAAAAAAAACTAAACCTGTTCTTTTAAAATGATAGGCATTAAAGTTTTTACGGTTGATGAATAAATAAATAAATAAATATTAATGGACATTATCACAGAACATCCACAGGTCCCAAGCTAAGCTTATATGTTTGTGTTATGTATTTAAACTTCTATAGGTGTAATGATATTAATACTTACATCTCCCATAGCAATAAATGGGAAACTGAAGGAACGTAGTGGATCAGCATAGTTTTTAGAGTTGAATATCATACGATGGGTGGTGAGGTACATACGACCTTGCTTTGTACCCTTAAATTCTGCTGTATCATTGCCATAAAACTCAACAGTGACATTGTCAGAAAACAATATGATACTGAAAGATAACATTACAAGAAACATTACATTGTCAAAAACACTACAAAAATATACCATCATAACACAATAACATCACCCCTTTTTCCATGGGAGTAGGCAGAGGAAAAAGCTAAAATTCCTATTCAATGCTAAAAGTAATGTAAGTGTAAATAACAATGAATTACAAGTCAAGACATGCCTTGATTATAATGGATTTCACAAATACTGATAAGAAAATAGTCTATTACAAAACAAGTGACTCAATGGTACCAATTCTAAGTGCACAACTAAACTTAACTAAACAATGAAAATTGATAGTGTCACTAACACAATTAGGCAATTATAGCTAAATAGTTTTGTTAGAAAATCTGTGTGTTTTAGACTAATGGTCTTATTCATAATGACATATCGGAGGTTTAAATGGAGATTTTATAGGAGAGATAATAAACGTTTTAGCGTAAAAAGACTATTATGAATAACAAGTTTTGACAATTTTCGCAAACCTATTTTAGCGAACTTTTGAACCTCTGCTAAGTCATTATGAATAAGACCGTAACAGATTTAAGACCGGTGATATCGCTGCTAGATGTCAGTATTACCATTCTGTCTATTATTTCTGATTATAAATCCAATAGGAACTGACTACAAAGTTAATAAGTGTAGAGCCATTTTAGAACATTCTAAAATCTATACGACGTAATCGCAACAAATAAGATGACTCACCATTCGCCCGCATGAATCAATACTCCATGATCCGCATGTGCCGTATTAAGCGACATTTTGATGTAAAGAATTTAATGTTAATTCTGAATCTCAACTAATAATAACGCTGTTATTAATAATAGAACTTCAAATTAAAAACATAATCTGGTAACGACAAATTTCTTGCAGGTTTTGCACAGATTAATAAATAAATAATAGAAAAGATAGAGTTCATAGAGTAGCGACAAATACCACAGATCAATCACAACCACAACTTATATTCATGGTCTTGCATTATTTACCACGCCATAATTTTGAACCAGAGAGACACATGGGACATGGTGTTTGTGCATACGTTTATTTACAGCTCATTTCAGACCAAGAAATGTGTGTGCGTGCGTGTATGAAGTTTTTTATTTCAAATATTATTAGCAAAATGTAACGAGCACCCTGAGCACAGATTTTCAGATAGATCCTTTTTGTTTATGGAAGTTATGTTACTAAAATTCAAAACTGTCAATGTTTGTTTGTTTGTTTATTTAATTTATTTTCTTTAATAATTTCTCATGGTGTTCAAATATTAAAATTATTCTATAATCAATACTTTGCGATAGTGTGATTTTCATGTTTATTTTAATAGGTTATGTGGTTTTTAAACATTTACAACCGCATTTATTATGGATACTCTACTAGATGAAACTAAAACGATTAAGCCTATTACTAAAGATGCAGTTCATAAAATATGTTCCGGGCAGGTATGAAGGAATTTAATTCTGTTTTGTTTTCCTTTTCCTATATTTTTGCTATCTGTCCTCCTCTTAGCCTAACCTAGCAAATATAGACAATATCTTAGACTAAATACCTATAGAATAGCTAATAATTACTTATTTATTCTAAGGATAATATAGATATCCTTACGTCCTTACCTATATTATGTAATAGCTACCATAAGCCATTTAAAAATACTATTTATATTAAACTCTGCAGCTCACATTTTCAAAATCATTAATTAATATTCCTAATTTCAGGTGGTAGTAAGCTTGGCAGTGGCTGTTAAAGAACTAGTTGAAAATGCACTTGATGCTGGTGCAACAAATATTGATATAAGATTTAAAAACTATGGTTTAGAATTAATTAAGGTCTCCGATAATGGCACTGGTGTTACTGAGGACAATTTTTCAGCATTAAGTAAGGTTTTTATTATACTATTAAGGATTAATAACTTTTCATTAAAAGTATTTTAAGAATATAAGGCCAAAAAGTACAACAGCAATATTACACTAACCCCTTGAGATCTTAAATGTTTTAATTTTAATATTATTTTCTTTTAAATTTCATTTTCTCTATTTTCTTTTTCCGTATTTTTATTTGGAAACTTTTTCAGCTTTAAAATATCATACTTCAAAATTAACTGAGTATTCAGATTTACTTGGTGTCTCCAGTTTTGGATTTAGAGGAGAGGCACTTAGTTCATTATGTTCATTATCAAATCTTACAATAACTACAAGACATAAATCATCAGAATATGGTAAGTATAATTATCTTATATATAAAATTCACGTGTCACAGTGTTAGTTACCGTACTCCTCCAAAACGGCTTGACCGATTCTTATGAAATTTTACATGCGTATTCAGTAGGTCTGAGAATCGGCCAACATCTATTTTTCAAACCTTTTTTTTTTAGTATGGCAAAACAACGTTTGCTGGGACAGCTAGTATTACTATATGTTTCAAATGAGAATAGGATTGGCAATGACCTTTAGTTGTCAAAAGTGATTAGAAAAGTACTGTCAGCAACGTAACTTTATTTGCGTATCAATAATAATAATTTTTCTTTTACCTAATCTCAGTAATTTGAAGTGAAAAACGTCTTAAATTATTTAGTAAGAATAGTTATAATATTATTAAAAAAGAAATGCTATTTTCTTTCAATAATTTCGTTTTTGGAAACAATGAAATTAAGTTGAATTGCCAACCGCCATTTTGTTGTCGTTGGCGTGCCTTGTCGAGAATATGAATTATAAGGCGTTTTATTTTAAATTCTGCTAGATATGTGGTTGTTTCCCGTTAAAAAAATAATTTTGTTGTTATTTCTCATTGTTTTTGTATGTTAGTGTTGTTATTTTGAACTTGTCGTTATTTATTATTGTTTTTAATTGTATTTGTCTCGCTATGTGCTCGAAAATTAGTAAACGATAACGATAAAATGATATATAAATTATATTATAAAAATGTCTTGTTTTGCCGACCCTACTACTATGACGTCGCAACATGACGCGGGGTCAATCCTATTCTCATTTGAACGGCATAGTACTATTTTATACAGATTGCGGTTTATAAGAACCTAACAACCGAAATTTTGTATAAATTGATATTTTCCTGCCTTGCTCTACTAAGTTAGTCTGTGACTTATACCAGAATACTTACTTAAATAGAAATATATTTATGTGCAAATTTCATATTACAAGTTTAGAAATTTTTTTTTCCTTCTCTCTCTCTGCCCTACCGGGCCATGGTGGTGCCTTGAGCCTTACATTACAAGTTTAGATGGCTAATTAAATCATAGTTAAGTTTAGTTTTAAAATCTATATGACCCATGTTGAAGTGATTGAGTAAATAATAATAATTATATTTTTTATCTAAATTTTTAGACTAATAAAATCAGTATTCTTTTTAATTTTTGCCATTGATTTGCTATGCTTATACTTAATAAATCTAATTATAGTGGATTTAAAAATTTTTTTTAAAATACACCACACGGTAATAATTTTTAACACAATAATTTTAATTATCAAATAAAGTCGATCTGCCTACCCGCATGGGAAAAAAGCGTGATGTTATGTTATGATGATTATCAAATAAAACCTATTGATAAAACCACTATTTAAGGATTTAAACGCGTAAATTTTACCATGACGTTTTGCGTACTTTTCAGTCACCATATTATTAAGTGAATTTTTAACTATTAAATATATTTTAAAATACATTTCAGCTACCAAAATAGAATACGATCAAAGAGGTAATATTATTAAACAGATACCATGTTCGAGACAAATTGGTACAACTGTTACATTAACAAACTTATTTCATACCTTGCCTGTAAGACAGAAGGAATTTACGAAAAATGTGAAAAGAGAATTTAATAAAATGACTCAAATGTTGTATGCATATTGTTTAATATCAGTTGGAGTTAAGTAAGTACAAATGTGAGAACATTTTTGCTTTTAAATGCTGATAATTACTATGTTAATAATAAAATAAAACTACTTTTTCTTTCTGGATATTATTGCGTTTTTTTTTAGTTTATACACCGAAATTCCTGACGTTTCGGTCACTGCGGCTACTGTCTGGAATCTAGGCATAAATATAAACTAAAATAAACGTAATACTTATACTATCTTGAAAACATTGTTTTTTTTTTCATAAATGACTTCCACGAATATTAAAATTTACAGAATACTATTTTTAATTTTTTTAGAATAACTTGCTACAATCAAACAAGTTCCAATGCAAAATCTGTTGTGGTAGCGACACAAGGTTCGTCATACAAAGACAATATAGCCAGCGTCTTTAATATAAAACAATTACAAACATTACTTGATATAAAACCTGAATATGTAACAAATATTAAAGATAACATATTGAGAGGTTTATCAGGTGAAATTGAAGAAACAAATGAATCAGTTAATATTATTATAGACGATGTAGAAATAGATCTGTCCGAAGATTCAAATGATGCTGATAAAACTGATATTAGTAATTCACAAAAATCGCAAGGGTATAAAAATATTCCTAAACCTGTAGAATTTAGGGGTTTCATATCTTCATGTGCACATGGTAGTGGACGTTCTAGCACCGATAGACAATTCTATTACGTAAACTCTAGACCTTGTGAGCCAACTAAAGTGATTAAAATAATAAATGAGATTTATCGGCAATATAATCCAAATCAATATCCATTTGTATTCCTAAATATTAATTTGGAAAGAACTGGAGTAGATATCAACGTTACCCCAGATAAACGCAAAGTATTTTTAACGAAAGAGAAAATTATCTTAGAGATACTAAAAAACTCCTTGTTAAAACTATTTGAGAATATACCTAAAACATTAAAAGTGGAAAATCCTCAGAATTCATATAATGACGATAGTGAAATTAAAGCTGATGTAGATCAGCCGAGAATTTTTAATTCGTTTTTACAGCAGTTTCATAGTAAAACTAAAGCTTCTGTCTGCGAATCAATACCTAATAAAGAACCGACTAAAACAGAACTTAAACGAAAGTCTACAACAATTTTAGATTATGTGTCCTCTAAGACAGTAAAAGTTGAAGATCATAAAGTTGATAATGATATTGAAAGAAGTCCTGATGAATTAGGGAATAGTGACGAAATAGATATGCCTACGGAAAATCAAATGGTACCAGCTACAAAAGACCAGGAATTTGAAGACGCAGAGAACACACCAGAACATAAATCATCCACTGATTTGCCAGATAATGATTCTCCAGAAGTGAATGTCAATGAAGATAATGTTTTATATCTGGATTACGCAGTTAATTTACCAACAACACAAATAAGAAAAGTATCTGATGTTATAGAAGAACATGAAATAATATGCAAAACCAAACCTAATACATCAGTAGAGTTAAAAAACTCTCCAAAAGCAAAAAAAACGAAATTACTGACAGATAAGGAAGATTTAGGTAAGAATCAAAGAAGATCTGTAGTGTTAAAAACTTCGTTAGATCATGTTAAAGCACTTCTATCAATAAATAAACAAATCAAAGAGGAATTGGCACCAACAAGAGTTAAATTTAAAAGTGAAATTAATCCAGTTTTTAATAATAAATGTGAGGAGGAATTAAGTAGAGAAATATCAACTGAATCCTTTAAACAAATGAAAGTTATCGGTCAGTTTAATCTTGGCTTTATTATAACGCAGCTGGAAGATGATCTGTTCATCATAGATCAACATGCAACAGATGAAATTTATAATTTTGAAACTTTACAGAAAACTACTGAATTGACTAATCAGAGACTGGTGATGTAAGTTACTTAACTATATGTAAACCAAACTGTTGCCCGCAACATCATATGCGTGGGCTTTCAAAACCAACCCTTAACAAATTATACCAAAAACCACAATCTTATTTTATCCATTTTAGTGTTTTAAAAAAATATTTTCTTGATTTGTTTATGGCGTTGTAGCTCTTAATCGGCTGAACTGATTATAGCAAAAGTAATTTCTTTTTTTTTTAAGTTACTTTTTTGTGTTTAAAGATTGCTCAAGAACATTAAGTTCACTTATAGAGTATATTTACTTACATTTCTATTAGTAAAAATCAATCATTGGTTCAATGACTCAAAGAAGCAAATGTATAATATTGATTTAAATCCTTAATTTGTTACAACGATATAATATATAACTTTATGAATATCCTACAAATATTATAAAGGCAAAATTTTGTTAGATAATATGGATTGATGTTTGTTGCTCACGCCAAAACTACTGGATGGATTTTGTTGGATATTTTAAAGATTAGAATAACACATAGGCTGATATAATTACGCCAAAAGTTAAGGAGCTAGGCAGTAACCACAAGCTCCGGTAAAACGGCGCGCATTATTTATTAATGTATATAAACACTTAATGTACATAGTAGGTACAAAGGCGGCCATAATGCCTAAGGTATTCTCTACCAGTCGACCTTTGGGTGGTGCAGAGATTGACAAATGGCAGGTGTTTCATTAAAAATAAGATAAAAATAATTACACTAATTGAATATACTTTATTACTTACTACTCTTACTTTACGCATTAGCTACTCCTTTATCATTTACGGAAGGCAGTTGAAAATTTATTAATCTCTACTCATATTTTTCTTTATTTTCAGACCACAACAACTTGAGTTGTCTGGTTTAAATGAACAAATATTGATAGACAACTTAGAAGTGTTTAGAAAGAATGGTTTTAGTTTTGAAATAGATGAGGATGCTTTACCAACTAAAAGAGTTAAACTAATTACAATACCTATGTCTAAAAATTGGATTTTTGGAAAGGAAGATATTGAGGAACTTTTGTTTATGTTAAGGGTAAATATATCTTGAATTAAAATATTACCCCCATTAAGCAGTCTTAGTCAATTTAAGAAGTAATAAATTTTTAGGGTTCCGTACAAAAAGATGAAACGGGGTCCCCTTTATTCCTGTTCCCGTGTATTACTGAGAACCAGCTGTCCGTCAGTCCATATGTCACCAAGCTGTATCTCTCCAACAGTGATTATTAGGCAGCTGAAAATTTCAGTTGATGCTGTAACAACAAATTTTCTTAATCATAATTTTTCTCCCCTTGTCCTCTAAATTTGGGTCGCGAATATGTTATGATAATAAAGGCCCTTTGTATGCGAGTCCTACTCGTAATTGGTCGACTTTTGTTATGTTAATATAGGATTTTTTGTACCACAGATCTTTTTTTGTAGGAGTCTCCGTCAGAATATTGCAGGCCTAGTAGAGTGAGAGCGATGTTCGCATCTAGAGCGTGTCGAAAGTCTGTAATGATTGGAACAGCATTAAGTAAAGCTGATATGAGGAAGTTAGTAGATCATATGTCTGAAATTGATAAACCTTGGGTAAGTCTTAACTGTAACAACTTTTCGAAATAGCTGTAAATGTTTTACGCACATCATATTATTCGGTACCGGTGTTTTTATTTTTGTATCCATGTTAAGTATAACATGGATAAAGTGTGTACTAGTGACACACACTGTTTTCTTAGCCAAATGAACGAAACGAAAAATTGACGGGCTTCGTGTTGGAGTGGTTCATGTAACGGACTGCCGACCACAAGGTCGCGGGTTCGATTCCCGCTCGGGACATTATTTTGTGTGATATTTATAAATGTCATACAAATGTTTGTACTGCGTCTGGGTGTTTAAAATGTATTATATGTAAGTATTTAAAAAAGAAAAGTAGTACCTATGTATATGTATTATATCCGTATTGTGGTACCCATAACACAAACATATAAGCTTAGCTTGGGACCAGAGGACGTTGTGTAAAAAAGTCCATGCATATTTATAAAAAAAAATACACTACCAGGTCGACAGGATACCAAAGTAACGCATATAAACACCAACGTGATGTTATTGGTAGTTACGTACCGTACAATATCGTTAGACACGCACTAAGAGACGACGCTGTACACTGAGTATGAGCATTGTTCACGAATCATTTTCAACAGAGTCGCCTGACAAGGCCAACTCCTGTAAGATTAATGCTTAAGCTCATGCCCTATAGTCACTGTACTTAAATCATCAACGCTAAGGCTGACTTGAGCATTATGGCTCATGGTAGCAAGCTTTTTAAAATGAGAAAGGACATGCTGCGTTATGTTTAACATTTATAATGTACCATAATATAAATCTACATAACGATGTTCTTTACAGAATTGTCCACATGGCAGGCCAACAATCCGGCATTTAGTTAACTTAGCTATGGTTACTAACACTAAAAATCATTTTGATAATTAAGTTTTATTGTCATCAATCGAATAAATCATGATAATGTTATATTCAACTTATGTAAAGGTGGCCTTCCGATCTTCGCGAAGCGCGACCCTTCGATGTTCATGTTGCCTAAAGAAACGAAGAATGCGCAATGTTAAACCGCTTCAAAGACCACAACTGCCGCTGTGAGTGGCCCCAATTCTGCGACCACTTTTGTGTTTAGCCATGCCCACTTTTCATACAACGCAGGTCGTGCAAGTAAGAAGAATTAAACAGTTATTTCAGTACAAAATTAGAGCGGGTCTCGAAGATCGGAAGGCTACCTTAAGCAAAAATGTGATATACGTGGAAAGGGGAGGGAAATTTAATGAAAATAACGAATTGTTATATGATTGTTTTATTTATACACTAATAGTTTTAAATATATTGAAGCCTGTATGTGCTGTGGTCACCATGACGCCGGGCATTTGTTTGTGCCAATGCAATTCCTTTATATCACTTTGTCCTTGATGAATAAATAATAGCTGTGGTGGCAAATTCTGAAATATAACATAATAAATCGATTATTAATATTGCATCAAATATTACATTCCAGGTTTAAAAATAAAATATGCTACTTTGATATGCAAAAAAAAGGATACTCTTCCAGGCATACATAAGAAGTCGCGGGATACAGCTAGTACTTCTGTGGTAATAACAAATGAACAGAAATAATTATCCAGTAGTGTTAATTAACCCCCTATATCATTATATATGCGATATACGACAAAAATAACAGTGCTATAATATAAAGCACTGCTTTTCTTCCTGCCCTTATCCCTTATTTGTGGGCAGGGCAGCACGTTTATTTCTTCCAAGCTCTCCATCACTCTTTCATCAACTCTAGTTTCCTTATATTCTCACATTAGCTGTTGCCCGCGAATTCGTACGCGCGAAAGTGTTCCACATTTTTGCAACATTTTTCACTGATGCTTCGATTCCTATTAGTCGCAGCGTGATGTTATATAGCTTAAAGCCTTCTCGCTAAATGGACTATCCAACACTGAAATAATTTTTCAAATTGGACTTGAGATTAGTGGATTGGTTCTTGAGATTAGTGCGTTCAAACAAAGAAACTCTTCAGGTTTATAATATTATTAGATATATATGTTAACAAATATTATATACCTTTAGTTCTTCATCAACCACATCTTCCTCATCTCTCTCAACTGCTAAATCCCACAATGCCACTTGATGATCTTCTCCGGCAGATGCTAATACACTTGGCTCTGTCCAATGCCATTCTACAGATGTTACAGGCGCCGTATGATGTTTAAATGTACCCACCGGTGTCTTATTTGAAAATTGTCTCAAGTCCCAAATATGAAGGAATCCGTCATCACCACCTGGAATAAGTCATTGATGTAAGAAAATAGGCTGATAAAAACCAAAATACTAAACTAGCAAATACCAAATCTCAGTTGAAATTACTACATTACAAAAAGACATTGCATAAAGTATTATGTACTAGCCGTGCCCTGCGGTGTTACCTGTAGTAAAAAGTATAAAAATCTGTTTCTTTTTTACTATACCACGAGAACATTGCATTCTTTCGAGATAAAAAGTAGCCTATATGTTATTCTGATGTATAAGCTACATTATTGAAGAGCTTCCTGGTTGAGTGGTTCATGTAACGGACTGCCTATCATGAGGTCGCGGGTTCGATTCCCGCTCGGGACAATCATTTGTGTGATATTTATAAGTGTCATACAAATGTTTGTACTGCGTCTGGGTGCTTCTATGTAATATAAGTATGTATTTACAAAAGAAAAGTGGTATATTATGTATTCTATCCGTATTCTGGTACCCATAACACAAGCATATAAGCTTAGCTTGGGATCAGAAGTTGTTGTGTGATATGTCCAAGAATATTTATTTTTATTTATTGTAAGGTTTCATTAAAATCCATTTTGTAGTTTTTGCGTGAAAGAGTTACAAGCAAGGTAGTGTCACGAGCTATGAGCGCTAGCTTACTATTCGGAGAATACATTTTAAGACTGTTTAGTAACAGGGTTGAAGAGTGGTCGATTGGTTGGACAGTTAATAGCTACTTTACTTCCGCGCCATAGCAAACACACTGATCGAAATCGATACACATGCGCACATCCCCACGAATAATAGAGAGAGCTCATATGTCATGACACTACCTATAGGAAAACATGATAGTAAAAGCTATAGTAAAGAAAGAAAGAAAGAAAAGTATTTATTCACCCCCATGGGGACACAAATCATTCATACATAAAAAAAAAAACACAAAAACAATATTAAAATAAGATGAAAACAACAAAAAATTGCTGATTTTCAGCAACACCCTTCAGTAATTGTTAAAGCATTAGAATAAACGAAAATCTTAATCGTCCAATCTAATGCTAATAAATTAGTTTTTGAAACGCAAGCTATTGCCCGCGAATTCGTAAGCGTGGAATTTAGAAATCAAACTATTTATCTCCCAAAGGTAGACTGGTAGAAAATGCCCTCGGCATTAAGTCCGCCTATGTATCTGTTTTGTGTGCATAAAGTATAAAAATAAATAAATAAATAAAACGCATTATGTTTAATTCAAAACGGGAATATTAAACATGTGAATTAATTAGTTGCAATATTATTGATGTACTAGCTGTTGCCCTCGACTCCGTCCGCGCAGAATTTAGTAAATTTTCTAATCAGAATGAACGACCTGCTAAGCTATCAGGAGTTACACGTGTTATTGTGAGTCAACCATAAAATATAGATATGTGCTGTTTCAGGATATTTTTTAGACAATTTTATGTAGAATATTTCCGTCATACATGATTTCTATGTAACTTTAACAATTAGGGCTGCACACGCGACGGAAGCTTAAAAAATGGAGCACCTTTTCCCGTTTTCCCAACATTTCCCTTCACTACTCTGCTCCTATTGATTGTAGCGTGATGAAAAGTATACTATAATCTGCCCAGGAGTATGAAGAATAATTGTACCAAGTTTCGTTAAAATCCGTCGAGTAGTTTTTGTTTCTATAAGGAACATACAGACGGACAGACAGACAGACAGACAGACAAAAATTTTACTGATTGCATTTTTGGCATCAGTATCGATCACTAATCACCCCCTGATAGCTATTTTGAAAATATATTTCATGTACAGAATTGACCTCTCTACAGATTTATTATAAGTATAGATAAAAAAAGTTCTTACCACTTGCAATAAAAGGTTCTTTACTGTTCCATGACAGTACATTAATATCACTTTCATGAGCACCTTCAACTGACAGCATACAAGCTTTGTGGGGTGCTGCTCTCGTATCCCATATTCTTATAGACTTATCCACGGAACATGATGCCAATACTTTCCTATGAAATAAACGTAATAATACAAATTACTTTGACGGTAATGCAGAAGATAAAATTTCCTATGAAGTAACTACTATTTATTTATTAAGTATATTTAAATAAATAAATGACATTAAATATGATTAGTTGGGTATCCTTTGCATAAATTATTAAATACCGTAATTCATTTTTTTCATTTCAATAAAGGTAGCATTTAGTACCTAGTGACGCGCGACCGCAACCCGCTGATATTTTTTGACGGGTCTCGTGGTGGAGTGGTTCATGTTCTGCCGCCGACTGCAGACTGCCGTTTACGAGGTCGCTGGTTCGATTCCCGCTCGAGACAATCATTTGTGTGATCTTTATGTATATATATGTCGGCTAGGAGTAAAGGACATATGTTTTAAAAGAATATTAAAGTGTTTATAACCAATTTGTAGGTATACGAAATTAGTTCCCGATTTACTTACCTATGCCTAATTAGATAGTTAAATCTCATTTAGTTTAGTATCTGATTAATGTCGAGATATTAACTAAGAATATACCCTAAAGATATTGAAGATTACATAACCCGATATCATGGCTGTAATGTAAATATTGTATTACGTCGCAACTCCCCCACTACCCCCACGCACAAGTTGCTTTAAATACGATAGGCGAACGTGGCTGAGGTTCAGTATTATCCGAGAATTCGTGTTGTGCACATCACGGCGTATTAGTGTGTCAAGTGTGTGTAGAAGTCGTCTTGTACGTGTGTCCGTGCGCGTGTGTGTACGTGTATTGTGTAAAGTCGTCATGTACGTGTTTGCGCGTACGTATACCCGTCAATCTATCATACTCTTGCACACTTATAAGGATAACTGGCCTCCACATCGCCCTCATCACTACGTTCACACAATTCATTGTGTGAACGTAGTGATGATTCTTCGTTGCGAGTCTTGGGAACTGGCTATAAGGGCGATGTGGAGGCCAGTTATCCTTATAAGTGTGCAAGAGTATGATAGATTGACGGGTCTCGTGGTCTAGTGGTTCATATAACGGACTGCCGTTCACGAGATCTCGGGTTCGATTTCCGGTCGGGACAAGTATTTGTGTGATGTTTTTAATTGTCATACAAATGTTTGTACTGCGTCTGGGTGTTTACTATGTATTATAAGTACATATGTATTTACAAAAGAAAAGTAGTATATGTAGTCTATCCGTATTCTGGTACCCATGATACAAGCATAGAAATATAGCTTACTTTGGGACCAGAGGACGTTGTGTGAAATGTGAAAATTTAAAAAAAAAAGATTGAGGTATGAATATCGGTAAGACGTTTGTTACGCTATGTGCTCGGATTCCTGTTCAGGCCTCTGGTCTATTTTCCGATATATACAGGGTGTCCCAGAAATCAACGTCAAGCCGAAAACGGATGACGGGCCAATCACAAATCAAATCCAAGTAGCACGTAATCAAGTCCAACAAGCAAGCCAAAGTGAGGAAGTACGAAAACGACACGAACGAATACAGAAAGATGCGCAGTAAACGAAAGAACGTAACGTACTGAAGTATTGCAATTCGGGCGCAGATGATGCGGTCTTCCTATCTTTTTCACTCGTGGCCACTATCCGTTTCATTCTAACTCATGACTCAAGGCTTGCTATCTCTTTCACTCACACTCTCACTAACACATTGAAGTGGCGTCTCTATCTGTTTCACTCTAACTTTGATGATGCTCAGGCTTGCTATCTCTTTCACTCTCACACGTTGAAGTGGCGTCACTATCTGTTTCACCCAAACTTGTGCTGTCTTACTTTAATTTATGTAAGCTTTAAAGAAAACCAACATGCCATTAGCAAGTAAGCAAAACAAAAAATAAATCAATCTTTTGTTTTAGAAAAAAAAAACCATAATTAGGATAAAATGTAGTAAGTGTTATAGCAATTTAGAAAGCCAAATGCGCCATTTTTTAATGCCACGTGCCGAAATAGCGCAGTACATTTTTTTTTCAGCACAGCTAGTTAAAGTTGAACGATGTAATAATTTTGAGTACATGTTTGGGCAAATTAGGGATATTTCCTCTAAAACCGAGATAGTTGTGTTCAAATTTTGAATTGTAATTTATACTAGCATTATTCAGTAACAAATCCCCCCCAAAATAATTAAGCTAAGTAACATTTTGTAGTCATAGTACTTGAAAAATCATAACAAGGTGTTGATTTTCACGTTTTTTTTTTAAATGGCTATAATATGTAGTGCTGGTAAAAAAAATTTTTCCTATTTTTCTGAGAACCACCATCCCTTGGCCCGTCATCCGTTTTCGGCTTGACGTTGATTTCTGGGACATCCTGTATATGTAACTAGCTGACCCGGTAAACGTTGTTTTGCCATACAAATAAAAAGGTTTGAAAAATAGATGTTGGCCGATTCTCAGACCTACTGAATACGCATGTAAAATTTCATAAAAATCGGTCAAGCCGTTTCGGAGCAGTACGGTAACTAACACTGTGACACGTGAATTTTTTATATACAGGGTGACTTTGCAAGGTGTTGCAAAATTTTTAGGAGCGACTGAATCAGTAACTTAATCGATTTACGTAAAGAACAAAAAATAATTTTATTTCATTTTCATTATTCCTATCCGCTGTTTAAAAATAGTACGCGTGGATAATTTACTTCATTCATAGAAAAATACGCACGCACGTCACGATAGTTTCGCAAAAGTTAAACTGCAAGTGTAGTAGTTGTTATGGTGCGCGAAAATTATGCTTAACAACATAAGGTTCGGGCGCCCGCGCAAGCGAAGGGTAGGAGAAGGGGGAGAAACGGACGCGCCTGCCGGGCGGCTCTTTTGGAATCAGTAGTGACCGTGACCTAATTGCGTAAGCGCATGCCGCTCTTATCGTGCGCCGCTGTTGTATCGCGTGTGCAGTTGTGTTGTTGTGACTTGTGACACCAATCATGGCGCATAATTATTCACATGCCGAACGATATGAGATGGTGCGTTGCTACATACTAAGTGGAGAAAGTTTACGTGGTGCGCAAAGACTTTACCGTAGTGATAGTTTACCCCGTTTACAACGTCGAGGAATCACCTCTTCCAGGGCCATAATTTTAGCTGCGAATCAAAATTTACTGGATTTCGGACAATTCACCACTCCTTCACACGCAATTGGTGGCGGTGGTTATAATCAAATTTCACCAACACTTGACGATACAGTAATTGAATTTTTTGAGCGAAATCCGTGTGCTAGCTTACGCGAGGCAGCGCGACGTTTTAACGTGGCCTAATACTACGTTTGGAAGCTTTTAAACTCAAATAATTATCACCCATACCATTACCGCCGCGTGCAGGACTGACACGACGGTGATGGACCCGCCCGAATACGTTTTTGTGAGTGGTTACTTGCGAACAATAACAATTATCGGAAATGTGATTGTAGGACCAGTGTTTATTGAAGGGTCATTGACCGGTGGTGTGTTGATGAAATTGCACCGTATGTGTACTGCATAAGAACTTGTTGGCGCGCTTGTCGTTATGTGGTCTGCATAAGGTCGTTTTTGGCTCTGGTCTCCGATGAATGACTGCGCACGCGGTGTCTCTTTGTTGAGATACTTTTAAGGACATTTTGAATAGTTTTTTTTTTGAAAAATTCTATAGTTAAAAATAGTTACTACAAAGAGGTATTTTAGTATTGTTCTATAGAGCTTATTTAAAAAATTTGGCAACACCTTGCGTCACCCTGTATATCTTTATGATCTTTATTTTTATATCTTTATCGCATATAAGCTTAGCTTGGGACCGTTGTGTGAAATGTCCGTCAATATTTATTATAATTGTCATACAAATGTTAGTACTGCGTCTGGGCGTTTACTATGTATTATGAGTATGTATTTACAAAAGAAAAGTGGTCTATCCGTATTCTGGTACCCATAACACAAGCATAGAAATATAGCTTACTTTGGGACCAGAGGACATTGTGTGAGATTTCCATGAATATTTATTTTGTATTAAAAATACTATGCGTTTTTGAAGCGCGCGACTAACGACCTGCACTGCATTGTATAAACAATGCCGGAGACTAAAAGCAGAAAAATGTGGCGGCCGATCTTGATCGATCGATGTCGACCGCAATCGATGTTGCGAAAACAACGCAACCTACGTAAATAAATATATTGTTGCCTTCTTTTGGCAATGTGATAATTGACTGCAACTATTGGTCGCAGTCGCGTGTCGCTAGGAAATGAATGCTACCTTTATGCAACAGTAAAAATTTTATAAAAGCATTTGTAAGTTTTATACCTTTCGTTAGGAGACCATTGTATATCTTCAACAGAACTAGTGTGTCCCACTAGAGGGCGTTGGTCAACCTCCCATGTGCCAGCTTGATTTGGAGTCCAAATATGAATATCTCTTCTACAATCACCTGTTGCTAGTACCTAATAAATGAATGTTTAATATTAACATAAAATGATGTTCTGACAAGTCATGCCTCGTAATCAAGTATCCTTATAATGGGTGTCACATATTTGTACGAAAATACAAGATATTTAACACTATTTTCGAACATTTAGCCCTTGTCTCAAATCAAACGCCCTATGGTGGGGTTATGCCCATGCAATAATAATAAAACACACGAAAGGATCATCTAATAACATCAATAAAAATGAATTTCTTCAACCAATATCAAGCCTTTTTATCCTAAGCTATGTCTTGGGTGTTCCGTTATTTGGTGTGTCATATGGTCATAGTATATCATGTAGCTCAGTGTGTCTCCTGGCAAAGGCCTCTTCCAATGACTTCCATTGGACTCTGTCTCATGCAACCTTCTCCAGATGCATCCCTTGCATTTTTTTTTTCGATTGCATTATTCCGTCCTGCACCTCTGTTTCGTTTTCTGTCTCTTAACATCAATATAAATAAAGTTTTTACTTACGCCTAATTCCGTAGGACACCAATCTATTCCAAATCCTTCCTGCTGATGTCCATTAAATGAATACAGAGGCTTTACAGGATTATTTACTGTATCTAAATTATAACGTTCTAATAATGCAGGGTCATCAACAGCCTGTAATTGTTGTGTTATATTCCAAATGTCAACCCTGCCCAATTCAGACCAGCTGGCAGCTAGAGTTGAATTTTTATAATTTGTTGCCTGTAAAAAGTTAATTATTAGACATACCGCTATAAATGTAACAATATTTACAATAACTTAAAAAAATTCAATACAATCCAACAATGGGAGTGAAGCATCAGTGACAAATGTTCCAAATTGAACACCTAGGAACCGGTCATGGAAACTGCTGTTGCCTAAGCATGGGCAATATTTATTAGACTACCTTACAACAAGCTAGTCTAATAAATATTGCCCATGATACTGGGCTAGTCTAATAAATAAAAAAGATGATTAAACACTAACCCTTATTCGGTTGACACAGCCTTGATGTCTAATAAAAGAAAATGTCATTTGTGGTTTTTTCTCTTCATCCTCCTCCTCATCTTCATCATCATCTTCGTCGTCTTCCGACTCCTCATCTTCCTCAGCTTTAGATGTTTGATGTAGGTTAGACATTTTAATTACTAAAATACTATAATAACAAAAAGAGCATAAATAAGTAAGTAAAATGCATGGTTAAGTAAATAAGTAAAATGCATGGTTATTTCTTTTTGTAAAATAAAACAGCCTAAATTATTTCCTGTACTAATAACATAGAAAGAAATGTCTGTAGCCAAAGATAGGGAAAAATGAAAAAAAGTTACAGAGGCAAAAGCTTATAGAAAGGCTACATAACAAGAATTGCACATTTCAAACAAACAATCTAGCCTTTTTAACCCAAAAAAAACACAACATCCTCTAATATACTTTTTAAGCAAAGCATAACTTTAAATAAAATAAATATTTATGTTTTACATATCCTCTGATCCAGACCTTATTTGCTTGTGTTATAGCTAATACATTATTTAGTATAAATCTACAAATAGTAATAACTGTATATTTTAAGGTTTTAGATAAAAATTAAACACATTGGATATGGACATACATAAATAGATTGAGTGGCAAGGTAGCTCATTAAATATCAGTAATACTTCTTAAATCCAGTTCTAGTAACTTAGTTTACGGTAAACATAAAATATATTTACTTATTCAAATGGGCACTGGAAGCTTGCGTACCAGCTACTAAATATGCAGTCATTGGGTAATCTTGTCTGTCGTTACCAAGATTATCAGTTATAACATCAAAGCTGAGACATGGAGCACCTGTCTGCGCCTGATGCAGCATGACATAAGCTGACTGATCACATACGAGCTGCTCATCTTCCTTTAGCGGCTGGCCAGGTAGGTAAATATTAGGCCGATCGTCATTTTCGTTATCCTCTTCCATTACTTCATCTTCGCTTTCCGACGAACTTCCTTCCATCTGTTCTTCCATTTCTTGAGACATTGTACCCTTTTCAAAGATTTATGGTAGCAATATCCGTATTTTATAAAGTAAACACAATTAAACACGATCAGGCATGGATAAATAAAATAAAGTTAGGTTATGTTTTACTAGTGTTGTTATTGTAAAACATCTGACTGCGCTGCCGAAACCGTATATCTCAGTTTTTTTATGACAAAAAGAACACAATTTTGCTGTATACCATAATTTTGAAAATATTTACTACCTATGTAGCAGCTGGTATTTCAGCATGCTATTTCCTTACTCCTATCCTATTGATTTTTGTGGTTTGTCAGCCGTATTCTTTTGCCTTTTATAAATAGATACGGCAATTGCCGTAGAAAGAACAGCCCTAGTTCAAACAAACTCTGTTGTCTTTGGTTGTCACAGGGTACTATTAATTAATATACTCACCACAACTCAATGATGTACTTTATCACAAAGTATAGATACATGTATCTATACTTCGTGTACTTTATCATGGACAAATTTGTTTTTCTACTCTGAGATCTTAATAGTCTGTGCCACTGTGCCAGTATGTTTATTTTTATTTCACTTTGAGGTTATATAAATTAAAAAACAGGATTAAAAATATTAATTTTGTTTCAATATTCTGTATGAATCAATTCAAATAATTTTGTATATGTTCATTTTTGTATATGTTATCTTATTCTTTGAGTTAAATATTTGTCATAATGGCTTTTCGATGTTTAAAATTGATACGAATCGTTCGTAACACCAAAATGTTTCGATGTAATATTGTAACTTCTGTAGCGTTACCTGAAGAAATAAAACATATCAAGCTTAAACAATTCAAAACTGAAGATAATTTGGTGCATACCGAGGATCCAGATAGCTTTGGAACTTTATCTCAAAAAATTCAGATAAGATCAGACCGAATAGAAGACGAAGACGACATAAAAGAGGAAGAGTTCTTACAAAATAAACCTTTACCTTTTCAAAAACTCACTATTAAACAATACGCAGATTTAATAAAAGAACTTCTGAAGTATAAAAGACTAAAAGAGGCAATAGATGTTTTGGAGGTGAGAATGTTAAAAGAAGACAGAGTAAAACCTGTGAACTATATTTATAATATATTAATTGGCGCTTGTGCTGATGTTGGATACACAAAAAAAGCGTTTAGATTATACAATGATATGAAAAGAAGAGCATTAGATCCAACTGGGGATACATATACGTGTCTTTTTAAAGCTTGTGCTAACAGTCCTTGGCCTCAAGACGGTTTAAAAAATGCACTTCACTTAAGACAGTTTATGAATGATAAAGGTATTGAGCCAAATCTAACTAACTATAATGCAATGATTAAAGCTTTCGGTTGGTGTGGCGATTTACCAACTGCTTTTAATATTGTGGATGAAATGATGAGTAAGAAAATTAAAATTCGAGTACATACATTTAATCATTTGCTTCACGCGTGTATTTCTGATAAACAAAATGGTTTACGTCATGCTCTTATTATTTGGAGGAAAATGTTAAAAATGAGAGAGAAACCCAATATCTATTCATTTAATTTAATGTTGAAATGTGTGAAGGATTGTAATTTAGGCACTGAAGAAGATATTTTGCAACTGGTAGCTACCATACAGTCTGTAATGCCTGTAAATACTAATAGGAAATTAGAGATTGTTCAATCTAAGAAACAGGATGAACAGTTATTATTGGAATCACACAATACACATACAAATTTGAATGAATCTGAAAGCAATTTAAACTCTGAAAATAGTAACGAACTATGTGTTATTGATAACAACCGTCATGGTACCTTAGAGTTTGTAAACAAATTGGTAAAGGTACAACAAGAAGAAAGAACGGTACCTAATTTATTATCTAGAAATTTAAATATGGAACATGTAACTGCTTTACAACAAGTAAAAACATTACAAGAAAAGTTTGCTGTAATCGGTGGGCAAGATGATTTCTTTCAGGAAATGGAAGTTTATTCTGTTAAGCCGAATATTAAGACTTTTACACAAATGTTACCATTATTAGATAATAATACTGAAGCTGAAAATAAACTCTTAAAAATGATGTCAACGGTTGATGTTAAAACTGATATAGATTTTTATAATATGCTTATAAAGAAAAGATGTTTACGATTAGACTATGATGCGGCTTTTGTAAGTTAATTATTGATCTTATAGTCTACTAGCTGTTGCCAGCGACGTTGTATGGAATTACAAAATTTCCCGTTTTTGCAACATTCTTCACTGATGCTTTGCATGTAATAGTCGCAGCGTGATGTTCTATAACCTAGCTTGATAAATGTACTATATAACACTGAAATAATTTTTTAAATTGGACATGTAATTCCAGATATTATCATGTTCAAACAAAGAAACTCTTGTGCTATATGATATTAAGTATAAATTATCTATTTGCTGTTTTAAAAGAGGAATTAGATATACTAGCTTTTTCATATATATACGAGTATATACCTTAGATAGATAGTTTATAGTAAGATAATCATGTAATCATTTTGTGAGAGACGACAATCTCCACCCGAAAATTTCGGTTCTTGCCTAAAAGTGCCTTGCAGGCAGAGAGTATAGAGCATTATCTGCTACGATCTAAACATATTTCCTTGGCTTCATTTACACTCATACATTTGGTCATGCATGCAGTTGTAGGTTGTATATAGAAACACAGAATGTTACATTGTAATAAACCTATATAATTCATAACTAACCATTTTTATTTCATTTGTAGGAAGTAAAAGACATGATAGACAAGGAATCAGAATTTCGTAAAAAGAGATATCCTCATTCTAAAAAGATGAAAATAAAAGTCAACATTATGACTTATGGAGTTTTAGCAATGGCCTGTAAAACGAAACAGAGAGCAGAGGAACTTCTCAATGAGATGACTCTAAATCAATTAAAGTTTGTAATATATTTAAACTATTATATTATGTATAAATACGCAATTATGTTTGAGTATTAAACCAACAGGAATAGACACGACACTCTTAACGTAAATTCATTCACACGCAATTGTGTGTCCAAAAAAAGACTTTTTTTCAAAAGGCTTCACCTCACACTGCTCACTTCTGTTGTATTGATGCTCTACGACACTTATGCATAAAACTAGCTGTAGCCCGCGACTTTGTACGCGTGGAATTTAGAATTTTCCCCTTTAATGATACTTCGCTCCTATTGGTCGCAGCGTGATGTTACATATCCTTCCTCGTTAAACATACTATCCAACACTGAAAGAATTTTTCAAATGAGACCAGTAGTTCCTGAGATTAGCGCGTTCAAACAAATAAAATCTTCAGCTTTATAATCTTTTATATAAAATTCACGTGTCACAGTGTTAGTTACCGTACTCCTCCGAAACGGCTTGACCGATTTTTATGAAATTTTACATGCGTATTCAGTAGGTCTGAGAATCGGCCAACATCTATTTTTCAAACCTTTTTTTTAGTATGGCAAAACAACGTTTGCCGGGTCAGCTAGTCTAATTTATAAAATTCTCGTGTCACAATGTTCGTTCCCATACTGCTCCGAAACAGCTTGACCGATTCTTATGAAATTTTTTATGCATATTCACTAAGTCTGAGAATCGGCTACTATCTATTTTTCAAACCCCTAAGTGACAAGGGTTGTCCACCCTTGACATTTTTATGGCAAAATAGCGTTTGCCGGGTCAGCTAGTGTTAGTATAAATGTCTATTGTCTTTGTGTGAATAGATATGTAAAATAAATATTAATTTAATTTCAGGGTGAACATAGAAATATTAGGTACTCTATTAAGGCATGGAACAAGTCACACGAACTTTGGATATGTAGTATACATAATGAATATAGTGAAAAAAGAAAACTTGAAACCTAATGCAATATTCCTTAAACATATAGAAAATTTTTACGATAAATATCAGGTAATTTTAGTGCTGCAATTAAAATTATTTATTTATTTTATTCTTTACTCATGGGTGATCTAAAAGTCGGCTAAAATTATTCTCTGGGAAATAATTCCAAGAAAAATTTTCACAAACCTTCACCTGGTCTCAAGCTAAACTTATTGATTGCAATAATATATTTAGTTCATAATTTATGCTATTTTTGTAAAAAAAAATACTTAGAATAGAAAACACTCAAGCGGTCAAATATCTGTGTTACATTCGAAAATTCTTTCTAGCAAAAGGCCCATAGATACCTACGTAAGTGATATGGTCTCTGAACAAAAAATTTATTTTACTTTTTCAGAATGAAGGCTCAGAAAAGTTTAAAAAAGCATATGCACATTTCTCTAAATTTTATCATACCTGGTTAAAAGATATAAATGTAGAAGATGTATTAAAATCGGAACATCCATGGCAACAGTTCAGAGAAAATTATCCAGAAACATTGCAAAAAAGTAACGTTGTGATCAAACAACCTAGGAAATTTTTGAAGAGGAACAGAAAATATGTACCTTATACACCAAAAATGTAAATAAAAGACTTGTATATAATGATTAACTTTTATTTATACTGATACAAAATTATTTATTATATCAGAATTATAGTTTCTTAATTAATGATCAACATAAAATCATCAATCAATGATGGAATAACTACATACTTCAAAATTTTTTGAGATACAATCGAGATTGTGACCGTGTTCATAATTTTACATAACTTAGTAAGATTTATGTTGATCAATCTATCAGAAACTATTTAAATCTTGATATGATGTAGTTTACGGTTGAGTTCTTCAAACTTGAGAAGTTTTCTAATGAAAAAGTCGCCAAATCGATGAGCCACTTTAGTGTCGGCGATGTGAATCATGTCATTGTCGATGTAGAAGTCCAGCTGTAAATAAATCAATACATATTACTAAGTATCTAACACAACAAAAAAGGAACTAACCAGTTCGGTGCAGTCATTCAGAAGATGTGCACAGTGCACACACATATTACATATATTTTGGCGATTTTTATTTACGTAAAAAAACAGATAGAATTAGAATAAAACTTTGCTCGAATCGGAAATCTATCTATTGAGCTTATTTTTATGTAGCAATAATGCATTGTTAAGCTGACGACAACACAATCTATACGCATTTTCTACATTTATGGGCGCTGTAAGACAAAGGAATATTCTATGCAATTATCTGCCAGACATAAAAAACCTCAAATTCATAAATTAAAACGCCTTAAACTATAGAACTTATTCGAACTTAAATTGAAAAAAAAAATGTATTATACAAAATTCTTTTTTAGGGTTCCGTACCCAAAGGGTAAAAACGGGACCCTATTACTGAGACTTCGCTGTCCGTCCGTCCGTCCGTCCGTCCGTCCGTCCGTCTGTCACCAGGCTGTATCTCAAGAACGGTGATAGCTAGACAGTTGAAATTTTCACAGATGATGTATTTCTATTGCCGCTATAACAACAAATACTAAAAATAAAATAAAATAAATATTTAAGGGGGGCTCCCATACAACAAACATGATTTTTAGGGTTCCGTACCCAGTATCTCAAGAACGGTGATAGCTAGACAGTTGAAATTTTCACAGATGATGTATTTCTATTGCCGCTATAACAACAAATACTAAAAATAAAATAAAATAAATATTTAAGGGGGGCTCCCATACAACAAACATGATTTTTTTACCGTTTCTTGCTCGATACTAATAACGTTGCCTTATGTTGCATAGATAATGGTACGGAACCCTTCGTGCGCGAGTCCGACTCGCACTTGACCAATTTTTTAAATTTTATATAGTAGTAGTAGAGTGACCATATTTTTTAAGTAAATGTAGATTTACCTCAGATCCACTCTGGAACTTGCCATCAAGTCCACTAGGTCCTTTAGTCCACACGACGTTCTTCATCTTGTGCTTGAAGCACAGCAGGTGTATAGCGAGCGCAGCATGTTCCCTGGCCGCGTCACGATCACCTCCGCGGGCCGCCGACATGAAGGCTGCGAGCTTGGCCAGTGGCAGAGTCGTGTATAACTTTAGATACGACCGGATTGTTGGCAACATTTTTTGTTGACGGACCTATATCAATACAAAATAATTAACTACTAACATTATAAATTAGAAAGTTTTTAAGAAAGTACAGATGTAAGTTTGACACACAAAAACTATTGAATAAATGTTAATGAAAATTTATAGCTGTATAGACTATGGATCAGGAGTGAGTAGCCTATGGCTATAATATCGCCACGCTAAAAACCAAAGCCATTATCCCTATGTAACGATATTGATCAAGAAGTTCTAGCACTTTTATGAAAATCTTTGAAATTCGAAAAATATAACCTCTATTTACGATGATATTTTTAGTGTATTACTAAAATTAAAATATTATTGTTTTAAAATAATTAATCTAATAAATACCTCATCCATGAAAACTTGGGTTTGATGCTTGACAGCGTCGCGGCCATAATTGGAGCCAGGCTCGATAGGTGGTGGGCAAGGCGACAAGAACTTAGGGCACGCAAATGTAAAGCAACTCTCAAATTCACCCAAATCACCATACTGCATTTTAAACATCTTCTCATGATAATTCTTTTCACGAAGTACCTGTGACAAATATTTAAAATTAATTACGCAAACTACCTTCATTTCCTATCTAGCACTATTATAACATGAGAATGACGCGGACGTAATAAAAAGAAAAATAATTAAAAAAAAATAAAAACCCTAAAAAGAGCCCAAGAGTTGGATAAAAATATATTTTCAAAACATACCTGTTGTATAGATTCATCAACGCATTGCGGATGAAGGACCAAGCAGATGGCCAGAAGATGGTACATTTGCTCGGTCTGTTTATTGATCTGGTCATTCTGGTATGAGCGGGAGGAGAACAGTTGTTTAGTTCTCTGCATATAGAGCAGTGCTGAAGACAAAGTGCGGATAGCGTCGGCATAACGACGCATCATCATATATGCAAAGCCCACGTAATAAGATGTTGATATCTGACATGCGGGCACGTGAGAGTATTGAGACTTCTTGTGTAGCTCAATGTTCTCCAGAACCTGGAAATAAATGCAATATGTTGACATAGTTATTTCAAGTTTAGAAATGCTGTTATCAACTCATGAGTGTTTTAGTCTTGTACATAGGTAGACTTGTTGATAGCCATAGAATTTATTATTTTTTAAATTATAGAATACTATGAGTTCACTACATGCATTGTTTTTAGCTTGCTAGTTTTAGAAAAATAAGGATAACTTATGGGGTGTGGATAGGTAGTAATCTACTTTAGGCAAAAAAAAAACTGTAAAAACATGTTTACCTTAATAGCCTGATAATAATCTCCAAGCAATGAATGTAGACGCAAGAGACCTACTAAGGAGAAGTAGCCTAACATCTTGTAGAGAGAATGTCGGCCGAACTCGCCAGCTACTGAATCTGGGTCGCCACCAGTGGCATAAACCTGAAAAAAGCCCATTATTACTTACAAAACGAATAATCAACTACTGACGAAAATAATGTAATTGTATGTTTGTAAACAGCCATATATGTATGTAGATAGGTCAATTCTCTATTTTGTTTGAAATATAAGTACTAACAACTTACTTCAAGCTGGCGTTTTATGTTAGACTTGTCAACAAGGGAGTGCAATACATTAAGTATGCACAAAACATTCCATGCCTTATTATCAGTGTTAAGAGCTTCAATCTCAGCAGGACTCAGTTTAGATGTCCGAGACCTGGAGTAAAGATTGGCACAATAAATAAATATATCCAATATCAAGGTGTCGCTTGCTAGGTGACAGAAAATGTTAGTGAGTCTGTGGATAATTAGTAAAAAATACACTGATTTATAAAATTGGTTATTTCACAGCAGTTCACCACCCCTAAAGATTAAAATTCTTAAAATTAAAAAAGGGGAACTGCTGTGTAATATTTACAAATAATGCGTAAGTTACCTGTATTGTGCGAATGACTGAAATTGATAGACAAATTCATCAATCAGTTCCCATAACCACTGGTCGGGCAACTCTAGTGGGACTGGTGTCTCTGCTGACAAGATGAAGTTGAACAGATCACAGTAGTTGTAGAATGAGTGGAATCTTTGATCTGGTTTAGGTCCACCAGGAACACGCGCATATATGTCACGATAATAAAGCTCCTTGTACAGGATCATAAATACCTGAAGAATACAAAAATATAAACTACAATAAATATTTTTAAACATAATTTTCTTTTTAATGTCTTCAAATACTAATTGCATAATTGAAATTTATTTGAGTTACATGCCCATATGGCTTCATTTAAAGTCAACCTTAGAAATTAAACTCTTCTGTAAGGATCTAAATTTGTAAAGAATATGTATTGTATAGAAATTATAATCCCAAAACTCACCACATACATGTCACATATGTATAACAAACAGTATAATAATAACATATAAATAACAACTGCAGTAAGTGTATAATAACATATTTATTACAGCCAGAATAATAATGTGTTACTTACGTGATCTTTATCAACAATAGGTGCCACTTCATTTTCATCAGGCCAAGGAGTGTTTTCAAAATACTGCTCAGTTAGTTTAGGGAAGGTGTTCTCATACAGATTCAATATCTCATATGTTACTCCTTCGTTGATCATGTTACGGAAGTAAACAAGAAATTTTTTGACCTGAAATTTACAAAAATTGTATTAAAAATATTATTTGTTATGTCTAAATATAAAATAACAGTAAAAATTTACAAAAAGAATAAAGGAAGAGTAATAATGCTATACTAACTTTAATATTCACATATTTATGCACATAAACTTAGTTATTAGTTTGTAAAACCACTTTACTAATAAATAATTAGAAAACATTTTGTTAAATTAAAATAATACACAAATCATAGAAGAAATATATAGATTTAAAGAAAATAATTACTCACCATATCAGGCATTTTATAATATGATTTGTCGAACTCCAAGTCATATTGAGGATCGCCTGAGTGTGGTTCGTAGTCTCCATGAGAATCATAGCCACCCTACAAACATATGTAAACGTTAGTCCTATGCTTACGTTTTAGTATTTGTAGGTTATGTTAAATTACTTTTCTAATACTTTATTAAAATAACATACCTCATTAAAGTCGTCACTGGAATACATATTTTATAGGAAAACAAACGAAATTATCATGAAAATTTGGTGCTATTCTACAAATTACACCAATTCTTTGCAACACAAAACGACTGCCTCAAGTCCACAGACTAATAAAAGAAAAGATTAGATTAGACCACAGAATAGATAGAAGATACTACGTATCAGGTGCTCAAGTCCACTATTTTGGAACAATTGTCATACCGGCACAATACCGGCACGATACCGTTGCAATTGAAGTCAAATATCCGTAGTCTGCTATATGCCGTCATAACGGTCTTTCAATGGTAATAGAATTGTCGATCTCTTTTATCTATGCATTGAATTTTCGGTCTCTTTTATCTATGGATTGTGTTAGAATGGTATGTATGTGTTGCCGTTTTTAAAAAATGCGTTAGTTGAAGTGATTTTCGAAAAACTACTAATAAATTTAAACATTTAATCATGCTAGACTTCGTTTAAATATATTTGTACATACTATTTATTAGTATAAAAAGCAATGTGAAGTTTAGGAGATTAGTAAATTGCAATAAATTACAAAGAACAATTTCTAATATTTCTATCTATCTATTTTTTGTTTATGGCAATCTGTCGACACAGGACAATTTAAAAATATTACTGTCAAATTCAAAATAGCAGACTACCGAAACATTTCAGTCATTGAATTGCAATTGTGAAGCAGTTGTGTACGAGACTAGCAATTTTATGTCACTTTGACAATTGTAAGACAATGATGAAGTCGTTATGACGACACATTAATAGTAGACTACCAAAAACTTTACTATTGCACCATAATGGTACAATAATGGTACAGTTGTGAGACCGTTGAAATACCCGACTCAGGGCCCTGGGCCCTGAGTCGGGTATTTCAACGGTGTATAGCGGTGTATAACGACTTCATCATTGTCTTACAATTGTCAAAGTGACATAAATTGCTAGTCTCGTACACAACTGCTTCACAATTGCAATTCAATGACTGAAATGTTTCGGTAGTCTGCTATTTTGAATTTGACAGTAATATTTTTAAATTGTCCTGTGTCGACAGATTGCCATAAATAAAAAATAGATAGATAGAAATATTAGAAATTGTTCTTTGTAATTTATTGCAATTTACTAATCTCCTAAACTTCACATTGCTTTTTATACTAATAAATAGTATGTACAAATATATTTAAACGAAATCTAGCATGATTAAATGTTTAAATTTATTAGTAGTTTTTCGAAAATCACTTCAACTAACGCATTTTTTAAAAACGACAACACATACATACCATTCTAATACAAGGACTTTTTGGCGGGAAGTCAAACGAGGCGGCAATAATTTTTTTCAAATTTTTCATTTTATTAATTTAATAATTAAATACAACTAAACTATCACTTATTGATACGAAGACGATGAGCGTCTGCAGTGGCGCTGGCGGCGAAGAGCCGCCAGAACCAGGCGAGGCCAAGAAAAGAAAATTCTACAACGCAAATTATGCTGGAGGTAACGATTCTAATAAATATAAAATCTTTACCAAACCTAATTATAAGAGACTTTTCTTAGAAAACAGCAGCTCTGAATTCACGGTGTATGTTGAATCAACAGAACAAGAGAAAATAGGTAACAAAAATCCCATAACTCTTACAAATTTAATAGCAGAGCAAGTCAAAGATGTGTTAGGGGTGCATAGAATAAATGCTCACAAAATAGGAATTACATTTAGAAAAGCTTCGGCTGCTAATAACTTCCTTAAAATGGAAGATTTTATGTGGAAAAATAAAATGAAGGCATTTATTCCTTCTTACTTAACTGAAAAAATTGGTGTAATAAAGTATGTTCCTAAAGAATTATCAAATGAAGAACTATATAAGAATATTGTTTGTGACGCTGAAGTAGTCTCCATTAAACGATTTATGCGTAAGGTTGAGGGTAAACTAGTACCTCTCAACACTGTTGCCGTTACTTTTGCATCAACCTCTCTACCTCAGTATGCGTATTTGAAACTATTTAGATATCAAATTCACACTTATATTCCTCCACTTCTTCAATGCTACAAATGTCTAAAATTCAACCATTCCGCTAAGAACTGCAGAGGTGAACAGTACTGTTCATCATGTGCTGGACGCCATTCATATAAAGAGTGTGATGTCGATGAGATCATTTGCATCAATTGTTCTGGCAATCACCTTGCTATTTCAAGGGAATGCCCTATCAAAAAACAAAAAATTGAAGATAAGAAAGCAAAATTTAACATGCAACAACCATACGCTAATATTGTTAAAAGACCATCCAATATAAATGACAAAAATTATCCACCCTTGCCAATACCACAGTCACAGCCTTTACCCAAAACTAAAGATAAGTCAAATAATGTTTTAAATTTAAGAGAAGTTGCAAGCAATGATATAATTATCAATGCTATAGTAAAATCACTAGTTACACTAGGTAACAAGAGTGACTCTGATGGGCCACTCACACATAAGAAAATAAAAGATGTATTTTTATCTAATTTAATTTAATGGATAAATATTTAAACATTTTACAGTATAATATACAAAGCTTACAGAGCAAAAAGAGCCTATTACAAAATTTACTAAATGAAAAGAAAGTAGATATTTGTCTTCTTAATGAGACTTGGCTAAAACCAAGCTCAACAATCCCACATTTTCCTAATTACAATTTCATACATAAAAATTCAAAAAATTCTCATAATGGTGTAGCTATTTTGGTAAACCATCATATAAAGTATAAACTAATTGATACAAGATTTTCAGAGTCTATACAAAATATATGCATTTCTATAGAGACAGAATTAGGACAAATAGCAATCCTTTGTATATATAGCCCACCCAGTAACAGATTTGATTCAACTAAGTTAAAAGACCTTATCAATAATATACCTAAACCATGTATAATAATGGGCGATTTTAATGCTCATAGCATAGCCTTTGGATGCCGTAGTGATAACAGTAGAGGTAGATGTTTGTATAATATAATTGATGAGTTTGACTTATGTATTATGAATGATGGTGCCACAACAACAGTTCCTTATCCCAATAGGCAAGCATCAGCTATAGATCTTGCTCTTGTCAGTCCTTCACTCGCACATTTATGTCATTGGTATGTTCATGACGATCCCATGGGCAGTTATCATCTTCCAACTTTACTTGAGATAAATGTTCAGCCATCCATGTATGACACCTCACCACCTGTAGATCAAGAGAAATATATTTACAATAAAGCAGATTGGAACAAATATTATAGTCTTTCAGAAACTTATTTTACACACATAGATATCAATGAACCACCTATCATAGCATACAATAACTTTGTAAACACTATAAATGATTTAAGAGATAAAACAATTCCAAAACGAAAAATTAACTCAAATACACCTATAAGAAAACCAGTACCATGGTGGAATCAGAAATGTAGTGATGCTGTTATAGAATCAAAAGCAGCATTAAGGTATTATTTTTCTGAGCCTACAATAGAAAACTGGATTAAATATAAAAAGTTAGATGCTAATAAAAAACGAATATTGAAAGAAGAAAGAAACACTTCATGGCAAGATTTATGCAATAGTTTTAATAGGTTAACACCAGTTTCTAGAATATGGGAGTATATTAAAAAATTCAAAAAGATTGGCACTAATCGAAACAAACATTTTAATGATGAGTGGGTACCAAGTTTTATAAATAATTTAGCTGATAATAGTGAAGTAGATACATCTAGACTAGAATACTTGTTTGAAAATGCTAAAGTAAACACCACTAATGATTTTCTCACAAATAAGTTCAACATGGATGAATTGAACATATCTTTAAAAAGTAGGAAAGACACTACACCAGGATTAGACAATATACCATATACGTTAATTAAAAAACTACATTTAAATGCACAATCCATTTTACTAAACATTTATAATAAATTATGGGAAAGATTAATTGTACCCGAGTCATGGAAAACACAATGTGTCATACCAATATTAAAGCCTAACAAACCTATAAATAATGCATCATCATACAGACCTATCTCTCTGTCATCTTGTTTGGGTAAACTCTTTGAAAATATGCTAAAGTTAAGATTAGATTATTTTATTGAATCCAATAGTCTACTGCCTCCTATACAATTTGGTTTCAGAAAAGGCAAAAGTTGCTCTGAAAGCTTCATATCTTTATTATCAGATATAAGACAAGTTAAATTAAGTCATTCTAATGCAATATGTGTCTTTCTAGATGTAAAAGGTGCTTTTGACAATGTAAATATAATGGAACTAATTCAAGTATCTCATGATATAGGTATGCCAGGACACATCTTAAGGTGGCTATATTGCTTCCTGAACAATAGAACAGTTTATGTTAAATATAATAATAAGTTACATGGGCCTAAGATTGTTAATAAAGGTACAATGCAAGGTGCAACATTGTCCCCATTGCTATATAATGTGTATGTCTCAGAGATATTAAAATATGTAATTACACCAGGTGTAAATATTTTACAGTTTGCAGACGACTTGCTTTTGTATAGTATAAATCAAAATGTGGAAACAGCAGCAACAAATATTAATAATGCTTTAAATCAATTGTACAGTTATTACCATACTAAATTAAAGTTGGAAATAAGCCCAGAAAAGAGTTCAGTTTTGATTGTGAGCAAAAATTTAAATGCTCACAATAATGTAAAAATTATTTATAACAATACAGTAATTCCTGTAGTTAAACACCAAAAATTTCTAGGGGTCATTATTGATGACAAATTAAAATTTGATGAACACATAAAGCACATAAGCAAAAAAGCATTAAGAGGCATTAATATAATGAGACACCTGGCTGGAACTTATTGGGGATCTGATCCTAAAGTAATGAGTATGCTATACAAAAGTATAGTGAGAAGCCACTTTGACTACAGTAGTTTAGCTTATATGAATGCCAAAAGCACCTTATTAAAGAAACTGGATGTCATACAAAATATAGGATTAAGACTAATATGTGGAGCAATGCGATCAACTCCAATTAACTCATTAGAAATAGAAACATGCATACCTCCGTTGGTGTTACGTAGGTTAATGTTGGCAGAGAGATTTTTATTGAAAGTTCTTGTTTCAAATGATAACCCTCTAACAAAGAGAATAATGATGCATCCTGAAATCTCTCTGTCAAATTCTGTTGCAGATAGTATCTCAGCTTCGTCTTTGGTAGAAGGATCCTTGCCTGAAATCCCAGTAATATTTAAATATGTAAATGATAATTCAGAAAACATTTTTAGAAACAATATTTGGCCTTTATATAAAACCTCCTATATCAGTCTTATTACTAGTATAAATATCCATTTAGATGCAGTAGGTAATAAATTTGAATTTTTAGAATTTAAAGGCAATAGACCTGAGCACTACACCATATACACAGATGGGTCCAAAACAAATCAATATGTAAGAGCAGCATATTATGATCCACAGATGCATTTCACTAAATGCATAAACTTAAACACTGCATGCAGTATATTCACTGCAGAAAGTTGTGCCATTTACTGTGCATTACAATATGTTAATAATTTTGTAAATAATGTACATAATGTTCTTATAGTAACTGATTCTAAGAGTGTTTTATCTGCTTTAAAAAATGTAAATATAGATTTTAAGCTAAATTATATAGTGTATGACATTAGGGATATTCTTAAAGAATTACATGATAACCACATAAATGTGGAATTTGTATGGGTACCTTCACATAGTGGTATTGGTGGCAATGAAATAGTTGATACAGCAACCCGATCAGATCATGATGAAGACCAATCAGAGTTAGTAAATGTACCATTTACTGATTACTACACACTGTACAAAAAGCTTACCAAACAGCTGTGGAAAGATTACTGGGCTATTACCCTGGAAAAGAAAGGCAAATGGTATGCAGAGATTCAGAAAGAATTACCTGTAAAACCTTGGTATTATAACCTCAAAAATATCACTAGAAGATTTATAACTATTATCACACGCATGCGATTAGGACACTGCTTAACGCCAGCTCATTTACAGAGGATCCAAATTTATAACAACAGTTGTTGCCGTCATTGTGAATCTGAAAATGCCGATTTAGATCACATTATTTTAAGATGCTCAAGTTTTAATTTGCAACGGTTGATTTTAGTGAGTGAATTAAGTGACATTACTGACAGTGAACAACAACAAAGTGTACCCTGCCAAGTCAAGGACATATTATCAAATAAGAATTATTATAATGCATTGTTTAAGTATATTCGTGATACTGTAGAAAAAATTTAATGTAAAATGTTTAGTTATAGGTAAATAAGTATTTCTAAAATTTCTATTTTAAAATTTTAATGTTATTGTTATTACTTTGTAGTTTATTTAATTAGTTTGTGTTTTTAATAATGTATCCGGCTGAAAGACTTTGTTTCTATGGTCATGAATAAATGAAAAAAAAAAAAAAAAAAAAAATTCTAATACAATCCATAGATAAAAGAGACCGAAAATTCAATGCATAGATAAAAGAGATCGACAATTCTATTACCATTGAAAGACCGTTATGACGGCATATAGCAGACTACGGATATTTGACTTCAATTGCAACGGTATCGTACCGGTATTGTGCCGGTATGACAATTGTTCCAAAATAGTGGACTTGAGCACCAGGTGCTCAAGTCCACTATTTTGGAACAATAGTCACTATTTTGAACAATTAGAATGGTATGTATGTGTTGCCGTTTTTTAAAAATGCGTTAGTTGAAGTGATTTTCGAAAAACTACTAATAAATTTAAACATTTAATCATGCTAGACTTCGTTTAAATATATTTGTACATGTGAATAACATATGTGAATAATATATGTGAATAACATTAATGTGAATACAATGTTTATTTTAGAATTTTTTTTTCAACACTGTACTTAGCGCACTTTGCTGGCGCATTTTAAAACTAATTCACGTTCCAATGAAGCGTCAGCATTGTGCGGCACTGAGTCGCATTATGCTCTGCCATGCTGACATGTTTTATCTATACCTTCATGGTCCCAACACGGCCCTGAGTCGGGTATTTCAATGGTGTCACAATTGTACCATTATGGTGCAATAATTGTAAAGTTTTTGGTAGAAATGGGAATAACGGCTCAAAATTTTAAACGAATTTAAACGAGATGCTTAAAAAAGTTAGCTGCTTAAAAAGTTGCTTATTTTTAAGCAGCTATTTTATGCTTGTTAACTTTTCCGTTAAGAAAATTAACTCAACTTAATTTTTGTAGTCTGCTTAAAATTCATAATATGCTGTTTACTTACTGTTTAGCTTTTATACTTTTTAACTTTTTCGTTAAAACATTTAACTGAAGTTAATTTGCGTTGTCTGCTAAAAATTTGCTTACCGTTTAAATAAAAATTTTACACTTACATCTCTTTTTACATTTTCCTCTTGTCTTTTTACCAACATTTTGAAAATATTCTCACAACCACTCACAACTGTGTTGCAATTTTAAGATAAGCATTATGCGAGGATTTTTTTTTTAAACGATTTTTTTATCGTATATTAAATTAATTAAATTTGTCTATGGCTCAGGTTGCCACAGCATGTTATATCTATATTATTTTACTCTTTGCACAGCATGTTTATTTTGTTTTTGCAAATACCATTCGTTTTTTAGTAATATTACATAGGTAACGGAAACATTTTGTAAAACAATACTAGTATCTTCTATCTATTCTGTGAACAATACCAATTTCTGGCAATGGTTCTGCGCGTTTAATAGTTAATAAATCGGTGCAGTGGTTAAGCAACACGCACATAACCTCAAAATCACATATTATGTAAACGTGAACTCCACATTTTGTCTTTACTCTTTCTACTTTAATTTACTCTGACTGTAAGTTTATCAAACTTTGTTGTAGATAATTAACAATAATGGGTTCTAAAAATAAAAACCGTAATAAAAAAAAGATGAAACGAAAAGTTAACGAGACTGAGCAGCTTTCCACAGAAGATTCTATACATCGTGATGAAGAAAATGATAGCAAATCATTTGATGAAAGCGAATTGATTACTAATGACAATGATAAGAAAAGACATTATGATGAAAACGATTCTGATAATGAAGATAAGCCTAGAAAGAAGAAGAAAAAGAAGCAACCAATGGAATCAGATTCGTCTGACAAGAAAGGGAAAAAATCAATTCGACAAATGAAGAGAGAAAGGCATGCTCAGCGTCAATCAGATGCACAAATTGTGGCCAAGGATAACCTCAAGTCTCAATGTCTTAATTATCTATCACAATGGAAACATGACAAACAAAACTGGAAGTTCATGAAAGCTAAACAAGTTTGGTTATATAAAAATAAATTTAGAAATAGTCTACTGCCAGATTCTTCATGGCCATTACTCCTTGAGTATTTTGAATCTGCACAAGGGAACATACGTAAGATGCTGTTAGATGACGCCAACAAAATTATAAAACAAATGGATGAATGGACAGAGTCACAACAATCTGAAAATAATGGTGAAGTTAAAGAACAAATTGAAAATGATGGTGAAGATAATGAACAAACTGAAAATGACGATGAAACAACTTCCAAAATTGAGAAACCTGATGATCTTGTATATAAAAGAGCTAGAGATTTAATACAATGCTTAGAAGAATAGACAATTTTTTTATTTATTGTTTAATAAATATCAACTACATATTTTTAACAACATCAGTAATAATTTAAGTATGATTTTTATGCGTTTGCTTCTGCCTTAGATTCTGTGGAAGTGACTTGTTCAATCCACTTGCGCAGTTTGTCTGTATCTTGTAAACCAACAAGGCGTTGTTGAACTTTACCATTCTTGATGGCTATTAAGACTGGGACAGAGCTCACTTCATAATCCAAAGCTAAGTCAGTCTGTTCATCAATATCAACTTTGGCCAAAATTATCTTGCCTTTGCTTTCAGAGATAACTGACTCAAGACGAGGTGTTAATTGTCTGCATGGGTTACACCATCTAAAAATTATAGCACAAGAATAACTAGTACATATCTAATATTTGCTAACACATGAGCGACCCATTTGTTTAAAAAAAAACTACTTTTTATGGATTTAGAATATTTGTTTTAAATTTTGGCTCGACGTTTCGGAGTCACAATTGAATGTGGGTAAACCCTGTAATAACTGATCTGAACTGACATTACAGCTCAGTCAGTCAGTATAACAAATATACGCATCTAAATCCATAAAAAGTAGTTTTATTTAGTACATATCTAGACAATCATCATGCAGTAATATTCTGGTTGTCACATTAAAACAAATTTGTAGATATAAAATGTAACAAATTAATAGATTTTTGGTCCCAGTTTATATAGGTATTTAATTTATCTAGCCAGTATTTTTTTCTCTATATTTATATCATTTTATATTTTTAAATGTTGCCAGTTGCCACCAGTTAACAAAATAATAATATTGCATCATAAGCTTAGGTATATGATTAGACAACTTATCAATATTTTATAACATGCCAGATTACATTACAATAAATAAAGTAAATTTAAATAATTAAGCATAGTAATAAAATTACAAAATATAATTTAAAAACTAATACTAAGGTTAATTTTTATTATATGCAATATCTGTTCATGAAACCCAGGGCCTTTTCTCCGAAGGATAGTCCCGGCTATTCCAATAAAGATGTATCAGCAAAATAATATATGTCGTACGAGACTTGATTAAAATAGTTTACTTAAGGATTTTTAGTTTTAACTTAGGTTCCAAGATTGTGAAGTAAGTCCTCAAATGGTGTCAATGGTGAGTAATTTGTTTATTAGATGAGAATGAATGGTGTCCCATTGAAATTTCATAAAAGGATCCTTTCAAACCAGCTACACGTGTCGTAAGCCACGGATCAATCTCATCGTAGTTCATAGAATGTTGTAGTTATCGTAGTTAGTTTATTCAATATTAAAATGTGTTTAGTTGGATGACTGCTCTGGCTGTAACTACAGGTGATGTCTACGATTATTATCTCCGATATATATGATATGTGACACAGCACAAAAAGAATATTTATAAAGTTTCATAATCAATAGATATTCTTTTCTTGATTTACAACAGTTTACACATATAATAAGCCCTCTGATACGAGTAAAATAAGTTTAAATACCAATTAAAATTTATGAGAAATAAAAAAAAATTTAGTCATATTGTAAAGTAAATAGAGAATACTTCGTAGTTAATAAATAGGCTGTTGCTAGTCGTCCGGTTATACGGACGACTAATATTCAATATTTGTCCGGTTATCGGATGAATAAAATATATTAATCGTCCGGTTATCGCATTATTACGCATTATCGCTGATGCTGTTGTTTTCATCAATTTAGAAGGCTGTTGATAATCGCACGACAATCGTATGAATAAAAAATAATTATTTATACGACTACTTTATTATTTGTACTAATTACGTTTCATATAACTTTAGAAATTAAATAAAATAAGGTTTTTTTTTTCGAAAACCTTATTTTATTTAATTTCTAAAGTTATATGAAACGTAATTAGTACAAATAATAAAGTAGTCGTATAAATAATTATTTTTTATTCATACGATTGTCGTGCGATTATCAACAGCCATTTATTTAACACAAATAAATTTCTACCTTTATTTTTTTTACCGGACGACTAGCAACAGCCTAATAAATATGTAACTGCGTAGTTTATTACTTACGTTGCAAAGAAATCTACAATCACTGGAACTTTGCTCTTGATGACTCTATTCTTAAAATCTTCTGTACTCTGAATTTTAACGATATCTGTTTGTGTAACGCATAAAGACCGAGTAATTTGCGGTATTGCAGGTCGAGCATTGCGGGTTATTAAGCTAACAAAATTATTTGCTAACATTTTCTGGTCCAACGAGGAATAAAATGTAGAAAACAAATGACTTCAGAACGAGAAAAGAAGAATGAAAATGAAATGAATTTTCTATTTCTTTCCTTCAATCAATTATCTTCAGATTACCACAGAATAATAATTGTGAAGAAATAGAGTAGGTAATTATCATAGATTAAACTGAATGATAGCAAATTTTTATTTAAACCTACTGGCAAATGTTTTAAAAATTAATGCAACGATTTTACAAGAAATACGAGATGTTCCAGAGGACTCTGCTTAACTTTTTACGTAGCTGTTCATTCTTGACCATGATAATAAAGAGAATCTTATTTGTCTTCTTTTCGGAATAGGAATTTTATTATTATAAATAGAGAGAGCAAAATAATGTGAGAATAGTCTTAATTCAAAAATATTCTTACTGTTAACATTGAATTTAGTCTTGAATAACAAAAAAACATTTTCGTTTTGTGGTCACCCCATTTGTTCTACATCGCCAATTTTTGGCACGTCACAGCCGCGTCATCATGTCTCCGTGTCTGTCTTTATCATTTTAGAATTAATTTGGTCAACATTATCATACCTTAACGACAGGTTTTTATGTGAAGTACCTATAACTTTTTGGGCGGTTTCTTGTTAGAAGTTTAAGATGGAAATACTGAGCCAAGTGTCCAACACTCAGTTTGTGTTTACTGCTGCTGCTGTCGCTGTTGTATTAGTATGCGCAGCTTTAGTTTTTGTATTTGGGTTCAACTCTGCCCAACCACCGCAGTTTGGTAAGCATCCATTAGTGCTTGATGATAAGAAATCTGCCAACAAGAAGAGCAAAAAGAAAGATAAGGTGAGTTAATTAATAATTAACATAAAATGTATGCTCCCGCGCGCTGCCTTAATGAACATGTTATTTTTAACCTGATAGCATATGCTCATTAATTCACCGGGATTGATTAAATGTAATGATAATTCAGTGATTTCTTAAATGCTTACATCATGGTTTGTTTCCAATGTCACCTTAAAATCGTGGTCTATTTTATCAATAAGCGATTATTTTTGTTTTTGTAGAAGTCTTCACCAAATCGTACATCTGATGACACGAAGGCTAAGTCTGAAACCTCCAAAAAGTCTCCAATCAAGGAGAAGAAGGAGGAAAAGCCCAAAGAGGTTGAAAAGCCTAAGCCTAAAGAGAGACCTGTTGAGGCAAAGTCTGTGAAAAAGGAGAATGTAGCTGATGCTAAGAAAGTTAAGAAAGGTAAAGCTGTTGAGCAAGAAAAGCCAGCCGATTTTGATGATGGAGGATGGCAGGAAGTACCAAAAAAGAATGAAAAGAAGAAAGTGAAACCTGAAGAAAAGGAAAAGAAGAAGGAGAGCCCAAAAAAGATCAAGAAGGTGAAGGATGCTGATGTTGAGGCGGCTCGTCCTGTAGAGGAGCCTGTTGAGGAGACCATCAGAGTTGTCAGTGCTGAAGGTCCTCAAGTGGATGCGGATGCTGCACGTGCATTGCAAGCTCAAGTTGAAGAATTGCAGAGAGTGCTGAAAGAGGTGTGAGCTTAATTTTGTTGGTACTTAATATAAATCTAGTGTTAATTATGTGTAAAATATAGAAAATATTTATCAATCTTTATAGAGACAAATTCGAAATAAATCAGCTGTTTTAAAATATATTTTAAATGTTACAGAGAGAGCGCCAAGACCAAGGTCTGGTTAACGCTGAAGATGAAGAGTCCCCTGATGAGTTGACAGAAGTTAAGGATCTCAGAAGCAACAAGAAGAAAGAAAACATAGAGAAACAAATTAGAAAGAAGAGTGTAGAGGTGAGATACTTACAACATGATTAACTAAATGTTAAGGTTTTATTTTTTATAAAAATTAATAGCTTTACACAAAAATGTCTATAATTTGGTAAAGTATGTAACATCACTTGAGACTGCAAGATTTTTTACAAAAACATTAGAATTCTGTGTTATACTGACTGTAATAACCATAGCAAGTAAGCTTAGTTTGGGACCAGAGGATGTTGTGTGAACATGAATATTTATTTATTGTGAAGCTAAGTATTTTATGTGTTTCAAAAGTTGTCAATTAATTAAGTAGGGAATGGAATAATGAGAATAAGGTGATGTATGATGATTTTTAACACTATATTAGTTCGGTAGGTATCTATCAATGTCAAATTGATCTGAAATTTTGCACACATATTAAGTATTGATGACAATACAATCATTTAAAAAAATATTCAGGATTTTTAAGCATGTTTTTTTAGCTAATAAATTAAATTGTAGTGGAAAAAGTGATCACTGCAAGCGTGACAGTCCCGCTTGCGGTGATCACTTTTTCCACTAGAATTTAATTTATTAAGTAAAAGCATAGCAAGTCAATTGCAAAAATTAATAAATTACTTTAGTGTTTTTTAGTTTTTAAATTAAGCAGATTTTTTAAATTACATATAAGTATTTATAGTACTACCTGTTGTCCACAACTCTGTACACGTGCGATTTTGAAACCAAACCCTAATAAATTATACAAAATAGCCATCCTCTTATACCATTCCTATCTATTAAGGTTTTATAATAAGTAAAGATTTATTTTCCATGTTCAAATATTATGTGAATAACAATTTTTGTATGTAAGTAGTTCCAATCACCTAATAAGAGACTACTTCCTCGCTGGAGGAACTGTTCTGAAACGTCATTTATTTCCACGAATCTGCTAAGGGCTTGTCTAGCCGATCGCAAGATTAAAGAGAAAAAAAAGTAGTTCTTTTAACAATTTTGTGGTTCACCAATATTATGTTTGTGACTTTACAGACTGTTGCTGCAACTAAGACTGCTCCAAAGCCTGAACCTGAAAAAGACAACTCTGATTCTGAGAAACAAGATGGACAAAAGGCACCAGTATTTGATGAGCTTGGAGGTAAGTCTAATAACTTAGTTAGGTATTTATTTTATTTTTTAAGTTTATTTATTTAGTTATGATTAAGTCATTGTAATTCTATTGGTACCAATTCAATGTGCATAACTAAACTTAACTAAAAATGAAAACAACTGTGGCGTATTTTGATTAATTGGTAATTTTGTTGTGAACATTTTTATTAATTAAAATCGTTAGTCTATAATATATTTATTTATAAACACTTTATGCACAAAAAGGTACAATGGCGGACTTAATGCCCTAGGCATTATCTACCAGCCAACCACGTGGCAGTGCAGAGATAAAGCAGCATGGGTCAAAAATGCAATAAAAAAAAGGATCCTACTGATTTAAACAATGAATATTATGCAATTTTATCTATATAAATCTAATAATCATAATCTATATAATCTATACATATATATTTACACAAATAAGGTTTATTATATAAACATACATAAAATATCTACATAAGTACTTAAACATAATATTTGTCACAGTGAGGAAATGAAACTAGCGGTTTGACTCTGCCAATAGCATAATATAGTGACGACGCAATTTAGCTTTAAAAGCTGCTTTGGTTTTAGCAGAATATACAGATGTTTAAAAGAAATGTGCTTTTAATATTGCCGAATTGTGTTATTTATTAAATTTTGTTTAGTTGTGGATGCAGAATTGGTACCATTGTGTTGTTATGCACACACATATGTACAAAATATGAACTTATGCAAATATTATCAGTGAAAGTTCTGTTTATATCTGTCAAACTATTAAAAATATTTCGCCATTAATAATCTCTTTATTTTATCCATGTAACCCCAAAAAAATGTTGGCAGGATTGACAAGTTCAATACAAAATTGATTAGATACTATTCTATTTGTGAATGCGGTCTGGATGAAGGCGATGTTGACCACTTATTCTTTGTTTGTCCTAACTTGCGCCAATCTCTTCATGACTCGCTTCCCCGTTTTATTCCTCGTCCTACCTCTGTTAAATGTCTCCCTATAATACTTTTCCCCTTCGTGTAAACTCTTCACTCTGTAAATTTGTACTAAAAAATAATATTAGACTGTAGATACGTGTGTTTTAAGTTTTTAACATTTACTAAAATTTTATGTAATTTATTGTAGATAAGTATACTAACCGCCTGACTCAGTATTGGTCTGTATATAGTTTAAATTTCTAATTAAATTACCTTGGTTGTCGGAATCTCCTAAAATTTCAACCGATCTACATGTTGGTAGACAAACACCACAACCCCTTTAGTTTGTGACACTATCACTAAGGAGTCGCGACTTAAACACTACGATAAGTCGCTTCTAAAGAAGCCATCAAACAAGAACAAGATTAGATACTACGTAGTCGTAAAATTTTTTAATCATTGATTTTATTTTTCTTGTTGCAGACACTTGGACTGACGCGAAAGTGTCCAAGAAAGGTAAAAAGAAGGCTCGCAAAGACCAGTGAAGGGTGAGTTAATAAATCAGGGTCCAAACGGGCGTGTTGTCCCTTTGCTAGCTCAATATCATCCACACCTTGTCAACATTATGATTGCACTATGCTGATAATATACTCGATCACGATCAACATGGTTACCTGTTGTCATAGCAACTGACTTTGGTTAAACTACTATGTTTAATTCAACACTCAGTTCAACGTCTATATTGTACAGGTGTGTATGTTGTTTTTAATTAAGTTTAAAATTACATTAACATTTTCTAAACATTCAGTTAATTTTCGTCCATGTTTTAGCTTCATATTTTATTGTACATTTAGTTTGTTGACTTGTTTTTTTTTTTCATAATAATTTAATTATTGTTTTAATAATAGTGCATAATACAATTGTGTTTTAAGAAATTTATCGTGAATTTTGGGAATCTGCAATATTTTGTATTTTTTATTACGAATATGAATAATAGGAAAATATATTTAATTCGTTTATCGAAAATGTTTGTATAGTGTTCGTTAGCGAAAAAATACAACTAACATCTAAAAAAATTGACAACGAAATTAACTTACTACATTAAAATTTCAAGATACTTAAAAGAAAGTACAGATTAAAAGATTTATAATGTGACGCACTGGTAAGTGCGCGCGCGCATAATATATTTCCTTAATGTAATGTAGGCCTGTTAGACTTATGTATGTGTAGTTGTAGATAATATCCCATGTAGTTAACCCATTCGAGATCTTCTGGTGCTTGTAGTAGTAAGTCTATATCCTTCCATTCCACTGTTGTTGCATTTCATCCTAACTAACATTTGACATAAATGTGTGACCTTACACTATTTATGTAACTATAGAGCTGTCGTTTTGAACTGATAAAATTAGATGAAATTAGATAGTCTGCGTGTTTTGAGAAATTCAAACCCCTCTCCCATAAATGTAGAAATGTTCCATAAATACTGAGATTATTTTCTTAAACAGCGAAAATAAGAACTGAAGCATCGGCTCACTCAATACTCTAGCTCAGCAACATACGGATTTTCTTGAGCGACCATTGCGATAGGCGCGCTCTATAGTTACATATATACTCTAAATGTGTGACTAATCGTACATTCTAGTTGTAAATTGATTGAAAGATTTATTTTTGTCTATAAATAATTAGTGTTGTGATTTACCCATGACATAATTATGTGATGAGACCTGAAATTGGACCAATACAAATAAATAAGTATGTGGTATTTATATTTCATTAATTTTAAACATTATCTGGTAAATTTGTTTATTAAAAAGTTATATTGTTTATATATTTGTTTCTTACGGCTTATAACTAGTGACTGTTTCATATTTGCCGTCCGGACTTTGTGCTGAATAGTTTGTAAAAAAATTTACTAAACAATCATTAGTAATTGCACTATTGGACATATCCATACTACTTACTAAAGACAAGAGAATATAAAATATATCATATAATAAAATTTAGTTTTTATTGTTTATTGGAAATAGTAATTACTATTTTATTGCAGATTCCTATACTATAAATCTAGTTAACGTATAAGTATTAGTAATTAAAGTAGTGCCACTAAATATCATTTTGAAATTGTCTATGAACATTCATAAGTAATAGGGTATTGCGAGCGTGGTTATAATATGTTTAAAGTAAATAGCAGCTGATATAACATACAAATGTGCAAATATAAATGATTAGTATCTATTACATTATTGTATCCTCGGCACATCGGCTGTGAAGCGTTTATTTACAGACTTACAGTACCTAAACTATATTCCGATCTGTATATCATCTGAATAATATTTATCTCGCGAAGCCGTCTTTGTTTGACATATTGTTTATATTATTTATTTGTGGTCTTGATATTACTTTGCGATATCAATTAGTGCCAGGGTAAGGGTTTGTAGTACTTTTTTTGCAATAATAATTATTTAGTAATATAACTATTTAACTGTTATACTTTTGTTCAATAGTTAGTTATAATACTCTTAAGATTTTTTCCAGTTGAAGTTGTATAAGTTTTGTGTTCCCCTTTTAGTCTGTACTTAGGGCCTAAGAATTTGTCATCTAGTGAATAGTCGAAGATGAATTAAATTCGTATATCGATAATAGTTATATAAAATATAATATTTTTGGCTTCATATTTGGTAGTGAGTAGTGACAGAATATGCCCGGTTGCAAGCCAAGTGGGTCGTTGCCAACACATAGAGACCGTATCTTGATAATGTTGTTGTTTAATAGGCTCTAAACTAAGTTAATATAATGAATGTGTAATATAAATATTTTTTTAAACCAATAAAGAGTGATATTCATAGAGTTGTATTGTTATTTCAAAATAATACCTAATTATTTTACTCTAGGATTTAGTTTCACGGTTTTTAATTCTGTTTCATTTGTGGGACTTTGAGATAAAAATAGCTCTAAATTTGAAGGAAATATCTGCTCGTTTTAAGGGTGCCGTACTAAAATATAATTTTCATTTTGTAAAATTTTCGAAAATTTTACAAAATGAAAATTATCATTTTAACAATTTACAAATGAAACGAGATGGCTACGCCAACTTCGTGGTATGACTAAATACGTTATATATTCTGAATAAATGGTAAAGAATTGGACGCCTCCATCGAACCATCTGCTTAGGGGGAGTAAATCACGAAAGAGCTACAGGTGTGTTGAAATCACGGCGGTTGGAGTCTTACACCAAAACTTAAAAAAATCTTAAGTTAGACTTTTCATCTCGAAACAATCAATTTATTAAAAAAAGTTGCTATATGATTTCGTTTAATTATTGATTTTATTCTTTGAAATTCAGAGTTAAAATTAAACAGTAAATGAGTTAAATACATAACAACGTTTTTACGTTAGGCACACATTCTCCATTCTAAGGCCATTAAGGCATTACACAATAATGAACGTTATTTTAGAAATATGTATAAACTTTCAATAGGTAATATGACGCTGTACAATCGAAACCAAATGTCCTTACTCCTTTGCTAAATATTGCTGTGTTATTGTTTCTAGGTCTGCTGCATAGCGTAATAGTTAAGACATTTCTCAGTACCTATTGCGGAAACTTTGGGTTCGGTACATTAGGTCGGGCAAAAAGTTTTATATCTAACTCATTTTGTAGAAAAACCAAATCTGTAGCAGCACTAGTCAGTTAAGTCTGTTAAGTAAGCGTCTGAATATAAATGCTCGTGGTGGAACAGCTATCAGCAATATATACACTAAAAATGGTAATTTAGTGTTAAATTACTGGCTTATAGGTCTGCCCTTCGGATATACATCGTTCTAGAAATGTAGTGTCGGAATAAGCCAGCGTAAGGCCTGTTTCTCTCTAAAAAAGCCCCTTTGATTGCTTTATTTGCCCTTGCCTAGAACGAAAGGGTATTCAAATATCTGACTGTACGGCCCCTAGAGGCAAGGGCCATGTAGCATTTGCTACTCCTTCTATAAGGTTAATCCGCCTATGGATATTTACCTACTGCTACGAGGTATACCTACCTTGATAAAGATCTGCGGATAAATGGAGATTACAAACTGGTAAAAATAACGCAATCATCTCTTGAATAATCGTATAATATCAAATTACAGTATAAAATGAGACTCACAATAGGTATCGTATGCACTTATACATATAAAGAGTATTATCGTAAATATCATAAATAGTTAACTTTCTTTCATCCATGTTAAAATTTGATTACTTAGTTTAATTCTTTATCTACTTATTTTAAATTAATGTTATAAGTGATGCATATTGACTAGCAAAAAAAATTAGACATAAGGGCCTAATTTACAAAATTACTATTGATTTATTCATAATTTGTTAATATTACCGGGACTATATTCACGTTAATAACTTAGAAAGGCACAGTACCTCTGCTCTACCTCTATAAGTTATTAACGAGATTATAGTCCCGGTAATATTAACAAATTATGAGTTCAAATCGCGTAAGTTTAAAATCAATTATTGATTTATTGTCGGATGACCATTTAAAGCATCATTGCTTTTCAATATTCATAAAGTTGCTACCTATACATATTTTGTTAAGGGATAGGATTGAAAGTTAGACGTTGTGGGTAAGGTAGCAATGAGATCCAAATCTAAACCAAATAAGATACAAATAATGAGATAAGCTAATTCTTCGATAAAAATAACTGTTTTTACGTTTTGTGGCGGCGTGAATTGTGTGCACTGTAGATACAGTCTAGTCGCCCTGAAAAATTATCCACTAAGTCTTCCCACCCCCCTGTGGTTTACTAAACATATTAACATTATGTAAGCATTGTCATTCTTTCAGTATCTGCATCACTATTTATTTTAGTAGGTATCATTGTTTACATGCTATATAATAAATATATTTATGAACCATGGATTAGATATCTAAATAGGGCCGTGATTATAAAAAAAAATAAAGCTCTAAAATTATTGCAATTCGATATAAAATCCACAACAGAGAAGAGTATGTACTTAGTGCCGATAAAAAATGAAAGGCCTTGCTTGTTCCATATTTTCTCAGTAGTCAGCGAAAGGGCCAAAATTTAAAAGCAGTTTATATATAAAGCTAACAAGCATAAATAATTCTGCACTGTTACAGCTCAGAATCACTTTTAGCCCCAGTTTTATGATGCTTTTTTCGAGATGCAGGCGCTGCACTTTTGCTTCTAGGTTTGCGTTTCACGCGGCGACGCAAACGTCGTGTTTTACCAGCACCTTGCGTCTGGGGCATTTGTGCACGTGAAGATTTCGTCTCCACTTCCACTTGCAACCGAGCGAACATGTCGTAATTGGTTATGGCGCACATTTTACCTGAAAGTAAAAATTTTGTTGTACAAAAACACGACGCGGTATTTACAAAGAACCTATAATTTAAAGCTTAAAACCATGCGGTCAAACTTATAAAAACCTCTTGTTTCGCGTAGCACGTTATAATCCGTTAAAGGACTGTAGCTATTGAACTATTGTACAAGTTACTCTTTGATTATGTAATAATCACTTACCGTTACAATACTCTTCACCGCACTCAGGGCAAGACACTATTCTTGTTTCCGTTACCCCTGAACGAGTTTTAGTTTTTCTTAACATAGTGTTTTTAGCATATTCTCTTTTATCTTTTGCTTTTGTTCTTAGTTCTGACTTTCTTAGCTCGACCAATCTATAACGAAATTTATTAAATAAAAGTTGGTTTGCTTTGAGGAATTATCCCTACGTCCAGCTCTCCAAAGATTATAAACTTGATTGGTTCTGTTTGTAATTATTTGGTGATACGTAATACGAATACCTAAGCCAGAATATTTTATTTCCTTACAGTGGTTGCCATCTTCGGTAATCCGAAGACGAAAGGAATCTAACTATTCAAGTGCTATACTAAAGATACTTAAATGTATTGTTTTAATTGGGGTACTTATTTGAAAATGAAATACTCTGAAACGAAATTCTAACTCCGTTTACTTACCTGTTAAAGTACTCTTCGTCCAATTTAGACTTTGGACGGACAGAAGTAAGCATACGCCATTCGATGGGAACGGAACACAACTCTTCAAACTTCAAACCACGCATCTCCACTGGTATAGGATCCATGAAAGTGAAGTGTTTCTCCTCGTAGCCCCTTGTTCCTAATGTTTCGTAGGCTCGAATTTCCTTCCGTGATGTTTTAGTCTTACTGTCTTCTGGCTTGTCTTTTATCTTCAAATCTTCTGGTCTTACCTAGTAATTTTTGCAATAAACATTTTTAACTATAGAAATCCACATAAGAACTTAAATTCGTTATTTACCTTTTCTGGTCGGGTTTTAAAATCTGGAACTTTGTCTAAAACCGCTCTATACTCTTCAGCTGTATTTATTACAGTTTTAGATAAGTCCAACATAGGGGCCTCATCTCTTTTTTTGTCGAAAATGTCATCAGACATATTTGCAAATAAGTGAATGTAAGAATAAAACAGGAAACGAATATTTCTATATCGATCCAACTTCTCCAAGAGTCGACTTAGAAACTGTTGGGTCGATATCCTATTGCTTGCTGTACAAAATAAATTTCTTCTACGTGTTGCATGACTAACTACATTGTGTAACATTTCCGAAATAAATATTGTACAAATACTATCTAAAATTTTGACCTTATTACAAAATTTTCACGATCCTCATTTTTTTCTAAATACTCTCTTTTGGCGGTATTTATTTGGTCTATAATTTTTTTCCTATTTTCAACGTCGTATAAATTAGATTTTGTGTTCCTTTCATTTACATCGTCTATCCATAACTTTCTATTTCCATATTTATCATTAATAAATTTCTGCGATAAAGTCATTCGCTTTAGAGGCGACGTTTTCGGCGACTTTTTACCATCGATGATTTCACTTGCAGTTATTTGACCCATGTTATTTAATTCTGTTTGGAAATTATTAGAACTTTCAGTAATATCATTAGATTTGGAATCTTGACTAGATCGTTTGCTTCTCCAGTAGGATTGGCTCAGTGAGTTCCGTTGTTTGACATTGTTCTCTATGATTTTTTCCGATCTAGTTGGTGGACTTGGCGATCGGCTATCCTCACTGGAATGTGACAAATATTGTCTCGCTTGTGGTCTATACTTTTGACGCATTTTCCTTTTCTGGCTATAAAATGGATCTTTTTCACTTTGTTTTTTATACTGAGCTGCTGGCCTGTTCACACCCCATTTAGGTCGATTTTCCAAGTCTTTCTTATACCTTTCCTCAGAGCGGAACCGTCTATCTTTCTTCAGTATATTGTGATGGCTATCTTGAGGCGCATTTTCGTCAATATTAGAATAATCTTTATCAATGCTTCTTTCGGGCTCCTCGGTCTCGATCAATTTATTATTCGTAGTCTTAAATAGAGAATCAGTTTGCGTTGATGCATCTTTCATTCTCAATGTACGATATTTATTTGGCGTTAATAACTTACTGAGCTCCGTTACTTCGTTGGTATTACTTAATGAGTTTAAAGATACACTAAAAACATTTTTAGCTACATTTTGAGGAACTAATACGGCTAGCTGAATGTTATTTGTCTGTGTGTTAACTTCGTTTTCGTTAGACATCCCAATTGGCACTATATTAAATTGACCATCCGTAAGAGCTAACGGTGGTACGCTATGAATATATAAATTTAAATTTCCAGGTCCCATTGACCTTGGTGAATTAAATGCCGTAGTGTGGTGGGAATTACAGTCCCTTTTTACACTTTTTGCTGAGTGAATATCGTAAGTTCTACTGGTTTTACTGGGACTACCAGAGTCAGTAATTGATTGTGAGGTTTCATTTGCAACATTTTCTTCTGTCTTTAACACAGTTTCATTATTGAAATTTGTGTTGGTGTTTCTTTTATGGTAAGTAAATCTTTTTTCTTTATCTTGTTTGGCTTTTCTTTCTGCATCTTCTAGAGCTCTCTTAAGTGTCTCTAACTTCTTTTGCTCCATAATCTGTTTTTCTTCATTTTTCCGTTTCTCGTGTTCTAGCCGTTGTCTATCTTCTTCTTGCTGTCTCTGTATCCGGAGCTCTTCCAATCGTTCTTCTCTTAATTGTCTTTCCCTCTCTTCTTGGCGACGCTTCTCTCTGTCTTCTAGTTGACTTAATATAGCTGATTGCAATTCTAGTGCTTTGATACGTTTATTTTCCCGTTGTGCCTTAATTTCTGGTTCAAGAGGGACGTTTTGTCCTCTTAAAAATGTTCTGTGAAAGTAAAATTGTATTAAATAATTTTATACTTGTTTATAAAATAATTGCTAAATTTAAGAAATTATTTCAGTCTGCATACCTTCCTTCGTCGCTGCCGTTACATGAAGATCTGTCGCAATCTATTCCTGTACTATTACTGGAGCTTCTTTGGTCAATGACTAGAACTTCTGCTGTGTTTTCAATCATATTTAATCCCCGTTCAACCCACGAGGGCGTACCTTTCTTTTGATTTGGCATCTACAACATTAAATATATTATAATTATTTTTTAAGTATGTTTATTGTTAATATGTATGGGCTATCTGGCAAAACTGATTGAATGAACCTGTTTTTTACCCGAATTGGTTCCGTACTTGTAAGCTTACTTGTACTGTTCACCGAATCCCCAAGGCAGGTAAAGTTGTGACATTTCGTGGATATAGGTATTTACATAAAGAAATGCTTGTAGGTTAGATGAGAACTTTGAAAACAGAAAATGTGCATATAAAATACACAAAATGAAAATCTTTATATTCTTACGTAGAGCTATGTGTGAAATGTTTATGCCATGTTTGCATTTGCATACAAGCCAATAATAACTTAGTGTACCATTTCGTTTTTCAAAATGGTTATTGTAGAGTCTGAATTACCTGGGGTAATCTAGCATTCGGGGCTGTTGGTTCCCAAAGACGTCCTGTGGCGACACCGCGGTCACCCCACCTCAAACGCCCTTCCTCTGCAGTTCGAGGACTGCGAGCTGACCACGCACCATCTGACATAACTGATTTGCCGCCACTCGATATTCTAAAACATGAAAAATTACTTATTTTTATTAGTTTTGTATTTATTTATTCAAAATCAACATTTAAATTAGTTACCCGAGTTTGCTAATTGGCTTTTATAATTAGTAAGATTAAATTAAATATTGGGATAAGTAATCAGATTTGATATGAAAACTTGGCATTTTGTTATCGACGCGGACAGTAATTTTAATCTTATTGTTGTTTTCTAAAAGTAAATAAATATTGAAACCTACCTGTCGTCTTTTCCTTCTTGTTGCCAAGCTATAATAGGGGTTTGATTACTGACGTCGTGAAGTACTCTGTGCCCATTTCTGTTCATGTGATTAAGAGTCTCACTCCCGTAGCCTGAAGTATCTCCTTCTTCGTCATAAAACGCGAATCTCTTCGCGCTGGGAATATTTCGATTTAATGTGTTGACTTTTTTGTCATCTTTTTTTGTTCTCTCGTCTATGTGATGAATGGGTGGCAGGCTTGGACTTCTCTGGCGTTGGATAGGCTCCTGATAATCGTAAGAAGACTGTTTGTGTAACTCCAGCGTACTTGCGAATTGATTTCGTACTTGTAAGCGATTTGTGTACCGTTCACCGGATCCCCAAGGCAGGTAAAGATGTGACATTTCCTCTGAAAAATGGTAATAATTTTACTATATTGGACTAGTCGTAAACTTACAAAAGTCCTAAGCCTAATTATTTTAGAACACGTATTTCCATAAACTATATCCGTGAGTCAAAGAAACTAAGTAGATACACAAACAAATATGAATGCAAACTATCTCTTATTAAAAAACTTGATGGCTACCTTCCATGTCAACAGTCGCCTTAGAATTAACGTGATTTTTTTACTCGGAAAATATAAATGGAAAGTTTTCCCCTATATGCAAAGGGTTTAGCGTTTTATCGATACTGGGTATATTGAAAACGTCAGTCATTCATGATAGCTATATAAACTAATGTTATATTATACAATTATTATGAATCTTTAGGTTTCGAACATTTTAATACAGAAAAACACGCAAAGATTGAACGATGTTATATGAATTAGGATTTATACCTGGCATAGCTGGTATAAGTTATGATAATGATCATAAAATAAAACAATTAACGTTATTACGTTACCTCGGGGTAAGAAATGTTAAATTATGACGGCATATAAACGTTATTCATTAGGGTAACTGTACCTATTATTATCTACATAATTGCAAGTTATAGCCACAATAATATTAGAGTATTTAATTTATAATATATTACCGTAAACGGTTCTGTTACGTAAACATTGTATGGCAATGAAGATCACTTTCGTTTTTATTCGTTTAGAATTTAGGTAAACAAATATAACAATGGTATTGTTCGTATTTATTATTACGGTCGCGTAGTTTGCATTAAGTAGGTTTACTATTTATAGTATTGTTCTACATACAAGTACTTATCCTACAATTAAAATATTTTTATTTAATTATGCTGTCGCGATAATGAACACGCAATGTTAGTTTACGAACAACGACATACCATTTCTACTTAGACTTTAATAAAGAAAGAGAAAATGTGCGAAGATGAAACGCAAAAATTAAGTCCATAGTTGCCGAGTATCCGAAGACAGAAAGGATGTAGTTGTAGATGGATGTAGAAATTGGTACTTAGACCAGATTGATTAGCCCATGGATTTAGATAGCCATTAGGACATGGATTTAAATAAATAATTATTTAAATCCATGTCCCTGTATTTACATAGACATGTAACTACCACCAGTCCAAAAGAGTACCAGTCAAATCTTACCAGTACTTAGTACTGGTGAGACTAAAATTAGTCTTAAAAATTTATTTTATTCTTACCAGTACATATGAAGGTATTACTGAGCAATACTATCTATGTGTAGACAAGGTCCACGCAAATCCAAAAATGTAGTTCCGTAAAAACCAAGCTATACTTACATAACTTAACACTACTTTTACCCTTGTCACTAAATTGTAGTAAGTTTCAATGTCTATTTTAACAACACAATATATATAAAACAAAATTACTTTTATAATGCGTGTTATACATATAGTGATATAAATTACATTCGATAGACTCCAATAGAATGATATTTATTTTTTCTTTAAGTTGCCTTGATTTTCGAAAGTCTTTTTAGTTTGTAAAAACTGTTAAGTATATTATTTATTTATATACATATTTATAAAGTTATGGACACGCACAATTAGATTCACTATTATAATACCTTTATACATAATTTTATTATTAATTACGTGCTTAAATTAAAATGGAAAGTATCATTAGCGCTTTAAATGGACGAGTAATTAATTTTCACGGCGATTTGTGCGATTGTTCATAAGAAATTGTCTGCGCTCTGTAGACTTCGTTATAACAAAGAGGAAATATTTGATCGTTTGTTTTAAAGGAATAGGCTCCACTAGTACTGGGCCCTGAGTCGGGTATTTCAATGGTGTCACGATTGTACCATTATTGTACCATTATGGTGCAATTGTAAAGTTTTTGGTAGTCTACTATTATTGTCTCGTCATAACGACTTCATCATTGACTTACAATTGTCAAAGTGACATAAATTGCTAGTCTCGTACACAACTGCTTCACAATTGCAATTCAATGACTGAAATGTTTCGGTAGTCTGCTATTTTGAATTTGACAGTAATATTTTTAAATTGTCCTGTGTCGACAGATTGCCATAAATAAAAAATAGATAGATATAAATATTAGAAATTGTTCTTTGTAATTTATTGCAATTTACTAATCTCCTAAACTTCACATTGCTTTTTATACTATTAAATAGTATGTACAAATATATCTAAACGAAGTCTAGCATGATTAAATGTTTAAATTTATTAGTAATTTTTCGAAAATCACGTCAACTAACGCATTTTTTAAAAACGGCAACACAGACATGCCATTCCAACACAATTCCTAGATAAAAGAGACCGAAAATTCAATGCATAGATAAAAGAGATCGACAATTCTATTACCATTGAACGACCGTTATGACTGCATATAGCAGACTACGGATATTTGACTTCAATTGCAACGGTATCGTGCCGGTATTGTGCCGGTATGACAATTGTTCCAAAATAGTAGACTTGAGCACCTGGTGCTCAAGTCTGCTATTTTGGAACAATTTCTAATATCAATTCATCATCAATTTCTAATACAAAGAACAATTTCTAATATTTCTATCTATCTATTTTTTATTTATGGCAATCTGTCGACACAGGACAATTTAAAAATATTACTGTCAAATTCAAAATAGCAGACTACCGAAACATTTCAGTCATTGAATTGCAATTGTGAAGCAGTTGTGTACGAGACTAGCAATTTATGTCACTTTGACAATTGTAAGTCAATGATGAAGTCGTTATGACGAGACAATAATTGTAGACTACCAAAAACTTTACAATTGCACCATAATGGTACAATAATGGTACAGTTGTGACACCGTTGAAATACCCGACTCAGGGCCCTGGACCGATTCTTTCACCGTTCAATGTAGCTTGCTAGCTACGCGGCTACGGCGAAATAATTTTACTACACTATGTCCGCTGAACATAAAATATATTATTAAGTATTTATTTATTCGCGAATACGTAAAACCGGGGTGAAATACTAGTAAATTTAAACGTAAAAATAATTTAAAAGGAAATTTAGTATTGTTTAAAGGTCTTGACCTTATGACTGACCACCGACTGCACCGAATTAGTTAATTACTAAAATATTTTAGTTAAATCCTATTATGAAAGAAACAATAAAATTTTTGACCGTACCGTAATTTTGCGGCTTTGTGATAACTCTGACATTACCTGACTATTTAAACATGTCTTGCACTTTATATAGTTACTTAATAATTCTCAATTCGTTGTAAATGGCTGAAAAGTCTTTAATAAAAACTTGTTTTTAAATACTTAGATATTTCTTAGGCCACGTTCTAAACTAAAATGACAGCTTCAAAGTATAAAGATTCTAGCACAAAATAAAATGTACCTAAAACTAAGCAGGCATAGCGTATTAAGTTAATAACAATGTATTGAATAGATGCAAACGAAACTGCTATTATTGTGTTGGAAGTTTGCAATATATCTGCAGCTCTTAGGGACAGGCATTTAGTTTTCTAGAGTGAGTCACAACTTTCAATTTGTAAGTTTCAATGATTGGATGGATGGCATATAGGAGGGTTTTACAAATTTTCCGTAGGCTAGGCTAGTAGGTATTCATTTTTTGTGTTGTCAAACTTACGAGAAAGTAAGTACGATTATGCAAACAGGCGGGAAAAATAGACTTACAATCGACAGTGTCGTCACGTATTCGCAGTGATATATTTAACTGCACTAAATTTATTTAATTCTATGCCTATTATTTATTTAAAAAATGAATTTAAAATATACTAAACGAAAATATTTTATAAATTTTTTTAACTTGTATAAATATTAAAACTTTGGCGGCCGAACGACTGAAAAACAGTAAAATTTAACACTCGCGTAATGAACTTTTATTACCTATAATGCTTATCATTATAAATCTAAATGCTTATCATTTTATGGATAACACTCAATCAATCAAATAAAAAAAAAACAATTTTTGGCTACGAAAAGAGATTTGATGATCGAATATCGCACGAGGAATATTGGATTCAGTCACCACCAAATTCACCAGTCTTTGGTCAAACTAACATCACAAGTGGATTTTCTTCATGACTAGTTACTAAATTCGGAGAATTAATAGATGTGTGTTCGATACAAACATATTAGTAATACTAAATTAAGTAAGCCATGTCCAGTAATTTGGTAACCATGGTAAAGGCCTAATTCGTTAATGTAAATATTTGAACGCTGAAAGATGCAGGTCACTTACTAGTGAGCCGCCAAGTTACAATGAACTTTCAGTTGAAAGTGAAATTTATCGTTCTACATTCAACAACTAAATAATTTTCTAACTAGATAAGATTTGGAGATTACAGTAATTACGTTTGTTGACCTTTATTTAACACTGACGAAATATACGATTTTCTTTCTAAGATATAATTGATAGATAGTAAAGGAAAATAACAGTAAATAATTGGTCAAGTGCGAGTCGGACTCGCGCACGAAGGGTTCCGTACCATTATCTATGCAACATAAGGCAACGTTATTAGTATCGAGCAAGAAACGGTAAAAAAATCATGTTTGTTGTATGGGAGCCCCCCTTAAATATTTATTTTATTTTATTTTTAGTGTTTGTTGTTATAGCGGCAATAGAAATACATCATCTGTGAAAATTTCAACTGTCTAGCTATCACCGTTCTTGAGATACTGCGTACGGAACCCTAAAAATCATGTTTGTTGTATGGGAGCCCCCCTTAAATATTTATTTTATTTTATTTTTAATATTTGTTGTTATAGCGGCAATAGAAATACATCATCTGTGAAAATTTCAACTGTCTAGCTATCACCGTTCTTGAGATACTGGGTACGGAACCCTAAAAATCATGTTTGTTGTATGGGAGCCCCCCTTAAATATTTATTTTATTTTATTTTTAGTATTTGTTGTTATAGCGGCAATAGAAATACATCATCTGTGAAAATTTCAACTCTCTAGCTATCACCGTTCTTGAGATACAGCCTGGTGACAGACGGACGGACGGATGGACGGACGGACAGCGAAGTCTCAGTAATAGGGTCCCGGTTTCATAAAATAAATATAAATATTTCTTTCACCAACAAATGTTTCATGGGTTCTCACGTCCATGTGTACTGCAGGATTTTGGGTAATCGTCATTGAAAAGAAATAATCTGCTTTGCAGATGGCGACATTGAAGGCGGCTCCTTGTTTTGACTTCCAGTAAATTTATTTAATTCTATGCCTATTATTTATTTAAAAAATGAATTTAAAATATACTAAACGAAAATATTTTATAAATTTTTTTAACTTGTATAAATATTAAAACTTTGGCGGCCGAACGACTGAAAAACAGTAAAATTTAACACTCGCGTAATGAACTTTTATTACCTATAATGCTTATCATTATAAATCTAAATGCTTATCATTTTATGGATAACACTCAATCAATCAAATAAAAAAAAAACAATTTTTGGCTACGAAAAGAGATTTGATGATCGAATATCGCACGAGGAATATTGGATTCAGTCACCACCAAATTCACCAGTCTTTGGTCAAACTAACATCACAAGTGGATTTTCTTCATGACTAGTTACTAAATTCGGAGAATTAATAGATGTGTGTTCGATACAAACATATTAGTAATACTAAATTAAGTAAGCCATGTCCAGTAATTTGGTAACCATGGTAAAGGCCTAATTCGTTAATGTAAATATTTGAACGCTGAAAGATGCAGGTCACTTACTAGTGAGCCGCCAAGTTACAATGAACTTTCAGTTGAAAGTGAAATTTATCGTTCTACATTCAACAACTAAATAATTTTCTAACTAGATAAGATTTGGAGATTACAGTAATTACGTTTGTTGACCTTTATTTAACACTGACGAAATATACGATTTTCTTTCTAAGATATAATTGATAGATAGTAAAGGAAAATAACAGTAAATAATTGGTCAAGTGCGAGTCGGACTCGCGCACGAAGGGTTCCGTACCATTATCTATGCAACATAAGGCAACGTTATTAGTATCGAGCAAGAAACGGTAAAAAAATCATGTTTGTTGTATGGGAGCCCCCCTTAAATATTTATTTTATTTTATTTTTAGTGTTTGTTGTTATAGCGGCAATAGAAATACATCATCTGTGAAAATTTCAACTGTCTAGCTATCACCGTTCTTGAGATACTGCGTACGGAACCCTAAAAATCATGTTTGTTGTATGGGAGCCCCCCTTAAATATTTATTTTATTTTATTTTTAATATTTGTTGTTATAGCGGCAATAGAAATACATCATCTGTGAAAATTTCAACTGTCTAGCTATCACCGTTCTTGAGATACTGGGTACGGAACCCTAAAAATCATGTTTGTTGTATGGGAGCCCCCCTTAAATATTTATTTTATTTTATTTTTAGTATTTGTTGTTATAGCGGCAATAGAAATACATCATCTGTGAAAATTTCAACTCTCTAGCTATCACCGTTCTTGAGATACAGCCTGGTGACAGACGGACGGACGGACGGACGGACGGACGGACAGCGAAGTCTCAGTAATAGGGTCCCGTTTTTACCCTTTGGGTACGGAACCCTAAAAAAAGCAAGTGTTCTGTCTGTCTAATAATGGTATATTTTGTTTGAATCGTTACGCTCTCGTGCGCAACCCACAGACCGTCTCTAGGCATTAAACGAGCGGCAAGTGTTACTGTTTAATAATATTATCGTTGAGAGCTGCCTATTGCATCGTAAACTAACTTGCAAAGAAATAAAACTTGGCGATTTAGTTGAAAAATAGCAAAATGTTTCATGCAAGTTATAGTTACTAAGTTAGATTGGTAAACTAAACTTTCTTGTGTTTGATAGTACCTACATGTATTAATCTAAATGGATATACCAAAATTCACTAACTAACATTTGGGAATATTTTACACAGAATAATCTTAATACATACAGACCTATGATTTTAAGTGGCCTTACTTACTTATCTACTTATTTCAATGTTTAATTTTCGAAATAGTTTTATTCTTTTGTTTATTTTATCATATTCAATTTACCATTTTTAAGAATAATATTTAGGTTGGTGGGCCATGCAATGAACATGTTAAAAGTGTTAATTAATAGTTAATTAATTATAGTTACGTCTGTGAGTTACGTATAGATAGATAACAATCATTGCGTTTATTCACAAGTAACTAAATTTAAATAAACGGGCCACAAATTCTTATTTTGAAATTTCTGTCCGTTTCGCACTAAAATTATATTTTTGTGAACTCAACTAGTCTTTTATTAATTTACATAATGATTATTACGTATCATGTGTACAAATGAGATACATAGGATGAACTAACAATAAAATTGTGTAGGTACATAATGGGAATGTACGTACATATATCATAAATATTACGCACAAGATCCGTATCTGTTTCGGTGTTCTACTAATGTTTGGTAATGTATCTTTAAGATACACACACACTATGAACAACTACAATGTATGTTCATAGTGGTTATTACTGGTTATACCTACATTGATAGGTATTTATGTATGTAAATTCCGTAGATTCATAGTTCATACATACGTTACGGTTTTATGAAACTCTCGTTCATTAACTTCTCAGATGTCAGTGAAGACTTATACGCCCCTTGTTTTTGTAGAGGGCTATTTAATAATAGTTGTATGTAATAATCTTCATTGTGTCGTCGTTGGTAAGTAACATCTCCCACTGTTACATAAAACACAGGTAGTCAAACGTATGCTTCATAAAATGATTAGACGGTAATTAGCCTACTCTGATATAGTCCGGAAGGTAAATGTCTGGTGTCACGCAATTTGACTGCGCAATATCCATTTCTGAGACAGTCGCGATGCCGTGACGGTAAACTTTCATGGCTACCTATTAGATATGTATTGAGGTAATTCAGTGAAAATAATAAAAAAAACCCAGTCAACTACGAAGCAAACCTGCTCGCAGAAAGTTCCGCACCCTTCCAATATTCCATAATTTTGTTGGACATATTTATTAAATTAACATACTTAATCATGCGTATTAAAAATAACAATATTTTTTTAATTGTACTGGAGAATATCTTTTCATTGTTACACGGAGTTTACATAACAACAATAGACAAATATTACGACTAGATCCATATTTGATTAGGGATATAACTGCTTGGCTGGACGCCTGCATAACAAGGGACGTAAGCAAACATTTCAAAATATTTTTCTATTATTGTCACATTTATCACGACATAATAGTTACATTAGAAATGTCGAAAAGTAAGCAAAAACGGATGGAAACAGAAATTTGTATCAGTATTTACAGTTTTAAGCCGATCATTGAATAGAGTTAATGTTACGCCAATCATTTTTGAATTTAGCTCAGATTTTATTTTTACGATTCTTATTTCCTCGTGTATCGTATAATCTAATTCCGACTAATGTAAAATATTCAAGGTATGATTATGTATTAACTGTAAAATAAGTACCTACTCAATCAAAAGGATATGTATTTTTTTAATTAGACTAGAATAAAAGTGAACGCGTGTATTATTGTCGTAAAAGTAGACTTTCTATAAAACAAAGAACGGGAAATAATTAAGAATGAAAATTAAATAATATTAGGGTAGTGGGTCATTAGCCTAACAAACAGCCGCTGTACAAAGTTAGTATAGTAGGACTAAGGGTGGCCGATAACTAGTTTTTCCAAATTCCCACCCAGCATGCCATGAAAACTATATTATAATATCTTCTAATATATAAAATTCTCGTGTCACAGTGTTAGTTACCATATTACTCTGAAATGGCTTGACCGATTTTTATGAAATTTTATATGCATATTCAGTAGGTCTGAGAATTCGCTACCTTTTTTTTATAACCCTTGGTCGTTTACCCCTGACATTTGTATGGCAAGACAACGTTTGACGGGTCCGCTAGTAGTAATTTAAATATAGCTAGTAAGTAGTAATATTAGATTTCGGCGAAGTCACTGATGCCTGTGAGACATGCCTACACGCATCTCTATGGTTTGAAGATAAAGACTAATAAAGAAATTCCCATTTAAATGATATAAAAAAATTAATTACGTTTTCGAAATGAGACGTCATAATCTGAGCCATGTTCGTGATGAATGAAATATACTCGTAAATATATAATAGTTCTAAGATCGTATCTTAATTCGTATTTCTTTTTAATTACTCTAAAATGTTAATAATGTTTATGTATGTCAGTCACTAGTACAATTTCAATAAATGTGGGGTGCGGATAACACGATAAAGAAATTAATAACTAGGTTATTTATTACTAACTGTAGGTAGGTACCTCACTAGCACTAGCACTCAGTGGCGTAGCTAGGTAACCAAGGGCCCTGGGGCAAATTAATTCTGGTAAAGATTCGAGGGCCCCCTGAGCTTGATGGCCCCGACACTGCCCCGCCCAGCCCCTTGGTAGCTACGCCACTTCCTGCACTATGTTAGTAATATGTAGATATACCATTAGTCAGTGTTGTGACGGATTAAGGATACATGTTTCACCACCGTTTTACTCCCCAGGGTGCTGTAAGAGCAAGCTAAGGAAATATAAGCAAAGAATATCCTTTGTTGAGATGGAAATCTCGAAACTATTCCCTAGGTTAACACACTTGTCAGCGTGGAATTGTAAACCGAAAATCTTCCCGATGTGAAGGAGCCCTACGCCCAAATGGACATTAAACATTAATGGGCAAAGGTCGTCGGTTTAAATCAGCCTTGAAAGCCAACTGTTTTATTGACTGTCGTCCACTATATTGTCAATAACAAATACTTTTTTCGGCTATTGTACTTCAGTAATGCTCCATTGTCAGCTAAAAAAAGCAGGAAACAGTTCAATGGTAAGTCCGCTGATGTAATTTATGCGACTTCCCGTGACGAGAAGTCTATTATCCCAGTCTATGTTTAGTAACCTGTTGTAATTAGGTAGGTAATACTTAGGGTTCCGTACCAAAAGGTAAAACCGTAAAATCAAAACGGACCTTATTAGTTATTACTGATACCGCCCCTGGATGAGCGGATAGCGTCAGTCCGCTAATAATTGTGCGGTACCCTCGGTGCAAGGGTCCAAGTCGCATCAAAAGATTTCGTTTTATAGATCACCAGTTTAATGAAGGTGTTAGGTATTTATTTATCCAAACGATCCAATATCATGTCTTTAATACTACATCATAACGTAGTAAAAATACGTAAAATTTGTCTTAGCCACAGGTTACAGCATATTTCGCAAAAAAAAACCAGAGAAATGGAGATAGCTTTAACACCAGCATTAATTAACAAAAAGAAACAATACGTTTTTTTATTTACTTTTTCGCGAATTGAGTTATTTCTTTGCTATTAACGTAAATAAACATTAAAATAAATTTGGCTTAAATTAAAGCTAGTAAAATCGCTTTTACGGGAAATAATTATCTATACTTACTTAATTTTTATAGATAAATTATTTTCTCAGATTACGTGTTGTATGAAAATCGGTTGTAGTGTGTAATATTATTTGTTAAATAACGTCATTTATAGTGTCGCACTTGAAATAAATTAATTTTAAAATTTAGGGTGGTATTTGTTATATTTACAATTTGTGTAATTATAGGTACGTACCGTTTAAAAATACACTGTTGCAATCCAAAATAACTTTGGTTAAACTAACAAATAGCAGTACTGAAAATGTTAGATATAGTCCTTGGTGGAATCACGACCGTGAAAATGTTGCAAAATAGTAAAGGTAAGTAAATGAGATGCGAGTATGTACCGGTCGACAGGGGCCTACCACGGCGCTCGGGCGGCGCGGACGCACCACGACTAGGCAGTACGCACCTCTCTCTCGCGCCCACTGCTGCTTCTTCTGCTGCACTAATGACGCAGGCTTGCTCACCGACACCATTGCACACGACTCATTACACTTTCTAATGCCCCGTATTGCACACACGCTGCGTTCCTCCCGACCGCAGCGCTTCAGCAATGCACCGGCTAATAAATGAGTACTGGAGAGCACTTTTTAACAACTGATGCTCATGCATCGTTACCGACGTGTGGGCGTCTCGGTTGGATTCGCTCGTGCACTCATTGTCCACTGCTACTGGAATTGTACTAAATATCAATAACACGTATCAATAGTCTAACAAAAACATGATTTTCAAAATAACAGTTTTAATATTCCTTCGTGGTAATAAAGTATGCTCGCGCCACAGCAAGCGCTCAACACTGGATATTATAAGCGTAGTGCTGCGAGTCCGTCGGCAAATAATTATACAGTATAGAACCGCATGTCTAGATTTCAGCTACCATATTGTTTCAGTAGGCGGCACGCGAGTGAGGCTTTCAGAGAAAAGCCTCGGAAAAACCGCTGGTCGATATAGTTGTCATGGTGACGTTTGTTTCACGTGTTCTTTATGTGTTGGGGCACAGTTCTCTTATTTGCATTTTAGGCCATGAAACCACGACATTATTGTTGAGTATATTATGGGACATTTTAATTACAAAGAGTACATTGGGGTAGGAGGCCAGTTGGTTTTTGTAAAGAAATCAATTTATTTGTATTACGCTGCTATAGAACCAGCGTATTCTAACTTGAAAGTTGTCAATTACTATTCAACTCGGGGTGCGATATAAGTTACGAATAGATAGAGAGCCAATTTGCAATGACATCATCTCAGGAAATCACGTCGGTAGATTATTTCTACAGATTGTCAAAAGCTTAAGTGAATAATGTTACCAAATAGGTGTTCTAAAATCATTTCTATTAAAAAGGTTTCGTTTCCGCAAACAATGCGTTTATACAATGCGTTACCTCACTCAAATGTATGGACAATTACAGCATACATGTTCCGGCAGTAAACATTAAAAAATAAGCAATTTGGAATGAGAAAATTTCAAATGAGATAAAACTATATAAAAACTTATGAACAGTTTTATGTTATTTACTTACTGTTAGATATTTATACGGGAGTAAGGATAACGTCAAGCAAACTACGTAGCTAGTTGCACACTATTTTATTAATATAGTCTTGAGGGCGGGGACGCAGCCAACCGCCATACGTAACTTAACTACCTACTTAACATTCCCTCCACCTTATAATTAAGAACAATAACCATTAGATCACTACCAGCTAATATTAAACTAAAAAAACCTAAAACCGCGAAAAGGATTTGGTTGGCTTGGCTCATCATCGTCGTTTTGAAGGGTCTCATTGGGTGACTCGGACCTTACTGGGGTCAGTTCTCGTCTACGAGTGGACACCGGTAATATTGTGGGTGTCGAAGGGGTCGGACTATGTCCGTCGCTGGTGACACCATACTCCGCCTCCTCCTCCCCGTGCTCTGCCGGAGATAGTGGTGCTGCGGTTGTAGATATCGTTGGATGTACATCGGGAACGACATCGGAATTCCACTCTGGATGACGATCTACCTCCGTTGCAGACGAGCGTATTCTTATCTGGTCCGCGTGTCGGGTTACTTCACGATTTAATTTTGGTACAAAAATCTTATACATAACGTTTCCGATTTTTTCGTTGATGATGCCCTCAAGCCAATAGAATTTCTTATTATCCAAGTTCTTTGTTATCCATACTAAATCATTCTTTTTAAAAACTCTTTGTTTTCCTTTGTAATTTTTAGCCTGTAAACACTGATTCCTTTCTACCGTTTGATTGAGGTCTGCGATTGAGGAAGACGAACACACTTTTTTTGGTAATAAAAGATCTAACCTTGATCGTAAAGGTTTGCCGTATAACAGTTCTGCAGGCGATTTTCCAGTGGTACTATTTTTAGAATTTCTATAATCAAATAAAAACTTTAAAATCTGTTCATTTAACATTTTTTTATTTGTACTACCTAATATTATAGCCTTCAAGCCCTTCTTTACTATTTTCACGAAACTTTCGGCTTGACCGTTGCTTGCCGGGTGGTACGGGGGCGAAAAAACGTGTTTAATACCATTTGCAGTACAGAAATCTTTAAAATCTTGCGATGAGAAAGATGTGCCGTTATCGGTCACTAAAGTATGGGGTACTCCTACCCTTGCCATAAAATCGTACAACTTCGATAAGACCGCCTTAGTTCCGTAAGAATTCGTCATCGTATAGCACTCCACCCATTTACTGTACGCGTCCACTATTATTAAAAACATTTGGTTGTTGAATGGACCTAGAAAATCTAAGTGAACACGATGGAATGGTCGAGGCGGGTATGGCCACGGCGCGAGTGACACACGTGGTGGACGCGGCCGCAATGCCGCGCAAACTGTGCAGGCCGCCGCCAGCTTCTCCAGTACGCTATCTACGCCCGGGAACCATAGTCGCCTACGAGCTTCAGCTTTCATTTTAATTATGCCAAAGTGTGAACTATGTAATTCCTTACATATTTTTTCGCGTAAAGCGGTCGGTATGACTACCTTATGGCCCCGCATTAAGACTCCGTTTTCGAGTGATAGCTGAAATCTAACATTGAAATACGGCTTTAAACTTAAATCACTAACTTTCTTTGGCCAACCTCTAAGAACATAGAATTTTATTTTACTAAGGATACAGTCGTTATCAGTTTCGCGGCGCAGATCATTCAACGTCACTGGTATGCTCTCGTCGATTACGAAATGCACATACGTCGCGCGGTCTTCACCCACACAGCTGACTGGTGTCCCCCCCGATCCGACGGTAGGCGTGTCCGCGTCGGACACTGCTCGCGATAAATAATCTGCGTTGTTATTACTACTCTTAATATATTCAATGCGATAGTTGTATGCCGATAAAAATATGGCGTAACGTTGGAGTCTGTTTGCGGACACTTCGGGAATGCCACGGTAAGGGCCAAATATAGTTAAAAGCGGTTTATGATCGGTTCGCAATATGAAGGGAACCGATCTACCGTATAAGTATTGGTGAAACCGGCGGACACCGAAAATAATAGCGGTCGCTTCCTTTTGTATTTGCGCATATTTTTTTTCCGCTGCACTGAGAGTCCGAGACGCATAAGACACGGGTTTTTCGACCCCGTCCTTACCGATTTGCGATAACACGGCGCCTAGTCCCGTTGGAGACGCATCAACGGTTAATATCAAATCTGCGTCGGAATCAAAGTGCGCTAAATATTTATCGGTAGCCATAATATTTTTTATTTTACTAAATGCTTCATCATGGGCCGACGTCCATTCCCATTTTTTATTTTTATGTAACAAATTATACAATGGATATAAAATTGACGCGGCTTCCGGTATAAAGTTTCGGTAGTAATTTGTTAACCCTAAAAAAGACTGTAATTGTTTGATATTCTCTGGCTTAGAAACTTTCAAAATGGCATTCACCTTGTCTTGTGTTTTTCTTACCCCGTTCCTATCGATGATATGGCCCAAGTAACATATCTCATCTTTAAAAAATTCGCATTTAGAAGCTTGTACAGTTAACCCTGCGTCTTCTAGCCGTTGTAAAACTGCTATCAGACGTCGTCTATGCTGTTTAAGGTCTTGGCCACAACACAGTATGTCATCAATCAAAAAAACTACACCTTCTAACCCTGCAAGTAAACATTCCATTGCACGTTGGAAGATAGCTGGTGCCGGTGATAATCCGAACACCAGTCTGGTATATTTGAATAATCCGCGATGTGTGTTTATGCATGTAAGGTTTTGTGATGACTCATTGAGGACAAATTGACTGTATGCCATTGACAAGTCAATTTTACTAAAATAAACACCCCCATTAAGTTTAGCAAACAAGTCTTTAATAGTCGGCAAAGGATATTTGTCAATTATTAATTGTTTATTAATTGTAACAGAGTAATCTGCACACAAACGAAGTTTACCGTCTTTTTTCAAGACTGGGACGATTGGAGAAGCATAATCAGAGTTCTGTACAGGTTTTAATACTCCTATATCTACCAAACGGTCTAGTTCACTATCAATTTTCTCTTTTAACGCGTAGGGAACCGGCCTAGCTTTATAAAATATTGGTTTAGAATCCGGTTTTAAGTGTAATTCCACTGTATACTTATTAAATGTACCTAACTCGCCGGAAAATGTATTAGGAAATTGTTTAATTATTTCTTGTACTACGTTATAATTTTCCGACAAGTTATTCACAGACAATGCATGCGCCGCGGGTGCGAACTCTAAGTTAAAAAAACGGATAAAATCACGCCCTAACAGGGGCGGCCCTCCACACCGCACAACAAACACGTCAAGGTCATGTACAATCCCACGATATGCAATTGGTAAACGCACGATTCCACGCGTTTCGATCTTAGTACCAGTATAACCCATTAATTTTTTGTTCGTAAATAGCAACGGCACTTTAGAAAAATTATTTTTATATGTGTTCTCTGAAATTACACTAACTGCTGAGCCGCTATCTATCTCAAATTCTAAAAATAAATCACCGATACGCACCTTCTCTGTCATAGGTTTGCCTTTATCACATCTAATATTGTAAAAAAACATACCGTCGTCGTCGTGTTCCTCATTCGCATTACTTTCCTCCACAAATTTTACTTTATCAACCGTACACATTCTTCCTAAATGACCCTTTTTATTGCACTTCTTACATTTGTAATTTTTAAAACGACACTGTATTGATTTGTGGTTTGTAAAACCGCACACACTGCACTTTTCTTTTTTGGAGATTGTGAACACGCTTTCTTGGCCCGATGTATTCACACCAGCACCACTGGTGCCTGGCATGACCGTGGTCATCGTGGCGGCCTGGCGCGCACAACGCACGCTTTCCGCTAAATCAACTGCCTTTGTTAAAGTTAGTTCCTGCTGATCCTGAGCAAATAACTTGTCACGTTCGTGTCCCGGTACCATGCCCATAATGAATCTGTCCAAAAGGGCCTCTTCCAAATTCTTAAAACCACAGTGTGCGGCCAGTCCTCTGACCCTGACCGCCCATTGAGTGTGACTCTCGCCCCTTAACTGCGTGGCCGAATAAAATATAGACTTTTCTGAAAACCCAATGCGTTTAGGTGTGAAATGACCATCTAGTAATCTCAGTATTTCTTCGTAGTCCACATCTTCAACCTTCTTAGGCAGCGCCAGGTCACTAGCAAGTTTATACGTAGATTCGCTGAGTGCGCTAAGCAAAATCGCCCTTCGTTTGACCTTTGCTTTGTCCGTTTCATTTGTGATATCGTTCGCGATGAACCACTGGATTAAACGCGATTTATAGCTATTCCACTCATTTGAACTGTGATCAAATGTTGATAATATCCCGAAAGTTACTCCCGAGGACATTTTCCTTTTTATTTTTAAAATTTACGCGTGTTTCCGATCGTCGCCACTGTTAGATATTTATACGGGAGTAAGGATAACGTCAAGCAAACTACGTAGCTAGTTGCACACTATTTTATTAATATAGTCTTGAGGGCGGGGACGCAGCCAACCGCCATACGTAACTTAACTACCTACTTAACACTTACTTATATATTATCTGTTGTATACACTTTGTATATAGTGATACCATAGCTGATAATGGTACCAATTCTACCTGCAATACTAAACTTAACTAAAAAATGAAAATTAATAGTGGCAATAACAAAATTCCGTAATGTTAACTGAACTTTCTTATTATAAAAACTATTTATTATAGACTAACGATTATAATTGATATAAAAGTGCGCAACAAAATAACCAAATAATCAAGATACAGCAATAGTTGTTTTCATTTTTTAGTTAAGTTATGCACGTAGAATCGGCACCAATATTTTAGATATATGTAGAGTCTAACTTAGGTCCGCGGCAGGCAGTTTAATTTATTACGGCTACATTAAATGAGTCCTCTTTAACTATCGCAATTGTTTAGTAATTATGCAGGTTTTCGAGGCAATGAATAATATAGGCCCTAAAAATGACTGGGAAGAACGACGAGAGGCAGTAACTATTAGGTATTAACTCATTTATTCGCTTATATGAATTAATATGGAAGTAAGCCTGGCAATAAGTTTCAGGGAGAGTATCTAATTCTTCAGTTGGTTTAAGAGAAAAAAATACTTAGATAATAGTTGAACCTACAGGTTACATCAATATCCCGTGAGACAAAGGGCAAGCCTATACCTAAAGTGCTTAAAAAATAAATTTCGTTAATTATTATTACATTGCAAGCAAAACTAATTATTTATGTTTAAATATTATATTCCGTGTGGTGACGGATTAAGAATACAAGTGTCACCACCCATTACCTCCCAAGGGTGCTGTACAAGTCAGCTAAGGGATATTGCACACAGATCACATCTTTTGTGAGAGACGGAAAACTCGAAAATAAACCCTGTGCCAACACGCCTGGTCAGCGCGGCACAGTAGACCATAATCGCTCCCAAAGTGGAGGAGGCCCGTGCCCAACAGTGGGACGTAAATGGGCTGGAGAAGAAGAAATATTATAAAACTCCAGTGCGTACGGAATCCTTAGTAAGCCACTCTACCTCGCTCTTGACTGCTCTTTTATTTGTTTAGGTAACAGGTGTCCATTTATTAAGAGGATACCAAAATAGCTTCGTGCATTTTTCTACGTACGAAGTTTTCATTGTTTCTATATATTGAATGGCTAGAGCTCTAATTTTTAAGTATATGTTTTTTCAATATATGATCTAGGATCGCATAAACTCAGAAACGCGATTGAAAAAAGTTTTCTCGATAGAAAATCTTAGCGAAAGAACCTCTCTAATTTTTTATTTTTTTTTATTTGTCGGTCTATTATCGCGTATTAACTAATGAAATAACTTTAAAAACATAAGTAACTATTATATATAGCAACACGTAAATCAGAATTAAAATATATTTAGTAGATTTTGAGTAAACAAAAAAAATATCCCTAATTCTTCATTTTCTGTGCCTACTGGCTGTGTTAATATGTACGTGTCGGCGATGATATACGATAATATTGATGTAGGCCCTTAATATGGGCCGCAGTTTCACTTGTACAAATTAATTGAATCACTGAATGATCATAATACTCTTATTTAAATTAACACGTGAAGCGGAAAGTATGTACCAGTGTTACCAAAATTTAGCGTACGGTTAAGTGTTGTACCTTTATTAAGTAGGATAAAATTAATAAAAAAAAAATATACTTTACAATTAGATATGGACTCATGTCATCATTTAGATATGGGCATCAGTTTCAAAAATAATATTTTAAATACCATTACTGATTAGTGCGTATGAGCGAGTAAAAAATAGTGTAAGCTGTAAAATAGAACCACATTCTTCTGTTTTGAAGTCGGTTAAAGACCTGTCTTTTATTTTAATATATCTAAATTATAATCTATCTATATTTAAATTCAATATGATTTTGCTGCATTGATTAGGTACATAAACATACCTATGTATGTTTATGTACCTAATCAATACAGCAAAATCATTTTGAAATTCTTATAGAAAAGTAGACATAAAATCTATTATTTCTGTTTCATAGTTCTGGTTTCATAGTTTTCGGTCATTTCATTGCTTTATTGACAGCACGGGTGAGGCTGAAATTTTTTTAACATAAAAAAAATGTTCTGCCAGAATATTTAAAAAATGTGCATACAAATAAATTGCAAATCTAATTTCATAACGTCCGCGCGGACATTAAACATAGTTAACGGCTATATTTTAAATTGTTACAATATAATTTATAATTATACGTACCTACCTACCTAATTAGGTCTTTTAGTCTAAATTTTATTATCTGTTGTAATTCATCAAAGAATCATTTCATTTTTTCAAACATTCATAATTTTATTGTAATTGACGACTTTCAGCACGAAATTTTTTAATGTGACATTAAAAATGTGAGATAATAACAAAGTAATTTAACTGTTAAGACGTCGGCAAACTACGTTTAACAGCCTATCCACGATACAGATAATTTAACTCATTGGAACCCAGGCAATTTTGAAACAAGGATTCTAATTAAAAAAAACAGTCGGCTCCACTACTAGCCAAAACAATTTTGTTTAAACGCTGTTTAATTTTGTAGGTACCTACTTAACTTTCCTTTTTCTAGGGTTTTGGTATGCAAGTGACCTGTGGATGTGTAGATTCTCTTGCAATATGTTGAAAATCGCTCTCCTGGTCATAATACATTTTCCGATTGCGTAAGCTCAATATCCACCTTCCTACCACCCCCAGTTCTATGCAACGCCATCAAGCGTAAGGCAGACGGTGCTTACAGCCCATGAAGTAATTGTAGGTATAGCAAATCTAAATAGGTACCTAGCACCATAGGTATTTACATTAATGGTCTTGATTTAAGTAAGTCATTACAGATAGACTTGAATCCGTAGGTACTTATGATGCCAAAGAAACTGTTAGCAAATACAGTTAGCTCATCAGAATTAAATAAAACTTGGTAACTATACAGATTAGCCGAGAAAGAACGTAGTAGTCTACGCAGGAGGTAACGATCAATTAGTAAAGTAAGTATTTGCTTTAATGTAGCAATTGTGACGTCTAACAGATAGGTATATACCAGACGGCAGGTTTAAAAATTTACGACGAAAAATCGGTACTTTAAAATGATTACTTTTCATATGGTGTATATGATAGATAGGTACATTCTCATGTACACAGAAATGTGGCTTCAAGCGTGATGCAGTCGCTACATCACGATTGCTTTGTTAGACCAAGTTCTCATAAATAAAACTATATCGTATGACTTAAGCTTTTATTTCTTATTTCTAACTTATCACAAAATCACAATAACTTAAAACGCGTATCTAGTTCTAATATCTTCAAGTTTTTTCGAGACTTCAGCAGGTGTTCTCTCGAGGTCACCAGCAATTGCCTTTTGTTTCGCCGGTTCTAACGAGTTGAACTGCTCACAGAGATCTCCATCAATCACATTCTGTAAAGAAAATATGTAGTTATAGATAGCATTTAGAATTTTGCAGCCAATATAACTTATAGGCGTTCAATGTTAATAATAATAATCTAATTACAAGATGTGTATTCTAAACAAGACATGTTGGTTTAGTAGATTTTATCATTTAAAACAGAATTAAATTATGTACAATTTTATAAGACTGCTCTACTTTTTTATTAGTAGTAAATGTAAGTTCCATAAACTACAGAGCGCTCGACATGTCGCGCCCCGACTCTCAGGAACACGACGCACGACGTCGACGCGGCGCACTCATAACGAGACGCGCACACGTCGCATATCGCTAGTCCTACTCTACCGACAATGTAACACAACTGAGCTCCACGAGAGATCAACTGCTGACTAACTGTCGGATACATATAAACATTACCACTACTAGTTATGCACTTTTATTTACAGAGATCCATTTGCTACTACTTATAGCCAAACTAAATTTATTGGTGATTCAGTACAGTGACCTACAATTTATACCTAATTTAGATATTCGGAAGCTCCACTAGACAAAAAAATTTGCAGTAAATACACATAAAATTTACAAGAACTGAAATAATATTGATGCTGTAGATACTAACCTTTACTGGGTAATAATAACTTCTAAATGATAAATGATCGCGTCCACACAGTGGCGCATTTTCACTTCGCATGTGCATTTCCAGATGTTGGAAGAAGTCGTGATCTTCTCTTGATGTGAATGGAAGTAATACTCCAAGAGATCCACTAATAGTTGCATAAAGAAGTGCTTCAGATCCACCAGGAATAAGTGTTGCTCGTTCTAATGATGTAATAGTTTCACCGACATGGAAATTAACTGTGACATCACCTTTTTGAGAAGCTCCATTAAGCAGACCTGAAATGTTATTATTTATGAGAACAGAAAAAGGAAAATTTACTAGTATTAATTTCTTAGCAATAGTCAGAGAAAAATTAAGTAATCATTGCTTTCATTAGTCTAGCATGTATATAATTTTGTTTCATCACTTTATAGGAATTGTATACAAAAAAAAAATTGGTCAAGTGCGAGTCGTACTCGCGCACGAAGGGTTCCGTACCATTATCTATGGAACATAAGGCAACGTTATTAGTATCGAGCAAGAAACTGTAAAAAAATCATGTTTGTTGTATGGGAGCCCCCTTAAATATTTATTTTATTTTTAGTATTTGTTATAGCGGCAATAGAAATACATCATCTGTGAAAATTTCAACTCTCTAGCTATCACCGTTCTTGAGATACAGCCTGGTGACAGACGGACGGACGGACGGACAGCGAAGTCTCAGTAATAGGGTCCCGTTTAATACCCTTTGGGTATGGAACCCTAAAAATGGCAGAAAATATTAGGATAGTAGTAAAAGGGGTAGTTGCCAAGCTAAATGTCCTTACCTCTATCCCAAAGTGCTTTGTTCCCTGTAGGATCTTCATCAACCTCATCACTAACAGACTGTGGTAGTCTCATTACAGCTATATTACCAAATTTATCAGACATGGCTACAGTGTCGTAATCTAGTATACAACTATTTGTGATCCATCTTGGATTGGTATCATCAGCAAATATGATCAACTGATTTTCTCTTTTCTTATACTTAAGACAGAATACTGATTCTTGTACATCAGAGGCAAATATTCTCTGGCCTATAGTCTTAATGTCTGCAATTAGGTTTGGAATGTGTCTGTTTTCGCATTTACGCAATAATTTCCGCCTACCAATGTCATATAACCTTAGCATGCGACCAACTCCTACTAAAAGTTTCCCATTAAACGCCGCTATTGCTCCAGGGTATTCATCAACAGGTGTTTTGTGCACCAATTCTAATTTACCAGTGCCATAGATCTACAAAAGAAAACATAATTAGAATTTTGTTTTAACATAAGTATGTTAGAGAGAATGTCTTGGTTTCTTCTCAGATCTGGTTAAGTAATCGTCAATGTATTTCAGATGAAACACGGAGCGAAAAATTTCACATCATTGAATTTATTTAGAATGGTCAAGAATTAAATATTTTTAAAGTGTTATTCACCTTATATACATGCAAACTGCCCTCCGTGCACAATCTTGGAGACAGTATCATATCTTTAGCCACACCAACTACCAGATGTGGTTGAGCATGTTCAGCATGGGCTGACCATCGTACAATACATCCAGAGATAGCAGCTTCATTTTGTTCTAGAGGTAATTTAAATAATGTTGTTGGTTGTCCACTGCTAGTTCCCATGTCCACTACTCGAATTTGTGACGCCCACATGCCTAAAGAAATAAAAGGTTTAATTTAGACTTTAGAAATATTTTAGTACCAATATTACAAATATTGTTGTAAATGTTTCCCGAACTTGAATCAAATGATTTATAGTAATATCATCTGGGATTAACGTTGAGATATAATTTTGCCATATCTGATTAGAGTCAGTCAACTCGATGGTTTTGCTGCTCTTGCCCAGATATGGCTACGAAGATATTGTATTACACTTGGAATTGATTAGTTTCATGTCAAGATGAACAATTAAAAGTTAGTTTCAAAATTTGGAATGGATTAAATGCAAATTTTTTTGATTAAGTTAATCAATAGTTACCTGCTCCAGCCTTTGGTGATGAAAATATGTTTTCAGGTAGTGTATCTGAAAGAAATGCATCGGCCATCTCATTTGCAAGTTGTTGTTCTTCAGGGCCACCCCCTGTTGCAGCCTCGCGCATTTCTTGAGCCATTTGTATCCTGAATCAAATTAATTACTTTAGTATACATTTTCTACTTCAGATGTATGTGTATTTATATGAAAATCAATCAGTACTGCAGGTATATCTACATTTAATTTAGTATTTTGTGTTATTTGTCATCAGATAAGAGTCTGTGCAAAAAGAATGTATTAAACACATTTTAATGGGTCTTGTAGAACGAGAGATTACAGGATTTTATGGATATCAAAAACATAACTACCTTCTTTGTTTTTTCATGTCTTCAGTGTATGAGTTGTGATCAGTTTCCAATATAAATAAATGGCAATTATCAGTGTTGACAAAAAACTTCCTGGGTGTATATTCAAGTGGTACAAAGGTTTGGTTGAATACAGCTCCTAGTTTCTCCAAGGCCAAAATTCTTAATGTATTTGAAGAAATTGCTACAATACCTTCGGCACATTGTTCTAGAAAGAAAATACAAAAGCTTGATTAGGACGACATTTTGTCTGACGAGTAAAAATATAGGTTGCTTGATTATGAATGTCCACGACATGGTTTTGCCGCCTTCATCACCTGAACGACTCCAGCTTGGCTATGGAATATGTCGAGTGCTTCACTCTACCGCAAGCAGGAGTGAAACATGATCTACGACGTTGTGGGTCCATCACTGTATGAGACAGCTACACTCCACTCATGCATGGCCACACCAGAGGCATAGCCACACAATCACGTCGATATATTTTACAATTATGAAGATAGTAAAAGAAACTAATATTTTTTCAGTAGGTACTAACTATATCAGAGACTGCAATAGTGTTCTATTAATTTGAAGTTTTTAGCAAATGCAGACTTAAACATGACCAGACAGATTTCCATAAATTATAAATTTTAATAAAAAGCTTCTACGTAGAAGCAAGCAGTAGCTTATTTTTGAGTTTTATTATTGTCTATAATCACAAAACGAATCTTATCCTGATTTCGACTAAGTTTAGTATGACTGAAAACTATTTTCTCTACAGTTTCATGGAGACTATTTAGCCACTATGAAACTAGGATTAGGAGTTACATAGTATGTAACTGTTACCTATAAACTATTTATAACTAACCTGAGCTAAATCCAGCTGCATATTCTAGACATTCATATGACAATGGTGTAAGGTGAAAACGATTCTGATAGTGATAACCTAGCCATGTTCTTGAAGATACAGCTAGCACAGCTTCTGCAGCCTGTACACGAACTTTGAATAGTTTAACTGGCCTTGAACCTAAGTACCTGTAATATAGAAAATATTGTTAAAAATACGTAAAGTTAAAAGACTCTAAATATGTTACGTCTATTTATCTCAGATCTGGTTAATGAATCAACAAAACATTTCTGTGGTAAATTAAGAGCGATTAAATAGGTTTTTTCATCATTGATAATAATCAAGTAGATATGTATATTATAAAAATTACTATAGCTTACCTTGTTCTGGTGTCAGCCAAATCACCACTGACAGAATCCAAAGTGGTTCTTAAAAGTACTCCATTGCTCAAGCCAATGTTTAACTGTAATGCAGATTTTGCTCCAGATTCAAAAGGTTGTTCTACTATACATAAAGATTCTGCACCAGCTGGTAATGCTTGCATGGATCTTGGTGACAAACAATCCTAAAAGATAAAAATATATAAAAATGCATTCTTACAAAAATTATAATTATTTAAATTTAATCAAGTATCAGCAGTTTGAGAATAACGCATTTTTGGGTTGTTGTAATCAAAGAAACTCAGTGGTGTCCTTGTATCATCATTTTAAGACAACTATTATTACTACTTATGAAAATAATTAAAATTCTTACAGATGGGTCCAAGGAGATGATTCTGACAGTGTTGTCGTTTAATCCCACAGCTAAAAACCATGCTCTCTGTTCACCAGTAGCTACAGATCCCAAAGCCATACAAGAGACATCTGATGATAGTTTTTTTCTTTCCGTGTATTCATTGAGTTGTCCAGTCTGAAATGTGTTGATTAATTAATAACAGTAAAATATACAAGCTAAATAGTAATAAAAAGCAGCACATGTGTGTTTTTATGTAGGCTTTATGAAATACAGAACATTGATCTATTTAGATTTTATGGGAATAGAACCCACAAATTTTAAGATTTTTGGTTTGTCCACGACATGGTTTTGCCGCCTTCAACGCCTGAACGACTCCAGCTAGGCTATGGAATATGTCGAGTGCTTCACTCTACCGCAAGCGGGAGTGAAACATGATCTACGACGTTGTGGGTCCATCACTGTATGCGACAGCTACACTCCACTCATGCATGGCCACACCAGAGGCATAGCCATACAATCACGTCGATAATACAATGTATAACTTTAAAATACTTACTGGATCCATTTCGAAATAAACCAATTCGCCTCCAGTTAGAGCAATAACAACTTGTCTTTGATTAACTGCACATTTAACAATAGATTTCTTTCCTGGCGCTTTCCATTCATTTACACGTTTGTCAGCACGAATATGCCTAATACCATCAGGGTATACTTGTACGAGAGCATCATTTCCAAGTGCATGACAACTTAGTGTTGGAGTAGTACCAAGAAAACCAGAATCAGTTACTTCTTCCACAGTCTCTCCAATAGACAGGACAAGTGTAGCATTTACGAATGATACAATGATGTAAGAATCATACTCCTCTGCAACCAAAAGAGAAATTTCAAGGTAAAATAATGACTGAGAAGTAAATGTTTATAAAATAGAAGTCTTCTCAGTAGATGTCAGCCTCCAGATGTAATTTATGAAGTCATTGATGCCTACCTTTGAGTGTTTGTTGTAACCATCTCTAATTGTTCATCAGCCGTAAGTAGATTCTGAAAAGAAAAACCACTGGTGTTTATGTATGACAAACAACCAGGGTTTTATTAGTAATTTGTTGATAAAGAGGAGCATTCATAAATGGTTTATTGTAGCGTCACAGTATATCAGTAACACGGACCTAAGATATAATCATAATGCTCACTCATGTGTATTACTTTCCTTTACATTTACATTTTTTTTCTCATATTTTCTAAAATTGTCACTAAATTTTCCTTTTGTGCTGACTAATCTGCTTTGTAAAAAAATCAAAGTTCAAGTAACTTACCATCTTTGTGTCTTCTGACAGTCCACACAGCATTTGGTGATCCAGGTAATTCAGATACAGCCATTTCAGCTACTTCTAAACCATGCCTTAATGCCCTAATAGAGGATCTGGGTCCACGACCACAAGCTAAATAAACTTGTGGGGTGTCTTCACCAGCTAAATCTGCTACACGACATGCTAGAAACAAAAAAATTATTAAGAATCATGTAGAAATATTTTACACAATCATATTCCAGTAATATTTTTATTATTTACCAAGTATTGGTGATAGTGAATCCAATTCATCTACAAGTACTAAATTTCTTAGTGGTCTTGGTGCAAAAAAGAATGTATCTCCCTCTTCTAATGGCATAGCCGAACTAAATTCAGGCTCATCATCCTCATCACCCAAGTGAGCAATTTGATACAGGTAACTAGAAATAAAAAAGAACTTAAGATTCTGGAAAAATACATTACTTAAATATTTCTAACTTCATACTCATTTTTTAGAAAAAGGATTTCTATTACTGGATTATACACAAATGTTACAAAATAAAAGGTTATATGTATACTTAGAATAATTGTGTATATGACTGTAAATCTCGCATCAGTGTGCTCTCCCTCATAATGTAAAGGAGGACCTTGGTTCGGAGATTGTTTATATACGCATGTAAATTATAAGAACACCAAATAAATGTCTCTATTTTCAATATTTATCATGCATATTAAATTTTAAAAACTCCAATCTTTGTACAAAGCTACTGTATATGTGATTTAAAATAATTTGTTGGTACTCACTGGTTGCCAAATTCACAAGCCACAAACAGGAACCCAGTCTTCAAAACGCACATGGCAGTTGCCACAGGGACAGTATCAAAATATTTAAGTTTTATTTCTGTAACCATATCATCATCAGTTTCTATAGTAATCTTGAATATATCTCCTTGCTCAGTTTGTGCCAAAAAGAAGAACATTGATTTTGTTTTATGTGTTGCTGAACATACAAATATCATTCCCCTCTCTGGATCATCTAAGTCATTTCGCCGTCGTGGTATAGGGCATCTTATGTCATGCTGGTCACCAAGATTTTTGTAGGTCAAGTAGTTTTCTGAACAAATGAGTACCCCAGAGGGTCCATCATTTCCTCCAGGTACAGTTATAAGAAAGTTGGCATGTTCCTCCAAAGGTTCTGAATATTTTCTTACCACATGGTTCAGACCCAAATCAAGTTCATAAAATGTTAATGTCTGTTGAGTTTTCTGTGCAGCTTCACCTAAAGAGATACATTTTATTACTAGAAGATAGAGAGAGGAAATAAGCTTGACGAAAAGTTTAATATTTTGCACTCATAAATAGAGGATTTTACGTCACTGTCAATCGGAAACACGGACCTCAGAATAATCATTGTAAGAAAAATAATAATCATTTTAAAGCTAAACAAGTTTCTTTTTCCAATTTTTATCTTACAATAGCTTTCCACACTATGAGCAGAGTATCCGTTAATAGATCTTTTTAAACAATATATAAATAATGAAAATTCAACAATAAAGGAAATTTTTTATATCAGACAGAAAAGCCAGCCCCATGTTGGTTTTAAAGATCTATGGCAGATAAAAAATCTTATGTATATTGGATTTTACCTGTACTTTTAATTATTTATTATAGCCAGTTTACACAAAACCCTATACACCTGAACTAAATTAATATATAACTTACCTGAGGGGTCAGAATCAGCTTCCTCATAATCTATTTCAAGACAAGCAAACATTGGGTTTTCAAAGCCAACATCTACACCAACCATGTGATACACTAATGTATTGGACTTGTGAGCTTCCAAAGGTGATGATATAGTCAGTCTAGCTTCTGCATCTCTATTTAATATGTATACTAGTTTTTGTTTCTCAGTTGCACCTATCATCACAGCTCTGCCTTTTGGATCAATAGCTAAATATTGACCAGGTACAATTCTTCTACATCCAGACTTCCCAAATGTCTCTTGATGAACTTTTTCCAGAATATTTTTCTTTGGAATATACTCCAATATCACAATACGTCCAGAATCAGATCCAACAACTATGTAATCTGCAAAGACCATATGAATAAGTCCAGATCATCAGTTACCTACTATGTTCATAGACTAAAGAGTTATACATTAGATATAATATAAACAGTGGCATAACTATACTGTTTGAAGCACATAGCAAGTTCATAGTAGAAATAACGGCGATAGTAATAACTGTCAGAAGCTGTTTCTCTTCTGACCAGAGGACCTGTAGTATTTTGCAGACTTGCTACCTTAGTTACATCACTGGATTTAACTGTTCCATAGCGGTACATCTAAACAACTACATAGTTGAGCAGTGCGACGCCCTGGCTATCAGTATATGCATCTAGTTATCCCATACACATTGTGTATTAAGTGCATGGAGCAAGACGATGCAATAACAGAGTAAAATTATTCAAATAACCATGAGTATTGGACAAACTAGATAATTTTAAAATAACTAAAAATTCCTCTAAGATTTTCGGAGAATATAAAAATATCAAGCATGTTAGGCGATACATTCAACATCTGTTATTAATGTCTATAAATATAAACTAAGTGTATATCATGGTATACAGAATTTTCATGTTGTGATTTTTTTTATATATATTCTGTAAACAAAGATTAGGGTACGATGGGACTGTCATACCCAAAGGGTAAAAGTTCCAAAAAAAAAAAGATAAAAAAAAAAAAATATAAACTAGGTAGGTACCTAATTATGTATAAATGCACAATTTCGTGGGAGGCTACTATCTAACCTATAAGGTTAACCTCCCACCAAGACGAATACTTCCACGTGGTGATAATTCGTTTACCTTTAGTGCCGCCTGTTAGCCTAAATGACATCATAGACCGGATAACGCCAAATATTTCCACTTTCATCAGCGTATGAACTTTGCCGGTGTTCGGATCAGGTCGCAAAAGTTCTAAAGTCTTCCCACGTGATATCACTATTTCTTGCTGCTTCGTGCCAGAAAAATTCCCATGCACCGCATGTACAATGGAGGTCGATCCTTGTAAAGTTAAATTGTACAGATACATCGCAGCGGCCTTAATCTATGACTGAAAATAAAGTATAAATTTAGCACTGGTTCTTAGGTTAGTAATTCACAGTTTCAATAAAGCGTTTATGTTATACTCGTAACTAACGGAAACAGAGAAGAGCTTGTGTATCCGAATGGGTGAGTTTATTCAATTTAGCACTGAAAAACGACCACGATCGATATAACACCAACCGTGGAGATACATAGTGCAAATAAAATACAACTTATAACTGTAATTTCACCACGAATAACACTTAATTTTAAACGTACCTTTATGATATAATGGAAGATGGCCGCAATGCGGCTGGATGAAATTTATTTCCAAATTCGTGCTTCTGTGAGCAACTAGCACTAGCGCTCCCCGGCAAAATGGCGGCGTAAATGATGCCATTACGACGCCGGGCGTTCAACCAATCAAAAGAAAGTATTTCAAAGCAAGCGTTCGATTATATATGAGTAGTGTTGCCAGTTTAAAAATAAAAAATACCTCCAGGATTGGTGCATACTTCGCGCTAATGCCATCTAGTATCGAATAGATAAACTTAGTCACCACTGTTAAGTGATTTAGACACGCCATCTCTGAGGAAAATTTTATAAATTTAGATTTGTTTTATAGACTTTAGATGGCTCAACCTACATTCAGCATGCAAATACGTAGGTACAACTTTTAAATAAAATTGGCCAAGTGCGAGTCGGACTCGCGCACGAAGGGTTCCGTACCATTATCTATGCAACATAAGGCAACGTTATTAGTATCGAGCATGAAACGGTAAAAAAATCATGTTTGTTGTATGGGAGCCCCCCTTAAATATTTATTTTATTTTATTTTTAGTATTTGTTGTTATAGCGGCAATAGAAATACATCATCTGTGAAAATTTCAACTGTCTAGCTATCACCGTTCTTGAGATACAGCCTGGTGACAGACGGACGGACGGACGGACGGACAGCGAAGTCTCAGTAATAGGGTCCCGTTTTTACCCTTTGGGTACGGAACCTTACCCTTTGGGTACGGAACCCTAAAAATGGCCTATTACAAAATTGATCAATATCATGTTTTTGCGTAATGTTGGTTACTCTTACACACTAGAGGGATCATAATGTAGCTTTTCTGTACAGTAAACATCCTGAGACTGTAAAGGCGTAAATCATGCCGCCATAGTATGTGACATTAGTTGTATGGTAGCTCCCTTAAATATTTATTTTATGTTATGTACTTGTTTTATTTATTATATGAGTTACCTAAAACGGCAACAGAAATACCTACATCGTCTGCGAAAATTTCAACCCTCTAGTTATTGAGGTTCATGGCATGCAGTGTGGTTGCAGATAAGAAAGACCAATGCTAATGACCATGTACTACTTACTATAACCACCTATAACAAAATATAAAGTTAGATTAAGTACGGAACAGACTCGGATACAGCTAGCGTATTAACTATTGACGAGTATCGTGGTACAGAAGACTACCACTTATGACGTTGCAGGTTCGATTTCCGCACCTGATGAGGACCTGTAACATAGATATTTATATTGCGTCTGGGTGGTTTCTATCTTTTTATAAGTATTGTATCCGTATCCTAGTATATTCTAACTTATCCCCATGAATGACACCAGCAATAAGTTTGGTTTTGGTCGGAAGACAAAAAATAGAGGAGAAAATATATCCGAATCTTGCAGAATCAATAAAGGAAAAATGTTATAAAGAAGAAGTGAGTTTAAATAAAACTACTTTTTACGGATTTAGACGCGTATATTTGTAGTAAATTTTGTCCCGACGTTTCGGAGACTGCAGTCACCATGGTCACGGGTGAGACTCTAAAACAAATACAGGCGTCTAAATAGTAGTTTTGTTTAAACAAATGAGTCGCACAAGTGTTAGAAGAAGTGAGTTGTTTTATTTCCTACAGATATCAACGCCACAGTATAGCTATAGATATGTAAATAAAAAAAGTAAAGTATATTTTGTGCTAAATGCAAATATCCCACGCAAAAACCGTCAACAATAAAACAATAAAGTGTTTAGTTTCATTCTTGAGAACACCTGAGCTATATTTTGCTGGGATTTAAAATTCCAAAACGTATTTGTGTTCGGTTGAAAGGGCTTTGGTTCATTGTGCATCGTCTTTTAATTCTATTTTCTGGCTCCGGCGGTGCGGCGTCACAATGTATCTGATTCTGTGCCGTGACGCGGCGCGAGCGCACCTGAGTATTCCAACTCGTTTCACTTTGAGAAGCCGCGTCTATAAAATCATTTTAATGATTTTTTTCTGATGTTTACAAATAAAGAAGATATACCTATCCTATTTGTATGCGTTTTAGGTTTTTATCCATAAAGCTGGAAAAATAATTAGTTATCGGTAGCAGTGCTAATAAGTAAAAAATTGATTCCATAATCCCACTCACAAAAGATGTGCTATTACAGATTCCATTCCCGTTTATAACAATTAAAGAAAGAAATGTAATTTATTTTTATCTACAATTTAGTTTAAATAAAACTACTTTTTACGGATTTAGACGCGTATATTTGTTTTAAATTATGGCCCGACATTTCGGAGACTTTGCAGTCACCACGAAGTATAGATACAAGGAGTCCGAACGGTATAGGCTTTTCCATAATATTTCGTGTACACAATAATCAACCCAGATCATAGTTCTATTTTCTGCCACTGGCTGCGCAAGTATTCAGGACGTACCGATGCTAGTATAGAATATCAGAATATCTCTTGACCTTCTCTGTATTGTTGGGTTTAAAGCACTCGAAAAATTTCCTAAAACTTATATTTATATCCACGTTTCTCAGAATATTTTTTTCCACAAGTGTCAATAGTTCAAACGAGTACTTCTTGAAAAATGGCGCACTCTACCGGCAAAAATCTGTCCCTTAAATTGAGACCATTCGTTCAACATTACGTTCGGACTCCTTGTATCTATACTTCGTGGCAGTCACCATGGTCACGGGTGAGACTGAGCTGTAAGCTGTCAAACCCTGTAATAACTGATCGTAGAAGACACATTAGTCATACGTAGTATCTTCTATCTATTCTGTGGTCAAAACAAACACACAAAAAAGGGTCGCACATGTGTTAAAAAAGAATTATACAATTTAGTTGCTGATATTTATATAAGGTCTTATTCATAATGACTTATCGGAGGTTTAAAAGTTCGCTAAAATTGGTTAACGAAAATTGTCAAAACTTGTTATTCTTATTAGTCTTTTTACGCTAAAACGTTTATTATCTCTCCGGTAAAATGTCCGTTTAAACCTCCGTTAAGTCACTATGAATAAGACCAATAGTCTATAACTTATTATAATGAGAGCCTGTAGATGCCAAAAAAGACCCTACCTCAGCATTCACTGACGCGTATGATGCACGGTATTCACCTAATTTTGGTTTAATACTATACCAACGCACTCACGCGATTGAGAACTAAGTACCTAGTTAAATTTACATTTAAAATTTATATCCAATGTGGAATAAAACGAAAACAGTAAATTACGTTAAAACGATGCAATAAATTTTATATTATCTATGGAATCTGATAAGGCTAATGAAAAAAAAACGATGTATCCCTCAGATTGAAAAGTTAAATTTAGTTCGTTATCACTCTACATTTTATATTAACTATGAAATCAGATAAAAGTGAAACGAAAAAAAAAGATGCATGTATTAATGTGGCGTCATTGGACAATTTAAGCGAGTGAGGTAAGTGGCTGAGGTGCTCTCTGCGCAGGTCACGATCTGCGCGGGCGGCAGTTGATTGTTGTGCACGTGTGCCTCAATGCGATAAAGAAAAAAAATACTACCTAGTAGATAAAGCCGACAATATTTTGACTCGTTTAACTAAGGCCGTTGGACTTTACCAAGGCTTTTTTGTTCATACCGAGGTCCGTATTTCAACTTTACTGTAGTAACTTACTGTTTTTTTTTATTATTTACACAGAAAAAAATTAATTTATATTCTGATACTTTATACCGAACGGAGTATTACTTTATCTACAATAATTACAGTTAACGCCACTTAACGCGTAGTTACTGTCAAGATAGAGTCTGTCTGTTTAGGCGACAAGCCCTTTATTACCTAATCAATTTTATGAAAATAAGAAAAAAAAGAAAGGAGTGTATAAGTTTTTAATCACGCCTAATTAATATGGCCTACGGGCGATCGATAGTACACGTTATTATGTAAATATTTCTGGTTATTCCACCTTCCTTAGATAACAGCTTCAAAAACTATAATAAAAACATTAATATCTCCACAAGTCATCTTCAAATTGCTTACTTTGCAACGATATCCTACAAAGCAGCGAGCCGCATCCACCCACGATTTGAGATAACTGCTATGTGTATTGTGCGCTCTGTATATAATTCAGTCACGCTCATATCGCTGAAAGTAAATTTAAAGCAAGCAAATGCTTTATCAATGAGCCGGCTGGTATATATCACAAGAAATTTTAAAGAATATAAAGGTTTGCTGACGTTGTCATCTATTTTTAATGAATAGTCTTCTTTACTTTTGCATGATTTTACTTGTTTTTAATTTTGACTACCAAACTTGTAAGGTGTGATTTCAAGATAGATCTATTATCCTTCTTGCCTTGTCCATTAACGTCCCAACGTGACGTTGACAAAGACCTTCCCTCACTTCGAATAACTTTATCTATACATGTATATATCTCTATCATCATCTCTATGTATACTCTACGCTTCGGGAGAGATTTTGGTCCGGAAAACATTTTTACTAAAGGAGAGCTGATAGCTGATAGCCTCTAGATATTGGGGGCAAAAGGCTAATTATAACTATAGGCTTATACGATAGGAATATGTTTTGAAGTACATCGGTGTTTACCGTGTGATATACTGAGTCATTGATGTTTGAATACGGCGCGTGGCATTCTCATTGTCTAACATTCATAATGTTTTGTCAACCAGAGTTTCGAGGAAATTGCAGTCATTATAACAACGGTCATGTTTATTGAACATTGGTGTAATTTGTTGATAGACAACGTCGCCTCGCCTTGCCTATGTGTCACCGGTACCGCTGCGTGAGCGCTCGTGGGCGAATATTGTTTTGACAGTAACCATTTCCATTAACCGTTTGTATTCGATATAATATATTATGAACCTAAATGTTGCCTAAAACTGCTTGTGCCTTCATCACCCAATTTTTAGCAACTGTAGATATTAAAAATTTATGTCCAAGCCTATGTAGAGTATTGTAGAGATACTGCAACTGATATTAACTGTAACTAGCTGTTACCCGCCACTTTATAGGCGTGGAATTTAAGAAAATTTTCCCATTCATGCAACATTTTTCACTGATGCATCGCTTCTATTAGCCACAGTGTGATGTATATATAGTTTATAGCCTCCCTTGATAAATTTGTGTACTATCTAATGATGAAAGCAGTTTTTATATCGGACTAGTGGTTCCTGAGATTATTGCGTTCAAACAAGCTAACAAACAAACTCTACAGTTTTATAATATTACTTTGTAATAAGTTGTACTACATTATATAGAAAACATGTAAGCTATTACACTTTATTACATTACATATAGAGCTAAAGTGTTTATGTAGTTTATTGGTTTCCAGCCTTCCCCATAGAACGCCACAACGTGCGCTTGCATCCAATGGTTCTTGTGCCGCTTGCATCCAATGGTTTAGACATTGCAAGATTGTAATTTGTTTGAAGTAAAACGTAACACAGAGGCGCCTGTTTGCATACAAGAATGCAATATGGCAAGAGCCAAACCTAAATCCTTATGTTAACACCCCACACTGTTGTCGGGTAAGTTAATATATGATATTGAACTCATTCTTAGGGTTGTAGGTTCATTCGAAATTATTATAAAGAGTTCACCTGAAAGTCAGTATTATACTTGTAGTGTTTTGTATTCTATGTGGCTTTTTCTCAGTCCAGTTATCCGTCCCTCAAAGATGTTATCTGCTTACATAATGCCATGTATATTTTCAAAATGTTACTGCAGGTCGGTATTCAGGGGACAATAGGAACCACACGAAAAATACCACATTGGATTTCATGTCTTTAACTAACTGTAAGAAATTGCTGCAACTGTAGTAGGTACTGCAACGTACTTCAACGTACTACAACGTACTGTAGTTACTGTATATGCGTATACAGTGCATGTGTGTAACTATTTATCTTTTTCTAGTTACAAAATTTTTCCTTCAGGTATTGTGGAATAAATGAATAGGAATTTTAATCAGGTACTAAAGTTATTCTTATTGAACAGACGTTCTATACCTTTGACCAATATATTATGACATTTAATAAGAATTGACAATCGGTATTCCTGATTATTATTATTTTTATTTTTTCTTTAGCATTTTATTTTTAGCATTATAATAAAACTACTATTATTATGAAACTTTTGTTTGTTATTATGTTATTTCATTTTTTATTTCTACCTAGGACTTTTACATGTGTATTTTATTTTTTATTGCTTTGATAACTTAACCATCTGAGAATTATTCTTATGTCCATTTCTTATTAAGGTATATAATTTATTGACCATATCTAATGTAGTATGTTGTTAGAATATTATAACAACCATATATATTATACGATAATTAAAATTGTTCATGATATATTCATACTAAAAAAAACTACATTATGTAATAATAGTGTATTGCTTTGTACCTAACTTACTTGAAAGAAAAATGTGACGTGTAAAACATTTTATCAATAAATGAGTATTTGAGTATTCTGTAAGATATTAATTTTTAAGATGGATTCTTGACAATAAGTTTACAAGTGAGATAACCCTAGTACACCCCCTAACTGTACATACCAGCCCCTTCTTTAATAAAACATCTCGATAATGAAAAGTCAGGCATTCGCTGAGGGTGGTGAATTAACCCTCAAACGAGAGTTATGGCAATGCTTTGCAAAAATAAGTTTTACTAGCTTTTGTATAGTTGCTAAAATTAAACTAAAGCTGATCGTTCAATGTCGTGCAATAAATATCTTAATGATATAGAATCAGAAAGTATCTTCACAGACGTTTGTTATAAAAAGGCTTAAGTAAAAATGGGGAGCATATTAATATGTGTTTTATTATTTTTCTTTAAGGTTATTTTCATGCGGGGTTAGTAATAAATAATGTGGTGCAAGGATTTTTGAAGACATTTGACATTCATTGCGTTTTATTCAACGCAGCACGTGTGCGGCCACCTGTCATCAATAGTAGGTACACTTGTTCTAATTCAGCTATTTAATTTGAAATTGCAAATTTGTACTGCCATAGAATTATGTTGAATGTCTCGTTATGAAGTATTGAGTTGTATGTACATTGTACATAAGACGTAGGTTCATTTGTTTCACCTATGTTTATAGTTATATAAGCGTGGTAGGTATTCCAAAAGGCCTAAGTTGTAAGCATATTTCATAAGTTTAAGTTTGAGTTTCGTTACATAATTTTATAGGTTTTTAAATGGGAGCTGTTATGGTCTGATGTAATATCGTCAAAAGACTTATTATGTTCACAACAAAGTGTTATTGTCTGTACGATGAAGGATTTAGAATACAAGCATCGCCATTCACAACCCTATTTCACCTCAGGGATATTATAAGCAGATAACATCCTCTCAGGGAGACGGAAAATTTGCAACTATTATTCTATACTTACACGCCTGCTCTGCGTGCAATGGTATATAAAATACACTCCCGAAGTGAAATAGTCTAACGATTAATTATCTAGTAGTATAATTATGTATCCAGTACTAAGCACAGCGTACAATTGAACGTATAATTAATCTTGAAGCAAAAACCTAAATCAAAATTCACTGAGTAGTTTAAAAGATGGAATCTCACATAGATGTTCAAAAGCACAGATAGTCGAATAGACGAAAATGTTTGAGTGAAAATTTATTACATAGAGTACGTGTGAATAGCTACGTGTGACAAATTGTAATCGTTTATTCAGGCGGGTATTGTGTTGAAACATCGTAAAGTTCATTACGCCAAGACGCGCCTTCCTCTAAGCACGTAAATTTAAAATCAAGGAAGGCACTAAACATTAAATATTAGTTTGATTAAAAGTAATAGATTCAAGTCTCGTTCGATGCAAATGACCGGCGCCGGATGAGACCTCCCATCGACATTACCATTGCATCAATCGATGACAATACGAATTCAAAATGGCGCCTCCGTGCTTTATTGCTTACCCGACATGATGGTATACCTTCGCACCAATAAACGCTTCCGCCCACTACGTGCCACGATTTATTTGTTAGTTTAATGAGTTGAATAGTTTATTTGAATATTAATTTACTTTTGCTGTTATCTATCTACATTCCATTGATAGAATAAACATAAAATTTATCTTTCTTCAATTACATTTACATTTATATACACTTCTATTTTATATGTAGGTATGCATTTATAAAAGAAATAAAAGAATAAAACTTAATGCTGCTAAAATGCCGGCGGTGAGCTATAATTCGACTATAAAATTGAGTTTTCCGTTAAGTTGAGATAAATTTCAGCGCTATGATATTTTATACCTACATGTTTTTATTAAACATTGGTATAGATTCCACAGGTCCGTGTGGTGATGGATTAAGAATTCAAGTCTCACTACTCCATTTCGTCTCCAGTGTTTTGTGGGAACCATTTCATTTTATTTTAACCGTAACTGTAAAAGAGGGAAAATTCGAAGCTAATGCCTATGCAACACATGACATAAGTAGACCAAATTCCCGCCCAAAGTGAAGCTAAAGATATAAACGGAAAACAAAAATGAAACCTCGTGAAAATATCATTAAGTAATCTTTTGATCTTTAAATCTTACTATTAACTGATGATTATCTAATCTCAAATATGTGACGAAAGTTAATCATGAACCATTTAAGTGATTAATTGTGTCCAGTAATTGCAGTCGTGGTAAAACACACCACACTAATGGACTGCACGTGTAAATGCATATTTGAATTTTTCTCATAAACTTTAAATTGAATTAATTTAAAATCTAATTTAGTAGAGATGATGGGAATTCTACTTAAAAATATCTATTATGTATATAAATATGTACATAACTAAGTAATACTACGCGTTTTAGAATGTTTAAGACCTTACATCACGTCCTAAGTATGTAACTTAGGACGTGATGTAAGGTGATCAAAGTATCTCAATAAATAAATATGTATACTGTGAAAGCCTCAACTAAGTGCACAAGCACTAGATACCAAGGACACCTAACTATGCCCCGAAGATCTACAACTATACCCCAATAGGACCTAGAAGCATAAAAAATAGTTTAAATCCTTTTTGCGGGCTTAATAGACATATAAAACAAGAATTGGTCATCGTTGGTCGGCTTCATAGGTTTCCAAAGAAACAGAATAAGGTTAATAACAAAAAAAAAGAGAATAAGTTTCGTTCAACTGAGACGAAAAGACTGAAAACTAAGACCAAAAATATTCTAAACTAGCTGTTGCCCGCGACCTCGGACGCGTGGAATTTAGAAAATTTTCTCCGTTTTTGTAACATTTTTCACTAATACTTAGCACTGAAACTTCGCCTTTAGCCTTCCTTGATAAATGTACTATCCAACACTAAAATAATTTTTCAAATCGGATCAGAGGTTCTTGAGATTTGTGCTTCCAACAAACGAACTCTTCCGCATTATAATATTAAGTTAGATTAGTATTATTAGTATAGATATTTATTCCATACTAGCTGCGCCCTGCGGTGTTACCCGCGGTAAAAAGTATAAAAAATAAATAAAACTACTTTTTACGGATTTAGACGCGTATATTTGTTTTAAATTTTGGCCCGACGTTTCGGAGACTTTGCAGCCACCATGGTCACGGGCGAGACTGAGCTGTAATGTGTCTTCTACGATCAGTTATTACAGGGTTTACCCACATTCGATTTTAATTTTACATTGACCATAAAGATAGACTTTTACTATAAACTATATCATATTACATTGTGCTCAGACTACATAAAATCAATAACATTATTTTAGTTTCTAAAATACATTAACAAATTGTAACAATATAAAGAAATTTTTAAATTATATAAGGTCAAACATACATAATTTTATCATAGACTAAAGTTTTAATTATTATAGAGGTAGTATACAATATAGCAAGCAAAACTAAGTTTATATACTTAAATACAATATTATTTACATAATAACAAGAATTTTTAAAAAAGAATTATTGGTTTAAGATTTAAATTAGTTTATATTAAAAAGAAATTGTTAATTTTATTTGAATTTATAGAAAATTAGTATTTATTTTAATTATTTAGTTTTTATTATTTTATCTAATATACTACCACCAGATCGGAACGCGTCCCACTTGAGAAAGATCTGGCAAGAAAACTCAAGGGGAGTCAAAGAAAATTATTTATTATTAACTTTATGTTGTCGGTCTAAAGTGAAGTTAAGGGGATTTTAAGTCTTGTTGTCTGCAAAATGTGCTAACGGTGTCTTGCTGTTTTGAAACCGAGTGTGTTTTGGATTTTATTAAACTAATTACAGGATCCCAACTAGGTGCCAGATATAGTTTATAGTAAAAGTCTATCTTTATGGTCAATGTAAAATTAAAATCGAATGTGGGTAAACCCTGTAATAACTGATCGTAGAAGACACATTACAGCTCAGTCTCGCCCGTGACCATGGTGGCTGCAAAGTCTCCGAAACGTCGGGCCAAAATTTAAAACAAATATACGCGTCTAAATCCGTAAAAAGTAGTTTTATTTAAACAGATGAGTCGCGCAAGTGTTAGAAAATGTATAAAAAATAAGTTCATTTTCTATTCCATTTTTCATTAGAAAGTTTTATGAAAATCCATCCAGTAGTCTTTACGTGAAAGCACAATAAACATCCTTACATATCCAAACATTGGAGTATGGATAGAAGACCGACAAAACGTTCGCGTTGCTTAGCCAACAGTTTAAGTATTTAATTTTATAGCGCGTAATTCTTTTTTCGTCATATCTCCTATATTTATTTAAATTGCATGCTGTAAAGAACAATTATAATCTATATTGATTGCGTAAGCTAACTAAGCTATTTAATTTGATAAAAAATATTACTTACACATAAATAGCTTTTGAAAACACCCCATTGAATTTGATAATTTTTTTGACATTATTAAGGGTACAACGGGTTTCCCTTAAAATATAGACATATGCGCGTCATGACATGTCGCGGACTTTTTTGAAGAACTATAGGTAACAAACAATTTCTCTATAGATTAGTTTGTTGTAACTCACATAGGTAAGGTAGCGTTTTCATTTAGGTATAGCTCGCGCTCGTCCGAATTTCTCGGCAAATTTAATCATATTTCATCCAATATACAGTAATCCCCAATAAATTATGCGAAAAAAGCCATCCTCTTGAACCATTCTATCTATTAAAAAACCGCATCAAAATCCGTTGCGTATTTTTGAAGATATAAGCTCACATAGGGACATACATACAAAAATTACGTTTTTGTTTTATAAGAAGTAAAGAAGATTTAAAGTAACCTGCTGACATCAAATTGAAGCGATTGACAATTTTATTACACCTCCCTGCTGTTGTAGGTACATATTTCGATTAAGGAATAACTTTCTCAACATTGTACTGCATTATTAATTATCAATGATCATTAAATCCTTAGAGACTAATGACATATACTCTAAATGGAGTTGATATTTAATGAAATAATAAAAATATATCTTGAAAATGACTGTAGGTGGTACAGTAATGTTATTGACGGAAAAATTCGAAACGATTATTAAATCTAATATAAATTGCCCATTAGTTCGATACCAAATGCTTGGAAGAGATACGTTGTTAATAATTAAATTAATTAACTTATATTTCATGTTAAATTTTTAATTGGGCTACTTGTAATAAAATTGGGACTTATCTAAATGTTAATCAAGACAAATAAGATAAACTATAAGATAATAAAGATTAAATAACACAACTAGGTACTTTTTTTATAACAGACTTAATTAACAACATAAGTCTGTTAATTATTGTTTTATTAAAGCCAAATGTTGACGAACTAAGAGAACAATAATGGTACCGATTCTACGTGCACAACTAAATTTAACTTAACTAAAAATGAAAATGGATAGTGTCGATAACACAATCCGGCAATGGTAACTGAACTTTCTTGATAAAAAAAAGACGTGTCACTCGGGGACTGCCGCGGTAAAGCTATTGCATAATTTGCATACCTAGTACATATTATTTATCAACTTATGCAATTATAATTATTTATTTATTTTATTTATGCAAGAATCTAAATAGGTACCATAAACTAAAATAAGATTAATAATCCTTATTTACTGATGCTTACATCTGTCCATTGTTTATGGTAATTATGATAAAATAGCGATTGTCAATCAAATGTCAATAAAATAAAAACTAACGCCAAAACTGAAACGGCGTTACTGGGCATGCTACGCATGCGCAGTAGCGCCGATGTGTAAGGTTATTTACGCTATTTCCGTTACCCACGGAATTTAAATTTCGAATTTTGTGGATTCGGTCTCCACGCTCAAGGCCCGCGATAGAAGCTATACAATAGCTTAAAAACAACATTTTTTAGTTAAGTTATGCACGTAGAACTGGTACCAATGTGACCTCCTCATTTCTTTCTACTAGGGGTAGATGAAGCAGGTAACATTCTCTAAGAAAATTCTCCAAAATCTCTATACTAACATCTGTGCTATCACGCTTGGTCATTGTAGTGTAACAGACCAAATACCTTTCCGAAGGTGAAGGAGTCGAAGCACCAGCATTGGGACAGAAACATGAAAATTATTATTTTTGATGCATAAAGAAAGAGTTAGGTCAGGAGAGTGTATATATATATACTGAAAATTAAAAGCAACGACGAAATTTTATCCGAAATATATCTTGTATAGTAAAATATCTAATCCCTTCGTATGGTGACGGATTAAGAATACAAGTGTCACCACCCCATCTCCTCCCAAGGGTGCTGTAAAAGGCAGCTAAGGGATATTGCACACAGATAACATGTTCGGTGAGAGACGGAAAACTCGAAAAGAAACCCTGTGCCAATACGCCTGGTTAGCGCGGCACAGTAGACCATAATTCCTCCCAAACTGGAGGAGGCCCGTGCCCAACGTGGACGTAAACGTGGACGTAAATGGGCTGGAGAAGAAGAAAAGAAATAAAATATTATAAAGCTAAAGTGTTTGTTTGTTTTAACACGCTAATCTCAGGAACCACTGGTCCGATTAGAAAAAATATTTTTGTGTTGGATAGCACATTTATCGAGGAAGGCTATACAACATCACGTTGCAACTAATAGAAACGAAGCATCAGTGAAAAATTATTATTTAGTGCAATAACGGGTAAAATTTTCTAAACTCCACGCGTACCTCGTCCCGGGTAACAATCTTGTATAACAGGTGAAGAATATAAATGTTGTATCCTATATGATTTGTATTCCTATATGATTGTAGTCTCAATATCTGGACCAGGAAGATTAAAGGTAAGCTGTTACACAATGAACTCATTTCAATATTACAACACATATGTCTGGGGGCTTATAACAATTTGAATAATATCAATATAAAATCTGAAAGATTTGGATAGAGCGTCACATAAGCAACAAAGGGCCATTAAGCACGTCTCTGTCCCATGATCTCGTCGGTATCGGGAATAGTAAATTAGGAGGTGACTGCACCTGTGTGGCCGACCGACCAAAAAACGTGGGCGCTACCTCTGGACTAAACGAATTATTAACCACTACCTGAGACACACACATGTGTTTGTTCGCTATATCTTACGTTGTATTCACTTCAATACTATCCATTGCCTATTTTATTCGTCTCCAAAATGACATTCCAGTATACAGCGACCAATGTATGTTGAACAAACCATTTACACATTTCACGGTGATTTGTAATAATCGAAATATTAGTCAAGTGGTCCCGCCTTCATTCTCAGGTGCATTTTTGTATTGAAGAAACGTTTGTTTTTTTTTTCTTGTTTCAATTCTTTAAACGTTAAGTTTCCCAAGATTTGATAATAAGGCTATTTAGAGTTCCTTCTTGTTGCAGGATTGTTAATGTTTTATAATTTAATGGATGAAAATTAAATGGTGTCGGCTGAAATCACTTTACTTTGTTTCAAATTGTTTTTTAATTCAATTTTATTTATCATTTAGTAGCGGTTCTTGTATTATCTACAAAGTGTATCGTCATCAAATGTTAATGTACGTATAAAATAGATATAGCCACATGGTTGACAATAAAATTCAATAAATGTTACTTATTTTGTCATGAGCTTGTCGTAAAACTGAACAAAGTTAAAGTCAAAGTCAAAGATTTTTATTGCCAAAACATTGATTATTAATCTCTCAACTAGGTTTCTTGTAAGTAGGTATAATACCAATATTGTATTTATTTTTCACAGATATATTTCCGTTTGATTACTAGATACTAACAATGTCAATGATAGGAACTGATAGGACTGAATAGAAACTGTAGAATATTAAACGGCCTTAAATATTCGGCTTAATGAGGCCTAAGTCTGTGGACGTAGGTTCATACATATGTATAATAATGGCTTCAAGATTCAGATTCATAAACAAATCGTCTGGCCTATAAAATAGAGCTGCATACTGAGTACCTACTTCACATGCACCCCAGACTCAATGATGTGATAAAAATACAGTAAGTACTTACATACCCATATTTTGCCAGTATTTCTTCTGACGGGTCTCCTGGTCTAGTAGTTCATGTAACGGACTGCCGTACACGAGGTCGCGGATTCAGTTTCCGCATAGTAGGTACAAGTGATTGTGTGACATTTGTATTAGTCACATAATATTATATTTGCATCTACTGGTCCTACGTCTGTATGTATTCTGTGTATTATAAGTATATATATTTACAAAAATGAATTATTATAATGTAGTAGGTATATTCATAACATGGTAACCATAATATGAACAAATAAACTTAGCTTGGGACCATAACGTTGTGTGAATTTACCATAAATATAATATTAAATGTTATTTCTATCGATCTCAGAAATGGTAACAATAGCTTCTCTCTCTCTCTCATGCCCAAAATGTCCCACCGTTGGGCATGGGTCTCCTCTACTTTGGGAGGTATTATGACGGGCTGACCAGGCGTATTGGCATAGGGTTTATTTTTAAGGTTCTCGTCTGTCACACTGAATGTTATTTGTGTACAACATGCCTTAGCTGGATTATGCAGCACTCAGGGGAGGAGAAGGTGAGGTGACACTCGTATTCTTAATCCGTCACCACAGAAAAAACACAATAACTTAAATTCAGATAATTATTGTGGTAATGACTACGAGAAATAGAATGCGTTTTGTAGTCAGAGATGTGGCATCCATTAGAAGGCACATACCAACAGCTAAGATGCGGCCTCATCTGCCATCATTATTACGATAAAAACCAATCTATGGTGTAATCAACATCAAGTTAGTCACGTTTCTATCCAATATCTTCAATGGTCACGGTTCGACCGCTAAGTGGCTTTTTATCTAAACTACTAACTACCGAAATATCGTTTATAAAATGAACTATTAAGATACCATTGACAATAAAATTCAGTCGGCGGAACTTTACAAGACACTCGATTCGCTCTTGACCGATATTTGTACAAGTCATTTTTGCTATTATAATTGACTGGATGTTTTAAGTTTTTTGTTAAGTTATGGTACTCATTGATCCACTTGTATGGCCTTACCTAATAAGGAAATATATTAATTTTAATTATCGTTAAATTGGGTTTTATAATGTATTTAATTTTAAATTATTGGATTTTAGATTAACTCGTAGGCATGCCATATTATCGAATGCAATCAGCATAATACCATGAACGTAATATGTAATTTTTTTTATAGGTACTTAAAGAATCCAGGGGCAGAAAATGTACTAAATATATGTAGTACTAATATATGAAAATGTAATAAATAATTCTTCGCCATAACTATGTTAATAATATAAAAAAATGTTATTAGCTTTCCATAATGAGAAAGCAAACATTTTTAGTCTGTTAGTTTAGAAAGTCACGATTAGAGTATTAAGATAATAACTAATGTATTATTTATATATTTTTTTAGTATTTTATGAAGAACGCCACCAGTTGAATTGTGTGATTTTCCTTGCCTTTTTAAACACATTTTAACTAACTTCGTTTGTATCTATCTATTAATATAACGTAATCTTTCAAAGTAAACTTCACCCACTTGATGATTGATTTGTAAATTTACATATTAAGGACCGATAATCATGCAATAATTTTACAACTATATCTAGGACTAGCTGTTGCCCGCGAGTTTGTACGCGTGTAATTTAGAAAATTATCTTCATTTAGGCAACATTTTCCACTGATGATTTGCTCCTATTGGTCGCAGCGTGATGTTAAATATACTATAGCCAAACTCGTTAAATGCACTATCCAACACTGAAAGAATTTTTCAAATCCGACCAGTGGTTCCTGAGATTAGCGTCTTCAAACAAACAAACACTTCGGCTTTATAATATTAGTACAGATTTTCAAGCATTTTCTAAGTTTTTGAACGAAACAAATTTATTGTGTTGCGTGTGGATTGAAAGGTATTTGTTACATTACGTCATCCAAGTGGGGACAGGACATTGGCATGTTATTGTGTGAGGTCTGCTGACTAATGTTCAAAATATGTGGCAGGTTGATAAGATGGCGCCGCGACTGAACCCGCCCGGTCTCGTAGATAACCCTCAAGTAGAATCTACTGACCTACAGCTACTTATAACGATTCTGTGTTTATAATACTTTGTAAACAAGTATACATTGGTGTCGATTCTACACGCACAACAAAAATAAACTTAAAAATATGTAAAGAAATGAATAGAACAAAAAAAAATCTATGGAGTTTCTTGTCTCTTCTTCTCCATAGGATTCGTGTTTGGAACAGACACCTAGTTTCTGACGTTTCAAAGGAGCTTGTAAAACATGCCAACTTGAAATAAAATATTTTGACTTTGACTTTGAAGTGTCAATAATACAATTTTTTTTAACTATTTAATTAACATAAATATCTCTCCAGCCCATTTACGTCCCACTGTTGGGCACGGGCCTCCTCCGCTTTGGGAGGGATTATGGTCTATTATGCCGCGCTGACCAAGCGTGTTGGCGCAGGGTTGATTTTCGAGTTTTCCGCCTCTCATAGAGGATGTTATCTGTGTGCAATGTCCCTTAGCTGGCTTTTACAGCACCCTTGGGAGGAGATGGGGTGGCGACATTTGTATTCTTAATCTCGGATTCTTAATGTACGGATTAAGAATACAAATGTGTAATAAATAAATAAATAAATATTTATGAACATTTCACACAACGTCCTCTGGTCCCAAGCTAAGCTTATTATGCTTGTGTTATGGGTACCAGAATACGGATAGAATACATATTACTACTTTTGTAAATAAATACTTATTATACATAGTAAATACCCAGACGCAGTACAAACATTTGTATGACATTTATAAATATCACACAAAGAAATGTCCAAGGCGGGAATCGAACCCGCGACCTCGTGAACGGCAGTCCGTTATATGAACCACTAGACCACGAAGCCCGTCCTATAATAGCAATGTAATAGCGAAATAGCAAATATGTAATAGGTATATCGACACTATCAACATTCATTTTTTTACTTAAGTTTATTTTTGTGCACTTGGACCAATTCTAAGTGCACAACTAAATTACCATTTTGTTTAATCTAATATATAAAATTCACGTGTCACAGTGTTAGTTACCGTACTCCTCCGAAACGGCTTGACCGATTCTTCTCAAATTTTGCATACGTATTCAGTAGGTCTGAGAATCGGCCAACATCTATTTTTAAAATCTTTAATTATTTTTTTTTTGTTATGGTAAAACAACGCTTGCCGGGACAGCTAGTTATTATATATTATTTTATTATTTAGGTATTATACCTCCACTTATCGATTATTAGATGTAAGTATGTAAGGACGCTACTAAAGTGGTCTTGTTTATAATGACTTATCGGAGTTTTAAATAATAACTTTATCGGAGAGATAATAAACATTTTATCGTGAAAAGACTATTATAAATAAAAGATTTTGACAATTATAGCGAACCGTTTTTAGCGAACTTTTAAACCTCCGATAAGTCATTATGAATAAGACCATTAGTGTTTATTTTACCATGGACTTAACGATTACATACCATTATGATCATTTCTTTGATTCAGGAACAACCGCACAATATAACACTTATAAAGTGATGTTTATTATTAGAACACTAGCTGTTGCTCGCGTCTTCTTACGCGTAAAATTTAGAAAATGTTCCCCGTGTTTACAACATTTTTCATTTACGCTTCCCTCCTACTGGTCTCAGCGTGATGTGATATAGCCTAAAGCCTTTGTCAGTAAATACACTATGACACCACTGAAACAATTTTTAGAATCGTACACGCGATTCCTGAGCATAGTGTGTTTCAACAAAAATACAGATATATAGATTTAAATAAATAAACACTTTCATTAATATCTCATTACAAGATAATAATATGTCATTATTATTTTTTCTATATGTGTACTTACATTAGTATGTATGAATTGTTTTCATGTAAACAAATTGTTCAAAGGAATGTTGATGTATGACATTCATTTGTTTTTACAAAACATTTAAATGACACAAGTTCCTTATTACACGAGCTCAGTAACAACATCCACTCACCTGCATCCATATGAGATTCGTATTCCTTTTATATAGCCAACAACATAAAAATGTACATTTTTAGACCTAATATGGTTGACGGAATGGTCGGTGGAAGACAGTGATTTCTTTTAATAACGAGGTTCACTTGATTTAAGGCAATGTCGACTTTCCTTGCGGAGTTAGAAACAAAAAGCTAAATATCTTTGGTGAAGGCAAGGCTTTACGTACATGGTTTGGATCGTATAAAGTTGGTGAAATGTTCATGTTGGAAAACGGAAAGCAATAAAATGTTTACTTATTTGGTAATACTAAGTACCTAATGAAGATGCGATATATGCGTCATTCTTTTGCACTTTTTATTAAGGTGTATTTCAAGCTCTACTCACGAGTATGTAATTTACATAAATTAAACATTGTAATGTGTTTATAATGTCCTAATAGAGTCACTGACTGAGACTAAAGAGAGCCTTAACTTTCATGTAAAGCATGCAAACATGTTGTGATTCTGTTTCCGATATTAATATTTTAATCAATATTTAATTTTAGTTAATATTATAATAATTATATCTAGAAAATCATTGAGCTTCTTCAAGGTTAAAATAAAATTATAACACATATTAATAACACGTATTCCAAAACGTATTCAAACCGTTGTGTGTTCTTTATTCGTGTGGTTTTCATCCTGGAATACAGAGTCAATGAGGTCATTGATACAAATGTAGGTATGTAATATTTTATAGACAGGTTTTTAATCTAGAATATAGAGCATCACTGACATCATTAATTCGTTCATTTGTGCACAGCAGGAAGAAGTGCTCGCGAATGCTTCACCTTTGGGGTCACCATACATTGGGTCGTAGTCGCAACACCTGCAAATCGCGAGTCACGAGTCAATGATCTCCACGGCGCATTGTCGGAGGATTGCTCTGCACGTGTGTGGGCTGAACTCAACAAGAAACTCGTTTATAAGCCTACACAGGCTTATACAATCACACTGAAACTGTTTAAAAATACATAGAGTTTGTAGTGCTTTATCATACTTTTTCCAATGGGGGTAGGCAGAGCGCTGCTAACTACTATAGAGCGCTATTTGCTACGGTGTAAACACACTTCATTGGCCTGTTTTTTTTCATAAAGCATTTCAAATATTTATTGAATCAGTAAATATTTGGGATGCTCTATCATGCTGAAGTCATCTAGGCCTTTAATCATCACAAACTATACTTAATGTTTCATGTGATCATATTCTTACATTTCTGTTAATAAAACTCCCTCAATAAGTTATTTAAAGTAGTTGGGCTCGACGTTGAAAACCTCTATCTAATCTATTAAAAAAGCTATCATTGCACATCATCCATAACAATTCGTCTCAGATAATGAGAAAAATAATTAGTTCTACCTTCTAGAAAACTTTTGTTGTAATATTTTCTTAAGTGCATCATAAAATAATCACGTTTTGCTGTGTCATATTTTTAAGATAACTCTTGAAGGAGTTCTATTGTATCATTATTGTAATGTTCAAGACCAGTATTGAAAACAATTGTTTTCAAACAAATATCTCAAGTCCCTTTCAGTAAAAAGTAACAGGTAGATAATATTTAAATAGACACTTGTAACCGTCAATTGCTTTAAGTGTTTTATTGTGTTTCAAGTGTTGTAAAATGAAATAAACAAAGACAGGTGTTCATTTTATATCGTTGTCAATTGAACTAAATTGTGTGCAGCATCCCAACTAAAGATAAAAGAAATATAATTGCAGTGATTCTTAGAAGTGTCAAGTAGTTTCGGACGCAAACCATGACTGTGTTTATGCGGTCTTATGCATGTTATGTCCTGTATTATCGAAAAGTTAATGTTATTATATTACGTAAAACTTCATGGTGTTACTAAACGGTAATCTTTAGCTACTTAAATGACTTTAGTTTACTAACACATGGAGATATTAAAAAAGGATTTTGTTCCATTCTTAAAACTGTAATGAAGCACTAAAGAAGTCAGAGAGAAAAAATAAATTCATAAAATTTAATTTATTCATTCACTGCGGAGTTAAAATGAATTAAACTAAGTAGATATTTACTTACATGTCTGTGTGGTGACGGATTAAGAATACAAGAGTCACCCCTCCCCCTTTTAATTTCCGGGGTGCAGTAAGTCAGCTAAAGAATATTGTACATAGACAACATCCCCTGTGAGAGACGGAAATCTCGACCATAAACCCTTTGTTAACACGTCTGGTCAGCGCGACACAGTAGACCATAATCCCTCCCAAAGCGGAAGAGGCCCTGGAGAGAGAGATATTTAATATCTTTCGCTGGGGAAAAAATCTCAAAGCAGATACGTGATATAATAATATGCCTTGTCGACATGATGCAAGGTATAGACCAAATCTAATTATTCTTTTGTGAAGCAGGCCGTATTAAAGATATTTTTAATTGTATAGAATCTTTTAATACATGTTGTCGGACAGTTGGGATTGAAAAACTAATTAGACATTCGTTGCAACATACACAAACTAGATCATTTCAACACAACATTCTTGTTACTGAAATAGGTAGTGTTTAGTGTGTTGTCGCTAACAACTGATTCATGCATTCATGTTCATTTGAATAGTATGGGAACAGCTTGTGTGGAATACTGCTAACAGATGAATGGGTACGATACTTATTAAAAATATGAATAGTATTGTAAGAGCAACGGTCTGTATGAATAGAGAATCGACAGTCGACGCGCCGGTGCGCCCGCGCGGCCTTATTGCCTATTGTTAGCGAACAAACGCAGGAAACTGTAAAGTCGAAAGTCCGCTGTAGAGATTTCGCCGTACTGACAGGTAGGTCGCAGGTGTTTCTGTTCTATGTTGAACACTGCCACGGCTTCAAACAACCTCATAAACAATGTAGACTGTCTCTAAAACATCTCTAAAATATGATTTTGCATATATGTAATTATGTATATTTAAATGAAACTTAGCACAAAAAATTACACATATTTGGCATGACAATAGTGATGTCGATAATTTAATCGGATTAATAGATCTGCATTACGGCTGTAGTGGCAATAATACTGTTGGTAGGTAGAAACCTTTAGCATTAACGTTTTATTACGAGAATTGGTTGCAATAAATATATGTACATGATTCGCTGACTGTCCGCGGTCCAAGTTATATCAGCAGCCTACATAAGGTGACCTGGCGAGTGAAAAGCGAGTGTTCTACAATTCGAAAAAAATACATAAAATACTTAATTGCTCTGTCGAAGATATAGGTACATAACAATGTGTTTAAGATTTTTTGGGATAAGTATTTTGATGTTAAGAACTACTACTCTAAAAATGTATTTTTTATAATATCAAATGTGAAACGCAGCGTGGTAACCCTACTGAGACTTCACAATTGCGATGCGGTTTATGGTTGTCAAAGAAAAGGAAGTTGTTTTGAGAAATTTCGCGATGGTATAAAGGGATATATCAATTAGCACAATAGAACGAGTACTGTGTTACAAGCGGCAGTATTGGGACAACACTATGGTATGTTTGAGCATCCCCTTTTAATTTACAATGCACGTGCAAACCGAAATTGTACGTATTATTGCAATCGACAAAGAATGTACGGGTATTGTAAAACGTTGGGTGTGAATTAAACTTAACAAAGATTCTACTAGTGCAAATACAGTCGGATATCACGTCTGACCTTTGTTGTTATTCTCAAAAGGTAGCCAGGTGTATAATATTATAAGTATTTATCTAAATACCGTTAGATTTTGATACCAGTAACTCTTCAGACGATTTTAGTAATTGCCATTGCAACTACGAGTAGTACGGGTGTGAATATCCGCTGCTGATATTCATGGGTTATGGATGGGCATGTTTTCATTCATTTACTTGCTACTAGAATATAGACCATAAGAGTCAGATAATGAGAAAAATACATAGTTAATATCGCAATAAGAGATAAAATTTTTCGAGTTAGGCAGCGGCTTGGCTTTGCCTCTGATGTTGACAAGTACATGAGCGATGGATACCATTTACCACCAGGCGGGCCGTTGACTCGTCTGGCATGCCATGGCAATAAAAAGAAAAATAAAAACTTGCAACCATGCCCTATACAAAAGCACATTGTCAGCATGGCATAGTCACAGATTTACCAAATAGAGGGTATACGTTTAATCTTAAACACAATTTTGCTAAATCGTACTTCATAGACTAATAATGCTTCTTAAAACGTATAGCTTGTATCAGAGACACACATAGATACATATTTCATGCACACATAGATATTTATGTGGTTTCGAGCCGAGTGTGTGATGTAGGAACAGATAGTAGATCTAATGTATTTCAGTCTATTGAGTAAAAGCCTCGTGCCCTACACTAAGTTTATGGACTGAGAACAGAACCTCCTTTGTATTATCTGTCTGTGACTGTACATAAATGCATCTATGTACACTATACATAGATATAATTAGAGCTACAAATATATAGCATGAATGTCTGTAAAACCTTCCCCATCACTTTCCCCTTCGTTCAGCGGTGGTATCGCAACGTGTTACCATAGCAACGACTTTCCATGACTACCAGCATTGGTCGGAAAATTCAAGATGGCGGCGACGTATCGATCGCTTGGGGTGGGTATGCGTTTCGAGGGGGTACGAACGGCACGAGGCGACTCGGAAAATTGTATTTACATGTTCATAGCAAAGTAACTGAATGATATGCATCGATAAAATATTTAAAGTATTATTTATTTAAAAACTTTGAGAGCAAGTACATTGAATTGAAGTTTTATTTCAAATTTCATTGAACGTGTTCCAGATATTGATGTTGTTATGCTTCATTTTTAGACTTAGTAGTAATTTGATATCTACTGCAATATGCACTTTTATGCCTCACAGCCATATAAGCTTAAGCATTGCTTCTTCTCCTCTCCAGTCCATTAACAACTCAATGCTGGGCACGGGCCTCCTTCACTTTGGGTGGGACTATGGTTAAGCGCTGCGTTGACCAGGCGTGTTGGCACAGGGTTTAGTTTCGAGTTTTCCGTCACCACATGGACCATATAGCATTGCACATATTGTTACAATTTTTTTAAGGTGTAAGATTCAAAAAAGCTCTGCTGAGTTTCTTACGCCGGTTCTTCTCAGCAGATTGCATCCTGAACCGGTGGTAGGGAAAAAAAAGCCATAAGCACATAATTTTTCTGGAAAATTGTGTCTACTTGATTAAATGATTTTTCATTTCATTTCATTTTAAAAAGTGTTATGAGGGTAAATCTAGTATAATAAGTATCTAATAAAATTGTGCTTAGTGTATGAGCAACACATGGCTCCTGACATCAGTTGGGCCGTAATTTTATCTTCTGGTTAAATCTAGATAAAAACCGGCCAAGCACGAGCTAGACTCGCACACACAGGGTTCCGTACCGATATTATCGGAAGCGGAAGAGTTGGTTTGTTTGTTTTGTTTGTTTGAACGCGCCAATCTCAGGAACCACTGTGCCGATTAGAAAAATTCTTTCAGCGTTAGATAGGGCATTTATCGAGGAAGGCTTTAGGTTATATAACATCACGCTACGACCAGTAAAAGCGAAGCAGTAGTGAAAAATGTTGCAAAAACCGGGAAAATTTTTTAAATTCCACGCGGACGGAGTCGCGGGCAACAGCTAGTCATAATATATTCATCATATTCCGCACTCCAAATAACGGGAAAAGTGAAAGAAGATAATGATAATAAGTATTAATTGTTGTTATCCATATAGGTACATAAAATGTAAATTTTCAGCTCTCTAGCTATCACCGTTCCAGAGATGACAGAGTTCTTGGTGACAGGTGGAAGAAGGCACGGACAGACAGTAAAGTATCATTAGTTTGGTCCTATTTTATGTTTTAGTAAGTAGCCCAGAAATACTGTTTTCATTTAAATTAAATAATTTTCAGTCAAGCTGGTGCGGTAATATGTATGTATTATGTGTATATTAATCCTAGTCTATATTAACGATCACAGACAAAGCATTGCTAACAAGACAAAGTGTTATTGTATAAACGCGCAAGTGTGTTGAACACGTGTGTGAGTATATTTTTGAATTCGTATGAGTGCGCAGGCGCCGCTGTCGATCGTTGACGGACTAACAAACAGTGTGCGCTAAATATTATAGTAGATATCATATTGTAGCCACTAGGCAGCTATAGAATGTTATTTTCATCGTTATAAAGCTATTTTACATAGAATTATTAGCATTTAGCAACATATAACTTTATATTTAAGGTGTTGTTGATCAGGCACGGAAATAAAACTTTTATCTTTTTTAATTTTTGTGACCTATCTGAACTAGAATACTTTTAGGAGGATTATTTAAAAAAATATGTAAAATAGAATAGTCTTTATTGTACATCTCAATATTACAATAACGTAGATACACAATACATATTCCTCTTGCAATATCCACAGTAATATCATCACATACATATTTATAATGAACTGAGAAAATTGACTTTTAGTAGATATTTGATGGTTTTCTTTATAAATTGCACATAAGTATGTGTTGATTTCATGTAGGTTTTATTAACCTTAATTAATAATTTTTCAAACTGTGTATGCGGTAAGTAAAGCGCTATTGTAGCGTTTTGTAAGCGGAAACATTTCGCGCCGGAAGTTCACTCGATAGCTTTTTTTATTTTTTTAAACGCCCCGATCCACGCGTGCCGTATAGTAGCGTGTAGTATACTCTGTATAATACTTGACTTGAGTAGATGGAGATACTTATTCAATAAAGATATGAAAAATTATATAGAAAGTAAAAATCATATCCCTCCGTAAAAAGTGTCCAAGAGATTTTAATATTCTATGGTTTTCATGTTGTGAAAATAGCTAAGGATGGATAGAGGTGTAATGCATATACATAATGTATAGAGATTTTAAGTCTCACAAAAGTTTACATAGAGTTTCTTATGGTCATTGATTAGGTACCTGCTTTATTGTAGATTTTTTTTCTGCAGATTTATTATATGTATAGAAAAGACTGTAGTAGCAGCTGTCTTCAGAATCTAATAAGACTATAGTCACATCAATGGTAAATTATTAATATTAGAAGCTATTTAACATGGCCATGTTAGACACACGACAAGACAGACAGTAAAACTAACCGACAATAGTAAAAAATTGGTCAAGTGCGAGTCGGACTCGCGCACGTAGGGTTCCGTACCATTATCTATGCAACATAAGGCAACGTTATTAGTATCGAGCAAGAAACGGTAAAAAAATCATGTTTGTTGTATGGGAGCCCCCCTTAAATATTTATTTTATTTTATTTTTAGTATTTGTTGTTATAGCGGCAATAGAAATACACCATCTGTGAAAATTTCAATTGTCTAGCTATCACCGTTCTTGAGATACAGTCTGGTGACAGACGGACGGACGGACGGACGGACGGACAGCGAAGTCTCAGTAATAGGGTTTCCGTTTTTACCCTTTGGGTACGGAACCCTAAAAAATAACGATTCTGATTTATTGCTAACATGCATCACAGAAAAATAAAACTTGAGTCTAATATTGAGAAATAAAATAGAACATGTTAACATCCAACACGAATGCTATTTAATCAAATAACAAATATATTGGCTTACAATCAAATCATTCGTTACAACATCAAAATTAGCAAAGAATTTATTTTAACAACGTCAATGACGAACATGAAAGTAAACTTTTGATTGTTAGATATTGAACGGCGTTGGCGGGCAGATGTTATGACACCGCGAACTAACAAATAAACAGACAATTTTATTGTCGATATAATGTTTGATGTGGTGTTTTATCTGTTCGATGGGCGTGTCCGCGGTGCGAGACAATCGGCTATTTTTACGTGGACCGCGTAAAGAGGTGGCCACGTGGTGGCCAGCTGCGCCTGCACACGTGCCGAGTATTTATACTGAGACGACGACGCCGAGAAGCCGACGCCGTCGCTACGCCGCCCGCCCAACATACAGTTCAACACACTGTAACAAATATTAAGGCGCATTTACACCGTCTATTCGCATACTTGCAGTCACTGATTGTAAGTCACACAAAAAGTTGGAAGTTCTTTTACTGGTACCCTATGTCAACATGTGAACAGAAAAGAATAACAGATGGAGGTATGGAATAAACACATTTGTATAAAATACCACAGTTTATGTTTTTTCATGTGACCTCATTAATATCATTGCCAGCATAAACACGATGCTAACAACACTGTAGAAAACCTAAATAAATGTTGTAATAAAAATATGATACATTTTTAATGGTCTCGAACAATTAATAAATACATATAATATTAATATTCCCGATAAATTATAACAAAAATTTCATGTTAGCATTTCATCTGATAAATAATCGGTGTAAGAAATTACGTAGGAGAAGCTAACTGCATTTGTTAGAGGCGGAAAACTTGAACCAAACTCTAACCATGTTAGGTCAATAGTAAACGAAATACCCCATCAGGAAAGAGGCCACTGGCCAATAATGGAATGCCAGACCATGAGTCTGAGGAGTGACAAAACCACACACGGAGTTATCAGTGTATAACTGTCAATTAGGTACGTGAATGCAGTGAGAGCTATTTGAATGCTTTGAATGCACCAATACAGCCAAATAAGGCCGTAATTGGCTTAATTTATGTATTCTTTCTTGTTGTTTGCTGATATTCTATGTTCATTTAGACTCAATTGAATGCCAGAATCAATAATTTATCATCTACTGCTATCTGCTATCATTAAGTATTGATTGGTAAATTGTATTGTGAAATTTGCTGTCAAACTAACATCTTTTATCATCCATCTTCAAAATATTAAGGGTACCTTCCAAAAACCAAACAAAATGGGTTAAATTTTAAGTCATTACATAGTTGTGTTCATAGTCACGTAACTAACATAATTGGCATCACTACAATGTTTTACGCTAGAAGCTACCAGGGGGTCAAGTCTGCTAATACAATGTTTCCACAATGATCAGTCACTGATGCGTCATTTGGGACAAAAAATCAAGTTTGGTATCATAATGACGCCATAATGGCGTCATAATGGCGAAATATTAGCAAATTTTGTAGTATTAATTTTTTGTCATAATGACGCCATAATGGCGTCAGTGACTGACCATTATGACAACATTGTAATAGCAGAATTAGCAGACTTGGCCCCCAAAGCAAACGATGAAGATATTAGAGTTGCCGCAGATGAACTCGCCTGAATTTATATTTAAAAACGTAACAACTGGCTGTCCTGTCAGTGTGGGTGATATGATGAGACGGAAGAAGGTCGACAGGCGGCCGAACAGCGAAATATGAACACCCTCCGGGGTTATTAATCTGCTCAATTATTATGAAACTGACGCACACCACAACATACGTCTTCTTTCACGTATCCGTTTTACACAAGGTTGACACGACGTTTATGTCTTATTTCTCAATTTTATTATTTTGGACAGTTTTATTATTCCTCAGTTTCAATATTTATAGGTGACTATTCGATTTTAAAAGTTATTTCTGCATTCATGAATAATTTTACTGTCCTTATAAAAAGAAACTGGCAAAAAATGCTGTTTTAAATTTCTTAAAACGTATGCGTGTTTTATGATGTGAATGTGCGTAGGTATGTAAATATGATTAAGATGATCACGTGATACTTTCACGTATCCTGGTAACAATAATCCTGAATAAATTAAATCGTTATGATTTTTAAGTTTGTCCAAAATATGTTCAGTGCAAATTCAAAATGGTTACTTTAGATAGGTAATATTCACAAATAATTACCTTTTTGAATATGTAGTTACCATCCTTTTAACATAGGTAGGTATGTATATTTTATACGCACATCAGCCCTGACATGAGCGGACGGATGCGCGGTAAGAATCTCTGGACTACGTAGTGTTCCAATGTACGCAGACAGGTGTGACCGGCTGCCGCACATTTTCATACAAAACCAACGTTTCAGATATAAAAGGCACTTCCTTTCATCCCACTACCCACCGTCGGGAATGCCCATTAATTTGCCAACACAATATTTTTAGTACGCGGCTCGCGTGTAATATATCGCAGCCACGTGTCGCCTTATGTCGCCCAACGAACGGCTGCGTCAAATTATTTTCGTTCATGTCACAAGATACAGTGTTCATCTGGACCTTTTCCTTCAAAAATCACACCGTTTGTTAGCTTAATGTAGTTACACGCATAATGCATCCGGTGAAAACTAAACGCACCACATCACATCTCATTGCTCTCGTTAAAAATTCTAAGCCAAATCATTTTGTTTTTAGATGCAAAAAATCACAATCTGTACTCTTATTATAATAATAATCAATTCAAAATCCATCTCTATTTTTGCTACTAACATAATTATAACATTTGCTGTAACATATGCTCTACATTATGAAAAAAATATTTTTTTCTTTGAATTAGAAATTAAATGTTTTTGTAAAAATTATTCCGTAATATTCTTTTGAGATTAAAGAATAATGTTATTACTTTCTTTGAGATTCATGCAAATTGATGGGCATCGATATAGTGTATATCAACTTTGCAAAGTAATATGTAAATCATCTTACAATTTTCTTGGAAAGTGGTCGTTGTAACAATGATGAATGGCGAACACCGGCGCCGGCGGTGATGTGTACACTACAATTTTTGCATTATCGCAATGTTTTATCCGTCGATATTATTCATCAAAGAAGTTAAGAGGATACCAAAATAGCTTCGTGCATTTTTCTATGTACGAAGTTTTCATTGTTTCTTTAGATTGAATGGCTAGAGCTCTAATTTTTAAGTATATGGTTTTTCAATATATGATCTAGGATAGCATGAACTCAGAAACACGATTGAAAAAAGTTTTCTCGATGGAAAATCTTAGCGAAACAACCTCTCAAATTTTTTATTTTTTTCATTTGTCGGTCTATTATCGCGTATTAACTAATGAAATAACTTTAAAAACATAGGTAACTATTATATATAGAAACACGTAAATCAGAATTAAAATATATTTAGTAGATTTTGAGTAAATAGGAAAAGTATCCCCAATTCTTCATTTTCTGTGCCTACTGGCTGTGTTAATATGTACGTGTCGGCGATGATATACGATAATATTGATGTAGGCCCTTAAACGTCTTATAACAATCACTCTTCATTCATTTGATGTTAACAGTCTATTTTTTAGTTCTTCGTTACCAAGCAATTGTGTAAAGTTCAAATCAATAAATTTTATAACATAGCGTCCACATTTCAAATTTCAAATAATAGTTCCATTTGATATACGATTTAATACAATCCTTTTTATTACTGCTGCGACTTATTAATGGTGACTTTTTCAACACCGGGATTAACATCAAAGCAGAATTATGTAGATAGAAAGTGCTCATATTTAAAAATGAAATGTTGCAAATGACAAAAAAATCTTTTAGATTTCCTTTATGTTTAACGTGTTGTGTTCATTATTATGTATAGCTATTATTATCAGAACTGATGTCTGAATGTGGTATAAAACTACAAATTGTCTTTAAGAAGCTTCCTAAATAATTTTAATGCGTTTTGGGATATTATTAGGCCTAATTAGTAGGTATTTTTTCGAAGCTTCTCTTCTGATTCTATTATGATCTTTTCTTGAAATCAACTTGGGTTATTCATAAACAAAACTTAAAAAAAATCAATTTTTATCGAGAATCAATCACATAATAAAATCAACGTTGTTATATGTAGTTTAAATAATTCGGTATTCACTCTATAATAGCTCATATGGAGTACAAACTTAAAGTTTTGGAGTTTTGATCTTGCATGTTGCATGAGCATGTCTATATAAATAATACACGGTACTGTTGCTTTTCTTAATATAAACAACATTTTATAAAACAAAGTTGGTTTTTCTATACCTATGTGAGTTCAAATCTTTAAAACTACGCAATGGATTTTGATGAGGTATTTTTTAAAAGATAGAATTGTTGAAGAGGAAGGCCTTATGTATAGTTTGTTAAGTTTTGATTTCTGAATTCCACAATCACGATAACAATAAAGTTGTTTTGTTTGTTTGTTTTTAAAAAATATATATATTCGGCGATGATTAATCTGGTACTGATGGTTGTATTCGTAACGCACGCGCGCTAAAGACAAACGTTGTGGACAACTGTTGTCTGCTCGTCTTGCCAGCTGCGCTCCATTTGCGCCTTCAGATTGCTCGCATCGTGATATTTATTTGTTAGTATGTCTAAATATTCACAATTTAAGTTGACAAAATTAAATTATAAAGTGTGTTTGAAATGGTACACAAATTTCTGGATTTCGTGAATAAATATAATTCTATCTTGGAAATATATCCCTTTAAAATGATGAGTTTAGTTATTTCTATTTCTGTGTGGTTACATTACTTAATAAAGTTATAGAATTAATAAAATAAAGTTCAATGCAAATATATCGAAATATTTTGAATGAGAACCTTCTATCATTTGCCATATTTACATATTAATGGTTTTAAAACCCTGAATCCTCTGCTGGATACACCTACGGATACGATCACTCGATAGTATAAGTACTATAAGTTATCAGTTTAATATTTATCTATACTAATATTAAAAAGCTGAAGAGTTTGTTTGTCTGTTTGTTTAAACGCGCTAATCTCAGGAACCTCTGGTCAATTTTGAATTGTTTCAGTATTGGATAGTCCATTTAGCGAGAAAGGCTAGGTTTAGGCTATATAACATCACGCTGCGACTAATAGGAGAGAAGCAGTAGTGAAAAATGTTATAAAAACGGGGAACATTTTCTAAATTATACGCGAACGAAGTCGCGGGCAACAGCTAGTTTAGAATAAATTAAAATACAGAGAGAGATCTGGGTGTAATTTACCAAAGAAAATTTTTTTTATGACTTCACAATTAAAGAATACTCTGACTCTGACTCTACTCTGACTCAGACTCTGACTCATTACAAACCATGCTTATTTAACAATACCTATTTTTCGAGTTTAACTTATAAGTTATCCAACTTTAGACATCATTACTTTTGACTATAAGAACTTAGTAAATTTCATGTTAAGTAAGCCACTTTGACTCAATGTAGCTGTCAAGATATCGCTGTTAGATATTAGTCGTGCGAGGCAGCTCTGTTTGTAACATGCAATGTAACAAGTTCATGTATAATACCTATCAGTAAGGATTTAGATACAGATCTTATTTAGAACAAATGTGACATTAAACGTGCAACTTTATATCAAGGATAGAAATAAATAAATAAATAAATAAATCTCATTTCACACATCGTCCTCTCGTCCCAAGCTAAGCTTATATGCTTGTGTTATGCCAGAATACGGATATACAGTGGCGTGCACATAATTTTGAAGCAGGGTAGGCTCTTATACTGTAGGTAGTACTCTTATAGATTTTTAGCATAGCCACGCGACGGATCTCTAAGTCGGAAACCATGCCAACAGAACAAATTTAAATCTGAATATCCCGAATCAGTCCACACTGTACTAGAATTACTAAACAATAACTACGTACGTACATACATACGTACATGTACGTATGTACATACGTTTCATAACGTTTCATGACGGGCCTCGTGGTGTAGTGGTTCTGGTAACGGACTGCCGATCAAGAGGTCGCGGGTTCGATTCCCGCTCGGGACAATCATTTGTGTGATTTTTCTAATTGTCATACAAATGTTTGTACTGCGTCTGGGTGTTTCTATGTATTATAAGTATGTATTTACAAAAAAAAAAAAGTAGTATATGACTATATGTATTCTATCCGTATTCTGGTACCCATAACACAAGCATATAAGCTTAGCTTGGGACCAGAGGACGTTGTGTGAAATGTCCATGAATATTTATTTATTTTTATTTATTTTTTATAACTTTTAACATGAAATTTTCGAGTTACATTGGTGCCTATTCTATGTGCAGACCTAAACTTAACTTAACTAAAAAATGAAAATTGATAGCGTCTATAACACAATTCGGCAATGTTAACAGAACTTTTTTTATATAAAAACTGTTTATTATAGACTAACGATTTTAATTAATATAAATGTGTGCAAAAAAATAGCGAAACATTTAAGATACAGCAATAGCTGTTTTCATTTTTTAGTTAATACCTATTATACCGTTGTCCGTCCAGCTACGCGTGGCGCTGATTCGATCGGTACCGCGCTCGCATGTTGTAACAAAAAACCTTTATAGCTTCTTATCTATAATACCTAGAGTGAAGACAAATACTACGAAAAATTACTAGAAGACTACAGATGAAATCTATCTATTTTTTAAGATCTGAAAATTTATTTTAAAGTATTAAAAATGAGAACAGAAGAGGACAGAGGAGAAAACATAACAATTCAAAATATAACTCGATTTTACTCTTAAAACTGTGATATGTATGCTATATGTATACTTAATTATAAAGCACAAATCATCTAGTTTATCTTGATGTATAATAATATTAATAATCTATGAACTCATAAATAAAACTAAACTACTTACGACAATCCGCTGGAACTTCAAAACCACTTGTTTACTAAACACAAAGCGTAAAGTGGACTGAAGATAAAAACTGCCATCTAGTGATTATGGATTGTGAAGTAATTCATCAGCTATCTATTACACAACTTATAGACGCAAAAAATAACGCAATTTGTCCATAGATGTCGGTATCTCTAATCGTAACTGACTGTTGATACTCGTTTCGATACGAGATTTACCAAAAATATTTAATTTTAAGCTTTCTTTCTATTTTTTTATATTTTATTCTTTGTCGCGGAATGGAAATTATTTAAATCTGAATATCCCGAATCAGTCCACACTGTACTAGAATTACTAAACAATATGCAAGGGAAACAAAATAATTTATTCGTGTGTACACAACCACATAGCCAGTTATACGTTTCATAACTTTTAACATGAAATTATCTAGTTACGTTACCCTTTTGTTGATTAAGTTGTAACTCGGGTATACATCTACCTATAGACACAATTTGAATTTTTTCACCGAACAACAATTGTGAGAACTTGTTATTTTTAATTTTTAACAAACACACACTATCAACACACATTTCACAATCAAATAACATTTTATAATCAACAAACGGAAATCCATACAATTATTAAATTAAAGAAACTCAATATTAAACAGTTCAATGAACCACATGAACAAATAAAATGGCCTCCGTCGAACCAAAATATTTCTGCTATATAAATATTATTTATTCGGATTATAATAGGTAACGAACGAACGCCGAATACTCGCGAAAACTTCCGATCGCTAACTCATGCCGCATGACATGCAGTACAAAGCGTCTTCAATATGCAAGCCTGTGTGCGTTTGCGAACTGTGCACGGACACCAAAATTTCTACACACATATGAACTCATGGCAGGCGGGCGGCGTGGAGCTTGCTCGCTACGCTAATATTATTCCTTCGCCAAACGCCTGGCAAAAAACAATTTGCAATCACATATTGGTGCTATTTATGAATTATTAGGTAGGCGTTTTTAAGTTATAATATTTTGTATAATTAATAGTAAATAAATGAATAAAGTCATCTAAAACATACGAACGTTTTATTAAAATATCTGTGAATGGCAAGTAAAGCAGAGCTTATAAGCTTGTATAGAGTGCACGCCACTGCGGATATAATACATATACTACTTTTCTTTTGTAAATACATACTTATAATACATAGTAAACACCCAGACGAAGTACAAACATTTGTATGACAATTAAAAACATCACACAAATGATTGTCCTGACCGGGAATCGAACCCGAGACCTCGTGATCGGCAGTCCGTTATATGAACCACTCCACCACGAAGCCCGTCGATAAATCGATTAAAACATTTGAGAAGTATATATACGTAGGTATCCATCCATCAGCCTTTCTCCGTCCATTGTTAGACATAGGACTCCCCCATCGAAGTCATAGAACGCCACAACGTGTAGTCTTGTGCCGCTTTTAATTATGGTTTATGGCAATGTTTTACTTGATGGATTAAGTACATATTTTGGTCAAATAGAGGCAGTGGCGGATTTACCCTAAGGCCCAGTAGGCTCAGGCCTAGGGCGGCCAGAATTTTATTATGTAGTTTATATGGTGGATGCTGAAAAAGGGGCGGCTGATGACTTGGCGCCTAGGGCGGCCGAGACTGCAAATCCGCCACTGAATAGAGGGTTTTCTAAAAATTGGGACTTTTAAAAAAACAGGATTAATACATTTCGTCAAGTGGTGGTTGGTGTTGCAGATGTGGAGTCTATAGGCTATGGTAATGGCTTATCATCAGACAGGGGATACGCCTATTTATCTTTTACTTTAACATTTTAATTTTATGGGGACAGAATGTATATAAATAAATAAATATTTTGGATATTTCACAAAACGTCCTCTGGGACATTTATTAAATATTGCACAAATAATTGTACCGTGCTGAAATCGAACCCCAGACTTCGTGAACAGCAGTCCGTTACATGAACCACTGGGCCCCGAAGCCCGTCGAGATATAAGTACAGATAGGTGAATATCATGTGTATATACATAATAATATATGATGGCACTCAAAACTCTTTAAATGAGTCATTTGCTAGACGTGTGCCACTCGTCACGTCGTTTTAGCGTCCTCATGGTGACGATGTCGTCCGCCAGAAAATGCACATGCTTTTATTTTCTTTTAACCGACAAATTCATTAGCATTCTGATTATTTACTAGTATCGGCGATTTCATGCACCTTGAATTTGGCATCAACAGATTTTTCTGTGACGTTATGTTAGATTTTTTGAGTAAAATAGATCCTGTGTTTTCGGTTAAGTCTATAGTTATAGGTAAAATTTTGTTTAAAATTAATGTACATAATACATTTGTGTCAATCTCTGTTATAAAAAAAATTGGTCAAGTGCGAGTCGGACTCGCGCACGAAGGGTTCAGAGCAAGAAACGGTAAAAAAATCATGTTTGTTGTATGGGAGCCCCCCTTATATATTTATTTTATTTTATTTTTAGTATTTGTTGTTATAGCGGCAATAGAAATACATCATCTGTGAAAATTTCAACTCTCTAGCTATCACCGTTCTTGAGATACAGCCTGGTGACAGACGGACGGACGGACGGACGGACGGACAGCGAAGTCTCAGTAATAGGGTCCCGTTTTTACCCTTTGGATACGGAACCCTAAAAATCATGGACATCAGTATTAGAAAATAAAATTCTAATTTATTTTACAATAACAAAAATGTACACACTCTCTCTATCTCCAGCCCATTAAAGACCCAATGTTGAGCACGGGCCTCCTCCACTTTGCGAGGGATTATGGTCTACTGTGCCGCGCTGACCAGGCGTGATTACAGGGTTTACCTTCGAGTTTTCCGTCTCTCACAGATGATGTCATCTGTGTAAAATGTCTCTCAGCTGGCTTTTACAGCACCCTGGGGAGGAGCTGGGGTGGTGTCACAAAATGTATACTGTACAAAACCAAATGAAAAATTTCATGAATTAAATTCACATGTTGATCATTTTTAGGGTTCCGTACCCAAAGGTTAAAAACGGGACCCTATTACTGAGACTTCGCTGTCCGTCCGTCCGTCCGTCCGTCTGTCACCAGGCTGTATCTCAAGAACGGTGATAGCTAGAGAGTTGAAATTTTCACAGATGATGTATTTCTATTGCCGCTATAACAACAAATACTAAAAATAAAATAAAATAAATATTTAAGAGGGGCTCCCATACAACAAACATGATTTTTTTACCGTTTCTTGCTCGATACTTATAACGTTGCCTTATGTTGCATAGATAATGGTACGGAACCCTTCGTGCGCGAGTCCGACTCGCACTTGACCAATTTTTTATGTTAATAATCATGATTGAACTTCATGAACCTTCAGGCACACATGCATGTAATGCGCACGCGCTGCTTAGACATTAATCACTTCGATCTACATGCGATCATAATCTCTGGCGTGGCCCGCCCCAACTGTTTATATAACCGTTTGGTACAAACTAAGTTTAACCGACATGTGTAACACATTCTGATACCTTTAATACACAATCATTTTGTTTACTTCATTAACTTATAATAATCTAATATATAAAATTCACGTGTCACAGTGTTAGTTACCGTACTCCTCCGAAACGGCTTGACCGATTTTTATGAAATTTTACATGCGTATTCAGTAGGTCTGAGAATCGGCCAACATCTATTTTTCAAACCTAATTTTTTTTTTTGGATGGCAAAACATCGTTTGCCGGGTCAGCTAGTATTATATATAAATAGGATAATCTTTAATTAATATAAAACAAAGTTGTTATTTTTGTATGTATGAGTCCCTATGTAAGCTTATATCTTCAAAACTACGCCACGGATTTTGATGTTATTTTTTTTATATGATAGAGTGGTTCAAGAGGATGTCCTTTTTAGTTTCTAATTTCAATTTTTTTTTAAGTTGCGAGCATCTGCTAGTAAATAATATAACATAGTTACATTTACGTAAGTAAAAAAAGATTAGACAAGACAAAAATATGCTATTTAAAATTTATTTTTATAAATATCTATGGATATAAACGTTTTACAGGTTTTCCAAAACTTGCTAAAATAGGCGTAATTCTTGACATATAGGCTAGGCTACGGATATACGAAATATTTAGCTTTTGTATAAATGTGCATAGTCAATGCATACATATTATCAATTAAACCTGAAACAAATATTAAAGTCACACAAAAAATTGGCCAAACACACGGAGCCTATTGCTCTGGTTTCTTAGTTAAGTCTAGAGCGATTCATTTTTAAATAATATAGCTTAGACTTGAACCACTCGGTTTATGCACGTGTTCTTGTATATTTTCATAACAACTCGAATTATTCGCTCGGTTTGTTTACGATAATAGTGAATAGAATGTGCTATATGACGTGTTAAAAAGTTTCCAATGTTATTGTTTACAGTATGAAGTGTATAAGCTATAACCCGCATTGAAGATAGAAGCTTTTAGTATTCCCGATAATGAATTAGGCGCCATTCTTCGTAGACATTACATGATGCTTTTTGATTTTACAAGGTTTGTGTGAAAGATTTTTGGATTGAAAACCTTGATCTATTGATTAAATAGGTTGGATAAATAAGTGAATATTGTAAATTTTAAAAATCTATATATATCTAGTATAATGCTATACAAGCATGCACTATGTAATAGTCTGTGGGTAACATAAACAATACTTATAATCATGTTTATTTGGATATTAATACAAATGGAAGTGTCTATTAATACGATTATCGGATAATTAATTATTTTTTATTAATCCGACAATCGTGGATATGACCATTTGTACGGCTTTTTTTTTTGAATGAGTATATTCATACGGATATTATTATTTTTTATTATTAAATTTATTACTAAGAATATTTTTTGTGAAAAAAGTGAAAATCTTTTTCGACACTGTCCACGGAGCAGAAGATTAACTAACGGCCAGTTTCTTCATCGACAACTAAAGTAATCAGTAAAAGTATTAACTTTTACTTGACCTTTACTGATATTATGGCAAATGTGTTTCTTCACTCAAGTAACAGCTAAAGTAAAAGTCAAATGAGATGCCATAGCACAAAGGTTGTAATTTCCCCAAAAAAACGTGGGGAGCTGTTTTTACACATGGCAGCACCGCAATGCACTGTCAAGTAGTGTCATTGCCAAACGTCAAAGTGAAAGTTCCTACTTCAAATCAAACAAAATTCAAAACAAAATCTCGACCTATTCTATTCTATCTCTGAAAGTGTCTGGAAGAAATTGTATAATAAAATACTTTATTATTTTCATTTAATATGGAGTTTCTTGAAGTTCACGAAGAAAATGTGGATATAAACTTGACGCCTAGGTATGTTGTTTTTATTTTAAGATTAATTTTACTAGGTTACCGGAGTTTTAATTCAAAATTACCACGTTTGGTTAAGTATAGGTACATAATGCTTTTTCTGTAGAATATACCGTGTCTACGAAGTGTACATGTATTATTGTTTTCGGTGTGCAATAAAGAATTGGCTTAAAATATCCCTATACTTTGTTTTTAGAGTGTACAACTTACTAACAACTACCACGATAATAAGTTCAAATATTGTATTGTCTTTTTTATTTACAGTGAAAGAGCTTCTAACTACAGCAATTCTGAAATCGAACAATTGAAGAAGCTGATTAACAAGTATTCAAAAGTCATATTGAACAAAAAACAAACGGGCTAACAATAAAGCAAAAAGATGAAACACGGGAACTTATTGCAAAAGAATTCAATGCCTTGAGTACCACTTATCGTACTATAAAGCAAATAAAATATAAGTGGGAGTATATGAAGAAAACTGCAAGAAAGGAGGCTGGGAAGGTGAACCACATGCGTCGGCAGACTGGTGGTGGCCCACCACCACCTTCATTATCTACGACAAATGAATGGGTTGCTGGGGTTTTAAAAGAATCGGCTTCAGGTATCGAGTCTCAGTATGATGGAGATGTCTGTAGCAACATTTTTGTTGCACCACCTCCTACGTCAGTTTATGCCACAGCTAACATAATGGAATCAAGTACTGAGATGGTCGAAGTGCAAAAAGATGAAAATGTAGAACAACCCTTTACCCCTGTAAGTTCTACAAATAAACCTGCAGCAAGGAAGGTTTTAAATGCCACTCCACATCACACAAGGCAGTCATTTTTGGAATTGGCCAAAAAGAAAAAGGAGTTAGTAGAGTTAAAAACCAAAAAAATTGAGAGCAAAGATGAAACTACTCTAGTCCATCTCAGAGAGGAAAAATGTCGTTTGGAGATGGACTTGTTAAAGAAAGCATTTGAAAATGATGAAAAGCGCAAACAAGAGCTACATGAATTGCAAGTTCTAAAAATGAAGTTAGAAATAGAATTTTTAAGTAAAAAAACAGATTAATGGTCAATTATTACATTTTTATTTTAATTACATATGGTTTTTGATTTTCCTTGTTTTAACTTACAGCTAATATTAATAGCTAATCGTAATATTCAGTTTCACTGTAGGGCAATAATGTTTTACTTGGTTTATCTCATCATCAGTAGGTACCTATATAGGTATTTTAAATACAAACTGAAGATAAACTTACTTTACAGTGGTTGGTCTTAGTTTATCTTGCAACAATATACTGAGGTATATAACGGTTTCCTTTGGCATTTTGTATCGGAACAGAAAATCTGCTTCGTCCCATAAAAAATGATCTTTGCGAATATTAAATCTTTTACGCCTACGCGTTAAATAACTAATAATTAGTTCATGGTCTGAACTAGAACTTTCACTGGACGAAGATCTAGAAAACATTTTATTATTATCACAGTGATGTGACAGACTACTCGGCGTTGAATAAATGCAACCTACAATTTTGACGAATTGACAATTACTTTAGCTTTAACAGCAGCTTAATGAGCAGTAAAGGTTAGAGGCAAAAGTAACAGTAAAAGTAACAGCTAAAAATGTGAAGAAACCATTTTAACCGTTACTTTTACTTTATGACGTTACTTTGGCTGTTACTTTTGATGAAGAAACTGGCCGTAAGGAGCAAAAGGAAAAAATTGCGGAGTTATTAGATCTCGAAGCTAACCGAGTGAAGGTTAGGGTTTTTTTTTTCGAAAACCTTATTTTATTTAATTTCTAAAGTTATATGAAGCGTAATTAGTACAAATAATAAAGTAGTCGTATAAATAATTATTTTTTATTCATACGATTGTCGTGCGATTATCAACAGCCAATACAAATAATGTGTCCGTGTGGTGATACATTAAGGATACAAGTGTCACCACCCCATTTCTTTCCTAGGTTGCTGTAATAGCCAGCTAAGGAACAATATAAGCAGTTAACGTCTACTGTGAGAGAGGGAATATTCGAAATTAAACCCTGTGCCAAAACGCCTGGTCAGTGAGGCACAGAAGACTATAATCCCTCCCAAAGTGGAGGAAGCCCGTGCCCAACAGTGGGACGTCAATGGGCCGGTGAGGAAGAGGAGAGGAAACATATACCTAAATATTCTTTAGCGGAATCGAATCGCTAACTAAGCTTGTTAATGTAAGAACAGCTTTTAGTTAATACAAAAACACAACATGTTTTCCTATAAAACAACAGTATTTAATTAGGCATACTAATCTAGTTTATGTGATAATGTTGGAGGGTATTTTTACGAACAAATTGGCGGGTGCATGTCACGTAACTTAATCAACACCCTTCTTACTTCAGCCCTATTTGTAAAGCAAATATACAGTCATAGTGGTAATACAACTATATATTTTTTACGGGATAGGTTATCTATAGATCGTTGTACTTCTTTTATTGTATTCTTTATTAAATGGATTAAATAGTTTAACTTTACGACGAGTTTAACGAAAAAAGTTGACAAGGCCTCTAGTTATCGAGGATAACAAGAAAGTATTTGTTTTCTGAAATTGGATTGAATAGAGTAACATTTTATTTGTATTCTACTACTATTACTATTGTGTACTGTAATGAAAAATCTCTGCCTGTTTTATAATATTTTCTGTAAGAAACTATATCAACACTACAGATCACAATATAGCGTGGTAGTTTTATAGTTTTTTCCCCCATCGGCCTACCGGGCCTTGTCCATGACCCGGCGAGGAGCATAGCGTAGTAGATCAAACTCTATCGTAATGAAGGCGCTGTCCCAACGCTGAGAAACTATTTGCGTTGAAAGGAATATCCACTGATTCATATAGCAATATAAAAATACAAAAGCATTGGCACATTCTTATAAAGTTTATTATTCAATTTTGTTTTTAAACATTAACAACTACAAAGCTACCGGTAGTTATTTACTTGAAGTGAAACTAAAGAAAGTTGCACTATCGCGTCATCGATTGGTATATTCTATCTGCACGTGCGTTTCCATCACTCATAGAACAACACAAGAGGGAGTAAAGGGGGGCTCTATGGGAAACCTTTTTAGGGTTCCGTACCCAAAGGGTAAAAACGGGACCCTATTACTGAGACTTCGCTGTCCGTCCGTCCGTCCGTCCGTCCGTCCGTCCGTCCGTCCGTCCGTCCGTCCGTCCGTCCGTCTGTCACCAGGCTGTATCTCAAGAACGGTGATAGCTAGACAGTTGAAATTTTCACAGATGATGTATTTCTATTGCCGCTATAACAACAAATACTAAAAATAAAATAAAATAAATATTTAAGGGGGGCTCCCATACAACAAACATGATTTTTAGGGTTCCGTACGCAGTATCTCAAGAACGGTGATAGCTAGACAGTTGAAATTTTCACAGATGATGTATTTCTATTGCCGCTATAACAACAAATACTAAAAATAAAATAAAATAAATATTTAAGGGGGGCTCCCATACAACAAACATGATTTTTTTACCGTTTCTTGCTCGATACTAATAACGTTGCCTTATGTTGCATAGATAATGGTACGGAACCCTTCGTGCGCGAGTCTGACTCGCACTTGACCAATTATTATTAAATTGGATTGGATTGTCGCTAGTTGGGCGAGGCAGTCAGCTGGCTGACTTGTATGGGCTCGTCCCTACAATTTATACAGAAACTTTGATTAATTAATTTAATCAATTTGTTGCTTTCATGTTATTGATTCCTTACAAATATGTAGAACTTTGTCAACATTTTTATTCATTTATTTGGTAGTGGCACTGGCTGGATTCTCAGACTGCACACTTTTCATGTGCCGAACCCAATTATCTACAGACTGTGCCACGTCGGAATATATTATATCTAATCTACGTTTGTACAAAAACTGAATATTCGTATAAACGGGATAATAATTTCACCATCTTTTACATGAGGGCCTTACGATGACATCTATACTAATATTATAAAGCGAAAGAGTTAATTTATTAATATTTTACGATTGACTCGCTATGCTTTTACTAAATAAACTAAATTATAATGGAAAAAATGGTAACGATAAGCGGGACTTAATAAATTTGTTATGTATAATGTTAGCCTTAAAGTGGGTAATTGTAAATACAGTACAATAAACCAGTCTGCAACGAGCTGTGATGTTTTATTGACGCGTCCTAATACATATCACTGGCGACGAGTATTCTTTTTACCTACGCGTGTAAACTGGTTCGCAATAATGCCTATCGGAAGTATTGAACCGTATAATATAAGTAATAGCAATTGGGACGCTTATGTGCGAAGAGTTAATCAATTTATTTCGTTAAATAATATCGATGAACAGTTAAAAGTGGCGACTTTAGTGACCGTGGTGGGGGCGGAATGTTACGAATTAATGTGTGATTTATGCTCCCCGGATACACCGGAATCTAAATCTTATGAGCAATTGGTGGCATTAGTGAAAGAACATTTGGAACCAGATCGGTCAGAAATAGCAGAGAGGCATATTTTTCGTCAGAGGACGCAACGCCAAGGTGAAAGTATTCGCGAGTACCTTCAAGCGCTCAAACATTTAGCAAAATCTTGCAATTTTGGCGGTTGTTTGGAGATATGTTTGCGAGATCAATTTGTATCAGGACTCGTCGATGAAGATATGAGGTCAAGGATCTTTGCTGAAAAAAGCATAGACTACAAGCGCGCTGTTGAATTAGCGCTAGCTCTGGAGGCTGCGGAGCGGCATGCGGCTACGGCGTGTGCTTCAGGCGGCATGGTTAGCGCGCGCCCCGATGCAGGCGCCGGCGCGCCCCAGCTCAACGACGATGGCTTGCATAGGATCGGCGCGGGCCGCAGCGGTCCGCGTGGCGGCGCGAGTGCCGTCGCCGGCGAATGGACACGCCGAAGCCGCGCGTGCTCGCGGTGTGGTAAACAGGGCCATTCGGAAGGCAAGTGTCGATTTAAATATTATAATTGTGATGTGTGTGGTGAAAAAGGTCATTTAAAAATAGTGTGTAAAAAAGGCAGGAACGCAAATGGATCTAAAGGTCAGTTTTTCTTAAATAACTCGGATACGGATGAAGACTGTTTGAACTTCTATAAATTAGTGGTTAATAATGATGGTGATGGACCCTATCACGTAGACTTAAATGTTGAAAATATTAAATGTAAATTTGAGGTTGATACGGGTAGTAAAGTTTCGGTTATTTCTAAATGTTATTATGACCAAAAATTTTCACATATTCCAATTGAAAATAAAATGTTATCCCTAAAGTCATACACCGGTGACGTCATCGAGACCATTGGTTATATTGTAGTTAACGTTAATTGTGGCAGGCAGCATGCAAAACTTAACTTGTATATTATTGAAAACGGGGGACCGCCATTGATGGGTCGTACATGGATAAAACATTTAAAGTTAGCGATTGTAGAATGTCACAACATAAGGGACAATGACTCGATGGCGACATCGTTGCGTGAAGAATTTCCTGAAGTGTTTGCTGAAGGGTTAGGAACATTTAAGACCGAGTTGAGACTTCATTTAAAAGATGAGACACCTGTATTTGTTAAAGCGAGGTCATTGCCTCTGGCACTACGCCGACCTGTAGAGGAGGAACTCGATCGTTTGCAGCGGGAGGGAGTAATTTATAAAGTAGACCGATCAGATTATGGTACTCCGATTGTACCTGTAGTGAAAAGTAACGGTAGTATTAGACTATGTGGAGACTATAAAGTAACAATTAATCCTTTGCTGAAAGATTACCATTACCCGCTGCCGCGCATCGAGGATCTGTTTGCAGCATTAGGGGGTGGTGAACAATACACCAAATTAGACCTATCTAACGCATTTCAACAGTGTATTTTACATAAAGATTCCCAGCCGATGACGGCCATCACAACTCACGTGGGCACTTATGTTTATAAGAGAGTGCCGTTCGGTATTAAATGTATACCTGAAAATTTTCAGAAAATAATGGAGGAAACACTGAGTGGGTTGCCCTCAACGGCTGTTTTTGCTGATGATATTTGTGTTACTGGGAAAGACAAACCTACCCATTTAGCTAATCTGAGAGCGGTCCTACAACGACTTAAAGATAGTGGGTTAAGAATAAATTATGCAAAATGTGATTTCTTTAAAAATAGTGTAACGTACTTAGGTTACAAAATTGATAAGTTCGGATTGCACACGGACGATAAAAAAATTTATGCCATTGTAGCAGCGCCCCGACCATCGAATATTACACAGCTTAAAAGTTTTATGGGACTTGTAAATTTTTATTCAAAATTTTGTATAAACATGAGTGATATTTTAAAACCTCTTTACAGTTTATTAAAGAAACATGTTAAATGGTCATGGACGGACGAATGTGATAGGGCCTTTATTAAAATAAAAAAGGTATTAAGTAGTGCCCCCGTGCTGGCACATTACGACGCAAGTCTACCGTTGATACTGTCAGTGGACAGCAGCGCGTACGGTGTGGGCGCGGTGCTGACACAGCGACACGCGGACGGCAGCGAGCGGCCCGTGTGCTGTGCATCGCGCACGTTGAGCGCCGCGGAGGCGCGCTACTCGCAGCTCGACAAGGAGGCGCTGGCCATCGTGTTCGGGGTCGGTAAGCACCACCAGTACCTCTACGGGAGGCATTTCACGTTACGCAGCGATCACCGACCATTGAGTTATATTTTTGGTAAACATAAAGGTATACCGGTCACAGCTGCGAGTCGACTTCAGCGTTACGCCGTCAAGCTAGCCGCTTACGATTACGACATCGAGTTTGTTCCCTCGTCGAGAAATAGTTTTGCCGACACGCTGTCTCGTCTTCCTTTAGAATCGTCGAATGTTCGATTAAATAACAAAGTAGAATGTAGCTATTTAAATTACATACAAGAATATTTTCCATTAAGTTTTAAAGATATTAAGACAGAAACTAGAAGAGATCCTTTATTGAGCAAAATATATGGTTATGTAATGTACGGTTGGCCTACTAGTAAAATAACGGATGGAGTGATAAAAACGTACTATGATAGAAGGGATAATTTACATATTGATCAAGGGTGTTTAATATGGGGCTATCGTATTGTAGTGCCGGAGTCGTTGAGAAAAGTAGTCTTGAACGAAATTCACGAGGGCCACATGGGAATAGTTAAAATGAAACAAATAGCGCGCAACTACGTGTGGTGGGAGAACATAGACGCGGACGTGGAGCGGTGCGCGCGCGACTGTGCGCCGTGCGCCGAGGTGCGCGCGGCGCCCTCCGCCGCGCCGCTTCATTCGTGGCCGTGGCCCGCCGAGCCGTGGTCGCGCTTGCATCTTGACTTCTTGGGGCCGTTCAATAATACATATTTCCTTGTGATTATTGACGCCCACTCTAAGTGGATAGAAGTAGAAAAAGTAAATACAACGTCCGCTACGATTGTAATAGATTGCTTAAGAAGATCTTTCGCGCGTTTTGGTCTACCTAAACGTGTCGTTAGCGATAATGGACCACCTTTCTCGTCTTCAGAGTTTGCACATTATCTACAACGTAATGGTATAAAACACACGTTAATAGCGCCGTATCATCCCTCCAGTAACGGCGCCGCGGAAAATGCAGTTCGGACTATAAAACGCGTGCTCAAAAAAGCGCAATTCGAGAAAGAAAATTTTAACACCGCAATTAGTCGATTTTTGTTTACGTATAGAAATACTGAGCATAGCGCGACGGGACGCGAACCGGCGGTCGCTCTGCTAGGCAGACGGCTGCGCGGACGTCTAGACCTACTGCGGCCCGAGGCCGGCGAGCGCGTCACCAGTGACCAGCTGCGCCGCGAGAGTGTCGACGCGAGGCCACTGCGCGTGTTGGAGCGCCGCGAGCCGGTGCTGGTCCGCGACTACTCCAAGTGTGGTCGTAAGTGGGCTGAGGGAGTGGTGACGGAGCGTACGGGACCCGTCTCATATAAAGTTATGACAAACACGGGCCAAATACACAAACGACATATTGATCAATTATTAACTAGAAAATCTCGTCACTCTTTAAGTAGGGCTGTAGACGATTCTCAACGAAGTAAATTTGGGGAAACCCAGGATGGCAAGGGATCGTTCGATTTGTCGGTACAAAATAGGGATCCGGATGAGAGGGACGAGTTTTTTGATAGTAGGGGAGAGGAGACAAGGAGCACGTCAAACTCGCCATCGAGACTTAGTCCGCTATCCACGCCGCCTGCTGATAAAAATAATCGCTTGCGCAGAAAGGCTGCTATAAAATGTAAAGAGGTATTAAAGGATATTTAAAAGCTTAAATTTGTATTGGTTTTTTGTACCTATTATAAGTGATTAATTAAAAAAATGTACTCTGTATAACATATGATATTATATAGATTGTAAGTTAACTGTAACTAATGTAATTTTAATATTAGTTTAATTAAGGGGGAAAAGTGTTATGTATAATGTTAGCCTTAAAGTGGGTAATTGTAAATACAGTACAATAAACCAGTCTGCAACGAGCTGTGATGTTTTATTGACGCGTCCTAATACATATCAAAATTAATGTAGAAATACATGTACAGCCATTACTTCGGTCCAATTGTGTTCTGTAAAGAACACTAACTGATCGATTGATGGAGTTAGTGCAAACCGCTCAATAGATGGCGTTGTACGAAAAAACATCGCACGATGTTAAAACTCGCATTGAGATGATTGTAGTGGAGAATTTGGTAAACATTTGCGTGGACCATAATAGCTCAGTTGGGAGAGCGACGGAACGGCATTCCGAGGTCGCGGGTTCAAGTCGCGCTTATGGTTACCATTTTTTTCCATTATAATTTAGTTTATTTAGCGAAAGAGTTTGTTTGTTTGTTTAAACGCGGTAATCTCAGGATCCGCTGGTCCGATTTGAAAAATTATTTTGTGTTGGATAGTACATTTATCGAGGAAGGCTATAGGCTATATAACGTCACGCTGCAACGAATAGAAGCGAAGCATCAGTGTAAAATGTTGCAAGAAACGGGGAAAATAATCACGCGCGCGAGCTTTAAATGAAAACGCTGCCTTATCCATATGAGTTATAACAAAGTAATGTATGGAGAAATTGTTTGTTACCTATAGATCTTTAAAAAAGTCCGCGAGGCCATATGTCTATCTTTTAAGGATAACCTGCTGTAGCCATAAGAACGTCAAAAAATTATCAAATTCAATAGGGTGTTTTCAAAAGCTATTCATGTGTATTTGGTAACACTTTTTATCAAATAAAATACCTTAGTTAGCTTACGCATTTACTTAATATAGATCATAACTGCTTTTTAAAGCATACAATTTAAATGAATATCTTAGGAGAGATGACGAAAAAAGAATTACGCGCGGCAAAATAAAATACTTAAACTGTTGGCTGAGCAACGCGAACATTTCCACGGTCTTCTATCCATACTCCAATGTTTTGATGTTTGGTTAATGTTGGATGTATGAATGTAAGGATGTTTGTGGTTCTTTCACGTAAGGACTGCTGGATGGATTTTCATGAAACTTTCCAATAATATAGCTTACAGGTCGTTACGCAGATTAATATCGACGTATCGGTGTTGAGTTGGGCTTAATAGGCGTCGGCGTCGTCGTCGGCGTATGGTGGTTACGCTGCTCAAATCCCGACGTATCGGTGCCGAGTTGGTTTTTATAGGCGTCGGCGTATGGTCGTTACGCTGCTCAAATCCCGACGTATCGGTGCTGAGTTGGTTTTTATAGGCGTCGGCGTCTGCATCGGCGTCGGCGTCTGCATCGGCGTCGGCGTATGGTCGTTACGCTGCTCAAATCCTGACGTACGTATCGGTGCTGAGTGGGTGTTTATAGGCGTCGGCGTCGGCATCGGCATTGGCGTCGGCGTCGGCGTATGGTCGTTACGCTGCTTAAATCCCGACGTATAGACGCTGAGTTGATTTTTGTAGGCGAAGGCGTCGGCGTATGGTCGTTACGCTGCTCAAATCATGACGTATCGGTGCTAAGTTGGTTTTTATAAGCGTCGGCGTCGGCGTCGCCATTGGAATCGGCGTCGGCGTCGGCGTTAGTTTTTAGCAAATCTTTCATGTGATGTGGTAATAAATTACAAGTGTTTTGGATTTTTATCAGCACTATGTAGGCTTGGTCATGCCAAATTTCAAGTCTCTGGGATAGTGGAAAGTAACCTGTAAATTTTGATTCCCTAGCGAAAGTATTTTCAATACTCAAATAAAATGACATTGGGGCCATGTGTGTTACTTCTTTAGAATTGTGCAAAAAAAGAAAACCAAACGGACGATTTATTAATTAGCTGCGAAATGGCTAAATTCCACGCGTACGAAGTCGCTGGCACTGCTAGTAAATAGATAAAGTGGTTCAAGAGGATGGTTTATATATACAATTAATTAAGGTTATAAGAATAATTTATATTTACGATATATATATATACGCTGCGAGAAATAGGAGCAAAGCGTTATTTTTTGTAAAAGATTTTGCGAAAAGGAGCAAAATTTTTTAAATTACACGCGTTCGAAGTCGCTAGTCATAAATAAAGGAGCCTGCCGTAATGTTAACTTATATAAAGTAAGAGGCGAATAGCTTTATAAATATGTTACTGCTGAAGCTATAAATGTGTTTACGTATAATCCTAAGGGAAGGGCTGAGCGGATATTTTGTGTATTGTAAGCACGTTTCGCGTAATTTAGCCGACACGGGCCGAGTGGAAAACGATGTTAGCATTTCATGTATCGGTAATGCACGAACCTAATTTTATACCCTATTCAATGATTTTGCGACTTTATGGATAAATGTTTTATTAGAACGTATAAATATTATGTGTATTAGTGTGATTTTAAGTATGATAAACTTGACACAGAACTCTTGCTACGACCATTTATAGGATGAGCTTGAAATTTAATTATGCAGCGTTTGGATCATAGAGCAATAAGAAAAATTCTCATATGTAAAGCCCGGTTTCCACCGCGAGCGGAACGGACCCATTAATGACTTCGTTAAACTCGCAAACGCAAACTGCATACTTGTATTTCCACCAACAAATAGTCGGACGGAAAGAGCCGAGCGTGTAGAAAGAGTAGAAATGAGCTCGCTCAGTTCTAGGGAGCACCAACTGTTCGTTGGTGGAAACTCAAACCTATTTAATTAAAAAGGAGTCCGTTCCGCCTAACCATTTTCCGCACATTACCCTTTCGCAGTGGAAACCGGGCTTAAGCAAAAACGCTTAGAAACGCTTTTGGCATTTCTTTATTAGAAAAAGATGAATTTTATAAAAGTTTAATGTTGCCAGTGTACCTAATCTCTTTCGGATTAGACATCTTTCTGTGATATTTTATGTCTGGAAATATAACTGTACCTTTTGAAAAAAAAATTACTTGTTAGACCTAAGCAAACTCTAAATTTAATAGAAATTTGGTAAATCTATTTCGTTGAGGAATGGCGGAAATGTAATATGCAATGTAAAACAATAATAATATGTTCAAGACGTGACGAGGGGGGTAATTATGGCCTAATTATCGCGTTGTAATATCACGTTCAAGGAAAATTACAAATTTTCTTAGGTTTAGGTAGGTTACAATTATATGTGTTAATGTTAGCATTATGTCTGTCTGCCTTTGAAATCTAATTACATTATTAATGGAAATATATATAAAATGAGTCCATATGACAACACGCTAACAACACATGGTCTAATCTTTGTCTATACATTTGCCAGCTGTTATTGCAACATTTGTTTGTGGACTAAAGTAATACACAACCCTTGCAGTGTTCATCTCTAGGGAGAACTCGCCCCGCCCGGCCTATCACAAGCGTCATTGACTTGGTCGTGCTGTGCACATCAACAGATAGACATCTAGCTTTTACCCATACATTTAAATCATGTTATGTGTTATTGCACGAGCTGCCCTGAGCAAATATAATTAGTTATTATATTAGATATCTTATTACTTTAAACGAGCATTTCTTGTAAGTATATATGTATATATATAATTGGAATCTCGGAATTGGCTCCAACGATTTTCATAAAATTTAGTATATAGGGGGTTTCGGGGGCGATAAATCGATCTAGCTAGGAATTTTTTTCTTTTTTTCTTTTTGGCCACACCACCCGAGCGAAGCTCGGTCGCCCAGATATTTAGATATAAAACACCCAGACGTAATACCAACAACTATAAGACAAATATCACACAAATTATAATTTGCCTGTGCGGGAATCTAACCCACAACCTTGTAAACGGTAACTCGTTACATGAACTACTAGACCTTAATTTTTCTCCTCTCCTCTGCTCTCCAGCCCATTTACGTCCCACGCCTCCTCCACAATGGAAGAATTATGGTCTACTGTGGCGCGCTGACCAGGCGTGTTGGCACAGGTTTTCCGTCTCTCACAGCGGATGTTATCTGTGTCCAATATCTCTTAGCTGACTTTTACAGCACTCTTGGAGGAGATGGGTTGGTGACACTTGTATTCTTAATCCGTCACCACACGGAGGGATAACTTATATGGTAAAAATCCCGACCTACCCAAATCCCAAATTCACTTCACAACCCTATAGACCTAGTGATTGCGTAACATAGGTAGTACTACTCATACATAATCAGATAAGGAAAAATCGATATATTTTTCCCACAGAGTTTTACGTTGCCAACCGTATATTTTCGTCACAAAACCGGAACTGAATCTACGCGCCACGTGCCACTACGGAACTGCTTTCATTTCCGTTCTTTACATGTATTGTTTGGGGCCAAACATAATATTCGCTTACTCATGTTACGTAAATGTTCTATGTATAAAGTTCAAATAAGTTACAGTTAAAGTAAAGGTTTTGTAATTCCAAATGAATACGTAATGTCTAAAGTTACCGTTTTATCTAATTACAGGAAACTTAACATTTATATGACAATTTAGCTCTTAAATTATTTGTGTTTTATTGTGTAGAATGAGTAAGGATTTTTATTTGAAAGTATTTCTCATGATATTTCTAGGATTTCCTTTTATGAAATCGATTGAACCGTCTACGAAAAAGTGGCTGGCAGTATAAATGACGTTGTATTCTTTTAACGTTTATCTTTTAATATAATTCGTCTCCCATCAATAACTCCATAAGTACTTCTAGTCAAAACTTATTGTACATAATTCAAGTAACATACATAATATTATTGCAATTCTGGCCAAAGCTGACCTATGATACATATAATCTAACAGTAAGTCAAAGTAACTATGAGTTAAAAGTTATATAAGATAAGAATTTCACTATGGCTACGACAAAATCCAAACACATTTGTGAATAAAGTCGTAAATTCCCGATAATGTAGCCGTATGACAGGCCACGCGTTAAGATAGTGGCAGCATGGCTTGCACGTGCTTACCAAAGGGCCACAACACAATATCATGACATGTTTCTATTATATGGGAGTTTACGTAATATTATGTGAAATTCCATGTTCCTTTTCGATAGAAAGATGCTTGTATGAATGGAGTTCTTTCTTCATGGAGCCAACAAAAAAACCCACTTTTGGGCTCTGGCCTCCTTTCGGAGAGATTATACGGATTGAACAGATAACGTCACGACACGTGTAGGCGTAGGGTTGTGTTTCGAGATTTTCATCTCTCACAGGGAAGCTATGCCAACTAAGGGATACACCCTTAGTTGGCATTTACCGGACCCTGGGAAGGCAATGGGTGGTGACAGGTGTATTCTTAATCCGTCACTACACAGACAAATGGAGTTAGGTAATATGTTCTAAAACAGCAACCAAATGATATGTTATTAACTTATTACAATGTTGATAGTATAAAAAATATCGTGTTATCTCTATAAAAGTTTATTTTTTGCACATGTATTACTTTATACACATATAATGTACCTAAAGCCCTTTTCAATAACGGTTAAGTTATGCTCTAATAACTTAATTAGATTAAACAGTCGCAAACACCGCTAAAGAGATTTATATTGAGAAAGTTGACCTATAGAATTTCAATAGATTTCTGGCAAATGTCACCTACTTGCCACAGGAAATATTAACTGCTTCATTAAAAACAATACAATAGGACTCACGCTATATGTGATAAAAAGATAATCTTCTAACTACTGTGCCATGATATTTGTCAAATAGATATAAAACGTCGTTATAACGAAATCTCAGTTTTGTACCCCATGCCTAGCTCAGCCCTCGTGTCCAAAATTATAAGATCTTTAACATTTTTATGCGCATACATTTTGCATTCTTATAATATAAATAATAATTCTTAAGGGACGTTAGGGAGGTCTTGTTATCTTGGTTGACTCATTTTCCCCTATATGCAGTTCCCCTTTAAAGCCTTAGGGCGGGCGGAGCGAATCATGACCAAAGTGTTCAGCGTAATGACGATTCGCTTGTCGAACAATGAAAGCTATATCTTGATGTATACTTTATTTTAGATATAATTTTTATACTCTTACAGCTTCTATAGTTACCTCCGAAGAGAAATGCATTAGTGAAATTTAGTGACTAGTGGCATTCATTAGTCCATAAACGTTTAACTTTAGTGTACGTAGCTTTTTCCAATACAAATAATAATATGGTTATATGATATGCTGTACTATGATCGAATGTGTTAGCATGAGACTTAGATTAGAGTTTTCCACTCGCACACATTGTTATCTGCTTGCAATATATTTTACTTGACTTTTGTGCTCATGGGTTTAAGTTTCTATTCTTAATTCGTGACTACGGAAAAGTTATTTAGTTAGATAAATACATAAATGTTATTTTTTAAGTAACTGCACATAAAAATTTTATTCAACCGGAATCAAAATGTTGCCAACATTTTTTTACGTCATTATCACTACTGATTACGCCACGGTCACCATATTATCTATTATTCGAATAGATAAAAGCATTCGTCATAGATTTAGTTTTCTGCAATTCTTTATGCAAATCGAATGATTCGCACTTCAGTGCAATAGCACTTGATTTGATTCGATACGGGGTGCGCTCATGCGTATTCTACAGGGTTGCCAAGTTATAAATATTTAGCAAACTCTGAGGAGTTTATTTAGATACTGAGACTAGTTTTATTTTGTAGTATTATTCACTATTATTTAGGTACTCATTAATTATCCATGTTCAAATATTTCTAGAGCTGTATTACTCAATAAACCGCATTTATTATGGTCAGCTCTCAAATTAGGTGTAAAATTATGTGGTATATTATGGGGATTAAACTTTTACATGTAATTAGGTATATAGTAGGGTAGGTATACATTTAATAGGTATCAAAAGTAAGAATTATATTCTAAAATATGTGTAAGTGTTTGTTCTGATAAAACTTAAAAAAAAAGATAATTCTACAGATTAATATATAAATTCTTTCGTAATAGGTTTTATGACCATTACCACTTCCATCGGTATTATTTTCATGCCTGGGGTGTTTAACAAGTCTATTTGACAACCCTGGCTAATTTACGTTTCTTACAAACACTTGTTCACTGCCAATTCAACACGACACATGCGACATCTGCACGACAAAATGAACTGTTAATATATTATTTGTTGTTTTATTTGTTTGATCACTAACAACACTATTAATACTCTTAAATACAAATGTTAGTCATACATACAGCTACGCGAAAATCCCATGGGATAGGCATAGTCTGTAAAACGCCACCTGCTATCTGTCAACTCTACATGATCATGTCTAAAATAATAAAGTGTTAGTTTTGCGTAAGCTAACTGACTACCGTTTTGTCTTTAATATAAACTTTAACATGTCCTCTATAGATACTAATATTAACTACTAACTACTGCCACAAATGCCCGTGGTTTCACATGCGATTATTGTTCTACGCTCTGACAGTGTTAAAGGCCAATGGTGATAACAGCATATGTGTTATGCTGATATGTTAGCGACATAACTACCCAACAGCACCAGCAGCAAACACTTAAACATAAATAGCATTTCAGTAGTTTTTACAAAAAGAGCAACAAATATCCATATATCCATCCAGTCGTCCGTTTTAATCTTTATCTTTATCTTCTTTATCTTTATCTTTCTTTACTTCTTAGAAAACAAAGTCGTAATTTTTGTATGTATGTCCCTATGTGAGCTTATATCTTCAAGAATACGCATCGGATCTTGATGCGGTTCTTTTTGATAGATAGAATGATTCAAGAGAATGGCTTTTTTTGCATAATTTGTTGGGGTTTGCTGTATATTGGATTAGATATGATTAAATTTGCCGAGAAACTCGGACGTGCGCGAGCTATAAATGAAAACGCCGCTTTATCTATGTGAGCTACAACAAACTATTGCATGGAGGAATTGTTTGTTACCTATATTTCTTCAAAAAAGTCCGCGAGGGCATATTTCTATCTTTTAAGGGAAACCCGCTGTACCCATAATAATGTCGAAAAAATTATCAAATTCAATAGGGTGTTTTCAAAAGCCATTTATGTGTATATAGTAATATTTTTTATCAAATTTAATAGCATAGTTATCTTACGCAATTAATATAGATTGTAACTGCTCTTTACAGCATACAATTTAAATGAATATCTTAGGAGATATGAGGAAAAAAGAATTACGCGCTTTAAAATAAAATTAAACTGTTGACTGAGCATCGCGAACGTTTCCTCGGTCGTCTATTCATACTCCAATGTTTGGAAATGTAAGGATGTTTATTGTGCTTTTACGAAAAGAAGTACTGGATGGATTTTCATGAAACTTTCTGATGGAAAATGGAATAGAAAATGAACTTATTTTTTATCCTTTTTACCGCGGGTAACACCGGCACATCTAGTATTAGTATAAATTCCACAAGGTATAATATCAATATGTTCTTTAACAACTTTACAAAGTAAAGCCCAATTGAATCATACAGTTTACACAAGATAGATACTTATTTAGCACGTGTCCGCTACGTCCGTTGGGATGTGACAAACAGACAACTGTCAAGATGAACTAATATTTATCTGCTGTGACCAGGATGTTTGCTATACGTATAACGCTGTCCAACTAAAAGCTAAGAAAATATTTAATATTAAAAACCACAGCAAATAATGAACAAAAAATTACGATCTTATGATGTGTGAAGATAAAATAAGTATCCTATCTAAAGATAATATAAAAACAGGTTTGACCTTTAAACATTATAAATGTAGACTTACAAAAGCGGTTTATTAGTAACTGAATGATATTGTAAATACTATTTATAATGAAATTTAACAAATCAGTCTTTAAGTATATAGATATTTTTGTTTTATTATTTTATTTCTCTTCCAACTTCAGTCTGTGTGATAAAATCCTAGGATTTATGATCTCCTCTACATATTTTAAATCTATACTCTCGTACTTATGTTTAAACGCACTAATTTTCGGAACCACTGACCAGATTTGAAAAATTCTTTCAGTTTTGGTAAGTGCATTTATCGAGTAAGGCTATAGGCATCACGCTGCGACTAAAAGTAAAAGGTAGGTAGTGAAAATGTAAAAACGGGAAAACTTTCTGAATCTCAATAACGGGAAAGTTTTCACCAGATAATGTAGGCACCAAGAATATAGAAAAAGCTTTAGAAATTTAGAAAAAATATCTTGAATTATTTTATTTCATTAACTTTTTATTGTAGTACAGAAGAAAAAACGTTAATACCAAAATACGAATTACGCTATATTTAAAAAATTTAAGTAAAAAGACTAATGGTATTTACGGTAGGCAAAAAACTTAGGCAACACTGATAATATTTCTATTTTTTGCTGCAAAAAAAATATGGTGGGGATGCTGTGGTTTCGGTCCTTGTTATCGGCGGGTATATTCTTATCAACCGGAAGGCGCGCTCTTGACCCCGAATGATAATGCTTGCACTAAAATAGTGAGGCCCTTAGATAACACTCACAGTTACTACGGAACGTATATATTCACACATTTCCTTTACATAATATGTATTAAGTATTTACAAAACATAACACTAGGTTTTTATTTATATACCAACATTTAATAAGTAAAGACTAACGGTCTTATTCATAATGACTTATCGGAGGTTTAAACGGAGATTTTATCGGAGAGATAATAAACGTTTTAGCGTAAAAAGACTATTATGAATAACAAGTTTTGACAATTTTCGCGAACCTATTTTAGCGAAATTTTAAACCTCCGATAAGTGAATGAATAAGACCATAAGTTACTCTACCATTATAACATTGTTATTAATGTCAATTCATTATACTTATATATATTAATAAAATTCTACTAAAAACTTACAATCTCGTTGATAACCCCTTTCTGTAACAGCGTGTTCTAATCAATTGTTTAATAATAAGTACGTCAAAAAACATTGTTATCGGAATGCGGGTGTTTATACAATAGTAGTGAGGGTTATCGGCATCGGTTGCGTTTGTAAAAAAGTTACAAATGAAATAAGTCAAATTTAATTAGGTTTATGTACATACTGGATTCAGTTAAGTACTAACTGAATGAAAAACCTATCAATATTTTCTCAGTTCGATTAGTGTGTTAAAATATTTACTTGATTAACTACGGCTAAGAAATTTAACCGCCTCATAGAGAGACAAGGATAATAATACCTATAAGATTTATGCAAAAAATCCGGAGGCGGTTTAAGCCAGTGCGGGGCCTATGGAAAACTCTATGAAGGAACTCTTGATTGCTTTATGAGTCTTTGTCTCTTGACTTGAGAGGTGATGAAATTTCAGAGCCCCTAAAGGTGCGGGTTCTGCGGCACTTGTTACACTTGCTATGAGGTTTTTCGTCCTATGACAATTTATGTCACTACATTGTAGATTTTTCAAATTGCCGCATACCGACTTAAACATTATTTCTGTAGATTTTCTACATGAGTGTTTGTGTGTTATAATAAAATAGGTTAAATATCCTCCCCTGCGTAGGACCAAACACATGGTGCAGAATCTGCTCTTCCCCGTATGTGTAAGATAATCAACAGCCATAGAGACTTGTTTGATATCAACGCTGATTCGCTTACCGAGTTCCGTGGAACTGCACATGGCATTTAAATTATCTTTTTTTTTTCATTTAATAATCTATTTTTTTTACTAAAATTTTCATATATACATATATTTGTTATTGTTTGCTACTGTTATTTATTTTTCTTTTTATTAGTTGCCTATTACTTATTATTATTATTTATTAATTAGATTTTTTTTTTACTTTTCTTTCGTACTAACCTTTGTAAATTTTTATCTTAGTTTATAGTGCATGTGGTGCCTACCTGTAATTTAATTGTAACACTAGATATGTAAGTCGTAAAACGTTTTTAACCTTATAAGTGTTAACAATTGTTGGTAAGCCAAATAAATAATATAAAATAAATAAATAAAGTAAGATATTTTTGATTATGTGAGATTCATGTCAACAGATAACTATTCAGTTTATTAATATCTACTACATCGGAAGAGCAGAATGATGTCGGGTGAAGTGAAGATGTACATTGGCTCTGGTTATTTAGAGCGAATTTCATTATTGTCATATAATTTGTTAAATATATAGTTGAATAACGTCACGGTATTGTACCACAAGAAATGCGTAGGTATGTTACAATGTATTTTAATTAATTTTTATTTTAGTATTAAAATTAACTTTAATTAAAAATTCACATGAATTGTTTTATTGCAACCGACTTTCTTTCATGTTGCAGTCACCTTAGTTAAATACACTTTAACTTTCTTCTGATTTAATTAAATACACACCTATATCATTAGCTTTCCCATAACTGCGTCTATGTTTTATTTAATACGTTTCTTTGGCTTCGTTCGTAACTATGTCTATCTATTCATTTATGTAACGCTACCTTTAAACGTACTTTTCACCCCTTTCCGATTGTCGGATCATTCTGAAAGTTTTTCAGAATCCCTACTTGTTAATAAAGCGCTTTTAGTTCATACACTAAATCGATATTATTTACTCAAACCTTCATATGCCTTCTTTATTAATCCTTAACAGGTTAACCCGCGGGGCATACTTCTTGTTCAGTACGTGAAAAGCGTAATATTTTATCTCGTTTAAAAGTAGTGCGCCACTTATCTTTCTGCTCACAAAACATTATGTCAAATGGATTTTATTTTGAACCCGTCAGACGATATAAAAGCCATTCAATATTTTGACACTTGGCTGTCGTGAGATAAGCAGTATCGTTGTAAAGTCATCATCACGACTAGACTTGTGACTTTTATCGCTTTTAACAGTTTTTGCGCGCTGTCATATATATTTTTTTTGTTTTCTTTACGTTACAAAGATTATACTGGAGTGGCTGTAAAACTGCTAGTCTATACTTAAGTGCTGCAATAATATTGACTGATTTGTAAGTTTATTTTTTTATTTAAAAACGTCAAAACAATCTGTAGAAATGATATGTCTTATAATATAAGTATCAGTGTTGTACTAAAAATGTCTAACTGAATTATTAATTTACCACTAAAATGATTGTTCTGTCTGACCATCTCGTTGTTTGAGATAAGAACGCAAAAAATAATAACATAAATAAAGTATGTACTAATATAATATGGTATATAATTCATTCATGATAATAATTGGTTGATGCCATAGTAAAGTTCGAAATAACGTATACACTATACATAGGTATTTCGAACTATCGATGGAATCAACCAAAATGCCTCTAAAATGTATCCAGAAAGAAAAGGTACCATAATTCCAAAATTTAAAGTGATTTTATTACATTTAGTCGTAAAAATCTCAAAAAGTACAAAAAGAGCTATAGTGCGACCCTGCCAGGATTCGAACCTGGAATCTTCTGATCCGTAGTCAGACGCGTTATCCGTTGCGCCACAGGGCCCATGTTTGGCAGAATAAAATTAGGCTTTATAAGTTGTTACGTCAATGTTAAGAATTGTTTGTACGGATAGCACTACAGATTTACATAAGTTTCTTTTTGTGGATAATTTATTTAATTCATTATTGTTTTTTCGTTACGCCAAGGTATCATGCGTTGCTCTAATTACGAAGTAGATTTTCTTGGCTAATATAGCCCTTATTATAATAAAGCCCGTGGAGATTATTTAATACTTTGTGTGCTAGTTAGTAGGTCGTGTGCATGTCGCGTGGACTCATTAGTAGGTACGTGTGTTAGATAATTGTGTGATGCAACTTTCTTCTATTAAACATAACATATTATTACACATTGTGTATCTCAATAAATTGAATAACTAAGTTACGGCCTTGTACGGGTAAGGTCGTGGTGTCGATTTCCGGTTCCAGTAGCAGCTTTTTTGATATTTTTGTGTTACATCATCTAATTATCACGCAACGTCGTAGATTTTTAGTATGTTTACATACTTTACATAACAAAAATATTTCTTGAATATCTTTTTTCGACCTACCGACTAAATTTACCGGGCCTAGGGACGCGTAGCACTTACAATAGTCGGGCAGGTATGACCAGATGTATGAGTGTGGATGAAGCTAAGGAAGTGTGTTTGCTATGCAAACTCTGCTGTCTCTGCCTAACCCATAGAATTGGACCGTAGCAGATCGCTCTCTATAGTCTCTGTCTACCCCTATTGGAATAAAGCGTGATATTATGACGATGATGATTGGCTTCTAAGTTCCACTCGTACGATGTTTGCGGGCTAGTAATTTATAATTGTCAAAGGTTTTTAATTTTACGATTTCCCCTGTCGCACAGTATACGATTTGATCAATCTAGGTGGACAAATATCAAAAATCAAATTATTGAAATTGTACATTTTGTCACTTATCTCTTAATTTTGAATGACATTAGCAACTCATGAAACAAAAGAAACATTCCTGGGCGGGTAATTACACTTTTATTTAGTTAATATATTTGCACTGTGTTACTTTTATTTATGTAACAATATGATCTTAAACATACTCTCTTTGAATAAATTTCTTCCATTAAATTAAAAATGTAATTAGACATATAGTATATAGCAATATACCGCAGGCTTGTGGTAATAGTTTTAAAAGATTCATTATTTATTCTATTATTTGGGGCAATTTGTTATATTTTGCGCTTATCTGCGCAAACTAACTTTTTTCGTGTTTTTTTTTATAGGTGCCCGTATGCAGCGAAAATCTTTGTTTGAATTTTGGCATTCAATTTCACCTAAAGGGCGAGTTACTCAAATGATCAACTTTGTAAAGTCAACATTTGGTGCTCCGGTCCTTAGTCAAGAAGCAGAACGCCTTTTGCGTGCTTTAATGAAAAACGAATCTGAGAAAATTCGTGAAAAATGGGAACGCAAACAAAGGAAGTTGGATTTGTTTCTAGATTCTTACGAAGAATGGTTATGCGAAAATTTGAATTTAGATATGATTTCCGACCATTCACAACCGAATCCCATTCGCGGAAGACCGCAAACAAGCTTTGAAAATAGTTCCAAAAGAACAAAAAAACGTAAAGTTCAGGATTTGCTAAGTGGCTACAGTAAAGAACAATTGTCATTTGCCGCCCAATTAAGTGTTCGAACCAGTGGAAGACGTGATGCTGCTGACTTAATGCAGGAAATAGCCACTGCATCACCAAGACGTGCTACTACATATAAGCAAGCCCGAATACTTTATACAACGTCCAGAAGAAGTATGAGTTCTAAAATTGAGTTACGACCATACACTGCTGAAGAAGCATTAGCTTTGTTTATATCAAATAGTTTTACGGTCCATACTTATAAAAATGTGCAACAAGAATCCAAAGAAAGAGGATTCCCGTTATATCCGTGCTACGATCAATTAGCACGTGTAAAGAAAGAGTGTTATCCTCCGGTGGAATTTATCACAGTTACTGATACGTGGGCAGAAGTTCAGCTTCAAGCACTTCTTGATCACACGGTCATAAGAATATGTAAGAATGTAATTGGAAATGTATTGCTTAGCTCTACAGACGAGTTACACTATACAATGATTTATAAGTGGGGATGTGATGGTTCTTCTGGACATAGCTTGTATAAGCAACGGTTCGAAAGTGCGGAGAGTAACGATGAATATATGTTTGTTATATCTTTAGTACCTTTAAGGCTTATAGCAGATAATAATAATAAGAACATCTTTTGGGAAAATCCACGTCCTTCATCACCAAGATTCTGTAGAATACTTAAGTTTATATATAAAAAAGAAACGGAACTACTAATTAAAGAAGAATGCAAAGCAGTACAAAGTCGAATTGATAATTTAATGCCAACACCTATCGAGATAGATGGACACATCATACTCGTTAGCCATCATTTAATTCTTTCAATGATAGATGGGAAAGTATGCAATGTTCTGTCTGAAAATAAATCTTCTCAGAGATGCTTTATTTGTAAAGCATCGTCGAAAGAGATGAACTCACCTACAGATCATAGGCAGCCTAATCAAGACATGTACCGATTTGGTATATCAAGTCTTCATGCATATATTCGTACTATGGAGTGTCTTTTGAACATTGCATACCGCAGCGAGTTTTCTGAATGGCAAGCTAGAGGAACTCGAAAACAAGATATGAAAAAGAAACGAAAGGAAGAAATACAAAGGGAATTTAAGAAAGTTGGGCTCATAATAGATAAAGTAAGACCGGGATATGGGACCAGTAATGATGGAAATACCGCAAGGGCATTTTTTCATAATAGTGCTACAACAGCAAGTATTACTGGTCTGGATGAAAATCTCATAAAGCGTTTTGGAACATTACTTGCAGCCATAGCTTCTGGATACGAAATAGACTCCGAAAAACTTCAACAGTACTGTGATGAAACTCGGCGCCTATATTTACATTTATACCAGTGGTATAACATGCCAGCAACTGTGCACAAGATTTTAGTACATGGTGCAGAGATTATGCGGCATTCGATAATACCACTCGGGCAGATGTCTGAAGAGGCCTCGGAGGCCAAAAATAAAGAAATACGAAGAGTACGATTAGGACATACTCTTAAAACTTCACGCTATCGTACCAATTACGATTTAATAAAGTATATGTTAATGTCTTCAGACCCACATATATCTTTTTTAAGGAAACTGCCTCAAAAAAATATATACAAAAACCATAAAGATTTAAAATTATTATTAAAAAATCATTAAAAAAGGTTTTACGTAACAATTTTTTTTTTAATTTTACTATTTTATCATACAAAAATTATTTACAGTCTTTGAAAATGCAATTCCAACCCGCCTGATTTTTGTCCACCTAGATTTGTAAAATCGTACACTGTGTGTCGTTCCAAATGTTATATTTATTTGTGAACTATTTTTCATACTATAAAACTTTTCATGAAGAACATCAAGCATATAAATTATTGTGACAAGGTTCCTATTGCTATCAACCTGTCTTCAGTTGCTAATGTCGTAACCACAAGGTACCAGTGTCACTCAGCTCTCTCATAAAAACGTTTTTATTAACTTTTATTATACACATAAAATATAAAACAAAATGAGATACATTCTATGAAAATACAGAATTATGAATATTGAGATGCGTTTTAAAAACTGATCAAGTATTGGTTTTATTTGTACCCGAAGGGATCCGTATCGTTTATCTATACTAATATTGCCTCGTGATCTAGTGGTTTTAGTGTTGCCCAAATGCAAGAACAAGACGAGACTTAGCCAGTCTTGGTCTTGGTCTTGCGCCAATACACCTGGTCTTGGTCTTGGTCTTGGTCTTGCGCTCCCAGTCTTGGTCTTGGTCTTGGTCTTGCAGCAAGAGTCTTGCAAGTCTTGCAATTACCTATTAGACTATTGCTATTTATTAAAGTTTACTTTAGATCTTAGAAAAACGTATTAGAATTGGAACATTGTGAGCTTGAATTAACATAGCCATAGTAAAGAACAATCAGATTAATAAATGTCTGAAGATTTGATGAGAAATTCGAAAAATTAACTGCCACATGGTGATCAACTGAGCTATATGCCGTTTTCCATGGGAGTAACTGTTTCTTAATAAACATTTACGCTTTATAAGCTTACATGTGCTAAAAATTAACTATTAAATTACTTTTTTTATAGTACATTTCCTTGCTTTTTACCGCGCCGCCTCGGCACGTGCTGGCTCTAAAATAATTTTTGTCATTACCTAGGTACCTATAATACTGTAAAAGGGTTGTGCTCATGCACTTTAGCTATGCCCACATACATATCGATATTATGGTAATTCGATACAATAGAATACACTTAATATTTGTATCGGTAAAAACAATACTATGTGTTAATTATGTGCTATCAAATTCATATATTAACCTACAATTTATTACGAAACTTCTCCTGAAATCGTATCTTAGCTACAACCATATTGTGTTTGCAATTTGAGTAACTATTACTAGAATGTAAAAAAGTTTATCGGATTTCAATGGAATGAAATAAGTTTATAAGAAAATGTTACAACGAATAATTATAAGCCAATATGAATAATATTTGTTGTGGACAGACCATGTTTTACAATACGATGTTTATTAAATAAACACCAGCGATACGATACGACGATCACTTTATCGTATGATCTAGTATCTTACCCCGTTCGCGTTGTATTGATTTGATACAATAAAATATAATAAAATACCGATACATAATAGAGATGACCCATCTCTATGTACACGTGTCTTCATGTCGGTTATTCCCCGACTATCGGAGCGGCGCGGGCGGCACATTGACATCAAAGGAAGTCGGTTTCTTTTGACAAAGGTGTCGCTCTTTACAAAGGACTCAAGTAGCCAATCAAGTAATACAATTGGTCGACGTATTTCTAATATTAACCAATCACGATTCGTCAAAAGTGATTAAATTATTTAGAGTGGACAGTCGCATATGTGACTTTTTTACCTAACATAATTTTATGAAAAATTATAAGTATCATCGTTAATATGCCAATATCTTCGCTCCCCTCGTCACATTTTGCTAGTAGTTGACACTTAACTTTTCCTCAATTCACGTTCGTCATCTTCGACATGCAATTATTCATTATTTTTTTCGGTAATATTACTCCTCAAAAAAACTCGCTCATTTTTATATTCTTCTCGCTTTTCTTCCATCAACATCCAACAAAATTTTCTTCACCATCATGGAAAAATTTTAAACAATTTTCCTCACAGAGGCAATGAGCAGTTAGGCATATTACGTTAATCTCTATTACGGGACATGATCACTATTAGGTCAAATAAAGTTCATAAAAACAGCTGATTAGGGTTGTGCAACGTAAAAATTTTGCAAAAACTTACATCATCAAAAATCGTATTAAATTATAATGCAAGTTAATTTCTAACTTCACGTAGTCATTACTGATGGCCTAAAGAATGCTTGGTTTCAAGCATAACACAGGAGTTTTGTTTCACGTTGTATAAGTGCTTGAGTTTCACGAATTAGATCGACTATAATTTGGTCTTCAAAATGTAGGTGCCGGGTAACCAAAGAAATCGTTCATGTCGTAAACTTTTATTGTCTTGTGTTTATTTAATTTACGTGTTTTTATTAAAATATTAGTAAATTACTATAAAATAAACATACTCAAACACTTTTATAATTAAAAGTATTATAAAAACAAAATTGCGAATCTGATCGACCTTTTGTTAGAGCAGGCGCCTGGACGCTAGACGTGAATTTGATTGTTTTTTTTTATTAATTTAATTAATTATTAATATATGCATATCAAAAGAAACGGCAATAAGCCTAGTTTCACGGGAACATATGTTGCTGGTAAAATAACTAGTATTCCTTGCATAAAATTAGGATTAAAAATTAAGTTTTTTATACAGTTTTGATACAGTTTATTGCGTCTCATAGAATTCCTAAGCGTACCTGTACACCGAACTGTTATACCTAACTACTCCGTGAAATAGCGCTAAGTCCTAGCTGCAAGACGCAAGAGTCTTGCCGGATTAGTCTTGTTCTTGCTCAAGTCTTGCACGGTCAGTCTTGGTCTTGGTCTTGCTAAAAATACGCGGTCTTGTTCTTGGTCTTGGTCTTGCAAAAATGCAAGAACAAGACCAAGACTGCAAGACCAAGACTGAATTTGGGCAACACTAAGTGGTTTATATAACGGACTGCTGTTCACGAGGTTTCGGGTTCGATTCCCGCTCGAGACAATCGTTTGTGCGATGTTCATAATCGTCATACAAATGTTTGTTCTGCGTCTGGGTGTTTTCTATGTATTATAAGTATTTACAAAAGAAAAGTAGTTTATGTATTCTATCCGTATTCTGGTACCCATAATACAAGCATATATGCTTAGCTTGGGACCAGAGGACGTTGCGTGTAATGTCCATGAATATTTATTCATTTTTATAATATGAATCTGAATAGTTTGTTTGTTTGTTTAAACGCGCTAATTTCAGGAACCTCAGGTCCGGGTTGAAAAATTATTTCATTGTTGGATAGGATAGCTAAATATTTCACAGTTTATGTTGTACACTTGATGCTACAACAGCAAAATACTGAGCATCATCCTTCTCCTGACCTTATCCCATTATTTAGGGTTTGGAATACCTACGACAAATATATAAATACTAGCTGTCGCCCGCGACTTCGTACGCGTGGAATTTTCAAAACCTTTCCCCGTTTTTGCAACATTTTTCACTTATGCATTGCTCCTATTGGTCGCAGCGTGATGTTGTATAGCCTAAAGCCTTCCCCTATAAATGGACTATCCAAGAATTTTTTCAAATCTGACCAGTAGTTCCTGAGATTAGCGCGTTTAAACAAACAAACAAACTCTTCCGCTATATAATATTGGGATAGATAAAATCTGAAGAAGGCAATGCTATTCTTAATTTATCGCCTCAAGCGGCGAAAATTATTATTCTTCCATCTGCGCGTACTCCAGCCTACACATAAGTGCTTTGGATTCTACACATAGATACTAAGCCGAATTTCCACAACATTCATAAATCTTTTTCTTGCTTGTTAACCGGATACATAATTTTAATCGTATTAAACGCTGTAATTTCATATGTTTTCACCAAAGTTTTTACATAAAGTTTTTCTTTAGAGTATCGTCTCATCTCGCCGTCACATATACAGCAAGATGCTTTAAACTACCTGTATGATGTCAGGAATATATTAAATCATACAAACACACTGCTGTTGCCCGCAACTTTGTACAGGTGGAATTAAGATCATAAAAAAATCTTAACACATTTTAGAAATAGGTAAATAAAGACCCTTTCGAACCACTTAGTTTATAAAAAAATCGCATTATTTCGTTGCATAGTTTTAAAGTTTTAAGCGCACGTAGCGTGAAGGGGTAGGCTAGTATGGATAATATTTATGTATCGACCTTATTGCAATAGAAATGAAATCACTACCAACAGTTTATTAATTATTAATTTATTATGTATTTATTAGTGTCTGTTTACACCTAAATTGGACATTTGAGCGAAATATTAATATTATCCGTTACATCTCTGAAAAAAATTTGCTGACAATTTCTATTCAGACAAATACCACAGTGGAGGTATGTAAATCTTATTGACGACGAAGGAAATATTTAAACAAAAAATAAAAATATATGCCAGTTACACATATACACATTCGGCATAGCACAGCTGCTTACAGTTCTGACTGAAGAGTGAAGCGTGAAACGATAACAAAATGTCAGTTCGGAGAGTTAATTTCAACGCTGTAAGGGCTTTTAGCGGAGTAAGGCGTGCTTAAGTTTATCTAAATCAAGCACTTGAGATAAACCGATAAACGAACTGCGCAGGTGGTTTGCTATGTAATTGGAAAATTTGTTGCAGTTATTACTGATACAATAAAGAAACTCATAGTTATATGTATGGGAAAAAACTAATTAGAAATTGTTGCTGATTTTTTGTTATGTTAGCGAAGTATAAATATTACTTGCGAGGTACTTGGTTAATTTAAATCTTCACATTGTATAAATTGCCTAATATTATAAAAAGAATATAAAACAAGTTTGTTTTGTCTACGTTGTTTTTTCTAAGCGTTAGTAACATTTAAGAAGGATGGAGTTGCAGCTGTATCGCTTTACCATACAACTGCGTAATTATACGGAAATACTGCATTTTAAGGGTTAAAAAGAATAAGAAGCACATACCTTCAAACTAATTTTCTGTGTTAGGGTGGTTCGTTAAGATTTACCATATAAGTAGCTACTTGGATAGTAAATTTTATCAAACAAGTTCCCCCCGATTAAACCATGAGCAAGTAACAAACGCATTCTTGGAAACTTAGTCCTACTGTGATTTTAATATATTAAATAGAGGAAAGTCGTAAGAATTAGATTGGATATCATTCAGTTTTCTACATATCTGAATACTTAAAGTTTTCATACAAATATAAACTGACGCTCGAGCCACATACGAAGTGTGAGTAAATCGCATACATCAACAGCCGCTGGCCATAGCTTCCGTTCAAATAAACAAGATGTTGATAATGTGAACCGATGACGTTCGTATGTACTTACCACTCACCAATACCTCTTTATAACATGCTATAAATAATATTTATATTTGTATTAGTGTGTGTATGGTCTTTGTATGTGTTAGTGCCAGACTGTTTGTGGAACAATTTGTGTTTATAATACAGAATATGCTAGTATTGTTATATAAGTATGTCTGAATAGCTAGCTTTGATGTACTATTAGTAAAGTAATATTCATAAAATCTTGAAAATTACTGTTATGAAAAATACATATTATGTATGAAAATGTTTGCTTCCATTTGCGCGTTGATTATTTGATGTAGCAAGAACCCCGTTTTGATCACTTTTATATTGATGTATTTTACTACATTTTCTTCTTATATGCAAAATATATGGGACGATTAGGGATAAACCATAATAATATACAGGATTTATGTCTGATCTTGATATAACTTTTTATACTATTTGCGCGACCTTCATTCACGTTTTTTTATAAGAAAACATATAGACACCTTAACTTGCATTTTCGTATAATAAAATGTTTAGCACTGTGTGTGTAGACCCTTATGATCAAAATTGCTACAATTGTGTTGCAAATAGCTTTTGCATGCGACACTATATTTTTATATACGTTAACGTATTATCCTTACTTATTGTAAAACAAAGTAGTCATTTTTAGGGTTCCGTACCCAAAGGGTAAAAACGGGTCCCTATTACTGAGACTTTGCTGTCCGTCCGTCCGTCCGTCCGTCCGTCCGTCCGTCCGTCCGTCTGTCACCAGGCTGTATCTCAAGAACGGTGATAGCTAGAGAGTTGAAATTTTCACAGATGATGTATTTCTATTGCCGCTATAACAACAAATACTAAAAATAAAATAAAATAAATATTTAAGGGGGGCTCCCATACAACAAACATGATTTTTAGGGTTCCGTACCCAGTATCTCAAGAACGGTGATAGCTAGACAGTTGAAATTTTCACAGATGATGTATTTCTATTGCCGCTATAACAACAAATACTAAAAATAAAATAAAATAAATATTTAAGGGGGGCTCCCGTACAACAAACATGATTTTTTTACCGTTTCTTGCTCGATACTAATAACGTTGCCTTATGTTGCATAGATAATGGTACGGAACCCTTCGTGCGCGAGTCTGACTCGCACTTGACCAATTATTGTATACATACAAAAATGAATGACATACATGTCATGTGCCTATGTGAGCATAATATAGTAAATTTTATTTTATCTGAAATAAAGATTATTATTTATTATTTATTTATACTTATAGTATCTTCAAAATTACGCAACGGATTTTGAAATTCGATGTGTTTTTTTAATAGATAGAGTGGTTCAAGAGGATGGCTTTTTTGTATAATTTGGTTTGGTTTCTAAATTCCACGCGTACGAAGTTGCGGTCAGCAGCTAGTATAGTCTTCTTCTTCTCCAGCCCATTTACGTCCCACTGCTGGGCATGGGCCTCCTCCACTTTGGGAGGGATTGTGGTCTACTGTGCCGCGCTCACCAGGCGTGTTGGCATAGGGTTTATTGTCGAGTTTTCCGTCTCTCACAGAAGATGTTATCTATGTGCAATATCCCTTAGCTGACTTTTACAGCACCCTTGGGAGGAGATGGGGTGGTGACACTAGTATTCTTAATCCGTCACCACACGTATAATATTGGTAGTAATAATATCGGTTAGTATAGTCTATAGCACTCTTATAGACGGGCTTCGTGGCGTAGTGGTTCATCATTTTTCTAAGTGGACACCCCTACTATCAGGCTTCTGACGTAATCGCCGTCACTTGACAACTTGGAGCGTTTTAGCGGGAATTTTTAAAATAATTCTCATTTTTGCTTTTTTATACTGAAAACATGTATTTTTTAAAAATTATAATGTCATGGTGTTCAAGTAAGAGCTATCTACAAAATAAAAGCTATTCCAAAAAATAGTCAACATCCCTATTTAAAGTAGTATTTACGACAAGTGGAGGGACCGGACAACAGTCTAATGTCCTAGTAAGGTTACGTTGATCGTGTTTGTTTGTGAAGTGTTAACTGCGTGGGACGTCCGTGGGAAACTCAAACATTGGAACAACATACTAAATAACTCATTCAGAATTTTTGAATGAGAGTACTTTGTTTCACCTTATGATTGTTTTAGTAATAGGTAATCTAGCTTAACAATTAATATATGTCATGACTTGATGACGCTTTTATTAATACAAATATTTCATTTATACATTTAAATGCATAGGTATGAAAAGTAATATAATAATAATATGTACTAATATTTTTATTTATTTAATCACATACTGTTGGGGGACATTTTGTAATATTATTATGTAATGTAATAAAAATAAACAGAGTTTTTGTACATACATGCTGGCTAGGCGTGATGGTGTAAAGTTTCATTTCATTTATTCTTTATTGTACTTAAAGAAGAACAAACATAGTTGATATAAGCATAAATATATAGGTACAAAGGCGAGCTTAACTCAATACTGAGTTTTCTTCCAGCAAACCCGTGTAAAGTTTCGAATTTCTCTTTTCTCAAAATAATGTTATTTGTCAGTTAAAATAAAAAGTATGTCATCATATTGACGGGCTTCGTGGCGGAGTGGTTCATGTAACGGACTGCCGTTCACGAGGTCGCGGGTCCCGATTCCCGCTTGGGACAATCATTTGTGAGATATTCATAAATGTCATACAAATGTTTGTACTGCAACGTTTCTGATTTAAAAAACATGTCTCTAACTTACATTCGGGAGCGGTATACCGGTTACTATAAAATATTCACGGATGGGTCTAAGGAGGGCATGATAGGAGGCGCTGCGATATTTGATCCACTGCTTTCAACTTACAGAAAGGTTAGGATTAGCTCAAATATCTCCATCATGCACATTGAGCTGGTGGCAGTTTTGGAAGCTTTGAAGTATATCCAAATTATCGATGGTGAGAATTTTGTCATCTTGACAGATTCTAAGAGCGCATTACAACACCTGGCTCGGTACACCTCGCACGTGCGAGGTATACCGATAGCCTATGAAATTTATAAATTATTCCTATTGCTTCAAGCTTCCAAAACTGTTTACTTTCAGTGGATACCGTCTCATACACAGTTGCGGGATAATGATCGGGTGGATGCGTTGGCCAAGGAAGCACTGGTTGATGGAGATTCTTGCGCGGTAGTGCCTCTTTTTTCGGACTATTTTGGAATGGCTAAGAAACTATGTTTAACGGCTTGGCAGGAGTATTTCGATGAAAGGTCCACAGAAAGAGGAAGTGCCTAGGACACCGTGGTTTGATGTTTATAAATCAAATAGAAATATGACAACAACTGCCTTGAGATTTTGTTCCGGACACATTCCGTCAAACAAATTTTCATATTTAATGAAGAAAGTACCGTCACCAAACTGTACGGAGTGTTACGGTTATTGATGATTTGTATCACGTTTTGATGGAGTGTGTTCGTAACGAAGATATGAGATGTAATTTAGGTCCTAGTTACGATATTGGCTATTGCAATTCTGTTTTGGCAGCTCCACTGTCTGATGAAGCACAGCAATTGTATAAATTAAATATAAGATAGTTATAAGTTTATAATGAGTAGTTGTGAATATTACATGTTCTTTTTGTAGTTGATTTAATTGGGCGATATAGTCGCTAAGCGGCCAAGCCCCTTAATAAATGAAAAAAAAAATGTTTGTACTGCGTCTGGGTGTTTTCTATGTATCATAAGTATGTATTTACAAAAGAAAAGTATCCGTATTCTGGTACCTATAACACAAGCATAATAGTAGCTTAGGACCAGAGGACGTTGTGTGAAATGTCCATGAATATTTACAAAAAAATATATTATATTTTATGTATAATCACATAATATAATGAACAGTGAGTTATTTACATAGCAAGTAAGTCTAGGAATACACGGGGCCGAGTGAAACGATTGTGTCACTTAATACTAAGTATGCAAGCAAGAGGTACTGAGGTGTCAATTGACTGGCGCCGGACTGACGCTGCGCTTTGAACCCCACATAGTCACACGAGAACCTGCATCATAAATAATTATTATATAAACTTTATGCATTATTGACATAAGTATGAATATTTTAATATATGCTTTGTAAGTTATATCTTTCTTAGTAACTATAGCGTCTAACCTACTGCATTTGCGATACCAGTGACTTATAATTTATGCTCTATAAGCTCGTATGACGACTTGACGAGTGTGAATTCATATTCGCTAATGGCTAATGTAGGTAACTGATTGCCGGGGTCGTTGTCATTTATTCAACGCTCAATCTCAGCAATGAAGCCAATCCTGATGCGTTAAGAGGGCACAATACCAAATTATGCTCCATATAAAAATATGGGCATCGTAGTCCCCTTTTTTCTTTGCGAAAGTTGAACCGATTTTATTTATTTTCACGCTATATCATAGATGAAGAGTATATAATTATATGCTCCTATCACTTTCTTTCTTTCAAAACATAATAACTAAAATAAATATGGCCATCCGAAACTCCCGCTATTTTCAGTTTTCTTTAGATAAAGTTTCAGCCGACTGTCACAAATATTTGGTAAGGTTTTATAAAAAAAAAAAGTAACAGAAGCATAGATATACTCTTCATCTTTACTTATTATAAAACAAAGTCGTAATTTTTGTATGTATGTCCCTATGTGAGCTTAGGTATATCTTCAAATCATATCTTCAAATCTTATCTTAAGTATCTTGATGCGGTTTTTTTTAATAGATGAGAGAATGAATGGTTCAACAGGATGGCTTTTTTGAATAATTTGTTGTGGTTTCCTGTATATTAGATGAGATATGATTAAATTTGCTGAGAAATTCGGACGCGCGCGATCTATAAATGAAAACGCTGCGTTATCCATGTAAGGTACAACAAAGTAATGTATGGAGGAATTGATTATTACCTATAGTTCTTCAAAAAAGTCCGCGAGGGCATAATTATGTCTATCCGTTATGGAAAACCCATTATGGCAAAAAAATTATCAAATTCAATAGGGTGTTTTCAAAAGCAATTTATGTGTATTTAGTAATATTTTTTATTAAATTAAATACCTTGGTTAGCTTACACATTTAATATAGATTATAACTGCTTTTTACAGCATGCAATTTAAATGAATATCTTAGGAGATATGACGAAAAAAAAAGAAAAAGTGAAATTTAGAAATTAAACCTTAACAAACAGAAGCTTACCATATCACACGATAGATGGCGTTGTACAGTTCTTTTAAATCGCACTATGGTTTGGTTACACACATTAACTCTTAAGCTCGTCAAGATTTATGATTAGTTCCGATTTTCATGTTTATAAATTAGTAAGGATTGATTTATTTATTTACTAACCCATAATCGACACATAATTGAGTTTTCAAACAGTTGGCAACACTGATCACCACCTAAAAAATACAAAAAACACGATTTAAAATTCTTTATAATGTCAATTAATGTCCAAAAGTTGACATGTTTTTCTATTTCTTATTAATAATGGCAATATAATTGTATACTACCAGTTGTACAAATTAAGTCACTGAACTAATGTCCGAATGGTCTCATCAACCCTAATGCATACATATGTCGTTGCATCAGTTTTTACGCCCTAAACCACTATGGATAATAGAACCAACTTTATTAGACCTCTCCTGTGTTCTTTAGGCTTAGTGACAAAATAAGGATGACTTCTGTTATCAAGGGTCGTTATAATATGGTCGTATATGCATTGCGATTGATACTACGCCATATGGAGTATTTGCGGGACGCTTGGGACTTACTACGTGATTGCTGTGAATGAAACCAACTGGCTGAATTCGCGATAGATTATTATGCTTGATCGAATGCTTTGATATTTTCTGTGAAATGATAGAAAATAAGAGAAAAATATCTAGAAGCAGCACAAAATTAAAGGACTTATTGCTAATGTTATCGCCTGGTTCCATTTATATGAATTATGGTTATCAATTAAGAGAAATTTGCGCAAAAAAATAAATAATTAATCAAAATACGCCATAGTTGTTTTCATTTTTAGGGTTCCGTACCCAAAGGGTAAAAACGGGACCCTATTACTGAGACTTCGCTGTCCGTCCGTCCGTCCGTCCGTCCGTCCGTCTGTCACCAGGCTGTATCTCAAGAACGGTGATAGCTAGAGAGTTGAAATTTTCACAGATGATGTATTTCTATTGCCGCTATAACAACAAATACTAAAAATAAAATAAAATAAATATTTAAGGGGGGCTCCCATACAACAAACATGATTTTTAGGGTTCCGTACCCAGTATCTCAAGAACGGTGATAGCTAGACAGTTGAAATTTTCACAGATGATGTATTTCTATTGCCGCTATAACAACAAATACTAAAAATAAAATAAAATAAATATTTAAGGGAGGCTCCCATACAACAAACATGATTTTTAGGGTTCCGTACGCAGTATCTCAAGAACGGTGATAGCTAGACAGTTGAAATTTTCACAGATGATGTATTTCTATTGCCGCTATAACAACAAATACTAAAAATAAAATAAAATAAATATTTAAGGGGGGCTCCCATACAACAAACATGATTTTTTTACCGTTTCTTGCTCGATACTAATAACGTTGCCTTATGTTGCATAGATAATGGTACGGAACCTTTCGTGCGCGAGTCCGACTCGCACTTGACCAATTATTTTTTCATTTTTATGTAAAATTTTGGTTGTGCATTGGCATTCCTTTTTTAAACTTGTAAATGCATAATATAAACGGAACTTGGAGCTTTAATTTCAGTCTATGGCAAATGATTATTGATAGAGATGCCAAAAAAGAAGAAGGTATGGCTGTGTGAATATAGCGTCTTTGGTACATTTGTTGTATTTGATTTGTTACGAGAAATATGACCAGCTACGCAAATAACAATTATAGACTGCGACCTCTTATCTACTGTTAAAGTAAATAATTGCATTCGCTTTTGGTATTTTGTTTATTGAAAGAAACAATATAAATAGAAGGAAGATTTTAAACAGTAAAGATTGTTTCTGATTGTTAAGTGTCAGTGTGGTGACGGATTAAAAATACAAGTGTTACCACTCCTTTTCCTTCCTAGGGTGCTGTAGTAAAAGCCAGCTAAAAGATATTGTACACAGGTATCATCATCTGTGAGAGATGGAAAACTCGAAACTAAACCCTGTCACAATCTGAAATGAACAACACGCCACCGGGTCAGCGCGGGACTGTAGACCATAATCCCTCCCAAGTCCCAATGTGGAGGAAGCCTGTGCCCAACAGTGGGACGTTAATGGGCTGGAGAGAGTAAGATTGATTTGTGGGTAATTCTGAATGTAATTTCTTGTTTGCTAATAATTACACGTTCACCGACTGGTAGTGTCTGTATGCCTAATATAATGGATGGAATGTCTTATCTTACATCAAGTTGTCATATTTTAGTTCGTAATTGGGATTGTTCATAATTTTTAACCTACTGTATATTCTTTTCAGAAAATATAGACTATTTTAAGCAACTAATTTCAATATTATTGAAATATACACTATACAGAATTTAAAAAAAAATCTTGAAGATATTACTTTAAATGTTGTGACGTCATCGTTTTACGCAATCTGTGTATTGACTTTTCTTGATGGACTTAATACAGATTGCAATTTATCTTTTCAAAGTTGACAAGTTGAATAGACCAATTTCAATTCCACTTCAGAGTAGTATATCCCTAAAAACGCCTTAATATTTTAAGTCCTTCATTTCAAGGGCAAATAGAGATCATTTGCTTTTTTGGAAAAATAATCATTAATATACCAAATTTTCCGAAAAAAACTAATGGATCATGATCAGAAACTCTATTCCCCGAAATGGTTTTCGACTTAAGAGTTTAAAAAAAAATATGTACAATGCCCATTATAATAAAAATCAAAATAAACTCTTGCATAATTTATTGTTACAAACGGTTAGTCAAGTGTTGCAAAGTATGTAGTTATAATAATTGATTATGTATCAGAATTCAATAAAATTGCTCTCTTCAGCAAAATGCCCCCAAGTAGGGCACAGCTGTATGTTTTTCGAAAGAAGTGAAAAAAAAAAATTAAGATTATTGAGCTAAAGTTTTTGTCTTCTAGAAATGATTTTATATGGCTGTCACAGTTTGCTTATGTTCACTAAAGAACGTATTTCTACTTTTCACGCGGCCAGGATTTGTGGAGTGACCAGTTCACTACATAGTAAGCTACGCTAACCAGCGCTTCATAAGGCCCCACAACAAATTCGCTATCTTTCGAACAGAAAATCTCTATAATTATCACTTAAAAGACTTGATGTGGGATATAGTAATCAGGATCTCAGCAATTTTGCTTCTAACTATTCCTTTATATCTCTTGAGACTTGAGATGTTTTATTATTGTATATGTTTTGATATGTTTTATTAATCATCATCATCATCATAACATCACGCCTTTTTCCCATGGGGGTAGGCAGAGACTATAGAGCGCCATCTGCTACGATCGAAGCATACTTCCTTGGCTTCATCCACACTCATACATCTGGTCATACATACATGCCCGACGGTTGTAACGGTTTTATTAATGTACACACAAACTTTTGCAAAATTTGTATAACTATTCTGTCACCATGTCATTGTGTGCACTCAGAATAATTAACAACATAAAACAAACAATCCATCTGAATATAATGTCAGCACGAGTCGACTCGTCAATAAATTCATATGACGTAGCGAGCTGACTTAATCAAAACGTGCACTTGGCCAGCCCTCGGAGGGCGCGCCTAATGTCGAATATATTCATTTCCTCCGCAATATTTGTACATTAGAGGTCTCGGCTCGATACGCTCCCTACTGCTCTTCACTTTGACTCTATAGCTTCAGTTTTTCGTAGGGGAAAATCTGCCCTTACCATTTAACTGTTTTACGATTGATGTGAGTGAAATTTTAACGAATTTGTATTTAACTTATTTCATCTCGGTTTATTTTTCAAATCAAATCAAATCAATACTCTTTATTGTACACCAAAATTTTATAAAAGATTAACAGTGCTAACAGTTTTATATGGTTCAAAAGGCGGTCTTATCACAATTAGTAATCTCTTACAGACAACCTTGGGATGGAATTTTAAGATTGAAGATTAGTTATAAGTGGTGAACTAATAGTATTAAAAACTACATAAGTTACTAAATAAATACTTAAACTTATACATAATTATAATACATAAGATATACATACATACATACATATATACATAACTACAAATATAAATTAATATAAACAAACTAGCTGACCCGGCAAACATTGTTTTGCCATACTAAAAAAAAGTTTTAAAAATAGATGTTGGCCTATTCTCAGACCTACTGCATATCCATGTAAAATTTCATAAAAATCGGTAAAGCCGTTTCGGAGGAGTACGGTAACTAACACTGTGACACGTGAATTTTATATATTAGATATAAATATTAAATATAATTTTTTATGAAAATTACAGAAATTAATATACATAATTATTTTACTATTAGCAAGTTGTGTTATGAGTTATGACATAAGACAATGTAAAAATATAAAAGCGTTGAAAACAGTTCAATAATGTTTGGATCAGTAGGTACCTAACAAATTTTTCAGCCCAACTAGTTTAATTATTTATTTTAACATGTTAATGATAAAAGAATTCGAAAAAAATTTCATTAACATTTTTTATAACACAAAATTTCTGTATATCTAGGTATGTATATCCAGTATTGTAAAGAGAGTAACATTTTCGCAAAGCAAGGCCGTTTTAGCTGCGCCATCAAGACCTTTTTATAACATACTTTTTGATTTTCTATTTAATTCAAATTCGAGTATTCTTAGTAGAGGTTAGCTAGAGAAAAGGGAGACTTTTGCATCGAGTAATGAAACCTTAAATCCCTGGTACAGACTCGTAATCCCATGACGAGAAGTTAGCGCGTATGGGGTGCCAGTTGGCCGGCGCTAATGCGGTTTACTGTTTCATTTGTAGCGCAAATTGTGTTTCTATACAATCATGGTGTTGTTTTTTATACAAATCCCTTTTGCAACTGTTGTAATGTGTAATGCTTGGATACTCAAGCGTTTTAATGTCCAATATGTCTACATCAGCGCGCTCTCCTTTTTATCCTGTGTCTTCCTGTAAGGTAACGTAAATATACAAATATTATTATTACAGAGTTGAAGGGTTTGTTTGTTTGAACGCCCTAATCTCTGGAACTACTAGTTCGAATTGAAAAATTTATTTTTATGTTGTATAGACCATTTATCGAAGAATGCTATAGGCTATATAACATCACGCTACGACCAATAGGAGCGAAGCATTAGTGAAAAATGTTGCAAAAGCAGAGAAAATTTTCTAAATTCCACGCGTAAGAGTCGCGGACAACAGCTAGTGGTATTATAAACCTTTTATTTAGTAACTAGATATTTAATAATAATAATAATAATCTTCTTATATATAAAATTCATGTGTCACAGTGTTAGTTACCGTACTCCTCCAAAACGGCTTGACCGATTTTTATGAAATTTTACATGCATATTCAGTAGGTCTGAGAATCGGCCAACATCTATTTTTCAAACCGTTATTTTGTATGGCAAAACAACGTTTGCCGGGTTAGCTAGTTATACATAAAAGTGAAATTGCAAGAGCTCTGATAATCTATACTTACTAATATTAAAAAGCTGAAGAGTTTGTTTGTTTGTTTGTTTGAACACACTTATCTCAGGAACCACAGGTCCGATTTAAAAAATTCTTTCAGTCTTGGATAGTACATTTATCGAGGATGGCAGGCTATACAACATCACGCTGTGACGAATATGTGCGAAAAAGTTTTAATATCTAGACACACAGATATTACTTTTGCATTTGTAGATAATATTAGTAAGGAATTTTGCACATATCGGTTATAAAAACTGTAGAACAACATAAATCATTCGAGGTCAATTGTTATTATAGTTACGTGTTATGACCTTGAATGATTTTCCTGTAGTACACTTCAAAGTACTGTGGTATTTTTAATATTTATGTATAAATTTATAATAATACTAGCTGCGCCCCGCGGTGTTACCCGCGGTAAAAAGGATAAAAAATAAGTTCATTTTCTATTCCATTTTTCATTAGAAAGTTTTATGAAAATCCATCCAGTAGTCTTTACGTGAAAGCACAATAAACATCCTTACATATCCAAACACTGGAGTATGGATAGACGACCGAACAAACGTTCGCGTTGCTTAGCCAACAGTTTATTTTATATTGCCGCGCGTAATTCTTTTCTCGTCATATCTCCTAAGATATTCATTTAAATTGCATGCTGTAAAGAGCAGTTATAATCTATATTAATTGCGTAAGCTAACTAAGCTATTTAATTCGATAAAAAATATTACTATATACACATAAATAGCTTTTGAAAACACCCTATTGAATTTGATAATTTTTTTTACATTATTATAGGTACAGCGGCTTTCCCTTAATAGATAGACATATGCCCTCGCGGACTTTTTTGAAGAACTTAGGTAACAAACAATTCCTTTATACATTAGTTTGTTGTACCTCTCATAGATAAGGCAGCGTTTTCATTTATAGCTCGCGCGCGTCCGAATTTCTCTGCAAATTTAATCATATCTCATCCGATATACAGTAAACCCCAATAAATTATGCGAAAAAAGCCATCCTCTTGAACCATTCTATCTATTGAAAAAAACCGCATCAAGCTCCGTTGCGGATTTCTGAAGATATAAGCTCACATAGGGACATACATACAAAAATTACGACTTTGTTTTATAAGAAGTAAAGGTGAACTATTGACACAAGGTAACTGAAGTTTATTTCCTCATTTTAAATTCCTTTACCTTTACATATTTTAAAGCAAACTCGTTATTTTTGTATGTATGTCCCTTTGTGAGTTCATGTCTTCAGAACTACCTACGCAACGGATTTAGATGTGGGTTTCTAATAAGTAGAGTACTTCAAGATGTTTTTTTTGTGTAATATTGGTAACGATTTGGTGTATATTCTGGTGCTCAATAACTATAAATGCGGGTGAAACCGCGGCATTAGCTAGTAAGAGAATCAATTGAGCTTTACTTTATTTATGTAGTGTCATGTGATAATGAATTGTTTGTACTTACTTAAATGCAAACGAATTACTTAGCTCATTGAACTTGAATCATTTTGACTGACAGAAAACTTACTTGAATAAAAGATATAATTAATTTATACGTCAGTTATGATTTAAAAACATGCTATCATTATATTGATTATACAAAAATAAAAATAGTTAAAATTATTATGTCAAAAAAAATTTCGCAGTCGGTAGGATTCGAACCTACGCTCCCAGAGGGAATCTGATTTCTAGTCAGACGCCTTAACCGCTCGGCCACGACTGCTCGATCGTTACTATTGAAATAGTCTTTTAAATTACGCAATCGAAATCTGAGCGTTGGAAGTATGTAGTTATTACTTTCGACATTGATCTCGTTTGTGGACGAATTAAACTATTTACGGTTGTACGAAATATATGTACATCTTATATATAAAAATCAATTGCTGTTCGTTAGTCTCGCTAAAACTCGAGAACGGCTCGGGCGATTTTTGTGATTATGGTCTTGAAATATTTGTGGAAGTCCAGGGAAGGTTTAAACGGTGACAAAATATATGAGGATCTAAAATTCTACGCGTACGGAGTAGCAGGCATCAGCTAGTCTTATATATAAAAATCAATTGCTGTTCGTTAGTCTCGCTAAAACTCGAGAACGTCTGGGCCGATTTTGGTGATTTTGGTCTTAAAATATTCGTAAAAGTCCAGGGAAGGTTTAAACGGTCCAAATATATAGGGATCTAAAATTCCACGCGTACGGAGTAGCGGGCATCAGCTAGTCTTATATATAAAAATCAATTGCTGTTCGTTAGTCTCGCTAAAACTCGAGAACGGCTGGGCCGATTTTGGTGATTTTGGTCTTGAAATATTCGTGAAAGTCCAGGGAAGGTTTATACGGTGACAAAATATATGGGAATCTAAAATTCCACGCGTACGGAGTAGCGGGCATCAGCTAGTGTTTTATAAAATAATTACAATACAACTGTCCAGTCTTAAAGCTTAATAATCATAAATTGCAACATCATTGAATATTGATAAATTCGTCTCAGATTTATCCATATTTACGATTTAATATGATGACTTGATGTAATAGCGAATAAGTTTGTTTATACAGTATATGTATATATAGTTATAGTATTTTTATTTTATTTTAAACCGAAACTTCTATTGTAATTTATACCATCATGTAAATACAAATAAATAAAATTGATTTGATTTGATTTGTATTCCATGAACTTATCAAGCACGAAGATCACGGATCTCTAAGACTTCGTCTTTGAATTATAATTAAGAGAAAGCATAGCGATTACCCGATTACTGTCCAAATATATTCCTAACTATTAAAGTTACGTAATAAGACTATACTAGCTGTTGCCCGCGACCCCTTACGCGTGGAATTTGGAAAATATTCCCTGTTTTTGCAACATTTTTCACTGATGCTTCGCTCCTATTAGTCGCAGCATGATGTTATATACCTTCCTCAATAAATGGACTATTCAACACAAAAATATTTTTTTATTCGAACAAGTAGTTTCTGGGATAAGCAGGTTCAAACAAACAAACAAAGTCTTTACTCTTTAGCTTTTTTATTTTAGTATAGATCCATTCATCCGTCGGCAGGTCTCTGTTCCCTTCTGGATAAATAAAAAAATTTCTGGATAAATAAGAAAGTTTTCTGGATAAATAAAAAGCCCCTCAAAGAATACCTTCCTCACCCAGAGGCTTCATACAGACCCCAAATTTCCTTTATATTAATAGGGTTGTCACATAAAAGTGTGGAAAAGTATTATTGAACTAACGTATACAATAATATACATATTATAATATTGTTAATTTTACTTTGATTATAACTAGCTTGAAAATAGCATATATGTAGGTACGAGTATGTATACCTACTTAGTTATTATTAAAGATATTTATACATTTTTCACGCCATTCTGATGCTAAATGCATGTACTAGAAACATTTTTATCACCTTAATACGTGTCTTATTTCGGCAAATAAACGATATGAAATTGTTTGTGGAATCATTGTAAAAAATACTAGCTGCTGCTCGCGATTCCGTACGCGTGCAATTTAGAAATCTTTCCCCGTTTTTGCAACATTTTTCACTTATGCTTCGCTCCTATTGGTCGTAGCGTGATGTTATATAGCCTATAGCCTTCCTCGATATGTGTACTATCAAAAACTTAAAGAATTTTTCAAATTGGGCCAGTGGTTCCTGAGATTTGCACGTTCAAACAAACAAACTCTTCAGCTTTATAATCATCATCTTATATATAAAATTCACGTGTCACAGTGTTAGTTACCGTACTCCTCCGAAACGGCTTGACCGATTCTTCTCAAATTTTACATACATATTCAGTAGGTCTGAGAATCGGCCAACATCTATTTTTCAAACCTTTTTTTTTAGAATGGCAAAACAACGTTTGCCGGGTCAGCTAGTATTAATATAGATGTGCCTATTTACTCAGGTGTAAGTCAATAACACACAAGTGTGGTTTTATGATTATAAGATGCGCGCGCGCGCGCGCTTCTAAATAATCACGAATACATCATCGCTTCAACATTAAGACGGTACGATACCAAATTATGCTTCATACAAAAGTATGGGTATCGTACTTCCGCAAAAACTATTACAATCGGTTTAACTTTCGCGAAAAAAACGAAGTACGAAACTTCTTTTTTCAAAGAATTTGTAGGTAAAATCCGCTTCATCTATATTTGTCCCTTTCAGCGCGGCGCTCGGAAATAGGGATAGCAATACCTAAGGCAAATACCTAAATGAGGAGTACAGTACCCTCTTATTACACAATAACATTTAATACTATGTTGGTGTAGATAGATATATTATTATGTGTATTCGAAGTACCTACCAATTACTGCTTACTTGTTAATTTATGCCGCTTGCCTCATAAGCGGCATAAGCAAGACATTGGATGCAAACTGCACAAGAACGCGCGTTGTGACGTTCTATAGGGGAGATCTATGTATATATTGGTTGATGGATGGATGTTAATTTAGTATTTTAAACAATACCTAACTAACTAGGTTTTTCTGATTAGAAAAATTATTTAACTCACGTTACGACCAATACGAGCCGACCATTAACTAAAAATGTTGCAAAAACAAGATTTTTTTTTAAATAAAATGCGTTCGAAATCGCAGCCAGCAGGCTAGTTGTAATATAATATGTATTATAAAGCGAACACTACATTGCTGTGAACAAAGAGTAGGAACTAGTCATAATGAATTAAACACGAACAATTGTTACGTACCTGTACAGTGTACATAACATGTCACCCATAGTGCTATATTTACGTTGTGGTCGTGCCGTGACGCGAACAAAAGTGTTACAAAATAGTAATGCATGTTGCATTACTAGTTTAAGGTGTATACAGTATACACTAATTGCGATTGTTTATAATTTTTTAAAACTTTTAATTCGAAAACCATTTCCGAGAATAAAGTTTCTGATCATCCATTAGTTTTTTCGGAAAATTTGCTATTTTAACGATAATTTTTCCAAAAAAGCAAATGATCTCTATTTGCCGTTGAAATGAAGGACTTAACATATTAAGGCGTTCTTAGGGATATACTACTCTGTAGTGGAGTTGAAATTGGTTTATTTAATCAACTTGGCAACTTTGAAACGATGTACCTATTGCAATCTGTCTTAAGTCTATCAGGAAAAGACAATAATAAAATATACAGATTGCTTACAACGATGACTTCACAATATTTAAAATAATATATTCACGTATTTAAAAAAAAATCCATATAGTGAATATTTCAATAATATTGAAATTAGTTGCTTCAAATAGTCTGTATTTTCTAAAAAAAAAAATATACAAACAGCAGGTCAAAATTATGAACAATCCCAAATTTACGTGATTTGTTTAAAGTTTTTGAAATAAATCACGTAAATTGTTGCCCCAAATTTGTACACTCTCTTTTTCTTACTGTCGTTATCCCACATTATAAGGGGTTGGCACAGAACGTTTTCTTCTTTCAACCTCTCCTATCAGCCGTCATATTCTCATAAATTCCGTTTTCTTTCATATCGTCTCTCACAGAGTCCTTCCATCTTATCTTTGGTCTCTCCGTTACGTTACGTCATCTCCTTTTTCGGCCATCAATAATTTATTTCTAGACGACAAAACTATTCCGGCAAGTGTATTTCGTTCTACGATCATATCCAATATAATCTTATTGAATACTGATATAAATTATATTAAACTGAAAATCTGATATTTCTAGTTAATATAATGAAAACATAGATAAATAATAAAAGTATTTGCATCTAAGTCGTCAAATATTTGGTTTGAATATCAATATTCAAACCAAATATTTTAAGTTTAATTTAAATTTTCAGTTTAATATAATTTTCGGTATTCAATAAGATTATATTGGATATGTACGTAGAACGAAATTCGTATTCCTTAAATAAAACTACTTTTTACGTAAAAAGTAGTTTTATTTGGACAGATGGGTCGCGCAATGTTAGAAAATATCGTATTCCTTAATTTTAGCTCGCGTAATTAAATGCTGTCCCCTTAAACTACGCTTCTGTTACCTACAAATACACGTGCCTGATAACAGAACTGCCATTAATTTAGCACTCCACCAGAAACACAATTCTAAAAAGTTGAATTGAATAAAATAATGTGATAAATGATTTTAAATACATACATATTTTTACCAAACTCAGCAGACAAGTAAAATCGTCTCCTCTCTCTCTTAGTCTATTATTGTTCGCACGGGTTTCCTTCACTTTGTGAAAGTATCTGGTCTACTGGGCTACGCAGTTAAGTTTCGAGATTTCCTTCTCTTAAAAAGGACCCAGCACCCTGCTGGAGGAAATGGGATGATGACACCTATATTCCCGATCACACGGACGAATGACGTTACTCAATATGAATTATGCTGTCAGTGGCTAACCACAGAAGTATGTATATGTTTTTAGAAATAAATAGTGACATTTTCCTCGTAAGACCTATGAAAAACCCAATTGAATATCTTCAGTAATGATTGTCTAGTTGTTTTGAAGTCATAACAAAGAATTATGAACTTAAAATCACATTTATAATATAGTAGGTGTAATTGTAAAGAAAATCTTTAATATCAAAGCTTCTCCAGAAAGCAGGTTACATAAAAAAAATCAAATACGTACTTCTATTTTGCGACAGAATATGATATGATAACAAGAAGCCTAGATTTAAAGAAGAACTTATTTGCCTTGTATTTGACGCGTGGCAACCCTAAAATACTTAATGACTGCACTTCTCCAGACAGTGGTGTTGTTTTGCAAACGTATTTAAAACAGTTGGTGCATTGTGCATGATGATAATACTGATGTGGTGAACTAAGCAATTTAAATTTAGAACTAAGCGTTTTAAATTTAGAACTTGTTGCAAACGCCATGCGTTGAATAAAGTTTCTCGCTTTGAGTATTAAGCCAACAGGAGTAGCGATCGCGATTTTTTGATGCCTCAGGTGACTAGTACTGACTGGAATCTAGCATCTTCTCCGCTCAACATGGAAGCTTTGCTATTCAATCTGACAATGCAGCCAGCACTCTGCATGTTGTGTACTTTAGAAATATTGGGTTAGGTACATACTCGTAGGAACAAAGGCAAAGTTTAAACATACAAAACGTAAACTGGAGTAGTTAGTCAAATATAATAAATGTAATACCTGTATAATAATGTAATATCACCGTTACGTCGCCGTCAGCGTCGTTACAAAATCACACGTACAAAATCGATACTAACTTTGCGCACACTATTAAACGTACTAAAAGACTACGCTGTCTATACACAATCAGTATGAGCATTGCTTTCGTACTTTTTTCAGCGGCGCGGCGGTCGCCTGACAATGTCAACTCCTGTTGGGTTACCGCTCGAGGTTTCTGCGATTTGTCTTGATGCTTCGACGTGTCGAGTCACATTGAATTCACATTAATTAATGTTAGTCGTCTGCTTTTCGATTAACTTATATACTCAATGTTTTTGTTTTTCTTGCGCACCGTTTGTTGTTTAGTTGTACCTATTATATTTTTATTAGCGCATTCATGGTATATTTTATTATGGTATATTATTATGATAGGAAGGCCCCAATAATCCGGCCTCTGGCTAAAGGTCATAGCTCATTAGAGCCACCCGGCACCCACTCCGCACCGCCTCGCCTCGTGCGGTTAGTATTCTTTATATGGGTTTGTATGGGTATGCGCTCACTACATCAACTCCGTAGCGTCACCGGGTCGCCTCTGTCGGGCGCCCTCCACGCGCGGACAGCGGGTGGACCACTCGGTGACAACTCGCTGTTCGCATGCTTGCCTTGCGCTGACTGCGCATCGCCAACGCGTGTTCCTACCCTTCTTTCATACCCAGCCTTTCTTTTAAACAAGTCGGACGTATCGTTTTTGCTTTCAAATGAATAAAGAAAAACTATTATGCCAATTGTTAACAGAGTACACGAAAATTCCTGGACTAACCGGTCTCCAGTCGTAGACCACGCGGCGTCCACCAGCGGCCAACGCACCCCGCGTTGGTACCACCCGCGCACCACTGGTTGACCGCGCGACGATTATTGGTGATAACGCGGTGTCCACCCGTGGACCACCTGTCGACAACGTGTGCACGCCGTGCGATGAGGCGGTGCGGGGTGGGTGCCGGGTGGCTCTAATGACCTATGACCTTAGTCCGTTACCCCTTGTAGTCCGACAAGCCTATAGCTGCTGAATGTATCTACTATCCTTACTTATATAAAAGTGACTGTGAGTTTGTTTGTGACGTTTTCACACAAAATCTACCGAACGGAATTGCACAAAAATTGGTATAGAGATAATTTATAGTCCTGCGGCCGTATTATGAGCTCTTATTCCCACGCCGTTTACGCCGTGAATGGAACTGCCCGGCAAATTCGTAATATGAACATAACTCCCAGCCATCCAGTTCGCTAAAACAGTCATAGATTAATATGTTTATAGGGAAGGTACAACTAAAAGTTTAAGTACTAACTAAAATTTTTCAACTAAACGTTTTATGTTTACCATAATACATAATTTAGTCAGGCAGTGTACGGCCTGCTTGGAACTTGTATGATTTTTAAAAAGCTCATAATACGCCCGCTGGTATTGAAATAGGCTATATATTATTTCACTAAAAGCTCTGTACGAGATAATAAACGCAAACGTTTGTGAAAAATGGTATAAAATAATAGATCGGCATTTTGTTTTTTTACAGCCGCGGGCAGAAGCTAGTTAAATAATAAAAGTAAATGTTTCAATTTAGACACATTGATTTAGTTTGCTGTTTCCTCTATTCAAGTCCAAACAAAACTATTTAATTAATCAGTTTTATTTTAATTTAATTACAATCACTATAAAGATTCGTAAATTATAGTGAACTGACATTTTATTACTGTTTTATTCTTACAGTAGGAATTATACGCCAATAGCGGAGGCCCATAGATAAACGCATTGATTGATCTATCCGTATTTAACTGTGAAAGACTATAAAAGATTTGAGTATTTAAATTACTTCATTCGCCTAATCCACATGAGTAAATCCTTACTCTACCTAAACTCCAGCCCCCTTATTACAAAACGCGGCTCAACGTTAAACCCAGGTTTAACAAAATTTATTTACGAGGAATTGGATAGTTAGACCCGCTCTGACACTAGTTTGGCGTCGGTTTAAGACTAAGGTCGTTGTTAGATCTAGGATTTGAGAAAAATCTACTTGAAATGCGCAATTGAAGTGTTTAAAAACCAGGCTTAAACTGTGGCTTAAACTTAGTCCACGTTTTGTAATAAGGCGGCAGGGGGCTAAGTCTATTAATTCTGCTATTACAATCATATTAAAATGTTGTTACAATGTTGTAGCCATTATGGTGCCATAATGGGGTCATTACAACAAAAAAATACTAGTAGACTTAGTAGTAGTAAATAGTAAATTAGTAGTAAATTTGGTAAAATTTCGCCATTATGACAACAAACTGGATTTTTTGTCACAATGGCGCCATTATGGTGCCATAGTGGCATCTCCGTGTGGTGACGGATTTAGAATACACGTGTCACCACCCCATTTCCTCCCAAGGGTGCTGTAAAAGTCAGCTAAGGGATATTGCACAAAAATTACATCCTCTGTGAGAGACGGAAAACTTCAAAATAAACCCTATGTCAACACGCCTGGTCAGCGTGGCACAGTAGACCATAATCCCTCCCAAAGTGGAGGAGGCCTGTGCCCAACAGTGGGACGTAAATGGGCTGACAGAGTGGCATCACGATGGCACCATTATGGCGCCATTGAACTGTTATTGTGACAACATTGTATTAGCAAACTTGGGGCAGTTTTCATAATTATAGCGTAAGGCGTTTACGTTGACTGTAGCTTCTTATTGGCAAAAACTGAGGCTTGGACCATTACTCTCGGAGGAGTCGGAGGTTACTACCTACATGATTATTACAAACTATAGATAGATAGATTACTCTTTATTGTACACCATATTACATTACAGTAGCTTATTCTATGTTAACAATAATATAGTACAATAGGCGGTTTTATCACATGCTGCGATCTCTTCCAGACAACCTTTGGATGGTCTACGTTTGGTCAAAGAGAGGGCTTTATGTGGTGTACTCTAACCTACAAAGATTAGCTTTACATACTTACATAAACTTAATACATAATATAAATACACATACATAAATACATACCTATACATACACATACTTACACAAATACATAAACAAATATGCCTACACTCGCGAGATATAAGAGTATAACATAATATTTTTTTAAATTTAACCACGTTATTTATACTATGTCAGTGATAGATAGTACTCTTTTACCCTTTTCTTGAAAGTAGGTACTGATTGAGCACTTCTTATATTTTTAGGTAGCTCATTCCATAGGCGAGCTGCTTCGACAGTAAATGATTTACCATAAAACTTGGTGGAATGGGCAGGTATAGCTAGAATAGGGTTTTCCGATGATCTCAAGCTTTTCGTGTGTGTCGTGAAGAAAGTAAAAAAACTATACCTTTTTATTAATAGTACAGACTAGTAATATTAACTAAGTAATATTTGTCCGTGTGGTGACGAATAATTAAGAATACAAGTATTATTTATGGACATTTCACACAACGTCCTCTGGTCCCAAAGTAAGCTTTAATTCTATGCTTGTGTTATGGGTACCAGAATTCGTATAGACTACATAATAATACTACTTTTCTTTTGTAAATACATACTTATAATACATAATAAACACCCAGCCACAGAACAAACATTTGTATGACATTTATAAAGATCATACAAATGATTGTCCTGAGCGGGAATCGGAACTCGCGACCTCGCGGACGACAGTCCGTTGCATGAACTCCACCACCACAAGGCCCGTCAAAATCATCACCCCCTTTTCTTCCTAGGGTGCTGTAAGAGCCAGCTAAGGGACAATATAAGCAGTTAACGTCTAGTGTGAGAGAAGGAAAACTCGAAACAAAACCCTGTGCCAACAAGCCTGGTCAGCGCCTTCCAAATTGGAGGAGGCCCGTGCCCAGCAGTGGAACGTTTATGGGCTGGAGAGATATACTTAAAACATTCATCGGTGAGAGTATGTTAAATACACGAATGACCCTTTAAATACTATATTATCATTACCTTTTACATTTAGCGAGTAACTAAAAATAGAATACTATGTCAGACATTATTGAATGTCGTTCATATATAGGTATTTTGTATACAATACATGAGGTGACTGGGGCATCACTTCCGTTATATAAACTATACAGTTGAGGTTGAACATGTATGTGTGTGGGTGTGTGTGTATTGATAAATACGCTCTATACAACATACACGATTACATTGTTATATCCGTTAACTGTATAGTTTATGCAGTTTACAATAATAAATAAACTTAAAAATTAAAAAAAAAAAAAATTATTATTTAAAAATTAAACTTTGAATATTATTTAAATTTGAAACAGCATATTTCTTATTATAATTCGATTTTTCTTTACCCTAAATCAATGAAATCTTCGTGTGGTGACGGATTAAGAATACAAGTGTCACCACTCCATCTCCTCCCAAGGGTGTTGTAAAAGGGGTTTGTATCAGCTAATTGATATTGCACACAGATAACATCCTTTGTGAGAGACAGAAAACTCGAAAATAAACCCTGTGCCAACACGCCTGGTCAGCCCGCATAGTAGACTATAATCCCTCCAAAGTGGAGGAGGCCCGTGCCCAACAGTGGGACGTAACTGGGCTGGAGAGAGAGAGAAATCAATGAAAAAGTATAGGAATATAAGTATTGATGCCTTATGTTACGACTCTACCTGGGTTTTCGGTAGCGACAACATACAACATACATGTGGCTTACTAGCATGAAATTCAAAGTTTTGTCAGTTGATGTTGATAAAATCTGCGATTAGCGTTCACGATTAAGTTAACATGCGTATTAAAATTAAACCTCTAAAGACCGTTACTAATAAAAGAAAGCAAATATGAGAGTGTTTATCCTACACACAGATTCACAGATATAAATCTTGTTGCAGGTTAAGTTGAACCATAGACTAATAGTTGTCCCTTCCGAATAGAATATGTAGGTACTTGTTTTATTCTAGGAGGATAATTAAAACATATATATACTAAGTCTATGGTTTTATTTCTTGCTTAAGTGACGTTTGTACTTTGTGAAAACGACTATCTGACTATATTGATATCTTATTAGACAATGAAGTACGTTTTAGCCAGGTTAAAGTTACGTGTCTTCAAGGTTGAAACCGTAAACACTATCTGATAAATCTATGTCCTTATAACTTATTTTTCCCGCAAGACAAATTGATTGAGGAATTTTATTCCAAAACTAAAGCTAAGGTTTTATATAAGCAAGACGATAGGTAAGAAGGTATAAGTTATAGAGGGGTGAACGTGGGGTGAACACAGCTTACCCGAGGGAAATATGCGCATGTTGCCCTTTAGACTCTTTGAATATTTAAAGTCTCCACGTCGACGTCGGCTCACGTCATTCACGTTTGACCCCAAGGGAACTTAGTCATATTACGTTATTGTTCCGATTGTTTCTTACTGCCTGCGATTCAATGAATAATATATTGACATTATTTACATAACGCCATGTTTTAATTGAAAATTACGTTTAATTGAAGCAAGTAGTTTAGATAAAATGAATATTCAATAACTATTTTTAAATGTTTGTACTGCGTCTGGGTGTTTTCTATGTATTTTATGTAAGTATTTACAAAAAAAAAGTAGTTTATGTAGTCTATACGTATCTGGTACCCATAATACAAGCATAGAAATATATGTAGCTTACTTTGGGACCAGAAGACGTTGTGTAAAATGTTCTGAATATTTATATTTAATTATATAAATTTATTTTATTTATTTTTTAAATTTGCTGCAAGAGTGCAACTGAGTTAAATGCTATACAAGCAGAGGCGTATTTTCCCTAGGGCCATAGGGGCCATGGCTCAGGGTGCCAGGGTGGCCAGCCTGAGAAGGGTTTAAAATTTTGTTCTATATCTATTCAAATCAAATGGCCCAGGGCGCCAATTTTCAAAATACGGCTCTGTATACAAGTTTCAAATACATACATAGAACTAATTGTTGTTTTATAATAAGTAAAGATGAAAATAGATCTCGGACGACGCGACGGCGGATATCAAAAGTATAATCCGGTAATTCAGCAAACTAATTATGTATTTGGTACTAAATTGATAATAATGTGCAAAAATTTTAAAAAATAACAATGAAAGAATTAGTAAATAGTACATAAATGATCCAACTTTATTGAGACACAGGTGTGATCTAAAATGTCAGCCCACCCGTGTTTAAATTACAATGATGTAAAAATTACATATCTTGTCGTAGGTTCTATGAGAACTCATAAACTTCTAAATCATATACTTACGTAAGAGTACGATATTTGTTACGAACGAAGCATTAGGAGAAAGCTGTATGTAACATTATTGTATAAAATAACGATCGAATTAGTGTATCTAAAAGAAAAGATACGTGAAATAAATATCCCATTACAATATTTATAACTCCGACCAGATGTTTCAAGATTTCGTTAACGTTCAAAAGTTTAAAATCGTGATTTGAAATTGTAATATCTTGAATTTCTAATAATCATGAAAAATGTATTGGTTTACACAAAAATCTGTTATGTTCCATTTTACTATCATTGAAATATGTATATGTTAATGGACTCAACATTATCTTGGGTGAATGTGCTTATAGAATGGGCACCTGTATTCTTTGAGTTCGGAATTATGTTTGTCAATGGAAATTGGGCGTTGTTTTGTAAAATTCGTCAGTTGGCTTCAATTATGGCATGAATAATAAATTGTTGTGGGTGTCGTGAAAGGTTAACGAGACGTTAAGCGCGTGTGTTCTCTGGTAAGTGCTACCACTTACAAAGAATTATTAATATTAACATTCTATATCAGCTTAAGAGGGTACTGTACTCCTAATATAGGTATTTGCCTTAGGTATTGATATCCCTATTCCCGAGCACCGTGATGAAAGGGATAAATATAGCTGAAACAGAATTTACATACTGAATTTTACATACAAAATATTTGAAAAAAAAGACGTTTCTTCATACTCCCCTTTTTTCTTTGCGAAAATTAAACCGATTTTAATTTTTTTTACGCTATATTATAGATGAGGAGTATATCTATGCTTGTATTACTTTTTTATTTTGGTAAAATCTTACGAAATATGTGTAGTAGACGCTGCAATTTTACTTAAAGAAAACCGAAAAGATCGGGTTTTTCGGATGGTCATATTTCGTTTAGTTATTATGTATTGAAAAAAAGAAAGTGACCGAAGCATAGATATACTTTTCATCTATAATATAGCGTAGAAACAATTAGAATCAGTTTAACTTTCGCGAAGAAAAAAGAGAAGTACGATACCCATATTTTTGTATGGAGCATAATTTGGTATCGTGCCCTCTTAAAGATGAAATGTACATGAGGTACCGAGCTGTCTGGCGAGTGGGAATCATTATGGCTGATGCCTGATTGCTTGCTGATAATTGCATATATGTAATTGTGAATTATGGCTTCATCCATCTATCAGCCTTTCTCTGTCCCTTGCTGGACACAGGCCTCAGCCATAGAAAGCTACATGTCGCGGTCCTGAACTGCACTTAAATCAATCAAAACAGCACCATTAAATTTTAAAAATTTACAACAAACAGATGGTTCAGCCGTTTTGTGAGAGTTATACCAATATTTTGTTTTTTGGCTACTGTATGTAAACGTAATACTTTAGTGTTATAAGTAGAAACAAAAGAATGTTGCGTATTTCCTCCATGATAAAATTCATATTGTAAATTAATGTATTTTTTCCATAATCCTCTTTGATAAATATAGGTTATGGCTGTATCTTAGTTCCCAGATCAGAACATATAATACACGAATACACTAATACTTCGCCTACATTTTGTTGTCTTTTGTTTTACCCAGCTAAGGTGGCGAACAAGCACTCGACTGTATTGATGGGAAGCAGACACGTAGCCTGTCGTTTTATATTTTGCCGTCTTGCAAAACATTAAGAAGTTTTAACAACAAATGGTACCGTTAGGATGCAAGATAAATCTTCAACCGCGGAATCCGTACTGTCTCAACAGTGCTGTAAGTACGGAATCCTCAGGATGCAGAAGAGAACCATCTTATACGTGTAATTGAATAGTAATAAATTGTCCTAGTCATAGACCAGCCGATGTCGCGGATGCAACCATCCTCTAGGGCAAGATCAACATAGGTATGCGATGCATCGGGCGTGGTCACGGGCTGACTCAAAGTCAGCCCGTGATCACGGCCGATGCAACTCGGTCGAAACGTCGGCAAAAAGGTAGGTGCTTAACACCTATACTAAAATTTAAACGCGTTTAATACCTGTGTTTTTCAATGTAATATATGTTTATAATGTTCTAATGTATAAGATCAAATGGAGTAGTTTAACATGCATACAAACTTTACCATAAAACGGCTTTTTTAAAGAAGTTATTCGCAATAAAATATGTAGTGAAGTATGGGGACGCAAGTACGTTATTATGAATTGATGTAAACGAATCTATAGGACATAGCTAGTATAGATAAAGTTCAAAGATAGTTCAGTTTCAGTGACAAGATATGAATGTTTATTTGGTAGTGCTATGTTAAGTACATCCGGTACAAACTTAGTTCAAACACCTGTAGTACGATTAACCTTATCAACATTATCGTGGAAAGATGTTTACGATGTATTTTTTATTACAAATTAGATATATTTTTTGTATAATACCTATTTCTAATACGTTAAAACGTAATTGCGATATAAATAACAAGGTACTGTTATTGCGCTGTACTAAAGACTTTACTGGATTTAACCGGCTATTCCATGAAATGATGAAAATTGCACTTGAAAATCCATAAATTTTTTTTTTAAATTATTCCGTTGTCATCGGTCTGATGTGTGCAAAATAATTAATGAATTCGACTACTGTCAAAGTCACTTTCAAATATCCCGTTACATAGATTAATACATTGATAGATACGTACCGAGCTAATAAAAACGTGTTAATTATAAACTCATAGTTATTACATGACACTATACTATTTACCCCCGTAGATGTTGTAAGAGCCAAATGTTCTTAGTCGAATCCTTAGACCAACACGCCTTGGCTTGGCAATTTTATTGTAATTGTAAAATGTATTAGAAGATCTAATACCTCCCCTGGATTGGATTAACCGTAAGTTTCTCTAAGCCCATGGGTATGGAAGACAATAAGTATCACGTAGCCCATTCTAGGTATTTAGCCCCTCATATCTGTTTAGTCACGCAAGACGAAAACTGCAACTGAGGAAAATAACATTGATGACGTACATGTTATTGTTGTTTAACTTTTATTATATATGCATAATTTTTGGATCATTACTCTTCTTATTATTCTGGCTTTATTTGCGTACGTTTTATTAGGCAATAGTAGGAAATTTTTCCAATTTTTGGTCCAACTGAAGCCCAAAAACAATAAGCTACGGAGACTACTGCGCAATGAGCACATGACACGTTGACGCAGTGTTTACATTTAAGTTTTTTGTCTATAGCAGATAATATTAGCTGCTTATTGAATCGCTTACACTTACAGCATTCCAGGGAGAAAATGGTATAGATACGGAAATGCAGCGATGTAGCTCCTTGAATCTACAGTTTAAGATATTGTGTGGCGATTATATCGAGCCTAGTGCGATATGCAACAAAGTGAGAACTATTGTACAATTTGTTTATCTGTTAGGCGCGGTGTAAGTGTTACGAAGTATTGTTTGGCCACAGATTGCGTGTGTAAACTTATGTTACGGGCCGTATCGTCGGCTAACAACGGCTTTATTGTTATAGTTAACATAACCACAGATAAACCCTAATAGATTCAGCACTCAAGGCTATCAAAGCATACGGAATATATATATACGCTGACAAGCATATGTATGGAAACTAGGTGTAAGAGAACTCGGCGTGTTCTTTTGCTATGCCATTTCATTGTATAGCGAAAGAACACGCCCAATATTCCATAAGTCGCAATCCGAATTTCCTCTAATGTTAATATGTTTAGTCCTTAACAGAAATGTAGTAATGCTCTATCTACTAGAGTTAGTCTGTGACATAACCACACTGCCTAGTTACGTCTCTTGTTGCAATCATTCGCGGTACATGCGGTATTTTACTTATTACAACAACGTTGTGTTTGCATCCACCAAGAACTGTAACCATTTTGTGATAAAATTAATTTTCCTTTGGACTATTTGTTAAATTCAATTTGTAGACGCGAATACCTAAAACAATTTGACGCGACAAGTCTTTGTGTAAATTGTTTGTACTGTTAATGTGGTGAGGTTTTGCTTATCACATGTAGCACATGTTTTCAAAAAAGCAAGCATGGCAAAAATAAATTAGATTTTCCCGCATATGTTATGTTAGTAGGCTTGGGTACCTATAGGCCTCTATCAGTATGTTTCTGCCACTTTAGCTTGTACTTATGGAACGAGTCTTCCAATTTGTATTTTTTCTATATTTCCGAACCATAGTTATCGTGTTGGCATACCGTTTATTTTCGTATTATTGTCTCTCACAGAGGATTTTATCTGTGTAATATTACTTAGCTGCTTTTTACAGCACCGTAGCAAGAAAAATGGGTGGTGGCACTTGTATTTTTAATCCGTTACCACACAGATAACATTTATTTATTTATTAACACTTCATGCACATACTGAGTACAATGGCGGGCTTAATGCCTCGGGCATTATCCAACAGCCAACCAGTGATAGTACAGAGCAACAGTGTGGGTGCCAAATACAAAAAATATTAAAAGACAAAACAAGAACCAAATAAATAACATCAACTTAATCTAAACAATTACTATGTACTTATTTACTTGGTACATGCTATTTATAATTTTTCATTTTAACACCTGTATTAGCTGACGATTTACAATCATAACCTACAACGTGCACCATTTGATATTTAGTCCAGTCGTGGGAGATAATGACATGGATGTGGCTTGATGTACAGAATTTTTTTTTTCTAATTAGTCCGAAAAAATGTACAGAATCCGAAAATCAACCTGCTGCGTGGGGAAAATAATGGGAAGTTTGTTTAAATAAACGGAAACTGCAAAATGACTGATTTTGACTTGAAAAATCCGTTGTAACTTGAAAAGCAAGCCTGTTTTTTTTTTTTTTTTTTTTCAACCTTTTTTTTTTTTTTTCGTTTTTCTGTCATTTAACAATGTTAATATCGTAATTTTTAATTTACCAATACATTGACCGAGTAGAAAATTTGAAAATAAACAAAAAAGAATCAGTGATATTTCTTCGTCCGAGGCTTACTTTTCAAGTTACAACGGATTTTTCAAGTCAAAATCAGTCATTTTGCAGTTTCCGTTTATTTAAACAAACTTCCCATTATTTTCCCCACGCAGCAGGTTGATTTTCGGATTCTGTACATTTTTTCGGACCAATTAGAAAAAAAAAGTTCTGTACATCAAGCCACATCCATGCACCTATCTTTTTTTGGCTCCCACGACTGGACTAATTCTTTCATGTCTTGATATCATATATTTTTAAAGAACATTATGTGACAATATGAGTACATCAGTACTAGCACCTCGGTGCTTGGTTCTGATAAGTGTACTAACAGGTTATCTTATCATTTAAGTGCTCGCTTACCGAACAAGTGCATACACCTGCCTATGCGACATCATGACATGACTCAACCAAGTAAAACGATAGCACACTATCTGATTACGAATTACGTTCTTATTTATTATATTAATTTGTTTTTATCTTTATTTCCGTGTATTTGAATAGGGTTTTGACAAAATACTACCCATGGATTTTGACCAAAATGTTTATATTAAAATGTCATTATGATCATGTAAAAAGAGATCAAGAACTGTCGAGTAATATGTTTGACGGGCTTCTTGGTCTAGTGGTTCATATAACGGACTGTCGTTCACGAGGTCGCGGGTTCGATTCCCGCTCGAGACAATCATTTGTGTGATGTTTATAATAGTCATACAAATCTTTGTACTGCGTCTGGGTGTGTTCTATGTACTTATTATAAGTATGTATGTATTTACGAAAGAAAATGTATTATATCCGTTTTCTGGTACCCATAACACAAGCATAGAAATATAGCTTACTTTGGGACCAGAGAACGTTGTGTGAAATGTCCAAAAACAAAAAAACAATATTACAAAAATCTGTTTCTCAGATTTTTATAATTATGTGGCTAATCGAGATCCGTGTTTCCACCTGCTGTTATATTTATAGCACGGCTCTAGCGTGATTTAGCGTGGAAATAGCTTAAGTAAGAGGTTGCCGAGTTAATTAATCTTTGTAAATTATTGCCTGTTTTATCTTCTATCTTTAAAAAAACGTGTGGCACTCGGGGACTGCCGCGGTAAAGCTATTACATAGCATTTTTTATCAACATATGAAACTATAATTATTTAGTTATTTTATTTATGCCGTATTTAAAAAAAAATAAAAGAAACAAAATCATAGAAATGCCACCTAGAGGCGGGTTGCTGAACTAAAGAGAATAGAGCGTGATATTTCAACACACAAACACCGTGTCGAAGACTGCCGAAAAGAAACGACGTTAGACAATGCACGGCCTTCAAGCCACGAAGACGACGAAGCCCCGCGCTCAAGGCCCTCGATAGAAGCTATAGCAGCAATAGCTTAAAATTTTATGGTCGGATTTTAAAAATTAATTGTTAAGTAAGTTATAATAATGAAACTAGGAAAAAAAGTGTTAGATAGGTGTAAACAAATATGTAAGTATTAGCTATTGCCAGCGACCTCGTACGCGTAGAATTTAAAAAAATTACCCCCTTTTCGCGATTCTGAGATTAATTTCAATAACAATAAATAGGTATGAAGAGATTATGAAATACACTAGTTGCACTCTGCGGTATTACGCGTTTGTTGACCCCTAAAAGTTACAAACATACACAATCACGATTTACGCCTATATTCATAAGTTAGTATCTGTATATTCTTTGAAACGTGATAACATGACTGCATTTTTTTCTTAAAACTAAAAAATACGCTTGAAAACTTATTAATTGTTAAATATTAATGAAATGAAATGAAAAATCATTTAATCACGTAGACACAATTTTTTGAAAAATGTGCTTATGACATGTCCAATTTTTTTTCCCTACCACCGGTTCAGGACGCAATCTGCTGAGAAGAACCGGCGTAAGAAACTCAGCGGAGCTTTTAATCAAATCAATATTTTTTTAATTAAATGTCAAATAAACTTACAATGTTAATAAAACTTTACAATATAGAATATGTATTTCTCCAGAGCAACCTACTCCCAAGCTTTATCATCTTTAATATAATCAGAAATTTTATAATACGCCTTTTTACATAATTTAGTTTTAACGAATTTTTTAAATTTAGTATTATTAAATTCTCTTACATCAATAGGGAGTTTATTATGAAATCGTATACAATGACCCATGAAAGAGTTACATATATTGTGGAGACGGGTTACATGCATTACAATTAATTGCTTTGTCAACGGCCCTTGTGTGCAAAATTTCTGATTCATCCGACTATTGTAAATGGGTGAAAATCACTTTCAATGATTCCGTTAAATAGATTAATATATTGACAGATACGTACCGAGCTAACAAAAGCGTGATGTTTAAAAAGTAACAATTGGTATTGTTCATATTTTTTTAAACTGTTAAGTCGCGTACCCTTTCGGGGAATAGAGTTTCTGATCATGATCCACTAGTTGTTTTTGGAAAATTTGCTATATTAACTATTATTTTTCCAAAAAAGCAAATTATCTCTATTTACCCTTGAAATAAAGGACTTAAATTGTTAAGGCGTTATTAGGGATATACTACTCTGGGGTGGAGTTGAAATCGGTCTATTATATCAACATGGCAACTTTGAAAAGATGTATTGCAATCTGTCTTAAGTCTATCAGGAAAAGGCAACACAAAGATTGCATACAACATAATACAACGATGACATCACAACATTTAAAATAATATCTTTAAGTATTTAAAAAAAAAATATTTAGCGAATATTTCAATAATATTGAAATTGGTTGGTTAAAATAGTCTATATTTTCTGATAAAAATATATAAACAGCAGGTCAAAAATTACTATGCTTCTATCACTTTTTATTTTAAAGAATAGTACCTAACTATTTTATAAATAATTTGTAGGTTAAACCTGCCTCTACTACATTTGTCCCTTTCAGCGCGGTGCTCGGGAATAGAAATACCTAAGGCAAATACCTAAATTAGGACGATTGTCCTCTCTTAATGCTATGATAATTCGTTTTATATATCTTTTGTAAATGAATATCATAAATTATGATATTACTTTAAAACTAAATTATATGATGTAGCGTAAAAAGTATTGTTTGTAACGTTAGTTCTCATTACGTGTGAGTGCCGTTATCGTCAGCGATAACACTTGACGAACGGCAAATGTGGCGATTATTTTGCCACGCAGGTGCGCCCGCGCATGGCCTTACTCGGTACATACTTACTATCTTCATACAATACAGCAACGAAGACAGTTTACGTGTCCTTAAGTATTAATAATCATTGGAAATTTTACTATGAACAATAAGCTTGAGGCATCATTAATCACTTTAATTTATAATAAGTAATAATAACTTATAAAAAAAACAGACTTAGCCAACTCTTGATAGCTGTATAAAAAGAACGGCCCAAAGAAAAAAAAGAACAGCCCAAAGAAAAAAAAGAACAGCACAAAGAAAAAAAAAGAACATCCCAAAGAAAAAAAAGAACAGCCCAAAGAACGTCCTTTGGGCTGTTATGTTTTATATATCCAGAGCGGCATGGTGGATTAGACGTTTGTTTCTTTGTTGGAATGCGCTAATCTCAAAAACTACTGCTTCGTTGGATACTGGGGCTCAAGTCTGCTATTACAGTGTTGTCACAATGATCAGTCACCGACGCCATTATGGCGCCATAATGGCATCATTTATACTAGAGTAGACTACCAAACTTGATAAAATTCGCCATAATGACAGACTTGGCCCCCTGGTACTATTGGTCAGTGCATTTATCGAGGAAGGCTATAGGCTATATAACATCTCGCTGCGACCAATAGGAGTGAAGCAACAGCGAAAGATGTTGTAAAAACGGGGAAAATTTCTAATTTCCACGCGTACGAAGTCGCGGGACACAGCTGGATCATTATTGTTCAAGTTCATGGCATTGTATAGTTTCGAGGTTTCCTTCTCTCATGTGCAGGGTTTGCTGTTTTTAGCTGGCTTTTGCAGTACATTGTGGGCGGAAATGAGGGCACGTGCAGGACTAGGTATTTGATGTCGGTGGTTATTTTAAGTACCTAGCTTGACATTAAAGATTTATCTTCTTATATATAAAATTTCCATGTCACAATGTTAGTTACCGTACTCCTCCGAAATGGCTTGACCGATTTTTATGAAATTTTACATGCATATTCAGTAGGTCTGAGAATCGGCCAACATTTATTTTTCAATCATTTTTTTTAGTATGGCAAAACAACGTTTGCCGGGACAGCTAGTCTTATATATAAAATTTACGTGTCACAGTGTTAGTTACCGTACTCCTCCGAAACGGCTTGACGATTTTTATGAAATTTTACATGCATATTCAGTAGGTCTGAGAATCGGCCAACATCTATTTTTCTAAACTTTTTTTTAGTATGGCAAAACAACGTTTGCCGGGTCATCTAGTATATACATATTTAAATTTTAATTAAATAATCATCATGTTATCGACTTATCGTGGTTATACCTAAAGTAAGAATCCGCCAGCTTAAATAAGCTGGTAGGAAAGAGGTCTGCGCTGTTAGAAATGAAATGAGCTAAAACTCAAAGCTATCATCATCATCATAACATCACGCATTTTTCCCACGGGGTTAGGCAGAGACTATAGAGCGCCATCTAAAACGATCCAAAAATACTTCCTTGTCTTCATCCACACTCATACATCTGGTCATACATGCCCGACGGTTGTAATTGTTAATAGGCAAAGAATAAACATTTTAAAATATTTTCAGGGTTACCTAGTTCAAATCTTATTCCTGTTTTATTTAGATAAGGTCCCATTTTCCAGAATGCAAAATTTTAAAATGTAATAAGATAGCGTCGCGTCAGTAGGTAGTTTACAAATAAATTAGCGAAGATTATAAATACATATACATATATTAAACAAACTATTTAACAGCTGAAACATTTCGCTCGATGTATTAAAACACTATTATAACCATAGGCTGCGTAGCAAATATAGGGTAGGTCTTTGTATTAATTTTATTGTGAACCTATTCAAATATTTTTGGACTTGCGCCAATATTCATAGTTTTAGGGACTTATTATATATTTCAACTGCGCTGTCGTCGGCCCTGTGGCGCAACGGATAACGCGTCTGACTACGGATCAGAAGATTCCAGGTTCGAATCCTGGCAGGGTCGCGTACAATCTTTTTTGTCTTGATATTTAAGGGCCTACATCAATATTATCGTATATCATCGCCGACACGTACATATTAACACAGCCAGTAGGCACAGAAAATGAAGAATTAGGGATACTTTTCCTATTTACTCAAAATCTACTAAATATATTTTAATTCTGATTTACGTGTTTCTATACATAATAGTTATTTATGTTTTTAAAGTTATTTCATTAGTTAATACGCGATAATAGACCGACAAATGAAAAAAATAAAACATTTGAGAGGTTATTTCGCCAAGATTTTCTATCGAGAAAACTTTTTTCAATCGTGTTTCTGAGTTTATGCGATCCTAGATAATATATTGAAAAAACATATACTTAAAAATTAGAGCTCTAGCCATTCAATCTAAAGAAACAATGAAAACTTCGTACATAGAAAAATGCACGAAGCTATTTTGGTATCCTCTTAAGCGAACATAATTAAGTCGTATTGTTCGTGTGTCGGTATATAAGCTAATGTTTGACAAACCCAAATTAACAAAATCAATTATTTATTTATTATTCTCACTGTGCTGTAATTAACTCAATGCCATTGTAACACGGTGCAAATTGCTTTGTTAATGAATTAACTATGTTGCTTAGAGAATTTCACTTGTATGACATTACATTTTGGGTAGAATTTACAATAACTAATGTATGTTATTGAAGTTGTCAGTACATTATATGCGCAGCTGACCAAATATTGTAGTTGCGATAATTGGTCGTGATGCAATCGCGTGATCTTTACCGGATCTCAGAATGTAACTTTTTAGATAAAAATTGTCAAGAATAACGAAAATACATAGGTAAATATTTATATTTTTCGGAACGAAATTGTTTTAAAAACAACCGTGGTATTCGAAACTTCTTCTTCTTCTTCAGCCTCTCTCCGCCCACTGTTGGACATAGGCCTCCCCCATAGAACGCCACAACGCGCGGTCCTGTGCCGCCTACATCCAATGTCTCCCCGCGACCTTGACGATATCGTCGCTCCACCTTGTCGGGGGCCGCCCAACGCTGCGTCGTCCAGTACGTGGTCGCCACTCTGGGACTTTTCTTCCCCAACGATCGTCATTCCTACGGGCGATGTGGCCTGCCCATTGCCACTTCAGCGTGCTAACCTTTCGAGCTTTGTCGGACACGCCAGTTCTCCTACGGATCTCCATGTTTCGGATTTTATCCCGTAGGGAAATACCGAGCATAGCCCTCTCCATAGCACGCTGTGCAACCTTGAGCTTATTTACGAGGCCAACATTTAAGGACCGCGTCTCTGTTCCGTATGTCATCGCTGGTAACACACACTGGTCATAGACCTTCGTCTTTAAGCACTGCGGAATGTTGGACGAGAAGATATGCCGAAGCTTCCCGAACGCTGCCCAGCCGAGTTGGATTCGTCGGTTGACCTCTTTCTCGAAGTTGGATTTGCCTAACTGGACTGTTTGTCCTAGATAGACGTAGTGGTCGACAACTTCGAGAATCGCATTCCCAACAGATACTGGTGCCGGAGTGACATCAATCAATCAATCGTATTCAAATCAATCAATTTTATTATAAAACAAAGGTGCCAATTCTACGTGCAAAACTAAACCTAAGTTAACTAAATAATATACCTAAGCGTGTTAAAAAACAACTATGGCGTATTTTCATGAATTGACTGTGTCGTTGTCCACATTTTTATTAATTAAAACCGTTAGTCTATAATGTACAGATTTTCTAATAAAAAGAGATCTGTTAACATTGCCGAATTGTGTTATTGACTCTATCAATTTTCATTTTTTAATTAAGTTTAGTTGTGCACGCAGAATCGGTACTATTATCGTTATTTTTGAATGCCTATCTTTATGTGAGCTCAAATCTTCATAATTATGTGGATATATCATATTAATTTCATGGATCAAGAAAAATCTGCTGGAAGAAACTGATCTGTATTGTATTCATCAAAGTTTATGTAAAAGGGTTAAATAGGGTCGGTACTCTCACTCTCTAGCCCATTAACGTCCCACTGTTGGGCAAGGGATTCCTTTACTTTGGAAGGGATTATGGTTTACTGTGTCACGCTGACCAGGCTTATTGGCACAGGGTTTACTTTCTATTTTTACGTCTCTCACAGAGGATGTTATCTGTGTGCAATATCCCTTAGCTGGCTTTTACAGCATCCTGGGAAGAAAGTGGGTGTTGCCACTTGTATTCGTAGTCCGTCACCACATGGACATGAAGAGCTAGTTACTTAGATGACCCTTTTTTTGGTAATCCGAAACCATATTTTTATTGTTATGTGGTCAAATAAATTATTGTTTTTATAATTTTACCCTAGAATCGGTCAATTACGACTTCGACTCGCTCATTCAAAGTACCTTCTGTACCCTTAATATCATCCAATTACTATATCATCAATTAACAGGTTGAGGGCAGGAAAACGATGATGATGAGTATTTGTTGTTGTAACATTAACTGATATAACTGATAATACATACATTGTAAAATTTTCAGCTCTCTAGCTATCACCGTTCTAGAGATACAGCCTCGTGACAGACGGATGGACGGACAGTCTCTGTAGCAGAGTCCTGTTTTATCTTGTGTTAGAAAACCCTAAAAATTATCAGTAAGTGACAGTAAAGTTAGTGACAGCTTGATAAGTTTTTAACAGACTTCAGAAAAAGAAGGAGGTTCTCAATTCGTCTGTATGTTTTTTTTTAATGTTTGTTACTTCGTAACTTTTAACTGGGCGAAGCGATTTTAATGAGTCTTTTTTATTTGAAAACTGGTAATTTCCGTGTGGTCCCATTGCACCAGGTCAGGATCTGGTGGTTATCTCCTGAGAAATCGAGGAAAACCCTCAAATTTCAAAGACACATTCAGTCGGTTGGACTTCCTTTTTTAAAATACTCAATTATTGATTGTGTTAACATAGTCATAATATGTATATTATTAGATACATATATGTATATAGTCATATCATGTCTCATAACAGTATAGGTAAAGATAAATAAAACATTTTAAATAGGCTTATTATTTTTTATTTCCCGTTTCATTGTACTGGTACTTAATAAAAAAATCAGTGCACAATTTATAAAACTAAATAATAAAGGAAAATGTGGGTGATCGACATTCATGAAATGCAATCAAGATACAATTTGTGACAATTAGTTAATATTAAGAGCTGCCTCAGTGACTCTGGGAGTTTTATATTCAACAAACGCTACCACAGATCATCATAACTTGATCAACAACACATTTTTTGATCAATTAACGCACTCAACTAAAACTATAACAGTCTGTTTAAAATTATAATACACCATAAGTAATATTTATGAATATAAACATAATTAAAGCATCGTCACCTTTATTCAAAAAATAAAATCATATATGTATGTATCTAATCGATATTTTATTCATCGATTTGATAATTTCACTTGTTTTATATTCATTTAATATAATTAAATACATTATTTACAATTAGGCATTAAACACAAATAATAATTTAGTAGTAGATTTGTGTATAACACCTAAACAATAAAATTTATTTTATATTTTTATTAGAAACAAAAATCGCCATGCAAAATCACACTCTTGAAATAACTTAAAATATTATAATTATATACGCGAATCAACTTTCAATCGATTCACTTCTTTGATATAAATGGAAGCATTAGTTTTATAATTAAAATTTAAGGAAATTTAATAAAAAAAAATTACATAAAAAGTGAAAATCTACAACTTTTTGTACGTGACGTGTTCTGAATATTAGCAAGGTATTTAATACAAATATATAATCTATCTCCAGACAGAAAGGCTCTGGATATATATAGCACAAACCACTCAATATTCTTATTTACAAACATGAAAAATTTACATTCGTTACACTACTAACTTCCTAGTAAAGCTTTTTACATAAAACATATAACAAAACAAGCCGCAAACCGCGGCCAATTGCATTGTAATGCTCAAGTCATCTACGTGTAATGCCACAAAACAATTACATTATAGTACTATTACTGATCGTAACGAGATCGTGCATAGGATATCTTCGTGACGGATGATCTTCACTGGAACTGTTGCTGGGGCTCCGTCATCTCTTACGAGCTATGACAGAACCATCCGCGACCATATCGACGCCACCACCACGAGGTATATTAAAAATTACCATAATTTATATAGTCTTTCTTAACCTAAAAACACTTAGCACGAGGGCCTGTCTAGCTGATTCTGCTTTTCTGGTGTCTGTAACAAATAGAAAAGAAAATAGGTAAATTTTGGCACATAGAATTCAAGCATAGGGTGAGTTTTTAGAGAATATAAGACAGGCTTATGAAATCATTTAACAAGGGAGTACGTTTACCAATCATTGTACAATGCGCGCGCAAATATGGCTTCCCTAATTTCAACATGATAGAGTCAAAGGCTTGTTAAAATAATTGTACAGATCGTTTTTATTTATTACTCGCTATGAAACGAGGGCCTCATCATTGTAAAGTTATTAGTGATTACGACAAATAGTATGGTATGGTATGGCACATGCGCAATGCATCGTGCCCGCGTCCGGCCATCTGTCACCACATATGCGCTTGTTTCAACACTGCTTTATTAGAGCCGGGACAATAGAGTTGTTATTTAGTTTAAGTATGTTTTATATGTATCTATGCCTGTATACAAGCAGTTAATATTACGAATATTAGAGGAGAAGATGGTTTTGTACTTCTATTGGTAACACAGATAGCTCGTCATTAGTGGAACAGTTTCAGTTGAGTATCAGCAAGTGTTAGATTACGGTTTCCCGTCCATGCACATCCGCGGCACAGCTGAACGGCCGCACGTGGCCACACCCTATTTACGGACACATACCAAAGGGAGAGCGCAACACACATGTCCTGAACGCTTCGGGAGTTTGCGCACGTGAAATCCCTTTATGAGAGGAGCATTGTCGTTCGGATAATGAATAGGTATGCTCAGTGTTCATCGTATTTATTTAGCTATCCGGCCACCGTCGTCACGTGTGTTCACACGCAGCTGCGAGCGACCGTTACCCGCACAATGCCCTCGATCGATCCGTCGTCGATGGAATCCAAGCGATCGGCGAAATCATTGCACGTGTGCACCGAGACATTTCGCGGTGAAGTTGCATTGTCTACTCGACGTCGCTGTGCGCTTTATTAGTACAGAGAAGCGTAAAGGTGATCGTAAAACTTTCACGTACACGATTTATGTGCGAGGTGCCCGGACGTGGAGACAAACATACATAATACAGAGAGAAGCGGAGAGCGTGGGCGCAGACGCGGACACCTGGCGACTCGTTAGTGTCGCATGTCGGATGGACGCCGACGTTCCATGCGTGGGCGCTCTGTGTACTAAGCCGCATGTTATTATGCCTTGCTTAGCCACAATATATTACTATAGTTTCGATTCTATTGCACATTTAATAATATAGATACAATTTAATATTATCTATTTACTGATATTACCTACTCAATTAAGTATGGGGAAGCCTTAAATTGCTAACAAAAGACAACATGCGGGCAAGTAATTGGATGCTTAAGTGATATTGACAAACTGTAACTTTGTAGATACGGGGTAAATGTAACATTGTAAATGAGTGAACGAATCATAATTTAAACATGCTCTCACTATTGTATCAAAGATATATGAATAATAGGGTTCCGCCCTTTATGTAGAAATAAAATAGAGGGTGCAGCCGCGGCGGATTACACGCTTAACAATCGTCATTATGGTACTTAGCAGCTTATTATGGTTGCAGTGAGAAGTCAAACATTTAAAGGTAAATGGGGTAGTAGTGTCCTTTTAGTTTAGTAATTCATTGATTGCGACATGATTTTAGATAATGCTATCAAAAGAGCAAATGGATTTATCTCACGGTGTAGCTGGAGGCAAGCAGCTGCGAGTAACAATTATGGTCGGTGGTATCTGTGGCGTATGCTCGTGACCAGAGCTTTGTGGCACACCGCGCTAGATGGCTCACGAGATATCGTCGTGAAATGCCGCCTCACGACGAGCACGACGGAGATACCAATTCCGGCACGAACGCTTGAGGCGTTGTTTTTCTTTCTATCTAATACAATCAACTCGATATTATTATTATTTAGTTTTAGAATACGAAGACCTATTAGATCGTTCAATGTCCTTGCGAATGGATATTCCGCATTAGGTATTCAAGAATGCGGCCCGATTAGTCGACATTCCAGTATTGTGGTAGGCGATAGATTAGTAAATACTCGTATTTATGGACATAGCGACACTGCCGACGGCGCCCAATAGTAAATAATATTTATTGGGTTTTTATTTTTGTATTAATTTGTTTATTGCCATTATTTTTATAAACACCAATTTATTATACTTTTGTTATTGAACCAAAGTATTAAGTTGCTTTGAATATACTGTCTAGACTAGGGAGTCGTTATCTGCAAAATTATGTTAGAAGCGTACCTTTATGTACTAATTCAAATTTGATTTTTTCATATATTTTGTGTAGTATATGAGGATACATATAACATAGAACGGTTAGTGGTATGTAATCGTCTCTGTAAATACAGGTCAACACGTTTAGCGTCTCTTAAATCACGTTTGTTTTGAACATTTCCCTCGGTCGCAACAACTGGCAGTGATTAAAATTTACGTGGCGCGACCAGCTATTAACGAGCTCGCATTGCGCTTGGGGCTCGTAATCGCAAAGCGCACGAATAAATCCTGTAAGATGCACCTGCCGCAACACAACAACTACAATAATCTTATTCGTAATTTGCAGTATGTTACTTGTTTTATGCTCATATAATAACATACATGCTATATAGGTGCATCAGCGTATTCCAAAGATTGTTTTTACAGCCGCGATCTTACGCGTTTATCTATAAAGAAATACAATTGCCTACAGAATGGAAATACATTTAAATATCTGTTCATTAGTACGTGGTAATTATTTGTGTTAAGATGATAGTTAGCGTAAATATTTCAAAGATACAATATTGTACCTTTGCCTACTACGTCAATGACATAGAGATGTGAAGCCATATATACATATTATATATAATAAACTATTGTATACATTGGGTGTAACTTTGTTAATGTAGTGTGACGGCAAATGGGAATGTCCGAATGGCAATCACACACAGGTGTCAGGCAGAATGTTAAACTAGTAAGATAAATATGTGTTGAATATTCAGATAGTATGTCAGTACACGGTCGTTTAAGCGGCGCCGGCGCAGGTGGCCGCGCTTCAAGGCTGAAATTCAAAACAGCAGACACGCATGCGTGAACAGTGGTTAACGCTGTCACTGATTTTTACCGAATCTTTTGATTTCTTTGTTTGTTTTTAATGTAAATATATTTTTAAGTATATTCATTCATAGACAATAGCTTCATAGCGTTTATAAAGTTATCTAGTATCAAACATCACAAGGAAAGTTTGTGTGTAGTGTATTTTGGATACATAATTAATATGTATTCGTTACACAAATATCTGGTTATGATGGCAATTAAAAATAGTTTTTTTTTTGGAGAAAAGTTCTATTGAGGAAAGCCATTTTAGAATAATAATTCCCAAAAATCACATTAATTACCGAAATAACGAGTAGATAGAATTTCATCAATTATCAATATTGCATTTTTAGGGTTCCGTACCCAAAGGGTAAAAACGGGACCCTATTACTGAGACTTCGCTGTCCGTCCGTCCGTCAGTCCGTCACCAGGCTGTATCTCAAGAACGGTGATAGCTAGACAGTTGAAATTTTCACAGATGATGTATTTCTATTGCCGCTATAACAACAAATACTAAAAATAAAATAAAATAAATATTTAAGGGGGGCTCCCATACAACAAACATGATTTTTTTAACGTTTCTTGCTTGATACTAATAACGTTGCCTTATGTTGCATAGATAATGGTACGGAACCCTTCGTGCGCGAGTCCGACTCGCACTTGACTAATTTTATTTTTATGACATTGCTGCATTGATATTAGTATCGGTGATTGATATTGGTCATTTTATCTTATTTATATTTGTTGTAAATTTTGGAGTTGATTGCCTATTGTAGTATGCCTAACTACAATCTAATTTTAATATCTAACTAACAACCTTTACAGAGAAGACTTCTGCATGATAAGCGAATTTAGATATGCTGAGAAAAAAGAATGATAGACGAACTGACATGTTTTGCTTCTAAAGATTTCTTAATGGTGACAAATAAACATTTATGTTAGCAATTATTGTGATGCGTTTGTCGTGTTGTGAAACTTACATCTCCGCTTTTACGTTCCCGCGCTTGCGAAACACGCAGGTGCGCGCACAACGCAAAAACACGACAAGCCCGATTTCATTTATTTTTTATGCAATACAGGTACCTACCTATCTCTTGTTAATAAACTAGTACAACTTTAAATTGAATATTTATGTAAGGAAATAATCATGTTTGCGCAAGTAACACATAATGTCTTAGCCTATTAAATTCCTAAATGTAGCGACGCAACCAAAGAGGCTATTAATTTTATACTGGTTATAATTTAAAGAGTTTAAAGTTACATATTTATGATAGAAATAATAATTAGAAAACTTAATGACATGTTGGCGTATATGAAAAGTGATATTAAATTAGAATTTACCGGTCTAAGAATATTTTATCAGGCTTAACAAGCGGTTTGGAAGAGTTTTCCGACTCTACCAATAATGTCTACTTAGCCATAACTGTTTAGGACATATATAAGGTGGGGAAATTCATAGTAATTATTAGTGTATACAGAATAAATATTGTCCCAGGAACAGATGAAATATAAAATTAAGTATGGAATGTATGTTTTAGTTTAGTTTAGGCTTAAAATATTTACTTTCTATGTAATGAATGTGGGCCTCGTTATAACAATTTTAGTATGTTTACCATCTTTTTAACTTAGCAAAGTTTTACAATAAATAAAATCTACAGTGAACTAACTATGTACTTTTTAAGTTGGATGTATTTCTTATAAAACGGATGTACCTAGTTATAAAACTTACCGTTTGGTTTCTGTGTTCCTGGCTTTGTTGTTGTGATTTGCGAAGGATTGTGTTAGGCGTAGAACGAGGTCCAAGTGGTCGTCTCTGTGGGCGAGGTTGAGGCGCCGTCGCACAGGGAGGAGACGCTAAGGCTCCCTCAGCATCAAACTGATCCATTGCAGGATGGTTCTCTAACGCCGATTGCAAATCACAGATGTAATCGATAACATGCTGGATCACTTCTAGTTTTGAGATCTTCCTGTTCTTGGGCATAAAGGGCACCAAGTCCTGTAGTTTAGAGAGGTACATTTGAATTTCAGCATTCTCTCCATCTCTATGCCGTTGTACACGGCCGCTGGCGATTGCCGGGACTGAAGCGCCAGTTGCGCACACTGCTGTTATTGCTTTCATTGTGACTGTCACTAACACGAACACTGGGTTAAACACGAGCGCGTGACGTCCGTTTGTCGCGATATACGAGCGAGGAATGAGGAGATGCGCGTACTTGCCTAGTATTTATGTGCGCTGGTGGGGCGCCGGGCGGGCCCCGACGGCCCAATGGCGCGCGGGGGCGGGGGCGGGGGCGGCAGAGCCTGATTTTCCCCATGGTGGCCGCCTGTGGGCGCCGCGTCTGCCTGCGCTGGGCGGCCCTGATTAAGGCCGTTGCGCTCGTGACATGCACTTTGTCCTCACTATAATCTTGTTTATTTCGTCTTGTTATTTATTTATTGTTCTCAAAACATTATACAATTTAACAAAAACAATTGTTATAACTTGATAAAATCAAAATATTTTTAAATACCTAATATTTATTGCCGATGTTTAATTAAAGTATTAATAAAGCTACAGTTAGTGTTCAATATCTCATATATAAAATATTTAAAACAAAACACTACATAATAATATGTATTTGATATTTTAATACCCACATTATTTCACAATAGTCAGTCAATACAAGAAGAATGTTATTTTATTTTACGAAATTTTCAGGATTATGAGAAGGTTAATAAATAGGGGGCGGGGGGTGAGGTTAGAAGAGGGGGTGTGGGTCCAGGGACGGTGAACAATAGCCGTACGTGAAGGCATCCACTTGTCGCGCTCCCACGGCGACAGGTCGCGAAGGCCTGCGCATGAAAAAACCTTTTGAGACTTAACCAGCCTCAAAGAATCATAATAGAACGATATATTCACATTTACTTTTATTAAAATTATTAACTATTCAGCAATACATGATGATGGAGACATTTAGTGCATATCTTTACTTAAAACATAGTCGGTATTTTTGTATATTTGTCCTTATGTAAGCTTATACCTTCGAAACTACGAAACTGATTTTTATTCATTTTTTGGCATTTAGTTAATTTTTCGGATTTTATTCATTTTTTGTTTTAGTGGTTATTGGGCTCAATAACTATAAATGCGAGTGAAACCACGGGCACTAGCTAGTATGTAATAGCAGAGGTTTTCCCTAACGTGCTAAAATACTTTTGGTCTTATTCATAATGACTTATCGGAGGTTTAAAAGTTCGTTAAAATCGGTTCTCGAAAATGGTCAAAACTTGTTATTCATAATAGTCTTTTTACGATAAAACGTTTTCTATCTCTCCGATAAAATCTCTGTTTAAACCTCCGATAAGTCATTATGAATAAGACCATTTATCTACATTTACCTAGACACTATCGGTTGATAAAAAATTGCTGCTTGTGAAGCTATTATTAAAATTTATAGCGACGGATAATTCAAAGGCGCTGTTAACGTCTTTATGTAAAAATAATGTAAATATTATAATCAGTACATATCGTCTCGCTCTGCTAATTTCTTATGGAAATTAAAGATTACTCATTTTGAGTATAATTAATTTTTATTTACGTTCTGCTATCTGATGTTTTGTGGCGTTTTGAGTTGAGTTTAGTTGAACGCTTAGCTTACACTACTTAACTAAAAATAAAGATTGATAGTGTCACAATTCGGTAAAGTTAACTTGCTTATGAAAACTAACTAAGAATTACGATTTAGTCTAAATGATTTTTTATAATAAGTAAGGAACTGTTTACTAAAAAAGTAGTATCTGTATTTTATCCGTATTCAGGTACCTATAACACAAGCATATAAGTTTAGCTTGGGACTAGAGTACGTTGTGTAAAATGTCCATGACACAGTGAATATAAAAGAATATATACATATCATATTTATAAATTTATATGCAAAGTTAATAAAACCATGTTTTTATTAATTTTACTTTCGTCATATGTTTCGATAGCGTTACCTACTTATTTGTTAACACAGAACTGGATCCCTAATGTTATTAGATTTTAAGGATATACATTTTCAATTGAAGGTCGAGATACTATCTTAATAAGTATAGATATAATTTGACAGAGAGCAAATTTTTTGCTCTCGTTTTTTATCGGAACCATAACGGATATCATGACAAACTAGTTAACGACATTAGATTAAAATTACTAGAGATTATTTTATGGCGCTTGATACATATAGATATTTAAATATCGATTTATTGATTCGAACACACTGTCGAATGGCAATAACACTGGCCATTAAAAAAAAACTTGGACAAGTTCGTGTAGGAATTGTGCGCTAAGGATTCCGTACCTCTATAATGTATACTAATACTAGCTGACCCGGCAAACATTGTTTTGCAATAATATAAAAAAAGGTTTGAAAAATAGATGTTGGCCGATTCTCAGACCTACTGAATATGTATGCAAAATTTGAGAAGAATCGGTCAAGCCGTTTCGGAGGAGTACGGTAACTAACACTGTGACACGTAAATTTTATATATTAGATTATAAAGCTAAAGAGTTTGTTTGTTTTACCGCGCTAATCTCAGGAACCGCTAGTCCGATTTGAAAAATTCTTTCAGTTTTGTATAGTACTTGTGTGTACTAGTATTGGATGCAGGCGGCACAGGACCGCGCGTTGTGGCGTTCTATGGGGAGGCCTTTGTCCAACAGTAGACGGCGAGAGGCTGATGGATGTATAGTAGGTACATTTATCAAGGAAAGCTATAGGCTACAGAAAATCACGATGCGACTAATTAGAACAAAGCATTCGTGAAAAATGTTGTAAAGATAAGGAAAATTTTCTAAATTCAATACGTACGTAGTCGGGGGCCACTGCAGCTGGTCATAATGTATTCGTTATTATAATGCCATACCGTCATAATCACATCGTTTTAACGTAAATCATAAAGGTAAACCAATAACGTTTGTTGTATGGGAGCTTCCGTATATATTAATTTATTCTGGTAGTACTTGGAGTTATGCAGCAACAGAAATACATCATCTGTGAAAATTTTATTGTTTTTCTAGTTATTATTATAGTTCATGAGATACAGCCTAGTGACAAACAGTGAGAGGGACAGACGGATAGTGAATAAGGTCTCCTTTGGTACGGAATTCTAAAAACTGACCAAAAAGTATCAAGTCACCTTGGAAGCGGGTGTAAGGAACTCAGGTAGTGAATTGCTTCATTTCGAGTTATTTGGAACACCATTTAGCGTTATAATTTAGTTATATAAATTGGAACGTATAGGTTTGTGGTCAGCGAACAAAATTAAGGTAATGTCCATTGAAACGGTCTTGAGTTGTCGGAACTTTATTGAGTTGAATTCACCGTGAAATTATATTTATACATTTCTTTTGCTTTATTATTGTTGTTATATATTTTTGATTGTAATGATTTAATTAAATTATAGTAACTAGTTTTTGATTATGGTTAAAAAAAGATTTTTATTATCCAAAACAATTAATTAAGTTTGAGTTTACGTGTAGTTTATTAACTTTTATAAAAGATTAAGGTTTAAAAGTTTTCTTTTTCGTGTAACCATGTCAAAACCAAACAAGGTCAAAGTGTTATATGTACTACCTACTTAGGTAGGTGTTTTTCACAACCTTTACAATCATATACAAATGTCGAAATGTCTATCTCGTGGTAGTAAACAAATCTTTGACTACAAAATAACAATAAAATCATGAAGCTTTGCATTTTATTTTCCCGTTCAGCAAAAATTTTAAACATTTATGTACACATTAACGTACAATGTAATACAAAAATTACATATTGACTTATTTAACGTACAGGAAAACGACCATAATTATATATTTGTAATTTGTGACTCTGGGATGCAATCTTTCAAAGTTAATAATGGTTGTATACTTTGTGTCCACTATTTGATGTATAAAATACGTGTCGTCACGGCTACCTGTGATATTAGCAACAGATATTTCATGGTGATTGCTTTGTCTCTATCACGTATAGATCTTATTGTTCGTGACCATAGACTAGACACCTTGCAGAGCAAGTGACAGTATTGTTTTATATTGCAGGTATAATTTCGATACGGAACGCGGAATTGGAACAAAAAATTGACAAGTGTAAACGTCGTTAGTGGATTGAAGGGGCCGGTGGTATAAAATAATAAATAAATAAATATTCAGGACATTTCACACAACGTCCTCTGGTCCCAAAGTAAGCTATATTTCTATGCTTGTATTATGGGAACCAGATACGGATAGACTACATATACTACTTTTCTTTTGTAAATACATACTTATAATACATAGAAAACACCCAGACGCAGTACAAACATTTGTATGACATTTATGGATATCACACAAATGATTGTCCCAACCGGGAATCGAACCCGCGACCTCGTGATCGGCAGTCCATTACATAAACCACTCCACCACGAAGCCCGTCAAGAATATTAGTTATTTGTTTTAGTAAGAATATTATGTATGAAATATTAGTTATTAAAAAGTATATTTATCTATAAGTCGATGCAAATATGTGATGTCAGATATTCTTCTCCTCAGCTTATGAACATCCTACTCCTAATAGTGGGCCGTTTAAGAGGGTACTGTACTCCTAATTTAGGTATTTGCCTTAGGTATTGCTATCCCTATTCCCGAGCACCGTGCTGAAAGGGATAAATATAGCTGAAGCAGATTTAACCTACAAATTCTTTAAAAAAAAGACGTTTCGTAGTCCCCTTTTTTCTTCACGTGCTAAACCGATTTTGATTGTTTTTACGCTATTTTATAGATGGAGAGAATATCTATGCTTGTATCACTTTCTATTTTGGTAAAACGTTACCAAATATGTGTGATAGACGCTGCAACTTTACCTAAAGAAAACCGAAAAAAAACGGGATTTTTGGATGGTCATATTTCTTTTAGTTATTATGTATTGAAAAAAAAGTGACAAAAGCATAGATATACTCTTTATCTATGATATAGCGTAGAAACAATTAAAATCGGATTATCTTTCGAGGAGAAAAAAGGAAAGTACAATACCCATATTTTTGTATGGAGCATAATTTGGTATCGTGCCCTCTTAAGAGTTTGAAAGTATACCGGGCCTCTTTCGACTTAAAAACTGTTTAGTTATTGGTTACACGTCTCTCGCAGATTTTACCTATCTGTACAGATTTTTACTTAGCTTATTTTTTTTAGCAATGAAGAAACCTGTATTTTATATTCAACAATAAACGGAATTGTCATTTAATAAAGAGTATAATTCAAGGAATCCAAATTTCGTAGACGTTAAAAAAATGGTCGCCGGCAATGAGTTAGTCGGAACACCCTTGTCCAGTGACAATGCGCAAACTGTTTTTATGACTACGAAAATATCAAGTGTTCTTGCAAAACAAAAAACAGTCAACAAGTTTTTGTTCACTCAGGTGTCTTGTCTTTTGTTATTGAAGGTGTGAAATTAGTTTTAAGCATAATAACGGAAATGATTTGAATTTGATTTATTACTCATGTTTTTAATGGTACCTACATTTTCACGGCGTATCTTTATATTTGTATATTGACACAACCTTGCTGCTTTGTTTTATATATATCTTTATAGTTGACGAGTCTCGTGGTCGAGTGGTTCATGTAGCGGACTGCCGATCAAGAGGTCGCGGGTTCGATTCCCGCTCGGGACAATCATTTGTGTGATTTTTCTAATTGTCATACAAATATTTGTACTGCGTCTGGGTGTTTCTATGTATTATAAGTATGTATTTACAAAAGAAAAGTAGTATATGTAGTCTATCCGTATTCTGGTACCCATAACACAAGCATATAAGCTTAGCTTGGGACCAGAGGACGTTGTGTGAAATGTCCATGAATATTTATTATTATTATTCATAGTTGGGGTCCTTGAATCATCTATGATAAATAGTTAGGTGCACAGTGTATTATATATGTATAACCATATACCAATAACCATCATGAAAGAGCATAATAAAAAGCACTTGATACCGCACAAAGTCATAGCCATTGTAGGCTCAATAGTTAACGAAGGATTAAGAGGGTACTGTACTCCTCATTTAGGTATTTGCCTTAGGTATTGCTATCAGTGGCGTAACTATACCGTTCGAGGCCCGTGGCAAATTCATCGGATGGGCCCCTCCCCCCAATTTAAAAAAAATGAACCAACAATAATAATATTTTTTTATTTTATAATACTTATTTATACACTTTTATTTGTAAGAGTACAATAATAAATCACTACGTTAAGTAGGTACATACAAACTTTATAATTATACTTAGGTACTTGATTTTCTAATAATTCACTTTAAAATAAAAATACCTAATTATAACCCTGGGTGTTTCAAAAGTAACGTGAATAGGCATCTTCTGGGTAAGCTCGCTCCATCGTAGACCACATCATAGCTTAGACATGATTGTGGTCAAGAGCAAGCCCATTTCAAATAAAAAAAAAAAAAAAAAAGTACAGTCAGCATCTTATTGATATGGGCACATAGAGTAGTCAAAATGATTTGAACAACAAAAAAAGCAATTTGATATACGCAGTCCGAATAATCATATTGTTAAAAGCACACAAGTTGTTCAAAATATAAAATGTTAATTATTAAAATTCCTTCCTTCGGACTTTCTGTTCAGCAAAAGTGGTAATGATATCATCAAATTTCAAATTTCGGGCCATAGAATTTTCGATGGATAGAATAGCTAAGTTGCTTAACCTGTCTTGTCCCATAGAATTTCTTAAATAAGTTTTTATCAATTTCAGTTTTGAAAACGATCGCTCGGCACTAGCCGTAGTCACAGGAATGGTGAGAAATAATAGAAATGCAGTGCACACTTCAGGAAAGCTTGAAGATATAAAATGATTTTTTATTATTAATAAGTCAGCAAGTTCTCTTATAGAAGATGATGTTTCTATTTCGTGTCTAAAAGAGGATCGAAAACTGAGAATTTCCTTGCAAAACGAGATGGATATATCTTCTTTATATAGATGGACAAATGCTAAAGCCTTCTCCAACAAATCAGTATCGTTCAAATTTTGTAAAGTGGCAGGTTGCAAGACACTGAAATTGGAAACAATTTCATTCATTCCAAGGAAACGCGATCTCAGTTGATTAATGATTATGTCTAATACACGATAGAATACGTTCACTTTAAACAAGCTTTCAGGATCTTGGAGACGTTCATCCTCACAAATTTCATCAAAATGACGTTTCACTTTTCTCTGACGAGTTTTAGGAAATTCAGGGTTTATAGACCATTTCGTTGCAATACTATTTGCCTCCATTTTTAAATCTTCAAATTCATTTCGATACTTTTCAAGTTGTTCTAGACATACTTGTAAACGCTTTGAAGCATTTGAAAGATCGATGGCTTTAGACTGAAGTGCTTTAGAAGCCGCGTCTATAGTTTGCAAGACTTTGCAATGGAAAACTAACAACATAATAAAATTGTAGTTTTCTATCTTCTTCTTCAGCAAGATAGCTTCATTTCTCTCATCTGTTTTGGAATTTAATAAAATAGTTTTTGTAAGCGCTTTTTGAACATCAACAAACCGAACTTTTAAAGCAAACATGGCATCGAAGCGTCCTGCCCATCTAGTTGGATTCATTGTTTTTAATGTTACTGAATTTGATGATACCCGGGTCTCTCCTTTATTGTCAGATATAAAACTAGATAATATATTCCATCGTTTAATACTATGGCCAAAAAAATTATAAATTTGTTGCACAGTTTCGAATAATGTTTGTATTTCTATGACCTCTTTTACTGCATCATTTACCACCAAATTTAAATTATGAGCAGCACAATGGACATAAACTGCATTTGGCTCTACATCTCTTATGAGTTTTTGAACTCCGCCATAAGTGCCTTTCATGGTATTAGCTCCGTCGTACCCTTGTCCACGGCACTTATTGAGAGAAATACTTTTGTCATTTATGGATTTTATTATCTGCTTGGACATTGCTAAGGCAGTTTGATCCTTAACCTCATGAAATCCTAAAAATGACTCTTTAATTACAAGAGTCTTTGGAGTTCCATTTTCATCTTTCTCGATTATACAGTAACGGTAAAGTTCACACAATTGATCTGTTTTGGAAATATCTTGAGTAGTATCAAATAAAATGGAATAAAATGGTGCGGTTACTATTTCATTTACCAGAGCATTTTCCACTTTTTGAACCAGAATAGCAATGAGCTCATTTTGTATTTTTGGACTTAAGTATTTAATCTGGCCCTTAGGTTTGCTTAGCAACTCTTGTAAAATAGGATCGTATTTGGCTAATAACTCAACAATACTCAAAAAATTTCCTTTTGGACCTGAATCGTGGGCATATACCAGTTCTCTATGGCCACGAAAAGCTAAATTACAAGTTGAAAGTGTTAGAGTAACATCAAGGAGTCTAGTGAGTACCTGGCACCAAAAATTTTTTTCTCTCTTGATAATGGACTCTTGCTCTTCATCTAGTGTTCCATGTAATTGCCACTGTCGATGTACAAAGCATGAATGCAAATGTTCTTTCGATGTCTCATGTCTTTCTATGGCTTCCACAATATGTTTCCAATCATCATAGCCTTCCATCCAAATATTTTGTATATTTTTAGATGCCCTACTTGTGAATAACCAACATGGTTCACAATATGCTTTTTGCAGCAATAGGGAATAGCACAGCCACGTACGTTCTAACTTTACGCCAGATTTAGAAATACTGTAATAATATCTATCCAAGAAAGATCTTTTGTTACTATCCCTTAAAAAGGAGCCTTTTGGTTTACAGGGTCCGTTTTCGATCACAAACCGTTTTACTTGATCATTGAGTTCTTTGAAGTTACCTTTATCAGTAACGTACGGTAAAGATTTTAATTTTTCTATATTTAAAAATGATTCGTTTGAAGATTTGCTCGTACCGGGTTGTGGTTGCTCTGAATCTAAATATTCACTGTTATCGGGCTCTGCGATATTACCACTTATGACGACATCATTTTCTGCCCTTCTGACGCACTGTTCATTTGATTGTTCTTCTATACTATCTTCATTCTTAAAGTACTGACTTATTTTAGGTAACTTTTTGTTTTGTTCTTCAGACTCCTTCTTTCGCTTTCGTTTTTCGCTTCCACTCTGATACTTTCTAAAACAACACCGTAAAAAGTTTGTAATAATACTATAGTTTTTATAAAATGAAAAATCTGATTGCTAAGAAATGCCAAAAAAGCGACCGTACAAATGTATGTAACGAAAGTCCACCAGTTTGTTCAATGCTTAATTCAAGCGTGCAATTTTATAATTATTGAAAGAACGATGAACATAGGTAAATAGTTTTGGTAGTTACGAAATATCAAAATAGTGATTTGTGCTTTTATAGGTAGATTAAAAATTAAAATGATTGTTATCTTATAAATTATTTTAAATATTAGAATAAAATTCTTACCGCGTAGACATAGTCAACCTATTTTCCCAATTGACTTATTAAATATATTCTCACTTGCAACAAACACCCAATTCTTACAATAATAAACAGCTAACTGCTTGAGAGCTTGCGTAATAATAGAATAGTGGACTCTTTCTTATAAACAAACTTGAATCGGGGATTCCCCGAGAGCGTCAAATTGTCGGGACGCGTAGGTAAGTATACTCAAAGCGCTGTTGACCGAAACTTACAGCGGGAATTCCCCGAACATCCGCAGTAATACCAACACGCGTGGCATCGGATACGTTCTAAAACTGGGTTACAACTTTTTTTTTACAAATCCTTTGAATTTTTAATACATTTTTGAACTTGCTTATGCAACTCAGTAGGTAAAAAAAAAATCAAAGACGAAACTTTTTTTACTAAACATGTATGATAAATAATAAATGCTGGGAGTTGGGGTTCTCCTCTGACCGGGGGCCCCTTCCAGCTGGGGGCCCGTGGCATTTTGCCGACTTGCCACCCTGTAGTTACGCCACTGATTGCTATCCCTATTTCCGAGCACCGCACTGAAAGGGACAAATATAGATGAAGCGGATTTTACCTACAAATTCTTTGAAAAAAGACGTTTCGTACTTCCGTTTTTTTTCGCGAAAGTTAAACCGATTTTAATGGTTTTTGCGTTATATTATAGATAAAGAGAATATCTATGCTTCTATCACTTTCTTTTGTGGTATAACTTTACCAAATTTCTGTGATAGACGCTGCAACTTTATCTAAAGAAAACCGAAAAAGTGGGTTTTTCGGATCGTCATATTTCTTTTAGTTATAATGTTTTGAAAAAAAAAGTGGTAGAAGCATAGATATACTCTTTATCTATAATATAACGCAAAAACTATTAAAATCAAAATCGGTTTAACTTTCGCGAAGAAAAAAAGGAAGTACGATACCCATACTTTTGTATGGAGCATAATTTGGTATCGTACCGTCTTAGTGCTCAAATGTTTCAAATTCTATTCCTTTCCCTAGCTAGCAGATTAGTATGCAATCTACTTTACTCCGCAGCACTATAGTTAAAACTATAAAATTATGAAATTTAAGGAAACGCGAATAGAGCCTTGTCATAAGTTGGCCATATCTGCGCTTAGCGTCTGTGGTATCAATTTTTATGCGTGTTTTACCATCAAGTCCTGACGTTAGAAGAATTCAGGTCTTTTTCTTTGCAATACTGATATGGTCTTCAAAATGTTTGCTCTAGAAATTTATTAGAAACAAGGCTATTAGCCTGATCCCTATCTTTTGGTTCAGTTTTTAGTTAATGTAATCTGTTGTATCAAATCAGTTGTTTGTCCCGCATGAAGTAGTTTATTGTTGTATAATGCATAGGTATAGTATATCCATTATATTGCTGGAGTCGAACCCAGGGTGGAGTGTTTACCCTCGCGCGTGTCGTGGGAGTGCCGGACGCGTGCCGCTCCCATCGCGTGGGACTCTAACCCCAACACAATTGATCACTGTTATTTGAATCATTTGTGACGATATTAGTGTCATTGTGTTCACGCGGTTAAGTGCTATTGTTTTGAGCTTTTAATGAAACTCATGCGTGTTATGCACACAGTATACGTACAGTACACTAATTGCCATCCTATATTTTACACGAAATAAGAAAAAGGAATTTAGAAAAAATCTAACCTTCCATAGTGTAATTTTGAATTGAAAGATATCTTAGGTTATCGATTATCTGTTTGAATGAAAATATTGAAAAACATATTTTATGAAATGCAAATTTTTACTGGAGAATAATGTTAACCATTAATTTATATTTCTATGTCAAATACAGCAAGATATCTATGGTACATAAATTGCAAGTAAAGTAATAAAATATTCTAGCCTGCGGGCAGAACAGACCCCACTAACGATATTGGTATGTCGTTATTGTTCCTCAGCGTGTACTTATTGACAGAGTAAACAGTTCGATTCGTGTGATAGAGTACCCCCGGTCCCACGGGAGGGCGCGAGAAATCCCTTAATTCGGACAGTGCAGGTGCGGGCTCATTACGCGCTTTTCCGCCACGCGGCGGCACGTGTCTAGATATATAGACTTTAATTTTAGATCGAATCACACACACGTGAATTATTGAGTGTTTTGGTGTATTTACTAGCCTTACCTATATATAACTAATATTTGCAATACAACTAAAACATATTTACCTAAAAGACGCTAACGCTTTCTATCAATTATTTGGTTACAACATTGATTCTGAAAACCAGTCTCAGAAGGGAAAACCTTTTGAGACTTACAATCCTTATATACATATTTCGCTTCTCTGAGACTCAGAATTCTCTTGATGCATACTTGATGAGAGATTCTCAATCTCGCCTTCTTGTAAAACGTGACAATTTATTTATTTATTTATTATACACTTTATTGTACACCATAAGAATAAAATTTACAATAAATTATAATTATATAAATAGAGTACAATTGGCGGCCTTATCGCTAAAAGCAATTTCTGTCAGGCAACCTTTGGATGGAGATCTTGAGAAGAGAGAAGAGCAATAGTTATAGGTGCACTAATTATCATAATAGAAATGTTATATAGACATACACTTATATACTAAATACGAATAAACGTATACAAAACGATACACATAATACATACACAAACGTACAAGACAATTCTGACCGGGAATAGTTACAACTGCATGTTCAGATAGTGGTTCTTAACTTTAATTTTGAATGTGCTTAGACTTTAGAATTTAGTCCAAAAGCAACACATTTTCTAAACAATTTACTAAATTCTTTTTACAAAATGGATTTTTAGACAGGAACTCACCAATTTGCGCAATGTAAATGATTCGCTCACGGTTTTTGAGCAGGACTTAATTCTCACGTTGTTGGTTGAAGCGAAGCCACAAAAATTCCGAAAAAGGTTGGAAAAGTTGTGGTTCCGATGGGAAGCGGTGATTTCTCGTGTGAACATCGTTCGTGGGAGCGTGGCTGGCCGGGTCACAGGTCGGGATAATTACGGGCGTGGAGTTCTTGTGCCGAATGCACGCGCAACTCTCCGGGGTATGAGACTGTACTGGAGCCTTTGTTACTAATGTTGCTATCAAGCTTAAATTACCATATCTATGTAGGTACATAAATATCATATTTTATTACCATAAAGTTCATCAGCAGCGCGTAAGTGTAAGACCAATATGCAATAAATATATTTGTTTGGGATTTGTTGTTAAATAAATTTAATACTATTATATTATTTTTGTTTCATGTTAAGAGCTAATTTCTTGGTCTTTTGTCTGATGAATTGTAGATTTCTTCATGTCTTAAACTTCTTTTTCATCACATGGATCTAATTTTCAATAGAACATGTATTTATCACAAAATATAGTCAAAATCAAAGTAAATTTTTTTTATTTCAAGTTTGTATGTTTTACAAGCTCTTTTGAAACATCAGCAGCTAGGTGTCTGTTTCAAACGCGATTCCTATCGAGAAGAACAGACAAGCAACTCCATAAGTAGTTGATATCGAGACTGTATTGAGTTTAGAATTAATATTACAAAGGTATGCAGCGGTCGTGAGAGTGATGTAGTTCCCAAAGTAAATCGCAGCACAATTTAGTAGTACTCGCCCGCGCCGCCGCGTGAGATAGGTGTGCTGTGTGAACTGGCTGGCTCGTGGGAATTATAGAGGTCACGATAACACATCGTGAATATCAACTATCTATTTGTAATATACATTCATTTATTAAGACGATACCAAAATAGCTTCGTGCATTTTTCTACGTACGAAGTTTTCATTGTTTCTTTAGATTGAATGGCTAGAGCTCTAATTTTTAAGTATATGTTTTTTCAATATATGATCTAGGATCGCATAAACTCAGAAACACGATTGAAAAAAGTTTTCTCGATAGAAAATCTTAGCGAAACAACCTCTCTAATTTTTTATTTTTTTCATTTGTCGGTGTATTATCGCGTATGAACTAATGAAATAACTTTAAAAACATAAGTAACTATTATATATAGAAACACGTAAATCAGAATTAAAATATATTTAGTAGATTTTGAGTAAATAGGAAAAGTATCCCTAATTCTTCATTTTCTGTGCCTACTGGCTGTGTTAATATGTACGTGTCGGCGATGATATACGATAATATTGATGTAGGCCCTTAAAATATAGTGTTGAGCTTGTTAGTTATGCACTGTCAGATTTAATGTCCGAGTTAAGAATACTATTAGATATCTACATTTACTTTCTCCTTGGAACTTTAAAAACTAGTTAAAAGTAATTAAATATTTGCAAAAACTTGTCGATGTGGTGACATATTAAGAATACAAGTGTCATCACTCCTTTTTCTCCCCGGCAGCGGGCATAGGTGCTAAGCTACCGGTCGTCAAGGCTCCATAGAGAGGAACCTCCTCACTATACGGACCGTGTCCAGTATTACGGCTTTCTGCATCTGACTCTTGATCCAAAGATCTAGCGCGAGCCTATCTAGGTGACGGTCGATGCTCTTGGGTATGAAACCATTGACTGACACAACGATTGGCACAATGATTGCCGTGTCAACATCCCACATGTCGCATGGAATTATGTCGAATGAATGTCGTATTACATATTATTATGCTTTATAAATTTATCAAAATTCTCTGTCATAACAGTCTTAATCTTCGACATTATAAATGTTAATCAAGAAGTTACTGCTCTTTTATAGCCAACAGTTATATGTATTTGATACAGCCATTGTATTTAGCAACCCCGTCTGAAGATTAATAATATGCCTCCCTTGTAGGCGGAGGGGCTTAATTTGCAATAAGCGTAAAAGGCATTTAATAATGCAGACGTCCGTCCACGTGCGTGTATCGTGAATAAATACTTAGCAATCGTAGTAATGAAGGAGAGGGGGTGGGGGTATATGGTGGAGGGGGGAGGGCACGTGGCGATCACGTGACAGTTTTACATTACCGCCCGCAGCTCGGGGTGATTTACATTAGGTTTTTGTGTAACTATTCCACTGATTAAAAGACAACGTTATTAACGATGTAGTTGAAGTTTTTAATGAAAATGTATTAATAAATTTGCATTATATTTCTATATTTGCTTGAATTATTAGCTTTGCTTTAAAATCAGATTATGTAGCTGTTCTTGTACAACCACGCACCGGATTTTCAAATAAAGATTTAGTTGTCTGTGAGTCTCCATACAACAAGTTGATCAAAGTTGTCAAAAATGTTTTCAAGAACCTATGTTGACACAGGCTTTTATACAAACATACTACTTATGTATTAGCTATAGGTACTATCAACTATAGAAAAAGAGAAGAATGGAGACAAATGAAACAGAACAGAGAAATAACCACTAAATAATATTTTTATTCAACGTTACGTTTCCATTCTCAGATATCATTAGTATAAATATGTATTTGTTTGTAGAGTTTCATTGCAGGTTATAGAGCGTAGAGGTTTTTTGAACTTTTGGGGATTTATTAAGTTCTTTACAGAGTAAAAAACATTGTATACAGTAAGTGCTGAATGTTCATTGTTAATTCATGAGAAGTTACGATATATAGAAGTAGGTTTACTACAAATAAACAAAGACCCAGTATTGTGCTGTCACAACGGAACTCCCACAGATTTATAACAAAAACTGTGTCGATTTTCCCACAATCATTGTTATAATGAACACTGGAGATCAAACGGATTGCATCACCCCGAAATTGTGTGACGTCAGCTCGACAATGACCAATTTAATGAGATCTCTAATCATGTTCAATAGATGCTCTCTTTTGAATATGTTAATAAGGGTGTTAGATTCGCAATGGGTCTTAATAAAATGGTAAAGTCCTGATATTGGTATGGGGTGTTTTGACATGCGTGGGAGCTGCTTCTATTGTAGACGTGCTTAACTTTGATAATGGAACTTAAGGACTATTAACTGAATTCGTTTTGCTCATTCGTTGTCGATGATCAATGGACATTGGGTTATGATTCGTAGAGAGATTTTGATGAGACACGAAGCGGGAATAATTGCACTAACGACTACTTATATGTATTGCACTTGCATTGATGTTACAAGTAGTCAAACATCCATATACTCAATATACTAATAGATATAAAGTTAGGTGCTATAATTTAAACTCAGATTAGAGATTTAAAGAACACAACTTGTCTTCACATGAAATGAATACTTAGGTTACGGTAGTGTGTGTTAATAATATCACTATACTATGAATAGTATGAATACTCGCTTTTGTTCCAACGGCCATTTCTCATACATCAAATAAAGATGCAAAAGTCTGGTAAAAATAGTTCATAAAAATATTATAATCTCAGGAACTAAAGGTTCGAATTAAAATTTTCTTTTTGTGTTGTATAGTCTATTTATCGATGAGGGTTTTAGGCTATATAACATGATGCTGCGACGAAAAGGTGTAAAACATCAGTGAAAAATGTTGCGATAGCCGGAAAAAATTCTAACTCCACGTAGCTAGTAGTAGTTCATAACCTTTAAACAATTATGTATATCAAAATTTTCTCAAATATTTGTATTGGTCCAATATTTGGTTTGTTTAACAGCAGTTTCAGATTTCATTCGAGATTTTTCAATAGGTTTAAGAACAACAGAAAACAACTAAAGATTGCTATCAATACTTTATCATATAATCCAACCACAAAAAAAAAATCGCAAAACAAGCTGTAGTGCAAAAATATGCCCCATTCATAAGTGCAATGAGCCATAGAAACTATTATTGAATTATATTCAAGCACCTTTGAATACTATAATGAAATGTTAAGCTCCTGGGTGAAAGCCAGGTGTATCAGGGTACGATATCTTGATTCACTTATGAGGGTTTTATGAATGTCGGTTTTTTGGTTGAAAGAAACACTCTTAAACTTTTGACGTCGATTATTCGTGACCCTAATTGCAGATGATTGTGATATCGTGTATTGTGATAGAGTTGACTGTGTTATTGCATTATTTTGTACTATGCATTCATCTCTTACAAAGATGTTGTTTACAAGTTTAGCGTTGTTTGTATTGTTAACAATCTTAACCGTTACTTTAGACTAACATGTTGATCATTTAATATATGTTTAATATCATCTTCGTCAATATTTCTTTGACCTAAAATCCAATTGCTGGTAAAAAGAGTGGTTTAACTGTTATAATTTAGTAAGTTGAACAATGAATTGTCAAATTGTTAGATAAAACAGTCCCTGTTTTTTAAATCTTTAGTTATATGTATATCACGTACTTAATTTTATAAAGTACGCGGCATAAAACTAAGGATTAGCGCAAAACTAACTTCAATTGAATTGAAGGAAAACTAGCTGTGCTACGCAGATTCGTTTGCGTATTTATTGCAACCCCTTCTTCCTCTTACAACCTAGAGATTCTTTTTGACGCATTCGGATAATGCTTTAACGCATCCTTTTTACCATGGATGAGGATGATCAAAGGGTATGTAGGACTCGTCCATGCCGTAGGCATCGGAATACCCACTAAAAATCGACTACGACGTCCTACTTCCCGGTTATTATGGGGCACCAGAGGGTCTCCGCTCCGAACTCTCTCCAGCGACCCCTCTAGGGTACGGAAAGAGTTGGGCGTAGCGGTGCCTCCTCCTCCCAGGTCTGCCTCGGCGGAGTGACTCATTGAGCGTATTTCGCTCCTTAAATAGCATAACAGCTTCGCTGTAGTCAGCTACTGCTTGCCAGCCCCTACCATCATTGTCTATCATCGCTTTGAGGGCTGTAGTCAGTGACAGGTCCTGGCCAATTACAGCGACCAGTTCGCAGCGCTGTGACTGAAAGTTCCAGTGTATGGCGTGCGGTATCTTCTAGAGCTCCGCATGACAGGCAGGCAGGAGTTTGTCGCTTCTTAGCGACTTGGTACAGGTACTTACCAAAGCAGCCATGCCCGGTAAGCACCTGTGTCAGTCGGTAGGTCATTTCGCCATGACGACACTTCAGCCAACTGGGTAACCATGGTCTTACTGCTTCTATAGTCACTTTGCCTGCAGTTGATGATATAAAAATGAATATTGATCGAAACTCAGACTTTCTTCTTCTTCAGAATTTCTTCACGAATAGTTAGACTGATCTAAGATATATATTATCTTAGATCAGTCTAACTATTCGTGAAGAAATTCTTCTTTAACGTATTAGATTGTGAGTTCTTTTTGCCATTTTCAATCAAAACTCTGTAATAATATTTATTAGCATTTGATTTGAGCAAGGTGTTAAGTTCAGCTCCCCTATACATTCAGCAGAGCAGTTGGTCGGTATGTGAATCATAGTACGACGCTTTTCACACCGCGACGCAAATCGCAGCTGCGACTGCGATTGCGACGGACAGACGCACATACAGCTGCTTCTATATAAATGTATGCAAACGCCCTAATAAAATAATACTTTTTATTACTAATTTTGACACTATGGGCGTATTACGATGTCATAGATTACGATACTAATCCCAAGATAAGACGTAAAACGTGAAGAACAGAAGATCCTGTCCCTACTGTTGAAATTTTCTCATGGCACTGATTTTTAGGGTTCCGTACCCAAAGGGTAAAAACGGGACCCTATTACTGAGACTTCGCTGTCCGTCCGTCCGTCCGTCCGTCCGTCCGTCCGTCCGTCCGTCTGTCACCAGGCTGTATCTCAAGAACGGTGATAGCTAGAGAGTTGAAATTTTCACAGATGATGTATTTCTATTGCCGCTATAACAACAAATACTAAAAATAAAATAAAATAAATATTTAAGGGGGGCTCCCATACAACAAACATGATTTTTTGGATTCCGTACCCAGTATCTCAAGAACGGTGATAGCTAGACAGTTGAAATTTTCACAGATGATGTATTTCTATTGCCGCTATAACAACAAATACTAAAAATAAAATAAAATAAATATTTAAGGGGGGCTCCCATACAACAAACATGATTTTTAGGGTTCCGTACCCAGTATCTCAAGAACGGTGATAGCTAGACAATTGAAATTTTCACAGATGATGTATTTCTATTGCCGCTATAACAACGAATACTAAAAATAAAATAAAATAAATATTTAAGGGGGGCTCCCATACAACAAACATGATTTTTTTACCGTTTCTTGCTCGATACTAATAACGTTGCCTTATGTTGCATAGATAATGGTACGGAACCCTTCGTGCGCGAGTCCGACTCGCACTTGACCAATTTTTTTAAGTATTCTACTTTAATATAACCATTGAAATTGTTAGCTATTATTAAAGAGGTAAAGTTTGTAATATTTAAGGTATTCTCTGAAAACATCTCTGAAAGTACTATATCTTATATACAAAATTAACGTGTCTCAGTGTTAGTTACCGCACTCCTCCGAAACGGCATGACCGATTTTTATGAAATTTTACATGCATTTTCAGTAGGTCTGAGAATAGACCAACATCTATTTCTCAAACTTTTTTTTAGTATGGCAAAACAACGTTTGCCGGGTCAGCTAGTATGTGTGTTGCAAATAAAAAAACCTTAACAACATATACAAAACAACCATCCTCTTAAACCACTCTATATATAAAAAAAACCCGCAGCACCGGGTCAAAATCGGTTGCGTAGTTTTTAAGATATAAGCTTACATATAGGGACATACATACAAAAATAACGACTTTGTTTTATAATGAGTAAAGGTGTATGTATTTATATGTACTGATTCGAAATTTCAGGCATACGAAGTCGTACACAAAAGCTATCGTACATAATTTCCAAGTCCAGTCATAAAGTAAGTAGTAATGATAAAGCGAATGTTTTCAGATGTTAGGCATGTGCCACAAACGGTGGCCACATGGTCGCATCAACACTGAGCTCCTTGTACCGGACTAGTCTCGGCTATATCTGTACGCGCACGTGTCGCGCAGGGCGGCCCGCCCTTACTACTGTACTATACTAACTTTATGTCTCATCATATAATTTTATAGGCAATCTAACCAATGTTTTTGTTTGGTAATTGTTTCTAAAAACGTTTAAAATAGTTACATTACACGAGATCTCCAAACACATTTTTTTTTATGTAGTCTATCCGTATTCTGGTACCCATAACACAAGCATATAAGCCTAGCTCGGGACTAGAGGACGTTGTGTGAAATGTCCATGAATATTTATTTATTTATTTTATTTATACATCTAGACTTTTTGCGGGCAGCCTCCCTTGGGACCTCGAAGGCGAGGTCCTGGCGGAGAGCTACCACCGGAGGGCCCTGATGCGGCAGGCGACAATAGAGCCCCTCGCGGAGGAGATCGTTCGCTGGAGAAGCGAGATGCGCGACGAGCTCTTCCGACGATGGGCCGAGAGGTTGGCGGATCCCTCCGTGAGCAGACGGCTCGTCGAGGCGGTCCACCCGGTCCTTAGGGACTGGCTTGAGGCGAGGCACCGGGATCCGACGTTTCACCTCACCCAGCTCCTAACAGGTCATGGCTGTTTTGCCAAGTACCTGTGGGAGGTGGTTGGCATCGAGTCGGATCCCGCGTGCCGAAACTGTGGTAGTGGGGCCGTGGACACGGCAGAACACACACTCGCCGTGTGCACGGCCTGGGACGCCCAGCGCGCCGAACTCGTTGGCGTGCTGGGCGAGGATTTGTCGCTCCGTCCATGGCCGAGAGCGAACGGTGTTGGGCCGCCGTCGCCACCTTTGCTCGGGAGGTGATGGCGGCAAAGAGGGAGGCCTTGCGGGAGCGTGAACGCGCTGGCGACACGTTACCACCCCGCAGGGCCCCGGGCGGGGGTCGTCGACGGGCAAGAGCCGGCGGCCCCTCCCGAAGAGGTGGTCGTGCGCGGCGGGTCGGTATTCAGAGACCCGCCGCGGCAAATGTGGCACTCGGCCACGCGTCGGGGGGAACAATAGGTCCCCCCGTCGAGTCGGGCCCCGCTTAGCGGGGCCACCCCTCGCCGGGTCATGGTAAAGCTCAAGGCACCATCATGGCCCGGCAGGGTAGAGAGGAGAGAAAAAAAAAAAAAAAAACATCTAGACTTTACCCAATCATCCGCCTCTTTGCAGTGTTGTTAACGTTTAAAATCTGAACTGCCACTCTGAATTTTCTTATACTTATAGCGTCATTAATTTAAAGAATCTATACTTAATATTATAAAGCGGAAATTTGTTTGTTTGTTTAAACGCGCTAATCTCAGGAACTACTGGTCCGATTTGAAAAAGATATCCATTTATAGGGTAAGACTTTAGGCTATACAACACCACGCTGCGACCAATAGGAGTGATGCATAAGTGAAAAATGTTGCAAAAACGGGGAAAAATTTTGTAAATTCCACGCGTACGGAGTCGCGGGCAGCAGCTAGTATCTAATATTTTGCGTTTTTAGAAATATTCTGTTTTATTGAAAGCATACCTCATAATACCACATTTAATTGATTATATTCTTTGCATTTGATAAATGTACCTACAGATTTTAATTAACTAGCTGTTGCCTGCAACTTTATACGCGCGGAATTTAAAACCAAACCCTAGCAAATTATACAAAAAATCTACCCTCTTGAATTACTCTATCTCTTAAAGAAATCCTTATCAAAATCCGTTACGTGGTTTCGAGATATAAGCTCACATAGGGACATACATACAAAAGTAACGACTTTGTTTTGTAAGAAGTAAAGATAGTTATTTCAGCTCAACGGTGATGCCTCCGACGGCGCGGTGCCATGAAAACCAATATAACAGTGGTAATATTATAAGTACATAAAAATTAAACATCTGTTTGTGTCGGAAAACATAGAAACAAAACTTATTTGAAAAAATTTGGACAGCAGCTTAGAATAGAGATTTTATATTGCAGATAATTTACCGTTACGGTGAAACGACTTCCCAGATGTAAATCTGCGACGCACATGCGTCCACATTTACGCTCATAATTAGATTTTCGAAAAATATTACGTGATATTTATTTTCTTAAATTATTAATTGATATTTGAGCGTTTGAAGAATCTGGAAAACTATTTTTTTTTTTTAATTATCTTTGATTATTTACTGTTTACCAATTTTCTACTCTCAGTTTATCAATGTTCCACTATTAGGGACGGGTCTTTTTTACTTCGGGAGGATATTTGGTCTACATATGCCATGCTGACCAGTCTTTTCCGTCTCTCACAGACACAGAATAACCTCACCATGTTTATCTGTTTATACCTTAGCTAGCGCTTACAGCATCCTGGAAAGTAAATGGGGTAAAGGCTCAGTGTATTCTTAATCTGTGGCCACAGGATCAGTATATTCCAAAACGAGACATGAATTTCCCTAAACTTTGTAGAACTAAACTTTTTAACGTCTGATAAGCCTAGTTTAGTAACTAGGCTAATCAGACGCATAGATGTAGAGTTTAGTTGCGGGTTTTCATATCTCTCTCAGAAATTCTCAGAATTTAAGCAATTTGTTTGAATTTCGTGTGGTGACGGATTTAGAATACAAGTGTCACCACCCCATCTCCTCCCAAGGGTAATGTTTAATTATAAATAATAGATAATGCTGTCATGTTTCAATAATTGATTTTATTGTACACCTGAGTGGTATTTGCTCTATATTGATTAACAATTACGTAGAGTCAAAAAAACCTCCGTGTGTCACCACTATAACAATATAAGTGTAATAACAATATAAGTGTCACCACCTCATCTCCTCCCAAGGGTTCTGTAAAAGTCAGCTAAGGGATATTGCACACAGATAACATCCTCTGTGAGAGACGGAAAACTCGAAAATAAACCCTGTGCCAACACGCCTGGTCAGCGCGGCACAGTAGACCATAGTCCCTCCCAAAGGGGAAGAGGCCCGTGCCCAACAGTGGGACGTTAATGGGCTGGAGGGGAGAGGAAGCAATTTGCTTGAATTTAAGTAAATATTTTTGAATGATATCTTTTATGTAAAAAACCAGATAAAGTCATGTTTGCAATAAACGTCTTGATTGATATCTATCTACCTATGCACGTGAAACATTTAACATCTGGGCTCATTGTTGCACCCTCTGGCATTCCGCTTGATTAATGATAGCAACACTATGTCAACATTTGCATAAGAAATGGATAAGAAAAGAACTTATCATCCCGCGGATCTCAAACGCTTATGTATAATAACTTTCGTCCGGATTTACATGCTAAAATAACAATTTGAATTCTATTTATATGTTCTATAAAATATATTTTCATTTGCCAACAGTCCTGTAAGTTAAAATATTAAAGTGTCAACCTTATTTTCGAACATTAAGGTTCAAATAAAATTGTATACTTTGTATTCATGAAGCAAATGTACGCGTTGATCCGATATAAACTCGTCAAGCGCGTCAATAAAAATATTCATTGGCTCATACTCTATTTAACAGTTGATGAGACAACCCTACGAGGACATCAAGGATGTACTAGATTGTATTTCTTGAAACTCGCTACAAAAACGTGTATACACTTTGTACGTAAAGATCCTATCTAATACAACGTGAAATGTTTATAAATTGTCTTAGAGATAGATTTAACTTGTATAAAATTGTTGTACTCAGAAAGTAACTTCATGTCGTGTATCAGCTTTATCGTGAACTTAATCTGAAGTATATGACGACAGTGGTGTTTATGCATGGTTGGAATATAAATCTTAATGTATCGATGTTGAAAGTATGACAATTAGCAGAAGAAACAAATTATCAACACTGAAACATACACACTGTTTATTTCCCATACTAGCTGTGGCCTGCAACTTCGTACGCGTGGTATTTAGGAACCAAACCTCAGCAAAATATACAAAAAACCATCCTCTTAAACCATTATATCTAATAAAAAAAACCGCATTAAAATCCGTTGCGTAGATAGCATTTTAAATAGTTAAATAAAATATCTTTTTTGAGGGCATCCCTAACATTAATGTTAGTGTTGTCCACATAAGCGAGCTGATTGATGCAATGAAAAATGACGCGACAATGTTTTGAGGAATTGCGTACCTCAGTGGGACTTCTTTGTGCCGAATACAGAATGGGTTTTTATTGCTTGCATATTTTAATATTATACGTGTCTGAACCGGACCAGTGTCATACATTGTATGCCTTTGTTGACCACTTGATTAGGGTGATGACCATTTTGCTACTTGTTTATGACAGATAAAAGATTTTTATTAATCTACGTCTTATTTTTAACACGATTTTGATTAAAGCTGAGCGATTAAAGCTGAACTTTGAGATACGCAATTGCTTCTGCTAATTATCGTTTCACGATATTACTACGTTTAATAAATACTTACATTTTGATTTATTGGGTATTGACTTAGTATAATCATCACTAACAGTGTAATCAGTACACCCACAACTACCGCTCTACCGCTCTATCCATATCATGTATCCATACAAAGGTTGCTTGGTAGAAATCGTTTTAAGCGATAAGGCCGCCCATTGTACTACATTATTTTAAGAACATCCTGTAATGTAAAACTAAATGGTGTACAATAAAGAATATAATAAATAAATAAATAAATAAATATAATGAAAATTCTAGAGAAACATTTTCAATAGTTTTAGGGAATACCTAAATAAACAGTATTATTTGATGACAGCGCCATGCATACAATTTAAAAAAAATAGTGGTAATTTAATTAAAATAATAGGCATTTCAATATGATTTATTGGTGAGGTATACGTTTTATTATTTTATTTATGGCATACATACTAACTAGACATAGAAAAACGGCTAATGTCATTCATTATTGGGATACTAATATGTTGTTCAGGGCATAACGTCTCCGGGGCTATCATTCATCACTGTAAATGATTTGTCGTCTGTTTGGCCGCACCAAGATGACCGCAGGCTCTTTCTGTCTTTCTATCTCGACTCACATTTGTTCATGTCAAATAGCTGTTATTTTTAAAGATATTGTTTTTCCCTCGTACTAAATTTGAATACAAATGACAAATATAATTCCAGAATTGTTCCAGAATGGTTCTTATTTGGATAAAATAAATAAATATTTATAATAACAGTGTCCTAGGTTCCACGTTAAGATTATTAGCTAATGTTATGGGTACTAGAGAGGTTGCTACCAAACAGTCTCTCAAACTAAATCAACATTTATACGTGGTTACATAGCAGCGTGGATTTTCTTCAGTTGATTTTCACTGTAAGAATTAATATCTCTTCTTATCCCAAGCGTAGGTACTGTAAGGATCATACAGTACTCGAGGGATAAAATAAGGCGCTTATTCACATTATATTCTTAATCCGTCGTAACCACATAGAATATAAAAATTTAACAGCATATTATTACCGTCCTACTCTGGTTACCACGCAAATGACGCCTTATTATATCGATAAATGATAATGATATTGTTCTTCTTAATAACACGTGCAGTATTCAAGTCACCGATAAGATAATTACACCGAAGTTGCTGCTTTGTGTAGCCTACTGCACGTGTAGCAGATCTGGCACAGATGCTCATGTTCTCATCATTTTCATTGGTCTTACACTATAAGGAAACAATAAGGCGTTTATTGGTTTAGTTTATTATCAGTCTTTACGTTTGTCGGGAACTTGTAGCCACATTTGGCGATCACCTTTCTTTAGAAAACTATTAGTGCTAGTTGTAAAACATTTTATAAAACGTTATCTCGCCATCTGCGGTGCAACTGCATTGGTTACCGTTTCCCATACCAGCGAGCGCACGTGTGAGGAAGTCAGCGTTTGTTTGCAAATCTGTGTGACACATTGATGCAGTTATCAGTTCGCACATGGGCCACTACCGTGATAACATTATTCGTGTTTTACTTTCGATTCGTCCTAATAGAATAAAGGAAGGTTTTAATTATAGAATGTAGAACTGGTGACAGTAAAAGTGTTTTTATGCACAATGCACTAACAATAATAAGCGCTACCAGCGACACTTACTAAAAAAATTCTAAAAAGTAAAAAAATTCTAAAAAGTAAAAGTAAAAAAATTCTAGGTTTAAGATTTAAGATCTATCTATTTATAAAGAAACGCCGAAACGAAATTTATAGGAAACGCTTTAATATTACATATTTTACTTTAAGTTATCTCGTAGGTCTTGCTACCTAGTAAATAAAAATAAAGATAAACTTTTTGATATTAAATTTCGAGGCTGTAAAAAGCTGCGTCATGTCTATAGACAATTTAGTATGTTTATATCTAGGTACAGTTCTATATATGTAGATACTAGCTGACCCGGCAAACGTTGTTTTGCCATACTAAAAAAAAAAGTTTGAAAAATAGATGTTGGTCGATTCTCAGACCTACTGAATATGTATGCAAATTTTGAGAAGAATCGGTCAAGCCGTTTCGGAGGAGTACGGTAACTAACACTGTGACACGTTAATTTTATATATTAGATAAAGAACATTAAATAATAAACAATTATAAACGTTATTTTGACTCTACATAATTGTTTATCTTCTTCTCTTCTCCAGCCCATTTACGTCCCACTGTTGGGCACGGGCCTCCTCCAGTTTGGGAGGGATTATGGTCTACTGTGCCGCGCTGACTGGTTAAGAATACAAGAAAACAATTTAAGAGTAAAAGTCAGCTAAGGGATATTGCACACAGATAATATCTTCTGTAAGAGACGGAAAACTCGAAAAGAAACCCTGTCCCAACACGCCTGGTCAGCGCGGCACAGTAGACCATAATCCCTCCAAACTTTATCTAGTTATCTTACTAAACATCATTTAATAAGTGTACGTGAGATTGATTAACTGTTTACTTATGTAACTAACAGTACATAGAGATTCTAGAGTACAATAGAATATATCGAAACAATATTACCGTACGTACTTAATATTAAACAATTTTAGATTTTTATGGTTAAGTACCTAGCCCTTGTTAGGTGCCTAGGCGGTCTTAATGCAAGTTGCAATCTCTTCCAGACAACCTTTGAATGGTCTGAATGGAAAGAGTAATTTGGCTGATGGTGATATACATACATACGGACATACTTATATATACTTACATACGTTGATAGTTTTAAATAAATACTCTACATAAAACCTAAATGCTCTCGGGGATGCTTAAATATTTGTCTTCCACCTTTTTTTTCTAATAATAATCTACTTAGTTTGAAAACTAAGAAACACGCTTGAAAATCCTGAATGTTTTTTTTTAAATAATTGCATTGTCATCGATTATCGAGTCACTAATTCTAGTTAAATATTAATTCTATGCTACCCACTTACAAAGAAGTTGACAGTTTGTGTTGTCAGAGACATAAGTTTCTGTTGTTACAACAATGTCACAATCGTAGTAAACAATTAAGATATTTTTATCTGATTCGTTATATAAAGCATTTTTATGTGAATTTATCTGATTCTATATGAAAGACATACATAGAAACACAATAATCTTGGTGTGTCTACTCATATACAATTAAACTATTACGTGTATAGTCAAATATAAAAGTGTGGTCATAGTGATCCTTCAACATGCTATTCTAGTAATTCTGAACAAGGAAATGGGATTATTCTTTTAAATTATTGCATTGTCATCGGTCCTTGTTAGGTGTGCAAAATTTCAGATCAATCCTACTACTGCAAGTGCCTGAAAATCGCTTTCAAAGATTCCGTTACATAGATTAATACATTGATAGATACATACCGAACTTATAAAAGCGTGTTAAAGAAGACTGTACCAAAATCGCCACTATCAACAAAATGCATTGACTCGTACTTCATGTATTCTTTCTAATACTCAACAACTTGCGTTGCTTGTAAATACATGTATGTACTACCAGTACTTTTTACATAATAGTATTTATTCCGCATAGTAATCAACTAACAGCGACCAAAGTACCACAAATAAAGGAGTTCATAGACAAATAATAGCTATTACTCATTCACCGTATAATGATTTTTCACAATCTAACGATCAGTGGCTTAGCATTTAATTATGAAAAACAGGAAAAGTAGTATTTATTTTCGAGAATATTCTTGACAGCATGAAACGTTTAATAATGACATACAGATTTTTTGACGATTTTAACATATCCATAAAATGAGTTGTCATTTATTAAAACTATTAAAATGAATGTGAAAAAGGCCGGAGCTAAAAATTCAACCAAAATTTCATTAATTTAGGTATTTATTATTTGTATAACATAATATACATAGGCGACTTGTATCTTGATAAACACTTGTTTTGAAAATAAGTGTTTATCAAAGAAGTTTTAGCGTTATCTAACGACATTACTTTTCTCTCGATAACACATTTATTAAGTAACACAAAAAACTTTGACTAACTTAATTATTATGTTTTATAAATTGTTTGTACCTGAGTACACTCATAGGAGTCGTAGGTGTATTTTTGTAAAAGATGGCACAAATGACAAGTAACACATGTACGCAGCTGCGCGAGTCTCGCTGTGTATAAATGAGCGCACGTGTGAACCTACTACCGATATCCTTCGATTTATACGCCTAAAATACAATACAAGGAAATAAACAACTAAGTATTTTTAAAACTCTATCTATAGTGGCGTAACAAAGCCATAGAGCTTAAAAATGAGCTTCGTTGATCTATTTTTATGATATCTTATACCATAGAATAGCATGAACAGTGAAACCTGGTTCAAAGAGACCTGGATAAGTAAGTTCTATAGGTTCTACTATTGAGAATTCCGATATGGTATAGTCATCAAATTATCTTACTACGAAACTTTAAAGTGCCTATATGAGATTTTATTCTAGGATTTTTTTGATATTTATTCTTACAATTTATTTATTTATTTCAAACTCACATGAAATTACAATACACTTATGTACAAGGTTATTCAGACATAAATAGTGTACCTAATATACATATATGACCATTAACTCCTAGGTTAGGAAAGAAATCCTGTGCTATTAGAGTCAAGATTTTGGTCTGTAACATACATTTTACGCAATTTTGTCAAAATCTCCGACTCAATTTTTGATTCAGAGCGTAGGCCTTTTGTAAATGAGGTAATTTTAAATCTAACTGGAAAAATGGACGTATGAAAACAAAATGTTACTTTAATCCTTGTCACCTAATTTTTTACCAAAACTTACTTAGTAACTCAAAATTTGCAGCGTGATCATTGATCAATACTTTCCAATCACCAAGAGGATAATGCATCGATATAATTCGAATGAAGTGCTCGCATACCAGCACATTGATAACAATTCAAGTACTGGTTCAACATTACACTGTACTAATTTCGGTAGCAAGCACAGTATTCGCATATTACCCTTATAAAGTATAGTAACAGTTGTCGGTGTATCCAATTACTTAGATATGTTATCAGACCACATCTGTCGAACAACATCACGGTTATTACATGGAGAAGGATAAAAATTAATGCATGATGTTCACGACACCGATTCTGTTCGTCAAAAATTTCATTTTAGTTAAGTTACAGTGCTTTTTTTAGGGTTCCGTACCCAAATGGTAAAAACGGGACCTTATTACTGAGACTTCGCTGTCCGTCCGTCCGTCCGTCCGTCCGTCTGTCACCAGGCTGTATCTCAAGAACGGTGATAGCTAGACAGTTGAAATGTTCACAGATGATGTATTTCTATTGCCGCTATAACAACAAATACTAAAAATAAAGTAAAATAAATATTTAAGGGGGGCTTCCATACAACAAACATGATTTTTTTACCGTTTCTTGCTCGATACTAATAACGTTGCCTTATGTTGCATAGATAATGGTACGGAACCCATCGTGCGCGAGTCCGACTCGCACCTGACCAATTTTTTTTGTTCTCCGTTTTGCCCTACCGGGCCATGATGGTGCCTTGAGCTTTACCATGACCCGGTAAGGGATGCTCCCGTTAATCGGGGCCCGACCTGATGAGGGGAGCATTGGTCCACCCTGTCGCGTTTGCTGCGGCGGGTCTCTGGATGCCAACCCGCCGCGCGCGACCACCTCTTCGGGGAGGGCCGCCGGCTATTGCGCGCCGACGACCCCTGCCCGGGAAAAGTTAGCAGCCTCACTGGGATACGAACCCCATACGTCCTCATTCATTCCATTACATTGCATCCCCTTTCAGGCGGGCGGACGGCGAGCCACAGTTTGCGTGAGTGCAAATCGTGGCTCTCCGTCTATTTTATCTATATTTCCCAATAGATAATCTGGCATATGGTCATGGGAGTAGCGCAGGTCGCATAGATCCCCATGGCAAGTTGCGCTGTTATCCTTCACGTGGTTGCCGCCTGTTATTGGTCTAATTCCCTCTGAAATAGACATAACTGAAACAGCAAAACGAATCTATCCTCCATACGCCGCTATTTGAAGTAGGACCGAATAGTGTGCTTTAGCTGGACCACTGACAGACTTACGGACTTAAAATACTTAGGCCTACCTGCACTAGGACCTGTGCAGTTGAGCGCCGAGGGCGGGGATGAAGGAGTCCTGGAGGGTTGAGTGTTTGTGCAGGTCGGAATAGTTACCAGCACAACGCAACACGCCCTCTTTGGTCTGGATTTCCAAGCTAAACGGTAGCCTTCCCATCTAGCCAGTGGGAGGGAAATGGTCAAGGTGTCCCGTCAGAGGGCCGCTAGGCGAGGTGCGTGGGGGTCCCGGGACTATCTCCTGGGATGGTGAGGGTCATGCTGACGGAGCAAGACTTATGTGGACCAACTGGGTAGTTACGAACCGACTACTCAGCCACACATGTTCGAGTTCCCGATGTCGCGCTTTATCGCCAACTCTGCGTACCTATATCCCCTTCAGTATTGTACCTAGTGCACCTATCGTAGGGCACTCCCAAATGTGCGGGCTCCGAGGAGGGTGGGTTACTGGGGGGACGAATACATACCCTTAAACAAGATGGACTCCAAAGGTTCACAAAACACTAACAACCCAAAGGGAAACCGGAGGGATAACAAAGAGGGAAAGTCGAGCAATTGGCCATCCCACTCCAACATAATACCCGGAGGAAATCCAAAGGGCACAGAAAGCGGGAAAGCCGGACAACCGGCCGCCCCCAATAAACCGGCGCCAGATGGGAAACCGGAAGGCGCCACGGGAGGGAAAGTCGGGCAACCGGCCATCCCACCCAACTTACCTATCTTCCCCAGGAAACTGAGTGAAGATAATACTATGCAACCACCTACACCTGGTCCATCATCGGAGGTGAGGCGGCAACTGGACCAGAACTGGACAGTTGTCAGCGGTGATAGGAACAAAAGGAAGGACAAACCCCGCACCCAGGGGTCAAACCAAACCCACAAGTCTGCTGGGAATCCTCAGCCCAACAGACAACAACAACTAAACCGGTCTCAGAAAAAGCAGGAAAAGAGAAGGCGACGCCGCCGAGAGAAATCCTCTTCCACTGCCAATCCGGAGAAGCCCAACACTGGAATCAGCAGGGACCCACCTGAGGCTGCCAAGCCGGAACCACGGGGTAACCCACCGGCCGAACAGCCTCAGGCGGGCCCCAGTGGAGCCAAGACGAACCCAAAAAGAGACAGGGTGGACGAAACACCCACCCCCAAAACGGGACCAAAAAGGCGTAGGATTGCCTCGACACCCCAAGGTCCCAAACCTACAACCTACGCCGCGGCAGCTGCCTCCACAGACAGGAGGATAGCAGTGACAACTGCTAGCCGGGGTCACATCACACAGGCCACATCAGACCAAATCGTGGACCAACTTACAGCCATGGTGGTGGCGATCGCGGACGGGGACAACCTAGACGTTGATGCGCCCCACTTCGTTGGAAGACCTACCTTTGCGGATGGCGCGCTTCACTTAAAGTGTGAGGATCAGACGACGGTCGACTGGGTGAAAGCAGCCGTACCCAAAATTAACATCCCGGAGGTCGAGCAGCTAATAGCGCTCCCTCCAGAAGAGCTGCCACGAAGAGTGCGCTGCGGTATACTGCTACCAAACGTATGGCAAGGCGACGCCTCGAGGATCGGAAGGGTCCTCAAGGTCGCGAACAGATGGGCGATGGTGGAACGCTGGCTGGTACACGCCATCATACCGCAGGAAAAGACCAACTCCACCTTCGCCATTGTCAGTGTACCGGAGGATCTCATCCCTACAATCATTGCTAAAGGTCGCCGCCTCTCTTTCCAACTTGGGGCGGTGTACCTGAAATTCCAAAACGCAAGGGGTCGTTTTGTGAGGACACCGCCACAGAAAAACCCCGACACAGGAACAACAACAACCACAGCAGTCGAAGGCGACGAACAAAACGCTGCCGACGACGACAAGGACGCTGACCAGGATCTGGATGAGGCTGCACTCGACAGCGAGGAGGACATCCCGGATCTTGGCAGTTTGGACTTGGAGGGAGAGGAATCCACAAATGGAGTCCTCTTCGTCTAAGTCCAAACTAGTGCAATGCAACCTCCACCACAGCATTACCGCAACGGCTCAACTACGAAGATGGCTGGAGGTTAACGACACAGCAATCGCCCTGATCCAGGAGCCGTGGGTCAGAGGCGGTAACATACATGGACTATCCAATCTTGGAGGTAAGCTGATCTCTAGCACGGTAGATAACGTCAGAGCGTGTATCTACATTTCACAGAACATTATCATACAGCCACTAACGGAATTTTGTTCCAGAGACCTCTGTGTCGTCAGGCTCAAAACAAATCAAGAAATCAAAAACCCCAACCTGGTGCTTGCATCCTCCTACATGTCAGAGGGTGAGAATGCACCACCGGAGGAACTGGTCAACCTGGTCAGATTCTGCGAAGGGAACAATTTTGAACTTATTATATCTACGGACTCAAATGCCCACCATCCTCTATGGGGTATGGAACACAGCAACAACAGAGGTAACCAACTAGTTGAATTTCTAATCACGACAAATTTAGAGATAATAAACACAGGCATTGAACCAACCTTTGTCGGACGGCAAAGTAGAACCATAATAGACCTGACACTTGCAACAACACTAGCAGCGGACCTAATCGATAACTGGCATGTCTCCCAAGAGGCCTCCTGTTCAGATCACAGATGGATCCGCTTTGACATCCAGGTACCTACACAAACAGCAATCCCCTTTAGGAATCAGAGGAAAACTGATCGATGCCGCTATGAACAACTTATAGCGGAAAAACTCGATACACTACAAACTACTGCCGATCTTCTAGGGGCAGAGCAAATAGAACAACAGGTAAGTGTCCTAAACAGCACGATTACTGACTGTTACTTCCTATCATGTCCCCTGAGGCTCCCAAGACCACACAATCACGGGAAAAATAAGTGGTGGGGTCCTGAATTGGAACGACTCAGGGCCAAGGTAAGAAAGAAACTAAACAGAGCTATGAACACCAACTCAGACCAAGACTGGGATAATTACAGGTTAGTAAAGGCCAAATACAAAAAACGCATTAGATACTGGAGCACTGCATCTTGGCGAAACTTCACCGAAAGCATAAGCTCCAGTACACAGGCAAACCGGGTAAGGAAAGTTCTGGCTAAACAAGGGCCCTGTAATATGGGCAGCCTACGCAAGCCAGACAATACCATGACCCTAAATCAGGAGGACACAGACACCGTCCTCCTACAAACCCATTTCCCAGACTGCCTAATTATACAAAACCCAAACTGGACCGACAATCCACGGGAACCAACTACAGGCTGCTGGCAACGAGCAAAAGACATTGTCACACCGGATAAGGTGAGGTGGGCAATTAATAGCTTTAAACCGTTTAAATCAGCAGGAATTGACAACATTTTTCCAGCCCTACTTCAGTGGGGAGGAGACAAGATTGTACTAACCCTGGCATGGATCATGCAATCCTGCCTGGCCCACGGATACACGCCTCTAGTGTGGCGGGAGGTTAGAGTGGTATTCTTACCCAAACCAGGTAAGAGTGACTATACTAACCCTAGATCATACAGACCAATAAGTCTTACATCATTTCTATTAAAAACCTTGGAGAGGCTTTGCGACAGAGAGTTGCGGAGCAACGCACTGCAAAATGCCCCAATACATCCACATCAGCATGCGTACAGCACCGGCAGATCAACGGAATCAGCTCTACATCAAGTGGTAGGTATGATTGAATCAACTATCCACAACAAACAAATCTGCCTGGGCACCTTCATTGACATCGAGGGCGCTTTCGACAGAACAAACTTCTCCAGTATTGAGATAGCTCTCCGCAAACACGGAGTAGACTCTCTACTCATCCACTGGATACTGAACATGCTCCGAAACAGGGTCATAAGACTCAAAAGGGAAGACAAGATGGGAGCACTGGTCGTCAAAGGATGTCCACAGGGAGGAGTTCTCTCACCTTTGCTTTGGAACCTGGTAATCAATGACCTAATTACTGAACTGAACTCAAGACACTTTTACACTATAGGTTATGCCGACGACATAACCATCCTAACCGTCGGAAACCAAGCTTCAACAATCTGTGACACTATGCATAGGGCTCTACACATAGTAGAGAAATGGTGCAAGGAATACAAACTATCAGTAAATCCCAACAAGACACAACTGGTAATGTTTACAAACAAACGAAACATAGGCAACTATCACCTTCCGAAAATATTCGGAACTACACTCCAACTCACAAATGAGGTAAAGTATCTCGGAGTCATCCTAGATAATAAACTCAACTGGAGCAAGCACATCGATCAGAAGATAAACAGCGCAAGCGTGGTACTGTGGCAATGCCGTAGGATGGCAGGTAAGCGCTGGGGGCTATCCCCGAAAATCCTGCTATGGCTATATACCACTGTCGTCCGTCCAATGGTAAGCTATGGCTCTGTGGTCTGGTGGACCAGGACGAAACAAAAGACCTGCTGGGCCAAACTACAGAGCCTACAAAGACTTGCCTGCTGCGCAGTTACAGGGAGCATGAGAACAGCACCGACAGCTGCCCTTGAGGTTATGCTTAACATCCCTCCCTTACATCTGTTCATACAACAAGAAGCAGCACTAGCGGCGCTGAGACTCAAACATCTAAAACTTGTCAAGTTCAAACAGGTAAAACACTCAAATATTTTAGCGGATGCATGGAAAGATACACCGCTGATTGAGGCAGTAACGGATAAGATAGAAAATATCTTTGTCTTCGATAAGAAGTACAGAATCCATCTTACAGAAGATGAAGATGCCAACGTCATGCAGCACGAGCTAAATATATACACAGACGGATCCAAAACCAGCTCGGGCACAGGCAGCGGCATTTTCTCGGAAGACCTAAATATACACCTATCCATGTCACTGGGTATGTATAATACAGTATTCCAGGCGGAGTGCATGGGCATACTACTGGCTGCAAATGCAGTGGCCGCCAGAGAGGTAACAGGACAAAAAATCCGCATCCTCTCCGATAGTAGAGCGGCCCTACAAGCGCTAAATAACAAGGTAATAACGTCAAGTTTAATTTACGAATGCCACCTAGCCTTAAATAAGGTAGGCTGTCAGGCAAACGACATCACCCTGCAATGGATAAAAGGACACAGTGGAATACGAGGCAATGACGCAGCCGATGAACTAGCAAAGAGGGGATCGGAATTGAGACCAATAGGACCAGAACCGATCATTCCTCTCCCCAGCAGCTGGTTCAGAAAGCAAATGCGTCAACGCACTGACAAACTACACAACGACCTCTGGAACAGCCTGGAGGAATGCAGACAAGCCAAACTGGCGCTTCCAAGAGTAAATCGTCGGTTCACAAGAGCACTTCTACAGCTAAACAGATCTCAGATGCGTCTCATAACTGGCGCATTGACAGGTCATGGCAATTTTAACAGACACCTTTTTAACCTAGGTATCACGGACAGCCCCCTGTGCAGGGCATGCATGGAGGCTGAGGAGACAGCCGCTCACGTGCTGCTAGATTGCAGCGGAGTGGCAATTTACCGGGCGAACTACCTGGGATCACCGGGTAGCCTCCGGGAGGTCTTCGGCGACGTCAAGAAGCTGGGGAACTTCCTGGTGGAGCTGGGATGGCTGGAGTAACCAGCCCACTACCCTCCATCACACAAAACAGGCGCACTTAAGTCGTCGAGTTGTGGATACCGCCCGTAGAAGAAGAAGAAGAAGAAGAAGAATCCCCTTTCAGACACGCGCCACCAATGCCTTAAGTTACAGTGTTAACTTTATTAATTTTAATAGCTACTTTGTTGTACACATTTATATTAATTAAATTTATTATTCAATATTAACTTTTTATAACTTGTGCTTTAATATATTAACTTTATGGCATTATATACCAGCAAACAATACACTTCTTTCTCTCTCTTTCTACCAAGCATTATTAATCCTAAATTAAATGATGGTGAGGTCAGCTTTCTTTATTTTATTCTTCCAACTTTGCCGATGACGTGTCGTCATTGGAAACACTGCAGATTTTCATACTCTAGGCTTTGCTTATGCTTAGTTCATCGTAACTTTGGTCTTCCTCTGTTCCTGGGACCTGGGAGTCCATTGTTACTTTTTTAGTGTGGTGCGATGGTCTCATTTTTACATGAAAAACCTGCTCTCCTGCACCTTATCGGCAATATAGTCATCTTGAGTGTGCCTCTCAAGTATGGAACCCCCGCTACGATGTGTGTAACCGCATTGAGGGCATACAAAGAAAGTTCGTAAGGTATATACAATATCGATCTGGCTGCTATTTGTCTGGCTATTAGCGTAGGTGTAAGAAATTTCATTTATTACCCCTGTATGAGAGACGCGGAGCTGCCGATTTATCGTTTCTGATTAATGTATTGAACAGGTCAATTGACGTGACGGAGTTCGTGAGCGGAGTAGGATTGTGCGTACTCAATCGTGCATAATCTTCTGCATGTGCCTGCTGCAAGAACTAACTACCGCCAAAACAGTTACCTAATTAGAGTCAACCGTGCTTATAACGAGATGTGCCGGGATGTAGACATCGATATATTCAATATCAGTGCTGCTAGGTTAAAAAAAATAATGGCCTGTAAATTCTTTGGACCTACGAGTATGTCCAAAGAATTTACAGGCTATTATTTTTTTTGATTGCTGCTTCACGACATAAATTTTAATGTCATAAAATCTTTAATGTACTGTTCAATTCAATTATTTATTTGTGAAAACTTATAATTGGCCATTTGACTACTATTCTGTATTTTAATTATTCATGTAAATTTAGCTGTAAGTTTTCCTTGACTGACAAAATAAAATAAATAAAATAATATAGCGAACAGTACCTACACTTATAGGTACAAAATGGAAGACTTCTTTCCTTGTTTGTCATTACAGTCATATCGTTATGTCTACAGTTTCGACTAGATAGAAAAATTTTGGAATTGACAGTCTCTGATAATATTTATGAAAAGCTTATCTATTATCAAGATCTGAGTTCTCGGAGTCAGCTGAGGGAAAATGTAGGCTGATAATAAAATTTTGTGATAATAGAAAACTGGAAATTAAAGATCTGAAGCCAATGGTGGCATTTACGCACTAAAAAGACTAAAAATATCAACACGTGTTACGCTTCCAAATGAGGTATCAACGTCATAACAGAAAAAAATTCTCATTTGCTGCCTGTTGGTAATTTTGTTAATAATTTTATTTAGATATTAAACGATTATCAACAAAGTCCTCTATTCTGTGTTTTTATTATATTAATGGTCGAGTGGTTCATGTAACAGACTGCCGTTCACGAGGTCGCGGGTTCGATTCCCACACGGGGCAATAATTTGTGTGATATTTATAATTGTCATACAAATGTTTGTACTGCGTCTCGGTGTTTTCTACGTATTATAAGTATTTGCAAAAGAAAAGCAGTATAAATGTAGTATTCCGTATTCTGGTATCCATAACACAAGCATGTAAGTATTGTAAGTATAGCTTAGGACTAGAGGACGTTGTGTGAAATGTCCATGAATATAAGTTTATTACATTATAGGCATTCATTATCTGCCATAAATAAACGTTATTTTTCGGACAAAAATTAGTTATTTGCGCAATAATATAATGCTTATCATTCAAATTGTACCAAATAAATAACAACCAAATGTTAATCTTTAAAATCGTTAGACGGTACTTTATATCGTCTAAATATAACAAAATTATAATAAAAAAAATCGATAAAATACGAGTTGAAATCCCACATGAAGTGTTCACTACCTTTATTATCATCAAATAACGACATAAAGGCAAGAAAATGATGATGAGTATTTGTTATTGTAGCATCAACAGATACATACTACTGTTATTACTTTTTACTATATAGATATATACTAGATATATCTCCGTGTGGTGACGGATTAAGAATATAAGTGTCACCACCCCTCCTGCTCCCCCCAAGGGTGCTGTAAAAGTCAGCTAAGGGATATTGCACACAGATAACATCCTCTGTGAGAGACGGAAAACTCGACAATAGACCCTGTGCCAACACGCCTGGTCAGTGCGGCACAGTAGACCATAATCCCTCCCAAAGTGGAGGAGGCCCGTGCCCAACAGTGGGACGTAAATGGGCTGGAGAGAGAGAGAAAGAGAGAGAGCTATCACCGTGCTAGAAATACAGTTTGGTAATAGAGGGACTGACAGCGAAGTCACAGAGACACTGGGTCGTTTTACCTGATGGCACGGAATTCTAAAAACCGACATTCACACGTGGAGATAATATAATGGAAACGTTTTTTTATCTAAAATTTGATAAAACAATATGTAGATAATGGTACACTAACCGTGCACCTGAATGTACTGAAGAATTCGGGTCACATGTTAGCTGATGTCATTCTTAGTACATTGTACACGTCAATGTTTTATTAGTACAATCAGTTCGTACTATAAATATGTATATTTACTACGTGAAGTGAAAACTAAAAGAAATACGGAGAGAATAAAAAATATACTACTAGCTTTCCTTTTGCGTGTTTAGTTGCAATTAATCCTTGTAGTGTTTTGTTAGTGTACGGTATTGAACTGTATTACTAGCGTACATATTAACTCAATGGTGTACGGAAGATTACGAGCGTTGAGCGAAAAGGAGGTCAAAAAAAAGTGCGAAAAACATTGAACTGTATTACTTAAATATTAACTCAATGGCGAAAAACGAACAAATAATTAGATTGCTGACGCTGAAAGAGGATGTTTATGAGAAAAGTACTCTGATCTCTTTAGTCATTATTTAAAAAGGTTACAGTAGCCAAAACTAAATATCGGTATGATTCCCCCAAAATACTTAAGAGGATACCAAAATAGCTTCGTGCATTTTTCTATGTACGAAGTTTTCATTGTTTCTTTAGATTGAATGGCTAGAGCTCTAATTTTTAAGTATATGTTTTTTCAATATATAATCTAGGATCGCATAAACTCAGAAACGCGATTGAAAAAGTTTTCTCGATAGAAAATCTTAGTGAAACAACCTCTCAAATTTTTTATTTTTTTCATTTGTCGGTCTATTATCGCGTATTAACTAATGAAATAACTTTAAAAACATAAGTAACTATTATATATAGAAACACGTAAATCAGAATTAAAATATATTTAGTAGATTTTGAGTAAATAGGAAAAGTATCCCTAATTCTTCATTTTCTGTGCCTACTGGCTGTGTTAATATGTACGTGTCGGCGATGATATACGATAATATTGATGTAGGCCCTTAACCGTATGTTTGTTGTAAATTTCAAAATTTAAGAGGCGTGACACCAAACTATGCCTTCATATAAAAGTCACTCGGGAATAGGTATAGCAATTCCTAAGGCAAATACCTAAATTGGGGCTGTAGTCCCCTCTTAGTCCCCTTAGTCCCCTCTCTAGAGAGAGATATTATAAATACAAGTAAATTAATTTAAAAATCATGCGTTTCACTCACACATAAATATATTATACACCTGCGAATGAAATAGCATGATAATCTTATTACGTTCGTTCATAAGAGAGTTCTGAGTATAAATGTGGAAGGAAAAAAGTCTAGAGGAAGACCTAAGAAAAGATGGATGGACTGTGTGAAAGAGGACATGAAAGAAAGAGGAGTTCACACAGACATGACGGCTAATAGAAGACTATGGAAGAAAAAGACATGTTGCGCCGACCCCAAATAATGGGATAAGGGCAGGAGGATGATGTGTTATACAATATTTCATTTTTAAACTAACAAAAGTGAATTTCTAAAAGTTAAAATTATTACATACTAAACTTATTATTAACCTGTCAAGTCTACCCCATAGAACCAATATAGTTGGTAGTGTATGACGGTAATCAGACCTTGTTGGTATAGGGTCTAATACTGAGTTTTCTGTTTCTCACACATACTCGTATCATGAGGGCTTTCCTTATTAGCTGACTTTTATAAAAACCACGTGAATGTTATTTCTTCTCTTCTTCTCCAGCCCATTTACGTCCCACTGTTGGGCACGGACCTCCACTTTGGAGGGATTATGGTCTACTGTACCGCGCTGACCAGGCGTGTTGGCACAGGGTTTATTTTCGAGTCTTCCGTCTCTCACAGAAGAAGTTATCTGTGTGCAATATCCCTTAGCTGACTTTTACAGCACCCTTGGGAGGAGATGGGGTGGTGACACTTGTATTCTTAATCCGTCACCACACGGAAACGAACGTTATTTATGTCAATGAAAAAAATTTGGCGTGATGATCAAAGCAAACATTTGTTAATATTAAACATACTTATGGTTTAGCGAAGACTTTATTGTGTAGTTGTTCAACTATGAAAAAGTTCAGCTCAGCTATAGATGCATATTAATAATTTATGTTTCAAATTTTGTTTTCATATTTCTCTTTTTTAGTTATTATTGACCATCTGTTTGCTCAACCTATTTTTGAATCTTTTCAAATATACAGATTTACTACAGATGTTTACAATAAAGGTAATAAGTTCTTTTGCAAAACAATAGACAACATAAAAGAACCATCCCAAAATATTTGAGTAGCTAATACTATCATAAAATAAATATAAATATTTCTTTCACCAACAAATGTTTCATGGGTTCTCACGTCCATGTGTACTGCAGGATTTTGGGTAATCGTCATTGAAAAGAAATAATCTGCTTTGCAGATGGCGACATTGAAGGCGGCTCCTTGTTTTGACTTCCAGTAAAATAAATTAAAATTATTTGAAATTAATTCCATACGTAATAAAGTAGTATACCGCAACTTTGCGTGAGACGAGCCGAGTGGTCGAGTGGTTCATGTAGCGGACTGCCGATCAAGAGGTCGCGGGTTCGATTCCCGCTCGGAACAATCATTTGTGTGAATTTTCTAATTGTCATACAAATGTTTGTACTGCGTCAGGGTGTTTCTATGTATTATAAGTATGTATTTACAAAAGAAAAGTAGCATATGTAGTCTATCCGTATTCTGGTACCCATAACACAAGCATATAAGCTTAGCTTGGGACCAGAGGACGTTGTGTGAAATGTCCATGAATATTTATTGTGTAAAATGTCCATGAACTTTAGTTATGAGAATATTAATGAAAAATAATATTATGTATAATATAAAATAAATATTATTATAATCATTATTTATGTCGTCCACAGACAGTAGTTACGTCAATCCAGAGTTTTCAGCGATTCGAATACTTACCAAAATACCATCAGCAAACAAAACTTTGGTGCCAATTCTACGTGCACGACTAAACTTAACTAAAAATGAAAACAACAATGGCGTATTTTGATTGCCTGGCTATTTCGTTGCGCACATTTTTATTAATTAAAATAGTTAGTCTATAATAATACTGATTTTATAATAAAAAAGTTCTGTTAACATTGCCGAATTGTGTTATTAATACTATCAATTTTCCTTTTTAGTTAAGTTAAGTTTAGTTGTGCACATAAAATCGGTTTGTCTAGAAAACGTTTTGCATGTAAATACACGTACTTAATCAACTAATTATGAAGAACAGTGGGTTTCATTAGTACAGTTTATTAATAACTCTAACTAATTTTACAGTCACCTAAAAACGTCCGGAGAGACGCGGTTAAAGATGACACCTGACAGCTCTGACAAATTAACATAACGGGTTTTTCAGGAGTATAAGTATATATTTCAGACAAAAATAACAAAAACAAATAGCCACTTCAGGTAATTTGTGAGAAAACAAAAGCCGTACAATGGGATTATGACGTGTGTAGGTACTATTAATTTTGTTTTTGCTCACGGACAGACAGAATTTTATATTTTTAGGGTTCCGTACCCAAAGGGTAAAAACGGGACCCTATTACTGAGACTTCGCTGTCCGTCCGTCCGTCCGTCCGTCCGTCCGTCCGTCCGTCCGTCTGTCACCAGGCTGTATCTCAAGAACGGTGATAGCTAGACAGTTGAAATTTTCACAGATGATGTATTTCTAATGCCGCTATAACAACAAATACTAAAAATAAAATAAAATAAATATTTAAGGGGGGCTCCCATACAACAACCATGATTTTTTTTCCCGTTTCTTGCTCGATACTAATAACGTTGCCTTATGTTGCATAGATAATGGTACGGAACCCTTCGTGCGCGAGTCCGACTCGCACTTGACCAATTTTTTTACCGTTTCTTGCTCGATACTAATAACGTTGCCTTATGTTGCATAGATAATGGTATGGAACCCTTCGCGCGCGAGTCCGACTCGCACTTGACCAATTTTTATTTCTATAAAAGGTAGATAATCATTTCACACAACGTCTTCTGGTCCCAAGCTAAGCTACACTACTTTTATTTTGTAAATACTACATTATGTAACTCGTCTAGGTTTTGATCACTTCTTTGCTTATAAACGATATTGTGGATATGATTTACAAGGAGGTCGTTGCGTGAAATCTTTACAGTTATTTATTTATTTTTAAGAGATTAGGAGATATTTATATAAGATTTAGTTGTTAGTTAATTTGGTTTCAAGATCCAAATATTAGCGCATGTGGGCATCAAATGTGCGTACGGACAGACAAGGGCGCCTTGAACGACACCGCTGTGAAGGGCCACGTGCGATGCAGATTGATACACCACATTCACATGTGCGTATTGTGCGCCAACAAATGTTTACTGTCTTTGATAACCTAGCTTTATGTTACGTCTAATCATGTGTCTGTATTACTCCTCTATTATTCAGTTGATGACTGAAATTGCCAAAATTGTTGTCATAGAGTTATAGGTACTTGACAAATTTTCAGATTAATTCGGCTTACTTAAGTGAGTGAAAATCACGTTGAACGAAAGGTCTGTTTCATAGACACAGATATTAATAGATAAGAACGTATTCATCTGAAAATTAGCACATTTATCAAGACTATGACTCTATGGCAATGCAATTAATTAAAAGCGTGTTAATATGTGTTTAAAAATTTTCAAATACTAAAAATTACCAAATTATGTGGTTACGAAACTTTACATAATCCGACTTTACATTTGGTTTAAAATGAACATTTATAAAACACATCTGTATTGTTCAGATAATCGTTATTTTGAACTTAAAGCAGTTAATAATGATGTCACTGGTACATAATCTTGCGATCTACGTCACGTTTGGACGTCGAGTAACGAGCTACGAATCGCAGATAACGCACGCGTCTCGCGCATGGGGACAATAGCTGATGTAGCGATACCACTCTTTAAACTTGCCGACTATTTAACACAGAGCTGTAACAGATGCTAACAATAGTCGGACTCAATTGTACTAACACTTGTCCATTACTCATATTCGTGTTACAATTTACAGTATGCCTCTCAGAACAGACAAACAAGTATGCCTATTAACACAAATAGACGTATTTGAAGAGACCTTAAATATAAAGTCCTTCAAGGTCTGTGAGTGGTCTGTGTAGTTTTATTCAAAGCTTATAATATAATGAATTGAATTATTGTTTGTCTGTTAACTTTTTCACGTTATTATCACGGCACAAGTCTTACTAATGAACAGTTGATTCTTTAGTTCGATTATCGATATCAGCTGAAAGCATTAGGCCTACCCAGTAAAATACAGTCTTCTGCTTTTTAAAATTATGACTTTTTGAAATGATTATTGACAGGTCCCCAAGTTACCACCGCAAAAGCCTGCGTATACAGGTATGATATTTTGTAATTCTAATAAGTTTCTTTCCAAATAATATATTGGAAGCTAGAAAAGAAACTGTAGGAGTACTTTGTTGTAGAATACGGACATAATTATATTATCTGGATACCATTTCCATGTCTCTATCCCGTTATGCCCGTTATATAGTTATCTCTAATTAGAATACTGCTTTTTCAATCCACTCACTCAAGCTATTGGTATCCACTTTTTGCATGAGGTACATTATAATAAGCCAATAATATCGATGACGCAATTCTTGAAGTGGACAAAGATCCCCATTGTTGTATGCAAAGGAGGAAACGTGCTTCCGGGGCCAAGGTTTGTCTGCGTGCAAATTAGATACTAACAACCATTGTGTTATACCGATTGTAATCGATTTCAAAAATACAAGGTAGTTTAATCATGTTTCCGTGATTAAAAATACATTATTCCATGAGCGTGGCCAGTGTTCGGTTGTGTGAAGAAAAGCCAAAAATTGTACCAAAAAAACATTATTTGCCATTATTTTCGATAAAGTTAGCGCTTTGTGAGACCCTCCAAAATAAAATGAGACCCATTTGTTACTCTGCTATCTGCTACTCTCCATTTGCTACTTAGTAAACTAGGCTAAGAAAAATTTAATATGGTGACATCTTGTGTGAGAGATGATAAATTCTGAACTCTGTGTCAATAAGCCTACTGAGCGTGGTACAGTACTACTACTAGTAGACTACAAGGGTTGTGACGAAGAATTTAAATATGTATGATTATAAAAGTATCAACCAGCCCTATTTAAGTTGTGGGTGGTATGTGCTAGCAATTCATAATGACTGTTCGTCATAGTCATGTGACAGGCGAAGTAGATCTGGTTACTGTCAGGTCAGAACCACGCGTCTGAGGAGACGCAGACGCACTTGGTGAACATCTGTTTTAAGCGTCTGTGCTTTACATACCCACTGTAATTAGCTGGTCCGCCTACTAAATATTCTTAATGATCTTGTGATTCTTGCTGCAAAGATAAATATGAGTTTTAAAAATTTATAACATTTATTATTTATTACTATTGGCATAGACAAATGTTAGTATTTCCGTAATTTATGATTTATTGTCAACTTTTGTTTTAATTTAAAATCTTTAGATATATTATGTGCAATTAAGTATGTGTCTTATTTACGGAGAGTACGATTACGTCGAATAAAATGTTTGATAAACAAAGGAAGTCTTATATCTTTATCAGAATTATAAACGATATCATATTCTTAGTCAAAAATTATGAGCTCATATGGCACACGTATAAAATATTCTCTGTGTTATTGAAGTTCACTGCTACCGCGTGTTTAGATAGGTACAGAATTACATGTGATATGCTGTATGCGATAGTAGCATGGTTCCACTTCGCATTTGGGATTTATCATAAGCCCGTGGTACAATTACAAATCTTCATATAGGTGTACAGAAATCTGATGTTTTATTCACATTTATAATATCAATAACAAGTTATTTACTTGTACATTAAGTAATGTATTCCTGAGTCATATTTACAGAGAGTGATTACATTGGCTACTGTATAAAATGAATAGAAATGTTAGTCAGGTGGTAAAAATATGTTAATATTTGTATATCAATGGATTATATTAAATTCAAATATGTGGAATATACCGGATGAGAGGCGGTGTGTTGTTTTGCGCGTGGCCAGCTGGTCGAGCTGATTCAATTAGCAAGTTAATGGAGTGACGTAGTTGTGGATCTAACCTCCCGACCTTCTAGAGTCGCCACAAATACACCGACACCTACTGATAGTACTCTTGTTATGTCTGCTCATGAAACTTAATGATGATCTCTTATCATGATACGACATCATCATTCCCCTTCCGATATCCTCTCGCATCGGCGCCACATATATTTTTCCAAAGATTCTATCAGACTCTTTCTTTGTCACTACTCTTTCTTTCATACCCTCTTTTACATAATTTCATTAAAAGGATACCAAAATTCTTCGTGGATTTTTCTACGTACGAAGTTTTCATTGTTTCTTTAGATTGAATGGCTAGAGCTCTAATTCTTAAGTATATGTTTTTTCAATATATAATCTAGGATCGCATAAACTCAGAAACGCTATTGAAAAAAGTTTTCTCGATAGAAAATCTTCGCGAAACAACCTTCTCATTTTTTACTTTTTTCATTAGAATAGACCGACCTATTATCGCGTATTAACTAATGAAATAACTTTAAAAACATAATTAACTATTATATATAGAAACACGTAAATCAGAATTAAAATAATTTAGTAGATTTTGAGTAAACAAAAAAATATCCTTAATTCTTCATTTTCTATACCCACTAGCTGTGTTAATATGTACATGTCGACGATAATATCGATGTAGGCCCTTAAGATAATTTCATTAGTTCGGTGCCTATCTATTACTGTATTAATCTATGTAACAGAATATTTGAAAGTGATTTTCACCATTTTGTTGTAGTCGGATTGATCTGAATTTTTACACACATATTAAGCATCGATGACTATGTAATAATGTAAAATAATATTCAGGATTTTCAAGACTGTTTTCTAGTTTTTATGTAATTATTTTAATATGTAATTATTTTAATCATAGCAGCCTCTCTTGATATTAATTTATGTAAATCTAACTATGAATCTTATATTTGGATTATAAGTTTTGACTAGGCACTTGAAATCCAAATGTAAACCCAAAAGTCCCGCTTGTAGTGATCACCACTACGAGCGGGACTTGAACCCAAGACACATAAAAAGCATAACAAATTAATTGCTAAATAACCTTTAGTCAATCATTGTCAATTAAAACTAACTTATATAAACTATATAAATCTATATTAATATTCCAAAGCTGAAGAGTTTGTTTGTTTGAACGCGCTAATCTCAGGAACCACTGCACACTAGTCCGAATTAAAAAATTCTTTCAGTGTTAGGTACATTTATCGAGGAAGGCTATAGGTTATATAATACTAGCTGTTGCCCGCGACTCCGTCCGCGTGGAATTTGGATTTTTTTTATTTCGCAATAAAAAGTAGCCTATGTCCTTTCTCAGGGTCTAAAGATTGTCTGTGCCAAATTTCATCAAAATCGGTTGAGAGGTTTAAGCGGGAAAGCGTAACAGACAGACAGACAGAGGTACTTTCGCATTTATAATATTAGTAGGGATACTGCGACGACTTTCTAAAGCCATGGTGTCAAAGCTTTGCTCCATTTTTGCTTTATTGTATCTTCAGTGTCGTCTCAAATGGAACTAGATTTTTGTATAGAAAATAAATGAATGACTATCACGCTGCGACTAATAGGAGAGAAGCATTAGTGAAAAATGTTGCAAAAAACGGGAAAATTATTCAAAATTTTACGCCTACAAAGTTTCGAGCACACCCAGTAATATGTTTACATTAATAAATTCAGTCCAATATATTTGGATGTCACTAGATAAATTGATTGATAAGTATCGGGTCCATACCCATGATCTTCCACGATTTAAAAATGCGTGTTGAATATTAATGAGTGGTGATTTCGTGATATCAAAAATCCGTGAGGCAACTCAGAGGTTTTAGTGTCGTGACCATCGCACGTGTTCATTGCCAGCTGCGCTTGAGTTTCACCAATCTCCACCAATGAAACAATTTATTGTTGTTGAAATGTCAATAGCGACATTAAATACTGACATTCATTTTATATTTAATAGAATATCTTAACAGACAGTTATGTTTTATCTCTATAAACTATAGAATCTGGCAAATGAGAAGCAGTCTTAAACCCTGGGAATTCCATATTTACCTGACCCAAAGAAAGTAATACGTGTTGCATCTAAACTGTCTCAGAGTAGTCTTCTGGCTTTGTAAGGCATAACATGCATATTCAAATAATTATGCTAGTCGACGCCTCGGGTGACCAGAACGCTGGCCTTTATTTTGCACAACGTATAAGCATTGCCATCCAACGTGGCAATGCTGCCAGTGTTCTGGGTTCTTTACCAGTTGAGGACGATGCGGACGAATATTTTGACGCAAAACTTTATTTTATTTTATTTGTTATTTTGTTATTTTTTTTGTTTTTTCAGCTTTGTATATAATTTTGCCTACTTTAATTTATAAATAAAATAAATTAAGCATAAAAAAAATAATAATAATATTATATCTGAAAGTTAAATAAAACTGGAAAATATGTAGTAGAGAAGACACGAACAATGGTATTTTTAAATGTACTAGATAAAATGGTAAAATGTAGTATTTGTACTTCTCTAAACGTCAATCAATTTTACCCAGGTATGTTCTCGTTTTGGACATATTTTTAGGATAAACAGTCTTTTATCCTGCCTTTTTTCCATGTGACCCAAATGCCCCTAGTTTACTTAAGAGTAAACTTAAGTAGAAACTAGGTACCTACCTACTTACTTTATTCACCAAAAGCTTTTTTATACAGCGTGCGTTTTTGTTGCAGTATACTGCAACAAAAACGCTTCAGGAATCACTTGAAGTTGTTATCGTAATGGTTTGAACGAATGGCTTTCACACGCAAAACAAATTTCAAATAATCTTTTATTTAAGTGGTGTCAGCACATTTTGTTGTCAACAATTTGTTTGACATGTGTCGGGATTATGACTCGTAAAATGGAAATTTTATGGCAAAATATATTGAATTTGAAACATCACTCGACACGGTAGTTACTAGTAGAACTCGTAACTAACATATGATGTGAATATGAACAGTTCAACCATATTATTTTATATATCCTTAGCTAATAAAAGTGTCAGGATCGGAATATGTTCTAACCGCTGCGCGCTGGCTACACCGCAATTTTTCTTGAGATAAATTTATTTTATTTATTTATTCACAATATTACAATCTAGCTTGTTAAGGCTAGTAAGTAATTTTAATCCTTTAATTGCTAAATAAAGTTGGTAAAAGTTAGTTTTTACCTCAGTTTTCCAGTACCCGTAAGAAAAACGTGGTGGTATTATATACTACCTTCATATAATCCATCAGTACATCGTTATTAAACAATACAGTGCTTTTGTAAACAATAAATGACTTTGAACGATCAAACAGCTACAACATGAAAGCATTTTAACTGTGTGACTATTTAATAACCATCAGAACAGACGCATAGAATATTTTTATTAACTCTAGCTCAACAAACGAGTTAAAACGATCGCGAAACAAATTTTATAACAAAGAATTAACAAAGAACGAACATAAAGTTTTTTACACAAGCATTTTAATGGAGCCGCAAACAATCGGTTCGTGTCCTAGTATCCCAATGAGAGGAAACCAAGTAATTAGAACAGAGCTGTAAAATAACCATCAAACTTATTCGAGAGGAGTGTGTCGCTGTTAAATATTTACAAATATAACCTACAGCTTCAAAACTTCCAGCAGACTTTAAAATTCAAATGGTAGAGTCTAATATTGTTAAAAATATTGATTTTAACTAAAAATACATGTTTGCATACTCAGTATGTTTCATAAATTATGTTGTATATGACAGAGCGCGTTGTTGCAAGTTTTTACGATCGGAAACATCGCGGTAGGATTAACTTAGTCATACTTTAAGGTCAGGTATATGACTAGTATGACTACTAAAGTAATTGCTTGTTGCTTTATTTTATATAACACCATTATTATGTCTACAAGGGATAGTCTGTGGCATAGATATCATTGAGTTATTTGGACCTTTCTCTCCAGCCCATTGACGTCTCACTACTGGGCACGGGCCTCCTCCACTTTGGAAGGGATTATGATCTACCGTGCCGCGCTGACCAGGCGTGTTGGCACAGGGTTTATATTCGAGTTTTCCGTCCCTCACAGAGGATGTTATCTGTGTGCAATATCCCTTAGCTGACTTTTACAGCACCCTTGGGAGGAGATGGGGTGGTGACACTTGTATTCTTACTCCGTCACCACACGGTTTAGGTATCTATCTATACATATATGTATTAAGCATTTTTACATGTTTCGTCGTTTAGACCACAAAATGAAATGTTTTTATTAGATATTTACCATCCGATATTTTTCCTATCCTGTACCATTTTCCTCCATAGGTACTAATGTATTATTAAAATATCATATTTTCTTATAGAATAAGCAAACAGAAAACAACAGCGGAACAAATTAGAATCGCCTCGAGACAACATTGATACCCATAAACGTATTTACATAAATACATAATCGATTGGCGACGTCATTAATTGCTTTAGCAATGTGGGGATTTCCTCTATATTTTTATTTTATTTGTAGAAATGTTTGCCACAAAATTCACATTAAAATACACACACTTATGTATTTTCTTTTCACGCTCTCCTCTCGCGGGTCTACGGGCAGAAATTTCTATAAGAAATATGTAGACCCCTACACGAATTATCCTATGCATATTGTATTTTACTATTCCTGTGTGTAAAATTGTTAAATAAATAAATAAAATTTATCGATACCAATAAATAGTTCGTAGAATTATTTAAGACGAAAATTAATTATTTTAAATGGACTAAATTGGACTGGTTTAAATTCTTTTCAGCCCATTATTGAGCACGGGCTAACTCCTCTACAGGGTTTACTAACTATTTGGTTTACTAAGGCATGATGACTGAAAGGTGTTGGCAAACAATTTAGTTTCATTTTATCCGTCTCTCGCACAAAACGATATCTACTTATACTCTTATAGACCTTGAGGACAAAATGGGGTGGACACTTGTATTCTTAATCCGTCCTAAATATAATAGAACTATTTCGACGGATTTAGACGCGTAGATTTTATATTTAAATCTGAACTAGTATGCCAACATTTAAGAGGATGCTTAGGCACTATATTTATGGGCAAAACCGTAAGAATTTTATAAAATAGTTGTACAAGTGCTAAAGTTATTGTATAAATATCTAAGTAGCTGTAATCTGTGGCTACGTACGCGTAGAGTTTGGAAGCACTACGTATTATTTTTGCATTGAAAATAAGTTTATGATCTTTTCAGGGAACAGACTATCTTTACAGTAGTTTTAATGAGTTTTGAGGTAAAATAATAACAAATAAACCTAGTCTCTTTCGGATCTGTAATATGTAATACAAAATAAGCTATTTTTTACTAAGGAGTAAGTAAGAAGTCCTCGACCTCATCCTTTCACCATTATGTAACAAGAAAAAAATACCCGAGAAGGTATAATGATTTTTAAAAACTTGACTAAATAAGCACTAGTGCTAGATCTATACTAAGACAAGTTCCGGGTTGTCGAGACGATAACTGACCGAGATAGCGCCAGCGACGCCGCTCAGATGCAAGGCCGTCCACTCAGTCAGATACAAAAATGTGACCAAGATAATATGACCTCATTAACACCATTTGCATTATTCATAAGACTTATTCAAATTTAATAATGTAATCCTTATGACCGCGGCAACAATTTAACACCTGAGTATTTTATCGATCTGCTTACGATCCGGCCTTTACAAATATATAACTAGCTATTGCCTGCTATTTCGCCTGTCTCAAAGATTTACCTCTACATATACTACCTTAGCTTTCTAACAATAATATATCTAGCTGTATCCCCAGGTTTTAATTATGTATTACTTAATTTAATAGTACAGATTAATTCTCGTCATATTATTTCAGATTATTTTTTCAGGAACAATTTTGAAAATAAAAATTGTTTTACCATCAACTCTATTAGGTAATAAAGTAATAAATAGGTAATATACGCACGAAAAACACATTCGTTCAGTCGGGCAAAATAAGCGCTATAATTGTTTATTTTACGCCAAATAAAAAAAAAACACATAAAGAAGACTCCCCTTGTAACCTAAAGATTTATAAAAAAGTGGTCATACAGTTTTAGAAGTGTTAACAAACATTATGACATAACTTTTCTATATAGTGGATTAGTTTTTGAACTTTAATAAATATTGCGAGGGTGACATGATAATAGGCTAAAACGGATTAAAACTTGTCTCATTGCTCTAAAATATAACATCAAAGCAATAAATTAAAACTGGTTTTGTGGTTTATAATGGCACAATTAAAATAATGTTTGATTTTTTTTTGTTTTGTTACCAAGTCCTAAAATGTCGACGAAAAGAGTTTTACTACGAGTACTTACTTACTATTTCTAGTAGCAATCATCCTATCCTGGTATGGTAACGTGAAAGTTTGTAAGATTGCATGGACGAGGTTAGATGTATGATTTTCACGCAAAATTTGGTAAACATGTGCAGGAACCAAAATAGCTCAGATGGGAGAGCGACGGAACAGTATTCCGAGGTCGTGAGTTCAAGTCCCGCTTATGGTGATCATTTTTTCCACTATAATTCAGTTTATTAGGTAAAAGCATAGCAAGTCAATTGCAAAAATTAATAAATTAACGCAAAATCTTCTGAATCGATTGTAATGAAACATTATAGTTTATAGAACCTACGTTATAGAACAGAATAATACATAAATAAGTAAATAAATATTCATAGACATTTCACATAACGTCTTCTGGTCCCAAGCTACGCTTATCACAACATATGCTTGTGTTATGGGTACTAGAATACGGGTAGAACACATATACTACATTCCTTTTGTAAATACATAATTAGGCTATATATCATCACGTTCAAAACCCGGTGCGGTGCAGTAACTATAAACGCAGCTGAAATCTGTTACATCTGTTATATTATATATTGATAAACTGTCAGGAATTGATCAAATTGTTTCAGACAGAAAAACATACAGAGACAACAAATGCTCTACAGAATAATATTCTCTTGCTAAATATTTGTAAAATTTAGACACATTGTAAGTTTTCAAATATTAATATTATAGCTGTTGTAAAGTTGCAGTATAGAGTATAATTTGATCGTTTAACTATAATGAATAAGATTATGACTAGTTTTTGACTACATCCGTGTACAAATTGAAAGATGTTAGCGAACGAAGATTCTTAACATACCGGCTTAGCTATTTAAGTTGCAAATATTTTTATTTATAAGCAAAATAGATATATTTATAACAACAGCTGTGCTACAGATGAGATTCATATCGAACTGTTTTATGATTTACATAATGAGCGTGGGTTATTCCGATTCTACAAAACAGTTACACGACAAGGCCGTTTGATCTTTTGTGCTTATTTGTTATGTTTTATACCTCTATATAATTACCATATATATATTTATATTATTTGTATAGCAATCAACATATTTTTGTTTGTTTTGTGGTTTGTAATAGGTACGTTTAAATTTCAACGTCAATAAATAAATTAGTTTTGAGAACGATGAAAAATAATATGTTGTAAGATTTGACTGAGGTACAAATTTTGTTTCTATGATACTTAATGTTAGTTTTGAATACATTTTGTAAAATCTATTCTAATATTATAAAGCTGAAGAGTTTGTTTGTTTGAACGCGCTAATCTCAGGAACTACTGGTCCTAATTGAAAAATTATTTTTGTGTTGCATAGTTCATTTATCGAGGAAGGCTATAGGCTATAAAACATTGCGCTGCGACCAATAGGAGCGATGCAGTAGTGATTAATGTTGCAAAAACGGGGAAAATTTTCTACATTCCACGCGTACGAAGTCACGGGCAACAGCTAGTTGTTATATACTTTTATTTATTTGTTTCACTATTTATTGTACACATAATGATTACATAAGCTAGACAAACAGGAGGTTACTAGTTTTAGATGTAAAAGTTACGGTCTTGTCGCGTTACTGTATTTTTAAGCACAGATATCTCATTTTGATTAGTTGATTCACGAGGAATGAGTTTGAAACTGGCAATAAAACACTAAATTAGTATTATTTATTTATAAAATTAGTATTTAGATTTTATATTACGATTGAATGGAGAATAAAATGTTGATTAATTAAGTTTCATTTATTTGAATCTTAATTTGAATCGAATATAAGATTGTATGTTACCTAAATATTAAACGTTGAACCTAAAAACTTGTTAGTGATAGCAACGTCCACTGTAAAATATTGTTAGTGACTGCTAGTTATAATAATGTGGTTTGACTGGCCTTGCAAGGGCGATTACTTCTGTAAAGTTTTATTCAATTACCAGACTAAACTTACTACATTACAGGTTCTAGGTATAGACCACTTAAATACTATTACGAAATAGAGTTATGATATTATTAATTCATAGTAAATGATGCTTTTCTTCGATTCTTCACGTCGTTATGTGCATGATAAACACCAAACGAAGCGATAAATTTTCACAATAATTTATTTATTTATTTAAAAGATTTTACACCAGGAAACCATAGTACACTTATACACTACTTTTCTTATGTCTGTATTTATACAGACATAAGAAAAGTAGTGTAGGGATCCACAATAATAATCATCAATAATCTTACATATAGCTGCTTGTGCCATAGCACTACGTTCGTTTCAAAGTACCAACCACGTACAGAGCTGAATATGCCATCAGAGTCAATCAAAATATCATTTTGATGACGTGTACACTGTTCGGGCGTCTCATCGATATCACGAAACTTATCCGTCTCCGATATCAATTGTATTCTTTATTATAACCGCTTCGGGCTAAGATTGCTAATGATATCCTACAGATTGTGCCCACAGATTAGTTAGAAGTGACACCGTTAAAACCAAGTACGTAAGATAATCCGTCGTGAATTTGAGACGTTAGTCCGTAGTGTCTTCATTTGTATATACATAATTATATTGGATTGTTATATAACCGTTGCTTGGTTTGAACTAAGAACGTGTTAGAACACGAACGTGTGGTGACGGGTTAAAAATTCCCATTTCCTTTTAAAGGTACTGAGAAATGCAGCTTAGACATATTGTAAGCAGTTAACATGCGAGAGACGGTAATCTCGAAACTTAACTGCTCCAAAATGTGTGGTCTACGCGGTCTGGTAGAGGGTGGCAGTGTCCCAACAGTGGGACCTTAATGGGCTGGGAAGAAGACATACTGGTCAGTATTGACTGATAAAGGCTGTTATATGACCAAACTGTCTTAAAGTAATTTTGCACTATTTAAGACGATATTGGGACCTCTTTAATATTTTATGATATTACTGTCGCAAATATTTTGCGGCAACAAAATACTGTTGTTATGTATCTTGTCTGTGAGTATGCGCAGCTGTGCGCTTGTTTTGGCGCCATCTCGACGAGAAACTTGACCTGCTTATTGTGCCGGAACATGCACCTACGTGAATATGTTCAATGTAGACCAACTGTGCATAATTCCATTAGTTTTTTCACTCCTACGCTAGTGTCTAGTTTAAGATATTTAATTGATTTGAGATAAGGACGGCATATGGCTACTGAGATCGTTACCATCATTAAATAACTTCAGTAATTATTTGAATTCAAAATCGTCTGTGATGAGGGTTAGTATATTTTATAACGATCCTTTCTACTGGTTAAACGGTAGGGAGAATGTATCAAAGATATACAATTCAAATTTATAATACAACCATATACATCGCCCTTTCCAGCACGTTAACGTTCCACTATTGGGCACGAACCTCCAATGTCTATGTTCTAATGTGATGCGCTGACCAGGCGTGTTGGCACAGTGTGTTTGTTTTAAAGGTTCCGTCTCGTACAGAGGATGTCATCTGTGTACAACATCCCCTAGCTTGCTTTTACAGCACCCTGGGATGGAAAAGGGGTGATGACACTTGTATTCTTAATCCATCACCCCACGGACAAGTACATAGGTACATAACTCTTTTTCTTTCGTAGAATCACATAGAAGTTTAAAGAACTATGTAATACTGTCTATTCTAATGTTATAAAGCGGTAAACTTTGTAATATTTATCTAGGGCGTAATCTCTGAAACTAATTATTTAATCCCAAAGCCATTGCTGGAGCTGGAGTCTATTTAAGTGCGAACAAACTCACGGGCAAAAGGGTTGGTAGTTTATAAATAATAATAAATAAATATTCATGGATATTTCACACAACGTCCTCTGATCCCAAGTTAAGCTTATGTGCTTGTGTTATGGGTACCAGAATACGGATTTAATACATATACTACTACTAAATTGTGACTGAGTTACATTTTACCTTTTTTAGAAACATTCTGTGAGTCACATTTAAAAATCTCGATCCGTTTAAAGTTGAGGCTGCCTGGAAACCAGTTTTTGAAATCTAAGCGTCTTCGGTCAGCACTTTGAGAATGCAACATGAGAAAAAAGTTTTATATATGAATTCGCGACTTCAGGGTCGTGGAACAAAAGGCTTTGTTGTGTTCCAAGTAGCCCAGTCCTGGTGTTGTGTTGCGGAATTCTATAACCAATCGAATGGATTGTTTGGTGAAATCTGATTAGCGTGTGTAAATTTTATTGGTATGCAGAGTTTTGATTAGACATTTCGAAATTTCATTTGTTCTGTTAGTTTGATGTTTATAGCTAAGTATAGCACTCTTAAGTATTAAAGTTACGGACGGCGTTGCACGTCGGGTCGCACGGTTCCCTGCAAAATGGTCGAGCTGTGCGGGGCTGATATGTGCGTTATACTCGTGAAAGGGTGCCTTCTGCTGGGACTAGTCGACTTGCGCTAACAAGGCAATCTTGTCTCTAAATTAGTTATTAATTATGGTCTAGATAGCATTAATCGGCATCATTCTCACACCCCTCCAACAATGTAAAATAAGATTGAAGAAAAAAGAGAAGAGAAAAAAAAATCCATGGAGTTTCTTGTCTGTTCTTCTCCATAGGATTCGCGTTTGGAACAGACACCTTATTTCTGACGTTTCAAAAGAGCTTGTAAAACATGCCAACTTGAAATAAAAAATTTTGATTTTGACTTTGATAAATTTGGCTGTAGCAGGACAGACAAATTTATCAAAGTCAAAATGAGAAGAGGCTCAGTGGAGACTCAGTGGCAAGAGAGGATTTTCTTGAAGCGTATCCACGAAGTTACAAAGGTTTTTCGCTTTTAATATATGCTAGGGCTATATAGGGCGATATAGTCGCAAAAAAAAAATGCCATATACCTAAAAGAAGAATATTATGTATGTATCTAATGCTGACTAAGGTAACTATAATAATTTATTTGTTCATATCAATCATTACACAATCCCCTCTTTTTCTGTGTCTCCAGCATATTAACTCCTACACTTTGGGAGGGATTATGGTCTACTATGCCGTGTTGACCAGGCGTGTTGGCACAGGGTTTGTTTTCCAGTTTCTCGTCTCTCACAGAGGACGTTATCTGTGTACAATATCCCTTAGTTGGCTTTTACAGCACCCTGGGGAGGAAAAGGAGTGGCGTCACTCCTAATCCGTCGCCACAACACACAGACAGGCAACTATAATACTTGAATAATAAGATAAATACATATTATAAAGCTTATGAGTTTGTTTGTTTGAACGCGCTAGTCTTGAGAACCAATGGACCGCTTTGAAAAATTCTTTCTGTGTTGAATAGTATATTTATCGAGGAAGACTAGCAACGAAGGAGTAGTGAAAATGTTACAAAAACGGAAAAATTTTCTAAATTCCACGCGTACGATCGCCGGCAACAGCTAGTAATATTCATCGCATCCATTTGTCAGACAGATCGTTAGATTGTCAACGGTTAATGTTAAGTACCGTTTGTTAGCAATTACAGTGAGCGTTAACAGTAACACAATATTTATTAAGGTGTTATTGCATAAGCGGTCGGTCATAGAAACGCGTGATAGAACACAATTAAGAGTGATCGCGTCGCAAGCGCAGCGCAAACAGCTGTTAATAGCTAGTGCAATAAACTTACTACAGGGTTGTCATTATGTAATGATATTATTAGTCTATACCTTAGAGTACTGAGCCAAAAGGAGCAGCTTATACACGATGTTTTCTATGACAAATATACTGCTACGTCGGCGGGGTGCTGAGGTAACGCACACAAATTATAGAACGTAATTTCATTAGTCGCTACGCACGCCCCGTCCAAAATCACTCCTCCACTTTGGGAGGGATTATGGCTTACTGTGCCGCGCTGACTAGACGTGTTGGCACAGGGTTTATATTCGAGTTTTCCATCTCTCACAGTGGATTTTATCTGAGGGCAATATAAATAAAAAAAACCCAAATATATAACCAAAATAATAAAAACCCAAGGGTGCTGTAAAGGTAAGCTACGGTATATCCCTTAGCTTACTTTTACAGCACCCTTGGGTGTAGATGGGATGGTGACACTTGCATTCTTTATCCGCCACCACACGGAGAGCTCTAAGGTCTACACTCCACACATAAATCCCATCAAAAATTTTAATGTGAAATGAAATCCAAGTTCAATACCCGTGGCCAATGTGGTGTAGTAGACCAAATAGCTATAGTGTCGTCCTGCCGTCAACCTACACCTTGTAATAACCAAGTGAGAACTATATTTTATGAAAGTTTAGCGAATTCTCTACACGCCTGTGCTGATTTTCAGGTATCGTCAGAATATTGGTCTCATCTGGTTATCAGAAGGAGTATGTCGATCTTAGGACGACTCTGGCACTAAAAACACTCTTGAATTAGAGATCCATGTAATAAAGTGAGACGTTCAAATGCTGCCTTTTTACTTAAGCCAAGCAATTAAATGAAATATATTCGGTAGACTATTTTATAATATTTTCTAACACTTGCGCGACACATTTGCACTCACTAACTGATCGTAGAAGACACATTATAGCTCAGTCTCACCCGTGACCATGGTGACTGCAAAGTCTCCGAATAAAATAAAAAAAATATAAAAAAAAATAAAAAAAATAATTTTAAAAATATACGCGTCTAAATCCGTAAAAAGTGGGTTTGTTTAGACTATTTTATGTTAAATATGAAGCAAACTATAATTGCGCTCTTGTATTTGATTATAATTCATATCTTTCATGTCAATGTGTTCAGAGAGACAGTGAGTTGATAGACAAGATAAATACGGAAGCCTGTCACAGCCCTAGTAGTAATAATGTGAGATGAATGGGGAGTGTAGACGAGACCGCGGTCTGCTGGCGCCTCGCGGGTTATCGCGGGTCACAGCTGCGTCGTGATCAATGGACAGAGCACACAGCTGCTAACAACAACACGCTAATGTTATACCCATATTATTATAATATAATTATCTATAATTCCTGTTCACACAATTTCTCACAAATTCTACACTAATATTATAAAACTGAAGAGTTTGTTTGTTTGAACGCGCTAATTTCAGCAACCAGTGGCCTTATTTGAAAAATTCTTTCAGTTTTGGATAATACATTTATTAAGGAAGGCTATTAACTATATAATATTACGCTGCAACTAATAGAAGCGAAGCATCAGAGAAAAATGTTGTAAAATCTGGGAAAATTTTCAAAATTCTATGCGTAAAAAGACGCAAATGTCAGCTAGTCATTTATGTAAGATCACAGTAACTTTATCAGAAATGTTGATACAGGCCCGTTCCTTGTTTTTATAGTGTTTGTAACAAATATTCAACTTCTTTCGGCAGTTTTTGACTGAAAGAGTAGCAAATTATTAGATTTACTTTTTTTAACCTTATTATTTTTTTAATATCGGTTAAGGGCCTACATCAATATTATCGTATATCATCGCCAACACGTACATATTAACACAGCCAGTAGGCACAGAAAATGAAGAATTAGGGATACTTTTCCTATTTACTCAAAATCTACTAAATATATTTTAATTCTGATTTACGTGTTTCTATACATAATAGTTACCTATGTTTTTAAAGTTATTTCATTAGTTAATACGCGATAATAGACCGACAAATGAAAAAAATAAAAAATTTGAGAGGTTGTTTCGCCAAGATTTTCTATCGAGAAAACTTTTTTCAATCGCGTTTCTGAGTTTATGCGATCCTAGATCATATATTGAAAAAACATATACTTAAAAATTAGAGCTCTAGCCATTCAATCTAAAGAAACAATGAAAACTTCGTACGTAGAAAAATGCACGAAGCTATTTTGGTATCCTCTTAAATAATGAATTGTTATTATGTTATTAGTAAATCGTCAAATTAACACAGAAGTCATGTGAATTTTTATCATATTTGAGATCATGGTTCTGACTTACGATTGTAGAGTCGCCTCATTAAGTTATTTCGTAGTACCCATTCACACGGCTCTCGTTTGGATAAATTCATTAACAGCACCACGTTAAGCTAAATGAGAATAGTAATAATAATATAATATAATAGAACTAGATAGTACAACTAAACAATCTCCATAGTAAAGCGCATAAACTTGACCCAATTTTTATGATGATCGGTCGAACTGGTTATTTAGTTATTATAGTTAGAGAAACTCTACATCTCCCTCTATGTCTATATCATGTAGCCTATTTTATATTTTATTATACGTAGCTGTTTTTCGCAACTTCGTACTATTGGAATAGAGAGCAAACGCTAACAAATATTACAAAAAAGCCATCCTCTTGAACCGCTCTATTTATAAAAAAAAAGCTGCATCAAATACTGTTGCGTAGTTTTGATGATTTCAGCGCATATAGGGGCTTACACACAAAAAACGACTTTGTTTTTTAATAAAGAAAGATTCATATAATTCGATGTGTCAAGTAGGTACTCTTCGATAATGTAAAGTAATCTAAAGCATATACATACCTACTTTACGTTGCAAGATTCAAGTTACCGTATGCGCTTATGTTGAAGTAGGTACGGAGGTCGGCGCCGGCGTTGTGGCCCGATAGAAATGCTAACTATGTTATAATTCCAGTCACAACCTTATTGGGGCCATAGTTAGAATTAAATCGACTTCTGTGTAATCCAAGCATGTATTGTTGAATCATCTAATAATATGACACCACACATGCATTTTATTTTGTTACGATCCATCAAATAATATAAAGCTACTATATATCGCAACGCTATAGAACTAAGCTTAATTAAATAATTGTTAATATTTATAGAATTCGTCGTGTTTTATATCTTTGCTATTCAGTAATAAGACTGGCATTAGATGTATGTGTTTTCTCTTAGAAGAGATTCTTAAATATGTCACTTACATGGCTACGGGCGCCTGTTCGATGCCCTTACTTTTCAATAAATGTCAAATGTTGTGTCGCAGAGGATTTAGTTTAGCTTTATATAACCTTAAAAATCCAAGATCCCTACCTAATCTACCTATATTAATACAGGCAAGACCTTTTTACGAATGAAATAAAAATCTTCATAGCAGAAAATAAGGTCTCTCCAATCTTATTTTTATTTATTTATTTATTTACAAATTTTTGCACAAATATGTACATAGGCGTGCTTAATGCTAAAAGCATTCTCTACCAGCTAACCTAGGGTAGTGCAGAAAACTTCAAGGCATTGAAGGGTTTGAAAATTAGTGGGTCAAATACCATAATCAAAATATAGATATACATACCAACATCTTTTCGTGTAATTCCGACTACTGTTAGTTGAATGCAGTTAAAAACTGCCTTGTCAGGTACTGAAAGCTACTTTATATTAATCGCTACTCTTTTGATGTGATATAAGATTAACAAAATATGTGGATGGCAACGATATATATTCCACACCTATTGCTTGTGAATATTTCATAACAGTAATTACAATTTGAAGCACGGACATATTGCTAAAATATGGGATTTCGTACGCGTGACGATCTTATGGCGGGAACTACACCAGCAGACATATTAGTCATTATAGTGCTTGTGTTACTGCTGTTCGTTGCTGGAATTTATCTTCTGAAAGTGATAAAGAAACAGTGTATGGTGTATATTCAAAGGCAACTTCAGCGCGAAGTGGAGCTGAATGCACCGGTGCAAAGAGATTACAGTGACGTTTCTCGGAGTATGAAAGTTGTTTGAGTTATTAGCTACATAGATATAGTATAACATTTTTGTATTTTTATATTCAAAATAAATGTAATTAAAATTATTGTGAGTTATTATTTATAATATTTTAAAAGAAAATGCTACAGGTAAGTAAGTTCTAGATAGTGTGTTAAAAAAAATGGAGAAATAGCGAAAGACAGAATAAACTAGAAATCTTCTTTCTTTGTTACTATACAGCCTATATTTTTCGTTTTATTGGCCACAAACTTACTTCACGATGTCATACAATTGCTACAGGGTTTATTTTTGAGGTTACCTCTCAAAGAATCGCAGAAGTAGTCTGAGACTTTTACAGCCAGCACTGGAGGTTATAGGGTATTATGTAGTCTAATTCATCACCATCACCATGACGACATATTGGTAAGTAACATAAGTCACATACAGGCATGCATTAAGTTTACAATATCATAAGCATTGCACTGCTTATGATATTGTCTGAACTAAAGCAATCTCATCATATTACGAGCAAGAAGGTTATAAATAGGGAGTAACAACTCGGGAACATAGATTTATTCCAAGGCAGGGCCGCCCCGTTTATGGTTTAAAAGTATAATAGTAAATAGTAGCCTTGCTTTATCTTTAACTCCCGCTCAAAAAGAAAGAGTTAGAAAGGCTACTAAATCATTTATTTTTCTTAATGTGTTCAACTAAAAAAGCAGCAGGCCGGATTCGTTGTACCGAGTGTTACGTCTAGAGATCTATATCCTAAGTCTATGATTACGACTTGATTGCTATAATTTTTAGGTTATGTAACTTTATTCTATTTAGTTTTCACGATCGACGTATTTTTTTTTAAACCTGAATCTACAACTTCTAGAAATAGTAAAATAACATTGATTTATTTGTTCACAACTATTATGTTTGTGATTAAAAACAATAGCAGTATTGACCTCATTGTGACTAATTCCATTATGGGTTACACAATGCAATAACCAAAAATAACAGTAAAAATTAACAATAGATATTGTGCAATGCTTACGTGCAGATGTCATGGCACCATACACCTGGAGCCCTATGTTATAGTGCTAATATTGAATTATTAATTTATTGTAGCTGCTTGTAATAATAATGACTAGTTTGATAGCATTTGGATAAAACCCTAGTTGACGTTTAGAAATGAGGACAAGTAACCTTAGCCTGGCAAAATTGCACTTCATTGAATAATGACGTGTAGACTGTATCATAGACATACATACATACATTTTCACGCGCACATAGATATTACATCTGGTAAATCTGAGCTTCTACTTTTATACTGCAGACTTTTAATTTCACTTTACTCCTCATATTGTGAAAAGTAAAGTAAATAAAAACCAATAACTTTGTACTATATTTGAGTTTTAGAATTGAGTCCCACCCGTGACCATGGTGAATGAAAAGTTTCCGATACGTTGAGATAAAATTTGATACAATTAAATGCGTCTAAATCCGTAAAAAATGGTTTTATTTGAACTTTGTACTAACAAATGATTTTGATATAAATAAATGTGTTCGAATGATATTTATTTGAAATACATTATTATGTTTCCACCTCATTACTTCTCATGAGTTCAAAAAAAATACTATAAATTTTCAGTCTCAAAAAGAGCCAGTACCAACATGTCAAAGAGGTGTGGTGGACCAAATACCTTCTCATAGCTTAGAACTTAGAGGGCTCTTGACTGACATTTTATATTATTTCATATTATCATACGAGTATGTTACCTTTATGAGCAAGATTACATTAATGAATTACAAAAATGAAGTTTAAAACTACGCCTTCGGAGAGGAGCGTTAGTATGTTTGTACATTCGCGATTTTACACAATTTCCTGTAAGTAACCGTAACCCGACTATGGCCTTACGTTAAAATAAATATTTACTTTGTCTTGGAATGGAATCCTAAGAACAAAATGCTTACTTATTTAATGATTGTGCAGTGAAGCTTGTCACAATTTAGCACCCGTTATTTTTCAGTACAATTTAAATACAGATACAAAATCAATGACGACAACGTATTTTAGCATCTGTCAGTAGCAGCCGCTTGACATGTGGGTAAAACAACTACCCCTCGCGGATGAGGGGCGAGATTTCCACTACCAGGTGAGAGTATCCATATGTTGGGCCACGTGTGTGGAACCGGGGAACCCCTCGTATATCTACAGGTGGTGGGTGCCGACATCAATGGACCTATTGTTGCCCATTCCATTGACAAATGTTTGACATTTGGCGCGCAATTTTGGCGGGATTACTTTATACACAAAAGGGTTGTTTATTCTGATCGTTCAACAAGCTTGGCTCTCGTTAACGTAAGTAGGGATATTAGTCTTCAATACACAACAATGTTAGTAAACTAGACCAAACTAACTCTTTCAAAACAGTTTTGATAAAAGTTTCAAGTAACTTAATTACTAATGCGATATTAGGTAACAATTTTTTTAAATCAATAAAATTATTTGCATCTTGTTTATGTCGTATTGACATGTCAAAAGAATTGGGTTTTGTGATATGAGATAAAATGTTTTGTTTTTAATTACTGCGTTGGTCAATTGAATTAAAATTACGCGTTTCTAAGGTTTACGCGACCAGTGTAATAAAGATGTCATGTGAAATATTCATTAACTTTTTTTAATAATAATTGATGCACTGCGTCTTCACGTAAACTCACCTAGCATATCGCTTGTAACGTTTTTAAGTACACATTTATTATTAAATTCGTTAAATTAGGTAGTTCTTTCTCTATTTGTATAATTTCCCCATGACGTGACTCGGTTCCCATGCAAGAACTTCGCCAAGGAGTAACCCTCGTACAGGTGGCAATGATTAAGGTCAAGGTGTTCCCATCGCAACGGGTCACCGGCCACGTCTTCCTTAGACCATGGATGACCGTTGCTATTAAAATATGCATGGATTTTTTTTATTCTAGTATAATGAACATCTGAGAAGGAATAGAAAGGTCACCCTATCTTTCTAATAAATATTTTAGAATACAATAGTTATTTGAAACCTTTAAATTATTCCTTTGGTCAGTTTAATTCAGAATAATAACTTTAGCACAGAACTTACTATTTAACAAGAAACATCCTTAGGTTAATACCTAAGGATGTTTCTTGTTAAATAGTAAGGAAATAGTAAGTAACAAACTAGTCTAAACAAAAATCTTACAAAAGGCTACTCCACAAAATATTTTTAAAATCGAGTAAAACAGAACAAATTTTTATTATGAGCAGAATTTAAACCATTACACATTGCAAAAATAATTAAGAATATTCATAAAATAATTTGCATATTTCATAAACTAAAAAACACGCTTGAAAATCCTGAATATCTTTTTAAATAATTGCATATTCGGCGGTCCTTGATATGTAATAAAAATTTTCAAATCAATCCGACTATCGCAAGTGGGTCAAAATCGCGTTGAAAGATTCCGTTACATAGATTAATACATGTTAATACATTGATATATATACATACCGAACTTATAAAAGCGTGTTAATAATATGTATTTTTTAATTTTTTCCTATCTATAGATCTATTAATTATGTATCAATCTACGCAACGGAATTTTTAAAAGTGATTTTTTCCTATTTGCTTTAGTCCGATTGACCTAATGTTTTGCACACATATTATGGACCGCTGAGAATGCAATGATTTCCAAAATATCCAAGATTTTTAAACGTGTTTAAATAAAAGATTCGATGAAAAAATTATGAGTGGATAAAATTTACGGAGTTAAAAAAAAATCTTACTTTGAATTATAATGTCACACACGGTATAGTCGTTTAGTGCAATAACGATACATATCCTGTATGCAGGATTACTACTGCAGAGTACAATTACTACTTCCTCATTAGCAGCCACTAGGTAATCGTCACTTCCGTTTGTATTCATTACACTCTACGAACGATGTAAATTGTTTAAAGACACTAAGTAGTGTTTTTAATAATGTCCGAAAATTTACATAATTTCTGGGACAAAGTTAATGATAATTGTAGATGCTTAAGGGCCTACATCAATATTATCGTATATCATCGCCGACACGTACATATTAACACAGCCAGTAGGCACAGAAAATGAAGAATTAGGGATACTTTTCCTATTTACTCAAAATCTACTAAATATATTTTAATTCTGATTTACGTGTTTCTATATATGATAGTTACTTATGTTTTTAAAGTTATTTCATTAGTTATACGCGATAGTTATACGCGATTATAGACCGACAAATGAAAAAAATAAAAAATTTGAGAGGTTGTTTCGCCAAGATTTTCTATCGAGAAAACTTTTTTCAATCGCGTTTCTGAGTTTATGCGATCCTAGAAAATATATTGAAAAAACATATACTTAAAAATTAGAGCTCTAGCCATTCAATCTAAAGAAACAATGAAAACTTCGTACATAGAAAAATGCACGAAGCTATTTTGGTATCCTCTTAAATTTTAAATTTCTTGTGTTAAGTATAACAAGTAATAATTTAACCAAGTAAGTTAAAATAAGTTTTGCTTGAACTGGAATGAGTATTTTATTTTACTGAATTTGTGGAAACGCTTCAAGGGATAGACAAAGAAGCAAGATATAGTTCTGTGTTCGGTGTTTTGCTGTAAAATAGGATCGGAAATAAAAAAAAGCTATTACAGAACTGATAAATTCCATCAAACACGGAAGTTAGAAAGCTAAAGTGGCATTTGTACCAATATTACGCGCACAACAAAAACAAAACTATAAATTTAAAACAACCATCGATTAATTGGCTATTACATTGTGCACATTTTGATTAAGAGGATACCAAAATAGCTTCGTGCATTTTTCTACGTACGATGTTTTCATTTTTTCTTTAGATTGAATGGCTAGAGCTCTAATTTTGAAGTATATGTTTTTTCAATATATAATCTAGGATCGCATAAACTCAGAAACGCGATTGAAAAAAGTTTTCTCGATAGAAAATCTTAGCGAAACAACCTCTCTTATTTTTTATTTTTTTCATTTGTCGGTCTATTATCGCGTATTAACTAATGAAATAACTTTAAAAACATAAGTAATTATTATATATAGAAACACGTAAGCCGGAATTAAAATATATTTAGTAGATATTGAGTAAACAAAAAAAATATCGCTAATTCTTCATTTTCTATACCTACTAGCTGTGTTAATAGGTACGTAGGTGTCGACGATAATATTGATGTAGGCCCTTAATTAAAATTGTTAGTCTGTAATATACAGATTTACTAATAAAAAAGTTCTGTTAACATTGGCGAATTGTGGTATTGCCACTATCAATTTTCATTTTTTAGTTAAGTTTAATTGTGCCCGTAGAATCGGTACCAATGTGTTCCAAATGGCGACTACATGCTGAACTAGATGCAGTTACTTCGTGTTATTTTATTTAATCATTTATTTCAGACATACTCCATAATTATAATATATTAGTAACAATTTTTGCTTAAAAAGTAATGTCAGTTAATTATACATTTATTAAACGATATTAAACCAGTTTATTGAATGCAGTCCACATCATCGGGAAGTTCCAACGGTCTGCAAACACACTTAGTATACTGTTGGTGCTGCAACGGAGACGCGATATTAGGGACGCACATAGCTTTCTAATGACAGCTGCAAAACCGTCTACACGAGTCTCCGCGATCATGCCAGAAGCACTGCACCTCCACGGCAGGCCCAACAGCACCCTCAGTGTGTTATTATATTGTACACGTATAAAACAGGCGATGATAGTATCAAAATATGTAATAAAGAGCTGTTGGATGCAAATTGTACTAAACCGTCTATACCTCTTTAGGTGAGAGTCCTAACAAAATCTAGCAGTGGGCGTAGAAAAACTGCTAAAATTGTTATGCAATCTCCTCGTATGTATGGCATGATAATATGCATAATTAAAATCAACTTTTTATAATTATGTTTGAAACCTATTTGGAAAAGTAATCGGACCATCAAAGCCATATAGAGCTAAAGGTTATTGTGGTTATACACGTGCAGACATAATTCATGTTATTCGTAAATGTTAGCAAAAATCTATTGCCAATGACCTTCCATCTCTTTCCAGCCCATTAAGGTCCCACTGTTAGGAATGGACGTCTTTGGTCTACTATGCCATGCTAACCAGGCGTTTTATCATAGGCTTAAATTCACTTTTTCCGTCTTCCATAGTAAAAGTTAACTGCATATTGTTTAAATAAAACTACTTTTTACGGATTTAGACGCGTATATTATTATAGTCTTACCCGTGACCATGGTGACTGCAAAGTCTCCGAAACGTCGGGCCAAAATTTAAAACAAATATACGCGTCTAAATCCGTAAAAAGTAGTTTTATTTAAACAAATGAGTCGCGCAAGTGTTAGAAAATATTATGCATATTGTTTAGTTTTATTATTTGCCTCCTTCTTCCCCAGGGTAGTACCCTGAGAAAGAAATGGGATGGTGACACTTATATTTCTTATTCGTGACACACGAACAACGTATAAAACGAAAAGAAAATAATCTAATAAGAATGACCCCAATAAATAAATGAATATTCACGGACATTTCACACAACGTCCTCTGGTCCCAAGCTAAGCTTATATGCTTGTGTTTTGGGTACCAGAATACGGATAGAATACATAATACATACTACTTTTCTTTCGTAAATACATACTTATAATAAATAGAAACATCCAGACGCAGTACAAACATTTTTATGACATTTATAAACATCACACAAATGATTTTCCCGAGCGGGAATCGAACCCGCGACCTCGTGAACGGCAGTTCGTTACATGAACCACAAGACAACGAAGCCCGTCAATGTACGAAGCCCAATAATTAATAATTTTACGTAATGGCGACAACAATATACAATATGCTTTTACATCGAAGCGATTTATGATCAGAGACCGCGCGTGACCGTACAAGTCGTGAGCCAGGTGCGCGCGCAGTGACACCTAATTGGCGCATACCGAGACGCCTTCATGTAATTGGATGTCATTTGCAGAAATTGTTCATTGATTGGCTGATATAGATATTACGTAAAACTTTATTTTAGCGGTCGTTTCAATAATTTCAAAACTTACTGCAATACGTTATCCACACATACTGTAAAAATATAGACATAGTTTGATCCTCTTGTCATGGAATGAAAACCAAAAAAAAATTACTAATATCCTAAACGCGAATTTGTAAGGATATATAGATATACATGTGTCGATATTTTACGCAAGAAGAGCATAGAAGAAAAAGGGCCATATGTGGGCTTATGACTTTATAACGACGGATTTTGATGCATTTTTTTTAAATGATAGAGTGATTCAATAGGATGGTTTTTGTATAATATGTTAAGGTTTACGTTAAGGTTTATGTTAAGGTTCTGAATTCCACGCGAACGAAATTCCGGGTAACATAATTATAGTCAAATATATAAAAAAGGTCTGTCTATTAGTAGCTATGATGATGTGTGTTCTTTTTCAACGTTGATAAGTTTGTTACTAAAAATGTAAAAACAATAACATTAACAAAGTTTAAGCAGTTAAAAAAAATAGTAATATCTTTATAATGACACCTAAAAATCTGTCCGTTGAAGAATATTTAGTGGTAGCACCATGTTTAGACACCGTGATTCCTGTGATTCACTTTTTTAACTCTCGCCGGTCATTCACCAAAAGGCATTAGAGCAAATCGAAGAATTATGAATCAAAGGTGCGTTGAGGAATCACGCTGTATAGACACCCTACTTGAAGGAAACGGCTGGAGATAATCACAGTAAGCAACTGGTCGGTAATTCACGTAGCAATTGGTTGAAGACGTCTGAGTAGGTACGATGCCGTGTGGTCACCCTCGCAGGAAGTTCAATTTGTGTGATTACTGGCACAGCACAGATGTCGAGTAAGATTTACTACGACCTAAGTGCATATTACATGTCATTGTTCCTCCTGTAATTTAATTGCAAGAAATTATTTTGATAATGGCTTTTGTTTTTGAAGTCTTTTTTTTGAAAGTATAATAGTACCTAAGTGTTGCAAAACAATAAAAAACATAATGCATCTTATCATAAGTGTGAAAAATTATATAATATACCTAATACTTAACAGTTTTGAAAGAAAAACACCCAGGACTTTGTTTGACAGAGGTTTTTATAAATACGTGTTAGCAATCTTATACGTAAATAAAATTTTCCTGTCAATTCTTATGAAATTTTGTGTATATATGTACATATATATAATATACATATTCCGTAGATCTGCAAACATGTGTCTCATTACTGGCTCTCGACAGCTCATAACACGCAAATTAAAAAAATACAGTAAAATTACTTTGAACTGTTTCCATATTACAATTTCTTATAAGTATGTCGATCATGCCTCGTTGCTTTCTCTTACCCTAACGTAAAGGTCAGATAAACATTATTACAGCAGGTGGAACTACATAATATTAATGATACGTATAAAGAAATCAGTTAACAAGGAACTGTGGTCAGTGCGTCCAACCATTCTATGTAACGAAAGTATGGGAGCATAAAGCACCCTCCTTGAAGTCGTCACGGGGTGAACACACCGATTGCAAGAAAACACTCCTTAAGATCCTGTTGTGATGCTCCGATGCACATTAATTGTGAGGTCCCAATCAATAAAAAGATTTAAGTAAACTTTTTTACAACAATTTAGTGTGACGATCTTGACTTATTTGTCTGTCCATTGTTCTAGGTGGCGATGAACTTAGGAATATAGAGTGTAAGTGCTGTAAGAATCGGCAAAGGAAAACCAAGCACTTGTAACCGAGAAGCATGGCTAGCAAGCTGTAGTACACCAAATACTGTCCCATGTAATAGAGCTCCTTTAGGACGGCTGTGACTAGATAGAAAGAAAGGCAATTAGTTAAGAAGCCTGTTTATTTTTTTTGTTATATAATAAGCAACGAGTTAGTACAAGAGCCTGTTTTCATGTATCTTGCATGCATCAATGTATCTTGTCTAATTAACACAGAAGGTGTTTATTTAGTTACTCTACAACCGTACCTTATTACACTTCATTGAATATTCCCATGACCTTGTTGTTTAGTACAAATTAGAGGATATCCTTGACTCCACCAAGCTCGATTTGTAAACCTATTCAACCATGAAATTGCCTTGATGTCTATAAATTATGGAACAAATCCGCTATTACCTGGTACATCATAGTTGTACAAAAGTGTCTAGGGCATTATCTATTAGTTAACCTTAGGAGGTGTAGAGAAGATTTGTAGATGTATTCAAAATATAAATCAAAAATAAAGCTGAGTAGACGTAGATAAACTACGTAGGAAAAGACAAAACTTTAACCGTTCAAGAATCCCTACTAATATTATACGTGCGAAAGTAACTCTGCCTGCCTGTTACGATTTCCCGCTTAATCCTCTCTACCGATTTTGATGAAATTTGGCATAGACAATCTTTAGGGCCAGAATTTTCCAAATTCGTCGCGGGCAACCGCTAGTAATTTTATTTATAAAACCTTTTTACCTACGCAACCAGTCTGTTGACCACTACTGTAATCTTCTACTGTTTATACTACTGTTAAAATTAGTAGATATAAAACATTGAGTAATTTACAATTACACAAACTTTAGATAGATACTTCAAATGCGTATTTAAATGCGTAACGATCGGCGATCGCATGAAAGTAAATCGTATACATGAAACGACTAGGTAATTTGTAACACATGTTTTTCCAAAGTTAAAACAGTTCGATCAGACGTCAAACAGAGTAAAATGTATTTTCAGAACAAACATTGTTTGACTGTGAAGCTATGGAAATTAAGCGTGGATGTAGGCCCACGCCTTAGAACCGCAGACGCCGTGAAAATCGTTTGTACTAAGTTTCTTGTATATGCAGTAGAGACAACAAAACAGAAATCTTTGTTGTTTACGATGTGTGTGGCCGCAGCTTTATTTCTTCAGGTAAATAACAAGATTATTTTTTGTATGTATTTTTATTTTATTGGATTCTGGTTATCTAAACTACATATTGAACGTAGCGATTGCAAACTGTTTAAGTTTTGAATACTACATAAAATCGTATAAAAAATACACAATTTATTGTGCAAATTGAGACCTTGCTAGAACTTTAGAAATTGTTAATAGACTAAGTAGTTAAACTTTAATTGAATATGTAACAATCATGGGCGTGCGCTCTATACAAGCAGAAAAGCACTGCTTTACTTGCCATTCACAGATATTTTAATAAAACGTTCGTATGTTTTAGATGACTTTATTCATTTATTTACTATCAATTAAACAAAATATTATAACTTAAAAACGCCTAATAATTCATAAATAGCACCAATATGTGCTTGCAAATTGCTTTTTGCCAGGCGTTTGGCGAAGGAATAATATTAGCGTAGCTAGCAAGCTCCACGCCGCCCGCCTGCCATGAGTTCATATGTGTGTAGAAATTTTGGTGTCCGTGCACAGTTCGCAAACGCACACAGGCTTGCATATTGAAGACGCCTTGTACTGCATGTCATGCCGCATGCTTTGGCGATCGGAATTTTCCGCGAGTATTCGGCGTTCGTTCGTTACCTATTATAATCCGAATAAATATAATAGTCGGAAGTCTAATAAATCACGTATGCATTTTTGTTTAGTAAGGTTTTATTTATATAAATAGCAGAAATATTTTGGTTCGACGGAGGCCATTTTATTTTTTCGTGTGATTCATTGAACTGTTTAATATTGAGTTTCTTTAATTTAATAATTGTATGGATTTTCGTTTGTTGATTTTAAAATGTTATTTGATTGTGAAATGTGTGTTGATAGTGTGTGTTTGTTAAAAAATAAAAATAACAAGTTCAACAACTAAGCCAGCAAAAAGGTAGGTAATGGTGCCTATTCTATGTGCAGAAATAAACTTAACCATTCACACGTTCAAGGATACTTTGATATTAAAAAAAAAGGGCAATTTACGTCCAAGGATACTTTTATATCCATAGCGACATATTTTATAAAACCGACATCTATGGACAAATTGCGTTATTTTTTGCGTCTATAAGTTGTGTAATAGATAGCTGATGAATTACTTCACAATCCATAATCACTAGATGGCAGTTTTTATCTTCAGTCCACTTTACGCTTTGTGTTTAGTAAACAAGTGGTTTTGAAGTTCCAGCGGATTGTCGTAAGTAGTTTAGTTTTATTTATGAGTTCATAGATTATTAATATTATTATACATCAAGATAAACTAGATGATTTGTGCTTTATAATTAAGTATACATATAGCATACATATCACAGTTTTAAGAGTAAAATCGAGTTATATTTTGAATTGTTATGTTTTCTCCTCTGTCCTCTTCTGTTCTCATTTTTAATACTTTGAAATAAATTTTCAGATCTTAAAAAATAGATAGATTTCATCTGTAGTCTTCTAGTAATTTTTCGTAGTATTTGTCTTCACTCTAGGTATTATAGATAAGAAGCTATAAAGGTTTTTTGTTACAACATGCGAGCGCGGTACTGATCGAATCAGCGCCACGCGTAGCTGGACGGACAACGGTATAATAGGTATTTAGGTCGGGACGTGGGAATGGTTATCTTAACTAAAAAATGAAAACAGCTATTGCTTTATCTTAAATGTTTCGCTATTTTTTTGCACACATTTATATTAATTAAAATCGTTAGTCTATAATAAACAGTTTTTATATAAAAAAAGTTCTGTTAACATTGCCGAATTGTGTTATTGACGCTATCAATTTTCATTTTTTAGTTAAGTTAAGTTTAGGTCTGCACATAGAATAGGCACCAATGTAACTCGAAAATTTCATGTTAAAAGTTATGAAACGTATGTACATACGTACATGTACGTATGTATGTACGTACGTAGTTATTGTTTAGTAATTCTAGTACAGTGTGGACTGATTCGGGATATTCAGATTTAAATTTGTTCTGTTGGCATGGTTTCCGACTTAGAGATCCGTCGCGTGGCTATGCTAAAAATCTATAAAAGAAAAAGTTTTTGTGACTGCCTACCCTAAGTTAAATACCAGTGCACGCCGCTGGTAACAATACACAATCTATGTTGTGACTGACGGTTTCAAAATTTAGGCTAAGGGAAAGCATAGACTATTCTCAGTGATGAAAAGATCACTCATAAATCCCTATGCCTGGGCTACGTGGCTTAATATAGGTACGTGAAATTCTCTCGCAATAAGAGAAGCCCTGTACCCATTATTAGAACATTATTGAGAAGGAACCACGCAAAAGTTATAAAAGTTGACGGGCTTTGTGGTCGAGTGGTTCATGTAAAGGCAGTGGCGTAGCGTGCTTTGGTGGGGCCCCGTATAAAAATTTATATGGGGGCCCTTATGTAAAGATTCTTCACGAAAGAAAAAAAATCTGTGCATAAAATTTCTGAAACAATAAAAAAATTGGAAAGCATTTATTTATTTTTGCTTTCGCACGTTGGGGGCCCCCGTGTACCGGGGGCCCCGTATAATTGATACGGCTGATACGGCGGTAGCTACGCCCCTGTGTAAAGGTCTGCCGTTCACAAAGTCTCAGGTTCGATCGTCAAATCATATTTTGTGTAATGTTAATAATATCCTACAAATGTTTGTTCTGCGTCTGGGTATTTTTATGTATTATAAGAATGTATTTAAAAAAGAAAAGTAGTATATGTAGTATACCTATCTGTATTCTGGTACCTATAACACAAGTACATAGCTTAGCCTGGGACCAGAGGACGTTGTGTGAAATGTAAAAAAAAGCTTTGAATAATCTTAAGATTTTAAGAAAGTTGCAAGGAGATATTTATATCGTGAAAATATGTTTTATATTAATGACTGTATGTCAAGGAATGATTGATGTTGTTTAATAAATGATTTAACTACAATAATATTTCTCATAACTGAGTCAATTAAAGTCACGTTATAACGTGATTATACTTTGTTTAATGCTGTGTTTAAAGTTCGACCATAATGACCGACATTAATCTTCTTGCAAATGTTTAAACAACTGCCACGCAAAATGTATAACTTCACTAGCTCTTAACCGCCATTTCAAACGCGTGAAATTAAAAAAAAATCCTGTTCTTGCAATATTTTTCACCGATACTTCGCTCCTATTGGTCGCAGCGTGATGTACTACTGACTATTCAAAACAAAAATAATTTCTTAATTTGAATCAGTAGTTCCTAGGATTAGCGCGTTCAAGCAAACAAACTCTTCAGTTTTATAATTTTTATTAATTATTTTTTATACATGTTGCAATATAATATCGAATCAATAAACACATAATATATTGATTTAAACTATTTATTTATTCAGAAATTAATTTTAGCGCCTTTTAAAAGCTAATTTAGCACCTGGAATTGTTAACATCCCACATTGCTCATTACTCTAGCAACTGTACAATACAAAAGAAAAAAAAAAAGAAATTGTACGGTATATATATTGGACGGGCTTCGTGGCGTAGTGGTTCATGTAATGGACTGCCGTTCACGAGGCCGCGGGGTCGATTCCCGCTTGGGACAATCATTTGTGTGATATCCATAAATGTCATACAAATGTTTGTACTACGTCTGGGTGTTTTCTATGTATTATAAGTATGTATTTACAAAAGAAAAATAGTTTATGTATTTATATCCGCATTCTGATACCCATAACACAAGCATAATAAGCTTAGCATGGGACCAGAGGACGTTGTGTGAAATGTCCATGAATATTTATTTATTTATTATTTATTTATTGTGTTTTTGTTCTGATAGATTTTACGCGAAAATCTCGGCATATCGCTAACATATAAAGCCGTGTTAAAGCCTAAGTTTAAGAAAAAAAAACTTAATAAGACCTGCCTATTAATCGCACAGTAAATACGCCATTAGTATAATAAACAATTTGCATACTTGTAAATTACGCTAGCTGGCTGGTTATAGTTTTAATGTAGTTGTAATGAATATCGAGTATGTACTCATACTTGCTTTTGTATCTCGTCCGTATTTACTTAATTTGAAGTTATTTATCAAATATGACAATGACGACAATATGAAATTAGTTGAGTGGTTCATGTAACGGACTGCCGATCAAGAGGTCGCGGGTTCGATTCCCGCTCGGGACAATCATTTGTGTGATTTTTCTAATCGTCAAACAAATGTTTGTACTGCGTCTGGGTGTTTCTATGTATTATAAGTATGTATTTACAAAAGAAAAGTAGTATATGTATTCTATCCGTATTCTGGTACCCATAACACAAGCATATAAGCTTAGCTTGTGACCAGAGGACGTTGTGTGAAATGTCCTTGAATATTTATTTATTTAAATATTTATCTTTGTGGTTCAGGTAACGGGTTGTCGCTCACGAGGTCGCAGGTTTGATTCCCGTACAGGACAAGTATTTATGTTATATGTATTTGTATTTGTCACATAAATATTGTATTTTCTATGTATTTTATTGATGTGTTTTACAAAAAAAAATTGGTCAAGTGCGAGTTGGACTCGCGCACGAAGGGTTCCGTACCATTATCTATGCAACATAAGGCAACGTTATTAGTATCGAGCAAGAAACAGTAAAAAAATCATGTTTGTTGTATGGGAGCCCCCCTTAAATATTTATTTTATTTTATTTTTAGTATTTTTTGTTATAGCGGCAATAGAAATACATCATCTGTGAAAATTTCAACTGTCTAGCTATCACCGTTCTTGAGATACAGCCTGGTGACAGACGGACGGACGGACGGACGGACGGACGGACAGCGAAGTCTCAGTAATAGGGTCCCGATTTTACCCTTTAGGTACGGAACCCTAAAAAAAATATCTATACTGATATTATGAAGGTGAACAGTTCGTTTGTTTGAACGCACTACTCTCAGGAACCACTGCACTAGTCCGATTTGCAAAATTTTTTCAACGTAGGATAGTACATAGTACATTTATCGAGGAAGGCTATATAAGATCACGCTGCAGCCAAAAGCAGTGAAGCAGCAGTAAAAAATGTTGCAAAAACGAAGAAAATTTTCTAAATTCCGCACGGACAAAGTCGCGGGCAACATTATCACATTATAATATATCTGTATTTTGTACCCATAAAACAAGCAAATAAGTTTTGCTTGTGACAACACGTCGTTCTATACAAAGTTGTATTTATGAAGCGGTCACGTTTTTTGATTACAGTCTAGATATACAAACATATAAGATGTACTCTGCGGTATCACCTGCACAGCTTCCCACGGTGACTCATGCGCATCCTTGCGGTCTCAACGTTTCCTCTGTCCCGCGAGGCTCAACGCAGTTCAATTATGAATTAAGTTATTTGTAGTACACATATTGTATAATCCAACGAATCCAACTCGGCTGGGCAGCGTTCGGGAAGCTTAGGCACATCTTCACGTCCAAAATACCTCAGTGCCTGAAAAGAAAGGTCTTTGACCAGTGTGTGTTACCAGTGATGACTTACGGAACTGAGACGTGGTCCCTGAATGTCGGCCTCATAACAAAACGCGAGTCGCGCAGCGTGCTATGGAGAGGGCTATGCTCGGTGTTTCCCTACGTGACGTGACGTGGGGCGGCCCCCAACAAGGTGGACCGACGATATCGTCAAATACGCCGGGGGCCGCTGGATGCAGTTAGCGAAAGACCGCGCGTTGTGGCGTTCTATGGGCGAGGCCTATGTCCAGCAGTGGACTGAGAAAGGTTGACGGATGGATGGATATATAATTAAACTAGACAATGCCCGCGGTTTCATTCGCATGTTTAGTTATTGCGCAAATATACACGAAACCTTAACAAATTGTACAAAAAAGTCATCCTCTCTATCTATTAAAAAAACTGCATGAAAATCCGTTACGTAGTTTTGAAGATATATGCTCACATACATACTACAAGAACGACTTTGGTTTATACTTGTGCACTTACAACTGCCGGGCATGTATGACTAGCTGTATGAGTGTGGATGAAGCCAAGGAAGTGGTTTTGGAACGTAGCAGATGGCGCTCTATAATCTCTGCCTATCCCCATAGGAAAAAAGTATGTTGTTATGATGATTTGTTTTTAATAAGTAAAGGGTTATGCATAGTAAGAAATCTATAACTGTGTGTGTGTGTGTAATGTGTGGTATTTATTAAGTAACATTGTGATGTGTATATTTGTATGTATGTATCATGTAAATCATTACTTCAATATATCTAGGTCTATACCCCTATCCATTTTATAATAAATAAAAACTGTAACTTTCATTTTCCTATTAATTATTGTAATTTTTTTTTCTCCTCAGCTCTGTATTGACACCTGCCTCCTTTAATTCTGCACCACCCTATGGTTGGCTGGTAGAAAATGCCTTAGGCATTAAGCCCGCCTATGCATGTAATAGCATTAAAGTGTTAAATAAATAAATAAATAAATAATCATTTATACTTTTGTAACCACTATCAGCACTATGTATTTTTCTATTCCTCAGTAATAAAATTGCTTCTTTAGACTCAAACGCGTATAATTTTATCTTAGAGTTTAATACAGTCGGGATAGTCTATAGTTTATCTAAATAAATGAGCACAGGCTATGTGTTAGTTCTACAGAATATCAAGAAGTACGTTTACTGCATCCAGCAAATTTTACAATAATAAATAAATAAATATTCATGGACATTTCACACAACGTCCTCTGGTCCCAAGCTAAGCTTATTATGCTTGTGTTATGGGTACCAGAATACGGATACAATACATAAACTACTTTTTTTTTGTAAATACATACTTATAATACATAGTAAACACCCAACACAATCTTCATATAGTGATGACCTTGACTTGGCATTGTAAAATCGCTCTGAAAAGTAGAGTCTTCAATATGTTAAACCAATGTAGGTATATCACGTGAAAAAACACTGCCTTAGCAAATATTCAATGCCGATAACAGATCAGCGGTACTGGATATAATATGTAGGAGTTATACCATGTAGTCACGTAGGTATGGAGATGAACAAAAAGTTTAATTATATAATTCTCAGCAGACACCTGCTCCTTTTCCCACGATTTCTTCTCCTTTGTATAATCTTATTAACAATTGTGGGAAATTATCTATTTTTACGTAAACACCATATATAATTGTACTTAACAATGAGCTTAGAATGTCAATAAAAAGTAATGTTACGTCTGCAACTCGTAAGTTTATTAAACTGATTCTTATACTTATGATCTTTCAGTATTAAGTAAGTGCAACGTATACCAGTAGTTATATTGTTGGTGTTGTGTTAATTTTAAATAATTTCTTCTCTCTTTTTCTCTGGTCCTTTAAGGTCCCACTGTTGGCGACGGCCCTCCTCCATTTCAGGAGAAATCATGGTCTTCTGCTAACCGGGCATGTGAACACAGGGTTTGTTTAAGAGTTTTCCGTCTCACACAGGGGGTGGGTACTAGATCTCTTACCAGGTTTTTACAGTATTCTAGGAAGGATAAGGGGTAGTGAATATTGTATTCTTAATTCGTCAGTTCACGGACGTGAATGAATTCTTATAATATTTTATCGAATAATTGACGGGCTTCGTGGTGGAGTGGTTTATGTAACGGGCTGCCGATCACGAGGTCGCGGGTTCGATTCCCGCTCGGGACTATCATTTGTGTGATATCCATAAATGTCATACAAATGTTTTTACTGCGTCTGGGTGTTTTCTATGTATTATAAGTATGTATTTACAAAAGAATAGTAGTATATGTAGTCTATCCGTATCTGGTACCCATAATACAAGCATAGAAATATAGCTTACTTTGGTACCAGTGACCAGTTTGTCTATGAATATTTATATTTGAATATTTATTATTATCTGTGCCTCGCACTTTCGCATATACTTGTGATACACCTAGATCTAGAAAATAGTTTCATCCAACTCTCAGATCTACCGAAAATGAGAGACAAAAATTCTAAAAATGGTAATTTTGGTTTTTAAGCTAAATAATCTACTTAGTTTAAAAACTAAAAAACACGCTTAAATATCCTGAATATTTTTTAAATGATTGCATTGTCTTCAATACTCAATTCTATGTTACTTACTTACAAAACGTTGACAGTTTATGTTGTCAGAGACATAAGTTTCCGTTGTCACATGTTGTTACAATCACAGTAAACACAATTAAACAATTATGATTTTTTGCCTGATTCTATAAACAAAGCGTTTTTATGTGAAATTATCTGATTGTATATGAAAGGCATACGTAGAAACACGATAATCATGTTGAGTCTACTCATATACAATTCAACTACATATTACGTGTATAATTAAAAATACAAGTGTGGTCAAAGTGATACTTCAACATGCTATTCTAGTAATTCTGAATTGGGATTAGTCTTTTGAATTATTGCATTGTCATCGGTCCTTGTTACGTGTGCAAAATTTCAGATCAATCCGTCTACTGCAAGTGGCTAAAAATCGCTTTCAAAGATTCCGTTACACAGATTAATAGATTGATAGATACATACCAAACTTATAAAAGCGTGTTAAAAATAACAACCAATCACTTTATTTTTTTATCTAAATCTCCGAAGTATAGACATCAACGTGTTACATTAAAATGAATAGATTATGCGCCTAATAAGTGGACGAACTCATTTACTTACGTTAAGAAAATGAAGACAACAAAACCCTTTCTAAAATCCTATCTAAGCAGCCTTATCTAAGTCTTGTAACAGAAAAAAATACATTTACATAACATATAGTATGCGTAGGTATTCTATATCTCTGTACACAGGATAGCTGGTAGCTGGTAGTGACTTCCTGAGGCTAAGCTCGCACCTGTCCAAAGTTCCCACACATTGATTACACAATGAACAAGTTTTTTATCCGTTCGCAATGTTTTTATGACTATGTTGAGGATGTGGCGAATGATCAGGATGTCTTAACTTGTATTGATTTAGAATGTGCTCTAAATTTAACACATTTGATTGATTCAATATAATATTAATTATCATGTTTTTCTACACCAACAACTGAAGCATCGCTCATGTTAAACGCATCCGGGAAATAGTTTTAATGAGATTATTAGGGTAACAAAATTTTTGATACCTGTTCATGTAATCTATTCACCGTTGTTTTTACGTATTGGGCATGCTGTTTTATGATAAGTATTTCGTTATTTTCATCTACTACATAAGATTAATTAGATTGCATTTCAATTTACAACTGCCGCCATGCATGATGCAAGTTGTCGGGTTTTCTGGGTAATAACAGCATTTCAAACCATGCAAATGTTTGATAGAATACTAAAGTAAAGACAAAGCTGCAAACGGTGACTTATTGTTTATTGGAATTGCCTTATTACGGAAACATTTAATTTTTAATGCTATTTATTAGCTGCGGCTATTTTTGTTGTATTTCCAACTACAAACAGAAAACTAAATTTCATTGCTAGATCTATACCTATGGAAGCTCTCTACCAGCAGGAACGTAGCTTCCACTATATCCATATAATTGAAGGCCCTAGCAGGGTTTCAAAAGTAATATGAGTTTTTTGAAAGAGAATGTTTTTTCTTTGGATTTTTGAACATATTTATGTATAGGATTTATTTCGATTTCTACCTCTCAGAGCTCTAATTGCTAATGTTATGCCTCAAATGGCTCTTAAAGCACTCTGTTTATGAAGTGTGGTGGAGACGTTTGTATTCTTAATCCGTAACCACATCGAATAAAGTCAAGATCGTTATAGAGTTAGTTTAAACAAGTACTTGAAGCACCTACATAAAATGTTAAGCCAGGGCTAATCAAGAGATAGATTCAGGGCGCGTATCTATGGCGTTGTCCGTTCCTTACACCTGTCCAACATTCTCACGTTCGACTTACCTCTAAATTACTTGTATAACATGAGTAACTCGACTATGTACAGTGTTACTATGTTTTATGTATACACATAAATAGCTAATTGCTGTATATGAAATACGGAAATTACTTCGCATAACAAGAATACACCTACTTATCAAATAACTCAGACCCGTTAATTAATTTGACACCACAACTTGATAACATTTTCTTAAATAGCATAACTCGATTATCGATTTGATCATAGTAATAGATTCTTAAGAGCGTGAAACGATTCGCGTCCAAAACAAAAATTTGTTGAAGGGCTTTTTTTAAATAGATGTAATACATAATAATAATAGACGTGACACTTGAATCTAAATGTTTTTTTACATGCACTACTTGCTAATCCTGAAACTAACGGCGCTAATGATAAAGAAATTAACTTTGAGTGTAAAATGATATTTTTAACACGCCTTCATTGGTTTCATTCGTTGTTATATATCAGTACTAATATTATAAAGGTGAACAGTTTGTTTGTTTGTTTGAACGCGCTAATCTCAGGATCCACAGGTCACACGCTGCGACTAATAGGAGCGAAACATCAGTGAAAAATGCTGCAAAAACAGGAATATTTACTAAATTCCACGCGTACGAAGTCGCGGGCAATAGCTAGCTAATCTATATATCCATGTAACGGAATTTTTGAAAGTGATTTTCCTTGGCAATAAATAAATAAATATTCATGGACATTTCAAACAACGTCCTATGGTCCTAAGCTAAGCTTATATGCTAGTGTTATGGGTACCAGAATACGGATATACTACATATACTACTTTTCTTTTGTAAATACATACTTATAATACATAGTAAACACCCAGACGCAGTACAAACATTTGTATAACTATTATAAAAATCAAACAACTGATGGTCCCGAGCGGGAATCGAACCCGTAACCTCATGATCGGCAGTCCGTTACATGAACCACTCAACCACGAAGACCGTCAATAGTCGGATTGATTTATAATTTGCACCCATATTAATGCGCGATGACAGTGCAATAATAAGAAAATCCGGGTTCTCAATGCGTCTTAGTTTTGTTAATTAATTGTTTTAATCTAAAATTAAACCAATTTAATATGTCTCTAGTGTGAGATTTTAAACTCTGTTAAAATATATTGACAGATAGCTAAACTAATTGAATTTGATTTTAAAATTGATTATTTATATTTCAATTACATCATTTATAGGAAGTTGCAGCACTTATAATATTAGTTATAAATTTAGAAATCGTGAATAGCAGTGCCCATGTTATGATTAACCGTTACTAAGTACCTACCTACCTACAGGTGTATCAGTTTTAGGGAAAGAATATGAGAATATAATAAAAATCTTAAATATATATACTATAATTAGTGTTATTTGGTATTAAAATATCTATAAATAACATCGTAAATTATAGTTCTTATCAAAATATGCTTTAAGATGTCAAAAAGTGATTCAACCATTTCCAATTGGCGTTATAGCATCCGTTGGTCTATTCTAGTAAGAAATTCATGATTGCTTTCCATTTGATTATCTGTTACCTTTATAGACTACGAGGAATTTACGTACTAGGTTTGTTTAAGGCAGCGAAGAAGGTAGAGCGACGATATATACGTAACGCAGGAAGCCACTGAAAGCAATTGGCGAATAACTGTGCTCGCTTTCAATGAGAAAGTTTTATGTTCAGAAGTGGCTGGATAAAGGCTGATGAATGGATGAAACTTGTTTTAAGTTTGATATCGTCTAAGCAATTAACACGATGATACATAAAACGACCATAATTTTATAATCATCTATCAATACCGATTACCCGATTGACAATCTAACCAGGCAATTACATTAAGCAACTATAAAGGTAAATAGATAACTGTCGTTATTTATTAGTCAATAATGCATTCAATTGTAATAAGGATATTTATTGTCATAAGGCTGTACACTAATTTGTAGTGTCAGGTAGGTAGACTATAATGTAATCGATTATCATGCTATATTCGCAACCACAAAGTCGATCCAACACAAGAACTGAAAGAACACGGTTTTATTCCACGCACAGTACGAAAGTCCTGCAAGAGATCTGATAGATCTCGTAACGCACTTAACGTGTTAATTGTCGGATTGTAATGTTTCTATTTTCGAAGTTCTCAGATACGTATTTGCTTATCTTATTATGAAATAAACGAAAATTAAATTTGTGAAAAAAAAAAACATTACATAGGCAATGAGAGATCTACTCTTATTTTCCTACTCTATGACCGACTTTTGAGCTAGCTTTTGAGAGGCTAAAAGGAAAAAAAGTGTTCTTATTTATTAGTGGAATTAATCGCTAAACTTAAATAACTACTTTGGTCTGAATATAGTCAACGAAAAGTTTTTATTTGGCAAATTGACATTTCAATACAGTAACCTCCCATAAGTCACGGAACGATTTCACTGGTCTGAACCAAATTGACTGGTTAAACATGCAACTGTGCTCCAGTTTTATTTTTTAATAAGTACGCCAATCAGTTTGAATTATTTAAAGGCCATAAGAAAGTAGTTCCTTAAGTAGCCGTATATCATACGAACCCTTGATTTCTTTTCTCTCACAGGTTTTCTTTATAAATATAATTTAAAGCCTGTTTAATGAAATATTTAGTTCTATATAACAGATTACCTCTAGGAAGTTGAGTGCACCTACGTATAAATATTAACTTTTCCTTTAATATTTTGGTAATGGAAGTAAAGTTGAAGCTAAAAACGTAATATATCTTTTGTTGTTGAACTAGGCCATATTTTTCCTCAGTCTGTCTGTCTGTCCGTCAGTCAGTAGTCTGGCACTAGCCAAATAGTTAAAGAGGAAGAGAAGCTGGTTTCAAAAACGAAATCTTGGAACGTAATTTTTAGCCTCTTCTAAAAGTTGGATTTATCAAAATTTTTGACTAATGACAATACTACATAATCACTCTGAAATGAGTTCAACATTCATAACATCTATAAAATTGAAGGTATTATTCGTGACGTGTTCCAATTTTTTTAATGTATTTAAAGTACTGGAAGGAACTGTGCTGGTACCATGTAACACCAAAAAATAAAGTAACTGCATGGTACGATAAGAATAGTGAAGGTAGCTAAAACAATTTATGTATGTCAGTTACTCAGTTATAATTATGAGCATCGAGGTACTAATGGAGGTACTTACCTATAACTTATACGTGGGTGTACCTATGTCCACTTTGTGAATGTCACCCCAAATAAGACCAAGTTTTTTACAATGAACCAACAAGGTAGTCAATTATACGCCTTCAAAATCCTTAAAAACATTTAGGTAAAGGTAGATGCAACTTTGTTACTTGCACGTTGCAGACAAGTTACAACATGTCTGAACTTGTTAGCGTATAATTGTATGTTGTATGACCGCTATAACTATACTGTCATATTGTTACAGTTGTATGATGCGGTACAGGCTTGCAGGTGCATCTGACGTCACAGCATCCATGAGATATCCCGCGGCTTGACATTCTCACGCCTCCTCAGGACGACAATCGCAAAACCCGTTTATCCATTAAAAGTGCCGTTAATGTAACTGCGTGATCGTTTTAGCGTACAAGTTCGGCTTTACATTACTAATTATTTAAATTACATATTAGACTTGATGTATACATTTTGATTGAGATATTCATCATCTCAATCTGTGTAAATAAGATACATAGTCATACATAGACACCACAACACTTTCCTTAATTTGTGAGTATTGTGAGCAATCATTATTTAGTGTCATGCTCTTTTCTGCTCCATTAAATAGGCACATAGATCCATAATAATATACCCACCATCTGATCACCAATAGTTCTTTAGGTTCCACATAATCATTTAGAAATTCAACTCCAATTCATGGAGATACAAATGCAAGTGTCCTTAACAAGGCAACATAATTTACACCTAGTTTTTGTGTTTTGTATTATAAGATTTATAAGAAAGTAGGTAACTTATACGTAAGACGTAAGCAAAAGCATAGCATAAGCAATAGCTGCAACGCACATCATTGGTGACAATTCTACGTGCACACTAAACTTAACTAAAAAATGAAAACAACTATTGCTGTATTTAGATTAATTGGCATATCATTCATATATGTATATATCGGAGAAAATCACCGTAGACATCACCTGTAGTTACAGCCAGAGCAGTCATCCATCTAAACACATTGTAATACTGAATAAACTAACTACGATAACTACAACATTCTATGAACTACGATGAGATTGATCCGTGGCTTACGACACGTGTAGCTGGTTTGGAAGGATCCTTTTATGAATATTCAACGGGTCACCATTCATTCTCATCTAATAAACGAATTACTCACCATTGACACCATTTGTGGACCCACTTCACAATCTTGGAACCTAACTTAAAACTAAAGATCCTTATGTAAACTATTTTAATCAAGTCTCCTACGACATATATAATAATATATATTCATATAATCATGCATATTTTTATTAATTTAAATCGTTAGTCTATAAAATATTTTTTTTATTAGAAAAATTTAGTTAACATTGCTGAATTGTGTTTTTGACGCCATCAGTTTTCAATTTTTAGTTAAGTTAAGTTGTGCACGTAGAATTGGGACCATTTTGTATCCTTAAAGATTACTAAAGAAGAAAAAAATGTAAACATCAAAATGTTCATGAAAAACAAAAGGAAGTACTGCGCCAATGATTTAGAATTGAAATAGTTTACACGCATCACGTCACTTCCGGTTAGCCATTCACACGGCGACACCCCCGCTACACAAACAATTGGATCAGTCGTGGGACTGATTTTATGGTAATTTCCTCAATGAATAAGGGTGACTTTGTTCATTATTGATTTGACTTTGTAATTACAATCACGGGCCGGACACGTTTCCTTTATCAAATGAATTCAAATTAATCTACATTCGATGCAAGAATATCATTTCCCATAACAAGTTTCAGTTAATTAAGCGAATAGCGTAAAAGTATAAGAAAATACGCAATTACATGTTATACCGCTAGTACTCGTATATACTTTAAGAGATCCAATTTATTTCTTTCTGTTAGCAGTTTACAAACTGCTAAGTAACAGAAAGAAATAAATTGGATCTCTTAAGGTACCTATTATATTTTGTATGTATTATGTTTGTTTGTCTCTTAAAGTATATATTATATTTTGTATAAAGCGCTGTATTATCTAAGGTGATATTACAATATCACCTTAGATAATACAGGGCTTTAGAGAAAGTTTCTAGTAGTATCTTTCAATGGTCTTATTCATAATAAATTCTCGGAGGTTTAAAAGTTCGCTAAAATGGGTGCGCGAAAAATGTCAAAACTTGTTATCCTTAATAGTCTTTTTACGATAAAACGTTTATTATCTCTCCGATAAAATCTCCGTTTAAACCTCCGATAAGTCATTATGAATAAGACCATAAGTCACTAACTTATCTACTAAAGGCAATGATACCAATTACCAAAAGCAGTGACTGCAGAGCTTCAGTATATCCTAAAATATCAAGACATGTCCAACTGCGACACGCACATCCGCGCTTAGTACATTCGTTGTGCCGTAGCATAGTAAAAATAACGCTACAACGTCCGCATATATCAGATGTATCGGTTGTAGAAAGAGGTGTAAGGTGATATGGCGTCAGACGGTAACCGAAACTCGGCCCTCACGGCACGAAACACACGTCTGCGCCAGAGATCCGCCTCACTGAACAGATATACAGACCGCCAAACATTACTGTAGCGCTGTACTTGGTATCAAATAATAGCCAAACGGATAAATCCTTGACCGACACAGCTGTTAATGACTTTCCGCTGTTAAGGACAAAAATAAATTCAAAAATATATGTCTATTGAAGTTTTTAACTTGTTATGTTCGTTTTGTTACGAATTAAGAATTGGCATTTCACTATACCACTTCCTCCCATGTGCACTGTAACAGCCATTGAAGAGAAATTCAAAACATATTTTGTCTGAGAGGGAAAATTTTAACTAAACCAAGCCTACCTATGTTTATGTATATACATACATATATAGATCCCGTTCTTAAGAGGGCACGATACCAAATTATGCTCCATACAAAAAATATGGGTTTCATACTCCCCATTTTTCTTTGCGCAAGTTAAACCGATTTTAATTGTTCTTACGCTATATTATAGATGAAGAGTATATCTATGCTTGTATCACTTTCTTTTTTTTCAAAACATATTAACTAAAAGAAATATGACCATCCGAAGATCCGTTTTTTTTCGGTTTTCTTTAGGTAAAGTTGCAGCGACTATCACACATATTTGGTAAGGTTTAAGAAAGTGATAGAAGCATAGATATACTCTTCATCTAAAATATATTTTAAAACAATTAAAATCGGTTTAACTTTCGCGAAGAAAAAAGGGGACTACGGAACGTCTTTCTTTCAAAGAAATTGTAGGTAAAATCTGCTTCAACTATATTTGTCCCTTTCAGCGCGGCGCTTGGAAATAGGGATAGCAATACCTAAGGCAAATACCTAAATTAGGAGTACAGTACCCTCAGGCCTGTGACCAAAATAGTAGGATGCTTTGCTGTAATTAGAAGGATAATAAAAAGTAGAATGTTAACTAATTTAGGAACCATATGCTCATATTATCAAGGAGTTTATACTTCGTCGTAGCTGGTGAAGAAATCACGTTACTAATAATGTTTTCTAATTTAAAATGCATTATGCCATCATTATTGAAAACGATATAATAATTAATGAAACCGATCAAGACGATGACAGCAAATGATTAGGGAAACTAAATTTTTATTGTAATCCAATCCTTAATTTAATGCAAATGCTGATAACTTGTATTATTCAAATCAAATTTATTCTGGAATTTTAATTTCGATGACACTGAATTCGATTAAAAAATGTAAAGCATCGATTTAGATAACTCATTATAACACATTATTACATCTGATATTGGTATCGATTCTACGTGAACAACTAAACTTAACTAAAAAATGAAAATTGGTAGTGTCAATATATCTATTACTAACTGTTGCCCGCGACTCCAGCCGCGTGGAATTTAGAAAATGTTCTTTGTTTTTGCTACATTTTTTTAACTACTGCTTCGCTTCTACTGGTCGTAGCTTAATTTTATATAACCTAAAGCTTTCCTCGATAAATGCCCTATCTAACACTGAAAGAATTTTTCTAATCGGCCCAGTGGTTCCTGAGATTAGCGCGTTCAAACAAACAAACAAACAAACGCTTCATGACATGTCCAACTGCGACACGCACATCCGCGCTTAGTACATTCGTTGTGCCGTAGCATAGTAAAAATAACGCTACAACGTCCGCATATATCAGATGTATCGGTTGTAGAAAGAGGTGTAAGGTGATATGGCGTCAGACGGTAACCGAAACTCGGCCCTCACGGCACGAAACACACGTCTGCGCCAGAGATCCGCCTCACTGAACAGATATACAGACCGCCAAACATTACTGTAGCGCTGTACTTGGTATCAAATAATAGCCAAACGGATAAATCCTTGACCGACACAGCTGTTAATGACTTTCCGCTGTTAAGGACAAAAATAAATTCAAAAATATATGTCTATTGAAGTTTTTAACTTGTTATGTTCGTTTTGTTACGAATTAAGAATTGGCATTTCACTATACCACTTCCTCCCATGTGCACTGTAACAGCCATTGAAGAGAAATTCAAAACATATTTTGTGTGAGAGGGAAAATTTTAACTAAACCAAGCCTACCTATGTTTATGTATATACATACATATATAGATCCCGTTCTTAAGAGGGCACGATACCAAATTATGCTCCATACAAAAAATATGGGTTTCATACTCCCCATTTTTCTTTGCGCAAGTTAAACCGATTTTAATTGTTCTTACGCTATATTATAGATGAAGAGTATATCTATGCTTGTATCACTTTCTTTTTTTCAAAACATATTAACTAAAAGAAATATGACCATCCGAAGATCCGTTTTTTTTCGGTTTTCTTTAGGTAAAGTTGCAGCGACTATCACACATATTTGGTAAGGTTTAAGAAAGTGATAGAAACATAGATATACTCTTCATCTAAAATATATTTTAAAACAATTAAAATCGGTTTAACTTTCGCGAAGAAAAAAGGGGACTACGGAACGTCTTTCTTTCAAAGAAATTGTAGGTAAAATCTGCTTCAACTATATTTGTCCCTTTCAGCGCGGCGCTTGGAAATAGGGATAGCAATACCTAAGGCAAATACCTAAATTAGGAGTACAGTACCCTCAGGCCTGTGACCAAAATAGTAGGATGCTTTGCTGTAATTAGAAGGATAATAAAAAGTAGAATGTTAACTAATTTAGGAACCATATGCTCATATTATCAAGGAGTTTATACTTCGTCGTAGCTGGTGAAGAAATCACGTTACTAATAATGTTTTCTAATTTAAAATGCATTATGCCATCATTATTGAAAACGATATAATAATTAATGAAACCGATCAAGACGATGACAGCAAATGATTAGGGAAACTAAATTTTTATTGTAATCCAATCCTTAATTTAATGCAAATGCTGATAACTTGTATTATTCAAATCAAATTTATTCTGGAATTTTAATTTCGATGACACTGAATTCGATTAAAAAATGTAAAGCATCGATTTAGATAACTCATTATAACACATTATTACATCTGATATTGGTATCGATTCTACGTGAACAACTAAACTTAACTAAAAAATGAAAATTGGTAGTGTCAATATATCTATTACTAACTGTTGCCCGCGACTCCAGCCGCGTGGAATTTAGAAAATGTTCTTTGTTTTTGCTACATTTTTTTAACTACTGCTTCGCTTCTACTGGTCGTAGCTTAATTTTATATAACCTAAAGCTTTCCTCGATAAATGCCCTATCTAACACTGAAAGAATTTTTCTAATCGGCCCAGTGGTTCCTGAGATTAGCGCGTTCAAACAAACAAACAAACAAACGCTTCCGCTTATATTAGAATCAGTATAGATATGCTATTTCGTTGTACTATGCCGTTCAAATGAGAATAGGATTGACCCCGCGTCATGTTGTGACGTTAGTTGTCAATTTGAACAATTTTGGTAGGGTCAGCAAAACAAGACATTATATAATTTAATTTATCTATCACTTTGTCGTTGCCGTTTGCTAATTTTCGAGCAATTAGCGAGGCAAATACAATTAAAACCAATAACAAATAACGACAAGTTCAATATAACAACACTAATAAACAAAAAAAATGAGAAATAGCAACAAATTAATATTTTTAACCAGAATTTAAAATAAAATGCCATAAAATTCGTATACTCGACAAGGCACACCAACAACAACAAAATGACGGTTGGCAATTCAACTTAATATCATAGTATCCAACAACGAAATTATTGAAAGAAAATAGTACTTCTTTTTTAATAATATTATAACTATTATTACTAAATAATTTAAGACTTTTTAAGCTTCAAATTACTGAGTTTAGGTAAAAGAAAAAAAACATTATTGATACGCAAATAAAGTTACGTTGCTGACAGTACTATTCTAATCACTTTTGACAACTACAGGTCATTGCCAATCCTATTCTCAGTTGAAACGTGTAATACACATATTATTTAATCGTTGGTCTGTACTGTACTATACAGTTTTTATAATAACAAAGTTCAGTTAACATTGCCGAATTGTGGTATTGGCACTGGTAGCAATTCTATGGGCACAAATAAACTTTACTTAACCACATCATAACTAAAAAATGAATTTTTATAGTGTCGATAACACAATTCGGCAATGATAACTGAACTTTTTTTGTTATAAAACCTGTTTATTATAGACTAAAGATTTCAATTAATATAAATGTGCACAACAAAGTAGGCAAATAATCAAAATACAGCAATAGTTGTTTTCATTTTTAACACGCTTTTATAAGTTTGGTATGTATCTATCAATGTATTAATCTGTGTAACGGAATCTTTGAAAGCGATTTTCAGCCACTTGCAGTAGACGGATTGATCTGAAATTTTGCACACCTAACAAGGACCGATGACAATGCAATAATTTAAAAGAATAATCCCAATTCCTTGATTAAAATTACTAGAATAACATGTTGAAGTATCACTATGACCACACTTGTATTTTTAATTATACACGTAATAGTTCAATTGTATATGAGTAGACTCACCAAGATTATTGTGTTTCTACGTATGCCTTTCATATACAATCAGATAATTTCACATAAAAACGCTTTGTTTATAGAATCAGGTAAAAATATCATAATTGTTTACTTGTGTTTACTAGGATTGTGACAACATGTGACAACATAAACTGTCAACGTTTAGTAAGTAGGTAGCATAGAATTGAGTATTGATGACAATGCAATCGTTTAAAAATAGTCAGGATATTTAAGGGTGTTTTTTAGTTTTTAAACTAAGTAGATTATTTAGTTAAGTTATGTTTAGTTGTGTACGTAGAATTGGCACCACTACCAAATTTATTGTTTTAGTTAAGTTTAATTGTGCGCGTAGAATCGGCACCATTTAATGTGCATTCTTAGCGGGAGACTAATCTAATCTTTGACAAGAGAACACATTATTTATGTATACAGAGTTTGATTTCACACTTTACCGTCAGATGAAATGTTATTTTTTTTTCACAAATTAACTATTTTATATACTGATGGTTGACTATTACCAAATTCCTATAAACCAATTTAACAACTAAAGACTCCTAGTTGATGAGATCCGCTTAATAAAAGACGTTTTCAAATAAACTATAAGGAATAAGGCTACTAACTTTTAAAATATAATGTACAGACATATTAAAGAATAATTTTAGATCCAACTTTGATATCTAATTGCTTTATAAAAGATGCCCGTCAATATGTTTGTGTTATGGGTACCAGAATGCAGATATACTACATAAACTACTTTTCTTTTGTAAATATATACATATAATACATAGTAAACACCCAGACGTAATACAAACATTTGTATGACAATTATAAATATCGCATTAATAATTGTCCCGTTCGGGAATCGCACCCGCGACCTCGTGAACGGCAGTCTGTTGCACCATCATTATCATCATCATAACACCACGCCTTTTACCCATGTGGGTAGGCAGAGACTATAGAGCGCCATCTGCTACGATGCAAACATACTTCCTTGGCTTCATTCAGGCTCATCTGGTCATACTTATATGCCCGACGGTTGTAAGTGCTACGCACTTGCCCCTTTTGGAGTATGCCGGCGATGACATCGGAGTATATTTTTCTCGGGCGTCCTCTCCCAGCATTTCCAATTACCTCCGCCGTGTCACATGTCGGTACATGACCAAACCACATAAGCATACTTTTCTCCACCTTAGTCACTACATCCTCGTTCAGACCGCAACGTTCTCTTATAACTTCTTCAGTCTGTTACATGAACCAATATGCTCGATGCTCCAACTTTCCATTGACTGTTATATTATATGGTGCATATTTAAATCGTACCAGTTTCTCATTTTGTAATCAATCCGAACATAAGACAGTAGCACAGAACACTGCTGTGTGAAACGATCGAACTAAATTAATAACCTATCACAATAAGCTACCGATTCTGTCAGTTATTTATCACGATAAAATATACAAACGCTTACGTATTTAGTTACTACACGTCAAATGTGTAAGATATTGCTTCCTTGGTATTAGAACGTTACTAGGTATTTCTATGAAATTCTGCCTTTTCTTATTACATAAATTTTATGCAATGCGAGTGATTTTTTAATGTCTAATTGTTATTTTAGTCACAGTTTTAGGTTCCATCCATCCATCAGCGTTTCCCGGTCCACTGTTGGACACAGCCACAACGCACGGTCTTGCACCGTCTCCTATGTATTTAATGGCTCTCAGTTAAATTTAAGGTTATTTTTATTTAGATATTACTGTTTCTTTCTCTATAGTTAAAATAATTAATTAAACATCCGTAAAGGCATAGAACTTACATCAACTTTCTATTAACCGTAACACAGCTTTACGATAGTGTAGGTCTAAATAACGTTTACTGATTGGTTCTAAAATACATTACAAGAAAGTCTACACCACTCATTTCAATTATCTTAAAAATAATCCGTTATAAACCTCTTCAAAGCTTTTCCGAAGCTGTTGTCCTTCGCCGATAATACTTCCTCGACTATACACGTGCACCTGTGTTTAATGATACGCAGTTAGTAGCAATAAACCTTTTAACTTAATCATTTGAAATGTTTACCGAGAACATTTCCTGCCATTTATAGATTCGTCCTGAATTGATTATTATTAATCTTAAAAATAAATGCTTTTCTTAAGTGATCCATTTTAAACATTAGAAAGTTTCTTGTAATGAACAGTTATAGTCGATATCAGTTTACTTAGGTAGCATTATTTTATACGATAGGAAAGTCATTGGTCAAGGATTTTTTATTCGAATGCTATACAAAATAATTTATAATATTCTCTAACACTTGCGCGACTCATTTGTTTAATTGAAACTACTTTTTACGGAATTAGTCTCCGAAACGCCGCTGGGCTAAAATTTAAAACAAACATAAGCGTCCTTATTCCTTACTCCGCAAGAAGTGGTTTTATTTCATTTATTAGAATTACCACGCGATTAGACGCAAGACATTGATAAATTGAATACCATTTTTGGTAGTCAAAAATACCAAACCGACTGTTACGTGCATAATAATATACATATTTATTTATATAAATTACAAATATAATCGGAAAACACCATTAGTAAATTTAACTTTTTCTGTACATAGGTTGTAGTACCTACCTACTACCAAGTGTGTCACGAGCTGTTTCCAAGAAAATAGCAGTATAGCACAGATGCACGGAATATAGCACACAGGCCAGTGAACCTTAAAAATGAAGAGCATTGAGCACATTACCGGTGCAGTGTACTAAATTATTGTCGAGCGATGTAATAGCCAGGTTGTCGGGCTTGCCATAAGCGGCCGCAGTAATGATGCCAATTTCCGAACAAACTCAATGGACCGATAGCTTTTTTATTACTAATATAAGATTCTACTTTAATGGAGAAAGTTCACTCTGCAACAAATATATGAGCACTTACTCGTATTGCTTTAACTTTAAATATTTAGTTTAAGAAACGCTTCAAAATACAATGTACTACGTCTGGGTGTTTTCTATGTATTATAAGTATGTATTTACAAAAGAAAAGTAGTTTATGTATTATTTATCCGTATTCTGGTACCCCTAACACAAGCATAATAAGCTTAGCTTGGGACCAGACGACGTTGTGTGAAATGTCCGTGAATATTTATTTATTTATAAAATGCTTCAAAAGTTCTTATTACAAAGTAGCTAAAGCTATTGAATAAATTTTTGTGGACATTTCTGATATAGTCGCAAATATTGTTTTGTAAATAATTTACCATATTAACCATTCAGATGTAGTTTAAATATTTTTGTCTCCCACTTGACAAAAATACTTTTACTGGTTTCGTGCTACATCTCCTTTCACTTAGCATAACATATACTTTATGCTTAGAGACATTTAAATATGAGCAAACAGTCAACACCTTTATATATTTCGTTTAATATTTCAGATTTCCAATTTACAAAATCGAAAAGAAACGACTTCTGCAGTAGCTTTGACCTCTCGCCGACGAATACAAGAACAAGTTTCTTTTATTTTTATTGGCAATTTGCGATTACACGCATTATTTCCGCGGACGATAATTAAGATAGCGTTGTGCAAGATGGGAGATAGATGTAATTTACCAATTAGATAGGTGTCTGCTAGCGGCATCTCTGACGAGGCTTTGAAGCACGCAATGCAACGTAGCAATTCGGTACGCCATTCATTTGTATTATACATTTCAACGAACAAAATTACAAGTTATTGCTACACGCCCCAATCTTGTGTTTTTTTTTAAGTATTTAACGTAATTAACATCTTTAACACAGATAAGAGCTGATAAACAATTAAAATTTATATAGAAGCAAAACTGAGTTTTCTTGTCAAAAAAGAATGTATGCTATAAATGTAATAAGTGCCGCATATGTATGTCTTGTGTATTTTAGTCAAAGAATGTAAATTAATCTCCACTTCTCTTACAAGCTATTTAACTGAATAATGTTGAGAAGAAAACTAATAACTACCTTAACTTTTTATTGTCGGCGACTTCGAAAGCGTGGAATTTTGAAAATTTTCCCCGTTTTTGCAACTTTTTCACTGGTGATTAGCTTCTATTAGTCACAGCGTGATATTTTATAGCCTTCCTAGATAAATGGACTATCCAACACAAACAGATATTTTTAATTAAAAAATATTATTATTTAAAAAATCTCCTGAGATTAGCGCGATTATCATCATCATCATAACATCACAGAGACTATAGAGCGTCATCTGCTACGTTCCAAACATACTTCCTCGGCTTCATCCAACACTTATATTATACATCTTGTCATACATGACCGACGGTTGTATTTGTCGATTTATTACGTTCGATTTATCAAACAAATAAACGAACAAAAAACTCTTCAGCTTTACAATATTATTATAGATAATAGGGACAATATATTTTTAAGGCTTTTCTTGCTATAATTAATAGGTATACACATAGTTTACATAACAGTGATAAAATGTTCAGTTCAACAAATTTGACAATCAACAGAACATTTTTATCTAATCACCGTTATGATTGGTATAGCCTCCGTATCTTAATTGATTGAACTAATTAAATTACCGTGAGACTATTTCAAGATAACGAGATGTTATCTACATTTATGATTGAAGACTATGTCACTTACTGTTCTATGTACCAACATGTAACGGTTGTTTATGAGACACTATCAAAATACTCTAAAATATTAGTTGTTTGTTAAATAATTTTCTATTTCGTCGTAGTTGCCAAATAGTTTAAATATAGATGTGTGTAATTATATTAGTATTAAATAGCTACAATAAGTACCTCACTATTCAGACTACTTTTAGTATTCAAACTTCGACAAACAGCCGTTTCATTAACACGCTTATATAAGTTCAGTATGTATCTATCAATGTATTAATCTATGTAAAGGAATCTTTGAACGTGATTTTCACTCACTTGCAATAGTCCGATTGATTTGAAATTTTGCATACATATCAAGGACCGATGACAATGCAATTATTTAGAAATATGTTTTTAGTTTCTGAACTAAGGAAATTATTTTGAATTTCCTTCCTGTCCTGGCCAGGTACAAATTAAGTACCTAGCTGTTGGTACTGGTTCTTTGTAACCCCTCTCTCTCTCTAACCCATTAACGACCTACTGCTGAGAACGGGACTCCTCTACTTCGGAAGAGACTATGTTCTACTGTGCCACACTGACCGGGGGTATATAGTTTTGAGTTTTTCCTCTTTCACAGTATACGATAACTACTTACATTGTCCCTCAGCTGGCTCTTACGGCACCCTGGGGAGGAACCGAGTGGTGACACTTGTATTCTTAGTCCGGCACCACACGGACCTATATGTGTAAATAAATAAATGTAAATAAATAAATGTGTGACGTGTAACGACTATATCGTTATTTTCAAAGTCACAAACTCATGATCTATTAATTAGATTGATTACAATCTTGGTGCTTATTAATTAGTACACACATCTGATAGTCAAGATATTAAGAAAGCTCTAAGTTTACTACTTTTATAGTTTTTACACGTTATTATATAGTTTAATTAAAACTATAGTTTTAGGGTCCCGTAACAAAAGGTCTAATTGACGTTGACGTCAATTTGACGGGCTTCGTGGTGGAGTGGTTCATGTAATGGACTGCCGATCAAGAGGTCGCGGATTCGATTCCCGCTTGGGACAATCATTTGTGCAATATTTATAAATGTCATACAAATGTTTGTACTGGGTCTGGGTGTTTACTATGTATTATATGTATGTATTTACAAAAAGAAAAGTAGTATATGTAGTATATCCGTATTCTGATACCCATAACACAAGCATAATAAGCTTAGCTTGGGACCAGAGGATGTTGTGTGAAATGTCAAAAAAAAGATCAAATGAGATCCTTTTTCATCCTTCCTGTCCGTCTGTACATCTGTCCGTCTGACACTAGACTGTATCAAAAAGGGTGATAGCTAGAGAGCTTAATGAATTTCAGTGTGTGTATATCAGTTAATGCTACAGCAACATATACTCATCATAATTATCATTATTTGTATTGTGTATTTACAAAAGAAAAGTAATTTATGTAGTAGGATCCTTATTCTGTTACACATAATACAACCATTATAAACTGGGCCAGAACCTTTTGTGTAAAATGAATATGAATAATTATTATATTATTTACTAACCGTTGCCCGAAACTTCGTACACGTGGAATTAACTAAATTGACAAATAATACAAAAAAGCTAGCCTCTTGAACCACTCTATTAAAAAAACCGCATCAAAATCCGTTGCGTAATTTTGAAGAAATAAACTCACATAGGGACATACATATAAAAATGACGACTTTGTTTTAAAATAAAGAAAGAGTTATTATTCCTTCTCCTGCCCTTATCCCATTATTTGGGAACCCGCTATTTGATGTTATTTAGGGTATATTACGATGATAACGGTACGGACCCTTCGTGTTCAAGTCCGACTTGTACTTGACCGGTTTATCATTAAAATGTACTGTTTACTGTCGTAGATAGCTTATCAGCTTGAACAAACCTCACTAATGAATTTGTTACGTTAATACTAATTCCATTTTAGATAATATCACAATATTTATGTCGAATAGTTCGTTATGTAAGATTTCTATCATAGAATGACCCAAATGGAATTCTTATATTATTTTTGTAGACCTCGTTTCCAAATTTATGATCTGTTTTACAAAACTTTGTTACTTTGTTCAATCTGAATGAGATGTGGAGAAAAAAACTTACTTAGTAAACCTTAGTAAGTTTTTAGGCAGATGAAGTTGCGGCTAGAACTTACTATACTTTTATACAAACAAAGACTGAGCTTACTCTACATGTCTGGCTATATGTTTAAAAATAAATTAACCAAATTGTTTTACCATCTTGACTAACACCCGTATTCACAAACGTTACTATGAGGTCTCATAGTAGGCATGGACGCACAGGGGTAGCAAAATCATTTCAAAAACAATACTTAAGTGGTGAAGCGCAGTATCCGTTTGTTAAACTGAACGCATAGCTAAGTTTTGTCTATGAATATAAAGGCTCGATGAACGGAACGCACTGAAAAGTGTTACCCTTTGCACAGTGCATCAACACTTAAGTACTTACTTATGTAAGTATTGTTTGTGAATACGGGTGTAAGCCTTTTTATTCTATACTAGCGGTTGCTAACGTCTTCGTACGAAGATTTTCACCGTTTTTGCAACATTTTTAGGCTTGCTTCGCTCCTATTAGTCACAGCGTGATGTTATGTAGCCTTCCTCGATAAATGTACTGTAGGTACTCGATAAACACTGAAATAAATTTTCAAATCAGACCAAGTTTGTTTCTCAGGAACCACTGTTCCTGAGAAACAAACTTTTCAGATCTATTATATTATTAGCATAGATACAACAAAATAGTTACGACAAAAAAAAACCATAGAATTTACTTACAGGCACAATGGGCGGCCTTATCTTATATGTATAGCAGTTACTGTTAAGACCATAAAGATGACGGCAGCGTCATACTCATAACTAACGTATTATTACACTTGTTTGAAGAGAGCCTCCATAGCTCAGGGGTTAGAGCACTGGTCTTGTAAACCAGGGGTCGAGAGTTCAAATCTCTCTGGAGGCAACTTTTATATTTGCTAAAGTTAAATATAATAATTAATAATGAGTATAAATTAACTAAAAAAAAACAATGTATCAATACTTTTATCAATACTTTTTTTAAATAACACGGTTTTATCAGCTCGTTGTGCATATATCAATGTATTAATCTATGTAACGGAATCTTTAAAAGTGGCTTTTACCTCCTTCCAGTTGTCGCATTGAACTGAAATTTTACTCTTCATTAAAATAAATAAATGTTTAGCATTTATAAGACAAGTATGTTTTTACTTTTTGAAATACCAAAGCAAATTATTGTTAAAGGTAGTAAACCTTGTAATAATTTATTGGAAGATTCTTTTATTTATTTATTTTAATATGAACTATAATATGATAATCTACTTAGTTCTAAAAACACGCTTGAAAATCTTATTTTTTTTTTATTATTGCATTGTCATCATTACTTAGGTAATAGGTGTACAAAAATTCAGATCGATCCGACTACAATGCAAGTGAGTCAAATCACTTACAAGGATTCCGTTACATAGATTAATATATTGATAGATAGATACATTCCGAACTTCAGCATGTTAATAAATTTTAATGCTTGTAAAATGAAATTTAAATAATTAAAAATAGTTTAAAAAAACTAAAAACACGCTTTATTTAATCGAATTATTGTATTGTCATTGGTCTTTAACAGGTGTGCAAAATTTGAATAGAATCCGACCGTTTAAAGTGGGTCAAAATAGCGTCCAAAGGAGTCGGTTACAAACATACAAACAAACATACAAGTGAAGCTAATATAAAGCGTGTAAAAAGAAAGGTTCCAAACCGAGTAAGCCCCATTTGGTTAGGCTAAAACGCCTTATCAACATTAACTTTGCTCTGAGCAATGCTACGGATGTGATTACAGGGCAGGTTTCCTCCCCTCCTGCACCACCCCGGCTTCCACCATAATGGTGTGACGCTTTCCGCCCTATCTCCGAGGACTTTCCACAGGGTATTGATAGTTACAAGAACTCTGATGTAACCCCGATGATTGAACTGGTTGGAACCCTCATTATGTAATCAAATTTACTCAAGGTATTTGTTAAAGTCATGAAACTTTTAAAAGCGCGAGTTAGCTCAAAACAATATAGACACCGTAATTTAAAACAATGATACATATTTGCATATTAAATAATTTACTGGTTACACATAGTTTCTAATGCATGTAAATTTTTTGTAAAAGTAACAATATTTTGTTCATTTTCGAAAATAATATCACATTCCGTTACAACATAGCTTACAGCGCCATCTAGTTACAGATATAGACATTATTATCACGATATTTTTTTTACAAACAATTTCAATTAACATTTTATTATTGTCTTTATTTTTTTATACACGCAATACGTTAATGTTTTTATCGAATCGTACAGATCTTTTGTATATTATTTAATATTTTGAGTGTATTTATAGGCTTTCCAAAGCTTGCCAAAGCTTGCCAATAACTCTACAAAAATTTAGTTGGTACTTTCTACATTGTATTTCTCATTAGCTTTAACTGTAAATAGTCATTTACAGCAAGTTAATGAAAAATATACTATTTCTTTAGTAAAGGAATCTTTATAGTCATACATTGACCGTAAAATCCAACTTTGCTGTGAAGGTAGACTCTATAGTGTTTTGTATAGTTTGTTTGTTACATCCGTGATTCGTAATGAGGGATTTATATAACTATATCTTATTTTGAAGCTAGTAGTTTTAACATAAGGTCTGTATTAGCGTGTGTAGATCGAGATGCGCAGACGCAGGTGTGCGGCCGCCTGGTCGTCGCCGCGGCTACTGCTCTCGGATATGGTATTCATTTATTAATTTGCTTGCGTTGACCGACGCGCCAATACATTTAGTTTAGACAGCCATTGTACTCTTATCATTACTTTTTGCTTTAAATAATTAAATTTTGTAACAAAAAGGTTTCTTGTAACATCAACAAAAACACTTTGTTGTTTCTAATGGTATATACCATTTGAAACTTACATAAACAGTGGTACATACTTATACAGCTTTTTGTTTATTCGTTGTTTTGGTTCCTAAGTTGAATTTCTCGTATGATAGGTAACTGGACTTTACTTGTTTTGGATATTCTATCTCTCTGTATCTCTCCAGCCCACTAACGTCCCACTGTTGGGCATAAACCTTCTCCACTTTGGGAGGGATTATGGTCTACTCTGCCACGCTGACCAGACGTTCTAGCTTAGGGTTTATCTTCCAATTTTCCTTCTCCCCTAGAGTATATTATCTGTGTAAAATATTCCTCAGCTGGCTTTCACAGCACCCTGGAAAGGAAATGGGGTGGTGACACTTGTATTCTTAATCATTTTACTACCAACCCTGTAAGTAATAGCAATAGCCGTAATATAGAATTAAATAAATATAAATATTCATGGACACTTCACACAACGTCCTCTGGTCCCAAGCTAAGCTTATATGCTGTGTTATGGGTACCAGAATACGGGTATACTACATATACTACTTTTCTTTTGTAAATAAATACATATAATAGGTACATAGTAAACACCCAGACGCAGTACAAATATTTGTATGACATTTATAAATATCACACAAATGATTGTCTCAAGCGGGAATCGAACCTGCGACCTCTTGATCGGCAGTCTGTTACATGAACCACACCACCACGCAAGCCCGTCAAAATTGCTTCTTCTGTGACATTTCAGTGTCTAAACTTGATGTAGTAACTTTCTCTTTAATACATATCCTACCGTTAGAGATGAGTGTTTACCAGGAGTAGGTATAAGAATAGATTTATAATCTATACATCGGTAGCGTTGCACGTCGGGTCGCACGGTTCCCTACTAAATGGTCGAGCTGTACGGGGCTGATGTGTGCGTTATACTCGTGAACGGGTGCCTTCTGCTGGGACTGGTTGATTTGCTCCAACAAGGCTTTTTATTTTTATTATTAAGTTAGTTTAAGTTAGTCGTGATTGCACTAATCGGCATCATTCTCACACCCCTGATACAACTATGTATAATATTATTGAAAGATAAAAAAATGAAATGAAATGAAAAAAAAAAATCCATGGAGTTTCTTGTCTGTTCTTGTCCATAGAATTCGCGTTTGGAACAGACACCTAGTTTCTGACGTTTCAACAGAGCTTGTAAAACATGCCAACTTGAAATAAAAATTGACTATACTAATATATATAGCTGAAGAGTTTGTTTGTTTGTTTAAACGCGCTAATCTCAGAAACCACTAGGCCGATTAGAAAAATTCTTTCAGTGTTAGATAGGGCATTTATCGAGGAAGGCTATATAACATCACACTACGACCAGTAGAAGCGAAGCAGAAGTGAGTTAGAGACGGAAAACTCGAAAATAAACCCTATGCCAACACGCCTGGTCAGCGCGGCACAGTAGACCATAATCCCTTCCAAAGTTGAGGAGGCCCGTGCCCAACAGTGGGACGTAAATGGTCTGTAGAAGAAGATGAAGAAATTATGATAATACGATACGGAACTCTTCGCGTGCGAGTAGATCTCGTAATTTACCGGTTTTATTAAGCTGTGTTTTATGTGACTGTTCTACTCTTTTCTTAATTTAAAGCTCTTCCCGTTGCGCGTTGAAATGGAAACAAAGATCAGAGTATTACTTATAAATCTTATTACATGACTATGCTGAATATATCTACTGCCACAACGAAGACTTCCACTCAATTAATTACAAATTACATACTACAATATTTATTGCCTTAATTATATTAAAATATACTTGCAAATGACAATAATTGCTCGACATTTTATTGTAGGCGTTTATTATTTTATTAAAACCGAGTAGATACGTCACGCAACTATTTTCAAGTGGTTTAATTAGTCATCAATTTAGTTCAATTATAATAAATTTAATTATATCGTCAATAAATTCTTAATATAAGCACTCTGACTTTTAGTTTTAACACGCTAATAAACTTGAATTATACATAATTGAATTACTAACATTACTACTTAAACATAACTTGAATTACTCCGTGTGGTGACGGATTAAGAATACAAGTGTCACCACCCCATCTCCTCCCAAGGGTGCTGTAAAAGTCAGCAAAGGGATATTGCACACAGATAACATGATCTGTTAGAGACGGAAAACTCGAAAATAAACCCTGTGCCAACACGCCTGGTCAGCGCGGCACAATAGACCATAATCCCTCCCAAAGTGGAAGAGGCCCGTGCCCAACAGTGGGACGTAAATAGGCTGGAGAGAGATACATAATAATTACACATGATTGTTATGAGTATTTCATTATGCAAAGAAATCTTGGGTTCTATAGTTACTTTAGAAGATGCCAGGTACTATATCGGTAATGGATAGATGAGATTGGATTTCGAAGCTTTGCAGGCGTTGGAGTTGAGACTCTGTGTCATCTGAGGAGCACAATTAGTTACACATATGATACAAAAATAAATGGTAACATTATTCTGATTAATTAAACATTACTTACCTATATATTTATTTTATTACCTATTTCTATTTGTATTTCTCTCTCCTTCTCCAGCCCTTCCACATCCCACTTAGGTTCTTACACCTTGAGAGGGATTATTCTCTACTATGCCGCACTTACCGTGCGTACGGTTTATTATTGAGATTTTATCTCTCACAGAAGATGTTATCTGCTTAGAATATCCTTTATCCTGGCTTTTACTGCTGGGAGGAAATGGGGTGGTGGCACTTGCATTCGTAATTTGTCACCACATGGACAATATATGTTAGCTATTTAACGAGAAAACATGTCTGTAAGATTTTGGCATCACTTAATCAAACAGTTTACCAACTCTATGCGGTATGGTAGAGCAGATAGGTATACTTCTTTTTTGTAGGAGGCTCAAGCTCATGAAGGGTTCATATTTATTTATTTATTTCGTCATCCCACTATTATATTAAGATCTAGGCTATAATAAGTAACTTTTGAATGGTAAAATATACAGACTTAGCGAAGACCTAATAAGTCATAACATAAACCGCGACGACTGATGCTGGCTACCATTTGAAAAAGATATGACAGGGAGATGCAGTGAGATATTGAGTAGGTATAACAGGATTCGTGCCTGCCATGTATGTTTTTGTGTGTTTTATGTTTTTTAACTGTTATTTAATCAGACTAGGATTTTTTATAACAATCCATATGGTCTAGTACAAAGGCTGTAACATTTTTATTATTTATTTAGTAAATACGTATAAGTAAGTATATATTAAAACAGCAGTGAGCCATTAACACTACGTGTATTCACACCTGCGCTGTGTTTCGTAAGACTCTAGGGTCATGGATATGAATCATGGTGAAGCGCCTATTACATTTCTCTAAAAGAATGAACTTCCACAGTCCGTGTGGTAACCGATTAAGAATACAATTACAGTACACTCTTCATTTCTTTCCAAGTGTGCTTTTTACTGAGAAAAGAAGAAAATAGTGCGTTATATTAAATTTTATGTAGACAGGCAGTCACAGGAGGCAAAAAACCTCCAAATAATGGTTTAAGGGCAGGATAATGATGAAGATGAGTATATATTTGTAACTGATATACACAAACTGAAAATTTCAGCTTCAGCTATCACCGTTCAAGAGATAAAGGCAAGGACGGACGGACACTGACGTTTCAGTAATAAGGTCTTGTTTTTTGTTACGGAACCCAAAGAGGTAATAAAGATAACCTAGCACTAACACAGTTTCAAATTCCGATGATCTTTTTATATCGTAGAGCCTTGTCGCAAGCCCATTGAAACTTGCTCATGAAGATGTATACAACGTGTTGCAGAAAGGTGTAATCGTAATTTAAAGTTGCATTAGATAGTCCTTAAATATTATAAATATTACAGTTACACATAGAAAAATACATTTGGTAAGTTTTTTTTTGTTTAATGCCTACTATTAAATAACTACCAGAAACGCAGCAATTATGAGATATTTACTGTTTACTGAATGCGATTGAACCTTACGATAAAAGATGACCCCATAGTAGTGTTGTATTTAAAGAAGATCGATTAATTTAATAAATTAATTAAACTTTTATGAACACATAGAAGTCATAATTTAACTAGTATTTGTAATTTCACCCATGCCTAGTGCCTAGTCACCGGCCACGTGTAACGATGGTCAAATATGACTACACCTTTCTGAAATACGTTGTATATCGGGTGTAAGTGTAATAAGCACTTTAGTTAGTAAAAATACAGCTCGCATATTATGTTGTAACTTAACGATCTAACGACTAACAGTATGGCACTGCTATGTGAGATTAAGGGCCTACATCAATATTATCGTATATCATCGCCGACACGTACATATTAACACAGCCAGTAGGCACAGAAAATGAAGAATTAGGGATACTTTTCCTATTTACTCAAAATCTACTGAATATATTTTAATTCTGATTTACGTGTTTCTATATATAATAGTTACTTATGTTTTTAAAGTTATTTCATTAGTTAATACGCGATAATAGACCGACAAATGAAAAAAATAAAAAATTTGAGAGGTTGTTTCACTAAGATTTTCTATCGAGAAAACTTTTTTCAATCACGTTTCTGAGTTTATGCGATCCTAGATTATATATTGAAAAAACATATACTTAAAAATTAGAGCTCTAGCCATTCAATCTAAAGAAACAATGAAAACTTCGTACATAGAAAAATGCACGAAGCTATTTTGGTATCCTCTTAAGAGTTCCCTAGTTGAAATGTGAAAGGTAACTACAACGACTTTCTGCATTTGACATGTTTTACAAACAGTCAGCAATTAATTTTATTTCAATTACCCAGTAACTTCGTATGCGTCGTATGGAGAGCAAACACTAACAAATTTTATAAAAAAACATCGTCTTGAACTACTTTATATAGTCAAAAAACCGTTGTGTTGTTTTGAAGATTTTAGCTCATAAAAAGGCATACATACCAAAATAATGACTTTATTTTATAATAAAGACATTTGTAGCGTCAAAAACTAGGGTTCGCTGTCAAAGAAGAAATAGAGAAAAACAGACCAAGTCCAAAGTTAGCTTATTTGTAAATTCGGATTGTTCATAATTTTTGACCTGCTGTCTTTATATTTTTTTTTTTAGAACATATATACTATTTTAAGCAACTTATTTCAATATTATTGTAATATTCACTACTTTGAATTTTTTAAAAATCTTTAAAGTTATTATTGTAAATGTTGTGACGTCATCGTTGTACGCCATCTGTGTATTGCCTTTTCCTGATAGACTTAAGACAGATTGCAATACATCTTTTTAAAGTTGCCAAGTTGATATAATAGACCAATTTCAACTCAACCATAAAGTAGTGTATCCCTAAGAACGCCTAAATATTTTAATTCCTTAATTTGAAGGGCAAATAGAGATCATTTGCTTCATTGCTAAAATAATCGTTAATATAGCAAATTTTCCGAGAAAAACTCATGGATCATGATCAGAAACTCTATTCCCCGAAATGGTTATCGAATGAAGAGTTTTAAAAAAATATGAACATTGCCAATTAAAAACTTATCTCAAGATTATGTTATGAGTCATGAGTTTCTTACTGTGCTATCTATTATTACTTCAGGATTTCAAATATTTTCACATGCAACAGTTGGCCAGGCCGTAGCTCAAAAATTCATACTAAACAGAACTATTTATTTAGTTCTAGGTGTAGCCCGCAACTTCGTAAGCGTATATTTTAGAAAACAAATCCATCTATTAAAAATATCATATCAAATCCGATGCGTAATTTTGGAGATATAAGCTCACATAGGGACATACAACATACAAAAATAACGACTTCGTTTTAAAATAAGTTAAGATGAATTGGTGAACGCAAATATATGTTAACATTTACAGATCACATACAGACAAGTAAGTGTAAAGTGATTTTAAAATGACGAACTTAGTGAATGGAAGGATCTGCCACAGAATACAAATTAGTTAAATGAATATTAATGATTAAATAAGATGTTTTAGCAAAGTGTCTGCGCTGTGGTGCTTAAGTCATTATTCTGGGACATTCATTGTTTTGCTAATTCTTTCAATTGACTAGCAATTTGAAAGCTGTAATTGCTATAATCTATGCTTTAAATTAGGATTAATGAATGATGCTATCTAGCTTTCTTGATTATAGTGGCTTGATTGGAATTAATAAAACGTGATGCTTCTAAGTCGCATAGTTTATCAATTTTTGGTAGTGTTGTGACATATGTTATGAAACTATAGATGGTTTTTATATAAATATACTGCATAGAAGGATTTGTAGGATAACTTGCTTGCTCAGTAAAACAACTTTTGATGGTACAAGTAATTATGAATTTGATAAAAAAATATCCTATTCCACACAATGGTACCGATTCTACGGGCAGAACTAAACTTAACTAAAAAAATCAAATTGTTAGTGTAACAACAGTAAGACAATTCGGCAATATTAACACAACTTTTTTATAAGAAATCTGTATAATAAAGACTTACGATTTTAATTAATAAAAATGTACACAATGAAATAGTCAATTAATCAAAATACGCTATAGATGTTTTTATTTTTAGTTATGTTTAGTTGTGCATAGAGAATTGGTACCAATATATTCTACGTTTAAACTAAAAATTTATACTTATTGTATTAAATAAAACCACTTTTTACGGTAAATCCGTAAAAAGTGGTTTTATTTAATACAATAAGTATAAATTTTTAGTTATACGCGTATATTTGTTTTAACTTTTGGCCCGACGTTTCGGAGAGTCTCACCCGTGACCATGGTGACTGCAAAGTCTCCGAAACGTCGGTACCAAAAGTTAAAACAAATATACGCATCTAAATCAGTAAAAAGTGGTTTATTTAAACGAATGAGTCGCGCAAGTGTTAGAAAACTTATTGTATTGCTTAAAAAGTACTTTTAAAATCAAAACCTTGTTTGTGTTTTTATTACATTTTATAAAGCTTATTTAATCGTATAAAGGTGTTTACTTACAGGGTTATATGTGATAAATCTGTATAACGAATGTTTATTATAGAATGTTAGAGCATCGCGTGAGGCGCGACTCGACAAATTACATGTCGCAGGTGGGAAATGACACAGCGGCCGACACCACATTTAACATTTTAATTTATTTTACGCGCAAGCTAAATTATTATCTGGACTTTACTTTTAAAGAAATCTCCACTATTAAATTACTGTTTTATTACACGCTGTGACTATTCTAGATAGAAAGATTGTTAGTATGTGAGAGAAATGTGCTTAAACATTGTAGTTTTACCCTACTGTTAAAATATGGTTTTGTTTTATGTACCTAAGTAAGATTATATAATTACTTACTATAATTATGTTAGTAAATTTATTTGTTCAACTCTCTGGTTTTAGTATTTCTTTTCTCTTTCCTTTAACACATTAACACTACCTAAAACACAATCTCTCATAAGGAATGTAGGTAGTTTATTTGGAAGAGCTCGCCGACAGCAATAAGACCGCCGCTGGTACTTAAAAAAATGTTGCGACTCTCTACTTGTATATTTGTATAATTGATATTATGCAATAAAGAGTATTGTTGTTGTTATTTGTTGTTGTTAATTATATATTTTCGTGTGGTGACTTTTTTGTGGTGATTTTTGGTTTACATCAGGAACATAACCTAAAGAGACCCTAGATATTAAAAATTAAAGAGACTTTAGCGAATGCATTATTCAATATACTCAATGTAAAGTTGTGATAAATAATTTGAATTAAATTTATCAACATATTTTTGAGGGTTTGCAATAAAAGTTTAAGTGACAGTTGTAAACCTTTATTGATCTGCTAACAGAAAAACAGAAAATATACAAAGTTGACAAAGTTATTTTTTTTATCAATACTCTGCTTCTGCAAGAACCCCGTCTAGGGTAAAGGCCTCCTCTGACAGTAGAGCATGTTATCTTCGTACAATATTCCTTAGCTGGATTTTACAGCACCCTGGGAAGGTAAAGGGGTGGTGACACTTGTATTCTTAATCCGGTACTACACGGTAAGTATTTCAATTTAATGTTTAAAATATCTAACATAATATAATTTACATCAACACAATAATAATACCATTCTATAAATTGATCGTTAATCAGATGTTATTACGTGTGAGAGATCGCAGCGCTATAATGCATCAGATACAAGCTCCGCCCTTTGACACGATCGTTCTCAGAAATTATGCCTTAAGAGGATACCAAAATAGCTTCGTGCATTTTTCTACGTACGAAGTTTTCATTGTTTCTTTAGATTGAATGGCTCGAGCTCTAATTTTTAAGTATATGTTTTTTCAATATATGATCTAGGATCGCATAAACTCAGAAACGCGATTGAAAAAAGTTTTCTCGATAGAAAATCTTGGCGAAACAACCTCTCTAATTTTTTATTTTTTTCATTTGTCGGTCTATTATCGCGTATTAACTAATGAAATAACTTTAAAAACATAAGTAACTATTATATATAGAAACACGTAAATCAGAATTAAAATATATTTAGTAGATTTTGAGTAAATAGGAAAAGTATCCCTAATTCTTCATTTTCTGTGCCTACTGGCTGTGTTAATATGTACCTACGTGTCGGCGATGATATACGATAATATTGATGTAGGCCCTTAATTATGCTTCAAACTTCAGACTTTTATAAAATGTCGACTTTGTTTTCTAATAAGTAAAGATATGTTTCTAAGCAACGTTTTGAATACGTTATTATCTACCTGTTAAGCCTTTACAAATCCTAAGCATCATCAACATCATACATAAACTTTTATCCATAGGGGTAGGCAGAGGCTATATCGCCCCAAAGCAGTGGAAAATTAACATAAAATAATTTGGTTACATAAGTGGCTCGAAAAAATAAATGGTTTGCCGTATTTACCAAAATTTATTGGAACGAAGTTCCTTATCGCGCGTTGTGAAAGGGGGCTAGACGGAAAAAATTCTTACGAAAAGTTGTCACGACACTTTTTGCTATAGTAAGCTATTGTAAGCTGTGCGGCGTCGCATGTTTCTCTGTCTGTCTCTCTCTCTCTCTTATAGAAAGCAAGCCAGATATTTTCATTTCTATTTCGCATTGAACAGTGTGGTGTCGCGACGATTATTTTTGTTTAGTGTATACAGGTTTTTTGTAAATAATAAATAATAAAAAAAAAATTATAATTGATCGAAAGGAACTTCGTTCCATCCGGGTGTCCCTTGACACCTCTCAAGTTTTTTTTATTTTTCAACGTTTCAGGCTGGTTTTCTATAAATAAATTGAACTAAGTTTTTAAAACTATCGTCATTTATTGTATAATAGCCTGCTGTTGTTTGCAGCTTCGTATTTAGAAACCAAACATTTAACTAGATGTAAAAAAAAAAATTGCGTAGTCACAGATAGGGACACACAGAACATACAGGACATACAGAAATAACGACTAGGGCAAGCGAAGACTGGGGCAAGCAAACGGATAATTTTTAATAAGTAAAGATTGTTTAGACACTACAATAGGATTTAGTTTCTAGGGCCAATTGGATGTTTCTCAATTCTTCGTTCCGTTTCTTTTTTTTTTTTAATATGATTTTGTATTCTACTTTATAAATTTCAGGGACATGAAAATGAAATAATTCTAATAGCAAGTATGATTAAAAACTTTAGACTATTCAACGACATAAAATAAATTCAAATTCAATACTTTTTATTGTACACCAAAAATAGATATTAGAGTTTTATTCTATTCAAATCACTTTAAAGCCTTTTGTGATTAATGGCATCTTCCTTTATTACGTCCATTTCCTAAAAATTCTCAATTCTGGCCCATCTTGCAGTAATTATTATTAGTATTCTAATTTTTCGTAATGAGAATGACAAATTTTTTTTAAACCGCCTTCAAAAAGGAGGAGGTTCTCAATTCATCTGTAAGTTTTCTTTTTTATGTTTGTTGCCTTATCACTTTTACCTGTCCCGAGTACAAGACCAACGACACCGCCTTAAGAACATGTATTGCGTATTACAAGTATTTTATCTAATTTTATTTATCAGTGTACATTCCTGATTTACTAAAGAATGTGCTACGTGTAGTTAAGGCTGTTATCTTCTTAGCTGTCTCTGGATTGCTCTTAATTAGTATTAATTAGTAAGATTTTCAACAAGCATCCGGGTGTGAATTTCAATGTGGTTCGGTGTCCAAAATAAACTGTATCTACTATGTTTTTTTTTTAAATATTAATGGACATTTCACATAACGTCCTCTAGTCCTACACTAAACTTATTATGGTTGGTGCTATGGGTACCAAAATACGGATATTATATACTATGTTGGATATTAATACCAATTATACATGCAAAAATAAAATTAACTAAAAATTAAAATAAATATGGTGTATTTTAACTAATTGGCGATTTCGTTGTGCATATTTATATCAATTAAAATCGTATAGGTACACAGATTATACTCCAAAAGGGGCAAGCGCGTAGCACTTACAACCGTCGGGCATGTATGACCAGATGTATGAGTGTGGATGAAGCTAAGGAAGTATGTTTGGATCGTAGCAGATGGTGCTCTATAGTCTCTGCCTACCCCCATGGGAAAATGGCGTGATGTTATGATGATGATGATGATACACAGTTTTTATAATAATAAAGTTAAGTTAACATTGCCGAATGAGAAGAGTATTGAAACTATCAATTTTAATTTTTAGTAAAGTTTAGTTAGGTTGTGTGCGTATAATTGGTACTTTTCCTTGCGTTATTTTTACGGTTCTTTTCTGTATAAAATTGACGCGACCTCACCTGTTTCTCATCGTACCCATATAGACCAAAAAAATGTTTATCGGCGTTCAATCGTGTTGTTAACGGCAACTTAACTACACTCATGGAATTTTTCTCATTAACATTAGCATTAGTTTATGTAGATCTAAATCTACAAACTATACGACTCGTAGGCTTCTGTTTAGTAACCTCAAATTCTTTACATAACTGTACTACATTATAGATTCTTGTCTTTATCAAGATAATGCCTAAGTTTAAATATACAAATAGCATTTTAATTAGTAAGATTCTAATATTTGAGATCTCTTTTCACAGTTTTTATGTGTTCAAGTCCTTATACGTGGGTCCAACCTCTTCAGGAGATTTACTTAACCTATATTGATCAAAATTTTCCACGGTTTTGCGGCTTAACATGCTGTTAAATATCCTAAATGCTAGTCTGATCTGTAAACTATACCTATAAATGTAAAATTTCGTGAGTGTAAGATACACAAACAACGTTACGTACCCACATCCGAACAAACATTTACGCTTATAACATTAGTAGGATAGAATATATGACAATTTATTACATCATCGTTGATCTGTCCTTATCGATTTAAGTACCTACTTGGGGTCAGCGCAACAACAACAACACGCCTTTTTATCCATTTTTTTTTCAACGTCAATCGTCATATCTGTATTTACTTCATATATCCTTTTGTACGCAGTCGATCCACTTGTTCTTCGGTCTTTCTCTACCCTTGATTCCTTCCATATTGCAACACTCGTAACATATCCTTCCTCACAACTCTGTTGCGTCCCACTGTTGAGAACTGACTTGCTTCCTCATTAAGCGGGTTGTTAGTCTGCTGCCATGCAGACCAAGCGTGTTTACCTAGAGTTTAGTCTGTCATAATTAAAGTAAGCTGCCTAAATATCCCGTAGCTGGCTCTCACAGCTCCTAGGGACGTAATAGGGTGATCACACTTGTATTGTTCTCAGTCACCACACGGATAAGTTAGCATAACATAATATAATACTAGCTGTATCCCGCGACTTCGCACGCGTGGAATTTAGGAAATATTCCCCGTTTTTGCAACATTTTTCACTAATTCTTTGCTCCTATTGGTCGCAGCTTGTTATTATATAGCCTATAGCTTTCCTCGATAAAGGAACTATCCAACTCTAAAAGAATTTTTCAATTAGAACCAGCGTATCCTGAGATTAGCGCGATCAAACAAACAAACTCTTCAGCTTTTAATCTTATATATAAAATTCCCGTGTCACAGTGTTAGTTACCGTACTCCTCCGAAACGGCTTGACCGATTTTTATGAAATTTTACATGCATATTCAGTAGGTCTGAGAATCGGCCAACATCTATTTTTCAAACCTTTTTTTTTAGTATGGTAAAACAAAGTTTGCCGGGTCAGCTAGTATTATATAGATTTAAATACAACAGACTATTTATCCACATCGATCGTGACACAAATTAATTATCTCCAGTACGTGGAAGTAATCGATAAATTAATTAAGTGCAACCTTAAATATATATAACGTTATTACCATAAGCTGTTTGTTCATGTAATAATACAGAAGGTGGACCGGATTAGTAAAGCAGCATGCCACTAACATTCCAACATCATATCGATAACTATTCAAATGAAGTTATAATATACAACAAGACATTGCCATTGGTGCCAATTCTACGTGCATAACTTAACTTAACTAAACAAAAAATTGGTCAAGTGCGAGTCGGACTCGCGCACGAAGGGTTCCGTACCATTATCTATGCAACATAAGGCAACGTTACCAGCAAAGTAAGTAAGTATCGAGCAAGAAACGGTAAAAAAATCATGTTTGTTGTATGGGAGCCCCCCTTATATCTTTATTTTTTTTTATTTTTAGTATTTGTTGTTATAGCGGCAATAGAAATACATCATCTGTGAACATTTCAACTGTCTAGCTATCACCGTTCTTGAGATACAGTCTGGTGACAGACGGACGGACGGACGGACGGACGGACGGACAGCGAAGTCTCAGTAATAGGGTCCCGTTTTTACCCTTCGGGTACGGAACCCTAAAAATGAAAATTGATTGTGTCAATAACGCAATTTGGAAATATTAACAGAACTTTCTTATTATAACATGTGGCTGAAAATCGCTTTCAAAGATTTCGTTACACAGATTAATACATTGATAGATACATACCAAACTTATAAAAGCGTGTTTAAAAAACTGTGCATTATAGACTAAAGAGTTTAATTAACATAAATGTGTACACCGAAACAGCAAATAATAGATATATTGACACTATCAATTTTCATTTAGATATTAATGGAATGAATGGAATGATAGGAATGAACTCCTTGCCGTGATTTTCCCACAGGACTACAACATGGGGCCAGGGGCGTAGCTACCGCTGTATCAGCCGTATCAATTATACGGGGCCCCCGGGACAGGGGGGCCCCAACGTGCGTAAGTAAAAATTTATAAATCCTTTCCAAATTTTTTATTATTTCAGAAATTTTATGCACACAAACGTCCATAGGCTACGGTAACCGCTTACCATCAGGCGGGCCGTATGCTTGTTCGTCACCCGTTAGTAGTATAAAAAATAATTATATACAGCAAAAATTGTTCGTATAGTGAAGTATTAAGAAAATAAGTGTCACCCCCACTTTCGCTTTCCACTTTTTTGTATATGGTACAGAGATAACATGCATTGTGCACGAGATAGCATGCATCCCTTGCACAAATATGCCAACACACTCGGTCAGCGCTGCATAATAGACTGTAATTCTTTCCAAAGTGAAAGAGGCCCTAACCCAACAGCGGGAAGTTAAATTATCTGTAAAGGTAGATGTTAAGTTTTGAAATAAATAAATAATAATAAGTACGTACGTAGACTCCGTGTGGTGACGGACTTACGTGTGAACCAACTACCCGGGACACCCGGGATTCTCTGGATTTTTCCTATTTTGAAGAACATCTCTCGTCGTCACGTCTCTCCAACAATGATTTCAGGAGAGAAAATCCATTTTTTTTTATGACTACAAATGCTAATCATACAATGTTTTATTGTTGTAGCGAATAATCTTTTTTCATAGTTGTCCGGGGAATAATCCAAACATTGCCCAAATGTCTAGTGTCGGTAGTTTAGTTGATGGCAGCCCTAAAAAAGTATTTATAATATAATAATCTTTTTTATGATTCAAGTTGTAGCATTAGATGATGTAACAGGTGCGCGGTGTAATCAGTGCAAGGAATGCAGGAGCAGGTGACAGGACGAACGTGTTCTTACTCTACTCTATGTTCTACTATAGTATATCCTATGCCCGCAGCGTAACTCCGCTCAAATCACGTACATTAACCGCAGGACTATGACCGCTAGTAGTCTTAAGAAACATTACACTGGCTATTCAAAAATTAAACAATTTGAAATTAATTACATATCACGGAAATGTATTTTTAATAAAATATTATATATTATACCACAAAAGTAACTGTTTTATAACATACAATAATAAAGTGCCTGGTCTCATAATTCAAAGAGTTCATTGTGCAAGTAACAGCTATTGAACTTGCAAGACGCTATAAAATCTAGACTAAATGCTAGATACAATATCTTAGGCGAATAGCACACGGCGTATTTTAAACGCGCAGACGACGCGCGTATACGTGGTTTAAACGAGATTAGATCTTGTAACTTAAGCACACGGGGCGATTGTAAAACGCGCCTCTACTGCGCGTATACGCGCAGGTACAGCTGTACAGACGCGCTGTAGTCACTCGTAGTTTTTGCGTTTCGATCAGAGACTCAGAGGCGCGGGCGCAGTGGTGACTGGTGGCGTGAGCATCCCAGCCCCCCTCTGCCCGTACCCCGCTCCTTTGTACGCGCGTTTGTATCGCTTCAAATGCGCGTATATGCGCTTCATGCGCGCGTTTCTATTATCAATGCAAACGCAACAATCAGCGTTTACGGCGCCGAAGAAGCGCGTTCCTGAAACGCGCGTCGTCTGCTCACTTAAAATACGCCGTGTGCTATGGGCCTTACACCAGTACCACTCCGTCTAGTTAGCATGATTAATAGTCTAATCTACCTTTTACAAATGAGGCTAGTGCCCAATAATAACTATAATTTTGACGGGCTTTGTGGTCTAGTTGTGGACCGCCATTCACGAGATCGCGGGTTCGATCCCCTCACGGGACAATTATTTGTGTGATGTTTATAAATGACATTTAAATGTTAGGTCTGCGTCTGGGTGTTTCTATATATTAGAAGTATGTATTTACAAAATAAAAGTATGTCCGTAATCTGGTACCCATAATAGAAGCATATAAGCTTAGCTTAGTACTAGAGGCCGTTGTGTGAATTTTTTTTTTATATATTCAGGACAATTCACACAACGTCCTCTGGTCCCAAAGTAAGCTATATTTCTATGCTTGTATTATGGTTACCAGATACGGATAGACTACATAATATACTACTTTTCTTTTGTAAATACATACTTATAATACATAGAAAGCACCCAGACGCAGTACAAACAATTGTATGACATTTATGGATATCACACAAATGATTGTCCCAAGCGGGAATCGAACCCGCGACCTCGTGATCGGCAGTCCATCACATAAACCACTCCACTACGAAACCCGTCGATGTGTCCGTAAAAAAAATTAGCACTCTGAAAAGAAGTAATTTTAAAATTTGGTACTAGAAGCCGTGCGCGCAGCCAGGATGTGGTGGGTAAAAACACCCAAATCATATATTTAGACAAATCTGAGTGTATAGGTAGTGTAATTATAGGGTAGTGTACTTTTAAACACACTAAATCGAAGCTGAATTCTCCCTGTAATAAAATTTCTGTCTTAGCCCGTGCTAAAAACAAAAGTTTATAACGGTTGCGTTGTCTATAACTTATTAGATCTACAATGGGTGTAATAGCGTAATTCTAGACGAGTGCATATAAGGCATGGTAAGTTACACGATTAAAAAGGCTAGCGACAGCTGCCACCTGGTGTTAGAACAGCGTTAGTACAGCCTAGAGGCTTCGTAGCAACTAATCATATTAGTTATGTATTAGTTATTTGATACGCCTTGGGACGAATGAACTCTGTTAGCATTGTATTACATGTATTCGAATTTTCGATAACATAGACTAATAATTACTACTCACGCTGCCTCGTTACGTGTTATTCTAATCTATTAGCTATAAACTAAATGAACGTAAAGTTTCATAAGAACCAATTCTTTAGTTTTTGCGAAAAAACATAATGTGAACATAATCATCCTTACATCCATCCATAAATTCTTACAAACTTTCACGTTTGTAACATAACTAGGATAATCTCCTTAAAATTAAGTATTCCTATGGCAATAGCTTAGTAAATCTATATTAGAATTTCAACATTTTATTGATATGTATTATATCTAAATACATGTTTGTTACTTGTTTAAGATAAATTAAACAAAGATTTGTAGTAATTAGATTTAATTAGACCTTTAACAATTTTATATGTATTGCCGGTGATTTTAGTTAATATTGAATGAATGAATGGAAAAATGTTGGAATGAAAGTTGAATGCACTTTAGATGAATGAACTGAGTGAATGTGTCGTAGACATCTTCGGGGGCCTTGAAAGCTGTAGACGAAGCTTTCAAGATCAATTATCGGTGTAGTTATCTGGTGAAGGTAGCAGACACAATCTGTTGATAGCTCTCCGTATGATGCCTTGTGAGGTAGATACGTCGGCGACTCGAGGCACACCATCAGTGCCGGGAAAAAGCTTCGAAACTCTTCCAAGGCGCCAGCATAGTGGAGGAGTCCTATCATCCTTGATTAGAACTAGGTCGTCTACCTTTAATTCTCGGCACCGCACCTTCCACTTTGTACGCTGCTGGAGCTCCGCGACGTATTCTGTAGACCACCGCTTCCAAAAGTGCTGACGAGCTTGTTCTAATCGCTGAAAACGGTCAAGACGGTTTGTGCTATAGTCCAGCAGGTAAGGTGATGGCAAAGACGTCAGCGGCCTACCAATAATAAAGTGGCCCGGGGTGAGTGGCGATAGGTCTTGTGGTGAAGGACTTAAAGGGCATAAAGGTCGGCTATTGAGTATTGCCTCAATTTGAGCAAATAACGAGCTCAGTTCCTCGAACGTCAAGTGAACATTTTTAAGAACTCGGTATAAATGGAACTTCGCGGATTTAACCCCGGCTTCCCATAGACCACCAAAGTGAGGAGCGTATGCTGGTGAGAAGCGGAATTCAATGCCTTCGCGAGATGCAGATTCAATAATAGAGTCGCTATTGGACTTTAGAAATGAATTTATTTCCTTTGCGGCTGCAACAAAATTTCTACCATTGTCGCAGTAGATGACCTTTGGTTTACCCCTACGAGCTATAAACCTTTTAAGTGTGAGTATAAATGCATCCATTGTCAAGTCACTGACTAATTCTAAATGAACGCATTTATACCGGAAACAAACAAAAATGCAGAGGTAACTTTTAGTTATTTTACACCCTCGTCCCTTGCGGTCCTTAATAAGAAATGGACCCGCAAAGTCAGTGCCTATTGTGGAAAAAGGAAAGTCAGCTTCAACGCGATCCACCGGTAAGTCTCCCATAATATTATCCATGGTACGAGCATTGAAACGACGACACGTTACGCACTCGCGCGCTACACGCTTAGCTAGAGTCCTGCCCCCTATAGGCCAATAGCGTTCCCTTATAGATGCCAGGAGATGCTGAGGACCGGCGTGCAACAAGCGTAGATGCTCCTGTTTGAACATGCGCTTTGTTAAATAATGACTAGAATGTAACAAAATAGGATGACGTTTGTCATATTGGTAATTGGAAGAATCGATGCGCCCTCCGACTCTCAAAATCCCATTTTCATCTAAAAATGGGTTGAGAGAAGAGAGCGTGGCTTTAGAATTTAAAGATTTACCCTTTTGTAAATGACCTAATTCTATAGGAAAGGAATCTTTCTGGGCTAACTTTATAGCGACGTTGTGAGCGTTTTCTAACTCGGAAACCTGAAGTGGACCTCGTAATCTGTCCGATTTTATACGTAACCTACAATTATTGGCGAACCTTAAAACCCTAGCCAGAACACGAATAAGTGTAGTTAAATTTGAAAATTTTGCTAAATCTACAGATAGATCTACCATGGAAGATGCACTATTCTCCTCCATAATGTGATGACTCTTTAGTTCTGGCAACTCTGTAGAGTTCACAGTCTGGGCGGGCCAAGACTCTTCGGATTCTAAGAGAAACGATGGACCGTTCCACCATATAGAGAGATCTGCCTGATCTGGATCGATGCCACGGGAGACTAAATCAGCTGGGTTAATAGAAGTTGGAACATAGCGCCAGTCTGACGAATTTGTTAGCTCATTAATAGCAGCTACCCTGTGGGCAACAAACGTTTTTGTTTTATTAGAATTGAGCCAACCTAATACTACTTTAGAGTCTGTCCAATACACTCGACGTTCAATAGGGCAACGTAATGTGGCTAAAACTGTAGCAGTCAGTTGAGCTCCCAATAAGGCAGCGCACAGTTCGAGCCGTGGTATTGTCGTGGGTTTAATAGGTGCAACCCGTGACTTCGCACATACTAGGCTAACTTGTATAGTGCCGCTAGTGGAAACAGATCTCAAATAAATACAGCTGCCGTAGGCACGTTGCGATGCATCACAAAAACAATGTATTTGCACAGAAGAATAGTTGTCAATTAAAACACACCTGGGGATCCTTAAAGAAGTTAAAAATGAAGACTTAGTGGCAAACTTAGACCAAGAAGACATTATTTCCGGAGGAACAGTTTCATCCCAATTAATTTTGTGACTCCATAGTTCTTGCAATATAATTTTAGGTTTAATTGTAAAAATAGATAGAAGACCAAGAGCGTCGAATATTTTAAATGTTGAGGAAAGTATACTTCTCTTCGTGACATTTTCAGAGGCCGAGATATTATGCTGAAAGTGAAGTTCATCACAAGAAGGCGTCCAACCTATACCTAGCGTACTAGTTGCGTTACTAATCATAAGATTACCACTTTCCAGATTAACGGAGTCTGCGAGTAACTCGGGTAAGTTGGAACGAAATTTACGCAGATGAAAACTTCCCTTTGCCAACTCGGAAGAAACTGAACGATGAATATATCGTAACTCCTCTTCACTGCTTGCACCGGTGAGTAGATCATCACAATATAGATCATTTTGAATTATAGTTTTGATCTTCTGATCTAAACACTCTTCACCTATCTGCCAAAGAGAACGAGTGGTAAGAAAAGAGGCACTAGCGAACCCGTAAGTAACCGTATTTAAACGCAGAGTTCTTAAAGCTTTATCCTCGCTATCACGCCACAGTATTAGTTGGAGATTACGATCAGATTCTTTGAGAAGCACTGAGCGAAACATTTTCTCAATGTCTCCTGTCAATACATACTTATGTTGCCTAAAACGAACTAATATATTAAACAGTGGATCTTGCACTACTGGTCCCACCATTTGTAAGTTGTTTACAGAAACACCAGAAGAAGTACGAGCCGAGGCGTCAAAAACAACGCGTAACTTAGTCGACTCGCTTTGTTCCCGTATCACTGGGTGGTGGGGCAAGAAATAAGCATTTAATGGCCTAGACTCCGGAGATTCGGATAGGTGACCTAATGCTTCGTATTCGTTTATAAATTGACAGTATTGCATTTTTAATTGTGGTTGTTTTCGGAAACGAGCCTCCAGATTAAAAAACCTCCTCTTGGCTAGATTGTAGGAATTGCCTAGACAATCTATGCTATCACGAAGTGGCAACCCTACACAGAATTGACCATTACTAGTGCGAGTAGTGTTGGCGAGATAATGTTGCTCACACAATTTTTCTTCGCTACTGGGGGGCTTTTTCTGAGGAAAATTCTCAAGTTCCCAAAATTTAGACAACTCGTCATGTATAGAAGTGTCATCATTTGGGACAAAATTGCACATGACTGACTTAATATTGTTCTTAGTATAACAAGGCAATAAACCCGTAACGAGCCATCCTAATTTTGATGCCTGTAGCTTAGGATAACCATGTCCTAACGAATGCTGCTGGGCACTAATGATGTCCCAAAATAAGTCAGCGCCGATCAAAATATCTATAGGGGATGGTTCATTTAAAGTGGGATCTGCTAATTGAAATCCATCAAGATTTAATTTCTTTAAATCGAAATATGATTTAGGTAAGTTGCCGGTAATTTGCGGCAAAACTAAACATGAAACAGTAACGTTAAACGCACTTGTTTCGGAATGAATGCGTAGAATACAGCGTTCTGTGCTAATTTTTAATTTAGCGTTACCAATGCCTACTATGGTAGTGTCTGATGGCTGAGGAATCAGGTTTAGATGGCGCTTTACGTCCTGTGTGATAATTGTCGACTGACTCCCGCTGTCGAGCAAAGCTCGCACTGTCATGGTTTCGTTGGTGGCTGGGTTGGTAACCTTTACTCGAGCAGTACACAAAAGTACTTCAGAAGTGCATGTTGAGGACATAGTGACGGAATTAATTAAATTAGAGTTTTCATTTTCTTCTGATTTATGAAGAAGCGAATTATGCCGTAGTTTACAATGACGACATGTACCCGATAGACGACAACGTTTAGCGATATGACCAAATCTTAAACAATTTTCACATAATTTTTTAGAAGACACAAAACCTAATCTATCCTCCAATGAGCTTGATTTAAAAGAGGGACACTCGTAAATGCGATGGTTATTTTTACAGAACAAACATTCCGGTATTTTAGAAGTAGAAGTGTTGCTTTCGTTTGGTACAGACATAAAAGACTTGGAAATATTCTGTTTGTATTGATTATTTGATAATTGTTTTTGTTTATTATCTTGATTATCATGTTTGTGGCGATAAACGGTCTCCAATACATCAGCGCGACATTTAAGGAAACTGAAGAAATCATTAAGCGAAGGTATGTCACTCAAACTATTCCTGTGTTCCTCCCACTTGAAATATGTATTAGAACTTAATTTACCTGCAATAATATATATAACTAAAACATCCCATTTGTTAGTAGGCAACCCTAGCGAATTGAGTGCGCGTAAATTTTTTGTAATGTGGTCAATCACGTACCTTAGAGACTTGTCGTTTTCTTGAACGGAACTAATATTGAATAAAGATTTAAGATGGTTATTTATCAATTGACGCTTATTGTCGTAACGCTCGCATAATAGTTTCCATGCTTCGGAATAATTACTATGAGAAACCTCCAAATTAGCGATCACCCGAGCCGCTTCTCCGTCAAGATATGATTGTAAATAGTGATATTTATGAATACTTTCGATTTTATTATTATTGTGAACCAGCGAAACAAATGTTTCCTTAAATTCTAACCACTTAAAATACGTTCCGTCGAAATTTGGGATTTTAATCACCGGTAATTTAAAACCCAACTCATTGCAACTATGATCGTTATGATGACATGCAGCCATAGAAGATTTGTTTTGAGAGCTATTCTGTTCATCCTGAACTATGGAATTATTTTTTATTAAACTTTGAGCCAACGCAATACAATGGTAGAAATCGCTTTCTATTAAATCTCTAGTAACTAACTCGGTACTTTGACTATCTACGTTGTGAATTTCTATTAAATTCTGCACCTCATCAAATTCAATGAATAATGCCTCAATTTTTGGTAGCTTCAACACGAGTTTACTTACTTCCAGTTCTGAAATAGATTCTAATAAGGCTAAACTATCGAGACTTAATTTAAATTTCGTTACACGTCCTCTAATAGAGCCGCGTTTGCTAATTAATTCCTTTAACTTTAACTGTTCGGACATTGTAATAAACTCGTAATGAACCAACACAAACAGATGTTATTAGATAACGAAATAGGTATATATATAAATAGCATACGATACGCTCCTCGCTTTGTTGATCAGCTGATGCCAGCGGGCCGCGCAGACTGCATGCAACGATGAGCTATGCAGGTGGGGCTCGCCGCGAACCGTCTCAGTCAGGTAACAGCAATGCGCATGCGAAGCCGCGTTATAACTATCACCTCACGATCCCTGGAATAGATCAATTCCGTGCGTCTTAGTATACTGATAACAATAACTAATCACTCGTATGACAAAACTGACGGTTTGTAAGTTTACTTTTAAATCGGGAGATATTAACTATGTAAGTGATTTATAGGTTTAATTTAGTGTTAAAGGTAATAAAGAATAGATAATAGTGGAATAGTTCTATAAAAACTGCTTCCTTTTAGTAAAGGTAAGAAAATTATTAAATCGAAGTTAATTGTGCATCAAGATGGCGGTATGTCTAATGGATTGAAGTGAAATTAATTAGGCTAATTTTTGCTGTGCCTATCCTGTTTCGACCTAGTATAGGTAATATTATTATGGTTAGGAAAAAAATATGCACAAATAGAAATGTAGGAACTTCACTTGACTTCGAGAAACCCAACCCGCTAAATGCACAAACTAAAGGATAACACAATGTTAATTTAGGTTGATGTGATTAGGAAAATGGAACGAGCTCACTTTATATAGACAGGCAGCTAACTCCAGTAGTCCCTGGCGTAGGCAGCAGCGCGTGCATAGGTAGCTAGTGACTTCTCTAACTCGTTCTGGACCTTTGCTCGATCGGAGTTTCTTATTCTCAGCACAGCTCCCGGAATGGCTCGGCGAAGGTAAGCTTGCTTGACGCAGGTAGAAGTAGGATGCCAGTCCACAGGCTCGGCGATATAATAGACTTCACCCGGTGTTGACGCTGTCCTTCAAGTGCCCTTGATACGGGTACAATGTGAGTGGCTATTTGGATTCGATCCGACAATATTGCAGGTCCTGTCACGGTCGCCACTTTTGTTTAAGATAAATTAAACAAAGATTTGTAGTAATTAGATTTAATTAGACCTTTAACAATTTTATATGTATTGCCGGTGATTTTAGTTAATATTGAATGAATGAATGGAAAAATGTTGGAATGAAAGTTGAATGCACTTTAGATGAATGAACTGAGTGAATGTGTCGTAGACATTACTATATCACTCTTTTACATTCTCAATTGAATATAATAAAGTCAAAAGAGATAGATTAAATTAGATATAAATAAAGTCATGCGATAATGATCCTTGAGTTTGATATTCTTTTAAATAATTTTTTCAATCATTTATATATTACAAACATCACACAGGCTTAATGCCTGCGACAATTCCTTAGTCAACCATAGGATGATGCAGAGATAAATGAAGCAGGTATGTAGATATAAGATATAGGTATGTATTTTTACGTTATTTGCTAATATTACTTGTATCTAGCTAAAATTACAGAGGCTGGCCAGCGGTAGCTGACTACAGCGAAACTGTAAAGGAAGCAGCAGACCGAGTACGTGAGGCAAATATCCTCACTGACTCACTAGCAAGACCCGGGAGGAGTAGGCGCCGCTTCGCCTAACTCCTTACCCCACTCTAGTCCATGGTCCTCAGAGGCCTCCGCAATTTTTATGAGGCACTAGAGGATCTCCGTTCCGAACGTTCTCTAGTGTCCCCACACTAGAGAACGTTCGGAACGGAGATCCTCTAGTGCCTCATAAAAATTGGGGAAATAAGATGTCGCAGTTGGTTTTAGTGGGTATTACGATGCTACTAACCCTAGCATAAGCAATTTCTACAAACTCCTCAGCCGACGATAGCTGAGAGAATGCGCAAATGCTGTTGCAAGAAAAAATCTAACTGAAATTAACTTTTTGTTTAGTTTAGTTTTTCAGAAATAAATTTCGTGGTCAATCCTCTGCAGCGATAACAAGGATGCTGCGACGGGTACTGTATAAATAATTTCTATTGTCAGTCAGAGGCTCTTGTACCACCTTAAATGCTGGACAATTTTACCTCATACCTTTTGTAAAATATAAGAAGAATTTTTTTTTTAATTATCTTTTTAACAGTAAATTTCTTGATATTTTTAAACGCTTTATCTAAATTCATCATCATCATTATCGTGCTGTCACGCCGTTATCCCGGGTAGGCAGAAACTTTAAAACGCCATAGGCTTCGATCTAAACCTACTTTCTTGGCTTCATTTACACTCATATCTATAATTAGGAAATTCGTATTTCATTATACATTTTACTTCATACTTTCGAACATATAAAACGGCGATGGAGTATTCGCTAACAGGGTGGTCTTACATTTATTATATATCAAAATATCGGGGTGGTCTAACAAGCTATCATTGCCTATTTGAAAATGAAATGTTATAATATAATTTTAGGTCAATAGCATCTGACATATTATAGAATAAAAGCCACTGAATGTTGATATTATCAATTAATTGATCATAGATAGAGTTGTCAACTAATATATTTGATCAGTGTGTATTTTATAAACAACTATCACGGTACATTTTTGAATGACGCACGAAAGTAATGCTACGGACACGTCCAATTAACTAAGACATTTGAATTCAGGAATTTAGAGCAATGTTAATATCAAACTTTGTATAAAAATTACTATTTTATTGATAATAAATTATGTTTAATTAAAATACCATCGTTTTATGTTGGTATACAAAATAAATTGAATAATCGGAACAAAAAGTGATCAATCATTTTAAATGGCTGTTGGAATAATTATAAAATGGGATTGACTCTACAAAAGACCAGTTCTATAAATAAATATTGTAATATTGAAAGAAAAACTGAAAGCCTTATAAAAATACGCTAGGTGTGAACTAGTAAATAGTAAACACGGGCGTAAAAGGTTCTGTTTCCTAATTTCGTCTCATTTGCAACATGAAGCAATAAAAATAGGCGTAGATTTATTTTTGTCATTTATCTGGACCTCGATGTAACCCATTGGCTCTAATAACAGCCCATCAATGTCCCGCTATTGGGAACGGGCCTCTTCCACTTCGGAATTGTTCTATTTACACTGACTAAACGTCTTGGTATAGTGAATTCCTAAGTGGCTACGTTTGTATACCAGTAGTGGATCGTTGATTGATTGATTTTGAAAGTTCTTTATTCTCATAAAAGTACATTAACGTTACAATAAAAAGAAACATTTATACATACGGTATACGTTTTTACAGACTAAACGCCTTTACAAACATTTAATACTAAAGTAATGCATTTTTTTTTTTTTTAAATCATAGGTACATATACACTTAATTACACTTTAAAACAAATATCACATGACTAACTTTTGTCAATAATGAATGTCATTAATTTTAAGTAAGGAAAAAGAAGTAACACTAACAGCATTTTAATTTTTAACAATTATAATTTGTAGGTAGGACCTATATTAATTAAAAAGAAAAAGATTATCGCCTGACAATTGATGCACCGAGCCGAGGTTGTGGGCCGGTCGGTCATGTAGTGGGGTAGCTAACGTTACCTGTATGCTAAGAAATAGTGATGGGGCAACCGGTATCGACAATATTTATCAGAATACTTTAAGTTTTCTAAACGTGATATTCCGATGGCTGATATTAATTTATTACTGTGCATGCAGTTTTTGTTTAAATAGAATTTTTTTGAAATATTTAAAATATACGTTTTAATAGCAGGGAGTTTAATTGATTGATGTAATGTCTTTAAATTGGTGCGGAATTTTGTGTTATATGCAATTTTTAGAGCCTTATTTTGAACAATTTGGATTTTAGCATAATTTGTGGAAGTAGTGGATCGTAATTTTATTCTCCGTGTGGTGACGGATAACGAATACGGGTGTCACCACCCCATCTCCTCCCAAGGCTGCTGTAAAAGTCAACTAAGGGATATTGCACACAGATAACATCGCTGTGAGAGACGGTCACAGTGTTAGTTACCGTACTCCTCCGCAACGGCTTGACCGATTTTTATGAAATTTTACATGCTTATTCAGTAGGTCTGAGAATCGGCCAACATCTATTTTTCAAAACTTATTTTTTTTTATGGCAAAACAATGTCTGCCGGGTCAGCTAGTAAGTATGTATTAACAAAATTATTACATAGGTGTAGCATATCCGTATTTTGGTACCTTTAACGCAAGGAAATAAGCTTAGCTTGGGACCAGAGGACATTGAGTGGAATGTCCAAAAATATTTTACATACAGTGAAAAATGAAAACAGCTATGGCGTATTTATGTAAATTAATTAGCTATAGGATTTTAATTAATAAAAATGTGCACAACATAGTAGCCAATTAATGAAAAGGCGCCATAGCTGCTTACATTTTGTTCTATATTTTACAGATTGTCTAAGAAAATTGTGTTATTGATACAAAATTTTCGTTTTTTAGTTTAGTTGTACACGTAGAATGGGTACCAATGTTTATTCCAACAATAATGTATGGTAGCGATAGTTGTAAAATGTGCACGCAGCACTAAATAATATATGCGCAAGTTCTACCTAATAAGATATTAAAAAAGCAAAAAACGTAAATCAAGTGCGAGGAAAGTCTCTCTCCGAAGGTTCAGTACCTACTACACTCGATAATAGCATAGCTTTTTCATTAATAAAATTTTTACCTTTTAAGCTTTCTTGTCGAACCATAACTTCGTAGTCATTCTAAGCACAGATATTCTAAGCAACTGTCCCTTATTGCACATGTGGAAAGACGTTTTATTATATCTAGGGATGAATGGATGCAGTATTTCGAATTAACCTGTAGATTTAGACTCGTTTGCACATGTGGAAGAAAATATAAAACGAAAACAAACTTATAATTATTATTAAGAAACAATGTAGTGGCTAATTTGGTTAACATTTGTAGGTACCAAGACAGTTCTTTTGACAAAGCAAAGGAGAGATATTCCTAATCCTTGGTTTCAGGTCGTGCTCTTGGTAATCATTTTTTCCCACTATAGTTGCATGTTTAATATGCGGTATAAATATTTATATTTAATTGAACCCATGTTATACGTATCTCTAAAAAAGTCATAGTAAATATTGACAGTAATAATTAAATGTTTGTATTCGCAAGGAAATATTTCATTATCTTTATTTGTTATCATACTATTATTAGCTTGTCTTTTATTTATCTATTTAATATTATGTCTTGACGAAATTTAATAAGGATGATTTCTTATACAATCTGATAAATTTATTGTCACACGTAATTAAACCTAATAGTTATGATATAATATAATTAAACTACCTCTATCCCGCCATTTCGCCTGTTTAGTTATGACTCAGAAGAAGTATAATTTTTTTTATATCCTATTCTTTGCTGTCTATAAAATTTTATACATAAGATAGAAATATAGTTATCGTAAAGCCTTTATTTTCGTCTTCTTTACTTCTTATAAAACAAAGTCGTTATTTTTATATGTATGTCTCTATGTGAGCTTATAATATCTTCAAAACTACGCAACGGATTTTGATACAACTTTTTTAAATCAAAATTGGTTAAAGAGAATGATTATGGTTTCGTGAACGAAGTTAGGGGCAATAGCTATTTAGAAATTAAATCAATATTGATTTTGTATTTTCGGTTTCTGTGTTCGGTGTTAAAGACAGCGAAGTAAAAATATAAATGATGCGATCCTGTGCCAACATGCCTGGTCAGCGCGGCACAGTAGACCATAATTTAAATCAGAATGCACAAAATACAGAAAGTTGCCTGAAAGACATCAGCGGTTAACAGCACCTAAGAGCAGAATCGTAATTTTCGTAAGACGAAGCGAAAGCAATGCACCAGAATGCTGCTGAAACATGGAGTATCTAAGTAAATAGAAATGTCTCCCGCCTGTAATTCCAGTAAGACCACATGTCCAATTGTAGTTGGATTGTCAGTTATAAAGTAGAGAAATGTAATCCTTACCACCCAAATTTATTTGACCACTTAGGAACACTGGAATGTAATCAAATCATGGCTTAAGATATTAACTTAATATATTTATTAGTCTGTAATAAAAATATATGTCCATGTAAGAATTCCTTAAACATTGTTTTATCTAAACATAAAAATTCTATACATACCGACTTTCTAATAGGCATTGATCACGTGGTTAGAAGCAATTACAAAACATATTTATAGCAATTAATAAAACGCATAAAGTGAAAAGTTTCATTGGTATTGACGTCCGAGAAACGGAACCACCCACTAAGTCTCCCAAACAAACATCTCATACACGAATAATATAAACAGGGAACATATATTAAATCATACAAGACTCAAATATACTCCGTTATCTTGTTGTGAATAGATAAGAGTACACTCGAGTAGCACCTGCCGTCAGGTAATTACGGAATGGAGTTTCTAACACGATTCTAATAGGAAATATGCCGCCCGACCTCGCCGGCCACCTGCCGCACTTCTCCAATCACAAACATTTCATGTTTATTAAATAACGACTGCAATAACACTAACTCTCATACATGTGTCAGTTTTGAATTTAAAATGTCTGTTATCGATTTTGTTAAATGAGTTGTTGTGTTTATATTATGAGATTTGATTTCGACACTTTTATTAAATTTATATACGTAATAATTACTTTCTACGGATACATTTATTTGTGTAATTAATGAGAAATTTTGTTTGTTAGTCCTGCCTTTATGTTACCGATAATTGCTAGTATAATGTTAATGAACAGAGCTATTGTAAAAATGAAAATTTTTGTTTCATTTTTAGATGAAACATTTTTTGTTAATTATAACGTCATGTCAATTTTAATAACATGACGCCCTAACGACCTTTATGATAAAATGTTGAAAGATTTATTTACTAAAAAATAAACAGCATCATAGCGTTCGTACATTACGTACCTAACTATTCAAAATCTCGATACGAACTTAAATTGACCAGAAAGAACTTAGTCTTAATCATTACTAGATGTTGTTTTATAATAAGTAATGTTTCTGAAAAATGTAATACAGCAAATAAATATATTTAAAAGACAATAACTACAGAATTATAGGACCCAGTAAACATCAATCTGACTATAAAGCATCACCGCATTTTCGAACAAAACCGCTTTTCCATTGCCGTACCCGGCGTGGTACATGTGTGTTTCTACAGAGTAGAGTTTTGAACTTTCCGTCTTTAGAAAATATTATCTGTCAAATCAAGAAAACAAGTGACGTTACCCCATTTCCACCTCATAAGCGAAGCTAGGTGGGACTCAATAGCCCGTTGTTCATCTCGCGGGAGCTTTAATTAGACTTAATGTGTGAGTGAGACTGGTGAAGTAGCAAGGTACATCGCTGCAACCGTCGTGTATGTATGACCAGTTCTATGAGTAAATCACGGCAAGAAAATTAGTTATGTTTAGATCGTAGCCGACGGGCGTTCTGCCCCACCCCATAGGAAAAAGGCGGGCCGGTATGATGATGATAGTACTTTATCCTCTAAGTTATATTTTAAGCTAATAACATCATCTGTAAGAGGAGAACTCGAAGCTAAACCTTATGCCATGGACAGCGTGGAAGTGGATATATTTAGGAAATTGGACTATGATATAACATGATTCGGTGAGAGATAAGCCCTAAATTTGTGTTGACTCAACACATACGTACGTATATCAAACCTGATTACATCATTAGAAGATAAAGTTATATTAAATAATAATAAATAAATATTCATGGACATTTCACACAACGTCCTCTGGTCCCAAGCTAAGCTTATTATGCTTGTATTATGGGTACCAGTATACGGATAGAATACTACTTTTCTTTTGTAATTACATACTTATAATACATAGAAACACCCAGACGCAGTACAAACATTTGTATGACAATTAGAAGTATCCCACAAATGATTGTCCCGAGCGGGAATCGATCCCGCGACATGTTGATCGGCAGTCCGTTACATAAACCACTCAACCACTCGTCGATATTAATGCTTGATCGTGCCATGTGCAGTGGTGACGGACGTTATATCTATGTTATTTTACTCTTTGTGACGGACTTAGATAAAAATGTCACCACTTCATTGCAATATTTCGCAATTACTAAAAAATGTCTTCTATTTTGTCTAATGCCTGAATCTAATTAACTTATCCTAATATTGACATGCCGAAGAAAACTGTTTTAAAAAATAACATCTAATGTACTGTAATTTTAAGCGAAATAAATATTCATTTCATTCCATTTCTTTCTAGCCTATTTTTATTAATAGGCTAGAAAGTATATGTATAGCGTCCCGCGGTTGGGCAGGGGCTCCCTTTGCTTTAAGAGGGATTTTTTGTTCTACTATGCTACCCAGATTAGGTGTGTTTGGGTTTAGTATCTGCTGAGCTTTCTGTCTCTTACAGAGGATGTTGATCTAGCTGGGTTTTCCCTCTACAACAGCTTTAGAGAGTTACATAACTATAATTGGATAACTTACTATGAAACAAAGTCAATATTTTTCTATGTTTATCCCTATGTGAGCTTATATTTTCAAAACTACACTACAGATTTTGATGCGGTTTTTTTAATAGATAGAGAGGTTCAAGAGGACGGTTTATTTGTATAATTTGTTAAGATTTGGTTTCTAAATCCTACGCGTACGAAGATGCGGGCAATTACAAGTAATTAATAAGTATAAAAAGTTAAATTGGTTATGTTCCTTTAGTTTCGTCTTCTTAGTAAGAAATACATTTCTTACAGAATGAATCGTTTAAATGTATTCTTAAAACATGTATAAATATAAACGTGTTAAAAAGTCAGTACATATATTATTATGTAATAATTTCTTCATATTTTATTATCATTATAAATACCAGTCGCTGACTTCTAAATGGCGGACAGGATATCCTTGACAAAGTTGATTTAATGCAAAAACTGTTGTAAAATCTGTACACAGCACTTAGGTAGTAAATACTAGCTATTTTGCAAGCACCTGCGCTCATTAGATGTAGGGAATCTACGATGAGTATCACCTGCTCGCAAGGAAAATGACAATTTTCTAGTTTTGCGCACTGCCGCCTTTAAGTTTCAACACGTTTCGAAATAATTGGACCACTATTTTAATTTCGCAACGAATATCATGGTATTTGTAATTAGAGCTACAAATTAAGATAAACAATCTGGGGTCCAGTCTACTAATACAATGTTGTCACCACAGAAGTACTAGAAGGTGGGTTGGTGTTTAAAGTTGAGGACAAGTAAAGTTAGCCTGGGCTAACCTTAATTTCATGTTCTAAAATGATATGGAACTATAATTTAAGTGACATACCGTGATGACAGTAATTTTTGCAATTTGCAAACGTCACTTTTGAACACACTGATACAAGTATGGCATTTAAAATCAAGATCTGTTTTAATACACCATATTTAATTGACACCATTGTCAGTTTGTAGTGTGAACTCCGCCCCGAACAAGAAAATAAAAATGACGAAATGCGCAGTATTTGAGTGTTCTAGTGTATCAGAATAATTAAACAATGCCACAACATATAATTTCACAAGTAATTTTAAATAAAACTACTTTTTACGGTTTTAGACGCGTATATTTGTTTTAAATTTTGGCCCGACGTTTCGGAGACTTTGCAGTCACCATGGTCACGGGTGAGACTGACTGCAAAGTCTCCGAAACGTAGTTAAAGTAGTTTTATTTAAACAGATGAGTCGCGCAAGTGTTACAAAAAAGTAATTTAAACTCAAATAATTCATTTTCACATAAAAACACAATTTATCAATTTAATGACAATCGTGTTTTGACGGACGTCAATAATGTTGCCCCAAGCAACCGGGTAACTTCACGTTGTATTTCACACTCACATAAATATTTTTTTGACCTCAAGCCGGGTCATTGATTTAGACCATGAAGGTATAGATAAAAAAAAGGAGGCCATACTTGGAACATCGGTTTGAGGCAAATACCTACGTATCTCTATCTCACTCTCTGTGGTCTGACCTCTCTTTTTAGTGTGGCCTTAGTACTGCTATCTCCTTATTAAAATCTCCTAGTAAATTCTTAAAAAGAGTCACCACACATATCAAATCACAAGTTAAACACTGTCATTTGATAGTGTTTAATCTATAAATCTATAAATAACTAGTTGAAATACGATGAATGAAATTAAAAATAATAAAATAGTAGATCACGGATGCTTTTCATGGTTGACGAATCAGTGAATTATTTTTCCCATTTCCTAAGGATTTCGTAATTTGGCAACATTGGTCACCATATGTCAAGTTGTCGACAAAATTGTGCTAATATGTCGGTTGTTTACTTTACGGTTCACAGCTTCGTTTCAAATTTTCGACTCTAATTATTTTTATAATTAAAGAAATGGTGCAAACTTGTGTAGTGCGTGGTTGCGGTAGTACGTGGTGTCCAGGAGGTGATATACAATTTCACGCGTAAGTGTTTAGATCGTGATTTCTGGCATTGAATAACTGCAAACATATTTCTTTGTATTTTCAATTAAATACTTCATAAAATGATTAAACAATGTTTTCAGCATACTTCTAACTAACTATACTGATAACGATGTAAAGATCTAATAGTCTTACATTGAATTTCATGGACTTAGTGCAATTTTATCTTTCTTGTTTACAAGAAGTAATTTTGAAATAGTGTGACCATACTGAGGACATATCTAGGACTTTCTGTGGGACCTGAACTAAATTATACATGTTTGCTTAGTCATTTAATTTTTATTTCACATTATTTACAACATTAATATACTTACCTACAATATTATTTTTTTAGATTTCCTAAAAATAGTACCCAGAGGAAATTATGGTTATCCATTGTACCATTGAAAATGAAATTTTATGAAAGTGCAAGGATTTTTTAAAACAAACAGCAGTTCCTACTATAATTACAAATCAAGAAGCAGTATCACCTTGCAAGGTAAAATTTCAAGTATCTATTTACAAACTCCTTTAATTGTCTCACATGTTATACAATGTTAAATATTTGAATTTATAAGGAATATAAAAACTAGTATGAAAAAAAATACCCCACCAGTATCAGGAACATTTTCCAAACTACCGGCGCTCAAGGCTCCAGAGATAATTGCTGCTTTCTGAACCAGTCCCCCCCCCGATCCGACTGCCTAATGAGAGCCTTACATTATTATTATGTTTCAGAAATGTAGTAGTTCGAATATATGGCAAAAGGCTATATTTTGTAAAATATATTATAATTTTCAGATAGACAGTTCATTACAGGAAGAGTCTATGGGGCAAGTAGCTACTCTGGGTGTACCAAATCCTAGCTCTGGCATTTATGAAAGTAATCCTTCCTGATGGGCCAACTCAGAGAAAACAATATAGAAAACAAATTAATTAATGTTGTATCACAACATTTTACTCCTCTGTTGCAAGAAATGTTTAAGCATCCCATCACGGACTCAATTTATTGCAATGATTTGCATGAAAGCGTATTAATTAAGAAAATTGCAAATTCATTTTTTAACACTTAAAGAGTCATACAGAAAATATACTTAGTGATTTACGTGGTAAGAGACAGAAATTACACAAAACAATAATATTTAGTCATGTATAAAAGAAAAGTTATTAAATGATTTTAATTTGGAAAGTGCTGTTGTTTCTTTTTTGCCCTTTTTTTGTAACTTTATTATCGTTCCTATTATAGCCCCCTATGATATATGTCACAGTCAAAACTTATAACCACTCAATAGACTGTAAGCTCTCGACAGTAGTACTTTTGACTGAAATTATTGAAAACTAATTTTACCCAATATAGCTGTTTAAATGTAATTTTAACTGACTTGCCTAGCGCCAAGTAGTGGAACACAAGGCACAGGGAGCCAAGGGCAACCCGACAAGGGTGGGTTAGGTTTTTAGCTCCCGTCATGCCATTCATGATAGGTTCCTTTAAACGCTGTAGACAGAAATATACGTAAAAATTGATTTTGACTGATTCTCCGTTCTTCCGTCAGCCACTTTTAACCACATTCATATTGTCAGTTAAAATGACTATTAACTACAGATTTTAAGACAAACTAATTTTAATCAACGTAACGTATTTTTTTTTTCAGAAGTATTATTGACCGAATTTGCCCTTTAACTGACATTAATAAATAGAAATACATTGGCTAACCCAGAAATCTAGGAAAAACTATTGTCCAGTATGTATTCATAATGTTTAATTAATCTGCAAAATTAATGAAACATATATCTTTTGCGATTTCATGGTTGGTCCCTTAATAACAGTACATGTTTAAAAATATGAGTACAATAACCCTTTTTCGTTTTTACGCTACCTACACAAAAAGTTATGTTTCCACTTAGGTATGCCAAATAGATTTTATTGTGTAACTTGTTTTGTTTACTAAGAAATTACTAACACCTTGTTATTTTTAACCGGCTTCAAAAAAGGAGGTTCTCAATTCGTTGGAATCATTTTTCTGTATCTTTGTAACATGTATTTAGGTCTGAAATAAAGGTAAATTATCATTATTTTATCTCAAGCAGATCTCACAATCATTCATTAATTTCGTATTGCCGTAGGAACTACACCTTTGTTCTAGTAATTATCTATTTCCCACCAATATTCTATAGGTACATCGTACATACGAACTAGGAAATTTTACGTGTTTATAAATGTAAAAAGAATAATAAATTTAACAACCGAACCTCCAGTTACTGTTAAAAAACTAGAATTATCCAAACTTTCACGCGATAACAAACAGTTTGTTTTTTGAGTATTTTTTTTACGCACAGTACATAAAGTATCTCGACACATAAAATCTATACGGGCTAGGTCTTAGAAGTGAACATTTTGTTGACACTATATGGAACACAACTACTTGAAGTTTTGTCCTGGAAGAAATACAATAAAGGTTACCCTAATTAGAAAGAAAGGGTTTGACCACAGTGAGCGAGATAGCCATACATCATTTTTGCTTCAAGTAGGTATTCAGAGTCTGGACTCCACTTTTATCTGTACCTTCATGATTTAGACGTAGACGCACTGTCTTGTATGTCTATGGTTGTCACAATGACACCAAACTTGATTTTTTGTCACAGATGATGTCATTATGGCGCCATAATGGTGCCATTGAGCTGTCACAATGACAGCATTAATGCCATGCATGCATTAATGACAACATTGTATTAGCAGACTTGGGGCCCTGTACTTTTGAAAACTTAGCTACAAACAGCAAAATTTTTTTAACTAAATAGTTACAAGTTTAAACTTGGAAGTTTTTAACTTTTAGGGGCAACTTCAAACGTTTAGGGGCTTAGAAGCTTCTTATGTCTCTTACGGAAGATTTTATTTTTTTAAACGTTATAACTGTCTACTAACCGCGTATAACCTGGCTTGAAATAAAAGAAGTCCTGCATCCCCTGGTCCGAAATTAGGCTATATTTCTTTTATACAGCACAAATATCTGTTGGTCATTATACAAATCATTATCCTGGAGACTCAAACCCGCAAACTCGTAAACTCATCTTTGATATCCGTCTGTCAAATGTCACTCAGTACATCGTAACTTCATAAGGTTAATATTAAGATTGACGTGTTTACAGTAGACATTACATAATGTTCGCAGGTGTTTCCTGTAAGTGGCCAATAAACTTTTAAATTCAGGTATTTCGTGTACATTACCTGTTTACTTTACTTTTAACAATAACGCATATACAGAGTGATTCGTGTTTCTATATCCAATTATCTAGTAATAAATATTTTATTTTAAAATATGAATTAGTTCTCGAGTGGTGGCCCCAAGTACCAGACAGGACGAACGCTAGCCTCGCGGGAGTGCGTCGCGCAGGACCTATCGCGTTATCGCGTTCCGTGGATGAGGTCTATGTAAAGCTGTGGATGGAGGAAGGCTGATAGACGGATAGATGAATTATTCAATATTTTGCTATAAATGGTTTAACAAGATTTTATCTCAGCTTTGTTATCTATAACGAATATGGAAAGGAATGAACCATGAAATATCTTACAGTTAGGTTTTTCTTTTCATGTACTTTTACTTCTTAATTAAATATGTAGGCACTTTACTATTAAATTTACACAACTTTAACGTGATAGAGAGGTACCTAATAATAATAAAGGAATTAATAAAAGAATAATAAATAGACAAATATATTATTATTGGTGCCCTGGGATCCTAGGTGTGCATAAACACATGGCTGTTGAGCAGAAGGTAGCGTTAGCTCTTTCTCTCTCCAGTCCATTAATGTCCCACTGTCGGGCACAGGCCTCCTCCACTTTGGGAGATATTATGTCCTACTGTGCTGCGCTGACCAGGCGTATTGGTGCAGGATTTGTATTCGAGTTATCTCTCTCACACAGAGGATCTGTTTTAAATATCCCTTAGCTGGCTTTTACAGTACTCTGGGAAGAAAAATGGGTTGGTGACACTTTTATTCTTAATCCGTCATCACACGGACAGCGTCATCACCAGCACTCAAATACCAGACTTTAAAAATAAATCTTAATTAATAATTAAACATCCTGTACATGTATGGAGTAGGCCCACCTGAGCATACGGCGATGTTCCCACAACGCCTCAGAGTCAATATTGACACAGATTAAATCAATTCCGTGGATGCGCGCTATCTCGTATGAAGAGTATAACTGAACCGCGCTCAACATAAGTGCTTATTACATTTACGTTAGATATAGACTACAATATGCACGGCTAAGTATAATATTACAAGATGACTTAATTTAAAAGCTGACGCCAAAATTTACGATTGTTGTTTTTTTACTTAGTTTAATTTTGTTTTTCAGCGGCTTGGTTAATCCTCGTGTACCTATGCTAAGTCCATGAATAGGATGCGTCTTAACATCACTAGGACCGTTGGCGCACTTGCCATATTTTATTAAATATAAACTGCATTGCATTGTCATCGCTCCTTAATAAGTATGCAAAATTTCAGATTAATCCGACAGGTTAAAAGCATGTAATAAATTACTTTTAAAGATACCGTCGTTTCGTAGATATGAACGAAGATAGCAAAAGCGTGAAAATAGAAATCAATGGTGCCAATTCTAAGTAGGTACACAACTAAACTTAACTAAAAAATAAAAACAACCATAGCGTATTTTGATTAATTGGCTATTGCGTTGTTTACATTTTTATTAATTAAAATCGTTAGTCTATATTATAGGCTAACGATTTTTTTTTATTATAAAACCTGTTTAATATAGACTCTATAATATACAGATTTTATAATAAAAAAGTTCAGTTAACATTTCCGAATTATGTTATTGTTACTGTTAATTTTCATTTTTTAGTTAAGTTTTGTTGCTCACGTAGAATCGGTACCCATATCATAGAAAGATAAACGTATTTATAGAAAGATAACCATTGTCGACTAAAATTAAAATAGAAGATAGGAAATATAATACTTCTTCCACTTATCCATCATCCATAGCCCTTTTCCACCGACGTGCCATAGGACTTGCTCGTAGTAAGTGCGTGGATAAGTGGACGGCAATGTAGAAGACCAAATATTGAAACACTTTTAGAGGGAAACCAAGTGTGCGAGTGTTGCAAGAATTGGTCTTCTGTTCAGCCGTCCGCTTCTAAAATCGTGCTCTAAAAATTCTCTTTCTAAAAAAACACTTTTTTCGGATTTAGGCACGTGTACAAAGGCAGTGTCAAAAAAGTCGGATTAATATTTAAAACGAACATACACGCGTCTAAATCCAAAAAAGTGATTTTTTTGAACAAATGGGCCACGTATGTGTTAGAGAATTCTCATACTGCCAATACTTAAATAAAGATTAGTAGTCACTATCACATTTACTGCTACAATAAAATAAATGAATCCCGCTGTGCCAATATTTACAGATATCTTAATGTTACGACGCCATCATCGCTAAATCTAACAGCGACACTCGAGGCACGATCGCAAACATTCAAGAAACTACGTATCATTGACAACAAATAATGGTGCTAATACAAATATTTATATAAGTAATATCTATTGGAGTTATTTTATCTAAGACCCTTTTATTTGTATGATATTATTTTATTACCTAATTTATTTTCTATCGTTACGTTTTATCTGTCTTCGTAAGACCAAACTTTATTGTGCACATTTTCTTAATTAAAAATGTTTGTCTATATTATTTAAGATGTTCTAATAAAGAAGTTCTGAAAATATTGTCGAATTGTGTTATTGACATTTTTATTTTTAATTAAGTTTATTTATACACGTAGAATCGGTACCAATAACAACGTTGATGATCGATATAGGGTTTTTTAAGTTTGGTTCCGTTTAGGTCACCTACTTACTATTACGATTAGCACATGTAATATCTAATGCTTATTTCGGTTTCATTCTAATAAAACTAAAATCTAAATTAGCATCCAAAAAGCAATCCCATTCAACCAATTTAAGCACAACCCTCCCAAAATAAACGGATTTCAAAATGATTTGGCATCATTTATCAGACAAAAGCGATGTTTAACTGAAATTTAATAGTTACGCCCACAAAACAAACGTAGACATTTTTATTGGCGCTAATAACTGCCAAAATGGATCACATGTTTGCCGACATACAGACCTAATATTAGATAATTATCGTTTTGTAAAAATCAACATTTTAAAAAATAGCGGAATCTTTTATTTTAAGAGAAAACATGTTTTTTGTTTTTTTGTATAGAAAAGAAGACAAAAAACCGGTGACAGACGGATGGACTAGTATTAGGGACCCGTTTTACCTTTTGGTACAGAACTCTAAAAATGCTTGGTAAAATTTATAAAGTAAATAAATCTTGTAAATAACTATAATATTGGGCCTTGCGAAGCCGCTTCTGAAAATCACGTTATTACTAAAACTTATAAATCCATTTTTAGGGTTCCGTACCCAAAGGGTAAAAACGGGACCCTATTACTGAGACTTCGCTGTCCGTCCGTCCGTCCGTCCGTCCGTCCGTCCGTCTGTCACCAGGCTGTATCTCAAGAACGGTGATAGCTAGAGAGTTGAAATTTTCACAGATGATGTATTTCTATTGCCGCTATAACAACAAATACTAAAAATAAAATAAAATAAATATTTAAGGGGGGCTCCCATACAACAAACATGATTTTTTACCGTTTCTTGCTCGATACTAATAACGTTGCCTTATGTTGCATAGATGGTACGGAACCCTTCGTGCGCGAGTCCGACTCGCACTTAACCAATTTTTATTATAAATAACTAACTGTGCCCCACTGCTTTAACTGAGTAGTTACTATTACAGGCTATTTTTAATCTTTTATCTGGTGGTTGTTCAAAAGTCATACTTGTTAAAGGACTATCCTAGGAAATCTATTGTACTGTTCTGGAGATTTGCTGTTAGCAATACATATACATATTTTGTAAATAAATTTTATATTGATTATTTATTTTGTAGCCTAAACATATTAGAAATAATTATAAATACTTTAATTAATTCGTAGAAGTTACACAAGTTCAAGTGATGCTCCTGGAATAGAGTTTAGAATGCACCGAAGATTGTAGGAGTAGAGTAGGAGTCTACTGACTGTTCTACAATTTATACTTCTATAATAGTATTATACAGCTAAAGAGCTGCAGGCAAATGTTAGTTTCAAATAACACATTTTTTTGTCAATTTATCACTCGTTATCTGAGACCGAGATAATAAAATATGCAATGAATAAATATTGACTTGCTGTCAATATTTATTCATTGCATATTTTATAATTGCATAATATAATTGATTCTCAGTTATCTAATCACAGATTACGCATTAAGCTTGTATTATGGGTACTGACATAATAATTATTAGACACATGCTAAAGATAGCCCGTGTACTTAAGTTAGTGTTTAGAATCTATATAATACTTACTGTTGCTCGCCACTTCGTACGCGTGTTATTTAGATTTTTTCCCAGTTTTTTTAACATGTTTCACTAATGCTTTATTCCTGTTAGTAACATCGACTTGGTTTTGTTATAAGCATAGGTCGGAATTAGGTGGAGTTATTTATGTACTTGCATCGAAATGTTGATATTAATGTGGACCTTTCCGGGATTTCTAATAGACAATCCCGTGTGGCCAACAATATTACGAATAAATAATATATAATAAAAACCTCAGAAATAGACAATTAAAACAAAGATAACCAACATAGAATTTATATTAGTTTACATTAATTCACAATACAAATTATTGATATCTTAAGCAAATTCTCATACGCATATTTCGCCTTTTTTATAAATACGAGCGAATACTTTTCTTAATGAATCAGTCGCTATAAAATTTTTATTTAAAAAAATCACGGGATTTTTTTCTGCTCTTTAAAATTAATATCGGGATTTGAGGCATATCCACTTTATTCTTTTGCTGTATGAAATCAGTGTAAGTTCATAAATAACTCTACCTAATAAAAAAAAAACTCTACCTAATTCCGACCTCTGATGTAAGTAATGATGACACGAAAGCGAATCCCATGTTCACGTGTTAAACTCATCCTTAGCTAGTTTTTTGAAATATATTGAAGACATCGAGGCTACTAAAAGAAGTGTTAAAATCATAGTCACGTATACAAATAAAAGAGGTTATACAAATTATAAATATAAACCTTACGTTATGACAAACAAACACAAGTGCACATCTGCGCTCACATATATAGTAAAGATTAATATTGAATTGTGATCGAACAAAGCAACACCTGGATCAGTACAACCACCTTATATGGTGAAGGATACACCATCAATGATAACTTCATAAGTTTCCTTCCGTTCCATATTTTCTTGCTTTAAATAACTTAGACGCTACCTAAATGTATCTAAATTAAGTATACTAACTTCATTTAGAGTGTTCAATAATACATGACTACATTTTATGTAGTTATTATTTACATTTTATATAGTATTGATTTTATGTAGTCTGAGCACAATGTAATATGATATAGTTTATAGTAAAAGTCTATCTTTATGGTAAATGTAAAATTAAAATCGAATGTGGGTAAACCCTGTTATAACTGATCGTAGAAGACACATTTCAGCTCAGTCTCACCCGTGACCATGATGACTGTAAAGTCTCCGAAACGTCGGGCCAAAATTTGAAACAAATATACGCGTCTGAGTCCGTAAAAAGTAGTTTTATTTATACTATTTTGGGTGTTTACTATGTATTACAAGCATGTATTTCGAAAAAAAAATAACTAAATTATTCGGTGCGGGATAATATACCAATTTTTTTTTGGATATTTTTTTGTTGTACGTCTATAATACATACATTATTTATGAAATATACCCGTATGATGTCCATTAATATGTTATTTATTTATTTATTTCTTTTTCTTTTTCGTTGACAGCTCCTGTTTTACGTTTTGTAGGAAAACACACAGATGCATCATTGTATAAAAATATGACGCTTATTAACGGTCAAGGTCATACGACAGTCGGAGAAACCGACAGCACTGTGGCAAATAATAACTAAATGCGTAAATTAGATCTGTCATTAAGAAAATAAAGAAATGGAAACAGTATAATTAAAAGTAACCAAAAAACCGACAACATGAAGTTAGTAACAAAAGTGGTATCTGTGTACAATGTCCCTTAGTAGGCTTTTACAGCACCCTGGGGACGAAAAGGGGTGGTGATAAAATTAAACCCGGTGCTAACAGACCTGGTCAGCGCGGCACAGTAGACCAATATCCCTTCCAAAGTGTAGGAGGCCCGTGCCCAACAGTGGGACGTTAATGGGCTGCGGAGAGAGAGAGACTTGTTTAATTAAACACTAGCTGTGCCCCGCGGTGTTACTCGCGGTAAAAAGGATTAAAAAAATTCGTTTTCTATTCCATTTTCCATTGGAAAGTTTCATGAAAATCCATCCAGTAGTCTTTACGTGAAAGCACAATAAACATCCTTACATATCCAAACATTGGAGTATGTATAGAAGACCGAGGAAACGTTCGCGTTGCTCAGCCAACAGTTTAAGTATTTTATATTGTCGCGCGTAATTCTTTTTTCGTCATATCTCCTAAGATATTCAATTAAATTGCATGCTGTAAAAAGCAGTTATAATCTATATTAATTGCGTAAGCTAACTAAGCTTTTTAATTTGATTAAAAATATTACTATATACACATAAATAGCTTTTGAAAACACTCTATTGAATTTGAGAATATTTTTGACATTATTATGAGTATAGCGGGTTTCCATTAAAATAATAATATAATAATAATAATTCCTCCATACAGTAGTTTGTTGTACCTTACATAGAAAAGGCAGCGTTTTCATTTATAGCTCTCGCGCGTCCGAATTTCTTGGCACATTTAATCATATTATCTCATCTAATATACAGCAAACCCCAACAAATTATGCGAAAAAAGCCATCCTCCTGAACCATTATATCTATTAAAAAAACCGCATTAAGATCCGTTGCGTGTTTTTGAAGATATAAGCTCACATAGGGACATTTAATTAGTAAGGGCACAGAGAATTATTTAATACATTCCGTTAAAAAAAATAAAGTGGATAAAGCTTTTTGGTTATATATTGATAAAAGGGAAGATGACCTTTTATATTCATCATCATAACATCACGCCTTTTTCCCATGGGGGTAGGCAGAGACTAGAGCGCCATCTGCTACGATCGAAGCATACTTCCTTGGCTTCATCCACACTCATACATCTGGTCATACATGCCCGACGGTTGTAAGTGCTACGCACTTGCCCCTTTTTTTATGATGACCTTTTAGACCTTTTAGACCATGGGTTATTGTAGTATACATAGTAATTGTGACATTTGGTACACATATTATCCCTTAGTATCGTATAGTACCTATCTCAATTAGCAAATATGCGACATTTGGCCTTTCTATGACAAATACAATAATGTATTGTTCGCGATTGTACTTCGCTACAATTGTCCCTATTCAAATAACATCTGCACAGAGTAATGATAAATATTTTCTAAATGTATTTTATTGTACAACAATAGGAGTTATTTTTGATTGTCGGTTATTTATATCGCAATAGGGACTTAACAAAATATCTTGAACTCTATAACTTTAGTATGTAAGTGTATTTTTCAATTTAAATTCGTAAAATTCTATGATTGCCAGCCCCAAATTGCCACTTGGGTAGTAATGCAATGATTGAATACTAACAGCTACTTTTGATTGATAAACAGCTTGTCAAAAATTATAAACTAGCTATGCCCCACGACTTTACCCACGTAGGTTTCCACGAAAATAAATCATTGTAAGAAATATTTTCGAGTGTAATACCTATGTGTGGGAGCCCGCCGCTTGCCGCGCGCGCTCAGCGTGCCCGTAGCCCGAACAAATTTAATTAAGTACTCGCCCCTCTCGCGTGCGATACAATTAGTTAATTTAATTTCTTCGCAATTAGATATTTATCAATGTAGCATGCCGAAATTCACAGAAATCGCGCAAAGGTGCATTATAAATGATTTTATTATATAAATTTATTACTTACAATATTGTATTGGGATCTCCTGTAAAGATATTGTTAATGTTTTATAATAAATAAATAAATAAATAAATGTGTTATACCTAAGGGATCAGAAGCCTCTACGCCAAATTTCATTAAAATCGGTTTAGACACTTTAGACATTTGAGCACGAGCAAGGAGTACCAAATATACACACGTCCAATTTAGTTTTTCTAAAATAAAATGTTAGTAGAGATAGACAGCAGGCAAATAACTTTAGTCCGACTTTAAACATATTGCTGACGCTATCAGTAGGCCTAATACAAAATGAGTTTTTCAATAATATGTACTCGTAATTATGATTTGAATGAATAACTTTATTTTAATTTACCGTTATAACTATGGTTATAACCTTATATATAATTAAGAATTAAATTCAAAAATTTCAAATTTTAAATAATAAAATAAAAAATCTGATTTTTTTTATTTTTATTAGCTTGATCCGAGGTCCCGGGGGATTATCCTAAGGCGGCACTGGCGCTATATTGTGTTGTGGCTATATCGCTAATTATACATATACTTAGATATCTGACAATTTTTTAAATAAATAGGTATAGAAGAATATTTATCCTATAAGCTTTATGATTTAACATATATGTAGAAGGTATCGTTAACTAGCTATGTCATCATTACATGTAAAATTATATTATGTACCGGACTATAATTGCACGTAAATTAGCACATTGGCGGCTAATTTTCCATATGATATTATAGTTAACCCACAGAGTTAACCATTAGTCAATATGTATAATGTATATACTCGTAAATATTTAAAATGAGTAAGAGCTTTTCGGGTAAATCCCGTCATCCTGAATGATGGTTTGATGAATGTTTCCCAAGCGAGGACTACACTACGCTGCGGTTAGTCAAAATATTTATTTCCTCAGCCGTCTGACAAGAATGTCAGGGCCCTGAGTCGGGTATTTCAACGGTGTCACAACTGTACCATTATTGTACCATTATGGTGCAATAGTAAAGTTTTTGGTAGTCTACTATTATTGTGTCGTCATAACGACTTCATCATTGACTTACAATTGTCAAAGTGACATAAATTTGCTAGTCTCGTACACAACTGCGTCACAATTGCAATTCAATGACTGAAATGTTTCGGTAGTCTGCTATTTTGAATTTGACAGTAATATTTTTAAATTGTCCTGTGTCGACAGATTGCCATAAATAAAAAATAGATAGATAGAAATATTAGAAATTGTTCTTTGTAATTTATTGCAATTTACTAATCTCCTAAACTTCACATTGCTTTTTATACTAATAAATAGTATGTACAAATATATTTAAACGAAGTCTAGCATGATTAAATGTTTAAATTTATTAGTAGTTTTTCGAAAATCACTTCAAATAACGCATTTTTTAAAAACGGCAACACATACATACCATTCTAACACAATCCATAGATAAAAGAGACCGAAAATTCAATGCATAGATAAAAGAGATCGACAATTCTATTACCATTGAAAGACCGTTATGACGGCATATAGCAGACTACGGATATTTGACTTCAATTGCAACGGTATCGTGCCGGTATTGTGCCGGTATGACAATTGTTCCAAAATAGTGGACTTGAGCACCTGGGCTTTCCTTGCGCTAGTCTCTAATGATGACATCATCTTGCACGAAGCGCCCTCTCAAGTATAGTGCGGGGCGCACACTGTGCACACCGCGTATTAAATAGTAAATACGCAACGCGCCGTACTTACTGTGTGCACAAAAAACTACGTTACGTAGGTCTGTGTGCTTATTTGCACACAGTGCGTAACATAGTATGCATGCACTAGTGTGCACACCGCACACTAGTATAGGGCAATGTACACTGCACACTACACCAATTTTTTCCAACGAATTAAAATACATATATATATTATATGTATTGGATGTAATTTCTCATTTTTGTATGTATGTCCCAATGTGAGTTTTTATCTTCAAAACAAAGCAATGGATTTTAATGTGATTTTTTTATACAAGGTGGTTTAAGAGAATGATTAGTTTTTAGGGTTCCGTACCCAAAGGGTAAAAACGGGACTCTATTACTGAGACTTCGCTGTCCGTCCGTCCGTCCGTCTGTCACCAGGCTGTATCTCAAGAACGGTGATAGCTAGACAGTTGAAATTTTCACAGATGATGTATTTCTGACTGATTTTTGACGGGCCTCGTGGTGTAGTGGTTCTGGTAACGGACTGCCGATCAAGAGGTCGCGGGTTCGATTCCCGCTCGGGACAATCATTTGTGTGATTTTTCTAATTATCATACAAATGTTTGTACTGCGTCTGGGTGTTCCTATGTATTATAAGTATGTATTTACAAAAAAAAAGTAGTATATGTATTCTATCCGTATTCTGGTACCCATAACACAAGCATATAAGCTTAGCTTGGGACCAGAGGACGTTGTGTGAAATGTCCATGAATATTTATTTATTTATTTATTTATTTATTTATTTATTTATTTATTTATTTATTTATTTATTTATTTATTTATTTATTTAATTTATTTCTATTGCCGCTATAACAACAAATACTAAAAATAAAATAAAATAAATATTTAAGGGCTCCCATACAACAAACATGATTTTTTTACCGTTTCTTGCTCGATACTAATAACGTTGCCTTATGTTGCATAGATAATGGTACGGAACCCTTCGTGCGCGAGTCCGACTCGCACTTGACCAATTATTTAAAAGTCCACGCGTACTAAGATGTGGGCAACAGCTAGGTACTGCACTATAAAATGTTGAAATCAAAAATTAAACTGTGGTTCTTGTAATCTGAATTCTACTGTGTTCGTTCCTCATCATAAGCTACCAAGCCTTTTCACATCCTAGAAAATATGTTTTACATCTACTAGACTTTTTTCCACGACAGCGACGTTCTAAATTTATTACTTTTTCATATAAAAGCTACTAAAATAATATAGATGACAGAGACATTAGTTTTTAATGACCGCGGAGGAAAACGCGGGTCTTAGTTGTTATAAGAATTTATTAACTATTTCACAATATTGATTAAGTAGTCTTCACGTCAAAAAACGTTAAAATGATTAATAACGATCAACTACAGAAGTACCGACCTTATCAAACACTCTCAATACTCTCATCGATAATTCATAGGGCTGTCAAATAAAGTCTTTTTTTTTGCTACAATGGTAACAAGCAAGCATACCTACGTCTAGCCTAATGGTAGGCTATTACCGTAGCCTATGAACATTTGCAACATCAGGGGGATCACTCGAGCTTGCCGATCCTGTAGGAAACTTTTGACACCTCCCTTTTTGAATTTTCGAAATTTCACTTTCCTAAAACACAATATTTCTTTTTTACATTATTTTTACAAAAGTTCTAAATCTCGAATTTACACAAATAAGTAAACAACTTAAATATTGTTTTAACAATATTTAAAAATCTTATATTTACTTATTTTTTTACATGTAAATATACATGTAACCACATCGAAACTTACCCCACTAAACATAACCTTGTCCAGTTTTCATCCCATGGTTGCCTGGAAGAAAACGCTTTAAGCGATGTGGTCGCCAATTGGACATTTTTCTTTCATTTTCTTCGCACTTATGATTTAATGTTAATTGTTGGTGTACAAAATAAAAAATAAACTGTTGGTGTATTAAATAAATCTCTACTAGCCAAAAATGCGTGGTAAAGAAATTCTTAGTAAATAAAGGTGAATGTACTCATATAAATGTCAGAAGTATAAGTACGTAACTGTTACATATTTAAACCGCGCCTGATACTAACGTTTTATATTGACTGACAATGACATTGAGGCTTGGGCATACATACGGCGACCTCGAACTTACAAGTGTTGATTATATCGAAGTAAATAATTCGTAGTGTTTTCTCAACTCCAGCTAATTGTTTAAGTATTACATATTTTGTCAAAAAATTATGTAATACATACTTAAATTTAATTTTTAGTGTTGTCTAGTAGATATGAAATGCTTGAAATTTAAGTTTAGTTTGCGCTAGATTTTATTTATCCAATTCTTAAAACGGCTTGTTGTGTTGTGTAAAACTTTCATGTTAATCAAAATGTTGTGAACTTATTTCATTAATTAAAAATAGTACAGTGAAATCACTATTAGAGATATTAAATTAGCTAATCTTATTAATTTTATCTATTAAAATAGTCAAGTACAATCTATATTACCGATATGTAAACGTAGGTATAGTAGCAACCTAGTTAGTTAGGAAAAAATAGTTACTTCTATGTAGAAAGTGAAATATCTTAATAAATAAAACAACAATAAGGAATTAATCATATTTATTTCAGTTCAATTATGTAAACTATTACAGTTTTATTATTGTAAAAAGCCTCATGTTACACATGATAAACATCTCTCGTTGTTAAAAAAATTATCTTTATGTATGATGAATGACTGTGTGATAACCCTAATCACCAAATATTATGTAAACGTAGATATGTGCGCAAAATATCCAAACAAAAGTCTTTATTATCCGCACGGCACTAGCCGACCTCTGTCTACGGTCACGCCACTACCAAATGAGAACCGTCGATCATTTAAAGCTACGCGCTTACTCGCTCACCTCAGTCAGTACAATCCGACCACTATACAGGGTCGCTTAATATCGAGATTGATATCTTAATAAACAAATAATTAGTGAAACATAACCACTCGACATGGCACCAAGCAAAGAGGTTAATGAAATTAAATCATCGGCTCTAGAGCTGATTGGCAACACGCCCATTGTGGCACTGGACCGATTGTACACCGGCCCCGGACGTATTCTAGCCAAATGTGAGTTTATGAATCCTGGTGCTTCTATTAAATGTCGTTCATCTCTCAGTATGATTGACAAAGCTCGTAAATCTGGCGAACTAAAATCTGGAATGCCTGTTGTTGAAGTTACATCTGGCAATCAAGGATGTGGTCTCGCCGTAGTGTGTGCTGTATTGGGGCATCCTCTTACACTCACTATGTCGAAAGGTAACAGTGCTCAGCGAGCTTTACATATGGAAGCACTCGGCGCAACCTGTGTTCGTGTACCACAAGTTGAAGGTACATATGGTAATGTAACTTTAGCTGATGTTAAAGCTGTGGAAGAAGTAGGTTTGCAATTAGTTGACAAACAAGGCGCGTTTTATGTAAACCAGTTTAATAACCAAGGCAATGCGGATGCTCATTATGAAACTACAGGACCTGAGATCTGGCGACAAACTGGACAGCGTGTGGACGCTTTTGTAGCGACAGTGGGGACAGCTGGCACGTTTATGGGTACTTCAAGATATTTAAAGGAGCAAAACCCTGAGATAAAGACGTATGTAGTAGAACCTGCGGGTGCCGAACCAATCAAAGGCAAGCCAATCACAAAACCTCTACATTTGCTCCAAGGTTCTGGGTATGGTTGTGTCCCGAATTTATTCAAGTTTGACTATATGGATTCTACAATAAGTGTCACTGATGATGAAGCTGTGAAGTACATGAAACTAATCGGTGAGAAGGAGGGTCTATACGTGGGCTACACAAGTGGAGCTAATGTTGCAGCCGCTGTCAAATTACTTGAGTCTGGAGTCTTACCAGACGGTGCGTGGGTGGTCACTTTACTCAACGATACCGGTTTGAAATATACGCCTGTACCAGATTATTTACAGCACTAAGGTTATTTTATAAACAATTATTTTAAAACTACTTTTAAAAATAGTATTTTAATTGTATAATATTGATTTTTGAATACGAAAAATCCAGTTAATGTTTTACAAATAATTGTATTTTTTCTACAGTGCCATATAAAATATTTGCATTTTATTTAAATGCACTGATTAGTGAAATATCGAATTTTTTTTAAAGTTTTGTATAATGTCCTATTTTATATTTTAAACTAGGTACATCTTTGTATTACGATAGACTTAGTTTCTAAGTTGTGATAAGATAATATATAAGCAAACTATAAGATATTACTTCTGTATTAACAAAACAAGGCCATATGAAGTGGTAATGTAAACATGACGTATATAATTTAACCGATTTCAAAAGACAAAGAAAAAGATTATTAAAAATGTATATTTTAAGAACTTTTTTTTATTGAGACTGTTTGTTTCAAGGGTGTTTGAGTATTAGTCCTAAGTATTTACACATCATGGCCTTTTAATATGCTTACATAAGATTTAATTAATTCTTTTGGGGATTGTAAACTATTTCTTACACTAAATAAACTAAATTATAATGGAAAAAATGATAACCATAAGCAGGACTTGAACCCGCGACCTCGGAATGCCGTTCCGTCGCTCTCCCAACTGAGCTATTATGGTCCACGCAAATGTTTACCAAATTCTCCACTACAATCATCTCAATGCGAGTTTTAATTTAGTTTCCATTATAATTTAGTTTATTTAGTAAAAGCATAGCGAGTCAATCGCAAAATATTAATAAATATTTCTTACACTTCAATTCTAATCGTATTTACCGAGGACGCACGGTTATTTCCTCGTTATAATTTTATTATATTCTACATAATATAGGTTTATAAAATATATAATTATATTTATTTTATTACATTATGCTACGTAATTTTTTAAACTGATACCATTTTGCTTCATAATGAGTTTTTATTTAGGATGAAACTAATGAATCAACATTTAAGAGGATACCAAAATAACTTCGTGCATTTTTCTATGTACAAAGTTTTCATTGTTTCTTTAGATTGAATGGCTAGAGCTCTAATTTTTAAGTATGTATATGTATTTTCAATATATTATCTAGGATCGCATAAACTCAGAAACGCGATTGAAAAAAGTTTTCTCGATAGAAAATCTTGGCGAAACAGCCTCTCAAATTTTTTATTTCTTTCATTTGTCGGTCTATTATCGCGTATTAACTAATGAAATAACTTTAAAAACATAAGTAACTATTATATATAGAAACACGTAAATCAGAATTAAAATATATTTAGTAGATTTTGAGTAAATAGGAAAAGTATCCCTAATTCTTCATTTTCTGTGCCTACTGGCTGTGTTAATATGTACGTGTCGGCGATGATATACGATAAAATTGATGTAGGCCCTTAAGTAACATGTTTTTGGAATTTAAGTTAGTAGATAATTTTAATAAAAGCGACTTGTTATAAATAGCTGTTATGTTTTATTATATTAACATAAAGATATGATACAAAATAAAATTATCTACGTAGATTACGTAGAATATTGCATTTTGATTAGTAACGATTAAATTTATCCGGTTCATGCTAATTAAATTACCAATTAGATTATAACTTAACTGACGGGCCTCGTGGTCTAGTGGTTGATGTAACTAACTGCCGTTCACGAGAGGGCGGCGAGCTCACGAGTTCGATTCCCGCACGGGACAATCATTTGTGTAATATTTATAATTGTCATACAAACAGTTGTACTGCGTCTGGGTGTTTATATGTATTATATGCATGTATTTACAAAAAAATTGTTTGTGTAGTATATCCGTAATCAGGTTTCCACAACTTAGCTTGAACTTGAGACAAGAGGACGTGGAGTGAGAATGAGACGTGGAGTGAGAATGAGACGTGGAGTGAGAATGAGACGTGGATGATACGTTTGTATAATTGAGATTTTTGTACCTTCATGCAAATACGCATGTACGAAAATGTCAGTTCAATCCTACGGTCTTTCCAAACTCATACATCTACATAGTAAATCCACATAATTGGCCAGCTTCACATACATCTCTCTGTATCTCTAGCCCATTTTGTTCTACTATACCCCACTGACCAGGCATGTTTGTATAGAAAGAAAGAAAGAAAGAAATATTTTATTTGTAACTACTCAATAAGCATATAACATAAAAATAAAAAAAATAACAAACAAACACACACACACTAACACTTAACATATAGGTAAAAATATAAACAAAGTAGTATAGTATATAGTCAGAAATACGGACCCAACTCAGCATAATGCTGGTTATAAACCAGCGCTGGTCTTCCGTTGGGCCGTATTTGGAGGATAGCCTTCGGCTCGGGCTGAAATTCCGCCTCGCATGTTATAACCATCTTTACGCACTAATATCGTAATGTACTATAACGCCCAATTAAACTTTACAGATTAACGTGTAATAAAATTTTATAAGGTGGGTACTTACTTCAGGTTATAAATTAATTAATTAAAAATCTATAACGATTACTTGTCAACCTCTAGGGACATAATGTTTATACGATTTAAATAAAACTACTTTTTACGGATTTAGACGCACATATTTGTTTTAAATTTTGGCCGGACGTTTCGGAGACTTTGCAGTCACCATGGTCACGGGTGAGACTGAGCTGTAATGTGCTCAGTCAGTGCAGTGAGTCGCGCAAGTGTTAGAAAAAATTTATAGGATTTTATTATAATACACTGAAGACTTTTATGTCCGTGTTGTTACGGATTACAAGTGTCACCAGCCAATTTCCTCCCCAGGAGGTTGAAAAACCAGCTAAGGATTATTGCACAGAGAACATCCTTTGTGAGAGACGAAAAACTAGATAAAAAAGGTCCGTGCCCAACAATAAAACGTTATTGGGCTGGAAAGGGGGAAAGAGTGATATAATAATTTTGGAACCGTAAAAACAGAAAATTTATGCTTCCATACTGTTTAATCTGTACCACTTTATTATAAAACAAAGTTGTTATTTTTGTATGTATGTCCCTATGTGAGCTTATATCTTCCAAACTAAGCAACTAATTTTGATGCGGTTTTTTTAGTAGAAAGTGTGGTTCAAGAGGATTGCTATCTTGTATAATTTGTTATAAATAAATATTAAATATTCAAGGCAATTCACACAGCGTTCTCTGGTCCCAAGCTAAGCTTATATGCTTGTGTTATGGGTACCAGAATACGAATAGAATACATATACTACTTTTTTTTTGTAAATACATACTTATAATACATAGAACCACCCAGATGCCGCAGTACAAACATTTGTATGCCATTGTCAATTAAAAACATTATACAAATGATTGTCCTGACTGGGAATCAAACCCGAGACCTCGTGATCGGCAGTCCGTTACATGAACCACTAGACTAGACCACGAGGCCCGTCTAAATAAATATCCTTACTAATTTAAAAGTGTGAAATCCGGATGATGACACAGTAATAATTTTGACGAGCATATGTGATAATGTGTGGAACGAAACGATAGCGCGATTTAAAAAACGTACAACGCCATCTATTGAGAAGAAGAGTAAACTTATGTTTGTTAAGGATTGATTTCTAAATTTCACGCGTACGAAATCGCGGGCAACAGCTAGTTATATAATATAATTAATATTTTTTATTTTATTAATATTATTTCTTGTTATGGTTTGGTGTATATTGGGGGCGGGGTAGCTCAATAATTATTATAAATGCGGATGAAATTGCGGGCAGCAGCTAATTATTTAATAATTTCTCCATCGAGAAGAATTGAAGCAAAAGTTTTTAAGACACAGATATAAAATATTGTGTTTAGTTTAAAAACTAAAAAACACGGTAAAAAATCCTGAACTTTTTTTATGTTATTGCATTGTCATCGGTCCTTAATATGTGTGCAAAATTTCAGATCAATCCGATTACTGTAAGTGGGTGTAAAATGTGTAAATCACTTTCAAAGATTCCGTTACATAGATTAATACATTGATAGATACATACCGAACTTATAAAAGCGTGTTAATAATAGTGTGGTGATTTGTCCGTGTCGTGACGGATTCAGAATACAAGTATCATCAGAACATCTCCTCCCCACGGTGCTGTAAAAGTCAGAAGAAAAAATAATATTCCACCCCAAGGTTGTCTGTAAGAAATCACAAATAGTGATAAGACCGCCTTTTGTACCTTATAAAACTGTTAACACTTAATCTTTTGTAAATTTTTGGTGTACAAATTATTAAGAGTATTGATTTGATTTGATAATATTGAGCATAGATAACATCCTTTGTGTGGTGACGGATTAAGAATACAAGTGTCACCACCCCATCTCATCCCAAGGGTGCTGTAAAAGTCATCTAAGGGATATTGCACATTTATTTATTTATTTATTAAGGAGCATCAACAATATACATAAATGGCACATAACATAACAATGAACAACAACAATTTCCTAAATGTATATCAATATTAGAGACGCCCGCAACATTCACAATAGCAAACGCGTAATTCATTAATGCTAAATAAACTAAATTATATATAAATTATATGCATAGCAAGTCAATTGCAAAAAAAATTCATAAATTAATGTCATTAATGCTAAGTCAACGTTAGTGATTAAAAACGAAATATAAGAAAATAAAATAAGATAGACATCAGAATCAATTCATAATAAAAATACTACAGGATTAACAAATAATTATCAATAATAATTTGAATTAGTTACTAACAATAATTTTAAAAAGAAAATTACAATAATCAGAATGAAATAACAATAATAATAAGAATAAATTAATAACAATAATTAGAATAAATAATTAAAGTAGTTAATAACAATTTTTTTTAGTCAAAATTTTAAAATCAGTAAGTCAAAGCTATAAACGATTAGTCATGCTACTACGTAATATCTTACTCTTGAGTTTTTTTTCCGAGTCATGGAATATGTCCCAGTGGCAATCGTCTGATCCCCCTACTAGATTATTATACTCCGAGCAGATTCGTGTCAATGGTGAATTTGTGCCGACATTTGTTCTGCAAAACGGTATTTTAAATATTTTGGTAATGGGATATCGTGGCATTTTGCTGGGTACTGAAATATTAATTTTGTTGTTTATTTGGACGCAATCTATCCCGCCTTTCAGAACCCTCCGTAAGAAAAGGAGATCGTGGAATATTCGACGACAGCAATGAGTATCCATTCCAAAAAAGTCTAGACGTTGCAGGTATGGAGCCCTGTGGGAGATTCCAGATGAGATATAAGCTAAATGTCTTGTAAACGCTCGTTGAATTCTTTCTATTCTCTGAGAGTGAATAGCATAGAAAGGGCTCCAAACTATGGACGCATATTCCAAATGGCAGCGAACCATAGCATTATAGAGTAAGTTCTTGGTTCGCACTTCGTGGACACATATTCGTCGCACATAGATAACATCCTTTGTGAGAGACGGAAAACTTGAAAATAAACCCTGTGCCAACACGCCTGGTCAGTGCGGCACAGTAGACCATAATCCTTCCTAAAGCGGAGGAGGCCCGTGCTCAACAATGGGACATAAATGGGCTGGAGAAGAAGAACATCCTCTGTGAGAGCAGGAAAACTCGAAAATAAACCCTGTACCAACACGCCTGGTTAGCGCGGCATATTAGACTAAAATCCCTCCCAAAGTGCAGGAGGCCCGTGCCCAATAGTTGGAGGTATATAGGCTGGAGAGACATATAATGACGACGGACTTCGTGGTCTAGTGGTTCATGTAACGCACTGCCGTTCACGAGGTCGTGAGTTCGATTCCCGCACGGGACAACCATTTGTGTGATGTTTATAATTGTCATACAAATGTTTGTTCTGCGTCTGGGTGTTTCTATGTATTATAAGTATGTATTTACAAAAGAAAAGTAGTATATGTAGTATATCCGTATTCTGGTACCCATAACACAAGCATATAAGCTTAGCTTGGGACCAGAGGACGTTGTGTAATATGTCCGTGAATAAGTATTATTATTATTTGGTATATATATTCATCATCCTAGATATCATATATGTCGGAGTAACATAATAGAGAATGGAATTGCTATGGTTTATAATCAGTCTACAAATTTGTAGACACTGTCTTTTAGATGTTCATACATCAATCTGACATTCTCTTTCACACATAAAAGGTTCCACAGCAGGTCTCACCAAATCAACTCAACCAAATCCCCTATAACCTGCGCCTCTACCACCAAGATAATGATGTTCACACAAAACATCACCTCTCAATCGTCACTTTACACTTTCTCACAAATACACACTTTATAATTATGCACTCGCGGTTATGACCGGTATAATATAAACTCTTTATCACTACTGTGAGTGAGGAACTAGTCGGGCAGAGATTCGCCCTGTCTAATGTCTCAAACGATACTGATTATTAGCTCTGTGGCTGTCTCGCTTTTATAGTCACTACGAGGTGGGGTCGCGTAAAATACAAGGTGGGGAAAACACGTGTTAGGACTTGTCTACAATTCTTTACGTTAACGAATTATGCGTTTATATTTATTTATTTTAATTGTCGCTCCGTCCTATACTGACAGAATAGTGCTGATGTGCCCCATCCATAAGAGAAAAAAGGTACGTTGCTCAGCTTTATGTTGCGATATTTACACCGCAACGCTGATTTTCAGCAAAGCCCCATGTACATAGTCAATCTGTATTCTTCTGATCATCTCCCAGTGGTTGTATCGCTTTGACAGCTTTAGTAGTAATCACAGTGTTAGCAGTGTCGAAAAAAAAAACAACAAACTTATTAAATAAATAAAACCAAAAACTTCTTACTTTTTGTAGGTACATAATTAAAGATGTGATTCTATATTAAATTTAAATTAGCTTTTCGAACTACACACATGTAGCTTTCGTAGTGTGGGTACACTTAATCTGACCCAAGTGAAAAAAATGTACTAAAATGCGAAATATTGCTTTGATAAGCGTTATAAATGTTAAACCAGTGTCACTTAAAGCGTGCGATAGCACTAAGTTAAATTATATAAATTTCGTACTTTAACCTAATACAAACTAGTCATAACACACTAACGTTGATATTCTTAAAGTAAACATAATATTTGCGAACGTGAACTGAATGTTGAGAAGTATGTATGTGAATTCGTTACATTTCTACACAGACGATACAAGACAATATGTAAACGAAGTACTTTTACAAAAGTAATAAAAATTATCTCTAAATATTTACTTATTTGTCTCATTAAAGTAGTTTTGTTTACATATAAATAGGACTGTTGTTGAATTTGTGACAACCCTAACCAATAAAGATTACGTGTTCGTAGATAAGAATTTAATAACCAATCTTTATTCTATACCTAAGTTTACGCCATTGTCAACTTAGAGCTGACTAGTATTTAAATCACCGCGCTAAGTTACTCACCTCAGTTATAATAATCAACCACTTAGTGTGAACATTACAAGAAAGTGTAGTCAAGAAGAAAGTAAATCCAAGAAAATCGCTGTTCAACCATCAACATGGCACCAAGCAAAGAGGTAAACGAAATTAAATCATCGGCACTAGAGCTAATTGGTAACACGCCCATCGTGGCACTGGACCGACTGTACACCGGCCCCGGACGTATTCTAGCCAAATGTGAGTTTATGAATCCTGGTGCTTCTATTAAATGTCGTTCTTCGCTGAACATGATTGAAAAAGCTCTTAAATCTGGCGAACTAAAACCTGGAATGCCTATTGTTGAAGTTACTTCCGGTAACCAAGGATGTGGTCTCGCCGTAGTATGTGCTGTATTAGGGCATCCTCTCACACTTTCTATGTCAAAGGGTAACAGTGTTCAGCGAGCATTACATATGGAAGCTCTCGGTGCGACCTGTGTTCGTGTACCACAAGTTGAAGGTAAATATGGTAGCGTGACTCAAGCTGACGCAAGAGCCGTAGAGGAAGTAGCTATAGAACTAGTTGAGAAACAGGGTGCGTACTTTGTGCGCCAATTCGATAATCCTGGAAATGTTGAGGCACATTATAAAAGCACCGGACCGGAGATATGGCGCCAAACTGGCCAGCGCGTGGATGCTTTTGTAGCTACAGTGGGAACAGCTGGAACATTTACGGGTACATCAAAATACTTAAAAGAGCAAAACCCTGAGATAAAGACCTACGTGGCAGAACCTGCTGGTGCTGAAGCAATAAAAGGAGATCCAATTACAAAACCACTGCATTTGCTCCAAGGTTCTGGGTATGGTTGTATTCCAGACTTATTTAAATATGAATACATGGACGGTACACTTGCTGTAACTGATGAAGAAGCTGTGAAGTATATGAAACTGATCGGTGAGAAGGAGGGTCTGTACGTGGGCTATACAAGTGGGGCTAATGTTGCAGCCGCTGTCAGGCTGCTTGAGTCTGGAATCTTACCAGAAGATGCGTGGGTGGTTACTTTGTTAAATGATACTGGTTTAAAGTATACACCTGTGCCAGATTATTTACGGGACTAGAATACATGTATATAGTATTATTGCGTTTTGTTATACGATTAAATAAGTTGATTTGGGACGTTTATGAGGGCACGCCACTTAATTAAGCTTGTTAACAAGTAATACTTATAAATAAGCCATAGATATATTTGTTAATTTTAATTGTATGTCCAGACTATTATGAATAACAAGTTTTGACTATTTTCGCCTATTTATCTCAATTATTTTCGCGAACCTATTTTAGTGTATATATAAGAAGATAAGATAAGACTATTCTTATCTTATCTTCTTATATATAAAATTGTCAAAAACTTATCTTCTTATATATAATTGCATACGTACAAAGTTTGTACGTATGCAATTTAGAAACCATACCTCTACTAATTACACAAAATCTATGTGTTCACTATAGTGCTTTTATAATGCACTTACACTCATCGTTACACCTGTTCTTCCTTTGAAATCATTTAAAAATATACTTATTTTGATTAAGTACTTACTTTGTGTTTTTTTTTCGCTGACCATGAGCCGGCGAAAGGTGGCACCGCTAATCAGGGCCCGACCTGACTGGGGAAGCATTAGGTCACCGTTACTTATTTCGTGTGGTGCATATGATGCAGAATCCTTACTAATTTATAAGTGCGAAATCTGGATCATGAAACAATAATAATTTCGACAAGCTTAAGTAATGTGAGTAACGAAACCATAGGGCGATTTAAAAAACGGTACAACGTCACCTAACGAGCGTTATAGTAAACTTTTGTTTGATAAGGTTTGATTTCTAAATTTCACGCGTACAAAGTCGGGGGAAACAGCTAGTATAGTTATGTTATATATAGTAGCAAAAGTTAATTTAAAGTACAACAATTAAACAAGTAGCCACACACTTTCTTATCCATAAAACTTAATTTTAACACGCTGATTTTACATAATTGTAATAAAGTACAGCCAAATTTTACAAATTACTACTTATATACAAATAATACATCTTGTACAATAATTGTACAATAAGGCCATGTTCACATGACAACATTTTGACGCGCGTTTTCAAATCGCGCGACTAGACATCGTAGTATTTACCACAGAAGAACCAGAAGGAACGCTCGGCAACATTTGAATGCATCGTAGTGTCTCTCTAAACGAGCCCCGCGCGGGCGCGCCAATGGAGGTGCCCTTCACCTCCGCTCAGTGTTGCTAGCTCTCGAGTCATTTCCTACTAATTCTCACTTTTGGGGAAAATGTAAATTTCTTTTTTATTATCTTTACTTCTTATAAAACAAAGTCGTAATTTTTGTATGTATGTCCCTATGTGAGCTTATATCTTCAAAAATACGCAACGGATTTTGATGCGGTTTTTTTCAATAGATAGAATGGTTGAAGAGGATGGCTTTTTTTGTATAATTTATTGGGGTTTGCTGTATATTGGATGAGATATGATTAAATTTGCCGAGAAATTCGGACGTGCGCGAGCTATAAATGAAAACGCTGCCTTATATATGTGAGGTCCAACAAAATAATGTATGGAGGAATTGTTTGTTACCTATAGTTCTTCAAAAAAGTCCGCGAGGGCATATGTCTATCTTTTAAGTGAAACCCGCTGTACCCATAATAATGTCAAAAAAAATATTAAATTCAATAGGGTGTTTTCGAAAGCTATTTATGTGTATGTAGTAATATTTTTTATCAAATTAAACAGCTTAGTTAGCTTACGCAACTAATATAGACTTTATCTGCTTTTGACAACATGCAATTTAAATTAATATCTTAGGAGATATTAATTTAAAAAGTTTTTATGCATTAAAACTTTTTTAAATTTGTATGACGATTAGAAAAATCACACAAATTTGTTTGTCCCGAGCGGAAATCGAACCCACGGACTGGACAACCACGAGGCTCGTCGTCGTTTTAAGTGGCATTTTAGCGGCTTACAGCGATTGTTACCGCCAGTGCACATAAAATATAACTAATAATAAAACAATCAATCCACACTAGCCTACGAGCATCTGTGTTGATCACTTATATAAAATTACTAGCTGACCCGGCAAATGTTGTTTTGCCATACTAAAAAAAAATATTTGAAAAATAGATTTTGCCCGATTCTCAGACATATTGAATACGCATGTAAAATTTCATAAAAATCGGTCAAGTCGTTTAGGAGGAGTACGGTAACTTAACACTGTGACACGTGAATTTTATATATAAGATATAGAGATTAAAAAAAAAATCTTTCTTTCAGTACGGGAATCGTATCCACTACCTAAGTAACGTAAGTGACTCATTTACACTACATAGAGCATTAAATATAATTACACTCATTAACTTATCTTGTTTAAAAATTAAGTTGTTTAATTTGAGTTTTACAGATACAATATTTATCAATATTTATTTAGAACTAGTCGTTTGTCCGTGTCTTCGTCCGCATAAAGACAAATTTAAGACTCTCGGAATATCACACAAACTTTCAACCTATTTAAGCTTCCTTACAAAAAGGTACAACGGGATTCCTATTACTGAGACTACGCTGTCCCTCTGTAGGTATGTCGTTTCGTCCGTATGTCACCGGACTGTATCTCTGGAACGGTCATAACTTCTTCTTCTTCTTCTCCAGCCCATTCACGTCCCACTATTGGGCACGGGTGTCCTCCACTTTGGGAGGGATTACGGTCTACTGTGCCGCGCTGACCAGGCGTGTTGGCACAGGGTTTATTTTCGAGTTTTCCGTCTCTCACAGAAGGCGCTATCTATATGCAATATCCCTTAGCTGACTTTTACAGCACCCTTGGGAGGAGTTGGGGTGGTGACACTTGTATTCTTAATTCGTCACCACACGGAGGGGTCATAACTAGAGAGCTGAAATTTCCGCAGTTAATGTGTATCAGTTGTGCTACAACAACAAATCCTCATTATCACTGTTTTCCTGACTTTATCCTGCTATTTGGGGTCCAGTTACTTAGTATTATTTGGGGGATGGTATGACGAACATATTATAAAAAAAACGGTGTGAAACCCTTCGTATACGATTCCAACTCGTACTTGACCGGTTTTATATCCTTGTGGAATAAATTATAAATAAATAAATATTCACATACATTCCGTATATAACATCCTCTGGTCCCAATCTAAATATAATGTGATTGTGTTATGGGTACCAGAATAGGGATATAATACATATTATACTACTTTTCTTTTGTAAATATGTACATACATACTTATAATACATAGAAACACCCAGACGCAGAACCAACATTTGTATGACATTTATAAACATCACACAAATGATTGTCGGGAATCGAACCCGCAACCTCGTGACCGGCAGTCCGTTATATAAACCACTCGACTACGAGGCTCGTCAATTGAACCAGTATCTAGCATTTTCAGGCGAAATTTTACCGCTGTATAGTTTATAGGTACCTAGATCAGAATAACACATACACTATATACCTATCATCACGCTAGAAGTTAAGAAACAGGGCAGTAACGATAAACGCGAGTGAAACCACAAGAATAAGCTAGTAATTATGTAATTGTACTTACGGACAATACGGGCTTAAAGAGGCACAAAGAAGTTAAATGTCCATTATAAAAGACTAACTAATGTTGGCTCGCTCTGTGGGAATCGAATCTGGACTCACGCCACCGCTGTGAAAGGATACTAACGTTATACAGGATGATGTTGATGTGATGTTGATGTGATGTGATGTTAAATGTGATGTGATGCTATGACAACAAATATCATTATCATCAATTCAACTTGTAGTTGAATGATCCTTTTTAAAAAGTTAATACTTGAATAAGAAATTATAAGTTACCAACCATAAATTACGTTACCCAAAGCTATTTTCATAGTAAGTAGGTACCTAGTTTTTGGAGATTGATAACAAGTATACACAATAACAAGTAATAGGAGGTTTGTCTGTTATGCACAACGATAAAATGTGCAAAGACATCAGTCAACATTCATCACAGTTAAATAAAAGCTGTTTTTATTATATCAACGAAGAAAGTGCACTGTTATAACAACGATTTCTTATTCTTAGATCGTTAATAACTTATCTTTATGACCTACGTTTATCTTTATTTAACGAAAGTAATATTTAAATAATGAATAGTTTAAAAATTTTGACCCATTAAATGGTATAAATAATCTTTAACAAAGAAATAGAAGTAATAGAAACTACATTAAAGTTATATCTGTCATAATCATACCTGAATTTCGCAAAACTATTTAAGTGTATACCTACTTAAATTTTTTTATAGTGATTACCATTTTAAATCTGAGATTTTAAATTGATTGCGTTACTTAGGCTACAATGCAACATAATTATATTATTATTATAATACGTCTAGGAGGTCGTCCTCCTCCCGTGTCGCATGTCGCAAAAATGTCGCATGAATTTGAAAATCGACTTACTAGTCGATTTTCAAATTCATGCGACATTTTATTACACGCAGGGAAATTTTGTAAATCCGAATTCCTGCAATTCCCAGGCAGCACTGAAAATATTTACGTCATTTGTTAATTATTATACCTCACAATACCTTCAGTCTCAAAATTTCATTTTGTTAAAAATAGAGTTACACTAATAAACTAGCTGACCCGGCAAACGTTGTTTTGCTATATACGTAATTATACGTATATACAAAATATGCTATATACGTATATACGTACGCATGTTTCTATGTATTATAAGTATGTACTTACAAAAGAAAAGTAGTTTATGTATTATATCCGTATTCTGGTACCCATAACACAAGCATAATAAGCTTAGCTTGGGACCAGAGGACGTTGTGTGAAATATCCGTGAATATTTATTTATTATTTATTTATTTATACATAATTGTTAGGGGTGGACAACCCTTATCACTAAGAGGTACGAAAAATAGTTAGTAGCCGATTAAATCGGTCAAGCCGTTTCGAAGGAGTATGGTAACTAACAATGTGACACGAGAATTTTATATATACATATTAGATTATGAATTCAAATCACGTAAGTTTAAAATCATTATTCTTAATACATAACAATGAATTGTATGTAGGTCACAAGAAGAGCACGCTGTATAAAATCCGTGGGCAGGTTCAGATGCACCTGAGTATTTCACACCGCGACTCGCTGGCGCCGACGGCCTGTCTACTATGGACGGTAACCTGACGCCATAGACTTACAAATACAATACACACGACATTTATTTAAACATCCTTTAAAATAGTGTCTTGGTGATTTGATACACCTACAAAAAGCATAATTTAGTGATACATGCAACAAGTTTTGTTGCTAAGTCTACTTGTTAGGGGTAGCAAGAACAAGGTTTTTTTTACATTTAATGTGCATTTAAATGACACCGCTTGCGTACTACATAGGTACTTCTATACTAATATTAGAAAGATGAAGAGTTTATTTGCTTTTTGAATGCTCTAACTTAAGGAACCAACTATCGTTCCGATTAGAAAAATTGTTTATAGTTAATAAATTAAATTATGGTGGAAAAAGTTATTACCGCAAGCGGGACTTGAACCCACGACCTCGGAATACCGTTCCGTAGTTCTAATCTCCACCATAATTTAATTTATTAAGTAAAAGCATAGCATGTCAATTGGCATTGTTAATTTTTTTTTTAAACTCATAATTCGAAACCATTTCGGGGAATAGGGCTTCTAATTATAATCCATAAGTTTATTTTAATAAATTTGCTATACTTATGATTATTTTTCCAAAAAAAGCAAATGACCTTTGTTTGTCCTCGAAATGAACTCGACTTACAATTTTTGAGGGTACTTAGAGACACGCTACTCTGTATTAAAGTTATTTATATTTTCAAAGATAAAGTTACGACTAGTCTGTGGTTACGACTTACGTCAGCACTGTCAAACAAAAATAAAAACAAGTAAACAATGTAAAACTTTTATCTATGTGTAAAACAATAATTTATAAAAAAAAGTACAAAATAAAAGTAATAAAAAATCTGGAGATTTAATATGATAAGGATACTCAAAAAATAGACAAGAAATACTATATAAAAATATAACAAATTAAAAGTTCATGTAAGTGACTTCGGCATAGACTAATAAATCAACTTGACAAGATATAGATTGTGTTGTAAAAGTTTATTAGGCAAAGGCAATACACAGTCTGCATACAACAATGACGTCACAACATTTGAAGAAAATATTTCCTTAATATTTTTTTTTTAAACTCAATTTAATGAAAATTTCGATAATATTGAAATTACTTTCATAAATGGTCTATATTTTCTAAAAAAAATATAAAAACAGCAGGTCAAAAATTATGTACAATGCCAATTGCAAAATTAATAAATTACTTTAGTAAATTGTTTTAGTGTTGGATAGTGCATATATCGAGGAAGTCTATAAGCTATATAACATTACGCTGTAACTAATAGAAGCGAAATATAAGTGAAAAATGCTTCAAAACGGGGAAAATTTTATAAATCCACGCGCAGGAATTCGCAGGCAATATTTATTTTTAGTGTTTCTTCTCCTTTGTAGTCTTATTTTAAAAAAGAGGTGCCTTTTGTGATCTCTTGATCAGAGTGTTGGTACGATACCTACTTGCTTGTTTGTGCTGTCAACTATAAAAGGAACAAGTCTTTTGCCTGTGATTACTGAGAATTTGTTCGCCGAAACTCCAATATTCAAATAAAATAGCAATCTCGCTCTCATTGTCATTTATTATTATTTAGAAAAAAAAAAAACATCGAATGTCATATCTATATGTTACTAAGCATTACCACCCACTTGTGCTAAGAATTGTCGTGCTCCATGCACAATGATACTAGTGCATTCCGATGCTGAAGCCGAGCCTTACCTCTGCCTCTACCAAAACGCCTCCACGAGAACCCACGAACATTTAATACAAAAAAGCCCTTACAGAAAATTAGTCTAGTTTATTCTGACATGTTTATCTATAGAAATCCTGGCGGCTTTAATAAAAATCATATCAAAAAACCTTTCATTTCAGACCGGGGATCCATACAACTCTGTTAGTAAAAATAAAAATTGATTAGAATGGGTTAGAAAACAATTACAATAATTTTAATAAGAAAATCCTTAAGAAAATCCTGTCTAATTAAAAAGCTACCTGGGATAAATTCGCCATAAGGTAGCCTATTTTGTATCTACAATACCTATTGTTAATTTAGTTAGTTCTTTTCTAAAAACATATAAACAGAAATCCTTATGAGGGTACTGTACTCCTAATTTAAATATTTGCCTTAGGTATTGCTATCCCTATTCCCGAGAACCGTCCTGAAATGGAAAAATATAGCTGAAACAGATTTTACCTACAAATTCTTTGAAAAAGAGACGTTTCGTACTCCCCTTTTTTCTTCGCGAAACTTAAACCGATTTTAATTGTTTTTACGCTATATTATAGATGAAGAGTATATTATTATCTATCTATGCTTGTATCACTTTTTTTTTGGTAAAACGTTACCAAATATGTGTGATAAACGCTGCAACTTTACCTAAAGAAACCGACAAAAACGGGATTTTCGGATGGTCATATTTATTTTAGTTATTATGTATTGAAAAAATGAAAGTAACAGAAGCATAGATTCTGATATACTCTTCATGTATAATTAGCGTAGAAACAATTAAAATCGGTTTAACTTTCGCGAAGAAAAAAGGGAAGTACGATACCCATATTTTTGTATGGAGCATAATTTGGTATCGTGCTTAAGAACTATATTATGTCTTAGGCAGACTTTTTATTCTAATGAAAGGAAGATAGTCTATCGGTCTGGCCTATATTACATCTTACGGACTGGAGATATTCTGTGTAATATCGGAGATGTCAAAAAAGGATAGTCCACAAAACTTATTTTGTGTAGAATTTTTTATTTGCCTTTTTGTATAACTATTTAACTGCATTTACTCTTAAACAGTTCTTCAAATAATTTCGTTCTCTGTGGATACACGCCATACTTCATTTTAGTTTTATCCTCTATAACAAGGCATGGCAAATCTGTCTCTGCTATTGGTTCCCATTCCGTAGTAATTAAATTGTCTGTTTTTGGAGTAGGATTTCTGTAACAACAGTAAAATGTTAATATGTACAAGAACAATGTTACGTATTCTACGTCCACAACTAAACTTAACTAAAAAATGAAAATTGATAGTGTTAATAACACAATTCGGCAATGTTAACAGAACTTTTTAATAGAAAATCTGTATATTATAAACTAACGATTTTAATCAATTAAAATCTGTACAACGATATTAACCAAATTAATCAGCCAATCAATCATAGTACGCCATAGTGGCATTCATTAGGGATCCGTATCCAAAGGGTAAAAACGGGACCCTATTACTGAGACTTCGCTGTCCGTCCGTCCGTCCGTCCGTCTGTCCGTCTGTCACCAGGCTGTATCTCAAGAACGGTGATAGCTAGACAGTTGAAATTTTCACAGATGATGTATTTCTATTGCCGCTATAACAACAAATACTAAAAATAAAATAAAATAAATATTCAAGGGGGGCTCCCATACAACAAACATGATTTTTTTACCGTTTCTTGCTCGATCCTAATAACGTTGCCTTATGTTGCATAGATAATGGTACGGAACCCTTCGTGCGCGAGTCCAACTCGCACTTGACCAATTTTTTTCAGTTAAGGGCCTACATCAATATTATCGTATATCATCGCCGACACGTACATATTAACACAGCCAGTAGGCACAGAAAATGAAGAATTAGGGATACTTTTCCTATTTACTCAAAATCTACTGAATATATTTTAATACTGATCCAAGTGTTTCTATACATAATAGTTACCTATGTTTTTAAAGTTATTTCATTAGTTAATACGCGATAATAGACCGACAAATGAAAAAAAAAAAAAATTTGAGAGGTTGTTTCGCCAAGATTTTCTATCGAGAAAACTTTTTTCAATCGCGTTTCTGAGTTCATGCGATCCTAGATTATATATTGAAAATACATATACTTAAAAATTAGAGCTCTAGCCATTCAATCTAAAGAAACAATGAAAACTTCGTACATAGAAAAATGCACGAAGCTATTTTGGTATCCTCTTAGGTTTACTTTATTATTTATTTCTTCTTTCGTTCTTTCTCTCTTTCTGTTATTTATGGGAATCACACAGAATCTGATTTAAAAACAAACTTAATCTACACAGTTCTACAGAGGGGCATATATTAAGTACGTAGTAGTTTTATAATGGAAAAAATGATAACCATAAGCGGGACTTGAACCCGCGACCTCGGAATGTCGTTCCGTCGCTCTCCCAACTGAGCTATTATGGTTCACGCAAATGTTTACCAAATTTTCCACTACAATCATCTCAATGCGAGTTTTAACATCGCACGATGTTACACATACACGGTAAACATTTGCGTGAACCATAATAGCTCAGTTGGGAGAGCGACGGAACGGCATTCCGAGGTCGCGGGTTCAAGTCCCGCTTATGGTTATCATTTATTCCATTATAATTTAGTTTGTTTAGTAAAAAGCATAGCGAGTCAATCGCAAAATATTAATAAATTAGCGTAGTAGTTTTATCGTTAGTATCTAAAAAAAAATTCTGTTGCTTTTAGATTGAGGTATAATCATCACACTCTTTCCAAGCAATCGATATGTATTTAGTTTGATAAATATTCATAATCAAGCCAAAATAGCGCATCTCAAACAATAAATAACATTTAAAATTACAGGTACTTACCCATATTTGGCAAAATTAGTCCACATTGTGGTCATAGTATCACGTACAGCCTTGTCAGTATCAGTGAGGGAACTAGATAACATATTGCACTTCACTATATAGCCACCATCATCACCATGGCAAGCACCTTTACGATTAATATTGAATTTTTTCTTAATATAATTCAAATTTCCATCGTAGGAGAACTCATAAAAATAAACAACCGAGTTAGATTGGGCAATCAGTTTAGCGGCCACATATATTCCACCAAGAAAATCCACATCTGTAAAGAAGTCTACAGCATATGCATCAGAATCTTCATCCAACCTTTCCCCCTCCAAATAATTGACTTTCAACTTTTGTTCCACATCTATTCTTTCTACATCATCTAGATCAAAAGCCAAATGATCTGCAAATTTTTTGTCGTTTACTAACTTCTTAAATTTGGACTCAGCAATAGCTAAACTTATTAATCCTTCTCTTGTACAAAATCCAGTCATATAAGGAACTTTGTTAAATTCTCCTGCAGCCAGTAATTTATATGGAGGCTTGGACAGAAATGGTTCCCAATCACCTGACTTTTCTACAGTGGGTACAAAACCAAATTTAAGTCCTCCACGACCTTCATATTGCGCTATCGCTGCCATAGAAGCTGTTACAAGTTCTTTAGTTGATAGACCTTTCAAATATTTCAATAAATCATCATCGTTTGTGATAGTTTTACCATTCACAGAAGGTATTTTAAACGCTAAACTTTTTACATCGGTATTGTGAGCCCATGGTAATAAAGAGGATCCAGATTCAGCAAGAGCTTTATGGAAAAGACCTTTTGACATTGGTGATAAAACTTGGTATTCCACACTTGCACCTCCCGCGCTAATACCAAAGATAGTAACATTATTTGGATCACCATTAAAATTTGCAATGTTTTCTTTTACCCATTTGAGTGCTTGTACTTGATCCTTCAAACCCATGTTGCCTGGTGCATCTTTTCGGTCTAAAGACAAGAAACCAAGCACGCCAAGTCTGTAGTTAATGCTGACAATAACTACATTATTTTCGATAAGATAATCAGGTCCATGTACCGAGTCATCAGTGCCGTTACCAAATACAAAACCACCTCCATGAAAGAACACCATGACTGCAAAGGGATCTGATCCAGTTGTTGGTAGTTTCGATGTATAAACATTTAAATATAGACAGTCTTCATCTCCTACTATCGCGTTTGCTTCTTGGTCTAATTGCGCACATATATTGCAGTTTTTTGTAGCATCTCGGATACCATCCCATGGTGCTGGTGGCTCTGAAACCTAAGAAAGAACAATAAATATTGATCGCTACTTTTTAACGTAATAGAAACCTAATTACACAAAATAATCAATCACATATTTGTAAGAAGTCAAATTACTTAGATCCAACTTATGAATCCAACTCGGTAAGTTCGTTTGATCACCCAATTACAACGAGACGAGTTGGTATAACATATACTGCCATTAATGTATTATTCGATAAATACATAATTATGGTATGTAGACAAACCCAAACTTAAGTGAAAATTAATTTATAACCACAGTTTATAACAAAAACCTATTATTATTCGTATATTTAATTATTGTTATAACTCATATAATTTTGTAGCAAAACATAAATTAAAAATGTTTAAAAAAAACCAAATAAGTGCTCGCAGTACAAATACATAGTACATTTAGGTCTAAATCTCTATGCAATACAAAAAAGCGTGCGAAATATTTGCAACTGCCGTGGCTTTACTGTATGACGTCGTATTACCGTTTACTTTACAAATACATAGGTACAACTACATATTTATGATATTTACGTGTCATAAAAACTTCATTGCAGTGTGTTCAAGGCTAATAATGATTCTAAACAATAAATGCATAACACAACGACCTAAAACGTAATTAACACTGCAAATTGCTTATAATCCTTTCAACCCTTCAGTGTCCCATACTGTTTATAGTTCCCACAACATCATGACAACTTTTGAAAATAATTTGCATCTTATCTCACAGATGTCACTATACTCAAATTGTACAAGAACAATCAACTAAACTTTCTTGTGCAGTGTTATCACTTATTTAGTTAATTAAATACGTGTCATGAAAATAATAAATTAATTAATAACTTTATCAAATAATTTTTATGCAATTTGCAAGAATATTTATCATTATAATAATTAAAAGAATTATAGTACTTACAGAAAATCTCAATTCACCAATAGGTGGCCTTGCGTATGGAATACCTTTGAAAGTATAGAATTCAAAATTGTTGCCTGTTTTAGATGCTATGCCTTTCAACTTCCCTAGCTTAGTTTGTGCAATAGGCGCTTCCATAATATTATGCAACGTACCAAAGGTTATGAGTTATCAAAATTTTACACGATAACACCTCAACTCACTAAATAGAAGAAACAGTTAAACTATAGCCTGTCTTCAGCGACTAAATTCAGACAAATAATTTATGCTTTCTATTCCGTTATCAGTGTTATTACTGTCTGATCCTGTGCCACTAACCAAATTACTGTACATGTCATTTGACACTATTGCATTCAAATGTCAACAGAGGGCGCTGTTAACAATCATCTTTGGTAGGATCTTTTGTATTTTGTTTCAGTTGAAAGTTAGCTTTATTATCGTCCTATTTAATTAAAAACACTCTTTATAAACGCTCCTGACAACGCTCGTTTAAAAAAACGCTGTTCATTCTTTAGCAGCCTAATGCCATCTCGTAGCGGTTTTATGTAACTTTACTAATGTAGAGCCAATCGCTACCGCTACATGTTTTTGCTGGAATCTCAAGCCGTAACAATACTCAACACTTACGCCTGACAAACTCATTTATTAGGTGTGGAAAAATATTGGGCGATTTTCTAATAAAGGCTAACAATATGTGGGTCACTTTTTATGTACTTTTTTTTTTACTATAGTGTAAACTTTTGCCAGATTCGAAAAATTTGGGAAACCAATATTACAAAAATACGCAAGATTTGGAAAGGAATTAGATCAGGAGGGTCGGAAATAACAATAATGTATAGCAAACATTTAAAATATTAGTTGTTCTTTACTTAATGTAAAACAAAGTCGTTATTTTTGTATATATGTAGGTATATGTAGGGGCATATATTGAATTGTGAGCTTAGGTATATCTTCAAAATTACGCAACGGATTTTAGTGCGGTTTAGTTTAAATGATAGACAAGTTCAAGAGAATGGCTTTTTTGTATGATTTGTTTGGGTTTGGTTTCTAAACTCTACGCATACAAAGTTGCGGGGAATAGCTAGTTTTATAAACAATGTAAATTTATTCAATTATTATACTTATACTATCGCGCGACTCCGTCCGCGTTGAGTTAAAAAAAAATCTCCGTTTTTGCAATATTTTTCACTACTGCATCGCTTCTACAGGTCGTAGCGTGATGTTATAGAGCCTAAAGCCTTCCTCGGTAAAGGCCCTATCTAACACTGAAATAATTTCTCAAATCGGCCCAGTGGTTCCTGAGATTAGCGCGTTCAAACAAACAAACAAACTCTTTAGCTTTATAATATTATAGTATAGAAATTTATCAAATCATCATCATAACATTACGCCTTTATCATCAATTTGTACAATATTATTACCATGTTATGTATTAGTTATTTGGGATGACATTTGCATTTACAGTGCCATTGCGTATATAATTCTTGAAATAATTTTATCCTCTGTGGATACACTAGGTACTTCATTTTAGTTGTTTTATCTATGACAAGACATTCCATTTCTGTTGCTCCCAACGGTTCCCATTCTGTAGTTATTAGATTATCTATGTCTGGAGTCGGATCTCTGTAATTATAGCAATAACAAAACATTTATACAATCATCATCATCATAACATTACGCCTTCCGTTTTAAGCCACGCTTTTCCCATGGGGGTAGGTAAAGACTACACAATTCTTATACTGTTTTCATCTTCACAAAATGTGTAAAACTCATCTTTTTCTTACCTTGATATAAATTTTTTTTAAATTGTCTTGCTATGCTTTTTTTCTATTAAATATTAATGGTCTTATTTATAATGACTTGTCGGAGGTATAAACGGAGATTTTACCGGAGAGATAATAAACGTTTTATCGTAAAAAGACTATTATGAATAACAAGTTTTGAGAATTTCCACGAACCGATTTTAGCGAACCTCCGATAACTCATTATGAATAAGACCATAAATATTTAAGTAATGTTTTCGTGTTTAAATAATGGAACTTTGTATTACTCTAAAAAATAAAATTGTTATTAAGACCTTCTTTCTCGCAATTTTTTAATGATTATGCTGATTGTTTTCGAGTGTTAGCGAGAATTACTAGCAGCAATTGATTTTTATTTAAAATATAACTTGTAGGTATTAAAATACATATATGTATATCGGCCCGATCGATAGGCTCAGCAGTACCACTACTGGTTTTCACGAGTGGCATACTTTTAAATTACTTTAGAGCCACTTACCCGTATTTAGCAAAATTAGTCCACATTGTAGAGATTGTTTCACGAACAAGTTTATCAGTATCTGTTAGGCGATTAGGTAATGGCCCCGTTTTCATTATATAACCATCTATATCACCATGACAAGAACCCTTACGATCAATATTGTTCATTATCTTAACATTATTCAAGCCTCCATCATAAGAGAATTCATAAAAATAAACCGAAGCATTATGTTTAGCAATCAATTTCGCAGCCATGTAAATACCACCAAGAAACTCACTATCTGTAAAAAATTCTATTGCGAAAGCATCCGACTCTTCGTCTGTGCTACGTTTTTTCAAATAAATCCCTTTTAATTTCTGTTCCAACATTTTTCTTTCTCTATCATCTATTTCAAAAGTCAAAAAATCTATCAAAGCTTTTTCATCTAACAACTTTTCATATTTAGGTAGCGCAAGAATTAAACTTAATAAACCTTCTCGCGTAGAGAACCCTGACATGTAGGGAACCTTATTAAATTCACCTTGCCTTAGTAATAAATATGATGACTTGGATAAAAATGGTTCCCAATTGCGTGGCTTTTCTACAGTTGGTACAAAACCGAAATGAATCAATCCTGGATATTGAAAGTCATCTAACACTTTTATGGAACATGTTATAAGTTCTTTTGCTGATAAGCCTTTTAAATATTCTAATAACTCATCATCGTTTGTGATATTTTTGTCATTCAGAGCAGATATTTTGAAAGCTAAGCTTCTGATATCCTTGTTCTGAGCCCAAGGCAGTAAAGTGGATCCTGATTCAGCTATGGCTTTGTGAAAAAGACCTTTAGCCATTGGTGACAATATTTGGTATTCTACACTTGCAGCTCCTGCGCTTACGCCGAAAAGGGTAACATTATTCGGGTTACCATTAAAATTAGCGATGTTTTCTTGAATCCATTTGAGAGCTTGAACCTGATCTCTTAAACCCATATTTCCTGGAGCATCTTTTCGGTCTAAAGACAAGAAACCAAGTATCCCAAGTCTGTAATTAAAGCTGACCACAACTATATTTTTATCGATAAGGTAGTCAGGTCCGTGTGTGGAATCATTTGTGCCCTGTCCAATTACAAAGCCACCTCCATGAAAGTAGACCATGACAGGAAGCAATTCTGATTTTGAGGAAGGTAGTTTAGGTGTATAGACATTTAAATATAAGCAGTCTTCATCTCCAATAATTTCTTTGCTTTTTCTGTTTAATTGAACACATATATTGCAGGTTTTTGTTGCATCTCGGACTCCTACCCAAGAATCCGCTGGCTGCGTTACCTTGAAATAATAGAGCTCTTATAAATTAAATTGTAGTGGAAAAAGTGATCACCGCAAGCGGGACTTCTACCCACGACCTCGAAATACCGTTCCGTAGCTCTGCCAACTGAGCTTATTGCGGTCGTGCTAACTAGCCTAGTACAACAAAATATAATGTATTTTAGGTGCAGAAACAAAAAATAGCAAAACGAAATAGCAATATATTACCATGGATATACTATGTTACGTATACAGTTACTGAGATACTCACAGAAAATCTCAAATCACCGACAGGAGGTTTTGCATATGGAATACCTTTGAAGATATAGAATTTGAAGTTATTGATTGTTTTTGACGAATAGCCTTTCAATCTTCCTTGCTTGGTTTGTACAATTGGAGTTTCCATGATTTTTCATATTGTATCATGTTAAATAAGATAATAAACAGTACAATAGCATATTTAAGGTTATAAACAGATTTGACAAAGTCACCGGTAAAAGTTCTATATCGCATCGTCACAAAAAAGTACCTACTTATGACGTAAGCTATAGGTGTTGACTAATAAAATTAATTTTGAGAGTAATTAAAAGTTATTTTTAAAATTAATTTTAAAAGTAATTTTAAGAGTAAAAGTACCAGTTGCTACCTAATACAACAAAAGGGTAATTATATCGATAATATTTAACTTTATTTATGAATTCAATTTTAGAAAAATCGTGCTTTTTCTTTCTCAGCTTGTAAACTTCCCTTCCATCAGTTCCATCCATCCATCACACTTTCATCGTCTACTGTTGGACAGAGGCCTCTCCCATAAAAGTCCACAGCGCGCGGTCCTGTGCCTTTTGCATCTCAAAATCAAAAATTCTTCCACCGTTATCATTAATCTTCTAAATCGGCAAAATTAGAAAAAAAAAACTCTACCGCATAATTAAGGGCCTACATCAATATTATCGTATATCATCGCCGACACGTACATATTAACACAGCCAGTAGGCACAGAAAATGAAGAATTAGGGATACTTTTCCTATTTACTCAAAATCTACTAAATATATTTTAATTCTGATTTACGTGTTTCTATATATAATAGTTACTTATGTTTTTAAAGTTATTTCATTAGTTAATACGCGATAATAGACCGACAAATGAAAAAAATAAAAAATTAGAGAGGTTGTTTCGCTAAGATTTTCTATCGAGAAAACTTTTTTCAATCGTGTTTCTGAGTTTATGCGATCCTAGATCATATATTGAAAAAACATATACTTAAAAATTAGAGCTCTAGCCATTCAATCTAAAGAAACAATGAAAACTTCGTACGTAAAAAAATGCACGAAGCTATTTTGGTATCGTCTTAAATATTTTTTTGTAAGAAACCTGCCATACATTTTTTTTACATTTACCAATTAAATAAGTAGTGTCTATCTTTTTAAAATTTGTTTTGTTAAATTTTCGTTTGGACTTAAATTTTATATTAATTAAGTAGGTACCTAAAGTGACAAGGAAAGGAACAAATATTTGTTTGTTTCGACCCACAATTAGAATGAACGCTTCACTAAACTGATTCGAATCCCGCAAAGGCGGAGATATCCGGATGCGCACCTGTGTTCAGTCGTCATGTCGTGAGAACCGACCACGATCTCTACCGCAAACTTACTCATGCATACAATCACAAAACCTATCAAATACTTTAAACTCTATATATTTCTATATAAGGTGAAAAAGGAGTTTTTAAAATGCGTAAGTACAATTGCTACGCTCACATAAGGTTATACAGACAGAGGTCCGTGGTATGTTTGTTGTGTTATTTTGTACGCTTTTAACATCCGCGCTATTATAACAACTTTTTACTGTATATTGTCCATGATTTAAGACTAAGAATTTCAAATTCATGAAATATTTATGCTTCGGTAGATATTAATCCTGAGATTGTATGTTCCTTGTAGACAAATACCACCATTTTAGTCTTATTCCGAAAGTTAACTAATTAAAGTCCAACGTTTCATTACAGAGTTCCATAAATCTCAGTCATAGTTTAAAACTAGATGGCGCTGTATGGAATGTTCAAACAACTAAGTCGATGTCTGTTATCAGCTCACTAAGCTATTTACACATTTTATAGGTGTATCCAATGCACCCACAAAATAAGATTGTAAGTCTTCGATTGGGTGGTCATCTTATAGATGAACATGGAATGCATTTCATCCAAGGTGGTATATGGTACGAACGATCATTAAATATGAATTTGATTATAGATAAAACGTGTCTATAAAATCAGACAATTTATCAGTGAAATCTAATCTTATCTTGAAGAATTTAAATGAAGAGAATAAGTAACATTTGTAGAAAGTTTGTTATGAGCATGGTAAGCAAAATCAGGTTGAAATCGTTGTCTCTGTCGAACAATAAGGTAACTTTATTTAAATAAAGCTTTGTGCAAGCAGATCCTAGAACGATCTATAAGTTTAGTAATTAAGTAATTTACGGTTATTCACATGTAAAAAATTAACTGGCTTCAAATCAATTGACAGAAAATCTATTTTAATTGCATCAAGTGTGCAGAATTATCTCAATTCTCTCTTGAGCCGAATTGGGATTTTAACACTAGCCACCAATATTTAAGTTTTAGATAAGTTACGTTTAGGTACTTGTACCAATAGAATCAGTACCATTGTTTAAACTGATACGAAATTATTTCTTTATTAAAAAAAATAGCTTCGGATACTTACAACATGGTCACCCTATCATAAACACGTGAACGTTTGCTAAATTCTGCACAGTTCACCGTGTGAACCCGATCACTTGCTCTTTACGATATTCCACAAAGAAAAAATACACCTAATGCTATTCACTGAATGAGCTATAGTGCTATAGATAGGTACTCAAATTCTTTTCAGCCAATTATTCTAGATGTTTATTATACACAACTATACAATTATATGAATTACCTAATATTCGTGCGAATATATCGGCACTTTTAAGTTTTTGCGGCTTTATAATATTGGCAAAATAAACCCTTTTTCATACTATAAACATATTTGTAAGCAATGTTTGTAAGCCTTTATACAATGCAATCATGCTGGGATATTAAGTCTGTATGACAACAAAGGTAAAAAGTAGATAGTACTTTGGGAATTTACTAAAGTATAGATAGGAGTCCTCCGCTCTGTCCGTAGCGTAGTGGGTGCAGTGGCGTAGCTAAGGGGGGGCGACGGGGGCGGTCCGCCCCGGGTGTCACCCGTTTAGGGGTGACACCCGAGCTCGACTATGACCATCGGCTGTAGTTCTTTCTACCTATAAAAAATCGTAAATCTGTGACAGAGAGCATAACTGCCACTAATAAATTTAAGTAACTAAAATATCGTACCACGAGTATAATAAATTGATATTTAGAAAAAAAAAACAATGTGCACACTGTCAATCGATCTGGGATTCCCCCAAAATTTTATACCCCGGTACGCGCAGTTCTAACCAGGGGATTCCCTCGATATAGGTCTCGTCACTTGTATTGTGGATTGGGCCATTTCTTTTGTTTCCAACCGCATTCATTTCAATACTCTCTTACGTGAACGTGTGAACGTCTAGTGCAAAGTGTTTGTTAATTATTAGTTACTAGCAGTGCCCGCGACTTCGTACGCGTGGAATTTAGAAACGAAAAATTAAATGAACTAACAATAACGCCATTTTACAGCTAATTAATAAATCGTCAGTTTGGTTTTCTTTTCTTGCATAATTCTAAAGAAGTAACACACATGGCCCCAATGTCATTTTAGTAAATGATATCTCAGAGTTTTATCTTTTTAGGGCTTTGTACAAACCCTTATAGTCGCACTACGGTGTCCGTCTGTCTGTCTATCCGCCCGTTAAACTTTTTTTTACTCGGCAACGGCTGAAGGTATCAATTTGAAACTTATACCAAATGTAGATCTATGCGGTCCCTTGCTGAAAAAGATACAATCAATAATTGAGATCTACGCATTCAGAAGATAAATAACCAAATTACAGCCATTTTTATGAAGTATCAGAAACAGAACTTTTTTTAGAAATACCAAGGTTGAGAAGACATTTAAAAGCGGCTAATATTACTGTCTCTAATTGGGTGACACTGGACTTTTTGAAATTTATTGTAGAATGGGACTTTACAGAATCTCTTCCGAATCTAACGGTCGCACTAAAATTATTTGTAACAATATGTACATCAGTTGCTTCATGTGAGAGAAGTTTCAGCAAATTAAAATTAATTAAAAATTACTTGCGGTCTACAATGACTGAAACCAGATTAAACAATCTTAGTATTTTAACTATGGAACATGAAGCAACACAAAATATAAATTTTGAAGACGTGATTTCGGAGTTCGCTAGTGTCAAAGCTAGAAAAAAGAAATTTTAATTTTTAACAAACTAAAAGGGATAGCCTATTGTGGGCCATCAGTAAACACGACTTTAGCAAGAAAAGATATAGTACATTATTTTTTTTATTTAATCATAAATCAATAAGATAGCTGTCAATGGACATATTCTTATAAAAAACTCTATATAACAATTTAAGTTAGATTAAAATTATTTATTAGCCTTAGCAGGCTAGATTGTAATATTGTAGATAAATAAATAAAACAAATTTATCGAATATAAAAAAGTTATCGTCCGAATTTTACGTACATAATATTTAAACACCCGCCACTGAAACAATTTATGTTTCGTTTAAAAAAAGTATTTTTGTTTGAAAATCCTTGCAAAAGTCGCGTAGCAAAATGTTGTTAGTGCTTAAAACTTTATCCTGAGTTTTCTATCTTTATAAAAATATTTATGCACGCACAAAATATGTATTTCGTAATTAATAATGTGGTTAAAAACCTTTTTTTACCATGTTTTACATAACAAGCATAAAAATAAATTAATACTTGACTTTCCTTGCTGTACATTGTTAAACCTGAAACTTTTTTTATATTTTCTACTTGTTTTAAAATAATGGCGGGATTTTAAATATGTTTTTCAGATTTCTGATACATTTAAGATTTTGAAAAGCATAACAAAGCATAATCAATATTTGCTGTCCATGAGTGGCCCAAGACCCTAAGGAGAGTAGGTGTTTCCGTTTGTTTCACATAAATTATTTATTTTATTATTTAGATACATTATTCAAACATTGGTAATAGGTACTTTATTTGAATAAAACGTAAATCATTATAAGTTTTTTATTTTAACAATTTCGATTGAATTTTGGGGTGTCACCCAAAAAATCCGCCCCGGGTGCCACCTATGCTAGCGACGCCACTGAGTGGGTGTTCAGAGTATTGCACTATTAGGTGAATGAGATTTATTTTACAATTTGTTTAGTGCCATCTCCATGATTTGTATGTTGGTCGACTTTGAATGAATGATATTCGAAATTGAAACACATCCTTGTATGGGCAGTTAACTATTGACATCGTGTTTAAAGGCACTTCCTTGTGTTCAGAATAATTACAGCCTACCACCATCTAGCGCATATACCATAAGGTGAACATAAATAATGATCATTTATTGTGCTGTTTATTGGTTAAAGGATGACTACTTTTAGTGTGGTGTTGTTAAGTGGCAATTAAACATTCAAGTGCGCAGTCGCATTGGATCATGCCGGCAGTCCACAGACTGCTGCTTTCATGTAACCGCACATGCGCAGGCATTGCTATAAATCGCAACAAGGCGCGCTCATAACAATACAATAACAGACTGTGACAACAGAGTATCTTTTAAAACCAAGTACATATTTGGATTGAATAAAATCAGTATAAATAAAACTACTTTTTACGGATTTAGACGCGTATATTTGTTTTAAATTTTGGCCCGACGTTTCGGAGACTTTGCAGTCACCATGGTCACGGGTGAGACTGTCTGACAGCCTCACCCGTGACCGACACGAGTTTTATTTAAACAGATGAGTCGCGCAAGTGTTAGAAAATATCAGTATAAATAATCAATAATATGAATAAGTATAAAATGTTTATGGTCAATGTAAAATTAAAATCGAACGTGGGTAAACCCGGTAATAACTTATCGCAGAAGACACATTATAGCTGAGTCTCATTCGTGACCATGGTAACTGCAGTCTCCGAAACGTCGGGCCACAATTTAAAACAAATACACGCATCTAAATCCGTAAAAAGTAGTTTTATTTAAACAAATGAGTCGCGCAAGTGTTAGAGAATAATATGCAAATACTTTGTATCAAACATAGTTCATTTCTACCTACTGTTTTTTAACACGCTTTTATAAGTTTGGTATGTATCTATCAATGTATTAATCTGTGTAACGGAATCTTTGAAAGCGATTTTCACCCACTTGCAGTAGACGGATTGATCTGAAATTTTGCACACCTAACAAGGACCGATGACAATGCAATAATTTAAAAGAATAATCCACCACACTTGTATTTTTAATTATACACGTTATAGTTTAATTGTATATGAGTAGACTCACCAAGATTATTGTGTTTCAACGTATGCCTTTCATATACAATCAGATAATTTCACATAAAAACGCTTTGTTTATACAATCAGGTAAAAATATCATAATTGTTTACTTGTGTTTACTACGATTGTGTACATGTGACAACAGAAACTTATGTCTCTGACAACATAAACTGTCAACGTTTTGTTAGTAAGTAACATAGAATTGAGTATTGAAGACAATGCAATCATTTAAAAAATATTCAGGATATTTAAGCGTGTTTTTTAGTTTTTAAACTAAGTAGATTATTTTTTCAAACAATTCATTGAAAAGCGAGACATATGATCGGATTTCCGTACATTTAATTTGGAATAATGTCTAGCAGCGCAAACTTTGGCAATAGGCAATAGTATGTGCACACTAACACGGTAATGATGTAAGTAGGTATTGGCTTGTGTGTGTGAGACGTGATTGTGTGTACAATAGTTGGAAGCGCAGGTGTGTCTCAGACTGGCCGGCGCCTGCGCACATTCCTTCGACGGTCACGACCGACGCGACGCCGAACCGCTGAGTACCTTGATCATTACGAACGCCACTCATGTAAGCCTTCCTAAATGACATTAAGGTAATAAATTAGGTACAGAAGCATTACTTCCATTATTCTTCAAATGCCACATGACTCTATCAGAATAGGCAAATAAGAGAGAGCGGACTCTACTCCGGGGATCAATCATAAACACAACATCACAATTTTGGTATTTGCTTGAGGTATTTATTAGGTACCTGTGGTCTAATTATAGTACACTGACCTAAGCATGTTGATTTTCGTTTAGAGTTTCTCTCGCAGAAGATCTGCTTGCCGAATTTATAAAATAATATTATTATGTTATACTAGCTGATGCCTGCTACTCCGTACGCGTGACATTTTAGATCCCCATGTATTTTGTCACCGTTTAAACCTTCCCTGGATATTCAGGAATATTTCAAGACCAAAATCACAAATATCGGCCCATCCTTTCTCGAGTTATAGCGAGACTAACGAACAGCAATTGATTTATAATTAAAAGAAGAGATTTATATTTAACTAGCTGATGCCCGTTACTCCGTACGCGTGAGTTTAGATTCCCATATTATTATATTTTGTCACCGCTTAAACCAGATATGATCGATATATCGATACATCGATAAAGTATACCTAAACCTACTTGATCAATGGTTTAAACCTTCCCTGGACTTTTATAAATATTTCGAGAACAAAATCGGCCCAGCCTTTCTCGAGTTTTAGCGAGACTAACGAACAGCAATTATTTTTTATATATAAGAAGACTAGAAAATGTATAGAACTACAATGAAATGAAAACATTAGAAGGTACATATTTATATGTAGAGAAATCTTATACATATTTTAAAATAAGTATCGCCATCTAGTTTTCAAGAATTGTATTCGTAAACGTTGTAGGCGGCGACATCTAGAATCATGAAACTAGTTACATAAAATTTTCTAAATTGTTACATTAGTTTCGCTACTTGATACTAGATGTCCACATTAAATACATCAAGATTACTACAAAATGTCTGCAATTTTTATAATTATAATAATTAAGTTTGGTAATATAGAACTTGTATAATGATAATAGTTATTTGATTAGAATAAAATAAAAACTTAGTGGTTAGCTTTAATTAAAATGTACCTGGCAACATTGAAAGCGCATGTTCCTTGAAGAAATGTCAAAATCAGAATATTCAGAATTTGGTTGATCTGTCGCGTTGCCGGTACTCGAATATTCTAGATTAGAGTCGCCTCCGAGTTCTCATTTGTTTCTGGCAGTTTGCAGTGACTTCAAAAATATGGCTTCTTCCATGAAACGTCTCATTCCCCTGCTTGACCGAGTTCTTATTAAAAGGGCTGAAGCTATCACAAAAACCGCAGGCGGCATTGTGATTCCCGAAAAGGCACAAGGCAAAGTTTTACACGGCGAAGTGGTTGCAGTTGGACCCGGTGCAAGAAAAGACAACGGTGATTTCATTCCAATTCTTGTCAAAGTTGGTGACAAAGTTCTTCTTCCAGAATATGGTGGCACTAAAGTCTCCCTAGAAAACGACGAGAAGGAATACCACCTATTCAGGGAGTCCGATATTTTGGCTAAAATCGACAACTAAATTTAAGTGGTAGCTTTAATTTTGGTGATTCTGAGTATGTTAGTCATAAAATTTAGAAATATTAGTGTATCATAAACAATTCGTGATTGTGTAATAGCTGGTAATATGTTGTGAGAAGAGATATCGTTGTTATCTCCGTTGCATTTCTTATTATAAATTTGTTACTGAAATATGTGGTTTCACTTTATCTTCCTTTCATAAAAGTTGCGCCTATTGCATCAGATTGCAAATCATAACCTAAAATTTTCATTTATGACCATAACCTCTTCTGCAATACTAGTTTGTGCAATTTTTGTATTTTTGGGTTTTATGCCATGAATAAGCAATCCAATAAGAAAGATCTCATAATCTACTACAACTGTTTAATAGTTAGTTTCTCATTAAATATTCAGCATAGTGGTTAATCAAGGCTATGCTATTTGCCACTAAAAATCTGCTAACATCTTGGGGTATAGAATGTGTATAAGTATTGAAGTGTGCTAAATCTATCAGCTAGACTACATCATGGTAGACATTCATCTGTTGTATTCGGTTGGGATTAAAGCTGATCAAGAAGCCTAGAGGGCAGATATTTAAATTTTTCTCTTCTAGATTTGGGTACAAAGTTTCAAGTTACCTATCAAATATTAATATGCATGCCTGTGGATCACTATCACTGTGATAATCTAATGGCTATTAACATCAAAATTACTAGAAATAGGTAATGTTTCAGATAAATCAACTAGTTTTTGTCTGACCTAGTTTGTAAACCCAAGGGTCTTTTTTAGCTTCACTGTATTATTTTATAGCACTAGTATTAATACTGCAACATTAATGTGTATATTATACACACACTGTCACACAGGAACCATCAATATTTTTTAATAACATAGCCAAACTTACAGAACAAAACAAATAATAGTTATAAATAATATTTATTTGTACAAATAATATTTTTTATTGTAGATTTGTTTTTGTTTAAACAGATACAACAAATACATATGACATGTTGCCCTGCATTTACTTAATTGGAATGTAATGTATTGCAAATCAATTCAGAAATATGTATTAATTAATTTCTTCTACTAGCATATTTTACACATATTTTTTGATGAGTATTATTAAACACATTACAAAGTTTTAAGAGGATACCAAAATAGCTTCGTGCATTTTTCTACATACGAAGTTTTCATTGTTTCTTTAGATTGAATGGCTAGAGCTCTAATTTTTAAGTATATGTTTTTTCAATATATGATCGCATAAACTCAGAAATGTGATTGAATAAAGTTTTCTCGACAGAAAATCTTAGCGAAACAACCTCTCTCATTTTTTATTTTTTTAATTTGTCGGTCTATTATCGCGTATTAACTAATGAAATAACTTTAAAAACATAAGTAACTATTATATATAGAAACACGTTAATCAGAATTAAAATATATTTAGATTTTGAGTATGTAAACAAAAAAATATCCCTAATTCTTCATTTTCTATACCTACTAGCTGTGTTAATATGTACATGTCGACGATAATATTGATGTAGGCCCTTAAGGCTAGATAAATAGCGGTTTATTTAATTTTAATATTAAAAATTTTGCAGTTTGCTAGGGCTCCCTCTGCATTATCAGAATTACATCTGCTTGAACACAGGTAGCATTTTAGCTGTAATTATCTGCGTTTCACATTCTCAATACCGATAATATACGCGTTAAGCCGCTAAAGGAGCCTGTAAGATATTTTTTAGGATTTAACATTATTTCATTTGTCACTAGATGGCGCTAATACATGTCAACATGTTACAAATGACCAGTCACAATAAATTTACAGAAATAAATTAAAAGTTACAAAAATCAATACAGAATAAATTACTGATAAATAAAATAATGAATTGACACATTCATATTCACATACAATGCAGTGGGTGGGATTTTAATAGTTAGTGGGCTATGACAGTTCTTAGGATATTACACTTACTCCATTATCATCATCATCATAACATCACGCCTTTTTCCCATGGGGGTAGGCAGAGACTATTTTTACTCCATTACTTTTAAATTTAGAAGCATAGTGCAACTTATACATGCTAAACTCTGTGATAATATTAAAACAAATATCTAAAACCTTAAAAACTAATAGAATATAATAAATAACAATGATACAATAACATATGATTTACTGACAATGTTTATGTATTCACAAATTCATGGCAAGCTCTGAAATAATTATAAGCAGATACATAATTATGCAATTTCCTATTACATGACCATAATATCGTATCATAGTTATCCATAATAGCCTGTCAAAATAGATTAAGGATAATAATCATTAATTTACATATTTAGTTACAGTATTTATTATATCTCACAAAAACCATAGCTTGCCCATGATATAAAAAGACAGGTCCTCTCTTCCTGCAGAGCACATGGTTGTTAGTTCAGACCATTCATGGCCAATATGATACATGTTGAATAACTGCCTATAGTTTTTAATGCAAAATTTATATTGTAGCAGTTATTGAACATGTCTCATATTAAATAAGTAAGCAAATATGTTGTTAATGGTAGCTTTGAAGATATTTATATCATGTAAAGATCACAGATAGAATGCATAGTACTTTATTATACCATGGTTTTATCATGGACATAGTTTATTTTTCTGCCAACTGGAATGTAGATATTAATACACAGTGATATTTATAATACAAATCTTAGATTGGGTATAGAAAATTTCAAACCACCTTTTTTTATATCTATGAGATTTATGGAGATCCATGCCGATGTGCAATTATTAACATCTATGGTGACACAACCCTTATTATAACAAGAATGCATTAAGTAACTGTAGCCTAAAACAATATAATAAGCTAATGTGAATAACTAAAAAATATAATGCAAAATCTATGCTTAAAACAATAAAGGTACATGACAATGGCATAATAAAGACATCATTAAAATTTATAAGCTATTGTAAAGATATGGCAGTGCGCCTCACTGCAGCAGACAAGGCCGGATTTGGGTCAGGAGGCTCAGTTAACAATTGAACTGATGTCCAACAACCATCCTCATTTGACTGACGCAAGGCCTCCATAGTTGCCTGTACTCTTTGCCCATCTTCAAATGTGGCCGCAGCTTTAACTGGCTCTTTCACCCAATCCATCTGTTCTTTAACTGGGAGAAATGCTTCTTTTAATGCACTTATCATCTTACAAAGCCCTTTCACATACGGTTTAGGTACCACACTAGATGCACAACTCAAGTCTTCAACATCAACATATATTACTTCCTCTTTATCATGAGGTCTTTTGCCATCATCCTCACTAACTTTACCATTTGTTTTATGTAATTTTCCATGTAAATCACCACCTTTGACAACTAAGTAACCTCTTTTACTGCAAACATATATCTCTTGATTGAAACAAGGCCCAGGCAGGTGATTGTTAAGTGTAGCTGTTACAAGTAAGCCTTTATCCATTTGTAATTGGAATGTACAGAAGTCTGGCGCAGTTATCTTTCTGATACCATTTACTTTACTAGTTTCTTCAACAAATGTTCTCAAGACTCCATGTACTTTTACTACCTTCTGACCAGTCAAAAATGAAACAAGATCTATTACATGACTACCAACTAAAGTAAGAGTTCCACCGCCCATTGTATCATCACACAACCAGTTATATGTATCACCTATTAAAGGGCCCATTTGAACTCGAACATCGACTAGAGTTAACTCTTCCGGATTGCCAAGATATCCTTCATGGATACACTTTCGCATGTGACTAAATGCTGGCAAGAACCTCAAAGAGTGATTTACTATTGATATGAGTGTAGGATAATACTGAGCAGCTCGCACCATTTTCAAGGCCTCTGCTTGACACAATCCAGCTGGCTTATCACACACTACATGTTTGCCAATTCCTAAAGCTTTAACTGATATTTGAGCATGCAAATTAGGCGCACACACAATGAATACTAGGCTTACATTTTTCTTCAAAAGTACGTCATCGATTTTATTCGTAAAAAACGGAATCTTTAATTCTTTTGCAGCTATTTCGGCTTCCTGTAGGGTCACACCCCATATCGCTTCGACTGGAAATCCTTTTTCTCTTAAAAATGGCACCAAAACTTTAGCGATAGCCCCAGTCCCAAAAACCCCAATACCCGGTAACATTATTCAAGACCACGAGTCACTTGTTTCGCAGATAATTTTCTTGTTACGAGAGGAAACCTAGTTCCATAAGAAGCATAGCTACAAATATTCAGAAACATAAAATTAAAATTAAAATTTTATCTATTCGTTAGCACAACACAAACTTCATTTTTGACAGTTTTGTTTTGACGTTTTTGTTTTGATTGATGCGGCGAATGGTGACCATAAGAAAAAAATAATGTCGATAAAAAAATATTGCCTTATAATTATTATAATTTAGAAGCAATATTTAAAATATTAATTTGAAATAACTGCTAAGATAATTTCAATTCAGTCGTCAAACGCGGCAAACCTATACTTAATATTATAAAGCTAAAGAATCTGTTTGTTTGAACGCGCTAATCTCAGGAGCCACTGCACTGGTCCAATTTAAAAACTCTTCCAGTATTGAATAGTAGGTACATGTCTCGAGGAAGGCTATAATATAACATCATGCTACGACCAGTAGGAGCGAATCATCTGTGAAAATCGTTGCAAAAACGGGGATTTTTTTTTTAAATTCCACATTACGAAGTCGCGGGCGCGGGCAATAGCTAGCTAACATAACCTAATCTAATAATTGTAAAAGGTCAATTAAAATTATACATAGGTACTATGCTATGTATAATTTTCTCCTTTTTATATTACGACTAGGTACTATTGGTAACCTTACATTCACATTTATGGAAGGTTTCCTGGAGATCAAATCACTCCCTTCCCGAAAAAGTAGTAATTATTACTAGTAGTAAATTTATTAGTAGTAGCACAGATAATATAAGTAGTAGGTACATAATGTCCAAAAAATTTTAATCCGTACCGTACCAAATAATGCCGTCCAGAGCACAGCAGCCCTTAAAAAACTTTGAGAGGAGGGGGCAATAGGGATTTTTGATAAATGCAAACTACCACTAGGTAGCACCTAGGTGGTTTGCATTCATCGAAAAAGTGAGGTGTTTGAAAAATTTTATCCCACCTTTCTTGTCATCAGATTTGCTTACTTCCTGTGCTTCCTTCTTCTCAATCTCCTTTTATATGAGAAGTTTACTTAGACACATTAGATGCTTTGATAAGCTTTGCTACGCTGTTAAAAAGAAAACAATTTGCGAATTTCGTAAATCTTAAGTGATTTCTCATACTTCGTATTCAGTTATAACGCGCTATTAATTTTATACGAATAAATGGAACAAGGAACAATATTTATTGAGTAAACAGTAGGCAACGTCATAAGTCACATACTGGCGCTTAAAACGAATTACTTTTCGTCGGAACGTTAAATTCAATGCTTTGATATCTGCCACCTGGACTTTGTAGGGTTGCTAAATTCAGCTTTAAAAAGGATACGCTTTCCAGATTAAGACAATACCTAATTTTATAGCTAACGCCGTCATTATTAATGGATAAACATTTTTTTTTTAATCTCAAATGTGGTGGTAGTTACCCGTGGTATATAGTTATTTGTATTCCGTTATCATATTACTAGCAAAATAGTTTGTTTTAAACATACCGTGAAACATAGGGGTTTTCATTTTAATAGGTTCTTAATAAGAATGAAAAAAATTTTTTTTTTAAGCAAGTAAGTATGTATTTGTTGTTTAGGAAAAGAATTTAATCTCCCTACTATAGCTAAGACGGCCTGGTCGGCGTCTTATGTGTATGGTGCTTTCAATATTTCTGCGAGAAAAAGGAATAAATAGCTCTCTGCGTAAATTATCTCCTAACTAACTCTCACAGTAAATTCTGTGACACTAATGTCACAAAATATACTATGAGAGAGATTTATCGTCACTGCACAGAATAGCAGCTTTAAAGTAAGGTAAGAATCAAGATCGCTATGAAAAAATAAAATTATATTCGCACGTTGACAACCCTAACGACATCCTATTTGCAGCAATTCGTCTAACACCTCTGTCCGTTGGATCTTGGTGTAGTGATCACCAACACAATTAGGGCTGACTGACATGCTCTCAACTAAAATTAGATAAAATATTTGTTATACAATAACAGACCGCTAATAGTTTGTTTATTTTATTCCTTACTTGAGGTACAAATTTTAGTATTTAATTTTAGTATTTAAAGAAAATGTGCTCTACGGAACTAGTGGCGAAACGGAAGCATTATCTCTCTCTCTCTCTCCAGCCCAGTATCGGCCCACACGTGGGCATAGGCCTCCTCTCGTCTGCAAGAATTGTGTTATTATCTACCTACTAGGTGTGTCACGCTGATTAAACGTGTTGACATAGGGTTTATTTTCGTGTTTTCCATCTCTCAGGGCATCCTAGGAAAGAAATGGGATGGTTACATGTGTATTCTAAATCGATCATCACACGGACAGATAGTAATTCCTACCTATTATTAGTAATTCTTTACTGCAGATGTTACATCCATACTGTTAGTTATATTGTACTTATAGCCTATGTTAGTATAATTTGCACGAAAATATATGTAAAACCACTACACAAAAATTCTGCTGTTATATTGCCCGTTCGAAGCACTTAACTGGCTTATGTAGTCCGCCAAAGTGTTCCATGAACGGGCTATCCAGTCTGTTATATAATGTCCTCAGTATGCTGTTGAGACTTCCACACAGTCTTCTCATCATAGACGCTGCCCTTTTTCTGATAACGGCATAAATATTTATGGATATTTCACACAACGTCCTCTGGTCCCAAAGTAAACTATATTTCTATGCCTGTATTATTATGGGTACCAGATAAGGATATACTACATATAGTACATATACTACTTTTCTTTTGTAAATACATACTTATAATACATAGTAAACACCCAGACGCAGTACAAACATTTGTATGACATTTATAAATATCACACAAATAATTGCACCGTGCGGGAATCGAACCCCAGACATCGTGAACGGCAGCCCGTTACATGACCCACTAGACTACGAAGCCCGCCAAAATGTCATGAATGTGAGCGTCCGCAAACATTTATGATGCGCTACAGAATCGTGGAAGTCCCATCAGCACCTTGAACGCATTATTTATTATAGACGGGCCTCGTGGTGGAGTGGTTCATATAACGGACTGCCGATCATGAGGTCTCGGGTTCGATTCCCGGTCAGGACAATCATTTGTGTGATGTTTATATTTGTCATACAAATGTTTGTACTGCGTCTGGGTGTTTCTATGTATCATAAGTATGTATTTACAAAAGAAAAGTAGTATATGTATTATATCCGTATTCTGGTACCCATAACACAAGCAATTATTTATTTTTATTATTCTATTGTACCTATGAAAATTTAAGCTTACCTTTGCACACTTAGCAATCATTTCAACAAATATGTATCTAGGATTTGCAAGAGACAGAGAGAGAGGCAAGAGACTGTTATACTTGATCGATGGTTATACGCACATACTCGTAGGGTTGAACTTATGCGACGTACAAAACACGTGTTGTGTATTTCATAGAAAGTATAATGTGTCACGGAAGTGTAACCCCTGGCGGCCTCTGTAATTTTTTTGTCGCTTTACGTACGAAGGTGCTAATTGGTTCACACATCTCAAAGGTTTGGTTACGTTCTTGACAGTTTCTTACAGCTGATGGTAAGTGCCTTAGTGGTGACTAAAAATAATATCAAATCTGAAAAACTTTAACCGAATGCGCATCTCTATTAGTTGTTGGTGAAAATTTCAAAAAAATATTAATGCATGTTCGTGCGGCGACGGACTAAGATGTAGTGTAATGAAATCCTCGGTGAGAGAAGAAAACCTCGAAAATAAACCTTGTGCTAAAAAGCCCGGTCGGCGCGGCACAGTAGACCATAATCCCTTCCAAAGTTGACGAGGCCCCTGCCCAACAGTGAAACGTTAATAGGCTGGAGAATTTAATATTTATTTAGCTTTTGAGAAAGAAAAGTTGAATGTTGGTAAGTTTTAGAGAAAATTATGGTGTATTTTGAGGAATTGGCTATTTCGTGGTTCATATTTATACATATTAATAAAAATCTTGAGCGTATAACGCACAGTTTGTTTTTATACTTAATAAGAAAGTTCAGTTAAGATTTTCGAATTGTGTAATTGACACTCAATTTTCATTTTTTAGTTATGATGATATAAGCTCTGCCACAACATTCGTCCTCGATAGGAGCCGTAAGAGATACAATTACGATTCAAAGTATTCATAAGAGCTCCATAATTTCCATCTCTTAAAGTATGATTTTACATCCATAGCAGGAAATGGATGGAACTTATTGTACCCCTTCTAAATAAAGCACAAATAAAGCTTATATACAACACACGAAAGCTGTGTATTTTCAGTAAAACATCGTTCATTAGTCGAGAGGTAATCTTGCTTATTCGGGTGGGGCGTGTGCTAGCACCGCCCAACGTCCCAAGCCGCCCGCCTTGCGCGCGCGCTTACCATAACGTTAAACGTCATGAAACAGTGGGCATCTGAAACAAACCCTGAATTAAAAAAAAAATTATATTTTTACAATATTCTTTTTTATAATGTGCTAGTGCGGTGAAGTGATATTTTTAATCTGTGTAATATTATAATGCCAAGAAAACGTGTAAATCGTACCCCTCCGGCTGAAAAACGAGATGATGACGAGGATGATTTTTTCTTTGATGATACACAGTCCAACTCAGGTAATTGCTATTACTCATGTTCTTTTTTAAATTATTTATTTATTTGATGTATTTAATTAAATTTGTAGACAAGCACCGATCGCAGAAAAAAAAATTACTAATAGAACAAGACAAAAAATTACCTAAAATCAAAAAAAATAAAAAATAAAATAAAAATAAAAAATAAAATAAAATCTAAAATATAAGAGCCGCTCTAAGAACGACCTAAGTACACTTTTGTTATCAAAAAGTGTAAGTTGATCTAAGAGCGGCTCTCTCGGTCTCATGTGGCTATAGACATGAGAACTATATCTTAAGGAAGCCTTACGAATTCTCTACAACCTAACCAAAACTATTCATGAACTGGAACTGTTCATGGCTGTTTAATTTCATTAACCACGCTACACCTAGGCACAACAAAAAGTTAGCAAAACAAATTAGTTAAATATTATTACTTAATAGTCATTAGCATCATTCTATAAACTGCGAATGGAGCTACCATCGCAGTTTATAGAACGATACAATTATAATTATTATATAGCCTATTTTTAAAAATAATAAGAAAATTTCTGAGCTGCAAAAGCAAAAAAATGCCCGCCGCATATTTGCCACCAAACATACACAAAAACTTTCATAAAACTTTAAAACAAAAAAGTAGTTTTTCGAAAATTCTGCGATTATAATAACCAAGACCTGGGTAAAAGATGGGTCTCGTACTGCAGTGGTTTTTGTAGGAGGCTGCCGTCAACGAGGTCTTTGTATTCCTGTATTATATTCGCTTTTTGGTACCTAAAACACAAGCAAATAAGCATAGCCTGGCAACAGAGGACGTTGTGTGAAATGTTCGTGATTATATATTTACATATTCCTTCATAGGCCGCAGTTCTCAAGAGCCTCAACATAGAAACGCAGCTAATGCCCGGGAAAGGGCGCGAATGAGAGTCCTGTCGAAAGCTTTTTGCAGGTAACTCTTTAAATCCATAAATTTCCTGCTGGTTTTTCCATAAGGGGAGCAAACCTCTCGATCTGCAGTATTATATACTACTAGCTGACCCGGCAAACGTTGTTTTACCATACTAAAAAAAAAAGGTTTGAAAAATAGATGTTGGCCGATTCTCAGACCTACTGAATACTCATGTAAAATTTCATAAAAATCGGTCAAGCCGTTTCGGAGGAGTACGGTAACTAACACTGTGACACGTGAATTTTATATATAAGAAGAAAGATTATAACTTAAGGTGTTGCAGACTCCGTGGTAGAGTTTAGTTTCAATACTTATTAATGACTATCTTGTTTCCCGCGACCTCATACGCAAAATTTATAAATTTTGCAATATTTTTCACTCCTATTGGTCTCAGCGTGATGTTATATAGCCTATAGCTTTCCTCAATAAATGGTCTATTCTAAACAAAAATATTTTTTTCAAATCGAACCAGTAGTTTCTGAGATTAGCGCGTTCAAACAAACAAACTCTTCAGCTTTATAACATACAAGCTGTTGCCCGCGACTTCACACGCGTAGAATATAGAAAATGTTCCCCGTTTTTGCAACATTTTTCACTACTGCTTCGCTTCTACTGGTCGTAGCGTGATGTTATATAGCCTAAAGCCTTCCTCGATAAATGCCCTATCTAACACTGAAATAATTATTCAAATCAGCCCTCTGGTTCCTGAGATTAGCGCGTTCAAACAAACAAACAAACAAACTCTTCTTATAATCTAATATATAAAATTCACGTATCACAGTTTTAGTTACCGTACTCCTCCGAAACGGCTAGACCGATTTTTATGAAATTTTACATGCATATTCAGTAGGTCTGAGAATCGACCAACATGTATTTTTCAAACCTTTTTTTTTAGTGTGGCAAAACAACTTTTGCCTGGTCAGCTAGTATTAGTATAGAAGTAAAAGAAAGTATAGATGTATATTATGTAGCTGTACTGTAACAAAATTATTTGCAGTCATAACAAAGATATGTCTTTTTCTATATAACCGGTTCAGGACATGCAATGCATTGAGTTTCTTATGATGGCTCTTAGATTATACGAAATTCAACAGAATATTTTTATAGCAAGATTTCCTAAACCAAACTCTTTCTTTTGGGCTTCTCAATAAATTTTAAAATACCGCTCCTCTAGCACAAGCTGGACAATCTACGCCTCAGCTAAACTATTTATTTTCATGAGTTATTCTTATCATGTATCTAGATAATGCAATACTCTTGGTACAGACTGAAAACTACTCTGCCGTGGGTGCCAGCAGACACTAAGTTATCAAAGTTGGACACACTGCGATTGGCTGCTTCCTACATAGCGCACCTGCGGGCGCTATTGCACGAGCCACGTTCAGCGCATACGCCACCACATCCTCTCAGCCTGGTTAGTAAACACATAAAGACTAATATAATACCAACTTTAAACAGATAATATACCTACTATACGTTTCAAATGAGAATAGGATTGGCAATGACCTTTAGTTGTCAAAAGTGATTGGAAAAGTACTGTCAGCAATGTAACTTTATTTGCGTATCATTAATATTTTTTTCTTTTACGTAATCTCCGTAATTTGAAGTGAAAAACGTCTTAAATTATTTAGTAATAATAGTTATAATATTATTTAAAAATAAATAATACTCTCTTTCAATAATTTCGTTGCTGGAAACAATGATATTAAGGGCCTACATCAATATTATCGTATTTCATCGCCGACACGTACATATTAACACAGCCAGTAGGCACAGAAAATGAAGAATTAGGGATACTTTTCCTATTTACTCAAAATCTACTAAATATATTTTAATTCTGATTTACGTGTTTCTATATATAATAGTTACTTATGTTTTTAAAGTTATTTCATTAGTTAATACGCGATAATAGACCGACAAATGAAAAAAATAAAAAATTAGAGAGGTTGTTTCGCTAAGATTTTCTATCGAGAAAACTTTTTTCAATCGTGTTTCTGAGTTTATGCGATCCTAGATCATATATTGAAAAAACACATACTTAAAAATTAGAGCTCTAGCCATTCAATCTAAAGAAACAATGAAAACTTCGTACGTAGAAAAATGCACGAAGCTATTTTGGTATCGTCTTAAGTTGAATTGCCAACCGCTATTTTGTTGTTGTTGGCGTGCCTTGTCGAGAATATGAATTATAAGGAGTTTTATTTTAAAATGTGCTAGTTATGTGGTTGTTTTCCGTTAAAAAATAAATTTGTTGTTATTTCTCATTGTTTTTGTATGTTAGTGTTGTTATTTTGAACTTGTCGTTATTTGATATTGTTTTTAATTGTATTTGTCTCGTTAAGTGCTCGAAAATTAGGAAACGATACCGATAAAGTGATAGATAAAATTATTATATAAAAATATCTTGTTTTGTTGATCCTACCAAAATTGTTCAAAATGACAACTATGACGTCTCAAAATGACGCGGGGTCAATCCTATTCTCATTTGAACGGCATAGTAACTAAGAGCATACAATCTCTATTGATAGTAAAGTCAATGTTTGTGATAACGGCATGATCTTCATTACTTTTATCTACACTAATATTATAAAGCTGAAGAGTTTGTTTCTTTGTTTGTTTTAATCTCAGGAACTACTGGGCCTATTTGAAATGTTTAAACAAACATAAACGCGCAAATCTCAGGAACTACTGGGCCTATTTGAAAAATTCTTTCAGTGTTAGATAGGGCATTTATCGAGGAAGGCTTTAGCCTAATAATAAAACATCACGCTACATCCAGTAGAAGCGAACCAGTAGTGAAAACTGTTGCAAAAACGGGGAAAATTTTCTAAATTCCACGCGGACAGAGTCGCGGGCAACAGCTAGTTACATATAAAACAAAGTCGTTATTCTTGTATGTATGTCCTTATGTGAGCTCATATCTTCCTAACTACGGATAAGCTACGGATAAGCTACGGATTTTGATTTTGTTTTTTATTAGGTCATTATAGAGTAGTAGGTATAGAGTGGTTCAAGAATATGATTTTGCGACAGCTAGTAGAGTATAAATTCTTCTCAAGGCTCAGGCTCAAAAGAAACAAGTTACGCAATTAAGCAATAATTTCTTTGGGTGTTTGTTGTCTATTTTCTTTTTAACTAGATATTGACCTATGCATTGACTTACCACACTCCACTCACATTAGTGCTTGGTTGGAACAGCGATCAAATGATTTAATTATTACTGATAATTAATTATACACCTTATAAAATAAAATAAAATAATTATATTGTAGTTAACTAAACAACTCAGTATTAATGCCCTTCTGTTCGCACTAAACTAAATATTATGGTCGAAGCCAACGAATCCATTAAACAGAAAGCTATGTTTTAATCGGCTTCATCTATTTTACCAGGCGATAAGACAACATGCTATGGTAAATATAAAAACTTAGGCCCATATATCTAAGAGGCGTGGATCACATAATTGTTCACAATAAATCCTCTGTCACGGCTGTCATTCCCTTAATTCGTTTAGGGCGTAGTGCGTCACCAAACCAAGCTCGAAGCGTGCCCGCAATGATTTAGTTGACAACTTAAATCCATTTGCCAAACCGTACCAAGGTGCTGACATTATAGGATTAGGAAACACGTTCCACGAAGGTCTTTTGGGTGGTTGATCGATGAAGGTATTAGTGGATCACCACAAACTATTTGGAATATTTGCATTAGGTAGGCGTTGATTTTTTTTTAATAAATTAATGTTCTATTTTTCACAAAAATCCGTTACAAAAATCCTCAAACAGCTAAGCTAGAAATATAATATGTAAGTAGTATGTATTTGTGTAGGTATACACATATTTTATGTAATATATATACTAATTCTAACTATCAATGATGATCACTAGGAACTCTTCGGATCTTCGGATCTTTAGATTGTTAATCTTAATGTTATTGCTTCACACTCACACACACACACACAGGCACACACACAAACGCACAACACAACACACAGATATACTGAGGGGATGTTAGGCATGACAAAATATTTAATAAATGTAATTAATAATTTTATTTAAATTAATTTTATTTTATTTAATGTTTAACCAACAAATTGCTATATATAAATAAATAAATAAATAAATAAATAAATATTTTTCTCACAAACTACCTAAATTTAAAGTGAGTTAGTACTTGGACTCCAATGCCTTTTTTATCGAAATAAAATAATAATTGTCCGTAATTTTGTTTACAGTTTCAGATAACATAGAAACTAACAAGAATCTTCTTCTTCTCATCATAAATATAAAAATCAATTGCTGTTCGTTAGTCTCGCTAAAACTCAAGAACGGCTAGGCCGATTTTGGTGATTTTAGTCTTGAAATATTCGGAAAAATCCAGGGAAGGTTTAAACGATGACAAAATATATGGGGACCTACATTTCCATGCGTACGGAGTAGTGGGCATCAGCTAAGTAGTATCGTATGAAATAAAATTATAAATATGTTTGTATGATTGTTTAATACTTAGGATAATTTGAGTCAAAACTTCAGGAACGTATTTAAACACTATAATTTTATTGAATAGGAAAGCACAAAACTTCTTTACAATACATAAAACGCTTCTATGTAAACATTAGTTATTCTTATGCGCCTAAAACCAAAAATATTTTGACAAGTTATTTAGGCCACCCATATAGCATCGTAATATGATTATTTATATTTGAAATCTTTTATTTTTTTATACTTTGTGTATCATTTTGCGAAGATGTTCACAACTATGATGTGTGTTCCTTTTTTTTCATACGAAAAAGTCAAGAGTCACTTCCCGACCCTTGCTTTGTAATACAAACAAACACGTAAACTGGTAGGTACAAATGGTATGAAGATAGAAACAAAAAGCTAACAATAATAAGCAAAAGAGTTGTACGCGCACTGACCAAAAGTTTGCAGCTGTTACGAGTATAAATAAAGTTTATCTTCGGCCGTTAAAGAGATACTCCTGTTTTATTATTCTTTAGCCCATTCCTTGTCTTATTTATTTCATGATTTGTACATAGGTTAAGTATAAACAACAATTTATATTCAGTCTTTTTAAACATCGTTTATAATGTAAAGCAAAATTATACTTTTCGGCATCGCAACGTGACACTTTGTATTAAAAGGCGTAAGTTCGATAATCACTCAAAACAAAATAGTGCTTTTTCTTCTTCCAGCCTTTATTCCAAACTATTTAGGATCGGCGCAAAACGATTTTTTCTTTAGAGCCCTGCTGTCAGCCTGCAGCAGTGATTAACTCCGCTTACTTACATAAAAATACTGGTGTCCGATTGTTTGACCAAAAGTCATTTGGCAAAACTACACTTGACAATCAACGTTTGCCAAAACAATGAATTCGCCTATTGATCATTTTACCACTGATCATTTTACAAATGTTTCATTTTGCCAAATGATCAACACTTAAATTTACATTTTATAAATTATTACTTTACAAAACTAACACTTGGCAACTGTGTTATCAGATAAATCTACTATTGGTGTAAAAATTTGGTTTTCTTGTTAAAATTACCATCTTTTGCTTATTTTTTTGCAAAGCCACTGCTCTGGATTTTCCTAAAAAGAAAATACTATAAGTATTAATTGACATATTTTATTATATAGAATGAAAAAAAAATTATATTTTATATTATTTGCGTAATAATTACTTATTAACCTATTCGTCTTTGGAGATATATATCTCTTTTATTAGATTGGGTTAGGTTAGGTTAGAACTATAAACCCAAAAGCACGAGCCGAGCGAGCAAAGCGAGCGTGCCGAGGCAGCGGCCGGCGAGTGCCAGAAACGACTTTTCATGGGATTGGCATTTCTCCCTTTATTAATGATTCATGATGATAATGATACATACAAAACAACTTAATTTACGAAACATATCATTTGGTGAAATAAGAAAAAGGTCAATTGACATTTTAATAATTAACACATTTGTCAAGTGTCACTACACTTTGCTAATGGATTATTTGCTAAGTAAGTTTTTGTAAGATGATACTTTTGTTAAGTGTATTGTTTGTCAAATGATCATTTGGTGAAACGTTGTTTGTCAAATGATCATTTGTCAATAATTTTTTGGTCAATCATTAGGGAACCAAAAATACTTCATAAGCCCTATTAATTTATTTCTTCTTCCAGTCAGCCTTGCTGGACAATATAGTCCAGCAGTTTCTGTTTCAATAAACTCTATCGTTCCGACCAACTAATGCCGAGAGAGAGCATTTGGAGGCCGCGAGCTATCCAAAAAGTCCTTACTTAAATAAATTACCGTTTGTAAATTTGTGATAAAAACGAAACCCTGTTTAATATTGAGCTAATAAACTAATACCAAATAATATAGAAGATATTTATTTCCAGGCATGGCCATTTGCGTTCCAACACGGAGGATCACTTAGCTGCGCGATATCACAAAGATGGAATATAAACCCATCTGCTAATGACTCTGAAAGCTGTCGGAATAATCCACAACCGGCTAGAGAAAATGCACAAGACTTAAACTCTAACGAAAGCTACAATCAAGAATGTCTTGATAATGATTACGAAGATCGATATTACGAAGAAATGACGACAAGCGAATCCTGTACCACAATGCAGTATTGTAACTATGGATATAAAGAAAACTATTATGATGTAAGAAATGGTTACACGTCAGATAATATGATCAATAATGGATAGGTAATATATTCAATAGTTTTGGTAAATAAAATGTATGTGTTCATGGTGCTTTCAATTTATTTTCATTGGGTTACCAGATAGAGATTGGACTACAATCCAAATTAAGGTATTTGCCTGCTCCGCGCTGATAGGGACAAATATAGCTGAGTAAGATTTACCTACAAATTCTTTTTGACGTTTTACAGTACCCTGTTTTCTTCGCGAAAATTAAACCAATTTTAATGTTATAGATGAAAAGTATATATTTTGCTTCTATCGCTTTTTTTGTGAAAACCTTACCAAATTTGTGTGATAGACACAGCAACTACAGCTAGAAAAAACGGGATTTTCGGATGGTCATAACTATTTCTTTTGGTAATTATGTTTTGAAAAAAAAGTGATAAAAGCATGGTTATATAAGACCTAAATACTTTGAGAAAAATTCGTACCTTTGGTGGCAATATCTACAAAGAAAACAGGGGAATCGATGTCCACATTTTTGTATGGAGTTTGGTGTGGTGCCCTCTTAGTTATGTCTACGTGAATATTAGTGCGTTAAAATATCCATGAAATAAAAATAACTTGCTTAGTTCAAAAAATAAAAACAAACGCTTGAAATTCCAGATTTTTTGTTATTGTATTGTCATCCGTCCTTAAGGGCCTACATCAATATTATCGTATATCATCGCCGACACGTACATGTTAACACAACCAGTAGGCACAGAAAATGAAGAATTAGGGATACTTTTCCTATTTACTCAAAATCTACTAAATATATTTTAATTCTGATTTACGTGTTTCTATACATAATAGTTACCTATGTTTTTAAAGTTATTTCATTAGTTAATACGCGATAATAGACCGACAACTGAAAAAAATAAAAAAATAGAGAGGTTGTTTCGCCTAGATTTTCTATCGAGAAAACTTTTTTCAATCGCGTTTCTGAGTTTATGCGATCCTAGATCATATATTGAAAAAACATATACTTAAAAATTAGAGCTCTAGCCATTCAATCTAAAGAAACAATGAAAACTTCGTACATAGAAAAATGCACGAAGCTATTTTGGTATCCTCTAAATATGTGTGCAAAATTTCAGATCAATCTGACTACTGCAAATGGTTAAAAATCTCTTATAAAGATTCCGTTACATAAATTAATACGTTGATAGATACGTTATACGCCAAGGAAGTATGTTAGATTCGTAGTATTCGATGTTCTTGGATCGTAGCAGGTGGCGCTCTATAGTCTCTGCCTACCCCCATGGGAAAAAGGCGTGATGATATGATGATGATGATAGATACGTACCAGGCTAATAAAAGCGTGCTAATTAAAAATACAGCTACCTTATTAACTTTTTTCAAGAAAACTTTACTGAACAACCAGTGCGTACCTCGTCAAAAGGATTTTATGCCGTATGTTTGAAATCAGCTATAAACCTTGAAAACTTAATGTAATCCATCAAATGCCATCATCTCATCACAGCAATTATTTATGTCACATTCTTAGATGTCGTAAAAATAATTATTGTTCTTAAAATTGGGAAACAAAGTAATTTGCGAACTTCAAAGCGAAAAGGATTGTGTATCTCAAGAGTATCACTTTACGGTCATATTGAAGTCGTTAATGAAGTCCAGATTTATCACGTAATCGTAATCACGATAAAAGATAAAAATACTTCAGCACATTATAAGCCCATTGCTTACTGGACACAGTCCACCACTATAATTAGATATATGAGGTGTTTTATTATAAGTTTTCTATGTTGTTTATAAATGTAAGTAATAACATAGATCCAAGTATAATTTATCCATGGTAATAATCTGCAAAGTTTTTCATTTCTAGACTTTTCACACAATATAGGAAATGGGGTGGTGATATCCGTGACTACACGGACACAATGGCTTTTTTCTGTCTATACTTAGCTCAAAATATGAAATGGTAAACTTAATTAATTCAGAAATTCTACCTTCTAATAATGATATTGTATTAGTCTGTGTGGTGACGGATTAATAATACAAGTGTCATCATCCCATTTCCTCCCCAGGGTGCTGTGTAACTACACCTGTGACAGACAGAAAACTCGATTTTTAACTCTGTGCCAGCAGGTCTGGTCAACGCGGCATACTAGACCAGAGTCCCTTCTGAAGCGGAGGAGGCTCTTGCCCAACAGTGGAACGTTAATGGGCCGGGAAGAAAAAGAATAATGGCATTACACCTTACTACATATAAAAAACTGAATGTTCATTCAACATTCAGTTTTTGGTTTGGTTTCCGTAAGGAAATATTTTAATAAATGTGTCTATTTTTGTATAATGTTTTGTCAGGTTCGGTGCGCTGTCTCTTACGTCGTCTACTTAGTTAAATATCGGGTTACCACTTTACCTAGAATGACAAATGTCGCGCCGGTTAACTACAAACGTAAATTATGCGTTTCTGTTGTCTGGTATTCAAGCTTCTCGAGTCAGGCCCAATTAGTTACAAGTTTGTAAAATGCAAATAACATCAGGTTAAATAAAATCAGTTTTAAAGGATTTAGTCGCGAGTATTTGTTTTAAATTTTAGGCCGACGTTTCGGAGACTTTGCAGTCACCATGGTCACGGGCTACAGGTGCAACTGAGCTGCAAGATGTCCTCTACGATCAGTTGTTACAGAAACGTTTGGCAGAAATTTTGAAAACAAATACACGCGTCTAAATCCGTTAAAAGTGGTTTAATCAATTTATTTAGACAGTTTAATTTATAGAATTTCAATCAAAATAATGTATCTCGGTTTTTTTGATAATAGTACTAAATACTAACCCACTAACTTAGGGCTTCCGCTTGCCCATTAAACGACGGCTGTTGTTAAGTATAGAACCACAAGTTTGTTTAGGTAAATGATTAATGAAATACAAATATGTACTTGGCAGAGCTAAATAGAAACACTGGAAGAGGACGCTCGAGAGTCTTTCTGATCTTATCTATTGTCGTCAGATGTGCAGTAGTGCAATTTTCAATAACCAGTATATAATTACGAACAGATATATATATCATATTATCCCCGTTTTTGAGTAATACATTTATATCTCTAGCCCAAGATTTAATAGATAAATACTATGATTATTAAAAAGCAAGTAAACGCATAAAATTTTAGATCTATCTGTCTATACAGGGTGTCCCAAAAGTCAACGTCCAACCGAAAACCCAAGCTAGGCCTAGTTGTGGGGGCTCTCAAAAAAAAAGAAAAAAAAATCTATCTCATGTAGTTTCGAAATGACAGCCATTTTTCTTAAATTGACACCCTGTGACGAGTTTACGACTACTGGGGCTGCAAATGAGCTCTTTTGTAATTTTATTTTTGTGTGGAGTAGTCTTAAGTGATGCTCCTACAAATTCCAATTCATCATTTGCACACAACTTCATTGGAATTTCAGAAAATATCCGTTTTATACCGAACCATGACGTGAAAATGACTACATCACTAAACTTTGACAGTCTGTACTGAAAAAAAAATCTACTATGCAATTTCGGCAAGTGCCCTTAAGGGCCTACATCAATATTATCGTATTTCATCGCCGACACGTACATATTAACACAGCCAGTAGGCACAGAAAATGAAGAATTAGGGATACTTTTCCTATTTACTCAAAATCTACTAAATATATTTTAATTCTGATTTACGTGTTTCTATATATAATAGTTACTTATGTTTTTAAAGTTATTTCATTAGTTAATACGCGATAATAGACCGACAAATGAAAAAAATAAAAAATTAGAGAGGTTGTTTCGCTAAGATTTTCTATCGAGAAAACTTTTTTCAATCGTGTTTCTGAGTTTATGCGATCCTAGATCATATATTGAAAAAACACATACTTAAAAATTAGAGCTCTAGCCATTCAATCTAAAGAAACAATGAAAACTTCGTACGTAGAAAAATGCACGAAGCTATTTTGGTATCGTCTTAAAAGTTGGCGCATTTAATGGGCTTTCCAAAATGGTATAATACTTACTAAATTATTTCTTAGACGACGAAAAAAAAAAAATTAAGGAAGTCGATATTTAGCTTATTATTAGTTAGTCATAAAACTTTCTCAAAATTATTCTAATATCATGTAGGCGTTCTGTAAGGTGTAATTAAAGAAAGAGACGAAGAAAAGTTAGAGCGGGATAGTGACGCTACTAAAAGAAAGAGACGAAGAAATGTTAGAGCGGGACGGAGAGTGACGCTACTTGGTGTCAGTGAATTTTTGGGATTGTTTAAATAAAAGTCAATTATTAAAAATCGAATGTTTATTTAAATCATATCAAATGTTCAAATTGCTTGCCATCAGCGCGTATGCACGCCCTACACCTTCTTAAAAACGATCGTGTAATCTGGCGGGCGAAACGTCTGGAATTGATGTGATCAGCGGCATCTTGAATTCTCTGACGCAGTTCCTCTAAATTTTCAATTGGTTTTTGGTAAACAATTTCTTTGACCGTTCCCCAATAAAAAAAATCAATAGGATTTAAATCCGGGGAACGGGGGGGCCACGTGATCTGACCGGATCGACCAATCCACCTATTTGGATATTCTTGATTAAGGAATTCTCTCACTGGGCGCGCATAGTGTGCCGGACAGCCATCTTGCTGGAACCACATGTCTCGATAAATGCTAAGTGGCACGTCTTCTAACAAATTGGGTAACTGATGTTGTAAAAAGTCCAAATAAGCTGCCCCATCGAGGTTTTCTGGCAGTTCAAAAGGCCCAATAATGGATCCATTTAAGATCCCAGTCCACATGTTTATTTTAAAGCGGTACTGTGACCTACCTTCGCGCATCAAATGTGGATTTTCGACGTGCCACTCGTGCAAATTATGCAAATTCATGTATCCGTCTTTTTTGAAGGTCGATTCATCAGTCCAAAGAATTTTACGCAAGAATTCTGGATCTGCTCTGTGCCTTTCGAGCATTGATTGACAAAATAAAATCCTGCTAGGATAATCACGGGGTAGCAAAGTTTGTACCCGTTGCATGTGGTACGGATGCAATTCGTTTCTCTTCAGTATCCGATGTGCTGTACTTTTAGGTACCCCCAGACTTTGCTCGATTCCACGTACTGAGATACTCCGGTTCTCTGCAATTGCATTTAGGACATCTTCTTCATAAGGCACGACGGTTCTTCCCACTCTAGTAGCTCGAGTAGGAAGTTGATTTTCTGATAATAAACGGTGCACATTTACAAAAACTCGATGATCTGGGTGACGCTCGGCATTCGGATATCTCTCACGGTAGAGTCGAGCTGCAGCTCTAGCATTGCACCTACATTCCCCATAAATAAGGTGCATGTTTGCATATTCCTCTGCAGAGTACAAGAAAGGCATTTTCTTACAAAAACAGTCCAGGAGAAAGCCAAGTTCGTCAGAAACGGTTCGAAAACAAATCCAAGTCACACGCAATCAAGTCCAGTAAACAGAGCCAAGGTTGTAAGCACGAAATAAATACAAACGAATACAAAAAGATGCGCAGTAAACGAAGGCACGAAACGTACTGAATTATTGTACGTATACCACGCTGTTGTATTAGCGTGCTATCTGTTTCACCCACACTAGCCAAAATGTCAATTTCGTCTCGCTCACACATTGTAGAAAGATTCACTGACACCAAGTAGCGTCACTCTCCGTCCCGCTCTAACATTTCTTCGTCTCTTTCTTTTAGTAGCGTCACTATCCCGCTCTAACTTTTCTTCGTCTCTTTCTTTAATTACACCTTACAGAACGCCTAGATGATATTAGAATAATTTTGAGAAAGTTTTATGACTAACTAATAATAAGCTAAATATCGACTTTCTTAATTATTTTTTTTTCTCGTCGTCTAAGAAATAATTTAGTAAGTATTATACCATTTTGGAAAGCCCATTAAATGCGCCAACTTTTAAGGGCACTTGCCGAAATTGCATAGTAGATTTTTTTTTCAGTACAGACTGTCAAAGTTTAGTGATGTAGTCATTTTCACGTCATGGTTCGGTATAAAACGGATATTTTCTGAAATTCCAATGAAGTTGTGTGCAAATGATGAATTGAAATTTGTAGGAGCATCACTTAAGACTACTCCACACAAAAATAAAATTACAAAAGAGCTCATTTGCAGCCCCAGTAGTCGTAAACTCGTCACAGGGTGTCAATTTAAGAAAAATGGCTGTCATTTCGAAACTACATGAGATAGATTTTTTTTTCTTTTTTTTTGAGAGCCCCCACAACTAGGCCTAGCTTAGGTTTTCGGTTGGACGTTGACTTTTGAGACACCCTGTATAGCGTTGATTGAGGATTGAAAATGTTAGTAAATCGTAGCAGATAGCGCTCTGATGCCTGCTTCTACGTACGTAGGTACGGAATTGAGACGTGAAAGCATTGCGGGAAAGTATGTTATTTCCGATAAGTATACCTTGATTTTGCTGATGGCGCTCTTTTAAAGGTTATTTTTTTCTCAATTTATCAAAAACAACAGTAATAGATCACGTGTAATTATAAGTTTTACGGCTGTCCTGTTATGAGCATGTAATAAAAAACAAAACTATAAAAATAAAAAACAAGAGGAAAGTAATAATTTTGACGGGCTTCGTGGTCTAGTGGTTCATATAAAGGACTGCCGATCATGAGGTCGCGGGTTCGATTCCTCGGACAATCATTTGTGTGATGTTTATACATGTCATACAAATGTTTGCTCTGCGTCTGGGTGTTTCTGTGTATTTTAAAGTATGTATTTACAAAAAAAAAGTAGTATATCCGTATTCCGTATATTATTATACCCATAACACAAGCATAAGCTTAGAATTTACATAAGCTTAGCTTCGGACTAGAGGACGTTGTGTGAAATGTCCGTGAATATTTATTCTTATTCTAAAAATATCGTTAGGAAAGTTCTGCAAATAAACTGGACGAAAAATGTCTAAAGGAAGACCTAAGAAAAGATGGATGTACTGTGTGAATGAGTACATGAAAGAAAGAGGAGTTAACACAGATATGACGGCTGATAGAAGACTATGGAAGAAAAAGACATGTTGCGCCGTCCGCAAATAGTGGAAAGCCAGGAGAACGACGTTTAATTGACCTTCCGCCAGCTTTATCTGTAAAGAATATGGTATAAGATTGACGAATAACTGCAAAACATGGAATCCAACTTTAAATAAATAAAACAAGATATTAGCAGGTGAAAAGTATATTTTGTAAATATTTATATATATCATGCCTGAGCACACTTATAGTACAAATCGTTATTTCACTTATTCACAACAAAACACATGTAAAACTTAAGCGAGGCATGTTTTGGTAAAATTTATTCAAATAATTATACTAAATTTACAACTAAAGTGGCGTATATTATTATTACAAATGATTTTATTCATGAACAATCACTCTGCTACAAACCTACATACATTGGTAGGTTTTCACATACAAGCTTATAAAGATAAACATAATAGAACTTGTACATTATACATTATCTAGGAAACATCTAAATTGCTTTTTGTGGTTTATCATTCACTAACTTTAAATTATTTGCTTTGTAGCTAATATTAAATTATATCTAATAAGATTACTAATATTAAACTGTAAAACGATAGCATATTATTATATTAGAGTAGTGTAGTCGATAATCATACTAATTCTACACGCACAACTAAACTGTAATGGTCTTATTCATAATGACTTATCGGAGGTTTAAAAGTTCGCTAAAATCGGTTCGCGAAAATTGGCAAAACTTGTTATTCATAATAGTCTTTTTACGTTAAAACGTTTATTATCTCTCCGATAAAATCTCCGTTTAAACCTCCGATAAGTCATTATGAATAAGACCATTAGTAATTAAAAATGAAAATTAATAGCGTCAATAACACAATTCGGCAATGTTAACTTAATTTTCTTCTATGAAATTTAATTGTTAGTCTATAAGACAAGTGTTTTTATATTAAAAGAGTTCAGTTATCTTTGCTGAATTGTGTTACTGACACTATCATCATCATAACATCACGCCTTTTTCCTATGGGGGTAGGCAGAGACTATAGAGCGCCATCTGCTACAATCCAAACATACTTCCTTGGCTTCATCCACACTCATACATCTGGTCATACATGCCCGACGGTTGTAAGTGTGTTGTGACACTATCAATTTTCTTTTTTTAAGTTAAGTCTAGTTGTGCGTGTAGTATTGGTACCAATGTTTTGGGATTTAGCTGATTAGATTACTAACCAATATAGCTAATCACCAACGTAAGGGCATGAATCACATTCATTCCTCAATTAACTATAGTGTTTATTACATTACCGCAAGATAATAAACCAACAGAAGTAGGTGCAACAAAAGTACATATGCTATTTTCTTTGTCAAATATACCTACAGGTCGGTAGGATGCCTACGCAATCCACTCCAAGACGAACGTAATTTATTCAGTAGCTACGCATGCACCGCCTAAAATCGGTACACATACTCTAAAGGCCGGGCTCGACCGCAAAATGAGCGAGCTTATTAATAAGCTCGCTCATTTTGCGGTCGAGCCCGGCCTTAAGAGCCGATACTATTATCAATCTATATGGTATGAGCATTGCTCTCGTATCTTTGATCCGTCTCCTGTTGGGTTAATGCTGTAAAAGACTGCACTTCAAGCGCAGATAAGTTGGAGACAAGACTCTACAATAGATAAAGATGAATATAGATACAGGTCCGTTACATTAAGAATACAAGTGTCACCACCCCATTTCTTTACCAGGGTGCTGTAAGAGCCAGCTAAGGAACAATATAAGCAGTTAACGTCTACTGTCAGAGGCGGAAAACATGAAAATAAACTTTGTGCCAACATGCAGGTGCGTATTTACCCTAGAGCCATGGGGGCCATAGCCCGGGGCGGCCAGCCAGAGAAGGGCGGCGAAAGCCTTTAAGTTTAAAATTTAGCTCTATTTCTATTATTTTCTATTAATTTGAGGGTGGCTAATAGAATCACCCCGGGGCGTCTAAGCAAATGGCCCGGGGCGCTAATTTTCAAAATACGCCTCTGCCAACATGTCTGGTCAGTGCGGCAAGTCAAAGTCAACATTTTTTATTTCAAGTTGGCATGTTTTACAAGCTCTTTTGAAACGTCAGAAACTAGGTGTCTGTTCCAAACGCGAATCCTATGGAGAACAGACAAGAAACTCCATAATATTTTTTTTTTTTCATTTCTGTTCATTTTTTTTTTCAATAATATTATGCATAGTTGTATCAGGGGTGTGAGAATGTAGTAGACCATAATCCCTCCCAAAATGGAGGAGAGCCCGTGCCCAGCAGTGGGATGTCAATGAGATGGAGAGGAGAGGAATATTGATAGAGAATGAATTAGTCTGAGTTTTAGGCTCTGGAGTTAATAATAATCTCTATAATAAAGTAGATATCTTGCTTTTAGCCGCGTTTACATATTTTAGCGAAATGTAATAACCACTTATAGTAAACGGAATCTGGTTATACTTAATACTATTACAATAAATTTTTATTTCTACCAGGTTTTTGGTAGCCGCTAGCTTTAAATTCACGCATAACTATGCTAAAAACTTTTCAAGTTTAAAATTTCACACTGTATGGAGTGTCGAATATCAATTATATGATACCTTAGTCTATGTTTTATTACAAGCTTTTTGTAAATATGTTGTTAAATATGCTAATAGCTAGACTTTCGACAAGGTCCCTGAAGCGGAGTACGTATATTAATTATATTTTTGTATTGTCTCTAACTACAATACAGTTTTTATAAGCAAACACCAGTCTTAAAATTATAACTAAACACAAATTATTATTGCTTTAGTAAACTTAGCCTATTTTGGTAAATAGATATATTCAGGGTTTTAATTTTCTAATTATACAAACCAGTAACGAAACGTGACACACTGGTACAAATTCTACCTGAACAACTAAACTAAACTTAACTAAAAAAGACGTGTATCACTCGGGGACTGCCGCGGTAAAGCTATTGCATAGCATTTTTTATCAACTTATGCAATTATAATTATTTATTTATTTTATTTCTCTGTCCGTCCATCCGTCGGTCCTTCCGTCTATCTGTCGGTCCGTCTGTCCGTCGGTCCGTCCGTCCGGCGGTCCATCCGTCCGTCGGTCCGTCCGTCCGTCGGTCGGTCCCTCTGTCCGTCCGTCGGAGTGTTAGTTTATTTTTAGTTACGGAATTTTGTGGATTCGGTCTCCACGCTCAAGGCCCGCGATAGAAGCTATGCAATAGCTTAAAAATTGGTCAAGTGCGAGTGGGACTCGCGCACGAAGGGTTCCGTACCATTATCTATGCAACATAAGGCAACGTTATTAGTATCGAGCAAGAAACGGTAAAAAAAATCAGTTTTTTGTATGGGAGCCCCCCTTAAATATTTATTTTATTTTATTTTTAGTATTTGTTGTTATAGCGGCAATAGAAATACATCATCTGTGAAAATTTTAACTCTCTAGCTATCACCGTTCTTGAGATACAGCCTGGTGACAGACGGACGGACGGACGGACGGACGGACAGCGAAGTCTCAGTAATAGGGTTTCCGTTTTTACCCTTTGGGTACGGAACCCTAAAAATGAATTTTGATGGTGTCAATGTTAACTGAACTTTCTTGTTATAAAAACGGTTTAAATCTTTTATTTAATCGAAATGTGTATAACAAAAGCGCCAATTAATCAAAAAACCACAATAGTTGTTTTAATTTTTAGGGTTCCGTACCCAAAGGGTAAAAACGGGACCCTATTACTGAGACTTCGCTGTCCGTCCGTCCGTCCGTCTGTCACCAGGCTGTATCTCAAGAACGGTGATAGCTAGACAGTTGAAATTTTCACAGATGATGTATTTCTATTGCCGCTATAACAACAAATACTAAAAATAAAATAAAAATAAATATTTAAGGGGGGCTCCCATACAACAAACATTATTTTTTTACCGTTTCTTGCTCGATACTAATAACGTTGCTTTATGTTGCATAGATAATGGTACGGAACCCTTCGTGCGCGAGTCCGACTCGCACTTGACCAATTTTATTTAGTTATGTTTAGTTGTGCAAGTAGAATTGGCACCAAAATCTAGTAAATCTGTGATAAGAACATTATATTTTAAATACATAGCGTTACGTAAATGTTTAAATATTATATTATTATAAACTACATACTAACACACTCCCAGTTATTTTTTTCTATATCCCTGTCATATTATAATATACTTATATGTTGAGAGCCAGGCTAACATCGTTCTTCACAGTCTTAATTTGGCGTCTATTTTTTTCTTATTCCTATTGCATAGCTTCTATCGCGGGCCTTGAGCGTGGAGACCGCATCCAGAAATTCAGCTACTGCGCATGCGTGGATTACAATGACAATATCTTTAAAGAAAAAAGGTTAATTCACTCAATCTGACCACTAATAAAATTAAATCTTCTAATATATAAAATTCACGTGTCACAGTGTTAGTTACCGTAGTCCTCCGAAACGGCTTGACCGATTCTTCTCAAATTTTGCATACATATTCAGTAGGTCTGAGAATCGGCCAACATCTATTTTTCAAACTTTTTTTTTAGTATGGCAGAACAACGTTTGCCGGGTCAGCTAGTATTTATATAATAATAATGTTGATGATTATTTAGATTAGAAGAGTAACTGTTTTAAATTAGAAAAGTTTTTTTCTGGTATTAAAATTTCTAGAAATAAAATATTAGATCTTTTTTGTTGTAATGAAATGACGAAATGGGAACCCTCCCCGAAACAAAATCCTCGCTACGCCCGTGCGTCGTAGGTCGCTGCAGGTACAGAAATTTGATAACCTGTCATAAATTGTAGGTTTCACCTGTTTGTTAGCACTGTGAAGGTCGATGTTATATCGGCTCTCTACATAGGTAACAACTACATACATAATATATAGAAATATATGAGATATTTCAATTACATTATTAATTTACTTAATCATAACTTGAATATTATATTTTATTATTTATAATAAATGAATGCATTTTACGCATTAAGATATGTTTATACCTAAATATATAAATGTACACGTTTTTATTACACAATGGTACCAATTCATCACACACAACTGAACTAAACTTAACTAAAAAATGAATTTTGATAATGTTGATAACACAATTTGGCAATGTTAAGTTAACTTGTTATATAAACTGTTTATTATTGACTAAAGATTGTAACTATGTAATATAAATGTGTACTACAAATTAGCCAAATAATCAAAATACAGCAATAGTTGTTTTGATTTTTTAGGTAAGTCATGTTTAGTTGTGTACGTACAATTGGCACCAATAAAATATAAGATTTAAATTGTTACTATAACATACAAAAAGCGAGTAATTTTAATTTATTAAAATTATTCAAAAAATAAAATAGTAATGTTAATTTAAACAAAATACACTTAATTTGATTTCTTTTAAAACCGTAAACTGGTATTCATCCAAGCTTAGTTTGGGACCAGAGGACGTTCTATGAATGTCTATACTTATACTGGAAGTATTTTGTGTTTTGCAAATGTCAGATCGTTTTAGGAGGATAAATAAAATCACCGTTACTATAAATATGAATTAATAAATGACAAACCATTAAAAGTAATTAAAGTTAATTGTAAAATTATAATTATTCCATTATCATTATACCGTCACGCCTTCTGTATATAGGGGTAGGCAGAGACTATTATTATATATTTATGTATCATAAGAATAAAGGTTCCCTTCCGATGCTCCACGACCGGGACGCGCGACCCGTTTTGATTTTCTGTTGAAATTATCGTCTCATTCTTATATTCGGTTAATGCTGCTTTGTGTGGAAAGTGGGTGTGGCTAAGCGCAGAAGCGGCTGTTGAATTTCACATTGGAAAAGCGGTGTATGTAAGCGACTTAAATGTCTTCTGATTCTTGTCTTTGTAAAAATTGCCATGTATTTAATAAATCGGTCGCAGTTGAACGTCGCGTACATCGGAAGGACACTTTTATTCAAATTTACTATTTAAAATCTCATAAGAAAATTAATTTTATTAAAGTCCATAATGCATTCGCAGTATTTGAATAAAATTATTTATTGTAATTAGGGACTGGTTTATTTTGGTACATACACACATAATAATTATTATTATTGCTTTATGATTTTGACTCTAATCACACATTTTAACGCTAATTTTATCATTTATAGTATTTAGTAAACAATCTATCAAACAATTTAGTAAAAAACTTGTTATTCATAATAGTCTTTTTACGCTAAAACATTTATTATCTCTGCGATAAAATCTCCGTTTAAACCTCCGATAAGTCATTATGAATAATACCGTTAGTGTTCACACGAAATTTAGTACAAAAGTGACCAACTCAAAATTACATTAAATCCATATGTTGGAGTATTTTAGCTGTTTACTTTGACTATAGTACTGCCGCGTCCGTCGGCGGGGTGCCGAGGTAACGCACACAAACACTATACTAAGCCCATCGCCCTAACTACTACCAAGCCCGTTTGAAATTTTGCATGCTTATCAAAATATTCATACCAGCTACTCCGTACGTACGTTTTTACAACATTTTTCACTGATGCTTTACCTCCTTTTGATTACAGCTTAATGTTATATAGTAGAAATGAAACGGATAGTAGTTTGGCCGGATACCGGATATTCGGCGAGCTACTAGGCCGGAGCGCTGGATATTCGGCCCTTTATTGCGTTGACGCGATCAGTTTGATTTGAATATTGGCGCGGTGAACGAGATCGGGAATATTCAGGCGCATTCGGGTCGCACGTAAGCGGAGATCGGGTCGACTCGGGGGCGTTCGAGTGTTATCGCGCGTGTCAGTTTGTGTTTGTTTCTCAGTTCGTTTGTTGTTTATTTCATTGTTTATCACTTGTCATCATCAAAAACACGATCGCCAATATGGCAATATTTTGATTTAAACAGTGACGATAACTTGTTATCGTCACTGTTCAAATCACGCATCAATAATACGCGGTATGTTTATTGTGTCAGGTTAAAATTTCTCGAGGTGGTGAAGGAAAAAAGGCGTATTAAACTAATAATTAATAAAACAAACATTTTTGATGTGCGATTATAAAAATAAACGGTGTCCATAACCTATTGGAGTATGATTTGCCTTGTGTAAAATAAGGAGATTTTTTAAAATTTTACTATTCGGTATTCGGCCGGATACTGTATCATTATGAAAACAAGGCCGGATAGGCCGGATACCGGATAGTTACCGGATATCCGTTTCATCTCTATTATATAGCCTATAGCCATCCGCAATAAATGGATCCAACACAAAAAGACTTTTAACTCGAACCAGTAGTTTCTGATATTAGCGCGTTTAAACATAATTCTCACCCGTGACCATGGTGACTGCGAAGTCTTCTAAACGTCGGGGTAAAATTTCAAACAAATATACGCGTCTAAATCCGTAAAAAGTAGCTTTATTTAAACAAATGAGTCGCGCAAGTGTTAGAAAATATTATAATATTTATATTCATGATTGTTTTAATTAACCCGTTTGTCGTTTTAATATAAGTAGTCAGTGTAAGTAGGTATATTTGATGTAGAACTACTAAGATTATTTACTAAATAACCATACAAACATACAAAGAACTTCTATTATGATAACATTACACATAACTTATATATAAATGCCATACACTTAGCTAGTAGTAAAAATCATATTCTATTATTTCGTATGAAAATAATATCGCAATGAATAAAAATTTTTGTTACATATATTTTAGTTATTCAATATTAGTTACTGGGCTTTATAAAATTTTCATTTAGTGGTGCAATAGGTATCTATTCTTGTACCAAGGCATTAAGCAATTAAGATTTAAACTAAGCAATTAAAAAGCATTTAAGATATTGTTATTGCGAACTGAACCCTTCGATAACGATTAAAGCTCCTTTAAGTCGCAATTTTTTTTACTTTTCGTTAAAAATATTAAGTTTCTACTACAAAAAATATAAAAATAATATAAAATCAGAATTGTTCTATGACAGTAATAAATGCACATGAAAAAAACAGAACTCCCCGTGTTTTAAGCCTTCAAGAAATGTCGAAAATATTCTAGGTTCTATTTTTTTTATTGGCCCTTATGTGACTATCTTAAGTCAAGTCACTTTACGCCAGTGCCAAGCGTTAAACTTCAGACAAGGACATGCTAGTATCGTGATCCGGAGAGATATTAAAATTTATACTTACAAAAAAACTATTAAAACTGGTAGATACAGATCCGAGTTATCGACCACAATCATTGTTAATATGTTATTAACACGCTCTTATTAGCTCAGTACATATCTATCAATGTATTCATTTATGCAACGGAATCTTTGAAAGCCATTTTCACCCACTTGCAAGAGTCGGATTGATTTGAAGTTTTGCACACATAAAAAGGACTGACAATGCAGTAAAGTTAAATAATTTCTGGATTTTTAATAGTGTTTTCGTTTTTTTATTGCATTCAAATCTTAAATTATTAAACGTGTTTTCTGTATGTCCCTATGTGAGTAAATCGCAAATACGCAATGCGGTTTTTTTCAATAGAAGTTGTTCGAGAGCAATGATTATAATTTTATTGTATGCGTAATTTGTTAAGGTTTGTTTTTTAAACTCCATGCGTACGAAGTCGCGGGCAAAAGCTAGTTCCTTATGGTCTTATTCATAATGACTATTCGGAGGTTTAAGAGTTCGCGAAAACTGTCAAAAACTGTTATTCATATTAGTCTTTTTAAGCTTATCTAATCTAATATATAAAATTCACGTGTCACAGTGTTAGTTACCGTACTCCTCCGAAACGGCTTGACCGATTCTTCTCAAATTTTGCATACATATTCAGTAGGTCTGAGAATCGGCCAACATCTATTTTTCAAACTTTTTTTTTAGTATGGCAAAACAACGTTTGCCGGGTCAGCTAGTTATTATATAAAACGTTCATTATCTCTCCGATAAAATCTCCGATAAGACATTATGAATAAGACCATTAGAGTTTTATACCAACAGGAGTAGTAACAAATACAGTTTTTGTTGACAATCATACTGCCACAACGGCGGGATGCCGAGGTAACGCATACAAACACTATAAAGTAATTTCATTAGTCGCTCTCGCTACGCACGCCCCGCACAAAATCGCCACGCACACTTAAATGATGACAGTGTCCATATACAATGCTACCAATTCTAACGTCCACAACTAAACTACTTAACTAAAAAATGAAAATTGATGGTGTCAATAACACAATTCGGCAATTTTACTGAGCTTTTTTATTATAAAAATAGCGTATTAAATACTAATAAAGATTTCAATCTTCAACTTTATCTTCCTTATCCTTACTAATTTATAAGTGCGAAATCCGGATGATGACACATTAATAATTTTGACGAGCTTAAGTGTTAATGTGTGGAACGAAACGATAGCGCGATTTAAAAAACGTAAAACGACATCTATTGAGTAGAAGAGTAAACTTATATTTGTTAAGGATTGATTTCTAAATTTCACGCGTACGAAGTTGCGGGCAACAGCTAGTTAATATATATTTGCACAATAGCCAATTAATCAAAATACACCAGAGTTGTTTTCATTTTTTAGTTAAATTAAGTGCACTTTGATTCGCCTTATACCGTTAACTCCTGCTGGGTCAATGCTCTAAAGCCAATAATTAAAGCCAATACTATTTTATTCATTGCGATATACCACTACCATATCTTTCATCATTTATTTATATAGAAAGTCCCTGTAAAATGTCTTTTACCATGATTAGAGAGCTTTGTTGTGATTATAAAATATAAATAATTACTTAGTTATAATGTATTTTAATGATATACATATATTCATTTACTTCATATCTTACATACAAACATCGATTATTATAATAATATTGTGCGTAAAAATACACTTTGATAACACAATTGAATAATTTAATATCGGATAATCGACTTAACTCCTAAATTCGATTAAATAAAATAAATAATGGTATACATTATTATAGAATGTTATTCCACTTGAGCGTTCGTAGGTAAACTGTAAAACTATTATCGTTCGTATCTATGTATTTATATTATTGGAACTTTTTAAAGTAATTTCACCTACTTGTAGTAGTCGGATTTTTCTGAAATTTAAATTCTCTAGTCCTTAATGTGTGTGTAATTTAAATTAGCTACACATAAATTAAGCAATGCAATTATGACAATGCAATAAATAAATAAAAAGGATTTCCAAGAGTGTTTGTTTAATTTTACAAAAGAAAAGTAGTATTATGTACTCTATCCGTATTTTGGTACCCATAATACAAGCGTAGAAATATAGCTTACTTTAGGACCAGAGGACGTTGTGTGAAATGTCCTGAATATTTATTTATTTATTTAATAAACTAAACATAATATTTTTGCTATTATTTTAACCACGGATACTCAAATGGGTACATTTAATATCTATTCTAAAATATTTTAGAAATACAACGTTTCCTACATGATTGTGTATTGGGAAATCATTTAATCACATATTTACATTACGTCTCATTGAATCAAATTAAATTAATTAAAAACTAAAGTGATTTAAATAATAATTTATTTATTTTTAGCAGTCGTATTCATATTTATGTTCTTATTCATAATGATTTATCGGAGGTTTCAAAGTTCGCTAAAATCGGTTTGCGGTTTGCATAATAGTCATTTTACGCTAAAACGTTTATTATCTCTCCGATAAAATCTCCGTTTAAATCTCCGATAAGTCATTATGAATAAGACCATTAGAGTATAAAATCAACAGGAGCTTGTTACAGACGCTGTTTTCTTTGGCAAATATACTGCCAGAGATATACCAGATGGTGGTTTGACGTTTAAAATTGAGGACAAGTAACTTTAGCCTGGCTAAATCGTACTTCATAGAATAATAACGTTTCATATGACGTATAGCCTGTATCGCCTGTATAGACACTACATCTGGGGGTCAAGTCTGCTAATAGGTACAATGTTTTCACAATGACAGTTAAATGACATTATGACGCCATAGTGGCATCATTTGTGACAAAAAATCAAGTTTGGTGTCATAATGACGCCATAATGGTGACATAATGGCGAAATTTTATCAAATTTGGTTGTCTTATAATGACGCCATCATAGCGCCATAATGGCGTCAGTGACTGACTATTATAACAACATTGTAATATGATTGTAATAGCAGAATTAGCAGACTTGGCTCCCTGGTATAACTGTGTATACTGGCATGTCAGCGGGTTGCCGAGGTAACGCACACAAACACTGTAACGTAATTTTATTAATCGCTAAGCCCGCTGAAATTTGCCTCACGCACACTAAGACCCGACAGTGCCCGTATATAATGAGTATGAGCATTACTCTCGCACCTTTTTCAGCGGGTGGTCGCCTTATAAGGTCAAGTCCTGTTGGTTTACTGCTCTAAGTATTTATATCATAATAATATTTATTATAATATGTATTCTCTATTCGATTCCTATTTATTACTATTATGGATTTTATTAAAGAAAATATAATAGAAAATTCAAAAATTTTACGGTATATAAAGATCATGCAGTTTATGGCGTCAAATTCATTCAATACTTCATTATAAAAATCAAATATACAATAATTAAATCCATTTATAAATTTTGAAAATTCTTACACGGTAAAGGAATATGGCGTAATTGTAATTAGGTATAAACAAAAAAAGTTAACTTTAAAAATAAAATTCGAATTAAGAATTCTTCCTACCGCATTCTTTTTTATCTGTGAAAAGTTAAAAAAAAAGTTATCTCTTTGGACAGAGTATTTAAAAAATGAATAAGGATTTCAGTTAGTATAGAAAAAGAATACTCAAGGACAAAACAATGAACAAACCATAGTTCTAAGAGGATTTCTTTTTTATTTTCACAAACAAAAAAAAACCTTAAATGTCTTTGGACAGATTAATTAAAAAAAAACTTATTTCCCACGCGGTTTATCGGTTGGTATAGAAAAAGAATACTTGAAGATTGAGGCTAAACCATGGTATAATAAAATACTACGCTTAGTATTCTTATTGCATGACACTGTTGTGTAATAAAGCTAATCATTCACTGATTTATCAATAGTTTATTAACCACAAAGCATAGACATACTAGCTGTAGTTACTCCAAAATCTATTATAATTCCATGTTTATAATAACAGCGATTCTGATGGGTCAAAAACTTAACCTAACTTAAATAAAACAAAACCAGATTATGGCGTAGTATTAATTAAAATCGTTATTCCGTATACACTGTTTTGCTAATAAGAAAGTTCAATTAACATTGGCGAATTTGTTATGGATTTGTTTTAATTAAGTTACGGCAAAGTTAGAGAATATTAAGTTACGACTGTGTGCCAATAAAAATTGGTACCGTAGGTTAAAGGTTTCGTGAATGGTTAGCTTTATTACACAGCTATGTCATGTAGTGGGAACGTCATGTTTTATAATACCATGGACTAAACAATGAATAAACCATATTTTATACAAGGTGGAACCAGTTTTAACTCCAAATGCAATATTTCAAAGTCTTATAATAATCTTATGATCTACATTTAATATTGTGACTCTCGAACCGACTACCTTCCAGAGAATATGCTGATTGAGTTGGAAGTTGTCCTTTTACGAACAAGTGTGGCCTCAACTGGAATAAAATTGTTAAAAGTTAGATCTTTGAAAGAGAAAATTATTTATTCTTGTAATCATAAAGTTACACAATAATCTATACTAATATTAAAAAGCTGAAGAGTTTGTTTGTTCGTTTCAACGCGCTAATCTCAGAAACCACTGGTCCGATTTGAAAAATTCTTTCAGTTGGATAGTACATTTATAGAGGAAGGCTATAGGCTATATAACATCACGCTGCGACCAATAAAAGCGAAGCATCGGGGTTGGTCGGGATTGTTGCAAAGCAATCTTGATAGATGGCGTTGTACGTAAAAATATATAAACTTAATCGAGTGACGAATGTGGTGGCTTAATTGATTACTGTGCACGACGGCTCCTCAAGAAGACACCTTTAATATTAGTTGTTAGTTAATAGCACTTTATACATAAGTACATAACGTAAATAAATATCTTTGAAAACAAGCAGTAGGGTAAATAATAAATGTAAGCAGAGTAAAGTTTATTTTCCTTTAGATTATAAGCCTGTAATGTCATTAGTTTAAGCTGAAATAAATAATTGTTAGTATGAGACTTTCACTTTAGAAATAAGAATATATCATAGAACTGAAAAGTTCTGTTTACGGGTGTGCACACAGCGCGCGCCGAGCAAAGATTAGTGCATGTAGCGCCACTAGGGCGAGTATATATAGTGCTGAGGCGGGGGGTGAGGAAACGCTTCGGGAAATATTTAGATAAATCTTCGACCCGCCTCGACGCCGCGACGCTGGTTGTGCACCTGTGTTGACCACATGTAAGACCTAGTATATAAGCTGATTTAAGGTCAATCTGTAATATAAAAATAAAAGGAATAAAGATATTAGCTGGGGAAAGGCAGAGGGGGTGAGGCAGGGAAAATTTGCTATAAAAAGAGCGGCGCTCCAGCACCGCCAGTCCAGTCGTCGCCCGCGCCTCCAACAAGAACAAGCTCCGCCCCCGCTGTCTCTCCTCGCTACCAGACCACGTGACCCCGGCTTTTCTTTCGCCCCCACCATCCATACAGTCCACACCGGGAACAACATCGTCGCAACCAGGGCGTCAACAACATTCATGGTCCTTGCGAAGCCGAATCAAGAAACGTACCACTCCTGTGAAGAATAGCTAAGAAAATGCCGGTCACGAGGTCCAGAAAGGGAAGCATAGCGGGCGGAACTAGAGCGCACCCAGGAACATCAAGTCGCGAATACGAACCGGCCGCCACGGGCGCTGCCGCCGCGAGTGCCGATAGTAGAACCGCGAGTGCCGATAGTAGAACCGCGAGTGCCGATAGTAGAATCGTGAGTGCCGATAGTAGAATCGTGAGTGCCGATAGTAGAATCGTGAGTGCCGATAGTAGAATCGCGAGTGCCGATAGTAAAAACGCGAGCGCCGCCGCTAGAACTGTGAGCGCCGTCACCACAAACACTGCCATCGCGAGCGCCGACCCTAGAACCGCGAGCGCCGCCGCTAGAACTGTGAGCGCCGTCGCCAATGACGAAATAGTGACAAAAAGCACGTCGCGACGCACCGTAGCGCACAATACACCGACGGAGTCATCTGCTACGGAGCAGACCTCCAGTGAGGAAACTACGTCAGCAGAAACTGAAGAGGCAACCGCAACAGGCACAAGTTACACCATGAAACCCTCAAAGAAAAAATCGCAGAGGTCAGAGGCACTCCGTAGAAAGACGGAACTGGCACAGAAAAAGAAGATAGCGGAACTAAAGTTGCAAGAGGTACGCGCATCCCTGGCTCTAGCACAAATTGAGCTAGAACAAGCCACCGCGACAGACGACGAGGCCCCGTCAGCCTCAGAAGAGGAAGACGTAGAGGAAGAAAATGATCACTCAAGAGTTCACGAGTGGCTAGAAGGGAGCAAGAACCCTACGGATAAACCAAACGAAGACTCGCAAGGACGAGGACGGGGCGCCTCCAAGGTAATGGAAAACCAGGGGCACCGGGAAGAGGAATCCCGGCCCGCGCGTCAACCGCAGAACGCGGACGACTCTCCATTGGTAGAACAAGGGCAGAACGCTCACGGGAACCGGGCAGAAGAACCCCGGCCCACACTGCAGAAGAAAAAGAAGATAACAGCGTCAGCGGCACCTGAAGAACGAAGCCGGTGCACCCGAAACGAACGAGAAGTAGAAGATTGTACCCGGTCCGCGTGTCACCCGCCAGCTGATGTCACCTCGCTAGCAGAGGCACTAACGCAGGCAGTAAGAATGACGAGAGACACACCAAGATTCCTACAAGAGCTACCAACGTTCAACGGACATGTTTCAACATGGCTAGCTTTCCGTGCCGCCTACAAGGAGACCGAAAGCATGTTCTCAAAATCAGAAAATGTCTCCAGATTAAGAAAAAGTGTAAAAGGTACAGCCCTAGAAGCCGTAAGCAGCCTACTCATCTGCCAGCCAGATCCCGCGACAATAATGGAAGCACTGGAGAGAAGATTCGGAAGACCGGATGCCCTGGCGATGAACGAAATGCAGAAGATAAAAGCGCTAGGAAAACTAGGAGACAACCCTAGAGATATGTGCGTGTTCGCGAGCAAAGTGGCAAACATTGTAGCAACAATAGAAGCCTTGAAGAAAGTGCACTACTTATATAATCCAGAACTTGTAAAGATCACCGTTGAGAAACTAACGCCGATCATTAAAAATAAGTGGTACGACTACGCAGCAAAAAATAAAGAAGATATACCAGACTTAAAGAGACTTACGGCCTTTTTAAACGAAGAAGCAGACAAATGTGGTGCGTACGCGCAAACGGAAGACAGTGTGAACTATAATCACGACCGACAGCCTAAGAAGCGTCTCGAAAGATACGAGCGTACATTCGCAACGGATAGCGAAACCAGAAGACAGTGTCCGTCGTGCAAACAAGACCACCAGCTACCTGAGTGTAAGAAGTTCTTGAACACGGACGTACACGAACGTTGGGAAACTGCAAAGAAACACCGCCTATGTTTTCGATGCCTGCGATACACCCACCGCCGTGGTAACTGCAAAACGAAGATGTGTGGCCAGGACGGCTGCAACATGTCCCATCACCGCCTCCTGCACCACAAGCAAAGCGAGCGGACGCCGACAACGATACCACCACAGCAGGACGAGAAAGAAATAACGTCTACGGCAGAAGTAGTGAAAAGCGCAGACTTCATCGGACGAAGACGAGCCTACCTAAAAATAGCTCCGGTAACACTCACGGGCCCCGACGGCAACCAAGTGGATACGTACGCACTAATGGATGACGGCAGCACGATCACAATCATAGACGAGAGCCTCGCCGACATACTCCATTTGGAAGGCCCCACCGATCAGATGTGGGTTCAAGGAATAAACGAAACCGTAGAGCACAAGGACAGCAGGCGAGTCGACGTTAAGATACGCGGAAGACACTGTAAAGAAGAATTCACTATCCACAACGCGCGCACAGTACAACGACTTATGTTCACCAAGCAGACTATAGACAAAAAAGATGTGCAAGACTGTAAGCATCTCCGAGAAATTGAGGAACAGCTGGTATACAGGAACGCCTGCCCCAAGGTATTGATAGGCCAGGACAACTGGGAACTCTTGATGGCGCTACGTACGCGCGCCGGAGAACCAAACCAACCGGTAGCATCGGAGACGCGTCTGGGTTGGGTGCTGCACGGATACAAGACGTCATACCACAACGCGACCGCCTTCTGCGGTCACACGGTGCTCAAAGAAGAAGAAGAGTCTATGGAAAAAATGATGAAACACTTCTTCGAACTAGAAGCTCTCGGAATAGAACCCAAGAAACAGAAGAACGATCCCGATGAGCGAGCATTGACCATATTGAAAGAAAAAAGTCAAAGAATGCCAGATGGAAGATTTCAAACGGCTCTACTATGGAAAGAAGAAAACGAACAGATACCCAACAACTACGAAGACGCGTACAAAAGACTGAAGTCGCTAGAGAAGAAGCTGGACCGCGACCCAGGACTGAAGATCAAGTATGAAGAAAGGATAGATAACCTCCTGACGTCCGGATACGCGATCCCAGCCACCACATCCCCGAGAATAGGAAGAACATGGTACCTGCCTCACTTCGCAGTATGCAACCCATCGAAGCCTAAGATACGCCTAGTACACGACGCGGCTGCAAGATCGCATGGCAAGAGCTTGAACGACATGCTGCTTTCCGGCCCCGACCTTCTGCAATCGCTCCCAGGGGTTATCATGCGATTCCGACAACATCCTTACGCCGTGTCAGCTGATATAAAGGAAATGTTCATGCAAATCAAGATAAGACCAGAAGACCGGGATGCCTTAAGATTCCTGTGGAGAGGAGACAGCAGGGACCACACAACACCTCGAGAATACCAGATGACATCAGTTATCTTCGGAGCGACATCTTCACCTTGTACAGCACTTTACATAAAAAACCGGAACGCAGAAGACTTCGAAGAAGACTTCCCCAGAGCAGTGAAAGAAATTAAGAAGAATCATTACATGGATGACTACATCACAAGCTTTCCGAGCAAGAGAGAAGCCATAAAAATATCACGAGACGTGGACTATGTACACAAAAAAGCAGGCTTCATGCTACGAGGATGGGTGTCGAACGAGCCGTCCGTTATGCAGCATTTTGACGCCGATACGAAAACAGATGCTGTGCCGATCGGTGGAACAGATGTCGAAAAGACTCTAGGGCTATTGTGGAAAATAAGAGAAGACTGCATCGGGTTTCAGCTCAACGAAAAGAAGACAGCCCTCGAAGTACTGAAAAACGAAAGACCTCCAACGAAGCGAGAGGCCCTAAGCGTGATCATGTCTCTGTTCGATCCGCTTGGACTAATATCACCACTCACGACACCAGCAAAACGACTAATGCAGGAAACATGGCGATATGGAACCGGATGGGATGAACCCCTCCCTGAAGACCTGCAGCAGCGCTGGACGACGTGGCTAACGAACCTACGGACCATTGAAAACCTGCACATCCCACGTTGTTACAACATCGACTCGCCGATCATGAGTAGAGAACTGCACACGTTCGTAGATGCGAGTGAAGAAGCCTACGCCGCCGCAGTCTACATAAGGATGCAATACGTCAACGGAACAGTACGCGTCGCTCTAGCAACAGCTAAGAGTCGAGTAGCACCCTTGAAGCCAACTTCGATACCACGGCTGGAGCTACAAGCAGCATTACTGGGCGCTCGACTAGCGAGCACAGCTGAAAAAGAACATGAATTTGAGTTCCCCAGGAAACTATACTGGAGCGACTCCCGCACCGTCCTCGCGTGGATACGAGCGGAACCAAGAGCCTTCAAGACCTTCGTAGCGCACAGACTGGCTGAAATAGAAGAGCTCACTAAGGTAAACGAGTGGCGCTGGACTCCGACCAAGGAAAACGTAGCCGACGACGCTACCAGAGACACCCCACCCGACTTCAACGCGCGACACCGATGGTTCCAAGGACCGGAGTTCCTGCAGAAGCCTGAGGAAGAATGGCCAACGGAAGTCAGAAAAAAAAACCCAGAACCGAGCGGAGAGGAGAGGTGCCATGTAACGTATGAGACACCGGCACGACACGACCACTTGCCGGACATCGGAAGAATAGGAAAGTGGAACACGTTGGTCCGTACCACAGGACGAGTTCTACAGTTTATCGCTCTATGTCGCGCAAAGAAACACACTGCCGCAGCGGCCAGACGCAAACGAACAAGCGAGAAGACCCAAAAGGACCCCGCTTGGAACACCAAGCGAAAGAAGATTGAAGTTAAGAAGACCGTCCGTAAAGAAACCAAAGAAAGAAGATATATATGTCTAGAGGCTGAGTACTTGATACGCGCGGAAAAGCTTTGGATAAAAAGTGCACAAGAAGATAGCTTCACAGAAGAAAGAAAAAGAGTTTCACACGGCAACAAACCCACGTCAAACGACCGTTTGACGAACCTACAAGTATACCTTGATGAAGACGGACTGCTGCGGTTAAAGGGAAGGATAGGCGCCACACCAGACATCGAATATGAAACAGCGAACCCTGCCCTTCTCGACGGTCAACATAGGTACACTCGTTTATACACGCAACACGTACACGAAAATTTACACCATGGAGGGGTGGAAACAACTGTAAACGAACTCAGACAACGTTTCTGGATAACAAAGATAAGACCAACAGTGAAAACAGTAATCAAAAATTGTCAACGGTGCCGATTGAAGAGAGCAAAACCTGCCAACCCTGCAACAGGAGACCTGCCGCCAGCGCGCCTCACGCATCACAGAAGACCGTTCACTTTCACGGGCCTGGACTACTTTGGACCCGTGGAGGTCACCGTGGGGCGACGCAGAGAAAAAAGATGGGTGGCGCTGTTCACCTGCTTGACTATACGAGCCATCCACTTAGAAGTCGTAACAACACTAAGTGCAGATTCCGCGATAGCGGCCCTACGACGTTTCATCGCTAGAAGAGGGCAACCAACAGAGTTGTGGTCTGACAACGCAACATGTTTCAAAGCAGCCGACAAAGAACTACAGGAAGCTTGGCTAGCGATACGCAGCGAGGCCGGCGCGCGCCGCATCAGCTGGAAATACATACCCCCCGCTGCCCCGTTTATGGGCGGCGCCTGGGAACGACTGGTGAGGAGCGTCAAGGAAGCTCTACGTGCCACACTTCAGGAAACACACCCCAGCGATGAGACGCTACACACCTTCCTACTGGAAATTGAAAATACCATAAACTCGCGACCGCTGACTCACGTGGCGGTGTCACCAGGTGACCCAGAAGCCCTGACGCCAAATCACATCCTGCTGGGCCCGAACAGCCACGCACCTTCACCGGGAACATTCGAAGAGAACGATCAATCAGCACGCCAAGTATGGCGGCGTGCCCAACTCCTCGCTGACAACTTCTGGCGACGGTGGATGAAAGAATACCTTCCCCTGCTCCAACACCGGCGGGAGACGCGAACCACAGGAGTCACACCGAGAACGGGCGATCTAGTGATCATATGCGATCCGAATCTACCAAGAAACATATGGCCGAAGGGAATAGTATCCAAAATCTACCCTGGCAAAGATGGAGAAGTCCGCATCGTAGACATAACGACTGCCAACGGTCACGTACTACGCCGGCCCACCAGAAAAATCGTCGTGCTCCCAGTTGGGTCGCGAGACGCGACGGCGGGAGAAATGTGCACGACGGCTCCTCAAGAAGACACCTTTAATATTAGTTGTTAGTTAATAGCACTTTATACATAAGTACATAACGTAAATAAATATCTTTGAAAACAAGCAGTAGGGTAAATAATAAATGTAAGCAGAGTAAAGTTTATTTTCCTTTAGATTATAAGCCTGTAATGTCATTAGTTTAAGCTGAAATAAATAATTGTTAGTATGAGACTTTCACTTTAGAAATAAGAATATATCATAGAACTGAAAAGTTCTGTTTACGGGTGTGCACACAGCGCGCGCCGAGCAAAGATTAGTGCATGTAGCGCCACTAGGGCGAGTATATATAGTGCTGAGGCGGGGGGTGAGGAAACGCTTCGGGAAATATTTAGATAAATCTTCGACCCGCCTCGACGCCGCGACGCTGGTTGTGCACCTGTGTTGACCACAATTACTGAAAAGCACGTCCGCAATAAGCTCAGTTGGAAGAGCTTCGGAACGGTATTCCGAGGTCGTGGGTTCAAGTCCAACTTGCGGTAATCACTTTTTCCACTATAATTTGATTTATTAAGTAAAAGCATAGCATGTCAATTGCAAAATTAATAAATTACTTTGGCGAAGCATCAGTCAAATATGTTGCAAAAACGGGGAAAATTCGCAGGCGGCATCTAGTTTGGTTTATATGACAACATTAGGGTTTAATTTTGACATTACTTTCTCTCATAGAAGATGTTATCTATATAAAATATCCTTTAGAAATGAAATGAAATGAAAAATCATTTAATCACGTAGACACAATTTTTCAGAAAAATTATGTGCTTATGACATGACCAAATTTTTTTTCCCTACCACCGGTTCAGGACGCAATCTGCTGAGAAGAACCGGCGTAAGAAACTCAGCAGAGCTTTTAATCAAATCAATATTTTTAAATTAAATGTCAATTATACTTACAATGCTAATAACTTTACAATATAGAATATGTATTGCTCCAGAGCAACCTACTCCCAAGCTTTATCTTCTTTAATATAATCAGAAATTTTATTGCCTATGCCTTTTTACATAATTTAGTTTTAATGATTTTTTTTAATTTAGAATTATTTAATTCTCTTACATCAATAGGGAGTTTATTATAAAATCGTATACAATGACCATGAAGGTATATCATGACAATGACCCATGAAAGAGTTACATATTTTGTGGAGACGGGTTACATGCATTACAAGATTGTGTTTATGTCTTGTATTAACATTATGGTGATCGCTTTTTTTTGTAAAATTATGAATATTTTTATGAACATACAATAAATTTTCATATATATATTGCGAAGCGACCGTTAAAATATTTATGTCTTTGAATTTCTCCCTTAGAGAATCCCGCGGACTACTTTCGCTGATTAGTTCGCTGTTACAGAGCCCTGTGGGAGTAAAGGGTGTGATAACATTTGTTTTTTTTTTAACTCGTCGCAATATCCACAACTAGCTGTTGCCCGCGACTTTATACGCGTGGAATTCAGAAAAAAAATTCCAAACATTTTTCACTAACGCTTCGCTCCCATTAGTCACAGCGTGATAGACCTATCCTCGATAAATATACTGTCCATCACTGAAAGATTATTTTAAATTTAAATAGATTATTTTAAATTATTTTAACGGACTGCCAATCAAGAGGTCGCGGGTTCGATTCCCGCTCGGGACAATCATTTGTGTGATTTTTCTAATTGTCATTCAAATGTTTGTTCTGCGTCTGGATGTTTCTATGTATTATAAGTATGTATTTACAAAAAAAAAGTAGTATATGTATTCTATCCGTGTTCTGGTACCCATAACACAAGCATATAAGCTTAGCTTGGGACCAGAGGACGTTGTGTGAAATGTCCATGAATATTTATATATTTATATTTACAAATTTAACCAATTGTTCGCCGTGTGGTGACGGATTAAGAATACAAGTGTCACCACCCCATCTCCTCCCAAGGGTGCTGTAAAAGTCAGCTAAGGGATATTGCACACAGATAATATCATCTGTGAGAGATAGAAAACTCGAAACTAAACCCTGTGCCAACACGCCTGGTCAGCGCGGCACAGTAGACCATAATCCCCCCCCAAAGTGGAGGAGGCCCGTGTCCAACAGTGGGACGTAAATGGGTTGGAGAGGGAGAGAGAACCAGTTGTTCTTGAGATTAGCGCGTTCAAACAAACTAACTCTTCAGCTTTATCTTCTTATATATAAAATTCACGTGTCACAGTGTTAGTTACCGTACTCCTCAGAAACGGCTTGACCGATTTTTATGAAATTTTACATGCATATTTAGTAGGTCTGAGAATCGGCCAACATCTATTTTTCAAACCTTTTTTTTTAGTATGGCAAATCAACGTTTGCCGGGTCAGCTAGTGTTATACATATCATATGTATAGATTTCCCTTTTATGGAAATTTAAAAAGAAATAAGACATAATATTTTCTAACACTTGCGCGACTCATCTGTTTAAATAAAACTACTTTTTACGGATTTAGACGCGTATATTTGTTTAAAATTTTGGTCCGACGTTTCGGAGACTTTGCAGTCACCATTTGCAGTCTCACCCGTGACCATGGTGACTGCAAAGTCTCCGAAACGTCGGGCCAAAATTTAAAACAAATATACGCGTCTAAATCCGTAAAAAGTAGTATTATTTAAAGAAATAAGACATTATAACTTACTAGTAGAGTCTTGAGGTGTGAGTGGTCTTTTGATAGTTTGTTGTATAACTGCGAGCCATCCATCGCGGTCTTCGTGTGTCGTGGCTGCGAAACAATATGTTCTGTCTGGAGTCACTAGTTGGAAAGGAAAACGTGCTTCCTTGCATCCATTACCAGTGTTCGATACTTTGATACAGTAACCAGTTGATTCATGACCTGGAAATAATAAATAAATATTAATGGACATTTCACACAACGTCCTCTGGTCCCAAGCTAAGCTTATTATGCTTGTGTTATGGGTACCAGAATACGGATATAATACATAAACTACTTTTCTTTTGTAAATACATAGGTACTTATAATACATAGAAAACACCCAGACGCAGAACAAACATTTTGTATGGCATTTATAAACATCACACAAATGATTGTCCCGAGCGGGAATCGAACCCGCGATTTCGTAACTGGCAGTCCGTTACATGAACCACTCGACCACCAGGCCCGTCAGATAATTTTACTTTTTGGCGCCTCTTACTAAAATATTAACTACGTTTTTAACACGATTTTATAAGGTCGGTACGTTTCTATCAATATATTAATCCTACTATCTTTTGCCCGCGATTTCGTACACGTGGAATTTAGAAAATGCTTCTCATTTTTTCAACATTTTTCACTGATGCTTCGTTTCTATTAGTCGCAAAAAATTGCCTATTAGTTGAAAAATCATAATTTTGGTGGAAAAAGTGATTAATGCAATCGGGACTTGAACGTAAGTAAAATCATAGCATGTCAATTGCAAAATTAATAAATTACTTTAGTAATAAAAGTCGCGTCATTATTTTCAGCCCAATTGTTTTCTATAAAGAATACTAGGTGGCTGGTCGAGATTGTTGCAAAATATTCTCGATAGATAGCGTTGTACGTCAAAATACGATGTAAATTCAATCGAGTGACGATTGTGGTGGTCTAATTTGGTTACTGTTAGCACGACCGCAATAAGCTCAGTTGGCTGAGCTACGGAACGGTATTCCGAGGTCGTGGGTTCAAGTCCCGCTTGCGGTAATCCCTTTTTCCACCATAATTTGATTTATTAAGTAAAAGCATAGCATGTCAATTGCAAAATATTTTTCTTTTGTTTTGTAATTTTCGGACCATAACAAATGTGCAAAATTTCAGACAAATCCGGCCGGCGTCTTTTATAGGATAAAAATTCGTATCAGAGATTTGTCTTTTATTATCTAATGTTATAATAGCCTGTTAATACAGACAGCCTGGTAACAGACACCGAAGTCTCAGTAATAGGGTCCCGTGTTGCCTCTACAATCTGTTCAAATCCATTTACACAAAGGAGCGGTTAACAACTAGTATGTATTTTATAACAACTGGTATGTTTATTAATTTAAGCAATTGACTTGCTATGCTTTTACGTAATAAACTAAACTATAGTGGAAAAACCGCTAAACCGTTCAATTGGCATTGTTCATTTTTTTTTTAAACTCTTAATTCGAAAACCATTTCGGGGAATAGAGTTTCTGATCATGATCCATTAGTTTTTTTTTCGGAAAATTTGCTATATTAAGGAAAAAAGCAAATGATCTCTATTTGCCCTTGACATTAAGGACTTAAAATATTAAGGCGTTCTTAGCGATATACTACTCTATGGTGGAGTTGAAATTGGTCTATTATATCAACTTAGCAACTTCGAAAAGATGTAATTGAATCTGTCTTAGTCTATCAGGAAAAGGCAATACACAGATTGCGTACAACGATGACGTCACAACATTCAAAATAATATCTTTAAGTATTTTTTAAAAATTCTATATAAGTAGTGAATATTTCAATAATATTGAATTAGTTGCTTATAATAGTCTATATTTTCTAAAAAAAATATAAAACAGCAGGTCAACAATTATGAACAATGCCAATTGATGGCGTTGTACATAAACATCGAAGCAATGTTTAACTCATATTGAAAAAAATATTGTGGTTGATTGGGCAAACATGTGCAGGAACCATGATAGCTCAGATGGGAAAGCGACGGAACGGTATTCCGAGGTCGTGGGTTTAAGTACCGCTCGAACTGGTATGTATTTAAAAAAAAAAGATAAATAAATCCATGGAGTTCGAGGAGTTTCTTGTCTGTCCTTCTCCATGAGATTCGCTTTTAGAACATACGCCTAGCTTCTGATTTTTTAAAAGGGCTAATCCTGCCTTGATTTGAAATAAAAATATTTGACTTTGACTATAACATAGGAAAGACTGCCTTGCTCAATAGCTCTACAGTTAAGCCATTCTAAAAACAAAACATAACATAAAAATCTTACAAAAAAAGATTAAAATTTTTATAATGAACAAGTGTGAAGTTATTAGACAATTTAAACGTTTTCAATACTTAATTTATTTATATTATTCATATTTTTATTGATGTGTTTTTATTATTTAGTATTTAAAATATTTAGGCATTTTTGGTTAAATGTAAAATTTTTGAAGTACTCGTATGTAGAGAAATATGATTACAGTAAATTCTCAAAATGTTTCTCCCATTTTACCTTTTGGTTTGGAAAACCAAAAACCGACCCCATGAAGCTAGGTACACTTAGAAACGTCAGAGATCATCACTTTGAAGTAAATTACAAACTTCATTGCCTACACCTATGGGAAAAAGGCATTATGTTATGATGATGATGATGTAAGATAACGCGAAAGACGAACAAAGGGCGTTACTGAAAACCAGCGTTGTGGGGTCAAAACCACAACATTATGCTGAGTGACGTCCTATTGTTTCCCATAGATGGGTCACGTCAAAGATATTTTTATTTAACTATAAGTCATTTCACCTATAACTTCATCATTGTAAATATTTTAAGTATCATTATTTCTATATTTGTGTCCCCCAATGAGAAATAATATTTTTCTTTCTTTCTTTCAAAAAAGTATAATACTTACATACATTATACACACATTTTTTATTTCTGTATGTATTAAATTTGAAATTCGGATTTTCGATACATACCCACAAAAATTTCTCCTTTAGGATAGGCATCTAGAGGTTCATCGTGGTACATAAGCTTCCTGTTGTCTAAAGTGAACCATCTACGTCTGTGTGCATCTGAAGGTCTTGGTCCAGTCTTCCACAACCATCCTTCACGAGCGAAGTCTTTAGGTAGCCGCAGTACAAGTTCTGATTGTGGCATTGATGGGAACGCTACTTGGAGAAGATGCAGTTGAGCGCAACGTATAGCTGTATACCTAAATAGATATCAAACATACTAGAGTTAGTATTAATTACTAGTATAGTACGCGTCACGTAAAAAGAACGCTGGAAGAAAGTGGTAGGGGCGTCTTTCCGCATGGGTACACTCTCGCACGAAAGGTATGTGCCTAGTATTTAATTTTTGAACGTGGCTTGGTAACTACATATTTGTTATTCTTAATGGGTATTACATAGAAAACCGATAAATCGCCTATGCGCAGCTTGACCGCCAGCGTTCTTTTTACATGACGCGACCTATACTATACCACAATTGTGAGGAGTTTTGTTACACACTTTACGGAAAAACTATCATGTCTGTCATGTCATCACTTATCGATTTATGCTTTGATATAGTCGATTAACTTACATCTAGATGTGTTTTCTGTAAAAAATATAGCCCACGAAAACCTTAGCTTTTTTACCGACTTCAAAAAAGGAGAAAGTTTTCAATTCGTCTCAGTTTTTTTTAATGTTTGTTACCTCATAACTTTACTGGGCGAAGCGATTTTAATGTTTTTTTTTTTATTTGAAAGCTGGTCGTTTCCGTGTGGTCCCATTGGCACCAGGTCAGGATCTGATTATTATCTCCTGAGGAATCGAGGAAAACCCTCTAATTTCAAAGGCACATGAAGTGGGTTGAACTTTTTTTTAAAATACTCATAATATTTTTCTGGTCAGGTACAACTCGGTATAGCCCTTCTTCACAAGTCAAGCTATATTTAAATTAGAAGGATTATATTCACGATTATTCCTGATGTAAATAGATTAAACCTGGTTTAATTTCAAAAATAGATTTTTTCTAGTCATGCCTACCCCTATAGGAAAACGACGTGAAGGTATGATGATGACGACTTCTAAAATTCCCATGAAAGGAAAATGAGTGTATACATGCATCAGTACACGGAAAAATTAAGTAACTAGGTAGTTCCTCCAACCAACCCATTGAACACACCGCATCCACTTTAAGAGCGTTTTTGGTATAATTATGACACGCTGATCCAGCGTTTTGGCATACTGTTTAATTTCGAGTATTCTGTTTTTCGCGGAGAATGTCACCTGATTATAAAATCCCTAGGCAGGGTCATGCAGCACCCTGAGGAGGAAATAGGGTGGTGACACGTGTCTTCCGTCACGGCAAGGTCCATGGCGAAATTAAGTAGGTACTTACCAATTGCTTATAACTTCAGGATCCTCATGGTAAACATAGATATGCCTTGTGGTCCCATCCTTCATGAACGTCAGTTGCATAGAGTTCATATGTCCAATCTTGGCTGGTGCAAAAGCTACATTCAGTTCTGACAGTTTAAGCACGCCTTTAGGTTCCTTGTTCTCTCTTACATGGTATCTGCAGAAAGCATAAAACACCTTTTCTTAATTTTTGATACTATTGAGTGCAATGAGAAAAACAAAACCATTTTTTTATGGATTTAGACGCGTATATTTTATTTGCTGAAAAGTCTCATAAATTATAAATATCAAAAAAAAATCTAATATGGTGCCAATTCTACGAGAACAACTAAAATTAACTTAACTAAAAAATCAAAACAACAATTGCTGTATTTTGATTATTTGGCTATTTTGTTGTAGATACACATTTATATTAAAGAAAGATTGTGTTATTGACACTATAAAAATTCAGTTATAGTTAAGTTTAGTTTAGTTGTGCGCTAGAATTGGTACCAATATCTCTCTTATGTATTTGTTTTAAGCCGTAAATATACCCGTTTTAAAATTTTGGTGCACCATAAAGAGTTAATGCTCTTTATAAGGTGCACTCAATGTCAAAATGGAAACAAAAATATAAGCATCTAAATTCATAAAAAGTAGTTTTATTCGAATAATTGAGTCGCGCAAGTATTAGAGAATATTATATAGAAACTTGAACTAAACTTAGTAACTCAACTTTGACAGTAATCCGCAACTTGACTAGATTAGTATTACCAGTAAGTACTGCTTAACAAAACTTATAATACCCATAAGATAACATGTTATTTAAATAATAATTACGACATTAAGGCGATGTCTATTTTTAATTTACTTCTTTATACTAAAATCACATGTATCTTGTCACAATTTATAAACTCGCCAGCAAACTCTCGTAACAGCAAATGAAAAGAGATTCTGTAAAGGAAATAGACCTTTATCCTTTAATTATAGTTCTTCTTTAGTAAAAGGAAAAAAAAATTTCTTTAACTAGATTGCCCATAAGATAGAACAGACAAATAACTATAATATAGCCAGAATCAATGTAAATATGACCTCCACCAAATTTCATTGTATCCACGCCCAAAAAAGTTTTAAGTGACAAAATCTTTTCTATCTATAAACTCTTGTAAATCTCTCTATTAATTTGTAAGTCAAACGAAAAAAAAACTTCATTTTTAAACAACTATGTAGACGCTTATTAACAAATAAAAACAATTTGGAACAATTGTTTCGTAACAAAATGGCTTAAATAAAAATATTTGTAAATATTTTTCAGGCAATTTTATACGCAAATGCATTACGAAACAAAAAGTCAAAAAATATTATTAATTAAAACGAGGTTGAATTTCTTATTTGCTTCTTATTTATACCAAATTATTTTACATGTTAATATTTGTGAGTGGTGCCTATGTCTATATTTTTGCGTCATTTACATTTTACACAATTCCAGTTCCAATAACATTGAATACATGATAAGAAATTTTGATAACCTGATGAATACCGCAGATAAATTGTCTTAAAGTTTCTATACCACGAGTGGATATTTTCTATTTGAGTACAGCTATAGCCTTTTCTGGTCAGTTCTGCTGTCTCAACTGTTATGTAAGGCGAGAGATCAAATTCAGATTACCTAAGTAAGAGAAGGAAGGCATATGTATAACCAGAATTTACTTTTTAGAGAAATTTCTAAAACTTTGTTTCATATTTTGAACCAAAAAACACAAAACTTGTCAAAAAGATTATCAATTTAGATTTTTCGGCATTAATACCCAAACAGAATAAACTATACTTAAGAAAGAAGGTCTCGACAGATTAGCCCTACCCTAAAAAGACAGACACAGTTTTTCTTGTCACAAACTCTTTATCCGATCATAGACTTAGGATATAGATCTCTAGACGTAACACTCGGTACAACGAATCCGGCCTGCTGCTTTTTTTAGTTGAACACATTAAGAAAAATAAATGATTTAGTAGCCTTTCTAACTCTTTCTTTTTAAGCGGGAGTTAAAGAGAAAGCAAGGCTACTATTTACTATTAAACCATAAACAGGGCGGCCCTGCCTTGGAACAAATCTGTGTTCGCGAGTTCTTACTCCCTATTTATAACCTTCTTGAATCCAATGAGCATTATCTGTGTTCACAGTCTGTGTTACACGTCATATACAAAAAGAAATATTTCTCATATCAATATTAGTAACACATTCGTGACAATATTAAAGTCGAAATGCCTACGAAATATGATTATACAATGTTTATCTATTAGCTCCAGCTGTAATATCAAGTAAGATAACATTAAGGTAAACAAAATTAAATATTAATAGTACATGACATTATGATACATTCTTTTAGTAATACTTTATCTGAATTACTGGGTGAAAGTCTAATTATATGCGTGACAAATAATACAAACGTTTTAATTAACAGTTTTAAACATAACGACAAAATGGTCTAAAATATGTAGATTAAATTGGCGGTGCAGATGCGAGCGGAATTTTTTTACAAATTACTGGATTTTGATTGCATTAGCAGATGGCAAGTTATGACTATTATGCCTAACATATAATAAGTAGTTTCCGACCGAAAGTTTCGTTTCGGTTTTGGTTTCGGCCGAGTTTAGGCCAAAAATCAAGTTTCGGCGGCAGTTTCGGTTTCGGCAAAAAATTCGGCCGATTTCTGCCGAAACCGAAACTTGTGTCGCACTTCCGAACACTCACGCTCGTCTAACTTACTTACTTAACTAAGGCAACGCTTTGACCGACGCTGTCGGCCCAGTTCGGGAATTATGAAAACATAATTTTTAAAAATATTAAAAATGTTATTAATATTTTTTTAAATTATATTAAACAAATGATTCCAACAAGCTTAATATACTGTATCTCCATTTCATGCCCTAATTAATGCAAAATAATAGGTAAAATGCACCAAATTTCAGTATTTTAAGAAATTTTATACTTGACCGCGTGAGTTTCGGTTTCGGCCGAAACTGAAGCCACGGCCGAACATTCGGTTTCGGTTTCGGCCGAACACTAATAATAAGTGAACCAAATCTATAGCATCAAGTCTCCAGTTAAGTTTCAAATGAAATTCCTAATAATGAAAAAACCACGATCCCTATAACGTATAAGAGTTTTTCTGTGAACTTGAGTTCAATCTCAATGTTCAGTTCAATTTCTGACGAAACGATAGGACAACAGGTAGGCAGTTTGCTTGAAAATATGCTGAACTATGTAATACACTTAAGATTTTTTCACTCACTTTTTTTCATTTATGACGTGAAAAATGCCGGTGTCTATAAAATTAATATATTTTCACACTTTAGATTTGTTTAATAAATAATCTAGTAACAAGTAATTTATAATAAAGATATCGTTTTTATTACAAAATCCAAAGACTGTTTATATTAATTTGTATTTATTATACCCCGCGTACCTTTATAATATAAGATAAGTACCAACCATAAACCCAAAAATACCACCATTAGCAAGCGTTGAACATGCAATATACAAATAATATGCAAAACATAATAATAAATAAAAATAAAACATATTACCATAAAAGTATTTGATAACTATCCGCTGACATATTGACGAATTTTGTATTCCAAATATGTAATAGTTTTAAAGTCCTTGTCTTTATTATGAACAGTAATGAATCCACAATATCTTTGGATAAACTTGTTTTAAAAAGGTAGGTACCTAATTAAGGCGTGGGAATACAAAATATGCAATATGCAACGCGTATAGTATGCATGATATGATATGATAGTTAGCAACGGTTTTTATTAGTAACAAAATACAAGAAAACTTATCCAAGGGGGCTTCTAGACAATGTATTGTCTTACCTAAAATCAATTGGCTATTTTTTGAGGGAGAGTTAAATTCGTTTACTTTCTTACCTTAAGGGAGCAAGGTTTTTGACGCGAAGTCGACCGACTAAGTGATCGAGACAACCAGAGGTACGGCCACAGCCGTCTGTAGCGGGATGATACCTAAGAACCAGGCCGGATAACATAAAGCTAAACTACAACGAACATTTAATTTTTTAACCGACTTCAAAAAGGAAGTTCTAATATATTTACCTCAGAACTTTCGACAGTGTTACCCAAAAATTTTGATGATTTTATTGTTGTTTTAAAGCGAATGGGTTGTCTGTTCCTATTTCAGATACGTCCAGTTCTGACTTAGAAAACTAAATAAATCTTAATTTTGTAAGTTTGAAGTCGGTTTTTGTAAGTGCACATTATAGAGTAAAAGTTTAGCTAGTTCAAATAATATTTAGAAAATATCCTAGCAAACAGTGGACCGTGTCTACTGGTGACTGAGAACCAATATCTAATATTGTTGAGAAGAATATATAAGTAGATATGATAAGATGGATACTAGTTATAAAACGTAAATATTATATTGACATATGAATTAACTAATCATAGAAAAGATCTGAACAAATCTGTTTTAATTAACAATTAAATAACTAAACCTAAAGGTATACAACTCGGGAATCGTTGAAAATATGTTTGTCATTATAATATGTTTGTTATGATAAAAAGTGCGTCATTAAATAAAATGGAAATTCTCTCACGTATTACCTATCAAGACTCTTAAAAAAAATGTATGTGTGCTTATGTATGCAAGTAAGAAGTTATACTTATTTGTTTATCTTTAGCGCTATCCTACGTTTGTAACGAGCTTCAAGCTATCGGTTTTTGTAAATGAAAGTCGTGAAAATTTACTCTTATCGCATATCCTAAGGCGTCAAAGTATTAAAAAACTTTTTACATGATATTCTAATGTACACGTCTTGTGGGATTTGAATATTATTGATATTCGTTAGGAATTAGCTAAAGCCCGCGGTTACACCCTCATTTATAATTAGGTAGGTACCTACTGCACCGCTCCTTGGGGTTTTGCCTACGTATTATTTTGATGTGTGAGCTATATAATTGTCAACTTTTACTTAAATCAATTCTGTAGTTCTTGCATAAAAGAACAAGAAACATTCTTATCCATACATTCTTGAAAACTTTCGCGTTATAATGTTAGTAGGTTTAGGTCTATTAAATTACTCGTACGTAATAAATCCTATATTATTGGAACTATAAACGTATTTACAATAAATAAACACCAATAAACAAAACAGGATAAATTGTTGACATACAGTCATTTTGTTTTTCCTACATTATTACTATAAATACTACATTATTACTATAAATACAATCATCCTTATACAATATATTATTGTATAAGGATGATTGATGTATTGAATCTATAATGTTAAAACAGTAATAATAATTTTCTATAACTATTAAATGACAATAATACTCAGGCCCGAGTTCTCCGCTGAGTATACTGGACACATACCCAGAGCCTCGCGATGATAGGGGGTCTCTTCTAGTATTTACCTATCACTCTTTTACGAAAAAATACTGAGCTAATTTAAAGTAAATTTAGCGCACAGGTAAATTAGAGTCTATCATATAGGACATAGACTACACCTGTGATTTGTAAAGTGAGTTAAATTCCACGCATACGAAGCCACATGCAAAGGCTAGTTTCTGTATACCTTGGAGATTATACTGTGTAATATCAATTCTATACTATTAAAGAGGTAAAATTTGCAATGGTCAAATCATAAAAAAACTATTTTCGCTAATAAAAAGCCAGTTTCCGAGAGTGCAATGGGCTATGTAATATGTCTCATGTCTAGTGATTCGAAATTCAAAGCGTACGAAGTCGCGGGAAACCGCAAGTAGGTACTAATACAGGGTGTGGCGTAATTAATGGATAAGCCTGTGCCTGTGGATAAGCCTCCTACTGCGCTATACGAATATGTATATTTTTAATTAATCCTATGTATGGTCTTGAAAAAAATGGCATAAGTCATGTTTTTCATAAAATGACTACTTTCACTAACCAATTCTGCTACTGTTGCCACAATTTTCAAAAGTTTTGCTTTCTGTTTTTTTTATAATACAGCTTAAGAGTTGAATTATTGCAAGCAATAAAGAATTCCCTATTCGTAATACAAATTTTTTGAAAATTATGCATGAAATATCAAAAAAGGGTTATTGATTATTCAATTTGTTGACTTTGTACATCGTCTAGCTTAAAAAATCTTTATGGGAGTTGATTTGCCCAATATCTTAAAAACATGCTTGTTTTATGCAGTTTCCGAAATGGTATAATACTTATTATAATACTTATTAAGTTTGATGTGATATTAAAGAACCAAATGACACTCGTAAAAAAATGTTCTTATTGTGATTTAATTAATCAAATTAATACTGTTAACTTAAACAAACTGTCAGTGGTATTTTAACTTATCTGTCTGAGTTTACCAGTGGGAATGTTAGTCGTTGAAAAAAAATAACAACTTATTTTATTTTTTTTATTCTAAAGATGCAAACACTACATAAATTTTATTTTACAAAAAATGTTCGAAATGGCGGCCACCTGCGGCTATGCAGGCCCTGCATCGACGGATAAATGACCGCTTTAGGCGTCGGATGAAGCCGGAGCTCTTGATTTCATCAGCGGCTTCAAAAATCAGGGCCTTTAGTTGTTCCAGGGATGCTATTTCTTTTTTATACACTTTTTCTTTTAAACACCCCCAGTAAAAAAAGTCTAGAGGGTTCAAATCAGGGGACCTTGGTGGCCACAAAATGGGACCCAAACGACCTATCCACCTCTCATTGTACTCATCATTGAGGTAGTTCCGTACAATTCGTGCGTAGTGAGCGGGACAACCATCATTTTGTAACCAGTAGTTTTCTGGCACATTTAAACTTTGTAATAGTTCCGGCAACGTATTTTGCAGAAAATTTAAATAATTGGGACCTGTTAGTGTCTCGGATAGTTCGACGGGCCCAACTATTTGTCCATTTAAAATTCCTGTCCAAAGGTTCACTTTAAACTGGACTTGAGCTCGGTCTTGCCTTATGTTTCTCGGATTGGTTGCCTGCCAACTATGAAGATTGTGCATGTTGACGTAGCCATTTCTTTTACATGATGACTCATCGCTCCACAGTATTTTGTCAAAAAACGCCGAATCTTCGCGTATTTTTCGCAACATGACGCGACAAAATTGGACTCTAGGCTCATAGTCTCGTGTCATTAGTGTTTGCACCCTTTGATAGTGATACGGGTGAAGCTCATGCCTGTGCAGAATTCTGCCCACAGTACGCGTATCTACACCGGTTCCTCTACTTAACTCACGAATTGATAACTCTGGATTAGCACGCACAGCTTCTAGAACTTCGTCATCACGATGTCGTCGAGGTCTGCCTTCCGAAGCACCACCAACACCGGTACCAGGCATTCGCCCTTCGCTAAAAGCGATGTGCACACGTGTAAACACCCGGTAGTCTGGGTGTCGCAAATCGGGGTATCTTCGACGATATTCGCGTGCAGCTTCATTTGCATTGCAGTTACACAGGCCGTAAATAAGATGCATATTTGCATACTCTTGAGGAGTGTACGTATGACGCGGCATGATCAGTAGTCCAGGGATATGTAGAAGTCGTCGATAATATCACAATTGTCCAATTCGTATAGCAAAAACAGAGTCCGTAGTACATAAGCCAAATTCACGTCACAATAACAAACACGATAGAGCAAACGATATGTGCGCAAGAGACGATAGTCAAAAGAGCACTAACTTTGTTAAACAAGTTCAAAAGCTGTTTTGTTGTTTGTGAGAATAATAAAAATCTATCTCTGTCGCACAACTGTTATTTACCTGACATCAAAATGCTTTGTCTCTGTCTTATGATAAGACTAACCGTCTGGATTTGCCGTGCGATAAACAACCACAAGTAGTTGACTTAGAGTCGTTATCTGCTTACCCTATTCATGGTGGATGACTACCTGCTCCCGAGCACCCAAAAAAGGGTCCATTGTGAATGACTACCTGCTCCGGAGCACACAAAAAAGGGTCCATTCAAACTGTTTACAAAGACATGTTTAAGATAAATTAATAATTCTGTTAAAGAAAATTAGGGTATTTTTTTACAACTGTCGTTTTTTTTTAAAACCTCGTGAAATGTAATAAGTATTATACCATTTCGGAAACTGCATAAAACAAGCATGTTTTTAAGATATTGGGCAAATCAACTCCCATAAAGATTTTTTAAGCTAGACGATGTACAAAGTCAACAAATTGAATAATCAATAACACTTTTTTGATATCTCATGTATTTTTTCCCAAAATTTGTATTACGAATAGGGAATTCTTTATTGCTTTCAATAGCTCACCTCTTAAGCTGTTTTATAAAAAAAACAGAATGCAAAATTTTTGAAAATTGTGGCAACAGTAGCATAATTGGTTAGTGAAAGTAGTCATTTTATGAAAAACATGACTTATGCCATTTTTTTCAAGACCATACATAGGATTAATTAAAAATATACATATTCGTATAGCGCAGTAGGAGGCTTATCCACAGGCACAGGCTTATCCATTAATTACGCCACACCCTGTATATACGCAAATTATTTTATCATGTGTCTGTTTATTTTGATATATACGTAATGTATTCACAAATTATTATATCGCTAACAGCTTAATATCGTATCATCACCTAATAAAACAAGGTGAAGGTCGTTCTCATCACAATGTCAATATTCAAACTATAGGTAGTCTGAACATGACATTGTAACTGTCTACTGAAATTGACATAACCATATACGTTACGTCACTATAGCCTACGCAAGCGAAGGTTCTTTAGTAACTGCCCAAAAATTAAAACTGGTTTTAACTACGGTAATTAAATAGGTACATTTATTTGTAAAAATTATAAATAAACTAGCTGTCCCGGCAAACGTTGTTTTGCCATACAATTCTGTGTAAAAATCAACAACAAAAAATTTCATCAAAATCGGTCCAGCCAATTGTGAATCTAAATCATCCTCAAACCCCCTTGAATACACACAACAAATTTCATCAAAATCGTCCAGCCGTTTAGGAGGAGTTCAATTACAAACACACGTACAGAAGATTTATAATCTAATATATAAAATTCACGTGTCACAGTGTTAGTTACCGTACTCCTCCGAAACGGCTTGACCGATTCTTCTCAAATTTTGCATACATATTCAGTAGGTCTGAGAATCGGCCAACATCTATTTTTCAAACTTTTTTTTTAGTATGACAAAACAACGTTTGCCGGGTCAGCTAGTATATATATAAAGATAACTCTCTCGTAGTTCAGGATAAGAAAAAAATAGTAGCTACGCTTCTCCCTAAAAACTTTCTTTTAGGAGCACTAATCTGGTTGCTTAAACTAATGCTGTATGAATCCTTACTGCCGTTATTTACTATTTTGTAGGGAGATATAAATATCAACTTCTTGTACGAAATTTAATTGTTTTATTAAGAACAAGTAATCCACCCCGGTTTCACTTATATTCATCGGGGATAGTATAGCCACAGTATAGCTACCTGACAGTGAAAGAATTTTATAAATCGATCGAGTACTTTTTGCTTTTCGTTTCTAACAAACAAACAATCGAATCTTTCCGCTTTACATTATTTGTATGTATAGATAAAGATAACAAGAATTTACAAGCCAATATAGCAAGAAAAATTTGCAACAATCTTTGTTACTGTTTGTCCGAAATTAAATTCATGCACCAAACATTTTCATAGATACAGAAAACCTAACGAATAACGATAATAAAAATAGACCACAGAACCATAATTTTTGTTACTCTAGAAGCACTACGTGCCTTTATTCAACACTATAAACTTTCTAGAAAATATAGCTACCATGATGTTTGCATCCTTCGCCTTAACAAATCAAAAGTAATCACGATAATATTTACCCAAAAAATTATAATAAATATGTGAAAATAGTTGAGAGTAGTTACCGTGTTGAAGTATATGATGAGCTCATAACTACGTAGTCGAATCAATATTTATTCTAGTCTTGACGTAGGACCGCAATAAGAGGTGTGTGGAACTTTTCATACGTCATAAGTTTACACACATTTTTTTTAATATAATATCTTATCTAAAACATTTTATCGTCTATCTTATAGCAAACACGAATAATACCGTCATTGTTGGGACATGTTCAACAAATATTTCATCAGCTAGTGACAGATATTTTTATGTTTGACGTGATTCTACAGCCTATGAAGAAACAATTGGTGCACAGTTACAATAACAAATTATCAGTTCTCTCTCCAGCCCATTTACGTCCCACTGTTGGGCACGGGCCTCCTCCACTTTGGGAGGGATTACGGTCTACTGTGCCACGCTGACCAGGCGTTTTGGCATAGGGTTTATTTTCAAGTTTTCCGTCTCTCACAGAGAATGTTACCTGTGTGCAATTTCCCTTAGCTGACTTTGACAGCACAGTTGTTTTGCGGTTGAATGAATTTTGATGCGGTTTTTTTTAGTAGATACAGTGGACAGGTTTGGTTTTTAACACGCATATATAAGTTCGGTTCTATCAACGTTTTAATCTATGTAACGGAATCTTTGAAAGTGATTTTCACCCACTTGCAGTAGGTAGTCGGATTGATCTGAAATTATTTAAAAACTAGCTGTAGCCCGCGACTTCGTACGCGTGAAATTTTGAAATCAATCCTTAACTAACAGAAGTTTACTCTTCTGCTCAATAGATGGCGTTGTAGGTTTTCAGAATCGCGCTATCGTTTCGTTCCACACATTAACACTTAAGCTCGTCAAAATTATAATTGTGTTATCATCGGGATTTCGCACTTATAAATTAGTAAGGATATTCAGGAATTTTAAGCGTGTTTTAAGTTTTGAACTTAGCAAATTATTTTTATATGTACGAGTATATGTTCCTATCTGAGCTTATATCTTTAAAACTACGCAACGAATTTTGATGCGGTTTTTTTAAGTAGATACAGTGGACAGGCTTGGTTTTTAAATTCTACGTGTAAGAAGTTGCGGGCAGTAGTTGTTAATCATCGGTACTAACTATGCTATTACAGTTACAATATTATTTAGTTAGCTAAACGTTTTATTTTTATTACTTTAGCACTTAACATTTTTATGCCTACAAAAGTTGACAAACGTCGTCATTTTTGTATGTATGTCCCCTACTCATGCGCGTTTATATCTTTCAAAATACGCAACGGGTTGTGATGCGTTTTTTTTTAATACATAAAGTAGTTCAAGAGAATTACTTTTTTGTATAATTTGTTAAGGTTTGGTGTCTATTGGGGAAGTAGCTCAATAATGATAAACGCGAGTGAAACCGCTGGCATTAGGTGGTATGGTTATAAAAATGCATTTGTTCTTTCTACTTATGTTCGTTCCTAAAGAAGTTTTACTGCTATATTTGTGCTTACATTTGTAACTAACTTCAGGATGTCAGTATTTTGTTACGATATGCACGCATTGTAAAAATTATATTCTCATTATTTTTCCCCAAAACACCTAAAGATTTTATATAAAAAAAACATCTAATATATAAAATTCATGTGTCACAGTGTTAGTTACCGTACTCCTCCAAAACGGCTTGACCGATTTTTATGAAATTTTACAAGCATATTCAGTAAGTAGGTCTGAGAATCGGACAACATCTATTTTTCAAACACCTGCCCCCCACAGACATTTGTATAGCAAAACAACGTTTGCCGGGTCAGCTTGTCTTCTAATATATAAAATTTCCATGTCACAATGTTAGTTACCGAACTCCTCCGAAACGGCTTTACCGATTTTTACCAAATTTTTGCGTATTCAGTAGGTCTGAAAATCGGCTACTATCTATTTTTCAAACAGATATTTGTATGGTAAAACAACGTTTGCCGGGTCAGCTAGTCTTGTTATAATACTAACATTCTAAAAAGTTTTTTTTAAAAAGAATAGATGTGAGTGACTCCTAGAAAAGAAGATTTTATAAAGCCCATATGTAAAGCGAATGAATGTATGTTATTACACATAAAATATGTAGGAAAGCATATAAATGATTAGATACAAACATGTGAGAAGCACAGAAACATTAGGATATTATATAACCACCAGCGTAACAGGGCCCTGAGACCGGTAAATGAATGGTGTCACAATGGCACCACAATGACACATTATAACCTCAAAAAATTAACAATAGACTACCAAACTTGATAAAATTCGCCACTAAACAATCAGTTATTGCTTTTGTTTGCAATAACACTAAATAACTAATAGTTTAGTGGCGAATTTTTATTAAGTTTGGTAGTCTATTGTTAATTTTTTGAGCTTATAATGTGTCATTGTGGTGCCATTGTGACACCATTCATTTACCGGACTCAAGGCCCAGACATACTGCTGCACTAGCAATTATTATTAACAAAAAAGCTAGTAATTAGTAATGTAATGTATTTGGGCGTAATTACCGCATTTAGTTACATATTTACCAGAAAGAAGATGTTTAATCTTGAAGACACGTAAAAGCCTGGCCAAATCGTACTTCATGGTCTATTAAGATATGGTATTCTTAATTCAAGTGACATAGTAGTTTTCACAAAATACATACGTCGCTTTTAGAAGCAATAAAACAAGTATTCCATTGGGAAAAGAAGATCTGTTTTATTAGTCTATACTTTAATTAAACCATTTTATTGTACCATAGACACATTGAAAGTATTTTACACAAACATAGTTATTGTATGGCTTCAACCGAGTAAGTGATGTAGCCATAGACACTCTATCTGGTAAATCTGGGGTTGATAACTATTATTAATATATTTATTTATTAACTATTTGTCGTCAGTAAACTGACTGGTTTTCCATGATTGTTATAACAAACGTTCGAATGCGTATAACGCCCAAATGTGATAGTTAGATGAATAGGTAATACTTCAAAACTCACTTAAGCGTGTCTTCATTCTCACTCAGGACGAACTTCCTCAACTGATATCGACTGTCTTCTTTGCCTCGTTTCATGAGAAACCCTTCCATAATACCAGAAAGGTAGCTTTGACGTTCTGGGTGGCAAAATTCTTCACGTTCATATTTTGCACGGATCCACTGCTCAATTAGGACTCTGCAATATCATAAGTGTTAGAAATAGAAAACAATTGAAATAAAACCACTTTTTACGGATTTAGACGCGTGTATTTGTTTTAAATTCGTAAAAAGTGGTTTTATTTAAACAAATGAGTAGCGCAAGTGTTAAAAAAAAAAGATCATTCTGAAAATTTTTATTATAATTTTTTTTTAATATTTATATAGACATTTAGAAACATAATTTAAGATGCAGGGCACGTTTTAACTTCGTATTCTTAGAACGCTTATGTTGAATGAGAAAGCAAGTTTTTATTATTCTTAATTTGCAAAGTTTTGCAAGTCATAATAGTCACACAGTTTTACGAGATGGTGGGGCGCTCCTAACTTTAAAAACACATAAATTTAGCTTGACTAAATCGTACTTCATAGACTAATAACACTATACACCTATCTGGTTAATTTGTGATCAGGATCACATTTTACATCATTCTCCGTGTGGTGACGGATTAAGAATACAAGTGTCACCACCCCATCTCCTCCCAAGGGTGCTGTAAAAGTCAGCTAAGGGAAATTTTTCACAGATAACATCCTCTGTGAGGGACGGAAAATAAACCCTGTGCCAACACGTCTGGTCAGCGCGGCACAGTAGACCATAATCCCTCCCAAAGTGGAGGAGGCCCTTGCCCAACAGTGGGACTTAAGTGGCTGGAGAGAGAGAGAGAATATTTTACATCAAAGAAGCTTATGTAGTAGTATTACAATAAGTTATCCCTACTAATATTATAAATGCGAAAGTAATTCTGTCTGTCTGTCTGTTACGCTTTCCCGCTCAAAACCTCTCAACCGATTTTGATGAAATTTGGAACAGACAATCTTTAGACCCTGAGAAAGGACATAGGCTACCTTCTATGGCGAAAAAAAAATTTTCCAAATTCCACGCGGACGGAGTCGCGGGCAACAGCTAGTCATAAATACGTTTAAAACTAAGTAGTACTTTTTACAAGTTATAAAAATTGTTAGATAATTAATGTAATAATTTTAAAATATAAACTATGTATGACGCCATGTCACGTAAGAACGTTGAACTTTTAATTAGACTGGAAACTACTAATGTATTTATAGCTAAATTATATTCATGAACACACAACTACACATATAATTAGCGAGCTATACTTAAAGCAATCCTATACTTAAACAAATTAAGAAATATTACTTAGTTCAAAAGCTTTAGCTTGAAAATCCTGATTTTTAAGCTATTGCATAGCTTCTATCGCGGGCCTTGAGCGTGGAGACTAAACTAAATGCACAAAATTCGAAATTTAAATTCCGTAACAAAGATAGCGTAACTAAAAATTACTACACACTGTTTCGCTGTTCGCGCTGGTCTTGTAAATGTAAAATTTTGACAGGTTTGACGTTTCGTGTCGACCATGTTTAAATTGAACATAGCCGATATTGGTTAGTTGAATGAATTTAGTCACAGAAAGTTCATTCTAAAAGTTTTGTTTTGTTTTGAGGTTAGTTTTATGTTATTTTTCAAATTTAACTGATATTTAAGGGACAAAGTGGCATAAAAATACTAGCTAAATATTCGCATAATTTTTGCGAATGCGAATATCCGTTACATCACTAGTACCTACCAAAAAAAACTTGAGAGGTGTCAAGGGACACCCGGATGGAACGAAGTTCCTTTCGATTAATTAGTGAAGGAATTGTAATAAGAATTTTTTTTTTATTATTTATTATTTACAAAAAACCTGTATACACTCAACAAAAATAATCGTCGCGACACCACACTGTTCAATGCGAAATAGAAATGAAAATATCTGGCTTGCTTTCTATAAGAGAGAGAGAGACAGACAGAGAAACATGCGACGCCGCACAGCTTACAATAGCTTACTATAGCAAAAAGTGTCGTGACAACTTTTCGTAAGAATTTTTTCCGTCTAGCACCCTTTCACAACGCGCGATAAGGAACTTCGTTCCAATATGGATACTAAATGTAAGCTAAAGATTTTGTAACTGCATAATTTATAAGTACCTATTTCAATTCCAACGCAAAATCACTGTGCAACTTGGCCTATTATTTCTTATCAACGTGTCACAATCATGGATAACTGTGTATTGATAGTATGTAACTGTTGACTATATTTATGATATCAACATTAAAAAAAAATCAAAGCAGTAAGTAAATCAATAAATAAATAAATAAAATTAATACATATTCATGGACATTTCACACAACGTCCTCTGGTCCCAAGCTAAGCTTATTATGCTTGTGTTATAGGTACCTACCAGAATACGGATAGAATACATATAAGTACTACTTTTCTTTTGTAAATACATACTTATAATACATAGTAAACTACGTTAGTAATACAGTTCAATGGTAAACACCCAGACGCAGTACAAACATTTGTATGACAGTTAAAAACATCACACAAATGATTGTCCTGACCGGGAATCGAACCCGAGACCTCGTGAATGGCAGTCCTCGACCAAGAGGCCCGTCAATAGAGGTTCCATTTAAATCTTTTACTAGTATGACAGAGTTGGTCCAAGGAAAAGTAGAAGGTATGTATTCAACAAATCAAAATCGCACTAAATGGTCATCCACTTTACGAATGCACAATAAACGCACGATACAAGAGAAATGCCGCATCTTGAAGCGTGTTATCCGCGCCCAAGTGATGACCACTGTACCAAAAGTGTAGCGACAAAGAAGAAGTATGACACATTTTCAAAGTTATTTGCAAAGAACATCGTAGAAATGTGTCTAATAAACGCACTGACTACCATCATACCCCTATGTCGTAAGGAAACCCTGTACCAGATTAAATCGGTCATACAATTTTAAAATTTCATATTCGCCACCTACCAAAATAACATTACTGCGTCTACGTATTAAATACCGTAACAGTAAATAAGTCCTTGTGATGACGGATTGAGAATACATGTGTTATTAACCCAATTGCTCCCAAGGAGCTGAATCGTGTAAGACTAAGTGAAGTACTTAGGCAGTTAATACGAGAGAAAAGGAAATCTTGACACTATAGGTAACATGTGACAACACGCGTCGTCAGCGTGGCATAAGTAGACCAGTTACCCGTTCGAACTGGTGAAGGCCCGTGCCAGTTAATAGATCGGGAAGAAAAAAATAAGTACTAACTGTGGATCATTTTTGTTCGGTTTTCTGTAACACGGCGGTACTCTTTCTTCATATTTATGTCTGGCAGTATTATTTCCAACCTCTTTCATTCTTTGCACTTGAGAATCTTCCCACCGGTCAAGTTTTAGATGTTTCACTTTGCTGATGTGTGCTCCCATGCCGCGATGTATACTTGCACATCGCATGCATATGAATATACCCAAGTTGTAAGACGCCCAGTCGGGATCTGAAAAAAGAACACTACGTTATTGAGGGGCCTCGTGGTCGAGTGGTTTATGTAACGTACTGCCGTTCACGAGGTCGCGGGTTCGCTTCCCGCTCGAGACAAAATCTTGATTAGGTAATAGATATCATACAAATGTTTGTACTGCGTCTGAGTGTTTACTATGTATTATAAGTATGTATTTACAAAAGAAAAGTAGTATATTATGTAGTCTATCCGTGTTCTGGTCACAAGCATAGAAATATAGCTTACTTGGGGACCAGAGTGTATAAGAGTAAAACACCAAAGTGTATAAGAGTTTCTTCTTGGTTTTTACCATGATAAAATTTATGCCATAGTCGAATTTCAATTCAGTAATTTTGGCGTCAAAGAGTAGCAAACATACATACATTCTAAGAAATTTTCGCGTTTAATATTAGTAGGAATAATGTTCACAGGATCAGCTAGTGATAAACAAATCTATGTTGTTGAGCTCCAGTTAGTTTACAAATCAGGCCAGGATTGAACATTCAGAAATAACTTTTATGTATTACTATTTTCTTTCTCTAATAAATAAAATAAATAAATAAATAAATATTCATGGACATTTCACACAACGTCCTCTGGTCCCAAACTAAGCTTATTAAGCTTGTGTTATGGGTACCAGAATACGGATATAATACATAAACTACTTTTCTTTTGTAAATACATACTTATAATACATAGAAAACACCCAGACGTAGTACAAACATTTGTATGATATTTATGAATATCACACAAATGATTGTCCCAAGCGGGAATCGAACCCGCGACCTTGTGAACGGCAGTCCAGTACATGAACCACTACGCCACGAAGCCCGTCAATATATATCAGTATATATATATATATATTTATATATCAGTTGTCCGATAAATGATATAAATGTATTATGTGGTCGATAGATTGGTGGGAAACCACGAGGCCTGATTTACGGAGTAATCAAAAGCCATGGCTTCGTTTCTTAGAAACTCATCCTTGCATCAGACTTTAAAGAAAGAAAAATCTTTTATTTGGGGTCATTCACATGATGATACCAAAAACATTAAAAAGAAATAATTTCGTCATGTCGTTCGTGTGGTGACGGATTAAGAATGCAAGTGTCACCACCCCATCTCCTCCCAAGGGTGCTGTAAAAGTCAGCTAAGGGATATTTTTCACAGATAACATCATCTGTGAGAGACGGAAAACTCGAAAATAAACCTTGTGACAACACACCTGGTCAGCGCGGCACAGTAGACCATAATCCTTCCCAAAGTGGAGGAGGCCCGTGCCCAACAGTGGGACGTAAATGGGCTGGAGAAGAAGGATATTAATATATCCTTACATGATAATTCATGTGCCTTACAGGTCACAACTTCAGCAAAAAGGGTTGCAGACTTCCAACAACAAAACTTCCAGTTCAACATGTTTTTTCGTGGTGGAGTGGTTTATGTAATGGACTGCCAATTACGAGGTCTCGGGTTCGATTCCCGGTCAGGACAATCATTTGTGTGATATCCATAAATGTCATACAAATGTTTGTACTGCGTCTGGGTGTTTTCTATGTATTATAAGTATGTATTTACAAAAGAAAAGTAGTTTATGTATTATATCCGTATTCTGGTACCCATAACACAAGCATATAAGCTTAGCTTGGGATCAGAGGACGTTGTGTGAAATGTCCATGAATATTTATTTATTTTATTCATTTTATGTGGCAAGCATGTAATAACTACCCGACGTTAAGGCGCTGGTTTATTTAATTACCTATAGGTACCTGGTCTACAAATTTTTGGTCAAAATGTGCAATTGAAATCCACTTCCATATAATTTTAGTTAAAGGTCAACGTGTAATTTTTTTTAAGATCCGTATATACCGCGTTACTAGTTTATTTTTCGATCACGTGGATGTTTTACTATAGAGTTTCTATAGAATATAGAGTAAAAGATACACATGGGTTTTGTAAGGAACCTTGTTGTTCCACAAATGCTTATACATAGCAGGTAGCCGCTACGTTCGGCTGGTCACGGGACTAGTTAGCTAAAAAAAACCTGTCAAGAGCGTACTGGACTCGCGCACGAAGATTTCGTACCATTATTAACGCAATATTTTTGCCATTATAATATCACAACAGCTAAGTCGTCTAAGAGTATCATGAAGTTACGTTGAAAAGGTTAGGTTGGTTGTACGGAAGGTCCCTTAATTATTTATTTCGTACAAACCCTTCTCACCCAATCCCTAAGGTGTCCGTCCGTAAAATTTATATTTTTCGGTCAAGTAGGTACGGAACCTTAAGCGTGCGAGTTTACCTCGCTCTTGATAAGTTTTTTTACTATAGGATGAACAGATATACATAATCTGTAAAAACTTCAACTCTCTAGCTATCACCAATTCCGTTCTCGTAACAGACTGTACCAAAGGTCCTGTTTTTTCTTTTCATACAGAACCCTAAGAAGGTTAATGTACTTCCCACTTTTACGGTACGAAATATTTTGCACCATTATAAATTATATTACAATGCTAAAATATTATGTGGATTTATTTCTGTTTAATTTATATTCGCAGTTAAGTTAAATGTTATTTCATAAATTACTATGTCCTCATACATAGCTAAATAGTTACATAAATTATTATGATGTACAGTATTAAATTTATGTAGATATTTTGATATATTTTTATATTATACAAATTAATTCTAAACTATAATGTGAGAATTTCAATTATATTCTAAGCTGTTAAGTGAGTTTAAGAGGTGTTACTATAAAATCTATACTTCTATACTAATATTATTAAACTCAAGACTTTATATAAAACTATGTTTTTAAATTAATTCCAAAATTTAAAAGAAATACACGCGTCTTATGGTATTCATAATGACTCATCGGAGGTTTAAAAGTTCATTGTCAAAACTTGTTATTCATAATAGTATTTTTACGCTAAAATGTTTATTATCTCTCCGATAAAATCTCCATTTAAACCTCCGATAAGTCATTATGAATAAGACCATAAATCTGTAAAAAGTAGTCGTTAGAAAATACTGAAGAGTTTGTTTCTTTGAACACGCCAATCTCAGAAACCACTAGTCCCATTTGGAAAATTTTTTCAGTGTTGGATAAAACATTTGTTGTAGAAGGCTATATAACATCACGCTAACACTAATAGGAGCGAAGCATCAGTGAAATATGTTGCAAAATCGGGATTTTTTTTTTCAAAATTCCACGCATAAGAAGTAGCTGGCAACAGCTAGTGTTTAGTGTGTACATATATAATGTTAAACGTTCGTTTGAACGGTTTGTTATCAGATTTAAGAAGAAGTTAATTTTATTTGTCTCAGCAATATTTTGATGAAAGTATGTTCAACATTGTCTTGTTTTGATAATAAATAAAACTAAAGAAATATTATTGAACAGTTTCCACTGTCTAAGGAGGAAATCCTTAACATTTCCTACCCAAAATGACAGAAACCTTTAGTTTCGAGTTTTCCGTATCTATTCCTGGTCCTGAAGAGGCACAGTAATACTAGCTATTGCTCAGAACTTCGTACGCGTCGAATTTAAAAACCAAAACCTTATACTTCTTATTTAGGTGTTTACTATTACTTAGGTGTTTGCTATTCCTATTCCCCAGTACCGCGATGAAAGGGACAAATATAGTTTAATCAGATTTTACCTACAAATTCTTTGAAAAAAAGACGTTTCGTAGTCCCGTTTTTTCTTCGCGGAAATCGTGCCCACTTAAGAGATTGTACAAAAGCCATCCTCTTCAAGCACTTTAAATATTAAAAGAAACCGTATCATAATCCCTTGCGTAGTTTTGTAGATATAAGCTCATATAGGGACATACATACAAAAATAACAACTTTGTTTCATACTAAGTAAAGATGTTCATGATTAAGATTCGTATATTGACTGAATGATAGATTACCCCATACCTTCGTATCACGCAAAGAAAATTTACGACCTATATTACTAGAATATATTTTGTCCATTATCAAAACAATGCCATACGTCAGCAAGTGCCGATACGATAAGACCAACGCTGCAAATCGTCACACTATGGTATGACGTATACGTAATATTGGTACCGATTCTACATGAACAACTAAACATAATCTAACAAAAAAATTAAAATTGATAGTTCCAATAACACAATTCAGCAATGTTATCAGAACTTTTTTATTAGAAAATCTGTATATGACTGAAATGAAATAAAATGTGCACGACGAAAAAGCCAATTAATTAAAATACGCCATAGTTGTTTTAATTTTTTAGTTAAGTTTAGTTGTGCACGTAGAATTGTTGCCATTGTAAAACAAAATGGCACCGTATACATATCGCGTCCTTAAAAAATTCGGAACAACTGTTATTCTAAACTTATTGTGTACTGTTTATGTATGTATTCATTTGCGATCTAGTTTCGCGTAAAACGTCCATGTGTGAGTATATTACCTACAAGCTTTTGCCCGCGACATTGTAGGTACGCATGGAATTTAGAAATTTTTCCCGTTTTTGGAACATTTTTCACTGATACTTCGCTCCTTTTCGTCGCAGCGCGATGATATATAGCTTTCCTCGATTAATGTACAATCCAACACTGAAATAAGTTTTCAAATCGGAAGAGTGATTCCCGAGATTAGCGGGTTTAAACAAACTAACAAACAAACTCTTCCGCTTTATTTCTTATTCTTCCGCTATTAATATAGATGAATGAATTGATTACGTTGAGACATATTGGGCCGACCCCAAATAATGGGATAAGGGCAGGAGGATGATGATGATGAATGAATTGATTACGTGTCGTGTATATATTTTCTCTCTGCGCAGTTCCAAACTAAATAGGTACACCGCGATGGTCGAAACTAAAATAGAATTTTGATTCCCGCAAAGTTGGTCAGTATACGGGTTATAAGTTTTAATTTAGTGTTTAATACTGAGTAATGCTATTTTAGGTATTAAGGGCACGAAGAGCTTTTGGAAGTGTCTGGATGCCGTAATTAATAACAGGAATAAACGAGAATTCGCGAGCCCACCTAATACTTCAACTATCTATGCATTTACTGTCCTATTTTGTAGCTGGTAGATTATGGAACAAATATATAATTTAATCATGAATTTTATCAATCAACAATTTAATCAATCCTTGAAGAACCTTGCTACGAAGTTCAATGAGCTAAGCACCAGCAAGTGGATCTAAGAATTAATTCTAACTAATATATAATTGTGAAAACGATATGATGACGCAATAAGAATTTTGACGAGCTTAAGTGTTAATGTGTGTAACCAAACCATAGTGCGATTTAAAAAACTGTACAGCGCCATCTATCGAGTGATATAGTAAACTTTTGTTTGTTAGGGATGATTTCTAAATTTCACGCAGACGAAGTCGCGGGCAACAGCTAGTATATAAATAAAAGTGTCTGCAGTATTATCCTTATCCAGAGTTACCAGATAGTGTGTCGATGGCTACTCTGGTACACGCTAATGATTCAATTGAAATTTAGACTTTATGATCTTATTCATAATGACTTATCGGAGGTTTAAAAGTTCGCTAAAATCTGTACGGGAAAGTTGTCAAAACTAGTTATTAATAATAGTCTTTTTAAAATAAAATTCGCCACTATACCAACAGGTCTTGCATTTGATTGCAATAACACTAAATATGTGATTGCTTAGTGGCGAATTTTATCCAGTTTGGTCGTCTATTGTAAATTTTTTGGGGTTATAATGTGCCATTGAGCTACCATTGTGACACAATTCATTTACCGGACTTGGGGCCCAGACCAGTGAGACAGGTACAACTTCGTGAAAGAGGTCAACCAACATGTTCCAATTCGATGTGCTTAAAAAACGAATCATGGACGTAGTCATATGTGTGAACTGTAAACAGGTGACCAGGTCCAATGTTCCTCAGAACCTAAAAAGGAATATATTATGACTATAGACAAAACATGGAGATAATAAGGCTCTAAAAGGGCTATAGAAGGAGCAGCCCTGTATAATAGACCTCGTATTAAAATAACGGAGAGCAACTCTCATAGGGCGATCAACGACGTGTACACATTAGCGACAATACCCTAGCTAGAGTATCACTATAGTCTACGTAGACAAGCTCCGCTACTCTCGCTCTAATAATCTCTACGTTTACGTAACAATTAGGGTATAGATTAGTCTCTAATCTGTTTAGCTCTAGTCTCTCTACGTGGACTGAGGGGCTTTAGGTCTTAGACTTTAAAGAAGCTAACTCCGTATTGTATTAATAAAAAAAAACAGATTAAAACTATCACGCCCTAGACGTAGGGCGCAGTTTAATCTCTATAAACATTAGGTAACCTTGATGAAATTTATAAATTGTCAAACTGGTATAAAAAATAGAATAAATATATTTAATCTCAGTAATAAATAACGATCACAAGTGCCCGATTGAAATAAGAAAATCTAAAAGAATTTTTAAAAGCCGCCCATATTGCGACCGAAGGGTTCCGCATCAATATCATCATAGTATTATTATTACCATCATCAGTTGCCGTTATAATCACATCGTCATATACCATCAAACAACTCAATCAACCTGTTGCATGGAAGCCCTCTTTTATGAATATTTAGTTTGTTCTGGTGTTTAGCATGGCTTTTAGATTTCGCTATCATCTGTCCGTCACCAGGTTGTATGTCAAGAACGGTGGTAGCTAGAGATTTAAATCTTTCATAGATATTATCTGTTGATGCTACGACAATAAATACTAAAACCCAGATAAGTTCGAGTAGGACTCGCACTCGAAGGGTCTCGTCCGTGCCGTTATTAGTTACGAGTACCTACAATGGTTCATGATACACAGCCTGGTGGACGGAATATTTTACCTTTTGGTACTAAACACTCCAGACTTGGTCTCTTTTAATAAGAGTCCGAATCGCGTCGTATGAATATTGAATGTAAATGTATTTATAACATAACGAGACAAATATTGACGCCATTTTGCAGGCTTTGAACTCGTGCAAACGAACAATATACAAGGTTATCATTAGTAGATATTATATAAGATAAAATTTTAATATACTTATGTTATAATTAACGCATAAACATACATACTTACTTAGTAACACTTATCAAGTTAATGTTTACATAAATTCATTTTTTATATTAGCTAATAGGGCTGTGAAACATCCCAGTTCCTCTAAGTCTTTGCTAGTTTTAAAGTCGTTAGCTGTTTTGCAAATTGTCCAAGTTTCTAATCTTTACGTATTATTATAAAATATCTCGTTATTTTAATAATAAAAAAATACTAAATAATAAGCGAAATTAAAAAACCCACTTGTGGAAGACTTTTTATGATTTTAAGTTAAATGAATTTAAAGCTCATTGATGTCCCACTGCTGAGCACGGACCTTCTCCACTTTGGGAAGGATTACGGTCTACCATGCCGCACTGACCAGGCGTGTTGGCACAGAGTTTATTTTCGAGTTTCCCGTCTCTCACAGAGGCTGTTATCTGAGAAAAAGTGGTCGTGACACTTGTATTTTTAATCCGTATTCCGGATAGAATTTAACTAGCAATAGTACATAGATATAATAAATATAATTTTCCTGTATGTATGTTATTGGGGAGGCAAGAATAGACGGTAAAAGGGTATTGTGTATACATTTATTTTCGTTGAGTAAATTCTGGAACAAAACACTAAAGCAAAGCGAATTTGATGGCACTTACGATGTTTTGGTAGCGCGAAAAGTAATGGCAGACATTAGATAGAAGCAAAGAATATAAATATGTTTGTTGAATGTTCCTCTCTAATTAAATAAATTGTCAAATCAAATCTATTATATAAATTGACTCATATCATATCCTACCTAGATATGATATGAGTCAATTTATTTAATAGATTTGGACAAGCCCTTGTAGATTGAGCAGTTCCCAGGCACCGCAGCTATGGTATTAAATTAATGATTAAAGGGCCCATAGGCCATAAAGGCTAGAGAAGCCTCGGAAGTATGGAAGCAAGGTTTACTAACAAAACTTTAGTTTGTTTTGGCAACCTTTAGTCCTATTGCACGCTACTGGCAGACACCATAACTTCCAGTCACTCACTTAAAGAAAGAGAAAAGAGAAAAAGATGGGGAATGCGCTCTAATGTGGGGGAAAGTGGAGGCAATTCGTGGCAAGTTGTTGACCGCTCTAATAAGAGCAAAACCACGGAGTAGAAGATATAAGACTGGACATTGCTAAAACCAAGGTAAATCTATGGCTTTGTAAAAGAGAGGAACCGGCATCATTCAGGAGGCTTAGGTCTAACCTCGTGTCAATCATTCTTTGTACATAAAAAAATTACTAATAACTATGTGTTGCTAATGACGACATACAGAACAGAAAATTGGACACTGATATCTCCTGGATTGCTCGATATCTTTACTTATTATAAAACAAAGTCCTTATTTTTGTATGTATGTCCCTATGTGAGCTTATAGGTATCTTCAAAACGACGCAACGGATTTTGATGCAGTTTCGATTGTGGACAACAGCTAGTTTCTCTATAAGACGAAAACCGTAATCCGTAGAAGAGAAGACATCTTTCTCTGACACATTTATTTAACTCTAAAAGTCAACAGACTGAAGGGGCAGTGTCCAGACCAGAACCCTTGCTGAGCTGACAACCATTGGTAAAGAAGAGTGGCGACCATGTAACAGATATGTATTGTTAATTGGCTTTAAACGTAATCGATAAATACCTACGCAACACTATAAATGTTATTGGCAGAAAAGTTTATTTAACCCGGTTAAAAGAATGAGGCAAGTGAATATATAGGTAACAGTGACCTTCAAAGATCATTCACATACCTACAATAACTTACCATAGTAGTTGCTACAGGCTTTATAAAAAAAAACTAAAATAGGTAACCAGGGTAATGTCACAATTAATTCTACATGAGTACGTATAGATTTAGCAGGTTATGAATTATATTTGTTCCGTGCAGTATAGATAGCATTGAAGCGTTAAATTAGGTCACACTCACACAAACGTACACATCCTAATTTCTTTAGATTATACTATCTGTCTGTGTTATTACTTTATAGTTAGGTACTTCGTACTTAGAGAACTAAATACCTAATCGTTACAGGTAAATTAGTGAGATCAAAGAAACGAAAGCAATAATTGAAAAATTCCAGGTATTGGACATAAGTAATACCAAAAAAGTAACTATATCCACTGTACTCCAACTAGTTTCAAGGATACCGTAGACCTAATAATGTCGTGGTTATCCATGACTCATACGAGTAGGTTCTATGATATCTGTTGTTCTATGCATACCTACTTTTACATTTCTTATTAAACACAGTTAATTAATAGTTACTTTAAAACTATTTGCGTTTGTAAATCTATTTAATGAATGAACTCAATATTATGTAGATCAAGTACCTAATGTACCTATATATCGAATGGCGATAGCGTCTCTGGGAGTTATGTAAATAGATACCTACACGAAATTAATTTTCAATTAATTAGGTGTCTGGATGTGTAGATATACTACAATGTGGAGTGATAGAGAGGTTGGCGATACACAAAAACAATACTGTGCTCTGCCTAAAACATTATTTCCATAATATATAAAAACCATCGCTTATTGCGCCATTTGAAGATTTGTTTTCATTGAATGCATTTTACGTCGAGGTCACTGAACTTCAAAGCATGGACGGATTTACGCCCCCCGCCTATTCACCACCCCATGAAAATACCACGCACAAGGAAAACACAGACACTATATTGTTAAAATCACTAATAATAACATACCCGGACTTCCACAATCGGCACAAACATTATTTCCACTTCTCTTTTGTAACTCCTGTAACAATTTCTGGTTATGATCTACCATCGTGGAACTTTTGCATCAATAATGAAGATATACACGCTAGCGTACGACGCCACTCAAAAGTCGAACGCTTCGAGCGAACGCGTTCTTTACCACTGCCACTGCGCGAGGGAGCGAGCGAGACTTTGACCGACGCGCGACGGCGACGAGTCGGTTTAAGCGCCATTACGTAGACGACGACGCCATTGCATTCACACATATTTACGTTTAGTTAGCTTGAATGAGATAGAAAGAGATGTCTAGTTTCGGTATATGAATGAAAGCAGTACGTAGTGAATAGTGAATACTCGTAAAATAATTTGTATGTGTGTGTATAGCGTAAGTATTTAACGTATTTGAATGTGCTATCAAACCATACTACGTGAATCCAAGCAAGCATCCGTTTCGCGTGAATGTATGAATGTGTAAATAAATACAATACTAGACTTGGAATACTTCGAATCTGTGAAATACTTACATTTTAGTATCTAGTAGGTTTGATTTCAAATGAACACAGATTATATGAAAAAACAACAATCTTAACTTAACATTTAGATATGTGCGTACAAGAATAACATAGCGATAAGTCCCCGTTGCATTATTAAATACGGGTCAATGATTGCACCAAGAATGCAGTAAATTATTCCCATTTATCAATTAAAATTGCCCGCATATCACACTTTATAGGTAAAAATTCGTGTTATTAAACGTTTGTGGCACTTGTAGCACTTATACGGCAATATTATATAGGTACTTAGATACTGTCGCGTGAGCAGAAGGCTAAAACACACAGAAGTTTGTTCACGATTAAAATCGAACCTGCTACTAACCGTTGCTAAAGTCTGTCTATTTCACAGTGAGCTTATTACAGCGAACGAGTGCAAATGACAACATAGTTGTTTTTCCATTGATTTAAAAATATAATAAATCCCCTTGCGGTAATAAAGTCTAAGGTAAAAAGTCCATAGAAATCCGTTCTAATTCCGCAGTAAATTATTTATCAGGCCGTGATAATAGGTATGTATTTGAATCAGACAGTAAATACTTATGACAGGAATCCCGAGCGACGAGGATCTAAAACGGGCCTCGTGGTGGAGTGGTTTATATAACGGTATGCCGATCATGGGGTCTCGGGTTCGATTCCCGGTCAGGACAATCATTTGTGTGATCTTTTTAATTGTCATACAAATGTTTGTACTGCGTCTGGGTGTTTACTATGTATTATAAGTATGTATTTACAAAAGAAAAGTAGTTTATGTATTCTATCCGTATTCTGGTATCCATAACACAAGCATATAAGCTTAGCTTGGGACCAGAGGACGTTGTGTGAAATGTCCATGAATATTTAAAAAAAAAAAAAAAATATTTAAAAATACTTTTCTATTACTAAGACTCTGTTCTAGTAACATGGGACTCGAATACTGAGACACCAGTACACCACCGTTCGTCTCTCACCAGGCTATATCTCAAGAACCGTAAATGGTAATAGCTTGTTGTGGATAATGTATTCAATGTATTTATTGTATTCTCTAGGCCACTGTAACAACAAGTACTATATCATAACTAGCTGTTGCCCTCAACTCCATACGCGTGGAATTTAAAAAACTTTTCCTCGTTTTATCAAAATTTTCACTGCTATTTTGCTCCTATTGGTCGCAGCGTGATATTATATAGCCTATAGCCTTCCTCGATAAATGTACTAGCCAACACTGAAAGATTTTTTCAAATCGGACCAGTGGTTTATTTATTTATTTTTATTTTTATTCTTTATTGTACAACAATCACAGTTACAGATAAAACCATTAAAGCAGAAAATTCATAATTAATGTACAAAGGCGAGCTTAACTCAGACATGAGTTTTCTTACAGCAAACCTCTGTTGAAAGAGAAGTTTGAGATTAAGGATAGGCATGTACAACAAAAGTAATTAATAGTAAAGTAAAATACTCTTAAATTAAAATTAAATTTCATGAATAAAAATTAATCTACACTAATTACCTACACATAAACCTACATATACATTTAGGTACATAAATATTAACCTAATCAATATAATAATATATTATTTAACTAGCTGACCCGGCAAACGTTGTTTTGCCATACTAAAAAAAAAAGTTTGAAAAATAGATGTTGGCCGATTCTCAGACCTACTGAATATGTATACAAAATTTGAGAAGAATCGGTCAAGCCGTTTCGGAGGAGTACGGTAACTAACACTGTGACACGTGAATTTTATATATTAGACTAGCTGTCCCGGCAAACGTTGTTTTGCCATACCAAAAAAAAAACAAAATGTTTGAAAAATAGATGTTGGCCGATTCTCAGACCTAGAGGATATGTACACAAAATTTCAAGAAAATCGGTCGAGCCGTTTCGGAGGAGTACGGTAACTAACACTGTGACACGTGAATTTTATATATTAGATATATTTATATATTAGATATTAGATATATTAGATATAGGATATATTTATTCGTTTATGTAGGTACATAAACGAATACATAAATAAATAGTACATCACAATGAGAGGAAATACTTCTTAACTTTCTTCCTGAAGACACTCTGAGAAGGACAAGCCCGCAAAGAATGAGGCAGTGAGTTCCAAAGGCGAACCGCGCGTACTGTGAAGGATCCATCATACCGACTAGAAGTGTGACGAGGAGTTCTAAGAAGGAGAGAAGAAGTAGTGCGACACGGTTTACCTCGAGGAATGAGATATTCAAATCGTTCTCGTGTTCCTGAAGTGGTTCCTGAGATTAACGTGTTCGAACAAACAAACAAACTTTTTAGCTTTTTAATATTAGTTTAAATAAAATAAATATTTAAGGAGACTCTCATATTATAATAAACATTTTTTGTTTATCTTATTGATATGATTGTAGTCAGGTCACAGATGATGTGTCTGTAGCGAAATCCCCCCACGTGTTTGCATGTCAACTAGTGCAATCCTATAGCCTATGAGCCTATGGTACATTTATCCCTACAGAAAGCCTACAGGTGTTAAAAGTTAGGTAAACTTCACAGCCTTACTACGGCATGTGTGTTATTGTACTGTACATACTACAAGGCATTGCTACAAGGTTAAACCTGTGGGTTAAACGATCATTATTCATTCTATCTACCTTTTAAAAAAGTTAATAATTCCAATGCATAGTTTTCTTGACGAGCCTCGTGGTCGAGTGGTTCATGTAGCGGACTGCCGATTAAGAGGTAGCGGGTTCGATTCCCGCTCGGGACAATCATTTGTGTGATTTTTCTCATTGTCATATAAATGTTTGTACTGCATCTGGGTGTTTCTATGTATTATAAGTATGTATTTACAAAAGACAAGTAGTATATGTAGTCTATCCGTATTCTGGTACCCATAACACAAGCATATAAGCTTAGCTTGGGACCAGAGGACGTTGTGTGAAATGTCCATGAATATTTATTTATTTATTTTATTTATTATACGATGGTAATCTAAACTCACAAAATGACATTCGTAAATGATAACGACTTTGGTTTAATGCATAATAGCTACTTAAGTAAAGATGGATAAATGGTCTTATTCATAATGACATAAGGTTTAAAAGTTCGCTAAAATCGGTTCGCGAAAATTGTCAAAACTTGTTATTCTATGTTCTTATTCACAGAAGTACCAGAAGGTGGGTTGGCGTTTAAAATTGAGGACAAGTAAAGTTAGCCTGGGCTAACTTGAATTCATGGTCTAAAATGATATGGAACTATAATAATTCATTCATGATATATGTGACATACCGTGATGACAGTAAATTTTGCCTAATTTTTGCAATCTGCAAACGTCACTTTTGATCACACTATACAAGTAACTATGGCATTTCAAATCAAGATCTGTTTTAATACACCATATACAAGATGTAGCGTAAATGGTGGTCCAACGCTAAGGTGGTTATAGTTCAAGTATTCACCTTTCAATTAAAAACAAAATTAACCATTTTTTTTTTTAAATTTTTTTTTTTTGGGCACTGGCCGTTTAGTACATTTTTTTACACTACTCACATCTAAAATGTATGATTTGTTAAAAACGAGAAATTAATTTTCAGTTTTTTTTATTGGTTTATTTTTGGGGTTTACATGAAAAAACGAAAATGCACGTGCTAGTGCTAGTACTCGCCCGTACAACACAAAAAACTTACTCAAAAAATAATGTCATTTGTCGAAGTTATAAAATATTCATCGATTTTTTACAAAAAAATAAAAAAAATCATATTTCCGAAACCAATGGCTAAAAATGGTTATTTTTTTTTTATATGATAGGTGAATACTTGAACTATAACCACCTTAGCGTTGGACCACCATTTACGCCACAACCTGTATAATTGACATCATTGTGAGTTTGTAGTGTGAACGCCGCCACGAACAAAAAAACATAAATGACGAAATGCGCAGTCTTTGGGTGTTCTAGTGTATCAGAATAATTAAAAATTGCCACAATATTGGATTTCACAAGTAATTTTAACTCAAATAATCCAACTTCAACTTCTTGTTTTTAATGGCACCATTAGCAGATTAATGCCATGACTTCGCCAATTACGAGTGGAAAAGAGTGGACGTTAAAAGTACTATGTAATCTGGTCGGTGTAAGGTTATATATGATCGATCAGTGCTCTTATTATTTTTCAATCTATAGAAAGGAAAGTGACAAAGAAAAAAAAAAAAAAAAAAAAAAAAGGAAAGAGAAAAAAAAAAAGTATGCTAATAAATAAATAAATAGACAAGGAAATTGAGGAAACAGTAATAGAAGAAACAGTGAGAACCAGGATAGGTTACAATTTTATATTATTGGCTGCCATAAAGTTGGAAAGTTTTTTAAGGAACGGGGTTGAGGTAAGTGAGAGAAGTTGGTTTGCATTAGTAGGTCGTGGAATATAAGGTGGGAGTTTATCATATAGAGAAAAGCGTAAGTTGTTACAAGCAAAAAGGATATGTTCTACGGAGCCTTCATCGAGTCCACATTCGCATAATGAACTGTCTTTAATTTTAATTTTTTTCAGAAAGACAGGGGAGCAGCAGTGACCCAACCGCATACGACATATGGATGATGTAATTGATTTACTTAAGTATCTAAATTTGAAGAACCAAGGTTTAGGCGGAATTATTGGTTCAAACTGGCTGTAATGTTTGCCTTTGGATTTACTTGAGCTTTGCCAATGGGAGTTCCAGGACGAACGTAGTTGTGCGTTGCTGTCTGTTACTAGGTCTTGGGAGTAAACAAAATTGGAACTATTGCCGATGGAGATTGCTTGTTTGGCCCACGAGTCTGCCATTTCATTACCTCGGATACCCTGGTGACCTGGGATCCAGGCTATAGTAACCTCTAATCCTAATTGATTACAGTTGTATAGAGCCTCTCGGATTTTGAGCGATATGGGAGAAAGTGAATTATTTTTGAAGGGATTTGATAGTAATGACTCTAGGCAGCTCCTGGAGTCAGAGAGGATAACTGATTTTCTAATATTGTGGGAGATAACATAGTTAAGCGCCTCTAAGATAGCAGCGGATTCAGCTGAAAATACTGAGCAAATGGAAGGGGATTTATAGCAGAGGGAAATAGAAAATTTTGGAATCCAGATAGCAAATCCTACCTCATTACATTCTGATTTCGAAGCATCCGTGTAAATAAGAAGGTGATCCTGCCAATTTGCCTCAACAAAATGGTTAAGAGATTTATTTGGTTCAATAGATTCTTTGTCTATACCTATGTCCAGAATTATAGAGGGTATATGAATTAGTGCATCATATTTGAAATTGAAAATGGGAAATTTGGAGAATTGCAAAATGTTTGAAAAGTATTGGGATAGCCTGATGAAACTGTTTATGATGTGTGGGATATTATCTGAGGTGTTTTCTTGGGGAGGGATGAGGGAATGTAGTTTTTTTAAACTTTCTATAATGGGGTGATTATAATATTGGGCGATTTTGGAAAGGAATCTGTCTGTAAATAGTTGTCTTCTAAGGTGGAGGGGTGGTTCCCCACATTCTACTTGCATGGCGTTTATAGGCGACGATTTCATAGCGCCTAGTATTATACGTAGGCATTTCGCTTGTATTTTTTCTAGCTTGCTTAATACGCCTTTATTGCTCATGTCAAGTAGGAAAGTGCCATATTCTAAATGGGGCCGGACTATTGCATTATACAGGATCTTTTGACAAAATGGGTGAGATCCCCACCATGTACCCGATAGGGCGCGTAAAATTAGTATATTGTTTTCACATTTCGAGATTATATGATTAACATGACAGGATCCAGAAAGTTTGGAGTCCAGCCATACCCCTAAAAATTTCACTGAATCTTTTTGGGGAATGTTTGTACCATTAATGACCAGGTTAATGGGAGGGATAATTCTTTTTTTTGTAAACACTACCATTGAACTTTTAGAAGGTGATAAAGATAACCCGTGATACTCTAGCCAATTATTTAAGTACTCAAGTGCAGAGTTTAATCTGGACTCGCCTTCCTGAATGGATTTTGTAGATAAGTATAGGGTTAGGTCGTCGGCATACTGCAGTATGTGACAGTATGACGGTATAGAAATGGGTAAGTCGTAAGTATATATATTGAATAAAAGGGGGCTAAGGACCGAGCCCTGGGGCAGACCTTTCCATACCAACCTGGGGGGAATTGAATAGTTTGGGATTCTTATGTGAATAGACCTTTCTGACAGAAAACAGCAGACGAACTGTGTTAACCTCACAGGAATGCTCAGCTGTAACATTTTGTTTCTGAGTACTGGAAGTAAGACATTGTCGTATGCTGACTCTGTATCCAGGAATACTCCAACAAGATACCCCTTGTCTTTAAATGAAGAGGCTATGTCAGTGGTGAGTATGCAAAGGTTATCCTGTGTGCTTTTGCCCTTTCTGAAACCGCATTGAGAGCTGGGTAGTATTCCTTCACTTTCAACAAACCATTCTAGCCTATGTTTGATCATTAACTCTGTGACTTTAGCTAATGTGCACGAGAGGGCAATAGGTCGATAGGAATTGCTTTCAGATGGGTCTTTATTAGGCTTAGGAATTGGTATGATTATTTGAGAGGACCAGGATTTGGGAATATGGTTAGTAACAAAAAAGGAATTGATAAGATTAAGGAGGTAGTTTCTTGTATCAGAAGAAGCTTTTGTAATAAAAGAATATGGGATCCCATCTGGGCCAGGGGAGGAATCTACCAAACCATTAAGAGCTAAATCGAGTTCTCTTCGAGTAAACAGGGATTCTATTGATGAGTTTGTAGCTGTGTCTTGGGATGGCCAATTAGGTGGAGGTGATGGGACATACGGAGGGGAGATTTTGTTAGAGAATCCTTCCAGCCATAGATCAGGGTCATAGGATGATGTGTTAGGTGATGAGTGATGACCTCTAAATTTACGGATTTCTTTCCAAATTATGGTGGATGGTGTAGATGGACAGAGGTTTGAACAAAAGCGGGACCAACCTAAGCGTTTCTTTTTCTTAAGAATCTTCCGGGCTGTGGCTGCTGCTAAAAAATAATAATCCATTTTCACATCAAAAACACAACTTATCAATTTAATGACAATCGTGTTTTGACGGATGTCAATAATGTTGCCCCAGGCAACCGGGCAACTTCACGGTGTACTACACACACATAAATAATTTTTTGACCTCAAGCCGGGTCATTGATTTAGCCGTAGACGCACTGTCTTGTATGTCTATGTTCATAATAATTTTTTTAAGCTAAAACGTTTATCTCATTTTAAACAGCATCCTTAGGTCCCAAATTAAGCCATTGTAATTTGTAACGCACTGTGATCCACACTGCTGGTGTTGTGATTGTTAACATTTTTTCAACTCCATGTTAAACCTTAAACTAATAAGTAATAACTTTGGTAATAACTGTGTCTGTTTCTGAGGTCTATCTAAAATCTATATGTTATAATATTATGAATAAAACCTGCAAAAACCATAAAAGGATTACTAATCTGTATTCACCATCTAAGCCAATGCAAGTAGACTAGATTTGTCAATGGAGTAAAGTCCTTTTAATTTATCCTCTTATTTTCTTCCTAAAGCTATGGAGGGTAGAGGTACCTAAAGCCTACGTAAGTGCTACGTAAAGTCAGAGCCTAGCACCTAAGCAGACCTAAGCGCAGTCAGCTCTTACTAGAAGCGCCATCTCTGATTTTTTGGCAATATAAATAATTTACACTGATTTATTGTCGATGTTATTAACTAGTCTAGTAATCGATTTTTCAACATTGCAAATGGCGGTTTGCTTAAGTGATGCAATTGCAATTTGCAAATTCGTTCTACAATGTAATTGTAAATATGTCAAGTTATAGCTTGGCAAAAAAGTCTAGAAAAGGAACTAATTTTTTGTCTGTTGGCAACATTTCCAATATAATGACGTATTATAATAAACAAAGTTTACGACTTCGTAGAATTTTTGTATCGACCACCAAACGTTAATCAATAAACGTAAAAAGTGAAATATAATGAATAAAACCATTCGAAGTGCTGGCAGAGAGGTTATTTATAATGTGTACAAGCGATGTCTGGCGGAACATGAGGCCCAAACTATTCTTTCCGATCTTAACAATGTTTACGAAAGAACCGCTGATATGACGGGTATGTAAGAGTTTGTTTTGTTGATTTTAGTTAAATCAAGTGTTAATTGATGAATACAAAGCTGTATTAATTTGCTTGCGTAAGGACTAAGTAGAAATTTGAAACAATAAACGTCGAGCACATAGGTTATGTTTACATTTTTTCTGCATTGCTCGGGTATAGTGTGCCTAGATTAATTGATACTTTGGCGACTTGATTTTTACGAAAATTCAATTTGAACTTATACTTTTAGTGTGATTACAAGGTAATGAAGTATTTGCTGTAGCGTTAGCATGAACAATGTATAAGAAATTATCGTGCCATAGACTAAATAGCAAAATCTATTTATTCAATTCAGGGAAATCTGTTAGCACTATCAGAAGAATCGTGCTGGAAGGAGACATAAACAAAGGCGTATTTTCTACACCCGGGAAACACAGAAAAGGTCGTCCCAAAAAAGAATTAGACAACTTTGATTTATGTGCCATCAGGCAAAAAATTCAATTTTTTTACACCGTGAGAAAACAGGTACATCAATTATTATTTCATTTGTATTAAAATTAAACTGAATAAATTATTAGTACACAAGTAGTGCTCAACAGCTTCATCTGCTATACAACAAGCATTGTTAATGTAGCCTGTGCGTTAATCAAGGGTTAGCTATCTCCGTTCTAAATATCAATAGGATTGTGGTTATAGTCAAAGCAGCCGATTTTTTTATTCTGCCATAATTTATTTCATATAATTTTTTTTTAAAGGTATTTGATGATTTTCAGGTACCAACCTTACGAAACTTACTACCAGTAGTAAGAAAAGATTTAGGATTTGACGGAAGCCGTGAGCATTTGCGGAAAGTACTTACAGCCCTAGGTTTCAAATACAAAAAATGTCGGTCCGAAAGAACTGCGTTGATGGAACGACCATATATAGCCGCAAAACGGATAGAGTACTTAAAGAAGATCACTAATAATAGAAATTTGCCTGAAGAGCTTAGAAAAGACATAGTTTATCTTGATGAAAGCTACGTTCATTAATCATACAAGTTGCAAAAGTGCTGGCAGTCTATTGATGTGAGTGGAGTAAATCACAATGTTTCAAAAGGGAAACGATATATTATTGTTCATGCTGGCAGTGAAAAAGGGTTTATCCCTAATGCTTTGCTCATATTTACTGGCGCAAATAAAAATGCTGATTACCATTCAGAGATGAACAAAAGTAATTTTACTAAATGGGTTGAAGAAAAACTGATACCCAACTTACCGCCGGCATCGATTGTTGTTATGGATAATGCACCGTACCATTCAGTAGTGTTGAACAAAGCGCCCACTTCTGCTACCAAAGTAGCCGAAATAAAGGAATGGTTAGTTCAAAACGAAATTCCATTTGAGGAAACATTAAAAAAGCCTTCGCTTTTGATGCTCGTGAAACGTCACAAGCCAGAGCCGATATTTGAAATCGATGAGCTTTTAGGTGCACATGGACACACTGTGGTAAGACTTCCACCTTACCACTGTGACCTCAATCCAATCGAGCTAATCTGGGGGATAGCAAAACACAAAATTGTCGCCCAAAATGTAGGATCGATCGACATAAAGGTATGGCTTATTAACAGTATATGATAAAAATATTTTACTTTTAATGTTGATAGAAGTATGTGAAATATTTCGTCTTTACAGGAAGCAGCTGAACGTGCCTTCCAAGCTATTACCGAGGAAGATTGGAAGAACTCGTGCCAGCATATTATAAATATAGAAAAGGAGTATTGTGAAAGAGAACTAACTATGTACGAGGAAATAGAGCGATTAGTCATAAATCTAGAAGATGATAGCAGCAGCACCTCTGAGTCTGAACATGACTCAGATGAGTTTGCGGCCAGCTCTAGCCAATACATGGTCGGGGTGGAATATTTAGAGGAAGATTTATTAGAATAAAACATGCTTTGAATCTTTGAATAGAATAATAATATACAATATTATGTTTTCTTTTTCTATAATTCCTAAACAATATTGTGAACTCAGGAGTCTTTCCCCAAATATAATATATTAGATACTTACTACTTACTTTCTACTTATAATATATTACTACCTTACTTTATTTTACTTTTAGAATTTTTTTTATTAACTAATTTACTGTTTATTATAAAATTATTAAACTGTGCAATAATGGGGGTGGACACTGGCTCCTGCAACACAGTTTTTACTGGTAGAAATAAACGATTTTGAATTTTTTTGAATTTTGAAGATAAGTAATCAGTTGCATTTCGAAAACACGTCCTTGTTCAATTAGGCAATACTTACGGATTTGAAAAATTAATCTATATCTATACTAATATTATAAAGAGGAAGAACCCTCTTTGCCAAGAAGTTTGATGAAGATGTTTTACTCATGGCCAACTGTATGTTTGCCTATTGCGGGTCGGAGCTCCTGAAAATTAATTTATTTTGTTGCCGCTAAATAAAACCACGTCAAATATTGTTTACAAGGAAGCTCTGACTCAATAAGTTCAATGATTTTTGTTTGGTATATGAGCTTTTTACAAAACTTGGAGACATCAAAAATAATCAAATACTTATTAAAAATTAAATAGAAAATTATTATAATCGGTCAAGTTACTGCGTAATATAGGCTATAATTAAAAAAATAGAGATGGTTGCCTAAAATGGAATAATGTAACCTTAGATATCAAAATTATGATCGAATGTCGTTTTAAGAGAAGCTCCAAGTAATTAAATATTAATGCTTTCCACGGAATTACACCCGTGCGAAGCCGGGACGGGTTGCTAGCATTACATAAATAAAATGGAAATAAATTTGTCTAAAAAAACAGCTAAGTATCAAGATTAGGTTGGTACGCTATTCGGTTCCAACGGGTTGCCATACGAACAACACAGTGGCGCCGCCACTATTTTCTACTCTTTTTTGCCAAGCTATAAGCTGATATTTCTCCACATTTACATGAAGAATATCATCATTTATATGTTTAATAACAACAAGCCACAGTTTTTGTAGCATCTAGTAGAATATCACTTCCCTAAATAGAAAACGTTTAGGTTTATTTTCATGATATACGCAATGTTAGGCTATGTTATCTAGTAAATATCAACATTTATTTAAGTGCTATACCTACCAATAAAAAAAAATCTTTTCTTTTAATACGCCTAAGATTAAACCAGCGTATAAGGTATAAGTCAAAAAGTAGTAGCAGCAAGCAGTAAAGGCACTGGTGGTATTGTCATAAATGTAACGTTTACAAAATCAATTTTCTAGATGGGTATTATGTTTATATTAACAAGAAGTGTAAAACATAGTGGTTAATTTTACATACCATTTTCGTCACATACAATATAAATGGTATAGGTAGATTTAAACATAGATTTGCGTTTCATATCTTATGTTGTGGAAAAACAAAACCAGAGGCTGTATCGTAGTCACTTAAAAAAGGGAATTGGCTATCTACTTTGGCATAGTTATAGTATTCTCTATTCTTATTACTCTGTGTTTTCTTTATTTGTGTATTCTGTGGAAGTGGTACAGGTTAGGTTATTATCGGGAATGATAAAATTATTTTTTATAGGTTTTTGTAGCAAATGCATTCGATAGATCTATTTTCACGGTGATATTCTCGGCATTTTACCATTTATTGATACAAATACGTCCGCATAAACCGTTTTTTAAGACCAGGATATTGTGAAATCTTTAGGATGGGTCGCCGATCAATAAATACCACTAAAAGTGGTAAATATATGAACCCGACAGATCAAGCTAGTAAGTATTGGTTATAAAAATTCTAATTATCAAGTTTTACACACTTGTAGCTATGTAAATTAGTAAGTACTACTTCATCCCTAGTAATATTACATTGGCAAAATAAATTCCACCTCTCGCTTTCACACTAAAACTACTGAACCGATTTAAATGAAATTTGATACACAGATAGTCTAGAGCCCGAGAAACGATATTGTTTGCTTAAAAACGCGACGAAAAGAATAGAATTCACGCGTACAATGGCGCAAGCGTCAGCTAGTTGCAAGTAAATATACTAATATTTACTTGCAACTAGCTGACGCTTGCGACATTTTAGGCGACTAATTACATTGCTACTAAGCAATGTAATTAGTCGCCTCTATAAGCCTATTGCTAGTATCGTTTTTATGAATCATGAAATTTAGAATAATAATTATAAATTGCGTATATTTTTGTTTATAATTTCAACACTTTAATGCAAATAGCCCTAAATACCAACAGAAATCAAATACCAATAGACAAATTTAATTCTATACTTAGCCAGTTCTTATAGTTCTCAAGCCAGACCAAACATTGGTACCGATTCTACATGCACAACTAAACATAACCAAAAAATGAAAATTGATAGTGTTAATGACATAATTGTCACTGTTAACAGAACTTTTTATTAGAAAATCTGTATATTATAGACATAGGCTTACAATATAGATCTAGACGTAACACTCAGTACAACGAAACCGGCCTGCTTCCTGCCTGCCTTTAGTTGAACACATTTAGAAAAATAAATGACAGAGCCTATTTAAGCAAAACAAAGAGCCTTTCTAACTCTATCTTTTTGAGCTGGAGTAAAAGAGAAAGCTAGTAAGAAGAAAAGAGAAGGCAAGGCTACTATTTTACTTTTAAACCGTAAACGGGCCGGGTCTTGGGACAAATCTATGTTCCCAAGTTGTTCTTCCCTACTTATAACCTCCTTGATGTTATGTTATTATATATTATGCAACCTTTCCTTCTCGAGTTACGAACTACAGTTACTAAAAAATATACTATTGCGTTATCCGGTTAGTAATACATAATATAGTCGGTCTCTGGAATGTTGTTATAACCATATTTTACTGACATAAACAAACTTATTTCACAGGAAAAGAAGCAAGAAAAAAAGAATTAAAGAAAAATAAAAGGCAAAGACAAATGGTGCGTGCAGCCGTACTTAAGATGAAAGATCCAACACAAATATTAGATGAGTTACAGAAAATTGATGAAATGGGTATGTATTTCAACAGCTATCCAATTAATAACTATTCATCTAGAATTTTAGACTGTTGCTCATAACTTTGTCGAACAGATTTTTAAACCTTTGTATTTTTCTACTTCTTCACTTATTATAAAACTAGCTGCTGCCCGCGACTCTGTACGTCTACTTAATGCACTATCCAACACTGAAAGAATTTTTCAAATCGGACCCGTGGTTCCTGAGATTAGCGCGTTCAAACAAACAAACAAACTCTTTAGCTTTATTATATTAGTATAAGTATATACAAGGTCGTTATTTTCGTTCAAACAGATAGTTTTTAGGGTTCCGTACCCAAAGGGTAAAAACGGGACCCTATTACTGAGACTTCGCTGTCCGTCCGTCCGTCCGTCCGTCTGTCACCAGGCTGTATCTCAAGAACGGTGATAGCTAGACAGTTGAAATTTTCACATATGATGTATTTCTATTGCCGCTATAACAACAAATACTAAAAATAAAATAAATATTTAAGGGGGGCTCCCATACAACAAACATGATTTTTTTACCGTTTCTTGCTCGATACTAATAACGTTGCCTTATGTTGCATAGATAATGGTACGGAACCCTTCGTGCGCGAGTCCGACTCGCACTTGACCAATTTTATTTGTATTATTTTTTAGGGTTTTGGGCTCTAAACCCCACTTGTAAGGTGCATGGAACCCTATCACTTAGACTTAGCTCTTCATCTGCCTCACCAGGCAGTGTCTTATGGTGATAGCTAGAGAGCTAAAAATTTCACAGTTCATGTATATTTGTTGAACATATAATTACTTTTGAGCGCATAGCACTATAGTCTAACTTTTTATTCGCTGCAGTAAAATGACGTTTTGTGGGTTGCCGGTTTTTGAAGAAAAATAAATAGGGATGTAGCTAAATGAGTGAATCATAAATGAATAATCAGTTTGGTTTTTTTTTGAGATTTAATATTAAGTTGTAATGTATTTTTTTAACCTATTATTATTACTATACTAGAGGATTGATCTTTTTTAGTGGAAGTATAGGGAGATACATTCAAAATGAAACAAAAACGTCATAATAATATTATTTAATTAACCTTTTTTGAAATCACTGTCGCTGTCGCTTTCGGTCACACTAATAACAAAAAAAAAACAAAATACTAACACGATTAACGAAAACAGGTAATGAAAAACAAACACAACGTAACATAAGTTTAACAATAATGATAACAAAAACAACGCGCAGTGGGCAAATCAAAGATAATCATTCACTCAAAACAGACAGAAGTATGAAGCCGAATGAGCGAATGACAACCGAAACAAAATGGCGGTCAAGCGTCATCGTAGCACCGTAACCAAAAACCAGTACTACCAACTTGAGAGAGCGTTTTCTTGAGTGTTACCTTGTATATGTCTAAAAGGATCAGCGTTTATACAGTCTTTTATTTATATTAATATTAAATAGAATTTAGTATGATCATTATGAGTCAGCTATGGAACGATTAGATATTCTGTAAACTTTTGTGAACTGAATCACATCCCTATTGAGATTAGGCTGTCAACATTATTTTACGGAATGACATTTAGAAACGTCATTTTACTGCAGCTAATAAAAAGTTAAACTTTAGCGGGTTGCAACTGAAAATCAGCGTTGGGTGTCATGTGTTGCCATCTAACTATATGCTGAGTTGCCTGCCCTTTGGCACTTGTTGTAAAAATTTCTATATAGCTTAAATTCATATTTAAATTCGTATATAATTTACGTTAGTTTACGTTAGTTGTAAATTATTAAATACTCATATTATTATGTTATAAACTTACACTGGTGTCAATAAAGTTTAAAAAAAAAACTACCAGTCAACCTTGGGTGATGCAGAGATATTTGTAGTATTTTACAGAGTATTTGTCTGACATATTTTACTGACTGACTGGGGTTGATGGCTAATAGAATATGACTATGGAAGAAAAAGACATGTTGCGCCGACCCCAAATAATGAGAAAAGGGCAGGAGGATGATGATCTCAATATTTGATAATAACATTATCCGAAGATAATAACAGTACCCGAACCCTTCCTGTGCAAGTATACTTAGTTTATTATTGTATACTGAGTTTCTTACGCCGGTTCTTCTCAGCAGATTGCGTCCTGAACCGGTGGTAGGGGAAAAAATATTTGGACCTGTAATAAGCACATAATTTTCTCTAAAAAAAATTATGTCTACATGATTAAATTATTTTTCATTTCATTTCATGTAACTTTGAACAGTTTGAACAAAAGTAATGGAATTTCGCAAATAATTATTTTTCCAGAGTATAATGTCCTGCAACCGTCACCTTTAAACGAGAAGGTTCTAAAGGAAAAAAGAAAAAAATTAAGAGAAACTTTTGATAGAGTGCTCAAGATGTATGTAAGTATACAAAACATTGAGTTATTGAACTAATAATAAAGAATAGCCTTAGAATTAATGGTTATCTAATGAATTTATTAACAAAATTTCACAGGAGGTACAAAATCTGTAATAGAGGATTGATTTATTCAATCTTTAATAACTATTAATTTTACACAAAATACACTCCGTAATTTATTAACACAGCATTATTTTTTATTATAGGAAATAAAGTAGCGGTCTTAGCGTTCTTGGCGATTACTGCCAGACAATCTTTGTATGAATATGTTCCAGAGAAATATATTACATACTAGCTGTTCCCCATGGTGAAAAGGATAAAAAATTATGTTCTTTTTTATTATCCCACGGGAACATTGCATTCTTTCGGGAAAGTAGTACTATATATTATTCTGATGTATAAACTACATTATTGTAAAGTGTTATTAAAATCCATTCAGTAGTTTTTGCGTGAAAGAGTAACGTTTATCCAAACATCCATACTCACAAATAATAATATAAAACAATAATATTTGTAATCTTAAAATGTTGTATGTTACAGGATAAAGATGACCCAGAGAAATGGGTTGATTTGAAACGTCAAGAAATGGAATATGAGAAGCGGAGAACACATTTAATATCATATTATGAATCAGTGAAACACGCTCAATCTGTGCAAGTTGATGATATTCCTTTACCGACGCTACAAGTAAGTTTTAAGCTATTGCAAAGCTTCTATCGCGTGCCTTGAGCGTGGAGACTAAATCCACAAAATTCGAATTTTAAATTCCGTAGTTAACGGAAATAGCGTAATAAACCTTACACATCTATGCTATGCATGCACAATAGCGCTGTTTCGCTGTTCGCTCTGGTGACTCATGTCAGTTTTGGCGTTAGTTTTTATCAAGGAAGTTATAAGTAGGGAGGAACAACTCGGGAACATAGATTTGTCCTAAGGCCCGGCTCGTTTACGGTTTAAAAGTAAAATAGTAGCCTTGCCTTCTCTTTTCTTCTTACTACCTTTCTCTTTTACTCCAGCTCAAAAAGAAAGAGTTAGAAAGGCTACTAAATAGGCTCTTTGTCATTTATTTTTCTTAATGTGTTCAACTAAAAAAAGAAGCAGGCCGGATTCGTTGTACCGAGTGTTACGTCTAGATCTAAATCGTAAGTCTATGGTTTTTATTTTATTGACATTTGATTGACAATCGCTATTTTATCATAATTACCATAAACAATGGACAGATGTAAGCATCAGTAAATAAGGATTATTAATCTTATTTTAGTTTATGGTATTTAGATTCTTGCATAAATAAAATAAATAAATAATTATAAATGCATAAGTTGGTAAAAAATACTATGCAATAGCTTTACCGCGGCAGCCCCCGAGTGACACACTTCTTTTTTTTTTAATTTAACTTGTTCAGACCCACAATCATTTTATTTTAAACGAGCTGTAGCCAACGACTTCGTACGCGTGGAATTTAGGAAATATTCCCCATTTTTGCAACATTGTTCACTGATGTTTAACTCCTATTGGCCTTCCTTGATTATTGTACTATCCAACATGGGAAGAAATTTTCAAATCGGACCAGAGTGGTTCCTGAGATTAGCGCGTTCAAACAAACAAACTCTTCAGCTTTATAATATTAGTATAGAGGACTAGCTACTATAGACCGCGACTCCGTCCGCGTGGAATTTCGAAAATTTTCCCCTTTTTTTAACATTTTTCACTACTGCTTCGCTTCTACTGGTCGTAGCGTGATGTTATATAGCCTAAAGCCTTCCTCGATAAATGTCCTATCTAAAGCTGAAAGAATTTTTGAAATCGGACCAGACGTTCCTGAGATTAGCGCGTTTAAACAAACTCTTCAGCTTAGCTCAGCAGTATAGATAGTAGTGATGGGCAAGAAAACATGCTCTTTTAAATATTCAGAAGCTAGATGTCCAGGTCCGTAACCAACAAGAGTTAACAATATAATAAATAATAAATATTCATGGACATTTCACACGTCCTCTGGTCCCAAGCTAAGCTTATATGTTTGTGTTATGGGTACCAGAATACAAATACAATACATATACTACTTTTTTTGTTGTATATACTTACTTATATAGAAACACCCAGACGCAGAACAAACATTTGTATGACAATCATAAATATCACACAAATGATTGCCCCGAGCGGGAATCGAACCCGCAACCTTTAGAACGGCAGTCCGTTGTATGAACCATTCGAACACGAGGCCTGCCTTTAATATAAGATGGCTCCACTGAAAAAGTTATGAGAACAATGATCATACTCATTGTATACGGACACTGTTGTCTCTTAGTGTGTGTGCGGCGATTTTGGGCGTGGCGTGCGTAGCGTGTATTACCAGTGATGACTTAACAAAACTCAGAGTCGCGCAGCGTGCTGTGGAGAGGGCTATGTGAGGTGTTTCCCTACGGGATAAGATCCGGAATGCGGAGATCCGTAGAAGGACCGGTGTGTACGACATAGCCCGAAGAGTTATCACGCTGAAGTGGCAATAGGCAGGCCACATCGCTCGACGATCTGATGACCGTTGGGGACAGAAGGTCCTCGAGTAGCGACCACGAACCGGACGACGCAGCGTGGGGCGGCCCCCAACAAGGTGGACCGACGATATCGTCAAATACGCCGAGGGCCGCTGGATGCAGTTAGCGCAGGACCGCGCGTTGTTGCGTTCTATGGGGGAGGTCTATGTCCAGCAGTGGACTGAGAAAGGTTGATGGATGGATGGATGTGCGTAGCGACCAATAAAATGACGTTAGTATTTGTGTGCTTTACCTCAGAATCCCGCCAACGCGGCAGTATTTTTGTCAAAGCACAAAGCGTTTGTAACAGCTCAGATTTACTCTTAAGTTCAGACCACATCTATTCTTAAAAACGCTGACCACAAACAACAGGGTAAGGGCAGATGAATGATGATGATGATGACGAATTCTTATTTAATATCAGCAGATTTAAAATTCGGCAGTTCCAATATTTAGCAGCTAAGAGATATTTATTTTACAGAGATAACATCCTCAGTGAAAGACAGAAAAAATACCCTCGGTCTAAATAAAACTACTTTTTACGGATAGTATATTATTTTTTTTAAATTTGGCCTGGGCCCAGCTGTGGGACGTCAATGGGCTGGAGCATTCAATATTTTGTGTATTATTTCAGATACCAGATAATTTAATATTCAGCAATATACCATCACAAATACCGTTACCGTTAGATGCTGCTCATCCTGTGTTACCACCACCGATGATAGTCAAACCTATATTGAAGAAGGATTCTGCTTATAAAGTAAGTAACACATTACGTACTAGCTATTGGAATTTAGAACATTTTTCACTGATGCGTACGAGCGTACTCCTATTGCTCGTAGCGTGATGTTATATACCCAAAATGCCTTCCTAGATAAATGTACTATCCAACACTGAAAAAAATTTTCAAATCAGACCAGCAGTTCCTGAGGTTAGCGCGTTCAAACAAACAAACTCTTCAGCTTTATAACATTACTAACTGTTGCCCGCGACTTCGTACGCGTAAAATTTAGAAATCAATCCTTAACAAACAGAAGTTTACTCTTCTGTTCAATAGATGGCGTTGTACGTTTTTTTAAATCGCGCTATCGTTTCGTTCCACACATTAACACTTAAGCTCGTCAAAATTATTACTGTGTCATCCTCCGGATTTCGCACTTATAAATTAGTAAGGAAGTATAGATTGGATTTCTTTATTTTCTAGGAGAAACCAACAGGCGTGGAACCACCCGGTGTACCCCCAGGTCCACCTGTTGATTATGGTCTGTTATTGCAAGAAAGCTCTAAGGAGAAACTCAAAGAGAAGACCAAAGAAAAGAAGAGTCTTAGGTTCTCGGATATGCCTGATGAAGGACCTCCCGGAGAATGTGTATGTACATTTTTCAACATCATCATCAAATTATCATGCCTTTTTCCCATTGGGGTAGGCAGAGACTGTAGAGCGCCATCTGCTATGATCCAAACATACATGTTTCTGCAATTGATTTCTCTCTCTCTCCAGCCCATTTATGTCCCACTGTTGGGCATTGGCCTCCTCCACTTTGGGAGGGATTATAGTCTACTTTGCCGCGCTGACCAGGCGTGTTGGCACAGGGTTTATTTTCGAGATTTCCGTCTCTCACAGAGGATGTTATCTATCTGCTATATCCCTTAGCTGACTTTTACAGCACCCTTGGGAGATGGGATGGTGACACTTGTATTCTTACTCCGTCACCACACGGAGACAGAACTACAGTAACTCATTGAGGCTCCTTAAAAAAACGTTAAAGGGTTCTTATAGGTTCGACAACGGGTGAGTGATAGATACCTCTGGTGTTGCACGCGTAGATAGGCTACGGTAATCGCTTTCCATCAGGCGACACGGATACTTGTTTGGCACCCTTGTAGTATAAGAAATACCCACTTCTATATACATCTGCACCATCTGAAGATTGGCTAGTAAAGACTGCCTCAGGCATTAAGCCCGCCTTTATATCAAATTTGTGTATATACAGGATGTCCCAAAAGTCGACGTCAAGCCGAAGTCGCATGATAGGTAAGGTCATAATGGTTATCAAAAAAAAGATTTTTATTTTTTTAATAATTGCAAAGAAACGAAACGTGGTTTTTCGAAACGTGGTTCTACAAAACATGACATCTTCTTTCAACCTGTATCAAATTACAGAAGCACTATTCAGGATGAAATAAGTAAAAAAAAATGGCAAAAAGCTAAGATTTGTAGCAACAGGAAGTAAAAACTGTTACAGGTTGGTACATTTTCCTGAATATTTTATTTTTAAAAATAAAATACATTTCTTTTTAAATTTTTTTCTGATAACTGTTATGACCTTAACTATCATGCGACTTCTGTTTGACGTCGAATTTTGGGACATCCTGTATATGAAGCTTAAAATAAATAAAAAAAATTCTTGTCCATGGGCTGAGAGACAAAAAGAATACACGTTTGAATACAAATGGGTGGGTATAAGTAAAATAATTGTGCGATAAAAGCCGCAGTAGTGATACACTGTGATGCAGCTATTATCTACCTCATTTATTTTAGCAAAAATGTGGTGACAATAAATTTTATAATAATAACTAACTGACCCGGCAAACGTTGTTTTGCCATACTAAAAAAAAGTTTGAAAAATAGATGTTGTCCGATTCTCATACCTACTGAATATGCATGTAAAATTTCATAAAAATCGATCAAGCCGTTTCGGAGGAGTACGGTAACTAACACTGTGACACGTGAATTTTATATATTAGATATGCTACGCTCCTATTGGTCGCAACGTGATATTATATAACCTATAACCTTCCTCGATAAAATTTACTATCCAACGCAGAAAGAAATTTTTAAATTTGCAACAGAATAGCGTTTAAACAAACAAACTCTTCAGCTTTATATATTACTATAGATGTATCCAATGTAATCCAACTCTGGAGAACAAATCCCGGATTGAGACACTCTAAGGCTCTTATCCCTTTATCCCTCCCTTTGGTCTTATTTTGTGCGTGTCTGCATGCGCAGACAATAAGACTAACTGATAATGGGATTTGTAGACTCTGTCATTTGGCGGAGGAAACATCCATTCACATTCTCACTGATTTCCCTTCATGCGATGCTCCTCTCTAGGCAATTATACCATGCACCCAGAAGAGACCAAACTTCTCGGAGCCAAAAAGATCTTGGAGTTCTGTATGGCAACAGGTTTGGACCGAGAACTGTAGAAAGTGGCGATCACAATAGATCAATCTGGTCGCAGTGATACTAAGGCGTAATGTAGTCTGAATAACTGCTACAAAAATAACATCAATAAATTATATCACCAATGTTACAGATGGTACCACCACAGCCTCCAAAACCACCAGTCAAACCTCCAGCACTGATACCACCATCAGCACCGGCTGAAGACATAGATGGTGAAGTGATGGATGACCATGAAGACCATGATCTTCCTAATAATACAACAGCTGTGACTAATTCTACACCGAAACCGACATCATTACAACAACGTATGCTGGCGCTATCTGGACAGAATATTGATGATTTTATGAAAGAGATGGAAGAAGTACATAGGAAACGAGAAAGGGATAGAGCTGCTGATCTTAATGCGAGGTAATTAATTTTAGGTTCTCATACCAATAGGTAAAACGGGATCTTATTACTAAGCATATTTCTATCCATTGCTAGAAATATGCTTACCCCATAGAACACTACAACGCGCGATCCTGCACCGCCTGCATTTAGTGCATCCCTGCGAAGTCAGACATATCGTGTCTTCACCTTCCTTCCCGATCAAAGATGGGTCCAATAATGTAGCCTGTGCATTTATCACAGGCTAGATTAATATGACAAAAGTTAACGATATCTGCTGAGTTTCTTACGCTGGTTCTTCTCAGTGGATTGAAAGTTCTGAACCGGTGGTAGGGAAAAAAATTTTTGGACATAGGAGCTTATTTTTTTTTGGCAAAAAGAGAATATGCCTACGTGAATAAATGATTTTTGATTTGATTTGATTTGACCCAGGGCGCTGTAAAAGCCAGGTAAGGAAAGCTTGTGAACAGTGTCCATAATCCCTCCTAAAGTGGAGTAGGTCCTTGCCCAACAGTGAGACGTTAATGGGCTGGAGAGAGAGAGAGAGAGAGAATTAAATTACTCTATTTTTTGTTATCAGGTTAAGTGCATTAAAACGTTCAGGTCGCGACAGTGATTCAGACAGTGATACTGAGAGTTCTCATATCACACATCAACATCATCATACTGACTTCACACTGGAACCACCTGGAGCTGAGATTAGACAACTACCACCACCACTTTTACCACCCGGTACACGATTACCTCTAAATTATTAAGTTAAACTAACTGTTGCCCGCAACTTCGTTCGCATGGAATTTACAAAAATATATAAACCTCAACAAATTAATCAAAAAAGCCATCCTCTAGAATCTGGGTAATTTTGAAGCTATAAGCTCATATAGTGACATATACAAGATGTCCCAAAATATAAGCGGGCACCAGAAGTTAGACCTACTCAAGACTAATCAAGAAAAAAAAAATATCGTAATTTATTTTAGAGATATCAAAAAAAGTATTAAAACCTTTGAAAATTGACACCCCCTAATGTATTTTAACTATAATTACCACAATTTTCCAAATATTTCCGATTTTTTTTTGTATTGGTAACCGTTTTAGTACATAAAGTTTTTACGCAATAAGCAATCAAAGTTGATATTTTCCCTAAAATTTTGAAGTTTTTTTACTCTTAGTTGATTTTCACTCAGCGTGGTGAAAAAAAATTGTACTGACACTACTATGGCAAGTATTTTTAAAAGTTGACGCAACTAAAGACGATTCTGAAATGGTATACTACTTTAGAAAAACTCGCCAAAAAAAAGTTGTGAACAATTTTTAAAGAGGCACGAATTTTATAATTTGTTGGTTTTGATATTAATAGCGTTTACTGAGTCCAGAATTGGTATTTTGTTGCCAATTCTTTGAATTGAATGGCACGTGTGCGTGGGCAATTAACTATACAAGTTAGAAAGAGATAGATACAAGGAAATTGTACGTTAGAAAAAGATAGAGCATAAGGGCTATCGGGCAACAATATAATGTCCGTGTGGTGAAGGATTAAGAATACAAGTGTCACCACCCCATCTCCTCCTAAGGGTGCTGTAAGGGTGTGTAAGTCAGCTAAGGGATATTTCACACAGATAACATCTTCTGTGAGAGACGGAAAACTCGAAAATAAACCCTGTGCCAACACACCTGGTCAGCGCGGCACAGTAGACTATAATCCCTCCCAAAGTGGAGGAGGCCCGTGCCCAACAGTGGGACGTAAATAGGCTGGAGAAGAAACAAATTTTTACGGATTTAGACGCGTATAAATGTATGCGTGTAGTCTGAGCAAAATGTAATATCCCATCAAAAACATAAATGTGAAATGAAAGCCTAGTTCGAGAAAAAAGAAATGAGCTCAAAATGGGTAACAAGTTAAATATTAGGAAAAAAAAATTTGACGTGTCATCATAAAAACGCAATTTTGTTAAAAAATTGTGTCTACATAATTAAATGACTTTCATTCCATTTCCTATCAATGGTCAGTTCTGTAAATATATTGTAGCTTCAGATCTAACTTGGCTAATTCTTATATGCGAATTTTCGAAAACAACACTGACACACAATTTCAATTACAGGTCTCCGTCCACCACCTCTACGTATGCCAATGGCGCCACCGATGCGTCTCGGACCTCCTGGGCCTCCTGGACCCCCTGGCCTGCCGCCTGGACCACCTGGCCCACCGCCAGGTCCACCAGGCCCACCGCCAGGGCCGCCTAGCTTAGGCGCACGAGCTATGCTAAGGCCTCCAGGCCCACCCCCAGGAGCACCTCCAAGATTATTACGTCCTTTAGTTCCACCGCCGCCTCCAAAGCCGCATCCACAAGTTTCTGTACTTACTGCGGCCCCACAATTGATATCTAAGAAGGAAGCCCAACAAGGTATGTAGACATTTTAATGGTTGACGTTCCTATAGACGGATTGATACATTAATGACGTTATACTTTGATAGCGTGATACATTGTTGAAGTTACACGTTGACAGCGTGATACATTGATGACGTTATGTATACGTTCATAGCGTGATCATTGATTACTTTATGCGTGGATAGCGTGATGGATTGGTGATGTTACACGTAGATAGCTTGATACATTGAGGACGTTTAAGGTTGATATTGTGATACATTCAAGATGTTATTACATTGATAGCTCCATACATTAATGAGATTATATGTTGATAGTGTAACCATTGATGATGTTATGCGTTGATAGCGTGGTACTTAAATAACTTTGTTAACCTTGATCACATTATACGTTGATAATGTGATACATTGACGGTGATATACACTATATTATGTGTTATAGACCCTATATTATGTCTTTTTCAGGAGCAACTATTAGTGCCAAACCACAAATACGGAATCTGTCCGCGGATGTCACGAGATTCGTGCCTTCAGCATTGCGAGTCAAGAGGGAGGACAAAAAGTCAAGACCAGGAGTCAAAACTGGGTCAGTGCAAAGACCTGCTGATATTCCTAAGCAAGCACCGAGCAAAGATGACGCATATATGCAATTTATGAAAGAAATGGAAGGATTATTGTAATGTAAATAAAGTAGATAATAAGGAATGGTTGTTTTTTTATTATTATTTACTCAAATATTTATATTAAATAGGTCCGTATTACCTTCGTAATTTAGTAGTTAAAGTAGCTTTCGTCATTAATATGTTCCGTGCGAAGTCTTATTACTAGTATGTAATAAACTAGTGTGAGAGCATAGTTAACTCGTGGATGGTCCTCTTTCAGCTTATCCTTACCTTACTTATCCTTACTTATATATAAAGGTGAAAGTGAGTTTGTTTGTTTGTTCGTTTGTGACGCTTTCACTCTCTCTGTGTGGTGACGGATTAAGAATACAAGTGTCACCACCCCATCTCCTCCCAAGGGTGCTGTAAAAGTCAGCTAAGGGATATTGCACACAGATAGCATCTTCTGTGAGAGACGGAAAGCTCGAAAATCAACCCTGTGCCAACACGCCTGGTCAGCGCAGTACAGTAGACCATAATTCCTCTCAAAGTGGAGGAGGCCCGTGCCCAACAGTGGGACGTAAATGGGCTGGAGAGGAGAGGAGGAGAACGCTTTCACTCAAAATCTACCGAATGAAATTGCACGAAAATTGGTATACAGATAATTTATAGTCCTGTACGTCAAATATATATTATTTCGCTAAAAACTTTGTACGAGATAATAAACGCAAATGTTTGTGAAATACGGTATAAAATAATAGTTCGGCCATTTTGTTATTTTTACAGTTGACATAGCAACTCATAGACTCCGTCGACATAAAGGTATTTTTTTTTATTGGCCAAGAAGGTTTTAAGCCCAGACTGACATGCAATCTACGCGGTAGGTCAGAATAAAAACTTTGTGTGGTGCTAAGTCTCAACTTTTTTTTAATTGGGATGCTTTTCTAAATACATTGATTTCATTTGATAAACGTAGTATTTTATAACGAATGTTGATTGATGTAAATTTTGTTATGGATTTCAGTATCGATGTATTAATTTCAGTTTAGAATACAGTTTATATTTTAGGTTTGATTTCAAATTCGATTCGGCCAATAATGCGTGCGAATCCGCCGGCAGAAGCTAGTAGTTAATAGATACGTATTAAGGGCCTACATCAATATTATCGTCGACATGTACCTATTAACAAAGCTAGTAGGTATAGAAAATGAAGAATTAGGGATATTTTTTTTATTTACTCAAAATCTACTAAATATATTTTAATTCCGGTTTACGTGTTTCTATATATAATAGTTACTTATGTTTTGAAAGTTATTTCATTAGTTAATACGCGATAATAGACCGACAAATGACAAAAATAAAAAATGAGAGAGGTTGTTTCGCTAAGATTTTCTATCGAGAAAACTTTTTTAAATCGCGTTTCTGAGTTAATGCGATCCTAGATTATATATTGAAAAAACATATACTTAAAAATTAGAGCTCTAGCCATTCAATCTAAAGAAAAAATGAAAACTTCGTACGTCGAAAAATGCACGAAGCTATTTTGGTATCCTCTTAACACGCTTTTATTAACTGCGAACGTATTAATGTATATAACGGAATCTTTGGAAGTGATTTTCACCTACATGCAGTAGTCGGATTGATCTAAAATTTTGCACACTTAAAGAAGCGATGACAAACATATGACGAGCTTCCTGGTTGAGTGGTTCATGTAACGGACTGCTGATCATGAGGTCGCGGGTTCGGTTCCCGCTCGGGACAATCATTTGTGTGACATTTATAATTGTCATACAAATGTTTGCCCTGCGTCTGAGTGTTTACTAAGTTATAAGTATGTATGTACAAAAGAATAGTAGTTTATGTATTCTATCCGTATTCTGGTACCCATAACACAAGTATACAAGCTTAGTTTGGGACCAGAGGACGTTGTGTAAAATGTCCATGAATAGGTATTTATTTATTTAATTACAAGATAACATTCAAAATTTTCAAGCGTGTTTGTAGTTTTTCAACTAATCAAATTATTATTTTCACATTTTTCATAAATGCTTATTACCAAAGTTCAGAAGATCATGGGCTAACTACACAATAGATAAACTTTATCACTTAACTACCATGTTTAATTTGTTATTCAGTTCAATCGCAATAACAATTTGGTATGTAGGAAGGATATTATCAATACTTAGTTATTTTTATCGTTTTTGTAATCATAGACTGAAGTACAAATGGCACGACCCTATCTTGACCTTAAAGAAGGGCTACACGTTTTGCGCTATAGTTTTTATGCTATATAGCCAAGATATATTTACGATAGCTAAAATACTACGCTTCTTTATTAAACGCTAATAGCATACTACGTGTTAACGTAGACCGACATTTGGCTACCTTTTTAAGGTCATTCATCCATCTACCACCTATCTTATGCATGGCAGATTGTAAATACATAAATAAATATTCACGGACATTTCACACAACGCCCTCTGGTTCCAAGCTAAACTTTATGCTTGTGTTATGGGTACCAGAATACAGATATACTACACTACTTTTCTCTTGTAAATACATACTCGTACTTATAATACATAGAAACACCCAGACGCAGTACAAACATTTGTATGACAATTATAAATATCACACCGTAATGTTCTGTGCGTTGATCCACTAAACCACGTGGTTATGGTTCAATATCCGTCTACTCGCGTTGGGGCTCACCGTGAGGGGATGACGTCCTAGTGAGTCCAGACGTCGCCCGTCAGAAGGTGCTCACAGAGCAGCCGTTGGGCGGACAAGCGAATAACTTGTGTGGTTCCGATGTCAGTTCATCAGCTCTCCGTCTGGTGAGTCGTGGTCTTTGCTATAGAACTTCTGAGCTCGACCATCAGTTCTACGGCAGATATGACCTGCTTATTGCCACTTCAGCGAGTTATATATCGATCATCTTGGTGTTCGATGAATTATCTCATATCGAAGTTTGTTCCTTATAAGATATTCCGAGCCTAGCCCGTTTATAGTTCGCTGGTAGACAACCCTTGTAAGTGTCCACGTTTCTTTAGTATATTTCTGCTATATACTTTCTCTAGCCGTTGCCGGAACTTCATATGCGTGGAATTTGCAACCAAATCTTATCGAATTAAACAAAAAAGCCATCCTCTTAAACCACTCTATCATTTAAAAAAACCACATCAAAATTCTTTGCGTAGTTTTAGAGATACATACATACAAAAACGGCGATTTTGTTTTATAATAATAAGTAAAGATATATAAGCATGTACAGGAAGTATACAATAGGTATACAGATATTATTCTAGGTTGCAATTTTTTAAAAATTTTTACAAATCTCAATATAAATTTTATTCCCATAATTAAATTAGTTTAAGGTCATTTTAAAGATAAATAATACCAAATCGCACCTCTGACTTTATAAACTCGTATGCGTAATCTAATAAATAACCACTTGTTTTGTACGTGATAGTTTACTTGTTATTGAGTCTAGTGCCGACGTTAGTTGTTATAAATATAACTGACTCGTGTATCTTTTGTATTTACAATTTATTGAGATAAGGTAAAAAATACTTAAAAATTGCAGAATCTTGCATTTAAATAAACACCAGATATATTAAATATAGGTACCTAAAGTCGATGGTTCCAATTCTGTAGCGATAAAAACAAAGCTAAAATCTGTATATCTATACTAATATTATAAAGCGGAAGAGTTTGTTTGTTTGTTTAAACGCGCTAATCTAAGGAACTACTGGTCCGATTTGAAAATTCATTCAGTGTTGGATAGTAAATTTATCGAGGAAGGCTATAGGCTATATAACATCACGCTGCGACCAATAGGAGCGAAGCAGTAGTGAAAAATGTTGCTAAAACGGGAAAAGTTTTCTAAATTCCACGCGTACAGAGTCGCGGGCGACAGCTAGTACTTAATATTATAAAGCTGAAGAGTTGGTTTGTTTGAACGCGCTAATGTCAGGAATCACTCTGGTCCGATTTAAAAATTCTTTCAGACTTGGATAGTACATTTATCGAGGAATGCTATAGGCTATGCAACATCACGCTGCGAGCAACACGAGCGAAGCATCAATGAAAAATGTTGCCATAACGGGTAAACTTTTTTAAATTCCACGCGTACCTTCTAAATCCCGGGCAACAGCTAGTCTCCTATATAAAAAAAATATGTAAAGGAAGAGAAGTATTAAATCTGTATTAAAATTTATTTTGCAGTGTTATTTATTTTCACACTATAATATTTCGTGGTAATATGTATAGCTTTTATTTTCAACAGTGCAGTAATTAAATATGTTATTAGTAGGTAACTCTCATCTGACAAGTACCTATTCAACTACAACAATAAATTCTTTAGTCATCTATTTCAAAAACTTATTTTCCAGACTTGTTTTTGTTTACTAAATTCAATTTGTCCACAGGAGATCCCTAAAGGAGGGCAAGTGATAAACTTTAACTTTATTAATGGTTGTTTTGTTTAATTATAAATTATTTATTAAAACATGTAATAATAACGTTTCGTGGGGCATAATTCATTATTGGCGCTAAGGCGCTAAAATTGTACTTTCTTATTTATTAGGTAATACGCGTAGTTTTACTCGCGTTTGTGGATAGTTCTATTTGCTTATATAATTTTACTAGCTGACCCGGCAAACGTTGTTTTGCCATACTAAAAAAAAAAAGTTTGAAAAATAGATGTTGGCCGATTCTCAGACCTACTGAACATGTATGTAAAATTTGAGAAGAATCGGTCAAGCCGTTTCGGAGGAGTACGGTAACTAACACTGTGACACGTGAAATTTATATATTAGATTACTTTTTTCATACCGCATTAAGACCGCACTATAGAGCCGGCAAAATTAATATTTAAGTTTTTGTGTAAGGTATTGCTATCCCTATCCCCGAGCGCCACGCCGGAAGGTACGACAGCCAGATTTTACCTATAAAACCTGAAAAAGAGGCATTTCGTACTCCGCTGTTTTCTTCGTGAAAAAAGCCCTCATAAGTATTGTATTCTCTTATGTAGTTATGTATGAAGATTGACAGAACAGGTATACCTATATGTATATCTTTTCTGAAGAGGTATAAAGAAAAGATGGACGTATTTTTACGTACCTACATGAAAACATAATGGATATGGATATGGATAAAAGATAATGGAGTAAAAACAGATATGACGTCTTAGAAGAACATGGAAGAAATACACATCCACATGTTTTGCCGACCCGACGTAAGAGGATAGGGCATGGCAATAATATTATGTTTACTTACATCATATAGGTTTTAATAAATCTACATTATTTCCGTGTGGTGACACATTATTAACATGACTAGGTATTATGAGAAAATATGCAAAGCAGTCTTGCTGAACAACGCCCGTATAGGCCGTAACTTTCTCGAGTCTTACTAAGCTTTATCGCTCCAGAAGCGTATTTTGAAAATTAGCGCCCCGAGCCCTTAAGATTTGGCACCTTATAAATTAATGATTGGATGTAATTAATGGACATAGAGAAGATTTCCCCACCCGACGCATATCACTGTCTACTGATGCCATCCCGGACCAGAGCCCTTATGGCCCAAGGAGAAATATGCCACTACCTCCAGCCGGCTGTTGCTAACCTTGTCGAAGACAGTGTAGGTACGGTCTGAAATTTTTTTATGACCAGTCTCTTTAAGTCAGCAAGGCACGGCAGACTTTACATAATTAGTAGGTATACCATGTAATGACGGCCCGTTTTCAAAAGAGGGATGATAAAATGCGCAGAAAATACTGACAGATTTTCCCTAGTAGTAGGAGTGTTTATAGGCTGGGAATAATTTTAAGATTTACAAAAGTGCAAGTGTGAAGTAGACCTATACCATATTAACCACGTAGTAAGCGTAATAAATGTTAAAGGACTCCATCCTTTCAAGGTTCTATGCTCAGTAATCTAGTTAGTCCTTACCCTGCACGCCTCTTCCCCACGAACGCTCGTCTTGAAGCAACCAAGAGGCCCCTTTCAAAGTATTTGTCAAAGGCCCGGCGTTAGTTTGTGGATGGGAACTGGGATTTCTTTAATATTCGCACTGAAGGGTCCAACCGTAGGGTCCAAGAAATAAAATAATTTTCGGTTAAATTGTATGGTTTTATTTTGATCAATTACCTTTATATTAGTTACAATATAAGTTAGACTTACTTATCTATAATTTGTCTTATATTTAAAGATTTAGTTTAAATACATTTACATATCATAATTACAGTTATAATAGGTGGGTATTTTCATTAAGGGGTACCTAGGTATTAATTAATTTATTGCATTCACATTTCACATGGATTATGATAAGTATACCGTTAGTGGTTTACTCTAAAATGGGTTCGCGAAAATTGACAAAACTTGTTATTCATAATAGTCTTTTTACGCTAAAACGTTTATTATCTCTCCGATAAAATCTCCGTTTAATCCTTCGATAAGTCATTATGAATAAGACCTTTAATATTTTTGTGCCATTTTAGAGTAAACCTCAAACTCAAACTTTGTAGTAATTTTCTTGACGATAACTTCGACAAAGATAATTAAATTTAGAATGTTAAAGGTATTCAAAAGACGAGATATTTAGCTGTTTATACACCAAAAAATATTTGAATGGCAACCCTATACCTACATTAATTTGCCTTAGAAATGTGTTAAAATAGATAATAAAATATAGCTACTATAATACTAAGTACAGTCAATTTGCTATCGCAGTTAACTACAATGAGCGTTTTATTCAAGTTCTCAACAAAACACATTTTTGTTTAAAGCCTTATACTTACTAGGTATAAGTATGAACAACTATAACTAATTTATCTATACGTACTTATAATAAAACTGTAACTGACAATAATATGTTTGTTTACGCTAATCTCAGAAACTACCGGTTACAATTGAAAAATAGTTACCTACTAGTGTTGAATAGCCCATTTATTGAAGATTATTATAGGCTATTTTATATCACGATACGACTAAAATGAGGGGAGCAGAAATGAAATGAAAAAAGTTTTTAAGGAATTAATAAACTGTAAGTCATCTTCATTAGTATAATCTGTGGTATAATGGCGCATTTAAGAGGGCACGATACCAAATTATGCTCCATACAAAAATATGGGTTTCGTACTCTCCATTTTTCTTTGCGAAAGTTAAACCGATTTTAATTTTTTTGTACTCCCCATTTTTCTTTGCGAATTTTAAACCGGTTTTAATTGTTTCTACGCTATATTATAGATAAAGAGTATATCTATGCTTGTACCACTTTCTTTTTTTTAAAACATAATAACTAAAAGAAATATGACCATCCCTTAATTCCGTTTTCTTTCGGTTTTCTTTAGGTAAAGTTGCTGCGACTATCACACATATTTGGTAAGGTTTCTTCATCTATAATATAGCGTAGAAACAATTAAAATCGGTTTAACTTTCGCAAAGAAAAATGGGGAGTACGAAACGTCTTTTTTTCAAAGAATTTGTAGGTAAAATCAGCTTCAGCTATATTTGCCCCTTTCAGCGCGGCGCTTGGAAATAGGGATAGCAATACCTAAGGCAAACACCTATATTAGGAGTACAGTACCCTCTTATTGCATGACACATTTCTTAATCACGCATTTAACACTTTATTTGTAAACAATCCTAAACAGTGGTAATTTGAAAAAATTGGTCAAGTGCGAGTCGGACTCGCGCACGATGGGTTCCGTACCATTATCTATGCAATATAAGGCAACGTTATTAGTATCGAGCAAGAAACGGTAAAAAAATCATGTTTGTTGTATGGGAGCCCCCCTTAAATATTTATTTTATTTTATTTTTAGTATTTGTTGTTATAGCGGCAATAGAAATACATCATCTGTGAAAATTTCAACTGTCTAGCTATCACTGTTCTTGAGATACTGGGTACGGAACCCTAAAAATCATGTTTGTTGTATGGGAGCCCCCCTTAAATATTTATTTTATTTTATTTTTAGTATTTGTTGTTATAGCGGCAATAGAAATACATCATCTGTGAAAATTTCAACTGTCTAGCTATCACCGTTCTTGAGATACTGGGTACGGAACCCTAAAAATCATGTTTGTTGTATGGGAGTCCCCCTTAAATATTTATTTTATTTTATTTTTAGTATTTGTTGTTATAGCGGCAATAGAAATACATCATCTGTGAAAATTTCAACTGTCTAGCTATCACCGTTCTTGAGATACTGGGTATGGAACCCTAAAAATCATGTTTGTTGTATGGGAGCCCCCCTTAAATATTTATTTTATTTTATTTTTAGTATTTGTTGTTATAGCGGCAATAGAAATACATCATCTGTGAAAATTTCAACTCTCTAGCTATCACCGTTCTTGAGATACAGCCTGGTGACAGACGGACGGACGGACGGACGGACGGACGGACGGACGGACGGACGGACGGACAGCGAAGTCTCAGTAATAGGGTCCCGTTTTTACCCTTTGGGTACGGAACCCTAAAAAGAATATTTGTTAACGACATAATTAATTAATTATAGACGTTTCTATGTAAGTTTCTTTTAGACAAATACTAGCTGACCCGGCAAACGTTGTTTAACCATACTTACTAAAAAAAAGGTTTGAAAAATAGATGTTGGCCGATTCTCAGACCTACTGAATATGCATGTAAAATTTCATAAAAATCGGTCAAGCCGTTTCGGAGGAGTACGGTAACTAACACTGTGACACGTGAATTTTATATATAAGATAAAACAGTCACAGATTTGCCAGATGTAGTGTTTATGGCTACATCACTCAGTCGGCTTAAAGCCACTTACGTACATAATCTATGTGTGCGTGAAAATGTATCTATGCGTGTCTATGATACAGGCTGTACGTCATATGAAACGACATTATACTATGAAGTACGATTTGGCCAGGGTGAAGTTACTTCAACCCACCATCTGGATTATCTGTGTAAACAATATTGTTAATTACTACTAACCAGCAGTGTAAACTTTAAGCACATTATTTATTCGTACGTATTTAAACTTTTTTCTTACTATCTACATATTGGTAAGTTAGATACGAGGTTTGAGGTAGCGGAGTAATTCTAAACTTACCCATTGAAACTTTGGGCGCAACCAAGAAAATCTAAGTAGGTACTTGTAGGAATAATATGTAGTATGTATTTACAAAAGAAAAGTAGTATAAGAGTTTTAGGATATATATGTCCATCTCTATGTGTGCGTTGTGCATCGTATTTTTACCTACAATTTTTCACGGCATTTGTAAATCGATTAATGGTAAATAAACTTAATGTTAACATAACGCCATTAACTCCACCAAAGTGCATGGCTTTGTACAGCATTTTTCTAAAAGATCTTCTTTATCTTCTTGTTTTATCACTGCGAATTCTTCTGCCAAAGGTGGGACACTTTGTTCCTCTGAAAAAAGAGTAATAAATTAAAACTAAGCTCGATTTCTCAATAAGTGTAATCCGAAGGAAGTATTATTCTATTTTAATTGTCAGAATACACTTAAATCAAATCAACTCAAATTTATTTATTGGTATACATAAGTATATAGTATTAAATAAAAATATAAAAACTGCCAAGTCCTGCCAGAGATCTTAAATTGAGAAATTAAATTAGATTTTTTTACGAATTGACAATTCTTACGAAGTTAATCTTTACTTATTTTAAAACAAAGTTGTTAGTTTTGTATGTATGTCCCCATGTGAGCTAATTTCTTCAAAATTTACAACGGATTTTGATGTGGTTTTTCTTAATAGATAGAGTAGTCAAGAGGATGGTTTTTTGTGTAATTTTGTTTGGGTTCGTTTACTGAATTTCACGTGAACAATGTTGCGGGCAAGAACCAGTTATAAATAACTAAAAGTAATTAAGATTGTATATATTCCATATCACTTCTAAAACTTATAATTTACTTATAATTTCCGCGTTCAAATTGCTATAAATTAATACTTACCGGAAGAATAATCCCCGTATGTACGACATAAACCATTAATCACAGAATTTGCTAGCAATTTCTTGCATGCTGTTACAGATATATCATCTAAACTGGATGTTAATATATGTGATGAGACCATTTTCTGGGTATATGTAACAGCTAATAGGAGTATCAGATATTTGCAATCCATTTTTGTATGAAATCTGCAACAATGATAGCAATGAACATACCGACATAATAGAGGCGTATATTGAAACTTAGCGTCATTTGATTTGATTTGCCACCTGATCCAAAGCCCGTTTGATTTGCAACGCTGCAAACGAATAGAGAAAGAGCAAAATATTCAAAATGAAGGCTTCTGTCGACCCTCGCTTGGTGAATGCTGATGCTCCGGCCTATGGCTCTAGGGTAAATACACCTTTAGTTGACAAAATCTTTAAACCAATTCTCACCCATTCATCATCCTTTCTCAACCCTAAATAAGATCACTGGATTTGTATACTTATCAAGGACCGATGACCATAAAATGAAGGATTTTTGATATGAATTAACATAAAGCGTAGATACTTTTTAATTTCTGAACTAAGTAGTTAGTGTGAGAGATAAAACACATGTAGATAATTTATTTGCGCAATTTTGCAAAGGGTGGTTGCAAAATTCCGCAAATAAATTCGCAAATGTACTTGTATTAAAAAGATTTTCTTAGTTCAAAAATAACACGTTTTAAAATATAGCTTTTTTACATTATTGGATTGTCATCAGTCCTTAAGAGGATACCAAAATAGCTTCGTGCATTTTTCTACTTACGAAGTTTTCATTGTTTCTTTAGATTGAATGGCTAGAGCTCTAATTTTTAAGGTATATATTTTTTCAATATATAATCTAGGATCGCATAAACTCAGAAAAGCGATTGAAAAAAGTTTTCTCGATAGAAAATCTTAGCGAAAATACCTCTCTCATTTCTTATTTTTTTCACTTGTCGGTCTATTATCGCGTATTAACTAATGAAATAACTTTAAAAACATAAGTAACTATTATATATAGAAACACGTAAATCAGAATTAAAATATATTTAGTAGATTTTGAGTACCTAAACAAAAAAAATATCCCTAATTCTTCATTTTCTATACCTACTAGCTGTGTTAATATGTACATGTCGACGATAATATTGATGTAGGCCCTTAATGTGTGTAAAAAGATTAATTCGACTACTTCAAGAGTGTGAAAATCACTTACAAAGATTCCGGTACGTCGATTAAGGGCCTACATCAATATCATTGCCGACACGTACATATTAACACAGCCAGTAGGCACAGAAAATGAAGAATTAGGGATACTTTTCCTATTTACTCAAAATCTACTAAATATATTTAATTCTGATCCACGTGTTTCTATACATAATAGTTACCTATGTTTTTAAAGTTATTTCATTAGTTAATACGCGATAATAGACCGACAAATGAAAAAAATAAAAAATTAGAGAGGTTGTTTCGCCAAGATTTTCTATCGAGAAAACTTTTTTCAATCGCGTTTCTGAGATCATGCGATCCTAGATCATATATTGAAAAAACATATACTTAAAAATTAGAGCTTTAGCCATTCAATCTAAAGAAACAATGAAAACTTCGTACATAGAAAAATGCACGAAGCTATTTTGGTATCCTCTTAATACAGTAATAGATACGTACGAGCTAATAAAATCGTGTTTAAGAATATATTTCTTTAAAAAAAATATAAATAAAACTCACCTTTATAAATTTTAAATGATTGTAACGAGTATACGGCGAAGACCAAAATTTCCACATCTAATGACAGGAAAATACAGCTCCTTCAGCTTTTATATACCCACTCAATATGTTAAACAAGTCCTTATTTATAATTCCGATAACGTAAATAATTTTATCACGGTAAAACTATGTAATATAAAATTTAATTTTTTCGGTAATAACTGATTAAATTCACGAAACTTATTTTCTTTGGTGTAGTGCTTAGTATCGAGTTCCAAACTTGAATGAGCTCGTTATTTTATAACTAAAACTGAATACACTGAATAGTAAACAACTTGTTATAAATAACCCGAACACAGTTTATCAGAATTTATTATAAGGATGACCTGTGTATCAGTACAAAAACTTTAATAACACGATATTATGCCCAGTCTGAGTCTACGTATGGGCCCTTAACATAATTATTTCTTTATATCGATACTTTTTCCTCTATGAAGCACTTCTTTCTAGCCCATAAACGTCCCATTATTGGGCACGGATCTCATCTCACTTTGGGAGGGATTATGGTGACCAGGCGTGTTGGCACAGGGTTTATTTTCGAGTTTTCCGTCTCTCACACAGGATGTTATCTTATAACAATGTCCCTTAGCTCGCTCTTATAGCACCCCCGGAAGGAAATGGGGTGGTGACACTTGTAGGTATTCTTAGTTCGTCAACACACGGACAACACTTAATAAGAATAAAATAAGAAAAACTAACTTAACTTATTATAAAACAAAGTCTTTATTCTTGTATGTATGTCCCTATGTGAGCTTAAATCTTGAAAACTTCGTAACGGATTTCAAATCGTTTTTTTTAATCTATAGAGGGGTTCAAGACGATGGTATTGTATATAAATTGTTAAGGGCCTACATCAATATTTTCGTATATCATCGCCGACACGTACATATTAACACAGCCAGTAGGCACAGAAAATGAAGAATTAGGGATACTTTTCCTATTTACTCAAAATCTACTAAATATATTTTAATTCTGATTTACGTGTTTCTATATATAACAGTTACTTATGTTTTTAGAGTTATTTCATTACTTAATACGCGATAATAGACCGATAAATGAAAAAAATTAAAAATTAGAGAGGTTGTTTCGTTAAGATTTTCTATCGAGAAAACTTTTTTCAATCGCGTTTCTGAGTTTATGCGATCCTAGATCATATATTGAAAAAACATATACTTAAAAATTAGAGCTCTAGCCATTCAATCTAAAGAAACAATGAAAATTTCGTACGTAGAAAAATGCACGTAGCTATTTTGGTATCCTCATAATATTTTATTTGTATACTTTTTTGTACTTTGTATTTTCTATTACTATTATTATTTCTACATTCTACGCGCACAGTATAATTATATACTGAATACTAAAAAGCATAAATCTATTTTGATCCTCTAATAGTAGCCCACGCCCAACAGTGGGACAAACATGAGCCGTAGAGGAGAAGAACTATTAGGAACTTAAAGCTTATAACTGAAGTTGATGCTGATGATGACTACTTAAAGACCTACTTAAACTACTTAGAGCATCAAATCACTATTGTCCCACTGTTGGGCTTGGGCTACCTCTACTTTGGAAGGCTATTTGGTCTACTTATGCCACGCGTGCATTGGATGCAAGCGGTACGAGACAGCGCGTTGTGGCGTTCTTTGGGGGAGGCCCATGTTCAACAGTGGACGGAGAGAGGCTGATGGATGGATGCTTACCAGGCTTGATGGCATGGGGTTTAGTTTCGAGTTTTCCGAGTATTTCGTGCCCAGGCTCCTGTAGTCAGATTTTAATGTTCTAAGAAGAACTACCAACTTTCTGAATATTAACGTTTTCTATCTTGCTATTAATATTGTTTTAAAGAAATATATGTTTTTGTAGATATGTATATGAACAGAAAAACAGTCTCTGCAGACAGGTAATTGATTAATATTACTTACATACCTATATTGTTTTTAGAGTTCTGTACCATAAAGTAAAACAAAACCTTCTTACTGATACTTTGCTTTTTGACGGGCTTGGTGGTCTAGTGGTTCGTATTACCGACTGCCGATCATGAGGTCGCGGGTTCGATTCCCGCTCGGATAATCATTCGTAAGATGTTTATAAATGTCATACAAATGTTTGTTCTGCGTCTGGGTGTTACTATGTATTATAAGTATGAATTTCCAAAAAAAAGTAGTATATTATGTAGTATTCTGGTACCCATAACACAAGCATATAAGGTTAGTTTTGGACTAGAGGACATCGTGTGAAATTTCCATGAATATTTATTAATTTATTTGCAATCCGTCGGTCTTTTACTGTTTTAGAGATACAGCCAATTTCTGGAACAGTGATAGTTAGAGAGCTGAACATTTCACGTATATCGATTGATGCTATAACAATAAATATTCATCATCATTATCATTCATGCCCTTTTCCTGTTATTTGAGGTCGGGAATATTATGAAAATATTATGATAATAACGGTAAGAAACCCTTATGTGCGAGTCCAACTCGTACTTGACCATTTTTAGGGTTCCGTACCCAAAGGGTAAAAACGGGACCCTATTACTGAGACTTCGCTGTCCGTCCGTCCGTCCGTCCGTCCGTCCGTCCGTCCGTCCGTCCGTCCGTCCGTCCGTCCGTCCGTCTGTCACCAGGCTGTATCTCAAGAACGGTGATAGCTAGAGAGTTGAAATTTTCACAGATGATGTATTTCTATTGCCGCTATAACAACAAATACTAAAAATAGAATAAAATAAATATTTAAGGGGGGCTCCCATACAACAAACATGATTTTTAGGGTTCCATACCCAGTATCTCAAGAACGGTGATAGCTAGACAGTTGAAATTTTCACAGATGATGTATTTCTATTGCCGCTATAACAACAAATACTAAAAATAAAATAAAATAAATATTTAAGGGGGGCTCCCATACAACAAACATGATTTTTAGGGTTCCGTACCCAGTATCTCAAGAACGCTGATAGCTAGACAGTTGAAATTTTCACTGATGATGTATTTCTATTGCCGCTATAACAACAAATACTAAAAATAAAATAAAATAAATATTTAAGGGGGGCTCCCATACAACAAACATGATTTTTTTACCGTTTCTTGCTCGATACTAATAACGTTGCCTTATGTTGCATAGATAATGGTACGGAACCCATCGTGCGCGAGTCCGACTCGCACTTGACCAATTTTTTTACATTGTTATTGTGTCACAGATTATGGCCGTGTTAATTAAGTTTACACTTAATAATTAACATTATTACTTATTAAAGATAAACTAGACAAAAATAAAGTTTTATTTTAATTCTTGCTAGGTGGAATGCATGTGGATTTGATATTCATTTGATAACAGAAGTATAATTTTATTATTTGTGAATTTTTTAGGGTTACGCTCCAAAAATAAAACAGGACATAAAGTTACTGAGGCTCTGCGCTTTTCGTCTGTCTGTCAAGTGTCAACTTTGAAGGGTGTAAAATAACATTTAAAGATTCCTATAAGTGCGTAGAATACTCGATAAAGCTGTCAATAAAAGTGTGTTAAATGGGATAATTATCTATGTAGTGACGAATTAAGAATTGAAATATACCCATCCCATTTCCTCCCCAGGATGCTGTAAAGCCAGCTAAGGGATATTACGAACACAAACATCTGCGAAAGACTGAATATCAAAAGCAGTCGAAACTAGAAGCTATGCCGATATGGCTAATCAGCCCTCCCAAAGAGGAGGAGGTTAGCGCCTAACAGTGCGATGTGAATGAGCTGAGATAAAGAAATATTTTCTCTTCTACACAAAATACTGAAAAGTTAGTTACAAGTCTTTTATAGTAATAGGACAAATAAGTTCACTATAATGTTGTATTTTTGGCTAAAATTATGAAGTGAATGCAAAAACATTTAATCTCGCTTGTTTTTCTCGTGTCAAAGCAAATATAAATGCTATTATCTCATTTAAAAACAAACTGTTGTTTTATAGGTCATTTCCAATAAGTATCTCGATTTATTTTTAACTCATATCGCAGGCTATGTGTACTAATGTTTGCGGATGTGTAATCATACTGCAAGTCGTTGCTCCAGTTAACTGAAGTCAAAACAAAACAATATAATATGTCTTTCTCTATCTCTCTCCAGCCCATTAAGGTTGCACTGTTGGGCACGGGCCACCTTCACTTGAGAGGGATTATGGTCTACTGCCAGACCGCTGCGCACTGACCGGGCGTGTTGGAATAGGGCCTATTTTCGAGTTTTACGAGAAAGATCTCTCACAGAGGATGTTATATGATTAATATACCTTAGCTGACTTTTACAGCACCCTGGGAAGATGATGATGATGCAGGACTGCGGCGTGATGGCCTAGGATTTATTTTCGAGATTTTCTCTCACAAAGGGTGTTCTGGTATCTGTATACAATATTCTTAAGCTAGTTCTTATAACTTCCTGGGAAGACAAAGGGACACTTATATTCTTAACCACAAAAAAGCAAACTGTACTAAATAAGTCCCTAGACGCAGAATAAATAATTCTTGATGTAATACACAAATAAGCATTGCTATGAAAAAATGAACAGGCGTAACTTTTTTTAATATTAGTGGTTATTTTACGCAACTTATTCCGGTACTAAATTGAGTACTTAAGACGATACCAAAATAGCTTCGTGCATTTTTCTATGTACGAAGTTTTCATTGTTTCTTTAGATTGGAATGGCTAGAGCTCTAATTTTTAAGTATATGTTTTTTCAATATATGATCTAGGATCGCATCAACTCAGAAACGCGATTGAAAAAAGTTTTCTCGATAGAAAATCTTAGCGAAACAACGTCTCTAATTTTTTATTTTTTTCATTTGTCGGTCTATTATCGCGTATTAACTAACGAAATAACTTTAAAAACATAAGTAACTATTATATATAGAAACACGTAAATCAGAATTAAAATATATTTAGTAGATTTTGAGTAAATAGGAAAAGTATCCCTAATTCCTCATTTTCTGTGCCTACTGGCTGTGTTAATATGTACGTGTCGGCGATGATATACGATAATATTGATGTAGGCCCTTAATTAATTGTTAAGTCCAATAACGGACATAATAGATAGGTATAATTACCCCTTATCTCGCTCTCCAGCCCACTAACGTCCCACTGTTGAGCACGGGCCTCCTCCACTTTGGGAGGGTTTAAGGTCTACTATGGCACGCTGACCAGGCGTAAGGTATATTTTAGTTTTCCGAGAAAGATCTCTTACAGAGGATGTTATCTGATTAATATTCCTTAGCTGAGTTTTACAGCATCCTGGGAAGGAAAATGGGTGGTGACACTTGTATTCTTAACCCGTCAAAATACGAACAGCCCCCCTTATCTGGTGACTGCTTATTTCTGCTTGAGATTGCTGGTGACTGCATCATGCATGCGACTCCAAGCGACCGTCTTAGTCACTGGCACCTGGTGGTATAATGTGTGAATTTATTAGTTTTGAAAATCCATGCATGTACATGTACCTATGTACGTACATAAAAAGTGGTACTTTTTTGTTTAACTTTAGCGTTATCCTACGTTTATAAATAACTTCACGGTGTCGGTTCTTCTTTAAAAACGTGTCCGCGCGTGCGTTTTGCATAAAAATTTACTTTCATAATTTTTTCCTACCATGCCATGAGAAGTATAACTTCAAAGACTGATTTCCTCCTTTTTGGTGACTATTTTTTTTTTATTATTTTATTATTGACTATTTCATGGTGACTGCAAAGTCTCCGAAACGTCGGGCCGAAATTTGAAACAAATATACGCGTCTAAATCCGTAAAAAGTAGTTTTATTCCTCCTTTTTATTAAAGTTGGCAAAAGTTTTTATCCTCAACTGTAAGTACCTCAACTGTAAGTTAAGATATGACTTGCGTATCCGCCTTCTGTTTAATACTTTTTTCTTTCATCATAAAAAAAACCGGTCAAGTGTGAGATACACTCGGGCACGAAGGTTCCAACTATATCCGTTGTTCCTTTATTAACACGCTTTTATAAGTTTGGTATGTATCTATCAATGTATTAATCTGTGTAACGGAATCTTTGAAAGCGATTTTCAGCCACTTGCAGTAGACGGATTGATCTGAAATTTTGCACACCTAACAAGGACCGATGACAATGCAATAATTTAAAAGAATAATCCCATTTCCTTGATCAGAATTACTAGAATAGCATGTTGAAGTATCACTATGACCACACTTGTATTTTTAATTATACACGTAATAGTTTAATTGTATATGAGTAGAGTCACCAAGATTATTGTGTTTCTACGTATGCCTTTCATATACAATCAGATAATTTCACAGAACACACAGCTTTGTTTATAGAATCAGGTAAAATATCATAATTTTTTACTTGTGTTTACTACGATTGTGACAACAGAAACTTATGTCTCTGACAACATAAATTCAGGATATTTAAGAGGATACCAAAATAGCTTCGTGCATTTTTCTACGTACGAAGTTTTCATTGTTTCTTTAGATTGAATGACTAGAGCTCTAATTTTTAAGTATATGTTTTTTCAATATATGATCTTCCTAGATCATATATTGAAAAAACATATACTCGCATAAACTCAGAAACGCGATTGAAAAAGTTTTCTCGATAGAAAATCTTAGCGAAACAACCTCTCTCATTTTTTATTTTTTTCATTTGTCGGTCTATTAACGCGTATTAACTAATGAAATAACTTTAAAAACATAAGTAACTATTATATATAGAAACACGTAAATCAGAATTAAAATATATTCAGTAGATTTTGAGTAAACAAAAAAAATATCCCTAATTCTTCATTTTCTATACCTACTAGCTGTGTTAATATGTACATGTCGACGATAATATTGATGTAGGCCCATAAGCGTGTTTTTAGTTTTTCAACTAAGTAGATTATCCTATACTTATGGATGCAGTTAGCGGAGGACAGCGTGTTGTGGCGTTCTATAGGGGAGTCTTATGTCTATCCTATGACAGAGAAAGGCTAATGGATAGATGGATTCTATACATAAGCGTATTAGCAAGTTACACTGAAAACAATTGTTGTATGGGAGCTCCCGGTGTGATGGGGCCTTAAACATTTATCATGTTCTGGTTTTTAGGGTTCCATATCAGAAAGTAAAACGGGAACCAATAATGACACTTAGTTGTCCATCCGTTCATCCGTCATCAGCCTGGTGACAGATTGTCAGATCTCTAAAATGGTGATAGTTAAAGAACTGAAATTTTCGGTTCATGTAAATCAGTTGATGCTATAACAAAAAATACTAGTTATTATCATTCTCCTGCCCTTATCCCATAATTTGGGGTCGGGAATATGATGGATATATTTATTATGATAATACCGGTACAGAACCCTTCGTGTGCAAACCTAATTCGTACTTCGCCGGGGTCATGTACATGGGAAAATTTGTAATCTGTGGCTATCACCGTTCAAGAAATAAAGCCTGGTGGTCTTAGTTATAGGGTTTGTGTTTTATATTCTGATACGGAACCCTAAAAATATAACCTCAACATTATAATGTATGAATTACGTGCAGGCATATCCGCGTACGTATAAATGCTTTTTTCTTGTATTAAAAAAGTTTATGTGGAATTTTACAGCACACGTATTCGCTTTTTCCTTATTACTATCTTTACTTAATAAAAAACAAAGTCGTCATTTTTGTATGTATGTCTCTATGTAAGCTTATATCTTCAAAACTATGCATCGGAATTTCACGCGAACGGAGTAGCGTGCAACAGCTTATCATACTATATAAATATGTATTATAATACTTATTGAAAATACGAATAAAACTCTGTTAGTCTATATGTCATTCTTTTATATTATAGCTACTGAACTCATTTTTAAGATTTTTTGAACACAGCCAGAGTCTACTTTGAGAGGGATTATGGTCTACTTTGCCACGTGGACCAGACGTGTTGACACAGAGTTTATTTTCGTGTTTTCTATCTCTGACAGTGGATGTTATCTGTGTATATGTGTTCTTTGGATGGCTTTTACAGCACTCTCGGAAGGAATATGGGTGGTGATAGTTGTATTTTTAATCCGTCACCACACGGACATTATAGGAACTAGGAACATAGCAGGATATAGAAGCAAGCAAGTAAGGAAGTAAAAATTAAAAGTTTTAATAATTATATATTGTTATCTACTCTGTGGCTTAATGCAATAAAAAGGTTAAGGTCTGTAGTTAACTTGAAGTGTAAGTATAGTTAACGCTTGTTTTTTATTTTTTATCATAATAATTATGTAACCACCATTATCGTGGCGGGCCTCGTGGTCCAGTGGTTCATGTAACGGACTGCCGTTCACGAGGTCGCGGGTTCGATTCCCGCTCGGGACAATCATTTGTGTGATATTTATAATTGTCATACTTAATGTTTGTAGTGCGTCTGGATGTTTCTATGTATTAAAAGTATGTATTTACAAAAGAAAAGTATACTTAAGTACCTAGTCTATCCGTACTCTGGTACCCATAACACAAGCATATAAGCTTAGCTTGGGACTAAAAGACATTATGTGAAATCTACATGCATAATTATTTATTTATTTATTTATCATTCTACCACTATGGCTTTTGTTCACTGAGAGTAAGTAGAGACGGCAGAGACTATAAAGCGCTATTTGCTCTGAGCTACACTAGACAAATTTCGTTAGCTTTTATTTAACTAAAATATGCACAAGCACGACGATTGCAGGAGAAAAAGAAAAATTGTCGAAACAGGTCATTCATTGAAAACGCTGCTAACGAATAATAAAACAGAACTTAGAAACCGAATGGTAACAAATTACAAAAAATAAAACATCCTCCTGAACCACTCTATCTATAAAAAAAAACCGCATCAAAATCCGTTGCGTAGTTTTGAAGATATAAGCTCACATAGGGACATACATACAAAAACAACGACTTTGTTTTATAAGAAGTAAAGATTACTTCCGTACCTTATAATATCAAACCGTGACATTTCATTAAATAAAGTACATTAAATACATATCGTTACTTTAACTTATCAATAATTTGTTAACATTTATATTTATCTACTTATGTGGTCATTCGGTTTAAAATGATAATTGATAACTGTGATATTGAAAATGATAACTGTATAATATGTGCAATTCGATTTCAACACTTAACTAGAATATTGATCTAAAACATCTATACTTATCTAATATATAAAATTCACGTGTCACAGTGTTAGTTACCGTACTCCTCCGAAACGGCTAGACCGATTCTTATGAAATTTTGTATGCACATTCAGTAGGTCTGAGAATCGGCAAACATCTATTTTTCAAACTTTTTTTTAGTATTGCAAAACAACGTTTGTCGGGTCAGCTAGTAATATTATAATAATGCTGAAGAGTTTGTTTGTTTGTTTGTTTGAACGCGCTAAACTCAGGAACCATAAGTCGGATTTGAAAAATTCTTTCAGTGTTGGATAGTACATTTATCAAGAAAGGCTATAGGCCATATAACATTACGCTGCGACCAATAGGGGCGAAATAGTAGTGAACTATTTTTTATTTATTTATTTATTTATTTATTCAACACATACAACTTAATAGTAAACAATAAGCACAATCAGAGACAAATAACCTAATGTTAGTTCTACATGCTAACTTTAGTTTAACATTATTATATTGTTTAAGACTTTTACTGGTGTCCTAACTAGGCTACATAATAGTCTGTGTTTAAGACACCAGTCCCTTCTTTGGAGTCGTACAGAGCATCATAACTTCATTTATTTGGTTAGTATGATAAGCATTAACATGCAACATCATGGGTACAAAATACAATAAATGACATGTGAGGGTAGGTATATAAAAAATAATAATGTAATGCGAGAAGCAGGAGCAGAACACATTTACGTTACGCTATGTTACAAATTATACCTCACTTTTATAATTAATATAAACTAAATACAGGCTTTGTTATTATTTACTTTTCAAAAGGAAAACAACAAATTCACTTGCAAATCAGATCAGAAAATACGATAATAAAGAATTAGAATATTATACAACTGGCAAATTTGGTATTTATGCTTAGTGTGCATTAGTGTGTGTGGATGTATGTATGTGGATGTATGTATGTGAGTGTAAATTAAGTGGAATCAGAAATGAAATGAATTTAAGGGTGCGCGCACTGGGTTTTTTAATCGAGAGGAGAAAAAGAAATACATAATAAATCAGGCGCATACATAGGATAATGCACATAAGTACACACGCGTTTTGTTAGAAATCTGTTACAATTAGAGCCTCGGTTTCTAAGTATGTCAGTTGCAAAAGCCACTGTTTCACAGCTTTTTTACAAGCGTTAAATGTAAGGTGATACATAGGAAGAGATCTATTAATTCTGTTATATAAAAAGGACGCCAAAAAATGATTAAATCTTTTTGAATGAGAAAAATTGCATCTGATAATGGGAAGGATTCTATCCTGCCGCCTTTTAGTGATAGCTTGGTAGGGAGTGGCAGCATGCTTGTGGAGGATTGTATTTAGTAGAAAGAGTTGCCTTACGGTAAGGATTTGGCAGCTTCTATAAAGCTCGCTAGTGGGGTATCTGTAAGGACGGAAGCTGCTGACCTTAAGGATGGCTCTTTGAGCTCTTTCCAGCTTTAACATATTTGTTTTGGCTATGCCTCCCCAAGACGTTATGCAGTAGGACAGCAAGGATTGACATAGGGCATAGTAAACTCGCTTTAAAGTCAGTTGATCTGTGACATGACGCAATGATTTAAAAATATAAATTAGTTTACGAATGCGGGTTTGCAATGTATCTAGATGGGAGGAAAACGTTAAGTTGGAATCAATGATTACACCTAAATATTTAACGTTGTTTGTGCGTTCTAGGATCGTGCAACAACAGTTTTGGTTTTCATGATTGGCACAAGAGTGAACTTTGAGAGAAAAATGAGACTGTGGTTGTGAGTTTTGGCGAAGGGAGAATGTAATATATTTGGTTTTATTTACGTTCAATGTCAATGAATTTATGGCCAACCATTCCGCTATGACATTCAATCCATCCTGTGCCCTAGTAAAAACTTCCTCCCAAGTATCCCCGATCACTGTAATCGAGGTGTCATCTGCAAATGAGAATATTTTGGTATTTGGCAGGTCGATCTGACAAAGCTGGTTAACATAAATCAAAAAAAGCGTAGGCCCTACGACGCTACCCTGGGGGATTCCGAAAGTCATAGGCAGATCCCCACTAAGATACTCATTTATTTTAACACATTGACTTCTCTGGCTGAGGTAATCTCCAAAGAAAGAAAGACCATGACCTCTGACACCTATTGCCTCTAATTTTTGCAAGAGTATAGGGATAGAGACTGTGTCAAATGCTTTCGCTAGGTCCAAAAATATAGTTATAACTTTTTTTTTACCATCCAAGTTTCGGATTATGTGATTTGTTAAATTTAAGACAGCGTCAGAAGTGGATCGATGGCGCCTAAAGCCAAATTGTTGTGGCGATAGTAAGTTTTTTCGTTCTAAATATTGTATAAGCCTGTTATTTACTATGCGTTCCAATACCTTAGACAGGGCAGATAATATAGTTATTGGGCGGTAATTGTTGACACAATCTCTATCCCCGCCCTTGTGAATCGGATAAATTATCGCTTTTTTGAAATAAGCAGGGAATATACCTTTCTCAAGGCAGAGGTTGAATATATGTGTGAGAATAGGTACTAAAATAGCTTTGTAGCGTTTCAGTAACGACGTAGATATGTTGTCCCATCCAATGGCACAATCAGGTCTTAGTGCAGTAATGATTGTCTCCACCTCGCTACAGTCCGTGGGGAGCAAAACAAAGGACTGACACGTATTAACATTAGTGTGGTATCTGGGTGGCATATGGCCAGTATGTATTTGTATACCAGCTGCAAGATTACTACCAATATTAGCAAAGTAGGTATTAACTTCGTCAACAGAAAGGTGCGGGGAAGATGATATTTGAAGCAATTCACTAGGAGGTGTGTTTGATTTAACGCAGTTTGTAATTGTTTTAATGGCATTCCAAAGACGCTTGTTATCGTTACCAGCCTCAAGCAATAAGGATTTGTCGTATTGCCTCTTGACTCTTTTTAAAATTCTGTTGCAAAAATTCCTATATCTAGTATAAGTAGTTTTTAAGATTTCGTTATTAGGATTGGCCTTAAGTTTCTTGTGCATGGAATCCCTATTTCTTATGCAACGAAGCAATCCTGCAGTCATCCAAGGTTTTATAACAGATTTTCGGGTTGGCACTTTTATCCTGGTTGTATTAGATTTTATTACATTTATCAAATCATTTACAAGTAATTCCGTGGCATTATTTGGGTCGGTCAAGCTATAAAGTGGTTCAAAATTGAGTTTTTGGAGATCAAGATCTAGGGCCGTGTAATTGATTTTGCTTATAGTGTGCCCTTTATCAGTAGTGTGCTTGACCTTATACTGGAGAGAAAACAATACACTATGATGATCAGTTGTCGTTGAATCAATAACTAGTGTCAGTGCCTTATATATTGATTTAAGCATGACGTGATCCAAACAATTTGGACCACGAGTAGGAAAAGTGTGAGAAGGAAGTAAGCCATGGAATGCGACGAGGTTAAGGTAATCTAACGCATTATGGTCCAAGGGAGTGTTACAGATATCGATGTTAATGTCGCCAACTATGGTGATGTTTTTATAACTTGAAAGAGAAGTGAGTAAAGCATCTAAAGAACCCAAGAAGTTAGATATATTACTAAAGGAAGGTGACCGATAAATACATACAATGATTATGTCAGTTCCTATTTTTATAGTCATACAGGAGCCATCTACAAAGTCAATTTCTGAGATTAAGTAATTAAGATAGTCTTTAGCATATATCACAATACCATCATTCTGGTTTACATGCTTTAGAGAATGATAAGACTTATAAGTTTGTATCGTAGGAATGTTGGTGTTGTTTTTAAGCCAGCACTCCGTAAGCACTATTAATTCGCAATCGACTTTAATTCTGTTCAATAATATCATTAAATTATCAATATTACGGTTTATAGACCTAATATTTTGGCATAATACTTTCAAAGAAGTTTTTGGTTCCTTAATGTACAAATGACAATCATCCGGACCACAATTCCCATTCAAAGACACAGATAGCTGGTCGAGGTTATAAGAGATTTCATTGAAACTATTGAATTTTAAAGGATTTAATTGGTGTCATACACTTAATGAGGCAACAATGCACGAAAACAATGGATGCCGTATTGTTTCTACAAAAGAGCCACAAAAATATTATAGCTCCATATAGCAAATCAAGTAGGGCCTCAAAACATTTTCGATTGATAATATTTACTAGTTTATAGGAAAAACTGTAGTAAGTAATATAGCGTGTGCATAGTATGCATAATAAAAGGGGTAACCACTCAATATCCATCTGATCGTAGGATAATGTCTTGCAAATACAGTAGTGTGTGCGCAGTATACTGTACAATGAGCAAATTGTGGGTAAATGTAAATGCAACATAATACCAATCAATTCCAGCGAAACACAACTAAGTTTAAAACGTGCTATAAAAAAATTGTTATTAACTAATCTTAAGACATCAAACAAATAACCAAACATGCAATTAACAGGTTGATGACATTTGATTTTAAGAAAACTTAACAGTAATAATATAAAACATAGTACTGGTTCTTTAAAAACAAAATAATAATTGAATAGTCATTTAGTGTTGAATTCATCGAACTGTGTAAGATTTTTAATTAAGATAGGAGGCTCGCCATCAGCTTTTTTTATTAAGAGTTTGCCATCCGATATCCAGCAGTACTTAATTTTGTTAGACTTCTTGAGTTCGCGTGCGTGATAAAAAAGTTTTCTTGTATGTGTTGTTAAATTTTCTGCGACATAGACGGGTTGGTGGCCTTCCAGGCCGATATGGGTCGAATTCAATTTATTTATTTATTTATTTATTTAAAAGATTTTACACCAGGAAACCATAGTAAATACAGACATAAGAAAAGTAGTGTAGGGATCCACATATTTCTAAAAGAAATCTCTACCTGTAGACCCGCGAGAGGAGATTGTGAAAAAAAGATTGACCATGGGTGTGTAGTGTAGGGTGACGGAGATACGGTGAACTATTTAAGTTAAAATAAATTTATACTAAATACATAAACATACATAGATCCTTAACAAGCCTACATAATATATACAATAAATACACAGTACATAAATATATATATCGACCAATAATAATAATACATAAAACATACACACACAATACATACAAACCTATAAAAGCACACAATACAAACATACTAGTTGAACAACACAATACGATGACACAATTACGAGATTGTTGATAAGTAATGTTTTATTATTTGGATTGTTTTTATTGTAAATCTTCGCTGCAGTAAGGAGGGTATTTTTTGAATGCAGGTCAGACAATTTGATTATTATGGGTTTTTTAGCGTTAGCCCTTCCAGGAAGACGGTAAATTTCTCGTATGTGGTTGCTATTTATTTCAACACTTAGAAGTTTAGAGATATTAGACATATATTTCAGTAAATCTATTTTAGTTTCATTCTCCTTACAGGGAATATTTCTTAGTTCAATTACAGACAACCTGGAGCATCTTTCCAGGTCTTCAACTTTTTCTTGTAGCTTATTTATATTAGCACGATTATCTGAACATTCTCGCTCTAAAGTTTTTATTTTGGTTTGCATAGCTTCGTATTGTTCGTTTGTAAATTCTATAGATTTTTCAATATTTATTAGGGTGGATTCTATTTTAGTGTAATTATCTTTGAAGGTTGACAACAATTCGCGAATCTCATTCTTAAATTCTTCGAAATCGGCTAACGTAATTTCTTCATGTCGGCGTTTGTGTCTTTGGACAGCACAAGAAGAGGGCGTGACTGTTAGGTCTCGTTTTGACATGGTGTCGAGCGCGGTGTCGGAGCCAGATTTATTAAGCGATTGAAACATAGTACAAGGGTTTTAGAAAATCCTATTACCCACACGCTTAGGAAAATGTATGCGAGACCGTATGATACACAATAGGGCTATAGTGCAGCTGTTGTACTCACGGAGAGTGCGGCAGTGTTTGAAGTCTCGTAATTATTGTGTAGATGACGCAGCGGTTTTTGTGCACTTGGTAGTACTTCCGATTTTAATAACGATACTTCGCGAAAGAAATTTTAATTTTAATTATAAAATGATCAACAAATCACACGTCTTTATGCTCTGACAGATGACGAATCGAATCTGAGTTGATATTATAAAGCGACCCTCGCTGATCATGTAACATGTTCATGCAACAATGTTGCAAGAACGGGGAAAAATTTATAATTTTCACGTGTATGGAGTCGCGGGCAACAGCTAATATTATTATTATTTAAGCTAAAGAGTTGTTTTTGTTTGAACGCGCTAATTTCAGGAATCACTGGTCCAATTTGAAAAATACTTTCAGTGTTGGATAGTACATTTATCGGGGGGCTTCCCCGATAAATGTGTAAAATCTATTAGTATTAAGTAAGGTATCAAAAGAAATGAAATAAAATGAAAATTACAAATATGTATATCTAATGTTAAAAATTAAAGATACTGAAATTATATTGTCGCCTTTTGTTTGTTCTCCAGTAGGGTTACTCTTGAAAACAATCGCAATACCACTAAAATTCCAATTCAAATCCAAGGATAACCTTAAACTCTTACTCTTGAACACAATAACGTTGTTATTGGATTAACATCTGAATCACTCAATAATTATCTATATCATTATTGTAGGAAGCTTGGGGTATACAACTAAAATAGATTACTCCAAATTACCACCCAATATTTTTGAAGGTACCTCAATCCCTTTAAGTTTTCAGGTAAAGGATTTGGGTCTAATTATTGATAGTAACATATCATGGGGTCCACAGTTACAAGAAGTAAGTCGAAAGATATTTGCAGCCGTGAGTTCTCTTCGTAGATTAAGGAATTTTCTTCCTACTGCTACCAAAATTGCCCTCGCAAATTCTATTCTTTTACCCATTCTCGATTATGCAGATGTCAGCTATCCAGATCTCGCCGAATACCAATTAGATAAACTTGAGCGTCTCCAAAATGTCTGCATAAGATTTATATTTGGTCTGCGCAAATATGATCACGTTTCCCAGTTTCGAAAAAAGCTCAAATGGTTACCAATACGTTATCGCCGGAATGCTCACCTTCTTTCACTGTTATATAATATATTATTCAATCCCACCACTCCCTCTTATCTTAAAGGTCGTTTTGAGTACATCCATGACATACTCAATAGATACCTTAGATCATCAGAGGATTCGAAATTGAAAATGCCAGCGCATTCTACGAATTTCTATGGTAAATCGTTCACTGTCACAGCTATTCGATTGTGGAATGCATTGCCTGAAGAAGTTAGACGATCTCAGACACCAGCTACATTTAAATCAAGGGTCAAAAATCACTACCTAGAAATGCAGTCATGATTCCGGAACATAATAAATAAATATTCAGGGACATTTCACACAACGTCTTCTGGTCCCAAGCGAAGCTTATATGCTTGTGTTATGGATACCAGAATACGGATAGAATACATATACTACTTTTTTTTTGTAAATACATACTTATAATACATAGAACTATAACACCCCCTTGGACCATAATGCATTAGATTACCTTAACCTCGTCGCATTCCATGGCTTACTTCCTTCTCACACTTTTCCTACTCGTGGTCCAAATTGTTTGGATCACGTCATGCTTAAATTAATATATAAGGCACTGACACTAGTTATAGATTCAACGACAACTGATCATCATAGTGTATTGTTTTCTCTCCAGTATAAGGTCAAGCGTCAACTACTGATAAAGGGCGCACTATAAGCAAAATCAATTACACTGCCCTAGATCTTGATCTCCACAAACTCAATTTTGAACCACTTTATAGCTTGACCGACCCAAATAATGCCACGGAATTACTTGTAAATGATTTGATAAATGTAATAAAATCTAATACAACCAGGATAAAAGTGCCAACCCGAAAATCTGTTATAAAACCTTGGATGACTGCAGGATTGCTTCGTTGCATAAGAAATAGGGATTCCATGCACAAAAAACTTAAGGCCAATCCTAATAACGAAATCTTAAAGACTACTTATACTAGATATAGGAATTTTTGCAACAGAATTTAAAAAAAAGTCAATAGGCAATACGACAAATCCTTATTGCTTGAGGCTGGTAACGATAACAAGCGTCTTTGGAATGCCATTAAAACAATTACAAACTGCGTTAAATCAAACACACCTCCTAGTGAATTGCTTCAAATATCATCTTCCCCACACCTTTCTGTTGACGAAGTTAATACCTACTTTGCAAATATTGGTAGTAATCTTGCAGCTGGTATACAAATACATACTGGCCATATGCCACCCAGATACCACACTAATAATAATACGTGTCAGTCCTTTGTTTTGCTCCCCACGGACTGTAGCGAGGTGGAGACAATCATTATTGCACTAAGACCTGATTGTGCCATTGGATGGGACAACATATCTACGTCGTTACTAAAACGCTACAAAGCTATTTTAGCACCTATTCTCATACATATTTTCAACCTCTGCCTTGAGAAAGGTATATTCTTATTTCAAAAAAGCGATAATTCATCCGATTCACAAGGGTGGGGATAGAGATTGTGTCAACAATTACCGCCCAATAACTATATTATCTGCCTTGTCTAAGGTGTTGGAACGCATTGTAAATAACAGGCTTATAAAATATTTAGAACGAAAAAACTTGCTATCGCCACAACAATTTGGCTTTAGGCGCCATCGATCCACTTCTGACGCTGTCTTAAATTTAACAAATCACATAGTCCGAAATTTGGATGGTAAAAAAAAAGTTATAACTATATTTTTGGACCTAGCGAAAGCATTTGACACAGTCTCTATCCCTATACTCTTGCAAAAATTAGAGGCAATAGGTGTCAGAGGTCATGGTCTTTCTTTCTTTGGAGATTACCTCAGCCAGAGAAGTCAATGTGCTAAAATAAATGAGTATCTTAGTGGGGATCTGCCTTTAACTTTCGGAATCCCCCAGGGTAGCGTCGTAGGGCCTACGCTTTTTTTTATTTATGTTAATCAGCTTTGTCAGATCGACCTGCCAAATACCAAAATATTCTCATTTGCAGATGACACCTCGATTACAGTGATCGGGGATACTTGGGAGGAAGTTTTTACTAGGGCACAGGATGGATTGAATGTCATAGCGGAATGGTTGGCCATAAATTCATTGACATTGAACGTAAATAAAACCAAATATATTACATTCTCCCTTCGCCAGAACTCACAACCAAAGTCTCATTTTTCGCTCAAAGTTCACTCTTGTGTCAATCATGAAAACCAAAACTGTTGTTGCACGATCCTTGAACGCACAAACAACGTTAAATATTTAGATGTAATCATTGATTCCAACTTAACGTTTTCCTCCCATCTAGATACATTGCAAACCCGCATTCGTAAACTAATTTATATTTTTAAATCATTGCGTGATGTCACAGATCAACTGACTTTAAAGCGAGTTTACTATGCCTTATGTCAATCCTTGCTGTCCTACTGTAACGTCTTGGGGAGGCATAGCCAAAACAAATATGTTAAAGCTGGAAAGAGCTCAAAGAGCCATCCTTAAGGTCAGCAGCTTCCGTCCTTACAGATACCCCACTAGCGAGCTTTATAGAAGCTGCCAAATCCTTACCGTAAGGCAACTCTTTCTACTAAATACAATCCTCCACAAGCATGCTGCCACTCCCTACCAAGCTATCACTAAAAGGCGGCAGGATAGAATCCTTCCCATTATCAGATGCAATTTTTCTCATTCAAAAAGGTTTAATCATTTTTTGGCGTCCTTTTTATATAACAGAATTAATAGATCTCTTCCTATGTATCACCTTACATTTAACGCATGTAAAAAAGCTGTTGCATTTGTATGACAATTAGAAAAATCACACAAATGATTGACAAGGTTTGTTGAGTGATTGTGATGCCAGTGAATCATGTGCATGGATGTTCGTAGTTACAAATTAAATCCAGAGATTTTAAGTTTAAAAAGCAACATAAAGCATAAAGGTATGTTTATAATATTAATTTTATCAACTATACTACAAGGAAGTTTTTATTTAGTTCTCTATCTTTATCCAAGCTATCCTTTGTACATACTAGTTTATATAAGATGTGCATAAAAATGTATAAAACAAAATACTTAACTGTATGAAAAATGTTAATTATGATAATAGGGTATAGATAATACATTTTAAGAAAACCCTACAGAAATACCTAGTTAATAAATGTTATTATAGTATTAATGACTTTTTAAATGATAGATGTTAAGGTCACTTAATAAAATAATAGTTAGTCTATTAAATGAAGTAGTAATAATAGAGAGTACTATAGTATGATAATAGTTGACTATTTAGAAGATTTATGATTAGGTAAATGTTATGTTTATTTTGAGTCTAATTGTTTAGTTTGAAGCCATATTGCTGTGCCCTAAGGGCTCATGTTTCAGTCCATTTAAAGATTATGTTATGTACCAACTTGTGTACAACATGAATGCAATAAATAAATGGATAAATAAATACCTAGGCACCTGTTTTCCTGTAAGAGTATTAGAAAAATAGACGGTTGATACAATTTATTTTTATTTACATCATCATTTATTATATTATTTATTTTATTACATTATTTATTGTACACCATTTAGTAAAACAATATCATTAACAACATTATCATCATTTCACAATTAGAAGTCCAAGCCACGTTAATTAAATTACGTAAAATAACTCTGCTTTCGCTATAATTAGCTGTAAATTCATCGTCACCCATAGCAAAATCATTGGTCATATAATGTGCATAATGACACTCATGACTTCGTTGTTTCAACTCATTTCTATAAGCTGCGCGAAGAATGAGATATGGAAGAGACAGTCAAGCCATTTTTGTATATTACTTTACACCTTTAAACAGTAAAATCAATCGAAATCACCTTCACAATTTCAAAAAAGTTACTCGTTGGTTATTGTGCTAATCCCAATCTCTAACGCAATTTCTATTTCAATACGGAGCTGTCAAAAGGCGTCAAGAGTACGGTTTTGGCTTAGGGTTTTGGCGACATTGACCAATCATGTTTAGTTCACTCAATATCCGCTCAGTATTAACACAATATGGCGCTAGTGTTGTGTTCAAGAGTACGAAACGTGATGAAACGTCATAATCTCAATGCTAATGGATCGGAATTGTTTTCAAGAGTAACCCTACTGGTCGGACATGCAATTTTGTGGGCGCCTGATCCGTATACGTTGAACGACCCTAGTCACCCCGCATTCGATCAGTATATCGTTGCCGATCGTTGCGCGCCAACGAGAGTACGGTGTGCGCGATACTGGCCAGCAATATTTACATTCGATCGCGAAACAGTAAATGAAAATTCAAAAATATAATCGAATATCAATGAATGTCATTACTCTGTTGATTTGAATTTGAATATTATTCTAAATAAAAAAAGTAAAAGTAGTTCCAAATTGAATTTTAAATTAAAGTTTGAGAATTGTGTGGTATTTTTACTTACTTGGTATTAAAAATAAGTGCAATTCAGAACGTGGTTGTTTACACAAGAAATAAGAAAGGTAACATTACAATCTTAATTTATATTTAGCAATTCTAAATTTAAATATTCAAACATTTAATTTCTACAGCGTCATGCTGGTATTGTTCGCGTTTATAAATTTATTGTGGTTTGTGGTATTTTATTTCAGGGAAACTGATTATAAAATGTAATATATATTGTAAATAGTAGATATCATTATCTACTGTTACATAGAATTAACAAATAATTAATGTTACGGTACATTGTACATACGTAAATATTACGTAAATTTGGATCTAATTTAAATACAATTATTTCCGTAATTTTACCCAAAAAGAAACAAAGAATAAAAAGTATGTTATGAAGTCTTTTATTTAATAATTTTAATATATAATTATTTATTTTAATATATAATTAAAATTGATAAATAAAACTCGGATATAACAAGAACAAAAAAATTTTGAGAGTAATTTATATTTAAAATATTTATTTTATTTTTACTTATTTGTTTTTTTTTTATATTTTAGCTATTTTGTATAAAGATTAAATGAATGTTTTGTAGTTAGCTTCTAAAAATAATGATCTTTAAAATATACCTAAATAGTTTTCAAAGCAAGCTTTTATGTCATTTATATGTAAAGAACAAAATAATTAAACTCGTTGGGTTTACATTGTTTCATTATAGAGTTTTTTTTGCCATGTTCTTGCTCTATTATCTACTGCATTGTCACGCCATGTGGTAGGTATGCAAATGTTCGGTACACTTGGAGTTCGGTACCTGAAGTGTAATAAATTTAGTTTGGAAGATTCATTCATTACAAGATTCATTACCAACAAAATTCGGAACAGGTGCAATTAAACAAAAGTTAATTTGTTTACAGGCAAAAGACACATTGCAAAATTGTCAGATGTCATTCTTTCCGTTAACAGATCATTGTTACCAAAATAGCTTCAGCAAAATAGTACGAAGTTTTCATTGTTTCTTTAGATTGAATAGCTAGAGCTCTAATTTTTAAGTATGTATATGTTTTTTCAATATATGATCTAGGATCGCATTAAACTCAGAAACACGATTGAAAAAAGTTTTCTCGATAGAAAATCTTAGCGAAACAACCTCTCTAATTTTTTATTTTTTTCATTTGTCGGTCTATTATCGCGTATTAACTAATGAAATAACTTTAAAAACATAAGTAACTATTATATATAGAAACACGTAAATCAGAATTAAAATATATTTAGTAGATTTTGAGTAAATAGGAAAAGTATCCCTAGTTCTTCATTTTCTGTGCCTACTGGCTGTGTTAATATGTACGTGTCGGCGATGATATACGATAATATTGATGTAGGCCCTTAACTAAACTAACTTTGTCGCGTGGTTATTTATTAACGGTAAATTAAATAAATGTCTTTCCAATAATGAGATCTTTAAATTATGATCTTTAAATATGTCTTTCCAATAATGAGATCTATATATTATAATGAATTTAATGAGATACTTATAATAGCAAATATGTAATGAAATTATATATGATGTAATTTTAAGTAAGAACTTTAAACTGATTGTTTTAAACAAATATATTAAAATATTGTATTTAAATACGGTAAGCCACAAAAAAAACCCTTTAAAATATTTTTTTTTATAATTATCATTAGCGAATCATATAGAGAATACCTATATACCTATAAATATATTATGACACTGGTTTTTAGTTGCATTGCTCTTACTTTAAACAGTGACAGTGATAATAAAATTATGCTGATGATAATATTAAGGTTATCTTCTTTTCTTGACATCACTGTTACAGCATCGTTTTAATAAAATTAAAACTAGCAATCGAGCGCTTACATCGATGATCGACTATAACTCGTGTCAAAACGCACAAAGCGGAATTAAAATAATCTGCTCTAGGCATTTTACATCTTAGAACTAATATCTGGTTTAGAATTTATTGGCATAAATTTAACAGAGGTCATGTTTTTAGATTTGGCGCACTTCCTATAATTATATATGAATGACGTCCTCTCGCTAGTATTTTACGCATAATTATCTTTTTTTTTTAATTTATTTATGAATTTTACAAAATATACAGTAAATATTACATAAAATAGCAACAAAAAACCACTAAGGTTTAGAACTATGCTATTGAGAGTCTAAATTATAAAATAACATAATAAATATGGTAACAACAATTCAATAACTCTAATCCCTCATTAAAAAATATATAATTCATAGCATTATATAGGTGTGTTATATATTACTCAAGAAATAATATTTTAGTTTCTTTTTAATATTTCTAACCGACAAACTGTTACATAATTCTGAGGGTAGGCTATTTATCAATCTAGAAACGATATAGGCGGCGGTTCGCTCACCGTACACATTGACAGCGCGCTGGGTACGAAGCCGATTCTCAGAAACTGCACGTGTACATACAGGGTGATTGATATTTGTTTTTAAAGTTTCGTTAAAAAATTGTTGTTCTTTTAATATTAAATAGTTCACTTGGGTGTGTACTGGTAGGATTTTACAGTGCTGAAACAGGCCTATTTCGTCGTTATGAAATTGATTTTTTATGTTTTGTGAAACTAATGTTTTTAATATTTTGAGTTGTAGTTTATATATATTATCGAGATATGTTTTATAAGTACGGCCATAACTGCTGAGACCATACTGTATGTAGGATTCCGCCAATGCGTAGTACAGTATAAGCTTCACCTTGAACGGGATGCGCTTTTCGAGTAGTGTCATATTTGCTAGGAATTGACTGAGTTTTTCGCAAACCCGCTCGATGTGATTACCCTGTATCTGTACTAATATTATAAAAACGAATGATTTGATTGTGTGTTTGTTCAAATCTACTGACTGAATCAATTAAAGAAATGTCACTGTCTGCTAGATGTCTACTTGCACTATTTCCGGTGAACATACGCTATATTTTATTTTTAAAAAGAATAGAGATCCTTGCCTAAATAGAATCAATATAATCAGGGTAGCAAAATACAGCCTATAAAATAAAAAAGAAAATAAAAATAATTATGCATGCATATTTCACACAAAATAAACAAACTTAAGTAATAACAGTAAAAGGAATGCTACTCTGCACCCATGGTTCTCATTAATAATCGTGTACCTAACATAATTAATATAAATGTAAAACATGAATAAACATGATGTAACTTCATATTGTCTATAGTTAGTAGTACAAAAAAGTAAAAACCTTTGTTTTTGTCTGTTTCAAGGTACACTCTAGTATCTAGCACTATTTGTAGGGTTACATACAAATAATTTGCTTAGTTCAAAAACTAAAAACCACGCATGAAAATCCTGAATATCTTTTTAAATAATGGCATTGTCATCGGTCCTTCATATGTAAGCAAAATTTCAAATCAATCCGACTATCGCAAGTGAGTGAAAATCGTGTTGAAAGATTCCGTTACATATTTACATTGATAGATCTATACCGAACTTATAAAAGCGTGTTAAAAAAGCGACTCCAATTACGCAGACAGCAAGGCAATATACTAATTAAAAAAAAAAACAAAATTGAGATGGGCCTTTCATGGGCATAATTAAAATGTCACAGAAAAAGTTAGAAGTATAACAAACTTCTTGAAAATGGAGTTTATCAGCTTTTTTTATCATACTAGGAGGATATTTATTTGTATAATATCCTGATTCTATAAGGTATCTCATTCTACCAAAAACTATAATATATGGTTTTAACACCCACTGCACTATTTCTTTTAAACTCTAATTTAAAAAAAATAGAACACAACGCTACGAAAATAGGTAAATGTTATGTTAGTTTAATGTAAAGTCAACAACTAATATTTTATGTATCAGGATACATCAGCTTTATAATATTTTATGTATATACATTAAATATTATAAAGCTGAAGAGTTTGTTTTCTTGAACGCGCTAATCCTACGAATCGCTAGTCTGATTTGAAAAATTCTTTCAGAGTTGCACAGAACATGTCATTTTTTGAGGAAGGTTATTGGTTATAGGCTATTATTTATCATCCCGCTGCGACCCATAGAAGCAAAGTATCGATTACTGTTGCCAGAACGGCAAATATCTAAAAATTGGTCAAGTGCGAGTCGGACTCGCGTACGAAGGGTTCCGTACCATTATCTATGCAACATAAGGCAACGTTATTAGTATCGAGCAAGAAACGGTAAAAAAAATCAGTTTTTTGTATGGGAGCCCCCCTTAAATATTTATTTTATTTTATTTTTAGTATTTGTTGTTATAGCGGCAATAGAAATACATCATCTGTGAAAATTTCAACTGTCTAGCTATCACCGTTCTTGAGATACAGCCTGGTGACAGAAGGACGGACGGACGGACGGACAGCGAAGTCTCAGTAATAGGGTTTCCGTTTTTACCCTTTGGGTACGGAACCCTAAAAACCACACGTACGAAGTCGTTGGCCAGTGTCTTTATATTTTTTGTTCTTTTTTATTTGTTTTGCATGTAGTGCCTAAAAACATAACAATAGAATGGTAATGCCAGATGATAGTACAGTAAAAAAAAATCTTGCTCGTAATATTTGCTTAAAATTTAGCACTAAAATATGAATATCGTTTTATAGCTTATAAAGGGCGTCACAAACGCATATTAATATATTTTAATATATCGAGAAAGAGGCAGATGTTTATAGAAGAAAGGCGAGGCGAGAAAGAGACAGATATATCTGTTGTTGACGTCATAAGTATAGATACATCTCGGTCTATTAAAATATCTGTCTCTTTCTCGCTTCGTCTTTTTTCCATATACATATATTGTCTCTTTCTTGCTATATTAATATGCCGTTTATGCTGGCCTTAACTTTAGTTAGATGATAGAATTTTAGGTAAACGTACTTTTATTTACTCTTTTACTTATACTTTTAGTTATAGATATCGTGTTAAGTGGTATGAGAATTGATTGCATCATTCAATTTTTGTCCTATTCATCTTTTTTAGCTTAGTAACAAACTATTAATACAAAATTGATGAAAGTTGGAGGCCGAGGCTAAACCATATATTAGTTGTCGTTAAACGGATTATTTATTAGGCTAAATTGTTTTCAGGGTTTCTTAAAAGAAAAGAAAATAATGAAGAATTGTCTTGGTGTCCATCTGTCTGTCTATTTTTGGACTTGACACGGGATCACAATTAAGCATTCTTATGAGTTAGGCAATCTATTATTTCTTTTGTAATGTATTTACAAAAGAAAAGTAGGATATGTAGTAAATCCGTATTCTGGTACCCATAAGACAAGTATATAAGCTTAGCTTGGGACCAGGAGACGTTGTGTAAAATGTTCATAAATATTTAAATATGCAGCCAGTGACATGGAAAAAGTGTAAGGTCTTATCTGCATCAATATACTAATTAAAGTTGTTTGGTTAAACAAACACAGACTGTTTGATCAATTCATTGGCATATTAATTATGAAGAATGACACTAACCGTCTACTTAATAAAACTACAAAAATTAACATTTAAGGTGGCCTTCTGATGTACACGACGTGCGACTGCGACTCGCGAGTCATGACATTAATGCAAATTTTAACGTTGCCAGAAGTTAAGTCGGTCATACTACTCTCGTAATATTTAATAGACGCAACAGGGTCGCGCGATCGTGAGCGGTGCACATTCTGCTGCCAATTTCATACTCACTTCTCATACATAGCAGTGACATCTTCGATATAGGAATCGGACGGCCTTTATAGTACAAAATCAGAATGGTCACGCAACACCTGAATGCCACCTTTACTTGTAGGATATTGTCTATATTATAAAAGTTCTGTGCTACCTTTGTTGTCTGTTTTCTTGATTCTTTTTCATATGAATTGGTTAAAGTTATTAAAAAAAAAACTGTAAAATACACACAAGTTTTAAATTGAAAACAAGGACGTTGGTAAGTACTTCTATAATCCACCTAAAAAAACAAATACCATTATTAACTCATACATATTTATCATATTATGTAATGTATTCTGAAGCTTGTACTGATGCGATATCATTGTATGCAAGTAGTAGAATAGAAATACTCGTCAGTCGTCATAGCTGTCTGGAGCCAGCGACTCTACTGTGACATCGGACGCTATTGTTTCAATAAAATCAATCAGTATGATTATTATAATGGTCGTTGCATCAATTAAGTACAAATAGAGACACAATGAGAGTCTATAGTGCATTATCGAATATCAATCTACAATAAATCTTGCTGTATAGGTATCATAATAAATCGTGTACCTACTCATGTGCATGTTCCGTGTCATTTCATAATTTATATGAGATGTGATGATAATTTCTTTACTTGTTATAAAGCAAGGTAGCTATTTCTGTATGTATGTCCATATGTGAGCTTATATCTTCAAAACTACACAACGGATTTGAATGCGGTTTTTTGAATAGGTAGAGTAGTTCAAGAGATTTTTTTCTTTTTAAGTGGGGAATGCATTTACGCACTTTGTGTGGAACTAACACGCTTTTAATAGCTTAGTACGTATCTATCATTGTATTAATTTATGTAACGGAATCTTCATTTTCACCCACTTGCAGTAACTAGTCGGATTATACTGATGCACACATAATATGTGCAAATTAAAGACTGAGGACCATGTAGGTATAATTAAAAAAAAATATTTAGTTTTCGAACGTGTTTTTTACGTTTTTGAACTAAGAAAATTATGAAAAGAGATAAATAAAATTACGTAAAAATAATAAAAAGTTAAATACAGTTATTATAACTACGGGACTAATCGTTTATGCATAAATATCTGTATGTTTTATAATATTGTGCTCGAACTTTGGTCTAATATGCTCTCTTGTGTGATTATTTATTTGTGCGAATATAGGTCAAGGTTCGAACATGTTATCTGTTTATACGAAATTGTCAAATAGTGACGGGTTAATTACTTCATTAAACCTAAATTTATTTCCAACTAGCTGTGTTGCACGCGACTTCGTACTCGTGGAATTCCTACTTACTTGACACTTATCATCACATTTTGGACAATTCACACAATAATAAATAAATATTTATGGACATTTTACACAACGTCCTTTGGTCCCAAGCTAAGCTTATATTGCTTGTGTTATGGGTACCAGAATACGGATAGAATACATATACTACTTTTCTTTTGTAAATACATACTTATAATACATAGAAACACCCAGACGCAGTACAAACATTTGTATGACAATTATAAAAATCACACAAATGATTGTCCCGAGCGGGAATCGAACCCGCGACCTCTTGAGCGGCAGTCCGTTACATAAACCACTCAACCACGAGGCTCGTCAATATCTTTATAAATTGTAGCCTGTATGTTATTCTGATGTATAAGCTACGTTAATGTAAAGTTTCATTAAAATCCATTCAGTAGTTTCTGCGTGAAATAGTAACAAACATCCATACTCACAAACTTTCATATTTATAATATTAGTAGGATTTAAAGCTGTGAAAGCTGTCATGTATTTCACAAGTTAAATTATCTGGAACATTATCTATTCACAACAATACAGTGCCCGTAAGTCTATATTTGCCAATACGCCTTTCGCTAAAATAATTCATATGTATACATGCTCTTCTTTATCTTTACTTCTTATAAAACAAAGTCGTAATTTTTGTATGTACTCGTATGTCCCTATGTGAGTTTATATCTTCAAAAATACGCGACGGATCTTGATGGGGTTTTTGTTAATAGATAGAATGGTTCAAGAGGATGGCTTTTTTGAGATATGATTAAATTTGCCAAGAAATTCGGACGCGCGTGAGCTATAAATGAAAAAGCTGCCTTATCTGTGTGAGGTACAACAAACTTAACTTAAATGACGGGCTTCGTGGTGGAGTGGTTTATGTAATGGACTGCCGTTCACGAGGTCGCGGGTTCGATTCCCGCTTGGGACAATCATTTGTGTGACATCCATAAATGTCATACAAATGTTTGTACTGCGTCTGGGTGTTTACTATGTATTATAAGTATGTATTTACAAAAGAAAAGTAGTATTATGTAGTCTATCCGTATCTGGTACCCATAATACAAGCATAGAAATATAGCTTACTTTGGGACCAGAGGACGTTGTGTGAAATGTCCTGAATATTTATTATTATTTATTATTAAACTAATGTATGGAGGAATTGTTTGTTACCTATAGTTCTTCAAAAAAGTCAGTCCGCGAGGGCATATGTCTATCTTTTAAGGGAAACCCGCTGTACCCATAATAATGTCAGAAAAATTATCAAATGCAATAGGGTGTTTTCAAAAGCTATTTATGTGTATATAGTAATATTTTTACCAAATTAAATAGCTTAGTCAGCTTACGCAATTAATATAGATTATAACTGCTCTTTACAGCATGCAATTTAAATGAATATCTTAGGAGATATGACGAAAAAAGAATTACGCGCTATAAAATAAAATACTTAAACTGTTGGCTGAGCAACGCCAACGTTTCCTCGGTCTTCTATCCATACTCCAATGTTTAGATATGTAAGGATGTTTATTGTGCTTTTACGTAAAGACTACTGGAAGGATTTTCATGAAATTTCCAATGAAAAATGGAATCGAAAAAGAACTTATATTTTATCCTTTTTACCGCGGGTAACAATGCGGGGCACAGCTAGTAAGTAATAATGAAAATATAATTTATTACATGTCATAATGCGATTGAGCCGTATATCTATAGAAAAGACGCCAATGTTTAAAAGTTTAATAATCAGTCTTTCTATAGAAAGTTTGTTTGTGAAAGTTTGTTTTATAAAACAAACTAAAATGAGCTTTATAATATTTCTCAAACAAAGTTATCATGGGAGTGTACAGAAACACACCATAACAATAAATCATGGGAGTGTACAGAAAACTATGAGATCGTAGTAAGAAAGTTGTAAATAATTCATATAATATGGCATACTTCTCTTATCAATGTGGCCTTGGAATACACAGTAATAAATTCTAATGCAATGTTATTATTAACAGCAGTTAAACACATGTTGTAACATAGGCGTAGCTTGAAATTATTTATCTATATCAAACAATCTATTGAATGTATTGTGAGAGCAACTATTATAAACAATATCTAAATGAATTGTAAGCTAAATATTGGTTTTATGTCTACGTCAGACTAAACAGGGGTTCAAAAATGCCGCTGCTTACAACTGGATACACGAGAACTACCGTATTTATTTATTTCACCATTACATACAATCATTTTGAGAACATTTAAATCTTGTGTGAAATTGTGTCAAATTATAATAGGTCTGATACATATCATCTGCAAGGAGTGGTGACCAGTGTCCTTTCTAAGTTATTGTAAGATAATTTGTTTTTCTAAGATATTTGTACAGACGGCTTTTCGTTTCTCTTTCTTATTTCAAAAACATATTGCCGGTATTCAGTTGAACAGCTGTGCTGTATTATAATTAACATAATAACAACAATATTCAAGCATATTTAAGCACAAAAAGAGTTATACACTAATGGTCTTATTCATAATGACTTATCGGAGGTTTAAACGGAGATTTTATCGGAGATATAATAAACGTTCTAGCGTAAAAAGACTATTTATTATGAAGAAAATTTTTTGACAATTTTCGCGAATCTCTTTTAGCGAACTTTTAAACCTCCGATAAGTCTTTACTAATTTTAAGTGCGAATTCGGGATGATAACACAATAATAATTTTGACGAGCTTAAGTGGTAATGTGTGGAACGAAACGATAGCGTGATTTAAAAAACGTACAACGCCATCTATTGAGCAGAAGAGTAAACTTCTGTTTGTTAAGGGTTGATTTCTAAATTTCACGCGTGCGAAGTCGCGGGCAACAGCTAGTTATGAATAAGACCGTAACTAAATAATACAATAATGTTGAAGTGAAGAAAGTGACTTGAGATACCTTGAGTTTACTGATATAACTTAAACAACGTCGATATATTGAAATAATTCAATAAATATCCTATATATACTAACGTAATAGTTAATATGATATTTATAGGTCAGACAAATGACCCAGTAGTTTTATTTTATTTTCAAGGAAACTGTGCCATGATAACAGAATTATCTAATTGAGAGCAATATGAGGATACAGTGCTAGTGCTTTTAATGCGTTGATTTAATTATTGTGTGGCTATTTTATTATCCTTATTATAATTAACTTAACACAGTTAAAAATGTATGTGCATTGGGCAGCCTTATCGCTAAAAGCAATGTTTTTGAGGTAACCTTATTAATAAATTACTAATTAACGGATTCAGAGAAATTAAGACCTAAAGATAAAACTAAAAGCAAGCATAATTTATCACGACATAATTATTTGGTGTTACTGTATTTTATTTGTGACAACATGTGAGTGCAATTTAAACAGTTATTCTTGTGGAATTTGGCCATTTGGGGTGTGTACTCTATGTATTGTAAGTATTTATTTAGAAAAGAAAAGTAGTGTAAATGTAGTATATCCGTATTCTTGTACCCATAACACAAGCATATAAGCTTAGCTTGGGACCAGAAGACGTTGTGTGAAATGTACATGTATTTCATAAATGTAGAAGTATAATATAATATTATTTTCTGCGATAAAACGTATGCTAAAATATATGTAAATATATTGTCATAGTAAAAATATAATTTCATGCTATACAGAAGTTAATCATGAATCAAACCTATGGAAAGACGAAGAATTATAAGAAATATTAAGAAGTCTTTAAATAATTGTATTTCTCTTTTTGTAGATTTTTTTTATCCACATTCCGGTACACTGACTTTTTAATACTATTGAATGTCTGAATTGTCTGAAACCAGGTCTAATAAAAAAAAAAACTTATTTATTGATATCAGACCTTAATATAATAAGTGACTTCTTACATCCCTACTCATATTATAAATGCGAAAGTAACTCTGTCTGTCTGTTACGCTTTCCCGCTTAAACCGATTTTGATGAAATTTGGCACAGACAGTCTTTAGACCCTGAGAAAGGACATAGGCTACCTTTTATTGCGAAAAAAAAATTTCCAAGTTCCACGCGGACGGAGTCGCGGGCAATAGCTAGTAAGAAATAAATCTTTCACAATTCAAGTGTAAAAAAGTTTTAATTTGTCTTCTCATCTCTTTCATGTACAAACATCGTCCCGTTGCAATTTATTACGTAACAGAATAAGATCTGTTCTTAAAATAAAACGAAACATTGAAAGTGGTTTGCCTTTGCAAACGTCACTGCCCTCAGCTGTAAGCTGTAGAGAAAGTTCATTGACACTTCTAGGTGTGGCGGTCAAGGCGATATTAAATACATTTGTTCCTTCCGTATAATATAATACAGGAAAGAAATTACATAGAATAGATAACGTTTCAGTTTATTTATCTACGTTCAACACAGTGTTTACAATTATTGCCAGTTCTATGCGTAGTTCTCTTTTACGCATTTGGAATTAGTACAAATTTTTATAGGTAATTATATTCTTATAAAATATAGTTGTGTACAATAGATTGTTTGTTGGGCATCGGTGACTTCACACAAGGGGCCCATTTGAAAACCAGCGTCAAGTCCCTAAAGACTTAACATATGCTGAAATGGGCACCCATTGCTGCTGTCCCAAAACTAATTATAATTAGGTACCTGTTGTATTTATTTGTAATTTTTTACTTTTTATTAAGTCAAATCTTTGTATATTGTATGTTCTAGTGGATACTGCAGCAATAAACGTTTTTTCTTTTTTTCTTTCTATTTTTGTATTTATTTATTTATTTTATTCTTTATTGTACACCATACATATATCTTAAAATTAACTTATACTAAAAAAACAAGTACAATGGGCGGCCTTATCGCTTAAAGCGATTTCTTCCAGGCAACCTGAGCATGGACATTATGAAGAAGTAAGTGGAAGTTGTAGGTGCACATTTATACCTAATATACCTAAACTACATAATATACTAACAATAAACATACACATATACTTTTTAAATACACATACACACAATTACATAATAGATAAATTTACTAGGTGCTATAATAAAAATAATAAATATCTTATAAACAGTACAGTTACTTAATTAAAATCTTTACAGAAAAGTATGTAGAATTACGTAGATAACTCCAGATAATGTTCCTTTAGTAATAACTTAAATGATTTTAAATTCTTAGCCTGACGAATAGCTAAGGGCAAAGCATTCCACAATTGCGTAGCTGTGATCGTAAACGACTTGTGAAAGAACGATGTGGAATGCTGTGACATCTTCAGCCTCAGCCTATACGATGACCTAACACTTCTGTCTATGGTAGCATCTAAGTACTCGAAGCGTGACCTAAGATAGGGAGGGTATGAGGGATTAAATAGAATGTTATAAAGAAGATGGAGTATATGAGCATACCGGCGATGGCGTATTGATAACCACTTGAGTTGTTTTCTGAATTGCGAGACGTGATCGTATTTACGTAAGCCAAATATGAATCTTATGCAGAAATTTTGGAGACGCTCAAGTTTATTTAGTTGGTTTTCGGTGAGATCTAGATAGCTGACGTCCGCATAATCAAGAACGGGCAAGAGAACAGAGCTATAGCAAGTGCAATTTTGGTAACAGTAGGAAGAAAATTACGCAGTCTTTTGAGCGATGCTGCGGATGCGAACATTCTTCGACTAACCTCCTGAAGTTGTGGATCCCATGTCAAGTTGGTGTCAATGAGCAAGCCGAGATTCTTCACCTTATCACTAATAGGAATAGTAGTTCCTTCAAATTTAATTTGAGACAGTATCAGGTTGTCTATTTTCCTGGTTAGGCGACTACTTCCTATAATGGCTACTTGCGTTTTTGTCGGATTCACTGTTAGGCCATGTGATTTACTCCATGCACCTATCCTAACTAGGTCCTCATTTAAAACACTCAATGTGTCTGGTAACCTACCCAATGATGTGTGTAAGTAAATTTGCAGGTCATCTGCATAAAGGTGGTAGGAAGAAGCAAGATTATTGGAAACAGAATTAATTATTTAATAGATAAAAATGATAATTTTAATTTATTTCTGTCTCTTCCTCCCTCTTCAGCCTATTAACGTCAACGTTCCACTGTTGGGCACGGGCCTCCGCCACTATGAGAGGTATTATGGTCTACTGTGCCGCGCTGACCAGGCGTGTTGACATAGAGTTCGCGTCCCCGTTTTTGCAATATTTTTCAGTGATACTATGCTCCTATTGGTTGTGGCGTGATGTAATATACTAGGCTAAGCTTATGCTTGTGTTATGGGTACCAGAATATGGATAGAATACATACACTACTTTTCTTTGGTAAATACATACTTATAATACTAAACACCCAGACGCAGTACAAACATTTGTATGACAGTTAAAAACATCACACAAATGATTGTCCTGACCGGGAATCGAACCCGAGACCTCGTGATCGGCAGTCCGTTATAAGAACCACTCCATTACGAGGCCCGTCCCCCGTTTTAAGATTAACTGTTATCTTACTAATTTAATAAACTGCTTTACACGTGTGATATGCCAGTATTACAAAATCATACAGTTGCTACGTTTGCTGACGACACAGCCATTATGGCTATAGGAGACTCTCAAACGGAAGCTGTAGAAAAAGTGCAAGCAGCTATAAATACGCTCTATAAATGGACAACAAAGTGGCGAATTAAGTTAAACGAGGCAAAGTCTATACATATAGACTTTACCAACAAAAGAGTAAATTATCTACCGTTGTACCTTAATAAACAGATTATACCACACGAGAACACAGCCAAATATCTGGGCATGACATTAGACACGAAGCTGCGATGGAAAGCCCACTTTAAAAAGAAACATGAAGAGTTGGAGCTTCGCTATAAAAGTATGTACTGGCTTCTCGGAAAGGATTCTTTGTTGTCAGTACAGAATAAATTATTACTATACAAACAAGTCCTTATGCCAGTGTGGACTTATGGTATCCAGCTTTGGGGCTGTACCAAACCAAGCAATGTACTAATTATTCAAAGATTCCAGAACAAAGTTTTAAGAGGCATAATAAACGCACCCTGGTATGTGCGAAATGATGACATCCATAGGGATTTAAATGTTGACAAGGTTGCAATTATAATTAAAAAGTTTGCTGAAGCTCATCACAATCGACTTCATCATCACGTAAATGTTGAGGCAATACAGCTCCTTGATAATACGGGTCTAGTGAGAAGACTTCAAAGAACAAAACCGTTTGAACTAGTTTTTTAATAGTGATAGTGCTAATAGTGCAATAAGTGCTAGTTTTAAAGAACACATGAACGAAGTGTCTTCGCCTTAATAGAGACAGTAAGAAAAGTGTTAATGGACACATTCTTAGTCATATTCTATTTAGCAATTTAAGTTAGTTTAAAATTACTTATTAGTCTTTGTAGGCTAGATTGTAATTAATATGATGATTTGGTTCTCAAAATCCAGATACGTCATGGAAAAAATAAATCTTACTAATTAGGTTACCTAATTAATTAGTTGCAGTTAATCTTAAAATTAATCGTCACAGCATTCGTCATTAGTAAATTTCAATAGAAGTTCTTATACTTAATAGTTGTTGATAAGTCCCAATCACTTATTACGAAAAATAATAAGGTTAAGGAAAGGTCAACAATTAAATAGTAAATTAATATAAAAACAAAAAAAAATTTTTAACCATAGTTACAATATCCTCGGTTAACATTGGCTATGTCGTATTTAAAAAAAAATTGAGATCATTAACGGTATAGGAACAATGGAATCTAAGGTAGCAAAATTTTGAAACATGTTTTAAGGTCTGAAGAAACAGCAATTATTATCGATAATGTTAACCGTGCGAAGGTGGCGGCGAATTTCTAGTTGTCTGCATAGTGTTTTTCATGGAAATTTTTTACACAACGTCCTCTAGTTCCAAGTTAAGCTTATTTGCTTAGTATTTTGGGTACCGCATTTCCGATATAGTACTAATATTATATCATAAGGTATACTAATATTATAAAGCTGAAGAGTTTGTTTGTTTGAACGCGCTCTTAACACGCTCCTGAACTACTTGAAAAACTCTTTATAATATTACATGAATATTATATGAATATTGCACACAGATAGCATCCTCTGTGAGAGACGGAAATCTCGAAAATAAACCCTGCGCCAACATGCCTTGTCAGCTTGGCACAATAGACCATAATCCCTCCCAAAGTGGAGGAGGGCCGTGTCCAACAGTGGGACGTGAATGGGCTGGGGAGTGAGTGAGTGAGACGGTCCCACAATTGGGCACAACCACCTCTACCTTGGAAGGGTTTGTTGTCTCCTATGCCACGCTGATGAGTTACGAGATTATTCTCCCAAATTAGCTATTGACTGTTTATAATATCCCTAAGTAATAGTTCAATGTAGTAAAATTCAGTCTATGAAAGTATTATGGTTTGGCCAAACAAGCACTTTCGTTAATAATTTTACCAGAGCGAAGCCGGGGCGGATTACTAGTATAATATTGACGTCATAATTTTTGACCATGTAGCATTGATCAGTTGAATGATCAATGTCCGTTTGTATTATGTCTCTTACATGTCGAATAATGATGATTATTATAAATTAAAATGAGATAACTAATGTAAAACTAATTTGCTAATTATACTACTTTTGTTAGGACAAGAACATAAATGGTGGGGTAATTATGGGCATGATACCGGATTAATAATACAAGTGCTATCAACCATTTCTTCCCCAGGATGCTGTAAAGGCCCAGCTAAGGGATATTATAAGTAGTTAAAATCTAGAATAAAGGTGAGGCGAGAAAAAGACTATATTAATATATAAAGGTTGATTTTTTAAGCGAAGTTTTTTTTTTTAAATCGAATAAAACACTCAATTTGCATATTTTTTTATTGGAATCGATAGCTTGGCTTTTCCCATTTATATTTTGAAGATAAATTCATGTCAATGTCGTCCGCGACTTCCTTTCAAGTGTTCCAACGTTGCGTCACTTTTTCTAGTATTTCGGCCACGACTTACCCGTGTTATGTTTTCCCATGAGGCTTCACTCGTGTTCGGCCTGTCTACATAGACTTTACATAACCCCAGAAGAAATAATCAAGAGGCCTTAAATCATAGCTAAACACAATTTTTCGATAAAACAGCGGATTTTCATACAGGTGTTCCAAGGTCTAATAACCAAAAATTTGACGTTGGCGTAGGTCATTCGGGATCAATTCTTGAAGAAATTGAATTTTATAGTATCGTAAAATTATCCATGTGGTTGAGTAACAGACGCCCAATTGTTGAGCACACATTTTGTTAGTACTAAAATGTTTGCAATTTGCAATGGTTGCTCGATTGTAAGTCTTTCCATGATAAAATAGCAGAGTTTACTGAAAACTTTTCACTATCGCACATAACAATTGGACGCCATAAATCAATGGTGCTGGCAGTCTGAAAAACTTAACTCTTACAAAATCACCCTTTATTAATATTAGGTTTGTGACGCCCTTAAGTGTATTAAGTTCCTTACGATTTCAATGGCTTTTGTTGATTGGTCATGCAGATAATAGTGTTATGCAGATTCATCCCAGAATAACATAAAGGCAATTACTATCAAACTAAAAGCCAAGATGTGAAATACAGAAACGGGTGAAATCGCGTGTTAATGTTTTCTTATAATTTCTTTACCTAAATAGGTTTTGACATGTGCAATAGACGATAAAGCAAGAATAAAACCTTCATGTCATAACAAACTGACAGACATAAATGCTAAATTGTAATTAAATCTATAGATAAAATCATAGCATGTTTAAGATTAGGACTTAAGCATTAATTAACATATAGAGATGGCCATGGCTTGTCAAGACCTAGGATCTAGGCGAAGTAACTTTCACTTGTCCATAATCTAATTCACATGACGAGATGTAAGTGACATTTTATTAAGGGCCTACATCAATATTATCGTCGACATGTACATATTAACACAGCTAGTAGGTATAGAAAATGAAGAATTCGGGATATTTTCTTTGTTTACTCAAAATCTACTAAATATATTTTAATTCTGATTTACGTGTTTCTATATATAATAGTTACTTATGTTTTTAAAGTTATTTCATTAGTTAATACGCGATAATAGACCGACAAATGAAAAAAATAAAAAATGAGAGAGGTTGTTTCGCTAAGATTTTCTATCGAGAAAATTTTTTTCAATCGCGTTTCTGAGTTTATGCGATCCTAGACCATATATTGAAAAAACATATACTTAAAAATTAGAGCTCTAGCCATTCAATCTAAAGAAACAATGAAAACTTCGTACGTAGAAAAATGCACGAAGCTATTTTGGTATCCTCTTAATGTATTAAATAGGGTCTCCACCAATTGTCTCCACCACTTAAGTTGCCGTTACCAGACAAAAATGGCAAATGTCACAGACATTTGAGCGAACTGTGGCTTCTTCCAGAAAAAATAAACAAATTTGTGATAAAAATAAAAATACCACCTTTTCAGTGTATATTTGTTTTATATTTGTTTAAAACAAATACAAGCAGCTAAATATGCGAAAAGTGGTTTTATTTAAATAGGTACGAGTATAGTTTTCAATATTTTACCTATCCTCGATTCTTGCTGTCAAAGTCAGACTAATCTAAGCTTTTGTTCTTCCTTGCATATCAAAAAGCTACTCAGAGGCGTATTAACCCTAGGGTCATAGGGGCCATGGCCAGGGGCGGCCAGTCTGAGAAGAGCGGCGAAAGTCTACGAGTTTAAAATTTTGCTCTATCTTTATTAATATATAGGGCGGCTAAATAAAATAGCCCGGGACGTTAAATGAAATGTACCGGGACGTTAAATGAAATGGCCCGGGGCGCTAATTTTCAAAATACGCCTCTGAAGCTACTGATGACAGTATTCTCTAATGAAAATTTGACGGGAGATAGGAATATCGTACTGGTAACCGAGAATAATATATGTCCGTAATCATATATTGATGATACTTAACTGGCCGTAAATGAATACCAATTATTCAGATACAAAAACATAAGTTAATAAAAACATATTCTCATAAATAAAGACGTTATGATTTTAACAGCATTTAAAATTATGTCATAATTAATTAATATAGATATTAAAGTTTCAAACTGTAATAAAAAATATGCATAAATAGCTACTAGCATTTGCATAAAAATTATAAACTAATAAGAAAAATATATTGTCCTTATTGTGTAGTCATTTAAAAATAATTAGTTACAACTGTAATCAATCATTCTTTGGTTAATAATGATTTTAATGATGATTAAATTAATTTCATTGAATATTTACTCGTATGTATTAAATAGCTCCTTCCAACAGTTTTATTTGCGTATATACTGGACCCTTCTCTTGTGACTTAGGGATATAAAAATAAAAGTTGATCAATGCTCAGACCTAAAAGATATGCACACAAAGTTTTAATAAAAAACCCGGTCAAATACGAATTGGGCTCGCACACGAAGGGTTCAGAACTGTTTTATCACGATTTAAATTTTAATTAAATAATTTAATCATTAAATTTTTTTTATTTTTACACGCTTTATATTAGCTTCACTTGTATGTTTGTTTGTATGTTTGTATGTTTGTAACCGACTCCTTTGGACGCTATTTTGACCCACTTCAAACGGTCAGATTCTATTCAAATTTTGCACACCTGTCAAAGACCGATGACAATGCAATAATTCGATTAAATAAAGCGTGTTTTTTAGTTTTTTTAAACTATTTTTATTATTCATAAAAAAGGGCCGGCGTTTCGTAACTAACACTGCGATATGAGTATTTTATGTTTAATATAAGATTAGTAGATTAGTAATTAACTATTATTATTAGTAGAAGATTAATAATTAACTATTATTATAAAACTGTTAAGTTTGTTTCTTTGTTTGAGCACGCTAATCTCAGGAACCATATATGTATAACACCACGCTGCGACTAGGAGCAAAACATCAGTCGAAGTTGTTGCTGAATCGGTCAAAATTTTGGAAATTCCACGCGTACGAGGTTGCGGGTAACATCTACTTATTGATACATATAAGACAGTGCATGATAAAATTTGATGTCGATTACTTCGATTAAGTCAGCTACTCATTCATACAAAATACGGTAATAACTGAACAAAGTCCTGTTTACGAGGCAATAGCGTTTCGAAATATTATATCCGTTTGATATCAATGGATTGCTCTTTTCCATTAATTGTATGTGACTCGGATCATTAACTAGATAATCAGTTGCTCACAATAATACCAATATTTATTTTGATTAAATATTGTTATTTTCTGTGTGGTGACTAATAATACAATTGTCATTACTCCTTTTCCTTCCCCGTGAGCTTTAAAAGATAGGTAATGATTATTTACATAAAAGGCATGGGAGCCATGGGAAAAAGGCGTGATGTTATTATGTATGCAAGGATTATTATACATAGATAACATCCTCTATAGGAGACGGAAAGTTCGAAATATGCTAACACGCCTGGTTAGCGCGGCGCAGTAGACCATAATCTCTTTTTAGATTAAATTTTGATTCTTAATTTACTTTTTATATAACCCTTACGCAGCGGGGATACGACTAATGTCATAGAATCAATAATTAGGAATTACGTCAATCGCCTAATCCATAAAATTATGTTACATAATTTGAATTTTAAATTGACATAGTTTATTTTCGGAATTAAAATTTATATTTCTTTGTTTAAATTAAAAACTACTGGTTTATTTGCTATTTTGATTTATCGTCGATTTTATAAACTCAATTTTATATTATTTTATTTCAACTCCCATTATTGCATGTAAGGGCTGTTACAGAAATTGCCGGTACCGGATAAATAAGGCAAATATACCGGACATATGAGCATGATATGAGATTTCCCTGGACATCTTTGAAAAAAATATTTTGTAAATGTAATTATATTGGTAATAATTAGTATTTCCCAACACGTCCCAGGTTTAACCCGGACACATACTCGTACAAACCCCGGCCGGACGCTCCGGACGGTTGGCAACCCTACCTATAAGCAACGGAACGAGTGAAATGATCATGGGAAATGAACAAGAACACAGAAAAGAAAGCTGTGTGAAAATGTGAACAGCCTCTTCTAAATGCGTAATCGTGCGTAAATACGCCACTTTCGATCACATCACGTAACTATTAAGTTAATGTGAGTGACAGAATAAAATGTGTTGTTTGCTTTCCAGTGGTTTTGAATATTTGTTCGATTTTCGAAAGGAGTTTTGCCTAATATTTTGTGGTTTAGGTATATGTTGACTTTACTGCTTATCGACTTATTACGTACTTTTTGTATAATTTGTTATTGGTATTTGACTGTTAATTATCAACAACTTATTTTAGGCCTATGTACTATTAGTAATAATATCACATGGCGACGTACGAGCACAGTTTATTTACCCTAGAGATCACGGGGCCGGAGTGCTAATTTTGATAAATACGCCCCAACGTGCGAATATTTTTATAATCCACGTCATGTGGACGCTCGTTTGTCAAAAGAATCGTTACGTTCCATTATGTAACTTTTATATTATATCAAAAAGCAATAACATAAAGTAGTTTTTTTACTTTCACTTAGGTATGCATAATATTTGCTAGCAGCTTCCGTATAAATGGCTTTACGTCTAATATATTTAAACAGGTAATTCTTGTTTTATAAAACAGATATGACACTACACGTTAACCGTTGTAGGGGGTTTAGGAGGAGTGATAGATAAATCGGCATGACAAGGTTTCCATATATAAGATGATTTACAAAGAAACAACTACCGTAACCCGTAAACACAGTCGATGCAACTCTGTCAAGACATCGGCGGATTAAGAATACAAGTAGTGTTACCACTCCATTTCTTCCCTGGGTAAAAGCCAACTAAGGGATATTGTACTTAAATAACAAGCTGTGCCCGTTTGATTCGCCGTCCATTGAGTAATGGGGAAACAGCAAATGTCAAGCGATGGTCAGTGGTCCACGATGGTCCCCAAATGTCTTCCATGTATCATTGTAGTATCGTTAAATTTATATGGTTTAATCCGTCAATGAAAATAAATAAAGTATCGATTTCTGAAATCCAGTATTATAGGTAGCTAATAAAATCTATAGTAGATGCAATAAACAATGTTAATATGATATTTTAATAATAAGTTGAATATTAAATTTGGCTATATTTTGTCATCGATTGTTCCGCAAAATACAAATTTTAGATATAAATTTAAAAATTTAGGTAATGTTTTCGTTTAAAAGTTCAATGCCGGAATTTGTAATATGTCTAAAGATTTAATATGTATGTATTAAAAATGCAGTTATTATGAGTCGCAAACAGTGATGTCCCTTTTTATAAAAATTGCTTGGTTGGAAGACTGGAATTTCCAACATTTTATAGTTTATACCTAATGTACCTTACCTGTTTGTACCTTATGTACTCGTACCTTACCTGTTTGTACCTTATGTAGAGGAGTGCAGAATGCAAACTGATATTTTCGTTACGTTTTGAATTGAATTGAATATTGAGTAGGAAGTAAACTTAAGTGTTAATCATGTGATTGGAGACTTCTGATCAATTAGTTAGGATAAAATAGAAGGGCAAAAAAATATATGGCAAAATATACACCACAAATTAAAATAGATGTGAAAGTAGCTGCGTGCGCCTTAATTTAAAATTTTTACATAATCTTTACTTATTATAAAACAAAGCCGATATTTTTGTATGTATGTCCAAATGTAAGCTTATGTCTATAATTCTACAAAACGCATTTTGATGCAAATTTCTTATTAATATGATGTACTTAAGACAGGAAAAATTGCAGATTATATTACATGTACGTTCAAAGCTAACAAAAGTATTTAAATAGTGCTTATTTACCGACATTCTGTCAAGAATTGATACATTAAAATGGAGATGGACTGGGCATATGCTTCACTGTAAACAGGAAAAGTGGAGCAAGCAGGTAACAGTCTGGTATCCAAGAGATGGAAACAGGAACCTTGGCCGCAAAGTAAGAAGATGGGAAGACGAAATAAACGTGGCAGTGGGTCCACTATGGCTAAGAGTGGCAACAGACAGGGCATAGTGGAAATCGTTGGAGGAGGCCTTTGCCGTAAGGCACACCGAGCAGAGGGATATATTGTAACTTCTAGTACTTTTAAGTTAAAATTGTAATAAGTCTCGGAATAAATGGCTTTATTATTATTATTTACCTAGAACTACCAACTTCAACTAATAATTTAGCTATTCAAGTAACGGTGACACAAGTTGCAAGTCAATTTATTCCGTAGTAATTGCATAAAGGGCATGCCACGTATTGTTATGAGGAAGTAAGTAATGCCAAAGAAGCGTCAGACCATGACTATTATAATCCATAATCATACAATACCTGCGTAATTAAATAAAGAATAATTATTTTTTAATTTTAATACACAATATTTGATAACAGAAGTTATTTCTGAAATATATCCATATGGATGTTAAAGTAGAGCTTACTTAAGGATACTTTGGTAATAAGTAGAGTCGAACAATTACACAGACGACATAACGTCAAATAGAAGAGCTTATAACAATAATTATATCAATAATTCAAAGACTAAAAAACTTAATATTATTTTATTTTAAAAGTCCCTGAACTTTTTAATTGCCTTAACTTTGATAAGTACGCAAAATTTCAGATTAAACCGACTGTTGGAAGGGAGTCAAAATCACGTTTAAAGATTCTGTTACAACAAATCTAAACCAATATTTTAAAGCTGAAGAGTTTGTTTGTTTAAACGCGCAAATCTCAGAAAACAGTGGTCCTATGTGAAAAATTCTTTCAGTGTTAGATAGTACATTTATCGAGGAAGGCTATAAGGCTATATAACATCACGCTGCGACTAATAGGAGCGAAGCATCAGTGAAAATGTTCTAAATTCCACGCGTACGAAGTCGCGGGTAACAGCTGGTTAATAGATAAGAATCAAATTAGTAGTTAAATAACTATTTTAATTAACATTATTTATTATCTCAAGGGCGAAATTAAACGTGATTAAAATATTTGTTAAATAAATGTAAAACATTTGTTGTGTCCGATGATAATTATGTATTACTAGTGATCCGCCCTAGTATCGCAGGATAATTATATATAATATGTCTACAACTATACTATTATTATAAAGTGGAAGAGTTTGTTTGTTTGATTGTGTGTTTGATTGTTTGTTTGTTTAAACGCGCAAATCTCAAGAACTACTGGTCCGATTTGAAAAATTCTTTTTTTGTTGGTTAGTCCATTTATAGGGCCTTCCCCTATAAATGGACTAACCAACAAAAAAATTTATCGAGGAAGGCTATAGGCTATATAAGATCACGCTGCGACCAATAGGAGCGCAGCAGTAGTGAAACATGTTGCAAAAACGGGGAAATAATTTTCTAAATACTACGCGTACGGAGTCGCGGGCAACAGCTAGTTTCTTACATAAGATGGCTTGCGTCAAGTGCAAATAGGTGTGAATTATGTCCAAGATTGGTTGATTTTATTTTGTAACTCATTTTGGATTAGTATTCTGGTACCCATAACACAAGCATATAAGCTTAGCTTGGGACCAGAGGACGTTGTGTGAAATGTCCATGAATATTTATTTATTTATTTATTTATTTGTAGGACGTATCTCTACTTATTATAAAACAAATCATTATTATTGTATGTATGTTTCTATTTGAGCTTATATCTTTCAAACTGCGTAACGGATTTTGATGCTGTTTTTTTTGACAGTATTCAAGAGGATGGGTTTTTACAGAATTTGAAAAGGTATGTTTTTAATTACCACGCATATGAAGTTGCCAGCATCTCCTATTAGACAAAAAAATAAACTAATACTGTATTATAAAGTTTCTGAAAAGACAGCTCAAAGGTGATACTTTAATGACAGTAAATTTTAACGATGGCCACGACAAAGAACGATACTAGAAGTTAGTTACAAACTTATGGTAACCCGGAGAATTTCTTTTAATACTAGGGCATTTTCTTAATAAACTAAATTAACTATAGTGGAAAAAATGATAACCATGAGCGGGACTTGAACCCATGACCTCGGAATACCGTTTCGTTGTTCTCCCATCTGATTTGGTAAACATGTGCGGGAACCATAATGGCTCAGATGGGAGAGCAACGGAACGGTATTCCGAGGTCGTGGGTTCAAGTCCCACTAATGGTAATCATTTTTTCTACTATAATTTAGTTTATTAAGTAAAAGCATAACAAGTCAATTGCGAAAAATAATAAAATAATGTAATGCATTTTCTTTTAGATTTATTTAAGTGCCAATATCTTGAACACACAGACAGACAGACTCAACATATATTTTATTATATGTCACGATGTAACAAATGGGATGTAGGTACAATAGATAAGCGCAATAACAGAAACAAATATTATAACATAATAACCGATATATGATCATTAACAATTATCTTGTTTATTAAGGAAAAACAATAAAATATTTAATATATTAATACGCAAACTAGCATTTATGATACGAAACTTAAGTCTCTAAAATAAAGAAGTTATACTGCCAGTATCCAATTGCTTGGAATCACTTGTTTCTCTGTTTCTTTAAAGTTGTATTTCTTTTAGCACATTAGGGAAAAAATATTAGAGAAAATTTATACGTCAAGACACGTTGAAGTTACATACAAACGTAGGATAATGCGAAGGATAAGCAAAGAAGTATAATTTATTTTTAATTTAAATAAGTGTCGTGAATTAGTGGTTCATGTAACGGACTGTCGTTCACGAGGTCTCGATTTCCATTACCGCTCGGGACAATCATTTGTGTGATATTATTATAATGGTCATGCTTTGGTCATGCAATTGTTTGTACTGCGTCTGGGTGTTTACTGTGTATTATATTATGTACGTATTGCTGCTACGTAGCAATCTCTTTCCGTGAAAATTGCACTAGCAGAATGCATACAACTTTTTACTAACGAAAAATGTTATCAAGCATCTGCGGTCGAACGGATGAAAGATGATCTAAAATGATGTTTCTAAAAGGATGATTAAAATGATGATCTATTTTTACAAAATAAAAGTAGTTTATGTAGTATATGCGTATTCTGGTACCCGTAACACAAGCATTTAAGCTTAGCTTGGGACCAAAGGACGTTATGTGAAATATCCATAAAAAGAGCCCATGGATATCAGACTTCTCATTACACAACTACAACAATATTATATTAGGAGATCACCCAAAGGGTCTCTACATAATCATTAAAATGTAATACCTATCATACCTTCCCATAAATACCATACCTTTTACCTATAAGATTACGTAACTAGCTGTATTGCGAGCGATCTTACTTAGATATTGTGGAAAATTAAGCAACGTTTACTAAGCGTTACTTAAAAAAGTTTGCTATTGCAATCTCTCTTGCACCAGGCCTCTATATTACGTTAATTTACAAGTACTTCGATTTCGTACCATTGAATAATATTCTAAAGACCATTAAGTATTCAGTGGCCTTGAAACTAATAATTATATACCAAGTATCTTTTCACCTTCAGTGAAGTACTTTATTAAAGAAATTAAAATGTATTACTTTGCATTTCTGAATATTTTATAAAATTTCTTTAAATTTTCAATCTATGAGTAGGTAAAAACTTATACCTAGTGCTACTCGTAAGTATACAAGATATTTTGTATGCTAATATTATAAAGCTGAAGACTTTGTTTGTTTGTTTGAACGCGCTAATCTCAGGAACTACTGGGCCGATTCTAAAAATTCTTGCATCGATATTACATTTGTCTGGGTGTTTTCTATGTATTATAAGTATGTATTTACAAAAGAAAAGTAGTTTATGTATTATATCCGTAATCTGGTATCCATAACACAAGCATTATAAGCTTAGCTTGGGACCAGAGGACGTTGTGTGAAATGTCCATGAATATTTATTTATTTATTTATTTATTCAGAAAGGCTATATAACATCACGCTGCGATCAATAGTAGTGAAGCATAAGTGAAAAATGTTGCAAAAACAGGGCAAATTTTCTGATTTTAACGCGTACGAAGTCGCGGGCATTATAGCTAGTTATAAATACAATAGTAACTTTCACATTGTTACAAGTCAACTTGTTCATTACAATCAACGGTATAACTGCCCCATTGCTTCGTAGTTTTTTGTGTAATTGTGCGTACTGTTGGTTTTAGTTCATTCATAGGCTTGTGAAAGTGTTCGGGAATTGTAAAGCGGTACCATTCGCCAGAAATAGGTACTTATTTACATTTTGTTCATATATTTACCCCTGCAATACATTTTTACTAACGTTGGAGCCAGAGAAATTATTATTGTTATGATATCATGACTAAACGTCTTACGTACAATTCCTACTTCTAAATTGCTTAGTTCAAAAACACAAAAAACACGCTTGAAATTCCTGAATATTCTTTAAATTATTGCATGGTCATCAGTGTTTAAAATTAAAGATCAATCTGACTACTGACTACTGCAAGTGGATAAAATTACTTTTAAATATTTCGTTGATAGATACGTACCAAGCTAATAAAAGCCTCTTAAAATATCTCTATATTTCTTTTTAATTTCTCTAAAAAAAAATTCTGCATTATGATGCAAATACTCAAAGTTATATTTTTAAAGTAATTTATTGATTTTGCAATTAACATGCTATGCTTTACTTAATAAATTAAATTATGGTGGAAAAACCGAAAATGCGGCAATCACTTTTTCCACCATAATTTAATTTATTATATTTTTAATTTTATCATACATAAGCACCCCTAAATATTGGTTGTTTAGATCAGTATTTCGTTTAAAAGGTATTTATGTAAATTTAATACAAAAATTCAACTCGTAGGTACCTAACTTTTTCTCTACTTAAGATTACCAATTCATTTGTTGAAGCACAAAAATAAAAAAATGCAAGGTCTCTCTCTCTCTCTCTCCAGCCCATTAAAGTTCCACTGTTGGTCACACGCTTCCTCCACTTTGAGAGGGATTATGGTCTTCTATGCTGCGCTGACCAGGCGTGTAGGCATAGCGTTTATTTTCGAGATTTCTTGCGGAAAACGTTATCTGTATACACTCCCCCTTAGCTGGCTTTTACAGCAACCTGGGCAGGAAGTGGGATGGTGACACTTGTGCTTTTAATTCGTCACCACACGGACAAATAAAGGAATACAATTTTGCGCGAGTCATGTTCAAAGTTAAAGGTTAGGTCATTCCACTTGAACGAGTTAGGATTAAAAAAATAAATAGCTCGATATGAGCGTGCCAAAAAAAAAAAGATCACAACAACAACTTTATTGCCAGACAGTGATGCTTCGAGAACATTTTATATGCAAAATTTTATTTTTGTAATTGGAGTTTTTTTTTTTTTTCTTTTTTTTTTTCTTTTTTAATAAATATTCATGGACATTTCACACAACGTCATCTGGTCCCAAGCTCAGCTTATTATGCTTGTGTTATGGGTACCAGAATACGGATAGAATACATATACTACTTTTCTTTTGTAAATACATACTTATAATACATAGAAAACACCCAGACGTAGTACAAACATTTGTATGACATTTATGAATATCACACAAATAATTGTCCCAAGCGGGAATCGAACCCGCGACTTTGTGAACGGCAGTCTAGTCAGTTTGTAGTTCCTTGTTCGTTTGCAACCTGTAACAAATTTTAATTCAAAACTAATTAAAGCATAAAATAGCTCTGCAGTGTAGTTAATAATTTGCTAAATCAATTCTAAAAACACGCTCGAAAAACCCGACCTTATTTTATATTCTTGCATTGTTATCCGTCCTTAATATGTGTGTAAAATTTCAGATCAATCCAAGTATTGCAAGTGGGTGAAAATCACTGTAAAATTTTAGTTACGTAGATTTGTACAGCGATAGATACGTACCGAGGTAATAAGAGCGTGTTAAAAAATAGGCTTGGCATCAGTAAAATCTAGAAACTTCTTTAAGTTATGCAAAACCACAACCTATTGCAGTTTTAACTTTATGTTTTTCATAGAAGCCTTTGCTATTGTATCGTAATCGAAAAAACAGACTGCCGACGTACTTATTATTTTTTGCAAATTATTTGCGGTTTTCCCAGTTATAATTGTGTGCTACAATGAGTTTTAATCTGTGAAGGACATGGGCTTTCCATATAGAAATGTTATAACCATGTATTGCAGTGAACTGAAGTGACATAGACAAACTTTGTAACTAAGGTTATGGTAAAGTAATTTATTAATTTTGTAATTGACTTGGTATGCTTTCACTTAATAAATTAAATTGTAGTGGAAAAAGTGATTACCGCAAGCGGGACTTGAACACACGACCTCGGAATACCGTTCCGTAGCTCTGCCAACTGAGCTTAATGCGGTCGTGCTAACAGTAACCGTCGTGGGTTTAAGTCCCGCTTGCGGTGATCACTTTTTCCACTACAATTTAATTTATTAAGGTTATGGTATTTTACAATTTCCTGATTCGACTTTATATCTAACCTATTCTTGGTCTTTTTGATTATCTTACAAATTTTTGTTATTTTAGGCTTAGCTTATATGGATTACTAGCTGTTGCCCGCGAATCCGTACGCGTGGAATTTAGGAAAGTTCTGTCTTTACATGAAAGAACAACAAACATCCTTAAATTCATACAATCCAACATTTACCAAACATCCAAATGTTAGAGTATGGAATATGGATAGAAGACCGAGGAAATGTTCGCGTTGCTCGGCCAACAGTTTATTAAGTATTTTATTTTGTCGCGCGTAATTCTTTTTATTCTAATTCGTCATATCTCCTAAGATATTCATTTAAATTGCATGCTGTAAAAAGAGTTAGAATCTTACATTAAACGTGTAAGCTAACTAAGGTATTCAATTTGATAAAAAAGATTACTATATACACATAAATAGCTTTTGAAAACACCCTATTGAATTTTATAACTTTTGCGACATTATTATGGGTACAGCGGGTTTCCCTTAAAAGATAGACATATGCCCTCGCGGACTTTTTTATATACTGACTGACTATAGATAACAAACAATTCCTGCATACATTAGCTTGTTGTACCTCACATAGATAAGGCAGCGTTTTCATTTATAGCTCGCATGCGTGCGAGTTTCTCGGCAAATTTAATCATAATAATATCTCATCCAATATACAGCAAACTCCAATAAATTATGCAAAAAAAGCTATCCTCTTGAATCAAGAATGGTTCGGTGCGGTTTTTTAAATAGATAGAAATCTATTAAAAAAACCGCATCAAGATCCGTTATGTATTTTGAAGATATAAGCTCACATAGGGATATACATTCAAAAATTACGACTTTGTTTTATAAGAAGTAAAGATATAGATTAAAGCTGTTGTCCACAACGCGTGGAATTTTAAAATTTGCCCTGTTTTTGCAACATTTTTACTAATGCTTCGCTTTTATTAGCCGCAGCGTTATGTTATATAGCCTTCCTTGTTAAGGGCCTACATCAATATTATCGTATATCATCGCCGACACGTACATATTAACACAGCCAGTAGGCACAGAAAATGAAGAATTAGGGATACTTTTCCTATTTACTCAAAATCTACTAAATATATTTTAATTCTGATTTACGTGTTTCTATATATAATAGTTACTTATGTTTTTAAAGTTATTTCATTAGTTAATACGCGATAATAGACCGACAAATGAAAAAAATAAAAATTTTGAGAGGTTGTTTCGCCAAGATTTTCTATCGAGAAAACTTTTTTCAATCGTGTTTCTGAGTTGATGCGATCCTAGATCATATATTGAAAAAACATATACTTAAAAATTAGAGCTCTAGCCATTCAATCTAAAGAAACAATGAAAACTTCGTACATAGAAAAATGCACGAAGCTATTTTGGTATCGTCTTAAATGAACTGTCCAACAAAAATTATTTTTCAATTCAAACCAGTAGTTTCTGAGATTAACGCGTTCAAACAGACAAACTCTACAGCTTTATAATATTAGTAAATGTAAATTGTCATACTAGACTTTTCTATAATTACAATAGCAGTAAGCCATACTATTCAAATTCCTGACCTTTATTTCTGTTTTAAAATTTTACAATTAACCATATTATTCAGGCGTATTTTCTTCTATAGTAAAATGTCACGATTGTTCAACGACATGTCCTCGTTATTGCAGTGAAAGTTGTAGATAGCTGGCAATGAGTCTCACTTACACCTTCACTTCAAGATCAATGATAGGGTTGCCACTGTATGTAAAAATAATATTTAAGTTGAAGAAATAATTCTTAACTCATGCTATCAAACTATGAAATAAAATTGATTGGTTCAAATGAACACAGCAAACTAAATCTATCGGACAGTGGCAAATTCGTTTTTTTTTTCAGAAATTTCGTTTGTGCTCTAAAATCCCCCGCTGGTAATATCCATATAATAATATGTCTATTAACGTAGTCTATTGACTATTAGACATGACAGACCTTATAAGACACGGAATTTACATATTATTTTGAAGAGAGAGTAGTTAATACATTATTGCATCCTTTCAGCTAGACGTATTTATACGTTAACTTGTTTACACTTACATTTAATTTTACAGAATACAATGTTCGATACCTACACGTGTTAAACTTTTAGCATTTAACATGGGAACAAATTATTTCCGTGTAAAATTTTGCGCACCGTCGAATTAAAAGCCATAAAAACTTTAATTGGGATTGTTAATTTTTTTTTACTGCATCAGACAGTTGCAGACCAAACAATAAACTATATATATATTCGACTTAATGAATCAAATTGTGGTGGATAAAGTTGATCACCGCAAACGGGACTTGAACCCACGACCTCGGAATACCGTTCCGTAGCTCTACCAATTAGACCACCACAATCGTCACTCGATTGAAAACTCAATTGAGTGACGATTGAGGTGATCTAATTCTGTTACTGTTAGCACGACCGCAAGAAGCTCAGTTGGCAGAGCTACGGAACAGTATTCCAAGGTCGTGGGTTCAATTCCCGCTTACGGTGATCAACTTTTTCCATCAAAATTTGATTTATTAAGTAAAAGCATATCGAAAATTCATTTGATTAGGTATACCTCGAGAATGTTTCAATATTCAGCAAGTCAGCGGACAGACAGCGAAGTCTCAGTATTCTCAGTATCTCTTATTAAGTTAGGGCACTTTTTATGTTTTGGTGCGGAATCCTGCTTTAGCAAAGTTTAGTAAATGTGCTATAAAGCCTTAAAACTGTAAATATTCTTTTACGAGTATAATGATCGTTAATATAAATGTCAAGAAAGTACAATGAACGCATAAAATTATACGCCCTTTGCAAAGTAGTCCATTAGAGATTTTGTCAAAATCTGATTTTACTCAATTCATTGCCCTTATCATCTACATTATTCCATACTCAATAATAGTTACTACAAGTTATACACAGTAATAAATTAATGACGCTATATTATGTGCATGCTAGCTGTTGCCCGCGACTAAATGTAATGTAATGTAAATGTAGTTAAAAGTATACTGTCATTGTTGGTTTGTTGTAGGTTCACAGAGCAACTTCAATTCAATTCTTCTTTTAATGGCCCATATGTGACTATCTTAGGACTAGTCACTTTCCGCCAGTGTTTTGTATTAACTTGCAAGGTAGTAAAACGCATTTGACACTTACTTGTCTAAACCATTATATTTTATCTTTTTACCTAGGAGGATTATATATCTACTAAGGTTATGCTTTTTACAGTTCCGTACTAAAAAGAAAAAGAAGTGTCGCAACGGGACTGCCGCGGTAAAGCTATTGCATAGCATTTTTTATTAACTTGTGCAATTATAATTATTTATTTATTTTATTTATGCAAGAATCTAAAGACCATAAACTAAAATAAGATTAATAATCCTTATTTACTGATGCTTACATCTGTCAATTGTTTATGGTAATTATGATAAAATAGCGCTTGTCAATCAAATGTCAATCTGTTTTAATAGACCAAGATCCGAGGGGTAATAAAGCCTTTGACTTATTTTGTCAACAATGATATATATTGGATAAGGTAGTCTTTGTACATAAAATAGAGGTTAATACGCTGTTTAATTTGAGGAAGGCGTTTACCCTTGGTAACAACAGGATGAAATAAATTTCGGGGCGAAGATTACGCATGCGCAGTGACGGGGGGTGTTAGGTTATATTTTCGTTACGGAATTTCTGGATTCGGTCTCCACGCTCAAAGCCCGCGACGGAGCTAGGCAATTATCTTAAAAAAAACTATTTATGCCTGAACTGGTTTTAAGCGATTTTTGTTTCATCGGATACGTAATTTGAATAACTGTAATAATATGGGAATCAGAAACAAAGGCGGTAGGTTAAGAGTCAAACTCATCAAAAATAGAAAAGTTATTTTTAAAAGTGTTCTTATATTCTGATAACAATCAACTCGTTGTAATGGCCAGAGTAATCTTACACAATCATTCATTAAATCGTACATGATCATCTTAGCGCGACGAAGGTCAGAGCAAGATCGGTACCGAGATTATCAATGTAGTTACTAAAACAGCTACCTGTGGAATGTTTCCGAATGTGGGATACCATCATATCGTTTAATATGATAAGCAGTTATATTGTCCGTCCAATGAAGAATTAAGAACAATTATATATATACTAGCTGACCCGGCAAACGTTGTTTTGCCACAATAAAAAAAAAATTTTTTGAAAAATAGATGTTTGCCGATTCTCAGACCTACTGAATATGGATGTAAAATTTCATAAAAATCGGTCAAGCCGTTTCGAAGGAGTACGGTAACTAACACTGTGACACGTAAATTTTATATATAAGAAGATATATTAATTAATAGTCATGCTATTTCTTATTTCTTTCCTAGGCAGCTACAGTAGTATTAGTACTGTTAGGGTATAGTATAAGCAGAAAACATATTTTCTGTAATTCCGAAACTAAATCGTTTGCTAAAAGATATGGAATTAGCCAGTGCCCGTTAGTAGGTCATAAATGGGTTAAAAAAAAGTTAGGTAAGTAGTTCAGTTCCATAGAGAACTTCATGAAGGTGTTCCAAAGACAACGATCTCATTTAAAAGAAATACTTTCGTCTAAATTTAAAGATGATATAATATGATTGTATGTCTCTGCTTTAATTATAACACGGGATTTTTAGTTGGATCGATAAAAATTAAGTAAAATGTTTAAATTTAGTGTTTTATTGTCCGTGTGGTGATGGATGATTAGTCCAGCAGTAGACCATAATCCCTCCCAAAGTGGGCTGGAGAAAGAGAGAAATGTTTTATTGATTTTCTTTCAACGCATTTCATTATTCAAAAGTACCTTTGAACCCAAGAATTCCTCTCATACTATTAAGCCCATGCTGATCTATGGCTTTTTCAATTACTTGCACGACGACACATGCAATAGTCAATTGATATATTAATATGCCACCAAGCCTACTATGTCATTGCACTCAATTGATAGCAATTGTTTATGCGTTTTCTTAACGATCTGTAAACAGACTTGCTGTTGTTTTATTATGATTGCAGTAACCTAGTTTATTTTACTACATGCGGCTAACGTTTTTATCACAAAAACATTACAGATTTTATAATAATTATTTTTCACCATCACGACTAAAGGGTAAAATATTTTAAACCATTTTTCTCTCTGTAACGTATACATACTATATATACATACTATGCCGTTCAAATGAGAATAGGATTGACCCCGCGTCATGTTGTGACGTTATAGTTGTCAATTTGAACAATTTTGGTAGGATCACCAAAAAAAGACATTTTTATAATATAACTAGCTGACCCGGCAAACGTTGTTTTGCCATACTAAAAAAAAAGGTTTGAAAAATAGATGTTGGCCGATTCTCAGACCTACTGAATATGCATGTAAAATTTCATAAAAATTGGTCAAAGCGTTTCGGAGGAGTACGGTAACTAACACTGTGACACGTAAATTTTATATATAAGATTTATCTATCACTTTGTCGTTATCGTTTGCTAATTTTCGAGCAATTAGCGAGACAAATACAATTAAAAACAATAACAAATAACGACAAGTTCAAAATAACAACACTAATAAACAAAATCAATGACAAATAACAACAAATTAATATTTTTAACGGGAAACCGTAGTGGTTCCCCGTTAAAACATAACTAACAGAATTTAAAATAAAATGCCATAAAATTCATATGCTCGACAAGGCACACCAACAACAACAAAATGGCGGTTGGCAATTCAACATAATATCAAAGTATCCAACAACGAAATTATTGAAAGAAAATAGTATTTCTTTTTTAATAATATTATAACTATTATTACTAAACAATTTAAGACGTTTTTCGCTTCAAATTACTGAGTTTAGGTAAAAGAAAAAAAAAATTATTGATACGCAACGTTGCTGACAGTACTTTTCTAATCACTTTTGACAACTAAAGGTCATTGCCAATCCTATTCTCAGTTGAAACGTGTATTATAGCCTTATATCATACTAGCTGTCGTCCGCGTCTCCGTACGGAATTTAGAAAATTTTCCCCGTATTTGCAACTTTTTACGCTAATGTTTCGCTCTTATCCAACACAGAAAAGAATTTTGCAATTCGAACCAGTAGTTCCCGACATTAGCGCTTTTAAACAAACAAACGCACTCTCCAGCTTTATAAAATTAGTATAGATTATACATTATCGTAGTTTAGCTTTATATGGAAAATTTTTCGTGCGTTAAAATTTAATGAACTTTTGTTTCTGATGTATAATTAATATATGGGTATGAGTACTTAATTTATGTTGGTCATTAATTCTTTTTTTTTTTTTTTCTAGGTATAAATTATAAGAATTAAAACTCATTGTTAGCGAAAAAGTCTGATTTAGCAATATCATCTAATCCTTAGACCTTACACAGTTTTTATGCGTGTTACCAAGTCATTGCGTAGTTTCAAATCTATTGCTATTTCCAATCTAATAGTCAGACAATTATAAAGCCAGTTTCTTGATAAAAAGCGACAATAAAACCAGTCAATAAAATAGTGTTAGAAATAAATCCGATTACTCGGTTATAGAATTTGTGATCGTATTACGGATTTTGCTAGGATACCTATACCTACAATAAACACTCTCGGTTCTTGCGAAAATAAAAGCTTTAGCTACTACTAAATGTTGCCCGCGACTTGGTACGCATGGAAATTAGAAAATGTTCCATCTTTTCACAACATTTTTCACTGATGCTCCGCTCCTATTAGAGGCAGCGTGATGTTATATAGCTTAAAGCCAGCCAAAACTGAAAGAATTTTCCAAATCGGACTAGTGGTTCCGGAGATTAACGCGTTCAGATAAACAAACTTTAAAGCCTTCAAGTTTAAAATTTTGCTCTATCTCTATTAATTTATAGGGCGGCCAATTCGATTGGCCCGGGGCGTCAAATTAACGGAAGGAGACGTTCAGCGTGACCACTTTTAGTAGTTTTCTACTATTTTAGTAGATTTTGAACATGGATTTTTTATTTAAATTTCCCAGGACAAAGTTTTTAACCCATTAAATAATTAATATATATAAATACAATATTCATGTATCTTGCTGAAACTCGCAATGTGCTTTTATATCGCCGTGCACTCTGCACGGGGGTATAAAAGCACATTGCATAAACGTCCCCCTTCTTACCTAAGAAATAGGTCGATCGCGACTCAATTTATAAATAAAAAGTAGAACTTATGTGCACAAAAGTTGGCCACACCTGGATTATACAGTAGCAAATCAATCACTCTATAAAAAGCCGATGTTATTGAATATCCCTTAAAATATCCTTGGTATCTTTTTTATTCATTTTATAAGACCAGGAAGTTTTTCAAAGGCTCATAAAATTCATTACTCGTCATCACATCGTTTTATATCAAAATAATTCGCTCTATTCATTATAATCTTATTATACAAAGTTTTAATAGATTGTTTATTCATGTAAAATTATTATTAGAAATAGGGAGTGACTCAATATTAAGTTTCTGACAAATTTCCGAGCCGTTGTTAATTCTTACTTATTATAAAATAAAGTTGCTATTTCTGTATGTATGTCTCTATGTGAGCTTATATCTTTAAAACTACGCGACGTATTTTGATGCGGTTTTCTTTTATAGATAAAGTGATTCATGTGGATGGCTGTTTTATAATTTTAATTTGTTATAGTCTTTTTTATTTTCTGAATTCTACGCGTACGAAGTTGCGGGCAACAGCTAAGTTTTTACAAAAGTAGGTAGCCTTTTAACAGATTTGGTTATTTTTATTTAAAATCGCGTAATTAATGCTAATTTCATACCTTTAATTACCTACCACTACACAGACACGACTTTAATCAGCATTTAAGTTCAAAAAAACTTGTTGAAGCTATGGATACATTTATAAATTTATTATTTTTACAAAAGTAATGGAATAAATAAATAAAAAGAAAACCTACATTTCATATTTCAAACAAAAAGCGTGTTCATTATTTTATCGGCCCAAAAATCTGCCTTTTTTGTTTTTGTTATCAAGTACCTAATACGAAGTAGGTATAGTTTAGTTCATATCATATTATTATTCAATTCATACAGTAGGTAGGTAATTTCAAAATGCGCGCGAAAAATATAACCCATTTTTGACTTGAGAGGCTAAAAGACACATTGAAGAGAACAAGATTACCAATCCGACAATTGATGGGTCTAGTTTTGAAAAAGTGTATGTGCAATATGTGCATCAAATGTATTATCGTAAGAAGTTATTTCTTTGTGTATCCTTCGCTTCGTTCCGTATCCTTCGCAACAAACGAAGCGAAGTAAACGGCGTGCGTGCCTATCTCAAAAAAATACTATTATCGTTATTCCCTAACGCCAGGACTGTCTTTCATCTATTACAGGCCTAGGGCATATTAAGATGTACGCATCGCTATGACCTATTAGATATAAGTAGACTAATATGACGAAGTAAGGTCTAGGGGGCCCTCGGCATGGGCCCAGTCTGCCCAGTGGAGAGGACGGGCCTGAATAACGCTCCAAAATTGTGTATCTGTAAAAATAACCAAGTATGTTGGAAATTGAATCAACCTTGATACCTAGAACATAAATAAAATGACAATTAAATTAATTTTTTCTGTATTAATACAGGGTCTTTCAACAAGGACGGGTCGATGTTAAAATTGAATAAAACAAGATGTGTGTGAGATATTAACGAAATTTTATTTTTATTTGAATGGCACGTTTATGCCATTAAGGATGGAATATGACATCGTTCATATGTCCGCCGCGGCTTCGTATGGTGGCACGAATCCTAGAGGTCCAATTTTTAATGACTCTGCTGCATAGATCCGGCTGAATCTGCGCGATGGCTTGCGTCATGTTGGCTTTCAGGGCAACGGTCGAAAGCAGTTTATTGGCATAGACCTGCGACTTCAGAAAACCCCACAAGAAAAAGTCTAGCGGAGTCAAATCACAGGATCTTGGTGGCCAATTCACGTCACCTCTGCGAGAGATAACCCTACCCTTAAACCGTTCATGCAGAATGTCGATTGTGTCGTTCGCTGTGTGGCAAGTAGCGCCATCTTGCTGGAACCACATATCGTTGTGGTCATCCCATATACGGCAATTTTGCTTATTAACAAAACCATTCATCCAAAAATGTGCGTCGTCGCTAAAGATTATTTTTCGGCCAAAATCGGGGTCCTCTTCCAAGCGTTCCGAAGCCCATTCAGCGAACACACGGCGTTGTCTATGGTCATTAACTTTGAGCTCTTGGGTCAGTTGAATCTTGTACGGATGCAGACCCAAGTCCCGACGCAAAATTCTCCAAGTTGAAGTCTGCGAAAGGCCGAGTTCTTGTGCACGGCGAGAAATCGACTGCCTCGGAGTCTCCTGAACACTCTCACGTACAGCAGCGATGTTCTCGGCCGATCTGGCGTTCCTTTGACGTAAAAGTGTTGATTGGTTGTTTACCGAACCGGTCGTCTCAAATTTAGTCACCAATCGTTGGAGAGTAGACTTTGAAGGGCCACCGCGTCTGCCAAAAAATGGGCGAAATGCGCGCAACGTTTGCACTAACGAACGCTCATTTTGATAATACAGTTTTACCATTTGCACATGCTGCTCAACCGTGTAACTCGCCATGGTGATTTGGCATCAGTGACTGAATAAGAAAAAAATGATTTGAAAGATCCCGCCAAAACAAAATGGCCGCCACAGATTATTAACATCGACCTGCTCTATTTGAAAGACCCATTATTATAAAGCTGAAGAGTTTGTTTGTTTGTTTGAACGCGCTAATCTCAGGAACCATAAGTCCGAATTGGAAAAATTCTTTCAGTGTTGGATAGTAAATTTATTGAGGAAGGCTATAGGCTATATAAAATCACGCTGTGACTAAAGGGAGCGAAGCAGTAGTGAAAAATGTTGCAAAAACGGGGAAATTTTCTAAAATCTACGCGTACGGAGTCGCGGGCAACAGCTAGTAGATGATATAATTTTGATTTAATAAAATATAGATGTAAACATTTTATAATTGAAAATCGCTATTCCATATTAAACTTTTTTATAATAAGCAAATTCAATTAGCATTGCTGTATTGTGTTTTATAAGACTATAAATTTTTATATTGTAGTTAAGTTTAGTTGTGCCAACAGAGTTGCTACTACTTAATGGTTACCATTTTCGTGATTCATAATATGTCAACTCATTTCCACGCAATTGCTATAAAATATCAAGGTTTAATAGCTACAAATTTCACGGAACTAGTAAACATTTAAATATTATGTAGGATAATTTTAAAGAATCATTTCAGAGTCACGTACAAACAGTTGCTGGAAAAGATCAGTAGGTTTTTCCATTTTGTAAATTCATTTTTAACGTCAACAAGTAATCGAGAATCTATATGTTGAATAATTAATGTTTTCTTTCTCGATGTGACCTGAATACACCACAATGAAGCCTGAGTTATGTTAATATGGCTTCACGACAATAATGTGCATTGACCCCGACAAGTAAACAGTTTCTTTGCAATATGACTGTATGTTTTTTTTTTGTATTTATGTTAGTTGTAAAAGAAAATATACAAAGAGAACTTATTTAGAAAAATTATAAAAAAGATTTGAATAAATACATGACCATTTCATGACCAAAATATTCCTTCCATCCCTTCTTAGCCCTTCTATGTACACTGTTAGACAATGCCCCGAAAGCACGCTACAAATCGCGGTTTGATGCCGCGTGCATCCAAATATGACTTACTTTAAGTTAATTAAAAAGTAAATAATTAATCTGCATTATAAAGTGTGATTTTACTTACACTTTTAAACTTTCGCGTTGCATTTTATTACATTGAAAAACACAGGTATTAAACGCGTTTAAATTTTTAGTATAGGTGTTAAGCACCTACCTTTTTGCCGACGTTTCGACCGAGTTGCATCGGCCGTGGTCACGGGCTGACTGGATATGCGGTGTCACGCCTCCCCCTCTGAGGTGAACTCTTCATCCACCGTCGAAAAATTTTTCCAACTACCCACACACACACAACACTAACGGTGTCCCTATTCTTTCCAGTGGTTGCAAAAACGCTACCTCTTTGTTCGCGGTCGGCTAACTACCAGAATACGGCTGTGGTACAGAATAGGGACACCGTTAGTGTTGTGTGTGTGGGTAGTTGGAAAAATTGTTCGACGGTGGATGAAGAGTTCACCTCAGAGGGGGAGGCGTGACACCGCATATCCAGTCAGCCCGTGACCACGGCCGATGCAACTCGGTCGAAACGTCGGCAAAAAGGTAGGTGCTTAACACCTATACTAAAAATTTAAACGCGTTTAATACCTGTGTTTTTCAATGTGATTTTACTTGACAATATTAACTATAATCACAGTTTTGCATACCGAGATTACGATCATCTCGTAAAATCAGTCAGTAAAGTGCGGATTAATCAATATTTACGAGTATCTGCGTTTATTATTATTATTTTAATGGCATCTGTCGTTTTCCTAATGTTTTTAAATAATGTTTGAAGTTATTATTATAAATTCATGTCATATAAATAAAATGTTATTGTGTATTTAGTTTTTGAAGTTCGATTGAATGGACCGATGAATTAAATTGCTGTTTCCATCTAAATTACATGAAAATAAATAAATATTCACGGACATTTCACACACCGTCCTCTGGTCCTAAGCTAAGGTTATTATGTTTGTGTTATGGGTACCAGAATACGGATATACTACATAGACTACCTTTCTTTTGTAAATACATACATAGAAAATCCCAAAACGATTCATAGTAATAAACACAGGTAATAAAACACTGTGAACATGAAAATGTTAATGTACATGCAATAAAATATTTTCTTTGCAATTTATTTAAAGTAAAATAAAGTAAAATACTCTTTATTGTACACCAGATAGTTTTACAAAACTTACTAACTAAACTTAAACTTAAAATAGGTACAGTGAGCGGTCTTATCGCGGGCTGCGATCTCTAGCAGACAACCATAAGATGGACATGGCTGAGACAGAATAGGTGACTTGTGGTGTACTTTAATAGTTACTTAGAAGGAAAAGTGAAAATACTAGCAAATACAATATAAAAAAATATATTACATACTTATAAATAGACCTACTTAGATACATTATCTGCATACATACATAATTATGCATAATAATGTACATACATACCTACAAATACATAACGATGTTCACATGGATTTCTCAGTTGGTTTATAGTGACATGTAGTGATCCTTAACGAGCTTTTTTAATGATGTTAAGGTTTGAGCCTTCCTGGCCGTCAATGGTAAGGCATTCCATAGCCGGGCTGCTTCTATTGTGAAAGATTTGCTGATGAACCTCGTGGAGTGTGATATTACAGTCAACGTTAAGTTTTCCGATGATGTTAAGCTCATTCAGCTATTTACTGAAATAAAATAACAGCTTATTGACGAATTGTCGAATTTTGAATAAATGGGTCGTGCAAGTGTTAGAGAATATTATATAGGTACCTAGCTTTTATTTAACATTCTACCCTATTGAAATGTGACTTGTTTTCATTTAGGTGACAAAATAGGAAAGCTATTTCTTTTTTTTTTCTTATATTTCGCCTGACATTCACTCGACAAAGGGATCCAATGGAATGTCACGCACGCGGAACACAATAAAATAGCGAGCTTATTCCGTTAAAAATATACCGACACCAAGAGTCATAAACCCATGCCATGAGTAAGAAAACTTAAAGCTAAAAATGTGCAAAAAACAAAATGATAAAAAGAGAAGACGTAGGTGATATGCGCGCACGTCGTTTTTAGAAGTTAGTAACAAAAGTAGGATAATGCGAAGGCCAAACTTTACACGCGTACATAAGTACGCACATATTTTTTTTTATAATTTTTTGCAATTGACTACTAAGCTTGTTTTTGACGTGCGCAAAAAATTAACTTGAAGCTTTTTTTGCAACATCAGAAGCTACAGCAACACTTCTTAGTAGACTTTAACCTTGGTCACTGATAAGAATATTCTTTTTCTACAAGATACAAGAGAGTTGACTAAGAATAAGTTGTAAGATGATCTCCGAAACGTCTAGTGAAAAGCAAAATTCCAAATATAGATAGAACTAGCGGTCGCCTGCAACTTTGTACGCGTAGAATCTGAAATACATATATACCAAACTCTCTTAAACCATTCTATCTATTAAAAACGGGCCTTGAGCGTGTAGACTGCATCCAGAAATTCCGTAACGAAAATAATGTAATAAAAAAACCTTACATTACCTTACATTTGATCTCAACATCTTATGTACCTATTTGTCCACAATAAAAAATACTTTGACTTTGACTTATTATCAATAATGTAAGGTTTTTTTATTACATTATTTTCGTTGTGCTACTGCGCATGCGTAATCCCCTCTTCGCTTCGCAATTTATTTCGTCCTGTTGATATCAAGGGTAAGCGCCTTCCTCAAATTAAACAGCGTATATCCTAAATGTTCAGGTAACTGCGTATTTTAGATTTTAATAATGTAAAATAATGTTTATTTTATTTTATTGACATTTGATTGACAATCGCTATTTCATCATAATTACCATAAACAATGGACAGATGTAAGCATCAGTAAATAGGGATTATTAATTTTATTTTAGTTTATGGTACATATTTAGATTCTTGCATAAATAAAATAAATAAATAATTATAATTGCATAAGTTGATAAAAAATGCTATGCAATAGCTTTACCGCGGCAGTCCCCGAGTGCCACACGTCTTTTTTTATTTTCTTTTCTTTTTTATATATTTAACAGTCTTTATGTTTGTTTCAGCTAATCCAAAATGGATCTGGAGTTTCGGAATTTAACCTACACAGTCCAGAACAAATTTAATAAAAGTAAGTATATTTCACTTTACTGTAACGATTGAGTAAAATCAATTTTACTACTAGTTTTGTAAAAAATACTATTGTTTTGAGTTTATAATCTCTCGTAATTATAACACTCAATAATTTCGTTTCGGAAAACATCTCAAAATTTCCCTAAACTATGGCGTATCTAATATTTTTGTGTGCGCAACAATGAAAAGCATGCAAGCATGACTATGCAATTGGAATATACAAGCAAGCTTTTTGTTGAAAATACTACCGAATTGTATAACTGGAAAAATTCCTTTTAATACCCACGTTAAAAGAAAGTTTTGAAGGCATCAGATTAAAAAAAACTCGCAGCATGAAATAATGTGATGATTTTATCACCATATCGCGTGTTTGTTCATTTTACACAATGGCAAAACTAAGAGCATCAACCTTATTTTCTCCTAGACTTTAAAAAGAATAATACATATTATACATAATTTATTTCTGTTATGTTAGCTAAAGAGTGGTTGCATACACGATGCCACTAGTTCCATTCCTTTTTAGTTAGTTCCATTCCTTAGTATTGTAAGAGTTACGAAAAATGCTGCAGATTAGGGTCAAATTAAGCTAGAAGGGCCCGGGAGACCACAAGCCTGGAGTCCGAGATTAAATGGTGTATACTCAGGCGCTGGGGAACCCGCGCTCAACTGCGCTAGCGAAACCCGGCTGGGAAATGAAATTTTAAATGTATGAGCAGTCCGACGCGACGCCGCTGTAGATAATATTTTTTTATTATTATTATTTATTTATTTATTAAATAAATATTCATGGACATTTAACACAACGTCCTGTTTCCAAGCTAAGCTTATATGCTTGTGTTATGTGTACTTATCAGAATACGGATATACTACTTTTTTGTAAATAAATACTTTTAATACATAGAAAACACCCAGACGCAGAACAGACATTTCTATGACAATTATAAACATCGCACATATGATTGTCCCGAGCGGGAATCGAACCCGAGACCACGAGGCCCGTGAAACAAATACAATCAGATTAACAAAAACATATTGTAGTTCGTGTTTGCATGTAAATCAATGGTTATTGTAAATGTAGGCAGGTGATGCCGACAACGGTAAACCGAGGTAAAACAATCTAACTGGGTTAAGGCATGACTAAGATGTAAGTTAACTTTCACATGTTTTGTAGCAGAAAATAATGAGATAACATTTTTATAATATTCTAATGAAGCAAATTCAATGATAAGTGGATAACGTTTTTAGTACAATAAAGTAAGTCGGTTTATAATTGCATAGCTTAAGGGACTACATCAATATTATCGTCGACATGTACATATTAACACAGCTAGTAGGTATAGAAAATGAAGAATTAGGGATATTTTTTTCTTTACTAAAAATCTACGAAATATATTTTAATTCTGATTTACGTGTTTCCATATATAATAGTTACTAAACTACTACTTGTACTGTTACTTGTTACTGTAGATGTAAAATTACCTAAACTATCATTTGAATTAGTAGCCAACTTTTAAGCTTTTTGTAACCACAATACCTAATTAAAAACGTCAGTAAATTTTTTTTAATTTTCGTTTCTTCTCAATGACACGAACCCAAAGCCATAGCAAGCAACTCAATGTTATTGGGTCAGTTATTCGTGATTATAATTTATTCTTTTATAATTATTGTGTGATTATGTTTTTATGCGCGTTTTTTAGTTTTTATGTAAGGTTTTAATAGTTTAGTTAATTGAGTACGGTAGGTAGGTACTTAGGTGCAAGAAAATTATTCTAAGTTATTAAAATTGAAATATATACCTACCTACCTACCTACCTACCTACCTAATAGGATATTTGATAAATTATTGTTATAAGTCAATGACTGCTTTGTTTACCCTTTGATATCTAAAACAAAAAGAATCTATCTCTATGAAATCCCCGCAATCTGTTTTTACAAAAGTATATTATTATAGCAATTTTTAAAAATTGGCCTTTTTTTCTGTAAATTATTTTTGTATGGGTTTTTAACACGCTTTGATTAGCGTATTACGGAGTCTTTGAAAGTGATCATCTACTTGCAGTAATTAGATTTAACTGAAATTCTGCATACATATTAAGGACCGACGACAATGTAATAATATAAAAGTAATAGTCAGGAAGTTTCAAGCTTGTTAGGGTTCCGTACCCAAAGGGTAAAAACGGGACCCTATTACTGAGACTTCGCTGTCCGTCCGTCCGTCCGTCCGTCTGTCACCAGGCTGTATCTCAAGAACGGTGATAGCTAGACAGTTGAAATTTTCACAGATGATGTATTTCTATTGCCGCTATAACAACAAATACTAAAAATAAAATAAAATAAATATTTAAGTGTGAAATGTCCATTAATATTTATTTATTTTTAAGGGGGGCTCCCATACAACAAACATGAATTTTTTACCGTTTCTTGCTTGATACTAATAACGTTGCCTTGTGTTGCATAGATAATGGTACGAAACCCTTCGTGCGCGAGTCCGACTCGCACTTGATCAATTTTTTTTAATTTTTGAACTAAGTAAATTATTAGTAACATGCTGGTAAAAAGCTCAGGAACCACTGGTCCAACTTGGAAAATTCTTTTAAAGTTACATAGTACATTTATAGAGGAAGGCTATAGATAGGCTATATAACATCACGCTGCAACCAATAGGAGTGAAGCATTAGTGAAAGTTGCAAAAACAGGGAAAATTCTCTAATTTTCACGCGTACGGAGTCACGGCAAAAGATAGTTTAATAATAATATATTATGGAAGGTTTTTATATGAGTAATACAAGTTTATCAACTAATCCTGACACATGTAGACCACATAAATAACATGTGTCACACTGATATGCCGAGCGATGGACAATAGAAACGGATGGTATATTATGATTCATATCGAAAATGACCTATGATTATTATATATTACTAGCTGTCCCGGCAAACGTTGTTTTGCCATACCAAAAAAAAAAAATAAAGACTTGAAAAATAGATGTTGGCCGATTCTCAGACCTACTGAATATGTATGTAAAATTTGAGAAGAATCGGTCAAGCCGTTTCGGAGGAGTACGGTAACTAACACTGTGACACGTGAATTTTATATATTAGATTTATAAATAACGAGGTCAACACGACCTTTGATTGTGGAGGCGACCTTCAACTAGATAGTACCTAAATGTTCTTTTTATCTCCTCCCTAGGGTGTTATAAATGCCAGCTAAGGTATATTGTACATAGATAAAATTCTCTGTGAAAGACAGAAATAAAATACACACAAAGTCAAAGCAACTGTCAAAGAATGGCTATTAAAGCAGTACTATACTCAAACAGAATCCTTACTCGCATACATTAGTTGAACAAACGTCACACTTAAGTACTCAATACTGAACATAATAATGTGGAGATATAAAACCACATCACTACTATCGCGTACCTACAATCAACCATATACCCTTCACACAAACACACACACACTACACAGGAATATGGTAATAAAAAAATTGGTCAAGTGCGAGTCGGACTCGCGCACGAAGGGTTCCGTACCATTATCTATGCAACATAAGGCAACGTTATTAGTATCGAGCAAGAAACGGTAAAAAAAATCATGTTTGTTGTATGGGAGCCCCCCTTAAATATTTATTTTATTTTATTTTTAGTATTTGTTGTTATAGCGGCAATAGAAATACATCATCTGTGAAAATTTCAACTGTCTAGCTATCACCGTTCTTGAGATACTGGGTACGGAACCCTAAAAATCATGTTTGTTGTATGGGAGCCCCCCTTAAATATTTATTTTATTTTATTTTTAGTATTTGTTGTTATAGCGGCAATAGAAATACATCATCTGTGAAAATTTCAACTCTCTAGCTATCACCGTTCTTGAGATACAGCCTGGTGACAGACGGACGGACGGACGGACGGACGGACGGACGGACAGCGAAGTCTCAGTAATAGGGTCCCGTTTTTACCCTTTGGGTACGGAACCCTAAAAAACAATAACACAAAAATTATTTATTTTTTATTGTTAAATTAAAATCATCTCACTGTCGTCCACAAAATGTAAGCACATATTGTAAAATTCCGTTACCGAACGCTGTCTCTTAAGATACAGGATGTCCTAGTTTAAGAGACAGAGTTTAAAATTTTTATAAGTGCAAAATTGTATAAAATTGTAAAAGTGCATATTTTGTATACCTATCTGTGTAATTTTTGATTTAAATAAATAAATTTGAAATCCTATGTGAACACGCCTAGTCAGTGCGGCATAGCAGATCATAAATCTTTCCAACGCGGAGGAGACCCGTGCTCAACAGTGGGACGTAAATGGGCTGGAGCTCTCTCCAGCCCATTTACGTCCCACTCCCACATGGCAAGAATCAATATTTCACTTTTCTACATTAGAAAGCATTTTTGGTAAATATCTAGGCGAGGCGGTAAAATCAAATTATGAATGATTTTTATGGCTTAGGTACTAGCTGTTGCCCGCGACTTCGTATGCGTGGAATTTAGAAAATTTCCGTTTTTGTAACATTTTTCACTGATGCTTCGTTTTTATCAGTCGCGATGTTATAGAACTTATACATTATATAGCCTTTCTTGATACATGTACTATCCAACATTGAAAGAATTTTTGCAAATCGGATTGGAGATTTTAAAGGCAATATAAAGTGATTACTTTTGTATAAAAATTATCTAAAATACGTATATTATAAGTATAAGTATTTTTCATTTATATAAGGAAACTAGCTGTCCCGGCAAACGTTGTTTTGCCATAGGTACTAAACAAAAAAAAAAAGGTTTGAAAAATAGATGTTGGCCGATTCTTAGACCCACTGAATACGCATGTAAAATTTCATAAAAATCGGTCAAGCCGTTTCGGAGGAGTACGGTAACTAACACTGTGACACGTGAATTTTATATATAAGAAGATATAAGTGATATCAATGAGATTAAATAAAATTAACATACAATAGGTGCAAGACATTACTCAGCGGATGTAATATATAGGGCCTACTTTGCATTTATGTACTTTAGATTTTTCCGTGACATTATTTTGCGTACAATCGTGTGGTCGCGATATGAATTGCTTTGAAAAGATGTTATTTATCATGGATACGGATAATAACATCAATTTTATATTTATATTTATAATTGTCATAAAAATGATTGTACTGCGTCTGGGTGTTTCTATGTTTTATAAGTATGTATTTACAAAAGAAAAGTAGTATATGTATTCTATCCGTATTCTGGTACCCATAACACAAGCATATAAGCTTAGCTTGGGACCAGAGGACGTTGTGTGTAATGTCCGTGAATATTTATTTTATAAATAAAACTACTTTTTACGGATTAAGACGCGTATATTTGTTTTAATTTTAGCCCGACGTTTCGGAGACTTTGCAGTCACCATGATCACGGGTGAGACTGAGCTGTAATGTGTCTTCTACGATCAGTTATTACAGAGTTTACCCACATTCGATTTTAATTTTACATTGACCATAAAGATAGACTTTTACCATAAACTATATCATATTACATTGTGCTCAGACTACATAAAATCAATAACATTATTTTAGTTTCTAAAAATACGTTAACAAATTGTAACAATATAAAGAAAAATTTTAAATTATATAAGGTAAAACATACATAATTTTATCATAGACTAAAGTTTTAATTATTATAGAGGTAGTATACAATATAGCAAGCAAAACTAAGTTTATATACTTAAATACAATATTATTTACATAATAACAAAAAAATTTTTTAAAAAGAATTTTTGGTTTAAGATTTAAATTAGTTTATATAAAAAGAAAAATTATTAATTTTTATTTGAAATTATAGAAATTAGTATTTATTTTAATTATTTAGTTTTTATTATTTTATCTAATATACCTACTACCACCAGATCGGAACGCGTCCCACTTGAGAAAGATCTGGCAAGAAAACTCAAGGGGAGTCAAAGAAAATTATATATTATTAACTTTATGTTGTCGGTCTAAAGTGAAGTTAAGGGGATTTTAAGTCTTGTTGTCTGCAAAATGTGCTAACGGTGTCTTGCTGTTTTGAAACCGAGTGTGTTTTGGATTTTATTAAACTAATTACAGGATCCCAACTAGGTGCCAGATCCCAACCGTCTTCTCTATTAAAGTTTTTATGTTTCTTTATTTTAATAGCCTCGCGAATCATTCTGGGTCGGTATCGATTTTCCTTGGCGAGGATTTGAGGCTTATCAAACCGGATGTAGTGGTTATGGCGATCCTGACTATGTTCACAGATTGCAGACTTTGCTTTGCGTCGATGCTTCACATCAGCTATGTGCTCTTTGTTATAGTTATTTGGTACAGAACCCTTCGTGTGCGAGGCCAACTCACATTGACCGGTTTTATTAAGTAGAATCGATGACCAAACAAAAAGTTGCAAAAATATTTTAATTCCTTGTTTTATTATTGAAATTTACATAAACAAATGGAATACAATATTTAAAAGGATATTATAAACTGTTATCATATCGAACGAATAGTCTAAGAGCGCGTGATACAAACTGATTAAACTTTTTTAGGGACTAACATAAAATATTTTTTAATAATAATACTTAATCTTTATTTAGCTAAAAGTTACATCATACAATTATATCACAAAATAGAGTTTAAGCATACCAATATTACAAAAGATGTTACAAATATAATACATATTATGTGATAATTGCAATACATATTGGCATCTGGTGCTAAACTAGGCTGGAAACCTGTATTTCAGCACTCAGCGCCTGATCCCGTCCTCTGGTTTCGTATTGTGTCATAATACCGTGATAAACGTTTTTCACTATTAATACATTTATATTTTTACGTGTGTGTGCAAGGCATGCAAGGTAGATTAGTGAATGTGTGAATGTGTGTGTGTGTGTGATTTGAACAGCAAAACCTAATTACAATATTATTATTCTGTTAAACTCATTTATTCAAAATCATTACATATTATGAAAGAAAGTCATTATTATATTATGTATGTGTATCCCTATGGGAGCTTATGTGTATTTTCAAAAGTATGCAGTGGATTTTGATGCCAGTTTTTTTATAAATAGAGTAGTTAAAGGATAGATAGGATGGCTTATTGTATAATTTGGTTTTTAAATTCCGCCCGTACAAAGTTGGAAGCAGCGGTTCAATTTTTTCACATTTTCACTGATACTTCGCTTCTATTGGTCGGAGCGTGATGTTATATAGTCTATATGCTTCCTCGTTAAATATACTATCCATCACTGAAATAATTTTTCAAATCAGACCAGTGGTTCCTCTGATTAACGCGTTCAAACAAACAAACGCCTCAACTATATAATATTAGTATATTATATGGTATAGATGAAAATTTATGAGTTTCGATGTTTGAAATTATTCTGATAAATAAAATAAATAAATAAATAAATATTCATGGACATTAAAAAAAAAGATAAAAAGATTTAAACTATCTATGTTGTGGAAAAAGTTTCTTAAAGGTCACAAGCTCTTGCTCTTTAATGTACAAACAGTTACATATTTAAAATTCCTTCTCAAATATCAGATATTTTTCTTTAAGGCTTGATGTTTGGGATTTACAACAATACATATTTCACATTTAATGTGAAATATACGACATAATTTTAGTAGAATATCATCGTTATAAAAATAAAATAACAATGCAAAATTTCAACCAAACAAGTTGTACCTATATTTATTTAAAATACTTTTTGAGAATTGCGCAGTTCTTACATCTCTTATTTAACTTGGAAAACACAATATAATTTGATTAAGACGATACCAAAATAGCTTCGTGCATTTTTCTATGTACGAAGTTTTCATTGTTTCTTTAGATTGAATGGCTAGAGCTCTAATTTTTAAGTATATGTTTTTTCAATGTATGATCTAGGAACGCATCAACTCAGAAACACGATTGAAAAAAGTTTTCTCGATAGAAAATCTTGGCGAAACAACCTCTCAAATTTTTTATTTTTTTCATTTGTCGGTCTATTATCGCGTATTAACTAATGAAATAACTTTAAAAACATAAGTAACTGTTATATATAGAAACACGTAAATCAGAATTAAAATATATTTAGTAGATTTTGAGTAAATAGGAAAAGTATCCCTAATTCTTCATTTTCTGTGCCTACTGGCTGTGTTAATATGTACGTGTCGGCGATGATATACGATAATATTGATGTAGGCCCTTAAACAATTTTATTGTTCTACTAGCTATGTTCCACGGTATTACCCGCGGTAAAAAGGGTAAAAAATATGTTCGTTTTTTATCATCCCACGGGAACATTACATTCTTTTTGGATAAAAAGTAGTCTATATGTTATTCTGATGTATTAGTTACATTATTGTAAAGTTTCATTAAAATCCAATCAGTAGTTTTTGCGTAAAAGAGTAACAAATATCCGTACTCACAAACTATCACATTTATAGTTTTAGTAGGACCTATATTAAGAGGGCACTATACCAAATTATGCGCCATACAAAAATATGGGTATCGTACTTCCCTTTTTCCTTTCTTCCTTTCCTTTTTATCAATACATAATAACTAAAAGAAATTTGACCATCTGAAAATCCAGTTTTTTTCGGTTTTCTTTAGGTAAAGTTGCAGCGTCTATCACACATATTTGGTAACGTTTTACCAAAAAAGAAAGTGATACAAGCATAGTTATACTCTTCATCTATAATGTAGCGTAAAAACAATTAAAATCGGTTTAACTTTCGCGAAGAAAAAAGGGGACTACAAAACATCTTTTTTTCAAAGAATTTGTGGGTAAAATCTGCTTCAGCTATATTTGTCCCTTTCAGCACGGTGCTCGGGTATAGGGATAGCAATACCTAAGGCAAATACCTAAATTAGGAGTACAGTACCCTCTTAAGTAAATGAATTTAATTTCATTAATATTACATACTTTATACGGATATGATATCATATCACGATGACATGTATAGTGATACATGTCATTCTCATTATTACAATAAAGCCTATAAATAATTAATAGATAATAGACCGCTATATCTATCGTTGCTATTGTGTGGTTTGAGTAATTATGACAAATAGAAAATTATTTATTTATAGCTGTTGCCCGCGACTCCGTACGCGTGGAATTTAGGAAAGTTTCATGAAAATCCATCCAGTAGTCTTTTCGTGAAAGAACAGCAAACATCCTTACATTCATACAATCCAACATTAAGGGCCTATATCAATATTATCGTATATCATCGCCGACACGTACATATTAACACAGCCAGTAGGCACAGAAAATGAAGAATTAGGGATACTTTTCCTATTTACTCATAGTATACTCATATATATAATAGTTACTTATGTTTTTAAAGTTATTTCATTAGCTAATACGCGATAATAGACCGACAAGTGAAAAAAATAAGAAACGCTAAGATTTTCTATCGAGAAAACTTTTTTCAATCGCGTTTCTGAGCTTATGCGATCCTAGATTATATACTGAAAAAACATATACTTAAAAATTAGAGCTCTAGCCATTCAATCTAAAGAAACAATGAAAACTTCGTACCTAGAAAAATGCACGAAGCTATTTTGGTATCCTCTTAACCAAACATCTAAATATTAGAGTATGGATAGAAGACCGAGGAAACGTTCGCGTTGCTCGGCCAACAGTTTAAATATTTTATTTTGTCACGCTTAATTCTTTTTTCGTCATATCTCATAAGATATTCATTTAAATTGCATGGTGTAAAAAGCAGTTATAATCTTTATTAAACGTGTAAGCTAACTAAGGTATTTAATTTGATAAAAATGATTACTATATACACATAAATAGCTTTTGAAAAAACCCTAGTGACTTTGATAACTTTTGCGACATTATTATGGGTACAGTGGGTTTCCCTTAAAAGATAGACATATGCCTCGCGGCCTTTTTTGAAGAACTATAGGTAACAAACAATTCCTCCATACATTAATTTGTTGTACCTCACATAGATAAAGCAGCGTTTATAGCCCGCATGCGTTTTCATTTATAGCTCGCATGCGTCCGAGTTTCTCGGAAAATTTAATCATATCTCATCCAATATACAGCAAACCCTAACAAATTATGCAAAAAAGCCATCCTCTTGAACCAATCTATCTATTAAAAAAACCGCATCAAGATCCGTTGCGTATTTTTGAAGATATAAGCTCACATAGGGACATACATACAAAAATTACGACTTTGTTTTATAAGAAGTAAAGATAAAGATAAAGAATAAAGATAAAGATAAAGAAGGTAAAGATAAAGATTTATAACATATTGCATTTTTACATTGTACAATGGCGGACTTGGAAGGCACGGCACCGAACTATGCTTCATAAAAAAATAAAAGCATAGTCTGTCTGTAATCTGCTCTTTTCTAACGCCACTAATGGTTACTGTTCCAATCGGGATTTATTTAAAGTATGTATAATTAGTAAATAAATTTTCACGGACATGTTACAAAACGTCTCCTGGTCTCAAGCTAAGCTATATAAGCTTAGCTTGAGACCAGGCTTGGTATTAGAATTTTCTTTTGTGAATACATACTTATAATACATGGAAACACAAAGACGCAGAACAAACATTTTTTATGACATTTATACATGACATCACATAAATGATTGTGTCGTGCAGGAATCGAACCCGCAACCTCGTGAATGGCAGTCCATTACATGAACTACTAAACCACGTAGCCCGTCATTTGTATCGTAATTCTATGATTACAACGCGGTTTTGTAGGTTTTATAGTATACTGATTCTTTTATCTGTGACTGACAAAAATATTCTTACCTTATTATGTTATTCTATTATACCAGAATTATACAATAATATTTGTATTATATTTATATTTTACTTATTTTTATATTCACATAGTTTTTTTTGTGTATTAATTGGAATGAAAAAGATTCTTCAAAATTCATTTAATTATTAATTTTTGCGTCAAAGTTTAACAATAGCAGGTTTTAAAATACTGTTTGATTGTGTTAGTGAATTCACCTGCTAATAATCCTAGTCGGCTAATACCTACTACATAAGTAATAAATAAACGACCGTTAATTTATTTTTTTATATAAACGGCGTTGATATGTCTATAACCAATCTGTAATTGCGGATAGTTGTTATCCCTGTTTATTAGTAAAATATGGCTATCTCTAGTCTAAGTATCTATAGAAAATGTTGTCATCAGTAGCATAATGAAATACAAGTAAGGGCTAAGTTCAGAGTTGTCCGTCTTTCTTTAGTAGTAAGGTTGAATGGGATTGATAAAATATTGAAAACGGGCGTCTTTTTGCTTGCCATAAGTAATCCACTTGTTGGTAAACTTTCCATTTTGATGGAGATTTCATACAACTTTTTTGGTCCCACTGTCACTGTAAGCTTATACTATGTCTAGGTACCAGAATTCAGATGTGCGTAATATATATAACAGAATTATTTACGTGATATATTTTTTGTTTATTTGCTTTCTTGCAGTTTTATTTTTTCCCACAGTCTTTTCCTATTTTCATTTCGTAAAAGAAAAAAAAAACATTATTGATACGTAAATAAAGTTCCGTTGCTGATAGTACTATTCTAATCACTTTTGACAACTAAAGGTCATAGCCAATCCTATTCTCAGTTGAAACGTGTAGTAGGTTTGTTCTAACGCAAACACGTCAGTTGTCATTTTTGCGCCAAATTTTTTTCTTTAGGATAAAAGCTAAAAAGTCAGACAGACAAACTGACCCACTGTCATGTCGTAACAATCCAAAAAGAGAACAAAGTACTGAAGCAATAAAATTTAAATTGTGCATTTCTTTTACTAATTAGACTAGATGAGCATTAACTTTAATTTCTAGAAAATTCTACCAATATGAGGGACAGAGGATGGTGAAAATTTGTGCATGAGTAATTTTTAATGAGAGTTTAGCAACTCACTTATAATAGAAAAACATGTACGAAGGATTTTCTAAGTTTTTTCTGAAAGATAAATAAAAAACGCTGAAAGATTTTTGTACATAGTTTAAAATCTATTTAACTCGATGTTTGAAACAATTTTTTCGGACAAATCAACCCTAATTATTGTTGTACAAATCAACTAGATTGTGCCGTAATACGGCTGTGCCTAAGACAAATAAGGAAACATTGAGATTATTCACAAAAAACAAACTTTATTTTGTATTTTGTAAACTTTATTTTGTACGTGACAACTGTCTATGAAAATGCCTATTTATAATATCTAATTAAACAAATTAGATATTATAAATAGGCATATTATGAAACGTACTTACCATAAAATTAATTAGCTATATGAATTAATGTGACAATATAAAATGACAAAAACTTATATCGCGCAAAATAATCGTGCGTCATGGATTTTACATAAGAATATGAGCTGAGTTGGAAGGCTTCAGCCCCTTTTTAGCTATAAAGGTAGTCACAAAGCTTTCTATAATGATAAATTAAATAGTAAGCAACAATAAATATTCTATTATATGATAATAATAAGCGTATAAGTGCCCTAGCCTTTCTATTTATTCGTCAGTGTTATAACTTATTTTTATCTGTATTATTAGATACTCTTAACTCAGCAGAGTAAAGATTTTCATAATGGTTTCATTCATAATGAATAAAAGCATTATGAGAAAGTATGTTGTTATAGTTGTCTCTAAAGGAATACGATGTCCAAACCACAAGTAACGAATGCTGTAGAAATCTAACCCTAATCAATTAGATTATGATTAGATATCCTATTGATATCGCACCTTACTCTCCAGTATGGTATAAGTAACACTGGAGAGTGAGAGGGGTGGAAATAACAAGGACCGAATAAATGGGGATTTGTTTCATATTCATATTCATTTATTTATAACATCATCAACGTTACATGTCATATTTATATAGTAATAATAATTAATGAAATTAACATAGTTATTAAAATTAACGTAACATATATTAAATTAACATAATATTAAATTACAGTGAATAAGTAAAATAAAACAAAATAAAAAAAAATCGATAAAGAATAAAAATAACAAAAAATAATATACATATAAACGCATTACATAATTATATAATAGCACAAAATAGCATTTCACTCATCTATCCTAAAAGAACCATGGTCATATAAGGTCTGTTTAACGAGCCACTTCTTTAATTGACGTTTGAACTTATATCGCGTGGTGATATTTCGTATATCTACTGGTAATTTATTGTACGCAGTTGGAGCCATCACGTGCACTAACTTCGACATTTTTGATAGCTGACGCGGAATTGCTCGCAGTCTGTCAGTGCCACGCATATTGTAATTGAACCCATCTCCCATTCTTCCATACTCATCTAGATGGTCTCTAGCATACAGAGCAGCTTGGAAGTATACCAGGGAGGGAAGGGTTAATATATTCATGTCCCGGAATAGCGATTGTGCCGATACATCCTGCGACACTCGCACTATGGCTCTAACAGCTCTCTTTTGCATTCGGAAGACGCGTAACCAATCGGCCGCTCGTCCCCATTGCTCAATACCATATAACAGAAGCGAATGCACAGATGCGAAATAGCAGCTGCGGACCATATCATACGGGAGAATAGCGGACACACGCCAGAGTGCGAAACAGGCGTGCCCTATTTTTTCACACAATTTGTTGATGTGACCTTCCCAAGTCAGAGCGCTATCGATTTGCAAGCCCAAAAAGTTGTAAGGTTGTACTTGTCTGTTCAAGTTTTAAGCTGCCAACTTTTACGCTCAAAGGTCTATATGAGCGTCCTGCTAGATTGAAATGCAGGAAGTGGGTCTTGGATAGGTTTAAAATCAAGCCATTTACTATAAACCAGTCGTTTAGTTCGCGAGCAACTTCATTCAACTCTGTTTCGAGCTGGTCCACACTTTCCGCAGTCACAATTGCAGCCACGTCGTCAGCATACATCAATACATGACCATGATGTACGTTTTCAGGTAAATCGTTCAAGAGTATGGAGAACATTATGTTAGAGAGTGACGAGCCTTGCGCCACTCCAATTACAGTCTGGAGTGAAGGTGACTTTATGAGGCCGCCGTGTCCCACTACCACCTGACACCGACCTTTCATGAATTCTTCCAGTAATTGGAGTGCTGATCCATCGATCCCATAGTGGTTTATTTTAGCCCTTTCATTTGTATTATGTACAATCATAAAAGTAATATATGTATAAGTATATGTAATTATAATGTGTACAATATAAGTTATAAATAGATTACGTCAACCGACTACGCTGTACAATATGGGTCACGCACGTGTTCGTTTTACTTATATTTCGGATTATACTGATTTTATTCCTAATGTTTTTTAGAAATAGAGCCGTCTGATCAATCGGGAGATTATAAGTGTTCTAAAAGCCCCTCTTAGAAACCTTCAGCATTTATTAAATATGCTTTTGGATAAATACGCTATCGCTGTATTTAAACGTGAACGTTTAGGTGGCGCAATATATGCTACAGGAATTGTAAGAAGACAACGACTATACATTTTATCAGTTTATAGAATTGGTTGGTCCATATGGTGACAAACATAAGTGTCACCTTTTTCTTCTCAGGGTGCCGTAAAAGCCAGCTAAGTAATAGTGTACCCAAATAGAAAACTCGAAAATAAATCCTGTGCCAGCACGCTTGGTTAGCGTAGCGCTGTGTATGACCATTATCCCTCATAAAGCGGAGAATGCTCGTATCTAACAATGGGGCGTTAGTGGGCTGGAGAGAGAGACAGAGATAAGAGAGGGAGAGGGTTGATTATTTGGTGAGAAATACAAATACCATTGTTTTAAAATTTAATTTTATTGTTACAGGTTCAAAGAAAGTAGTAATAAAAGGTGTACATGGAAGGTTCCCGTCAGGTCAATTGGTGGCAATTATGGGACCCTCTGGTGCAGGCAAGAGTTCACTTCTCAACGCATTGTCTGGATTTAGGTATGAACACTAACTTACTTACTTACTAATTTGGAATGTGTATATTTATCAGTGAGCATACAAGTGAGATATTGAGAATACAAGTGTCACCGATGTCCTCATAAGTGTACTTTTAAAGTCAAATGAGGAATATATTATAAAACCATGTGTGAGGAAATCTATAAAACACAATTTAAAAATAGAAGAAAAAAATCGCATTACTGCCAATAACTTGAACTAACGTAATTATTTAAAGTTAATCAGTTAATACGTTATTAAATAGACAAGTTTATACTTAAAAGTGATAAAAAGCCTATAAATATTAAAATTTTCCTAATCATCATAAGCATAAATCTACATATATCATAGTTTAGTATTAATTCTGAATGACGCGTTGAATCATAAATGAATAGCGTGTTTATTGATTTATGCTTATAGGGTTGGCACTTAACTAGGTATACGTGAACCAATGCTTTGTCGGTTATAGGTATACTTCATATAATTCATTCCTAACATTTAAGTGGATAGTAAATAATAACTTACATATCAATTAAGTTTGTTTAGATGATAGACAGAAATTTTAGAATTAATTTAATGTAATAATATTATCTTGGCTTTTAACTTGTCCTACAACAACAATATAACAACAATATCTAGCTATTAGATATTTAGTAGGAATTTAAATGTTGTTCACCCATTACCACGGTCGATGCTATTCGACCGAAACGTAGGAACATAATATATAAAGTCTACATCGTACCTTAAAAATACTTAACGCTAAAAATTGGAAAAAGATTCGGTGGTTATACACTATTCATATCATATATCATACATCTATTCACGTAGTTTCATTGGATCATAGCTCCTATAATATTGTTTTCACTAAAGTCTGAGCAAATCTCATTACCTTAAAGGCTCAAAGACGCATTTACCTTTATCTTTGTTCGGAAAATTACTTCAGCGTTTTATTTTATAGAGGTCATATTTGCATTTTGTAAATTGCAGTGAAATTGGCAACCCTATGTTTTATGATCTAACTGTAGAATACTTCCTACCTTGTGAATATAATTTACGCAAATGGAAGAACGATCTTAAAGGTTTTGATAGTATCTGCTCATATGATTTGCCAAGACTATTTTTAGTAGTAATATTTAATCTATATTTTCAATTTTTCTCTTTTTAGGGTTCCGTACCCAAAGGGTAAAAACGGGACCCTATTACTGAGACTTCGCTGTCCGTCCGTCCGTCTGTCCGTCCGTCTGTCACCAGGCTGTATCTCAAGAACGGTGATAGCTAGAGAGTTGAAATTTTCACAGATGATGTATTTCTATTGCCGCTATAACAACAAATACTAAAAATAAAATAAAATAAATATTTAAGGGGGGCTCCCATACAACAAAAATGATTTTTTTACCGTTTCTTGCTCGATACTAATAACGTTGCCTTATGTTGCATAGATAATGGTACGGAACCCTTCGTGCGCGAGTCCGACTCGCACTTGACCAATTTTTTCTCTTTTCTCCCAGCCCATCTGGGAGGGTTTTTGGTAAACTTTGCCGCACTGACCGCGTGTTTGATATACTCGTATTTTCGAGATTTCCGTCTCTCATATGGGATATTATTTACCTTAGGAAGCAAAAGAGGTAGTGATACTTGTATTCTTAATCCTTCACTTATAGTACCTAGTACTTAAAACTTTAATATTAATAATTTTAAATTGTTGATAGACCTTTATTTATGTATAGTGCCTATTCATATAGTACATGTCTGGTGCAAGGGAAAGGGTTAAAAATTTGTAGAGTCATCGTAATACTTATTATATTATCTGTAGTAATACCTTTATTTTAAGAAAATTTAAACATTACTTTATTTGTAAGAGGTGGGAGAGTTAATATAAAAAAAGTTTCGTATTTTGTAACCTACTAAATCAAAGAATTGTGTGGAGAGGTGCACAACTTTCATGCACATGTGAAGGCAATGTTTTAGCTATAATTATGTTAATTTTAGTCTTTAAGATTTATGACGTCCTTAAGATATATTGACAAGCTTCGTGGTTGAGTAGTTCATATAACGGACTGCCGATCACGGGGTCAATCACAATCACATGTGTGATATTTTTAAGAGGGTACTGTACTCCTTTTTTAGGTATTTGCCTTAGGTATTGCTATACCTATTCCCGAGCACCGTGCTGAGAGGGACAAATATAGCTGAAACAGATTTTACCTACAAATTCTTTGAAAAAAAGACGTTTCGTACTTCCCGTTTTTTCTTCGCGAAACTTAAACCGATTTTTATTGTTTTTACGCTATTTTATAGATGAAGAGTATATCTATGCTTGTATCACTTTTTTTTTCGGTAAATATTTACCAAATATGTGTGATAGACGCTGCAACTTTACCTAAAGAAAACCGAAAAAATCGGGATTTTCGGATGGTCATATTTCTTTTAGTTATTATGTATTGTAAAAAAGAAAGTGACAGAAGCATAGATATACATACTCTTCATCTATAATATAGCGTAGAAACAATTAAAATGGGTTTAACTTTCGCGAAGAAAAAACGGAAGTACGATACCCATATTTTTGTATGGAGCATAATTTGGTGTTTGTACTGCGTCTGGGTGTTTCTATGTAATATAGGTATGTAATATAGGTATGTATTTACAAAAGAAAAGTAGTATATGTATTCTATCCGTATTCTGGTACCTATAACACAAGCATTAAAGTTTAGCTTGGGATCAGAGGACGTTGTGTGAATTGTCCATGAATATTTATTATTGTACTAGTAAAAATTTATATAATACCCGAAGAGGATTGACGTCATCCCTTTGCAACATACAGAAGTAGTCATGTTGCACCGACCCCGATTAACGTGTTAAGGGCAGGAGGAAGATGATAGTTAAAATTTAATGTATGTATTTAATATGTCAACAGATCTGCAGGAGTGGAAGGTGAACTTCTGGTAAATGGGCAGCCAAGAGACAAGCAGCTTTTCCAGAAGTCATCGTGTTATATCACTCAGGAAGATTTGCTTCAGCCATTGCTCACAGTACGAGAAGCTATGGACGTCGCTTCTAAATTAAAAGTACCTAAAGGTGTTAAGGTACCTTCAGAAGAAATACTACATGAATTAGGATTACTAGAACACCAACATACTAGGACTGATTTGTTATCTGGAGGCCAGAAAAAGAGGTATGTGATAGTAATTTCAATTATTTTATTAGGGCAGTCGCATGATACGTCACTAAATCTGCTCGAGGTGTACTTAAATAGATTTACAGTTACACCTGATTGAGTCAATATAGAGAAGACATGTGCTTCTTTGTTGCTAAAGCTGATGTTCAGAATATTATTCTATTAGGATTTTAAAAGAAGGCAGTAAAGTAATATATTAAATACCTTCTAATTGAAGACCACAACTCCCTTATAAGCAATATTTAACATCTCGATTCTTTCGCGCTACTTTCGACGGCTGAGGTGCCTTTTGAACGCAAGTTCTAAACATTATGTGTTCAGGTTTTCATAATAGTTTCCTCCGTAGTATATTGTTTACCAACGTGAATAGGGTTCGAGCAGCCCTACCCTAAATACTACCTTACTGAGTAGAAATGGACTCTTTTGTTTAATTCCCAGAACACAGTTGTTTAGAATAATGATTAAAAATGCCTTTTTTCATTATATTTTCGGTGGAGCTGAATGACTATTTTTATAATTGTACTTTAGTATTTACAAAAAAAAAGTACCTATATCCGATGGTCGATGCACAGTAGGTATATATCGGTATTTTTGTTCCCATAACGCAATCCATAAGCTTATAGCTTGTGGGCGGACACGTTACGTGAATAGTTATTTATTTTATTTAACTTTTACAGATTATCAATAGCGCTGGAATTAGTAAACAATCCTCCGATCTTCTTCTTAGATGAACCAACAAGTGGACTTGATACAGTAGCTACTGCACAGTGTGTTAAACTACTGAGACAGTTGGCGAGACAAGGCAGAACTGTTGTATGTACTATACATCAACCGTCTGCCTCTTTGCTGGAACTGTTTGATCAGGTAATACCTACCTATATTCCTTATGCATAAAAATATTTTACCTAATCATTATCATGTTTCTAATTATCTTTACTATTAACTAGCTGGAATTTAGAAAATTTCCCCATTTTCGCAACATTTTTTGCTAATACTTCGCTCTAATTGGTCGCAGCGTGATGTTATATGGCTTACCTATAGCCTTCCTCGATAAATTTACTACCCAACACTAAGAACTTTTTTTAAATCGGACTAGCAGTTCTTGAAATTAGCGGGTTTAAATAAACAGACAGACTCTTCAGCTCAATATTAGTATAGATAAAGAAGTAAAGTTGAAGACGTAAAGAGTAATGTATATGTAGAGATAATATCCAAAAAGATAATATCCAAAAATAGTAAGCCGCGTCTAAAAATATTTTCGCTAATAGGACACTGCAGTCTCCGAGAGTGCATGGGCTATATTTTGGTTGAAATTCTCTCTCTCCAGCCCATTTACGTCCCACTGTTGGGCACAAGCTCCAATTTGGGAGGGATTATGCTTTACTGTGCCGCGCTGACCAGGCGTGTTGGCATATAGGTTTTTTGGAGTTTTCCGTCTCTCACAGAGGATGTTATCTGTGTAAAATATCCCTTAGCTGAGTTTTACAGCACCCTTGGGAGGAAATGGGGTGGTGACACTTGTAGTCTTAATCAGTCACCACACAGACATTTTATGCTTTATTTTAGTTGAAATTAGAGTTTAGTTAGGCGAACGAAGTCGTAGGCTAGTAGTGATATATTTTTCACAAATAATAAATAAATAAACATTCACGGACATTTCACACAACGTCCTCTGGTCCCAAGCTAAGCTTATTAAGCTTGTCATAACACAAATAAATATAGGTAAATCCCTTCTTCCTCTCTAGAAATTCAATTGAATACCTATTTAAACCCTGATAAATGTAATGGCCCGTGCTCAATGTAGTTCTATTTTGTATTTTCAGCCCGTAATATACTGACTGAAAATGCAAAATTAAACATGAAATCATAGAAATAGGAACACGTAACAATATATTAATTAATTAATTTTTGCAATTGACTTGCTATGCTTTTACTAAATAAACTAAATTATAGTAGAAAAAATGATAATTCCGGTCAGGGCCGGATTTAAATTTGTGCCGCCCTGGGGCACTGAAGAAAATGCCGCCCCATGACTTAAATTTTATTTTATATTCAAAGTTTGTACTTAAATTTCCTATATTATAATATACAAAATTTGAATTTGATACATAATACTTAAATTATATTTCTTGAAAGATGAAATGTTTATTTAAAAGAATTAGTTTAGAAAATTTGCCGCCCTGGGCACTAGCCCCGACTGCCCCTAGTGTAAATCCACCACTGCTCATGGTTATCATTTTTTCCACTATAATTTAGTTTATTTAACACGTAACAATCTTTGAAATAATGTGTTACATTATAGATTATTAGAATACCGACTTATTATTATACATTAATAGGGTTATGACCGTTGTATTATAATTCCAACACCACATGCGCATTGATTACAAATAACTGTATTACACTATATTATAGTTACATTGTTGTCTTACTTCAACAATTAACTAGTTCTTATTGTTTAATAAAGTTCCCTACTAACATTGTGTTATCATAATAAGCATGGCAATCACAGTTATTAAATAAACTCACGCTTTCAGAATGAATACTACATTGTAAGGAAATTATAACTCTACTAGATGTTACCTGCGACTTTGTACGCGTGGAATTTAGAAAATTCGCTTCTATTGGTCGCAGCGTGATGTTATATAGCCTTCCTCAATAAATGTACTACATATATAATACTGAAAGAATTTCAAATCGGACCAGTGGTTACTGAGATTAGCGCGTTCAAACAAACAAACTCTTCAAACAACAAAAAACAAAAGCTTTATAATATTATATTATAGAGTATAGATTTTATACCTTCAATCGCCTTCAATAGTACATATTCAATATTATAGATATGTGACCTATCTTATAGTCACGTAGTCACACAATAATTGTTATTTGTTGTTTAACGCAATATTTTTACAAATCTAAAAGGCGTTATATCAATCCAGTCATGTTGTTAAAACGAATAGTTGATACTATTTCTTCTCCAGCCCATTTACGTCCCACTGTTGGGCACGGGCCTCCTCCACTTTGGGAGGGATTATAGTCTAATGTGCCGCGCTGACTAGGCGTGTTGGCACACGGTTTATTTTCGAGTTTTCCATCTTTCACAGAGAATTTTATCTGTGTGCAATATCCCTTAGCTGACTTTTACAGCACCTTTGGGAGGAGATGGGGTGGTGACGCTTGTATTCTTAATCCGTCACCACACGGAGAGAGTGATACTATTTAATCTCATGTATTTCAGGTTTACGTAATTGCTGACGGTTTGTGTATATATCAAGGAGAGACAGCAGCTATGGTTCCCTTTCTACATAATTCTGGTCTAACTTGTCCAAGACATCATAATCCAGCAGATTTTAGTAAGTATTTGTTTATTAAAGTAAACTATTAGATTTTTACAAACAAAATGTACTATTACATACTATGGATGCGTAAATAGTTGCCTGGAGATAAATATTAAATAAAAATATTATTATAATAATATTAAGAAAAAACATGGTATTGTTTGTTTGTTTACAATACCATGTTTTTTAATTTTTAAAAAATTATTAAAAAAATATTAAATTTAATGTCACCACAACATCTTCTGCCCAGATTGCTGCTCAACTCGGGCTTTTTGGGTGGTCATATTTCTTTTAGTTATTATCCCTACTAATATTATAAATGCGAAAGTAACTCTATCTGTCTGTCTGTTACGCTTTCCCGCTTAAACCTCTCAACCAATTTCAAGAAATTTGGCACAAACAATCTTTAGACCCTGAGAAAGGACATAGGCGAATTGCGAAAAAAAGGGATGAAAAGTTTTCTAAATTTCACGCGGACGGAGTCGCGGGCAACAGCTACTGTTTTGATAAAAAGAAAATAATAGAAGTATAGATATATAAGACCTAGATACGAAATAAGAAATGGAACTCGCTCCCTGCGCATGTTTTTCCTTACTCCTACAATATGGGGTCTTTCAAGCGAGGCGAGAAAAAGTATCATGTGGGTCGGCAAGGTGAGGGCGGCTAGTGCTCTGACAACGTACTAGCTCTCCACATGTCTGGATTACACTTTCGCTTAAAATCAAAATCAGTGGAGTGTGGTTATTTAAATTCCCAAGCTATATAAAAAAAAACATATTGTGGAAAAAATTCGTGGCTTTAGAGGTAATATCCACCAAGAAAACAGCAGACTACGATGCTCATATTTTTGTATGGGGCATAGTGCTGTCGAGCCCACTTAACTGTCCGATAAAGTGACTTTTAATTATACAAGCTAAGAACCTACTATAAAGCTTCTATAAATTATTTATATCTCTTTACAGTTATTGAACTAACCGAACATCAAGAGAACATAGCACGTTTATCTGAAGAAATAATGAATGGAAAGATTTACAAATATGCAAAAGTGGATACAATACCAAAAGAAGCTATTCCAAATCATATGGAATTAAAAATTAGTTATCATACAAATGATTCTTTAGAAACTGAAATAGTCCTATCTAATCAAAAATGTAGTTATAAAGTACCAAATTATAAAGGTTTAAGTGCATCAATTAGTTCAATATCAAGTCAACAATCACATGCAAATACTTCAATGACATGGATGAAAATACAAAAATCAGCAACTTCAGAATTCGCAACGACTTATTGTCAACAGTTTATGATATTACTACAGAGAATGATGATGCAAATAGTCAGGAATAAACAAGGTAAGGAATCTGTTTTTTTCGCACCTATTGAAAAAATTTTCTGTTTTGCAACATTTTTCACTGATGTTTCGCTTCCATTGGACGGAGCATAATATTCACCTTTAGCCTTCTTATTCCGCGATAAATGGAATATCTAACACACACAAGAATTTTTCAATTCAACCCAGTAGTTCCTGAGATTAGCGCGTTTAAACAAACAAACTCTCTAGCTTTATATTATTAGTATAGACCCGAGATTTCTTGACGTATTAGAAATGTATGGCCCATTTCTTTTCCCATATCCTCTTTCTTTTACCTGGGTAATGTATCATCACATAAGCAAATCACTTATGGTCTTTAAAGGATTAGTCCTTATATAGATTACGAGAGGTATCCGTCTGGTGACAGATTAGGAATACAAATACTCCCAAATAAACATGGTGCCAACACGCATAGTCAGCGCGGCACAGTAGACCATAATTCCTTCTAAAGCGGAGTAGGCCCGTGCCCAACAGTGGGATGTTATTGGGCTGGAGAGAGAGAATGAGAGAGATACGAGTATAAGTAAGAGGGTACTTCGTACTTAAATCTCTCTCTACATACCTACTTTGAATTTTTGTAGGGGGAAGAATCTACTCGTATATAGCCATATTTACGTGGCAAGGAACATAAGATTCCTAATTTTTTTTTTTAATGCTAACAGGTCTTAGTATCCAGTTCGTTCATCACGTAATGTGCGCTGTTCTGATCGGTATATGTTTCTGGAACACAGCTAATGATGGCGCACTCATGTTCTGTCATCTAAAGTTATGCGTAGGACTTGTTATATTCTATGCTTATACACAAATTATGGTGCCTGTGTTAGTCTGTAAGTATGGTAATAACATATTGGTACAAATTCTACATCCACATCTAAACTAAACTTTATTAAAAAATTAAAATAGATACTGGAAATAACACAATTCGGCAATGTTAACATTTTTATTAGAAAATCTGTATATTATAGACTAACGGCTTATTTTTTGGGTAGGAACAATTATGTCAAAGTTAAAGTTCCTTAGAGGAAATCTCTTGTGATAACACGCCTGGTCAGCGCGGGATAGAAGATCATAATCTCTCCCAAAGTAGAGGAGCCTCGTTTCCAACAGTGAGATATTAATGGGCTGTAGAGAGAGAGAGAGAGATAGCGAAAATCCTTAAGGTTATCCCTATGTTACTTTAAAACTGCTTGTGAAAACATATATAATGCTAATTCTTTGTTTTCAGATCCACAAGAAGTTAAACTAGTAAAGAAAGAACATTTCAATTGTTGGTATGGTCTGACTCCTTATTATGCAGCATTAACTGTATCCAAGCTACCCTTCCAAGTGACCTTCAACCTGATATTCGCTGTGATAGTATACTTCATGGCTGGTATACCATTCTCTGTGGCAAGATTCGTCACTTTTTGTATTGTGGGGAATGCAGTTTCATTAACAGCTGAAGGGATAGGTTTGGCCATTGGATCTATGTTCAGTATCACTGTAAGTATGATTGTAATACTTTAGAAACCTATAACCACAGATATAGGTGTCGATTCCAGTGCAAGTCCAACTTCACTAAACTTAACCATAAATAAACTATTTTTAGTTTGGTTTTAGTGATAAACCTATTCTGTTTCAAACAGAAATTAAACTTAAAATTTTAGTTGACAGCACTTATTTGATTTTGACATAATCATTTAAAGCTGCCCACTAACAGACAAAAATGCCTTTTATAGTGAACGAATGAATGAATGAATAAAAAAATAACTAATATAAAATTCCTTTTCAAACGTTATTTCAGCAATATAGTTATTTATAAATATTTACAACTATTTCTGCATCATTGTTATGAACATTTATTAATAATTTAATTAGTTGGCGGCCTTATTTCAGTGTATTTCTCATCTTAGATATGAGCATAGTGAGCATCAAATCTTTTAGGTTATCTGTGGAGTGATTAGCACTACTTTTACTCTGTGGTATGCCTATATTACTTTCCTTGATTACTTTATACAAAAAACAAACAATTAAATTCGTTAATTATTTATTTTAATAGGTGTTTAGTGTAAATAATTACAGCAACTAAGGAAAAATATGCTTATAAGCAAATATTTACTTCTCATCTACCATAAACTGATGACGGAAACTCATAATTATCAAGATAACAATGACAAAAGCCAAAAAGTGTATTTATGGAAACATGAAAATCTGTATTTATAAAAATTTGTGATATCATGTGGTGTATAATTATGCAAGAGATATTAAATGAACCTAATAATTTATTTCTACTTTTATTTATAACTTATAAAAGTGTGTTAAGTTCAGTATGTAGTTGTATAAGTTAAGTATTCTGATCTAGCTATAAGCTACAAAACAGTATTTATGTATCTATGAATTCTTACAAACAATCTATATGGATTATTAGAATGTTAAGAATTCCAATAAATTAGGTACATATATGCATAACACATTACTTTTTGATATGATAAGAGGCATAATACTTACTTATTATACAAATAAAAATGCAATATTTGTTTAAATACATGTTTTACTAAATAAATCTGAATGTTTTCCGAGTACATATAAATAAATGTTGGTCCACTGAACTCTCTGGCTTGGCTTGGCTGATTCTATTCATTTCTTCATTAGTTAAAAAATATAGCTCACTGTTCTAGAGCTTCAAACTGTTAGAAACCTTATTAAGTATCACAGTTCAAGTAGCACCATTTGGTAGGTATAGTTTTAAGACTGGCTACAATTATTATTTCTACTATTTAATGATATTTACATAACTTTAGGCAGACACACACAAATACACATTTTTTATCACTAGTTTCAATGTTCCAAACTATGGTTCCAAAGATTTCTAGATTTTTCCTGTAGTTCACTTAATATAATTGGTAGCAACTGCATTTATAGGTACTGGACCACAATTTTCCATTAGGCCACCAACTGGACATTTATTTTCCCCTGCATGACCTGGAAAAAAGTTATATTTATCATTAGACGCCATTAACCTCAAAATCGTTCACTTTGTATTAAATTATATATGTTTATAATATTTTTACGATAACTTGTATACTTACATAATATATGATGTCTTAGAATTCTATGGCTAAGTAAAAATACGTATTATATTATGTATGTAAATTACAAAATTATTTCGACAAAAATTAAGTAAACAAAGAAATACCTAGATAATTAGTTCTAAGAATCTCCGCACTTGACTGTGATTCGTCTGTTTTTCGCGCTTTGTTTAACCTCAATTTTGGCGCCAACATTTAATTTATCAAGTATAATTTTAATTTATAAATATTTTTTATTTGCTAACAAACATTTATTATTCAATATTCAATCAGAAAATCAACTTTTAAGTTCAAAAAGCCATGATAAAATTTAGTGAATTTAAGTCGGTACCTACTCACATCCCGACTAAATAAGTCGAGAATTCACTAAATTAAGTGAATTTTTGACATTTATGATGTACACCAGAATAGCATTATCACTAAATTGTATAGATTGACTAATTTTGGTCCTGTCAAACTTAATTTAAGTGAAGTTGTGTCTTTCAGAATAAGAAAGTGAGATTTGACAGGAATAAATCAATTTTTAGTTAAGTTTAGTTAAGTTCTTGGACACAGAATCGACACCATAGTGTCTATGGCTACATTACTCAATCGCCTTGAAGCCACTTACATATTTATGTGTGCGTGAAAATGCGTCTATGATACAGGCTATACGTTATATGAAACGTCATTATTATAATAACTACGATTTAGCCAGGCTAGTTACTTTGTCCTCAATTTCAAACTTAAACCCACAATCTGGTATCTTTGTGCCTATAACATAGACCTGAATGAATTTATAATAGGTACACATCTCTTTCTCCAATCTATCACTGTCCCATTATTGTGCAAATACCTCTTCCACTTTGGGTGGGATTGTGGTCTAATGTGGCCAAGCGTGTTACCACCCTTAACCTCCCCAGGATACTGTAAGAGCCAGCTAAGAGGTTAAGCCGATAACATATTATTATTCTTTGAGAGATAGGAAACTGGAATCACATACAAAACCAACACGTTTGGTTAGCGTGACAATAGACTAAACATCGTCCCGTTGTGGAAGAGGCACATGCCCAATATTCAGCCAATTACAATACAATTAAAAAGCTATGGCTTAAGAAATTAAAAATCCCCCAGTCCTCTTACAGATTTTACTAAAATATTACCTAAAAACATAGACATACAAGACAGTGCATCTACGGCTAAATCAATGACACGGCTTGAGGTCAAAAAAATATTTATGTATGTGTGAAGTACAACGTGAAGTTGCCCGGTTGCCTGGGGCAACATAATTGTCGTCCGTCAAAACACGATTGTCATTAAATTGATAAATTGTGTTTTTGATGTAAAAATGAATTATTTGAGTAAAAATTACTTGTAAAATCCTATGTTGTGGCATTTTTTAATTATTCTGATACACTAGAACACCCAAAGACTGCGCATATCGTCATTTTTGTTTTTTTGTTCGTGGCGGCGTTCACACTACAAACTGACAATGGTGTCAATTAAATATGGTGTATTAAAACAGATCTTGATTTTATATGCCATACTTGTATCAGTGTGTTCAAAACTGACGTTTGCAGATTGCAACAATTAGGCAAAAATTACTGTCATCACGGTATGTCACTTATATTAGAGTTCCATATCATTTTAAACCATGAATTCAAGTTAGCCCAGGCCAACTTTACTTGTCCTCAATTTTAAACGCCAACCCACCTTCTGGTACTTCTGTGTCTAAAAATGCTTATATATTGTTTCAGAATGGCTGCGCTATCGGTCCAGCATTTATTGCTCCATTCCTCGGTCTGGCAATATACGGGTTTGATTTCGCACATGAAATACCTTTATTAATGAATATCCTTATGAAACTATCCTTCATCAGAGGTGGGATTGTTGCTACGGTACTGACAGTTTTCGGCTTTGGCAGACAAACATTACACTGTGATGATGTGTATTGCCATTTTGCAAAACCGGAAGTACTAATAAAATATCTAGATATTGATACAAGATCCGTTTGGTGCGAGATTGCCTTTATATTAGGTATCATGGTCTTTTTCAGATCTCTGTGTTATTTTGGTCTTAGATATAGATTTGCAACATGATGTAGTATTTAAATATTTAATGTAAATATTAGTACAAATATATTTTGGAGAACATGTGATAATTTTTTTGAATAATTAAGGTTATTAACTATAAGTACTTAAGGTACCTAAATATTTTACCAAAATATATATTTTTAATTCATGTAGACTAAAGTGACAGTTGGAGGGTAGCCGCATTATAGTACCACAAAAATAGTGTTGTATCATAAATGATCGAGTATTCCAACCGATATTATCGAGAATCGAATGCTATTATTTTATCTCATAATATTGTACTTAATTATACTGTTAAGTCAGAATATCATAATTTATCTACCGTTAGTAGCTGCAAGTTGCAATCTGTGGTTGCAATAGTAAAAAAATGCAGCTGTCAGTTTAGTCTGCATAATTAAAACCATAGTAAGTACATATTATTATTTTTGTTTTAAATGACTGTAGAATCACAGATTTACTATAGAATCTTATTGCCTGTTCAAAATTAGAGAAATTCCAATATAAGGACACATTCCTGATTATTACAGATTATTACAAAATATTTTAATATGACGTATTATTTCAAAAATGTAGTAGGTAGTGGGTAGATTTATATTTCTTGACTATGGAGTCGAAATATTGTAGAGAAATAGGCTGGTTTTAAAATGTATTACCTGTTTGACATGTATCTACTCAATTAATTAATACTTTTATCGAATGTAAGGATTTTAAAATAACCAACAATTGTGTTAACTCAATCTGAGATCATGAGGTCTCGGATTAGATTCCTGGTCAGGACAATCATTTGTGTGATGTTTGTCATACAAATGTTTGTACTGCGTCTGGGTGGTTCTATGTATTTATAAGTATGTATTTACAAAAGACAAGTAGTTTATGTATTATATCCGTATTCTGGTACCGATAACACAATCATATAAGCTTAGCTTGGGACCAGAGGACCTTGTGTGAAATGTCCATGAATATTTAGTTATTAGTTTAAAAAAAAAATATCTGATAACTGGCCAGCTCTCAGTTTGTAGTTTTTAGGGTTCCGTACCCAAAGGGTAAAAACGGGACCCTATTACTGAGACTTCGCTGTCCGTCCGTCCGTCCGTCTATCACCAGGCTGTATCTCAAGAACGGTGATAGCTAGAGAGTTGAAATTTTCACAGATGATGTATTTCTATGGCCGCTATAACAAAAAATACTAAAAATAAAATAAAATAAATATTTAAGGGGGGCTCCCATACAACAAACATGATTTTTTTACCGTTTCTTGCTCTCATACAACAAACGTGATTAATTAAGTATTGTGTGTGTTGTTTGCTCATTTATTAATAACGTATGTTGCATAGATAATGGTACGGAACCCTTCGTGCGCGAGTCCGACTCGCACTTGACCAATTTTATTTTTGGTTTAAGAGTTCCTCTCTTGTAGAAAATTCTAGAAACTAACTGACTGACTTTTACTTATTTGATGTGTTAATTAATCTTTGATTTTTTAATACACCCAAATTCCCAATTTTTTTACAAAATTGTCTGACACAATTTTGTAAAAAAATTGGGAATTTTCTAGACCGAATCCGTCAAAAACAGTTCTGAAATATGAAAATATGAAAACTTTGTTTAATAAATCTATGTTACATGTTAAAAAAATTAAATCAAAAGTGCCTAATAAAGTACCTAATTCTAGAATTTAATCTATTATGAAGGTACTTTCTTTTATTTAGTGAATGGTACAATATAATACTATGGTAAGGGAAAAATTATGATTAAGTACAAATATTTTTACAGGCAGATGATCGAATACGTCTTAGAGTATTTAACCAACAGGAGCTTGTTACACACGTTGTTTTCTTTGCCAAATATACTGCCATATCGGTGGGGTGCCGAAGTAACACACACAAACACGATAACAAAATTTCATTGATCGCTACGCTACGCACGGCCTGCCCAAAATCGTATTACGCATACTAAGAGACGACAGTTGTACCAATTCTACATGCACAAATAAACTTAACAAAAAAATGAAAACAGCTATGTCGTATTTTGATTAATTGGGTATTTCGTTGTGCAAATTATTAATTAAAATCATTAATCTATTAGTACACAGCTTTTTAAAGAAGAAAGATCAGTAAGGCTAAGCGTATGCTGAGACGCAGCCGACGCAGACACGTGTCTGCTCTGCTCTGCGCCCCGCTCTGTATCTCTCAGTATACGCTCGAGGCCTATGTCTGTCTCGCCTGCCCTGCGTTGCTAAATCTGTGTTGTGCTGCGCTACATTGCCTGCGTCCCAGCATACGCCTAGCCTTAACGTTGCCAAATTGTGTTATTGATATTATCAAAATTCATTTTTTAGTCAAGTTTAGTTGTACGCGTATAATTGGTGTCATTATCGAGTTGTGTTATTGACACTCAATTTTAGAACAGTACCAGTGTACGTATAAGCATTGCTCTTGTACCTTTTCAGCGGAGGTCGTGCTTATATCAACTCCTGTTGTATAATGCTCTAAAGAATAGGTTTATGTAAACTAATAATTTATGAATACCATTTAAAATAGGTACCTAATAGTGATATTATTTATTAAAATACATTACTCATATGGTAACAGTAATGTGGTATTTAGTGATAGACCTAGTGTATTAATGTGATAATTTTTTTACTTTTACACTTAATAAAAATGAAATGTAATACAATTTGTAGAAGGTAGTTTTATTTTTAAATTAAAGGTCATAGCTCATTAGAGCCACCCGGCACCCACTCCGCACCACCTCGCCTCGTGCGGTTAGTATTCTTGATATGGGTTTGTATGGGTATGCGCTCACTACATCAACTCCGTAGCGTCACCGGGTCGCCTCTGTCGTAAGCACTCCACGCGCGGACCCAAGGGTGGGCCACTCGGTGACAACTCGCTGTTCGCATGCTTGCCTTGCGCTGACTGCGCATCGCCAACGCGCGTGTACTCTCCCTTCATACCCAGCCTTTCTTTTAAACAAGTCGGACGTATCGTTTTTGCTTTCGTTTCCGCTGAAACATTCAAACATGTTGCGCAGATTCCAAATAATAGGATAAGGACAGCAGAATGATGATAAATGACATCATAACAACACCGGCGGGAAGAAAGACGGTACCGCTCTATGACGCTTTTTCCATCCAATACAATTCAAGTAATGGGGCCGCTTAATGCGTTCAGTGCTGCATTTGCATTAACGGGCGGATAGACAGACAGACGGACACCGTAGTGAGACTATAAGGGTTTGTACGAAGCCTTAAAAAGGTAAAACTCTGAGATATCATTTACTAAAATGACATTAGGGCCATGTGTGTTACTTCTTTAGAATTGTGCAAAAAAAGAAAACCAAACGGACGATTTATTAATTAGCTGTAAAATGGCGTTATTGTTAGTTCATTTAATTTTTCGTTTCTAAAATCCACGCGTACGAAGTCACGGGCACTGCTAGTTATTGATAATTCGAAACATCAATAGAAAAATTGTTTCGAATAAAAATATTTTGTTTCTCTTAACCTGACCGCAGCGATTCATCAATAATACAGAGGATTTACAGCATGCAAACAAGCATGCAGCATGCAATATGCAAGCAAGCACGCAACATTCAAGCAGGCATACACCTTGCAAGCAAGCAGCAAGCATTGTTTCCGTCACGACTCCGGCGCTACGGGCTTTGGGCGGGCCCACGCGAGCTAATGTCGTCGCAGATAGTTTGAAGGCTCATCGCTGCTGCTTCGGCGTGTTGCACTTGCTCCTCAGCCCGCGGGCCGCCCCAGCCCTCCGTGCCTACGTGGGCTTAAATTGCACTCTAGTGTAGGGCAAACAAGACTACGTGAAGTCGGTTTTGCAGCGATTCCTTTCAGACTCAAAATTTTGTGGAACAACATATTGAACTTTAATCTATTCGACGTATTGAAAATCGGGATCTCGTTTTTCGGACTAATAAACCTTCGAGAATTTGACTCTTCGGACAAATGAAAACCGGAAAAGTAACAAATCGGATTTATGACTTTCGGTAAAATGTTTTTCGTGATTTTGAATAATAGATTTGAAAATCGGCATTTCAAAATTCGGAGTAACGTTTTTCGGAATTTTAGGGTGTTCCCCCTTGACACCTCTCAAGATTTTTTTAATAACAATCTTTCCTCGCATCTTTATTCATCATAATCATAAAAAGGTTGGCTTCAAATGATATGCGTAATATTCGTAAAACTCACCAAATTTTGACAAAATTTTATCTAATATATAAAATTCTCGTGTCTCAATGTTTGTTCCCATACTCCTCCGAAACGTCTTGACCGATTTTTCGAAATTTTATATGCATATTCAGTAGGTCTGAGAATCGGCAACTATCTATATTTCATACCCTTGAGTGATAAGGGTGGTCCACCCCTGACATTTGTATGGCAAAAGAACGTTTGCCGGGTCATCTAGTAGTTTAAATATAAAATAAACAAAAAATAAAGATTACAATGTAAGATAATTCATTCACTTGTTAAACTTTCATGCAATGCGCAAAAATAATTCCTTTTCACACAGATTTATTGTCGATGGTGTCTATTATGACGCGGGCGATAATCGTAAATTAAAAAAGATTAAGAATAAAAGGGCTTCCGGGAGAGGGTAACTGAACGAAGATATATTATGGCGTAAAACTTCACAAAATTTCTTACAAATAAACAACTAGTGTGAGATACCTTTATCCATACAACACCATTATATGACCCATAATAACATACAGTATAATATAATAATACAGTCATAAAACTCAAAAGTTTCCGAACGCACATAAGCGTCGACAGCACTTTATCAAGGTAAAAGACGACGCGTTAATGCGTCCAGCCGCACTACGTGAGTTTTCTATGAACGCAGATACGCGTCCATAGCACCACGCAAAAAAAATTCTGGACGCACATAAGCGTTTACCGCACTGGGCTAATGCGTCTTTTGTTAGCTAGAAGTTATGGAGCTAGTAGTTAAGTTATGGAGTAGTTAAGGAAAGTGGTACGGCCGTGCTGCTTTTTCACTTGACTTGGTGAGGGCACAGCGTGCCCTCAGATAATAACAATTACCGAAATAAATGGCCACACAATTCACAAAATGGAGCCATAGCTTTCTTTTCGATAGTCAATTTATTTATTTTATATTTTTTTTAAGTGAATATTATTATTAATAATATAACAGAATTTATTGAAACACCTTTTTGTTTGGCTCGGCATTGTTTATCTATTTCTCTAGATAACTTACCTAAAAATTAAATAATATCATGAATAAAAATGACTGAGATTTGGTCAAAAAGCATTTTGATAATACATACAGGCTGTGGCGTAAATGGTGGTCCGACGCTAAGGTGGTAATAGTTCAAGTATTTACCTATCATATAAAAAAAAATTAACCATTTTTAGCCATTGGTTTCGGAAATATGATTTTTTTTATTTTTTTGTAAAAAATCGATAAATATTTTATAAATGAGAATGTAACTTCGACAAATGACATTATTTTTTGAGTGTGTTGTACGGGCGAGTACTAGCACTAGCATATGCATTTTCGTTTTTTCATGTAAACCCCAAAAATAAACCAATAAATAAAAAAAACTGAAAATTAATTTCTCGTTTTTAACAAATCATGCATTTTAGATGTGAGTAGGTAGTGTAAAAAAAAAATGGCTAAAAATGGTTAATTTTTTTTTTATATGATAGTTGAATACTTGAACTTTAACCACCTTAGCGTTGGACCACCATTTACGCCACACCCTGTATATTGCATTTGAAATACAAAACGCTAAACTATTTAGTATTTTGCATTTGAAATAGTAAATCGGAAAAGTATTTTGTATTTAAATGCTTTTTTAAAACCATTTTGAACATCTCTGCCAGTACCTAATGTTACTCTGAGCCAAATTACAAGTCTCTAGAGTAACGGCAAATAGGTGCTAAATTTTGATTCCCAAAGGCGTCTAAAATTACTCAAAATGTCGCTACTGTGCTACTCATTTTTTGAAATATTTTCTTATTATTATTATTTATTTATTGCTTAGACAAATCAGGCTGATTATATTTTTTGCATCAAGGGACCGTATACATATCGTATAAGTTTTAAGTTGACATCTTTAGCCGTTGCTAAGTGAAGTGTAGGACGGACAGACAGGCAAACGGATACTGTAGCGAGACTATAAAGGGCGTCTCACACGACGAAGATACTATAATATTTTATGTTAAGATGCCTGGATATAAAATGTTATAGTATCTTAAGGTATCACACACGGTTAAGATACGATAATATATCCGCTCGAATCATTCTCTCAAAGGCTTGTCTAGGGGTCACACGTATGTTTCTCAACTGAATCTATATACAGAGTGTGATTTAATATGAATAATACGGCCTTACTATTAGATTTATTAGATAGCTCATCGGATGATAATTCCGACTTCGAATATGACATAAAAATTTCTGCCGCACATTCTAAGTGCCGAAAAATCTGGGTAGAAAATCATATAAAGTTTAGGAAAGACCGCGGTGAATTTAATCTTTACGAAGACCTTTCATTGAAAATGTTTCAAATATATTTTAAAAAGTCAAAGGAAACTTTTCTTACTATTCATAATTTAATGAAAGAAGATATCAAGAAACAAAATACAAATATGCGTGAAAGCATTTCATCTGAAGAACTTCTTGCGGTATGTTTGAGGTGAGTAGAAATGAAACCAATTAAAATGTTGACGAGTAATAACAAAAACATAATAAAAAAAATATCTTTCATTCCATTTTGCATCGGATATTAAGTGCACACTCTGTATAAGGATCGTGCGATATATTTTGTATCTTAAGATACCATGTTACGATATATTTCGTATCTTAAGATAACATCTTTTCATCGCTCGGCATCTTAACATAAAATTTCCATATCGCTCGATAGCTTAAGATACTGTAATATGAAAATATATATTATCTTAGCCGTGTGTGATGGTTCATACAAACTGTATAGCGAGCGATATTTTATCTTAACATAAAATATTATAGTATCTTCGCCGTGTGTGACGCCCTTTAAGGTTTGTACGAAACTCTAAAAAAATTAAAAAATATTCTGATCACGATGGTGATTGTCACGATATGACGATTATATTATGCTATTAATGATACAAAACACTTTGTACTCGAGTCCAACTTGTGCTCAAGTCCGCCTCATTTAATTGTAATAGTTGTCAATGTAGTAAAATACGGTATCAGGTATAAAAACCCGATTCAGACTAAACACGGTTCATACATAATAAAGCATTCGTTCAAATAGTTAGAAACAGGTATGTACAATTTCTATAATATTTTGTTCATAATCTAAGTAGATAGTTATAATTTCTCTCTCTCCAGGCTATTTAAGTTCACTGTTGTGCAAAGACGTCCTCTACTTTGCAAGGGATTATGGCCCACTATACTACGCTGACCAGGCTTATTAGTACAGGGTATGTTTTCGGATTTTCCGTCTCTCAGAGAGGATGTTATCTGTGTACAATATCTCTTAGCTGGCTTTTACAGCACCCTATAACTCACCACATGGATATAACTATTCATATTCTATTCATAACTGTAACTAATCTTTGTTTGAAATAAAATGAAATGTATTTAATCATCTAGACACATTTTTGTGTGAAAATTATGTAATTACTCGTATAATTCATAATATTTTCTAACACTTGCGCGACTCATCTGTTTAAATAAAACTACATTTTACGGATTTAGACGCGTATATTTGTTTTAAATTTTGGCCCGACGTTTCGGAGACTTTGCAGTCACCATGGTCACGGGTGAGTCTCACCCGTGACCATGGTGACTGCAAAGTCTATTTAAACAGATGAGTCGCGCAAGTGTTAGAAAATATTATGAATCATAATTACATAATTTTACGGACCAGTACGGACTGGAAATTGCAAATAAAAATTATGATTCATGTTCATTTTTACCTACCACCACTTCAGTACACAATCCGCTAAGAAGAACCGGCCTAAGAAATTTAACAGAAATCTTTTAGTTTTGTCATATATTTTTAATTATTGAAGTACAATAGTTTTTGCAATGTAATTTATTAATTTTGCAATTGACATGCTATGCATAAATGCATATAAAAGCATAGCATGTCAATTGCAAAATTAATAAAATTACTTTAGTAATGAAAGTCGCGTCATTATTTTCAACCGTATTCTGTAAAGAATACTAGGTAGGTGGCTGGTCGAGATTGTTGCAAAACATTCTCGATAGAAGGCGTTGTACGTAAAAATACGATATAAACTCAATAGAGTGATGATTATGGTGGCCTAATTTGATTACTGAAAGCACGACCGCAATAAGCTCAGTTGGCGGAGCTACGGAACGGTATTCCGAGGTCGTGGGTTCAAGTCCCGCTTGCGGTAATCACTTTTTCCACCATAATTTAATTTATTAAGTTCTTGCAATGCTAATATTAACAAATTGTAATAGCTATTGTTATCTTATCTTGCTCCAGAGCAACTTACCTACTCCCAAGCTTATAATCAATTTTATATCATTACTTTGTGATTTTAATTTCTTCGCGTACAAAGTCGCGAGCAACAGCTACTTCTTCAATAGATTTTTGGTCATATTTTCATGACGGTTACAAATGCTGTGGAAATCTTTTAGCTAATCTATCATTCCATACATATAATCACAGATAATATTAATATAATAAATCTGTAGAAAAAACATTTTTGTACATTGAATATATTTAAAAAAAAAAAAATCCGATGGTTAAAGGACTATCAACAGGACACATCTCCAGCATTTTTTTATTTTTGTCTGTTTAGATGTTTGTCTGTGCAGGCATCACGTAAAATGTACAACAGTTATAAATATAAATATTATACGGAAAAATTGTACACAACTCAAGGTATTACTTAGTCTTTGTTTCATCGCAATCGGTTCACTCAATCAAAAGATATTTACATACGAAATTTCTCAATTTAGGTACTTGCAACGCCATCTAGCGACTAAAAAAAGAATAAAAAAATAGATTGGGTCGATCGAAAAAAAACCAATCCACGCGGACGGAATCGTGGGCACAGCTAGTAATGTAATAAGAAGTTGAAACGAATTGTGTAGTATGGTTTGTTTTTCTGAAATGTTTATATTTCACATTTCATTATTTCAGATTACATAATCATGTTATGGATTGGTTTAATTTGTGTCGCTGTCGGTGTGTATGTGTTGTGCAACTATTGCAGCAGTAGATCTGATGAGCCTCCGTACCTACCAGGAGCCTGGCCTATAGTTGGACATTTGCCACTTGTTTTTGGAGACACGGCTAGTAAGTTATTCTTCAAATTCAATACCAGCGTAGTACTTAATAGCTTCTATTTGTGTGAGTTAACTCTGGTTAGATTTTAGGAAACATTCGCATATAACGCGATTAACTGGGATTATATTGTTTTTGTCTTAAAAATTATTCATTCCTTTGTTAGGTTGTAACTGCTCGATGATTTAACAGATTGTGTTAATATACAATTTTTTTACATTATTAGATTCGTCATGTTGATCCCCCATCTTCTTCTTAGATATTTCGTGTCCCCATTTATGATTTCTTAGTGGAGTGGAGTGCTTACATTAGTAGATGTTGCATTACAACCGTATGGTGACGAATAAAGAATACGAATTTATTGTAAAACACGCCTGGTCTGCGTGGCATAAAAGACCATAATTCCGCCTAAATAGAGAAGGCTTATGCCAAACAGTGGGACGTTAATAGGCTGGAGAGAAAGAGAGAGAGAGAAAACCGTTTGAGTTGAAAACTTATCGATTAAAGACCAAAATCATGATCATAGATTGTGTCAACGATGATTTCCCTGAAGTGAAACGGATTTCGGATTCCAAGTACAGCCTTTCTTCCCCAGCGATCATCAGTCCTACGAGCGATGTGGCCTGCCCATTGCCACTTCAGCGTGCTAACCCTACAGGCTATGTCGAATACGCCCGTTCTCCTACGGATATTCATATTACGGATTTTTTCCAATAGGGAAATACCGAGTATAGCCCTCTTCATTTACACACATCAACAGAATCTAGGGATATTTTATATTTACGTACTAAGTAGGTCTAACTTCTGGTGCCCGCTTATCGTTGAATTTTGGGACATCTTGTATATAAACAGTTTTTTTAATAAGAACGTTCGGTTAATATTGCCGAATTGTGTTATCGATACTATCAAAATACATTTTTAGTTAAGCTTAGTTGTGCATATAGAATTGGTACCAGTGACGCTCTTAAACTAAAATCTTAAACTATACAATGTTTAAATGACATTACAAAAAAAAAATTTACATAAATGCAAAATCAATAAAATATATAAAACAAAAAAAGACGTGTTGCACTCGGGGACTGCCGCGGTAAAGCTATTGCATAGTATTTTTTATCAAGTTATGCAATTATAATTATTTATTTATTTTATTTAAGCAAGAATCTAAATACCATAAACTAAAATAAGATTAATAATCCTTATTTACTGATGCTTACATCTGTCCATTGTTTATGGTAATTATGATAAAATAGCGATTGTCAAACAAATGTCAATAAAATAAAAACTAACGCGATCGGTGTAAGCCCCCTTCTATATAATATTTATACGTGTGACTTAGATGCAGTTGTAGGTGAATCGGTCAACATATTGCTATAAGAAGATGATTTGCTATTTTATTCCATAAATAAGTCTATTACCACATATTCTCACCAATTAACTCAAGCCTTAAACTCACTAAAACCTTGGTTATATGATCATAGTTTAGAGCTATCGTCATCTAAAAGTACTGCTGTTGTTTATAGCCGTCAGCGTAACCCACCACGTATAGGAATTTATTATAACGGAATTATATTTCCAGAAAAGAGTCACGCGAAGTTCTTAGGTGTTGTGTAAGACTCTAAGCTAACTGGTCACGCACACTGTGAGCATATCGTTACAAAGTGTGAGAAATATTTGAACTTGCTGAGGTGTCTTACAGGGGTAAGATGGGGAGCACATCCATCATCTTTGAAATTAGTGTACAACGCTTTAGTTCGTAGTGTATTAGATTATAGTTCTTTTCTTCGGGAGCCTTGTAATGTAGCGGCATTGAGCAGATTAGACAAAATCCAATCCAAAGCGCTAAAAATAGTTATGGGAGCAATGAAAACAAGCCCTCATAATGCTCTCCAGGTCGAATGTGCTGACCCTCCGCTTAACTTAAGACGACAATACTTGTCGGATCGGTACGTTTTCCGCATTTGTCAATTTTCTGAACATCAACTTCTTTACAAAATTCAGGAATTAGCAGAACATGTTAACACATCTCCCTACTGGAAATATAAAAATAGACCTTGCTTGGTGGACAGTTTTAATAAATTCAAAAATCTTTCCGCCCCTGTTTTTAATTCTAAAAAATTGGTCAAGTGCGAGTCGGACTCGCGCACGAAGGGTTCTGTACCATTATCTATGCAACATAAGGCAACGTTATTAGTATCGAGCAAGAAACGGTAAAAAAATCATGTTTGTTGTATGGGAGCCCCCCTTAAATATTTATTTTATTTTATTTTTAGTATTTGTTGTTATAGCGGCAATAGAAATACATCATCTGTGAAAATTTCAACTCTCTAGCTATCACCGTTCTTGAGATACAGCCTGGTGACAGACGGACGGACGGACGGACGGACGGACAGCGAAGTCTCAGTATGGTAATAGGGTCCCGTTTTTACCCTTTGGGTGCGGAACCCTAAAAATTACCTATTTTTAGTTATAGTTACAATAGTCTTGTACCTCTACCAACTATTCATGTATTATGTTCATGTATGTGTTCGTATGTTTTAGATGACTTTATTCATTTATTTACTATTAATTAAACAAAATATTATAACTTAAAAACGCCTAATAATTCATAAATAGCACCAATATGTGCTTGCAAATTTCTTTTTGCCAGGCGTTTGGCGAAGGAATAATATTAGCGTAGGACAAGCTCGACGCCGCCCGCCTGCCATGAGTTCATATGTGTGTAGAAATTTTGGTGTCCGTGCACAGTTCGCAAACGCACACAGGCTTGCATATTGAAGACGCCTTGTACTGCATGTCATGCGGCATGCTTTGGCGATCGGATGTTTCCGCGAGTATTCGGCGTTCGTTCGTTACCTATTATAATCCGAATAAATATAATAGTCGGAAGTCTAATAAATCACCTATGCATTTTTGTTTAGTAAGGTTTTATTTATTTAAATATCAGAAATATTTTGGTTCGACGGAGGCCATTTTATTTTTTCGTGTGATTCATTGAACTGTTTAATATTGAGTTTCTTTAATTTAATAATTGTATGGATTTTCGTTTGTTGATTTTAAAATGTTATTTGATTGTGAAATGTGTGTTGATAGTGTGTGTTTGTTAAAAATTAAAAATAACAAGTTCAACAACTAAGCCAGCAAAAAGGTAGGTAATGGTGCCTATTCTATGTGCAGAACTAAACTTAACTTAACTAAAAAATGAAAACAGCTATTGCTGTATCTTAAATGTTTCGCTATTTTTTTGCACACATTTATATTAATTAAAATCGTTAGTCTATAATAAACAGTTTTTATATAAAAAAAGTTCTGTTAACATTGCCGAATTGTGTTATTGACGCTATCAATTTTCATTTTTTAGTTAAGTTAAGTTTAGGTCTGCACATAGAATAGGCACCAATGTAACTCGAAAATTTCATGTTAAAAGTTATGAAACGTATGTACATACATACGTACATGTACGTATGTATGTACGTACGTAGTTATTGTTTAGTAATTCTAGTACAGTGTGGACTGATTCGGGATATTCAGATTTAAATTTGTTCTGTTGGCATGGTTTCCGACTTAGAGATCCGTCGCGTGGCTATGCTAAAAATCTATAAGAGTACTACCTACAGTATAAGAGCCTACCCTGAGTCAAATTCATGTGCACGCCACTGGTGGGTATAGGTGTCTTTCATAAACAAAATAGTACAAAAAGTCCAACTTCCTTCGGAAACCTCCGTATTTACCGGAGAATGCTTCGGTATTTATAAGGCCTTAGAATACGTATTATTAGCAAAATTGCAGAAAACAATTATATTTAGCGACTCCATGAGTACGCTTCAGGCGCTCTTGAAGTTTCCATTTAGAATGAAACACCAAAATCCCTTCGTGTTGGAGATTAGGCATAAATTATTTTTGTGTAGTCAAGCTGGATGTCAGGTTCATTTTGCATGGGTGCCGAGCCATTGCGGAATACGTGGTAATAACCAGGCAGATAAATTGGCAAATGAAGCTGTGGAAAGTGGTGACATATTGCCGTTCTGTATCTTCCCTTAAGACTTATTAGCACTTCCCAAACATTATCTCAAGGAGTCTTGGAATGAAGTTTGGGAAGAATCTTCCAAGCGAAAAGCAAAATATTATAAATTTATTCAACCGGTAGTTTATTTAAGACCTTGGTTCTGTGGCAGTGCTTTTAAAAAGCTACGGCTTAGCTATGATGGGTAGAGGTAAGGAGAGTCATCTTATATGGGAGAAAAGTTGAAAAAGTGTCCAGTTGTATGCGCTAAATAACAGTTCAAAAATCCTCCAGAATGGCGCTGGTGTAGACACAGGGTATGGTATGAATGTAGCAATTGTAAACGAATTGAAGTACGCCGAGTTAAAAAAATTAATATTATTGTCGACTAAAGTAGTTATTTATTGAAAATGTCAACTACTTGCGTATTACAAAATAATGTAGTAAATATAACCTTAGAGTTATTATGAGAAAACGTGTAGCTAGAGTGATTTTATTTTCTGAACTGTGAATAGTACGTTTATTGATTGCGGAAGTTGGTATTTGGCGCTTCCTTTAAAATTTACACTGATGCGATTGTGGCGCCACCCTAATTTAACACATTTCGACGGACACTTTTCATACACAGAGATAGTCCTCCTTACCTCTACCCTCCATAGGCTTAGCAAAAGGGCGACCACAGTCCTAATTAGAATGCGGCTACGACACACTTGCGTACCTGCTCATCTGTCAGGAATAAAAATTAGATCTGACCCATCGCCAACTTGATAACTCTAAATATCCCTCTTCCAACCAATATTGACATCCTTCTATCATCCTTAGATCCTTCTATATATGAATGTCTGTCGTCTTTTATCGAAAATAATAATATATTACTGTAAATAATAATGTACATTGTTGTATAATATTTTTTATTGTATATAGTAATTTTTATTTGTTTCTATTTTAAATAAACTAAATTATAATGGAAAAAATGATAACCATAAGCGGGACTTGAACCCGCGACCTCGGAATGCCGTTCCGTCGCTCTCCCATCTGTGCTATTATGGTCCACGCAAATTTTACCAAATTTTCCACTACAATCATCTCAATGCGAGTTTTAACATCGTGCGATGTTTTTTCGTACAACGCCATCTATTGAGCGGTTTGCACCAACTCCATCAATCGATCAGTTAGCGTTCTTTACAGAACACAATTGGACCGAAGTAATGGCTGTACATGTATTTCTACATTAATATATTAATATTTTGCGATTGACTCGCTATGCTTTTACTAAATAAACTAAATTACAATGGAAAAAATGATAACCATAAGCGGGACTTGAACCCGCGACCTCGGAATGCCGTTCCGTCGCTCTCCCATCTGAGCTATTATGGTCCACGCAAATATTTACCAAATTTTCCACTACAATCATCTCAATGCGAGTTTTAACATCAGGTTCAAGTCCCGCTTATGGTTATCATTTTTTCCATTATGATTTAGTTTATTTAGTAAAAGCATAGCGAGTCAATCGCAAAATATTAATATATTAATGTAGAAATACATGTACAGCCATTACTTCGGTCCAATTGTGTTCTGTAAAGAACGCTAACTGATCGATTGATGGAGTTGGTGCAAACCGCTCAATAGATGGCGTTGTAAGAAAAAACATCGCACGATGTTAAAACTCGCATTGAGATGATTGTAGTGGAAAATTTGGTAAACATTTGCGTGGACCATAATAGCTCAGATGGGAGAGCGACGGAACGGCATTCCGAGGTCGCGGGTTCAAGTCCCGCTTATGGTTATCATTTTTTCCATTATAATTTAGTTTATTTAGTAAAAGCATAGCGAGTCAATCGCAAAATATTAATGTAGAAATACATGTACAGCCATTACTTCGGTCCAATTGTGTTCTGTAAAGAACGCTAACTGATCGATTGATGGAGTTGGTGCAAACCGCTCAATAGATGGCGTTGTACGAAAAAACATCGCACGATGTTAAAACTCGCATTGAGATGATTGTAGTGGAAAATTTGGTAAACATTTGCGTGGACCATAATAGCTCAGATGGGAGAGCGACGGAACGGCATTCCGAGGTTGCGGGTTCAAGTCCCGCTTATGGTTATCATTTTTTCCATTATAATTTAGTTTATTTAGTAAAAGCATAGCGAGTCAATCGCAAAATATTAATATATTAATGTTTCTATTTTAAGTTATTAGATATTTTATTTTTAGTTTTATTATTCTTTGTCGTTCTGATTATTATAAATTTAGTTAAATTATTTATTTCCTAAACCTCTCCTGATTTCTTACCATTTTTCCAAATTACTCGTTAATTTTGAACAATAATCTCTTTCCCAAATTTTTAATATGGCAAAAGTTAACACCAACGCAAAAAAAAAACTAACGCCAAAACTGACATGAGTATGAGTCACCAGCGCGAACAGCGAAACGGCCGTGTGTAGTATTTTTTAATTACGCTATCTTTGTTACGGAATTTAAATTTCGAATTTTGTGCATTTAGTCTCCACGCTCAAGGCCCGTGATAGAAGCTATGCAATAGCTTAAGGGCCTACATCAATATTATCCTATATCATCGCCGGCACGTACATATTAACACAGCCAGTAGGCACAGAAAATGAAGAATTAGGGATACTTTTCCTATTTACTCATAATCTACTAAATATATTTTAATTCTGATTTACGTGTTTCTATATATAATAGTTACTTATGTTTTTAAAGTTATTTCATTAGTTAATACGCGATAATAGACCGACAAATGAAAAAAATAAGAAATAAGGTATTTTCGCTAAGATTTTCTATCCAGAAAACTTTTTTCAATCGCGTTTCTGAGTTTATGCGATCCTAGATTATATACTGAAAAAACATATACTTAAAAATTAGAGCTCTAGCCATTCAATCTAAAGAAACAATGAAAACTTCGTACCTAGAATAATGCACGACGCTATTTTGGTATCCTCTTAATAACACTAGCATATGTACCTCTCTAAATATATTCACTCCTTTAAAAATGTAGCTTGCAAAATTACGAGTAGATTACACGCCAACACGTGAAACTTTTTATAATTAAATTGCTATATTTTGAAGTATTTTTAACAGTAGGTACTAAAAAATTTGTGACACATTCCATTTCATGTAACGTACCTATCGTTTCATTCTGTTTTAGAGTTGTGGACACTTATCAATACTTATGCCGACGAAATCCATAAACTTGGAGGTGTAGTGCGTTTTGGATTAGGACCGAAGACTATCTACTGTAAATATTATATTATCTTATACTATAAAGCTGTAGAGTTTGTTTGTTTATTTATTTATTTGTTTGTTTGTTTGTTTTGAACCCGTTAATCTCAGGAACCACTGGTCCGATTTAAAAAATTCTTTCAGTGTTGGATAGTGCATTTATCGAGGAAGGCTATATAGGCTATATTAAATTTAAAAAAAAAATTAGGGTTTCATAAATAATATTACACACAGACATACACTCCTCTTTTTCAAACACTATGACTTTCGTCTTGCTTACATTTACATTGTATAAAATTTATTAATAAAATGTATGAAATGCTATAAAATTTTGTGAAATGTAAACTGTTTTACCAAGCAAAAAGAGAGATTTTTCGATAATTTATTTAATAACGTAGTTAAGTTTGATATTCGTATTCCTTATAGTTAGTTATCTAAAATTATCGAATTAAAAGGAAAAATAGCATATTTTCAATAAAAAAAATCTATCGAGAATATGTTTGCAATCGTGTTTTCACACAAGTAAAAGTTTTGTTAATGGATTGAAATAACACATATCAAAAATTGATAGCTGTGGTATATGTGGAAGTATTTTAAATATCTTTTCGAAAATGGCCTTTTGACTGACTACCGCCACTTAAAAAGAGTATCAAAATCCGTTGCGGATTTTTAAAGATATAAGCTCATACAGGGACATAAATACAAAAATAATGACTTTCCGCCCCGTTTTTGCAACATTTTTCAAAGATGCTTCGCTCCTATTGGTCGCAACGTTATGTTATATAGCTTATAACCTTCCTCGATAAATGTACTATCCAACACTGAAAGAATTTTTCTAATCTGACAGACGGGTCCTGATATTAGCGTGTTCAAACAAACAAACTCTTCAGCTTCCACAATAATTTATTTGCTAAGATCAATCAATTTCACGTTCACTTAAGGGCCTACATCAATATTATCGTATATCATCGCCGACACGTACATATTAACACAGCCAGTAGGCACAGAAAATGAAGAATTAGGGATACTTTTCCTATTTACTCAAAATCTACTAAATATATTTTAATTCTGATTTACGTGTTTCTATATAATAATAGTTACTTATGTTTTTATAGTTATTTCATTAGTTAATACGCGATAATAGACCGACAAATGAAAAAAATAAAAATTTTGAGAGGTTGTTTCGCCAAGATTTTCTATCGAGAAAACTTTTTTCAATCGTGTTTCTGAGTTGATGCGATCCTAGATCATATATTGAAAAAACATATACTTAAAAATTAGAGCTCTAGCCATTCAATCTAAAGACACAATGAAAACTTCGTACATAGAAAAATGCACGAAGCTATTTTGGTATCGTCTTAATATCTTTGTTTCGTCAATAGTTGTGGCAGACCCTACGGATATGTTAACAGTGGCAAACGCTTGTTTGGATAAAGCACCTCTATATGGTATCGCCAACTCATTTCTGCGAGATGGATTAGTTATTTCAAAAGGTAAATTTGTGCTTATTTCTTATATTTCACCTCGATTGCCCATGAGGCGATACCGGTCAAGACCCCTGTCTTAACCGCCATCGCCTGTGGAGCGCAATCGTGCTGTAGGTACTTTACTTGAAGAAGAAACCTGAACAATATAAATACTTTTAAATATAATTTAAAAGATTTTGTTCAAGGACGTCAGAGCATAAAGAATTTACCAGAATCTCTCTCAGATTTAATTTTGTTGTATTATTGTGCTATATTTGATTGGCACACGCAATAGCAGATACATATTAATATTTAGGTATGTATGAATCTTTTGGTTAAATTTCAAAGCACTCCACACTCTATGGAGACATATTATCGCGATATAAGTCATCACTGGTAATACACACTGGTCATAGACCTTTCCTTTCAGGCATTGGGGAATTTTAGACTTCAGGATGTGCCTAAGTTTCCCGAACTGTGCACAGCGCAGTTGAGTTTGTCGGTTGACCTCTTTTTCGAAGTTTATTTATTTATTTAAAACTTTTTGCACAAACAAAATAGTGTACGATGGCGGGCTTAATGCCAATGGCAATATCTACCAGCCAACCATCAGAGTGATGCAGATATAATATGGGGCAGGTGCTACTTTATCACTGAAAGGTGAAAATAGTTTTTAATTTACACTAATAACATTAATAAAGAAATAGATAGATCGACCAACACGTCGCATAATGATTGTTGATGTCACGATTCCGCATGACGAGAACCTCGTGAAAGCTGAAAGAGATAAGCAAATAAAGTATCTTGACTTGGCTCGCGAGGTTGTCGAATGTGGGATGTTGACACGGCAACCATTGTGCCAACCGTTCTTTGTGTCAGTTAATGATTTAATACCCAAGAGCCTCGACCGTTAAATAGAGAGGCTCGCGTTAGGTCGTGAGTCTGATGCAGAAAGCCGTAGTACTGGGCACGGCTCGTATAGTGAGGAGGTTCCTCTCTCTGGAACCTTGACCGCCGGTAGCTTGGCACCTAAGCCCACTGCCGGTCGGGCTCTGCATTCAGATCGAAGTAGCACACATCCGTATAATCGATGATGAGGAAGATTAAGGTGTGCATCAGCGTTGTTTTGGTGGCAATCGGTAAGAAGTTCTTCAACCGGTAGAGAGCCCGAAGAGATCCTGTGACTTCCACCAACACATTGGTGATTTGCCTTCGCTAATCAAGCATAATTATCCATATACAAGCCTAAGCTTTTCTCTTCTGTGCTATAAGGGATGACACAACTGTTATAGATGATAGAGGGAAGTTGCTAAAGGTCAATTCTTCGCACCATGTAGACATCTGATTGAAAGTGCTTTACACTTAGTGGCATTTACTGTAATACCGAATTTGGAAGTCCAGTGCAATATAGCTGTCCCGATTTACTCCATTCACTGCAGTCGATAAGTTTTGCACCTCAGCCTGCGAATAAAGCTGCAAGTTGCATTAGCCCAACAGGACTGTCTGTCCTAGGTAGACATAATGATTGACAAATTCGAGAATCGCATTCCCAACTGACTGACATTGAACATAACCTCGGTTTCATCCATGTTTATCCTTAAACCAACCCGTTGGGTAACCCTGCCGTGGTCATTGAGCATTTTGCCACGGTCCTCCAGGGATTCTGCTATGAACACGATATCATCTGCAAATCGAAGGTGAGTGATGTATTCGCCGTTAATATTGATGCCGAGTCCGGTCCAACCAGGAGCTTGAAGACGTCTTCCAATGTAGCGATAAACAGTTTCGGGGAAATTACGGCCCCGTCTGACACCCTTTTGCAATGGAATCGGTCTTGTACTCCCATCTTAGATTCGTACTGACATGGAGGCGTTTCTATACAAAAACGCCAATCCTTCGATATACCGATATTAAATTTGGCATCGCTAGAGGAACTGCAGTACTGTCCAAGTCTCGACCGAATCGATGGCCTTCTCTATATGATGGAAGGAGTCCGATTATACTCCTCCGCCTTCTGTATGAACTGAAGCAGCGTATGTATGTAGTCTATGTCTAGACCTTCTCGGAAACTGGCTTTTTCGGGAGGCTGGAAGTCGTAGAACCTGCACAAGAGTAGATTTGTAATGACCCTCAAAAACAATTATAGACAATTATAGGCTCAAACGCGAGATAGATCAATAGTTTTTCAAATGGGTTTTATTCCTTCCCTTCTTGAAAAGCAGCACGACCTTGCTCCTGGTCCACATACAAAAGTAGGTACGTGAATGTATAAAATAATCAACCACTGGTTCCAACGGAATACCAGCGTTGTTTAATCAATAAGTAGCATTATGCTGAGTTGGAGTCAGATTGTGGTAAACGAGCTTTGTCTGTCTTTATTCTGTATCTATCTAATACTTCGTATTTTAATAAAACGAATTTGTGTTTTGTAATCCTTAATATTTAACTTTTTTCTTTCTTTATTTATTTCTTCCTTACCTTCTTTCTTTCTTTCTGTTTAGTTGTCAGACTTTAACATTTTTCCTTGTGGATGAATTACATTTCAAAATCTCTAAGTCAATCAGTTCAAGTCAATTTTATTATTTTAGCACCGACTTGGAAAACACACCGAAAACTGTTGAACCCAGCATTCAGTCAAAATGTGTTAAATACATTTATGGACATTTTCAATAGTGAGGCGAGAAACTTTGTCAATGATTTGAAACAAGAAGTTGGTAAAGGCCTTTTTGATCACAGTGACTACTTAAAATTGAATAGTTTTGATACAACTTTTCGTAAGTTTTTACTTGTAATAATTTCTAATAAAGCTAAGCTCTTTTTGCATTTGTTATGAGTGCCGTAATAGTCAAATTATGGTACCCATAACGTAAATGCTAAGTAAGCATATATATATATATATATATATATATATATATATATATATATGTATGTATTATAAGTTATAATACATAGAAAACACCCAAACTATGAGAAATTTATACAATACACAAATAATAGTACTTTGTGAGGACTCGTGAATGGTTAGTCCTTTACTTGAACCACAAAACTAAATGCCTTACCTGGTTTTGTACATTACACTGGTCCTTGCTGTATGTCGGTTTGTCTACATACTAGCTAAGTGGCTACGTCATTCCTCCGGTGAACCCAACTGCCCTGGTTTTTTTTTACGTAAACAAGATAACAATAAGGATGGTGATAATCGATATAGATTTTCCTGGCTAAAGTTCTTAAATTTCTTTACTTCGACGACTTCTTGAAGATAACAAAGTAAAAGTACCAAGATTTTCTTCGACAATGAAAAAAAAAGTTAACACTTGTTTACGCTCCGTAAGATTGTTTGTAGTAACTAGTAGGTATATGAATTTACATAACATAATAGCGAAATCTGTTTTTCAGAAGCAGTCATTGGAACTGAATTTACAAATACAGATTTAAAAAGAAAATACATTGAATACTCACACAAATATTTATTTGGTCTGATACAACGAGGTCTGAAGTTTTGGTTACATTCGGACTGGATTTTCCATTATAGCAATCTCAAGAAAACTCAGGATGATTGTGTTAAAGTTCTGCAGAGTATATCTAATTCGGTAAGAATATTAAGTGTTGTCGAACAAGTGAGACAGAAGAACGACCTACATTCCTAATAACCACATAAGACCTGGGCCCTGAGTCAGGTATTTCAACGGTGTCACAACTGTACCATTATTGTACCATTATGGTGCAATAGTAAAGTTTTTGGTAGTCTACTATTAATGTGTCGTCATAACGACTTCATCATTGTCTTACAATTGTCAAAGTGACATAAATTGCTAGTCTCGTACACAACTGCTTCACAATTGCAATTCAATGACAGAAATGTTTCGGTAGTCTGCTATTTTGAATTTGACAGTAATATTTTTAAATTGTCCTGTGTCGACAGATTGCCATAAATAAAAAATAGATAGATAGAAATATTAGAAATTGTTCTTTGTAATTTATTGCAATTTACTAATCTCCTAAACTTCACATTGCTTTTTATACTAATAAATAGTATGTTCAAATATATTTAAACGAAGTCTAGCATGATTAAATGTTTAAATTTATTAGTAGTTTTTCGAAAATCACTTCAACTAACGCATTTTTTAAAAACGGCAACACATACATACCATTCTAACACAATCCATAGATAAAAGAGACCGAAAATTCAATGCATAGATAAAAGAGATCGACAATTCTATTACCATTGAAAGACCGTTATGACGGCATATAGCAGACTACGGATATTTGACTTCAATTGCAACGGTATCGTGCCGGTATTGTGCCGGTATGACAATTGTTCCAAAATAGTGGACTTGAGCACCTGTATCATATAAAAGTTATCGCTAGTTCGTATAATTATCTACACACTTGTGCTAGCTCAAGCAAAAGTGAACATTTTTCTGGCTATAGTTAAAATCATTTTAAAATCTAACTATATCTGTTTAAATATTTTTTCATCCTTCCAATTGTTATTCAGATGTTTTCGTATAGTGAATGTTGCTTACAGGTTCTTGAAAAAAAAAAGTTAGCCGCAACTCAATCTGTTGACAATATCTGCGGTAATGAGGGCACATCCCAAGGTGAATGTTTAAGATTGATTAAAGTTGGAATATTCTAATATCACATTATACTACAAATATCTAACTGTCTGTATCTGACCTCGTTGACCCATATCCAAGACGTGAAAAACATAACATACATATTTAAAAACCTTCGCGATTATAGTAATTTGGTAAGATAATTTGCAGGTACCAGAGTTAAATGTTACATGGATATTCTTCTTGAGATTTCACAACAGGGCATGCTTAGCGATAGGCAGGTGAGGGAGCATGCAGACACTATTATCAATGCAGGTACAGATACGACTGCGATTGCATTAACGTTTATTCTACGGTTGCTGGGTGCGCATCCTGCTGTACAAGACAGAGCAGTAGCTGAGTGAGAATATTTTGAACATTTTAATGTAAAATATTATAAATTGTATGAATAGATGTTTTGATAAGTTGACTAGCCAGTAGTAATGACATACTATTATTCTAAATAATGACATAATTTTATTTAATGATGATATAATTTTATTTATTACACGCTTTATATTAGCTTCACTTGTATGTTTGTTTGTATGTTTGTAACCGACTCCTTTGGACGCTATTTTGACCCACTTTAAACGGTCAGATTCTATTCAAATTTTGCACACCTGTCAAAGACCGATGACAATGCAATAATTCGATTAAGGGCCTACATCAATATTATCGTATATCATCGCCGACACGTACATATTAACACAGCCAGTAGGCACAGAAAATGAAGAATTAGGGATACTTTTCCTATTTACTCAAAATCTACTAAATATATTTTAATTCTGATCCACGTGTTTCTATACATAATAGTTACCTATGTTTTTAAAGTTATTTCATTAGTTAATACGCGATAATAGACCGACAAATAAAAAAAAAAAAAAATTAGAGAGGTTGTTTCGCCAAGATTTTCTATCGAGAAAACTTTTTTCAATCGCGTTTCTGAGTTCATGCGATCCTAGATCATATATTGAAAAAAACATATACTTAAAAATTAGAGCTCTAGCCATTCAATCTAAAGAAACAATGAAAACTTCATACATAGAAAAATGCACGAAGCTATTTTGGTATCCTCTTAAATGAAGCGTGTTTTTTAGTTTATTGAAACTAGGTATTTTTTTTATTTTTGAGTTAATTTATTCATATTGAAGTTATTATGAAATATTTCCTAATTTTGACGTGCAATGAAATGTGAATAGTAGTAGGATTATGCTTTTAATATCAATCATTGACTATAACTAACGATGTACCTATAATAAAATGTATTTAATGATTATGTAGCTGTCACTTATATTTGCGTGCTGTTTTGACGGCGAAACATGATGTTCTCTTTTAACTAAACACCAATATATTGTAACCATGTTTCAAGTAAATAAATAATTTGATTTGATTTGATAATGTAGCCAAGTGTTGGCATGCCTATATAAATATGATCATATAATTAATAAAATGAATATAAGGTAGGTAACTATCAGGAGGGATATAGATTATAAGCAACTATACTTAGAACTTACCAATGTTTAATACATTAGTACCTAAATTGATAACAATCCACCACCGAACATATTTATTAACTACTAGCTGTCCCGGCAAACCTTGTTTTGCCATACTAAAAAAAATTTGAAAAATAGATGTTGGCCGATTCTCAGACCTACTGAATGTGCATGTAAAATTTCATAAAAATCGGTCAAGCCGTTTCGGAGGAGTACGGTAACTAACCCTGTGACACGTGAATTTTATATATAAGAAGTAGAAATGTACTAAGTAGAGAGTATATAGAGAGAGAGAGAGAGAGAGTACAGAAATAATAAATAATTTTCTACAATCTTAACATTTTCTTGAAATATTATTTTTATTCAACCATTGTTTAGAATAATACAAGTTTCTGGAGACAAAGACAAAGACGTAGAGAAGAATGATTTATCTCAATTAATATACTTGGATGCTGTGATCAAAGAGAGTTTGCGGCTATATCCTGTAGCGCCTGTAGTAGGAAGATATATAGATAAGGATGTTAAACTTAGTAAGTGGACTGCAGTCTTTTGCTATAAAAAGTACAGTCAACCGCAGCTTTCTATCATTGCTTACTTAAGTCACAGACCTAAGTATACTAATATTATAAAGTAGAAAATTTAAGTTTTTATTCGCATCGAATAGGCTTCGATACAACTAACAAGGTACAATTTAATTTTAAAAAGAATAGAGATCCTTGCCTGCATAGGAACAATGTAAAATCACTATTTCACGTGAGCTGCAAAAAATCAGCCAAGGATTAGGTTGACTCCCACATTGAGGGTTTTTTGCCAAATTGGGGAATAACCAAATTGTATTGTTTTTCAGGAAACTGTACGCTACATGCAGGTCAAAGTACTGTATTATTCCTACTTGGAGCTCACTTGCATCCATCTTGGGGTCCAGATCGACATCAGTTCCGTCCAGAACGTTGGCTTGACCCCAGTCAGTTACCGGAGAATCCCAGTGCGTTTGCAGCGTATAGCGTTGGAAAGAGGTCATGCATTGGTTAGGGTTTTATTTTGTTTATTAATATTGATGTGACGGAAATACATTTAATTTTATTATGCGAAGTGATCATATGAAAGTATATTTTTCGTATTTCTTTCAGATATACACACTTTACTTTATTACAGACTACATTTTAGGAGGGATTATGGTTCACTGTGCCGCTCTGCCCAGGGTGTAAGCACAGTGTTTATTTTCAAAGTTTTTATTTCTTACAGAGGATGTTATCTGTATACAGTAGCTAACTCTTCAAGTCAATTTACACGTTGCCAAAAAGACATCAATACATTTATGTCGAGAACAGTGTCATTGCCGTGACCACTTTTGCGTTTAGTACTCCACGCCCAGTTTCCTTACAAAGCTTTGAGGACCACGATCGCGAGGCCTGCGCACATAAAAATTGAAGATATTTTCGGTACTAAATCAGAGTGGGTCTCTAGGAGCTGAATGGCACCTTTGCTTTTAAGCGTATTTTATATTATTTTCTACTTCACAAGAAGCAGATTATCATTTCGTCTGTACGTTATTTTTTGTATGTTTGAAACCTGATTTCTGCATCAAACTGATGAAAAACGTCTGTATTGTGGGTACCAATGCTTTCATATTAAGTACATAAGGTTGATTTAATAAATGACAGTATTACTTAAATGTAAGTATTCTTAGTGGAGGCGATTCTCGTAATTTGAAAATTTAAAACTATCAAATATAATATTATCAATAATTCAACAGGAAAACTGTTCGCATCCATGTTCATGAAGACAATTCTCACTCACGTACTACGACATTACAAGATCACCGCCGACAGCAGACCATCAAAAGTTGAATTAAACATCATGGCTGCGCCTGTATCAGGACATCTTATTAGTATTGAGAAAAGAAAATCACCTTTAACCCTGTTAGATAAATAATTTATCATCTCCAAATTTTACAATGTTGTTTGGTCTTTTACAAAATTGAGTGAGGATGTTCTTATATTTGGGGGACTAGGTTTCATTTTGTGGACACATAATTATTTATAGGTAATCAATTTTCAAACTAAATTAAAAAAGCTAAGTAATTTATCCTTGTTTTATTTTATCAATACATAAATATTACATACCTATACAACAACCAGCGCAAAAACAGAAGTGAAGTTTTTCTTTAAGACAGTCTCATTGTCGGTCTTTAGCCAGTTACATACGCGTCCATAGCAGGACGCGAAAAATTTTCTGTACGCACATAAGCGTTTACCGCATTGGACTAATGCGTCTTTTGTTAGCATCCTAACTAATTTATAAATGTGAAAATGAGCTGATGACACTGTAGAAATTTTGACAAGCTAATAAGCTAATGTGTCGAACAAATATATAGTGCTATTTAAAAACGGTACAACGCCATCTATCGACTGTCATAGTAAAATTCTGTTTGTTTAGGTTTAATTTCTAAATTTCACGCGTACGAAGTCGCGGGCAACAGCTAGTTGGGTATAAATTCGCAAATTTGTCAGCAGTGAATACGTTAAGCAAAGCCTGGCACAGCTGCCTGCTGCAATTGTGCAAGCATTTCTCTTTGACTCATCACATGCATAATCTAGTTATAATGACAGATAAATCAGTATTTGACTGGCCTCGTGGTCTAGTGGTTCAGATAACGAACTGCCGTTCACGAGGTCGCGGGTTCCATTCCCGCTCGGGACAATCATTTGTGTGATATTTATAAATGTCATATAAATGTTTGTACTACGTCTGGGTGTTTACTATGTGTTATAAGTATGTATTTACAAAAGAAAAATAGTATAGGTATGTGGATACGCCGTTTATGGATACACCAGTATAAAGTATAATTGATTATTCTTCGATAAAAGTGGACTGCATTTGATGAATTTAGCGTGGAAGGTGGAACAAGAGGAAAAGATGGAAACACAAGCACTTACTTGATTTCTCCTCGTAGCTCGTATCCCGGCCAAGGTCTTGGAGGCTAGTCTTCCCTCGAGCTGGAATCTCTTCTCCGAACGAACACACACTCGCGCAGCGTACCACAAACGGAGCACCATTTAATTGTTTTTAAGGTTATGACCAAATTCACAACACTTCACTTGAGATTTGTAAGATCTCTAGCGGCGTAGCGGTTGAATAAGGAATTTCTTCCTTGCGGTAAAACAATTTAACACAGAGGTATTACGACCTCAGCGGCGGGAGCTTCCGATGCATTCGGAAGCGCGGTGCGGACAAGACTATTGAGTCTTACAGGGGCATTACGTCCTCCTGCAGCGGTTGTTGACGAAAGACTTTCGTTAAAAAAAACAATAAAATGTATGTAGGTATATTTATATTACTATTACTGCATTGAGAATAACGAAATGTTTTTAGAATAAGTATATTTTTAAATAATCACTTATTAGGCACAATTTGAGTATGCTAATAAGGCGGTAATATATTTATATCGCGGAATAAAAAACCTCGTATGGGCTGTAAATATCTTATTAGACCTAGGTATGTTAGGTATACTAATGAGGGCGGTTGTTTGCGTCTTTAGCGAACTAAGTAATATTATATAGAACAAATAATAAACGCGGTATGGAACAAATACGATTCGTAACGGATCAAATTATGATACAAATCCGCTCGACAAGGACCAAATAAATGGATACGCCGTTTATGGATACACCAGTATAAAGTATAATTGATTATTCTTCGATAAAAGTGGACTTGATGAATTTAGCGTGGTCGTTAAACAAAAGGAAGAGATGGATACACAAGCACTTACTTGGCAAGCTCTCATTGGCGATTTCAATACAATAGTGTTGTATCGACATTTTAATAGTGCTGTGCTTTCAGGTTAGGATAGGAAACGACCATAATTAAAAAGTAAATTAATGTATTATCAATTATAGCATATACTCGCGTCACCAGTATGTATTATATCGTAAAATAAGCTTAGCTTGGGACCAGAGGACGTTGTGTGAAATGTCCATGAATATTTATTTATTTATTTTTATTTTATTTATTTAAGTCACAAAATCCAAGTGGGCACTGCTATTAGCGATTCCTATTATCAAGTCTGTCAAGTTCTTAGCAATCTTGAGTGTATTGATCAAATAAATAAATTGATTGTGTTGCTTGTAAATCAGTTACACACTAAAAATAATAAATAAAAGATTTTTTTGGTAAAAATATCTTTAATAAACTTATTACTATTATAGGTATTAGTAAAGTATGTACAATTTTAACGACTTAATTATTACAGTTGCTTAATTTCATAAACGACCTGGATTATTATGACCTATATTACAAATGAACAGTATTTGATTTCTATTAATTATTGTTCATTTGTCTCGCTAATATTCGATTACTTAGTTGCCCGTTAGGCTTATTTTCGTTTCGAAGAACAGCCTAGGTAATGTAAACTACAAAGGAATATGAAAAAATGCGGGAAATATATCAAATAAAATCAACAATTTCTTGTAAAAAAACTTGTAAGCACGCAAGTGAAACTACAGGGTAGACTTGCAGCACTTCATGGTATGGACCAAAACCACGAAGGTGGTGAATTTGCTTTGGCAGCTCATAAAAAAATGACGGGCCTCGTGGTCTAGTGGTTCATATAACGGACTGCCGTTCACGAGATCTCGGGTTCGATTCCCGGTCAGGACAAATATTTGTGTGATGTTTTTAATTGTCATACAAATGTTTGTACTGCGTCTGGGTGTTTAATATGTATTATAAGTATGTATTTACAAAAGAAAAGTAGTATATGTATTCTATCCGTATTCTGGTACCCATAACACAAGCATATAAAGCTTAGCTTGGGACCAGAGGACGTTGTGTGAAATGTCCATGAATATTTATTTATTATTATTTATAAATCTGTATGAATTTTAGTAAATAAGCATATGAAACTATTGTAATTAGTCGGATATACCTATCGCACCTTCAGAATAGTAGTTACTTAACTCAAAAATCTAAGAAATTGAGTTACGGTCATAGAGGGTCACAAAGGTACGCACTTTTAGATGAATAATAAAGAAGCGGCGTTTTTATGTTAGAATAAAGATTACGATACTTCGGTCTCTTTCGCACTCCCTCCCTCTACCCGCGCCGCTCGGATCGGTAGGGACGAGATCAGTGATGCATCGAAACTAAAGAGAACAAGTCGTCGCAAGTTTATTAGTGAACTGACCTAAAACGTAATAAGTCACTTGTGTACTGAACAAACGGGTAAGTAAACTTCTCAATCTTCAGTATAAGAGAGACTCTTTTTTAATTAGGTCTTTTTATTACCGATTTAGATTTTTACTTATAGGACTCATTGGTGACTCATTATCGTAATTATCTTAGACGTTTTCAGGTGGACGTAGTACCATGCAATAACAAAAATGTAAGTTGGCCCTTGGACCAAATGCGGAAATCTAGTGACGCGGTTTGTAATTTTATATACCTATTCCTTGTTTCTATTTATTAGATATTGTTTTTACGGAAATGTATCACAGTAAGTAGGATATGAAATGTTTATGTTTTTGTGCTTTATCGTTACAGGATGAAATTAATAAAGAGAACATTCTTCATTCTATTGAGCAAAGAAAACGAAAGTTGACTCAGGTAAGTAAATTTTAATAGCCGGATCCACACCAGACGATCCAAAGCGCTCCGATCGCGTGCGCTGCGCTCCTCGCCGCGTGCGATCCATTTGTTGTCGGTTTTTTGGTCACGCACAAAGGGGCCTCAGTCAGCGTTGCCACCTTGGTGATTTTGTCACTAGATTTAGTGATTTTTTGAAGCTAGACGGTGATATTCCGAAAAAAAAATCACTGAAAAATTATTTAACGACTTTTAGTGATATTTATCAAAACTAAGAATTTAGAAAGTACATATTGGCAACCTTCTTTGCCCGTCGGTGAAAGCATACGTCAAAATACTTTCCCACCTTACTATCACAAAGAACCTAAAACATTAACAAAAGGCTGTATGTTTCGACCTTTGTCTACCCAAACGAGTGAATTAAAAAAAATTACGTCAAAATAGCACTATCCTTTTCTCACTTCGTAAACAGCTGTCTTATTGCTTATCGTAGACAGGTGCTCAAGTCCACTATTTTGGAACAATTGTCATACCGGCACAATACCGGCACGATACCGTTGCAATTGAAGTCAAATATCCGTAGTCTGCTATATGCCGTCATAACGGTCTTTCAATGGTAATAGAATTGTCGATCTCTTTTATCTATGCATTGAATTTTCGGTCTCTTTTATCTATGGATTGTGTTAGAATGGTATGTATGTGTTGCCGTTTTTAAAAAATGCGTTAGTTGAAGTGATATTCGAAAAACTACTAATAAATTTAAACATTTAATCATGCTAGACTTCGTTTAAATATATTTGTACATACTATTTATTAGTATAAAAAGCAATGTGAAGTTTAGGAGATTAGTAAATTGCAATAAATTACAAAGAACAATTTCTAATATTTCTATCTATCTATTTTTTATTTATGGCAATCTGTCGACACAGGACAATTTAAAAATATTACTGTCAAATTCAAAATAGCAGACTACCGAAACATTTCAGTCATTGAATTGCAATTGTGAAGCAGTTGTGTACGAGACTAGCAATTTATGTCACTTTGACAATTGTAAGACAATGATGAAGTCGTTATGACGACACATTAATAGTAGACTACCAAAAACTTTACTATTGCACCATAATGGTACAATAATGGTACAGTTGTGACACCGTTGAAATACCCGACTCAGGGCCCTGCTGTCTTTGTTTCGATAAGTAACCTACCTTGGGGATAAGGATGTTCGATATTAGGAAAATATACTGATGTTGTAACATCGATCCCATACAATCGATGTAAATTAAGTGATTGAGTTAAATGAGTTCATATATTTTAATAGATTTTGTGGCTTGGCGTCCTGTTAAACCAAAATTAACTAGTTAAACCTGGAAATAACGATTTTCCGATACTTTTCTAATACCATTGATGTATCGATGTTTTATGGGACATAATATCGATTTTTATTGAAAATTGATGAATATCGGTCAACCCTACTAGGGGATTTCCTGAATAATAAAAACCTAATACGTATACAAAGTTTGCATGAGTGAGTGCTGCGTACGTACTATTGCTTGTATTTAGTTCAATTGTTACAAACAAGCTAGTCTTTGTTCGTAAAAGTAGAAGATTTGATTATACAACGTGTTTCAGAAAGGTGTAGTCATATTTGACCACCGTTACACATGGCCGGTGACTAGGCACTAGGCATGGATGAAATTACAAATACTAGTTATATTAAGACTTTTATGTGGTCATAAAAATTTAGTTATTTTTTTAAATTAATCGATCGTTTTTAAATACAACATGTTAGACCACCTTGGCTAACATTAATCGCTTGATGTCTTGAATGGCGGGCGTCACGTCATATTGATAATGAAACCATATTTCATTGTATTATTTATCAGTTTATTATTCTTCGTATGAGTGTATACATTTTCCACATCAACTATATTTAATAATTTACTATTCTTCACTTATTAACGCGTTCAATGCTGAATAATTTGCGAATTTATAGCCAATGCTAAGAAAAAAGTCATTCGCCCAGTGCTGAAAACGCGTATGTGCGTTCAAAAAATTTTTCGCGTAGTGCTAAGAACGCTTATAAGCGTTCATAGAAAACTCGCGTAGTGCGGCTGGACGCTATAGCGCGTTGTCTTTTACCTTCCCGCAGTGCGGCCGACGCTTATGTGCGTTCGGTAACTTTCGAGTTTTATGACTGTCATATAACAATTACGGGTCATTTATAGGTGTTGGATGGATAAAGGTGCTTCCACACTAGTGTTTATTTGTAAGAGATTTTGTGAAGTTTACGCCATAATATACCTTCGTTCGGTTTTGTTAAAATAGTAAGTTATACCTTAATAAAACAGTAATAGTAAAGGTACCTTCTCCCGAAAGCCCTTTTATTCTTAATTTTTTTTATTTACGACACTTCGCCCACCTCGTAATAGACACCATTTATAAATAGACTAAAACTACCTATTACTTTAGTTAAAAGAGCGAGTCATAATAAAATTATTTCAATAATCTATTGTACTAAATTAGGTTATTGTAGATGGGCTTCGTGGCTTAGTGGTTCATGTACTGGACTGCCGTTCACAAGGTCGCGGGTTCGATTCCCGCTTGGGACAATTATTTGTGTGATATTCATAAATGTCATACAAATGTTTGTACTACGTCTGGGTGTTTTCTATGTATTTTAAGTATGTATTTACAAAAGAAAAGTAGTATATGTATTATATCCGTATTCTGGCACCCATAACACAAGCATAATAAGCTTAGCTTGGGACCAGAGGACGATGTGTGAAATGTCCATGAATATATATTTATTGTTGTCGTCGCCGCCGCCCCCCCCCCCTGCAAGATTCGTAGCAGAAACCTGACTAGTGTGTAGTCTCCTTTACAATTCCACATTTTACGACCGCTTCGAAACAATAGACACCCAGAATACACGCTATAAACGCACAGGTGCGGCGCACCCCGCTTGCCTACAGATTTTTTTTTGTATGGACGCGTATACGCGTCGGCCCGCACTTGGTGAAGATCAGAAAAACGCGCATAAGCGTTAGCCGCACTGAACGTATTAACTAGTACATGTATTAGAATCACGCGCAACAGGTTCCGCGCCATATTGATATAATATCTACATCTGTCATTCTTTATTGTCATTCTGCGTACTGCCGGATATCCGTTATTGTTCCATTTCCAATAAGTCGATATTATAAAGAGTACCAATTGAGTGACTATACTAATGACTTGTGTATACTGTATTATGAAATCGGTAACAAACACTAGTATGAGGTCATCTTTTATCGTAAGGTTCAATCGCATTCAATAAACCGTAAACATCTCATAATTGATGAGTTCCTAGTAGTTATTTAATAGTCGGCAATAAACAAGAAAAAATTACAAACTGTATTTTTCTATGTGTAACTGTAATATTTATAATATTTAAGGCCTATCCAAAGCAACCTTAAAATATGACTACACCTTTCTGCAACACGTTGTATATGTATAGAAATCATTCAAGCTCTGATCTAAAGTTTTTGTGGAGTATTTAATAATTATTATTCGCATTATTATGGACGTGCCATTGAAAAAAAAAGACTGTTTATACACAAAAATATCGGAAAGAATGGGAAACGCAAGAAGAATTCAAGACTTGGTTACGGCCTGTAGCAAACGATCCTTCAAAAGCCTTTTGTACGTTTTGTCATTGTGAAACGTTGGCAAGAATTGGTGACATTAAGAAACACAGAGACACAAAAAAACATAAAGATAAATCCGACTTAGTATCTAAAAATCGACAAATTGAATTTATGTCCACTTCTAAAAATAAAAATAAATCAAACACTTTGAAAGTTGAAGGAACATTGTCCCTGTTCATTGCAGAACACACATCTATACATCAAATTGACCACTTAACTGAAGCATTAAAAATATGTATTACAGATTCGAAGAGTGTTATGGATTGAAAATGCACAGAACGAAATGCAGTGAAGTAATAAAGAATGTATTAGCTCCACATTTCAAACAGATGTTAATGGATGATGTTGGATCACAAAAGTATAGTGCACTATTAGATGAATCCACTGACCTCAGTGTATCAAAATTATTGGGCATTGTAATTAGATATTTTAGATGCAAGCAAAATAAAGTTGTATCTGCATTTCTAGCGTTAGAACCACTGAAGAGCGCGGATTCTCGTGGAATTGTTACTGCCTTAGTAAACTGTTTACAAACACATGGTCTTCTAATAAAAAACTTAATTGGTATTGGAGTGGATAATGCCTCTGTCATGACAGGAATCAATAATGGCGTACATAATATTTTATAAACGGAATATGGCGTACCTAATTTAATTCTAGTCAGATGTGTTTGCCACTCATTACAATTGGCGGTGTCACATGCGTCAGAGAAAACGTTACCTCGAAATATAGAGTTTCTCATTAGAGAAACCTATAATTGGTTCTCACATTCACCCAATCGCTGTGAAGAGTACAAAGAAATATATGAAACATTAAATTGTGGCGAGAAGCCTTTAAAAATATTGCGCTCTTGTGATACTCGTTGGTTGTCCATTGAAGAAACTGTGACCAGGATATTGTCTCAATGGGAAGAACTCAAATTGCATTTCTCTTTGAACAAAGATAATTACTACACAGCAGATTTACTTCATTCAATGTATGCCGATAAGACGAATCGCCTTTATATATGCTTTTTGAGAAGCATCTTGAATGATGTCCAAATTGGCATTAAGAGTTTTGAAAGTGAAGATTCAAATCCAGTTGCCTTACTGAACACTCTAATGACATTGCTTCGCTCTATTTGCAATAGAGTTCTGCTACCATCGGCAGCAACAACTGACAACGATTATTTGTCCATTCAAATAGAAGCTCACTTGAATCCGGTACCGTATTTAGGATATCTTTTTGAATCACAAGTACAAAATACCACTCTATCCAATGATGTCATCAATGCAGTCAGGAAACGTTGTATTGATTTTACTGTCAAATTAGGAAAAGAGATTCAGCAAAGACTTCCTTCTAACTACATTATTTTGGAGAAAATGTGTCTATTGAGTGTAGAAAATACTCTTCGCCAGGGCAAAGACAACAAAATAGCAGATCTTGCAGTGGAACTCGGATTTGATGACGAAACAATAGATAAACAGTTACAGCAGTGGCATGGTATAAACTATGTTAAATGGAATGCTACACACAACGTCATTGATTTTTGGACTGAAGTGCAAAAATATACTAATGCTGCTGGAATAAATACCTTTCGGGAGTTATCTGATCTCGCTATATCCGCATTGTCACTTCCTCATTCAAATACTGAAGTGGAAAGAGCATTCAGTGCTATGAATATCGTGAAAAACAAATTAAGAAACAAAATGGCTATAAACACTCTAAATAGCATTCTTTTTATAAGAAATCAGTTGAAGATAATGAAGAAGAACTGTTACAGTTATGAACGTCCAGCTGATGTAATTACTGCTATTGGAAGCAATTCTAAATATTCTTTAAAAAAAAAAAGTCTGACAAATTTGATGATCCATCTCAGCCGTCTACATCTGCAAAAATAATCTATCAAGGTGATGAAGAAATACCAGTAGAAATATTTGATATTGATTTTTAGAATATGTTAAGTTTATTTTCACTTTATTTTCACAATTAAAATATTATTTTATTACCTTGTGATTTTATTTTAAATTATTTAGTGAATTCTGGTGATTTTCTTAGTTAAAAATAACGCATAACCTAGGGAAATTTCAGACCAAAACTAGTGAAAATGTTTAACGGCTAGGTGGCAACACTGGCCTCAGTCGCTTGGCGCGCGCGGTCTGGACGGTTGTGACGGGTTGTGTAGAATCGCGTGATCCGCCATTATGGATAATTCGCAATGTCTCCGTTTAATTTCCCTATATAGGGAGAATAAATGTTTATAGTAATAAATGTTTTTTCGTTTTCGTATTTTTTGCCGTAAATATACAAGTAAAATGTAGCTTGCTGCTGCTACGGCTATTCGTCGCCGTCGTTGCACGTGTGACTCCATAGCCAGACAAAATTCAACTGATTCAGCTGGATCGGCAGGAGCACGTTGGAGCAGGCCATCAGGATCGCAAAAGATTGCTGTTGGATCGACCTAGAACGATCCACGCTCCACGCATCACGATCTTGGATCGCGAATCGCAGGATCGCCGATCCATTTTGGATCGTCTGGTGTGGATCCGGCTAATGTATTTTCCAAATTTTTTATTTTTCCCATAATTTTCTTTTTAGTTTTATAACTAAGTAGGTACGGTAGGTAGGTACACCCAGCTTTAAGAAGGTTAATAGTGGTTATGATTTTTACAGAATGAGTATGAAAGCGATACCTCTCGGCCATCTAGTCCATCAATAATAGAAGGCACACCTGAAAAAAGAGTGCTGTTACCAAATCATGCACACGAATTTTGCGATGGCAAAAGGAACATACTTAGGGTTGGTCTCTCATTACGTAAATCATTATTTAATGCCATGAAATAAATTGCATACTCACTTATTTGATAATCTATGCTTTCAGGTTAATACTGAACAATGCCATTCTCAGCCAATAGAAGCTACACATAAAATCATTGTAACGGTAAATAAATTAATGTTTTTTTTTTTATTAAATAAGTGTACGTAGTATACTTAAGACATTAGAGTCACACATGATGTAGACACATGAGATTACACATAATTTTAACTAAGTATTCATTTTAAAATGTTACATTTTAGGAACCTGTGGCAGATGAAGTGGACATTCTGAAATGTACACAGGGACAGAACCAACTAGAAAATGAACTGCCTAGGCGAGCTCGCAGCAAGTCATCGTCCTGCAGTTCCTCGTCTTCTAGCTCAAGTAGCTCATCTTCCTCCAGTCGCAGTAGCCCGCTCCATAATGGTAACACAATTGAGTCGAATACAAACATAGGTGAACCCTCAACCTCTACAGGTACATATCGTAACACTACAAAGCCACCTAAAAATTATTGTGAGTCGCCTATTCATTCGAACGAAAGTGATACAGACTTGAGTGACGATGACCCTTCGTATTCAAATAGACCTCGCTCACGTCTTGGGGGTGCAGTCAGAGTATCTGCGTCGAGTAGTTCCTCATCATCTGATACTACAGACAGTGAACCCGAAAATGTTAATGCTTCTGTTGTGGAAGGTCCAAAGAAATCCCGCAAACGTCTACGAAATCCCAACAATTGGAAACAAATTGTTGCAAAAACTTTGCGAAATACTGTGAAAGAATATGTTTCTAACACTAAATCTAAAAAATTTGTTCCTGCTCGTTCAAACATGAGAACTTCGAACTAAAACTAAGGAAATTGAATAGCTTACAACTAACAGGTTGTCGTGATACCGAAACATTAATTAAAGAATATGTTTGCGACCTGACTTCCTATGAGTGTATGAGTGGATCGTGCCATGCTTGCAAAGACCTGACATTGGTAGAAGGAGAAAACGAAGATTCCGTAACATATTTTCAATGGCAATCCATAAACAAAGAAAGTATTATTAAGGGAGAAAAAAATGGTCAAGTGCGAGTCGGACACGCGCACGAAGGGTTCCGTACCATTATCTATGCAACATAAGGCAACGTTATTAGTATCGAGCAAGAAACGGTAAAAAAATCATGTTTGTTGTATGGGAGCCCCCCTTAAATATTTATTTTATTTTATTTTTAGTATTTGTTGTTATAGCGGCAATAGAAATACATCATCAGTGAAAATTTCAACTCTCTAGCTATCACCGTTCTTGAGATACAGTCTGGTGACAGACGGACGGACGGACGGACGGACGGACAGCGAAGTCTCAGTAATAGGGTCCCGTTTTTACCCTTTGGGTACGAAACCCTAAAAAAAGACATTTAAAGTTACAAGTAAAATACTAATTACAACCACAGTCAAAGAGTTAAGAAAAACTTTAGCTGAAGAAATTCCAACGACGAAACAACATCTTTATGGCATTTACAACTATAACAAACAAAAAAAGGAGCTGAAAGAAAAAATTACTCATAATGAGACCATGATTCAAATTGACTTTTCGGAAAACTATACGACAAAATACGCACCAGAAATACAGTCATCGCACTTCGTCAAAAATCAATTAACTATTCATACAGGAGTTTATTACTCACGAAATGAATTGTTGCAAACCACTATGTTTGCTACAGTCAGTGAAAATTTAGACCATCAGGCCCATGCAGTATGGGCACATATGAAACCAATTTTAAGGAAAATCTTGGAAAATAAGAAAATTGATGGACAAACGTCGCAATATCGTAATCGTACAAATATAAATTTATGGCTCAGAACTTTAATTGACGAATTCCAACAAATCGTAAAAGCTACGTGGACATTTAGCGAACCCGGACATGAAAAGGGCCCGATGGATGGTGTAGGTGGAGTCCTAAAAAGGACTGCCGATAGCCATGTGTTGATGGGGCAAGATATCAAGACGGCCTCTGAATTTGTTGATCTGTTTAAAGAGTCTAAGATACACGTGCAAGAAGTTTCTGTAGATGAAGTTAAAGGCATGAAGAAAATGATCCCTAAATCAATTGATGCAGTTCCAGGTATAATGAAAATCACCAATATTGTTTGGGAAAAAGGCCCTGAAGTCATTATAGAATTATTCCAGTATAAGTTTGCAAAAAGTGTTAAAATTGCAATCACTTTCCAGAAAAGAAAGCAGCGATTTTACTGAACCTGCTGATGTCGATACCCCTTTAGAAATAGAACCGTGACATAGTTCTATTTCTAAAGGGGTAACTAACATAAATTTTCAAGATCTAACGAACACAAATAAACGACAAAGCATTTACGACTCTTCGTCATCTGATGATGAAAATTTAAAATCAGTATCTGATCGTCAGAAAGCTCTAAACCTCAACGTGAAGGATAAAGCAGCCGGATCGTCGTATAACACAAATAGCAAAGAAAACATTCGCCCCAATTTAATTTGTCCTGGAACATTTTTATTGATTAAAGTCCCTACCCAAAAAAGGAATATGTTTTATAGATACCTTGCCATCTGTCAGACTTGTGTTGAAGATGACGGAGAACTCAAAGTTACATTCATGAAATCGGTGCGCAACACTGCGAAGATATTTAAGTTGGATGCAACAGATGTGTCTTATATTACATTTGAACAAATTATAAACATTGTACCCACACCAACACGGAAAATTGAAAAAAAACCACGAGTATTATTACTTTAACAATAATGTATTTGAAAAATGTTGAGTAATTAAATATTTTAAACGTGTCTTTTGATACAGAAACGTGCAATTTTAGTTAGTTTGAAATGTATACGGTTGTGTTACCTGTTTTGTTTATTTTATTATTATAATTCTTAAAGTCTAATGTGTGACTGTTAAATTGACCTGATTTGTGATTAAAATTCATATTAAACTTTATTGATAAGACTGCATTTGAGGACTGATTTATACTAAAGAATACCGTAGTTAGAATTAAACATAGTTTCAGTTGTCAAAGATTAAATTTAAGAAGAGTTATGTATGCCTAAGTAACATATTATAAAAGCTTAAAAAGATATTTGTTACCAATTTTGTTTTATTTTTGCAATTGTCAATTCTATAATGTTATTAAATGAAATGAAATGAAAAATCATTTATACTCTATTTTTTTTGCTCGGAGAGCGAAATGACAAGTGCAAATGTCAAGTTGTGAAATAATGATACCAGATTTTATTGCGTAGTGCTCGAAACTATCGATAATGTTTGTGGCCCGGATAGAAGTAGTTTGGCCATTGAATATTTTAAGAAAACAAAAACCATTAAAATTAAGCAAATTTAAAGGTTTATTCGTTCTTAACTAATAAACTAACCATAAATCGTTTTTAAATTAGAGTACCAAAGAAATTAAACATACCCAATTTTTCCTTAACTAGTAAAGCGTCGTCTCTATCGATAGTCTCTGCAAATCGATTAAAATGTAAACTCAATGTTGACAATGACTAGGGATATCGATTCATACCGAAAAAGATCGATTCTTGAATCGATTCGAATCGAAGTCTAAAAAATCGATTCACCAAAACATCGGAGTTTAAAAGATCGATTTTCTAAAAATCGATCTTTTTCGATTTCTTTTTGAGTTAGTATTTTCAATACTTTTAATTCAATCATGGAAAACAAAAAGGACACCATAATAATCGAAATTCGATGTTCGTATCATACTGTCCCGCTTACTCTTCTATTAAATACTATAAGCGTGAGCGGGGCCGCACGATAAGCAGTTCGAATTTTGAAAAATAGATAAAATAGAATTTCGATTCCAGATTCTCGATTTTCAATGGTGGAATATCGATTCACTGGATCGATTCAGTACTAGGAATCGATTAAAAAAATCGATTTCATTGGTCCATAAACGTTTCTTCGATTAATCGATCTCAGATCGACATCCTTATAATGGACGCCAAGTGGACGCCATTTTGTTTACTCATTCGTCCTTCAACCTCTGAAGTGTTCGAATGCGCTCGTTGCGTTTTCTGTGTGTGCCATACTTATAAAGCCAGTTATTTGTTATATTTGTTGAGTTTGTTTCTGTTTCTTTGTTTTTTCTTTTGTGTTAAGTTTTGTGGTTTTGTTACGTTTTTGTTTTTGTTGAACAATTTGTAATGGACGCTCAGGCTCCATCTACTTCGTCACATAAGCGTGATGAAGAAATTGTATCGCCAAGAAAAAAACGTAAGCTCACATCTTTTAGCCAAACTGAAAAAGAAATGATTATGAACGCCTACAAATATGTCCATACAGAAAAAAGAACCGAATCTCCAACCGAGACTCCAAAAAAAACCGAATGTGTTTCAAAAACTGCCGAAATACTGAACATTTCGAAAACTTCAGTATACAGAGTGCTAAAAGAGCACAAAGAAAATGAAAATTTGACGGCTCCGAAGACACCTGGTCGTAAATTAAATTTTAAAGATAAACTGGACGATTTCACCTTTTCGGCTATACGCCGAAAAGTACATGAATTCTTTTATAGAAACGAATCACCATCCCTGGACAAGGTAATTCTAGTACTATTACTTTTATATTCTAAATTATTTCATTGTTCGTTATGACTATAGCAGAAAATGAAGCTATTACTTAACGGCATAATTACCTAAACCATCTGTTTGTTTTTAGATTCTTCAAGTTGTAAATGATGACCCAGAACTTCCATCATTTTCTAGAAGCACATTATATAAAATATTGAAACATGTGCAATTTAAATACATGTCTAGAAAACGGCGTAGTGCGTTAATTGACCGAGAGGATATTATTTTATGGCGTCATAAATATCTCCAAAAAATCAAGGAATTTCGCAGGGAAGGTCGCTTTATATATTATCAAGATGAAACGTGGATTAATGAAGGTACGTATTATTATTATCAACTTTGATTTTGATTTGATTTTTTGTACTTTTTATTATTTTATTTACATACCTATTAATAATTTATACTGAGAATAAGCACTGGGTGGATACCAGTATACAGTCTTCTCGTCAGGCTTTCCTGGAAGGCCTGACTACAGGCTTAAAAGGGCCTTCAGGCAAAGGAAGACGACTCGTAGTCTCCCATATTGGAAGTGAAGAGGGTTTTGTGGATGATGGACTTTTGGTATTTGAAGCAAAAAAAGGATTAGATGATTACCACAAGGAGATGAACGCAGAAAAATACGAAGATTGGTTGAAAAATATTATTCCAAAATTAAAAGACAATTCAGTTCTCGTTATAGATAATGCACCATATTACACCAGGAAACTGGAGCTGTTACCTACTTCCAATTGGCGTAAAGGGCAAATACAAGATTGGCTAAAATCAAAAAACATTAATTATGAAGAAACAATGTTGAAATGCGAGTTACTTGAAATTACCAGAAAGCACAAAAAAGCCTATGAAAAGTATGTTGTCGATGAGATGGCTGCTGAACGGGGTGTCACTATTTTGCGACTGCCCCCTTACCACTGTGAGCTCAATCCAATAGAATTGGTGTGGGCTCAAGTAAAGGGACATGTCGCAAAAAATAATAAAACTTTTAAGCTGAACGAAGTACGAAGCCTCTTTGAAGAAGGGCTTCGTCAAGTGACTCCTCAGCGGTGGAAAGACTGCATAACGCATGTAATTAAAGTTGAAGATAAAATGTGTCAATTGGGCCATATAGTCGACGGCATAACTGATCGATTTATTATAGAAGTAGGTGACGACTCGGAGGATTCTGAATATTTAAGTGATGAATCTTTGTCAGATTAATGTAAAAATATGTTTAATTAATAAATTATATACATTTATAAATTTTGTATTATTTTCTGCGTTTAAAAGGAGTATTTACAAATTTTATAGGATAACTTACAAAAATCTGTACTAAATTCAATTTATCGTTAACTTTCGATAGTGTTGGCACATCACTATTTTTGAATTGCAAAAAACAGGCAACACTGGAAATGTCATTTTACTCTCCGAGCAAAAAAAATAGACTTTAATCACGTAAACACAATTTTTAGGGTTCCGTACCCAAAGGGTAAAAACGGAAACCCTATTACTGAGACTTCGCTGTCCGTCCGTCCGTCCGTCTGTCACCAGGCTGTATCTCAAGAACGGTGATAGCTAGACAGTTGAAATTTTCACAGATGATGTATTTCTATTGCCGCTATAACAACAAATACTAAAAATAAAATAAAATAAATATTTAAGGGGGGCTCCCATACAACAAACATGATTTTTTTACGGTTTCTTGCTCGATACTAATAACGTTGCCTTATGTTGCATAGATAATGGTACGGAACCCTTCGTGCGCGAGTCCAACTCGCACTTGACCAATTTTATTCAGAAAAATTATGTGCTTATGACATGTCCAATTTTTTTCCCTACCACCGGTTCAGGACGCAATCTGCTGAGAAGAACCGGCGTAAGAAACTCAGCAGAGCTTTTAATCAAATCAATATTTTTAAACTAAATGTCAATTATACTTACAATGCTAATAACTTTACAATATAGAATATGTATTGCTCCAGAGCAACCTACTCCCAAGCTTTATCTTCTTTAATATAATCAGAAATTTTATAATACGCCTTTTTACATAATTTAGATTGAATGAATTTTTTAAATTTAGAATTATTTCTCTTACATCAATAGGGAGTTTATTATAAAATCGTATACAATGACCCATGAAAGAGTTACATATTTTGTGAAGACAGGTTACATGCATCACAAGATTGTGTTTATGTCTTGTATTAACATTATGGTGGTCAAACTACTATAAGGATTGATTAAATATTATAAAGAATATATATTTGCATTTATTACTTCAGGAAACACCCTTACCAGTTTCAAATTTCTGACTACATCATTCAGTGAACGCCTCAGTCAATCCGGGAAGACTAAATCATTTTCGAGAACACCACGTTTTTTGGTTTTTCATTAGTAATTTCAAATATTTTTAAACAGATAAATTTTTACATTTAAATAAAATAAAGTTCTTGTTATGATCTTAACCAAGTTTACGTTTTAAGTCATTGGTATTCTCTAATATAATAACTACTAGCTGTCCCGGCAAACGTTGTTTTGCAATACTAAAAAAAAAGTTTGAAAAATAGATGTTAGCCGATTCTCAGACCTACTGAATGTGCATACAAAATTTCATAGGAATCGGTCTAGCCGTTTCGGAGGAGTACGGTAACTAACACTGTGACACGTGAATTTTATATATTAGAAGATAATGCATGAAATTTGTAACTTATGGTCATTTTGAATTTCATTTAATTTTTTGGGGAAATAGGCTCATATTTCTACAAAATTTTCTTTTGCACTTAGTTTACTGTAATAAGATACTGTAAAAAATAATTAATGTTTTTAAGAAAGCTTTGATTTATAAAAAGAAAAATAATATCGTTCCCGGTATGACGAATTTTACTGAGGAGTTTGTTTAAAATCGCTATAATAAAAAAAATTAAAAAAACTGTGCGCGCTCCTTTTAAATCTTTTAAGAGGATACCAAAATAGCTTCGTGCATGTTTCTATGTACGAAGTTTTCATTGTTTCTTTAGATTGAATGGCTAGAGCTCTAATTTTTAAGTACATATATGTTTTTTCAATATATGATCTAGGATCGCATAAACTCAGAAACTCAATTGAAAAAAGTTTTCTCGATAGAAAATCTTAGCGAAACAACCTCTCTCATTTTTTATTTTTTTCATTTGTCGGTATATTATCGCGTATTAACTAATGAAATAACTTTAAAAACATAAGTAACTATTATATATAGAAACACGTAAATCAGAATTAAAATATATTTAGTAGATTTTGAGTAAAAAAAAAAAATATTCCTAATTCTTCATTTTCTATACCTACTAGCTGTGTTAATATGTACATGTCGACTATCAATGTAAAAAAAATGTCAATATTATCGTATATCATCGCCGACACGTACATATTAACACAGCCAGTAGGCACAGAAAATGAAGAATTAGGGATACTTTTCCTATTTACTCAAAATCTACTAAATATATTTTAATTCTGATTTACGTGTTTCCATATATAATAGTTACTTATGTTTTTAAAGTTATTTCATTAGTTAATACGCGATAATAGACCGACAAATGAAAAAAATAAAAAAATAGAGAGGTTGTTTCGCTAAGATTTTCTATCGAGAAAACTTTTTTCAATCGCGTTTCTGAGTTTATGCGATCCTAGATCATATATTGAAAAAACATATACTTAAAAATTAGAGCTCTAGCCATTCAATCTAAAGAAACAATGAAAACTTCGTACATAGAAAAATGCACGAAGCTATTTTGGTATCCTCTTAAGATCAATAGTGAACTTTCAGTGTTTAATTTTGCTATTCCTTTAAAATTAAAATTATAATTATAATTTTGTAAAATTATAATTTTACGTGCAAATTACCAAAACAGAATTCACCAACTTCGTGAATAATAAAAATAGAAAAAATAAAAATAGAAAAAAAAGGAACAAACTATCCATGAATTTATTATCAGTTAGTAAAATCATTTCCAATGCACCTGTAATTTCACATGTGTACATACAAGAAATTACTTCATTAGTATAAAAAAAACCTATTCGCAGACCTACTTACAAATTGTAATAAAAATTGGTCGTCATTTTCGAGGACGTTAAACACAATGGCACAAGAATATAGACATAAATCAAATATCCATTATATAAGCAACTGTAAATTCGTCTACTTTGTATAAACTTTGTCAATAAACAATATTCTTATTACCACAGATTTACCAAAGAGTGTGTTTATGGTTACATCACTCACCTGGCTTGAAGCCACATCAATCCGAGTGCATGAAATATGTATCTATGTGGGTCTCCGATACAAGCTATTAGCACAGGGTTTATTTTCGAGTTTTCCGTCTCTCACACAAGATGTTATCTGTGTTCAATATCCGTTAGCTGACTTTTAGATCACCCTTGGAAGGAGATGGGGTGGTGACACTTGTATTCTTAATCCGTCACTATACAGAGGACAGGCTATTACATACATTGAAACATTAGATTATTAGTGTCTTCAAGATTGGGCACGTGCCCACAATCTGGTGAATGTGTGCTTATTGACTGACGGGCTTCGTGGTGGAGTGGTTTATGTAATGGACTGCTAATCACGAGGTCGCGGGTTCGATTCCCGGTCAGGGCAATTATTTTTGTGTTATCCATAAATGTCATACAAATGTTTGTACTGCATCTTGGTGTTTACTATGTATTATAAGTATGTATTTACAAAAGAAAAGTAGTTTATGTATTATATCCGTATTCTTGTACCCATAACACAAGCATATAAGCTTAGCTTGGGACCAGAGGATGTTGTGTGAAATGTCCATGAATGAATATAAATTATTATTACCTAAAACTAAATATAATCATTTCTTTCCCGTTCCTTTGTCACGTCGTTTTTTTATGTGTTTCTTTGTTTTGGTTTTTCTCTTTTCTGCCTTTTCTTCCTTGACTGCCTTTTTCCTTAACTTTTTGCTGTTAGGTGACTCGTCTCTAGGTCGGGCACTGTTCTTGAATGTTGTTTCTAAAAAAAACGGAATCGTAAATCATTTTGATTTGATTCGAGCACTTATTGGATCGATTATTATTAAAATTTATTTATTTATTTATTTTAATTTTTTGGACCGATTATTTTTAAAAATTTTAACACTTATTGATGATTATTAGCATCTGTATTAAAAAGGGATGTATATAAATAAATTAGCTGTTGTTATAACCTTAACAAATTAAACATTTATGACCATAATTACGTAATTTAAGTTAACATTATTTACTGGGAAGAAACTGGTCTCTACGACACAGGGAATCCTAATGTAGGGATCAATGTAATTTTTAAGGGTGATATGGTCGCCAAGCGACAATGCCCTTAAATAAAAAAATTTAAAAAAAAATGTAATTTACCAGTACTTTACTCTCATTGTGAACTAATAAACGTTTTTTATTTTTAATTTTCCATATTTTATGTATCTTTGATTCTTGCTTTTAAAGCCAGGCTAATCTAAGCTTTTGTCTTCTTTGAATCATAAGCAACAATATATGTATATCAATAAGCAACCGATGACAGGATTCTCCATTGAAAATTTTACAGACGATAAAAATATCTTACTGATAAATGAGTATGGTATCTCATGGCCTATTACAATATGGTATCCTTAATTCAAGTGACTTAGTAGTTTTCGCAAACTACTAACGTCACTTTTACAAGCAATAAAACAAGTATGCCCTTGGGAAGAGAAAACCTGTTTTATTAGTCTATGGTGCAATTGAATCTGTGGAGTGTATCAGAGACAAACATAGAACGTATGCACACATAGACATTTATGTTGCATGCGATACACTATTTTGTAAATCTTTAACAAAAGGTATAAAGTAAAAGAAAAAAACAATTATCGACATTACACACAACATCCTCTGGTCCCAAGCTAAGCTTGTGTTATGGATACCAGAATACGGATAGACTACATAAACTACTTTTCTTTTGTAAATACATACTCATAATGCATAGTAAACACCATCAAGACAAACATTTGTTTGACAATTATAAATATCACACAAATGATTGGCCCGAGTGGGAAACGAACCTACGACCTCATGAAAGGCAGTCCGTTACATGAACCACTCCACCACGAAGCCTGTCAAAGTGATGTTAATAGCGATATAACACTTACTATCATCATTTTCATCATCGCTATCAGAGCTGCCTTCTGAATCACTGCATTCAAACTCTTTACTCTGCAGTATTTCAGGTGTGTCAACAGTCCCAGAGAGATCCTCATTAAAACCAGCTATCTTTTTATATATCAAATCTCCAGTGTCACCTTTCTTGGCTTTTGTTATGTCTCTTTCGTAGTTTATAACCTGGAAAAGCAATAAATACATTCTTGAGCCTAGTATACATTTTTTATGTGGTAGTGCTATCACCCCATTTCTTTCTTAGGTTGTTATAAAAGCCAGCTAAGGGATTATGTACACAGATAAAATTCTCTGTGAGAAATGGAAATGGAAATCTAGAAAATAAATCTTGTGCCAACACACCTGGTCAGTGCGGCACAGTAGACCGTAATCCTTCCCGATGCGGAGGAGGCCGATGCCTAACAGTGGGAGGTAATAAGCTAGGGAGAGACATACATATTTCAAAATATTTACAGATCATATTATTGAATATATTTATTTATATTATTATATTCTTTATTATACACCATAAAAAACAAGTTACAAAAATTATCTTAAGACTAAGAAAAATACAATGGGCGGCCTTATCGCTAAGAGCGATCTCTACCAGGCAAACTTTGATTGGAGATGTTTATAGGAAATAGCAGTAGTTGTAGGTGCACAAAAATAGTTTGTTATAAATTTACAGATAAATATAGACGATACATATAGTTAAATATATAATTATACTAAATTACATATTTGTACATGTAGACGCTACATGAAGATGAAAAAAGAAGAAAAGATGACGAGGACGGAAACAGCGACAGCCCTATTAACATTATTGTGTCTCTAAATAGTGTTTCTTTAATTTGCGCTATAATTATATTTGTTTAGCAGACAAAACTTTTAATACTTGATATACTGTAACCTCAAATTTTTAAATTATGAGTAGTATAAATACTGTGTACTGAAACAATATTGTTCACATCTTACCTCTGTTAATCTTTTTGGAATAAAAACATTCTTAAATGCCTCCTCTTCTATCTGTTCCAATGCAGTCATTTCGTCAAAATTCCTTGAGGCCGTCTTCTCAGATAATTTTTCTAGACAATCTTCTAAATTTGCTTCATTAATAGTAGAATCCGTTATAAAATCAAACAATTCTTTAACCGTTAGTGTCGCTACACCTTTTTTTCTAAAGAAGTCCGATATATTTGTGCAGTCTTTACGCAAAAATTCAAATGCATGTGGATGGTCATGTTCTACAGATTGTGATACATCTATGATAACAAGATTTCCTTCATGGTATAACATATTAAACTCGGACAAATCTGCGTGTACCAATTTACAAATATTGAACATTTTCCACATCATCATAATACAATCTCTATACAAAGACCGCGCTGCCGATTGTGATATATCAACATCTTTCAATTTCGGTGATGGCCAACCATTTTCACCCATAAAAGACATTACTAAAACGTGACTCCGTAAAATTATAGGCTCCGGTACTCGAAGATTTGCACTGTACATTCTTACCAAGTTCCTCATTTCCTTCTCAGCCCAAGTACGCACCATTTTACGAGGATTTGATCTACAATAACCATTTCTGAACCGGTATTCACCAGACACATATTTATCACGATCTTTAAAAACTAAGATTGATGTCTTAAATATTTTAACAGCATAATCTTTACCATCTTTTGAAGTAGCGTGATAAACATTAGCCTCTTTTCCGGTAGAAATGCAGCCATTAATTTCATTAATTATTCCTCTATTAAGTAATTTAAAGAGTATCATTTTAGTGCGCGGGTCCATAACTTGTTCTGCCGTAGCCCTATCATGTTTGTCTTTGACTCTAATCCTTTCATTATCAAATTTCCGGTCATTAATATCCATGAACTTTTCAGCATTTTTTGAAACTGGTTCGTATATGTCTACGTTTATTTTGTTAACATATTTCTTGAATAACTTTTCACGAGGTTGAAAACTGCTGATTTTGTTAGAAGGTGCTTGGACATTGGTATTAATTTTTCCTTCGCTACGTTCAGGGTCATCTGAGTCATGGAAATAGTCATCTGAATCTAGATCACTATCACTATGTATAGTGATTATTTGGGGTGCATCTGAGAACTGGAAATAAGAAAATAGTTAATTTTTATTTACATTTCAATTAATATACTTTATGTTGTTGTGATTATTTACTTATTCTTAATTTTAAAACAACAAAAATATAGGGACATTATGTAGTGTGGCCTAAAGCATGGAATTTTGTACCCTTTGCAAGAATGGTGTAGCTAGAGCATGGTATTTTATACCCTTTGTTCTTACAAAGGGTATAAAATACCATGCTCTAGCTACGCCTAGCCTAACATATAAGGTGCTAACATATAAGCTACGACTAACATATAAGGTGTTTAATTAGGCGCTAGCCTAATTAAACACCTTATATGTTTATGAAATTTACCATTACAATTCATTAGTCAGTATAACAATATAGTATGGTGTAAATAAATAAATATTGATGGACATTTCACACAACGTCCTCTGGTCTCATGCTAAGCTTATATGCTTGCGTTATGGGTACCAGAATTCAGATAGAATACATTTTTTTTTGTAGATACATACTTATAATACAGAGAAACACCCAGACGCAGTACAAACATTTGTATGACAATTGGACAAAATATCACACATATAATTGTCCCGAATGGGAATCGAACCCGCAACCTCTTGATCGGCAGTCCGTTACATAAGTAACGGTTAGTAAGTTTTTATACTTTGCTGTTTTGTTTGAATGAAGCTCAAAGTGCCCGAATATATTCACAAAAAAAAACAAAGGGTTTATGGTCTGTGATATGGTTATTTTCCGAATCTTTAAGTAATCTGTAACTTTACTTACAAATTGGAGATAAAAAAGCAGGTAACTCTTGTTATGTGAAGCGCGAATCGTATTAAAATTGCAAGCGTGTTAGTAAAAACCCATATGACCCTGAATTTAGCAGACAGCAGACAAAATGAAATTTCAGATAGGGATATCTAATCTAAGATATCCTTAATATTAGATTTCTTTGGAAATTTTGAAGTGGGATATCAAAGCTAAAAATAATCTAAATCAAAATCAAAAAACAGTCACCTTTAGATTTTTTAAAGACCAAGAGATGACCATATTTATTGTTTCAATTGTTTTTTTTTCTCTGATATATGGCCCAGAATGCTCTAAGCCAAAATTAAAAAAACTAAGTAATATCACCTTTTCTAAATCCAAAAATAAACTAACTAAATTTCAAAGTTTCAGATTTTTAAAACGGTGAGGGCTTCCCAAAATTTATTTTTATAACTCAAAAAAAATATTTGTTTATTATCACCTGTAGGTCATAGACTTAAGATATAGATCTAGACGTAACACTCGGTACAACGAATTCGGCCTGCTGCTTTTTTTAGTTGAACACATTCAAGAAAAATAAATGATTTAGTAGCCTTTCTAACTCTTTCTTTTTAAGCTATGTTACTTTTAAACCATAAACAGGGCGGCCCTGCCTTGGAACAAATCTATGTTCCCGAGTTGTTACTCCCTATTTATAACCTTCTTGCTGTAGGTATGTCAACGACAAACAATTTTCCAATTTCGTAAACTTGGAGAACTTAATTTTGCTATAGATATCCCTATCTGAAATTTCATTTTGTCTGCTGTCTGCTAAATTCAGGGTCATAAAGCCATGCTTACCCGAACTGATTTAACCTTAGTCGATAAATCTTCTTCATAATCACTAAACTGACCATCCGACATTTTTATAAATAGATAAAACTCTTGGATAGAAACAAAAAAACTTCAATTGTAGATTTTATCCTTTCATTTATGTTGTTGTCTGAAAAACCAAAATTTTGCTGTTTATTTACACCACTGAAATTTATATTAAAAATACTATATTTGTATAGACATTAATTAGGTATGCATTAATTATCTCTATAATACACTTACAATTTATGAATAATAAATCACAAAATTTATAAAGACCACGGCAAAGCAAATGCCAAGCAAAGATTTGAAAAAAAGTAACACGGAAAAGTAAAACTCGAAAATAGGTTATGTATAAAGTAGGTTTTTGTCACAGACTACGTTTCATCCTGACATTATAGGGCACAGACCAAAGAGCATAAATATTATACTAACCATAGACATACCCCGTTTTCCAATCAGCGCACAATAGCGCATTATGCGGCACAATGCTCAACGTTGAGTGCTCCAATCACGAAGTATAGATACAAGGAGTCCGAACGGTATAGGCTTTTCCATAATATTTCGTGTACACAATAATAAACCCAGATCATAGTTCTATTTTCTGCCACTGGCTGCGCAAGTTATCAGGACGTACCGATGCTATTATAGAATATTAGAATATCTCTTGACCTTCTCTGTATTGTTGGGTTTAAAGCACTCGAAAAATTTCAAAAAATTTCCTAAAACTTATATTTAACTCCACGTTTCTCAGAATATTTTTTTCCACAGGTGTCAATAGTTCAAACGAGTACTTCTTGAAAAATGGCGCGCTCTACCGGCAAAAAATCTGTCCCTTAAATTGAGACCATTCGTTCAACATTACGTTCGGACTCCTTGTATCTATACTTCGTGGCTCCAATTACAGCATCGCATCGCACAATCGAGCACTCTCAAAAGTGATGCGTGCAATCCATACCAACTTCAGCGACAGAAAATTAACAAGTATTTTTTCTTTAAATTGGCATTGATTGAAATTTTATTTATATATTATTGTTAGTAATATTATTTATTGTTAATAAAAAATTAAAGGCTTTCTTTTCGTCGGAGTATTCTGAAAATATTCAAAGTTAATTCAAGCTGTGTTAAAAAATAAATAAATATAAGTATGGATGAAGGTATAAACTTTTAGGTAGTTAGTAGTAGGTTTTTTTTCAACCTTATATTTCATCATTCCACACATATAATGTGAATACAATGTTTATTTTAGAATTTTTTTTCAACACTGAACTTAGCGCACTCTGCTGGCGCATTTTAAAAGTAATTCACGTTCCAAATAAGCGTCAGTATTGTGCGGCACTGAGTCGCATTATGCTCTGCCATTGGAAAACGGGTTTAGTACTTATATTAAATCATAGTATTAAATATAATATGTAATAACTCCTAGATAATAACTGACAATGGTACTGATTGCTCATGCATATTTGCACAACTTAACATAAAAATGAAAAGATAGTGTTAGCTATGTTTACAGATTTTTTTTATTAGAAATTCTGTATACACAGAATGCCTGTATACACAGAAGTACCTGTATAATAATAATATACAGGCATAGACATACAAGACAAATTATAGACTAACCAATAAAAATAATAAAAATATGCACAAAAAAATAGCCAATTAAGCAAATTACAGCATACCTAATTAAGTTTTCATTATTTTTTCAGTTAAGTGAAGTTTAGTTGTGCTCATAGATTTGGTACCATTAGTTTGTTAATCATGTATCTACAGCTTGTACTATATGGTATAACATGGAGTGATACCAATTAACAGATTTTTTTGTTTCGAAAGGCGACAATATGAAAGTACTAACGCAGTGTTGTTTCGCCTCAATGCTAGCGACATAATTATTTGCCTCGCCTTCATGCTATTGCCTGGTGTCGGTGCAACATAATTTTTATTTCAATATCTTATATCTTACGCAGTGGCGTTAACTAAGGGGCTGGGCGGGGCAGTGCCCTGGGGCCCTCAAGCTCAGGGGGCCCTCGAATACTTACCAGAAATCTTGATCAAACTAAATTACCTTTTTTTTAGCATTTTAAAAATATTTGTATATTGTATATTTTTATTTGATAAATCTAGTCAATTTACATTGGTTACCTAGCTACGCCAGTGATCATACGTCGTAGCTGTGCTTACTCGATCACTCCTCTCTCCAACCTCTCTCTTTGTCATCCTCTTCCATCTCAGACCATTAACCCAACAGCAGTTGACATTATAAGGCGACCTCTGCTGAAAAAGGTCAGTACCATTAACGCAGCCAGGTTTTAATTTCGGGGAAGATTTTCTTTACTACGTTTCGTCACGTTCGCGGTTTAAACAGAAGTTATTCAATAGAAATTATATAAAATAAATTGATGCACTGACAATATTAGAGATTTTTGTATAATAATTTAAAAAAGCTACATTTGCATCCTGGTAGAAACAGCACCAGAAACCAGTTCCATTCATTTATTAGGCACTTTATTTAAATAAAACTACTTTTTACGGATTTAGACGCGTATATTTGTTTTAAATTTTGGCCCGACGTCTCGGAGACTGCAGTCACCATGGTCACGGGTGAGACTGAGCTGTAATGTGTCTTCTACGATCAGTTATTACAGGGTTTACCCACATTCGATTTTAATTTTACATTCGATTTTTTTTCGATTAATTTTTCATACGAAACGTGAAAAAAAAATGGCCGTGAGAGGATAGAATAAATTTCAATAAAGGATCAAGGTCTCACTGACGAAATATTGATCTTCCCCCGTCTAAAATATATTCTATATCTTAATTAGTAAAGCTTAATTAATATTTTATTTCTTAATAGTGTTAGATACCTACAGCTACGGCGGCAATTTTCCAATTTCTGCCTAGCCCATAACAATCATTCGGCAATTTAAAGTAAACTACTTAACCGATTTCAGTGAAAAATCCATTTCTGAGGAAAAGAAGTTCAAAGCCGGCATTCATCAAGTCACCTTGTCACCTTCAGGAATGCTTTTAATATTATTATGTGTCATCATCCTCTGGCCTTGTTTTGTAATTTTTGGTCTTGTAATGACCCCTTTGTCTGTGTTTAGTCTGGTCCATTCCAGTCATTTTTCGTTCATATCCAGTTTCACAAAGTCGTTCTATCTTTTCTTTGGTTTTCTTCTAATTTAATAAGTAGATTGTAGAAGTACCTATTACATAGGTAAGAATATTTACCTATAACCATTAGTAAACGTAACCGTACCCTAATGAACTAAACATAGGAACCTGCAAACATTGGGGTGAGTTGATTGAGTAATAAGCCTCTTCAACGTTTTCAATGTCAATTGAGAAAATTATAACATACATACAAAGTTTATGTTTGCAGTACCTACCTCACATTATTAAGATAGTTAATTTTAAATTAATAAATACAATAATAAAATAAATATTCATGGACATTTCACACAACGTCCTCTGGTCCGAAGCTAAGCTTATATGCTTGTGTTATGGGTACCAGAATACGGATATTATAATACATAAACTACTTTTCTTTTACTTAATAAATCAAATTATATTATACTTTTGTAAATACATACTTATAATACATAGTAAACACCCAGACGCAGTACAAACATTTGTATGACAATTAAAAACATCACACAAATGATTGTCCTGACCGGGACTCGAACCCGAGATCTCATGATCGGCAGTCCGTTAAATGAACCACTACACCACGAGGCCCGTCAAATATTCATCATCATATCATTATTAATAAATAATTAATAATGGTCTTATTCATGATGACTTATCGGACGTTTAAACGGAGATTTTATCGGAGAGGGAATAAACGTTTTAGCGTAAAAAGACTAATAAGAATAACAATTTTAAACAATTTTCGCGAACCGATTTTAGCGAACTTATAAACCTCCGATATGTCATTATGAATAAGACCATTCTATATGATTTTAATAATTTTATATCGAATAAAATTAGCCGAGTGATGCGATGTGAATTATACTGAATTTTATATACCTACTATCCTTTATCAGTCTAACATGTTATTGTTAGCCATATTTACGAGTATTTTTACTATTGACTAGCTGTTGCCCGTGACTTCGCACCTGTGGAATAAAAAAAACTTCCCCGTTTTTGCAACGTGATGTTATAATATAGCCTTACTATCCGAACTGATCCAACACTGTAAGCAGTTTTTATTCGAAAGTGTAGTTCCTGAGATTAGCGCGTTCTTTAGGTGTAATTGTCGTGTGCGTCGGTTAGAGGATAAAATGAAATACGTCCGGACTTGAATGGCGTTTATTTGCGACTCAATATATTTAATATAATATTATCTTATATAGGTAAGGAGAACAATCGATTCTATATATTCCTAAAACTGCTGATACGCTGAGTGTTGCATACAAGGAATTCATACATAATATATTTGTATACAATAATTTAGGCGTCGAGCAAACAATAGGACCATACATACTGTAATAAATATATTTGTTTATTATAACTTGGGTGGCTAGCACAATGGTCTCTATAGATTCGTAGACCTGTTGACAAACGTCTACTTACAAACAATGAATTCATACAATGTGTTCCTACACGTTCAAACATATAAACTCTTCACCTTTATATTAGATATTAATATAGATATATTGTTTAATTTATGACAAATTTCTAAAAAGTCTTTTTATCACAAAGAGGAAATTATATGCAAACTTTCAGATTCGTTGCTACCAACGTCATCAAGTAACATTGATTGTTAGACCATTGGCGAATAATTATACTTAAACATGCCATTTTGATACCTATCCACTTGTGCCGGGGCCGTATGTGTTTTGTTATATTTTTATGTTTGTTACCTCGTAACTTTTAATAAGGCGAAGCGATTTTATTGATTTTTTGTTTGAAAACTGGCGCTTCCGTGTGGTCCCATTAGCACCAGGTCAGGACATAGATCCGATAAAAACCCTCAAATTTTAAAGACTCATGAAGTCGGTTCATCTTTTTTGTAAAAATAGTTGAATGGATACCGTGGTAGGTACTAAGTATTTTAATACTCATGTTAATTATTAAAATCTATCTATCCAGTTGGAAAATATGGCGGACATTATTTATCACATACAATATTTTCATGAAAAATCACTGTCAAACTTGTCAATCATCGTGGGTCAATGTTGTGCGCAAAATAATTTGAATAGATACTTGCGATCAACAATTACTATAGGTAGGTACGTACCTGTGTAAATGTATTTGTATCCTAATGAAATATCGGAACAAACAATGGGGTGACTTGATTGAGTAATGAGTCAATTCAATGTCAATTAAGATAAATACACAGTTAGGTATAAAAAGTTTACATTTTACCTTACGCTAATACGCAGATCAATCACTATAACAATTTTACATTTATTTATTACATATTTTTTGAATTAGCTCTTGTCAGCCATTTAATGGAAATGGTATATTTTTAACTAATGATTCGCTCCTATTCATCACAGCGTGATGTTATACATATAGCCTTTCTCGATACATATCATGATTCATACACACTGTGCAACACTGCAAGAGTTTTTGAAATCGGACCAGTGGTTTCTGAGATAAGCGCATATAAACAAATAAACTCTTCAGCTTTATAATATTAATTTTATATTTATAAGCAACAACGTCAACTACAGATCAAGTAAAAAACTACTTTGTAAGCGCCTAAAATAGACTTTAATACAAAAATGAAGTACCTATAATAAAGTAATCTAGATTATTTTCGTATAGTCTCGCTATAAATTAAACTATGTACAATGAGTTACTGAAATACTTGAATCATGGTAATGTTTACAGAATTTTAATGGGGCTATATTCCGGGATGTTTGCGGAATCTAGACAGGATGGTTTCCACGCTATCATACATAAAATCAAGTGCGAGTCGGACTCGCGCACGAAGGGTTCCGTACCATTATCTATGCAACTTAAGGCACGTTATTAATAAATGAGCAAATAACACACACAATACTTAATTAATCACGTTTGTTGTATGAGAGCAAGAAACGGTAAAAAAATCATGTTTGTTGTATGGGAGCCCCCCTTAAATATTTATTTTATTTTATTTTTAGTACTTATTTGTTGTTATAGCGGCAATAGAAATACAGCATCTGTGAAAATTTCAACTCTCTAGCTATCACCGTTCTTGAGATACAGCCTGGTGACAGACGGACGGACGGACGGACGGACGGACAGACAGCGAAGTCTCAGTAATAGGGTCCCGTTTTTACCCTTTGGGTACGGAACCCTAAAAACGCACTTAAGACGGCACGCCACCAAACTATGCTCCATACAAAAATATGGGCATCGTAGTCTGCTGTTTTCTTACTGGAAATTGCTTCTAGAGCACACGAATTATTCTCACAGTATCTAGGTCAATATCATAACATAATAACTAAAAGAAAATATATGACCATCCAAAAATCCCGTTCTTTTGCAGTTTTCTTTAGATGAACTTGCAGCGTCTACCAAAAAAATTTGGTAGAGTTTTACCAAAAAAGAAAGCAATGCAATCATAAATATACTCTTTATCTATAATATGGCGGAAAAAAACATCAAAATCGGTTTAAGTTTTACGAAGAAAATAGCGGACTACGAAACATCTTTTTTCAAATTTTTTACTGGTAAAGTCTGGTTGAACTATAGCTGTTACTTTCGGCGAGACGCTCGGGAATGGGCATAGCAATACTTAACACAAATACGGTCTAAGCTGTGAGCTGGCTGGCTCTGGACTCATAAATAAAATTGGATGGCGTCTTATATTAGATCGCGGTCAACAACTTTTAATTTAATAAAAACTTTTAATTATTAAAACATTTTCTATTTGTTTACCTGATAAAGATGCAAATATATCTAAATAGTCACTCCTTTTAACCGACTTCAAAAAAAGGAGGAGAACCTCCTCCTTTTTCAATTCGTCTGTGTGTTTTTTGTTTGTTGCTTCATAACTTAAAACAGGGCAAAGCAATTTTAATGATTCTTTTTTTATTTGAAAGCTGGTGGGTTACATGTGATCCCATTGGCACCAGGTCAGGATCTGATGGTTATCTCCTAAGAAATTGAGGAGAATCCCAAAATTTTAAGGGTACATAAAATCAGTTCAACTTTTTTTTTAAAATACCCAATTATTTCTTTCAACATTTTTAAAAAGCTTTCTGGTATATCCCCGCTGAAAAAAGTCCTTATGTTATAATGACTAAAGCGATCGCTTTGATTACCCACACTTTCCTCTTAGTGATCGTAATTGGGTAAATTATACTCAGAAACTTTGAATAGGTATAAGAAATTTAATTTGAATTTATATCTCAATTTTTCCGAAATAAAAGCAATCAGAGCTCCTATAGTATAATTACATACCTTCTAGGAACTTTGCTTTGTGCTTGTTCTTCAAATTCGTCTCAATCTCAACACGCAAATTATTATCGGTATTGTGTGTGAATATTATTACTAGCTGTTGCCGGTTTAAATTCTGGTTCTCTCGATAATATAGCTTATAACGTTCAAGAAGTCTGTGCCTTCCTATTAGTGGAAAATAATTTAGGTTCAGTCCTCTACTTTTTGGAGATCGTCCCTTCAAATCTCCTGCATACACTTTACAAACATTACCTTTACAAGAAGATAGAATATGGAGTATCGCAAGGAACAATACGGGGTCCAACATTATATTATATTACATTATATTATTTATATTATACTTACTTGTCAATAATCTTAAAATATTATTAGGTCCATCTTAAAGTAAGTAATAACTTTATCTTTAAGTATATAACTCTATCTGCATGTAGCTTTGTCACGTGAAAACTACTAAACTGATATAAATAAAATCTTTTACACCAACGGTCTAGAGCCTGAGAAAGTATGTAAAATGACAATAATATGCATGTGTAGAGATTTTAATCTTTAAGTGTACGAAATCGCGAGTTAAAGCTAGTATTTTACATTGATCTAATTCAGATAAATAATGCGACTATAAAGAACTACTTAACCCTTTCTTGAAAACAGTATGTTTTTTATTGTTGTTTCTTCGCAGTTGATTAGTCAAGTAACAAAGGTTGGTCTTGACCTCAATAAGGCTAATTACCGTGGACACACAAAAAGTAACTGTCAAGGTAAATAAAAAAGGAAATGTATATAAATTAAGGACTTGAATTCGTTCAAAAACCTGTTAATATTATGCATAGTCTAATACATTCGCTGAGTTTAAATATTTGACGGATCTGGCGGTGTAATGGTAGTGTTATGGACTGCATTTCACGAGGTCGCGGATACCATCCCCGCTCAAGACGTGTGTTTCCATTTACGTTGTCTGGTAGAGATCATAAATAGCGATAAGACTGCCGTTTGTATATATGTACTTCAAGCTGTATTTAATTAGTAAACTAAGTAGGAAGTAAATATACTGTTTTTTGTAAAAGAAAAGTACATGTGAAATTAAAAATGGCTTGTAGTTGACGTTTTTGAAAACACTATTTTTATTGTAAGAAGAGTGAATGCAGAAAAAAGAACCCATTTACCACCTAAGAGACATAAGACTCCCCCAAAAAACTACTAAATACGTGGGATCTCATCTTGTGCGGATTTTTTTGGATTTTTTTCTTTTTCGGAGTGAGGATTTTTTTTCCCAAATTGGTATTATGAATATATATTTAGTAGGTAGGTACGGTAAATATTATAGGGAAAATGAGACTAAGGACCATGCAGTCAAAAAAAGTGCTTTGCGGAAAATCTCTGCAGTTAGGTTGTATAATTACATTTGTAATAACGACGAAATACGTATCTACTTAGATTTGGACAATAGTTGTGTACTTACAATAATTGGTCAAGTACGAGTTGGACTCGTAAACGAAGGGTTCTGTAACGTAATTAAGATAATATATTGGTCATATTAAAGTCAAATATCGGGACCTCAAATAAAGGGATAAGGGCAGGATAATAATGATGATGAATATTTGTTGTTATAGCATCAAGTAATATATACAAACTGTGAAATTTTCAGCTCTCTAGCTATCACCTATACGGAGATACAGCCTGGTGATAGACGGATAGACGGATAGTGAAGTCTCAATATTAGATTCCCAATTTATCAATTGATAGGGAGCCCTAAAATATTTATAACCTGTAAAATAATATCTGTATTCTATTTTCGACATCAAAGTTAATATTATATTACGTTTTAAATATGAAAATAGATGGATGTAAGGCGAAAGGCAGACCAAAGAAAAGATGTAAATTGACAGAGGAGTATGGAGAAAAATATGTTTTCTTCCTCCATACTCCTCTTGCGCCCCGTTGCGGGTAGCGCCGACCCTAAATACATAACTGCGACGACGATGGTTGATTATCAACAATGATTTCTATTTATATCCTCAACAGAAATCACTATTTTAATGTATCTAGTAGTTAAACCGAAATATCGATTAATTTTATTGATGTAGTGATAAGGCCTACTATATTCGCGTACTCTACAAATTGTGACACGATTAACGTAAAGGTGCTCCCTCACCGGGAGCATTCACGTGTATTGTAACATTATAGATCGACTTTGAGCATTACATTACAATAATACCTCCCTGACTAACGAGCATTTGCGTGTAATGTAACATATTGATTCGACTTTGAGCATTTCATAGCAAGATGTCAGACGAAGTGGTCGTTGTGCTGAGTGCGGCAATGTTAATTCGACATTGTTATATACGGGGGAAGTGGAGCGCATTGATGTTACAAGTTGTATCAAGATATTACACATTGTATCATTACAAGGTGCGCATTGTAATGCTCGGTTCTTCTCCTTCACTGATGTATGCCAGTTTTGTATCATTAGAAGGTGCACATTGTAATGCTCGGTTCTCCTCCTTCACTGATGTAATGCTCAAATTTGTAACGTTACATTACACGCGAATGCTCCCGGTGAGGGAGCACCTTAAGATATTGTAACAAATTAAGGAAGTTTATTACAAATTAAATTAGTCCTTAATACTTTAACACCGGAAATTGCACAAGTAGATATAAATATAATTATCGATACGATATTTTATTGACCGTGATCATATTACAAAGTTAACCATGCTTTATTTTCTAAACTGAAAGTATATTCAGAATTTTAGCTCTATCGGCTTAGTATAATCAGCTACTGAATTTAGTTGCAAGATTTTTCTCAAAAAAGAAAAACAAACCCTTTAATATTATTACAAAATATTATTATTAGCCGGTTGAGGACGATGCGGAGGAATACTTTGACGCGTAATTTATTTACATGTATTTCTTTTTATTTGTTTTCTGTTCTATTTTATTAGTTTTGTACATATTTGCCTGTTTTAATTAATTAGATATTAGTTAATTAAACGATATTCGTACAATTTAATATTATTTCAAGATAATTAAAAGAATATACTTAGCAATACTTTTTTTATAGACAAATTGGCAAAAACGTGTTTAGAATTCGATAAGCTTTCACAAAACATAGGTCTTATCTGGTTATCAGTACTATGAAGGTCGATGTTAGCCCGGCTCTTAACCTATAAGATTACAAGTGTCACTATTCCATTTCCTTCCTTTAAAATATTTATATTCTAAGAGAGACCTAAAACTGAAACCGTTGGCACATTGACCATACACGTAGCCTACTATTAGTAGACGAAATACCCTGAGGATATGGGATATTTATAGATAAGAAATAAGTATATTAAATACTATCCGAATCTACTATCGGCTATCGTAACATCAAGGCCTAGAATTTGTGTATTGTATAAACACTCTATACTAATTTCGATAAAAACTGAGGTTTAAAATATTGTGTAATTAACTTTAAATTCATAAAATACTAGCTGACCCGGCAAACGTTGTTTTGCCATACTAAAAAAAAAGGTTTGAAAAATAGATGTTAGCCGTTTCCCAGACCTACTGTAAAATTTCATAAAAATCAGTCAAGCCGTTTCGGAGGAGTACGGTAACTAACACTGTGACACGTGAATTTTATATATTAGATTTTAAATATTTTAAATTTACAAAGTTTAAAAGTTTAGTTATTATAATATTACAAAACAAAAGTATTTATAACAATATCTAGTCGATAAAAATGCAGTCTTTATCATGCATTCGTAAACGTAGCTTTGTTTTAATAGCCTTACGAGGTGAATGACGGTGACCAGTATTTAAAAAGGCGCCGCGATGACTGACAATTCAAACCTTCAGTTCAGAGGCTCAACGCCGGTCGCTGCAAACACACAGCACAAACAAATGAATAATTAGTAAAAAAAATTATTGTTTATTTATATCGTGCGTGTGTGAAAAAAATGCCTGCTGATTCAGATCTTATTATCCCCAATGGAGAGGACCTAGAAAAGGATAGGGATCTTTTTAAAAGTCTGGCAGATCGGTCTAAACATGAAGATTTTATCAGACGAGCTGTGGATCTGTTGGTTGAGAGGGTTGTCTTCGGGAGGTCGACAAGGAGTTCTAAAGTTGTGGAGTGGGTTCCTCCTGAAGGTATTAAAGCTGCTATAGATTTGAAGCCAAAACAAAATCCAGCCACACATGACGAACTCTTAGGACTTATGGCCGATGTAAGTGTAATATTTTAGTTTGTGACTCGTTGTGTTTTCTATTATTTCACCACCACAATGGGCCACCATATAAGGCAAGGGCCTAAATATGGTCAGGCTGAAGGTATGGCCTGGAGGGACAAAAAATATTTCCTATTATTTTACATATCGAAATGATGCTTCCGGTTTATGTAAATACTAGCTGTTGCCCGCGACTCCGTCCGCGTAGATTTTAGAAAACTTTCCCTTTTTTTTTTTGCAACATTTTTCACTACTGCTTCGTTTCTACTGATCGTAGCGTGATGTTATATAGCCTAAAGCTTTCCTTGATAAATGCCCTATCTAATACTGAAAGAATTTTTCAAATCAGCCCTTTGGTTCCTGAGATTAGCATGTTCAAACAAACAAACAAACAATCTCTTCCGCTTCATAATATTATTAGTATAGATTCGTTGCATAAATAAACTAGAAACGATGTATCTATAAAATATTGAAAAAAATAAATTTAAATTTATTTCATATTCTAAAAGTAATAAAATAAATGATAACGAAAATAACCTTTAACTTTGATAGTGCACATGTTTTAAAGCATACAAGGACATTTACGATACTTTCTCGTATCATAAACAAAGTAGTTGTTAAAGAACACAGTGGACCATGTAATACGTTAGTTACCGTTTTTAACTGCTCTGCATTAATCTAATGCAAAAATCACATTTCGGGTTCGATTCCCGCTCGGGACAATCATTTGTGTTCTTTTTCTAATTGTCATACAAATGTTTGTCCTGCGTCTGGGTGTTTCTATGTATTATAAGTATGTATATAAAAAAAAAGTAGTATATGTATTCTATCCGTATTCTGGTACCCATAACACAAGCATATAAGCTTAGCTTGGGACTAGAGGACGTTGTATGAAATGTCCATGAATATTTATTTATTTATTTATTACATTATCAGATCCTTGTCACGTTGTATAAACGTGACGCAAAAAAAAATCCTAGATTTTTACGAAAATTCCGTGGATGTATGAAATTTTCCACATATAAAAATGATATACCCTAGACTAGGAGCGCAGAATGCAAATAATTTTTTAAATTGTAAATAGAAATCTCTAATACCAAAGTTTTTAAAACTAAAATTAATTATGATCGATTATTTACAAAAGGTATTAGAAAATCATAATTTATATGAAAGAGGTGCGTTTTTCAAAAAACATGTATTTTCAATTTTCATTAACCGGATTTGTTCCATAATGAGGTTAAATAAAACATTTCGCAGTTAGTTTGGTTATGCGTCAAAAACTCCTAATCAGGTGAACCTATTTCTTAAGACAAGTTTTCTAGCCATGATTCTTAGATAAGTTACATGAATGCCGTTTATCGATTTACAAAACGTGGAGATGAAGGACGTGGAGGTAAAAATAATTGGAAAAATAATTTCTCTTCCATGGAACTTTAATGATCACAACAAAGTGTGAAAGGGCACAAATGTAATGAAAGATCTAGTTTCTTACTGAAGGAATTGTGCAAAATTGGAAAATTTTTAACAATAAATAAGTTAGTTACGCGGAGTTTCACGTGTCGTTCGTAAATTTTTTAAAGAATAGGTATGTATTTTTTGTTTATACATGGATACGGCACGACGCGTGGCGACCCTTTACGACCCTTTATCACAGAGGTTTTACCATACTTAAAAGTGTTTCATAATTTAGCGCGTTTTGCCGAAAAATACTTAAAATTATCTATGTTATTAAAATCATTGTAATAACATTGATAACATCTAAAATGGTGATCTAATTTCGCACACAGGGTGACCACTAATTAACTGAGTATCTCAATAATCAAAAATACCATTGTATTATGAATTTTAAAATTTTGTGTAAACTTAGTGACTTTTTGCACTTGATTACTATCAAGCTAATTTTCCGTGAGTAGCTTTATTTTGATGAGACGCCCAATAATTTGTTTTACCAAACTCTCGATTGTGATCGCTAACAGAGGTAGCAAGGATAAAATATGTCGATTTGATGATTCTCAAATATTTATTATTAACTGTATTATGTGTAACTTCTATAAATGCAATTTGTCAATTTTCGTTTAATCATTAAATCAAATCATATATATAAGAACTTCAATCAAATACACAAATAACTTTTACTTCGGTTTACGTTAAAGTATAACTTTTTCTGGCTTCCATATACCTCGTAATTTTTGTAAAATCAGAATACAAAGCTTTGCACAGATGAATTTGCAGATTTTCTTTACATAGCAATAGTATAAAATATAATCACGTTTTTATCACATGGTGTTAAAACATTAGTAATTGTCTGACATAAATCCGCTTGTTATTGATATTATCCAAAGGTCCTCTAATTTGCACTTTAACATCGATAAGCCTTAAATAAATTCCTGTTTCAATTATTATAATTAATTGTAATATATTTTCCAGGTGGCTCGATACTCCGTGAACACAGCACATCCATACTTCGTAAACCAACTTTTTTCTGCATTAGACCCATATGGTTTGGTTGGTCAATGGTTGACAGATGCCCTCAATCCTAGCGTATACACCTTCGAAGTTGCTCCAGTATTCACGCTTATGGAAGAAGAGGTTCTTCGTGAGATGAGAAGTATAGTTGGATGGTCCGAAGGTGATGGAATTTTCTGTCCAGGAGGATCGATCGCCAACGGATATGCTATCAGCTGTGCTCGATACCATTTCTTTCCGGAAATCAAGGTCAGTTCAATTTATAAGCTGTATTTATATTAATAAAACCAAACGAGTGACGAAAACCAAGAAGAGGAAGTGATTAAGTATACGACATTTTAGTTTGATGAGACAAATTATGTTAACGCCGTAAAATAATTAAAATCTTAATATCTTGCGCTATTAAAATTAATTTCACAAGCTAAAAACAAAACAGTTACGTTAGGCAAAGTACAGCTACTAAGCTAATTTTTTCAAAAATAGAATACTGCGTCGAAATTTTTAAGAACGAATAAGAAATGCAAAAACTATATTCAAGCAAAAAAAAATATAACACATCGATAATAATCGATGTTATTTCTAATCAGAATAATAACAATTTTCTTATTAATTAAAGTGAACTGAAGTGTCGGCCGGAGCTAAGTATCTTTTTAAACGTGATTAGCATGGGGTTCTTAGGGTTATCGGACTCTACATAGTTACATGCCATTTATTTAAAAAATATGTAGCTAATATTATTATGTTACAATACTGAAAAAAATTACATAATATTGCAACATATTATAAGAAAATGAAAGATGTTGCTTTTCATTTAATATGCTGAGCATCATAATGTTTGTTAAAGTCTATACCTAGAAGTAATTATTATTTTTATTCATAACTTCTCTCGATCTGTGACTCTATCAGTATTGTTTGTAGCGATGAATGCTGCGACGAAGTCTACAGAAATAAGGTAGAGAGAGAGAGAGAGAGAGAGAGAGAGAGAGAGAGAGAGAGAGAGAGAGAGTAAATGCAATGAAATATTGCATAAGAAATCTGAGTAGTTTTATAGGACTGCCTTTTTGTCCTAAACTAAACTCTGTGTTTTATGAGTAACTAGCTGCCCCGGCAAACGTTGTTTTGCCATACAATTCTGTATAAAATAAAATTTCATCAAAATCGGTCCAGCCAATTTGTAGCCTATGTGTTATTCTGATGTATAAGCTATATTGTGGTAAAGTTTCATTCAAATCCATTCAGTAGTTTTTACGTGAAAGAGTAACAAACATCCATACATACATCCATACTTACAAACTTTCGCCTTTATAATATTAGTAGGATTATGTAAAAGATAATAGGAAAGAAACGGTATAATAGAATTATGACTTCGTGTTGCACCAATCGCAAGTATGAGCGTAAGGCAACAAAGATTTAGCATTTTAATATCAATAAATAAAGCGACGATATCCAAATAAAAAAAAAATGATATCATCGTTAGAGAACCATGAGAACATAGAGGTAGGATTTATTTTTGCCTTTTATATATCAGAGCTCAGAGTAGTAAACCAATAGGAGTTGTTTCACACTCTGTTTTTGTTAACTATACTTACAAGTTGTGTGCCGAAGCAACGCATACTAACTCTGTAATATAATTTTCTACGCTACTCACGCCCCGCGTAAAATCTCCTCTCGCTTATTAGAGAGACGACGGTGTCCGTACACAAAGAGTATGAGCATTGCTCTCGTAACTACAGGCTCTACAGGGTCGGCATCGCGCGAGTGATTCCTCTGATGTTGCAAGCGTCCATAGGCTATGGTAATCGTTTACTGTCAGGCGAGCCGTATGCTTGTTTGTCACCATTGTAGTACAAAAAAACTTTTTTCAACGCTTGAGAGCAACAAGTCCTGTTGGATTAATGTTCTTACCTTTTATACACTTCATTGACAATTTAGGTTGCCGTCACTGCGTCTGAAGACTCATGATACCCTTAACCCTTTATTTACGCATAAATAAATATCTTTCTAGATGTCCAAGTTCTGAATTTGCTTTCATACACATTTCGAACAACAAAAATTAATTTTGTTAAAGGAATTGTTGTGGAATTATTCACATGAACGTTTCCAGTTAGCCTACCACTTTTAATGCTTTAAAATCCTCTAGGGTTCAGACCTCAGATCGTAAGTTAAACACTGTAAGACTAAGTTGGAAGTGTTTCCTTTCAAAATAAAGAATATTTCAGTTCGTTTTTCCGGAATCGAGGATGTAATACATTCAATAAAAGATTCCGACGAAGTGAAAAACTTTTTTGGGGTTCCGTACTTTGGTAAATTTCTTATACCAAAAAAAATGACTGCCAGTCCGTTCTTTTTTTTACATAAAACATGTTGGCACTTGATCCCATGCCACCTGATGGTAAGCGACAATGGAATCTTTGATGGTAAAGCGTACCAATTATGTAGAAAGCCTATTTACCCTTTTTTTGAACGTGTCTACATTGTAACTCTCGGGGAACACAGACATTGGTAAATTATTCCAGTCCCTGGCAGTTCGTTCGTTTAGCAACAGGCTGTATAACTAGAACGGTGGTAGCTAGAGAGCTAAAAATTTCACAATTTGTGTATATCTGTTGATGCTACAATAACAAATTGTGACCATCATTCTCCTGCTCTTATCCGGTTGTTTTAGGTTCCCGATACTTTGTGTTCTTCAGGGCTGAATGACGGATATATTGTGATAATAAATAAATAAATATTTCACACAACGTCCTCTGGTCCCAAGTTAAGCTTATATGCCTGTGTTATGAATACCAGAATACGGATATAATACATATACTACTTTTCTATAATATGAAACCCGTTGTGTGTGAGCTCAACTCGTACTTGACCGGTTTTTTATACTACTAGGGTGAGAAACAACCAGAAAGTGCGTCTGATGGTATGACTCTTGTTACAGATCTTGTAAGAACCAACTGCCTCTATTTTTGGAGGTCAGTGAGTTAAATATGTATGTTCGTTTTTTAAATAAAGTTCTGTTATTTATCTAACAGATCTATCTAGTTGAATTTTATGCTAGTTTTGCAGGAAGCACACCATTCAGTACTTACCTTAACCCCGATTTAGACTGTACCTACTATTATCGCGTGCGGTATTTTGTTTAAGCCTTGGTGTTTGATTTTTGAAACAAAAATAGGTAATTAGGCGTATAGCCATGCCGTCTTTACTCAGAAATTACATTTATAAATAAAGGCAGGCAGGAACTAATTTACTGATAGAATTTATAACTATTTAATCAGAATTGCAACAAAATCTTCAAGTACGTTCAAGTAAGTTCTGTGTTGACGGGTTTCGTGGTCTAGTGGTTCATGTAACGGACTCCATTTAACGAGATCGCGGGTTCGATCGCCGCACAGTTAAATTATTTGTGTGATGTTTATAATTGTCACACAAATGTTCGTTATGCGTCTTGTTGTTCTATGTATTATACAAAATAAAAGTAGTGTATGTAGTATATTCGTATTCTAGTACCTACAACAGAAACACATAAGCTTAACTCGGGACCAGAGGACGTTGTGTGAAATGTTTACGAATAATTATTTATCTATTCTAACACTTACGAAACCAATTAGTTTATATAAATGAATTTCGGAATCGATTCCAAAGATTATTATAAAATACTAGCTGTCCCGGCAAACGTTATTTTGCCATACAATTCTGTGTAAAAATCAACAACAAAATTTTTCATCAAAATTGGTCCAGCCAATTGTGAATCTAAACCATCCTCAAACCCCCTTGAATACACACAACAAATTTCATCAAAATTGGTCCAGCCGTTTAGGAGGAGTTCAATTACAAACACACGTACAGAAAATTTATTTAAATAAAGATTTTTTCGGAGAACGTAAGATCTAGGTAAAGGTTTTTCACCCGAGCTCTCGTGCTATTCATTAAAATTGTGGTATCTACAGGCGTATTTACCCTAGGGCCATAGGGGTCATGGCCCTGGGCGGCCAGTTTGAGAAGGGCGGCGAAGGTCTTCAAATTAAAAATTTTGCTCTATCTCTATTAATTTAGGGCGATAGAAGCAAAGCGACCAAGCCCTTTAAATAAAAAAAAATCTATTTACTTATAGGGAGGTTAAATAAATTGGCCCGGGACGCTAATTTTCAAAATACGCCTCTGGCGGTATTATGAAAATTAGCTTTGTTAAAAATTATTGTTAAAAATTTTCAAATTTTGCACAATTCCATCAGTAAGAAACTAGATCTTTCATTACATTTGTGCCCTTTCACACTTTGTTATGATCATTATAGTTCCATGAAAGAGACATTATTTTTCCAATTATTTTTACCTTTTCATCTCCACCTTTTGTAAATAGATAAACGGCATTCATGTAATAAATCTAAGAATCATGGCTAGAAAACTTGTCTTAAGAAATAGGTTCACCTGATTACGAGTTTTTGACGCATAACCAAACTAACTTCGAAATGTTTTATTTAACCTCATTATGGAACAAATCCGGTTAGTAAAAAGTGAAAATACATGTTTTTTTTAAAACTATGCTAATTTGAAACTTAGTATACTAGTAATATAGTATGTCTCATGGTTGGGCACGGGCGTTCTAATCAATCGGAACTACTTTAAAGATATACTTCTTTTGGAAAAACCACAAGAGTAAATTTAACGATGCGCACGCACACACCTGTAAAAATTAAAATTAAATGACCCTTTGTTGTAGGTGATTTGTTTCTATGATTGCTTTTGTTTTATAAAAAAAAACCAATAATTAACAATATAAGTTTTAAAAAAAAAACACGCTTAATCGATCCATGGGGATCAAATAAAGCGTGTTTTTTTTATAAGGATCAAAAATTTCTCATTTTTATTTATTGCATTTTCATTGATAGTTGTTCAGGGTGCAGATAAGATTCATCTGTTATTTGTTAGAAAGAGCTGTTTAGGTTCAAAGATACCAGTGCATGGATACATAGATTATTTAGATAAAGATACAAACGAAACTAATAAAAGCGTTTATAAGGGTTTAAGTTTTTGGTGCTACTCCGCAACGACGACCCGTTTCTCTTTAGCCTTTTAAACTCCCACTGTTGAACACAGGCCTCCTCCACTTCGGGAGGATTTTGGTCGGCTATACCGCGCTGACCAGGCCCAGGTCTGCTATGACAATGTTGACACAATGATCAGTCACTGACGCCATTATAGCGCCATAATGGCGTCATAATGTATGCTTAGGTGGTTTGATCATGTGGAGAGGATGGATGAGAGACGCTTAACGAAAGGCATATATATACACAGCGGAGGTAAGTGGAAATGCTGAGAGAGGACGCCCGAGAAAAATATACTCCTATGTCATCGCCGGCATACTCCAAAAGGGACAACCGTCGGGCATGTATGACCAGATGTATGAGTGTGGATGAAGCAAAAGAAGTATGTTTGGATCGTAGCAGATGGCGCTCTATAGTCTCTGCCTACCCCCATGGGAAAAAGGCGTGATGTTATGATGATGATGATGAATGGCGTCATTTTTGACCAAAAGTTAAGAGTAGACTGCCAAACTTGATAAAATTTTCCATCATGCAATCAGTGACTGATCATTGTGTCAACAGTGTAATAGCAGAATTGGCCCCCAGGATTGTCGGCCTATGTTTTAGTTTCGAGTTTTCCGACTTTCACAGTAGATGTTAACGTCTTAAAATATCCCTTATATGGCTTATAAAGTACCCTGAGGAAAAAATGGGGTAATGACACTTGAACTCTTAATCGGGCATTACCTACACGGATAGTTATTTTTTTTCATTAACATTGTGTATTACCTACTATTAAAAAAAAGACGTGTGTCACTCGTGGACTGCCGCGGTAAAGCTATTGCATAGTATTTTGCATCAACTTATGCAAATATAATTATTTATTTATTTTATTTATGCAAGAATCTAAATACCATAAACTAAAATAAGATTAATAATCCTTATTTACTGATGCTTACATCTGTCCATTGTTTATGGTAATTATGATAAAATAGCGATTGTCAATCAAATGTCAATATCATAAAGACTAACGCCAAAACTGACATGAGTCACCAGCGCGAACAGCGAAACGGCGTACAGCGCCGTGTGTAGTATTTTTTAGTTGCGCTATCTTTGTTACGGAATTTAAATTTCGAATTTTGTGCATTTAGTCTCCACGCTCAAGGCCCGCGATAGAAGCTATGCAATAGCTTAAAATATTCTTTTGGAATTGACATCTTAGGTAATATTTTTTAGACAAGTGAATTGACGTGAATTTTCAAGTCGGCCTTGAGAATTTAAGTGTCTTTAAATAATAAAATTAATCTAAATTATACCTCTGTAATGTAATTCTTGTTTAATTATTAAATAGTATTGACCGTGAACCAGACCTAGAAAAGCGTGTAATTACACAAGAAACGAACTAAAAATATAACTCAGACATACTTCTGAAGCAATCGTTTAGAATAATTAGTAAACATTTATTTTGTTTTAGAAACAGAAGTAGTTAATAAAAACGTTCATAAGATCTTCGATTAATATGCACTTAGGTTTTAATGTAAAAAAAACCGCATATTTGCTACCTAAACTACCTTATCCGTGTTTCGGTATCTATAAATAAATAAATACTCATGGACATTTCACACAACGTCATCTGGTCCCAAGCTAAACTTATTATGCTTGTGTTATGGGTACCAAAATACGGATATAATACATAAACTACTTTTCTTTTGTAAATATATACTTATAATACATAGAAAACACCCAGACGTAGTACAAACATTTGTTTGACATTTATGAACATCACACAAACGATTGTCCCAAGCGGGAATCGAACCCGCGACCTTGTGAACGGCAGTCCATTACATGAACCACTACACCACGACTATAACTCAAGAAATGAGTTTATTAAGGGACCAGAGGACGTTGCATGAAATATCGATGAATATTTATTAGAAATTTAGAATAGTTCGTATCTTTGTTACTTGACAAGACGTTTTTGCATCGAGCTTGGTTTGGAGATTTCGTGTTCACAGTGATGTAAACTGCCATAATATCCTTAGCAGGCCCTTATAGCAACAACTTTCTGCTCTAAGAAGAACATGGGGTGGTAACACTTATATTCTTAATTCGTCATTAAACAAATTGACGAAATAGAGATTACCGGCCATTTTTAACAACCAATAATTGATTACAGATAGATTGTTATCCTTGTTTATCAATCAGTCGACCTCCTGTAAATTTTTTTAATAGAGAACGCTGTCATCAGTTGCTCATCGATATACAAGTAAGGACAAAATATTAGAAGAGTCTGACTGTAATGCAAGAATCGAGAATAATTATAAAATTGAAAACGTCAGAGAACAAATTATGATTACTCTTTTTCAAATAGCAGTTAAAAACGTGTTAATAGTATTGTGAAATATCCTCTCAAAAGAAGGATAATTTAAAGTCGTAGTCAGGCATTAGCACCAGAATAATTTACGATTTATAGCGTAACTTGAAGTGGACATTACATCAGATTAGCCGTAAAAAACAGATAGACAAAGAGCCACTTGTGATCGCAGCCGAATAATACGTAGGTAGTGATAATATTATAGCTGTGGCTACGAGTAATCAGATCGGGGATGACACTGATAAGTAGTATGATAGCGGTGGGCCGCGGCCGCCGCGGGGAGACTTCTACGTCGACGGCCGTCGCGAAGGCCGTGTACGCATCGCCCAGGGGAGAATGCTCTCTGAGCAGCCACTGGACGGACAACAGAAAACTCAGCTATCGCGTTCTTAGAACTTATATATAGATAAATGAACTTATATATAAGATAAATAATAAAAAATATAATAAAAATTAATATTCAAAACATTTTACACAACGTCTGCTGGTCCCAAAGTAAGCTATATTTCTATGCCTATATTATGGGTACCAGATACGGATAGACTACATAAACTACTTTTTTTTTGTAAAAACATACTTAAGTATAATACATAGAAAACACCCAGACGCAGTACAAACATTTGTATGACATAGAAAAAAAAATAAAAAGAAATAGTTGTTAATTAAATGAATATCTTTAAATGAAAGAAAAAGTAAACAAAAATATACCTAAGATCTATTAAAAAGGGTAGATAACCTCATAAGCGTCTAATATGCGATAAAAGTGCCGTGCTGTTCGATATTCCGAAGGTCAAAACTATGTAAACAAACAAGTTTTTTCTATAAATTAGTAAGAAACCATGAAAGTGGGACGTACTATAACATCACAGTCCATTGTTTGTTTATAGATTCATTCAATTAATTAAATTATACTTGACCTTGACCTTACAACACGACCGTGAATATACTTTACGATTGACCCAAATTGATGATATTATTTATTCTCATTCTGGAATTTCTGCAAAAAGTTTAAAGATAGCCTTCCGATGTACGCGATACGTTACAAGCGACCGCGGCGCGGTGACCAAATGTGAAAAAAAATTTTTGTCGGGCTACACTCTCGCATTTTCAAATGTAGTTCACGCGACCCGGCACGACCCTGTCACGTCGTGAGCGGTGTCAATTTTGCGGCCACTTTTGCACTTAGTCGCGTCCACTTCTCACCCAAAGCAGTGACAACTAGTAAATATAATAATCTAATTAGTTTCAAAACTAAAAAACACGCTTAAATATCCTGAATATTTTTTAATAAATTGCATTGTCATCAATACTCAATTCTATGCTACCTACTTACAAAACGTTGACAGTTTATGTTGTCAGAGACATATGTTTCTGTTTTCACATGTTGTCACAATCGTAGTAAACACAAGTAAACAATTATGATATTTTTACTTGATTCTATAAACAAAGCGTTTTTATGTGAAATTATCTGATTGTATATGAAAGGCATACGTAGAAACACAATAATCTTGGTGAGTCTACTCATATAGGTACAATTAAACTATTACGTGTATAGTTAAATATAAAAGTGTGGTCATAGTGATACTTCAACATGCTATTCTAGTAATTCTGATCAAGGAATTGGGATTATTCTTTTAAATTATTGCAGTGTCATCGGTCCTTCTTAGGTGTGCAAAATTTCAGATCAATCCTACTACTGCAAGTGGCTGAAAATCGCTTTCAAAGATTCCGTTACACAGATTAATACATTGATAGATACATACCAAACTTATAAAAGCGTGTTAAAAATTGGACGGCATTTTCAGTACAAAACCAGGGATGGTTGCGCGACCCGGTTGCGGGGCAACCGTAGCTAAACGCAAAAGATGTCGCGGCGGCACAGCGTCGTGCGATTTGTCATTGCGATTGCAGCGTGACCATAAATATATTCTTGTCTTATTTCAACAACGTGAAAATTGGCTTGAAGTGATGTTCGCGGTCGCGAAGATCAGGGTGGTACATTCAGAAGTTATATTTCTTTGATTATTCTACATTTGTAACTAACTTGAGTGTAAAATTGTAAAAAAATACCGACTTCAGTTTTCCGTAACGCACTAAAGGCAATATAAGTAAAAGATCATAGTTTTGGATACCACGCCAAACAAAGTAATGTTAATGTGTAGAAAAGTACTTTTATGTACGATGTGTATCTAATGTTATAAACGCGAAATTTTGCGGGTATGTATTGTATGTATAACTAGCTGTACCCGCGACTTCTATACGCGTAGAATTTAGAAAATGTTCCCCGTTTTTGTAACATTTTTCACTACTGCTTCTCTCCTATTAGTCGCAGCATGATGTTATATAACCTATAGCCTTCCTCGCTAAATATACTATTCAACAGAGAAAAAAAATTTCTAATCGAACCAGAGGTACCTGAGATTACCGCGTTTAAACAAACAAACATACTCTTCAGCTTTCTATTATTAGTATAGATAACATTCCATTTTTTTTAATAAAAATACTGTCCGTAATCAAACCTACTACTTATTGCTTAAACTGTATTCAGGAGATAACGAAAAAGTTTACGTTAGTTACATTTGCTATCTTCAAAAGTCATTTAGGTCTTGATTACGTACGTATTCTGATAATCATTATAATACATAATTAAATTTAATTATTATGTAATTAGATAATAAAATTGTACGCGCCTATTTTGAATATATACGTTACATACTCGTATACCAATTACGATGATCGACGGTTTAATAAAAGTCGCTGGAAGTCGTTGGAAGTAGTTGAGCGTTGTAGTGTTTGATAAAGACCTATGCTCAATATGAAACGCAATAATTATATTTAAAAAATACAAACAATTAGCATTAATTTATTATCTAATATATAAAATTCACGTGTCACAGTGTTAGTTACCGTACTCCTCCGAAACGGCTTGACCGATTCTTCTCAAATTTTGCATACATATTCAGTAGGTCTGAGAATCGGCTAACATCTATTTTTCAAACTTTTTTTTTTAGTACGGCAGAACAACGTTTGCCGGGTCAGCTAGTTATTACATAAATTTTAAACATTAAATAGTTAATAAATCTTCTATCATCAAACTGATGATAGAAGATTTATTAATAGCTAAAGCTATGTAATAATTTGGTTGTCAAAGACTAGTTTCATAAATTTCCACATCCTGTCATTAGACCCTAACTTAGTGATAAAAGAGCCAATATTCTTGAAAATCGGCATGTAAATGACGGAGAAATTGAAATTAATATAAATAAATATTCACGGACATTTCACACAACGTCCTCTGGTCTCAAGCTAAGCTTATATGCTTGTGTTATGGGTACCAGAATATATATAGTACTTTTCTTTTGTAAATACATACTTAAAATACATAGAAACACCCAATAATCGATTTACAGACGAATTATCTCGATCTGTCATGTTAGATTAAAACAGTGACACAAATTCAACTATAAAAATTTCAGAAATTATATTTCCAAATATTTTTATAACCACGCGCTCTGGAATTTTTGTGCATAAAAGCTACATAGATTTTCGTTAAAACATTACAGAAAATTAATTAATTAATTTAATATTAAATAGATCCATGCACAATTAAAGAATTGCTTTCAGGAAACCATTAATTAATATTCTTCTATTTGTGTGCAATATTGTGCCTAAATATCGAATAATTTGTTATATAATACAGCATCTTCAATGATATAATAAAAATTATTAAAAATATAATATACTAACTGTTACCCGCAACTTCGTACGAAACGAAACCAAACCGTAACCTAACCCTAACAAATTATACAAAAAAAACAATCCCCTTGAGCCACTCTATCTATTACTAAAGATCGTGTCAAAATCTATTGCGTAGTTTTGAAGACTTAAGCTTACATAGGGTACATACAAAAATAACAGCTTTATTTTATAATAGGTGAAGATAAAGAATCATTCAGATATGATGTCATTTTACTTTATGTAGATGCTCTACTGACAAAACTGTTCTCGTGCTATGGGTACCTATTACCACTACAAGCGATAAGCTTAGCTTATGATCAAAGAATGTTGCATAAAAAGTCCGTAAAAAATAATCTGTGTTGATCACACACTATGTGGTAATCATACTCGTATATATCAGGTAGCTATCACTGCTGCCACGCGACGCGTGAAGTGACCCATTACAAAGTTATCACAGTGATAGCGGCCCGGCTTGTACAAATATTTTAAAAGTGATAAAGTGACATTAAAATCATAACATCTAACCCTGAAATATTATAAACAATAGCTAGATATTGGTCACGCCTTCGTATGCGTGGTATACTCGTATATTTTGAAAATGTAGCTTATATTTCTAGCTGCACTTTCATGTTATAGTTTTGTGTGACGCACTTGTAAATATATAGCGAAAAAAATATTTATTTTACAGTATTTCACTGTATAAAGTCGTAGCTGGGATATTCTGTCTGCGATCATTAAAGTCTTGGATAAAGAGAACCAAAATATATGGCCTTCTGACAGAGGGAGATGGACAGACAGCGGAGTCGCAGTAATACCCTTTAGTACGGAACACTAAAAAGCACTATGGCACTACAGGAGCTCCGGCTAAAGTAAAAAAAAAATAACAATAACATGTGAATTTTTTTCAAATAGGAAGTAGTTTATTGTGCAGGAAGTACTTCTAACTGAAGTGATTTTATTAATTCAATATTATCAAATACTACATACTTCAAAAATATTATTCGTGTATTCCTATATGCGTACCTATAACATGTACAATATATATGCTTACATAAAGAGGTTCGATCAATAATTATAAAATAATATTATTATAATAATGATTACTTGCATAATTAAAAGATTTACCTGATTTTTGTAACATATTCTTTTCTTTATTTTGCAACGAAGAAATTGATTTGATTTAACAGGTCGCGCAACGCGGCTTGTGAAGTCTGCGTCACGAGGATCCGGATGGTGCCTTTACGGTCGAAAGTGTGGCATGTTCTGTTGCTTTCTTTTTTATTATATTTATTCTTTGAATTGCTCAACGTACCCTTGGGGATGCTGTTGGTTTATTGTAACGCGTTGGCTTATTGTAAATTCAATTAATTTTGAAAGAAGATTTAATTATGTATATTTAAGCGTAAAGTTACTGTAGAGTAACTATAATTCCATGTATTTGTCTGTCGCGTTGCTCTCGCAATCAAGCGTAGCATGTCGCGCGAAATTGACTGGCACCTAGACCCTTAATCCGTGCACCCGTAATAAGAAAAGATTTATTTTAAATTATTTCCGTGAGAGATCTTAACAAATGTACGTACCTACTAGAAAATCATTATCCTCTTACACAGTCCTCTAAATAAATAAACTTTGTCGATCCGATTAATATAGAGATTATGAGTACCTAACCATAATTAAGATTATTACATAATTATAGCCAATTAGATATCGCGTATAATATTTATTGATAAATAGATACTAAAAAGTTACCCTGTAAACCATCACACAATAATTAACTCTAATTTTAACACGCTTTTAGTAGTTCGGTACGTATATCGATGTATTAATCTATGTTACGGAATCTTTAAAAGTAATTTTATCCACTTGCAATAGTCGGATTGATCTGGAATGTTGCACACTTACTAAGGACCGATAACTCGATGAAAAATGTTCAAGCGTGTTTTATCGTTTTGGAATTAAGAAAATTATTAAAGTTCTGTAATAAAAGATAAAACAACCGTCTATATCTGTCATCAGCCAACATGTTATAAACAGTGATAACTTGATACTTAAAATTAAAACAAGAAATACTATAATCTGGATTACAATAATTTAAAAAGGCTTTCATACAACTGTGACTGTGACGGTAACGTATTCTTTTTTTCTTCTTCTTCCTGCCCTTATCTCAAGCTCTTTTGATTGGGGTCTTTTGGGGATTTTGGTTTCCAGCTTCTCCTATTAACCGTCATATTCTCATCTACTCTTTTTCTTTCATATCGTCACACAGTCCATAAATTTTTTCTTTGGTCTTCTTCTCCTTTTCCGGCCACATTCATATTTATAACTTATTTGCTTAAATGCCCTTTATGACGCTAAGGTCTTATGACGATGAATATTACTAAGATAATAATAGGACGGTCCTCCGTGCGCAAGTGCAACTCGCCCTTCGGCTTTTTTGTATCATCTCTTACATTCGTAGGTAGAGATATTCTTTACTTTTCAGCTATTAACATTTATAATAATACAAATGGTGCAATTATTTTTTTAAAATAAATATTTTACAAATTACTTCACCTTATTAACAAGATTTTGTAATTTTTTGGAGGACATAACAAGATAATAAATAATTATGAAGAAAGATACGATATTTTAATAAAAAATTACAAGTCATGCACAAAGGAGTTAGCTTATTTCACAATAAACATTTTCCAAAAAAAAAGTTATTACAGAAAATTAAAAATACCCGCCAAGTACAAGCTGGACAAAAAAGTATAAAGGAGTTCGTACCGTTACCATCATAACAATGTGCCTCATTATATTATCATGCCGTGATAATCACATCGTCTTGAGTATAAATACGCAAAAAGTGTAGAGCTTCCTTAAATATTTAAATTATTCTGGTAATTAGTATTTATTGTTATAGAGGCAACAGAAATACCCTACATTCTGTTGACAGCTGGGTGATAATGGAGTCTTTATAATAGGGTCTCGTTTTAGCCATTGGTACAGAACTCAAGTGGCAATAGGCAGGCCACATCTCTCGAAGGACTGGTGATATTTGGGAAAGAAAGGTTTTAGATTGGCGACCAAGTACCGGCGACGCAACGTAGAGCGGCCCCGACAAGGTGAAGGTGCCTGGGAGCCAATGAATGCAAGTGGCATGACCCAGCGTTGTGACGTTCAATGTGGGAGAAAAAAACAATAACTATGTCCAACAATGAACGGAACGTTGATGGATGGATGGATGGACCGAACTCTCTACATAGGCCATTGGTCAAATGGTGAAAAATTTGTGTTACCAGATGTTTCGGAGTAGTACATTAGCAAACACTATGATACGTGGTTTTTATATTCAAACTAACTGTACCCTACAACTTTGTACGCATGGAATTTAGAATCCAAAACTTAACATATTATACAAAAAAGCCATGCTCTTGAACTAATCTGTCAATAAAAAAACCGCATCAAAAGGCGTTGCATAAATAAAACGACTTTTTACGGATTTAGACGCCTATATTTGTTTTAAATAAAACAAATGAGTCGCGCAAGTGTTAGAAAATATTAAGCCGTTGCATAGTTTTGAAGATATAAGCTCACTTAGGGACATACATACAAAAATCGCGATTTTGTTATGTAATAAGTAAAGAAGAATATTTGCATTATCTCCTTTATTTTCATAACAAGTATACGCCTAGTGAACACGAGTTATTTACGTGAAAGAACTACGATAATACAAGGATCTATAGATGTCGCTACGAGTTAGGATGACAAAAAAAAACAAAGATTTACTTCAAACTTTATTAAAAACTATAAATAAATATAAATAAATATTCAGGACATTTCACACAACGTCCTCTGGTTAGGACCAGAGGACGTTGTGTGAAATGTCCTGAATATTTATGAAAGCATAGAAATATAGCTTACTTTAGGAAGTAAGCTATATTTCTATGCTTGTATTATGGGTACCAGATACGGATAGACTACTTAAACTACTTTTCTTTTGTAAATATATACATAAAATACATAGTAAACACCCAGATGCAGTACAAATATTTGTATGACATTTATGGATATCACACAAATGATTGTCCCAAGCGGGAATCGAACCCGCGACCTCGTGATCGGCAGTCCATTACATAAACCACTCCACCACGAAGCCCGTCAAATCTCCGTCAAACTATCATGGAATTCAAGAATTTTCCCCGTTTTTGCAACATTTTCCACTAATGCTATTCGCTCCTATTGGTCGCAGCGTGATGTTATATAGCCATCCTCGGTAAATGTGCTTTCCAAGACTGAAATCATGTTCATCAAAATCAAAATGCTTTTGATATCAAATATATCTGGTACCAATTTTATAATTTAATAACTACTATAAATTGCTCATCACTACACTGAACAAATTAGGCCTACTGCACGTGGTACTGCAAGGTTAATTAATTAAATTAATGTAAACAAAGCTAAATAATCAGGTAATTAATTACAATAGAATTGCATCATATGACATAATATATAATGTGCGTGAATAATTTCTAGGCCGTAGCAATATCCTAGCTAGCTATGTTATTTTTAACACGACTTATTGCGTATTTTATGAATGTATTTAGCCGTTGTGTTATTATTTTTATAGTATCTCTTTTTTCTCAACTTGTAAATAAAAGATAGACAAAAGGATAAAATCAAATTGGGAATTCTTATACGTATGTTATTTGCAAAATTTACAACGCCGTTCTACTCGAATTTAAAATTCATTGTAGGACCATTGGTTACATAATAAATTATGTACTTACATATAAATTCCAGCCAAATAAAGAATTACTCTAAAAATATTCAGACTTAACACCGCAAAGTTTTTCCTATTTTTACTGCTTTTGTCTTCTATAAAGTTGGTAATACGACATAATATTTATTAAAATGTACAAAAAATATAAATACATATACAAAAAAAAATTTAAGAAATAATCCTTTAGTTTCTACCATTCTTGTACATTAAGTTTGCAAGTTTCAAGAACATAATGATATAGCTGTGAAATTACATAAACATTGTATTCTCTTCTCCAGCCCAAGCATGTCCCACTGTTGGGCACGGGCCTCCTCCACTTTGGGAGGGATTATGTGATATTATCCCTTAGCTGACTTTTACAGTACTCTTGGGAGGAGATGGGGTGGTACCTGTATTCTTAATCCGTCACCACACGAAGATGTTGTTGTCTCAACATTGTATTAAATGATTCAAATTGATGAATAACGTTTAACTAACCTTGACCCACTATTAACCAAGGCCAAATTTTTGTATAACTCTCTCTCTCTCTCCAGCCCATTATCGCCCATTGTCTCACTGCTGACACGGGCCTCCTCCCTTTAGGAAGGATTATAGTCTACTATGCCGCGCTGACCAGGCGTATTGGCACAGGGTTTATTTTCGAGTTTAGCGTCTCTCACAGAGGATTTTATCTGTGTACAACATTCCTTGTATAACTAATACTATCTTAACTTTATTATTCTACTAGAAATTTTATTTTATTGCTTATTTCAAAATCTAAGAAAGACGCTTGAGTTCGTGGATATTTTATTAAATTACCTATTGCAAAATTTCAGATCAGTCCGATTTCCAAATATGCAAATATATGAAAAATTTAATCTGAAAATTTTTACGCCAAAATGTTTTAATTAAAATGCTCGTATTCGTGAATCAAAATTTATTTATATTTCTATTACAGACTAAAGGTGTCTACGCAGTACCAAGGCTGGTGCTTTTCACGTCTGAACTTGCCCATTATTCTACAAAGAAAATGGCTACTTTCATGGGCATTGGCAGTGACAACTGTATATTGGTTAAAACAGATAAGAATGGAAAAATAATACCTGAGGATTTGGAAGCAAAAATCGTTCAAGCTATTGAAGATGGATCAACTCCTTTCTTAGTAACTGCCACTGCTGGAACAACAGTATATGGTGCTTTCGACCCTTTGCTGCCAATATCGGCGATATGCAAAAGATATAATCTTTGGTTACACGTAGACGCAGCTTGGGGTGGTGGTGCACTTATGTCAAAGAAATACAAGCATCTTTTGAATGGAATTGAACTGTAAGTATCTTATACCAGAGACCATAGATTAAACATACCTTTTTTTAATTGAAATTATAAAATATTGTATTAGTTACAATTTCGCACGTAGATTTATATAGCTATTTATATTATAGAGAATAAACGTTGAAGTTTTGTATGTTTGTAATGAAAAAACTCAAATACTACGAAACGGATTTCGATAAATCTTTCACTATTAGAATGCTACATTATCTCCATTAGATCCCATAAAATAGCTTTCACCCATGTAAAACTGGGACAAGAAAGGCAGATAAGGAAATCTATAGATATAAAACAGTTCAGTAATATTCCGAAATCGTAACTAATAAATGCTTCAATTAATGGTGATTTATCGTAGATTTAATAAAATTCAGAGTCATTTATTAAACTTAAGGGCCTACATCAATATTATCGTATTTCATCGCCGACACGTACATATTGTTACGTGTTAGGGTTCGAAGGATTTGGAGAGAAAGACCTGCTGACTCTTTTTGAAGACTTTATTCACTAGCACTAGTTACACACTAAGCACTAGGTCCAAACACTAAGCACTAGGTCCAAACACTAAGCACTAACAATGTCCTAGATCGTAGCCAAGTCGTAGGTTTCACTGGTATCACTCTTGATCACTTGTTTTCGCTCTCGAAGTCGCCTTTCTCGTAGCTCAAACTGAACTGCCCGGGCTCGCCCCCTGCCGCTATTTATATGCGCCGAGACGAGTTCCAGACTATTCCAGAATGTTCCCGACTGTGCGCGAACGTGATCGCCCGGAACGAATGTTTCTAGAAGGTTCGAGCATGTACGGTAGTTCCTCTAACGCCATCTAGTATCTAATAGGGATTTCACTTTGCTCGGTTCTTTAATTGGTTTTACTAGTTGCTGCTAGATGGCGCTAGCTCCTTTGTGTTTTGTGTGTTCGTAACACTACTCCCCTCTTAGAGATGCTCGTCCCGAGCATCGTTGTTACTACCATGGTAACGCGCCAGACGGTCTATGTGTACCACTTTGAATGTCCCTCTTGGTTGCTTTTGAATCCTATAGGTCACATCATTCAGTCGGGTAACCACTTTGTATGGACCGTCCCACTGGTTCTGCAACTTTGGAGATTTCCCTTTCCGGCGAGTTGGGTTATGCAGCCACACCAGTGACCCTTCCTCGAAGCCACTCGTGTTCGATTTTCGGTCGTATCTGGTTTTCATGTTCTCACTTGACTGTAACCCATTTTCCCGAACCAAGGCGTGTATATAGCGCATCTTTTCCCTTAAATCGCAGACATAGTCTTGTACAGTCTTTGGTCCCTCCGGTGACCCTCCTGTCAATAGGTCTACTGGTATTCGTAGTTCTCTACCGAAATTGACATACGCCGGGGTAGCTTTTATGCACTCATGCTCGGCGGTTCGGTAAGACAGAAGGAAGAGTGGTATATACTTGTCCCAATCCTTTTGTTTGTCGTCTACCAATTTCGCCAAATGCCTCTCAAGGGTCTGGTTAAATCTCTCAACCATTCCATCAGACTGCGGATGGTACGCGGTGGTCCTCGTCTTATGCATGCCCAAAATTCTGCACACTTCCTGGAACACCTGCGATTCGAAGTTTCTGCCCTGATCAGAATGGATTTCCAGAGGCACACCAAAGCGACATATCACTTCTTCGACTAACTTGGAAGCGACTGTTGTGGCTTCTTGGTTTGGTATGGCGAACACTTCAGGCCATTTGGTGAAGTAGTCAATGACGACCATAAAATACTTGTTTCCCGAATCCGTTACAGGAAATGGCCCAGCTACGTCAACTGCAATTCGTTCCCACGGTGCACCGACGTTATACAACCGCAGGTTCCCACGGCTCCTGGTCTGTGGTCCTTTTACAGCAGCGCAAGTAGTACATTTGCGGCACCAATCCTGTATATCGTCTCGACAATGCAACCAGTAGAATCGTTCTCTCACTTTTGTTAACGTCCTCTTGACACCTAGATGACCTCCTGATACGCCATCATGTATTTCACGGAGAACATCTGGTACTCTCGTTCTTGGGACAATTATCTGAAGATGGAACTCTCTGCCGTTAGTCTTCTCCCATTTCCGGTAGAGTATTCCGTTTTGGAGTATCAGACTGTCCCATTGCGCCCAGTACGCCTTAGTGACAGCGCCAGTGGGTGCAACCTCACTCCATATTGGTTTTACGTCACCCCGTTTCTTCCATGTGATGATGTGCCGAAGGTCGTCGTCTTTTTCTTGAGCCTCCCTCATAGCATCATTCTCCCAGAGACTCAAAGGATTCGTTCTCGTTAGCTTTAATGTTACTTCATTGCATTCCTGCTTAACACAATGTTTGCAGTCCTCCGAACACGGCCTTCGTGAGAGTGCGTCGGCATTCCCATGTGTCTTTCCGCTGCGGTGTTCCGTCTTGAAGTCATACTCCTGGAGCTGTTCAATCCATCGAGCTACTTGACCTTCTGGGTTCTTGAATTGCAGTAGCCACTTCAAGGCTGCGTGGTCAGTTCGTAGTAAAAACTGTCTGCCGATGAGATATTTGTTGAAATGTTGTAGCGTCTTTACAACAGCCAAGAGTTCTCGTCTTGTCACACAGTAGTTTCTCTCTGGCTTGGATAAAGATTTGCTGAAATATGCAATAACAACTTCTCTTTCACCCTGTTTTTGAGATAACACCCCTCCAATGGCCGTGTTGCTTGCATCCGTGTCAACTATAAACTGACCTTCAGTTTGTGGATACCCCAGGATTGGTGTTTCACACAGATGTTTCTTCAGTTTCTGAAAAGAATCTTCACAAGTCTCATCCCAACTAAATTGTCGTTTATCTTCTGTCAGCCGATGTAGTGGCTTGGCGATCTCTGCGAATCCCTTAACAAAACGCCTGTAGTATGAGCATAGGCCGAGGAATGCCCGCACTTCGGTTTTGTCCTTAGGGGTAGGCCATTTTTGAACTGCTTCCAGTTTCTCCGGGTCTGTCTGGATTCCATCACTGGAGATAATATGGCCGAGATAGTTGACCTTGCTCCTGAATAAATGACACTTTTCCGGGTTCAACTTTAATTTAGCTCCCTCTATTTTGGCGAAAACTCGCTCCAAGTTTCGCAAATGGTCCTCGAAGTCGCGGCCGATAATGATGACGTCATCCAAGTAGACCAAGCAAGCCTCTCCAACTAAGCCTGCCAGTACACACTCCATGAGTCGCTCAAAGGTGGCAGGTGCGTTGCACAATCCGAAGGGCATGACGTTAAATTGCCATAAACCTTTACCGGTCGAGAAAGCTGTCTTCTCCTTGTCTTTTGGATGAATTTCCACCTGCCAGTAGCCAGATTTCAGGTCTAGGGTCGAGAACCATTTCATGCCACTCAGGGTATCTAAAGTGTCGTCGATTCGAGGTAACGGGTAACTGTCCTTCTTAGTGACATCATTGAGACGCCTATAGTCCACACAAAATCTCGTGCTACCATCTTTCTTCTTCACTAATACAACAGGTGAGCACCACGGACTTGTAGACGGTTCAATAATCTTATTCCTTTTCATGTCCTCCAAAAGGCCTTCAACTTCTTTTTCCTTTGCAATTGGTATCCGTCTTGCTCGTTGACGAATTGGTCTCTCGCTTCCGGTATCTATCCTGTGCTGAACCATTGACGTTCTTCCAAGGTCCCCTTCTTGACTGGAGAAGATATTCGCGTAGCGCTGCAAAAACTTCTTAGCTTTCATGCTCTGCGAATAAGTCAGATTACTCTTACAGTCATCGAGTAGCTTAGTCACTAAATCGTAGTTATTGCTGTTTGCTGAGTCTGCGCCTGTCATCGAACTACACTTTTTCATCCAGACAACTTCCTCGCACTTTCCGATGACGTCACCTTTGTTCAAGCAGATCTCGCGATCACCAAGATTCAAAACCCTGACCACAGCGTTACTGCTTCCACTAACAAGGGTTCTCGCCGTCATCAGTTTTTGTGACGATGTCTTGGTAGGTGTGTCTTCGATCAACACGCATCTGTTTGACTTTTTCTTTCCAGCTGGCGGCAGTTTCACCAGTACCTGAGCTTCCGCTCGTCCGGGTATGATGACTTTCTTTACACATGCGACTTTCCCGCAGGCGCCTCCAAGAATGAAGATTTCTTCTTCACCACACTTGAAAACTCCGTCAGCGACATTAATTCTGCAGTTGTGTTTCTTCATGAAATCCAAACCCAAGATGCAATCATCCACAATCTCAGCCACGATTACGTTATGAGAGTATGAGGACCCCCCTACATACATCGTAACTGACGTTTCTCCAAGGACGGGTATTGGCTGACCGGAGGCAGTAAGAAGCCGACAGTTAATTCTCCTCTTGTGTCCCGTTGCGGTTTTTACCAGACTTGGGTTCACTATTGTTCTAGAGGCTCCTGTGTCCAGAGTCATTTTGCAATCCGTCCCGTTAATAGTCCCCTGAATCGCAAGACTATTCCCGCTGCATGCCTGGGAGATAACAGTTATCGGGGCTCCCTCTGCGTCAGCCAGCACTCGCCCCTTAGTCCTGGCTTTTATTCGTTTCCCTGATCCCGGGCCAGGGACAAAGCCCCCTGCTTCTTCAGCACCTCTATTTGTTCCTCGATTCTTTTCATCCTGGCCATCTGGGTTTCCTTCTGCGGGCAGTTGAGCTGAAGATGGCCCCTCTCGCCGCACTTGTAGCACATGGCTCCAGAACTTTTCTTCGTAGGGGCCTTAACCTCCTTGACTTCCTCAGAGACCTCGTGGATCTTATGGGTATGCCGTATGTCATAACGAACAGCCTCGACCTCCAAAGCATGCGCCAATGCTTCCTTTAGCGAGGTATGGTGACGAAGCCTCACTGCAGCTCTGACCTCCAGGTCTTTGATTCCGTCGACAAATGCTTGAACAATATTCGTGTCTACCATCTTGGTGTCGGCTCCTGGGTGTGCCTTCCTGACGAGTCTTTCAATTTCCAACGCCCATTGTTGTAGCCCTTCTCCTGAGCGTTGGGCTCTGTCACGCAGTTGGGCACGGAACACGTGCTCCAGGTGTCGCTCCCCGTATCTGGATTCAAGTGCCTCCATCAGGTCTTGGAACCCATTTCCTGTATGTGGCAGTGCTTCCAGGACCGACAAAGCTTGCCCTCTTAGCGCAACAGTGAGAGCGGTCAAGCATTGTTCTTCTGTCCATCCGTTGGCAGTAGCAACCGTCTGGAATTGCTGACGATAAGCGTTCCAGGAAGTAGTGCCGTCGTATGGCGGAACTTTCACTCTTGGTCCTTGTGCCACTCCGATAGTTCCACTAGAGATCGCAACTCCCGTGGTTTCAAGGCGCACTACTTTCTTCTGTAGTTCAATGAGGCCGGTTTTCATATTTTCGACATCCAATCCTAACCCGGCAACTCGTTCTTCCACTACGTCGACATCTTTTCGAAGCTTAATCACCGTGTTACTAACATCATTTATAGCACAAATCACTTTTTCTTGTGACTCTTGCAAAGCGCCGAGCTTGCGTTCTTGTGACTCGAACTTGCGTTCTTGTGACTCTTGCAAAGCGCCGAGCTTGCGTTCTTGTGACTCGAACTTGCGTTCTATCAGTTCAATTAAACTTCCTAATTGAAGTTCTACTTGAGGAACTGACGCTACGGTGCCGCTGGTGGGCGTGGCTTGTCTAGTGGGCGTGGCCTGTGTGGTGGGTGTGGCAAGGTGGGCGGATCCAGTGGGCGGAGCTTGTCTAGTGGGCGTGGCCGGTGTGGTGGGCGTGGCAAGGTGGGCGGGGCCAGTGGGCGGGGCTTGAGTCTGAGTAGGCGGAGCCTGGGCCTGGGTGGGCGGATCCCGGTGGGCGTGGTCGGTGGGCGTGGCATGGTGGGCGTGGCCTGTTGGCGGGTCTAAGGGGGCGTGGTTGGTGGGCGGGGCCTGGTAGGTGGGGCCAGTGGGCGGGGCTTGGTCCACAGCGGGCGTGGCCTCCGCAGCTCGTTGTGCCCTTGTCCTGACGCCCTCGAAGTCCTCTCTCGGAGTCAATGGCATCTCCAAACCTCACTTCCGACACCAGTTGTTACGTGTTAGGGTTCGAAGGATTTGGAGAGAAAGACCTGCTGACTCTTTTTGAAGACTTTATTCACTAGCACTAGTTACACACTAAGCACTAGGTCCAAACACTAAGCACTAGGTCCAAACACTAAGCACTAACAATGTCCTAGATCGTAGCCAAGTCGTAGGTTTCACTGGTATCACTCTTGATCACTTGTTTTCGCTCTCGAAGTCGCCTTTCTCGTAGCTCAAACTGAACTGCCCGGGCTCGCCCCCTGCCGCTATTTATATGCGCCGAGACGAGTTCCAGACTATTCCAGAATGTTCCCGACTGTGCGCGAACGTGATCGCCCGGAACGAATGTTTCTAGAAGGTTCGAGCATGTACGGTAGTTCCTCTAACGCCATCTAGTATCTAATAGGGATTTCACTCTGCTCGGTTCTTTAATTGGTTTTACTAGTTGCTGCTAGATGGCGCTAGCTCCTTTGTGTTTTGTGTGTTCGTAACAATATTAACACAGCCAGTAGGCACAGAAAATGAAGAATTAGGGATACTTTTCCTATTTACTCAAAATCTACTAAATATATTTTAATTCTGATCCACGTGTTTCTATACATAATAGTTACCTATGTTTTTAAAGTTATTTCATTAGTTAATGCGCGATAATAGACCGACAAATGAAAAAAATTAAAAATTAGAGAGGTTGTTTCGCTAAGATTTTCTATCGAGAAAACTTTTTTCAATCGCGTTTCTGAGTTTATGCGATCCTAAATCATATATTGAAAAAACATATACTTAAAAATTAGAGCCCCATTCAATCTAAAGAAACAATGAAAACTTCTTACGTAGAAAAATGCACGAAGCTATTTTGGTATCCTCTTAAACTTAATTTAAAAACTTAAACTTCATTAAAAACTAAATTAATTATCTACTATTTTAGCAGTTAGGATCTCATAAATACAAACGTGTTACAAATTTCAAGTGATAATAAATTCTAATTTGCAGGGCGGATTCGGTGACGTGGAACCCTCACAAGCTCTTAGCCGCGCCACAACAATGCTCTACCTTCTTAATTAGACACAAGAATGTCCTCAAGGAAGGGCACTCGTGCAACGCCAAGTACCTCTTCCAGAAAGACAAGTTTTACGACACTTCGTATGACACCGGCGATAAACATATACAATGTGGTCGTAGAGCTGACGTACTGAAATTTTGGTTCATGTGGAAAGCTAAAGGAAGCGAAGGTTTTGAAAAACATGTAGACACACTTTTCGAGAACGCCATCTATTTTACAGAACATATACGACACAGAGATGGTTTTAAACTTGTTTTGGAGAAGCCAGAATTCGTAAATATTTTGTTTTGGTATGTACCACCTTGTCTGCGTGGTTGTGAAAATGAACCTGATTATAAAACAAGATTGGCTAAAGTCGCTCCTAAATTGAAAGAGCGTATGATTAAGGAAGGAAGTATGATGGTGACTTATCAACCACAGGGAGAGCTTGTCAACTTTTTCCGTATCGTTTTCCAAAATTCAGTTTTGGAGTTTAAGGATATGGTATATTTTGCAAATGAATTTGAAAGACTTGGTAAAGATATTGTTGTATAGATTTCTTGCAAGCTTAAAGATAAGTACTGCAAGAGTAAGACAGTATAAATAAAATACTGTATATACATTGATAGTAAAACCATGCTGTCATAATATAGATAAGCAATTGTGATATGAGTGTTTAGCGTGAATGAAATCATGTGGATATTAATGACATGATTTCATTTATATTATGTTATTAACAAAGGTTGGAATTATTTAAGTACTTTTACTAATTTCATACAGCGAAATAATAAAGTAGATCTGCTTCAAACAATGAGATTAATTTTGAAGAGCAAAATGCGATTTATTTAAACAAAAGTTTTTTGCGTAATTAGTACGTGATAAGTTGCTAAACTTACATATAAACGACATAGGATGTCCAGAACTGCATAAATACAATGTGCACATGAGCGTTTTACATAGCTTTAGAGAACAAAATGAAAACAATAGCGGACTTGCGAACGCTTCTCGCGTAAGAAACGGATAATACATCAGTAATTGGCATTATTCATATTTTTTTAAAATTCTTAATTCAAAAACCATTTCGGGGAATAGAGTTTCTGATCACGATCCATTAGTTTTTTTCGGAAAATTTGCTATATTAACGATTATTTTTCCAAAAAAGCAAATGATCTCTATTTGCCCTTGAAATGAAGGACTTAAAATATTATGACGTTTTGAGGGATATACTACTCTGTGTACGAGTACATTAATAACAATAGTAACTCTACTCTATTCCGACCTATAGTTATTACCAGTTATTGATAAGTATTTAATCTTTATTTTAATCATAATATATTATTTCTGTTATAATTTAAATAAACTATTTGGTACAAAATATCGTCATTTAATGTACAAAAATGTTGCTATTATACTAAATTTACATGTTTTTGTGAATTTTGGTAGTAATTAGTGAGTGTATTATTTTTTTGTGTTTACAAAAACACATGAAATTGATTAAATTATAAATGTATTTAGATGTGTGTTTCATTTTCTAATTATTTTTTCATTAAATTGAGAACTTTAAGGATATAAAGCAAAAGAACGGTAAGTATGAATGTCATTTAGCGAAATGTATTATGTATGTAGATGTTATTTTCACTCATACAAAAGTAAAAATTACAACATTTACATATTGTATGACAAAACGATATATTCCAACGTATGATTTACATGATTGACGATTAATTAATGATCAAGTAAAATAAAATTTTTAATCGGAAGTATGTAAAAACCTCCGACAAATCTCTGTGAGTCCAATTCGTACTTCGTCAGGTTTTTGTAGTCATTGATTTATTTATATTTATTTAAATTTTGGCCCGAAGTTTCGGAGACTTTGCAGTCACCATGGTCACGGGTGAGACTGAATCTGAATCCGTAAAAAGTAGTTTTATTTAAACAAATGAGTCGCGCAAGTGAGTGATAGAAAATAAAATTTTTTCGTATTGAAATTTTCGTGAGTTTGAGTCATATTAGAAATATGCTCGAAACCTGGGTCTACTTTATCGATATCCCTTATCAGTGAGTGTTAGCCGGTAACAAAACATTTCTAACAAATGTTTTGATAAAAAATACGCAATTCATACTTCTATACTAATATTAAAAAGCTAAAATTAATTTGTTTGTTTGAGCGCATCAATCTCAGGAGCCTGTGGTCCTATTTCATTTTTGTGTAGAACATCTATTCGAGGAAGGCTGTAAACTATATAGGATCACTCTGAACAAGAGCAAAGTTGTAGTGAAAATGTTGCAAAAACGGGGAATATTTTCTAAATTCCGACCGTACGAAGTCGCGTGCAACAGCTAGTTTTATATACCTAACGAGTCTTTTGGGAATTTTGTTATTTCAAATGATACGTAAATATCAACAAGCGATCTACGATATCGTGTACCTACTCGTACGTGTAATTGTGAATTTTATACTCCTGTGGCTAATAAACTACCATCTGTTTGTCAATTCAACTTTAACTGGATGTTTTCTATATAAGCATGTATATATAAGCATGTATATACAAAAAAAAATATTTGTATGTAATATAATCGTCTTCTGGTACCCATACTTAATACAAGAATAGAAATATAGCTTAATTTAAGACAAAAGGAAGGTGTCTGTCAAGATGATGAAATGCCCATAAATATATGATAAATTCATACTAACTGTCATGCGCAACTTCGTACACGTGAAGTTTAGAAACCAGACCTTAACAAAATCTACAAAAATCCATCCTCTTGAAACACTCTGTCTATTAAAAAACCGCATCAAAATCCGTTCCGCAGTTTTAAAGATATAAGCTCACATAGGAACAAACATACAAAAATAACGACAATAAGCGTCTCTCCGTCCACTGTTGGACATAAGCCTCCCCATAGATCGCCACATCAGTAGTATTCTATCAGTTAATTTTATTACAAAACTAGCTGTTGCGACTTCTTACGCGTGGAATTTAGAAAATGTTATTTATTTATTTATTTATATATATTTTGACGGGCTTCGTGGCGTAGTGGTTCATCTACTGGACTGCCGTTCACAAGGTCGCGGGTTCGATTCCCGCTTGGGACAATCATTTGTGTGATATCCATTAATGTCATACAAATGTTTGTACTACGTCTGGGTGTTTTCTATGTATTATAAGTATGTATTTACAAAAGAAAAGTAGTATATGTATTATATCCGTATTCTGGTACCCACAACACAAGCATAATAAGCTTAGCTTGGGACCAGAAGACGTTGTGTGAAATGTCTATGAATATTTATTTATTATTATTATTTATTTATTTAATAGATTTTACACAAGGAATCAATAATTAATACAGTCTTAAGAAAAGTAGTGTAGGGAACTACATATTTCTAGAAGAAATTTCTATCTGTAGACCCGCGAGAGGAGATTGTAAAATAATTGGTCAAGTGCGAGTCGGACTCGCGCACGCAGGGTTCCGTACCATTATCTATGCAACATAAAGCAACGTTATTAGTATCGAGCAAGAAACGGTAAAAAAATCATGTTTGTTGTATGGGAGCCCCCCTTAAATATTTATTTTATTTTATTTTTAGTATTTGTTGTTATAGCGGCAATAGAAATACATCATCTGTGAAAATTTCAACTGTCTAGCTATCACCGTTCTTGAGATACTGGGTACGGAACCCTAAAAATCATGTTTGTTGTATGGGAGCCCCCCTTAAATATTTTTTTTATTTTATTTTTAGTATTTGTTGTTATAGCGGCAATAGAAATACATCATCTGTGAAAATTTCAACTCTCTAGCTATCACCGTTCTTGAGATACAGCCTGGTGACAGACGGACGGACGGACGGACGGACAGCGAAGTCTCAGTAATAGGGTCCCGTTTTTACCCTTTGGGTACGGAACCCTAAAAAGAAGATTAACCAAAATTTTCCCGTTTTTATAACATTATTCACTGATGCTTCGCTCCCATCGGTTGCAGCGTGATGTTATATACCTTATATATACTTATAACCTATAGCCTTCTTCGATAAATGAACTATGTAACACTGAAAGAAGTTTTCAAATCGAAGCCACGGTTCCTGAGATTAGCGCGTTTAAACAAACAAACCCTTCACATTTATTATATTAAGTATAGACTAACTACGCCCCACTGTGTTACATGGAATAAAAGTTTCAGAGTAAAAGATAAAAAGACACGGTGATTAATATTATTTTAATAAAAATAAACCAGTAGGTACAAAGATTAGCTTCAATATATCACACACAAATGTCTAATACAATAATTACAAAATAGGTAACTATATTTAAAATTCTTAAAACTAAAATACTCAGATCATTTTATTAATCTTCTTCCAGTGATTCTTCCAGAGGTATCTCTTCACAGTTGCTCTGAAAATAACTTAAAATGTATTATAGTCACAAATATAACTTTAAGATAAAGTTTAGTAGTTATTAGGAGTTGATAAATTTTTCATCAAATATTTCAACTAATTAAATATGACCCACCAACCGGAAATCAAATAATTTCTAAAACTAAAGGGTCCAAAAGTGTCAAGTGCGTAGCTCTTACAACCGTCGGGCATGTATATTATTGAATATTCGAAATTAAACCTTAACAAACAGAAGTTTACTATAACAGTCGATAGAGGGCGTTGTACCGTTTTTTTTAATCGCACTATAGTTTCGTTCGACACATTAACACTTAAGCTCGTCAAAATTTCTATAGTGTCATCAATTTGTTTTCACATTTATAAATTAGTTAGGATTAGGATAACCAGATGTATGAAGTCAAGAAAGTATGTTTGGATCGTAGCAGATGGCGCTCTATAGTCTCTGCCTGCCCCCATGGAAAAAAACCCTTATTTTATGATGTTATGTTTATGCTGATGATAATTCTAAAACTAAAAAAACACGCTTATTATTATGTTAGTAATGAAATCCTGGATCCTTAGATGTGCAAAAATTTCAGATCAATCGGACGTTTTGAGGGTGTGAAAAACATAGAGAAATGAAAAACATCAAAAAAGGGTACATGACTTAATGACATTATTTTACTACATAACAAATAGAGTTAGCTACTATTATTTTTCAAACATTTTTAGGAGGCGTACGTGACAATATTTAATAAACTTTTTTTCTTTTGACTTGTTTTCTAATGTCTCCAATTAGTAGACGTACATTACGTCTTTAAAAGCAGTCATTATGTCCGGAAATACATGCACATTATACACTTACTATGACTCTTTCTCTGGTTTCTTTGTAGTATCAACTGGGCATGTTTAAAGATAAAACTGACTATTCATTTGAGTAAATGTTGTCTAAAATGTAGCTTATGTTATAATTAAGTATTTTAAAAAATTAAGTTTAACTGACTTCATGTGCCTTTGAAATTTGAGGGCTTTCCTCAATTTCTCAGGAGATAACCATCAGATTCTGACCTGGTGCCAATGGGACCACATGGAAACCACCAGCTTTCAGATAAAAAAGAATCAATAAAATCGATTCGCCCAGTCAAAAGTTGTGAGGTAACAAACATAAAAAAAATTACAGAAGAATTGATAACATCCTCCTTTTTTTGAAGTCAAAAATAAAGAATTATTTATTATTATTTATTTATTTTCTCAATTATGTTATATCTGGAATAAACCGTTTATTAATTTATCAGATACCTCGTATATCGCCCTCAACCGCGGTATAGATATACTAAACCTTAACAAATAATACAAAACAGTCAACCACTTGAACCACTTCATTCATTAAAAAGAACGCACCAAAATCCGTTTCGTAATTTGGAAGATATAAGCTCACATACAGGTAATTGTATAATCTCCGGGGTGTCGGAGTCATCTGCTATGTAGATGACTTCCTGGTACTCCGCGGGGCCTCACTTTCCGTAAGGGTAGAGTGCTCGCTACGGCGAGCACTGCGCACTTGGTGAGCCGCATCAGGCCGAGGCCCTCTTCAATCACGGGCCTCGGGCTAAGCCCTTCCGCGACTACAGCATAACTGTAAGAGGAACCTCCATCGCTGTCGGAGGTAAAATGAAATCTCTCGGCCTCATCCTTGACAGCAGGTGGAGGTTCGGCGAGCACTTCTCGGCACTGACGCCAAAGCTGCGCCGAGGCTGCGCCGGAATACTCGCCCGTATGCTCCCGAATTGCAGGGGGGCCAGAAGTGTTGGCCGCCGTCTCTATGTCGGGGTGGTGCGCTCTAAAGCGCTCTACGGAGTGCCAATTTGGGCAGCGGTAAATTTGGTTGCATCTTGAGGGATCTCGAGGCGGAAGTCCTGGCGGAAGTGTACCGAAGGAGGATTCTGATGCGGGAGTCGTTAATTAAGCCCCTCCCCGAGGAGATCGTTCGCTGGAGGAGCAAATCTTGCGACGATCTCTTCAGGAGATGGGCCGCGAGGTTGGAAGGTGTTTCTTCGGGCGGGCGGCTGATTCAGTCCGTCCACCCAGTGTTGAGAGGCGCTGCACCGAGTGCCCAACCTACCATCTCACCCAGTTCCTCACAGGCCGGGTCATGGTGGTAGATGAGTGACTACCGTGGCCCGGCTAAGGGCGAGGAAGAACACCGTGGCGTTTAGTGGGTAGCCCGGCAGTAAAATGACCGGGAGTCCCACACAAAGCCCAGAGGTTGCCCCCGCAACCGAAAGGGCAACGTGCGCATAGGGACATGTATATAAAAATAACGACTTTGTTTTACAATGAGGAATTACTGCTACTGATATACATACACAAATGGTGAAAATGTCGGCTCTCAAGCTATCAACACCAGAGCCTGGAGACAGACGGACAGTGAAATCTCAGTCATAGTGTCCCGTTTTACCTAATGGGACGGAACCTTAAAAATACAAAGCTCTATTATCTGTATATTATTATTGAATTGTGGAACGTTTTAATGATTACTACGAAATTTATTTATTGAAACTACACAAACAAGCTATTCACAACAGATCGTAGATAGTACACTGGTGGTACAGTCGAAGGGACTGTACCACCAGTGTACACTAATATTATAAAGCTGAAGAGTTTGTTTGTTTGGACGCGCTAATCTCAAGAACCACTGGTAGGATTCGAAAAATTCTTTGAGTGTTCGATAGTACATTTATCGAGTAAGGCTATAAGATATATAACATCAAGCTGCGACCAATAGGAGCGAAGCATCAGTGAAAAATGTTGCAAAAGCGGGGAAGATTTTCTAAATTCCACGCGTACGGACTCACGGAAAACAGCTAGTTTTGAATATGCATCCAAGGCAACAAACTGTAGTTAGATTAAGTAATTGCGGTTAAACATAGGCTACAAAACAACCGTCACTAAAATCCTTCAAACGTACTGGTTTCCTTTCGATAGTATCTTCACTGATTGACCAAGAGATATGTAATACACTTTACTTATTATTACTTAGAAACAATAAAAATAATGTAACTGTAAATTTAAAGTAAAGCAGACAAGAAGACCAAGTATCTGGATCTGGAGCACGAGGTTACACATGGAGGGTGGTATCGACAGGAATAATCCCGATAATTGTATCGGTGAACGGTTTGGTCTCAAAGAGTCTCTCACAATACTTCGAGTGGCTCAGTCAGTAGCAAGTCGGTGATGGTTAAGATGGAGAAAGCAGGCTTTCTAGACAATGCCCGCGTATAGTTCGTTGGTTGCTCTCCCATTAAGCTCCACCACTCCAGCCTACTGCTGCCAACTTCGTCGGCGTCCTGCTGCCTTTCGAGGCGAGGCAGTGTTATATCCAACGTAACTGTAGTGATGGATTAAGAGTACGTTGTCACCGCTCTATTTCTTCTACTGTAAGAGCAGTGCTGTTATCGTAAAAATAAAATTATATAGAAAAATAAATTTTTATAGTATATTTGGTTAAAATTATAATTTTTTTTAATTTAATTAGTAAAAAAAAATAAATAAAGTAAAAAAAAAATTATTTAATGCAGTATTTTTTATTATTAGATTTTACATAAAGTGTAATAAGTCCATACATATAAAATAATATGTAATTGCCTAATAATGTTTGACTAAATGATAAATAATAAACTAGTAAAATTTTTAGGCCATGTTAACAATTCAAGTACAACATGTAACCGTATTGTGTTGTTAATTTATTTCATGCAGAACGAAATTACAGATATCAAATTTTATTATATTATTAACACGCTTTTATTTTCTTTGTTCGTATCTATCTATATATCTATGTGTGTATCCTTGTAATAGAATTTTTGAAATTGATTTTTCCTCGCATTAGACGAATTGATCAGAAATTTGGACCAAGGATCGATGGGAATATGATAATTTTCAAAAACTCCAAAACGCGTGTCTGACTCGTACTTACCCCGTTTTTTTTGTTTTAAATATAAATAAATAAATATTCACGGACATTGCACACAACGTCCTCTGGTCCCAAGCTAAGCTTATATGCTTGTGTTATGGGTACCAGAATACGGATAGAATACATGTACTACTTATCTTTTGTAAATACATACTTATAATACCTACTTAGAAACACCCAGACGGAGAACAAATTAAGCAGCATTTTAACTGTACCTATTTATTATCAATGGCGAATTATTTAACAGATTACGAGCCATTTGTAATTTAATAATACAAGCGATATGATAATAGACATAACAATTTAAAATGACGCAACCAAAACATGACGATTTTATTGTTTTTAGGGTTCCGTATCCAAAGGGTAAAAACGGGACCCTATTACCCTGACTTCGCTGTCCGTCCGTCCGTCCGTCTGTCACTAGGCTGTATCTCAAGAACGGTGATAGCTAGAGAGTTGAAATTTTCACAGATGATGTATTTCTATTGCCGCTATAACAACAAATACTAAAAATAAAATAAAATAAATATTTAAGGGGGGCTCCCATACAACAAATAAGATTTTTTTACCGTTTCTTGCTCTCATACAACAAACGTGATTAATTAAGTATTGTGTGTGTTCTTTGCTCATTTATTAATAACGTGCGGAACGTACGGAACCCTTCGTGCGCGAGTCCGACTCGCACTTGACCAATTTTTTCCTCACAGCACACGAAGCCGTAGTGTGCTCTACATTGACTAGATAATATTTATGCATCTTATATATATTTTTTACTTCGGAAATCAAAATTATTGTACTAAAAATGTATACTAATATAAGTTTGTTTGTTTGTTTGTTTAAACGCACAAATCTTAGGAATTACTGGTTTGAATCGAAAAAATATTTTTGTATTGGATAGTTCACTTATCAAGGAAGGCTATAGGCTATACAACATCACGCTGCGATCAATAGAAGCGAAGCATTAGTGAAATGTGTTGCAAAAACGGGAAAAATTGTCTAAATTCTACGTGTTCGAAGTCGCGGGCAAAAATAGTAAGTAAATAAGATCCTAAGCAATATGTCCGGTTGCATCCATTTCGTACGCATCTTTTGAAATACACAGATCAAAAAAAATATTTTAAAATGAGGACAATTCTGCCACGTCATCGTCATCATCATTATAATAACATCACGCCTTTTTTATGAGACTAGAGAGCACCACCTGCTACGATCCAAACATACTTTCTTGGCTTCATCCACACTTAAATATTATCTGGTCATACATGTCCGACGGCTGGAAGTGTTACGCACTTGAAAAATTTAATCTAACTTAACTAAAATGAAAACAACTATGGCGTATTTTGACCTATTTTGTTGTACAAATATAAAATAATCAAAATTGCCGAATGTCAAAATGCTATTGACACTATAAATCTTTATTTTTAGTTAAGATTAGTTGTGCACGTAAAATTCGTACGCCTTCATCCTCCTGCCCTTATCCCATTATTTGGGGTCGGCGCAACATGTCTTTTTCTTCAACAGTCTTCTATTAGAAATACTATATTACCGGCTAACACTCACAGTTTTGGGATCGAGTCTTCTATTAGCCGTCATGTCTGTGTCAACTCCTCTTACTTTCATGTCCTATTTCACACAGTCCATCCATCTTTTCTTAGGTCTTCCTCTAGGCTTTTTTCCTTCCACATTTATACTCAGAACTCTCCTACCGACGTAAAATTCGTACGTAACTTACCAATATTTCATCATTAGGCACTCTGGAGAGGAGGTCAAGGATTTCATTGTTAGGTATTCTGTTTGGCCGCAATATTTTTCTCGTAAACTTATGAATACCTGTAATAATTACAAGAATTATATATAATAAAAACATGCAATTATCTTTGTCTAACTATTCAATGTCAGTAATCGAACCGATAAATTGAAAGGACATTCTTATTCTGATTACTAGTTTATATTGCTTGTAAATAGTAGGTATCTACTTAATTTTTCCCGACTGCCAACTAAAGGTTACTTATGTTTCTCGAGCGTTTTTGTTTTTCTTTGTAAACAAATGCTTTGTTATTTATATTTCTTGGGCACATGTCACTACTCCATTTGCTCTCATATTCAGTTTAATTGTCAGCTGAAGAATAGAATAATCGAAGTAGATAAAATTTCTTACGGATAACAGAAACCTCGAAACTAAAACCGATAAGAATACGTCTCAGCGTTATGTTGTAGACCAAATAGGTTACCCTGTTACGGATGGATTTTGTAGACCAAATATCTAACGTCAGATTTAGAATCACACATGTCACAACCCCATACCTTTCCCAGCGAGCTGAAATAACCAACCAAGGCATAACAGAAAACATCTTCTGTGAGTTAATAGAAACTCCAAACTAAACATTATACTAATACGCCTGATCAGTGTGGCACAAGTACATCAACAACACTCTCAAAAGCTCGTGCCCACCCGGGGGATATTTCGTGGTCGAGGAAAAGAGATGTAACTCATGTTAAACACATTACATTGTATAAAACGTATATAAAGTACACACATACAACAACAAATATAAAGTGGCACTCACCCCAGATCATAAATATGTATTTAGTCGGTATCATGAACATAACAAAAGCAATAACCACAATCAGAAATATCGCGAGGTAACTGAGAAATGGCACCGTAAAATTGAACAAGCTGCGAACAAAACAAGAATTGTAATAATATACGTAAGATTATGTATTCATATAAACTGCTCATATGTTTTCCGTGTAGCAACGGATTAAGAATCAAGTGTAGTAAGCCCAGTTCCTTCCCAGAAAGCTGTAAAACCCACCTGAGAGATATTGTACGCAATAGCGTTTCATATGAAGGAAAACTTGAAAATAAACAAACACTATGCCAACACGCTTCAGCGCGGCATAGTAGGCCTGTGCCCAGCACTGGGACGAAAATGGGCTGTTGAGAGAGAAACAGCTCATTGCCAAATAAGGTACTAAATAATTTAATAAATATTCATAGACTTTTCACACGTGCTTAGGTCGAAATTAATGCTAAAAAAACAGTTTAGTTTAAAAACTGCAAAACACGCTATTTCCGGATATTTTTTTATGTGGATATTTTGTTGAACATAATATTGCATAGTCATCGTCCTTATTATGTGTGCAAAATTTCAGATCAATCCGACTATTTCAAGTGGATGAAAACATTAAAATATTTCCGTGTTGACCAACAAATTTTAGTGCCTACTAAATCTGGGCATAATGCCTACTTGATTCTTACTAAAAATTGAAGTTGAGAGAACTTAAAGTCGGCCCAGTTGCTAAAAGCCAGTTTAACTGGACAACACTCTTGTATTACTATTGTTCATCAGCTTTTCTCCCATTAACCCTCACCGCTAGAACATTTTAAATATAAAAATGTTCTATTTTAACTAACTTTTTATTTTTAATAAATCAAATTGTGGTGGAAAAAGTGATCACCGCAAGCGGGACTTGAACCTACGACCTCGGAATACCGTTCCGTAGCTCTGTCAACTGAGCTTATTGCTGTCGTGCCAACAGTAACCAATTAGACTACCACAATCGTCACTCGATTGAGTTTACATCGTATTTTGACGACTGAGTTTACATCGTTTTTTCCACCACAATTTGATTTATTAAGTAAAAGCATAACAAGTCAATTGAAAATTAATAAATTACTTTAACACATTCACTGCCTTACGGCAACTATTTGACTGTATTTGACTCTTAGCCAGTGCGGCATCTCGTTGTCCTTGTTTTGCGCACGGTGCGGGAGCAATTTAACTAAGTTCCCATACGCGTTGGAAAGAGAAAGTGATCTTTTCAATATTTTCGCTTCTAATATAATAATATTGTATATTAATAATATACGGCAAAATAGTTGCCGTAACGCACAGTAAGATCATTATTTTCATCCAGTGCGGTACGGCGAATATCTTGCCGCATCCCCCCAACCGCTCGACAGTGCAGTTTGCATTAGTGCAGGCCGTAAGCGAGACTATTAAATGCTCGATATTTTTTTAAACGAATTACTCACACTTTAGAGAAAATAGAAAAATTTTAAAAGTGTTTTTGTTGTTAACGCAATCTTAGAAAAGACTTCAACAGCCATGAGACTGATAGGACAGTTAAAAGAGTGCGTACATTTTGTCAAGAATGTCAAAAGGCTATGTGTTTAAATTGCTATAATGATAATATGTTAATTTTGCTATAATATTAACTGTAAATATCTGTTGATTTTTATTAGTTATTTTTTTTATGTCAGAGGTAATTCATAATGCCAAAGACGTCGACTGTAAAAGTTATTATGTGTAATAACTAATACCTAGTTTCATAAAATTACTATATTAGTTTTTTAAATTTATTTTGTCAAATTTAAGTTCCTAATATTTTGTGATCTCATTTTCAGTACATAATTATGCTGATTTATATTACAAGATATAACTTGAATGTTGTATCTAGAGCACAAATATTTTTAAAATATCGATTATGACTGAAGTCATAATCGATATTTTAAAAACTTCTGAAGAAGTAAACCCCATCCCTAGCATTTTGACACTTCTACGCTATACGGCATATATATTGCCGTAAATGATTGATTTTGAAAATTTTTTGTATTATATTGTATTATATTTGTATTATATCACAAAGAACCCAGGGCTACTGCAGCTAGGTATATACAAGGATGTAATCTATCGATTTGTTGATAAAAATCATTGCTATCGGCGGTGCCCACGTCTGTATGGACTTTGAAAGCCAGGTTCTGGTACGGCAAAATAGAAGCCGTAACGCATATCGGGAAATATAGATACGGGCAGTATGTGTCTCGTATCGCACTAGCAGAAAGTTTAGATTTAATGCTGCCGCAGTGAATGTGAAAAAACTTTTCATTTTATTTAAAACTTACTTTTTGATACTTTCACCGAGATTCGCGAATTCACCAATGAAGTTTTGTACAGCTTGCACCATTTCTTGCAAACTATTTATTTTCTGCCTTAATGTTTGTTGTTTTTCTTCCTGTAAATAATTTTATTTATTATTTAACTGTCACAGATATTTTTTCTAATAAGTATTTACTTATTAGAAAAAATATCTGTGACAGTTTTTGTCCATTTAATAGCTTTAAAACTATATACTTGTTTTATTATTTGAAATAATACTTCCTTTCTTCCCACACCATTCTTCATTCCCATTGTTGAGCACCACCCCCTACCTTTTATCGAAGAATTTTTCTCTAATATGTCGGAAATCTCAAAACTATGAGTTATGTCTATGCAAATAATAGATAAATTTTCATGGACATTTCACAAAACGTCCTCTTGTCCCAAGCTAAGCTTATATGTTTATGTTATGGGTACCAGAATACGGATATAAATACATAAACTACTTTTCTTTTGTAAATACATACTTATAATACATAGTAAACACCCAGACGCAGTACAAAAATTTGTATGACAATTATAAACATCACACAAATGATTGTCCTACCTAACCGGGAATCGAACCCGAGACCTCGTGAACGGCAGTCCGTTATTTGAACCACTAGACCACAAGACCCGTCAATAATGTCAATAATGCAACAACATGGTTTAGTCATAGACTTAGGATAAAGATCTAGACGTAACACTCGGTACAACTGCTGCATTTTTTAGTTGAACACATTAAGAAAAATAAATGATTTAGTAGCCTTTCTAACCCTTTCTTTTTAAGCGGGAGTAAAAGAGAAAGCAAGGCTACTATTTACTATTTTACTTTTAAACCATAAACAGGGCGGCCTTGGCTTGGAACAAATAATAATAAATAATAAATAAATAAATCAATGATTTATTTCACCAAATCAACAAATCTATGTTCCCGAGTTGTTACTCCCTATTTATAACCTTCATGGGTTTAGTTGTGAGTTTTCCGTCTCTCTCAGCTGATTTTAACTATTTACAACATCACACTGTACACTTCTATTCTTCATTCGTCACTCTACGTACAATATGGTGGCCACCACAGATATAATCTTTTATTATTTTTTCGTCATAGGTCTGTAACACTGCGGGTTACAGCTAGTTGTTACATAATAGGTATAAAACGTGCAAAATCACACGACTAAATCTAATCAGACTCTCACTGGAAGATAAACTTTGTAGCTTTGACCAGGACCAGGATCTTATCATTCACATAGAAACTCGTATCAAAAAGACCTTCGGATTTTATTTCATAATACTACTTAGCTAATCTATACACATGAACAGTTGAACTTAACAATACGAAAAGAATTCTGTCTGTTGCGTTTTGACGTTAAAACTACTGTACTAATTTAAACAAAATTTGGTTTATAGGTGGTCCAGAATATGTGAAAGGACATAGGCCTTTGCTATATTTTATTGCTCTCTATTTCATCAAGACGATGTCGTGAGATGAACTGCTTTGGTTTGCTTACACTATTAAAACGAAATTATTGGTGCAGTTGTGAAAAAAAAAAACAATAATAAATAACTACAGTCGCCAAGAGTGATTTATAAGTATATAGTATAAGCTTATGCCCGCGGCTTCACACGCATTGGTGGCCAAACAGAATTTGAAATCTAACCTCAAATAGAAAACATAATAGTCGACGGATTCTGTGAGTTGCTATGACAACTGTAAAATAACAAAATGGCGGAACTATTATTTTATACCGTATTTCAGAAATATTTGCGTTTATTATCTCGTACAGAGTTTTTAGCGAAATAATAAATAGCCTATTTTACTTCCAGGATTATAAATTATCTGCACACACATTTTCGTACCATTCTATTCGGTAGATTTTGCGTGAAAACGGCACAAGCAAACAAACAAACTCACTTTCACTTATAAATTTAAGTAAGGATATATTATTATTATCTCTCTATACAGTGATTTTTAATTCCAGGCGTACGAAGTCGCGGGCAGCAAATAGTTTCTTTAAATTTTTTCATGTTCATGTCAAGTTATTGTCAATTTAGAACTAATTTTAAAATTTATGAGTTTATTTATAGAAATGCCTCGCGAAAAGTTAAAAATAGTCCGGAAGATGTAAAAATAAATGCTTAAACAAATGACTGAAATATCCAGTGTAAATTGATCGATATCCATCGATCGATAAAATAGATCGTTTACAACGACCTCTTCATGATTGATGTAAGTGTAGATTTATAAACTTGTTCATACTACATTAATTTATTAAACGTTCTAAATAATAATATTCTATTTTGTTCATACTATTCTAAAAATAGTCTCTGCTGAAAATAGGTGTGTATATAGTCTAAGAGCTGGCTAAACGCTTTATTTTAAGTATTTTTATTATTCTATTATAATTATCATATTTTTTTTCTAACTCAACTCAATTATAAATAAATAATTTAAAAAAAAATTACTAACTGAATTTTATGGATCCGTCGTCTGTAATAAAAGTTTATTTATTTTTAATATAATATGTAACTGTAACACTTTTTAGAATTACGTATCAAACGAAAAACGAGGCTGTATTTCATGGATGGTTTTTTTTTTTTTTTTTATTTTTTTTTTTTTTATTCTTCCGCCTTCTACCCTGCTGGGCCATGATGGTGCCTTGAGCTTTACCATGACCCAGCGAGGGGTGGCCCCGTTAATCGGGGCCCGACCCAACAGGGGAAGCACTAGGTCCCCCTGTCGCGTGGCCAGCAGCCACATTTGCCGCGGCGGGTCATTTCATGGATGGTGATTCTATCTAGTAAAAATTTTCACAGAGGACGTGTTTCAGAAATATAAAAAACTAAAAAAATAAAATAAGGGGATCTTTTGCAGCCAAGAATTTTGAGTAACTTAATGATATATTATGATGATGGAATGATGATGATAATGGTATATAAGCCTTTGTGAAAGAGTTCAACTCGTACATAGCCGGCTTTAGGTATTCACAAATCGCTTATCTTAAATATATCCTAAAGGTATCTTGTGTCAGCTTATACGACCCGTCGTCGTGTGTGAACAACTAACGCTTAGTAGGTACCACAGATGTAGGTACTAAAGATATGTCTTCAGTACTAAGCGTTAGTGTCATATCTTCTTTCATACGATGTTATGTAGGTAAAGTATTGATAGCTTGACTAAAGAGTTTAGTTTTAGTTTAGAGTTTTGCCAATTTTACATAAAAGTGCGATTGGTGCACAGATGAGATATATAGCTCTTAATCTGCTCTCAACGAACACTAAATTAGGTCTACAACTACACTTCGGAAGGCTATTTAGTCTCCTATGTCACACTGACGCGGACGCTGTGTTGGCTTGTTGTTACAAAAGGGACTACCTCAAGTTTTCTTTACATTTATCCAGGTTTTGTCTCCAAGCTGGCTCTTACAGCCCTTAAGGGAAGGTGTGATGGTTCTTGTATTCTTATTCTGTCATCAATCAGAGTAGTTGCGTAATAAATAGTTTACATTTTTACCTTTTTAACTTCATCTTGTACCGGCTGTTGAGGCAATTCTTCTTTCCCTATAATTTAAAAAATGTATGTTGAAATATCATCTTAACCAAATAATGTTTCTCTTAAAGCATTATTCCAACAGGAGTAGGTTTTGTCAGGCAATCCCTTAAAAACGTGCGATAGCTATGCTTATACTCATATTGTAAGGACAGTGTCACCCCTTACACTGAAACGCGTAAACGCATAACACAAAATCGTATACATAATATATACATAATGCAATATACATATTATGCCGATTTTGTGTGATGCGTGCACAGCGACCGTTGGACTTAGGTCAATATATTGTATGTGCTATCTCGGCACCCCACCGACCGACGACGCCGACGGCAACGTGGCAGTATATATTTGACAAAGAAAACAGCGTGTGTCATTCTCCCGCTCTATCTCCAGCCCATTAACTTCCTACTGTTTGGCACAATCCTCCTTCACTTTGGTAGGGCTTTTTGTCTAATGCTGCGAAACTCCTGTTGGTATAAAAACTCAAAGATATTTGTTTATCTATTTGATATGTGTCTTACAATGATTAATTATGCAATATCTTGGATGTTGGTACCACGCAAACGGTATAAGAAGTAAGAGAGGCAGCATCCATATTTTGAAGAACCAACAAAATACTAGCCAAAATGTGAGAGCTATGATGTTCGTCTTACGTGATTCCCACTCGAGGAATGTTCTGAAAGAATGAAAATTTTTGAAAAAATTATTATTAGTTTTGTATTTATATTTCTACTAATATTATAAATACAAAACTATTTGATTGTACTATTTTTTTATTATTGAACTATTTGAACAGATTCGATTGTTTTTAGATAGGATGGAATTGAAAAAAAAAACTTGAGAGTGCCTCCGGCCCTGAAGAAACAGCAACTTTTATTAATAATGCCATGCGATGCTGGGGCGGATGTCTAGTCTTATTTGTATTATATTTTATTTTGTATAAAATAAAAAATATATATTTAAATATATATAATATAAAAGGGTATAAAAAATAAATATTTACCGATTCTAAGAAGTATTCGATATACACACGAAATGTTGTAAAAATCGATTGAGCTGTTTCAGAGGATTTAGTACGCGTACGTAGTTTATTTTAGTAATGCTACACGAGAATTTTAAATCTACATTTTGGATTGTTATTAGTTATTTTATTCACGTATATAATATTGACAAAAAAAGCATAAAAAATATGTGTAGGTATAATTTACACTTTGGCTTTTTGAGTTTAAGTTCTTCATAAATGCGTATAAAATTTTAAATTTTTATTATATTTGTAATTTTAATTTTGATGTTAGTAGGAATTGAAATGCTAATTTAATTACACTATATTGCATATAACGTAAATTTTTAATGATATTACTTTAATTAGGTATAAAAATAATAAATGTTTGGTTATACAATTAGACGAGGTTAAACATTAGTTATTATGGTCAATTCTATTTATAGATATTAATGTTTGTGATTGTTTTTATAACTAAGCTGTTACCTACGACTTTCGCATGGAATTTAGAAACCAAGCCAAATAAAAAAATAAAAAAACAGATTAAAAAAAATATTATTCTATTATTATTATTAATTACAAATTATATAAAAAGCCATCCTCTTGAACCACTCTATCAAAAATCCGCATCAAAATCCGTTGTGTAGTTTACAAGGTATACCTATATTCCAAAATACACAACGGATTTTGATGCGATCTTTTTCAGCTCACATATTGACATACTTACAATAACAACTTTGTTTTAAAATAAGTAAAGAAGATGTATTTGTACTACTTACTTGAAGACTTTTTGGGCGTCTAATATCCAATTGACTACAACTTTAGCTCTTGATAAATTTCTTGCGAATATATGGCGATCTACTTTATTCTTCGTTTCCAAGTGATTCACTTCTTTTGGATTTATTACCCTAAGTGAGGCACTTACCTAAAAATAAATTCATAATTATATTTATTTTATAACTAATTAAATTATATTGTTCAAAATTTAATTAATTTTGTTATCACTAATTTAATCTAAAGTTCTAATTAATTAAAATTATGTTTAACATTTTAGTGGAAACATATTTTGTCACACTTTTATTTCTTTTTAAGTTTTTAATTGTTTTTCTAATATATTATTAACACGGGAAAACCCTACATATTACTATGTTTATAGAATTAACTAGCTGATGCCCGCTACTCCGTACGCGTGGAATTTTAGATCCCTATATATTTGGACCGTTTAAACCTTCCCTGGACTTTTACGAATATTTTAAGACCAAAATCACCAAAATCGGCCCAGACGTTCTCGAGTTTTAGCGAGACTAACGAACAGCAATTGATTTTTATATATAAGAAGATAATATACTATATTCTAAGTATGTATACAAAACAAATTAGTATATGTAATATATCCGTACCTATTCTGGTACCCATAACACAAGCATATAAGCTTAGCTTAGGACTTGAGGACGTTGTGTGAAATGTATATGAAAATTTACTTTTTATAAAAAAAAAATTATACATGGCGATCATCAAAGTAATGAATATTGATAGCAAATATACGTGCACAATTAAACTTAACTAATAACATTGTTAGTGTCATTATGGTAATTTAGTATTTTAAAGTAGTATTTTCATACTAAGGTAATTTATTAATTTTGCAATTGACATGCTATGCTTTTACTTAATAAATTAAATTATGGTGGAAAAAGTGATTACCGTAAGCGGGACTTGAACCCACGACCTCTGAATACCGTTCCGTAGCTCTTCCAACTGAGCATTATTGCAGTCGTGCTTTTCAGTAATCAATTAAGCCACCACATTCGTCACTCGATTGAGTTTATATATTACTAGCTGACCCGGCAAACGTTGTTTAAACATACTAAAAAAAAAAGTTTGAAAAATAGATGTTGGCCGATTCTCAGACCTACTGAATATGTATGCAAAATTTGAGAAGAATCGGTCAAGCCGTTTCGTAGGAGTACGGTAACTAACACTGTGACACGTGAATTTTGTATATTAGAAGATATACTATTTATATTTATATACTTTTTCCACCATAATTCATTTTATTAGTATTTTCATAGTTAAGTTAGGTTAAGATTTTGACGCATTAGACTTGGGTTCATTGGTTTTGACATTAAGTTTTTAACTAACTTCAAAAAAAAAGAGGAGGTTCTCAGTTCGTCTGTTTTTTTTTTCTTTTTATGTTTTTAACGATTCTTTTGTAAGCTGATGCTTCCCGTGTGGTCCCATTAGCACCAGGTCAGGACCTGATGGTTATTTCCTAAGAAATCGAGGAAACTCCTCAAATATCAAAGGCACGCACATTGTTTTCACATATTGTGTATCTAAATAATCAAAGAGTAGACTACCGAGGTAGTCTCATGAACACGGTTCATTTTTTTTTAAATAATCTTATTGCAATGTATTGAAGAGCGCATAATATCGACTAAACAATCGACGTGAAGACCACAAGTCGATTAAAGTCATCGATTTAAAAGTTTGTATATAATGCGGTAACTCGTAAGAAGATAAAAACTATTTTAAGAGTTTATTGTGTAAACTCATCATTGTTGCTTCAAGTGTTAAACAAGAAATATCAGAAAAAAATATTCAGATCATGTACTTACAAGATTCCAAACAAGCTTAATTTCAACCAATATCCTTGGATTATTGCCGCGGGCTCTATCCCTTAAATTGGCATCTTTAAGGGCGTACCACTTTTTTTCTTCATTTTTGATTCTGAGTAAGGGTATTGAGATCTTTCCAACGTCCTCGGATTTCTTCTCATCGTAAACTATGAGCTCTAAGACCGATGTAACGTCGGTCACGTCGCTGGAAGTAAATTGCGAATGAGTTTGAGACGGGTACGGTATAATAGGAATTCACAGGAAATACATTTTGTACAGGAAATATTGGCATGGAAAAGTGTTTTTATAATAACATCTAAGACTTACACCAGTCATCTTATTAAAGTTTGTTTTTACGGAGTTCATCGTTCATTCATTATCATGGTATTTCATATATCACTTTTTTACGGATTTAGACGCGTGTATTTGCTTTTAGCCCGACGTTTTGGAGACTTTGCAGTCACCATGGTCAGTCTCACCCGTGACCATGGTGACTGCAAAGAGCCCGAAACGTCGGGCTAAAATTTAAAACAAATGAGTCGTGCAATGGTATCTCTACTCATAAAGACGGGCTTCGTGATCTAGTGGTTCATGTAACGGACTGCCGTTCACGAGGTCGCGGGTTCGATTGCCGCACAGGACGATAATTTGTGTGATGTTTATAAATGTCATACAAATGTTTGTTCTGCGTCTGGTGTTTCTATGTATTATAAGTATCAAACATTTGTATGAAATATCACACAAATGATTTTCCCGAGCGGGGTTCGAATCCGCGACCTCGTAATCGGCAGTCCGTTACATGAACCTTTCAACCACGAGGCTCGTCGAATGTGATTACCTTTATTTCATGTTGACAGATGTTGCTTATGGCCCGTCTTATTATAAAATGTGATTAGAAAAGCCACTAGTATAAGTTGTTCAATGAAAATATTTTCTCTGGTCATTAAATAAGCTATTAACTTCTACTTACAATGTAAATATTTTCATCCAGTTAGGTTCGTTTGTTTTGAACTCAGTGTGAGTTTGTAGTCGTTCATTATTTAGTTGTAATATACAGCAACAATCAGAATTTGATAGTCCTCTTGCGCCATAAACTATCACAAATAATTTACCAACGTTTGATGACCTGTTTTTTGTATGATACCATGCCTGTGTACAAATTTCAAGTGGCAATACATATATTTTCTAATCAGTCCAAATTCTGTTAACATCTAAAATGTTAGATTTGCAATGGAAAGTACATAAATGTATTAGTGTGATGATAATTTTACAGAATGACACCAATTCTAGGAGTACCTACAACAAAATTTAATAGAAGAAAGAAAGAAAAGTATTTATACACCCCCATGGGGACACAAAGCAGTCATACATAAAAAAAACACAAAAACAATATTAAAATAAGCTAAAAACAACAAATATGAAGATTATAATTACATAAACCAAAAAAAAAAAATTATAAAACAAAAAAAATATCGAACATATGAAACATAAATAGATATGAAATTTAAAACAAAAAAAATATTAAATAAACAAATAAAATATAGTGAGCTGATGTGTCCCACCCATGGAGAGGAAAAGGGTCGTTGCTCAGCTTATTTGTGATGCGATTTTTACATCGCAACGCTGATTTTCAGCAACACCCTTTAGCAGTAATCTAACGTCCGACAACAACAACGCCAAAATTCAATTAAATCCAAAATTCAATTAACTAAAATTAATTTAAATCTCTCTTTTTTTCTAACACAGGCGTCACCTCCGTCACAGTCTCACCCGTGACCATGGCGACTGCAAGGTCTCCGACACGTCGGGCTAAAATTTAAAATAAATACACGCGTCTAAATCCGTAAGGGGTGGTTTTATCTAAATCTCTCTCTCTCCAGTCCATTAACATCCCGTGTTGGGAATGGGCCGCTTCCGCATTTGGAGGGCTTTAGGTCTACTGTGCCGCGCTAACCAAGCGTGTTGGCTTAAGGATCAATTTCCAGTTTTCCGTCTCTCACAGTTAATGCTGTCTAATATATAAATCTACCTATAATTTCCCTTAGCTGACTTTTACAGCACCTTGGAAAAGAAATGAGGTGGTGACACTTGTATTCTTAATTCGTCACCACAACTTACCTAAAAAAAATTAGTTGATAGTGTCAATGACACAATTCGGCAACGTTAACTAAATAAAACTTTCTTACTACAAAAATTGTGTGTTTGTAGAGTAAAGTTTTTAATATAAATATGCAAAACGATTTCAGTTTGAAAAGTATGAAACACCAAGTAATACTATTAAGGTTATGTGTATATGTGTAATTGTAATTTTATAGATAGGTTATAAATTCATCAATAATTAATTCATTCAGTACACCCACAACTACCGCTTTATCCATATCATATACCCATCCAAAGGTTGCCTGGTAGAAATCGCTATAAGCGATAAGGCCTCCCATTGTACTACATTATTTTAAGAATATCCTGTAATGTTAATGGTAATGTTATAGTTGAATCCGCGATGTCCTCCAAATAAGGCCCAACGGAAGACCAGCGCTAGTTTTTAACCAGCATTATGCTGAGTTGGGTCCGTATTTGTGACTACTCAGCTCAGTTATTTATTATGTATTTATTATTATTTATTAGTTATAAGTTTGTTTTGTTCTTTTTACCTGTAATATATACACATAATATATATACTATTGAGTAGTTGCAAATAAAATATTTTTCTTTCTTTCTTTCTTAATGTAAAGCTAAACGGTGTAGGTACAGTAAAGAATATAATAAATAAATAAATAAGGTTAGACGAACAAATATATTATGTATACGTGTAGACATTAAATCAATACTATAAAGTATGTTACGTAACAAAATCCATTTCAATATACAAGGCACATTCACCTCAAATAATAACGAAGCGAAATACTTACAAATTCCTTTTTGATTGTAGCGAGTTCCCTTTGCGTTTCTTGATAATCATCGAGATCCACAAGTGTGTTCGCTAGAGAGATCCCACTTATTGTGAGCAAAATAAATATTTGGATCGTCGAGTTTCCCACTTCAGTCTCCAAGTTGATTCGCATTTTGTGTGTTTTCTCTTTTTCCATTTCTGTTAAATCGATAAGGTTTCTGAAATAATATATTTTTAAACAATCATTATTGTAATATTTTGTATTTGTATTTTCCTCCGGCCTTCCGAGCTATGACCCGGAAAGGGTGACCCTTTTATCTATGGCCCGAGTCGATAAGAGGAACAGTAAGCCCGCGCGTCGCGTGGCCACATTAGCCACATAACCAAAATGTTGTTGTTGTGTTAGGTATATACACGGCGGAGCTAAGTGGAAATGCTGGGAGAGGACGCCCGAGAAAAATATACTCCGATGGCATCGCTGGTATACTCTAAAAGGGGCAAGTGCGTAGCAATTACAACCGTCGGGCATGTATGACCAGATGTATGAGTGTGGATGAAGCCAAGGAAGTATGTTTAGATCGTAGCAGATGGCGCTCTATAGTCACTGCCTACCCCCATGGGAAAATGGCGTGATGTTATAATGATGATGATGTGTTAAGCTTCCAACATTCATTAGGCAACATTCCTAAAGATTCCTCTCCTCTCCAGTCCATTAATGTTCCACTGCCGGGCACGGGCCTCCTCCACCTTGGTCTATGGCGCTGACCAGGCGTGTGATTACAGGGTTTTATTTTCGAGTTTTCCGTCTCTCACAGTAGACGTCAACTTCGATTTCGATTCGATTTTGGGTTCCCCCGCTCGGGACAATTATTTGTGTGATATAAATTAATGTTATTCAAATGTTTGTACTGCGTCAGGGTGTATTCTATGTATCATATGTATTCACAATAGAAGTAGTATATGTAGTCTATTCGTATTTTGGTACCCATAACACAAGCATGTATAAATTTAGCTTGGGACCAGAGGACGTTTTGTGAAATATCCATGAATATTCATTTATTTATTCTGATTTAATCATTGCCCCCTTCGATAAAAATTCTAGAATATAATACACTTTACATATTTTCTATAAGTATTCTTTGAAGCTATTAAAACTAAAAACTATGCTAATTGAATCACTTAATTTATTGCGTTTCTTCATAAATAAAGCTTTTTGAATTTTATTGGAATGTAAAAAAAATAGAATGCTTTGTTAAAAAAAAATACCTGCCAATACAAAAGTCTTTCTCCCACAAAGATACTTCCACAATATTATCATCAAACAAATTCAAATTAAATAATTCTTGCCATTTTACTTCGGAAGTGCTGCTTTTTATTAATTTCGATTTGTATTTCTCCGGGCCCAACCTGTACAATGTAAATTGAATTAATGAATACATCTCGGGTAGGGCTGTCTCCACCTAAATTGCAGACGCCAAATAAAAATCCCGGACATTTGGGAAAAATTCTGGACATCTCTGAAAAAAATTTCTACATATATAATAACCTGCTTAATTCAAAAACTAAAAATCTTGAAAAACCCGAATGTGATTTTACATTGTCATCAGTTCTTAATATGCGTGCAAAATTTCAGATCAATCCGACTACTGCAAGAGGTTGAAAATCCCTTTCAAAGATTCCGTTACATAGATTAATACATTGATAGCTACGCACCGAGCTAACAAAAGCGTGTCAAAAATCTTTGTCATAGATACTTTGTTAATTTTTATTTGTCTTCCTTTACAACAAAGGTGTCCGATTTTCATATTTTTTTACAAACTCTTGCTTTGCCTTTCGACAGTGACGACCTCGGACCAGGGAATCCAGGGTTTATTCGAAGGGTCAAATTAGTACAAATTTGGGGAGTCCCATACGTATGGCAGCCCTAATTCCGGAATATGGCAGCTGTAAGGGTCTCAAAATGTCAACGCAGTAAAATTAAATGATATGCGATTAAATTCTTTACAATTAATTTTACTTAAATATGAAATGTAATGAGGTCAACGATGTTTTGACCTTTTGACCGCGTATCTTTTCAAATGCTTGGGTTACCCGACTTTTCTATCCTAAAATAGTTTTGTAGAATTCTTTTATTTATTTGTTATGCCTAGTGTAATATTTAAAGTTTAAAGCGTGCAGAATTTGTATCCTTTATGTTTTTCACAATCCAGTATTTTTAACTTAAACTTTCAATTCAGAAAATGTCTAATATAAAATAACGATTTTATTTCCTTATATGTGTACAACATCATAACCAATAAAACAGAATACATCATAGTTGGTTTCATTTCAGTTTAGTTCTTAGTGTAACAGAATTGGTGACTGTATTGAATGGAATACTGCCGATCAATACTGATAAATAGAAAATCTTGTTGACATTCTTGACGTTAAGATATACTACAAATAAGAAATAATTGGTCAAGTGCGAGTCGGACTCGCGCACAAAGGGTTCCGTACCATTATCTATGCAACATAAGGCAACGTTATTAGTATCGAGCAAGAAACGGTAAAAAAATCATGTTTGTTGTATGGGAGCCCCCCTTAAATATTTATTTTATTTTATTTTTAGTATTTGTTGTTATAGCGGCAATAGAAATACATCATCTGTGAAAATTTCAACTGTCTAGCTATCACCGTTCTTGAGATACTGCGTACGGAACCCTAAAAATCATGTTTGTTGTATGGGAGCCCCCCTTAAATATTTATTTTATTTTATTTTTAGTATTTGTTGTTGTAGCGGCAATAGAAATACATCATCTGTGAAAATTTCAACTCTCTAGCTATCACCGTTCTTGAGATACAGCCTGGTGACAGACGGACGGACGGACGGACGGACGGACGGACGGACGGACGGACGGACAGCGAAGTCTCAGTAATAGGGTCCCGTTTTTACCCTTTGGGTACGGAACCCTAAAAAAGCTCAAGTTTCTGTACACAAAGATTGCGAAGCAATTTCGTAAGAGCACACAAACCGTTTTATTTTTGTTGTCGTATTACTACCACGCCTTATTATATAATACTAACTTTTATAGGAAAGTGCTAGATACCTATAACCCGCAGTATCACTTGCCTGCTCACTGTAACTTATGACCTAGGGATATAAAAAATAGATGTCGACTGATACTTAAACCTACCAGAAATGCTCAACACACATAAAAATCGATAGAGCCGTTTCTTAGGAGTTTCGTAACAAACACCGCGAAACAAATGATTTTTATATTAGATTTCTACATTCTTCTTCTCGACCTATGAATGTCCAATGTTGGCCACGAGCCTAACGACAGGGTAAAATAAAAATAATGAAACTATATTACTTCCAGTCAATTTCAATTAATTCTTCAAATTTAAACTGTAAAGTCGTGGATGACCAATAAAATATTCCTGTATAATGTTCTTTCATCTCAAAAGTTATCCGCTCGGTAATTAACATAACCCCTTCACAAACATCATATTCACCATATCTCTTGATCTTAAATTATACGCATTTTTCTTTGAAACTCCTCACACAAGATTCTCCCCAATTTTGACCAAGTAATCACTTACATTATTAGTGGAAGGACGTTTAACAGTCCATTGTCCGATTTTCAGACAGTACTCGTTCCTTCTCAGAAATAATCTATAGGTACTCCATACTTAATATTATAAAGCTGAAGAGTTTGTTTGTTTGTTTGTTTTAACGCGCTAGTCTCAGAAGCCACCGGTGCAATTTGAAAAATTCTTTCAGTGTTAGATAGTACATTTATCGAAGAAGACTATAGGGTGCTATAGGCTATATAACATCAAGCAACCAATAGGAGCGAAGCATAACTGAAAAAAGTTGCGAAAACGGGTAAAATTTTCTAAATTCTACGCGTACGAAGTGGCTGTGAACTGCTAAACTTAGATATTAAAAAAAAAAACCGTTTCAATACGTAAACATTGGTATTCTGCTGTCAGTATTGTGGTTAAAGAGAGATCAATCAACCAAAGTAAAATCAATAAGTTTCAAACGAAATATAAGTTTTCGTATCAAAAAGAAGCTCTTTTTTTTTCTGTGTAGCATTTTCTTGGTTAACAAAGTACTATTCTGGATAAATTAGATACTATGTATTATATTTTGCCTATATATTTTACTGCTAACGAAAGGGTAACGCTTACAATTGTATATTATACGAAATAATTTTTGATAAAATTGGTATTTCCGAATTACTATCAGGCTTATAAATTCTGTAATACGTTGTTTTTATCAGACTAACAGTTGAAATAAATATTTTAATTCTTAAAATAATACGTCAGTATGTGCCGGTGCTAATGCTGCTTCAGAGGGGGGCCCTAAAGCAAGCATATACTCTCACCGGGGATTATATTATGTTTTAGCCGTTCTTGACCCGTTTGGGGTTGAGACGCTTGGATCATTGGGTCGAAGTGGAGTTCAGTTTTCACAAAGGCTTGCCTCTATTTAGCTGTTCGCATTTACCGAATATAATTAACAATACGTCTAATGTTTTAGGCTCGTGGTCCAATGACAGGGATGGAGGCAAATTTTTTTAAGACAAATTTTTACACTTTGTTTTAGATTTAGATTTTCTCTCTCTCTTAAACCTACCAACATCCCACGTTGTTGGGCACGGGCCTCCTCCACGCAGGGAGGGATTATGGTCTACTGAGCCGCGATAATCAGGTGTGTTGGCATGATGTTTATTATTGAGTTTTCTGTCTCTTACAGGGGACGTTATCCGCGTAATACAATATATCTTAGCTGGCTTGTATAGCACTCTGGGGAGGAGATGGGGTGGTGAAACCTGTATTCTTAATTCGTGGACAGAGTTTTAGGAAATTATTATTTAACATTGTTTCTTTCTCAATTGTTAAAATAAACAATATAGTCTTTATTCAGTCATGAATTGCAATTGAAGTATTGAGATATATCCGCCACCTTTAAAATTGTTCAAAGTGGATTTAGTAGATCTACTTGGCAACCCGCCACGTGGTTCCCGACAAGAAACTTTAGAGGCTTTGTGCCGTATTGGTGTCTTAAACTTAAAGTAAGGAAAAGATTTACGAGAAATACGTGGGTGTTAAACTTTTATCGATTAATAAAATGAAATATTATATGTCCCTAGCTGTTAAAAAAGGAGAGTTACGAGTATCATCTATATACTTACAATAAATCTGTAGAGAGATCAATTCTGTACATGAAATATATTTTCAAAATAACTATCAGGGGGTGATCAGTGATCGATACTGATGCCAAAAAAGCAATCAGTAAAATTTTTGTCTGTCTGTCTGTCTGTCTGTCCGTCTGCATGTTTCTTATAGAAACAAAAACTACTCGACGGATTTTAACAAAACTTGGTTCAATTATTCTTCATACTTCTGGGCAGGTTATAGTATACTTTTCATCACGCTACAATCAATAGGAGCAGAGTAGTGAAGGGAAATGTTGGGGACACGGGAGAAGTTACTCCATTTTTTAAGCTTCCGTCGCGTGTGCAGCCTTAATGGTTAAAGTTACATAGAAATCATGTATGACGGAACTATTCTACATAAAATTGTCTAAAAAATATCCCGGAACAGCATATATATATATTTTATGGTTGACTCACAATAACACGTGTAACTCCTGATAGCTTAGCAGTTCGGAGCATTTTGATTATATTTGTTTACTCTTACGTTTATAATACTCTTACTCAAGCAGTAGTTAAAAATGTTGTTAAAATTTCCTAAACTGTACGCGGACGGAGTCGAGGGCAACAGCTAGTAGTAACTAAAAATTTATTTGACATAATTTAGTGTGTTTGGATCATAACAAATGACGCTCTATAGTCTCTACCTACCCCCTCGGGAAAAAGGCATGACGGTATGATGCTGATCATTTTGATATTGCTTCACCATTATCATAGGCGCTACTGTTTGAAGTATTCAAAACAGTGTTTGCATATTTTAGTGTCCGACCGAAAATTCGGTTTCAGTTTTGGTTTCGGCCGAGTTTCGGCCAAAATTCAAGTTTCAGCGACAGTTTCGGCCAAAGTACCAGCCGAAACTTTTGCCGAAACCGAAACTTCTGTCGCAGTTCACGCACACTCACGCTCGCCTAACTTCGTTTTCCCCGGCAACGCTTTGACGAACGCTGTCGGCCCTGTTCGGGAATTATGAGAACATAATTTTAAAATGTTATTAATATTTTTGTTTTATTATATTAAATAAATGATTCCAACAAACTTAATATAATGTGTGTCCATTTCATGCCCTAATTAATGAAAAATAATAGGTAAAATACACCAAATTTTAGTATTTAAAAAAATTGTATACTGTCAAGTATACAATTTTTTTAAATACGTGAGTTTCAGATTCGGTTTCGGCCGAAACTAAAGCCACGGCCGAACATTCGGTTTCGTTTCGGTTTCGGCCCAAAACCAGTTTCGGTCGGACACTAGTAGGTATATCTCTGGTATATTCAAGTAGGAAGATATCTATGGTGATAATGATTTTTGATTTCGTAATTGATAATAAATACCATATTTTTGTTTCATTATTTTGTTTGTTCATTTTGCGATCCACTTATTGTTAAAAGAAAAATTTGAAAATGTTCTTATTTTATTACCCGACTACCAAGGAAGGGATTATTTTTTGTTTCTTCATTTATTTGCGACTTCGTATAAAATTGACATGATTTCGGTACAAAAATAGTAACATTGTAATACAAACAATAACCTAAACATGAATTATCAGGCAGGGCATCAATATAAACGCTAGTAGGTAATTAATATTATTAAATAAAATGAAAGCAAATTACACATTTAAAAATTAAGAATAATAACTTATCTTATAGGTTTTATGCATTACATCTGGCAGTCCGGGTTTTGATTTTGTTAATTTTGTCCTGTTACTACATGAGTCATACGTACCAGACTGATTAATCATACATTGATTAAAATATTTAATTTCGATATAATTTATCTACAAAATATATCAGATTCTAATATTTATTAGTAGATTTTATCATAAGTCTATTTTTTATGATTTTGTGCAATAAAGGCATACAGTCCAGCCACAAAACGTCGGGATATCTTAACAATAATAATCCATCGTCATCATACTGTGACTGTCACTCTTTTTCCTATGGGGGTTAGTCAGAGACTACGAAGGGATAGATCACCAGCTAAGATCTAAATACACCACCACATTTAAAAATTATTTAATCATGTAAACATAATTTTTTGAGAAAATTATGTGCATATGACCGTTCCAAACATTTTTTTTCCCTACCACTGGTTCAGGACGCAATCTGTTGAGAAGAATCGGCGTAAAGGTGCCCATTCACGATACGTCCATCAATCCAAATGGAGTGGATGTCTTCCAAAATCGTCCCATGAATGGTAAAAAAATATTCCATTTGGATGGACGTCAGGCAGCTCTGGATTTCCAAACGGATTGAAATCCATGCGCCCAGGCCAAATGGACGTCATCCGCGGCCGTCCGTCAATGGCAGAAACGTGCGCCACGCCATATGGAAGCAGTCCGAATTGTCCGTGAATGGGCGAAACGGCGTCCATTTTGTTGAGGTTATTGTTTCAGTTTATGTTTTGATGTCGATGGTGGTGCATGTGCTGTGTATTTGTCAATGTATTTCTATTGTCAATTATTTAATGTATTAATTGTATTTCAACCAATCCTTCATCCACTTTCTCTTAGGCTTTTTTGTCTTTTTAATAAAATACACACAGCTGCTGCCACCAGTAAAGTATTGTTATCCATAGTATTATTTATTTCCGTTCCGTACGATTGCAAAGTTCGAAGTGACGCCATGCATCCAAATGGAAGTATTGTGAATGGTACCGTATCTGGATAAATTTCCATTTGGAGTGCATCCAAAAGGAAGTCTACTAAATGGAAGTATCGTCAGTGGTAGCCTTAAGAAACACAGCACATTGCTTACACTCCAACATCTTGCCATGCAAACAAGTGCTACGTAATAGTATTTCTTGAATTTCTAGAACTAGCCGCTTCGTTAACTGGTATAATCCACCTGCTTAAAAGGTTTTTAGGTGCAAATAGTCAAAAGCTTAAATAAATTATTTACTATTGTTTAAAGAATACGTCACAGTAGGTGCGGAAATTCAACAGACAGTGACTAATTTACAACGAATATTAACTGACGATTATTGTAGCGTAATCGTAATAAACAATCTATACTATTTATACCTAATATTACTAGCAGTTTTGCCCATGGCTTCGGTACCCGTAGAATTTCTACAGTAACACTTATCATCACATTTTGGACAATTCACACAATAGTTATTTAAATTGTAGCCTATGTGTTATTCTGATGTATCCTTACTAATTTATAAATGCGAAAAGCGAAATAATAACCAAACATTTTGACGAGATTAAGTGTTAATGTGTGGAATGTAACAATAGCGCGATTTAAAAAACGTACACCGTCATCTATTGAGCAGAAGAGTAAACTTCTGTTTGTTAAGGATTGATTTCTAAATTTCACGCGTACGAAGTCGAGGGCAACAGCTAGTAAGCTATATAGTAAAGTTATATAACATTATAGTAAAGTTTCATTAAAATCCATTCAGTAGTTTTTGCGTGAAAGACTAACAAACATACAAACATCCTTTCATCTCACAAACTCACATTCATAATATTATTATGTAGGATAACGCTTACGCTAACGCGAGTTTGTTGGTTTGATCGTGTTAATCTCAAGAACACACGTTGATCCTGAGATTAGCGCGATCAAAACGGTTCGAAATGAAAATCTTTTTTGTGTTGGATAGACCATTTATCGCAAAAAGCTTTAGGCTGTAAATTCCACGCGTACGATATCGCAGGAAACAGCTAGTATATAATATAATGATAATTATTTCTTACCTAAAGCGGCAACAGAATATCCGAGGTGACTTTTCTTCTAATATTGTACTGTCAAGTCCAGTAGCTTCGATCAGGGCAATAGTTACAGTAGCTTCTTTGGTCTTTTTAGAAGACTTTATTATACTATCTTTTGTGTTACTTAATATGAACTGCAAGTAAATAATTATTTAATAACTCAACTTACATTTTTATGTTGGTAGCAATAAAATCATACTTAGTTTCATTTGTTTATTTTCTCGATGATGGCTCTTTATAACACGCTTTTAAAAGTTCGGTATGTATCTATCAATGTATTAATATTTTAACGCGATTTTCACTCTTTTGCGATAGTCGGATTGATCTGAAATTTTGCATACATATCAAGGACCGATGACAATGCAATTATTTAAAACTATATTCAGGATTTTCAAGCGTGTTTTTTTAGTTTTTGAACTAAGGAAATTATTAAAATTACATAACAGTGCATTATTTTATATAAATACAAACACACGCACAAAGCCATACCAGAGTTTGAGAAACCGACAGGGATAGGGCAAATAACATTTAAATGGATAAATTAGATCTGTCATTGAGAAACTAAAGAAATGTAAGTAAAAAATGGTTTTATTCGAATATATGAGTCGCGCAAGTGTTAGAGGATATTATGAAATAAAAATAGTTTATATAATTTGCGCTTTTGTAAACATTAATAAAACTAAAACTTGTAACAAATTGTAAATAAAAGGACCTTTTCGACTTTCTCTCTGGAATCTTTCTTAACGTCCTTCGTCGTATTTCTTTCCTTCTCTTTATGTCGACGTTTTTCTTTAGCAGCTGATATTCGTGAGCCGATTTTATTGCGTATTGAATTTATTGGTGGAGGGGTGGGAGAAGGTTGGAATTCGTCGATTTCTTTAGCTACTTCATTTAATCTGTAAATACATTTGAAGAATTCCTTAATATTGTTGATTTTATTTTGTTAATAGATAGGAAAATGTTACTTACGATTCCAAGCTCATATGCGAATAATCGTCACCAAAAAATCTGTTTGAAATGTTTTCAGTGTCACTGTCATTTTTATCAATAGGTGTTGTTTCTAATTCTAATGGGCTAACTTCTGTTACACTAACGTATTGTAAATTTGAATCATTTTGGTTCACTTCTTCTATAATAATACTATGTTTAACAGGACTATCTCCATTTTCGAAAACCGAAGAATCGCTGTCTCTAACATCAGTACTGCTAGAGTGTTTGTGTTCAACAAAGACATAATCGTCATTTATCGACGTCAAAGAGTCTACGGATTTAGATTTTTGCAGTCTACGTTGCATTTCTTCATATTTACTTTGTATTTTTTCGTGTAGTTTTGAAAAATGTCTTTTTTTGAGACTGTCATCTGTATTTTTATTAGCTTCGTACATTTTTCACAACAAATATATAATTATTATCTTTTTTGCGCGCACCTTTTAACACAACTGACACATGAATACAGGAAAATAGCTTTTCCTTGCGCTGATTACAGATAACCTTATCACCAGTTATTGATTATATTTTGTCTAATCTATTGTCGTTGTTTAATATCTGCGTGGATTTTTATGATTATGTTATAGTATCAAATATTGGTGTATTGTATATATGCCTTTTTCTAATTTTCTTTGTTTCAAAGCATATGGCATAAGTTAAATGTGGTAATATCGTGTTTAATTTGTAGCCAATACCTAAGAAATGAGGTTGACATTTTGCTAACTGCTTTTCCTAACCTTTATAAATCTAATATGAATTTAACTTAACTATCATTCCACTTATTGCTGTTTGTTTATTTTTATTTCTGCTAAGTTGCTGCCGTTTTGTTCTTTATGATCCCAGCTGTGATATGCCTGCTAAGAAGTCTCGCAGGCATAGTAGACCTAGATCTATTACATATTAAGTGATAGTGGGACTACTCACGGCTCTGTTCTTTCTACTATTTATATAGTTAAATAACACACCTCAAACACGATATGAACAGAAAATGACACATAAATAAATAAATTCAATTTGATTGGCAAACGTCATACGAGTGTTGGTTGTTATCGTGTTTATCTAATATTATATCATAGTTATATTGTTATAACCGTATGACGTAATTATATAACAAAATTGGTCAATTCGAGTAAGTTTCACAAGAAATTGTTGAATTCTTAGTTTAATTCTCTACCCTTTTCTTTCTCTATCTCCTGTTGAGTACGTGCTTCATCTATTTCAGTAGAGTTTCGTAATAGAGCTTAGATTCGGGTGTCACGTATTTCCCAAAAGATATAATTTACTTGTAATATCCCCTAGCTGGTTTTTACAACGATCTTAGGAAGAAATGGGGTGGTGGGACTTTTATTCACAATTTGCTAGTATAGAGTCCAAGACAGCTAGAAAAATATACATATTCTAGAATTGATTTGATAAGTAAATATTATCTTCAGTAAAGTAGCAACTCTGTGCTGTTTTTAAATACTAACATTACTTAATAAATAAAAATTATAGTGGATAAAATTTAAAAAAATTAACATTTCACTTAAAATATTAATGAATGCTAACAAGAGAAAATTGTGATTATCGTTGCAATAGATGTAATTAAGGCCCCGTTTAAATTTCTAGAATATATTTCACATATTTTATAGTTCAAAAGTGTTCAAAAGTTTTCTAAGGGTCCAAGAGTATCCAATGATTTTACGAGGACATTTGACCCTCGGGTCTTAAAGTTTCACATTACACGTTTGTCATTGGGCAATTCACAGCTTTTCAAGTAGTTTTGTCCTTCAGCACATAATTTTCCTTATCTTCGTATTACGCTGTTGCGCGTTATTCTTGTTAGTTGGATCATGTAACTTTTAAACAAGATTTATAGTACTAATAGGTTTTCATTACATTAGTGTTGACTGTGTAGTGACGGATTTAGAATAGAAGTATCATCACTACATTTCTTTCCCAATGCTGTATATGCCAGCTAAGAGATATACAAAGATAATATCTTCTGTTAGAGACGGTAAACTTGAAAATATTCGCAATGCTAACACGCCTGGTTAGCGCGGCATAGTATGCCATAATCCCTCCAAGAGTGGAGGAGGACCATGCCCAACAATAGGACGTTAACGGGCTAGAAAGAGAGAGAGAGAGAGAGAGAGAGAGAGAGAGAGAGAGAGAGAGAGAGAGAGAGAGGCTTTCATACTTTATACTAAAAACCCCTTAGATGATCACTTCGATGTCCATCTCTCAATTGAAACTCATATTACATTATGTAGAATTCTTTACTAAAAAATACAATCAATCATTATCAGTCCACGCAAACGGAATACCAAAAATACGATCGTTTTCGTAAGCTCGATAAGCTAGGGACTCATAACTTACGGGTCACTACCCATGACTTGAAACTTAGCTAGGACGGGCCTCGTGGTGTAGTGGTTCTGGTAACGGACTGCCGATCAAGAGGTCGCGGGTTCGATTCCCGCTCGGGACAATCATTTGTGTGATTTTTCTAATTGTCATACAAATGTTTGTACTGCGTCTGGGTGTTTCTATGTATTATAAGTATGTATTTACAAAAAAAAAGTAGTATATGTATTCTATCCGTATTCTGGTACCCATAACACAAGCATATAAGCTTAGCTTGGGACCAGAGGACGTTGTGTGAAATGTCCATGAATATTTATTTATTTATTATTATTTACTATAGTGTTTGTAGTGATACCACAGAGATAGTAATTCGCTTAGTTTAAGAACTAAAAGTCGCGCTTAAAAATTCTAAATACTTTTTAATTATTGCATTGTCATCGGTCGTTAATATGTGTGCAAAATTTTTGATCAATCCGACTATTGCAAATGTATAAAAATCATTTTCAAAGATTTCGTTACCTAGATTAATGCATTGATAGAAACGTAGCTAAATAATAAAAGCGTGTTAACAATTCTAAAAGTTTTACGCAATAATAGTGCTTATTGTAACAAACTTATTTAAATTTCGTAATATTTCCTGCTGTAAAGTTTCTCGAAGAATGTAGCTCCCTGTTGGTGAGACTAGAACTTTTAAATGACTAGTACTTATAAAAATAACCTTCTACATAGATATTAAAAACTTCACTCCTTTATATATATGGTCTTATTCATAATGAGTTATCGCAGGTTTAAAAGTTCGCTAAAATCGGTTCCCGAAAATTGTCAATACTTGTTATTCATAATAGACTTTTTACGATAAAATGTTTATTATATCTCCGATAAAATTATTGTTTAAACCTCCGATAAGTCATTACGAATAAGACCAATATAGAAGTATAGATAAAATAAATATGTAGACATTTCACACAACGTCCTCTGGTCGCAATGTAAGCAATATCTTTGTGCTTGTCTTATGGGTACCAGATACGGATATACTACATTATATAGGTACTTTTGTTTTGTAAATATATACTTATAATACATAGAAAAGCCAGAGACGCTGAACAAACATTTTTATGACAAATAAATAAAACGTTATTAAATTATTTAAGTATACCAAAATGAAAATCGAAAGCATTTTCTATGATCGTCATACATAAGAGTAGAGGTTCGATTAAAATCAAAGAATGTTATCATTTTAATTTTTACATATAATTGTGGGAAAATGCTTACCATCTAAAGGTCATACAAATTTCTAAATATATCAGGAAGAACATCTGCACTCTTTGGTTATACCAATAAGTAATAAAAAATGATAGCTCCCATAAATTTGAAGACGTCAGTCTATAATAATATACCCACAAGACCGAACGAGAACCATCGAAAGACGAATTCTCTGAAACAATCAAATTGTGATCAGTAAGTACTGTACGAAAAGAATTTTATGGGTATCCCTGAAAGCCTACTATAAATGCGGGCAATGAATACTTCGCGACAATTTTGAAACATCTTAATTTGATTGAATTTGCGATAAAATTTTATTTATAAACTGGCTAAAGCCCCGGTTTTGCCCGCGTTTATAGTTATTGAGCCCTACCGCGGCCTAAATATAGGCCAAACCTTAAAATTATACAAAAAAGCCATCCTCTTGAATCACAAAACCAAGACCACGGGGAAGAGCCGGCGGCTCCCCTCGAAGAGGTGGTCGTGCGCAAATGTGGCACTTAGCCACGCGACGGGGGGATCTAGTGTTCTCCCCGCCGGGTCGGGCCCCGGTTAGCGAGGCCACCCCTCGCTGGGTCATGGTAAGGCTCAAGGCACCATCATGGCCCGCTAGGGCAAAAAAGACGGAGGGAAAAAAGATAATCCGCTTGAACCACTATATCTATTAAAAACCGCATGGAAATTGATTGCGTATTTTTAAAGATACAAGCTCACATAGGGACATACATATAAAAATATCCACATTGTTTTATAATAAAATAATAAGTAAAGAAACTGTACTAAAAATATCTCTTGACTGTTATTTAATTTGAAGTACTTGTCAGTCTGGCTTATTTCGAAACCTTGGATTTTTTAATTGAAGAGCTGTCCTACGCGTGAACTTTAGAAAACTTCCTCGTTATTGCAACGCTGCTTGGCCTTTCTTGCCTTTCTCGATAAATGGACCATCCAACAGAAAATAGATTTTTCAATTCCAACCAGTAGTTCTATGTGATTAGTGCGTTCAAACAAATAAACAAACTCTTCAGCTATTCAGTATAGATAGAAATAACGCATATAAATATAGGTACATTTTATCTCAATCACGGACCAACGGTTGGATACATTACTTTTTCAAAATCACAAAAGTACCAATTCTACATGCACAACTAAACTTAACTAGAAATGGAAATTGATAATGTCAATATATAATATTTTCTAACACTTGCGCGCCTCATTTGTTTAAATAAAACGGATTTAGACGCGTATGTTTGTTTTAAATTTTGGCCCGACGTTTCGGAGACTTAAAATTAAATCCAATGTGGGTAAACCCTGTAATAACTGATCGTTGAAGACACATTACAGCTCGGTCTCACCCGTGACCATGGTGACTGCAAAGTCTCCGAATCGTCGGGCCAAAATTTAAAACAAATATACGCGTCTAAACACGTAAAAGTAGTTTTATTTAAATGTCAATACATCTATAACTTGCTAGTTCGTTTAACACATTCATGTTTTCAGTTTTCAATTTTTAGTTAAGTTTAGTTGTGCGTGTAGAATAGATAAATATATATAGAATAGATAGATACTATTGTCTAAAAATACTTGCAATGTTGGGATTTCGTGTCACCTTGGCTTAAAACTACACTTCGTGTAATATTTTTTTACAATTTCATGTAAGAGACGCCAGACTTTATGATACAAAAAAAAACATTCTAATGTCACACATTTTGTTCTCTCAACAGGAAAATGTTAGATAACAGTCGTATTTGTAAAACAAATGCTAAAAGCCACTCTGTGCAAAAATATGAATAGCTTTTGCTCAGGGAATTTCATATAGATCACGCACATTATTTTCTATAACACGTGAGATTTTTCATAATATTTTTGGCATCATTGTTTCCCAATTCGGATTTTTTTTGTTGATAAAAGCTATGAATAATATTTCTTGGGAATTATTTTATTTTTAAGGAGATCAAGGTGACGTAGATGTATATTTTCTGGATAACTGCTTACGTCTTCCGTCTCGTGACAGAATACAAGTGGCACCATCTCTTTTTTTACTAGGGTAGATACTGTAAAAACCAGCTAAGTGATGTTGTTTAAAGATAACATTCTTTGACGAGCGTCGTGGTTGAGTGGTTTATGTGTCCGATTGCCGATCAAGAGGTCGCGGGTTCGATTCCCGGTCGGGACAATCATTTGTGTGATTTTTCTAATTGTCATACAAATGTTTGTACTGCGTCTGGGTGTTTCTGTGTATTATAAACCAAACTCAAAAATAAACCCTTTGCTAACACCGTGGTCAGCACGGCACGGTAGATCATAACATCTCCCAAAGTGGTGGAGGCCTGTACCCGAGTGAGACGTTAATGGACTGAAGAGAGAGAGAGAGAGAGAGAGATTACCCCTTATAATGGTTTTTTATTGGATGAAATGAACGGTGAAAGAATTTAATAGCAACACTCAGTTAGGTAAACTGATGTGGTAATAGAAATACATAACGGATTAATTTGATAAGTCCTTTATTTTTACACAGACAAAAACTGTCGTTTCAAGCTTAAATTAAATGTAAATCAATCAAGTAATAAATCAATTTCAATTCATTTCTAATTCCCTTTTTATTCCGTTACATTAATTTAGGTTGGAAGCAGAAGCTTTCGGTTTAATCATCTAGGATTTCATATTCTATTTGGAGGGACCCGTTGCTTCGAAAGAGGATGAATTTTAATACCTCTTTGTAATTTAAATTAAATCGATGTGTAATGTTAAACTTTTTCGAATATAGAATAGAATAGAATACTCTTTATTGCACACCATAAAGTTATACAGAAGTTTAAGGATTACAAGAACATAGTAAGTACAATAGGCGGTCTTATCGCAGTTTGCAATCTCTTCCAGACAACCTTTGGGTGGATATGATTGCTTTGGAGAGGGCTACTTGTGGTGCACATCCTAACAACTATACTGATACACTTACATACAATGATATATGTAATAGATAAACAATAACGAATATATGAATTTTACTAGAATAATTCAATATAGTTTAGCTTTATACTAGTCATATATTATTATCTTATAACTATGTATTCCCTGCGACTTCGTACGGGTGGAATTTAGCAGTTATGCTTCGCTCCTATTGGTCGCAGCGTGATGTTATATAGCCTAAAGCCTTCCTCGATAAATCTATAATCCAAAGTTTAAAGGATTTTTTAAATTGGACAAGCGGTTCCTGAGGTTAGCGTGTTCAAACAAACAAACCCTTTCGGCTCAGAACTAAACCGTCAAATTTTGTCCACATATATTTTTTTTAATATCTTTTTTCTTTTAAACAAACCATGTTCTGGCAACAAAGCACTCAACAAAAAAATTATTACCTTTTAGGTGAATATATTTATAAAATTAGCACATAGAAACATACATGTAAGCCTAATATAAGTAATTTTTGTTTTTATAGCCACGAGAGAGAGAAAGCCCATAACAAAATTGCCTCAAACGGAACCTTAACAAGTTATACAAAAAAAGCCATCCTCTTGAACCACTCTAGCTATATACATATTTACAAAAGAAAAGTAGTATGAATGTATTCTATCCGTATTCTGGTACCCATAACACAAGCATAATAAGCTTAGCTTGGGACCAGAGGACGTTGTGTGAAATGTCCATAAATATTTATATTTATTTATTTAATTTCCATAACATAATTGCCAATCAAATAGCCTAATGTTTCTATAATTTATGTAGCTTTAAATTTAAATACAATTAAAGTGAAAACAGATTAGAAATGTCGTCTCTCTTTGATATGTCGAAGATCCGTTTCCATTCAAGTAATTTGTTATATCGAGCTGTTTTAGGACCGTTTTATTCTGTATTTTCTTTATTCCTCTCTGTGATAAATGACAACAAATTGCAAGGCGAGGGATTAATAAGGATAGTTCGAATTGCTTAATCTTCTAATTCGGTCATCAATCTTGAATCTACGGTTTTTTACGAAAACTTTAGCCCTGAATTTACAAATAACTAGCTGGCCCGGTAAACTTTGTTTTGCCATACCAAAAAAAAGTTAAAAAAATAATTTAAAAAAAATTAACTATAAACCTCACGGAGCCCGAGACCTTTCCAACGAATGCAAAACCGTGGAAATCGGTTCTTGCGTTCTGGAGTTCTAGCGTCAGGAAGGAAAACCAGACTTATTTTTATATAATAGATTATTGCATTTTAGAAAGTTGTTTGCCTATTTTTGTAGTAAAAATTCTAAAGAAAATTGTGTCTAATTATAACGATCTCTTTAGTAAACATTTCGAATTTAAAATAAGTACTAAAATAATAATTGTAGGAAACGCAAATCTGCACATGGGTCAACAAAATCGCGAAAAAACTCTATATTGTCATAATGTTAACAGTGTCACAACAACACATTAAGGGCCTACATCAATATTATCGTATATCATCGCCGACACGTACATATTAACACAGCCAGTAGGCACAGAAAATGAAGAATTAGGGATACTTTTCCTATTTACTCAAAATCTACTAAATATATTTTAATTCTGATTTACGTGTTTCTATATATAATAGTTACTTATGTTTTTAAAGTTATTTCATTAGTTAATACGCGATAATAGACCGACAAATGAAAACAATAAAAAATTAGAGAGGTTGTTTCGCTAAGATTTTCTATCGAGAAAACTTTTTTCAATCGTGTTTCTGAGTTTATGCGATCCTAGATCATATATATTGAAAAAACATATACTTAAAAATTAGAGCTCTAGCCATTCAATCTAAAGAAACAATGAAAACTTCGTACGTAGAAAAATGCACGAAGCTATTTTGGTATCGTCTTAATATCAACTAGCTGCGCCCCGCGGTAAAAGGGATAAAAAATCAGGTAGTAAAGGGTGCTTTGGTACTTGACACTTATAGTCACATTTTGAACAATTCAAACTATATCTTTATAAATTGTAGCCTATGTGTTATTCTGATGTATAAGCTACATTATTGTAAAGTTTCATTAAAATCCTTTCAGTAGTTTTGGCGTGAAAGAGTAACAAACATTCAAACATTCATACTAACAAACTTTCTCTTTCTCTCTCTCCAGCCCATTTAAGTCCCACTATTGGGCAGGGGCCTCCTCCACTTTGGGAGGGATTATGGTCTAATGTGCCGCGCTGAAAAGGCTTATTGGCACAGGGTTTATATTCGAGTTTTCCATCTCTAACAGAGAAATTTTCGGTATATGTTATGTATGATTGTATGTATATCAGTTGATGTTACAAAAAAGAACTGTCAAGAGCGAGGTAAACTCGCATACTCAGGGTTCCGTACCTAGACCGAAAAATATAAATAACTACATTCAAATAATCAAATAATTAAACTTAAACCAACTTACCAACTTAATTTTGTAGTTGAAATATAGGGAATCGCCTACATTTCAACTACTTCATAAGTTATAGAGAGAGCTAATAAACGTTTTAGCGTAAAAAGACTATTATGAATAACAAGTTTTGACAATTTTCGCGAACCTGTTTTAGCGAATTTTTAAACCTCCTAAAAGTCATTACGAATAAGACTAAAAGTAGTTATTTTTGTATGTATTATGTCCTTTTGTGAGCTGATATCTTCAAAACTACGCAACGGATTTTGATGCGGATTCTTTTAATAGATAGAGTGGTTCAAGAGGATGGATGTTTTGTATAATTTAGTAAGGTTTGCTTTTTAAATTCCCTAAAAAGTATCTCGTGTTATGATAAGTAAAAAAGATTTTACGAAATCTTTTGTTATGCGTGGGCCTACTCGTTTCCTTGATTGAACCTTAAACGTAATTCCAATTTGAAACATTACTTTGATTAGAAGAGTCCCGGTTTCATCGATATGGCATCATTCCATCCCTCCTCACGTAATTTGTTATAGTCAGCTATTTTACTAATGTCGGATCCTTTTATTTTCTCTCTTTGTGATAAATGATGATAAATTGGAAGACAAGAGATTATTAACGATAGTTACGAGTTGTTTAAGCTTACAATTTTACGATCAATCTTGAATTTAGATTTTTTATTGGATTTTCTTTTTTCTTTAGTGAGAGTTTAATTATATAAAATATTTAATTAGGTAGCCGGCCAAATGCAAGCTGTTTTACGCATGGAGGGTCCGTATCGTTATAATCACAATATGATATTTGTTACCATCTGTGCCCCGCGGTGTTACTCGCGGTGAAAAAGATAAAAAATCAGGCTGTAAAAGGAGCTTTTAGGACACCACTTCTTAACCCACGGGAACCATATATTCTCTCGGAATAAAACGTTTTTTTTTAATCCATTCAGTAGATTTTGTGTGAAAGAGTAACAAACATCCAAACATCCATAATCACAAACTTTCACATTTATAATTAGTAGGATATTTCCAACCCCAAATAACAATATAAGGGCAAGCGAATGATTATGATGAGTATTATAAGCTATTGCATAGCTTCTATGGCGGGCCTTGAGCGTGGAGACCGAACCCAGAAATTCCGTAACGAAAAATAACCTAACACTCCGACGGACGAACGGACGGACAGACAGACGGGCGGACGGACGGCCGGACCGACGCACGGACCGACGGATGTACGGATCGACCAACGGACGGACGGACCGACGGACGGACGGAAGGACGAACAGACAGACAAACAAAATAATTAAAAAATTATAATTGCATAAGTTGAATTCTATGCAATAGCTTGAAAAATGCTATGCATTATACAATAGCTTTACCGCGGCAGTCCCCGAGTGCCACACGTCTTTTTTTGTTACAGGATCGACTGATATACATAAACTGAGAAATCAGCAGCTCTAGCTAACACCGTTCTAAAGATAAAACTTAGTGACAGAAAGACGGACGAACGGACACCAAAACCTCAGTCTGTCTGGTAAATAACAAAATGCCTCGAATTTGATAATAAAGGGCGTCACAAACGGCATATTAATATATATTAATGAGACGAAAAATGAGACGAAAAAGGCGAGAAAGAGACAGATGTATATAGAAAAAAGGTGAGGTGAGAAATAGACAGATATGTCTGTCGGTGACGTCATATGTATAGATTATAGATACATCTCGGTATATTAATATTATATCTGTTTTTTTTCACCTCGTCTTTTTTCTGTATACATCTGTCTCTCTCTCGCTATATTAATATAATATATTAATATGCCATTAGTGGTGCCCTTAATTGTGACCCAAATTCCAAAAATATACAAATTGATCTATTTAATATCTTATTCGTTGTCTGTGAAACATACCAACAGAGTAAGGTATTCAACATTGGAATGTAAATCGTTTATTTTACTCGTTACAATCACAGCTATCCAATTAAATCTGGACTGAATTACTTTTAACACAAATAAAGTTAACGTTAAATTAAAGTAAATACGAACATCACAACTCGTATTCGGCTTTGCTCTTTAAGCATATAATCCAACAAAAGCAGGAATTTTAATACGATCTCCGCTTAAAATAAAAATTTTTTTTTTTTAAAGTTTAACTAATTTCATATGCGTTTGAAATTTGAGGGTATTCCTCGATTTCTTTTGAGATAACCATCAGATCCTGACCTGGTGCTAATGGGACCAAACGGGAACCACCAGCTTTCAAATAAAAAAAGAATCATTAAATAGCTTCACCCAGTTAAAAGTAGTAAGGTAACAAATATAAAAAAAAAACATACAGACGAATTGAGAACCTCCTCCTTTTTTGAAGTCGGTTTAAAAGCTATGATACTCAAAATTAAGGACAGTGATGTTATTATAGCAATCACACTAATAATATAAATGCGAAAGTTTGTAAGTGTAGTGTACGTTTGTTACTTCTTCACCCTCAAACGCCTGGACCAATTTTGATGAAATTTGGTATACAGGTAGTTGACACTCTGGATAAATAGAGAACTTAAACCCCAGCTAACAATGCGGGGCGCAGCTGGTGAGAAATAAATGGATATTATTCTTGTTTATATTGAAAGCATATTGAAACCTCTTGATGTAACTTCAGGTGACCCTTGGTTTTTTAGGGTTCCGTACCCAAAGGGTAAAAACGGGACCCTATTACTGAGACTTCGCTGTCCGTCCGTCCGTCCGTCCGTCCGTCCGTCCGTCCGTCCGTCCGTCCGTCTGTCACCAGGCTGTATCTCAAGAACGGTGATAGCTAGAGAGTTGAAATTTTCACAGATGATGTATTTCTATTGCCGCTATAACAACAAATACTAAAAATAAAATAAAATAAATATTTAAGGGGGGCTCCCATACAACAAACATGATTTTTAGGGTTCCGTACCCAGTATCTCAAGAACGGTGATAGCTAGACAGTTGAAATTTTCACAGATGATGTATTTCTATTGCCGCTATAACAACAAATACTAAAAATAAAATAAAATAAATATTTAAGGGGGGCTCCCATACAACAAACATGATTTTTAGGGTTCCGTACACAGTATCTCAAGAACGGTGATAGCTAGACAGTTGAAATTTTCACAGATGATGTATTTCTATTGCCGCTATAACAACAAATACTAAAAATAAAATAAAATAAATATTTAAGGGGGGCTCCCATACAACAAACATGATTTTTTTACCGTTTCTTGCTCGATACTAATAACGTTGCCTTATGTTGCATAGATAATGGTACGGAACCCTTCGTGCGCGAGTCCGACTCGCACTTGACCAATTATTTTTAACTTTGTCTCCTCACCCTCACCGGGCCATGGTGTGTGCCCTGAGCCTGACCATAAACCGGCACGGGGTGGCCCCATTGCAAGGGGCAGTGGTACTCCTGGGGGTAGGCGTACTACTAATTGGGAAGCACTGCTCTGGAGGCAATATCTACGAAGAAAACAGCAGAATACCAGGTCTACATTTTAGTATGAAACATTTATGAAACATAACAAGTATAGCCGCACGGGCTAGCGTACGGACGTGTTATTAGTTGTTTACTGGAGAAATAAAAAGATAAGCCTTATTAATTAAGTGAAATAAGAGTGTCTTATAAAATGAGTGATAAATGTAACGGCTGTAATGCCGTGTTAAGTGAACATCGAAATAATCGGATGTGCCCCCAATGTACGAGCAAAATTTCAGAAAGTGATAACACTGATACTGATACACCAGTTCGTAGCACGAGCTCAAAGTCGACGAGCCCTAATAATTTCGTAAATATGGAGCGAGGCAGCCACTTCAATACACCAGAAGGGGCTATGTATGACAGTGAGAAACAACTTATGGAGGAACTGCGACAATTTCGATCTGAAGTGATCTCACGGATGGATGAACAAACGCGTGAATACAATATCTTCAAAAATAAGTATTTTAATATAGAAAAAGAATTAAAAGAATTGAAGATAATATTGACGGTAGTACAAGAAAAAGCGAGTAAAGTTGATGCATTGGAAAGTAAAATTAAAGTTTTAATTGATGGAAATGAATGTCTAGATGCTAACTTAAGTGTCTACAGAACTAAAACTAACACGGAACAGGTGGAAAGACAGGAGAAAGAACCTGTATCGTCATTTGCTAACATAGTGAAGGAAACTCAAAAACAGGTATTCTTAAAAAAAGATACAAAGAAGGCAAGTGGGGCCACGAAATCGGTGGCTAGACCAGTGAGCAGCAAGAGTAACAACAATACAAAAACACAATTAAATCAGGAAAAAAGACAAATTGAAAAGGAATCTCTTGAAGTAGAAGACGAGAAATGGACAGTAGTAAACAGGAAAAAAGTCAAATATTTGAATGAAGTCAAAAAGGGGCAAAATACGACTGCAACAGAAATACAAGGAACAGAAAAAAAGAGATATCTACATGTATGGCGTCTTCAAAGGGAAACAATGGCTACAGAGCTAGAAAATTACGTAAAATATACAATATTTAAAGACAGCAACATTTCAGTAAAAGTAGATAAAATAAATACCAAGACTGAAAGAGACTACTCCTCCTTTATTATAGGAGTTCCGGAAACCAAATACGAGCAATTATGTCAACCAGAAAATTGGGGGGTAAATATTGAGTTTGCGGAATGGATTTGGTTTCGTAGATACAACAGAACAAACAAACAGTAGAAATAAATGTGTTGATGTATTGTATCAAAATGTAAGAGGACTGCGAACGAAACTGGAAGACTTTTATTTTGATATTTCAATTTCAAACGCACATTTATTTGCCATTACAGAGACAGGTTGTAATAAATCTATTCAGGACGCAGAACTCATACCACCGGGTTATACCATTATTAGATGCGATCGAGCGGACGGCCGAAAACAGGGCGGCGTGGGTTTAGTGGCCACACCGGGTTTCGAGCTGCGACAACTACCATCACCGGGTGACGTAAACATAGATGAACATTCGTTTGAAGTAATTTGTGCTAGGGTTTACGAAAGAAATAAATTATTATTCTTATTGTGTGTAGTCTACATACCCCCAAACAGCAATGAGAATGAGTATATGTTGTTATTTAGAATAATCGAATCATGCTGTAATATGTACAAAGACGTCATTGTGGTGGGTGATTTTAATTTATATTCTGCCTCTGTCAACATAAATAATTATTTTGAATATTTCATATCGTATTGTGAATTCACTCAGAGTAATAACGTGTCTAATTGTAATAATAGGCAGCTAGATCTGGTGCTAAGCACGTTTGAGTATGGGGGCGGGGGTGTGAGTGTGCGCGCGGCGGACGCGCCGCTGGTGCCCGTGGATGCATACCATCCGCCGCTTGACATAGCGGTGCGCCTGCCACCGGCGCCGAGCGCCGCGCAATCGCAGCCGCGTATGGCCGACACACAGAATATCAACAACGCACGTTCGCCGTCACGTTGGAATTTTAATAAAGCAAACTTTTTTAATTTGTATGATTCAATATCTTCAGTGGACTGGACGCCAATGTACGATTTAAATTTAGAAGATAGTTTTAGTTTTTTTTATGATACTTTTAACTCCATAATAGATGATTGTGTACCCAAAAAAAAGCGAAGTCAGGCGAGCTCAAGATATCCAGAGTGGTACACTGCTGAAATAATTCGCGACATAAAATTGAAATCTGTTCTTCATAAACGGTTTAAATCTAGTGGTTTGAAGACCGATTATAGTGCGTTCGCTTTTTATAGGTCGAAAGTCAAACTTAGCATTAAACAAGCTCACGACCAATTTAAACGTCGAGTGGAATCTGAATTAAAGGTAAATCCTAAAGCTCTATGGAATTATGCTAGATCCAAATGGGGTAATAGATGTCCAAAAAAGATTTTAAAAGATGGGAAGGAAATGAGCAACGACCAATGCGTCAAGGAATTTGCCAAGTATTTTTTTTCGGTTTATAGCGTATTACAGCCTGAACTAAATGTAGAGACCGCAATAGCCGAAGCAGGGGGAGATAATGGTGCTGCACGAGTCCACATTGAACAACTGGAGTTGACCGATGTATGTGACGCTCTCAAAAGGCTAAAACCTAAAAAATCGACAGGTCCCGACGGAATTCCACCGTATGTATTTAAAGATTGTCGATCAGTATTAGCAATCCCACTTTTGGATCTGTACAACAAATGCCTGAAAGCAACCGTGTTTCCAGAAAAATGGAAAATCACTCGCGTAGTGCCAATTCCGAAAGGACGTCTAGGAAGACAGGTGAACGAGTACAGGCCGGTAGCAGTACTCTCGGCTCCTGCAAAAATATTGGAATTAGCTATACAGAAAAACATAGTTAGGCAAGTAGACGTATACCTTTCTGATGTCCAACACGGTTTTCGTCCAAATAGAAGTACCACAAGCAACCTTCTGGCTTATATGGCGCAAGTAATACCCGTAGTTGACAGTGGAGGACAAACAGACTCTGCTTATTTTGACTTTAAAAAGGCGTTTGATTTAGTCAGCAACGACGTCCTTTTGAAAAAGCTAGCAGCTTTTGGTTTCACTCCACAACTACTTAGATTTTTTGCAAGTTACCTGAGTAATAGGCAACAGTACGTGGAATACCAAGGACACGTATCAGAACCATATTTCACTAGATCTGGGGTAAGTCAGGGTAGCAACCTTGGGCCTTTGCAGTTCATAATGATGATAAATGACCTACCAAATGTGGTAAGGGATGCTCAATGTCTACTGTTCGCTGACGATCTCAAACTATACTTATCTGTAACAAGTTTAGAGGACTGTGCAAGACTGCAGAATGATATAGACAGAGTTGTGGCTTGGAGCAAAGTCAATCAATTACAATTCAACACCACAAAGTGCGCCTTAATTTCTTTTACTCGCGCAAACATTCCTATTCGGTACAATTATAATATTGACAATATGCCACTGGCTAGGGTAACGGAGATAAGAGACTTAGGCGTAAATTTAAACTCCGGGTTGTCTTATAAGGAACACATAACAAAAATATGCAAAAAAGCATACCGGAATCTGGGCTTTGTACTTCGTATGGCGCGTGGGTTTACCAACATTAGCGTAATTATAGCACTATACAACGCCTTGGTTCGAAGTCATCTTGAAGGTAACGCGATCATCTGGTCTCCACATGAAACTAAATATAGGCTCATGCTGGAGAGAGTACAAAATAAATTTGTTAGGTACCTTTATTTGCGTTTGTATGGTGTATACCCATTCTATCCTTTGAAGTACCCAACTTTATTTATATTAGGCATGGTAGGATATAATGAAATAGGTGTTAGAAGAGAATTGAAGCTCACTGACTATTTATTTAAAGTGTTTAGAGGTGCAATACATGACAAGAACATCTTAGCGTGGTTGGGATTATGTGTGCCGGACAGATACGTATGGCGTCGTCGAGCGCCAGCTTTGTTCGCAGTGCCGCGCGCGCGCACTAATCTCTTGGGCGCGGCGCCTCTGACGCGCGCCATTCGCACTCTCAACCTTATCGCTGCGCAGTTAGACCTATTCTGTTGTACTCGGAGTGAATTCACAAGGATAGCATTGTTTATATTATGTTATAGTTAGTTATTAATCATAGATATAGTGCTTGTCTTCAATCTTAATTTCAAACGTATGCCGTTTTAAATTGACATTTAGGATAGAAATTAGAGTGGTAGTTATATTTTATAAATATTGCTTAAATTTAATTAATATATTATGTAACAATGTATTTGGCTACACTATTGCATTAGGGCTAACCTGTAATAATAGCTGTATTGTGATAATAAATAAATAAATAAATAAAAATTTTTTGCTATCGTAACCTATTAATATCAAATATACATATAAATGCTAATACTATTCGAAGTATAAGCACCAGTACTAACTTGTCTAATAATCGTTCATTGTTCAAGACAATGAAGGTCGATGTAAGGCTGGCTCTTAACCTAATAAATCTCCCACGCTATCACCTTTTTTTTTTGTTTTCTCCGCCTTGTCCTGCCGGGCCATGATGGTGCCTTGAGCTTTACCATGACCCGGCAAGGGGTGACCCTGCTAAACGGGGCCCGGCCCGACGGAAGTTTAAGTATAAACTAACAATACATCTACAGAAGAGATAAATAGCATATTGGATTATGAAAAGAAAAATAATATTTTTCAATAAATACTATCTCGAAAAACATTTTGCACATACTGAAGGCTTATAAGAAAAGTATATTATTTCGTTTTCTCTTGGGAAATCTAATACTTCTATACTAATATCATAAAGCTGAGAGTTTGTTTGTTTGTTTGAACCCGCTAATTTTAGGAACCACTTGAAAAATTCTTTCAGTGTTGGATGGTACATTTGTCGAGGAAGGCTATATATAGCATTACACTGCGACCAATAGGAGCGAGGCATCAGTGAAAAATATTGCAAAAATGGGGAAATTTTTCTAAATTTCACGCTTACGAAGTCACAGGCAACATCTAGTCCATAATAAAATAACTGATTTAACTCTATTAAGGTGTAAATAGTTTTCGTAAAATGCCATTTCAAGCCGTTGATAATAAAATTTCATATCACAGGTGTTGATAATTTTACTTTATACATGCTTTGTTATTTAGTTTTAGACTTGTGTAGGTAGAAAAAGTTAAAAAGGAACCCTATTATTGAGACTTCGCTTTCCGTCCGTTTGTCCGTCTTACTTGGCCGTTTTTTAACACGCTTACATTAGTTTGGCACGTATCTATCAACATATTAATCTATATGTAACGGAAAGTGAAAGTGATTTTCACCAACTTGCAGTAATCGGATTGATCTGAAAATTTGCACACATTTCAAGGACCGATGACAATGCAATACAGGCAGGCCTCGTACTTTCGGCATGTTAGGTTCTCAAAATACGCGACGTAAATCGAAACGACGTAAGTCGATACATATTTTTTCATATGTCAAAGATGTAAAACAAACTAATGTATTACGTCTTGATTGCCCGTTGTCCATAAACTAACTGAACAAAACTTGTCGCGGAGATTACCCCACAGATGCCACTGATTTTGTTGAACAAAAATCTATAATATGTAAATAATATGTGAATTCTCTATGCCGGAAACCGAAACAATTGACGTATGCTTGAAGAATAGTGTCAAAACAATGTTCGACGTAACTTGAAACGACGTAAATCGAAACGACGTAAGTCGAGGACTGCCTGTAATGTAAAATAATATTCGGGTTTTTTAATCGTGTTTTTTAGATTTTGAACAAATCAGTAGGTAGATATTCTATGCTTGTAAACATTAATCAATTTTTAATATTATTTTATTTACTAGCTCTTGCCAACAACTTCGTACGCATAGAATGTTGAAATCAAACCTTAGAAAATTATACAGAAAAAAGAAACAATGAAAATATTTTTATTGAAGTAAAAAGGATTACAAAGACATAATAGATAATTATATACACAGTAAAAACAAATAACGTCAATTTACCACAATCTGGCTCCAGCTCAGCATAACACTGCTTATTAAATAAGCAGCGCTGGTCTTCCGCTGGAACCAGTGGGTGACGTTACATACATCTCAGTCTCTTAATAAATAAAAATTCACCTAACCTGTAAGGAGTAAATTATATTTCATCAAACGATTTAAAGATAATTATATATTATTATTCAACATAAAATACTAAATATTTATCAAATTATTTAATAATACAAAAACGCTATGCCTTTAAACGACTCTATTAGAAAGAACTTCAAAATCCTTTCCGTAGCTTTAGAGTTATAAGCTCACCTAGGGATATACATTCAAAACTAAGAACTTTATTTTATATTAAGTATAGATTACTTAATATCAGCATATAATCTGAGCATTTTTATGGAATATAGCTAAAACTATAACACCTATAGACTTATGCTTTGCAGTCAGCAATTTAATTTTATATCTATGTATATTTAAGCTGTGAAAAACAAAATACAACAAGGTGAACGTATACCGCCATAAAGCTCAAACCTATGCAAATTTTCAATACATTTGCTGCTATACTGGGTCAATAAGATCTTATGCAAGGTAGCAAAATTTTTAAAAATATATAATATCATTGTCTAAAGAAACCGCAACTTCTATCAATAAAGTTACTCGTGTGGAACTGGGGCCGGATTTCTAGTTATGATATAAATAACATAACTCTGAAATTCCCCCAGTTCTCGCAATCCACAAATAGTATATCTGCTCTCAACATATAGGTATCTATTATCTTTGGATGTGGTTACATCGGATTGGAAGTTAAACTTTAAGTTTTGAGTAATGACTTAGTTCAACCAAACTTTGGTATTCACACCCACGGAACTTAATAAACTAGTTTGCAAATATTTTACAGTGAATAATGTTATGATATATTTATCTATATACTGGGTGCTACCCGCGACTTTGTAGGAAGGCCAGGACTTACGAATATAAACTAATATTATTAAGCTGAAGAGTATGTTTGTTTGCACGTGTTAATCTCAGGAACCACTAGTCCGATTTGAAAAATCATTTCAGTGTTGGATAGTACCTTTAGATATACCGATAGAGGAAGGGTATAGGCTATATAACATCACGTTGCGGTCAAAAGAACCAAAGCATTAGGAAAAAATGTTGCAAAAACAGAAAAATTATCCATATTCTCGTGATGCGTTCTAAATTACATGCGTATGAAGTCGCAGGCAACAGCTATTCGTTAATAATAGCTTAAGGCAATTACGGAGACGCTAGCTTAAAGCAAAATTTTACAAGTTTGTGTTTCGAATGTACGGGATATTTTTCAAATAATCTACCTAGTACTAAAACTTGAAAACATATTTGAATATCCCGTATTTGTTTTTTTTTTTGTTATTGGATTGTCATCGATACTTAAGTGTGCCGATTACTGTAAGTGGGTGAAAATCACTTTAATTGACTCCCTTACATTGATAGATACGTTCCGAACTAATATAAGCGTGTGAATTAAAATGGTGGTCCATTCCTAAAAATATCGTTAACAGGACGTTAATATCTCCGAAAATATGTAATATAGAATGCTAAAAACTTTATTTTAGGGCACGGACACGGGCCACATCTAGTTATTAATAAAATAATTAAATATCCATATTCATGCCCACAACATAACACACAGCACAATCATAATATAATGTCGTTTATGGAAATCTTTTTGAATAATAATTTAAGCGATATCTTACATTTAGCTAGAAATAAGGTAAATGGTTCCACCAGCAATCGCTTTTTGATTACGCCCATAGTACTAAAAGACGTTTGATTAAAGATTACCTTTATTTTTATATTGACTCTAATAATTTTGTCTTTCTAAGATAAAAACATTGTCAAAACTGGTCCAGCACGAGTAGGATTCGCATTCAATCGGTTTTGAACTGTTATTATCAAAATATATTTGACATACCCACCTCAAATAACGGGATAAGGGCAGGGAATGATTATGATGTGTATTCGTTGTAATAACATTAACTTATACACGTATACTGTGAAACTTTCAGCTCTCTAGGTATTAGAATAGAATAGAATACACTTTATTGTACACCAAAACATATTACATGTCACTTATGTAAAAATAAATAAACAAAAATAAATAAATAAATATTCACGGACATTTCACACAACGTCCTCTGGTCCCAAGCTAAGCTTATTATGCTTGTGTTATGGGTACCAGAATACGGATATAATACATAAACTACTTTTCTTATGTAACGAAAATAAAATAAAACATGTACAATTGGCGGTCTTATCGCATATTGCGATCTCTTCCAGACAACCTTTGAATGGACTCAGTTAATAATAATAATAATAATAATGAAATAATCCCGATAGTTGTATCGGTGAACGGTTTGGTCCCAAAGAGCCTCTCACATCACTTCGAGAGGCTCGGCGTCAATAGCAAGTCGGTGACGGCCCAGATGCAGAAAGCGGTCTTGCTTGACAATGCCCGTATAGTTCGTCGGTTTCTTTCCCATTAGGCTCCACCACTCCGGCTGACTGTTGCCAACCTCGTTGGAGTGCGTCCTGCCGCCTTTCGAGGCGAGGCAGTGTTATATCCAATATAATAATAATAATTCTTTATTCAACATATAGTATACAAAACGGCAGTAATAAACACATAATATAATATGACCTAAACAAAACTTAGTACATATGATTAATTACAGCTAGGCTAGGTTATACACCTGTATTCTAGCATGCAAAATTACCTTTGGCAAAGTTAACATACATAATAAAAGTAACAAGACAATAATTATGTGCTTTTCACCTTATTTTTAAATAAACATGCATGAAAGTGTGTATGTGTGTGTGTGTGTATGTGTGTGTGGAGGCTAGATACCCATAACATGTGCCTATGACATTAGCAAACAACGGCCAAAAGTTTTTCTGTCTCGTCATAGCTGAGAGATTTGAGCCATTTAATAACCATAAGTTTGAGTTTTTTGGACGATAGTGGGTATATATTAAGAATTTTGTTGATTTTGTTGTAAAGGTAAGGGCCTAAAAAGAAAGTAAATTTTTTAATAAAAGTTGTATTAATTCGTGGAGTATTTACAACAATCTGACTACGCTTGATTGCTTCAGGTTCATAATTCATCTTTGTATGTTGATTTGAAATTATACTGAGTATAAACAATTGTCGAACCGATAACACATCACAAGATGCATACAACTGCGTAGTTGGGAATAGGTAGGGACGACCTGTGGCAACTTTCAGTATGGCACGTTGTGCTCTTTCTAAAGGCAGCAAATTTGTTTTTGGGGCTCCACCCCATGATATTATACAATAAACAAGCAATGACTGACAAAGGCACAGATATATTTGTCTAATTAATTGCTGACCTACTAGGTGTCGCAGTTTTTTGAAAATAAACATGGTTTTACGAATGCGCACACGAAGACTATCGATGTGAGTAGAGAAACCAAGGTTATTATCAACGGTGATGCCGAGATATTTGATATTACTTGTTTCTTCTAAAGCACTACAAGAGCAGCCAGCCTGATTATTTAGCAGACAATTTTGGGAGTGATAACGAACCGTGTGGCTTGGTTTGTCTGCCATATGTCGCATCGAATATAACATGTACTTTGTTTTATCTGAATTTAGGGACAAAATATTGTTACGTAACCAGATAGACACATTATCAAACCCCAACTGGGCAAACTTAAAGGTGTCCTCCCATGTTTTAGCCGAAAATATTAAAGCTGTGTCGTCAGCGTATGCTACAAGTTTCCCATGTGCTGGTTTGTAATTACACAGGTCATTCACATACACAAGGAAAAGCGTAGGACCAAGGATACTGCCCTGTGGAACGCCGTGAGTGACTGGCAGAAAGTTACTTGAATAGGAATCGAGGTTAACACTTTGACGTCTATTTGTGAGGTAATTCTCGAAAAGACGGAGTTCAGTACCTCTGATACCGACATTATGGAGCTTAGAAATCAGGATAGGGACAGAGACTGTGTCGAATGCTTTGGCTAGATCAAGGAAAATTGTTAAACATTTATTGCCAGCATCTAAATTAGTAGATATATAATTGGTAAGTTCGAGAATAGCGTCATTGGTAGACTTAGAACATCGAAAACCAAATTGGCTATCCGAAATTATATCATTTGACTCTAAATAATTAACCAGTCTATTATTAATTATTCGTTCGAATATCTTAGAGATGGCTGGTAGAATAGAAATCGGTCTATAATTATTGACACAGTCTCTGTCACCACCTTTGTGTATTGGAATGATGCGGGAAATTTTCAAGTTATTTGGGAAGATTCCTTTGTCTATACACATGTTGAAAATATGTACTAGGGGGGGTATGACCACGTCTTTATGTTCTTTCAAAAATTTGTTCGATATAAGGTCACAGCCAGCGGAGCAATCATTTCGCAAATTCATTATTAATGCCTCTATCTCCACTGGATCAGATTTTAAAAACACAAACGAATTAACTTGGCGATGTGTGGGGATGACATTGCATTGTCCGTAACAATCATTTTTATCAATATTCTCAGCAAGTTTGGGGCCTACACTCGCGAAAAAGCGGTTTATGTGATTAACAGAATCGGTAGGAGAGTTTCGAATGTGCAACAATTCTGTGGAAATTTTTTTAACCTCTGTAGTCCCTGATATATCTCTTATTGCTGACCATAATTTCTTAGTGTTCCTTCCGGCCCTTTCAATTAAACTCCTATTATAATCTGATTTAACTTTTTTTATCAAAGAATTACAAAAGTTTCTGTACCTATTATAAGTTAATTTAAGGCATAAATTATCGGGATCATCCCTGGACTGCTTGTGTAGCCTATTTTTGTTGTGAATGCATCTGAGAAGCCCAGTCGTCATCCACGGCTTGATAAGCCTGTTTCGTCTTGATAATACCTTTGAAGTAGTGTTATTTTCAATACAAGACTTCAAACAATCGATGAAATATGACATTGCGAAATCGGGGTCAGATGAGTCATAAATAGGCCTAAAATCAATGTTACCTACGTCTTGACTTAATGCTAACACATTAGTTGTAGAAACCCTTGTGATAACACTACTTTTCTGTAATTTAGACTCCAGACAAAAAATAACCGGCCTGTGATCGGTAATGCAGGAGGAAGGCACGATAGTTGTGGCTGGATATTTGGTTTTCACCATCACATGATCTAGACAAGTGCCGCTATCAGGTCTCGTGACTAAAGTGTGAGCAGGAATAAGTCCATGGTAGGCAGAGAGATCGAGATACTTCTCAGTATCCTCATCACACCCTCCAGGGAAAACATCTTTGTTTATGTCACCAATCAGAACAATGTTTTCAAAAGTTGAAAGACTTGAAAGAACTGTATTTAGTGACGCCAGGAAAGTGGTAAGTTTATGGAAGGATGGTGAGCGGTATATAGCCACGACTACAGTGTTCCTGTTTAATTTGATGATCAAACAGTTACCCTCCTCAAACAACGGCTCTTCATATTCAAATTTCAGATGTTTGTTAATATAAATCACTACCCCATCGCTTCTATTTATGTTACGTTTTGAGACCACAGAGGTATAATTATCCAATTGTGGTATGACAGGTGCGCATTGCAACCAGCATTCAGATAAAATCAGGACATCAAAATCAATTTTAAGTCTTACTAATTCAGTTTCTAACAAATTCATATTGCAAGTAATGCTTCTTATATTTTGAGCAAGAATTTTTAGATTTTTACTCGACGGGATAATATTATGGCAATCCTCAGTGTCACATTCATGAAAAGAAGAAACCGCAAAACGATCAACGCTTTCACAGAACTCTCTTATGTTATCTACCATAACATGTTGTGGAAAATAGAGTGGTCCGTAAAATGATAGACCAACAAGATAAAGGCAACACACATTTTAGGTGACTCACCCTCGCAAAAATCGAAAACCGAGACCGCGGCAAAATAATATTCATCATCATATTATATAAAGGGACTAGCAGTGCCCGCGACTTCGTACGCGTGGAATTAAGAAACGAAAAATTAAATAAACTAACAATAACGCCATTTTACAGCTAATTAGTAAATCGTCAGTGTGGTTCTCTTTTCTTGCACAGTTCTAAAGAAGTAACACAGACGGCCCGAATGTCATTTTAGTAAATGATATCTCAGAGCTTCATCATGCCTTTTTAGGTCCGTCTGTCTGTCTATCCACTCGTTAAACTTTTTTTTACTCAGCCACGGCTGAAGTTGTTAATTTGAAACTTATACCAAATGTAGATCTATGCGGTCCCTTGCTGCAAAAGGTACAACCAATAATTTAGATCTACGCATTCAGAAGATATAATCGAACTACAGCCATTTTTGAGTATTTTCGACTTTCGCTAGGGAATCAAAATTTACAGGTTACTTCCCACTATCCTAGAGACTTGAAATTTGGCATGGTCCAAGCCTATAAATAGTGTTGATAAAAATCCAAAAAACTTATAATTTAATACCACATCATACATGAAAGATTTGCTAAAAACTAATACGAACTTATGATTTAGCTGAAATGTAAGCGATCCCCTTTATTGCAGCTACAAAGTTAAGTTGGTGAGTTGCTATATGCTTAATTAACTGTTTATTGGTATTTAGTTATTTATATTTCTCGGTCAAGTAGGTACGGAACCCTAAACGTTCCAGTATACCTCGCTCTTGATAGGTTTTTGTTAGGTAACCTACCTAACAAACACCTATCAAGAGCGAGGTATAATTAATAATTTGGGCAGATAATCGCGAAAGAGTCACAGAGAGACAGAATTGCTTCCGTTGCTAAGTTATTGAATGCGACTTTCTTCACATGGAATTTGAAATCACTGCATTTAATGAGTTAAATCGAGGTAGTAAAATTACAACAATCCTAGAACAGATGATAATCACGTATTTCTTTCCTTGTACCAGTCGAAGCCATCAAGAAAAATGCTTCACCTTCCCGGCGAATAACACTTGATTGAAAAAATTGTCAAAATAAGAATTATCATAAACAGGACTTAAACCCACGACCTCGGAATAACGTTCTGTTGTTCTCTCAATTAACTAAGTTAATCGCAAAATGAATAAATAAAAATACTTCATTATATTAAAGCGTATACAACGTGAAACGAAATTACTATAGTATACTTTCAATGCTACATTATTTAAGTCATGTATATTTGTAAGATGACTATTAAATTTTAATAAATCAATTAGAAAAAAAAATTAAAATTTCTTACAAAAAAAATATATTATTTTTCAATTTATTTTGTTAGACAGCCCTGACTTTATAAACACCGGACAATGTGGGGCGAGTCAATGGCGCCAAAATGGGGCGGAGTCAATGTTTGTAAACAAATCAAAAGAACTTACCATCGATCTTATTTATATCCTAGGCAGCTTTGTTATTTGCTATTTAATTAATCCAGTACAGATACATCACAATCACAACACAATCACAGGTTAAGGAACTATACCACTAAGTCGGCCCGTACTTGGTCACGGTACCATGCACAGAAGTTATAACCCACGGACCTACCTAACCTTCGGAAACAATCGTACGAGGGAAGTCTTCTGTTCATGTACCATCGCTGCCGCGCTGGTATAATTCACTAATACACAGTATTGTTATTTCTCACATTTGCCATTATTATTACGAAAAAATCACTGTACATAATATTCATTAGTTGCATAATTTGCCATAATTATTACAAAAAAATCACTGCACATAGTATTCATTAGTGGCATAATTTGCCATGTTTATTACGAAAAAATCACTGCAATCCAATACAACCGCCTGGTCAAAGCATAGACGGGGGACTAATTTATTTTATTAGAATTTAGAATAATTTTTGTCATTACCTAGGTACCTATAATACTGTTAAAGGGTTGTGCTCATGCACTTTAGCTATGCCCACATACATATCGATATTATGGTAATTCGATACAATAGAATACACTGAATATGTATTTATATCGGTAAAAACAATACTATGTGTTAATTATGTGCTATCAAATTCGTATATTAACCTACAATTTATTACGAAACTTCTCCTGAAATTGAATCTTAGCTACAACCATTTTGTGTTTGCAATTTGAGTGACTATGTTGACTGTGTTTATCGGATTTCAATGGAATGAAATAAGTTTATAAGAAAATGTAACTACGAATAATTATAAGCCAATATGAATAATATTTGTTGTGGACAGATCATGTTTTACAAAACGATATTTATTAAATAAACACCAGCGATACGATACGACGATCACTTTATCGTGTGATCTAGTATTTTACCTCGTTCGCGTTGTATTGATTTGATACAATAAAATGTAATAAAATATCGATACATAATAGAGATGGCCCATCTCTATGTACACGTGTCTTCATGTCGGTTATTCCCCGACTATCGGAGCGGCGCGGGCGGCACATTGACATCAAAGGAAGTCGGTTTCTTTTGACAAAGGTGTCGCTCTTTACAAAGGACTCAAGTAGCCAATCAAGTAATACAATTGGTTGACGTATTTCTAATATTAACCAATCACGATTCGTCAAAAGTGATTAAATTCTTTAGAGTGGACAGTCGCATATGTGACTTTTTTACCTAACATAATTTTATGAAAAATTACATCATCGTTAATATGTCAATATCTTCGCTCCCCTCGGCACATTTTGCTAGTAGTTGACACTTAACTTTTCCTCAATTCACGTTCGTCATCTTCGACATGCAATTATTCATTATTTTTTCGGTAATATTACTCCTCAAAAAACTCGCTCAATTTTGTATTCTTCTCGCTTTTCTTCCATCAACATCCAACAAAATTTTCTTCACCATCATGGAAAAATTTTAAACAATTTTCCTCACAGAGGCAATGAGCAGTTAGGCATATTACGTTAATCTCTATTACGGGACATGATCACTATTAGGTCAAATAGAGTTCATAAAAACAGCTGATTAGGGTTGTGCAACGTAAAAATTTTGCAAAAAACTTACAACATCAAAAATCGTATTAAATTATAATGCAAGTTAATTTCTAACTTCACGTAGTCATTACTGATGACCTAAAGAATGCCGGGTTTCAAGCATAACATAGGAGTTTTGTTTCACGTTGTATAAATAAGAAATTTTCACACAATGTCCTATAGTCCCAAGGTAAGCTTTATATGCTTGTGTTATGGGTACCAGAATACGGATAGAATACATAAACTACTTTTCTTTTGTAAATACATACTTATAATCCATAGAAACACCCAGACGTAGTACAAACATTTGTATGACAATTATAAATATCACACATGATTGTACCGAGCGGGAATCGTAAATAGTAAACCCCCACCCTTATAATACCATAAACATGGCTCTTAATTTTTTATCCATGAGGACCTATAATTCGCTTGCTGATGAATATTTCTTTTTTGTTGACGCCGCTGTCGATGCCAACACCTATAAAACTAACTCAGCACCGATACGTCGGGGTTTGAGCAACGTAATGACCATACGCCGGAGGCGTCGGCGAAGCCGGCGCCGACGACGACGCCGAAGCCGACGCCGACACCTCTAAAAACCAACTCAGCACCGATACGTCGGGATTAGAGCAGCGTAACGACCATACGACGACGATGACGCCGACGATGACGCCGGCGCCTTTAAAGACCATAACTCAACACTGATCCGTCGGGGATTGAGCAGCGTAACAACCTGTACAATACTGACTTTTACACACACTGAGACGCCGTGACACATAGTATCTTTATAAATTATTGCATATGTGTTAATCTGATATGTAAGCTATATTACTTATTGCAAAGTTTCACGAAAATCCATTCAGTAGTCTTTACGTGAAAGAACAACAAACATCCTTACATTCATACATTCAACCATACATCGAAACAATGGAGTATAGATAGATGACCGGCGAAGCCGGCGCCGACGACGACGCCGACGCCGAAGCCGACGACGACGCCGACGCCGAAGCCGACGACGACGCCGACGCCGACGACGACGCCGACGCCGACGCCGACGCCAACGTCGTCGCCTACACCGCTGTAGATGCCAACGCCTATAAAAACCAACTCAGCACCAATACGTCGGGATTTGAGCAACGTAACGACCATACGCCGGAGGCGTCGGCGAAGCCGGCGCCAACGACGACGCCGAAGCCGACGCCGACACCTATAAAAACCAACTCAGCACCGATACGTCGGGATTTGAGCAGCGTAACGACCATACGCCGACGCCGACGTCGAAGCCGACGACGACGCCGACGACGACACCGACGCCGAAGCCGACGACGACGTCGACGCCGAAGCCGACGCTGACGCCGACGCCGACGCCGAAGCCGACGCCGACGACGACGCCGAAGCCGCCGCCGATGCCGACGCCGACGCGGACGCCGACGCCAACGTCGTCGCCTACACCGCTGTAGATGCCAACGCCTATAAAAACCAACTCAGCACCAATACGTCGGGATTTGAGCAACGTAACGACCATACGCCGGAGGCGTCGGCGAAGCCGGCACCGACGACGACGCCGAAGCCGACGTAGTAAAAGTATCTGTATAAATTATTGCATATGTGTTAATCTGATATGTAAGCTATATTATTGCAAAGTTTCACGAAAATCCATCCAGTAGTCTTTACGTGAAAGAACAACAACCATCCTTACATTCATACATTCAACCATACATCGAAACAATGGAGTATAGATAGATGACCGGGGAAACGTTCTCGTTGCTCAGCGAACAGTTTAACTTTATTTTATCACGCGTAATTCTTTTTTCGTCATATCTCCGAAGATATTCATTTAAATTGCATGCTGTAAAGAGCAGTTATTATCTATATTAAATGCGTAAGCTAATTTAGGTATTTAATTTGATAAAAAATGTTACTATATACACATAAATAGCTTTTGAAAACATCCCATTGAAATAGATAATTTTGTTGACGTTCTTATGGGTACAGCGGGTTTTCCTTAAAAGATAGACATATGGCCTCGCGGACTTTTTTAAAGATCTATAGGTAACAAACAATTTCTCCATACATTTCTTTGTTGTAACTCACATGGATAAGGCAGCGTTTTCATTTAAAGCTCGCGCGCGTGACTTTTTTCCCCGTTTCGTGCAACATTTTACACTGAGTCTTCGCTTGTATTCGTTGCAGCGTGATGTTATATAGCCTATAGCCTTCCTCGATAAATTGGCTATCCAACACTGAAAGAATTTTTCAAATCGGACCAGCGGATCCTGAGATTACCGCGTTTAAACAAACAAACAAACAATCAAACAAACAAACAAACTCTTTCGCTTTATAATATTAGTATAGATTCTTGTAATTAGATTTTTAAAAGACATAACAATTATTTGATGATAAGGTTTAAGCCTAATACATGTTATTATATTATTATTCAAAAATATTTTGTGTAGTGTAAATGAAAATGTATTGTGTAAACTTAAGATATAAATTTGTGCACAGAGAGAATACAATAATAAAGCTAGTCACTTCTTTTGTGTTTTTAAATGTTGTAAGACTTGTTCATTTTTTACAAATATGTGGGGACAACCTTCCTTCAGACGCAGGTAAACTCGACCATTTGATGTCCAACAGAACTGGTACCCCTCTGTTCTGGCAAAATCCTTTGCTAGGAAAAGGAGCTGCTTATCTTTATTAGTCATATATTCCGAGAGAAACAACCTACTTTCTTCACCCTGTAATTTCAAATGATGCGAGGTAAGATTGACAGTCTTATTGAATTTTTTGTAGGCCTCAATGGTAGTAATTTTGGTGAGAGTATTGCTAAATTCTACAACCATTGTTGGTTTCAAGACACCTGGCTTTACAGGTATACGAAAGACGTCCCTTATCTCGCTTGATTCACTGTCTAGCTTTAAAGCAACCAGCAAGGTCTTTGCAAGCTCAAACAAGTTAGACTTATTTTCATCGTGTAGTTTGTGTACTCCTCGTATTTCTATAGATGTTTTTCGATTGTTCCTGTCCATAGCGTCAATCCTGCTTTCAATATTGGATAACTGCGTTGAGACTTGTTTACGCTCTTTTTCGAGGTTGTTAATATTAGTCTGTAAGTCTTTTAGCTGCTCAGACATGAAACCAAGAGTCTTCTCAATCTCACTATTTGATTTTTCGATCTTATCGAAGATTCGTTTTTCGATACACTCCAGTCGCTTGGAATTTTCAGACATGAAACTAGCCACCATCTCCTTAATTTCTGCCTTGAAAGCAATGAGTTCGTCATCTTGTCCCTTACGACGCCTATCAGCGCGCGCAGAACGCTCTGATTGTTCAGCCAAGTTAATATTGTCGGCTGGTATACATTTGGCCCTTGATGGTGAGCGATCCATAATGACAGAAACTATACAGCCAGGCAATATCCGGGTATAAAAAGTTGGCAATTCACACGATTGATAATTGCTATCATAAAAACGGTAGGAGTTAGATGTTGTAGGTATTTTTATTTTAAATTTTAGAAAAGTAGGTAAACTGTTTTAGAAAATTTTGTACTTAAAATTTTTTTAATATGTTTAACACTCCAAAATGTAGCATCCCAGCTATGGCCAATTCCTGGGAACTAAATCCTGTTGATATATTTACAGAATTCTAAGGATGTTTTAAAACTCACTGTTCAAATAAAAACAATCCATAAAATAGATATTCATTCGGCAATGTATATAATTCGAGTTGCAGTCAATGATTTGATTAAATATAACACACTATAGCACTAATTACAGCACATAATTACTCAAATTAATCTTAAAACGATCAGTTGATCTGGAACTGGGGTAAAGTGGTGTACCTACTACTTAAAAACAATAGTGAAAAAAATTAAACTTTAGTTAAACCTACCTAAAATTAAATATACATACAGATATAAAATATACTTATAATTACAATTACAATACGTATTACAGTGCAAACACGTCCGTTCAGCGCGACATAATACAGAAGTAGACAAAAATCCTTCCCAAACTGGAGGGGGCCCGTATTGGACAGTGGAGCGTTAATCGCCTGGAGAGTGAGAGAGACAGAATCATCATCATCATCATCATTATAACATCACGGTTTTTGCCCATGCGGATAGGCAGAGACTATAGAGCGTCATCTGCTACGATCCAAAAACTTCTTTGGCGGTTGTAAGTGCTACGCGCTTGACCATTTTAAGAGAGAGAAATACAGAAATAACTTCGTAAACATTCATTCATTGAAATGCAAATGAATTAACTAGCTGTAACTTTAAGTTATTTCCGTTGTCATCTTTATTCCGTTAAATTAATTTATATTGAAGAGAAGAAGCTTAAGGTTTAATTAACTAGGATTCCATATTCTAATTAGAAGAACCTTTTAGTTCAAACAAGGATGGATTTAAATAACACTTTGCAATTGAAATTCTATCGACGTTTTTGAAATTTAAGTTTATTGAACAATATTGTTTCCTTTATTACTCGAATTTTAAGGAAAGATGTGTTTTTGATGTGTGTCTTGTGTGTATATAATACGAGCTGTGCCCCGCGGTGTTACCCACGGTAAAGAGGATAAAAAATCTGTTGGTTTTTTACTATCCCACACGAACATTGCATTCTTTCGGAATAAAAAGAAGATACAATATTGTAAAGTTTCGTTAAAATCCATTCAGTAGATTTTGCGTGAAATAGTAACAAACATCCAAACATCCATACAAACTTTCATATTTATCATTATTATATTAGGATTAGGATGTCAGTATTTGTCGAAATCTACTAGAAAGTAGATTTCGACAAATATGGTATCGATTGATTCGTCTTTGTCACCAGAGTAGTTCCCTTGGTGCTTAAATAAAAATTGGTCAAGTGCGAGTCGGACTCGCGCACGAAGGGTTCCGTACCATTATCTATGCAACATAAGGCAACGTTTATTAGTATCGAGCAAGAAACGGTAAAAAAATCATGTTTGTTGTATGGGAGCCCCCCTTAAATATTTATTTTATTTTATTTTTAGTATTTGTTGTTATAGCGGCAATCAACGCAAAGCAACACCATCTGTGAAAATTTCAACTCTCTAGCTATCACCGTTCTTGAGATACAGCCTGGTGACAGACGGACGGACGAACGGACGGACGGACAGCGAAGTCTTAGTAATAGGGTCCCGTTTTTACCCTTTGGGTACGGAACCCTAATAAAAAACAAATGACGGATTTTAGAGTGAAAAAAGTGACAGTCGGACTTTTTTTTCAGCCTAATGGTCTACTGTTGGGTAAAGTGCTCCTTCTTTACTTCCGCAGTTTCTAGTCAGAATTCATATTTATTGTATTTTATGATCGCAAAATTTTTTGGATTTATAATCTTACTAATATTGCAATCATGCAAGTTGGTATTAATGTATTGCTGTATGGATGGTTGTACGAATGTTTGTTGCTATTTTACGCAAATTCTCTTGAATGGATTTTAATGAATCACTACAAATATATAGCTTATAGATATATCAGTGTAAGTACATAATTACAAGTGTCACCACCCCATCTCCCGCCAAGGGTGCTGTTAAAATCAGCTAAGGGATATTGCACACAGATAACATCCTCTGTGAGAGACGGAAAACTTGAAAATTGTTAAACCCTGTGCCAACACGCCTGTTCAGCGCAACACAGTAGACCATAATCCCGGAGGCCCGTGCCCAACAGTGGGACGTACGAGCTGGAGAGGAGATATATCAGAATAACACAAAAGTCAAATACTTACATAGTACTCTCAGGTTAAAAATCGCGCGCTTTGGCTAGTAAAGTTAAAAAAAAAGATACCTACAAGTATAAAAACAGATTGGTTGTAAAACAGTAAAGCAAGATTCATCGTTAAATATAAGGGCGCCACAAACCGCATATTACGGTATATTAATATAGCAAGAAAGAGAGAAATGTATATAGAAAAAGACGAGGCGAGAGAGAGAGACATATATATATTAATGTCTCTCTCTCCAGCCCATTTACGTCCCACTGTTGGGCACGGGCCTCCTCCACTTTGGGAGGGATTATGGTCTACTGTGCCGCGCTGACCAGGCCTGTTGGCACAGTGTTTACTTTCGAGTTTTCCGTCTCTCACAGAGGATGTCATCTGTGTAAAATATCCCTTAGCTGGCTTTTACAGCACCCTGGAGAGGAGATGGGGTGGTGACACTTGTATTCTTAGTCCGTCACCACACGGAAATATATAAATATAAATATATTACTATATCGAGATATATCTATATTTATAACGTCACCTACAGATATATCTGTCTCTATTTCGCTATATTGATATATTATCATAATATGCCGTTCATGGAGTCCCATACTCTTAACTTTGAGATACGTTATTGATCTTTACTCTGCATATTCTGTCATCATTTATCACAAAGAAAAATAAAAGGTACCTGAATCAAAAGTTACTGAAAATCTTTACTGTGACAGGTGACATGGACGGAAATCGAATCGATAATAAGCAATTGTATAAGGAAAATGTTCCATTTTGAAATGATTCTACTTTAGTATTCAAAGGGTTTAGGTATATCAATTACTCAGCATCGTCTTCTGTGAATCACTTGAGTTAAATCTTACAATATGATGTGAATGTACGAGATTTCCTAGGGGAAAACATACACGAGTGAAATTAAATTGAATACATAGAAATACGGCTCCCATTGTAAGGGTAGTTTTGGTATAAATATTCAGAAAAATATTATACGATGGTATCAATTATACGCGCATAACTAAACTAAACTTAACTAAAAATGAATTTTGATAGTGTCGATAACATAATTCGGCAATTTTAACTGATCTTTCTTGTTATATAATTGTTAATTATAAATAGACTAAAGATTTTAATTAATATAAATAATAAATAAATAATAAATAAATATTCATGGACATTTCACACAACGTCCTCTGGTCCCAAGCTAAGCTTATACGCTTGTGTTATGGGTACCAGAATACGGATATACTACTTTTCTTTTGTAAATTCATACATAATATAATACATAGTAAACACCCAGACGCAGTTCAAACATTTGTATCACATATATAAATATCACACAAATGACTGTCCCAAGCAGGAATCGAACCCGCGACCTCGTGATCCGTAGTCCGTTACATGAAACACTCCACGACGAAGCCCGTCAATGTGCTCGCCATAATAGCAAATTAATCAATAATATCAATTAAAAATAGTTGTTTTCATTTTTTATTAGTTAAGTTTAGATGTGCATGTAGAATTGGCACAAATATAGCGATCTCATTTTCAGTCCGTGTGATGACGGATTAAGGATACAACTGTCACCATCCCTTTTCCTCCCCAGGGTGCTATAACCCAGCTAAGGGATATTATAAGCAGTTATCAACTACTGTGATAGACGGAAATCTCGAAACTAAATCCTATGCCAATACGTCTGATCAGCGCGGCATAGTAGACCGTAAACCCTCCGTAAGTGGTGGAGGTCCGTGCCCAACATTGGGAGGTTAATAGACTGGAGAGAGAGAAAACTTACGTGCACCAGGTCTTAGGTTTGATATTCCCAGTTAGTCCCACTCTAGTTCTTCTCCTACCTTTCTGACAGTTAGGGTCTTTTTATCACATGGCACCAGTTAAAATTGTCCTGGGTTATCTTAAATGTATTAAAGTTTATTCAAATGACTAAAAATATACACATTATAATTCAAAGTCGTTATTTTTGTATGTATGGATCAAAACTACGCAACGGATTTACATGCGTTTTTTTAATAAATGGGGCCGTTCAAGAGATTTAATGTCTATATATTGGTGGAGGGAGGGCTCTATAACTAAAAACACAGGTGAAACCGCGTGTATTAGCAAGTATTCCAACAATATACACTAATGATAAATTATTAAAATAATAAATTGCCTTTCTATTTCTTTTTTGTCAAACTGTTTGAAAACTTGCATAAATATGTGTGCTTATGTGCATATTCATAACTTAATTATAATTATGTAAAATTTACGTATACACTAGCTCCTAGTATGGCTCTGAGACGTTGAATTTTCTGCTATAATATACCCTACGTGACTGGTGTTGAGTGCAAATCAATTATCTTGTCATCTGCACACTTCCAACGCACTGCACAATATCTGTGCAAAGTATTGAAGAACCGATTCAATACTCCTGGAATAGACTGAACTGACATAAGAAAAATAGTTTATTTAAGTATATTTCAACAAAGTTATTGTACAGCAGATTTGATTATGGACTAGAGTTGAGATTTTCAAAGAAATAGTCGTGTTTGATTTTCGGCCTGTTTTCATAGGCTGCAGGATCGGGCAATTTGCCAAAAGTTAGTTAGCATTGAAAGTACAGAACTAGCAAATAAATTAGGCTTAAGTCTTTGTCCATAGTTAAAACAAATTATTCTGTTACTGTAGAAGAGCCCTTTTGCCGTATGTGAATTAAGGTAGAAAGTTATTAAAATATTTTAAATGAATAAACAACTCTGTTATTTTAATACTTTCAACTCATTTTCTAACTAACACCTGACACGGAATTCACAAACAGTTTGTATTTATATTTTTGTATATCTTTTGATGTGGTTTCATCCGATCGGAAGTTCTACTTCCGATTCCGACACTTCCAAGTTTTAAGTAAAGAGTAAAGTTCCATCAAACTTGTATATTCACAACCTCGGATCTGAACGGACTTGTTCTCAGAACTTGTGTCGTAAATAAAACAACACCGAGATAAATATTCTTTATAAAATTCTGCAAAAGAATAATGTTTGCAATTTATACGTTTTTTTTATGTTTGTGATTCAAGATTTTAACTATCTTCATGGCGTACAGGCTTCTTACCGTACACCTTGAATGAATAAAGATTTCGTAGCAGATGGCGCTCTATAGTCTCTGCCTACCCCCATGGGAAAAAGGCGTGATGTTATGATGATGATGAACTACGAGTATATTTATGAAGCATCATTCATCATTCTCCTCGGAGCCTCTCATGTCGGAGCAACATGACTACTTCATTTCATTTATTATTTATTGTAAATAAACATAAAAATATTTACAGAAAGTACACAGAAAATACAAAATAAACGTACAAAGGCGAGATTGACTACTTGTTCAAGTTTCCTGACATACTTGGCCATGTTGCAAGGGGATTTGGCTGATTCTTACGCCCGCTGGCCTGACTGCAAGAGGGGAGTTAAATATAGATTTTCAAATCATTGCTCATGCAGTGATTTGAAAATCGATCTTTAATAATGTGTGTAAGATTTCAGCTTATTCCAACTACTACAAAACGGTGAAAATCCCCTTATAATAAAATATAAATATTCCGTAAAATAGATAACTTACGTATTGATGTATGCCTACGTATTGAATTAATAAAAGTAAGTTAACGTGTTAAAGATATGCCAACTAAACAAAAATAAATCGAATACATCGAAATACATATTACAAATTTATTTCAAACTGTTATTTTATGTTTTACTCGCTCTAGTTCATGTCCATCGTAAATTTTCTTTGTATAAGAAAGCGAATTGAATTCCTAATTTGGTTACTAGTTTCTGCTCTGAGTTTCTTTATTGCCAGTTAAAATAAATGGATCCCAAGAGAAAGGTAGAAATATTACGATTTGAATTAGTTTTTATTTTGTTTTTGTGTAGAAGCGTTAGATCTATACTTGTAATATTATAAAGCTGAAGAGTTTGTTTGTTTGAACGTGCTAATCTCAGGAACTACTAGCTCGAATTAAAGAAAACCTATGTAAAAACCTAAACCATTTATTTAGAATTAAAATGCTCATTATATATCCTAAAAAGCTTACCTAATATTAATAGTTAAAACATTGCACAGTCTCTTTATAAAGATCTTTCTAAGAGACTGGTCCAACAGGCTGGCCTGCATTTAGCAATTCGTATAAGCATTGCTATACAAAGAGAAAATGCGGTAGCCAGTTTTTTGGGCACGTTTCCCAATGACTGCGATGCGGATGAATTTTTTGCCCTACCTTATTTTAAGCCCCCTTTTTTTTCTTCTTGTTTTTTATTAAGTGTGTAATTATGTTATAATTAATTAGAAATAAAATGCCTAAATTATATTGTTAAAACAGTGCATAATAAGTTTACTCGTCAGAGAAATGGAATTTTAGAGTTTAAAACAGTTTATAGCGAATTGCAAGCGAGGCTTTTAGTTTCCGGTGCATTTTATAGAGAAACAGTACGATTTATTGTTAGAGTATTAAACAACAGGAGTTGGCATTCGTAGAATACAAATGATTGAAGGAATAAATGAATGAAGGAATCAATGACTACACTTTATTATACACCAGTTAAACATACGTAAATGAGTACAGTTATTTAAATAAGGTACAATAGGCGGTCTCATCACAAGTTGTGATATTTTACTGACAACCATAGAATAGTAGGTACTTAATCTTAGCCATTCTTTTAGGCGGTCTTATTTTAGGTTGGAGTCTCTCCCAAACAATAAATCCGAAAATGCTCGTGCTGTAGTTTACAGACAGTGTTGTTTCTTAGTTAGTAGTGTGCGTAGAGTTAGATTAAATTGTGCGGATTTCGTGTATGTACGGTAAAATTACGTTATTGTTGTGCTTGTGTGCTATTAAAGAACGAGCGTGTGTAAGCAAAAGCGACACTACTCCTGTTGATGTTTTACTCAAAGCTTTCATTGTATCCATGCTATATATATATATATTTACATCCCAGAATCATTTTGGCGTCATGCACAAAGCCCATCAGTACGACGTCCCCGGGTTCCCCTTACTTTTTCTAACATGTTTCGATGAATATTGCTTAGTTTTTTTATTTCTAGCTGCGTGGGGTACGTCATTTTTTGATATTTAAATTTTTCGAGATATTCGTCATGCAGTTATGCCCAGACATTTTTGAACCCCGAACCATAATGATACATTACAGGCATCCAGGATATATAGGTGGTACTTCAGCTATGGCGTCGATTATGTAACGTCCTGACAGGATGGTAGGTACTTTGGGGAATGCGACGTTGCCAGATTTACTTTTATCATCTCTTTAGATACCTACCGCTTGCTTGTGACACACAATTTCAACATTTCATATATTTAAACATTTGTTAGTTTTATATCTATAATCTATATACGGATGCCGGATGCCCCACGTGTAATAACATACGACTACTTGCCTACCTTATAATTATCCTATTAATTATCATAATTATTATTCATTTATTTCTCTTATAAATTACATTTTTAAATATAAAATAAAAAAATAAAAACACATTTAATGTTGAATTAATCAATATTACTTTCTTTTTATTAATTATTATTTTGGATATAACACTGCCTCGCCTCGAAAGGCGGCAGGACGCACTCCGACGAGGTCCGCAACAGTCAGCCGGAGTGGTGGAGCCTAATGGGAAAGAAACCGACGAACTATACGGGCATTGTCCAGCAAGACCGCTTTCTGCATCGGTCACCGACTTGCTATTGACGCCGAGCCTCTCGAGATTTTGTGAGAGGCTCTTTGGGACTAAACCGTTCACCGATACAACTATCGGGATTATTTCTGTTGATACCAATATCATAACTATTAAACACATAATTAACACATAACTATTAACAATAATTAACACATATTAATTATTATTATCAATTAATGGATTGAATGGTCAATGAATGTCTTATGCCCATCTTTCACGCAACACCTATTGAAGAACTCTAATGAAATTTGGTAAATTTTGTAATTTCATATTTATTATGATAAAAAAACTAAGAAATACTGGGAACCATGCGTTCTGCTTACAGTTGGTAGCTTACAGTCACATAGTATCGTATATCTTCAATCATGATCATAATTGCTATTGAACGTCCGTATTCTGCAATTGAACGTCCGTATACAGCTATTGGGCGTCTGTATATTGCAATACGACGTCCGTATTATGTGTACGTACATAGCACAAAGCTTTGCGTCAGTTTGACGATACTAAATAACAAATACTGATAGGTACCAATGTACTGGGCGTAACAGAAAGGTGTAATCATTTAAAACCAATAATCTATCAACGAAACTGGACAAATTTACCATAAAACATGAGGTAGATCCCAAAAACCAAATGTTAGTCTCCTATTCAAAAATTTCGATCAGCTGATCAATTTATTATAGGAGTCCAAACATTTGTTTTCGAATTTCAACCTATGTGTCTTGGAGAAAGTTCTTTGTTGTGTTTCATGAGATAATTTACGTCCTGAAAATTGACCAAACCTATCTGTTTCTCCTGTACAATCGGTAGAACGGATATGCAAACTTCCACCTTTTTTATTTCCTTATCAAATATAATACAAATCGATATAGCAGGTATAGATTCCCTATGCACACTTCTATTCTCCTTTTACCTCTTAGGAGATGATTTCAGAGATAAAAGTATTCAAAGTTCTTTCCCGAGTCTCAAACTAACTTCATATTTTATAAATCAAGTATTTAATGTATCAAATGTGCTGGACAGCATGCTTTAATGAATTGTGAATATAAAGTAAGGTGTGCCCAGTAAAATGTATTCTCTGCGAAAGAAACCGCTCGGAAAATTATAAATGATGATATATGATGCAATCATGATCACAATTGCAATTGAACGTCCGTATTATGCTATTGAACGTCCGTATACAGCTATTGAACGTCCGTATACAGCTATTGAACGTCCGTATATAGCCATTGGGCGTCTGTATATTGCAATAGGACGTCCGTATTATGTGTACATACATTGCACAAAGCTTTGCGTCAGTTTGATGATACCAAATAACAAATACCGATAGGTATTAATGTACTGGGCGTAACAGAAAGGTGTAGTCATTTTAGACGGTGTATCTATCAACGAAACGTTCGTCTCCTATTCAAAAATTTCGATCAGATGATCAATTTATTATAGGAGTCCAAAATATTATGCAAACTTCCATCCTTTTCTATTTCCTTATCAGATATAATACAAATCGATACAGCAGGTAGAGATTTCCTATACAAGCTTTTATTCTTCTTTTACCCCTTAGGAGATGATTTCAGAGGTAAAAGTATTCAAAGTTCTTCCCCGAGTCTCAAACTATCTTCATATTTCATTAAACAAGTATTTAATGTATAAAATGTGCTGGACAGCATGCTTTAATGAATTGCGAACATAAAGTAAGGTGTGACCAAGTAAAATGTATTCTCTGCGAAGGAAACCGCTCGGAAAATTATAAATGATATATTATTATGATGCAATCATGATCACAATTGCAATTGAACGTCCGTATTCTGCTATTGAACGTCCGTATTCTGCTATTGAACGTCCGTATACAGCTATTGAACGTCCGTATACAGCTATTGAACGTCCGTATATAGCCATTGGGCGTCTGTATATTGCAATAGGACGTCCGTATTATGTGTACATACATTGCACAAAGCTTTGCGTCAGTTTGATGATACCAAATAACAAATACCGATAGGTATTAATGTACTGGGCGTAACAGAAAGGTGTAGTCATTTTAGACGGTGTATCTATCAACGAAACGTTCGTCTCCTATTCAAAAATTTCGATCAGATGATCAATTTATTATAGGAGTCCAAAATATTATGCAAACTTCCATCCTTTTCTATTTCCTTATCAGATATAATACAAATCGCTACAGCAGGTATAGATTTCTTATACAAACTTTTATTCTTCTTTTACCCCTTAGGAGATGATTTCAGAGGTAAAAGTATTCAAAGTTCTTCCCCGAGTCTCAAACTATCTTCATATTTCATTAAACAAGTATTTAATGTATCAAATGTGCTGGACAGCATGCTTTAATGAATTGTGAATATAAAGTAAGGTGTGACCAAGTAAAATGTATTCTCTGCGAAGGAAACCTCTCGGAAAATTATAAATGATGATATATGATGAAATCATAATCACAATTTGCAATTGAACGTCCGTATTGTGCAATTGGACGTCCGTATACAGCTATTGGGCGTCTGTATATTGCAATAGGACGTCCGTATTATGTGTACGTACATAGCACAAAGCTTTGCGTCAGTTTAACGATACTAAATAACAAATACCGATAGGTAGGTTACCAATGTACTGGGCGTAACAGAAAGGTGTAGTCATTCTAGACGGTGTATCTATCTACGAAACGTTCGTCTCCTATTCAAAAATTTCGATCAGTTGATCAATTTATTATAGGAGTCGATACATTTTTGTTTACGAATTTCAACATATGTGTCTTGCAGAAAGTTCTTTTTTGTGTTTCATAAGTTAATTTACGTCTTGAAAATTGACCAAAACTTTCTGTTTCCCCTATACAATCGGTAGAACGGTTATGCAAACTTCCACCCTTTTCTATTAGGTACCTTATCAGATATAATACAATTCGATATAGCAGGTGTAGATTCCCTATACTAACTTCTATTCTCCTTTTACCCCATAGATGATTTCAGAGATAAAAATATTCAAAGTTCTTTTCCGAGTCTCAAACTATCTTCATATTTTATAAAAAAGTAATTAATGTAACAAATGTAATATTATATAATTAACTTAGTTCATTGATTAATAAAGTGATGTCATAACACGAGGGGCGCCGAATAGAACGCAAAACCTATGTGTTCGAAGACTTTGTATATTGTATTGACTGTAGTATTGATATTGTTTGAGTTATAGTCATAATGTTATGGCTCGAGCTGGCAACGTCGCAAATACGGACGCCAAATAACCGAGTCCGTAGCTAGAAATTAGCTTGGATATACGCGTGTGGATATACGCGCTGCAGCAGCGCCTCACCCGCGCTGAGATTTTTTCGGGAACTTATTAATATTTTTTTGCAGCCATTTCAACGATTTTTTTACTTCCGTCGATATTTGTACTACGGCTAGCTGGGACCAATAGCGTCTCAGAGCAACCGCTCAAAAAAGTGGCGTCCGGTATACGGACGCTCAATGCCGGTGGACGCCCGTTTAAATGCACTTTTTCCTTCAGAGGACGGCCAATCGTTTGCAGGATAAATATATATATATATATATATATATATATTATATATATAGATATATGCTGTGTTGGTATGTGATACTATTTTTCCTCTGTAGTTATTTTATTAAGCTTACCGCTATATTTCCCTACGGAACAATTAAATGTTTTTCTACGTAATGTTGGCCAACTAAAATATAGTAACTAGCTTTGCTCTTATTCTACCTTATTTCAGTAATTTTTATTTTATAGTATTTGCAGCCATTATCTTCTAAAAGGAAAAGACTTATTAAAAAAAATGTGTGAATATTCAATTAGTAGGACTGAGAATAGAATGTAAACTATTTGTTATACCCATTGACCTTAGGGGGCACTTCTCTAATAAGCTAAAGAGCACAGTTAGATTTTTATAATGATTGACAACAATTAGGTGCGAATCATTTATTTCAATAAAACCACTTTTTACTGATTTAGACTCGTATATTCGTTTTAATTCTTAACCTGACGGCGTTTAAATTTAACGTCGAACTAAATCTGAATGATTAAATAAAAATTTATCTTAAGAATGAGCTTGAAACACTTCAAACAAAATCCACAAACAGTTAATTTGTTTGTACTGTATATATTTGTTATATCTTTTGATGTGGTTCCGTCGGTTTTGGAAATGAAACTTTAAGTTCTAAGTAAAGAGAAAGTTCCATCAAACTTGGGCATCCACAATCGTGGAGCTCAATAAACTTGTTCACAGAAATTGTACTTTAAATATTATGTTAAATAGGTGCCTATACCAAAGATTTAATAAGCAATTTTGTTGTGCCAGGGTGTAATCTAAACTGAAGTAAAATATATTAGGATTCGTTTTACTTTAGTTTTGTATGCTTTACTTTAGATAGCTGTTACTTTGTACACATTTATTGTTAGTTATAATCTCATTATCGTCAAAGACTGACATAACCTAAATAAATTCAACTTTTGTGTCTCCCTCTTTCTCCAGCCGATTCTGGTGCCACTGTTGGGCACGGACTTCCTCTACTTTGGGAGGGATTATGGGGTTTATGTGCTATGCCGCGCCCGCCGCAGTGGTATTGGGATAGAGTATATTTTCAAGTCTTCCAGCTCTAACAGAGGATGTTATCTGTGTAATATTCCTTAGGTCGCTTTTACAACACCTTGGAGAAGAAATGGGGTGGTGACACTTGTATTCTTAATCCGTTACCACATGGAAAACTTTTGTGTATTTTGGTTTGATGGATGAATAGCCATTTGTACAGAATTTTGTAAATTATAATTTCGTTGGATTATGTTACATATTTTTAATTAAGAAAAACTTGGTAAAATTATTAAATTTTGTTATTGACGCTGATATATAAAATAATATAAGTAAATATTTAAAATTACTTTTACAAAACACAAAAAATATGAGTATAATGTTACGAATCTGCGTAAATTATTATATCAAAACCAGGTGTCCTATTCTACAAGGAAACGTAAAATTTTATCGCACATTCAATCAAAACAAATAAGTTTCAGAGTCGAATCGTATTCATAGCTAGAATTTATCTTGTAGGCTTCCAAGGGTACACATAAAAATTCTTCTCATGCGGTACTGATCACAATTTGATTGGTTCCAAGGATTGGGTCTCGTTCCCTTTGCGGTATACAGACTCCTCGGCTCAAAATTTATGACCCCTATCCACTTTTATTACGTATTGGTTGAAAGAGCGCAGATGTCCTCTTGATAAATTTCACAATGCGTAAGAGTTTCAGACAAAAGGAATAATTTTGATAATATGTAAAGATTATAACATTATTCGATTTGATTTTGATACTAGCTGTCCGCGATTTTGTTTGCGTAGAATTCAGAAAATTTTCAACAGTTTTCACTGATGCTTAGCTGATATAAGTCTTTCCTCGATAAATTTACTATCCAACATTGAAAGAATTTTTCAAACCAGAAGATTCAAGACCAGTGGTACCTGCAATTAGTGCGTTCAAAAGAAAAAACCCTTCAGCCTATATTAAGTATAGTTAAAAAATTAAATTATAATTGAAAAAGTGATCACCGCAAGCGGGACTTGAACCCAGGACCTCGGAATACTACGTTACCCTACCGACTGAGCTATTGCGGTCATGCCAACGGTAACCAATTTATCCACTACAATGTTACTCGATTGAGTCTACATCGCATTTGATACAAAGCATAGCAAGTCAATTGCAAAATTAATAAATTATTTTATATTAAGCATAGGTTGATATTACAACTGATTTTATTGATATTGAGGACAAATCTACCAAAAACGAAACCAATTATGGTGTATCTATGTATTATAAATAAATAAATAAATATTTATGGACGTTTCACACAACGTCCTCTGGTCCCAAGCTAAGCTTATATAATATGCTTGTGTTATGGGTACCAGAATACGGGTAGACTACATATACTACTTTTCTTTTGTAAATACATACTTATAATACATAGAAACACCCAGACGCAGTACAAACATTTGTATGACAATTAGAAAAATCACACAAATGGTTGTCCCGAGCGGGAATAGAACCCGCGACTTCTTGATCGGCAGCCCGCTACATGAACCACTCGACCACGAGGCTCGTTGTATTGTATACATTTCTATTAAATAAAATTATTATCATCATCATTATTGCTCTGTCCTTATCCCTTTATTTGGAGGCGGCGCAACATGCTTTTCTCTACCATGCTGTTCTGTCAGTGGTCGTTTCTGTCTAAACGTAAATAATCCTCTTTCTTTCACAAATTCCATCCATCGTTTGTTTGGAATTCCTCTCCCTACCTTTGAGTCCCTCTACATTCATTATTAGAACCATTCTAACAGTGTTACTATCCTCCCGTCTCATTACATGACCATACCAAGACAACTGGTCATTTTTTACTGGCATCACTTCCAGACTTCTTCTTTTATATTTATTTTTTATTTTATCCATTGACATCACACCACATAGAAATAAATAAATATTCACAAACATTTCACACAACGTCTTCTGGTCTCAAGCTAAGGTTATATGCTTGTGTTATTAGTACTAGAATACGGATATACTACTTATAATATTACATCCATCTAAGCATTCGCATCTCCGCTATACATATTCATAAATAAACACCTTTGATATTGTTCTTTAAGTTATTCATTTCTAAATTATATTCCTTGTTTGCAAATAAAACTTGTTCAAATCATCTTTTATATTTTGTACGTAGTGAATCATTATACCGCATGACTGAAAATTTATATTCAGTGAGAACACTCGCTGCCTCGTTATAAATGTTCTTTATAACTCGAATACTTCAACTGTGAATAGACTTCAAAGTTTTATCTATACATTACTCTTTGAAGTAATTGTAGGCATAAAGTACCTACAATAAATTAGGGTATTTGGTAACTCAGAGATGATGGCTCAAAATTTAGATTTTCATTACCTATTTGTTTAAATAATTGGGGATCATTTAAAATTAAAGAGTTATGGTCTTATTCATAATGACTTATCGGAGGTTTAAAAGGATTTATCGCAGAGATAAACGTTTTAGCGTAAAAAGACTATTATGAATAACAGTTTTTGACAATTTTCGCGAACCTATTTTAGCGAACTTTTAAACCTGCGATAAGTCATTATGAATAAGACCATAAATAATTTAATTATTTTATAAACTAAAAAACACGCTTCTAAACGAATACTTCTTCCCTTCACGAATCTTAGAACAAAGTCGTTATTTTGTTGGTATGCCCCTATTTGAGTTTAAATCTTCAAAACATAGTCAAATGTAGCTTTTTTAAATATTAGTATACGTAGATATAGGATTGAGACACGCATTATATGAAAGCTGTTGCCCGTGACTTCAAACGCGTGGAACTAAGAACATTTTCCCCGTATTTGCAACATTTTTCACTAATGCTTCGCTCCTATTGGTCGCAGCTTGGTGTTATATAGCTTATAGCCTTCCTCGATAAATAGACTATCCAACACTGAAAGAATTTTTCAAATCGATCCAGTGGTTTTTGAAATTTCGCGTTCAAACAAAAAGCTCTTCTTCTTTATAATATTAAGTACAGATTTGTACAGATTAAAGCAGCCACATTCCCTATCACAGCAATTAGCTGTTTTAAGTGAAAACCATCAGAGAGATAGAACTCTGATACAAATTAAACAAGACAGTTTTCTTTTAAGTTTTAGTAACTTTGTATCTCTAGAACTTTCTAACAATTGCTTGTGTGTTACAAAGCTGCACTCAACCGGAAATAACGTAAAGTATTTTGTTCTCTTCCTTGAAATCGAAGTGATATAATATTACTTTAATACAGGTACAAATTAATTGTTATTGAAAATACTTACTTAAGCGTCTTAAAAATATTTAATTAAATACTTATGGACATTTCATAGAACGTTCTCTGGTCCATAAGTAAGCTGTATTTCAATGCTTGTGTATGATTTATGGTACTAAATACGTAGAGATAGGAAGATTATAGCTTTGTTATGTTTTTATCTGTGTATCCATGTAAAGGAATATCAAAAAATCATCAATATCAAATAAAAATCTAAAATTATGCACACATATACAAAATCGGTAAAAGGGCAACAACGGTACCAATTCTAAACGCACCTCTACACTTTAGTAAAAAGCCGTATTGTGTTATTACCGCAATTATAATTATTTTTTTAAAATTTATTTTTTATTTATTATTCAAATAAGACCGTAGATGTTTTTATTATTTAGCTAGGCTAAGTTTAGTTGCGAACGTAGAATGGGAATCTATATGACGTGTAGTTAATTACAGTATGAAACGTCGTTTCTGTATAAATTATCCTGCGTTTTATATCTCTCAAACATAAATAAACATAGCTTGAGTAAGTGAGAAGGAAAAAAACTAACTAAAATGTCTTCATGTTGGAATTATAGCCTAGAAGTTCTGCGACATGTACCGATTGAATGGAATGCAGGTATTACAATCACTATTGAAATGTAGCGCAACGATGAGCGGCGGGGCGTCTCTATATCTGATGTAGAATAGCACACAACAATAGATATTGCAATGCAAGTTAAGTATTTGTTGTATACATTTTATTTATCTGAGTAAAATATCAGTATAAATACATGATGTGTGTTTATTAACGTTTATGGATAGAAATCTGTGGAGGAGCATGCTTAGGGACTTCTAGCCTTGTCTCATGGAAATAATATATGAACAAGCACTAATATAACTTAAACATTTCTTAAGAATACTGTCTTCCTAAGGGAATATTATAAGCACAATAAAACTGTGTGTATCCTGAATTCTCAATCCTGAAATGTCCTGAATAATAATAAAAATTACATGAATATTTTATATTGACATTTTTACATTCCTATTATAAATATTTGAATTTTGCCACTAATACCTTTTAAAGCATGCTAAGTCTGAAACAGTTTTACTAAAAAGATCTAAGTAATTTACCAAAAAGATTTTATGCTAAAACAATGTTCCCACAAATCATAATGTTGTGCCCCGCGGTGTTACTTACGGTAAAAAGGATAAAAAATCAGGCAGTGAAGTGTGCTTTTATGTGACCTATATGTTAGTCTGAAATAGAAGCTATATTAGTACCAAATTTAATTTCCAATCAACACAGCCGTTTGAGCGTATTGTGTATTCTTAATTTATCTCTACACGGAAGTTTTCTATATATTTATTAGTAACCAGAGTTGCCCGCGAATTCGCACGCGTGATATTCGGAAAACTTTTCCCATTTATGCAACACTTTTCACAAATCTTAGCAAATATTGGTCGCAGCCTGATTTTATAAAGCTTATAGCCTTCCCCGATAAACGGTCTACCCAACAAAAAAATAATATTTCAATTCGAACCACTGCACACTGGTTTGGTTTCTGTGATTAGCGCGTTCAAACAACTAACTCTTCAGCTTTAAATTATTTGTGTAGAAGTATAGGTAGATTGTATACTACGAAATAGATAAAGTAGATAAATAAATTATATCCATATTGCTTAGTAAGGGAATAGAGAACTTTGTGGTAATTTTCCTATATAAATACCCAATTACAGAACGGATCGAAGGTACCTATGACATATGAAATGGGGGTTCCAATAATTCAAACACGAGAATTAAATAATAAGGTGTCGAAATATCGGGTACACGCCTATTAATTGAGGCTAAGAGAAGGAAGTGATAATTACTAGGAATAGTTTATTTAATATTTAATGAGATTACGTTGCCAGGGATAAAATATACAAACACTGTAACACAGATTACTGCAATAGATAGAGCATTCTCTCTCCAGCCCATTAAGGACCCACCGCTGGGCACGGGCCTACTCTGCTTTAGGAGGGACTATAAGTCTACTGTACCGCACAGACCAGGCGCAGGGTTTATATTCTACTTTTCCGTCTTTCACACAGGATGTTGTCTGTGTACCTACTGTGGAAGGAAAAGGGGTGGAGAGACTTGTCTTGCATTCTTAATCCGTCACCACACGAACATGTAGCAGATAGAACATTACGACATTTTTGTTAACGACTATATATTGTTATAAATAAATGCACTAACGCTGGATGAAAGTACAGATTTTTTTTATACCACTAAGTTTGTGAATAAGAGTATGGCTCGCCTGATGGTAAGCAATTACCGTAGTCTGTAGATGTCTGCAACATCATTAGCACGTCGCTGACCCTGCAGGAATCTTTTCACTCCTTTCTCGAAGAATCTCATGGATTGCGAGTAATAGACTTTTCATTAGTCTTAGCAAACTTGAACGCAGAATTCTCATACATTAACTATGCGAGATCAGGGCCAACGTTCAGCGAGAGTTGACCGCCTTGCGTGCGGAATCTATGGAGGGTGTGCTGTGGCGTGACGAATGTACCTACTTTATAATTACATTTACACATTACTACATTAAAACAAAATCAATTAACAGTACTTAAATACGTAGATACATAAAATAATATTATTGTCATAGAATCCCTTGTCGACATCATGTTTAATAAGAAAAGTTTTTCGTGCTATTAATAAAGTTAATTACATTTTCTCTTTCTTCTGACCTCGAGGTCGAGTGGTTTTGGTAACCGTTCACGAGGTCCCGGGTTCGATTACCGCACGGGACTTTTTTGTGTAATTTTGGCAAATGTCATACAAAAATGTTTTTACTGCGTCTAGGTGTTTTCTATGTATTATAAGTATGTATTTACAAAAGAAAAGTAGTATATGTATTCTATCCGTATTCTGGTAGATGATGATTCTAATTAATTAGTTAATAATACTACTGACTTTTTCATAGTAAATTTCAAAGGAGAGTAAGACAACAAACCATGTTGCATACAATTCAATTCAATTCAATTTCATTTATTTGCGATAATGGGTAATAAATAAACGATTTTACAATAAAGAATGTTAAAGAATGTAAAGAATGTAAATGCTATTTTGTATGCTATTTTGGCTGATTGTGGTGATACAATCAGCCAAAATAGCATACAAAATAGCATACAAACATATGGACATCATATTTCGACCTTTTTATTCGTGGACACTGCCTCCAGATCGTCTTACGCGTTCGTTAAAATAGTTATAAATTAGTATTTGAAAACGATTCTTGTATTTATTGATAGCCGCACTTACCCCTTGATGCAACTTCACGTTTCCTAAGGGTACGCGTACCACTAATTAGGAAACACTAAACGACCGCGTTTACAAAAATTTAAGCATTTTTAATTTTCATTTTTCCAAAACATGATTACTAAAAGAAATATGACCAACCAATAATATTGTTTTTACTGTTACGGTCTAACTACTGTTTGAATTATAATGTGCTTTTAATAAAAGACTAATTTTTAATAAGAGATAAACGCCTGCGTATTTGTCATGAGTCATAAAATAATACATTAATATATATTCTTTTTTTGTCAGGCGCTCCTGTGATGTAATAAGCACTCTATATAAATTGTTCTGTTTTACCTTTTTAACGGATTTTTTTAATCAATTAAAACGTTTTCAAACCAAAAAGCTACGAACGATAAAAAAATAAACGATGGAAATAATTTCAGTCACCATTATATAGATAAGACCAAAACCGGTCAAATACAAGTTGGACTCGTACGCGTAAATTTCCATACCTTTATTATCATAGGTAATATAGGTACATATTCGTCATATTCCCAATTCCGAATAACGGGATAATTGCAGGAGAATAATGACGATGAGTGTTTGTTGTTAAAGCATTTAGTGATATCACAGATAAAGAGTGATATCAATAAACTGTGAAATTTTCAGCTCTCTAGCTATCACCGTTCCGGAGATACAAAGACAAAGACGTACAGTGAATCCTCAGTAATAGAGTCAGTGGCGGATTTGCAGTCTCGACCGCCCTAGGCTCTAGCCATCAGCCGCCCCTTTCTTAGCATCCACCAATATGGACTACATAATGAAATTACTTCATTACCAACTTTTATCTAAATAGACTTAGAAATTTAGGAGAAAAAATCAGTTTTATTTCATAAACATTTACATGTGCAAGACCAGGCGAGGGTAGTTCGCGAAACCCGCGCCTCCCGGAGACGTCGCTAGCAAGACTCCAGTCGACCCGTGACCACGATCGATGCAACTCGGTCGAAACGTCGGGAGCAAAGGTATTGTGCCTTTTTAAGTTATTAACGTGATTATAGTCCCGGTAATATTAACAAATTATGAGTTTTATTTCGCAAGAATATGGTACATAAGTTGTTACAGCTAGTTATTTGCTATAATATACTTTGCTAACTTGGCATACTTGGTTATAATAACCTTGGTTACAAACAAACAAGCAAGCAAACATACAAGTGAAACTAATAAAAGCGTGTTAAAAACATAGAAGAGTACCTATTTGAAGATGCGGTATAGATTGCATCATGCAGTGCAGTCCACCCGTCATACATTATAATAAGTTTTTTGACACGATTGGGGCCGCCCCTAAATCTGGCCGCCCTAGGCCTGGGCCTAAAGGGTCTTAGGATAAATCCACCACTGAATAGAGTACCGTACTTTTGGCACGTGATGTAAATTAAACCATGTCATGAATTATCAGGAGAACAATTAAGTGTCTACCTTCGTTTTAAAAATGTCTTAATTAGACTTTGTTTAGAAAAGGGTATCCCTTAGGGCTTGCATGGAAGATATTTAAAAACTTTGGTTTCAAACAAACCATATTTTTTACGTAGCGAAAAAAGCGGGTAAGTTTAAAAGTAGTGATTTTGTGGTTAGGGTACTATGGAGCTAACATACTAGTCTTGTTAGGACTAAAAGCTCAAAATGGATTTTTAAAGATAAATGAAACTTTCTAAAAAATCAATTTTATTACGTATTATTAAAATTATTATTAAAATTATTAAAATTGACGGGCTTCGTGGTGGAGTGGTTTATGTAATGGACTGCCGATCACGAGGTCGCGGGTTCGATTCCCGCTTGGGACGGTCATTTGTGTGATATCCATAAATGTCATACAAATGTTTGTACAGCGTCTGGGTGTTTTCTATGTATTATAAGTATGTATTTACAAAAGAAAAGTAGTATATGTAGTCTATCTGTATCTGGTATCCATAATACAAGCATAGAAATATAGCTTACTTTGGGACCAGAGGACGTTGTGTGAAATGTCCTGAATATTTATTTATTTATTTATTAATAATATAGCTGTTATAACCTTAACAAACAGAAGTTTACTCTTCTGCTCAATAGATGGCGTTGTACGTTTTTTAAATCACGCTATCGTTTCGTTCCACTCTTTAACACTTATGCTCGTCAAAATTTTCGCACTTACAAATTAGTAGGGAGTAAGGATTATCTCAAAAAATTTAATTTCGGAAGAGGATAAAATTTAACTGTTAATTAAAAAATTAAACAAAGAAAGTAATATCGTGAAAACGTTTATTTCTTACTTATGAATATAAATACAGTCGTTCGTAATAATATACATTAAAAGCGGTTAAAATTTATTTAATATTTATAAATGCTGGTAGGTATGTCATGTTTTAATAATAACTATTAGTCATTATTTATTTAGATGCCATATTTAAACTGTTTTTGTAATATGTATTTCTTTCTTTACTTATTACAACAGCTATACCAGAAGGTGGGTTGACCTTTAGAATTGAAGACAAGTAACTTTAGCCTGTCTAAATCGTATTTCATACAATAATGACGTTTGAAATGACGTATAGCCATCGTAGACACACATAGATACATTAGCTTTAATTTTTAAAAATGTATAACTGCCTGCTGTAGTTAGCCTTAAAATAACAGTTTGTGTTACAAAAGTTGTATCTAAGCTTATATAAATCCAGTTTCAGACTAGCGATATACAACGTGTTTCAGAAAGGTGTAGTCATATTTGACCATCGTTACACATGGCCGGTGACTAGGCACTAGGCATGGATGAAATTACAAATACTAGTTATATTATGACTTTTATGTGTTCATAAAAGTTTAATAAATTTATTAAATTAATCGATCTTCTTTAAATACAACACTACTATGAGGTCATCTTTTATCGTTGATGCGTTTCTGGTAGTTATTTAATAGTAGGCAATAAACAAAAAAAAACTTACCAACTGTATTTTTCTATGTGTAACTGTAATATTTATAATATGTAAGGCCTATCTAATGCAACTTTAAATTATGATTACACCTTTCTGCAACACGTTGTATTTATAATATTGGTAAAATATCGTAAAGGCTTAGAAATACTTAATACTAGGTTTGATTACAATGAGTTTTTTGAAGTTTTTATCATTGATTTGAGATTGTCATTTTAAAAATAATGACGTTTACATACGTACAACGCCTTACTAGAGACTGAAACACTGCAAGGGATGGGGCAATTAATAATTATTTAAAACATAGTCTTAGTTTATTCTTATATTCATATTCATTGCAATCATATTGTTTAAAGGTTAATATAATATAATGGCATATAAATCGAGAAATTGGATCTGTCGTCGAGAAAATAAGATAATGATAATAAATATTATAGTAGACAAAACACCAATATCTATTATAAAAGCGTATAGGTGAAATTACTTACTAAAAAAAACAATACTAAAAAAATTATATAACTACGGTAATAGCCCTTTTTAATTATTTTTCACATTTATCAAATTTCAGCAGTTAGAACCTCTTACAACCGATGTGAATGGTCTGACATGTATGGGTGTAAATTAAGCCAAGGTGTGATTAGTCTCTCCGAACTCCCATGAGAAAGGCGTAATGGTATTATGATGATGCTATCAATTTGTTGTCAAAATTTAATGCCTACATTATTCTGAACTACAGATAAATAAAAAATTAAAATGAAAATCAGTCATTGACATATTTATTTATCGTAACATTTTGGACACTAAATTAAAGTAAGTAAAAATATTTTTAGAGATGCAATTTACTAAAAATATTATTAGTTTGAATAATATTTAATATGTACAATATCAAAATAAGTTCTAAATGTGATCACAAATAAATTGATGTATAAAAACCGTAAGTACGAGTCGAAGTTGCGCACGGAGGGTTCCAAACAATTATTATCATCACTAAACTTAACTAAATAATACCTAGTTTAAAAAAACTAAAAAACACGCTTTATTTAATCGAATTATTGCATTGTCATCGGTCTTTGACAGGTGTGCAAAATTTGAATAAAATCTGACCGTTCAAAGTGGGTCAAAATAGCGTCCAAAGGAGTCGGTTACAAACATACAAACATACAAACAAACATACAAACAAACATACAAACAAACATACAAACAAACATACAAACAAACATACAAGTGAAGCTAATAAAAGCGTGTAAAAATAAAAAAACAATGGTTTTTTTTATCCTCATGCAAATTTTAATTGAAATGTATATTAATATGTATTCAAAATGTTTAGTACAGGATAAAATAATATGTTTGTAATTAAAAGCACATAAGATCGTTTCGTTTATAATCACATTTCTTAAATTTCTTCTTCTTATGGTATTTTTTGATTAATCATATATTTCTCTGTGCACATTTACATAAATTAAATTCTTTTGTCTATAGGTAATACATAGTTTTTGTAATAAGAAAATTCAGATAACATTTCCAAATTGTGCTTTTGAAATTATAAATTTTCACTTTTTAGTTAAGTTTAGTTGTGTACGTAGAATTAACACCAATATTAATATCATGCTGTAAATCACATTATCAGAACCATATAAGATACGCAATCATTGTTTGTTGTATGGCAGCCTCCTAAAATATTTATTTTATTCTGGTTTTAAGTATTTGTTATTATAGGGGGCAACATTAGTGAAATCGTCGACTGTCTAGATATACTCATTAAGAGGATACCAAAATAGCTTCGTGCATTTTTCTAGGTACGAAGTTTTCATTGTTTCTTTAGATTGGATGGCTAGAGCTCTAATTTTTAAGTATATGTTTTTTCAGTATATAATCTAGGATCGCATAAACTCAGAAACGCGATTGAAAAAAGTTTTCTCGATGGAAAATCTTAGCGAAAATACCTCTCTCATTTCTTATTTTTTTCATTTGTCGGTCTAATATCGCGTATTAACTAATGAAATAACTTTAAAAACATAAGTAACTATTATGTATAGAAACACGTAAATCAGAATTAAAATATATTTAGTAGATTATGAGTAAATAGGAAAAGTATCCCTAATTCTTCATTTTCTGTGCCTACTGGATGTGTTAATATGTACGTGTCGGCGATGATATACGATAATATTGATGTAGGCCCTTAACACTTTTTGTAGGATACAGCCTGCTGAGAGACATAAGAACAGTCAGACAGACAATGAAGTCTTAGTAGGGGTACCCACTGGTACTGGCCCTAAAATGTAAAGTTTTAAAATATTCGTGTATCGTTGAAAAGATAGAATCAACTTTCGTGATTTTCGACTAGTATTATTCGAACTATTATTGTGGTTTTCGACTAGTATGCGTCAATTACAATACACAGAATATTTTTGGCTTTAATAACAAATAAAAAGTTTTCTATTAATATTTTTACACACTTTACATAACATTTACAACACAGACAACCCCTAAAAAATTCTTCATGTAAGGCGATCAACATACGCCGAACATATTTATGCGCTAATAAGCATAAAATATGTATAAAAACTGGATGTACGACCAATGAAAATGCATTGTTTCATACCTCACAAGCCGCGTCTTCTTCCAAAGTGGCTGCGTTTAGTCGTCAAAAATCAAAATCTCGTAATGCCCTAATAAGAAATAATCTGTTACTTACATAGAAAACACTCTCGGGTTCGATTCCCACACGGTACAATTATTTATATTTATAAATGTCATATAAAAAATGTTTGTACTGCGTCTGGGTGTTTTCTATGTGTAAGTATGTATTTACAAAAAAAAAAGTATATTATGTAATATATCCGTGTCTGATACCCATAATACAAGCATAGAAATATAGCTTACTTTGGGACCAGAGGAGGTTGTGTGAAATGTTTATAAACTTAAAAAAGAAATAGTAAGTCAGATTATTGCAAATCGTTTACATATAAATTAGACATGTATTATTATTATGGAATATATTTACAAAGCTTAACTAAAGTAAATAGAGCTAATTACATTTATTATTATTATTATTATTATATTTAATACATATATGTTATAAAGATTTACGAAATTAGCATTAGCTTAAGCACACACTTAATAGGAATCTCATATTCAAGTTCATTTGCGTTTAATCTCAAAGGAATTTCACAGACCAAGTAACATTAATATATTATAACTAACCTTCTTAATAAAGAAGCACTTAATATTATAAAAAGGACGTATCATAGCCAAAGATTTAAAAACTAAATAGAATTTACGCTTATAAACAGTATTATAAAACATAAATTTTTAGTAAATTTTCTTTTTTATAGGATTATGAAATCTAATTAAACCAAAAAGCTTAGTTGCTCAAACATTTTTAAAATCCATTTTTTTTTTAAAAACCTAGATAAAGTCATTACTTTTTTAGGTATGTTTAAATTATGATAATATAATCAAAAATGATTTAGCTGCCAAATATATTTTATTTAAATGGTAAACTCGTAATATTATAAGTGGAGACTTTACAAAATTAAATATTATTTTGAGACTTAATTTAAAATATTGTGTTCATACTTAATAAAAAAATTACGTGTTTGACTTGTTTTTATGTTCAAAGAACAAAAAATTGGGACTAGGCGACACTAAAATTTGCATTAATATATTTTCAATAATATACGTAATTATTATATTTATATTTTATATATAAAGACTTCTTGTGAGTCATGAATTATTTAAAAGTCCATAAAATTAGCAAATTATAAACCAATTTAGTTCTCTCTAAATGGTTGAGCAAATATTTCGTTTAAATACTGATGATATTCTTCGAAATTATTCAAATAATCTTCGTTTTCCAACCCAGTTGAATTTAACCTGTAAATATGTATTTATTTATTTATTTCACGCTTTATTGTACACACAAGAATTATAATAGACAAAGAGGGATAATAATTTTAAATGTACAAGTGGCCATTTTATCGCACTCTACGATTTTTTCCAGGCAACCGTCTTGATTTAGTGGTGCGAAATAAGTATGGTAGTGTGATTTAGAGTGTAGAGCTATGAAAAATAGATTGCCCGAATTGAACCCGAGAACTGGTGAACGGCAGTCCGTACATGAACCACTAGACCACGAGGCCCGTCATGTAATAAATACACACGGACATATTTTTTTCTTTTTTTTTCTTTTTTTTAATGGGGGCTTATGATTATTACATAATATGTCAGCCCCATCATAACTTAAACTAATGTATCTACAAACTTAAACTATTGTACATAAGTATCTAATAAGAATCAACTATAAAATATCAATAATCACATGAAATAAAAAACAAAAAAAAAAAATACAGTTTGTGTCAAAATCAACATCGTTGTTTTTGATAAAGCTCATACAGTAGCTTCCTCAGGTGTAGGATTAGCCAAAACACTTTGTATGTACTACACCAACATCCATAAGATTCAAATTTTAATCAACCAAAATTTTATCTCTACAATTATGATTCTTGACACATTCCATCAAAACATGTTGTACACGGACATATAATATACTTACTTTGTCGTCTCCCTTTTTCTTCGTGAGTTCAATTCTGATGCGACTTCAATACAAAGTACTATAAATTGTCTATTACAAGGATATCTGAAATCACAAATTATAGTCAGACTATTCTTATAAAAGCAGGAATAATAACAATAATATTCTTGCATCTGATAACTAGATGAAAAATCTTTACATTATTATAAACCAATGTCGTTATTTTTGTATGTATGTCCTTATGGGAGCTTATATCTTCAAAACAACGCCGCGGATTTTAGGCGATTTTTTTTATGATAGATTGGTTCAAGAAGATGGCTTTTTGGTATAATTTGTCAAGGTTTAGTTTCCGGGGGGAAATCGAACCCGCGACCTCTACAACGGCAGTTTGTTATATGAACCACTCGACTACGAGGCCCGTCATACTTTATTTATTCCGATTTTACCTTTTCCTAAATATGTGGATGAAAATCTTTCAATTATTCCGTTACGTAGATAGATAGAAAGATACAAATGTTGGTAACAAAGACCTGTTGAAAAGATTTTCATGGTAATTTTATCTATAATATGCATTAAGATCGCAAAAAATCAGTAAAAATGTGTGCTTACTTCTCTTGTAATAATATTTTGTTGGTACGAAGCGATGAGCCGAGTCCTCTATTATTTGGATCTCCATTCTGCCACTCATCACAATATGAACCAATAGCTCTTTCACCGTTTGCTCGAGATCCATGCCATATAATTTTCTGGGGCCTGTTGATTTTAATAATAGCATACGTAAATCTTTACTGATCATTAAACAAAGTCATTATTTTGTATGTGTGTCCCTATGTGAGCTTATATCTTCTAAAGTATTATAAAACAAAGTCAAACCCTATTTTTTACACTCTTAGATAATTATGAGGCTTTAGTAAGTACGCAAATAAAACTACAGCACACAGCTAGTAAAAGACAAAATCCTATAACGTGGGTTTAAAATTTAAAACAAATATACGCGTCTAAATCCGTAAAAAGTGGTTTTAGTTAAAATCCTAAAACTTACCAATGTGGATCATTCATAATATTTCTTCCATCAAAACTATATATTCTAGCGTCAGTAGATAGTTCACCATTACCATGAAACATGTCTGCGAAGGATCTGAATAACATTTCGCCCTGAGTGTTTACAACTGGCAGATGACGGTCTACATAGCGAACTAGTGAGTTCAAGTTTTGTATTCTGAAAAATAAGTTTAGTATAAAAGATTTGAAACATAATACAGGAAGTGAGGCTTATACAGACCGCGAAGGCACATTATTAGAGTCCCATTTTACTTATAATACAAATATCACAACCCCTTTTTTTCCCGAGGGCGCTGTAAAAGCCAGCAAATGAATATTGTACGCAAATAACATTCTCTGTAAGAGATGGAAAACTTGATAATAAACCCTGTGCCAAAATGCCTGGCCAGCGTGCCAGAGTAGAGCCTAATCTTTTCCAAAAGGTGTGTGTGCGTTTGTGTGTTCCGTGTCAGAGTGTGTACCTTTACTGCAAAAATGTAATTGCAAAATTGATAAAATACACGAATAATGTACATAATTGTCTTATCACTGTCCAAGATCTTTTTTCGACGATATGTAAGGAAATAGCAAAGAATTTTTATCGCCCTAAATGTTAAGGGTGACCACCCCGGAGATTTGTATGGCAAAACAATGTTTGCCGGGTCAACCATCTAATATATAAAATCCTCCTGTCACGGTGTGTGTAATTATAGGTACTCCTCCGAAATGGCTCGACTGATAAATATATATATTCATTCATGGACATTTCACACAACGTCCTCTGGTCCCAAGCTAAGCTTATATGCTTGTGTTATGGGTACCAGAATACGGATAGAATACATATACTACTTTTTTTTTGTAAATACATACTTATAATACATAGAAACACCCAGACGCAGGACAAACATTTGTATGACAATTAGAAAAATCACACAAATGATTGTCCCGAGCGGGAATCGAACCCGCGACCTCTTGATCGGCAGTCCGTTACCAGAACAACTACACCACGAGGCCCGTCAAAATGATGTGATTGATGATGTGATTTTCGTGAAATTTTGTGTACATTATCCGTTAGGTCTGAGAATCGGACAACATCTATTTTTTAAACCCCTCCCCCCCTTCCTGGCATCTGTATGGCAAAACAACGTTTGACGGGTCAGCTAGTATAAATATAAAATTCTCGCGTCACAATGTTTGTTCCCTGACTCTTCCAAAGCTTTACCGATTCTTATGAAATTTTATATGCATATTCAGTAGGCCTGAGAATCGTCTACTATCTATTTTTCATACCCTTAAGTCATAAGGGTTGTCCAACCTTAACATTTATATGGCAAAACAACTTTTGCCGTAGTAAAGTATTAATAACTAGAATTTTATAATACACAATACATGTATACAATAAGTTGCAAAAATGATTCTACTTAGAGCTTAATGCGAAACGGTGTTGTAAATAAACAAAGTACTTACTTGCTGGTGATTAAGGCTCTGAAGGTACCTCTAAATCCAGCGCGTCTCCCCTGTCTATAACAAGCATAATCCACACGTCTGATGCCATGCATGTTTCCAGATACTGGTTCATTCAGTGCAGCTAAGTGTAGCTGTTTATAAAAATGAAAACATTATTTCATAGCTCAAAAACTTTAGTAAAAGTATTGTTTAAATAGTTTGATAAGTTTAAACACCCGCTTATTAGTTGATCCAGAAAATCTAGAGAACCAAATTATTGCAATGTCGAATCCTTGGATATTTTTGAAGGGGCCCATTTGAAAACCAGCGTCTAGTCCAAAAGACTAGGCATATGCTGAAATGGGCACCCATTGCTGCTGTTCCCTTAACACTTAAACTGTGAAACGTACATGCATAATAAATAAGTAATGTCTATTTTTATTATAATTTATGTAAATAGTTTTATATAATATGTCTTTATTATGTATTTATATGTCTTTATAAGGTGATTGTGGGACCACAGTAATAAAAAGTTTCTTTCTTTATTTCTTTCTTTCTTTCTTACCTATGCAAAATTTCAGATCAATCCAACTATTGCCAGTGGGTGAAAATCATTTTAAAAGATTCCGTTATATAGATTAATACCTACAAATATGACATAATATACAAACGAAGCTAATAAAAAGCGTGCCAACAAAGAAACATTTCTTAGCTTTTAGTGGCTAATACTTTTGTTTTTTTTTAATTGACATGGTACTTCTAAGCATTCTACAGACGGTAAAAATTTTACATCAGCTTCGATCCAATTTTGAAAGTACCTAAAATATAACAGGAAGGTAAGATTCCAAGGCGTTTAATAAATTATTAAATTATGATTATTACAATAATAAAATAATAAGTGACAAAGTTATCGTTCAAGTGTTAGAATCTTTTATTAGGCCTATCAGCGTAATTTTTCCTTTAAAGACAAAATACACAAAAAAATTATGTTTATTCACTCACTTTCATAATTGTTACTTTGTTAAACACTATAAGACAAATTTGGCGATGGATTTATTTGCCTGGACTGGTTCGCGACTGACAAATTAGCATATATCTAATTTGACCGTCTAGGACAATCGACAGTTTTGATGTATAGTTACAAGTTTTTATCGAGTAGATTCAATAAGTTATAGAAGAAATTAATAAATATTTGCGACTTACACTAGGTCCAACAACCGGTGAGCTTTCAACAAGATTAGAAATAGATGGCACGTGGACCAAACTGGCTGCTGGCATAGGTAGTGGTATATGAGTTGTTGTGACCACTTGTTGTGTAGCTTGAGTAATTAACGAGCCGAGCTGTACAAAAACATGTTTTAATGTTAAGCTAATCTTCTATCTTCTATCTTCTTTATATAGGTATAAACTGGATGTTGCTCGCAACATCGTACGCGTGGAATTTAGAAATTATTGACAAATTACATAGAGAAAAAAACCTGTCTAGAGCGAGGTAAACTCTCGCGCTTAGGGATCCGTAACTACTTGACCGAAAAATATAAATAAATAAATTAATATTCATGGACATTTTACGCAACGTCCTCTGGTCCCAAGCTAAGCTTATATGCTTGTGTTATGGGTACCAGAATACGGATAGACTACATTATACTACTTTTCTTTTTTAAATACATAGGTACTTATAATACATAGAAAAACCCAGACGCAGTACAAACATAATGTCATACATAATGTTAACAGTATGACAATTATAAAAATCACACAAATGATTGTCCCGAGCGGGAATTGAACCTGCGACCTCTTGATCGGCAGACCGTTACATGAACCACTCGACCACGAGGCTCGTCAAATAAAAAATATAAATAACTAAATACAAATAAACGGTTAATTAAGCATAATGCAACTCACCAACATAACTTTGTAGTTGCAATATAGGGAATCGCGTACATTTCAGTTACTTCATAAGTTTGTATTAGTTTATGCAATTCTTTCGCATGATGTGATAGAAACTTACAATATTTTGGATTTTTCCTTATATCAGAACTATATTATTATAGGCTTGGTTCATGACAAATTTCAAGTCTCTAGGGCAATGGGGAGTAGGTAACCTGTAGCTTTTGATTCCTAGCATAAGTCAAAAATTCTTAAAAATAGTCGTAATTCGGTTATATCTTTTAAATGCGTAGATGATGTAAAAGGTTGATTGTATTTTTTTGCAGCAAGGTACCGCATAGATCTACGTATCGTATGAGTTTCAAGTTGATACTCTGAGCCGTTGCTGAGTAATAAAAGTTTGACGGACGGACAGACAGACGGACACCGAAGTGAGACTATAAAGGTTTGTACGAAACCCTAAAAAAGACTTATTTAAACACTTACCGTTACATATTGCCATCCAGAATTAACTTTGACAAGTAAAGCTTGTTCTTCAACTATGTATGCCAATGCTCCAACAGGACTTAATGAAGTGAGCTATAATACGAATTTCATATTTTATGACCATACTGATACATTTAACACAATTTTATTGAGACAATTTTTATTTTACATAATTTTCTTATGGCATACGTCCGGTGGCTTTAATTGCCTTGCGTGCGGAATCTATTGACGGTGATCTGTGTATATAGCCTATGTGTTATTCTGAGCTATAAGCTATACATCTGCAAAGTTTCGTTAAAATCTATTCAATAGTTTTTTGCGTGGAAGAGAAAAACGTCAATCCATACCTACTTACAAATTAGTAGGGATATACATAGGAGGATATTTACTCGTAGGATAGGATGAAGTGGAAGAAGCAGAGTAGGAAAGCGGAAACTGTCGCAAAACGGGACAAAGGCTAGGAAGAAGAACAAGTAGCAGTACTTACTTTGAACATTTCCTCTGTTGTTTGGTAGACTGCTGCACCCGGGACTGCTGGGTTGGCATCTTTATTCTGAGTATCCCTGGCATACTGTTGATGGGATCCTGTAAGAAAAAAATATATGCTAGCGTAATACAATACTCAGTCGAGAATTGTAATTATGAAAGAAATATAGAACACTAGCTGTTACCCGCGACTCCGTCCACGTGGAATTTAGAAATTTTTACCTGTTTTTGCAATATTTTTTACTACTACTTCGCTTCTACTGGTCATAGCGTGATATTAAATAGCCTAAAGCCTGCCTCGATAAATGCCCTATCTAACACTGAAAGAATTTTTCAAATCACCCGTGGTTCCTGAGATTAGCGCGTTCAAACAAACAAACAAACTCTTCAGCTTTTAATATTAGTATAGAAAGGACAGAAAGAAAGTGCGCTAAAAGGTTTCGCTGTAACATACCGTCCCCAAAATATAAGTATGATGTTTGCCGTATAACTTGTTTTTTACCAAATGCATGTAATTAAGAAATATAATGTAGGTAACAATTATCTAAAGCAATTATAATTAACTTATTCTATTATTAAAGAATAAATATATTTAAGCAGGAAAATTAAATGATTACGACTTATTGTACTCATACACGAGTATAGGTAAAAATAATACTTAATACTCGTTTTACTCAAGGTTAAAAACGAACAGGTTATTATTGAAATAATAGCTTAATATTATAACTCATAATTTGACAAAAAACTCAAAATGAATTCTGTTTGTGGGTGAAAGGAATCAGTTTATTTTTTATACTCCGAATAGGACAAACAAGCATCCATCTCGCCTGATGGTAAGCGATTACCACAGCCTATGGACGTTTGCAACACCAGAGCGTTGTCGACACTGTAAGAACCTCATAACGCTGTTTTTGAAGAGCCTGAAGGAAGGAAGTCCTGTAGGAAAACCACGGCAAGAGCTCCACATTTTGGTTGTAAATAATAAAAAAAAAATCTTTTCTTTATGTAGTACGAAGATGTAAAAATATTTTTTGCATGCAACATTATAACATAGGCAATCATTATCAAGTACTTAATTTAGATATCGGAATGCCAATGTTAAATTAAACAGATAGAATGCGATTACAATTATTGTTAAAAATATGATAACAATTCGTTAATTAAATCCTTATTATATTTATGTCAAATGACCTTTGATTCATAAACAATTACCTAAACAATGAATCGCCTAGCTTGTATTTAACTGTGTGCCGGGATAGGTATATCATGTTGTAAAAGAAAACGCATTATGAGAATTAATATAGATAGTAGAGAACGAACTGTTAAAGATTAAGTGAATCAAGTAGGACACTAGGACACCAGTGGACGGAGAAAGACTAATGGTTGGATGGATAAAAGTGTGATAGAAAGCGTTATCGTACTCCATTAAATTCAGAAGAGAATGTTTCATTATGTAGTGCAGTTCAATAGAATGTGTGATGTAAAAGACGGACTAAATAGAATTATAACTAACAAATGACAGCGCTTGATGCTACTGGTACATCCATGATATCCGTTTTCTTCTTAGCAAATAAGCCCATAATGTTTCATTGCTAGGCATTGGCCTGCTCCACTTTGGAAGGTTTTTGGTCTACATATATCGCAATACCCAGGCGTCTTGGCATAAGGTCTCTCACAGTTGCTGTTGACTGCTTATAATATCCCTTAACTAGTTCTCACAGCACCCTGTATAGGAAATGGAGTGGTGACTCTTGTGTTTTTGACTATAACCCTAACTATAAGCTCTAAGAATGCTGAAAGGTATTAGACTAAACTTTGACATAAATGTAAATTAAGCACTTACCGCTTCGTTCTTTATCTTTCTCCTTCAGATCCTTTAGTTCTTTCAGCGCTTTAAGTTCGTCAAGCGGACTTTTGGATACTAAAGTAAACATTTACAAGAAAATATTAACAAAATATATTATATCATCTTTGAATTGATAATTCGTTATTTGACGTAAATATGAAAATAATCGATTATTACTATGTGGTTTATCACTCAGGTCAAAGATTCAGTGGTAGATCTAAAACAAGATGGAAATATGTAGTCTTAAAACACATTAGGGGAAGCAAGGTATCCAAAGACGATGTCGTGGATAGATCGAAGTGAAAAGCGCTTGAAAAAACCTGACCCAACACCATGTGATGTTGGATAGGCAGCTGGAAAGAGCGAAACAGGCATTATTCGATAACTTTGTGATTGAATGAATGAATGAAATACTCTGTATTGTACAGCAAAATATACATCTAGTACAATAGGCCGTCTTATCACAATTTGCAATCTCTCACAGATTTAGCTCTTACGGCTTCCGTCAGCCGTATTAAAATGAAATATACTTATACAATAAACTCTCATTTTATTATTGGAAATAGTAAACTCACTTTATTTTAAGTTTTCGACACAAACGTATTTTATTTCTATGTCATAATATTAAAATTATCTCTTAGGATTTATCTAGTAATCAATCAAATTTATGTACCATAATTGTGATAATCATAGATAATTGCGATAAATACATAATTATTTCATATTATTTACACAAAAACAAGTCTTTTTATCACTTTGACGTAGAAGTATAAGTATTACTTACTTCGAAGGATTTCGCTAATTTAATTTTATTATCCAAATGATATCACGAAATATGAGATTGAATATCAAATAACACGATATTTATTTTCATAAAAACAAGATGAATTTGTCTATTTATTAAAACATTCGTAAAATATTTGGAAGCCATATAAGTTTCCATGACAACCACGGGATTTAACAACACAATACATTTACGTTGATCCGATTATCTTGTCACGCTTAAAATATATTATGTACATGTGATATTATGATTTATTAATTCAAATATCTTTGAAAAAACTGCGATGAAAATATCCATTTTTTTTTTGAAGAAGCTAGATAATGGGTGCAGTTTCAGCAGCGTTTGTTTATGTAGTTACTGCTCCTGTCTTTGGCTCTAATATTAGCGAAGTAATTAACGTGCTCACGTGTTTATTCTGATCCATAAGCTATACAGCTCCAAGTTTCATCAAAATTCATTCAATAGTTTTCGCAAAAACGATCCCCACATCCCATTCATAGATTCGTTCCAACTTTCGGCGTTGTAATACATGTAAGGTATAGTAGGATTTAAGAAATTTTTAAACCACTTTCCGCTCCACATAAACTTACTTGGTTTTCCATAGAACTTAGGGCTGCCGTGTATTGTAAGATCTTGGATTGAACCCGGTTCACCTTTAGGTCCTACAACAGAAACACCTGGGGGCCCTGGCGGTCCAGGCGGTCCAGGAGGACCTGGAGGTCCCGGTAAGTACTGTACAGCGTCTGAGAGAGAACTAGAAGCTCCTGGAGGACCAGCTGGCCCTGGTACACCAGGAAGTCCAGGGATGCCATCATAACCTCTATCTCCTTTTTCTCCTTTGAACTGTTAGACAAAAAGACCAGTTATGAGGGACATTTTTATTCTTTTATAGCTGAGTTATGGCCTTCTATTACACTGGATGCATATTTGGTCTACCATACTAAATTGATCAGCGTGTAGGCATAAGGCTTATGTTTGAGATTTCCACTTTTGTAAAAAGTTACTCGTAGCTCGGCAGACAATGCTGTGGTGACGCTTGTATTTTTAATCGTTTATTTCAATAATTAATCTGATTACATTTTGCCCCTCTGCTTAGCAGTTAAGTTTTCGAATTTTTTATATACCGACTCAACTATGAAAATAGCTAGACCCCATTCTACTTCTAATTATTCCAACTAATAATATAAAGTTGAAAGTTTAGATCTGTCCGAGTGGTAATGGATTAAGATCACAAGTGTCACCACCCCTTTTTCTTCCTAGAATGTGAGCATAATCACTCTCAAAGTGGTGGATGCCCGTGTCCAGCAGTGAGACGTTAGTAGGAGAATGAGAGAGTAAGTTTACCCTTCTGCTCAATAGATGACATTGTACGTTTTTTAAATCGCGCTATCGTTTCGTTCCACACATTAATGCTCGTCAAAATTATTATTGTGTTATCATCCGGATTTCGCACTTATAAATTAGTAAGGATGACAGGACACACACGGTATAACATGACAATAGATAAGTACTTAATGACGTCAAGAATTTGAACTTTGATCTCTTAATCACTCGTTGGTATTTTATTTAATGTTTGTATTATTTTTGCATACCTATTATGATAAAGGTGAAGCGATAACTTAGTTGTGTATAGTGAGTCTATTTAACATTGGCAAAACAGATAGTTAGCTAAAACTCTGATAAAATATAAACTACTAACATATCGTATATTCGCCTGTTTGATATAGGTTAAAGACGTTATTAAAGCATTGAACTTGAATTATATTCCACTAGTTTACTGAGAATTTCAAAGACATAAATATTGTAACGGTCGCTTCCCAATATAATAATGTATATGAAAATTTATTGTATGTTTATAAAAATATGTATAATTTAAAAAAGGAAAAGCGTCCACCATAATACTAATACAAGGCATAAACACAATTTTGTAATGCATGTCCACAAAATATGTAACTCTTTCATGGGTCATTATATACGTTTTTATAATAAACTCCCTATTGATGTAAGAGAATTAAATAAGGCGTATTATAATATTTATGATTATATTAAAGATGATAAAGCTTGGGAGTAGGTTGCTCTGGAGCAATACATATTCTATATTGTAACGTTTTATTAGCATTGTAAGTGTAATGGACATTTCATTTAAAAAAAAATATTGATTTAATTAAAAGCTCTGCTGAATTTCTTGCGCCGGTTCTTCTCAGCAGATGGCGGCCTTAACCGGTGGTAGAGAAAAAAAATTGGAGCTATCATAAGTGCGTAATATCCTGTGATAGTCCGAGGCTATGTGAAATTAAAATAGTGACGTCAGATAGGCCCATTATAGTGATAAGTATATACATGCCTACGGATTCGATTGAAAATTTAGCGGATTTTACAGACTGTCTCGGCAGGGCAGTCACCCTGCCGAGACATTGTAGAGGACCATTTGGTAGAATCAGTATATTTATTAGGTGATTTTAACGCCCATCCTAATGAATTGTTTTATAATGAACTCATACAATTTTGACAAGAACAAAAGTGGTGTTGCGTGGATGTAAATTTTTTAGGTGTAAAATCTGATACTTATACTTTTATCAGTGAGACTCACGGCTCTAAAAGATGGTTAGATCACTGTATTGTAACGCAATCAGCTAAGAGATCTGTGAGCAACGTGTATATAGATTATGATGTCTCATGGTTGGATCATTACCCACTTATAATAGAATGCAACTTAAATCTAATAGCAAGTACGAAAAATGATGTTCCTAAAAATAATAATTGTATAGTGTGGGGGCAGAGAACTGATCAAGAGATAGGCATTTATCGTAACGAATGTTATACTAAGTTTAAAGCCATGAATGAATTATCAGAAATTAATTATTGTTCGAATGATTATTGTAATGAATCGAATCACAAATATGTAATTGATACCCTATATAATGATATTGTGTCTGTCCTTAGCATGGAATCTGAGCTGAGTCGACAGTCAGTTCCACAACACTCAAAGAATCGCCGCCCCGTAACAGGGTGGAATCGATATGTAAGAGAGGCTCATGGGCTAGCCAGGTCGCGATTTAAGGTTTGGCAGTGGTGTGGTAAACCCTTCGCTGGATTTATTTACGAGTAAATGCGGAACAGTAAGACGATATTTAAGTTAAGATTGAAATGGTGTCAAGACAATCAAGATAAAATTAAAATGGACATTCTTGCTACTCACCAAGAAAATTTTGGAAAGAAACGAAAAAGTCGTTTCAGCGTCCTGGCGTCCCTGTGAGTGTCAATGGTATATGTGACGCGAAAGGCATCGCAAATCTATTTAGGGAGCATTTTCAGGTTAAATCTCCAATGGGTGAGCCTTCGCTGGAGATGCTCGCTACTGACAGGCCTTCAGGTGAGGTTAGGACAAAAATTTATGCTGAAAATGTAGCAGACGCCATAAAAACAATGCGTAGAGGTACATCTCCTGGACACGACGGTCTCAGTATTGAGCATCTTCAGCCCAGAACTAACCGGCATATTGGCCTTGCTTTTTAATCTATGTGTGCGTTACTCATATTTGCCACCGAATCTTGTTAAAACTGTGGTCGTGCCAGTGTTAAAAAATAAAACTGGGGACTTGACGGACAAGGGTAATTATCGCCCGATATACTGTGCTTCAAGCATACCGTTAAGTACTATACGGATAGGAAAACCCCGGTGTATGCCTGCTTTCTTGACCTCTCAAGGGCTTTTGACCTGGTTTCTTATGATATCATGTGGCAAAAGCTTGAAGATATAAATGTACCAAAAGACCTTATAAGTCTTCTTAAATATTGGTACAGAAACCAGGTCAACAGTGTGAGGTGGGCGGGCATACCATATATCAGGGCATATCAGAGCCGTACGGCCTAGAATGCAGGGTGAGGCAGGGTGGACTGACTTCTCTTGTACTGTTTAACTTGTACGTGAATGAACTGATTGTCGAGCTCAGCGGTTGTCATGTTGGTTGCTATGTTGACGACGTTTGCGTAAACAACATAAGTTACGCAGATGATATAGTGCTGTTGAGTGCCTCCGTGTGTGGTTTGCGTAAACTCATAAATGTATGTGAACTGTATGCCGGCAAACACGGCTTAGCCTACAATGTTAAGAAAAGTCAGTTCATGGTCTTCGAGGCTGGTTCTAATAAGGGTCCTGTAACAGTGCCACCTATAAAACTACAAGGAGATCCCTTAGTCAGAGTAGACAATTTTAAATATTTGGGACACCTAGTTACAGCCAGTCTCGGAGATGATGCTGATGTTGAACGGGAGCGAAGAGCTCTGTCTGTTCGGGCTAATATGATCGCCCGCAAAATCGCACGAGGCTCTAAATCAGTTAAAGTTATTTTATTCAAGGCATACTGCTCTTCATTCTATACGAGCAGTCTGTGGGTATCATATACGCAAAGAGCTTACAGGGCTCTTCGCATCCAATACAATAATGCCCTCAGGGCGCTGTTGTGGCTGCCGCGGCATTGTAGTGCGTTGGGTATGTTTGCCGAGGCGCGTAGTGATTGCTTTTACGCATTGATGCGCAAGCGATGTGCGTCTCTGGCTCGCAGGGTGCGCTGTAGCACCAACAGTGTCCTGAGGATGATAGCGGATAGGGTGGACTGTCCTTACATTATGCGCTGTAGTAGTTTGCATACTAACTACAGAAGTAATTAGTTAATAAGTTTATGTGTTTTTTTTATATGTGCACTTTTTGTATTTTATGGGTCTCTGTAACCTTTTTGACATAAATAAATTATTATTATTATTATTATATAAGCACATAATTATTAAAAAAAAATGTCTACTTGATTAAATGATTTTTCATTTCATCTCATTTCATAATCCCTCCCAAAGTAGAGGAGGCCCGTGTCCAACAGTGGGACGTAAATGGGCTGGAGAGAGAGCGAGTCCACTAATTTCTATCGCCGTCAACCCCAGCATCCTTTTAATTAAAGTTTTCGTTCTTCCTGAGTTACCCTAATCCTACAGGCACTAACTTCATCTTAACCCTGTCCAAATGCCGCCTTAATTCCATCCTACAGCCGTTTTGATCTCGCCCTGATTCCGTCCTAACCCCGTCATGATCCCAACCTAATGCCATCTTGAACTCACTAACTAACCTAACCCAACCCCCTCCCATTCCTATCCTGTACCCATTATAATAATGTCTTAATCCCGTCCTAATCCCGTCCTAATAGTACCCCAACCCCCTCCAATTCCTATCCTGATCCCATTCTAATAATGTCCTAATTCCGTCCTAATCCCGTCCTAATTTTGTACCAATCCCGACAATGCCTGTCATAATAACTTTTAAGAATAACAATGAATTTCCGCTAAGTATCGAAGAAAAAAGTGGAATGTGTGAAAAACTTAGCACATTTATCTTTCGTATGTATTTGTCAATATTATGTTTTACAAGATTATGCATGTATACATAAGAAATTTTATAGTCAAGGTTATCCAATCGCATATTTAGAGATCCACATAAATTAGAAAGAAACCTGAACTTCTTAAAAATAACAGATTTTTTTTTATAGTGTGTGAATAGATTTTTTTTACAGGATTTTCTGACAGATTTTTCAGCATAAAATTATTAAGATGAATTAAATTACTCTGATTACAAGGAACATCTTATATCGTATGGATTTTAATAATAGTATAAGTTACATAATAAATATTATTATACAATAAGAAATAGTTATATCATCATTCTCAACCCCCCCCCCCAATATTGTAAAACAATAAAGAAGAAAAAAAATGAAGAAAAAAATGCATCGAGTTTCTTGTCTGTTCTTCTCCATAGGATTCGCGTTTGGAACAGACACCTAGTTTCTGACGTTTCAAAAGAGCTTGTAAAACATGTCAACTTAAAATAAACAATTTTGACTTTGACTTTGAAATAGAATCTTTCGTTTTTGACAACGGGTTGCAAATGTTTTTTACATATTCTTAATGCATTTTTTGTCCTATGAAACATAAGCTGAAATTCAATTAATTTTATTTTATATGTTAAATTAAGAGACGCTTTTAAAATAAAATGTTAATAAGTACAGTACATGTACGGACAGAAAATACTCACAAAGAGTTATGTCGGTTTCCAGATTAGTTATATCAGTGCGATTAGCAATTTTTTTAGATAAATTGTATGATTACAACTAACGAATTTTATATAACATGTACAAGTATTTTGTGTGGCGTTTCTTTTATTTATTGATCAGTGTCTATTAAATGCTAGTCTGCATGATTAAATTGGTGTAATCTATTATTAAATTCGGTGTCACATGAAGTTTGGAAAATGTACCTGCTATTAATTCCTCTAGTGTTAATAGTACTGTATTTATATAGTGTGAGGACTTTTAATTATTGGAAGGAAAGAGGAATCAAACATGACAAACCAGTGGCGTTTTTTGGAAACAATTTTAAACAATTTACTCAACGTGCAAGTATAGCCATGGTAGCAACAGATGTATATAAAAGATATCCTGATGAAAAAGTAGTAGGATTTTTTAGAGGATCCGCTCCAGAACTGGTTATAAGAGATCCAGAAATAATGAAACGTATTCTTGTATCAGATTTCTTAAGCTTTCATTCTAGAGGTTTAAATCCCCATAAGACGGTTATTGAACCACTATTAAAAAATATTTTCTTTGCTGATGGCGATTTGTGGCGTTTAATAAGACAAAGATTTACGCCTGCTTTCAGTACAGGTAAATTAAAAGCTATGTTTCACATAATTACTGCTCGCGCAGAAAAACTACAAGTAATAACAGAAAGTGTTATTGATAGAGAATTTTATGATGTACGCGAACTTATGGCCAGATATACTACCGACTTTATAGGCGAGTGTGCTTTTGGTATCGACATGGATTCCTTACACGATGAAAATTCTCAATTTAGGAGACTAGGTAGGAGGATTTTTGAGAGGACACCAAGGGACGCAGTTGCTACTGCCGCAAAATTTATATTCCCAGAATTGTTTAAGAACATTCATCTTTTGACACCAGAATTAGAAATAAATATGACAAAACTTGTTAAGACTGTTGTGCAGCAAAGAAATTACAAACCATCAGGCAGAAACGATTTTATAGATTTAATGTTGGAGTTACGAGAAAAAGGTAAAATTATTGGAGAATCTATAGAAACAAAGAATGCAGATGGTACACCAAAAATGGTAGAATTAGAAATGGATGACTTATTAATGACAGCTCAAGCTTTCGTTTTCTTTGGCGCTGGATTTGAAACATCATCTACTGCATCTAGTTATACTCTACATCAATTAGCTTTTCATCCTGAATTTCAACAAAAAGTATATGAAGAAATTGATTCAGTTTTATCCAGACACAATAACAAAATAACTTACGATGCTATTAAGGAAATGAAATATTTAGAGATGGCATTCTATGAGTCCATGAGGATGTATCCATCGGTGGCTTATTTAATTCGAATGTGTACTGTACCAGAGTATACTTTCCCGGAGCTTAATTTAACAATTAACGAAGGAGTTAAAGTAATTATCCCTATCCAAGCTATACATAGAGACGAGAAATACTTTCAAGATCCCGATAAGTTTATACCCGAGAGATTCAGTGATGGTGCTAAAGAGGATATTAAGAACTTTATATATTTACCTTTTGGTGAAGGTCCTCGTACTTGTGTTGGTAAGTTTCTTGATCATTTATCCCTCAGTAGGGATCTTAGACATGTAAACAGCCCTAAACTAATTTTTTTTGTTCGATTCTATACTGTCAGTTTTAAGATCTGCGCTTCTAACTATGTTTCCTATATCTTTCGCTGAGAGAGAACGCCGGAAAGAAATGAGAATACTCACAAGTGTGGCGCATGTATGACTAGATGTATGGGTGTAAATGAAGCCAAGAAATGTGCTTAGATCGTAGCAGAGGGCGCTTTAGACTCTGCTATCCCTATGGGAAAAAGGCGTGATGATATTCTGATGATGATGATGTTTTGCTAGGTTTGTTGTCACATACAGTTAAAAAAAACTACGACTAAAATGTGTATGACCAGTACTAGTTAACGATATTATTATTCTAAAAATATTAACAAAAGTAATATGGTTTTCAGGTGCTCGGTTAGGACAGATGCAATCCATGGCTGGTTTGGCAGCAGTTCTCCATAAATACTCAGTAGAGCCTGCAGCATGTACATTAAGAAATCCTCTACCTGAACCTACAGGAAGTGTATCTGAAGGATTTATCGGTGGTCTACCGTTAAAAATTAAGAAGCGATTGTAATTTTATAAATCTAGTCATATCGTAATATGCGGTTTAGAAATACACAGTAGAGCATAATAATTTCCAAAGTGGAGGAGGCCCTTGCCCAACAGTGGGACGTCAATGGGCTGGTGAGAGAGTACATACAATTTTAATTAACTATAAACTTTATGTAGGTACTATTTATAATCTAGTTAGTAAGTATATTATACATATACTTGTTTTTATTTTTAATATATTATTTTTATAATGAAGTAACATAATAAAATTGTTTTATTCTGACGCAAAAAAAAATTAGAGATTTTTGGAAAAAAAAAATTGTAACGGTTTCGAGTGGTGACGGATTAAGAATAATAGTGACACCACCCCTTTTCCATCTTTGGGTGCTGTAAAATCCAGATAAGGAATGTCGTCTACATATAACATCTTCAATGAAAGACGGAAAACTCGAAAATAAACCCTGTGGATCGAAAATAAACACGCCTGGTCTGCGCGGCTTATTTTCTGCCTTGCACTAACCAGGCCATTATTGGCCTTGATCCTAACGATGACTCGGCCATGGGTAATGTAATAAAAATGTATGCTGGGACGCAGGCGATGTAGCACAGCACAGCACAGATTTAGCAACAGAGGGCAGGTGAGACAGACATAGACCTCGAGCGTATACTGAGAGAGACAGAGCGGGGCGCAGAGCAGAGCAGACACGTGTCTGCGTCGCCCGCGTCTTAGCATACGCTTAGTCTAATTATTTCTACCCATTAGACCATGACATAACCAGTATAACTACAGACTGCGTCATCAGATGAAGGCCGTCAATAATATTCTACAATATTATTTTACTACTTCCATTTATATTTTTGCCACGCAAAGGTAGGCAAAGTAAGTAGAGGTACATACATTAATACCAATAGTCTACGTGACGTAAATACATAAATTAACACTTAACTTTTAGCCACTTTTTTGATATTTACAATTTATTACGCCTTACAATATAGATGGTAAATATATCGCCGAAGAACTCCGGAATAAAAGATTCCATAATAAAAATGAGCTCTAAAACAACCGGCTCTAAAAATACCGCCTTTAAATATACCAAATAGCTAAAGAACAACGAAGCAATGACATTTAGTACTTTTAGTACCAAACATTAAAACCTGTATTCACTTATGCAGAGAAAAATAAATAACCTTGTGACTATAGATCCCTTGAAGCATTCAGCACAGATAGCACCTCCAAAGGCGTCTACGCAGAAATGTGTTAGCATTTATTCCATACAATTTTACACGCCCGTGATTTTACGTCATGAAGATATCACTATATCCTCGACAACTTTCTTCTCTTGTCTCCACTTCCCCGACAGGACAGCCATCTTTAGTCTTATTAAACTCTTAGTTATTTCATAGTATAACATAGAGTTTGTATAATTTAAAATATACATTTAATATTATCATATACGGATCCACGCTGCTTGTGTATACTGAGTCAATGTTTGTCTTAAATGATCGAACAACACCAGTCTACGCGTTGATCTTGTGCCGTGAACAGTATACATGAACTTGGTGAATATAGAACAGATTAAAAAAAATGATCGTGTTTCTATTTTTAGTTTTCTGCGTAGCGTTTTATTTATACGGTATAAGGACATTTAATTATTGGAAGAAAAGGGGAATCAAACATGACAAGCCACTACCGTACGTCGGAAATAATTTAAAGCAGTTTATTCAACGCGCAAGTATGGCCATGATGGCTACAGATGTATACAATAGATACCCTAACGAAAAAGTTGTGGGTTTCTTTAGAGGAACTGGTCCAGAATTAGTAATACGTGATCTCGAGATTGTAAAACGTATTCTAGTCACCGATTTTTCAAGTTTCTATGCAAGAGGATTACTGCCTCACAGGAAGGTAATTGAACCTCTGTTAAAGAATCTTTTCTTTGCTGATGGTGATCTTTGGCGTTTAATAAGACAACGATTCACACCAGCTTTCAGCACAGGCAAGTTAAAAGCTATGTTTCATATAATTACAGATAGAGCAGAAAAACTACAAAATATAACAGAACAAGTCATTGATCGAGATTATTATGATGTCCGTGAACTTATGGCTAGATACACTACTGATTTTATAGGTGTATGTGCATTTGGCATACAAATGGATTCCTTGAATAATGAAAATTCTCAATTTAGAAAGCTAGGCAAAAGAATATTTCAAAGAAAGTTTAGAGATGGAGTTGCTGGCGCTTTTAAGTATATGTTTCCCGAGATATTTAAGCACATGCATTTATTGACACCAGAATTAGAAATGAACATGACAAATCTTATTCAAACTATTCTACGTCAAAGAAATAATAAACCTTCAGGTAGAAATGATTTTATAGACCTGATGTTGGAGTTAAAAGAAAAAGGTACAATTATTGGTGAGTCTATAGAAACCAAAAATCCAGATGGAACACCAAAAATAGTTGAGTTAGAACTAGACGATGCGCTATTGACTGCTCAAGCTTTCGTTTTCTTTGGAGCTGGATTTGAAACATCATCTACAGCTTCCAGTTACACTCTGCATCAACTAGCATTGCACCCTGAATATCAACAAAAAGTATATGAAGAAATCGATTCCGTTTTATCAAGACACAATAATAAAATTACCTATGATGCCATTAAAGAAATGAAGTGTTTAGAGAAAGCATTTTATGAGGCAATGAGACTGTATCCTTCGGTAGCGTATCTAATACGAATGTGTACTGTACCAGAATATACTATCCCAGAAATTGGTTTAACAATTAATGAAGGAGTGAAAGTATTTATTCCAATTCAAGCTATACATAGAGATGAAAAATATTACCAGGATCCTAATAAATTTAATCCGGAGAGATTTAATGATGGTGCTAAAGAAAATATAAAAAAAATTATGTATTTACCATTTGGTGAAGGACCACGAACTTGTATTGGTAAGTAATTTTACATGACATTCCTAAGATAGATAATAGTACCAATTCTTACATGTAGAATTTAAACTAAATTTAACTTAACAAAAAAATGAAAACAACTATTTTTATTTATTGGCTATTTCGTTGTGCAAGTTTTTATTAATAAAAATCGTTAATCTATAATATTCAGATTTTCTAATAAAAAAGTTTGGTTAACATTGCCGAATTGGGTTATTGACACTATCAATTTTCATATTTTAGTTAAGTTAAATTTAGTTGTGCACGTAGAATAGGTAACAACAATAGTGACTTTAATAGTTTGTAAGAAGTTAGGCACTAATTTACATAAAAGTGTAAACTTTGTGCCTAATATTTGCCTTAATATATTTATATTGCCTTAATATAATGGTTGATATTGTATGCAATTAAATAACATTTATCGCCACAAAGTTGTTTGCCGCGAATATGCTATTATCATTGTAGCATATCAGTCAAGGTGACCGACCAACCTTGAAAAGTGTTACTGTTAAAAATATTGTATTTTTGTAATACCTATTACACAGACCACAGACTGATGCCAATTTTGCTCTATAGCTTACGTTAGGTGTGAATACAATAATGACTGACAAGATAGACATCCCCCCTCTCTCTCCAGCCCATTTACGTCCCATTGTTGGGCACGGGTCTCCTCCACTTTGGGAGGGATTATGGTCTATTGTGCCGCGCTTACCAGGCGTGTTGACACAGGGCTTATTTTCGAGCTTTCCGTCTCTCACAGAGGATGTTTTCTGTGTGCAATATCCCTGTGTTGACTTTTACAGCACCCTTGGGAGGAGATGATTACGGACGTTACCACATGGAAAGACAAGATAGACATACAGAGAAATATATTTTAACACGTTTTTATTAATAACTAGCTGTTGCCCTCGACTCCGTCCGCGTAGAATTTAGGAAATTTTCCCCGTTTTTGCAACATTTTTAACTACTGCTTGAGTGAGAGTATTAAAAACGTAAGAGTAAACAAATATAATCAGAATGAACGAACTGCTAAGCTATCAGGAGTTACACGTGTTATTGTGAGTCAACCATAAAATATAGATATGTGCTGTTTCGGGATATTTTTTAGACAATTTTATGTAGAATATTTCCGTCATACATGATTTCTATGTAACTTTAACCATTAAGGCTGCACACGCGACGGAAGCTTAAAAAATGGAGCACCTTTTCCCGTTTTCCCAATATTTCCCTTCACTACTCTGCTCCTATTGATTGTAGCGTGATGAAAAGTATACTATAACCTGCCCAGGAGTATGATGAATAATTGTACCAAGTTTCGTTAAAATCCGTCGAGTAGTTTTTGTTTCTATAAGGAACATACAGACGGACAGACGGACAGACAAAAATTTTACTGATTGCATTTTTGGCATCAGTATCGATCACTAATCACCCCCTGATAGTTATTTTGAAAATATATTTCATGTACAGAATTGACCTCTCTACAGATTTATTATAAGTATAGATAAATAACGCGCTTTTATTAGCTTTGAAGATATAAATGTAATAATATATGTAACTGAATCTTTGAATGTGATTTTCGCCCACATGCAGTAGTTGAATCGATCTGAAATTTTGCACACATATCAAAGTCCGATTACAATGCAATAATTAAAAAAATATTCATTGATTTCAAATGTGTTTTTTAGGTTTTCAACTATAAAGTCAATTTTATTGGCAGTAATAAATACAACTATTTTTCTTATATTTCAGCTTCAAGATTAGGACAAATGCAGTCTATGGCTGGATTAGCTGCCGTACTACACAAATTTTCGGTAGAACCTGCAGCCTGTACTTTAAGAGATCCTCTACCAGAACCGACAGGAATTGTCTCCGAGGGCTTTGTTGGTGGATTACCATTAAAAATTAGAAAACGAGAGATTAAATAAGTTGGAGTTTATAATACGGAGACTGTATTATCAGTCTAGTAGCATAATTAGGCCCGATATGTCGGTTTGGGAATACATTGGGTAAAAATGCACGACGGAATAATCGCCAGATCTGTCGCACTAAGTAAAACATAATCCAGCCGGGCAAACATATGTGACTGAATAAATTTAACGCGAGAACTTTAAAACTATATACCTAAAGCCTTCTAAGATAATTAATCCATTTGTATGCATATAGAATGGAGCTTAAGATTAGTATAATAAAAAATAGTTTAAAAAAACTAAAAAACACGCTTTATTTAATCGAATTATTGCATTGTCATCGGTCTTTGACAGGTGTGCAAAATTTGAATAGAATCTGACCGTTTAAAGTGGGTCAAAATAGCGTCCAATGGAGTCGGTTACAAACATACAAACATACAAACAAACATACAAACAAACATACAAACAAACATACAAACAAACATACAAACAAACATACAAGTGAAGCTAATATAAAGCGTGTAAAAACACCTATCCAAATGGGGGATGGCTAGTTACTCTAAAAGTTTATCAAGGTTATCACATAAGCTTACCTGCTATTGTATTTGACATAAAATGTTATGAAGAAAAACGAAAATGAGGAAAATTTAAGTAGTAAAAAGACTTAAGTTACATAAAACTCTAAAAGCTATTTAGATCGGGTTTAAATCGACTTAGATGCTTAGATAGATAACTCCTTATTTGTATACCAATACACAAAGAAACAAAGTTACATGTAATATTATTGTACAAATGTATATCGCTAATGCGATCTCTGCCAGGCAACCTAGGGATGGATTGAAATGTATTTTTACACTACTTTGTCATCGGTACCTACTTAATATGTGTGCAAAATTTCAGATCGATACGACTATAGTAAATGGGTGAAAATTACTTTCAAATATTCCGTTACAAATATTAGTACACTGATAGATACGTTCCAAACTAATATAAGCGTGTTAATAAAAAATGGCCGTAAATAAACAAAAACTTACCATAGAAACGTCTAAGATGTTTACACCCGGTTCTCCTTTTTCCCCTTTTGGTCCCGAAGGTCCTTGAGGTCCTGGATGTCCTAATGTACCTGGACGACCCTGTTTGAAACAAAAAGCTATATTAATTGAACTATTTAAAACAAAAATTATAGCCCATTTTTTGTATGATTAATCAATTCGTCAGTTTAAACAAGACTAGACTAAACAAGACCTCACTCAATTATTTTGTGTTTTTTTTTTATAAAAAAGACCAGTGTGAATAGGTATTAATATGGTAATTAATTATAACTATTACTTAATTTGAAACAATTTATTTAATTTGAAACATGTGTTACGAATTAAGGATATGATAAATCCGAAATCAATTAATTTGACTACAAATCTTTACATATAAAAATTACGTGTCACGTTGTTTGTCCGCGATATATACTACTGAACCGATTTTAAATTTGATTTGCACACCGTGTGCATTTCGACCCAACTTGAAAGATAGGATAGCTTACATTTCAATTTATTGTCACAATATTATTTTATTGCAAATTATTTGTCTACCCCTGACATTTGTATGGCAAAACAACGTTTGCCGGGTCAGCTAGTGAGTAATAATAATCTAGCCAGAGAGTAAAAAGCAAACGTAACATTATATTTTTTGTCTCTCTCTCTCTCTAGCGTATTAACGTGGCACGTACCTCTTCCACTAAGGAGGCATTATGATCTACTACAAAGAAAAATTTTCAACAAATAATATATATTATGTAGGTATAGGCACCAATAGTATACAATAAACTACCACAATTCACTAAAACAATTAAATAATATAACATTTAAAAAATCTCTAAAAAAGTACCTACTAATAAAATGCTGTTACAGCATTCAAGAATTTTTTAATGACAAGTCACTCTATTATGACATGCCTCTAAATCTTATTAATTCTAGCTAAGTTGACACAAGCAATTTAGACATTAATTTGTTACTAGCTGTTGTCCGCAACTTCGTCAGCGTGAAATTGAGTAATCAAACCTTAACAAACAGAACTTTACAATACCGCTCAATAGATGGCGCTGTACAGTTTTTTTTTAAATCGCACAATGGTTTGGTTACATACATTAACACTTAAGTGCTCGTCAAAATTTCTTGTTTTCGATCCGCTTTTCACATTTATAAATTAGTAAGGATTCAAGTTTAGTATATGATTGAGATAATGACTAAAATTATATTATTGTTATCGACTATAACCTATTATTGTGATTCACTCTTTTAAAGCTTATTATTTGTGACAAAATTAAATTGAAAATGAATAATAGAATGAAATGTATGCTTAATGAAATTTGTACGCTGCATGGTAAAATATAATGGGACTTTTAAAACTATGTTACATCGAGAAATGTATACCTACCTTAAATTTTACAAATAAAAGTTTTGATTTAATTTGATTATACTTAGGGCCTCTTTCACCATTCTCAAGTAAAGCGCCAAGTAGACTAATCGCTAGTTAAAGTCACCAGTAACTACACGTGCGATGTTCACGACGTTCGAGTAGCAGTAATCTTAAGATTAAAAAATTAAAATTGACAGAAGATACTCGTAACTATTACTTGACAATTAACGCTAATCGATAAGTAACTAATCAACGTTTTACTTGAAGATGGTGAACGAGGCCCTTAATCTTATAAATCTGAAGGGTTCGTTAGTTTAAATGCGCTAATGTCAGGATATTGTGGTCCGATTAAAAAAAATTCTTTCTGTGTTGAATAGTATATTTATAGAGAAAGGCTATAAGCTATGTAACATACTATAACCAATTGCAGCGAAGAATTAGTGAAAAATAATGCAAAAACGAGGAAAATTTTCTAAATTCCACGCGTACGTAGTCGCGGGCAATAGATAGTCTATACTAATATAATAAAGCTGAAGAGTTTGTTTGTTTGAACGCGCTAATCTCAGACACCATTGGTCCAATTTGAAAAATTCTTTCAGTGTTGGATAGTACATTTATTGAGGAAGGATATTGGCTATATAACATCACGCTGCAACCAATAGGAGCGAAGCAATAGTGAAAAATGTTGCAAAAACGTTTCTAAATTCGGAGTTGGGGGCAACAGCTAGTATATAATAAATAAGTTTCTCTAAATTTTTTTACAGCAGTAAAAATGGTTTTATTATTGTAACTCACGCCGTTCTTAGTAGATACTGGTTAAAACTTCTCAATAACTTCACAAGGAGGCTTACTAAGTACGTATATAAGTTTCTCAAGTAGGCTTAGTAACTTTTCTAGGCTTTAGAGAGAGTTTAAAAGTAAGCAAATTTAACATATTATATCCTTAACTTACCTTAGAATTCTGAGTAGCAAATGAATAAAAATGAACTATTAGTTGCGTAATATTCCTGATTAAGATTAATTTATTTTTAAAATTGACTAATTACTTTATAGAAAGGAGAGTTTTCGCATCACTACAAATTTTATAGTATGTTTCTTTTTTAACGGTCTTATTCATAATGACTTATCGGAGGTCTAAACGGAGATTTCATCGGAGAGATATAATAAACGTATATATATATATAATAAACGTTTAATAAACGTTTAACTATAATAAACGTTTTAGCGTAAAAAGACTATTATAAATAACAAGTTTTGACAATTTTCGCGAACCAATTTTAGCGAACTTATAAACCTCCGATAAGTCATTATGAACAAGACCATAGAAGTTAAAAGGAACAAAAAATGGATATCGGGTTACTAGATACATATTACAAAGTGGAATTATTAGATTTTTTATTTGTTTGAAACGAATAGGTGCTGAAACTATAGTGCCGATTTAAAAACCATACTTTACTCTTACCATCGTGTCTTTGGTGAACATAGGCTATATTATTTGTTAAAAGAGTTCACTGCCAACATAAGAACAATGTAAATAAAAATTGGTCAAGTGCGAGTCGGACTCGCGCACGAAGGGTTCCGTACCATTATCTATGCAACATAAGGCAACGTTATTAGTATCGAGCAAGTAACGGTAAAAAAATTATGTTTGTTGTATGGGAGCCCCCCTTAAGTATTTATTTTATTTTATTTTTAGTATTTGTTGTTATAGCGGCAATAGAAATACATAATCTGTGAAAATTTCAACTCTCTAGCTATCACCGTTCTTGAGATACAGCCTGGTGACAGACGGACGGACGGACGGACGGACAGCGAAGTCTCAGGTAATAGGGTCCCGTTTTTACCCTTTGGGTACGGAACCCTAAAAATAGAAAAACTAAAGGAAAAATTTAAAAATAAAAATTAAAATAGCAACATTTGGAAAAAATTGTATCAAGGATTGAATAAATAGTAACTTTTATCTATAATGTTACTCTTTCAATGTTGAGGATTAATTTCTAATTTACAATATGTACATACAGCTTGTAACTTACAACCCAGCCTGGTAGACCAATATCTCCTTTGTCACCTGGCCTGCCCGGAGGTCCAGGAAGACCTGGCAATCCCGAAGATCCTTTAGGTCCAATTGGACCAGGCCTTCCTCTTCTACCACGTGGACCACTGTCACCTTTATCGCCCTGTTGAGGACAGCAATTTCATCAGAAGCAATTAAACAATACTCAAAACATAAATTAAATTAATACTATATTTTTTTGTTAAACAGTGCAAATTAATCTATACCAGTAGTACAATGCTGAAGAGTTTGTTTGTTTGAACGCCCTAATCTCAGAAACCACTGGGCCGATTTGAAAAATTCTTTCAATGTTGTATGGTACAACTGTCGAGGAAGACTATAGGTTACATAACTTTACAATGCGACCGATAGAAGCGAAGTATTAGTGAAAGATATTGCAAAAATGGGGAATTTTCTCAAAATTTCATCGTACGAAGCGGCGGGCAACAGCTAGTGTTGATTTTAATTAGGTGGCGTTTGAAATATACAATAGAATAATTTGATAATTTTCAATTACCTTATCAAAAAAATAACGTTCTGTAGAACAGTTAAATGCTTACGATTAAAACGTTACATGATAGAGTTTTTATAACGTTTAGACTTTGATTTCTCCCGGCATAGTTTCAAATAGTCCAATTTCAAAGGATTGTAACAGTGTTTCATAAAAAATTTACTACACCTAATCATTATTATTTAGTTTTAAGTGAAGGTATTAATCCTTTGTTGTGTAAACCTAGGAATAATCCTAGGTTGGTTGTTTACTCTTAGTATATTGGTTTGGAATCTGAATTATATAAGGTGAATGATTATATCATAGTTCACACATAATACATAATACATCTATTGTCTTGTCCATCACTAAATCACATACATATTCTCTTCTCCAGCCCATTTACGTCCCACTGTTGGGCACGGGCCTCCTCCACTTCGGAAGGGATTACGGTCTACTGTACCGCGCTGACCAGGTGTGTTGGCACAGGGTTTATTTTCGAGTTTTCCGTCTCTCAGAGAGGATTTTATCTGTGTGCAATATCCCTTAGCTGGCTTTTACAGCACCCTTGAGAAGAGATGGGGTGGTGACATTTGTATTCTTAATCCGTCACCACACGGACATAATAAATATTAATACGACGTAATGGCTAATAATTTATAATACGCCATGGGTTTTATCATTTTAGTTCATTTTAGTTTTTGGCGCATAAGAATATGTACCACAATTCCACTTCAAAATTAGAGTTTAAGAGAACGAAGCGCTGGGTAAAAAATTATTCAATTTGCTAAGTGCCAACCAGTTTTTATAAAAATACTTTTTGCCTATATAAACAGTCATGACATAAGATTATTTTAGAAGAAAACATCATGGTTGGTTCCGTAAAGCTTAACGAAAAGGCCGCGACCACTTTCCCCTGACTCTTTCAACTTGATTGGGTGCTGTTATCAATTTAAAATTCTTGTATAATTTTATACATTCAATAACGTAAGTGGTTAATATCTAAATTCAATCGTTTAGTAACAAATTAAGAATTAATAAAATCGAAATAAGAATGAAAACTTCACGGTTAGATAGCTGTATGGCGGTGTGGAGACGTAATAAGAACATAAGTGGCACCACCCCATTCCCAGTCGCTTTTCCAGTTAAAAAACTATATCTCTTACACAGAACTAGATGCGCTGTAGGTACTACACAGGTTAACATTGAAGGACATAATAATTCACAGTCGTTATGTCTCCAAAAAATTATGTTATTAAAGAAACTTTGAATACTGACTCAGTAAACATTATAGAAATTTGAAATTAGTTACAAAATATGGTGATCTATATTAGTGACAGCGCGCTACGAATAAATTGCAATCCTGTGTCTATCGGGAGCGGGGGTTGCAGGGCAAGCGCGGGTAGGGCGGGGATGAGATACACAAGTGTCCGTACTTTAATATTTTCTCAATTAATTATTTCAAATATTAAGTGCCTATAATGTATTCATATTCGTGATCAGAATCAGGTACTGAATAACCTCCTTCAATGCTAACGCTGTCCTGTAGTCGATTGTATAGTTAAGGAGCGGCGAAAATTTTAAATATTTTCTAAAGATAGTTATGTAATACTAAACTTATACTCGTATGTATACTTATGGTACAAATGCTTGTAATAATTTTAACAAAATAGCTTAAATTTTTCATACGTTATATTTTACTTAAAATGTTATTTATTTGGCAGACACAGACTAACGGTCTTATACCTACGGTCTCATAATGACTTATCGGAGGTTTAAACGGAGATTTTATCGGATAGATAAAAAACGTTTTATCGTAAAAAGACTATTATGAATAACAAGTTTTGACAATTTTCGCGAACCGATTTTAGCGAACTTTTAAACCTCCGATAACTCATTATGAATAAGACCGTTAGTCTGTGTCTGACAAATAAATAACATTTTAAGTAAAATATAACGTATGAAAAATTTAAGCTATTTTGTTAAAATTATTACAAGCATTTTTGGATATTAAATCCATTAGTCAACAGAGATTGGTAAATTATTGACGTTATCTTACAAAACAGAGATCAATGACACTAAAATGCGCAAATATAATACTAACATTATTACATTACATTATATTATTATATAATATTAACATTATTAGGACGATAGACCAAGCCCTTTAAATAAAAAAAAAAATCACATTATTAAGCTGAAAAATTTGTTTATTACAACGCGCTAATCTCAAGAACTACTGGTCCGAATTGAAAAAATATTTTTGTGTTGGATAGTACATTTCTCGAGGAAGGCTTAGGGCTTTTAACATCACGCTGCAACCAATAGGAGCGTAGCATTAGTGCAAAATGTTGCAGAAACGGCGAAAATTTTGTAAATTCAAATTTAATTATGCACGATTTTTGAGCATTTTTGCAGTCGAGCATTTTAATTTTTAAATATTCCCACAGTTCAAAAATAAAAGAACACGTTTGGAAAACCTAAAAACTTGAATAATAATGTAATGTGTAAATAAATAATACTTGCGCAAAATTACTACAAGTAAGTGAAATTTACTTTCAATTCAATGATTCCGTTACATTAACTATATTAGCCTTGTCACATTAAGAAAAAGTTATAACCGTCCCAGTTTCACGAGAGCTAAAATGACTATCTAACTAAAACCATGGAGTTACTAAACCTACAAATTCTATAAGTTTCACCATACTTTGTTAGCCTGTGTTACTTTAAGTGTTGCTCAATAGATGGCGCTATACCAACTTCCTAGATGACGCTATCGTTTCGTTTTGTTATTTCCATTAGGTTACATAGTTTATTTTTCTAATTACTGCTTAACGTTTCAGTTCATTATTCATTCATAATTTCTATAGGTCTGTGATGTTCTTACAGACTCGTGACGTGACAAAAAACTTCGGAAATTGTCGTTTAAAATCATGAAGTTTGTAATGTGCGGGATCTTATATCGTGATGTGTGGCGAACAAGTGTATAATGTAGTGATGTGCCAACTCGGAAAAAAAAAACTCGATTTAACCCGAATTAAAATCCACATAACTCGAGTTACGTAACTCGAGTTAACTGGATGGACAAATGAATGCTTTTTTTGAATTTTTACCAGTTTATTCCATCAGCTTAGTATTAATAATTTAAAAAGTTGGAACAGACAAATGATATTTTTACCTGTTTCAATTCTTTAATTTTTTATATTATTTATTTTTAATGTATTGGGAGTGTTATACTAACTAACTAAAGTAAGAAAGAAAATTATTGTTTGGCTTGAATTTTAATATAAAAACATATTTATCTTCATTATTAATAAAACTATGAAATTACATAGCAGTCTTTTTAAAATAATATCAGTATATTACCTATCTTACATTATGATGCAGGTATGTACATAGGTACATTTACAGGTTTATAATCACAATATTTCAAGAAAATTTGATAATTAGTATCACAACGAATATTTTTTCTTTATTTAAATTATTTACTTATATTTTACTCTTAATTATATCGTAGGTACTTAACTGTTCCTATAAAGAAAAATATCAAATGTATCATTTGACATTTTAAAACAAAAACAAAAATATTTTCCCGACAATTAAGTAACAATTAGTTAGTGACAAAAAAATATAAAATTCTTACGTAAATACCTAAAATAAACTTCTTATAAGTTTAACAAAAATAATATTATTTTCTTTTTGAAATTAAAGTTAAATAAAACATATAATAACAAAATATTGTTAAAGTACTTAAAAAATAAGAAAAACAAACAATTATGGAATACTATTGAGAAATAAGATTTGGTCAACCTTTTTTGGCGCTAGGCGGTTTCTTCTATCATTGCACAAAATCCCAGCTTTTGAAAATAAACGTTCCGAAGGGATTGACGATGCTGGTATACAAAGATATTTTTGGGCAATTTCGGATAACCGCGGAAATAAACATTTCTTGTCATTCCAAAACTGAAGTGGATCGCATTTTCGGTCAAGGTATGGTAATTCAATATATTGTTTAACCACCACAGCTGCCGAAGTGTATGAAGTTTGGGGAGCACTACTCTCCATGATTTTTTTATCTACAACTCCCCAAATGTCGTCTTTACCCAAAGCAGTAACAGCAGAAACAATTGAAGTACCTACTACGGCTATTTGGGCTAGATGAAAGTAGGACTTGATCGGTGCTCATGTTTGATAATTCATTGATTACCCACATTTGCGCATTATTGGCATTACTCTCTAACGTAAAACCTTTTTTTTTGAAGCGTGGGTCGAGGAAGGTGGCTTTTGATGCTGTTCTATTAGTCTCATATACTGCAAGTCGTTTTTCTATTACTGCAGAAAGACTTCGTTTTAAACTCTTGCCCAATTCCGTTACTGGCGTCTTGTTTTCTATAGCATTTCGAAGTCCAAGTACAAGAGGTATAACAGAAGACAGACTTGGATATTTTCTCCTGATAAAATCAAAGTAACATTTTCGAAAGGACGTAAAAGTGCCACCAAGTCTTCTATTATTATCCATTCATTGGAATCCAGATTTGGCGGAGATAAATCCAGCTGTGGCAAAGTAGCAGAAAGAGATATTTTAACCTCTAATAGACGTTCGAGCATATAAAAAATACTATTCCAACGAGTCCAAATGTCTTGCTTGAGTTTCAATGTATTTACATTAAGTTGCTCTTGCATTTTGAGTAAAGCATAAGAAGCTTTTGTGCTATGTTTAAAATGCGAAGCAATTACTCAACATTTTGCCAAAAGTTGTTGTAGCTGACAGTTAGAAGTGTTGCCTGCTAAATTAAAAGTTTCTTTCTCTATACAGTCTTTAACCGCAAGATTAAGTGTATGAGCAACACAAAAATGATTTCGCTTAGTCAAACATTCACTCACAGCTTTTTTCATAGCTGCAGCATTATCTGTGACAATAGTTACTACTTTTGAGCTTATTTGCCATTGGTCCATTACCTCTTGAATAGCCGATGCAATATTTTCAGCCGTGTGGTGTATTTGTATTTCTGAAGTCGAAATAACTACAGATTTCAACTTAAGTTGATATATGTAATGTGCAGTCAGACTTATAAAACTTTTATTACTGTCTGATGTCCAAATATCAGATGTTAACGCTAAATAAGATATATTTAGTAACTCGTTTTTTAAAGATTCGGACACCAATTTATATTTTTCATCTACCATCAGCGCTAATTGTTTTCTATTCGGTAATTCATAATCAGCATTCAATGCTTTCGAGTATTCTTGGAAACCGGAATTTTCCACTATCTGAAATGGCTGCAAATCTTTTACTATCAGATTAATTAAAGCGTTATCACCAGAATTTTGCGTTATTTTTTTGGCACAGTAAGACGGGTTTGAGTCTGCCTTAACCTTTTTTGAGGAGACTCAACATCCAATGTGGTTATCGATACCAGTGACTGCGATGAATCGATCGAAGTATTCGAATTACTTTTATTTGTTGATGATGAACTCTGACTTTCCTCGATGGCAACATTAGGAATATTAGGATGCTTTTTTTTAATGTGGTTTAATAATGTGGTCGTATTTCCACTATATTTGAATGAATCTGAACACTGTTTACACGCAACACGTCCACTCACTGGCGATTCGAATACATCCCAAACTAGAGATTTTCTTTTAGGACACGGCATTTTTCAAAAACAGAACTTAAATAAAACATGAAAATCTACAACAAGAACCGGTAGTTTAAAGTTAACCTCAAATCTAATATGTGACAGTGACACTTGGTTGTTAAGCTTTGTTATGACTGAATGAATGAACATACATAGTCTCACTCACTCACTCAAATGATTGGCTAACTTCGCTCCATGTCGGTTCCATTCGGTTCACGAACTCGAGTTAGAGATAATTCAACTCGAGTGAGTTCGAGTTACGCCGAACTCGAGTTAACTCGAGTTGGCTACTCGAGTTGACCATCACTAGTATAATTTTTTTTTTTTTTTTTTTTTTTTTTTTAATAAATATTCATGGACATTTCACACAACGTCCTCTGGTCCCAAGCTAAGCTTATATGCTTGTGTTATGGGTACCAGAATACGGATAGAATACATATACTACTTTTCTTTTGTAAATACATACTTATAATACATAGAAACACCCAGACGCAGTACAAACATTTGTATGACAATTAGAAAAATCACACAAATGATTGTCCCGAGCGGGAATCGAACCCGCGACCTCTTGATCGGCAGTCCGTTACCAGAACCACTACACCACGAGGCCCGTCAATGTAAGTGAAACTGAAAAACTATGTTTGGATCGTAGCAGATGGCGCTCTATTGTTCACTCTGCCTATCTTCATGAGAGAAAGCCATGATGTTTATGATTGTTTAATATTTTGTTCAGATTCAGGCAAAGCAGTTTGGAAATGTTTTACCTTAATTGTGATAAGATCTGATCCAGATGAAGTAACGCTGATAGGTCCAGGAGGGCCTCGTTCTCCTCTTTCACCTTTGAGGCCAGGCGTTCCAGGTGGTCCAGCCATACCTGGCATGCCAGAAGGTCCAATATCACCTCGCTCGCCATTCTTGCCATCGTTCCCTGGGAACCCTGGAGGTCCTTCAGAGCCTCGACCACCTTTTTCACCCTGATATATTTTGTAAGAATAGACAAAACTTATAAGTGGAACTGAGCAAAATACATGAGCATTAGAATTATTTTGGCTGAATAAAAAAGTTTTAATACCTTTTCTCCTTTATCCCCTTTTGCAGGAGGCACAGCTAGGCTATGCTCTGTAAATAAATAAATATTTTTATATAATTATACCTTGTGGATAACAAAATAGACTAATAATTTGGCAACAAATCTTATCTTATCCTTTTAGCCGTCCAAGTTATCATAATAAAATCAATAACACATACATTCAGCCACCAGCATTTATCTACTGCTGAAAACGGACCTGACATACAGAATGCAAAAGGGCGTAATTCGCAAAAAAACTGTAAGACGTATCTAAATATACGATAATAGGTAAAAAAAGGACGAACCGTGGAAGTCATTATTTCCAGAATTAGATACAGCAGGCCCCGGAGGTCCTGGTTCTCCACGTGCACCTATAAATAAACAATAAATAAATAAAATCGAATATATTCTATTGATTAAACTCAACGGTGTCTCTATACACATATTATGGTGACAGATTTACAAGGGTCGTATCCCATATGCTTTTACAGGGCGCTGTATCAGCCAGCTAAGACATATTATAAGCACATAACATCTTTGGTGGGAAAAGGAAACTTCGAAATTCAATTCTTTACCATGGCATAGTAGAGGAGGCTCAACAGTAGGACGATAATGGGCTGGGAAGGGATTGAGATATAGTAAAATGGAACGTCTCCTTAATGACCTTTTTCGCCTTTCTCAGATGGTCTTCCACTAGCTCCAGGTATACCAGGTCTTCCATCAAGTCCAGGACTCCCACGGTCACCTTTATATCCTTGTTCTCCCTGAAGTCCTGGATATCCCTATAAATAATTCCAGTTTAATGTACTAATAACCTGAACACCAACCAATCAACTTCACTTCTAAAAGTGTAACCTTGTTTGGCTTAAAATTGCTAAGCAGTTCACAGTAACTGTAAAACATATTTTCTATTTTACTAACTCTATCTCCTTTAACTCCACTAACGCCGCTTTGTCCTCTCTCTCCTTTTTGTCCAGGGAAACCTCTCTCTCCTTGAGGTCCAATAGGGCCTGGTAGTCCAGCGTCTCCTTTTGGACCGGGTGCACCCGGTCTACCAAGTGCTCCTCCATAAGAGCCAGCAAATTCCTGTTAAAATTAATAATATAATTTTACAAGAAATTCTACTCCTTAAGGTCGATACAATTCTCCGCAATGTGTTTTTCTCAAATTCAAAGTGGACAAGGTTTTTATTACCATTCCATATGTTGTTTGAATAAATCAAAGACAAAAAACTCTTATACTTTTTTTAGGTAACTCAGAGTGGTTTGTTTACAAAGTGGATACAATCAGATCAATTTGTTTCAATCGCTAACAATGTGATTTGGCGATAAAATCGTGAATTGAAGTTAAATTTTGTTACCATTTGTGTTTTTAGCGGTGTGACAATTGATGTTTTTATTGCAAAATTGTATATTTTTAGTAGCTTTTTCTGCAATTGTTTGATCTATTTTGTGAGTGTTTAATGACTGAACGTGTCTCATTAAAATATAAATGTTGATAGTTCCGTTGGAGTGTAGTCTCTAGATTCTACATTTATTGTTTTCTTGTTATAAAGGAATCCCTACGGAATAAGACTTAAAAGTGCCATTTCTTGGCTTAATTTAAATACATAACTATATAAATAAAACTACTTTTTACGGATTTAGACGCGTATATTTATTTTAAATTTTGGCCCGACGTTTCGGAGACTTTGCAGTCACCATGCTCACGGGTGAGACTGGTGACCATGGTGATTGCAAAGTCTCCGAAACGTCGAGCCAAAATTTAAAACAAATATACGCGTCTAAATCCGTAAAAAGTAGTTTTATTTAAACAGATGAGTCGCGCAAGTGTTAGAAAATATTACATAACTATATTTTTTTATTTACTCTGCACAAATTTTAAAAAATGAACAATGGCGGACTTTACATCTAGGGCGTGCTCTACCAGTCAACCAAAATTAATTTGTATTGACTAATGGTTTTATTCATAATGACATATCGGAGGTTTAAACTAAGATTTTATCGGAGAGATAAAAAACGTTTTATCGTAAAAAGACTATTATGAATAACAAGTATTGACAATTTTCGCGAACCGATTTTAGCGAACTTTTAAACCTCCGATAAGTCATAATGAATAAGGCCATAAAAATTTTAATGGCTTCAAGCCGGCTAAACGATGTAGCCATAGACACTACATGTGGTAAATCAGTGATAAAGATAATGATTAATGTAAAATTTCATAGCAATTTTATTAAAAGTATTTTCATTTCTACTAAGGTTTCTTATAAAGCCATCTATGATTTAATTCTATTCTATCAATTTCAAAGCTTCCTAAACTTACCTTATACATTGGTCTAGGCTTCCAATTTGACTAAATGAACAGAATAGGATATCATGAAAATTATGAAATCACACATGTATTATAAAATAAGCAACTAAAATATTAACAGCTTTAACATTTAAAATTATAATATCATTTTGTTTTCTAGTCACAATATAGGATTGATAAGCTTTACGAATTAAAGAAATCTTATCTAGTTTATTGATGATTTTTTTTAGCAGTACCAGTAACTCTCTAGCTGCTTATACTACTATGTATGAAAGTAACGAATTTTCTAGTCTATATTCAACCAAAGCATTTGTATATACAAAGCGATTTTCTTAGATAACTCCAGTTTTTAGGGTTCCGTGTAATAGGTAAAACGGGATTTATATAGGGAACGAGGATTTTTTTTTCTGGACATTTCACACAACGTCCTCTGGTCCCAAAGTAAGCTATATTTCTATGCTTGTATTATGGGAAAAAGAAAGAAAAGAGGAATAAGAGTAAGAAAACATTTATTTGCAAATTTATAAGCGGAACCTTATTACTAAGACTTCACTTTCCGTCCGGCCGTCTGTCATTAGGCTGTATCTAAGGAACAGTTATAGCTAACAGTTGCTTTTCACAGATTATGTATATCTGTTGGTGCCACAACAATAAATACTAAAACCACACTTACTTACTTTTACTGCGGTTTTAGTATTTATTGTATATATACATAATTTTAATAATGAATTACGAAATAAATAAAGACGCCTGAAGATTAAAACTTGCAAGTTTTATTGACGTGTTATCGACGATGTGATTATGTCGGTTCGAAGTATGTATGTATGACAATTTATAATAATACCTAGCTGACCCAGCAAACGTTGTTTTGCCATAAGGATGTTAAGGGTAGAAAACCCTTGTCACTTAGGGGTACGAAAAATAGATACTAGCCGATTCTTAGACTTACCGAATATGCATATAAAATTTCATAAGAATCGGTCAAGCCGTTTCGGAGGAGTATGTGAACGAACATTGTGACACGAGAATTTTATATATTAGAGATTGTACGGAACCCTCCGTGTGTGAGTCCTACTCGTACTTAGCCGGTTTTAATTAATACTTTTGCCTATTTTTGCAAATCCTTACTAATTTATATCTGCGAAATCCGGATGATGACACAAAAAAATTTTTGACGAACGTGTTAAGGGCCTACATCAATATTATCGTCGACATGTACATATTAATACAGCAAGTAGGTATAGAAAATGAAGAATTAGGGATATTTTTTTTGTTTACTCAAAATCTACTAAATATATTTTAATTCTGATTTACGTGTTTCTATACATAATAGTTACCTATGTTTTTAAAGTTATTTCATTAGTTAATACGCGATAATAGACCGACAAATGAAAAAAATAAAAAATTTGAGAGGTTGTTTCGCTAAGATTTTCTATCGAGAAAACTTTTTTCAATCGCGTTTCTGAGTTTATGCGATCCTAGATCATATATTGAAAAAACATATACTTAAAAATTAGAGGTCTAGCCATTCAATCTAAAGAAACAATGAAAACTTCGTACGTAGAAAAATGCACGAAGCTATTTTGGTATCCTCTTAATGTGTGGAACGAAACAATAGCGCGATTTAAAAAACGTACAATGCCATCTATCGAACAGAAGAGTAACCTTCTGTTTGTTAAGGATTGATTTCTAAATTTCACGCGTAGGAAGTCGCGGGAAACAGCTAGTATCATATAAATGTGAAGCATTTTTATTTAAAAGTAGTCAAAAGTCAAGTGTATAATTATTATTTTACATTGACAGTGTCAGAATGATCGGTAAATTAATAATCTTACCTCGAAATTACTATAATCGGCAGTTCCTGGTGGACCTGGTAACCCTTGTGGCCCAGGTAATCCTGGCCTACCATCCACACCGGGTTCGCCTTTCGGACCTGATAGACCTTCATTTCCTCGAGGTCCAGTATCTCCCCGGTCACCTTTTTCGCCTGCTGGGCCTATCTCTCCACGTTCTCCTGGAGCACCTGGTTGCCCCTGTAAAATATCAAATCTTAATACTGCAATAAAAATACATGTTTATACTTAACTTATAAGAATATTTTTTTAAAACTTTATCATCATATAATTTAACTAACTGTTGATCGGGACTTCGTACGCGTGGAGTTTAGAAAATTTTCCCCGTTTTCGCAACATTTTTCATTAATGCTTCGCTCCTATTAGTCGCAGCGTGATGTTACATACAGCTGTTGCCCACTACCTCGTACACGTGGAATTTAGAAAATTTACCCGTTTTACAACATTTTTTACTAGCACTCCGATTGGTCAAAGTCCGATTAGTCTTCCTCAATAAATTTTTTACCCAATAATGAAAGAATTTTCCAAATCGGACCATTGGTTCCAGAGACTAGCGCATTTAAACAAACAAACAAACTCTTTAGCTTTATAATATTAGTGTAGATTGGTATAGGTACGTACTGGTAGTCCCGGCGCGCCTGTTCTGCCATCAGCACCAGTAAGCCCTGGTGGTCCAGGTGGCCCTTGTAACTCAGGCGCTGTGTGAAGCAGAGCCAATATCGTGCTGGAGTTGCACGCGCATCTTTCAAGTGGTGAATAGTTTTCGCCATAAATTTGCTACAAAAATAAATAAATATTTTTTAACATTTCACACAAACTCCTCTGATCAAAAGTTGGCTAAATGTCTATGCTTGTGTTATGGGTACTAGATACGGATATACTTCATACATGCTCAAACATTTGTATTTATAAATTTCACACAAATATTCGTACAGTGCGGGGATGGAACCCACAACTTAGTGAACGGCAGTCCGTTATATGAACCACTATACCACAAAGTACGTCTGCAAAAAAAAAAATTCAAGATAATAATCTCTCTCCATCCCATTAAGGTCCCACTGTTAAGGACGGGGCCCTCCACTTTGGAAAGGATCATGGTCTACTATGTCAAGCAGACCAGCAGTGGTATTCAGTAAGAAAAAGTGAAATGAATTTCCGGTGAATGTTGATCACGTGACAGCGCACCTCTATTTTTATTGGAGGAGCGCTGTCACGTGATCAACATTCACCGAAAATTCACATCACTTTTTCTTACTGAATACCACTGCATGCGAGTTAGCATAGCATTTAATTTCGAGTTTTCGTCTCTCACAGAGGATGTTAACTGTGTACAATATCCATTATCTCGCTTTTACAGTTACTTGGGAAGGAAAAAGGGTGGCGACATGTGTATTCTTAATCCGTCACCATACGGACAAAGATAATAATATGCTTCAAATATTGGTATTCAAAGGGGCATGAAAATAATATACTACGAAGTAGATATCATGTTTGGGTTACTACTAATCAATAAATTCTATTGTAGTTGAATAATGATTCCCCAAGGTACAATAGAATATAAGATGCATGAATGGCTACTTTACAAAACGGAACAATATAAGTACATCTTGATAAAATTGAAAACACGAAATAACAAATGGTTCCATTCAGCATGTTGTAAAGCTATTATTTGGCTCCCTAAATAGCTACGAGGAAAATAAAGATTTATTCAGACCTAAATCTTTCTAAGTGCCTAGTGAATAATAAAAATATAGAATAATATCAATCACGAAACAGAGTGATATGGCATTGGAAATTGCTTTATATCATCAAAATACTTCCTGAATTTAATGCTGTTATAAATTACAGTGGAACTAAGTGCGGTGGTTAGCCGAATGGAGTTTATTGCCAAATTCGACGCCAGTGAAATTTGAGCGTAATAGAATTAATAGAATTAAACTAAATGCAGTTCTATTGATATAAGGAAATTCTGATCATTGTGATCAGAATATTTTGACTAATAATTTTCGAGTGCATAAGATCCAAGTCATTAACCGTCATTATTTTAAACTTCAATCTTAAAGAAACTTTTGTTAATTATTAAAATTATGACAGAAAGTGGTACCAATTCTACATGCAGTCCTAAAATAACTAAAAAATTAAAGTTGACAGTGTCAATATATCTATCATTTAATCATTTGCTATTTATTTTTACATATTTGTCTGAATTAAGATCGTTAGCCTAAAATAAACAGTTTTTATAATAAGAAAGTTCAGTTAACATTGCCAAATTGCAGAATTGTTTCCATTATTAATAGAACCTTTATCTCTACCGGTTTTAAAATAATTAGATATGGTAACATTCTCTCAACATAAATTTAATATAACTATATTGATTTATTAATATAACTAACCTTAACCATACTCCTCTGGATTTGTTATAATATGTAACAAAGAAAAGATGAATATATATTATTAAATTTGCTTCGTTCAACAACTGAAAAACACCCTTGATAATTATGAATATTATTATGACGAGCCTCGTGGTCGAGTGGTTCATGTAACGGACTGCCGATCAAGAGGTCGTGGGTTCGATTCCCGCTCGGAACAATCATTTGTGTGATTTTTCTAATTGTCATACAAATGTTTGTACTGCGTCTGGGTGTTCCTATGTATTATAAGTATGTTTTTACAAAATAAAAGTAGTTTATGTATTATATCTGTATTCTGGTACCTATAACACAAGCATATAACCTTAGCTTGGGACCAGAGGACGTTGTGTGAAATGTCCATGAATATTTATTTATTTATTTATTTTACAATATAGCGTTGTCGTCGGTCCTTACTATGTGTGCAAAATATTAGATCAATCTGATTACTGCAAGTGAGTTGAATTAATTTCAAAGATTCCGTTACATAGATTTATATTATTGATGACACACACATACCAAGCTAATCCAAGCGTGTTAATTAAAAATTTTCGTCTAGTGTAATAATAATTAATATGATCGAACGTCTTTCCTACAAAAATGTTATTGATATGATCTGTTTCTTATTTGGCGCGTTAGGGGAAAATATGATTCATTTTTCAATTTGATGAATTGATATGATTCTATTTATAAGATTAAACGCATAATACATTTCATTTAAAACTTTTACGGTGCGCTTATATAGTTACTAGCTGTTGCCCGCGACTTCGTACGCGTGAAATTTAGAAATCAGACCTTAACAAACATAAGTTTACTACTACCACTCAATAGATGGCGTTGTACAGTTTTTTTAAATCGCACTATGGTTTGGTTACACGCATTAACACATAAGCTTGTCAAAATTTTAGGTTTCCGTTCCGATTTTTGCATTTATAAATTAGTAAGGATAAGGATATACCGTCACCAAAAAACTGTTACTGCATAGCTGATTTGTTTATAGGACGGAAATTTTATAGAAAGAAGAAGTACAATTTGCGTGGATGTATAAGTATTTTCAACATATTATACAACACTATATCTCTCTCACCAGCCCATTTACGTCCCACTGCTGGGCGCGGGCCTCCACCTCCACCACTTTGGAGGGATTATGGTCTACTATGCCGTGCTGACCAGGCGTGTTGGCACAGGGTTTATTTTTGAGTTTTCCGTCTTTCACAGAGGATGTTATCTGTGTGCAATATCCCTTAGCTGATTTTAACAGCACCCTTGGGAGGAGATGGGGTGGTGACACTTGTATTCTTAATCCGTCACCACACTTGTGTCTTTAAGTTCTGTGAAATATGGTTAATTAAATAAAATAAAAGAGGCATTTCAGTGATTAAATAAAATGATTTGTCGAGGAGCAATTAAAGGAATAGACGAGAATATAGCAAATTCGATTAGTTAACTTCGTTACACTGGCGATTGGTCTGAAAACCTCTCAGTGAGCAAATCAATTGAATTGATATTGTAGAATAGAATGTAGGACGGGCGCCAAGAGTATAATAAACTTTGTTACGACTGTTATGAACAGAATGTTCCAATTTAGTCGCCAAAATTGGATGTTTTACTACAAGTATTATAAGGGTATATTTATCATTATAACGAATACTTATTTTATGTAAATGGGACCGGTGATTGGACTGTCGACATAATCAAGTTATGTTTATGTCATATTCATGTTTCGGAAAATGTTCCTTCCTTTACTGGTTTCGCTTTGGAATATTTCTTGCCGAGGTATATTACTTTAATCTGGTAGTTTTAAAAAAATCTCTGAGTAAGAATCATCCCCGTCCTTCAAGGAATATTCTGAGGTAAATTGGTTCAGCTATTTTCGAGATTTGCGCATAACAACACATTCAGCAATTCATTTTTTATTTTTAGTAGATTATAGGTATAATTAGCTAAACTAACTAGCCATTATAATTTTTAACACTTGCGCGACTCATTTGTTTAAATAAAACTACTTTTTTACTACTTTTTTTACGGATTTAGACGCGTATATTTGTTTTAAATTTTGGTCCGACGTTTCGGAGACTTTGCAGTCACCTTGGTCACGGGTGAGACTCACCTAAATCCGTAAAAAGTAGTTTTATTTAACTGGCCATTTTTATATTGGTAAACGTGTTAAAACATATTGGCGTGATGGATACATAGTATACACATTTCAAAAGAAGAAAAAGTATCTCTCTCTCTCTCCAACAATGTTAGGCACAGACCTTGTGCCCAAAAGTGGCAAAGTAAACCAAGAACCCTCTCCAAGTCTCTACTTGGAGAGAGCTTTTGGTTTATTTTGTTTTGCTCGGCCGCTTAGGGTTTCGATTTGAGTTATTTGCTTCTGTAAATATAGCTGGCTCTAGCTACAACCTAGTAATAGGGTAGTAACTCTTGTACTTATTCTTGATCACTTACCGCACGGATAGTTTTCAATCAGATAATCTATATTCATAGTCATGTCTATTATTGTCCCAAAAGCAATTTCGCATATTATTTTCAATACTTGCAATCGGAATTGTCCCGGTTCGAATATAAAAGTTAAATATCAATAGGCTTTTTGGAGTCATGTATGATACAACTTTTCGCATTGTGTCCATTGAGGTGAGCAGAGATAACGCTATTATATTTATAAAGTATGGTATAAGTAACAGGTGGAAACGATATTGCACATTTTTTATTCCTTATTATTAACACATTTTCAATAAAAGTTTCTCATCAAAGAAAAGTGACGGGCTTCGTGGTCTAGTGGTTACTGCGAACTGCCACTCACGAGGTTGCGGGTTCGATTATTGTACGGGACAATCTTTGTGTGATATTTATAACTGTCATACAAATGTTCGTTCTACGTCTGGGTGTTTCTATGTATTTTTAAGTATTTATTTACAAAAGAAAAGCAGTTTATGTAGTATATTACATATTAGATAAATAAAGGAAATGACAAGCTTCATGGCTAACGTAGCGGATTAACGTTCACGGTTCACGAATTCCACTTAATAATTATTTGGGTGATATTTATTTATTTATATTTGTTACAAATAAATTTATAGGGAGTACAGAGACAAATAGAATAGTTAATGTATAAGCTTAGCTCGTGCCTAGAGGACGTTGTGTGAAATGTCCATAACTTTTAAACGAAAACGGCAACAACTTTCATAATACCTATAGGTAAATTAGTTTACGTTTAAATTAGCTCTAATACGGATTAACGGAAGACCAGCGCTAGTTTTTACTAGTACAATGCTGAGTTGATCCGTATTTGCAGCTTACACTGTAAATTTATCTATAGTTTCCATGTGCTTCTTTCCCTGTCCTTGTAGGTTGCAAATAATACTTTTTCTTTTCTTTTTTTTTACGCTAACTCTTATAAACATAGTACCTACATCCAAATAATGTTTGCTAGCTTAAATAGGCAGGTGAAGTCCGCAGGCTAAATGAAAACTGCGGTCTAGACTTGGATACGGGTGAGCCCTGTCTTGTTCAAACAAGACGATAATGAAGCTTCGTTTTATATACAAAGTTATCGTTTATGAGTTTGCGATACAGGTAAAGAAATTTTAATAATTTATCGTCAATGAAATTAAATGATACTATTTAAGTAACTTAAGAATTTTATATTTGGAGTAAATAGGTACATATTGTACATGAGTATATAGGTACATGTTCATTAATTTCCTACTCACAAATTTAACAGGTAGTGTGCCTATGACTGCATCATTCACCCGGCTTGAAGCAATATCTGTGTACATGAAATATGTATCTATGTGTGTCTCTGATAAAGGCATATAAAACATCTATAATATTTTTTTTATTTTTTATTTATAGACATTTCACACAACATCCTCTGGTCCCAAGCTAAGCTTATATGCTTGTGTTATGGGTACCAGAATACATACTTATAATACATAGTAAACACCCAGACGCAGTACAAACATTTGTATGACAATTAAAAATATCACACAAATGATTGTCCTGACCGGGAATCGAACCCGAGACCTCGTGAACGGCAGTCCGTTATATGAACCACTAGACCACGAGGCCCGTCTATAAGATACTAATATTATAAAGCGGAAGAGTTTGTTTGTTTCTTTGTTTGTTTGAACGCGCTAATCTCAGGAACCACAGGGCCGATTTGAAAAATTCTTTCGTGTTAGATAGGGCATTTATTGAGGAAGGCTTGAAGCTATAAAACATCATACTACGACCAGTAGAAGCGAAGCAGTAGTGAAAAATGTTGCAAAAACGGGAAAACATTTCTAAACTCCACGCGGACAGAGTCGCGGGCAACAGCTAGTAAACTAATAAAATATCCCTTTTATCCTGATGTCATCCTTGTTTTAAAGTTTCTTAAAGTGACTTTTCTTGTTTGCTAAAATTACTATGTCACTTGAATTGAATAATCTTGTTAGACTATGAAGTACGATTTAGCCAAGTTAATGTTATGTGTCTTCAGAATTGAATCGAATTGAAAAAAAATGTGGGCAAACGTGTTGGCAAAGGGTCTAATTCCGAATTTACCGTTTCTTCCAAAAAAAAACTGCTTATTCTACCTGTTAGGATATTTACAGCAGTGTGTGAAGAAACCGGATAGTGACACTTGTATTCTTAATCCGTCACCAGAGAGACGTGATTTAAACTAGGAATAACCTAATGACTAAATTCTGATATTAAGTGATCGTGTAAATACGAGAACAGCTAGCACAGTATTGCTACTCTAACTATTCGCAACCTCCTGTTCCGCAAGGTCAGGTGACAAAATAACCTACATTCGAGGACATTTAGTTTGGTGTTGATGCTCCAATCGTTCTCAAACTCCCATTGCAAACACCTAGTTAAAATAGTGAAGGAAAAACGCCCCCTTAAAACAACTTGTGAAACGATATAAAAACCCGAACATTTGCGTACGGGGGCCAACGGGGACAGTCGTTGGGTTAGAGAGTAGTATATTCTTTGGTCGTTGGCCAGACGTCGATAAGTGAACACGCTATTCATGTCGTTCGTTGTCGCAAAGTATTGTTCGCTAAACACAGAAGTACCAGAAGGTGGGTTGGCGTTTAAAATTGAGGACAAGTGCTAACTTGAATTCATGGTCTTAAATGATATGGAACTATAATATAAGTGACATACCGTGACGACAGTAATTTTGCCTAATTTTTGCAATCTGCAAACGTCACTTTTGAACACACTGATACAAGAATGGCATTTAAAATCAAGATCTGTTTTAATATACCATATTTAATTGACAACATTGTCAGTTGGTAGTGTGAACGCCGCCACGAACAAAAAAACAAAAATGACGAAATGCGCATTCTTTGGGTATTCTAGTATAGCAGAATAATAAAAAAATGCCACAACATAGGATTTCACAAGTAGTTTTTACTCAAATAATTCATTTTTACATCAAACACAATTTATAAATTTAATGACAATCATGTATTGACGAACGTCAATAATGTTGCCCCAGGCAACCGGGCAACTTCACGTTATACTTCACACACACATAAATATTTTTATGACCTCAAGCCGGGTCATTGATTTAGCCGTAGACGCACTGTCTTGTATGTCTATGTCGCTAAATCTTCTAATATATAAAATTTACGTGTCACAGTGTTAGTTACCGTACTCCTCCAAAACGGCTTGACTGATTTTTATGAAATTTTACATGCATATTCAGTAGGTCTGAGAATCGGCCAACATCTATTTTTCAAACAACTCCCCCTCCCCCCACTGACAATTGTATGGCAAAACAGCGTTTGCCGGGTCAGCTAGTATACATATAATTTTCTGTGCCACCTACATTTTTATAAGTTTTGATTTATGAATACAAAGCTGTTGGATTTACTGATCAGTAGTTTTTATGAGTAAAATTAAAACAACTAGCTAAGAACAGTTTACTCACATCATCTCCAGATCCAGCAACTTCGGCATTAATATTGGAACTTCCTGATGGTCCTGGAGCTCCTGGTGGTCCGGGAGGACCTGGTGGACCCCTTATAGACTCCCCTGGACTACCCTGTATGAAGTTTATATAAGATTAAACCCATAATAAAATCCACGTAGGTAAATATTAACAAATATCATTTTGTTGTTGTGTTACATCAATTGAAATAAATGTATTGAAATGTAAATTATTAATATATCATAACCAGGTTAGTTAGGTACTTATAATTGAATATTTTAATTTAACTGAACGTATTTCTGTGAAGTAGGCGTAGGCGAATAACCAAAGCTTTTGTATGTGTAAAACTTATTCTATATTCTGTGGTGTAAAATGTAAGTTACGATATTTTACGTCATAAACAATAAGGAATCTTCGCCGAGTTATGTCAACCTTTATCTTTGAAATAGTACCTTCATATTTATTCATACCACCTGAACTGCCCGTTGCATCTAGATATATGTCTCCTAAAATAGGAGGGTGAAGCAATAAATTTAGTTAAAACAATGCACAGTTCCCTTTTGTATGTAAACGGCCAGTTACGTATTTCCGATCACATATTTGTTTATAATAAATGGTTATATTGTGAGCTATTTGGTATTTTAATGGCACATAAAATTCACCCTCCTTTTGTTCTTATCTTGAAATACGCAAAGATTAAAAAGTAAAATACATAAAGAGTCGTAACTTCTATAATAAATGTCGAGATAAAATTCAGACTTATGTTTTGATTAAATTAATGAAATAATTATTAAATGATAAAAATCTCAATTCCAGAATGTTTTGTAATTTAAGTATCTTGATAACGCCTGCAATTCTGTTGCGTCAAAGACATAACCAAACTTAATGGCTATTTCATTGTTCACATTTAGTTTTTCTATATTCCATAGTTTTTATAAAAATAAAGTTCAGTTAACGTGGCCGATTTGTGTTATTGATACTATCAATATTTATTTTTTAGTTAACTTAGGTTAATGGAGCTTGTAGAATTGGTACCAAAGAACCAATGTCATGAGAATTTTTGTTTACCTGTTTCAATCAATGTGCATACATCAATAAATTAGTACTTCTGCTCTTTTACAGTAGATATGTAAGTACTGGTAAATGTGATAGGTTGATAAATTTTCAAGCATATGGTTTCTCACAGAGTAGTTCTAGCAGCACCCCGGGAGAAATTGGGGTGACACAGGTTTATTAATCTGTCACAACACGGATAGCCATTAGCTAGACTTAATGATTGTGATGTTGGGTATAAATAGCTCGAAAAAAAACATCTAGTTACACATAAAAATAATAAAATTGTTCTGTGTACCTGCGACCTCGTAGACGTAAGTCGGTCACTTTAATGATAGGCCGTGAGACCCGTCTTAATGTAGTGTATAAGGAAAATTATATTATAATAATGTATATCGTGTGGAACTAACACGTGGAAAACGATTCGTCAACATAATAATATTCCGTATATAGGCCCTATAATAGATTTCTTGATACAAATGTAATACCCAGATATTCGTAAAAGTTATTCATTTCGACGAAATATTTGAGGATATGAGGAATGTTATTTGTGTTTATTGTAAGAAATATACAAATAAAATTCTATATAAAAATGTAGGATTTCTTGCCCTTGGTCCACGTTCTCCTTTTTCACCTTTGAATCGCGCTATGTATCCTGAAATCAAAAGAATTGATTGAACAACGCATTTGTAATACAAAAAACTCTTGACTTAGGTATAAAAAAGATCTATTAATATTTCTATAGCTATTAAATAAGTATTCAGCCCACAAACATGCAGGTTTAGGTTATTTCAGAATTTGTACGCAGTTAATTTTTATTTACAAACGATAATGCAACCTTCCTTTAAAAACTTTCTTACGGGGTACACAAGAATTTTAAATGGCTTAGGCTCAAATATCAGTAGGCCAGATATAACAACACGCAGACATTTTAGTAACACGTATTATTCTATGTAACGGAATTTTAAAAGCAATTTTCACTCACTTGCAGTAGTAGATTGATTGATTGACAAATTGTTTTGAAATTTTGTAGATATATTAAAGCCGGTAATAGAGCAATAATTTAGAAAAAAATTCAAGATTTTCTAGCGCGTTTTTTTGTTTTCAACTAATCAAATTATATTACATCGAAAACGTAGTTAGATTTATTTTTTCAAAGTCAAACAATAGGCTTAATGTACGGAGTGAACCTCTGTCTCTTATATTTCTATAAGAATATTTGCGTATGTGTCCGTGCGTTTTGTCGCAGTGTATGATATTTCTCTAAATTGACTCGGGACTCCCTGAAAGAATTGTGGAGAAGACAATATTATATCAATAAGGTTATATACCTGCTCCCTCTAGTCCTGGTGGCGGTGGTGGGAATGGTGGTATAGTGGCATATCGTCCAGAACCTTCCGAATCACCCTCCTCTTGGTCAACCTGCATTAAGTTTACTTATAATCTTGTATTCGCTTATTTACAGTCACTATCGCAATGTTAGTCTTTAATCTAGATTTAGTTCTCAATTTAAAAGATAATAACTAGGTAAAACTGGTACCAGTTATCACACCAAATCCTTCAATTAATTTAGGACATATTGAAGAGAATAAAATTGAAACGTGAGGGATAAAATCACTTCAATAAAAATGCTCTAATATCAAATTTAGTCCTCCCATTATTAGGTGTAGGCCTTTACCATTTTGGATGGGTATTAGCAGTGGTATTCAGTAAGAAAAAGTGCAGGGAGTTTTGGGCGAATCTTGATCACGTGACAGCGCTCCTCTATTTTTATTGGAGGAGCGCTGTCACGTGATCAAGATTCACCGAAAATTCACTTCACTTTTTCTTACTGTATACCACTGCTGGTCTTCTTCTGATTCATTGACCAGGGGCCCAAGTCTGCTATTACAATGTTGTCACAGCGATCAGTCACTGACGCCATTATGGCGCCATAGTGGCGTTATTTGTGACAAAAAATTAAGAGTAGACCAAACTTGATAAAATTCGCCACTAAGCGATCAGTGACTGATCATTATTACAATATTATTGTAATAGCAGACTTGGCCCCTAGATATATTGGCATAGGGATTAGTTTCAACTTTTTCGTCTCTCACAGACTGGAAAACAAGTTTAATATTGTTCCTCATAGCTGGATCAAATTGGGATGTGAAGTGAACCTTTTGCAATGTTACACAAAGTAACCCATACCCATACGCAACTTGTTGCATGATGATTCAAAAAGTTAAGAATATAAATATTTGAAATCGGATAATTGAAATATTATAACGATTTCATTCAAGAGCGGTTAAATGGTGATAGTTTCCACCCAATTATTATATTTTTTTTGTAATTGGATTTTTTTTTAAATATGTACTTATTTCTTTTATTTTGTGAACACAAAAACAATAACAAAAATTAGTAGCCATTGACACGTCGATCCTAATTTGTCTAGAAAGCAATATTAGTACCGGATAAGCCCAAAAAATAATTTCTTTTCTAAAACCATTTTGATAATAAAGATTATTTAATTACTCTTTATTATACTGGCAATTATGGAAGTGTCAAATATGTGCTCATTTGTTTTAAAAATTTATAGCATACAAATGAGGGTTAGCATACATTTGCGGGTACCAAAACGCTGGTATTGGGATACAAAACCGCGTTATGGTAATCTCATGATTACATAGGATGGTACTGAAATATTCATAACGTTACCCCGTAATTAGTAACAGGCATACAAAGCAAACATGAAGATTTATATTTGAATGAACTCAGCAGGATTTGCAAGCGTTTAGTATTATTAGTCAATGATGATATAAATATGCAGAGGGGTGACTCGGTTAGGTAAAAGCGTGCACTTTGCTCCATACTAAAGTACCATACTGCTTTGTTTTCGGTAACCAATTAAGGACTTTTCCTCATAGTTTTTAGGTCTTGCTTTATACATGCTTTTACTTTTCCTGCTTTTATCAAAAATTTACTAAAAGATATAAGGAGCATTCAAAAAGCCTGACTTTTATCGATGTATTTTTGCCTTTATTTTGTCTCTCTCTCTCTCTCCAGCCTATTAATCCCACTGGAGGGGACAAGCCTCCTTCACTTAGGGAGGGATTGTGGTCTACTATGCTACACACTGACCAGGCGTGTTGGCATAGGCTTTATTTTCGAATTTTCGTCTCTCACAGAGGATGTTATCTGTGTACAATATCCCTTAGCTGATTTGTATAGCACCTTAGGTACAAAAATGGGTGGTGAGGCTTGTATTTTTAATCCGTCACCACACGGGTAATTGTATTCATTGATTCATATGATTTTTTCTATCACACATTGTTACAGTTCATTAAAAAAAGAACAAATAGAAATATAGAAATTGATCATTCTTACTTTGTATTAAAACTTGTTAAAACTTTTAAGATCCGGATTTAATGAAACCAATAGTACCGATTCTACGTGCACAACTGAACTTAACTTAAATAGAAAATTACAATTGATAATGTTAATTGAACTTTTTTGTTAGAACATCTGTATAATACAGACTAACAATTTTAATTAATAGAAATGTGTACAACGAAAGAGCCAAATCATTAAAATACACCATAGTTGATTTCATTTTTAGTTAAGTTTTGCACTTAGAATTAGAAAATCATCGTAAACAAAATTGTTTATCATTGGTACGAATAATAAACAATTTTGTTTACGATGATTTTGTATCTTTATTCCCTTGATCATGTGAATAATTATGTTCTATTGGTAGAAGACATAGTAGTCTTATTGCATATCTACGTAAATATAGTTACTTGGTGTGTAAACACAGTAGTCGTTAGTGAACTATAGCGACATAAGTGTTTGCTGCAAACAAAGGAGACGAGGCGGCGCGCGACGTGGAAATTTGCATTGCTTAAAATATACAAAGGTTTCTGACTTCTTTGATTACTGAATCAGAATGGCAACACGCAAAAAACGTGTGGATGGTTCAGTTGATTAGAAATTATAAAGCAATTTTTAATATGCTACTATTAATTTCGGTGGGTTGACGTTTAAAATTGAGGACAAATAACTTTAGCCTGGCTAAATCGTACTTCATAGAGTAATGACGTTTCAGATGACGTATAGCCTGTATCATAGACATACATAGATACATTTTCACGCACACGTAGATATACAAGTGGCTTCAAGCCGGCTGAGGGATGTAGCCAGAGACACTACATCTAGTATACCTGTGCTTATTAATGTATACTTATATCATTCGGACAAATTTTTAGCATTCTTATTAAGGACCAATGAAAATGAAATAATAATATGAAAAATATCAAGGATCTTCATATAGATATAAAGTATATATAGAAAATATGATATAGTGAGAAATATAAAAAAATCTGAAACAAGGAATAATTCTAACCTAATTTGAATATTAGTTAGTATCATAACACGGTTAGTCGGTGAATTACACAAAAAAAATACATTCTATTTAAAAGAAAATTAAACCGACTTTATGAGACTACCTCGGCAGTCTACTTTAGATACATAAATTATGTGAAAACAATGTGAAAAGAAATTTGAGGGTTTTCCTCGATTTCGAGTTGAAAGTTCTAGTTTTTTTAAGTCAATTAGAAAACAGTTGCGGTAGCAAAAATGTTGTATTTTAGCACTATTTCTAAAGAAGTTAAATTTTGATGATGCTTCAAATACGTCTGTGTCACGATTTGTTAGATAGATGTCAATGCTAGTGTAAACATGACAACTTGATGCCGTTTCAGTTGACAATGTGAAATCGATACCTACGATAAAATCGCACTTACAAAAGTAGAGCGGTTAGCGGATTAGAACTACATAGATAATATACTTATTTTTTGAGGACAACATGGTCACTCTCCTTTTGTGTACCAAATCCTCAATGATTAATATTATAAAGCTGAAGAATTTGTTTTTTTGAACGCACTAATCTTAGGAACCACTGGTCCGAAGAAACGGGGAAAACGCCTTTCCTAAATTCCACGCGTACGAAGTCGCGGGCAACAGCCTTGTCCTCGATAAAAATTAAAAATATCCTTACTATTAATCTAATTAGATGAGTTTAAAATAATAAATTTTCTCGCTATGAGTACTAATGGTAGGCTTAGATATCACGTAGGTCTAAATAAAAAAATGCTAATTTTTAATCGAATTTACAAGACGCAGATAATCATTTCGTCACATGATTATTTTTCCAATGTTTCGTACCAGATTAAGCCGCCAATTTAAAATATTACTACTAAAGATTTAAAAAGGTATACTCTGGAATTTTAATGCTGAATTTGAAATTAGCAGCAGCCTTCGATTGTATAGGTGCAATGGTACATGCCACCTTTTTCGTGTGTTAATATACCAATGTTGTAGTCTCGTGTTCTGATTTTTGAGCTGATCTGACAACGGAAGGCTGTGTTAAATCTAATTAGATGGCTTTAAAATAATAAATTCGCCCGCTATGAGTACCTAATAATGGTTGCTTAGATGTCCACGTACCAAAACAACTCTAAATTATATACTCGTAGTACTTGTAAATCGATTTCAAAAGAAGGAGATTATCAATTCGTTAGAATGTTAAGCTATTGCATAGCTTCTATCGCGGGCCTTGAGTGTGGAGACCGAATCCAGAAATTCCGTAACGAAAATGCTACGCAATAGCTTTACCGCGGCGGTCCCCGAGTGTCACACGTCTTTTTTTATTATTCAAAAATCGCCTATTCTTGTGACTTTGGTCACTGTCTATTTGATGGCAATGCAATGTTCTGCTACTGTGTTTGTATTCAATATGATTGTTTGAGTTTACCACTGACACAACACTGTGCTTAGATATTCTAGGTCATAATATGTATTTTTAATACAACATCAAATAGCAAGATTTCATTGTTATGATGGATGACGTAGCCTTTTAGTAGTATGGTATTGTTAACTGTTTGATTGTCTACTTCCTTTAAATATATTTGGAGTACCATAACATAAAATAACTTATAAAAAGCCTTTTTACTAAGACTTCACTGTGCGTCTGTCTGTCACTGCGTTATATCTAATGAACAGTGATAGATTTTAAATTTTGTAACTGGATATTGAACATGCTTATGAGACTCCATTTTATCTTGAGTTAAAAACGCATAGTGCTAAAACGAATGTTAGAACAATATAGTTATGTGAGTATCAATTGATATGAGATATACATGTGAAGTTAATAACTATACTAATGTTAAAAGCCTGTAAGTAACCCGTTAGTTGAAGTAAAAAAAAGTAGGTAAATGATAAAGTAATCACCAAATAATTGTCAATATCAATCTCGTCTCCATCGCCAGATTCCTGTTAAAATGTTGACAAATATCAATACTTAGCTTCCTCTCTTCCTCTCCAACCCATTAACGTCTCACTGCTAAGCATGGAACTCCTCCACTTTGGAAGGGATTATGGTCTACTGTGCCGCGCTGACCAGGCGTATTGGCACAAGGTTTAGTTTTGAGTCTTCCATCTCTCGCAGTAGACGTTAACTGCTTATGTTGTCCCTTAGATGGCTCTTACAGCACCGAGGGAAAGAAAGGGGGAGGTGACACTTGTATGCTTAATTCTTCACCACACAGGCCATCCGTCACCACACGGATACTTTGCTAAGGTTGTTCTAATATGTCTAGTTAAAATATAGGTAGTTAGGTAGTGCATATTACAATTTGGTACAATCAATGGTAGATTTGAGACCTCATTTTATAAAAAAATGCATTGTGCAGATACAATTTAGGCCAAATTCTAATAGGTCGCGGAAAAAATATTTTCGTATTTATTAAGTAAAAAGTTACAGTTTTTTTTTGAGAAGTGCTGTTTGTATCTGGCCCGTTGATATACCATTGACATTTTATAGAATAGAAAAATAAAAAAAAGTGATATCCCGCCGCATTTTCTATAGTTTTTCTATTGATTAAAATGAGAGAATGTAACATAGAAATTCGATACATTTTGAATTTTTTTTACTACTATTTTTTACACACGCCACAAAAAAGATTTTGTGATGTATATGTATAGACTCAATGCAGTACCGGTAAGTGTAGCACTAAACTGGTTTAAGCGTTTTCAGTCCAGCAATTTTGATGTCAAAGATAAGCCTCGCTCTGGCCGACCTGTTACGGGAAAAGTCGATGCCATTTCGAAAAAAATGGAGCAAGATCGGCATATTAGTTTATACGACATAGCGAAAGAGCTAGGGATTGACCACAAAACAGTTTTAAGCCATTTGAAAAACTCTAGATATACCACACGGCTCGATATTTGGATCCCACTCGAACTCACTGGAAGAAACTTAATGAATCGTGTACTCATTTGCATTTCTCTATGGATGTGTAACAAAACCGAACCGTTTTTAAAAAGATTGGTCACTGTTCATAAAATTTGGATTACCTAGGACAAGAACCTGCGAAAAAGATCTTGTTCAGAAGGCAAACAAGCTCCTCAGACTATAACAAAACCCGGGTTAACTCGCAATAAGGTGATGCTGTGCGTATGGTGGGATCGGAAACACATTATTCACTACGAGCTTTTACCGCCAGGCAAAATCATCGATTAGGATATCTCCTGCCAACAACTGATGAGACTCAAGCAAGAAATAGAGAAAAAACGGCCGAAATTGATCAACAGAAAGGGTGTGGTTTTTGCCATAATAACGTCAGACCGCACTTATCTTTAGCCATTCAACAAATAATGCGAGAGTTTGATTAATGTATCTGCCATATAGCCCTGGCCTTGTACCATCAGATTTTCACCTATTTCGGTCTTTTCAGAATTCCTTAGGTAGAGTTAGGTACACATCAAAAAAGAAACTGCCAAAACTACTTGTTGCAGTTTTTTGATCAGAAGTCCCAAAATTTCTACAGCAATGGGATTCTGTCACTACCTATAAAATGGCCACAAGTTGTAGAACAAAATGGTATATATATATTATAATCAAATGTAAACAAAAGTAACAAAAAACTATGTAGAGTTTATATAAAATACGAAAATACTTTCTCCCCGACCTAATATTTTTATTATAAAATCGAAATAATATAGACAATAGCCTCAAGTTTACGTGCATAACAAAACTTAACTAAGAAATAACAACAACTCTAGTGTATTTTGATTCATTGACTATTTTGTTAGAAAGAAAGTAAGCAAGTAAGTAATAAATTTATTTATTGTGTTGTGCACAACTATAATTTTGTCGTGCACATTGATATTAATTATAATATTCAGTCTATAATACATAGTTTTTATAATAAGGTAGTTAACGTTGGCGAATTGTGTTAATGATACTAGCTAATGATCTAGCCTAAATAAATAAATAAAATATCTTACCTCAAATGTATTAACACATTGTATTTCAGCTTGTGTAGGCGATCCATACAACTTGAGTTCTTGAAATGCACCCTGTACCACCATATTCATTATAAACACAAATAAATTTTTACCAACGTATGAATTTATGGTAGAATAAGATTTATACCGACTGACAGTTTATCGAGCATTATTTTTCTTATAAATAAAATAGCTTTCCTTGACCATAAAAATAACAAACAATCTAGCATTACAAATAAATAATTTGCCTTTAAGAGGAGACTAGGTACAGCCCCAATTTAGATATTTACCTTAGGTATTGCTATCTCTTTTCTTGAGCGCCTCGCTGTAAGGGGCAAATATAAATAAACTTAATTATAGTGGAAAAAATGATAACCATGAGCGGGACTTGAACCCACGACCTCGGAATACCGTTCCGTTGCTCTCCCATCTGAGCTATCATGGTTCCCGCATATGTTTACCAAATCTTCCACTACAACCTTCTCAATGTGAGCTAAACATCGTGCGATGTTTTCTGTACAACGCCATCTATTGAGCGGTTTGTACCAACTCGGTGTCAAGTCCCGCTCATGGTTATCATTTTTTCCACTATAATTAAGTTTATTTAGTAAAAGCATAGCAAGTTAATTGCAAAAATTCCTAAATTATTGTAGGGGCAAATATAGTTAAGGCCAATTTTACCTGCAAATTGTTTGTAAAAAAGACGTATCATAGTGCGCTATTTTCTTCATGAAAATTAAACCGATTTTTATTTTTTTTTTGGTAAAATCTTACCAAATTTATGTGATAGACGCTGAAACTACATTTAAAGAAAGCGGAAAAAGACGGGATATGTATTACGTCATGAAATAAATAGACGCCGCGCCGGCTCGGAGGGTCTTTACGCCACGCTTACAAAACCCCAAGCTACATCTAGAACGAAAAACATGAGCTTCATTTTCAAGGAAGAGAACAAAATACTTTACGTTATTTCCAGTTGAGTGCATCTTTGTAATACACAAGCAAGTGTTAGAAAGTTCTAGAGATACAAAGTTACTTAAACTTAAAAGAAAACTGTCTTGTGTAATTTGTATCAGAATTCTAGTTCTCAGGATTTTTTGTGTTAAGAGGATACCAAAATAGCTTCGTGCATTTTTCTACGTACGAAGTTTTCATTTTATCTTTAGATTGAATGGCTAGAGCTCAAATTTTTAAGTATATGTTTTTTCAATATATAATCTAGGATCGCATAAACTCAGAAACGCGATTGAAAAAAGTTTTCTCGATAGAAAATCTTAGCAAAACAACCTCTCTTATTTTTTATTTTTTTCATTTGTCGGTCTATTATCGCGTATTAACTAATGAAATAACTTTCAAAATATAAGTAACTATTATATATAGAAACACGTAAACCAGAATTAAAATATATTTAGTAGATTTTGAGTAAACAAAAAAAAATATCCCTAATTCTTCATTTTCTATACCTACTAGCTGTGTTAATAGGTACATGTCGACGATAATATTGATGTAGGCCCTTAAAGATTTAAACTGATATGTTCGTTAGGGTTCCGTTTCAAAAGGGAATAGAACCCTTGAATTTTTTTGTTAAAGCTTATGAGGATAATGATTATGACGGTATTTATACTAATACTAACTGACCCGGCAAACGTTGTTCTGCCATACTAAAACTAAAAAAAAAGGTTTGAAAAATAGATGTTGGCCTATTCTCAGACCTACTGAATATGCATGTAAAATTTCATAAACATCGGTCTAGCCGTTTCGGAGGAGTACGGTAACTAACACTGTGACACGTGAATTTTATATATTAGATTAAAAAGCTATTGAGTTTGTTTGTTTGAACGCGTTAATCTAGGAACCGCTCGCTGGTCCGATTTGAAAAATAATTTCAGTGTTGGTTAGTACATTTATCGAAGAAGGCTTGAAGCTACATAACATCACGCTACGACCAATAGGAGCGTAGCATCAGTGAAAAATGTTGCAAAAACGGCAAAATTTTCAGTTGCCGGCAAGTTGGTCCATAATATAACGACAAATATAAATATAATAATATTTATGACCATAATGGTACCGAATCCTCCATGCGCGAGTCTAGCTTATGACTGGTTTTTAATACATAATAAAATAAATACGTTAAAACCGTTTGCGAGTTCAAATTTTTTTTACATTACAAAAAAACAAGAGAATTTAAATGTATAAAGCACAATAAAGGAAAACTGGACAGTCAAGCCTTTTATTGTTATTGACTTGGAATACCACAAAGAAAAATAATCCACAAAAATGTTTTTAATTAAAAATACCACAGACTAAAAATTGAGTTTGACGCGACCCGCTCGATCGTGATAGCATCAAAAGCCGGGACTGAAAGTAATTCCCAGTCGTAATATTATTTGCTGGTATATATTTTCACAATTTTTTGACATATTTGGCGTTAAACTTTTGTGTAGTATATAGCTATTGCCTGCAACTTCGTACCCGTGGATTTCTTTTTATCAAGTACATAATTAGTTTTTTAAGTACATTTTATGTACGTAACCTTTTTACATATAAAATATTATTTTATTTCTTCAATCTTTATCTTATATATAAAATTCACGTGTCACAGTGTTAGTTACCGTACTCCTCCGAAACGACTCGACCGATTTTCCTGAAATTTTGTGTACATATCCTCTAGGTCTGAGAATCGGCCAACATCTATTTTTGAAATCTTTTTTTTTGGTATGGCAAAACTACGTTTGCCGGGTCAGCTAGTATATATATAAATCTTCTGTGCGTGTGTTTGTAATTGAACTCCTCCTAAACGGCTGGACCGATTTTGATGAAATTTGTTGTGTGTATTCATGGGGGTTTGAGGATGGTTTAGATTCACAATTGGCTGGACCGATTTTGATGACATTTTTTGTTGTTCACAGAATTGTATGGCAAAACAACGTTTGCCGGGGCAGCTAGTATCTACGAGTACATATATAAATCTTCTGTACGTGTGTTTGTAATTGAACTCCTCCTAAACGGCTGGACCAATTTTGATGAAATTTGTTGTGTGCTTTCAAGGATGGTTTAGATTCACAATTGGCTGGACCGATTTTTATGAAATTTTTTGCTGGAAAAGCTGGAAAGTTTGTTTGTTTGTTTGTTTGAGCGCGCTAATCTCAAGAACCTATAGTCCGATTTAAAAAATGCTTTCATTGTTGGATAATCGATTTAAGGAGGAAGGCTATAGGCTATTTAACATCACGCTGTGACTAATAGGACAGAAGCAGTAGTGAAAAATGTTACAAAACGGGAAACATTTTCCTAATTCTAGGCGTACGAAGGCGCGGGCAACAGCTAGTATAATAAAAAAGCTCTTAACAAATTATACAAAAAAAGCCATCCACTGGAATAAATAAATAAATAAATATTCACGGACATTTCACACAACGTCCTCTGGTCCCAAGCTTGTGTCCATAACACAAGCATAATAAGCTTAGCTATCAAAATATTATATGGACTATGGACTATATAATGGACTGCCGTTCACAAGGTCGCGGGTTCGATTCCCGCTTGGGACAATCATTTGTGTCATATCCATAAATATCACACAAATGTTTTTTCTACGTCTGGGTGTTTCTATGTATCATAAGTATGTATTTAAAAAAGAAAAAGAGTAGTACTTATATATATTCTATCCGTATTCTGGTACTACCCGTAAAAAAAAGACGTAAGTGAACTTGCGTCAAAAATTTCAAACAAAAATTTCAAAAAAATCACTTACTGCTTTCTTCCAGTAATAGTACGATATTTAATCCTTGTTACCTCTGTTAGCTACCGCAATCGAGATTTTGTAATAGAAAATTATTGGGCGTCTCGTCATAATAAAGCTACTCACGGAAAATCAGCTTGATAGTAATCAAGTGAAAAAAATGTACTACGGATCCCGTACTAATATTTTGATTGCTTAGCCTTTCCGTTGTGCACATTTTAAAAAAATCGTTAGTCTATAATATAAAGATTTTCTATTAAGGAAGTTCTGTTAACTGCCGAATTGTGTTGTTGACACTATCAATTTTCAGTTATCATTTATTTTTAGTTGTGCACCTAGAATTGGTACCATTATCAATATGGCCGAGAGTTAACAAAACGCTAAATTCATATAATCATTTATTACAGTTATATCAATCGTTTTTACACTAATAGGAAGCCACAATCTTATATAGGCGAATGATTTCGCGGTGAAAAGGCTAGTAACTTATAGATAGGAAGGTATTGTACTATTGTATGTTATTGTACTAGATATGTAGTATTATGCCAATATTCACACATAGGTACGTCAAAATATATAACTAACTGATTGGGTTTCATAGAAACAAATTAGCTACAATATACCTAGCGCTTTCTACACTGGGTGCCAAAATTAATTACGCAGAACTACCCAATTCTATTCACCGAAGCGCCTCTATGTTAGAGCTTTAAGCTCTATTCAGAAGGAACCAGACCTAATTGACTACTTGACAGAAATGAGGTGGTTTTATGTGGCTATGCGACATAGAAACGTTAATAAGATGTTATTCTACGGCAAAGGACATATTTTCTCTATAATAATTATTAGAATGTGCAACAAAACCACTTTTTACGGATTTAGACGCGTGTATTTGTTTTAAATTTTAGCCCGACGTTTCGGAGACTTTGCAGTTACCATGGTCACGGGTGAGACTGGTGACTGCAAAGTGGTTTTATTTAAACAAATGAGTCGCGCAAGTGTTGAAAATATTATGTGCAACAAAGTTAAGTAAATATGATATATAGGCCTCTGCCTATATATCATATTTACTTAACTACAATTATAATTTGGGCCTCTGCCCAAATTATAATTGTAGGTACAACTAAACTTCATCCATCCATCCATCAATCTTACTTCTTCCACTGCTGGACATGGGTCTCCATTATAGAACGCCGCAAAGCGCGGTCCTGCGCTATCTGTATCCAGCGGCTAAACAGTACATTTGACGATATCCTCAAACCGCCTTGTTGAGGGTAGCCCCACGCTGTGTTGCAACTAAACTTCCAATTCTACGTGCTCAACAAAATTTTATTTAACAGTAAAATGATAATGGATAGTGTCAATGAGTATAATAATATAGTATTCGCAAAAATTGGTATAATATGTACACAATAACAAAATTATTAAGTAAACCTGCTTTGGACCAAGGGATGTTTTGTGCAAAGTATGCGAACTTTCAGGTAGTACCTTTAAAATATTCTGTTATTGATATTAAATAACAGCATAATATGTATAATACTATTCAATTGATGTTACACACTAAAATTACATTAAAATTTGCTGTGAAAAATAGCTATATTACTTATATAAAGACATTTTTATGGGACCCGTATGTTTGTTTAAGATTTTAGCTCGACGTTTCGGAGACTTCTCAGTCACCATTGTCAAGGGTTAAAATCTAAAACAAATATCTAATATACGCGTCTCAATTCGTAAAAAATGGTTTTATTTGAGTAAATGAATCGCGCAAGTTTTAGAAAATATTATCCATATTAAAAATTTCTTAATCATCTAATTTTACTTACATTACCAACAACTTTGGGTGCTGACTTCGATTGTATATATTTCTCAGCGACTAGAGGATGTTGTACTTTCTTCTTATCGAAAACATCAAGAGTTGATACCACAGCTAAACTAATCCCCAACAGTATTAGCAATAACAAGAAAAAAATACCGCACTTTTTATTTCTAGAAAGTACCATTGCCATTTTCGCACACTTTTTTGGCACTTTTCAGTCTTTTGTTGTAGCACTTGTTTTGTTCACACTATTTTCAACTTTTTAATAATGTTTGTGTATTTTTTGTATTTGTATCAGCGCCGACTTTTATAAAAGAACTAGCTGACCCGGCAAACGTTGTTTTGCCATACTAAAAAAAAAGGTTTGAAAAATAGATGTTGGCCGATTCTCAGACCTACTGAATATGTATGTAAAATTTGAGAAGAATCTGTCAAGCCATTTCGGAGGCGTACGGTAACTAACACTGTGACACGTGAATTTTATATATTAGAAGACTAGCTGTCCCGGCAAACGTTGTTTTGCCATACTAAAAAAAAAAGTTTGAAAAATAGATGTTGGCCGATTCTCAGACCTAGAGGATATGTACACAAAATTTAAGGAAAATCGGTCGAGCCGTTTCGGAGGAGTACGGTAACTAACACTGTGACACGGGAATTTTATATATTAGACTTATTTTGAATATTATTCCTTTGTTAGTTTTGTTCATATCTACCTATCTATCTATCTATGTATTAATCTACGAGTATGAACACGCATATGCAATAGTCGGAAGAATCTGAAATTTTGCACATTAAGAACCGATGACAAATGATTTCTTATCTGTCTCTATCCCCCTTACAGGCTGCCGTCCCAGGCCGTGGCCCCCATGGCATGAATCGTCCACTGCATTGAGATATTCATATTATATTCATTCAAACTTCTTCTCGTATTATAACAATAAATATAAATAAATAAATATTCATGGACATTTCACACAACGTCCTCTGGTCCCAAGCTAAGCTTATATGCTTGTGTTATGGGTACCTACCAGAATACGGATAGAATATATATACTACTTTTCTTTTGTAAATACATACTTATAATACATAGAAACAATAGTTGGACTTCTCTCAAATACTTCTAAAAAACTAAGTCTAGACTTGACTCCTAAGTCTGAAAAGCACTAGAAATCAGAATATTAATCTAAACTATGTCATTGGAACGCTTCTCTTTGAACATAATTTACTGTGATAACTAGCTGAGATTGTGACAGGAGTTATTGAGAATAGCGTTCAAAGCTATCGGATATATCTTACTTGGTATTAGCTGAACGGAGATCAATAGTGGTAACAAACTGTACAGTATCATTTATAACATTTTGGTAACTAACTAAATGTTGATATCTTGTTACCTATGTCTAGGTAATCGTTATGTTTACATGTAGTATATTTCGTTTGAATGTCTGTTAAATACCTAGTTATTAGGGCTCGCTTCACTCTACCTGGTAGGTAGGTATATACAATATAACTATATACTACCCCAGATTCTAGGAAATATTAACCCGTTCTGTGGTACACCTAACTGAAAACTATCACGTCTAAACAATTATGCTTTGACATATTAATTAAACTTATAACTTAAACGCGTTTTTTTTTTAAAAGATATCATTAATTAAGATTGTACCTATTTATAACTACTAGCGCCACAAAGCCACAATAAAACTAATATTTTCACTAGTATTATATTTATATTTACTACTATTTACTATATATTATTATTAAGTCAGTATGTCATAATTACGGATTTTTTATAAACTAGTATAAAGATTTCATGTCAACGTAAAAATTCTAACGCTAAAAATATTTTATCAACCTCGATACCGAAGCGCCTAACAAAATGTGAATGATAATTTTATATTCTATCGGTGCTATTACAAAGTAAAAGGCGCTTAGTTGTTGCTTTAACACTGCATTACAAATTAAGTACGTAGTTTAATATTCAATTTAGCACCTTAATCTGAAGATGATACTTAACGTTGAGCTGCCATTACTTGATAAAACAAGTTATTATTAAACTTATTAATCTCAGCTTTACTGGCAATAGCGGAGGAAATTTAGTCATTTTATAAAACCGCTTTATTTTAGTAAATTCTAAAACTTCAGAACAAAAATAATTTTTTTTTTATTTTATTTTATAAGAGATGGAGATTTGCATGTACATACCATTTATGAGAACGGAAATTTCGAAATTAAACCCTAAGTTCACACTGACCAGGCGTGTTGGCATAGGGTTTATTTTCGATCCATCTCGCACTGATGATGTTGTCTGTGCAATCAGTGGCGGATTTACCCTAAGGCCCGGTAGGCCCGGGCCTAGGGCGGCCAGATTTAGAGGCTGTGATTTATATGGTGGATGCTGAGAGAGGGGCGGCTAATGGCCTGGGGCCTAGAGTGGCTAATGGCTTGGGGCCTAGAGCGGCCGGGACTGCAAATCCGCCATTGTGTGCAATATGCCTGGTTTTTGAGCAGCCTGAGAAGGGAGTAGGGGTGGCGAAACTTATTCTTAATCCGTCACCACACTGAGAATTCGGGGATACAAAATATAGTAATCACATAGACACAGTACAATTTTTTTCATGTCAATTAAAAATATCACATAAATGATTGTCCTGTGCGGGAACCTAACCCACAACTTTGTGAATGATATTCCATTACATAAACCTACGAGGCCCATCAAAACATCGAGGTTTGAGTGTCCATATTTAAATAACTACATAGGTACTTTGTAATACTGAAGATTACAACACATAAACGTATGTTATAGCACATTTAGAACCAAAGCAGTGAAGAATTATCGGTAAATCTTATTTAAGACCGGTGTTACTGTGAAGCATAGCTAGAGTTATACCGTTGAACTTTGATTTTGTGTAAAAATAGATTGAGGAAATTGAAACGTAGCTTTTCTCTCAAATAACTTAGAGTAATTCATCTTTGTAATAAATCTTTGCATTCTAGTAACCTCATAAATTGTTTATATAAAACGACTTTTTACCGATTTTGACGCGTATATTTGTTTTAAATTTTAGCCCAAATTTAAAACTAAAAAAAAATTTTAAATTTAAACTAAAATAAAGGCTAAAATTTAAAACAAATATACGCGTCTAAATCCGTAAAAAGTAGTTTTTATTTAAGCAAATGAGTCGCGCAAGTGTTAGAAAATATCATATTGTTTATGTTTTATTTAAAGTTTATGACTAAAAACGTAAAAAGTATAATTATGCGGATCAAACTAAGTATTAGAATGGTCTATCCATGGATATATCCACGTGTTCAAGGACTAAGAATAGTTTGAGAATAAAACCAAAAGAAGTAGTTGTTTTCTTTACATGCTCTTTTCTTTGTAAAATATACAGCGAAGGTGTCTGGGGTGTCAGGGTAATAGACATAAAAACACTGATGTGATTCCATTTTGTCGCTTTCACACAAACAAACTCGACCTGCAGTAATTAAACTACAAACATTAAACACACACATTAGGAGACGACTCTGTCAGAGTCGATTTTGGATCGTTGTTAGAGGGCGTCCTCTGACAATGTCAATACACAAAGAAGAATACACAAGATATTGTACCACTCCTTATCCTCTCGTAGGTGGTATTAGAGTCAGATAAAACAAAATAATGATACCAATTCTAAATGCACAACTAAATTTAACTAAACAAAAAAAATTCAAATAGCTATGGTGTATTTTAATGAATTGGCTATTTTGTTGTGCGCATTTATATTAATTAAACATTTTAATCAATAATACACAGTTTTTATAATAAGAAAGTTCAGTTAACATTTCCGGATTGTGTAATTAACACTATCAATTTTCATGTTTTAGTTAAGTTTAGTTGTGCTTGTAGAATTGGCACCAATGTCATTCGAAAGAAAGGTCAAAGAGTAAGCAGGTAGGCGTGGTATAGTCATTGTACCTACTACCTTCGCCACATTTCTTGGATTCAGCGCAATATGTTTATTCCATGGTTTATTCCATGGCTTATTCCATGGTTTATTCCATGAATGACGTCATATCTGTGTTTACTCCTCACTTTCACATAATCCACCCATCTATTCTTTCATCTTGTTTTCCTTTTAAAACTACAGAAAAACATCTCAACCAAACAAAAACAACAAAATAATTTTATTAGTTACTTATTACTTAGTACTAACTAATAAATACGCTTGAAAATCCTAAATATATTTTTAAATAATTGCATTGTCATCGGTCCTTGTTATGTATGCAAAATTTCAAATCAATCCGACTATTGCAAGTGGGTGAAAATCGCGTTCAAAGATCCCGGTACATAGTTAAATACATTGATAGATACATACTGAATATAAATATAAAAAAGCGTGTTAAAATAGTAGTTTTGTTTTCTTTTGCAAATGATAATGATAAGCATAAATAAAACGTACATAAAGTATACTTGCTTGAATTATAGAAACACAAACAAAGAAACCTCATCCCTACTAATATTTTAAATGCGAAAGTAACTCTGTCTGTCTGTCTGTTACGCTTTCCCACTTAAACCTCTCAACCGATTTTGATGTAATTTGGCACAAACAATCTTTACACCTTGAGAAAGGACATAGCCTACCTTTTATTGCGAAAAAAAGGGATGAAAACTTTTCTAAATTTCACGCGGACGGAGACGCGGGCAACAGCTAGTAATTTATAAACGTGAGTCTAAACAACATCTAAACAAGAACACTTTCAGGCAACCTTTAAAGCTTAGCGAATGAAACAAAGGCAATATTTTATACATTATATCAATCACTAAGTTGACTGTTTGTAATGTCATCCTTTTGAACTAAGTACAAATGGGTATATCATGATAACATTGTTTGTATTATTGAAAAAAAGGTTACAGCAAGAGCTTTACCGAGTTTCTTAGGCCAGTTCTCAGCGGATTGCAAATCGGATAGCGAAGAAAAAACGTTTCCAAATTCCACGCAGATGGAGTCGCGAGCAACAGCTACTAAATCATAATCCCATGAATTAATGATGTCCGTGTGGTGACGGACTAAGAATACAAGTGTCATTACTCCATCTCCTCCCCAGGGTGCTGTAAAAGCCAGCTAAGGGTTATTTTACACAGATGATATCCTCTGTGATAGACGGAAAACTCGAAAGTAAACCCTGTGCCAACACGCCTGGTCAGCGCGGCACAGCGGGACGTTAATGGGCTGGAGAGAAAAAGAGAGAGAGAATTAATATTAGTTTAAGAAAAACGTAATAATCGGAAGAAATTTCATTTCGTTATAAGGTCAACAATTATTGTAATTTTAATTAATATTGTGTCTAAATTTTAATATATTTTAGATTAGATTCTGTTGCGAAATATATTAACGCGCATCAATATAATTCTGATTATATCACCACTAGTCATAGCGAGTCACTATTATCTATCACTAAACAACACTATAATTACATAACACGAATTTTTTTTGTTAGAATCGATTTAAATATATTTATTGAGTGTATTTTTCTCATAATTACATATTATTTTCAATGTGTTTTCGCGAGAGCGTAACCAAATATATCCGCGTGCACGCCGTTCGTGACTCGATCTGTGTGCTGTTCCACTGAAATCTTGGACTATCAGCTGTTCACGTCGATACCAGTGGCGTCGTCTTGTCTCCGAGTCTGACCTCGTTGTCTCGAAGCCTACTTTTGTAGATGAATTACATAGATCTATTGTATTACGTAACTTGTAAGCTTTTATGTTGCGGCATAAAAAGTAGATAGAAATATTCCTCTTATTTTTTATCATGTTTGTTTTTTATTAACCTTTTTTCTGTGACTTCATTCGTCTTAACTTTGATTTTCTTAATAATATTGCATAGCACTCCGAAAGAATGTAACTTCCAATCAGTAGAAAAAAAAATGGGATTGGACCTTTGCCTTTGCGCGTTATTTTCTATATAAATATTTCAAATTTTACCTCTTTCATCAAAACTACGCAACGGAAATTGGTGCAGTTTTCTTAATTAATAGAGTGGTACAAGAGGATGACTTTTTGGTGTAATTTATGAGGGCTTATCTCTTAATTGTACGCATACAAAGTTGCGCATTCATATACCGATTTTAGTATTGTAAAAGAATTGATTTGTTAGAGTGGTAAGAGATTCCTATTGTCCCGCGGATGTTTAAGTTCAAAAATGATGGTGGAAACAGCGTTACTCTAATTATTACCTATTAATATAATTATACCTATTATGCTCTTAGTATATTTATAATTTGCTTAGTTTAAAAAATAAAAACTACGCTTGAAATTCCTGAACATTTTTTTAAATTATTGCATTGATATCGGTCCTTAATAAGTATGCAAAATTTCAGTTCGACTACTGCAAGTGTGTTAAAACCACTGTCAAGGATTCCGTTACAAAGATGAATACGTACATTGATAGATACGCAAGGAACTAATACATAAATAAAGCAAATTGTTTGATTTTTGATACACGAAAACATACTATCTGTTACGTTAGACATAATAAATGATATTCGAGGTTTATAATTTGATATTTATACAAAAATGCCTAAAATATTTATAGGCGTTATAAAAAGTAAACACAATGAACAAATTTACTAAGTCTTAAGGAATAAAATCAGTAAAACGACCTGTTAAAAGTCTTTTGATTTGGTAACTGGCACTTGTATACAAATGCTTCACACAGTGGTATTGAGAATATCAATCAACATGAATGAAATGTAAATAGGTCAATGCTAGATGTAATCTATTTATTGCAGCAAAAATATTATCTACGTTTACTTTAGTTTATGCCATTAAAGGGCGTCACAAACGGCATATTACGATATATTAATATAGCGAGAAAGAGACAGATGTATATGGAATAAGACGAGGTTAGAAAGAGACAGATGTATCTGTTGGTGACGTCATAAGTACATTTCGCTATATATCTGTCTCTTTGTCACCTCGTCTTTTTTCTATATAGCCTCTTTCTCGTTTTATTAATAAATATATATGAATATGCCGTTTGTGGTGCCCTTTATACTACATGTTTTAGGTCTCGTCTACGATAGATTATTATAACGGAGAGCGACTCACATAGGACAATCTGCGGTGTGTACATATTAGCGAGACTACTCTAGCTAACGTGTTGCAGAAAGGTGTAGTCATATTTTAAGATTGCATTGGATAGGCCTTAAATATTATAAATATTACAGTTACACATAGAAAAATACAGTTAATAAGTTTTTTCTTGTTTATAGCCTACTATTAAATAACTACCAGGAGCGCATCAATTATGCGATGTTTACGGTTTATTGAATGCGATTGAACCTTACGATAAAATATGACCCTGTAGTAGTGTTGTATTTAAACAAGATCGATAATTTAATAAATTAATTAAATTTGTATGAACACATAAAAGTCATAATATAACTAGTATTTGTAATTACATCCATGCCTAGTGCCTAGTCACCGGCCATGTGTAAGGATGGTCAAATATGACTACACCTTTCTGAAACACGTTGTATACTGTAAAAGAATTTGTAGACGCTAGAGAACTGTGACATTGTATCGTATTTTGTATTGCTTGATTATTGAAATATTTATTTTTAATATAATGACTTAATAGTATGACTCAGTAGTATATAATTATATCTCTATTTATAAAATATTATAATACTCTCGAATATTTGTACGCCAGATACTGGGAGATTATGGTCTAGGACTCTGATTAATGTACTTATACACCTTTGTACCCATATTCTGACAAATAAATGATTTGATTTGACTTCACAGTCTACGTAGACAATCTCCGCTACTCTCGCATTAGGCTCTACGTGTATGTAGAAGTTAGAATATTGATTAGATTAGTCTTCAAGCTGTCTAACTCTATTCTCTCTAAGTGGACGAGGAGCTTTATGTTAATATCTTTACGTGATTATAACTGATATATTATAAGAAAAATGTTTGACAGTTGGAAGTGGAAAAAATTTGAAACTAAACTTTATAAAATAGCCAGCGTCTTAGAGATTTATAAATAAATATTTTTTTTATATTACAAGGATTGCAGCTTTAATTACATTTACAAAAAAATAATTAATAACAAATATATTATGGCCAAATAAAAGATTTCACAATTAGATATCAATTATTCAATTAAGTCTGTCGCGACTATTTCCAAAGAGCTTTCAATTTAAGATATTCTTCAATGTTGTAATACTGGTATGAAAAAGACTGATATGCGATATTAAATTCAATCGAAATCAATTCAATCAAAATTTATAACAACAAATATACGCGTCTAAATCCGTAAAAAGTAGTTTTATTTAAAATTCAATCGACTTTATCTTATATAATATTTCTATATTAAAAAAAATATAGGTTATATTATATACAGGATTTATTTTTTTAAATAGTCAGGATATAATTCAACTTATTATAAAACAAAGTTGTTATTTTTATATGTGAGCTTATGTATCTTTCTAATTCCGCAACAGATTATGATACAGTTTATTTTTAACAGATAGAGTAGTTCAAGAGGATGGCTTTTTTGTATAATTTACCACGCGTATAAAGTTGGGGGCCACAGCTAGTATGTGAATAGGTATTTCAATCTAGCTGTTGCCCACGAATCCGTTAGCGTAGAATTTAGAAAATTTTCCCCGTTTTTGCAACATTTTTCACTATTGCTTCGCTTCTACTGGTCGTAGCGTGATGTATTATAGCCTAAAGCCTTTCTCGATAAATACCCTATCTGACACAGAAAGAATTTTTCTAATCGGCTTAGCGGTTCCTGAGATTATCGCGTTCAAACAAACAAACAAACTCTTCCTTTTATAATATTATATAGTATAATAGTATATTGGTTTAAATAGTATAGACTAGCTGGTGCCCGCGACTCCGTACGCGCTAGAATTTAGAAAATTTCCCCGTTTTTGCAACATTTTTCACTACTGCTTCGCTCCTATCGATCGCAGCGTGATGTTATATAGCCTAAAATTCCCCTATAAATGGACTAACCCACAAAAAAAAAGAATTTTTCAAATCGTACCAGTAGTTTCTGAGATTAGCGCGTTTAAACAAACAAACCAATAAAGAAACAAACTCTACCGCTTTATATTATTTGTATACCTAGATACGAAATTGCGAGTACCAGCAATTCAATAATTAAAATGAATATAATATTGGAGGTATAATATTTTAGTTTTTGTAACAAGCTTCGAAATCTCTGCAGCAAGCTAACTAGTCCAGGCGTCGTTAAGTCTGTAAAACTGACCCAGTTATCTGAGCATACCGCAGCGTGCTTACCCACTGAACAAGATTTTCACATTGACTCGACTTTTAATGTTTTATGCGATACTAGCTGTTGCCCGCGACTCCGTCCGCGTGGAATTTTTCGCAATAAAAGGTAGCCTACGGCCTTTCTCAGGGTCTAAAGATTGACTGTGCCAAATTTCATCAAAATCGGTTGAGAGGTTAAAGCGGGAAAGCGTAGCAGACAGACAGACAGAGTTACTTTCGCATTTATAATATTAGTAGGGATAATCTACAACTAATATTATACAGGGGAAAATTTAATTTCTATGTTGGATTTTTGTGATATAAAAGGACTAAAATTATCGGAAATAGTGTCAAATCTTGTTTTTAGGATTCCATGTCAAAAGGTAAAATAGGACTCTATTGCTGAGACTTTACTGTCCGTGTTTTTGTATATCAGTTGATGATTCGACATTATGTTTTATTGGGAAAAGGCGCTGACTTTCGTCACACAGGTTTATCTAGTTTGAAGGTCAGAGGTTTTTCTAAAGTTCTGATGTAACTCAATTTGTGAATAAATATTTCATTTAATTCATTTCATTTCTTTCGCCTGCCCTTATCTCGTTATTTAGGAACGGGAATATGACGTATAAATTATGACAATAACGGTACAGAATACTTCGTGTGCATGTGCAACTCTTAGATTTTATCATTTGTAAAACCCCTAACTTTACGCCTATGACTTGTTAGAATAGGATGCTATAATGACAATTACTAGGATGTTTATATATGTCGGAGTAACATAATAGAGAATGGAGTTGCTTATTGTTTACTATCAGTCTACAAATTGTAGAAACTGTCTTTTAGATGTTCATACATCAATCTGACATTCTCTTTCACACATAAAAGGTACCACTGCAGGTCTCCAACCAAATCTCCCTTTAACCTGCCCCTTTACCACCAAGATAATGATGTCCACACAAAACGTCACCTCTCAATCGTCACTTTACACTTTTTTTCAAATACACACTTTATAATTATACACTTGCGGTTATACACACGCGATTACAGTATAAACTCTTTATCACTACTGTGAGCAACTAGTCAGACAGCGATTCGCCCTGTCTAACGTCTCAAACGATACTGACTGTTAGCTCTGTGGCTGTCTCGTATTTATACTGACTGCAAGGTGGGGCTAAAACACGTGTTAGGACTTGTCTACAATTCTTTATATGAACAAATCATAGGTTCACAATTGTTTATTTTAATTGTTCATCACCTTCCGCTTCCCGAGGTTATTTTGCCTACCATAAAACGCTCCTTGGTTTAGGATTTAGTTTCAAATTTTCAGTCTGTACCACAAGTACTAATGCATATTTTCAAATGTATACGTTCAACCACAAGATATTAGTGCAATATTAATTTCGTATTCTTCTTTTATTGGCCCTTAGGTGACTATCTTATGTCAAGTCACTTTACGCCAGTGTTTTGTGTATAGCTTCAGACAAGAACATGCTAGTATCATGATCCATGAAGTGATAAAAATATTTGGCCCAAACAGGTGAAAAAGTTAAATAACAAACTGACAACTGATTATTCCTGGGAAAATTAATAGATAAATACATACAATGGCAAATAAGTAATGCTAAATGTGTAAAAGTAATATAGAAATTAAATACATAAAATTACTAATTTGTAATTCGAAATACGAACACATCACTTCAATTCTCGCCAAGCACATCACATGACGTCAACACGTCACGTCACATGTCAAGCGCATTGAGTTAATGTCACGTCACTCAGACCTCAATATGACACATGTACATGATGCTATCACTATGTACATCACGTGCGCGTCACACAACCGTCCGATCTAGACTGAAATGTTATACAATTCTTTCAATATACCCTGTCAAAATATATTTGAAAAATAAAAACGCCATTGTATCACAAATTCAGTTAGAGTATGTAATCAACGGGAGCAGTTACACTGGAGCCATCACCTAAACTACCAGCGCTGGATAAACAAGGCAAATATCCCGGAAGTTTGGGTAGAAAATGAATTTTTCCTTAGACATCTAACAAAAAAAAAACAATTTCATATCGTTATATTATCTTATCTGGCAGCAGCAGTGACTGAGTTTCTCTCAGCAGGACTCATTTTATAAAACTTCTTCCGTACATCTCCCGGACGCTCATCAATGTAGGAAAAATCTGAGGAAACTCAGACAGATGGCAGTCCTATGTTACACACATTTTTCTTTGTCAAATATGCTGCCAGGTTATGGGGCGCTCAGGTACACAAACACTATAAAGTAATCTGGTAGCTACGCAAGAGACAACACTGTCTGTATACTACGAGTATGAGTATGAGCATTGTTCATTTTCAGCGGCAGTACCTGACTATCAACTCCTGTCAAATTAATGCTTTTAGCAAACTAAGGATATTAAATTAGGACGAAATTCGAACGAGGATGGACTTGTTAAGATAACAAGTTTCGGTGCGCTTTTTCTATTTCATTGCGCAAGTAATGTATGAGGTAATGATATAAATAAGACGAAATGTGTTTTAGATATCATTATTATCTTTCTCTTATCCCATTCTTCTCCTTCTTCTCCAGCCCATTTGCGTCCCACTGTTGGGCTCGGGCCTCCTCCACTTTGGGAGGGATTATGTTCTACTGTGCCGCGCTGACCAGGCGTGTTGGCACAGGGTTTATTTTCGAGTTTTCCGTCTCTCACAGAAGATGCTATCTGTGTGCAATATCCCTTAGCTGACTCCTACAGCACCCTCAGGAGGAGATGGGGTGGTGACACTTGTATTCTTAATCCGTCACCACACGGACTTATCCCATTACTCGGGGTCAATGCAACATATTATTATCTTTTTCTTCAATGGACATACAATATGTGTTTCAGATAAACTAGACCTATAAAAATAATTATGTTAGGAATATTAAATTACTAGCAAAGCCTTTAAATTCTAGGGCACTTTAAGGTGTGATACATTTCTCAGTCGGGCTGGGATTTGTCAATGCAGAAATTCAAATTGGAATTGGATTAGCGCGTTAAAACAAACAATCTCTTCAGCTTTATAATATTAGAAAAGATGTCAATGTCATGTTTTATTATTTTATTCCAATGACTTTAAAAGTTAGACACAATCAAAATACTTATTGTTACAAAAATATTCACGATCAACAAAGAAAAACATTGTTATAACAATTGAGCTCATAAAAACACTGGAACAATATAAAATTTACTCCTATATTAACATACTCGTTCGCCCTTGAGGTAATGGCGTATTTACTTTCATAATTTCGGCGAATCCTCGTTTTGAATTCAGACTCTATCATCCGCATGGGGTTACTGACGCGTTACGAGATTGCTTTACGTGCAATACGTTTTGTTATATTACATACAGACATTTAAATTTCAACAAATATTTTACAGAAAAAATAATAAAATTGTAAATTATTGGTATTTTTCGTATAAACATTTAATTTAGTTCTGCGTCCTAGTGTTTTCTATCGTAAAAATTTCAACTGTCTAGCTATCACCATTCCTGAGACTCAGCTTGGTGACGAATGGATGGATGGACAGCAAAGCCGAAGCGAGCCGTTGATTTTGTATTGAAAACTAGCTGTTACGTGAAATTTAGAAATCAATCCTTAACAAACACAAGTTTACTCTTCTGCTCAATAGATGGCGTTGTACGATTTTTAATCGCGCTATCGTTTCGTTCCACACAGTAACACTTAAACTCGTCAAAATTATTATTATCATTGTGTCATCAACCGGATTTCGCATCTATAAATTAGTAAGGAGTAAGGATAAGGATAATAAAAACCGTATCAAAATCCGTTGCGTAGTTTTGAATATATAAGCTATACATATAGGGACTTACGTACAAAACTGATGACTTTGTTTTATAACAACTAATATACCATTCAATTAATATTCGCGAAGTGCGATTGACATTAATTTAATTAAAACTACTTTTTACGGGTGTATTTATTTTAAATTTTAGACCGACGTTTTGCGGACTTTGCAGTTACCATGGTCACGGGAGAGACTGAGCTGTAAAGTGTCTTCTACGATCAGTTGTTACAGGGTTTTCACCGGTGATCATGGTGACTGCAAAGTTTAAACAAATGAGTCGCACAAGTATTAGAGAATATTATACAATATAATTCGTTTATGGCGCCTCATACATACTGGGCAACAAAAGGGATGGATGAAAGACGAATGCACGTTGCGGAGATGCGAATGTTGAGATGGATGTGTGGCGTCACGCGAATGGATAAAATGAGAAATGAATATATTAGAGGAAGTCTGAAATGTCAGTGACTGAAAAAATTAATGAATGAGTGGAAAGTAATGTCGTTAGGAGAGTTCTGAGTATAAATGTGGAAGGAAAAAAGTCTAGAGGAAGACCTAACAAAAGATGGATGGACTGTGTGAAAGAGGACATGAAAGAAAGAGGGGTTGACACAGACATCACGGCTAATAGAAGACTATGTAAGAAAAAGACATGGTGCGCCGACGCCAAATAATGGAATAAGGGCAGGAGGATGATGATGATAATATCCAATTCCTGAGTGTGTGTTATTTTCATGGGTATTTTTTATTTTTTATGAAACATCATAATGTTTACGTGCTTTATTGTGCACGATGCTTCTCACGTAGTACGATACGTGCCAATCGTCACCGCGTAGTATGAAATCCTACATTTATATTGCAGGAACAAACATTTTTATTCGACAAATACATACTTAAGTATTAGTTAAAAATGAAAATTATTTTATTGCGTAAATCTTTTCAATCTATAGGTACTAAATATAAATAAATACCTATAGCCTTTATTGTTGAATTTTGTTAAGATTACAAAAGTTTCATTGTTTTTGTCTACCTAACACAAAAAAATTATCAAATAGATATTAAACTACAACTACAATCTTTTAAACAAAAAAGTTACTAAAATTATCTAACTAATCTGTTGTTTTATTCTAAATTCGGCAAAGATTTTTTTTTTTTTCAACTTATATTTCGACAGAAACCTCCTCTAAAGATTCTTTATTCTCTCCTGTCCTTTCCCACCAAAAGTTTTTTTTTTATCTTGTGAAATAATCCGTATTTCTTGTTTCTATTGCTAATTATTAGTGATTTTTGGAGTTTTTAAGCGAACGACAGCTCAACATAGTATATTGATGTCATTTATTTCATTTTTAACCTTTAGTTAGAGGGTCGTGGTCAAATCTTTTCAATCTATACCTACTAGTATCATAAAGCTAAAGAGTTTGTTTGTTTAAACGCGCAATCTACGAACCGTTAGTCCGAGTTGAAAAATTATTTCAATATAGTACATTTATCAAGGAAGACTTTAGGCTATATTACATCACGCTGCGACCGATAGGAGCGTAGCATTACTGAAAAATAGAGAAAAATTTCCAAATTCCAAGCTTACGAAGTCGCGGTCAATAACTTGTTGAAATTAATTAGTCAAGAATTTTAGGAATTTTTTTTTTTCTTCAATTCAATTACTTTTTAATTTTCATTTACTTTTTAAATTTTATTCTTTGGGCACGTTAGAGAAATACAATGAGAGTAATAATGTTAGTACGATTGGCTTGCATAACTTGCATTCCGTGACTCTGAAATTAAATACAAACGTAGGATAACTCGAAATGAAAACGAAGAAGTTTACTCTAGTAGGTACATAATATGTATACCCAAACACTATTCTAATTTTTATTTTGGTAATAAGTAAAAGAGTGCTATCAAATTAGATTTACTAAACTTTTATTACGTAGGTACTTGCTGATGCCCACGAATAAAAAAACACCGTTTTTGTAAAATTTTTCACTAATGCTTCGCTCCTATTGGTCACAGCGTGATGTTATATAGCCTAAAGCCTTCCTTGATAAATGTACTATCTAATATTGAAATAATTTTTCAACTCGTAATAACGATTCGAAGATTGCGCGTTTAAAGCGTTTTGCGCTCTTCAGCTTAGCAGCTCAGACTATCCAACAATAATGAAATTTTTCAATATGAACCTGTAGTTCCTGAGATTAGCGCGTTCGAACTAACTAACAAACAAACAACCTCTTCAGTTTTATAATATTATTATAGATATAAAATACAAAGAAGGTTAACAAAAATTCTTAAAAATATTCTTCACATTTCAACCGAGCTCATGACTGGGTAACGAGACTTTGAGTTTCACCCTAAATGCGAGCTTGGAGAGACGATTCGCTTCACCGTTTACGAGGGCACATTCTGCATTCATGTGGCGCATATATACATATTTGTCTACTCTGGCTTGCAATGAGATACCTATCTTTTTGCGTTAATGACTTTACTTTGTAAGGATTTTTAACAAAAAAGGAGAGGTTTCTTACAGTAACGCTTATTATGTCAATATGTATGTTATTTTTTTCTCTCAGCAATGCGTGATGGTATTACACAAAAAATAAAAAAATAATATCAAAAATTACTGTAAAATATTATATATTTAATTTAAAAAATCCTTGACTTTTATTTAATTGTAGCTTTGTCCTGGGTCCTTAATAAGTGTGCAAACTTTTGGATCAAACCGACTTTGACTTTGAAGATTTCTTTTGTAGTTAAATAGATTAATACATAGAATGATACAAGCAAACCTTATAAAAACATGTAAAAAATCATCCTTACCTGTGTCCTTACCAAAGTGATTAGAAAAACAAATACTTTTGCGACATTGCGGGTATTCTAGGCATCCAAATTTAAATACCTGTTGTATTAAGAGTCTTATCTCTTGTCCTCAAATCCATCTATCAACCTTTTTTCGTCCACTCCTAGACACGGGCCTCCCTTAAAGAACGCAACAAATGAGTGATTATATTTTCACCTTTGATATAAAGGTTTTCAAACACTAAAAATAATATATTCAGCCCTAGCACATTCTATCTTAACGTACTGCATCACGGCTTGGGGCAGTGCTGGTAAATGCCAGATGCTCCGTCTGGAAAGAGCTCAGAGAGCAGTGCTGAAAGTAATGGGCTATGATAAAGTTGAGCTGCTTGTAAAAGTTTAATTATTAACGAGGACCTAGTTAGGATAGGTGCATGGAGTAAATCGCATGGCCTAACCGTTAATCCAACAAAAACTCAAGTAGCCATTATAGGAAGTAGCCGTCTGACAAGGAAAATTAATAACTTAATACTGCCTCAAATCAAATTTGAAGGAACTACTATTCCTATCAGTGATAAGGTAAAGAATCTCGGCTTGCTCATTGATACCAACTTAACATGGGATCCACAACTTCAGGAAGTTAGTCGAAGAATGTTCGCATCCGCAGCATCGCTCAAAAGACTGCGTAATTTTCTTCCCACTGTCACCGAAATTGCACTGGCTAGCTCTGTTCTCTTGCCTATTCTTGATTATGCGGACGTCAGCTATCTAGATCTCACAGAATACCAACTAAATAAACTTGAGCGGCTCCAAAATTTCTGCATAAGGTTTATATTTGGCCTACGCAAATATGATCACGTCTCGCAATTCATAAACCAACTCAAGTGGTTATCAATACGCCATCGCCGGAATGCTCATATACTCCATCTTCTTTATAACATTCTGTTTAATCCTTCATACCCTCCCTATCTTAAGTCACGCTTCGAGTACTTAGATGCTACCATAGACAGAAGTGTTAGGTCATCATACAGGCTGCGACTGAAGATGTCACAGCATTCCACATCGTTCTTCCACAAGTCGTTTACCATCACAGCTACGAAATTGTGGAATGCTTTGCCCTTAGCTATTCGCCAAGCTAAGACTTTAAAATTGTTTAAGTTGTTGCTAAAGGAACACTATTTGGAATTATCTATGTAATTATAAATACTTTTTATTATAGTACCTACCCAGTAAATTTATCTATTATGTAATTGTGTGTATGTGTATTTAAAAAGTATATGTGTATGTCTATTGTTAGAATATTTTAACGTGCACCTACAACTTTTGTCGACGTTTCGAAGGCGGGCGTTAATGACTGTAACACAGTTCTTAACTAAAGCAGTCATTACCGTGCATGCAATTGTTAAAAAGTTGTTTTGTGAAATTTCAATAAATAAATAAAATAAATAATATGTATTTATGTCCATATAATATATATAGGCGATTTAGTTAAAGCTATTTTTGTCTTCTTAAATCCATGAAAACGAAAATAATATTGAAAATATAGTCCAACCAGATCCGACGTTTTGAAGGCATTGATGCGGAATAAAAGCGGTGGCGCGTAAGGAAGTCAGCTGGATAGATGAAAGGTATATAGATCCGTGGTACGTCGAATTAATCTTTGAGAGGATTTAAAAAGAGCTTTTCAGTGCAGGTTATCTTGTAATGGTAGAGTGTATATAAATAATAATATGCAGGTTTGATGATATAGACGGCCTTTTTAAGTTTAATTCAGAAGTTACGAGAGCAAAGGTAATGTGTAAAGACTGTGTCGTTCCATATGCTGGTAACACCGTAACGGTATATCGTAGCGATTACTGAGAGTTATAAAAATTTATATTTTAGTAAAATATATCGCAAATAAAGCTAGTAGGTACTCTTATCCCTGTTGGGGTAGCCCTCATATTCGTTATATGTATACTGGTACGCATTGCACTACCCTGCATTATTCTCACACCCCTTTTTCTTTGTAAACATGAATTTCAATGAAAAAAAAGAGACAATGAATAAAAATATCCATGGAGTTTTTTGTCTGTTTTGCTCCCTTTTGGAACAGACTTATGACTTTTTATAAGAGTATGTATATCTTGCCGACTTAAAATAAAAATCTTTGACTTTATCTTATTAGAAAACGAGCTTCTTAATTAGAAGTATACTTTATTACGATTGGTAGTCAATTCGATGTTTTAGTTAATATTCAACTAAGTAACAACTTAATTTAGGAAGCTTGAACCGATGCCAGCAACATCTGTAATGTAAACTACTGGATTTGATATGCAAACGATGCCTCACACGGACTAAGTTTGGAACTAACTTTGACTACCTGGTGCATAATTCGCAGATTTGATAAAGATATAAAATAATCCATAAGAAACTGACAAACTTCACATTCACAGTCGTTTTAACCAATTTTGGTACGAAGAAGTCCTCAATTAGACCCCATCTATAAAAAAAATTTATTTATTTTATTTATTTATTTAAAAACTTTCAGCACAAAATTGTACAATAGGTGGACTTGATGCTAAAAGCATTATCTACCAGTCAACCTAGGGTGATGCAGAGACGTTAGTGGTAGGTGCGTTATTTGCTTAAAAAATAAACATCAAGGAACGAATAAACTAAATATGACAAATAGAATACATAATCCGTTTTGTTTTCTGTCTGCTCAGATTATTTTATTAACTTAGTAAAGTTTGAAGGTTTTCAGGTAAAATTAATCTATATCTGTCAAAACTGTAGCTGACAAAATTTGTTTGTTTGTTCGTGCGTTCGTGGTTATCTCAAAAACTGCTTGTTGGAATTGTAAAGTTCTCTTTGTGCTATGGCCCGTTATCTAGCTATTGACCTATTATATCATATTAGGATCAAAAGAAGTAGAGTACAAATTAAAATGTTACCCAAAGTTACTATTCGAGGCTGGCGATAGCAATGCCATATATTATCCAATATACCTATTTATAAGCTATTCATGGCTATACTATAACATGTGGCAATTTATATTTTATCCTCTGAACATAATTTAAATCGCTTTCTATCTAAATTGTGTAAATACAGAGCTATGAAATGTGCAGTAATCATGAACTAAAGCAAATTACTTAATAACTATTATGTAAACTGCTTCAGTTAGCACAAATTTGACCCCAAATAACTTAGATTTGGCTTTGTATTATGATAATAAAATTTATAGAGCTTGTTGACTTGTAACATTAGTTAATATTAAGAAATCAAAGATATCTTTTATCGCACTACAATCCTAATAATATTATTAACTCAAACGTTAGCAAGAATGTATGTATGGATAGATAGATGTAAAAATGTTTGATGCACTTTCACGCAAAAACTGCTGAATGGATTTTAATAAAACTTTACTGTTGCATAGCCTTTAAAATTATAGAATACAAATGGTCGCGTTAAAACCCAAAATTAGTAGTAATTATTGCCAGTATCTAGTCTTTTCATTTATTACTACTCGATTCTTTTCGACGTAAGAATGAAATAAATATATGGACATTTCACATAACGTCCTCTGGTCCCAAAGTAAGCTATATTCCTAGGCTTTTGTTGCGGGTACCAGAATACGGATATACTACACAAATATACTTTTTTCTTGTAATTACATACTTATATACTTAAATCTGTATCAATATGTATCAGCCCAGTTTGTATGAAAATTCTGATTTACTAAAGGTTAAACCTCTAAGAAAGCAATATTTTATTTGTTTATTCAACTTTGTGGATTTGATATGTGGAGTTACGCATGATTTATGTTGGGACATAATCCCATTGTACGCAAAAGGGATATCGAATATACAAGAATAGAATAAATCTGATATTTCGGATGCAAAACAGATTTAACCTGTACTATGACCGAAATATATTTGAGTCACTCGGTAAACTATTATTATGGAATTAGATTTATATTTGATTTCTTTTCATTTAATATCACACATTAGACATAAACAGAGGAACCACAACCACACACTGTCATAGGAAGTGATAATATGTGGCTATATCTTAAGTAATGTTCTACAGTCACAAAAGGCAATACTACGGTACTTCAGAAAAGCATAGTTGCCATGGGTCCAAAAGTTTATAATAAATTACCAAAATCAATAAGACTATTAGAAAATTTAAGTAAATTTAAAATCGAGCTTAAGAAATTTTTAATAGATAAGTGTTATTATTCAATTTAACAATTTTTGACTGATACTTGATCGATTGACATTTTATAACATTAATATCTAATATATAAAATTCCCGTGTCACAGTGTTAGTTACCGTACTCCTCCGAAACAGCTAGACCGGTTTTTATGAAATTTTACATGCATATTCAGTAGGTCTGAGAATCGGCCAACATCTATTTTTCAAACCTTTTTTTTTTTAGTATGGCAAAACTACGTTTGCCGGGACAGCTAGTATCTAATATATAAAATTCCCGTGTCACAGTGTTAGTTACCGTACTCCTCCGAAACAGCTCGACCGATTTTCTCGAAATTTTGTGTACATATCCTCTAGGTCTGAGAATCGGCCAACATCTATTTTTGAAATATTTTTTTTTTTGGTATGGCAAAACTACGTTTGCCGGGACAGCTAGGTTTTCTATATATTTTTGATATTGTATAATTGACCCATTATTTGATTTTAGAACATTAATATTAATAGTATTTTATTGTAAGAATTTTATTATTTGTACGCCATATTGTGGCAGGACATAGCCAGAACTTAAATTGTAATTTGATTTGATTTGATTTGACAGTGGTGCCTATTCTATGTGCAGAACTAAACTTAACTTAACTAAAAAATGAAAATTAATAGCGGCAATAACACTATTCGGCAATGTTAACAGAACTTTTTAAATATAAAAACTGTTTATTATAGACTAACGATTTTAATTAATATAAATGTGTGCAAAAAAATAGCCAAACATTTAAGATACAGCAATAGCTGTTTTCATTTTTTAGTTAAGTTAAGTTTAGTTCTGCACATAGAATAGGCACCAGTATATGACGAAAAATATGTGAGCGAATAATTTCAGAACGACTGCTTCATCTCCGTTTGTATAGAAGAAAATAACGACAATACGAAGATTACCCGTTCATGTCAGTAAGCAGAAAATAATAAAATACCAGTACTCAGAACTCCTACAAATGAATTTACACTTTTAATATAATTATATGCTTATTAATACTTTCAATATAAGTCACAAACTTTGTTTATACGAGTAGTTAAGTCAAAACCACTTTAAAGTCAATAAATTCCTAACTTAAACTGCAAATAGAAAGAGCTGAAGTAAACTAAATTCTAAATTCTATGTTTAGTTCGTGGGTGCATGTCAACGTGTAAATGCGCTTCTCTGAATATTCAATCAGCTGCAATAGATTCTCAAAATATAATGGATTCTCGGACATAATTTCACTATTTGTGAACTGATCTGAATATTTATTAGTTTGAATAGAGCAATCTCTGACGTGATTACCTTATGTAATCTTAAAGTACGTGAAAGCATCAAACATTTCTTTATACAGATTGAAGTACTTGATAGCTTTTAGATAGGTTTGTAAATGTTCAATTCGCAATTTCATTAATGTGCCGTCTTTCGTATAACAGAAAAATGATCGATAAACTGTCTTTAGTCGTAAAAACACGTAAAAATTTAAGATAACAATCATTATGTATTTTATTTCACCAAATTATTGTGTATAACTTATATACTCACATGAAAAGCACCTCTAATCAATGGACCAGCTTGACCTACATATAATGTAGAAGCTGAATCGAAGACAAGTTCTTGAGGATTCCTCTTCACCACAACGGTATCAAACTCGTGGCAGTTCAGGAATAACGTAACATTATCAGTTGTAACTCTTAACGCAAATCTGCTCCATTTCTTCGCAAATGCTGGCACCACAAAAGACGCTATCGTTTGTGATAAGGCATATACATTTGCGTCTGTATAGAGTAATGAAATATTAGTCAAGCCTGGTCCAGAAGGGATAAGCTGTACTCCTAACTGTACTACCGTTTCTAAAGGATTTACAACTGAGAAAAGAAATCCTCCTTCTTTATTCGCTGGTCTGACAGTTGCTGTGATAGAGAATTCTGCATAAAGTTTTTCTGGCATGAAAAGCCGATATGGAGATTTAATATCGGAACCAGCCATGAGTCCATATGCAGGAAAACCATCAAGACCTTCATCGAAATATTGCGTTTTCGGATTGCTGAACGGTACTCCAATTGCGTGAAGTAAGTCGTACTCTGGTATATCTGAAAATAAAGGAATATTGTTAACTTGCTGTTGCCCTCGACTCCGTCCGCGTAGAATTTAGGAAATTTTCCCGCTTTTGCAACATTTTTAACTACTGCTTGAGTGAGAGTATTATAAACGTAAGAGTAAACAAATATAATCAGAATGAACGAACTGCTAAGCTATCAGGAGTTACCCGTGTTTTTGTGAGTCAACCATAAAATATAGATATGTGCTGTTTCGGGATATTTTTTAGACAATTTTATGTAGAATATTTCCGTCATACATGATTTCTATGTAACTTTAACCATTAAGGCTGCACATGCGACGGAAGCTTAAAAAATGGAGCACCTTTTCCCGTTTTCCAACATTTCCCTTCACTACTCTGCTCCTATTGATTGTAGCGTGATGAAAAGTATACTATAACCTGCCCAGGAGTATGAAGAATAATTGTACCAAGTTTCGCTAAAATCCGTCGAGTAGTTTTTGTTTCTATAAGGAACATACAGACGGATAGACAGACAGACAGACAAAAATTTTACTGATTGCATTTTTGGCATCAGTATCGATCACTAATCACCCCCTGATAGTTATTCTGAAAATATATTTCATGTACAGAATTGACCTCTCTACAGATTTATTATAAGTATAGATAAGCCTTTAAATAATCAAATATGTTTTTTTAATAAATGATAAGTTTAGTTATGCCCGGGACTGGGTATCTTGGTATGTGTTTATTTTGAAACTACCTTTTTACCACCACTTTTCCCATTAATAATTACCTTGTACTTTCTCGGGCTATCTGTGTACTAAATTGTATTTAAATAATAAAACCCGCAACTTGTAAAAATGTACACGTTTATACTTATAACTTCACTGCATGAACATCAAATGAAACATTTATAAATTGTGCCACGTAGGTAAGTAAAGTTAGCTGTGTTGCTTTGCAGGTCAGTAAAGTAAGACAGTTTATTGAAGTTGAAATACTCAGGTATTTTTATTTATATTTTAACAGAGTTTTGAAATAGCTGGACGTTTGTATATTTCAAATTCTTAACACTATTGTTTTAATTCTATCATTTCAGCATTCCACAGTTGAGTTTGGACCTCCTAAATGTTCTTCTTGATGATCCGACGACCGTTAGAGACAAAAGGTTCTCAAGTGAAACCACGTACCAGACAACTCATTGTGGGGCGGCACCCAATAAGGTGGACTGACGATATCATGAAATGTGCAGGCAGCCGCTGGATGGAGATAGCGCAGGACCACGCGTTGTGGGTTTCTCTGGGGATGGCCACTGCTGGACATATCCAGCAGTGGACAGAACAAGTGAATTTAATGTATTGTTTGTTACTTCTGCACGCTTCAACGGCCTAAGATAAGCTACATGTTAGATCAAAACCTTTTTAAAGCTACAATTAGCGATTTTCGAGTAATTTCGAGTAATCAAATAACTTTAACGTGAACGCACCTAGATGGCGTTAACGTGGAGCAATAAAAGGGAAGTCTCTATGGTTTAGTTACCGTCTTCGAACCACGTCGCATGACACCTGCGCATATACCCAAGGAGGATTGACGTCAGGCAGGCAGCCGGTCACAAAAATCAGCCAAATCCCACTACAACATGAACAAGTAGTCATGATGCGCTGACCCCCCGAATAACGGTATAAAACTTTCAACTACATAGATGATCAGGCAGCTTATTGAAATATTATCTTAAGCTTTGCCAACAGCCGTCTTGTGTATTATGTGTTTGTTTTGTCTAAGTTTTAACATAAATAATGTAGACCGAGATTTGGAAAGGTTCTGTACACAATAATAAACAACGCTGCAGGCTGTGTATATAAACTTACATAGAGGTCTCTAGGGGTGAATTCACATTTAGGTCGTAATGTGTACAAATAAGACTGTTTTGCTTTAATTTAAATTTATTATTCTGCATTAAAATGATTCCTCAAGAGCTTTAAAGTACTCTGAAGTATTATTTACAGATTTTAGAGCATAAAAGCCTTAGGATGTTCAGTTACGTCAAGGGTATGTTCATTTTAATCTAGTAATTGATGTGAATATAATATTTTTTAGGGTTCCGTACCAAAAGGTAAAACGGGACCCTTTTACTAAGACTTCACTGTTCGTTTGTCTGTCACCAGGCTGTATCTTTGGAACGGTGATAGCTTGAGAGCTGAATTTTAAAGTTTGTGTATATCAGTTGTTGTTATAATAAAAAATACTCATTATCATTACTCTCCCACTCTTTCTCCGCTATGTGGGGTGGGGGATGGTATGATAATAACCGTAGGTATGGAATTTTTCGTGTGCAAGTTCAACTCGTACTTGACCGTTTTATTTTATACCACTAAGATAGAGAAAAAGCATACAGCCAATGATAGCACGTGGTCGCCTAATATACACAAATCACCTTCAGTGGATAGATTAAGAGATTTTTGTTAACGACAATGTAGAAGGAAGGCTCGAGTTGCAAGGTATTAAGTAAAGTATTTTTATTATTGCCCATAGCAAAAATACACACACTGAGTTCTCATACATCCAGTTCTAAAACATAGGCTCGTTACCGCGAATGATCGGTGTGCGTTGATCACCTTACGTATGGATTTTTTTGGATATGATCTGTGCCTATAGACGTAGCGCGCGTCTTCGAAAGAAACTTTACATTTGTTAAAAAAGCTCATACTGTAATCCAATGGGGAACTTCGACAAGTAGTTCCTTCTACAATTCACATGTACGTGGGATAATTTATTCCTCTGGCGCAGAATATTCGTATGCTGTATGTGTGTGTTTTTTATTAACATAGTTATAAGAATTTGTTACAAGCTACATACCTGTTTGGAATTTTGAAGAATACAGTCCATCATTAGCTGAGCAAAGCGATGAAAGAAGAAGCACCAGTAACAATTTGTACCTGAAACAAAGTTTGTACTGTATTATTTGAAGTAACACATTCAAAAGAATTTCTTTAAGAGGGCGCTGTAAGAGCCAGCTAAGAGATACTGTTATAAGATAACATCCTCTGTGAGGAGGCCCGTGCCTAACAATAGTACGTTAAGGGGCTAAGCAAAGAGAGAGAAAGAGAGATTCTAAAGTATTGCCTTTTTTTGACATTTCACTCAACGTCCTCTGGTCCCAAGCTAAGCTTATATGCTTGTGTTATGGGTACCAGAATACGGATATAATACATAAACTACTTTTCTTTTGTAAATACGTACTTATAATACATAGAAAACACCCAGACGTAGTACAAACATTTGTATGACATTTATGAATATCACACAAATGATTGTCCCAAGCGGGAATCGAACCCGCGACCTTGTGAACGGCAGTCCAGTACATGAACCAATACGCCACGAAGCCCGTCAAAGTTCAAAGTGCCTTAGTTGTGGGGTTCGTCAAGAAGTTATGACAAGGATTTATATGTAACGCTTTCGATTAAAAGGTTATATATATATAGATACCTATATATTGTAAAGGTTGTGATCATTGAATATAACCTATACAATGATACAGGCCACTTAAGATTTATTTTTAAAAAAAGGAATAAAAAAATATAAAATTTGAAAATAAAAAAGAAAAGATTTTTGGGAGATAGAAAAGAGGACATGATGAGAGGATGTTGAAAAATGATTGAAAAATAGTTTTTCTTTATTATAAAAAATATAACAAGTTAATTAAATGTGTTTTAAATTATTATTATAAATTAATGTAAAGAAAAAGCATTATAAATGGTGGAGGCGCGCCGGGTATAGCGGCCCGATTGGTAAACCAGCTCCTACGCCCAGGGATGTGTTGACGAGCAAAGGGTCGACACAGGATAAATATTAATTATCAGAGAAGTAGCCGTATCTTTTTATTAAATTTTTATAAATTATTTATAATTAAGATGGAACTAGCCACGATAACTTTCGGTGGTTGCGCACAGGAGTACCTAGATGAATTCGAAGAAATGTTTTACGCTTTAATAACTTTCAAGAGATGCTCGTCTGAAGAAGAAAAATTATCACTATTGCCCTCATTTTTAAGGGGTAACGCCTCCACCATTTGTAAAGCTTATTCTTTACATTAATTTATAATAATAATTTAAAACACATTTAATTAACTTGTTATATTTTTTATAATAAAGAAAAACTATTTTTCAATCATTTTTCAACATCCTCTCATCATGTCCTCTTTTCTATCTCCCAAAAATCTTTTCTTTTTTATTTTCAAATTTTATATTTTTTTATTCCTTTTTTTAAAAATAAATCTTAAGTGGCCTGTATCATTGTATAGGTTATATTCAATGATCACAACCTTTACAATATATATATACCTGTATATAAGGTATAAAAGGTATAGTATAAAAGGTATATATTATCTCTGTCCCTCACGCTCATTTAATTTTTGTTAAATAAAGTTATGTTCATTTCATTTCATTTCATTCATTCATTCATTCATTCATTATGTTATGTTTATTCGAGACGTTCATAGACGAGCCTCGTGGTTGAGTGGTTCATGAACCGGACTGCCAATCAAGAAGTCGCGGGTTTGATTCCCGCTCGGCACAATAATTTGTGCGATTTTTCTAATTATCATACAAATGTTTGTACTGCGTCTGGGTATTTCTATGTATTATAAGAAGTATGAATTTACAAAAAAAGTAGTATATGTATTCTATCCGTATTCTGGTACCCATAACACAAGCATATAAGCTTAGCTTGGGATCAGAGGACGTTGTGTGAAATGTCCATGAATATTTATTTATTTTATTAATTATTTATTCATCCGATTTTATAGTAGCTAAGCCCCCCTTCGCCCAATATACACCAAAACTTAACAAATTAAAGAAAATAGCCACTTAAACAATTCTTTCTATTAAAAATCCGCAACAAAATCTACTGAGTAGTTATAAAGGTTTAAGCTCACAATAGGAACACGCGTACAAAATAACGGCTATTTTATAATAAGTACAGAACCAATTTACTAACTGTTAAAACTGCAACTTTTAGTTAAATCATAAATATAAAAATCAATTGCTGTTCGTTTGTCTCGCTAAAAATCGACAAAGACTGGGCCGATCGTGGTGATTTTGGTCTTTATGTATTTATGAAAGTTCAGAGGAGGTTTAATTGGTGACAAAATATATGGGGATCTCAAATTACACGCGTACGGAGTAGCGGGCATCACCTAGTACATAATGAAAATTAACACTAATGAAAAAATATTCAAGACATTTGTTTATTTACCAAAGCTCGAATACAAAATCATTGCGTTAATGAGTCTAGTCGGCAAACTAAAGTTAGAAGATTTACAGACTGTGAATTTCCAATTAGATCCATTTAAACGTGAATTGAAAAGAAAATAAATGTGGGTATTTGCAATTCAGATCAGGTTTGGATCGTTCAGCGAAGAGCCTTAATTGATAAGGATATTGGCATACTATCTCCTTTGTTATCATCAATCTATATCATTGTTTATAGCTGTTTTATTTTGTGTAATACCACATCTTATTTGAAATAATAAACATGATGAGATATACTAATTAGCTGGGTCGTATTTGCACAGAAGCCGCAGGGAATCAAACGGCCGGGCCCGTTTAGTGCCAAATTATATGGGCCAAAGGCGCAAATCTTTTAAATGACGGCACTATAAATCAAACTTTACGGCGTAAGTACATCTGCGAAGCAGAATTCAAGAGTGTAGAATTCTACAGCAACTTAGCAAATCCTAGAGTTTGCTCTGAACTTTGCATAGAACAAAATATGCCGATTTTTATGACATTATTTATTTATTTATAAAGCATGGAAAACTTACAGCTAATCATACATAATAGAATTTTAACATTAAGTAACAAAAAGCCAATTACAAGTCTTCACCTATAGAAACAGCGTAATGTGAGATTAAATGTGAGCTTATAATGTAAAACACAGTGAAGAAATAAATTATGTGTTTAAAATTCAATCATAGACTGAGGTAGGAAGACGTCAATAAGCACGTAAGTAAAACTGGGAGGCACAACTTGTAACATTTTTAAAACAAATACGTATAAATTAATTTGCAATTTAATTTTATTTTAAGTGCTAAACGTTTGATACACCTGTCTTGTTTCTTTGTATAGAATAAAACTCATAACTGCATTTTGAACAAAACTCTACCTTGTACAAAAATAAACGTAGAACTCATGTTTAAGCTAGTAAAATACTGTTAAAACTGGAAAGAAAATAAGCAAATAGCATTTTCCAGAGACTTTGTTTACGTAATAAAATTAAACTTGCCCGTAATTTTAGTTAAAATCCTCGCGTATTCGTTGCAAAACACCTGCCCAGTACAGTTAAACGTTTTGTACGCAATGCAAAATACTTATTTTAATGTTTTATTATAATTGATCTTTAACAGACTTCAAATTTCGGAGGAAAATGGCGACAAACACTCTGACACAAGAATTTTATGTAAGATAATTATTAAAATAAAACGTTTAGCACAGAAAGTCTTAAAAGTTTTACTACTAAAATCAATATACGATTCCACATTGAGAGTTTCATACTTTTTATTTAGATGTGTACGTAATTAATTGAGGGTATAGGTATATATAAAAAGATTCGTGTGACTAACACCAATTATAACTCAAGATTGGCTGTACTGATTAGGCTGAAAATTGGCTAGAGTTTAGCTTATAACCAGAAATAGGACACAGTATACTACAAACATTAGAAAAATTACTAATAATATGAAATAAAAGAAAAATACTTTTCCCGTACGAAATGTTCAGTTTTCATAACTGTCAAACTGTCTTCATCCTGTTTATACCTTCGGGTAAACTTCTGAACCTATTCTAAATTAGGTTTAAGTGTTAAGAAAACATCGTACTACAGAAATATCAAAACTAAAATCAGCTAAATTCGTCCAGTTATTCTCCAGTTATTTTAAGACAAACAAACAGAAATTTGTTCTTATCATTACTAATATGTATTATAAAGCTGAAGAGTTTTTTTTCGTTCTAACGCGATAATCTCAGGAATTACTGGTTTGAATTGAAAAAATGTATTTGTGAAATGAAATGAAATGAAATGAAATTTATTTGCTTGAAATATGGTTTACATAATATGTAGATGATAGCACACAATTAGTTTCACATATTTCGTTGGGGATACCAACATGCAAATGTCATTATTAGTATCTAATAAAATTAAAGTTCAATTATGTAGTTTATTCATGCATTAGTGAAATATTCATTGATATTATAAAAACATTTTCCAATAAGCCATTCTCTTAGTTTTGTTTTCATTTTCTTACTAGGTAAGTCTTTGATTGATTTTGGTAGTTTATTATAAATTTTAATCATCATAAAGTAACGTGTTGGATAGTATTTTAATCAAAGTAGGCTATGGCTATATAACATCACGTTGCGACCAATAGGAGCGAAGCGTTAGTGAAAAATATTGCTAAAACTGGGAAAATGTTCTAAAAACCACGCGTATGGAGTCGCGGGCTGCAACTAGTAGGTATATAAGAAGAAGAAAGATATAATAATATGAGTTTGAATTCTTGTACAAAGTACTTCGATCAACATAAGTTAAATGAAATGTCACTGCAGCGACGGTAACTGTTGACGAAGTTTACTTTATAAGCACAGATCACTCCTTATAGATTCTACACGCAAGGCGAGCAACGCACACTGATCATATGGCCATTACTTTTCAACCCATTTACGTCCCACTGTTGGGCACGAACCTCCTCCACTTTTGGGAGGGATTATGGTCTACTGTACCGCGCTGACCAGGCGTGTTGGCACAGGGTTTATTCTCGAGATTTCCATCTCTCATAGAGGACGTTGTCTTTGTCCAATATCTCGTAGCCGACTTTTACAGCACCCTTGGAAGGAGATGGGGTGGTAACACTCGTATTCTTAATCCGTCACCACACGGATACATTGGATCATATGGACTAGCGAGTATTTATTATATTGCTTATGTAGCTATGTAAGATAAGTCTCGGCGTGTGATTTTGGTATGACCAATGAAATTGTATTATAAAAAGGTACGGTGCTACGGAATAATGCCTTTTCGTAATTTGTAGCGTGTCCATATGATGACGGATTAAGAATACAAGTGTCACCACTCATTTTTTTACCAAGGTGTTTTAAAATCCAGTTACGGAATATTGTATACAGATAACATCCCCTGTGAGAGACCGAAAATTCGAAAATAAACCTACAGGGTTTATTTTCGAATTTTCTTGTCTTCTTTTCTTTTCATGCCTGGACGCGTGGCACAGTAGACTATAATTAAAATGGAGGAGGCCCGTAACAAAATACAAAATGCACACCAAGTTTTTATACATCCAGTTTTTATAAATAATTATATTCGTTAGCGCATATGTGAAACTAGCTGTTGCCCGCGACTCCTTCCACGTGGGATTTAGAAAATTTTCCCCGTTTTTGAAACATTTTTCATTACTCCTTCGCTCCTATTGATCGCAGTGTGATGTTATATAGCCTAAAACCTTTCTCGATAAATGCCCTATCTAACACAGAGAATTTTTCAAATCAGCCCAGTGGTTCCTGAGATTATCGCGTTCAAACAAACAAACAAACTCTTCAGCTTTATAATATTAGTATAGATAAACATATTGTACCTAATGCGCAATCCATTACAGGTGATATATGTTTTTAAATAAGGAATATTTTTATCGCAATATTATTGGCAAAATGTACACAATGAAAAATACAAACAACGGCAGCAGTAATTTTAATAAAGGCGACGACTAGTAACTCAATACCTGTAGGTACCTACGTGAGATGAGATATTTACTCCATTTTAATAAAATCTTCGGTAGTAGTAATATAATAATCTACTGGTTATATCAGCTTTATCTTTGCTTATTATAAAAAAGAGTCGTTATTTTCGTATAGAAAGAAAGAAATATTTTTATTATCTCCCGTAGGAGGAACACAGATTAGATACTACAACAGAAGTCCTCTAAACAAATATTTAAGTTAATGTGTCCAATCCATGGGAAATTATACGACGTTATTCAGCATATTGTAGTAGGTTTGACCCCACAACGCTAACGCAAAAAAAATCACGGACATTTCACACAATGTTCTCTGGTCCCAAGCTAAGCTTATATGCTTGAGTTATTGGTACCAGAATACGGATATACTACATATACTACTGTCTGTTGTAAATAGGTACATAGGTACTCACAATACATAGAATAAATAACAAAAAATTGATGGTGTTTAAGTTCTCAATAATTTGTATCAGATGTGGGCGTAGTTAAACTCAAAACTGACTGACGAATTGGCAACACTCACTGTGCAATAGCCACAACCAAATAAAAGAATCTAGTGTGACATCTTGGGGAGCAGCTAAAAAGTCAATCTAGCTTTAAAAGTAGATAAACGCGTCTACGTCCGCAAAAAAGTGTTTTTATCCCTAAATACATAGGATTGTGTGTAATGTCTATGAATATTTATTAATATTTATTGTCAGAATCGTCTTTTCAAAGTTACCGCTACCTATTCATAGCACTTCAGTAGGTACCCACAATCGAAGAAGTACGAGACGAGGTCTCGAGGATCTACTAATACAATTAACTTAATGTACTGAAAAAGGTTAGATCATTAGTAAAGTATTTATTTTAAGAAGAACATTGTATTTCTTACAATAAAAGTAATCAGACGTGCGTACCTGCGTGAGGAATTGTTTTGCTGGTTCTTATAGGTAGACTACATACATTACCTACGATAATTAGTCTATAGAAATATTGAACCAACAGCAATGTGAATATTTTCTAAAAAATGTAGTTATACCTACGAAATTTTAGAAAAACGGCAATAAAATATTTGTTACGACATTGTCATCGTTTCTTGATAAGCATACGTATGCAAGTCAAGATTTGATCCGACAATGAAAGGAGGTATTATCATCCCCAAAAATTCTATTAAATAGATTTATAAATTAAAAGATAGATTAATACAAACAACTTCTTTGTTACTGTTTGTTGATTCTTGAAATCGTGTCTTTTTTCTGATAGACGTTGACAAAAAATAGTTAATAAATTTACCTGTAATAGGTAATCTATTACAGGTAAATTTAAAAAAATTTAAAAAATAAAAATCAAATGAGCTTAAAAACCCAAACTATGAAGCTTACAAACTACCCATTTAGACAAACACCTATAACAACAAGACATTTGTGACACCAAAACAAACTAAATAATCTTGTTATTAACTTACTGTCTAGCAAAAATCCGGAGCACACTATGAATGAAATACAAATAACGGAACAGTTAAAATTGATTATCACGATTAGAACAAAAGTCTTCAGAGTTGGACCGTCAAGGGTTTGAAGGAGGTACGGCACCGGTCTAATTTGTACACCATTCAGAGAAATGGTAATTAAACGGGGTATTTACAAATCGGAATTGAATGAGCTGCCAAATGATTCGAGGTCTTGGTTCGTTTATAAATCTTTATTACAGTAAATAGTAACGTAACATGATGTATAATTTTATTGTCAATTATTACTTTGTTAATCTTATTTTAGTCTTGCTTATTCCAAAAAAAAAATACTCAAATTTGGGCTAGCATTGCAGAACAATTAATACTGAACTGTAAACTTGTCTAATCCTTGATTTTGGTATCCTAAAACTTCTATATTTCCTGTGTTTGCATATTGGTTTAAAAAAGAAACTTTAGTAATCAGTTAAAATATCTTTTAGGGCATTACTAACAACGCGTAAGTTATGTGTAAATGTCAAAGAACTCTTAACATTTCATGCAATAAGTCTCCAGTAGTGAGATTATTTTAATCAATTAGATACATCACCATTGCCCTAGCTAGATAAAAGTTTGATACGAACTATAACGGCTAACAAAGTCCATTTAATGACACTATTGTCTATTTCTCTTGATACATATCAGCCCGTCTAAATTGTTGTGAATAAGTGCATAGTTTAATTAATTATAATGCTAGATGAGATTGTTATCGAGTAGGTACTGCAGAGTGGCATTTAATAGCTTTTACTTAGTACTATTTAAATGCTTGTTATTTCTTGTTTTCTGCACTAAATGATTTACTTGAACTAATAGAAACTTGTTTTGCCCTGAGTTCTAAATCTACTTGAATTCCAAATTGTAATACTATCAAATACGTTTATTATATTGTTATGATTTACCTGTTTATTAAAAGTAAAAAAAAAGACGTGTGGCACTCGGGGACTGCCGCGGTAAAGCTATTGCATAGCATTTTTTATCATATTTTATCAACTTTTATTTATTTATTTTATTTGTCTGTCTGTCTGTCCGTCCGTTCGTCCGTCCATCGGTCGGTCCGTCGGTCCATCGGTCCATCGGTCCGTCAGTCCGTCTGTCCGTCCATCGACCTGTTCGTCCGTCGGTCCGTCCGTGTGTCCATCCGTCCATAGGAGTGTTAGGTTATTTTTCGTTCCGGAAGTTCTGGATTCGGTCTCCACGCTCAAGGCCCGCGATAGAAGCTATGCAATAGCTTAATAAAAACAAAATAAAATTAAAATTCGAGCATTATAGAATCGCTGAAAATGATACACAAAAACCGCATTGACAAGACGTCCAGCTTAACAGATGCGCCATTTTGGAGTGCGACCTCCAGGAGCTATGAAACAGTGAGGAGGTTATATGATAATATAAAAAGAGATTAAAAACAATCAAACTACTTTTTGGTCCATTTGTCTATCTACCAAATATTTTTTACGCCAACGAATCAACCTGAAACGAATTTCTAAAGAAAATTTAACAGAAAATAAACTATAAACATGTTTAGCTCAAAAAGCTTTCATTCAATTAACGCAGCGTGTGATAAATTTTATTAAAGCATTGTTATAAATCTTTCAACGAGTCATCCATACACAGTATTAATAGCTTGTAAGGTCAAAGTTCATATTATAGGCCTGAATACCTCCATAATGCAGGGCGTGTCACAGTGGAAGCTATAATAGCATAACGCTAAAGTAAATAGTGGTTCATGTACTGGACTGCCGTTCACAAGGTCGCGGGTTCGATTCCCGCTTGGGACAATCATTTGTGTGATATTCATAAAATTCATAAATGTCATACAAATGTTTGTACTACGTCTGGGTGTTTTCTATGTATTATAAGTATGTATTTACAAAAGAAAAGTAGTATATGTATTCTATTCGTATCCTGGTACCCATAACGCAAGCACATAAGCTTAGCTTGGCACCAGAGGACGTTGTGTGAAATGTCCATGAATATTTATTATTTATTTATTTATTAATTTTACGCAATAGTTGATGTCGATATAAAACTTACAATGCTCGTAACTTAAATTCTCAAGGAATAAATGTTAAACCAAGACTATTCGGTATCGAAGTCAAACAAAAAATAACGAAATTTTAACTATCACGATTGTCTCTATCTTTTGTGTATCTAAACTAGGAGAAGAAGCTGAAGCTGAGAACCTGAAATTGTCATACACTACTAAAATATATTTCGAAATTCTAACTTTAAATGCAGATTAACTTATTCACTGCTAGAAGAAGTTTGTCAGAAGTTTGTCTTCTACACAAACTATATAATTATTAATACAGGGTTAGGCAATCAATTTATCCCATAGCTATCTATTTCTTCGCGACTCTATATTCTAATCTTCCTATAGAGACGATTAACGAAAGGTATATACAAGGCGGAGGTAAGTGGAAATGCTGGGAGAGGACGCCTGAGAAAAATATACTCCGATGTCATCGCCGGGATACTCCAAAAAAGGCAAGTGCGTAGCACTTACAACCGTCGGGCATGTATGACCAGATGTATGAGTGTGGGTGAAGCCAAGGAAGTTTGTTTGGATCGTAGCAGATGGCGCTCTATAGTCTCTGCCTACCCCCATGGGAAATGGCTTGATATTATGATGATGGTGCGTACTCTGGATGGCTTCCTAATACTTTCCAGTATCTTCCTTACATAAATAATAATAAACCTTACCTCTTTATAATAATAACGTGTTGCGACTCAATATATTATTAGTTTACTCACTGGAATATATACTTTAGTATTATTGGGCCTATAACCGTTACCATTGTAGATTACGACCCTAATTCCAATCGACCTTTGACAAATGTGTAATTATTGAATGTTTTCGGAATGTAGTCGTACATACGAATTAGGTTACAATTTGGATAAATAGGTTTGTGAACGGATTCATTTCACTTTTACGACTTTAATTACGAGTTGTTAATACATTTCAGAATTAAAACTAGAATCTAAGTTTGTATAGTGTAGGTAAATAATAAAATCTCATTCAGTGATCGTAACGTTAAATCGATTTTCCTAGAAATAAGCACGGTAGAGCGCATAAATAACATTCTTGTTTTCTTTTAGACCCGCAAAAATATACTTGTTGTGACGGATCACGTGTCAAGTGTCACGATCGCGCGTCGCAAGGATCCAGATGGCACCTTAACGCAATGCAAACAGTACAACATCGTCTAGAATGGCCTCAAAAAGTCTTTGAGTTATCATAAATTGTAATTTAAAAAGTTATGTTCAATTAGAAAGTTAAATTATTTGTTTGTTATTCAAGTCAGATAGTTCCACATTTGTAATAATATATTGAAAACTGATAACATACTCTAGTTATATGACCCAAAACGGAGACAAACTGTCTTGCTGATTCGATAACAAATCAATAAATAATGTTAATGATACATTAGTCTATTATATTTTATAGGATGAATTAACAACGAAAAAATATAGCATGTTCACCGGGAACACAACTTCCCGATGTATGTTCTTAGTTTTAGCTTTAATACTTCTGTTTTAATGGAGTTCACACATGAAATAAGAATCTCATAATCATTATTAAAATCAAGCCTTTTTCCCATGGGGCTAGGCAGAGACTATAGAGCGTCATCTGTTACGATCCGAACATACTTCCTTGGCTTCACTTACATTCATACATCTTCTGACTCTGACTGACTCACTCACAAATTTTATTATTATGTATTGTTTTTTTTTTGTAATTTATCTCTTTCACACACTTTTCCAAAACTGCCTACGTGCTAATGTTGGACATGGACGTGCTCCACTTTGAGAGGGATTATGGTATACTACGCCCAGTGGCGTGCACATAATTTTGAAGCAGGGTAGGCTCTTATACTGTAGGTAGTACTCTTATAGATTTTTAGCATAGCCACGCGACGGATCTCTAAGTCGGAAACCATGCCAACAGAACAAATTTAAATCTGAATATCCCGAATCAGTCCACACTGTACTAGAATTACTAAACAATAACTACGTACGTACATACATACGTACATGTACGTATGTACATACGTTTCATAACTTTTAACATGAAATTTTCGAGTTACATTGGTGCCTATTCTATGTGCAGACCTAAACTTAACTTAACTAAAAAATGAAAATTGATAGCGTCTATAACACAATTCGGCAATGTTAACAGAACTTTTTTTATATAAAAACTGTTTATTATAGACTAACGATTTTAATTAATATAAATGTGTGCAAAAAAATAGCGAAACATTTAAGATACAGCAATAGCTGTTTTCATTTTTTAGTTAATACCTATTACACCGTTGTCCGTCCAGCTACGCGTGGCGCTGATTCGATCGGTACCGCGCTCGCATGTTGTAACAAAAAACCTTTATAGCTTCTTATCTATAATACCTAGAGTGAAGACAAATACTACGAAAAATTACTAGAAGACTACAGATGAAATCTATCTATTTTTTAAGATCTGAAAATTTATTTTAAAGTATTAAAAATGAGAACAGAAGAGGACAGAGGAGAAAACATAACAATTCAAAATATAACTCGATTTTACTCTTAAAACTGTGATATGCATGCTATATGTATACTTAATTATAAAGCACAAATCATCTAGTTTATCTTGATGTATAATAATATTAATAATCTATGAACTCATAAATAAAACTAAACTACTTACGACAATCCGCTGGAGCTTCAAAACCACTTGTTTACTAAACACAAAGCGTAAAGTGGACTGAAGATAAAAACTGCCATGTAGTGATTATGGATTGTGAAGTAATTCATCAGCTATCTATTACACAACTTATAGACGCAAAAAATAACGCAATTTGTCCATAGATGACGGTATATCTAATCGTAACTGACTGTTGATACTCGTTTCGATACGAGATTTACCAAAAGTATTTAATTTTAAGCTTTCTTTCTATTTTTTTATATTTTATTCTTTGTCGCGGAATGGAAATTATTTAAATCTGAATATCCCGAATCAGTCCACACTGTACTAGAATTACTAAACAATATGCAAGGGAAACAAAATAATTTATTCGTGTGTACACAACCACATAGCCAGTTATACGTTTCATAACTTTTAACATGAAATTATCTAGTTACGTTACCCTTTTGTTGATTAAGTTGTAACTCGGGTATACATCTACCTATAGACACAATTTGAATTTTTTCACCGAACGACAATTGTGAGAACTTGTTATTTTTAATTTTTAACAAACACACACTATCAACACACATTTCACAGTCAAATAACATTTTATAATCAACAAACGGAAATCCATACAATTATTAAATTAAAGAAACTCAATATTAAACAGTTCAATGAACCACATGAAAAAATAAAATGGCCTCCGTCGAACCAAAATATTTCTGCTATATAAATATTATTTATTCGGATTATAATAGGTAACGAACGAACGCCGAATACTCGCGAAAACTTCCGATCGCTAACTCATGCCGCATGACATGCAGTACAAAGCGTCTTCAATATGCAAGCCTGTGTGCGTTTGCGAACTGTGCACGGACACCAAAATTTCTACACACATATGAACTCATGGCAGGCGGGCGGCGTGGAGCTTGCTCGCTACGCTAATATTATTCCTTCGCCAAACGCCTGGCAAAAATCAATTTGCAAGCACATATTGGTGCTATTTATGAATTATTAGGTAGGCGTTTTTAAGTTATAATATTTTGTATAATTAATAGTAAATAAATGAATAAAGTCATCTAAAACATACGAACGTTTTATTAAAATATCTGTGAATGGCAAGTAAAGCAGAGCTTATAAGCTTGTATAGAGTGCACGCCACTGACTACGCCGCGTTGACCGGGCGTGTTGGCATAGGGATTATTTTCGTGATTTCCGTTTTTCACACTGTTTGTTATCTGTGTACAATGTCCTAAGCTTGCTTTTACAGCACTCTAGGAAGGATACGGGGTGGCACTTGTATTCGTAATCCGTGACCACACGAACAAAAGTTGACTGTCTGGCTAATGTTAGTAGTGTACAAATCATTTTGCATTCATTCAGTGAATTTCAATCAGCGAGCTAGAAGCTTGCATCAAAATTTAGTATTTTAAGCCGGACCCTGGCTATTTTGCATTCCAATGAGCTAATACAAATGGAAATTTAATATGATTGTAAACATGAGTAGTAGATAAATTAGAATTCAGTAGCTTTAAGGAATATTTATAGACTTCGTGTATTTTTAGCACGCTTCTAATTTTGTATCTATATATTAATCTAACTATGTATCTGCAAGTCCAATATATACATAAATTCTGTTTATGTATATTTATATATTTAATTCTGTTTATGTTAGCAATGCACTTAGCTTCTTTTTTGTATTTGTTTATATTAGTTAATGTTACTGTTCATTATGTTATTATATAGTATTTATTATGTTATTTTTTACTCTAACCTTATTTTTTTTTCTCTAACCTTATTTTATTTTTGTTTTCATTTCCTATGTTAATTTCTTGTATAAATTTGTTTTTGATAATATCTTGCTTTATATTTATTAGCTTGCTTTTATGCTCATTTTTTACTATTTCTGTGTTTGTATGTGTATTGCTTATCTATCACTATTAAATTTATTTTCTTTCTTTCTTTCTTTCTATTACTAGCTGTTGCCCGAGACTCCGTCCGCGATGAATTTGGAAAAATTTTTTTTTTGGGAATAAAATGTAGCCCATGCCCTTTCTCAGGGTCTAAAGATTGTCTGTGCCAAATTTCATCAAAATCGGTTGAGAGGTTTAAGCGGGAAAGCTTAATAGACAGACAGACAGAGTTACTTTCGCATTTATAATATTAGTAGGGATATTGTACTAGCTGTTACCCGCGACTCCGTACGCGTAGAATTTACAAAACTTTTCCCGTTTTGGCAACATTTTCCACTACTGCTTCACTTCTATTAGCCGCAGCGTGATGTTTTATAGCCTATAGTCTTTCTCGATAAATGTACTATCGAACACTGATAGAATTTTGCAAAACGGACCAGTAGTTCCTGAGATTAGCGCGTTCAAACAAACAAACAAACTCTTCAGCTTTATAATCTTATATATAAAATTCACGTGTCACAGTGTTAGTTACCGTACTCCTCCGAAACGGCTAGATCGATTTTGATGAAATTTTACATGCATATTCAGTAGGTCTGAGAATCGGCCAACATCTATTTTTCACACCTTTTTTTTAGTATGGCAAAACAATATTTGCCGGGACAGCTAGTCTTATATATAAAATTCACGTGTCACAGTGTTAGTTACAGTACTCCTCCGAAACGGCTTGACCGATTTTTATGAAATTTTACATGCATATTCAGTAGATCTGAGAATCGGCCAACATCTATTTTTCAAACACTTTTTTTTTTTTTAGTATGGCAAAACAACGTTTACCGGGACAGCTAGTATTAGTATAGATTTTTAATTGAATTTCAGATCAATCCGACTACTTCAAGTCGGTAAAATCACTTTCAAAAGTTCAAACAACATGTCTATCATTATGTCATAAAAAGATATAAAATCCTTGTACTGTGGTCCAAAACAGCTTGAACTTTTATTATGAAATTTTGTGTGCAAATTGAGTAGATATCAGAAACTTTTTATATTTTCTTAGTTATTAGTTAGCCCTTAGTTATTATTTAACAAGCGCTCTAGTAAACTTGCGAAGCGCAACTAGTATTCTTTATACTTGGAAGCTTTAATTAAATGATACAGGTTTATGCCGACGTTTGTACCGACTGAACGATAAATTAAATTCGTGGATTTCCAAATTATACATAAATATTATATTACCTATCATTAACATTGTGTTATCTCGAAACACGATATTAATATCGAAAGTGATAATTCTAATATCGTTATTAACAGTTTCTATAAAAGCTTAAGTAGTTTAGATAAGTAAAATCATTTAACTTTCTAAAACATTTATAATGACATAGATTTTTGGATAATACATAATTTTTGTTAACACGCTTTTACTCTGTCCATTATATATATCAATGTGCATATCTATGTAACAGAATCTTTGAAAGTGATTTTCACCCACTTGCAATAATCAGATTGATTTCAGCACACATGTTAAAGGTCATAGCTCATTAGAGCCACCCGGCACCCACACCGCACCGCCTCATCGCACGGCGTCCACTCGTTGTCGACAGGTGGTCTACGGGTGGACACCGTGTTATTACCAATAATCGTATCTACGACTGGAGACCGGTTAGTCCAGGAATTTTCGTGTAGTCTGTTAACAATTGGCACTACGTCTATTGGCGGTCCGCTTCGGAGCCGTGCGTTGGCGATGCCCAGTCAGCGCAAGGCAAGCACGCGAGCAGCGAGTTGTCACCGAGTGGTCCACCCGTTGTCCGCGCGTGGAGGGCTTACGACAGAGGCGACCGGTGACGCTACGGAGTTGATGTAGTGAGCGCATACCCATACAAACCCATATCAAGAATACTAACCGCACGAGGCGAGGCGGTGCGGAGTGGGTGCCGGGTGGCTTAATTTTAGCTTAATTACTAGAAGAGATCACAAAAATGTTACGACATTTTGGTATTTTTTTTTCTTACATAATATAAACCTAAAAACCTATTATATTGAAAAACTTAGGCAAACATATATATGTTTTCACATTATTTATACAATAATCTTTGGAAATAAAAAAAGATATACCACTAATTAACTTTTTTAAATCAAATCAACACAAATATAATCTTAAGGGCTCAGGAACATTACACGTAAACTAAGTTCAGTCTTGAAAACTAGTACATAACATTTTTGTGCTACTGTGCAGCTTGCAAATGAAATTCTTGCAATTCTTACATTTTGTAGCAAACTTTCCGTCTTTTTTTCTAGCACATAAGTGATAGCGCCCTCTTTTCAGCACGTTTTGCTTCGAGCTTCCGGCTTCTTCGCAATAGTCACTCAACACTAATTTGGAGTAGAAATCCGCGGCCATTAAGTAAAAAAAACGATAGAAGACATTGTCTTCTATCGTTTTTTTACTTAACGGTCTCTCCATCTTGACGTAATAACTGTAAAACATACGAACAAATGAAATAAAATATTTACTAAAAACTTACGTAACTGGTATAGTGGGGGCCGCACGGCCCCCATAACCTCCGCTCAGGTAAAAGCTAAAGCGCCGATAGTCCGGCACCCGTCGCAAGTCGCGTCGTAATGAGATTACTTAAAATGGCAACCGCGCATGGTGCATAGTTTTAAAGGAATTCAGAAAAATATGACCCGTGGGAGCCGCGCCACCCCCACGAAACCAGTTAAGGGTTAATAAGGGATACGACGCCAAACTATGCTCCATAGAAAATATGGGCATCGTAGTCTGCTGTTTTCTTCATGGATATTGGCTCTATGGTAACGATTTTTTCTCACAGTATCTAGGTGTTATGTAACTATGCTTCTATTTACTTTATATTTTTCAAAACATAATAACTAAAAGAAATATAACCATCCGAAAATGGGATAGCAATACTGACAATTCTTAAGGACCGAAGACAATGCAATATTTTTAAAAATATTCAGGCCATGAAGCGTGTTCTTTAGTTTTTAAACTAAGTACCTAAATTAATTAAATATTAAACAATTTTTATAATAATTTAAGATAAGTTAAAAATATCTGACATTAACACAAGATAAACAGTTGATCCAATAAATCATATACTTAAGAAAAAAAAAAGCTTTGGCATTTTCAAAGTTGATGAAAGTCGTTGGTTATTATGCAAACAAGGTATCCCTGAGTACTTATTAACATAATATGTAAATAACTTTGTAGGCTAGCTATAGTTATTTAAGATTTTAAGCTTAGTAAATCAATTGAATAAAATTGGGCTTAGTTTTATTTAATTGGGGTGTAAAACATAACGTGTCCATGATTACGGAATCTACTAGATTTTCACAAATACCACGGAAGAATATCGTCCTCGTCATTAATATTCTCTTACCCTGATCCCCTTATTCAGACTCACTCACACGCACGCACATGCACACGCATACACTCAGAGACACACACACACGCACACACACACGCACACACACACGCACACGCACACGCACCAGCATTATACGTACAATATTCCTTTTTATAATATTAGGTTCTCTATACCCCTATTTCCTATAAACATCTCCATCTAAAGCTCGCCTGGTAGAGATCGCTCTTAGCAATAAGGCCGCCCATTGTATTTTTCTACTATTAGTCTTAAGATAATTTTTTAACTGTAACTATTCTTAGTCTTAAGATATAATAATGTTGTAAAATGTTGTAATAATTTGTTTTACGGTGTACAATAAATAATGTATGAATAAATATTTATCTTCTCTCTCTCTCTCCAGCCCATTTACGTCCCACTGTTGTGCACGGGCCTCCTCCACTTTGGGAGAGATTATGGTCTACTGCGCCACGCTGACCAGGCGTATTGGCACAGGGTTTATTTACGTGTTTTCCGTCTCTCACAGAGGGTGTTATCTGTGTGGAATATACCTTAGCTGTCTTTCACGCCCGTGTGGTGACGGATTAAGAATACAAGTGTCACCACCTCATCTCCTCCCAAAGGTGCTGTAATAGTAGATTATGCCGTATGAGATATTGTCAATACTTTAATGTCAAGAATCTTTCAGATATTATAATACCCCTATATACAGTGACATTACATAGTAAGAGTTAGCTCTACATTTCACTACATACATTGTCAGTAGTTATATCTAAGACGCGTCAATCAATTTAAAGATATTTGACACGAATACTTAGCAGTTAGTATGTTAGCATAGATAGCGCTTGCTTGGTTGCGTACATTGCAGTAGTATAATGATTATTGACATCGCTGGTAACAGTTGTTACCAGCGATGATATACGGAACAGAGAAATGGTCTATAAATGTCGGCCTCGTAAATAAGCTCAAGGTTGCACAGCGTGCTATGGAGAGGGCTATGCTCGGTATTTTCCTACGGGGTAAAATCCGAAATACGTAGATCCGTAGGAGAACTGGCGTGTCCGACATAGCCCGAAAAGTTAGCACGATCGTCAGGCCTGCGAGCGATGTGGCCTGCCATTGCCACGGGCAGGCCACATCGCTCGCAGGCCTGACGATCGTTGGGGAAGAACAGTCCTAGAGTGGCGACCACGTACCAGACGACGCAGCGTTGGGGGGCCCCCGACAAGGTGGCGCGACGATATTGTCAAGGTCGCGGGGAGGCATTGGATGCAGGCGGCACAGGACCGCGCGTTGTGACGTTCTATGGGGGAGGCCTATGTCCAGCAGTGGACGGAGAGAGACTGATGGGTGGATGGATGATTATTAGACAGTGCTAATATTATTAACCAATCACTGTGAATCTGTCAAATAAATACATCACTACTTATATTATTACCATTCATCTATATCTCCATTTTAATTCTATTCAAAGTCTCATATAGAGATATTAAACAAAGTCGTTATTTTTGTATGTATATCCCCATTTGAGTTTATATCTTCAAAACTGAGCAGCGGATTTAGATGCGATTTCGTTAAATAATTACGGTCTTATTCATAATGAATTATCGGAGGTTTATACGGAGATTTCATCGGAGAGATAACAAACGAATTTTAGCGTGAAAAGACTATTATGAACAACAAGTTTTGACAATTTTCGCGGACCTATTTTAGCGAACTTTTAAACCTCCGATAAGTCGTATGAATAAGTAAGTATGAATAAGACCATTAGTTTATAGAGTGGTTCATAGGATGGCTTTTTTATAGAATTTGTTAAAGTCTGGTTTTGAATCATCTTTTATCGAAGACAATTAATATGTAAAATAAATAATAACTAAATAATAAATAAATAATGTTTATTTCGATCACATGATCCATATGTTTACATTAATACATAGTTAATATAACAAAATTAAAACTTATAAATACAAATTAAAATATAAAAAATAACAAATTTTCCTAAAATTATTTAAATTGAATTGTATATATATTGTATTAGAATTTGTATGAATAAAGTATGAGTTATGGAAATAGTGCACATAGTAATTTATGGGGTTTTGTCGGCAATTTTGATCTAGCTAGAATTCATGTATACAAGATATAGTTTTAAGGAATAGACTTAAAGTAGCTAATTGGAAAAATAAAAGGTACACAAACTAAAAAGCTCCGGTAAGAATCTTGTTAGCAACTATTTTTGTTTTCGTTGTTTATTAAGTATTTTAATCGAACATTTAACCATTAAATACAACAATAGCTTAATGTAATCATTATAATCAATATATTAATGGATAATGGGATTCCATATTAATCAAGATTAAGTAAAAGCAAGCAATTAGCATAGTTAATTGTTTCTCTTTGATTGATCTGTAGTTGGTTAATAGAAATTGTATTATCAAAGGCATAGTAAAATACTCCGGGTATTCTCTTCCTGGTTGTAAGGTTTTAGGGCGTTAAACAAAATTTGATCCTATAATGCGAAAGGAAAGCATATTTCATCTACATAAAAAAATAGTCAACATTTCGTATAATATTATAAAAATCTTGAACATGGTAACTACACCATACCGATCTTCGCGTTGGTAAAGACATGTAGTGAGACAGCTTTGGATGTTTAGCAGTGTATTTGATTTCATTCTTATAATGGTAACTTAAAGCCATTAAATTATCGTCCGTATAAGATTAGTAGACCGAGATCCGAAAGATGAATTTGTGTTTAGGTTTTTTCTTATAATAATGTCAGAAGAGTTTTCGATTTTAATGTTTAACAAATGCTGCCATATATATATCTTTATCTGAAAAAAACTAATATCATATTTATTGTGTAGTGAGAGGTAACCTGTAGGTTTTGATTAACTAGCGTAAGTCAATAATTTGCTTAGTGCAAAAACACACTTGAAAATCCTAAATTCTTTTTAAATTATTGCATTGTCATCGGTACTTAACATGTGTGCATAATTTCAGAACAACCCGACTACTGTAAGTGTGTTAAAATCACTTTCAGAGATTCCGTTACATTGATAGATACATACCGAACTAATATAAGCGTGTTAATAGAGTCACGTAATATATTGACCATTATAATAATCAACTAAAGTCATTAAACAGAGATTTTGTTTACCTAAATAAGTGGCATAAGGCTTAGAAATTATTAAATAATAAACCATTTAACACATGACACTTAATGGCGTATCGTAAAAACGGCTAAGTACAAGTAAGGCTCACACACAGAGGGTTTCGTACCATTTTGCGGTCACCGTTCCAGAGATTTAGCCTGGTGACAAAGGCACAGATAGCAAAGTCTCAGTAATAGAATTCCGATTTAACTTTTGGATCTTTTGGTAACTCTAATACACGGTGCCATGAAGATATTTTGTCTTTGATTTGCTAACAAAAAGCTACGTGCATTGTACCGATCAAAGTTAATTGCCGAGTGAATAGCGCTCATTATGGTAATACTTTTTCAAACATCTTAATTAAATGTTTAGTGTACTTAAAACTTCAAGTTAGTTGTTTCGGTTGAAGTGCAAATAAAGACCTTATTTGTTTAAGTTTCTCAGTTCTTCATTAAGACTTCTTTTGTTGTCGTTTTTTCAATTATTTTTTTAATTGGGTACCTATTCATTTCGTAATATAAAATTTTAATAACATTTTCGTTACTTTTCAATATTTAGCGATGGTTCATGTTGTATTCGACTGTACAGGAATTCCTTAGAATATTGAATTCCCTTTAGGCTTAGAGTCTTTAAACTAACAGGAGTTTGTTACCCACACACTTTCCTCTGACAATTATACCTAGACCTGGCAAGGTCGGCGGGGTGCCAAGGTAACGCACACAAACACGATAACGTAATTTCATTGTTCGCTACGCACGTCTAGCCCAAAACCACCTCGCATACACTAAGACTAGACGACGGTGTCAGTCCGCAATAAGTATGAGCATTACTCTTGTATTGTTTTCAGCTGACGTTGCCTTATAATAATATCATGTCCTGTTGGATTAACGGTCTAAAGTTTTCCCATATTGCAATGGTTTATTATATTTCCTCATGGTCAAAATATTTTGTTCCAAGTTGGCATGTTTTACAAGCTCTTTTAAAACGTCAGAAACTAGGTGTCTGTTCCAAAAATGAATCCTATGGAAAAGAACAGACAAGAAACTCTATGGTATTTTTTTTTGTCTTTTTGGCATATTCATTTAAACCAACTTACTTAATTATGACATGAGAATCAGTGAGAATAACAAAATGTGTTTCATTCCTATTGAGTGGGTTTATATCATTTACTTACGGGAGTCGCCTTATAATATCTACTCCTGTAAAATAAATACTCTAAGGTGTTCCCATATTGTAATGGCATAATATTATATTGCGTCTGTTTGGCAAATTCATTATAGTGATTTACTTAATCATGAGATGAGAAACGGTGAGAATAACAAATGTGTTTCTTTCCTATTGAGTGGGTTTTATATTACTAACTAACAATGAATTATCACTTGCTACTTTCTATTGTGTAGGCGATAAATACAGCTATATTATTAAGTTCTATACGACTTAGGTGTAAATCTTTTCTCAGTACTTCTGTATGAGAGTAAAAATACTCGGTTATTTTATAACAGAAACTAGCTGTTGCCCGCGACTATATACCCGTAAAATGAAGAAACCAAACCTTAACAAGCATAAGTTTACTATACTGCTCGATAGATGGCGTTAGCCTTTCTGAATCGCATTATAGTGTCGTTACACGTATTAACACATAAATTCGTTAAAATATTTCGTGTTAATATCCTCCCGTCTCATTACAAGAACGTTCCAAGACAACCGCTATAATATTTAAAATTCATATTCTTATTTTAAAAACAATTACAGTCAACAATAAAATCCTCTAGCGTTAAAACAAACTATCATCACCTTCATGAATTATTAAAACGAAACATTCTTTGGCGTCACAAAAAAGAAAATGTCACCTCTTCCCGTTGTCCCCTAGAGAGTAATATAGCGACGCTATGTTCCACTGCCTTGAGACATTTGTGTTAAGTACAATGTCACCATAAAGAAGGGAATTCGATACAAGCTCTGTATTTTATCATCCGTAAATTTTTGGCTGTGTAAAAAGTTTTTTTTATTGTAAATAACTGAATAAGGAACTTCACAGAGCTATTTCTTTTTCTACGCAAATAGAGAAAAATAAATCTTTTAAGATATAGGTAGGTATTATTCGCTAAATACATAAGTCGGTATGTAAAAATCGAATCGAATTGTTTCTTCTGGTATAAGACCAAATACTATTTTCAAATTTCTTGGATGTTAAAGTCAAAGTTTAATAATAAAATTAATATTATTTCAAAGAAGATTATAACATCAAGAATAACTCGTTTTAAAGAAGGAAGACACGTAAAAATGAAATAAGAGTATACTGGTACCGATTCTACGTAGACAACTAAACTTAAGGTGCAAAACTAAATAAAAACAACTACTTATGGCGTATTTTGATTAATTGGCTATTTCGTTGTGTACATTTCTATTAATTAAAATCGTTAGTCTATAATATACAATTCAATTCAATTCTTCTTTTAATGGCCCATATGTGACTATCTTAGGACTAGTCACTTTCCGCCAGTGTTTTGTATTAACTTCAGACCAGAACATGCTAGTATCATGATCTATGGAGAGAAAACAATATTTGGCCGAAACAAGTGAAAAAGTTAAATAATAAACTGACAACTGATTATTCTTAGAAAAATTAATAGATAAAAATAAAAACATACAATAACAAATAAGTAATGTTAAATATATACAAGTATTATAGGAATTAAATACATAAATATGAATGTAACATAATACTCATTTAATATAATGTGTCTAATTATTACAATTAAATTTTATGTTTTTTAATATAGTTGCAAAGTATGGAATACAGATTTTCTAATAAACAAGTTCTTTTGACATTGCTGAGTTGTCTTATTGACAGTATAAATTTTCATTTTTTAACCGACGTCAAAAAAGGAGCAGGTTCCCAATTTGTCTGTATGTTTTTACACGCTTTATATTAGCTTCACTTGTATGTTTGTTTGTATGTTTGTATGTTTGTAACCGACTCCTTTGGACGCTATTTTGACCCACTTTAAACGGTCAGATTCTATTCAAATTTTGCACACCTGTCAAAGACCGATGACAAGGCAATAATTCGATTAAATAAAGCGTGTTTTTTAGTTTTTTTAAACTATTATTTATTTTGATTAAGTTTAGTTGTGCACGTTTAATCGGTAACATTATCACCCAAGATTTTTACTTTTTAACTCACATTTCTTACTAACTTCAGAGTCATGGACGCCTGCATCTTTTAAATTTATTACTACTATTTACGTTACTAAAAAAATTGAAGTATGAGCGGATGTCCTGGTATGGGCATGTTATGAGACGAGAGGAAAGTAATGTCGTTAGGAGAGTTCTGAGTACAAATGTGGAGGGAAAAAAGTTTAGAGGAAGACCTAAGAAAAGATTGATGGACTGTGGGAAAGAGGACATGAAAGAAAGAGGAGTTGACACAGACATTACAGCTAATAGAAGACTATGGAAGAAAAAGACATGTTGCGCCGATCCCAAATAATGGGATAAGGGCAGGAGGATGACGATGACTAACTTAACAATGTTAGATTTTTAGAAACAGTGTGCGTGTGCACTACAAAAAAATATTCGCATCATTCCTCCGTCCCGAAAAGATATAAAGCAAATATTCGAATAAAAAATATAACGTTCGCAAATGCACCTTTTGCCACGATACGAATTGTCCTTCCACAAAGTAATTTACCTGTTTCAGTAACAGCGTAATAATTCACAAAGTGAAAATGGAATTTCAACTTGTATGTAGTCGCAATCTTCAACCGCATGAGTTCACACATTGAGCACTATTATTTGTATGATTTACCCAAATGGCTGTAGTTAAAATACACGTTAAAATTTTTGGTTTTCTTTTCATTGCAATGTTTTATCAAAATAAAGATTATTTATTTTGCTTACTCGCTCCCCCTCACTCTCCGTCTCTCTTTCTGCCTATCACTCTCTCTCTTTCTCCACCCTATTAACGTTCCATCGGCACGGACCTCCTTCGCTTTAGGAGGGATTATAGTCTACTATGCCACGCTGACCAGGCATGTTGGCACGTGGTTGGCACGGGGTTTAGCTTGCAGTTTTCTGTCTCTCTCAAATGATATGTATGCTGGCTCTTACAGCACCCTGGGAAGGAAAAGGGATGATGAAACTTGTATTCTTAATCCGTCACAACAACGATAGTTTATTTTGCTACCTAATACCAATCTATGCTCGTTAGTATTATAGGTTCAAAAGTCACTCTGTTTATCTGTCACTATTTTACGCCAAATCCACTGAACAGATTTAAATATTTATGATCTTATTCATAATGACTTATTGGAGGTTTGAAAGTACGCTAAAATCGGTTCACGAAAATTGTCAAAACTTGTTATTCATAATAGCCTTTTTACTATAAAACGTATATTATCTCTCCGATAAAATCTTCGTTTAAACCTCCGATAAGTCATTATGAATAAGACCATTAGTGTACAGATAGTCTATGTCCTGAAAAAGACGATAAGCATGTTTTAAATCCCAAAAAAGACCTTACTGGCGTATAAAATTGCAGTTTTATCAGCTAACAGTTTTAAGTAATTAAAATGATAAAAAAGTTGTTTTGTAAATGAGCGTTAGAGAATATTAAGTTATGTTTAGATTATCAATATTTAATTTATAGCAAAAAGAAAAAGAAAACAGACGAACACTCGTTTGAGATTATAAAACAAGTGTTCGTCTGTTTATTTCATATGAATATTGGATAGGGAAGTATTAATATTATTTATATAGTATTTAGTATTTCAGTAATAATAATTTGTTGAAACATCACATTAAGAAATGGTTAGTTATATAATCCAAAAGAACTCTCTATGAAAATCAGAGATTATTTGGCTTTTTGAAGATTTTTTTTTCAATGGCGAAAATACAAATTTATTAACAATACACGCTATTTTATTAACAAATTTTTATTTGCTCAGTACGTATCTTAAGAACCGAGGACAATACAATAATGTTAAATAAAATTCGGGATATTCAAGCATGTTTTTTAGTTTTTGAACTAAGCAAATAATTTGGAAACAAATTCCCATAAATTACAGTAGCAGCAAGAACACCCCGCTTTTGAAACCAGCTCGAGTAAGTACTTATTTTTTTAAACGGTTAACAAAATTTGAAACCTTCTGTTGCCAGCAACTTTGTACGCGTGGAATTCAATTTGTTTCACAAATTTGCATTGTTATTCATAGCTGCTACGCTCCTATTGGTCGCAACGTGATGTTATATAGTCTATAGCTTTCTTCGATAAATATACTATCCAAAAGTGAAATAATTTTTCAAATCGGACCAGTAGTTCCTGAGATTAGCGCGATCAAACAAACAAACAGACTCTTCAGATTTATAATATTACTACTTGACCCGACAAACGTTGTTTTGCCATACCAATGTCAGGGGTGGACTACCCTTAACATTTAGGTGGATGAAAAATAGATGTTGTCCGATTCTCAGACCTAACGGATATGTACAAAAAATTTTACGAAAATCGCCATTATGGAGAAGTATAATTACAAACACCGTGACAGGAGAATTTTATATAATAATATTAGAAGTATCGATGTCATTGCAACACTGAGTTGCAATATTGCACTTATACATAATTGAATGTACAATTTTCAAACAAATGAAAGAAGATTGTTATATCAATGCAATATTGCGCTTTAATACTTAAATTAATGTGCAAGAAATTGCAAGTTAAATTTGTGTTAACAAAGAGGAAAATCTTAGCTTGCTACTGTTCAACTCACAAACAAACGACGCTTAATTTACTTGGCTGGAGTGTAGATAGGCTACACAAAGCCGAAGAGAGTTAAGCTCTATACAGCACACACCTCGTTCATTACTAGTTAAGCTGACATTAAGAGTAAACTTGCAGCGTATTTCAATTAAATAATACTTGAGACTGAAACGCTGTCTTATTTCATTTTTATTCTTCAAAGAGAACAATTTTATTAAGCTACTTCTTCATATCTTTAGATTAAATTGAGTTTCTACTAATGCATGTTTTTTATGTTTCGCATAAAAACAGACCACTAAAGTATCACTTCGGTGTCCCTATATCTGTCTGTCTGTCTGCTGAACCTTCTTTACCCAGTAATGGCTAAAGGTATTATCTTGAAACTAATACTAACTTAAAAATATTAACAACAAAATTAAGTTTCTGAATTGGTTTAAGATTAATTAACTGTTTCTCACTAATAATATGAATGTAAACAAAAGTCGTGTTTGCTAAAGCAATTTTGATAAAATTTGGTATAGGTACAGCTAGTCTAAAGTCTGGGAAAGGTTAATACTACTTTTTATGTGAAAAATGTGTGTAATGATTCCAAAGTCTAGAACTCTATTAGAGCAAAAATAAGTGTATTTTTCACATCATCATCAATCATCAAGCTAGCTTACTTAGCTTAGCTTACGTGTGTGGTCTAAAATACCACGTATTAGTGTATAAAAAAAAATAAACACCCACAGTACAATACACAGACGACAAAACAATGTCAAAGTTTTTAAACTTGCATAAAGTATGCCAGAAAAAAGTTCATTTTTATGCAAAACATTAAGTTTTTTAAGAAACTAGACACGTACGAGTTGAACTCGCACACGAAGGGTTCCGTACCTTATTATCATAATATATTCGTCGTACCGTCATAATCATGGAGTCTAAAGGTATCATTAAGTGACACGGAAAGCGTTTGTAGCATGGGCGCCCCCTTAAATATTTATTGTATTCTGGTTTTTAGTATTCGTTGTTTATTGTTGTTGTCGGTGTAGTACCCCATCTCCTCCCAAGGGTGCTGTAAAAGCCGGCTAAGGGATATTTTACACAGAAGACATCCTCTGTGAGAGACGGAATACCACGCAAGTAAACCCTATGCCAACACCCCTGTTCAGCGCGGCATAATAGACCAGTGGGACGTTAATGGGCTGGAGAGAGAGAGAGAGAGAGTTGATATAATAAACATTGTTGACGAACAGCAAATTCGAAGTAAGAGGTTCAAATTTTACCCTCTGATAAAGAACTCTAAAAAAAAAGTGTTGTGTTCTTTGTTTAAATATTACAATGTTTTAGTTTTGTAACGGTTGACGTGTTGCTTTTAAATATGGAATGAATTTTTAAACAACAATTATTTTGTTAAAACATTCGACGAAAATGTTTAAGGTGTCATGTTTTATACATATTGTTTGGAAACATTGGTTTCTTGGTGCAGAGAACCCAAAGAAATGTTTACTATGTAAAGAATAATGCAATAAATGAATGAATATGAATAGGTAAAAGAGGCTTAAATAGGTAAAAAAGTTTGGTAGCTAGCTGATTTCCGCAACTTTCTACGCGTGTAATTTAAATGTTTTTTCCCATTTTTGCAACATTTTTTTACTGATCTTTCGTTCCTATTAGTCGTAGCGTGATGTTATATGGCCTATAGAAGGCTATAGGTTGGCTATAGGTTGGCTGGCCATATAACATCACGCTACATTTATTGAGGAAGGCCTCAATAAATGTACTATTAAACACTGAAAAAATTTCTCAAATCGGACCAGTAAGTAGTTCCTGAGATTAACCCGTTCAAACAATCAAACTCTTCAGCTTTATAATATTAATATAGACAATAGACATTCTTATATACACTTTGTTTACACATATACTTATTTACGTCAGTTACTGCACTGATTACAATAAAACTTGTTACACAGATAGTTCAGAGTTTGAGAAAAGACTTAGCCTAGAGTGCAAAATAAGATGTATCTATGTAGTGATTTCAAATTCAAAAACTAATAAGCTACTCACGAAAAGTAATAAAGATTGATCTCATTGTCAAAGTATGCAAATGTTCACCTCATGTTATATTTTCCACAGAATCATTATAAACTTAATAAATCATGGCTGTACAATAGACAGTCAGTGCCTAAGGCGTTAATTCCATCGTATTTCATAAGCTAATCGTAGTTAATCAAATATGACATAAGAAGTTAATTAGAAAACATTAGCCCGTAGATATATTAGCCATCATAATTTAAACTTTCTTTATTTATAAATTACTCGAACGAATTGTAATGTATTACTATACGAGGTTGATACGACATATGGGCTTTTTTTAAACTGGATATACTAGCTAACATTTTTAAGCTCTGTACCAAAAATCAAATAAATACAAGCAATAGTTTAGACGCAAATTAGGTTAAAAGTTTTAGTACTATAAGAACACGATGTATCTTTCGTTACAGCTGATAAGTTTATAGGCAAAGGTCATCTACCTTACATTCTTACAACGATAAATTACGGTACATTTTACGATGCAAGTTGCCATACTTCACTATTCAAATCACTTGCACTTTTATTACGAAAGTGACCAAAATAACAAAAAAGATGCGCTTGAAAGAGATAGAAAGTTTCTATTGTACCTTAAATTATTTACACAGGGTGGTTAGAGTTAAAAGCTATTTAGTTTGTTTAAAAAAAATTCATTTTTGGTGCTATTTATTTTTATACTATATCCAATTAATACTATACACCTATAGTATACGTAGTCTAATTTAATGCCCCTATGTCGTGTCAACTCCATATAAAAGGTTTTTAGAGCTTCAGTTTAACAGGAGTTGGTTCTGTTAGCTGATTACCGCTCAAAACCAACGCTTATAACAATAATGCACAGATAGAATCGTCTGTTAGTGTGTATACTTATTGAGTGTATGTCATTCGTGTGTACAGATCACCCATAAAAGATTCCGCACGCATGACAATCAACGCAGTAGGGAATTGGATGTATATTATATGAGAACTCAGCATGTGAATTTACTCTCTCTTCTGCCAATCAACATCCCACTGCCGGGCACGGGCCGCCTTCATCTTGGGAGGGATTATGGTCTACCATGCTGCGCTGCCCAAGTGTGTGCCCACACGCTTGGGCAGACGGCGATAGAAATTAGTAGACTCTCTCTCTCTCCAGCCCATTTACGTCCCACTGTTAGATACGGGCCTCCTCCACTTTGGGGGGGGGGGGGTTATGGTCTACTGTGCCGCGCTGATCAGACGTATTGGCACAGGGTATATTTTCTACATTTCCGTCTCTGACAGAGGATGAAGGATTATCTGTCAACAATATCCTTTAGCTGGCTTTTATAGCACCCTGGGGCGGAAATGGGGTAGTGACACTTGTATTCTTAATCCGTCACCACACGGACTTTAAGTGCACAAGCACGTTTAAAACATTCGCGTACGAAGAAAATAACAGTAATTAGTTCGTCCTATTTTCTATGAATGATTTACAAGTAATTACATGTAAATAAGGGTTCTAGCGATAATAGGTAGCGGTCGGGAAAACGTGGATTGCGTAAGTCGTTAGCAACTGTAATTAAGACTCATTGTTATACAAATTCACTGAATGAATGAATTGTTATTAAGTTTAACATGTCAGGAACTAAAATCACGTGAACACATTGTTGACTTGTAATTTTCGTGAGTTGCAGTCCCTCAAATGTAAACAAACTACTGGAGGTAGTTTGTTAACCTTCGCTTTCAGATCCGTGAGTTATAACCGACAATACAACGAATATAGCTACAAAATACATCCTCAGCAATGGCTGAAGGTATCAACTTGAAACTCATACGATATATAGATCTATAAAGTCCCTTGGTGCGAAAAATACAATCAACCTTTTACATCTACGCATTTAAAAGATATGACGGAACTCGTGGTGTAGTAGTTCTGGTAACGGACTGCCGATTAAGAGGTCGCGGGTTCGATTCCCGCTCGGGACAATCATTTGTGTGATTTTTCTAATTGTCATACAAACGTTTGTACTGCGTCTGGGTGTTTCTATGTATTATAAGTATGTATTTACAAAAAATATGTAGTATATGTATTCTATTCGTATTCTGGTACCCATAACACAAGCAGCTTAGCTTTAGATGTCCATGAATATTTATTTATTTATTTATATAACCGAATTACGACCATTTTTAAGAATTTCCGACTAATGCTAGGGAATCAAAATTCACAGGTTACTTCCCGTTGCCATAAAGACTTGAAATTTAGCATAGATCAAGTCAATAAAGTGCTGATATAGGGAAAAATACAAAAATTTTGTAATTTCTCATCAAGAAAAAAGTGTTTATACTAATACCAACTTATGAAATAGCTGAAATGTAGGCTATTCTCTATATTTCAAAGTAACTACAAAATTAAGTTGGTGAGTTGCTTTAAATTTAATTAACTGATTATTTTAATGTAGTTATTTATATTTTTTGGTCTAGGTACGGAATTCTGAGTGTGCGAGTTTACCTCGCTCTGACAGGTTTTTTTTCATAAAACATGTTGGAACTTGATCCCATTCCACTTGATGGTATGCACCGGTGTACTTAGAAATTAATATATAGCACAGGCAATTAGCATAGCACATACACACACACACAGTACACACACGGCAAAAAAAAATTCAAACATATACCTAGACGCGTCTAAATCCGTAAAAAGTGGTTTTATTTAAAAAGGTAATTAGGTTTTTTTCTTTTTTTTTTACGTGGGGAATGCATTTACGCACATTGTGTGTGGGACTCCTGGGCCATAAACGGAACCGGACTACCCACTAAACCCCACGGTATTCCTCCTCGACCCTTTTTTTTTTTTTTTTTTTGTCCGGGCGCCAAGGCCCGGCCCGCGAATCTCCCCTGACTTTAGTCAGAGACCTTTTTTAGCATGTATCTTTATTTAAACATATATTACATTAATTTGTTACTGAGATTCTAGTCTCAATTAGTCTAATCTAGTTTCTTCATTTATTCTTTTGGTACTAGCAGTTAACAATCATTCCATTCGGTTATCGGTTTCACAATCATTCCTTCCTTAATAATAGTGGTGACAATGTCGACAGTCTCGACCCTTGGCCGGGCCATGGTAGTCACTCAGGTATTACCATGACCCGACCGGGGGTGGCCCCCTATCGGTGGGGGCTCACTGTGACGGGGACAGGTAATTAGGTTGCGTTTTTGATCCTAAAAAGAAAAACTTTATAATAATAGTAACACTATGTGTAGGAAACCTCAAAATACATGTTTATTTATTACCAGCTGTTACCCGCAACTTCGTTCGCGAAGAATTTGAAAACCAAACCCTAACAAACTATACAAAAAGCCATCCTCTTGAACCACTCTATCTAATAAAAAAACCGAAATTGAAAATCCATTGCGTAGTTTTGAAGACATAAGCTCACATAGGGACATATATAACAAAAGTAGGTAACGACTTCTTTTTATAATAAATAAAGATTTCATACCTACATTTTCATAAGAGTATTAAACTCAGCAACAAATACTTGGAAACTTGTGATGGCTCAAGAAACTTCACCTGTGGGTTAACTTTTAAGAGCCTTAAAGACTCTTAATTAATTTTGTATACACTTACGTTTAAAATTATTATTAAAATTTGAATTAAAAATATTAAAACAAAATATTATCTTTTATTTTCTCTCACCGCGTATTAAGCTCGGGTTTTTCTAGAAAAGTAGGTACATTATTCTACTACAATATTAGTTAGCATATACAATAATAGTTAGAGAATTGGGATAGATTTCATTTTGGAGTTCGGAAAACTCAAAAATGCTACCTCTCTCCTAGCTCATTAACATCTCACTGCCGTGTACAAACCTTCTTCACTCTGGAAAGTATTATGCCGCACTGACCAGGCGTGTTGGCTTATAGTACCTATTCATGGACATTTCACACAACGTCTTCTGGTCCCAAGGTAAGCCTATATGCTTGTGTTATGGGTACTAGAATACGGATAGAATACATAAACTACTTTTCTTTTATAAATACATACTTATAATACATAGGAAACACCCAGACGCAGTACAAACAGTTGTATGACAATTATAAATATCACTTATATGACTGTCCGGAGCCGGAATCGAAACGCGGCCTCGTGAACAGCAGTCCGTTATATGAACCACTCAACCACGAGGCCTGTCAAATAAAACATCTACCGTCTATAATAAGTTCTGTGAATCATTTGAATGAATCTCGAAAGTTCAAGTCATGTTAGACATGCTCATTGCATTTAATGATGCATTACAATGGAACCATTAAGTCTTTACGATGTTATTGAACCCAGATTATAAATACTCTAATTATAGGTCTCGCTACGATTTCTGTATTATAAATAAAATTTAATAATGGTACCTACCAATCCTACATGCACATCCGGTCTAGATATTTAGTTTTCTTATCTGCTTCGGCTCGCACGAGGTTCACGTCATAGGGCAGGAGTGGCCAACAAGTCGATCGCGATCGACCGGTCGATCGCGCGACCAATTTTGGTCGATCACTCGCAAGTTCCATGTGATGTTTTTAGTACTTGATACAAGAACCTTTGAGTAGGGAGACATTCAGCGTGACCACTTTTAGTAGTTTTCTACTATTTTAGTAGATTTTGAGCATGGACTTTTAATTTTAATTCCCCTGGACAAAGTTTTTTAACCCATTAAATAAATATTCATGTATGTTGCTAGAACTCGCAAGAGTGCACGGCGGCATAAACGCACAATGCATAAACATCCCTTTTCTTATCTAAGAAATAGGTCGATCGCGACTCAATTTTAAAATAAAAGTAGATCTTATGTGCTCAAAAGTTGGCGACACCTGTCATACATACGAGTATATACACACCATGCTGATGATGGAGATAATTGAATTTACTAATATTCTACTTCATACGCATGGAATTTAAAAAACAAACCTTCACAAAATTATACATAAAAGCCATCCACTTTGTACCCCTCTATCTATTAGAGAAAAACTACATCGAAATCCGTTCCGTAGTTTTAAAGACATACTCGTAAGTTCACATAGGGACATACCTACACGAATAACGACTTAATTTACGAGTATAATATCTGAGTGAAGATAACGCATAACTTTACATTATTTTATTTGTTATTTTGTTTTTTTTTTGCTTTGTATATAATTTTGCTTATTTTAAATTAAAAAATAAAACATTGTAAATATTTTATTAAAAAAAAATCTTTCCAAGTAAAGATTAAAAATAGATTAAAACGGGCTTTGCAATTTTTTTTCGCACAGTCAAATCTGGTGGTTTCTTTCTTCTTGTAGCAAGAGATTTCTTTAATTTTAATTATCGTTGCTTAATTTTTATATCAAATTAAAATAATAAGGAACAAACCATAAAGGTTCTTTAATTCTGAACGTTAAATTTTTTTTATAAACAGCCAGGAATTACGAAGTATTTATAAGAAAATAAGTTATCTTAAAATGTTGGTAAAATTTTGAAATTTTTAATGAACCCGGTATTGTTCTCTTTAATTAGAAATTTTGTTATAATTATTTATTAAAGCGTGTCTGTGGTAAATATATAGAGATTTTTTCAAAAATTACCCGTTTTATAAATGGAGTAAATGCGCAGTAAAATGTGTTTATTTACGACCGAAATAAAGACGTTTTACAGAACGTTGATAGGAAAAAATGGCATTTTAATTCTTCTTTAATACATTACATTGTTCTAATAATTATAATTATATCGTATAATTTACGTTAAATGATAGGATTTTTATTTTATTTTATTTTATTTATATGACTTACGGACGGACAACAGAGTCTCAGTAACAAGTACAATAACATTAACGTACGAATTGAGATTTTGGCATAGATGTGATAATTGTGAGGAATAATTTATTTCATTTACAACGTAGTCTATCGAAGAATTCCTCACTTTGAGTGTTAAGCTATCTGGAGTAGTCTATACACACAGTTTTTGAAGTGAAAACTTCTTTAGCGGCGTTGAGCACTTTTTCTGTAATGGGTATAAAATCTTAAACTCGCGTCAGGACACGTGACCTGATCGAAAAAGCGTAAGACGGATGGAGAGTAGACAGCTATCCCCTCTCTACGGCGCGGCGAAAATGTATGCCTGGGCCTACTGTTTCGTTTAGGCAGCGCAGGGCGCTTGCGCGAATGTTCGTGTATGTTACAGCGTGCCACGCGCATCCATGGATGGTGACAGCTGATGGCTCGACCGTCTGTGTAGTGATCACATTGTTGTGTATTCGTAAAATTCGTGAATCATGTTTGTGTACGATAGCACAATAAATGAATATTGTATTCTACCACATAAATGATAGTACTTTTATACTGATAAAGCAATTGTTGCAAAATTATTCCCTAACCATTCCAAAATATCAAACATGCTCAACGTTAATAATCAAGTTTTCACTTCTGCCGGCACTCCCGGAGTGCAACCCGTCTTTTTTTTATCATATTTTACATCGCCCAAAATCGTAACACACACTAATATTTATTTTTTATTATTAAGGAAAAAACACACAGTCTCATTACAAATCAGTATAAAAAGAAAAAGTAATACGGATAGCTTTCTAGTTCCATATTTAACATAATATAAGTGGTAATTATATTATTATTATTATAGAAAATACTTTGTCTCTCTCTTTTCGAGAGGTAGATTACACACCACACGGGTATATTAAACCAAGCGTGGTATGCTAAATGGTGTAAGTGGATGAAATAGACGATGACGTTAGAAATTTACGAGTGATGCGGCATGTATTTAAGATGGTAGCTTTTTGTAATAGTTGTAATGAATGTGTAGGCATGTGAAGGATGTCAAGACTATCAGTAAGTGTTTTTGGTATTATACCAGTTGATGACAATACTATTGGGACTATGTGTACAGTGTGTGCTTTCCATTGAGTTTTGAGTTCTATAGCGAGATCTTGATATTTTGCAAGTTTTTCAGAGATAGTCGATTGAAGATTGTGGGTGTTAGGGATAGCTATATCTATAATGTAGATGGTATTATTTAGTTTGTCATGTACAGTTATATCAGGCCTATTAAAATGTATAGTTTTATCTGTTATAATTGTACGATCCCAATATATTTTACAGCTTCTACTTTCTAGTATTGTGTCTGGTTTGTATTTGTAATATGGAGATTTCTTTGTAATGAATTTATATTGGTGAGCTAAGTGTTGATGTACAATTGCTGCCACTTGATCGTGTCGATGTTTATAATCAGTCTGAACTAAGGATCTGCAAGCGCTTGTAATGTGTTGTATTGTTTCGGATGCTGAATTACAGTGTCTACATAAATCTGATGTTTGGTTGGGATCTTTAATGATAAATTTTTTGTAGTTTCGGGTGAGTATAATTTGGTCCTGTATTGCTAGTATAAAGCCTTCAGTCTCTGGAAACAGTTCCCCTTTTTTAAGCCATTCGTTCGACTTTTCCTTGTCGACGTATCTTTGGTTTAGGTCGGTTCGGTGTCTTCCATGAAGAGACTTACTACTCCATTTTCCAATTTTTTGTTCTGTGGTGGTCAGCGATTCGTTATTTTGTGTAGATCTGTCTTGTAAGTTAAGTGGTGTAAGCTTGCGATCTATGTCTGTAACTTGTTTGTGCAATGGTGAGTGTTCAGATTTAGTGTGAAAATAGTGTCTTAGTGTAGTTATTTGTTTATTGTGTAAATTTTGAATGTCAATTAGACCTCTGCCGCCTTCACGACGTGATAGTGTTAATCTCTCTATGCATGATTTAGGATGATGTTTTCTGTGTTTAGTCATTTGTGTGTTTATTATTCGTTGCAGGGCTTTTAACTCTGTTTGTGACCAGCTAATGATTCCAAACGAGTAGGTGAGTATGGGTATGGCATAAGTATTAACAGCTTTGATTATGTTTTTGGAGTTAAGGTGTGTTTTTAGAATAAGATTAAGGCGGTGTTTAAATTTTTTTGTGAGTTCTATTTTAGTATATTTTTGCTGAATTTTTCGAGATTGCTTGAATCCTAGGTATTTATATGTGCTGTGGTCATCCATTGGCTCAATATTCTCTCCTGTTTCTAGCACGTACGTGTTGTTCAGTAATTGTCCTTTGCTGACGCAAAGAGTTTTGCACTTATCTACACCAAACTCCATACAAATATCCTTAGAAAACTGCTGTGTGATATCTGCTAAATAAAATAGTTCTTCGGTGTTGTTAGCAAAAAGTTTTATATCGTCCATGTAAAGTAAATGAGTAAGATAATAGTTTTCGTTTATTGTTGTTAGGTTATATCCGAGTTGACTGGTATTAAGAAGTTTTGAGAGTGGATTGAGAGCTAAACAGAACCAGAGTGGGCTTAGAGCATCGCCCTGATAAATGCCACGCTGAATATTGATAGGTTCAGTAGTTATAGAAGAGTTATGGTGTTTAAGTTTCAGTATAGTTTTCCAGTTTTGCATGGAGGTTTTCAAGAATTCAATAATGGTGGGATTTATTTTATATAATTGTAGTGTGTGTAACAGCCAGCTATGTGGGACAGAGTCGAAAGCCTTTCGGTAATCTATGAACATTGTACAGATATCTCTTTGATTTTTGAATGCGTTATTTATTGTTACTGAATCTATGGTGAGTTGTTCTTTGCATCCTTGGCTGTCTTTTCGGCAGCCTTTCTGTTGTTCTGCAAGTATATCGTGTTCGGACAAGTGAGTATAGATTGTTTGACTTAAGCAAGAAGTTAAAATTTTGTATATGGTTTGTAAACAAGTTATAGGGCGGTATTTAGATGGGTCTTCAGTGTTGCTATCTTTTGGTAGCATATAAGTTACGCCGTGTGTGATGTATGTTGGCATTGTGTGAGGTGATTGTATAAATGTGTTTAAATGGTTAACTAAAAAGGGATGAATGCAGGTGAATTTTTTGTACCAGTAGTTGTGGATATTATCGGTTCCAGGCGATTTCCAGTTATGCGTGTGTTTGATAACGTTAGTCATTGTATCAAAAGAAATTTCTTCGAATTCCATAAGGGGGATGTTATTGGTTGTTTCGTTAATAGTTTCTATCCATTTGGCGTTTGTATTGTGTTGAATTGGGTTCGTCCAGATATTGGACCAAAATCGGTGCAAAGTTTCAGTAGTTGGTAACATGTTGGTAGGTGTATACGAATTCGATTCTGTAGTTGATAAACTTCTGTAAAATTCTTTTTCTGTGTTTATGAACCTTTTGTTTTGAGTTTTCCGGGCTGTACATTCGAGATATCTTTTTAGTCTACTAGCTGCTGTATTTAACTTTTGCTTTAGTGTGTCCATGAAATGCTCTAATTGTGTGTTATCTCTTTCGTATTGTGCATGTATTTTGTATTTCTTTTTAATTAATTCTACGGCTTTATTTATTTTATGGCTTCTGTTACCTTTCATGTATTCTATTAATCTTGCTATTTCACGTCGGAAGTTGTCTATTTTGTATTCGAGTCTTCTTTGCCATGACGGTTTAAATATTCGTGGTTGTGTTTCAGTAGAACTAATTTTGTATCCATTACATACCACTGCTGCATAGGCGGCTGAATATATAACAGTTTGGAACGATTTAAAATCTTGATCTGCATTTAAATAATTAGGTAGTATATTTCTATTAATGTCTTCAATAATGAGAGCTAACTTTTTTGAAGTTTTTTGTCGGGGTAGATATGGTCTTGACGTTGGTTCGGTGTTAACAAATGTTTCTAGTGCGTAGCAAAACTGTTGATTTATCTCATCGTGGTCTATCGTGGTGATATTCGCATTGTTATTATCGTTGGTTGCGGCTTCTGCGGTATTTGAGGAGACTGAATTAAAAGCTATTTCTCTGTGATTATCCATTAGTGGTGGGGACACGACATTTTCTTGCACTAGATTATTCTCTTCCTGAGATAAATTCAAAAGAATACTGACTTCATTTTTAATTTGTTCTATTCTGCTTTCTGTAACCATTTTATTATTGACAATCACCCTTCTTTGGTCGGAGATTCTCTGTTCAGATAAGTGTGATAGATGAGGATAAATTTGAATGAATTTTTGATGTAATTTTTTTCGGTGTGCTGTGATATTGGTTTCTAACTCTGTAATTTCGTAGTAAATGCGTAGTATAGTTTCGTTTATTTCGTCGGACCATCTCATTCTTGCTGATGACTGTGTAAGTGTAAGTAATGGTTCATGGTTCTGTTCTAAGTGAATAGCTACTTCGGATTTTATTGTATCAAGTGTGTCTGTGGATAGTAATTTATTATTAACGATAGCACGCCGTTGGTCACCTATATTTTGTTTAGATGCATTCATGTCAGGAAATTTTTCAGTGAAAGATTTGTGTAATGAATCTAGATAGCCTCGAGTTTGAGTCTCTAGCTTGGTTGTAATAAGGTAAGTGCGCCATATGAACATATTCATATCAATGGTCCATTTTCTTCTAGCGCGTGACTTAGCAGTAGTGGGTTCAGAAATTGAGGAATTTACCTCCTGAACAACATCTACTGTCGGTGAAGATATTGATTCTGATGAATGTTTAATGAGGCCGGCATCTTGTTGCCATGAGTATGGGGATGATGCGGGCGATGAAAAAAGAGAGCTCTGCGGTGACAAATCGGTTAATGAATGAGCGTGATTATTTGTGCTGGTTGATGATGAATGTTGATGATGGTGATGATGATGTTCTGCAACAGTTTCAAGCTGGGCAGAAGCTACAATTTGCGATTCGTTGTCCCCCCCAGAATACATGGGACAGCCTGAGCGAGGTCGCTCGGGACGGGATTCTCCATCGTGATTAACTCCGGTACCCGCCTGGGGTAACTTACATCCGCTTCTTAACCGCATCGCATTTTGTTTTACTATAGCTCTGTTAGTCTTTAGTAAGTATATGGCTCAAGAGCCGCTAAAGTCCGCCCCCCACGTGGCCACAGATGTTCGGACCGGACGTAGAGTTAGATTTGTGAGGGGCTTATTATTATTATTATTATTGGTTTCATACGTAACGATATAAAGTAGATTATTTTTTATTAATGTAGAATCTCTACAGATTTGCAAATTTCAGTTTTAACGCTGATATCGCCACACACGTACTAAGAGATGATACTAAGGGTTAGTATAACTATGATAATATATCTATTTAAATTAACCTTATTAATTATTTATTATTAATTATTTAAACCTTATTCACCTGGGTCGTCTAAAACTGATAATGGTACAACTAAACTTAACTAAAAAATTAAAATTGGTAGCATCAATAACACAATTCAGCAATGTTAGCTGAACTTATTTATTGAAAAATCTGTGTATTATGGACTAACGATATATATTAATAAAAATTTGCACAATGAAATAGCCAATTAAGCAGTATGTTTTTATTGGCTATTTAGATTTACAATTAAACAAAAAAAAACATCGTTTTTAAGTAATAATCTATGTAACGGAGTCTTTGAAAGTAATTTACATCCACTTGTAGTAGTCGGATTGATCTCAAATTTTGTACACATATTTGGTGCCGATGACAAAGGAATTATATAAAAAAAATATTTAGGATTATCAAGTATGTTCTTTAGTTTTTTGACTAAGTAAATTATTTAGTTAAGTTAAGTTTACTCGTGCATCTAGAATTGGTACCAATGCCGACTCCTGTTGAAATAACACTCTAAGATCCCCCATAATATCAACGCATAGAGTCACGTACGTAATGTTATCTAAGTAAACGTTTGTACAGATGGTGAGTACCTAATTTTCGAAGCGTTATTTGATGTTAGAAGTAAACGTTCATACAATAATAACAATTCATATACTGCCGCTCTTAACGCCTGTGTGGAATTTTATTAACTTATTAACAAAAATAACTGTTTTATTATGGTGAATTTGTATGAAGCTAGGGACAGCTAAAAGATATTAAATTCTCTATGAGAGTCGGAAAAATTGGAAAGAAAAACCAGCGCCAGTACGGCATAGTAGACTATAATAATTCCTCCCAACGTGGAGAAGGCCCGTGCCCAACATTGGATGGTTAATGGGCTGTAGTGTAGATGAAAATGTCATTCAATGGTTGTCAAAATTTCATCCTTCAGCCGTTTTCTATTCAATGCTGGAAATAAGCCTTGATATAGTAGGTACGAAATAATTAATTTTGCTTAGCTGTTTCGGAGGAGGATTTTCTTAACTGTACTACAAGATGACAACTAGAGTAAACACTGAGATCGTTGTCCTGAACAATGCTTGTCATGTAGTCACAACCCGCAGTATTCTATCCTATTGTTCGCTTAAACATGCTTTGACATCTGTAATTACATATGCTTTGGATGCAAAACACTTGTATGTGTATAATCGTGTATATAATCATGGGTTGTTTTATGATAAGTGAATTTCATGAATCTTTGTCCTTATTAATATATGCAATAATAACACTGTATATCTATTATAATTAATTTTTTTTTATAATAAATATTCATGGACATTTTGCACAACGTCCTCTGGTCCCACGCTATAATTTAAGGACTATATTTATATTGAATATTATAAAGCTGAAGAGTTTGTTTGTTTGAACGTGTTAATCTCAGGTACCACTGGACTGATTTAAAAAATGATATCAGTGTTGGATAGCACCTGTATCGAGAAAAGCTATAAGCTATATAACATCACGGTGCGACCAATAAGGCAAAGCATTAGTGAAAAATGTAGCAAAAACGGAGAAATTGTTCTTAATTACTATAAACCATAATACGTATATATAGAACTGATATATACCTTAATTTAGAGTGATACCAGTGATACCTACATACAGCCAATGACCCAATTATTGATAAAGTAATTTATTAATCAACAACTTGATTACGGAAATGACATCAAAGTAACCATATAAAATAATATACTTAGTTCAAAAACTAAAACACACACTAAACTTGAAAATCCTATTTATATTTTTTTAAATTATTGCATAGTTATCGGTCATTAACATGTACTGACTACTGCAAGTTAAAACACTTTCAAAGATTCCGTTTCATACAATAATACATTGATAGATACGTTCGCACCTAATAAAAGCGTGTTAATAATTAAGAGGATACCAAAATAGCTTCGTGCATTTTTCTATGTACGAAGTTTTCATTGCTTCTTTAGATTCAATGGCTAGAGCTCTAATTTTTAAGTATATGTTTTTTCAATATATGATCTAGGATCGCATGAACTCAGAAACGCGATTGAAAAAAGTTTTCTCGATAGAAAATCTTGGCGAAACAACCTCTCAAATTTTATATTTTTTTCATTTGTCGGTCTATTATCGCGTATTAACTAATGAAATAACTTTAAAAACATAGATAACTATCATGTATAGAAACACGTGGATCAGAATTAAAATATATTTAGTAGATTTTGAGTAAATAGGAAAAGTATCCCTAATTCTTCATTGTCTGTGCCTAATGGCTGTGTTATTAAGTACGTGTCGGCGATGATATTGATGTAGGCCCTTAACATGTACTGACTACTGCAAGTTGAAATACTTTCAAAGATTCCGTTACATACAATAATACATTGATAGATACGTTCGCAGCTAATAAAAGCGTGTAAATAATTAATAGGCGCAACATTTTAATCCTCAGACATAATTATCAGGGATCTAAATCTTTGTGTATATTAATCATAATTATTATACACAAAGAGGTCGGAATTAGGTAGAGTTATTTATGTACTTGCATCGAAATATTAATATTAATGTGGACCTTCCCGGGATTTCTAATAGACAATCCCGTGTGGCCAACAATATTACGAATAAATAATTATAAAAACCTCAGAAATAGACAAATAAAACAAAGATAATTTTATGTTAATATACAATTGTTATTAGTTTACATTAATTCACAATACAAATTATTGATAGTCTTAAGCAAATTCTCATACACATATTTCACTTTTTTTATAAATACGAGCGAATACATGGATGGTTTGATAGCGACTGAATCAGAAGTTATTAAATTTTTTCTGCTCTTTAAAATTAATCTCGGTATTTGAGGCGTATCCACTTTATTCTTTCGCTGTATGAAATCAGTGTAAGTACATTTAGTACATGAATAACTCTACCTAATTCCGACCTCTATACACAACACACGATTGTTTGAATAATTGACTCAATGAATATTCATCGCGAAAACAATCCACACTTGTTGATTAGCGAAAAGAACAAATAAACAAGACTCAGACTATAGCCAAGATGTTATGAACTTTGCACATAAAATAATCGTGTTAATTTTTATACGGCACTAGCTGTTGCACATGACTTCGTTCGCGTTGAATTTAGAACATTTTCTAGTTTTGCAAAATTTTTTTTTGCCTTGATCGATAAATGTGCTATACAACACTAAAATATTTTTTTACATAGAACCAGCAGTCCCTAAGATTTAAAGAAAGTCTTCAGCTTTATCATATTAGTATTGGCCCAGTCATTTAGTATTTTTGCCCGGAAAGTTTTCCGGAACTTTTGAAAACTGGTAATTTTATAGATTTTGATGTGCTCTTTCCAAATTTCAACTTTGCCACCTCGTATGTTGTACGTTTGCACCGCCATATTGAAAAAATGGCGCCCAAAATCAGTTTTTTGATAACACCTCCTTTCCGACGCATTTTACAGAAAAACATATTTTTACAAAATAAAAGTAGAGAAAATTTCCTACAATTTTGTCATAATTTTTTTTCCCTAAAATCAATAGTTTCTGCGTACGAGGTGGACATCTGGACCCAGCTGCTGAGCCCAATAGAATAGGGTCTAGATGTTTCTTAGAAGGGAAAGAAGGGGCTTGACACAGAAGGGACATATTCCATTATACCTGCGGAGACATGATACACTATAGTTAGCTGGGTTTCCATTCTTTGGAACAATATTTACCCTTCGTATAATTAAAATAAATAATACACGTTGGTGTGGATGTATAATGGTTTACGGCGCTCGTACGCAGAAACGATTGATTTTAGGGAAAAAAAATACGACATAATTGTAGGAAATTTTCTCTACTTTTATTTTGTAAAAATATGTTTTCCTGTAAAATGCGTCGGAAAGGAGTTATTATCAAAAAACTGATTTTGGGCGCCATTTTTTCAATATAGCGGCGCAAACGTGCAACATACGAGGTGGCAAAGTTGAAATTTGGAAAGAGCACATCAAAATCTATAAAATTACCAGTTTTAAAAACTTCCGGAAAACTTTCCACGTGACCCTTTATTTATTCCACCAAATGACTGAATCATATAGAAATATCCAAAAGAGATTTTTCAAACTTGTCAGACATTGATAAATGTATTATGTGTGAAAGTTTGTTTGTGTATATTTTCTTATTTCAACTGTTTTGTATCATAACAACTAAAAACTAAGAAATGGAGCAAATCTACCATGAATTTGTGGGTTTAGGATTACAGACATAGTTTGCTTAAACTAAAAACTAAAATATAGAAATTTTAATTTAAAATTAACTTTTTATTTGAATTTACTGTAGGTACTATCGTCATACCATATTATATGTGTGCATTGGGACTAACCTAAACTATTGCTAAGTGGTGAAAATCAGTTTCAATGATTCCGTTAAGTAGATGGATTTGAAGATATAGATGCGAAAGAAGCTAATAAAAGCCAAAAAAGTATAAATAACACCACTGTAAAGAGATCATTATTAAGGCATATGCGTAAAGAAATAATTAAATTAAAATGATTCTGCGAGGATCTTAACAAAAAGCTCTTTATAAGTACACTGTGTGAAATGTTGAGACAAATTAAAGGCAGCTGCAAAGTGGCTGACTGATAGGCGAGAGCTCATTTAGATTTATGATTAAAGTGTGTGAGTAATATACACTGTAGACTATAGTCTATTTTAAGTAAACGGTCTAAATGGTTATTTTCTCTTCTCTTTCTAGAACGTATCAAATGATTTAGTTACTTTGTTTGTTATTAGATGTCTCCCACAACTTAGTACGCGCAAAATTCAGAAAAAAAAACCCGTAACAAATTATTCAAAAAGCCATGCTCTGGAACCACTCTAGATAGATAGATAGATTATTTATTAGATCTTTATTGTACACATTTACAAGAAATAGAAGACAGAAATTAGGCTTAAGACAAGGTACATATGGCGGCCTTATCACATAAATAGATCTCTTCCAGGCAACCATGGGATGGAAAGAAAAAGAAAAGTTAGGGACTAAAATAAAGTGGGGCTGCAGTGTACAAGTAGATTAATGAAAATAAGAAAAAAAAACCTCTCACTCTACCTATTAGAAAAAAAACTAATCAAAATCCGTTGCGTAGTTTTGAAAATATAAGCTTATATTATAGGGTCATACATAAAAAATAACGACTTTGTTTTTTTATAAGATATTGTGAATTCTTTCTCTCCAGCCCATTAACGTCCCACTGTTGGGCACGGGCCTCCTCCACTTTAGGAGGAATTATGGTCTACTTTACCGCGTTGATCAGGCGTGTTGGCATAGGATTAATTATCGAGTTTTACTACTTAATTCCTCTCACAGAGGATGGCTATCTGTGTTATATTTCTTAGCCAGCTTTTACAGCACCCTGGGAAGAAAATGGGGTGGATTTTCGTATTCTTAACCCTAGAAAGATAATCTTATTTAGATGTACGGAAAAAATAATCATGCACGCATGTTTTATATCTGGTTATAGGTTAAGATATATTTATATATTGAATAAAATATCTGTTATTATACATTACTACACTTATAAAAAAATAAAAAAAGAGAGAGCATTTTTTCTAAAACTGATGCCTAAACTTGACGTAGATTATCTTTCCAGGGTTAATACGTCACAGCAAGGGCATTATATTAACTAGAACTACGATATTATACAATCGGTGGTAAAGAAACGGAAATCAATTTGAGGCTCAAATAAATGTTTCTTTTATATAACAATATTTGTATGTATTCTTTTCGATCATCATTCAATCATGCTGACAATTTGTCTACGTCTATTCATGGATTGACAGTAGATTTCTACATGTTTATAAAATACTAGCTATTGCCCTCATTTTCGTGAACGTGGATCTTAGAAAATAAAAAAATCATAATAATATATATTCAAAAAAGCCATCTTCTTGAACCACTTTATCTATTAATATTGGAAATTTGACTGGAGGTAGAAATGAATGTCCTGAACCGGTGGTAGGGAATAAAAAAATGGACTTATCGCAGGAGCTTAATTTTGTAAAAAGTTCTGTCTACCTCCATGATTAAATAATTCTCATTTCAAATATCTATATGATAACCGGGGATAACAATCTGTCCATAATTGTAGATATGTCAATGGCCGTTAAACTCGATATTAACTCCTCACATATACTAAAGTTAACTACCTATGTCTTACTCAAATACCACTAATACACTGTTAATGTACTTCGTTATTAATGTTGATAAAGTGATATTTGTATGTATATAAGCTGTGTGTCTAGAGCATTAATACAACAGGAGTTCACATTATTACTGCGACCCTGTAAATTAATATTGAAATAAAAAAGCTGAAAGATAAAGAGAAAGAAAAATCCATCGAATTTTTTGTCTGTTCTTTTCCATACGATTCGCGTTTGGAACAAACACCTAGCTTCTGATGTTTTAAAAGAGTTTGTAAAAATACCAACCGGAAGTAAAAATTATAAAAAACAAATTTTTCATTTTGACTTTGATCCCCGCTAAAAAAGGTACGAGAACATACTCATTGTGTACGGACACTGTCGTCTCTTAGTGTGCGTGAGTCGATTTTAGGTAAAACGTGTAGCGATCTATAAAAATACGTTACGTATCTTTAACTGACTTCAAAAAAAGAAGAAAGTTCTCGATTTGCCTGTATGTTTTTTTTATATTTGTTATCTCATAACTTTTAACTGGGCGAAGCGATTTTAATAATTCCTTTCCGTGTGCTTCCATTGGAACCAGGTCAGGACATGATGCTTAACTCCTAAGAAATCAAGAAAAACCCTCAAATTTCAAAGGTACATGAAGTTGATACAACTTATATTTAATAAATTAAATTACAGTGGAAAAAGTGATTCGAAGCGGTCCCGCTTGCGGTAATCACTTTCTCCACCGTAATTTAATTTATTAAGTAAAAGTTTAGCATGTCAATTGCGAAAGTAATAAGTTACAACTTTTTTTTACAAATTATCCAACTATTGTCAAAGCCTACAGCGTGTGTAACAGCTCCTGTGTATTTACTACTCTAAGGCCAAGTGTATTATAGCAGTAAGACGATACATAATGGACTGTCACACACATCCACCTATTGTTCCACGTATAATGGCGACACATGAAATAACCTGTCATACAGACTACTGTGACATATTATAAATTACGTGAAAACAATGATTGTGTTAGAAAAGGTTGCGAAATCTAACCAGCGTCTGGGAAAACGATGTGGTTAGCTTTGATTTGCGCTTTTGTGGTGATGTGACGTATTAATTTACTGTTGACATTAGTAATTGAGAAACATCTTTGTTGGATACGAATTAATGGGCATATTAACAGGTCTCATGGTCTAGTAGTTCATGTAACGAACTGCCTTTCACGAGATCGCAGGTTCGGTTCCCGCACAGAACAATCATTTCTGTTATGATTACAATTGTCATACAAATGTTTGTACTGCGTCTGAGTGTCTACGTTTTGTACGTATTTATAAAAGAAAATAACTTAATTTAGTATATCTATCCGTATTCTGGTAACATAACACAAGCATATAAGCTTAGCTTGGGTACAGAGGACCAAGGGACGTTGTGCGAAATGTCCAAGAATATGGATAAAAATATAAGGGCCTGTAATCAGATAAAAGGCTAGTTTGAAAATTTAATAAAAATGTTTTGTTTTTAATAAAAATGTAGTTTTAATATTATCTTGTTTAATATTTTAATACATTCTTGACATTTTTATTGAATATCACTTTTCTGCATCACTAGAATCTCAGCGGATTAGAATACCTATACATCTGAACTGATGAGGTTACCCGTGAAGTGAACTTAAGTAATGATGGTTAGTTTCGGTAAATTATTTATCCGTATAAACCCTCTCACCTGAAGACGCTCACCTTCAAAGCATATCGTTGACAGCCTCAAAACTAAATGCTTCTGACAAAATTCAGTACCGAGAGTTAACTATTGATTTATTGCTTGTCAAATTAGTATGTTGATGATGCGACAACTTACAAAATTCCCACGAGTAACGCACACGAACGCACTTAATGAATTTTGATTTCAAAATAAAAGCAGTCAGTCTATCATGTCACAATAAAATGCATTTGTTTGACATATAACGCCTTTAACGTGCCATGTTCAGAACCGTAGGCGTTGTTATCTAATATATAAAATTCACGTGTCACAGTGTTAGTTACCGTACTCCTCCAAAACGGCTTGACCGATTCTTCTCAAATTTTACATACATATTCAGTAGGTCTGAGAATCGGCCAACATCTATTTTTCAAACCTTTATTTTTTTTTTGTATGGCAAAACAACGTTTGCCGGGTCAGCTAGTAACCAAAAAGGTTTGAAAAATAGATGTTGGCCGATTCTCAGACCTACTGAATATGTATGTAAAATTTGAGAAGAATCGGTCAAGCCGTTTCGGAGGAGTACGGTAACTAACACTGTGACACGTGAATTTTATATATTAGATAGATACTTAAATTTGGACGAATACATCGTTTATAAATATCGCAATTTAGGTAACATAATTTTCTTACTGATATTTTCGTGATTTTGAGTTATTTTATTATCGAATATCACTCAATAAATAGAATAAACTACCTGTCATGGTTTTCGCAAAATACTATATTAAGTATTTCTTCAAAAAAGGCGTGGCAACACTCCTTGCGTTGCAAACGTCCATAGTGGTCCATAGGCTTCGGTATATAACTGCCTTACATTTTCATCAGGCGGGGCCGTGTGCTTATTTGTCATTCTTAATATAAAAAACCCATAGTTTACGACCCAGATTTCGAGAATGTCAGATCATAATCTATAGGACAAGTGTACAACAGTGTCTGCGACCTAAAAATCTATGCCTTAAAACTTCTTGTAATAAAAAAAATCAATTTAATTGTAAGTAGTGCTTAACCATGTTAATCCTTTAACGTTGTTCCCTCTCTCCAGCCCAGTAACGTCCCACTGTTGAGCACAGGCCTCCTCTATTTTGGGAGGGTTCGTGGTCTACTGTGCCGTGCTGACGAGGCTTACAACCCCTAGCTGGCTTTTACAGCACTATTTAAGGAAATGGAATAGTGACACTTGTATTGTTAATCCTTCACCACACATACAAACTTTATTCATTTCTGTAGAATCTAAAGCTATTATTAAATTTAATCTAATTTTGCACCTGTTTTACAAGACCGTTACAATATCCATTAATAATGTCGTTGTCTAAGAGAAACAAGACTTTCCCTTTACCGTGTATTTTAGAAACATTCGAAACAACTGCACCGGTCACAGATTTATCTAATTCTGCAAATTTTCATTATAAATAACACTGTTATAAATCAATTTCTACTCTGAAATTTAGCCTACGAATAATTCTATTACTATAGTTTTATTCTATAAATGTAGATGTAAAGTGTAGGAGAAAATCTAACGTAATTTTCAGGACCAATTTTTCTTTACAATTAATTAAAAAAATATTTACAGATATGTCACACAACGGTTTCAGTACCCAATCTAAGCATAAATGCTTGTGTTATGGGTACCAGAATACGGCTATACTACATACATCTTCTCTTTTTTATATACATACTTATAATATATTATTGTAAACACCCAAACACACTACAAATGTTAATATTATTTGTATGATAATTTATGGATGTCACCCAAACAATTTTACTGTAACAAATTAACTGTGTTTAACAAATTTACATAAACAACTAGAAAAATTACGAGGATGGTAGTGTCTTAGAAAGAGAGACTCATGAAGAAAATGTGCTTTAGTTGTTTAGTTACAAGGTCTTTGTGGACTATCAAATGTTCCCATGTTATGTTTACGTGTATTTTTTTGTTACTTTAAATAGCTCAAGGTTCATTACTCTTTTGTACCTGTACCTGTACGGATATAACGTAAATGATGCAACATTTTTATCAATTAAAAAGTAATAAATCATTATGCGTATGGCAACACAGAGCTTGCTGTGATTAGATTAAAATGGTAATGGTAGAGTCTAATTGCTACAGTAATATTAATAAAACTATTTTAATCTTCATGTTAACGCAAGTGTTGTTCTAAATAGCGGTATATCTATAAAACAAAATTATTATAAATAATGTTCTGGACTAACCTCTTGATATCCCGGGCAATGCTAAATGTAACTTAACTAATGTTTGGTACATAGGTATAGATGTAAAATTGCATCATCTCCAACCAGTTTACGTCCTACTGCTGGGCACGGGCCGCCTCCACTTTAGAGGGATTATGGTCTACTGTGCCGCGCTAACCAGACGTGTTGGCACAGGGCTTATTTTCGAGTTTTCTGTCTCTCACAGAGTATGTTATCTGTGTGCAATATCCCTTAGCTGACTTTTACAGCACCCTTGGGAGGAGATGAGGTGACACTTGTATTCTAATTCCGTCACGACACGTAGAAAAAAAAAATTGCACACAGCAGTCTAAATAAAAATATATTTTACGGATACGACAGCAAGCCACTTCTGTAACCATTGTCACGGGTTAGACTGAGCTGTGAAATGTCCTTTGTGATTAATAATAATGTTAATTTGATTGGTTGATTTTATTTTGAGTGAATGAGTGGCATTAGTGATAAACATTTTTAAATAGCTTAAAGCAAATACTGCCCTTAATAATAAGTGCAAGTACGTGTTCAAACAACATATCTACTTAACACATGCAATTAACAATCGCACGACCATTAATCAAAATGTGAACAGGCCATTACTATATTAGTACTCAGGAATAAAGCAAGTATAAAGCAAACAAATAAGCCTTTACATTACCTAGTATATCTCAAAATGCTTTTATTAAATGCGAAGAGAAAACGCAATGAAATCTAAAGTTCGTGATATATGAGTGAAAATATACGTTTCAAAGGGCGAGCCAGAATTGTCACCGCAATCGTATGACAGGTCATACATCAAGTTAAGACAATAATACATGGACTGTCGTGGTTTACAAATGGGCGCTTATCGAAATACAGTCCGTAATTGACGTTAAATTTGTTCATAATACTTTATAATTATAACCATTAATGCCCGTATGGTGACGGATTAATAAATACAAGTGTCACCACCCCATTTCCTTCTCAGGGTGCTGTAAAAGCCAGTTTAGAGATATTTCACAGATGCTATCTCCTATGAGGACAGAAAACTCGAAAATAAACCCTATGCCAATACACCTGATGGCCAAGTATTACAATGTTGTCACAATGATAAGTCAATGACGCCATTATGGCGTTATTTGTGACAAAAAATCAACAGTAGACAACCAAACTTGATAAAATTAGCTATTATGCAATCAACAAATGCAATAACTGATTGCATAATGGCGAATTTTATCAAGTTTGGTAGTCTTCTCTTAATTTTTGTCACAAATGCCGCCATTATGGCGCTATAATGGCGTCATTGACTGATCATTGTGACAACATTGAATAGCAGAATTGGCCCCCAGGTCAGCGTAGCACAGTAGGCCGTGATCTTTCGCAAAGTGGAGGCCCAACAGTGGGACATTATTGGACTGGAGAGAGAGAGAGACAGACGACTATTAATCCGCTATTTTCTGAGACCTGAATCCGGAATTTTTGATGGACTCCGTGGTGAAGCAGGTAACACAACGGACCTTTATTAATGAGTTTGCATGTTCAATTCTCACACAGGACTATTATTTGTGTAATTTTTACGTATCTATGTAACACATATGAAAAGGGTTTTCTGTCAATCAGAAACAAAAGCTTTACATTAGGCCAGTAGTAATTAAATTCATTAAGCTTTCAGAATAATATAGAACTCATCTGGTTATCGGCATTTTGAAGGTCTAAATTACCGGCTTTTATTCCAACAAAAATAAGCTTAGCTTGGGACCTGAGGACCTTGTACAGGAATATTAGATCAATAATTGCAAATTTATTTGGTTCTAAGATAACTTTCATCTTCAGAAAAGTTAGAAATAGATACATATTTGATATCAATATAATTTTTAAGAAAATAAACCCACGAGGGTTTTATTTACATTTCAAAAACGTTATATTGAATGATTGATTGATTATAAAGTATGCTTTATAGGCATGATTGAGTATCATACAAAACAATAGTCATTGAATAATAATTAATATAATTCTAATTGTGTCAACTGTATACAACAATATATAATAATAATAGATATAACTATAGCTCATTGTTTAAGGCGCGAATAACTTTCAAGTCTATTATGCTACATTCCGAAACTTCACTAACTTGTGAATAGAATTCTCGGTTAATTTCAGTGCAAATAGAGTTGAATGGAAATAACTGAAAAGCATTATCGTCGCCTCGTTTGGTCATATTGCTTCACTTGAGTATACGTATTAGTACAATCTTAATCGTCTATGTGTTGACGGATTAAGATTAGTGTCAGCCGTTTTCTGCAACTAGTGTGCTCTTGGTGGGTGCTGTAAAAGCTACTGTAAGAGAGGCACTGTCCGTGGGGTGACGAATAAAATGAATACAAGTGTCACATTTTATGCCGTACCCGTGGCCATCATAAAAACCGACCAAGTAAACTTCATATGACGGTCGGTCGTAAAAATTTGCCAGCAATAGATCCCCAATGAGAAAGAATAAAGAAATTTTAGAATTAAATTTTTTTTTCCCTCATACTTACAATAAATAATAAAAAAAAATGAAACAAGTAAAGGTAAAAAATAACAACACTATTTACAGAACCAATAACAATATAATATGAGTAGTCACAAATACGGACCTAACTCAGCGTAATGCTAGTTAAAAACCAGCGCTGGTCTCCAGTTGAGGACGTCACGAATTTAACTAACTAACAACATGAGGGTATGAGAGAGATAAAGGGAGGAAAACTCAAAACTAAAATATAACTAATTGATACATGAAGATGCATGGTCAGCCTTACAAAGTAGGAGACACAGTGTCAAAAGAGTAAACCAACACTAATGGACTGAAAAGAATGTAAGTGCAATCTATACCATTAATAAAGAGTTAAACATTGTTATATGTATGTAGGGGGTTATCTTTGAAAGTATTGGTCCGATCCAATGATTTTTAACAACAAACTAGCTGTTGCCCGCGACTCCGTCCGCGTGGAATTTAGAAAATTTTCCCCGTTATTGGAACATTTTTCACTACCGCTTCGCTTTTACTAGTCGTATCGTAATGTTATATAGCTTAAAGCATTTCTCGATAAATGCCATATCTAACACTGGAAGAATTTTTCAAATCTTCTTCGTTCTTGAGATTAGCGCGTTCAAATAAACAAACAAACTCTTCAGCTTTATAATATTAATATAGATCAGGGTAACATAGGTACCTACATTAAAATACAAGATTGGGACATTTTGAGAACTTAAGATATATTTTCTTTACATATATTACGTATCGACACTCAAAATCAATCAATTAGGGCCTACATCAATATTATCGTCGACATATTATACATATTAACACAGCTAGTAGGTATAGAAAATGAACAATTAGGGATATTTTATTATATTTTTGTTTACTCAAAATCTACTAAATATATTTTAATTCTGATTTACGTGTTTCTATATATAATAGTTACTTATGTTTTAAAGTTATTTCATTAGTTAATACGCGATAATAGTCCGACAAATGAAAAAAATAAAAAATGAGAGAGGTTGTTTCGCTAAGATTTTCTATCGAGAAAACTTTTTTCAATCGCGTTTCTGAGTTTATGCGATCCTAGATCATATATTGAAAAAACATATACTTAAAAATTAGAGCTCTAGCCATTCAATCTAAAGAAACAATGAAAACTTCGTACGTAGAAAAATGCACGAAGCTATTTTGGTATCCCCTTAATATTCTTATAAAATATCGATTGATTAATAAATTCATTCGCCCATTCATTCGCCTTGGAGAAAATTTGCTGAACTCTGGCAACATTCTCCATTTTTACTTATGACAATGTCATGTCTCTTTTTGAGTTGTATGATTTGACGGCGGTAGAAACGAGACAAGCATAGCTTTCTTATGATGTTTGTTGAACTTGGTTGGGGTTATGTATCAGTTGCAAAGCTACTCTTCAAATCGTAACCTGGGAACGCTTTTTGTAAGATTGTTTGTTCGCTATTGCTACTCTATGTATAATGTATATATCTCAATGGTCCGATCCTAAAATAAATTTCACTAATTGGAAGCCACAGTCTCCGAGAGTGCTTTAAATTATTTATCTTATATATTATGTAGAGATTCAAAATTTCAGGCGTATAAGGTCACAGAAGACAGCTAGTAAATTGTATATTACACAATAACATCAAAATCATACAAAGCATTTGACTTCTGAGTATTCAAATTAATTACACTTCAAGACCAGTGTTCACAAACACACTATTACCATTAGACATAAGCTCTTTATTATTGTAGTGGTTCTAAAAGCTACAATAATTGATTCCAGTAGAGTTTAATTAGACGTTTGTTATTGAGTTCTTGAAACACACGTTTCTCAGCACTAATGAGAATAACAACTCCATAGCCAATTAAATAAGCATACCATATATTGCTTTGGATTCTAGTTTGAATACAAATAGGTAACTTGTTGGTTACTTTATATATGTATTCATATTTAGATACAGGTGTTTTTTGTTTTTTTTTTCAAATGGTGAAGAGATGGAGGATAGAGAATTATGGAAGAATAATAGGGTAACTTGCTTCTTTAACTTTACTTCTTATAAAACAAAGTCGTAATTTTAGTGTGAATGTCCTCATGTGAGCTTATATCTTCAAAAATCTTGATGCGGTTTTTTTAATAGATGGGATGGTTCAAGAGGATGGCTTTTTTTGCATAATTTGTTCGGGTTTACTATATAGGTATTGGATGAGATATGATTAAATTAGTCGAGAAACTCGGACGCGTGCGAGCTATAAATGAAAACGCTGCCTTAACTTGTGACCCAACATTTGCTGAAATGGGTGCCTATTTGCTGTGGTGACACAAAATATCATAATTAAGTATAAGCTTTTATTTATATGTTGTGTACACAGTAAATAAAACATTTTTCTTTCTTTCTTTCTTTATCTATCTGAGTTACAACAAACTAATGTATGGAGGAATTGTTTGTTACCTATAGTTCTTTATAAATGTCTATATTTTAAGGAAAACCCGCTGTACCCATAATAATGTCGCAAAAATTATCAAATTTAGTAGGGTGTTTTCATAAGCTATTTATGTGTATTGTAATACTTCTTCTTAATCATTTATTTATAATAATAATTTAAAACACATTTAATTAATTTGTTATATTTTTTATAATAAAGAGAAACTATTTTACAATCATTTTTCAACATCCTCTATTCATGTCCTATCTCAACTCTCCAAATTCTTTTCTCTTTATTTTTAAATTTTAAATTTTTTATTCCTTTTTTAAAAACACATCTTAAGTGGCCTGTATCATTGTATAGGTTATATTCAATGATCACAACCTTTACATTCTCCCCCCCTTAGAGGATAAAAAAAATTTTTTTTCCAAAAAAAAAAAATTTTTTTTTTCTAAGTTACAAAATACTGGACACCCTACCTAAGGTTGGAAAGCATGATAACAAACTAGAATGAACCAGATTAGATCCAGCTAGGACCTAGCTTTTCGAAGCAATACATTTCGAAAAACTTGAAAAGCAAAAAACCAACCAAAAATTGCCTTTCTAATCTTAGTTATCCGAACCACATTAACTACGATGCCCTTATATCATATCACTCTTTTCATAAAATATTAAACTACTTCATCTTTAAAATTGATTTATCCAATAATAAACCAGAGTAATAAGGCATCCTTAAAACTATCACACCAAGACACAAAGCATATATCATCAACAATCAATCAGAAAAATGTTCATCACCAAACAATTAGTGCTCTTATAAAAATTATCGAGCTTCAATTATGAGGTCAGCATCATAGATCCGAAAGATGTGCTAATTTAACAGCTTTCCAGCTTAATGAGAAAATTTACATAAGAAACCATTATAATTGATAGAATCCAGAGATTATCAAATTAAAATTTAAAGTATGCTCAGATAATACTCAACCGTCTTTTCAATTATTTAGGTATAATTTCTACTAAGTAATCCTGAATGCTCGGGAATGACCAATTTATTCCACATTTAGAATTCCTTCTCGTGAGATAAATTTACCAACCATTCTTCTACCACAAGTAACATTTTAAATAATCAATCATTCTATTATCTAAGTAATTATAAACTATTCGCTAATCATTATTATCTAATTATTACCCAATAAATAAAATAAAAATATTATCAGCAACCTCTCACTATAATACAACTTCTTACAATTTTCAACCTTTCACATTTCTCTCCCAATGAACAAATACTTTACTCTAGCACCTACTTTCCTAAATCCTATCTTATGAGTTCTATCTCTAAAATGCGTGATATCCCAAAACAGGATTCCATGACAAATAGCCTATGGCCTTACCATGTTGCATTCAAAGATATTACCCGTTGATACGACTCATCCAACTAACTCTACCAAGCCACTCCCTTCGACATTATAACTCAATACAACCCATTATTATACCTATTAATCGTTCCACCTTAATACTATAATCATAATCTAGTACGAAATACTCACTATCCAATTACTATGTTAATATATTTATCTCACATTTTTAACTAAACATTCAAAATATAAATATGAAAAAAAATAATTAAATTTTTGATGTGGTTCCTTTTCACTGCATCTTTCTTATGTACAAATATGCTGACGTCATTATGAAGTCTCACCGATCCCGAACAATATGAAACACACCAAAATAAAACAATATTAGTAAATTATAATTATCACCATATATATAACCTTAATCTAATTGAATCACTAAACCAATTTACATCATTATGCAAATAATTATTGCGAACATTCTTGGTAATTTACTTCTTGGAACTCTTCCCTTAGTCTATCAAATACCTCCTGCACGCTTTTGCACGTGTCTTTAATGCCCCAGAAAAAAAGTAAGGCGTTACCCCTTAAAAATGAGGGCAATAGTGATAATTTTTCTTCTTCACACGAGCATCTCTTGAAAGTTATTAAAGCGTAAAACATTTCTTCGAATTCATGTAGGCACTCCTGTGCGCAACCACCGAAAGTTATCGTGGCTAGTTCCATCTTAGTTATAAATAATTTATAAAAATTTAATAAAAAGATACGGCTACTTCTCTGATAATTAATATTTATCCTGTGTCGACCCTTTGCTCGTCAACACATCCCTGGGCGTAGGAGCTGGTTCACCAATCGGGCCGCTATACCCGGCGCGCCTCCACCAATTGTAATACTTCTTCTTAATCATTTATTTATAATAATAATTTAAAACACATTTAATTAATTTGTTATATTTTTTATAATAAAGAGAAACTATTTTACAATCATTTTTCAACATCCTCTATTCATGTCCTATCTCAACTCTCCAAATTCTTTTCTCTTTATTTTTAAATTTTAAATTTTTTATTCCTTTTTTAAAAACACATCTTAAGTGGCCTGTATCATTGTATAGGTTATATTCAATGATCACAACCTTTACAGTATATAGTATTCTTTTTTATCAAATTAAATACCTTAGTTAGCTTACACGTTTAATATAGATTATAACTGTTTTTTATAGCATGCAATTTAAATGAATATCTTAGGAGATATGACGAATAAAGAATTACGCGCGACAAAATAAAATACTTAAACTGTTGGCCGAGCAACGCGAACGTTTCCTCGGTCTTATATCCATACTCTAATATGTATTTATATGTTTGTTATACCTTTTTAGTAACATGAACTTAACAATTTCAGATCAATATAACTATTGAAAGTGGGTGAAAATAACTTTCAATGGTTCTATTACGTAGATTAATACATTGATAGATACATACTGTGCTAATAAAAGTGTATAAAAAAAAAAGATGTGTGGCACTCGGGGACTGCCGCGGTAAAGCTATTGCATAGCATTTTTTTATCAACTTATGTATTTATAATTATTTATTTATTTTATTTATGCAAGAATCTATATAACATAAACTAAAATAAGATCAATAATCCTTATTTACTGATGCTTACATCTGTCCATTGTTTATAGTAATTATGATAAAATAGCGATTGTCAATCAAATGTCAATCTGTTGGTATACAATTTTAGTTTTGACATTATTTTACATTATTAAAATCTAAAATATGCTGTTATCTGAACATTTAGGATATTTGCTGTCGATTCAAAATCCTTATTTTAATACGTTGTTTAATTTAAGGAAGGCGCTTACCCTTGGTATCAACAGTATGAAATAAATTGCAGGGCGAAGAGGGGATTACGCATGCGCAGTAACGCCGATAATGTAAGGTTTTTTCGTTACCTACGGAATTTAAATTTAAATTTTTATGATGTACAGTGTAATTTATATTTCGTTGCGATATGTATCTTTTAACTGTATCTTTTGTCATACTTTTTTACAAAATTAGTTCTTGTCTGCAGGCAAGGTTAAACTAGGAGATAATGACATTTACAATATTAGTCCATCCATTTTCACAGACATTTTTTTTGAAATTCATGGACTTTGCCATCTATAACAGCATAATATAATGTTTAAAAATTTATTGCACACAGTGTGATTGTATGAAATAAAGAATGACAGTGGAAACACATTTTGTAGTATTGTGGTGCATTTGCATATTTGTAATTATTTTTATTATGCATCCCGGAAAATGAAATACATAAAATAGGCTACGGTGACCGCTTCCCATCAGGTGGGCCGTACGCTTGTTCGCCAACTAAGTAGTATAAAAAAAAAAAAAATTCTGATATTCAGAATAATGTATGTATTGTGATGTAAGTATGATTACCTTACGAGTAATTTATGATAGCTTGCTGATAAGCATAATTATATAGATGAACACAAAGAAACCAATCGTTTTAAACTAAACTGTCCCTTTGGGGGCCCATGTCCAGTAGTAGACGGAGAGAGGCCGATATATTGATGGACACATGGAAAATTGATTAGGCACTTAAACTTTACTAATTTACAGTCATTCTCCAAAAAGGTAAAAATATTTTTCTTCGTTTCTGTAAAGACATAGCTGAAATTCAAAGCATGAACCACTTAATTTATAGCGTAGATTTATCTCCTATATTTAAGCACATTATGTTCTTATTACTGGCGCTTAAAGTTCACTTTTGTTCTTATACATCATGTTAACATTAGGCTTTACAATTGCTAGCTTAGTTTGAATATGCTTACTTGCCTGCGACATCGGTTTCGTTGTCAGGCATAGATCATCTGCAGCAGATGCCGCTTGCAAGTCAACCAATGAACACTAATGATCTTATTCATAATGACTTATAGGAGATTTAAACGGGGATTTTATCGGAGAGATAACAAACGTTTTATCGTAAAAATACTATTATGAACAAGTTTTGGCAATTTTCGCGAACCAATTTTAGCGAACTTTTAAACCTCCGATAAGTAATTATGAATAAGACCATAAACATATTTAACGAGCATATTATTATGGACGAAAACTGAATGTATGAGATCTCAGCGTCTGATATTGCTATGACCAATAAAATGTTATCCGTGGAATCGAGCGAGGAGAGTAAAATACGTGCGTGGCGACGAGTGTCCGAAGAGGAATTGCCTTCCGCGGATCCACACGTATGTTTATTTTTTATAAAAGATGTTACAGGCGGTGTCTTTATTTATCTTAATCTGTTTAAAACTATAGTTATTCTAAGTACAGGATCTTAAGTAAGTACCTTATGTTTAAGATTTATGAACCTTAAATCTAATAGTATGCGGTGCGTCGGCTACAGTCGCTAACAAAAATCTCGTACTGCTGTATCTATTGGAGGCGATCTTTGCTGTCATAGTAAGATAAATGTTCAAGAAGCTTTTATATAAAGTGACAACGCTGTCACAGTTACTTGATTTAATGGATGATCAGTGTTGAAATTATAAAGTTTAGCTTATAAGTTGTCTAAAATATATCACTGTAGGAGATAAAGTCGCTTGTTGTAATATTTATCGCTTATTATTAAATTGTTAGATAGATAGATAGATAACTCTATATTGTACACTTTACAGACATTGAAATAAAGACAAGATTCTTAAGACTAGGTACAAATGGCGGCCTTATCACATAAAGTGATCTCTTGCAGGCAACTATAGGATTGAAAGAGAAGTAAATAAAATAAGATGGGGTTGCAGTGTACAGTTAGTGAAAGAAGAAAATAAATAATACAATTACATTACATACAATTCAAGAACAAATCACATCATCATCATCATCACAATAAATGAACTTAGTATATAAAATACGAAGAGTAGCTATATTTATCAGCTAATGGATAGATAGTGCTCTTTTACAATGTTCGCATATTGTAAAATTTTTCGTATCTATCCAGGGTGTTTCTATGTATTATAAGTATGTATTTACAAAAGAAAAGTAGTTTATGTATTCTATCCGTATTCTGGTACCCATAACACAAGCATAATAAGCTTAGCTTGGGACCAGAGGACGTTGTGTGAAATGTCTGTGAATATTATTATATTATTATTATTATAGTTTTTAGGTACTACATAGGTCCGTACTAATGGATAAAACGGGACCCGATCCCGAGCAAGCAATTATTTTCAAGCTTTTGTCTCTAACATAAGAGTTACAGTCATACATGTTTGAATATTTCCGTTAAAATAAACTTAATTTGCCACTATTTCCATCGTGGCCCTTATAATCCGCTCAAAATTACTAGAACCCAGTTTTGTTTTGATTCGCTTCTGTCTTCGATCAGTTACGAAATAAGCAAATTGATACTCTCTATATATAGTTCAAATCTAAATGTGCCGACATATTTAACACGTCAACAAAAATTGATGGATCGTTTTTACTCAATTAACCTCAACCAGTGTACACTTGTAATTGACTCAATATTTTACCAGCTACCTGCAAATTATTGTCTTAAAATTAACGGTTACTTTTCCATCAACGGCTATGTTAATTAAATTACTTAATATAATCAAACCATTAAGTGATTGGTTATTAGTAATCGAGCTTCTACTTGTTTTAAGTTATATAATAGTTACACAATCGAAAATTTTTTTATTAATTCAATTTTTATAACATATAGAGTTTTATTCTTAACTTTGAAATGTAAAAATCTATGAGCTATGATCTATGAGTTATGCCCATAGTAGTGGCAAAAAATGTGTTGTGACACTTCTATTCTTAATCCGTCACCACACGAACAACAACTCTTCCTTATTGTACATTTGTCTTGTTAATTTACGACTATCTTATCTTTAGGTATTGTTTCCTTTTTTAAATTTTAGTTAGCTGAGGAGTTTGTTTGTTTATTTGAACGCGGTAATCTTAGGAATTGCAGGTTCGATTAAAAAATTCTTTCAGTTTTGAATAGTATATTTACCGAGGAAGGCTTTAAACTACATAATATCACGCTGCGGTCAATAGGAGTGAAGCATAATTGAAAAGTGTTAAAAAACGGTGAAACTTATCCATATTTTTCAGTAGTGTGCACTCGTGGTTGATTTGTATCATTTGTTTTCTAAATTCCACGCGTACGAAGTCGCGGGCAACAGCTAGTCACAAAATGTTTTACGAATTTACTTGGCTAAACATCGGTCATCTTTGACGGGCTTCGTGGGCTAGTGGTTTATTGAAGATATTGCCGTTCACGAGGTCACTTGGGACCGGAACACGTTGTATGAAATGTCCATGAATATTTATTTATTTATTTATCTTTAATATGCTACAATATTGTTCTTGCAGTAAGTAATACTTTTAAAGTTGACAGTTTATAAATTGCCTTTCAATATTTCTCGACATAAGATATCAACTTTGCGAGTAAATGGTACCTCAGTTCCTATGCGACTTCTTTGTTTACGACTTGTACGTTCTTTGTTGACGTAATAAATTTATCACAAGTTAATGGAAGTGATATTTCTCCTATAAGATTACAATAAATATTGATGAAATTGTTATTGGCTTTAGAAAGCCTATCTGATGTTGAGGAATTGTCTTGGACAATGCAACCACAATAAAGATTAGACAATAAAAGTTTCATTGGTATTAATTCAACGCGCATCACTAAAATTATCTAAAAAAATAAATTCTACAATGATAACTAAATTATCTTATTGGTAATGTTTCTTGTTAAAAGAAATAGAAATATGAATTATTATTTTTTCTTGATCTGGTTACCCAGTGGAAGATACGAAAGTGAATTTATAAGACATCGACTGTACTCGTAGAGTAATTTCATAAACTGTAATAACCAGAGAGTTGATATTATTCACAGATGCTGTGTTTCTATTTCCTATACAACAAAAAATACCCTTTGTGTGTCCAACTTGTATTCAGATGATTTTTATTCCTTTTTAACACGCTTATATTAGTTCGGTAGGTATTTATTAATCTATGTAACGTAATCTTTAAAAGTGTCTTTCACCCACTTACAGTAGTCGGATTGATATGAAATTTTGCATGCTTATTGAGGACCGATGACAATGCAATAATTTATAAAAATATTCAGGATTTTCAAGCGTGTTTTTTAGTTTTTGAACTAAGCAATTAATTTTACAAGCCGTCCCACTTATCAAGTAATCTATCAACAATCAATACTCATATCGATCATCATATATCAATATTTATATCCATATTTTGCCATCACGCTCATAAGATTTATTGTATTGTTGCAATCAGTAAATTCGTCAGTATATTTTTTTATGTTTGTTACCTCTTAAGTTTAGTTTAGTTGTGGACGTTGAATTGGTACCATTTTCCATGAACCATTTTCCAGTTTCAATGTCTTGAGATTACTTTCACTCGTGCTAAGCCGGGCCGGGCCGCTAGTAGTAAATAATTTCATTTTAATTAGGGTTCCGTACCCAAAGCGTATAAACGGGACCCTATTACTGAGACTTCGCTGTCCTTTCGTCCGTCCGTCTGTCACCAGGCTGTATCTCAAGAACGGTGATAGCTAGACAGTTGAAATTTTCACAAATGATGTATTTCTATTGCCGCTATAACAACAAATACTAAAAATAAAATAAAATAAAATAAATATTTAAGGGGGGCTCCCAAACACTAAACATGTTTTTTTACCGTTTCTTGCTCGATACTAATAACGTTGCCTTACGTTGCATAGATAATGGTACGGAACCCTTCGTGCGCGAGTCCGACTCACACTTGACCAATTTTATTTCATTAATTAAACATTTCATTAGCTTTCTTAACGATCATACTATTCATGCGTGTTTGTATTATATTGTATTTTTATGTAGGTACACATAGTTTAGTTTAAACTGCGGCAGTGTTGTAAATACGTAATAATATGTAATTTGTGTAGAGTTAATTGGTGTTTTTTGTCTTATCCGTTTATTTTATGGGTATTTTAGGCTTAATTTTGTAATAAATTAGTATTTTATATGTTAATGTTGGCATTTTTACCGTTTACGAGCTTTTTGTATGTTTATATGAATTCATTAAAAAAAATCACGTAAATGATTTAATTGCTTCTTGAAAGAACTTGATAGTTTTGGAGAATATAATCAAAAATCATGTTAATTCATAAAAGGATTATTCCAAATAATTTACAAGAAAGTAAGTTTTTGAAGATTTCCATAAATATTATTGTTTCTACATAGTCTAAAGCTAAAATACGCGGTTAATTTCAATACCTACTAGCACAGAAGTACCAGAAGGTTGGTTGGCGTTTAAAATTAAGGACAAGTAAAGTTAGCCTGGGCTAACTTGATTTCATGGTCTAAAATGATATGGAACTACAAAATAAGTGACATACCGTGATGACAGTAATTTTTGCCTATATTTTGCCATAGACTTAGGATATAGATCTAGACGTAACACTCGGTACAACGAATCCGGGCTGCTGCTTTTTTTAGTTGAACACATTAAGGGCCTACATCAATATTATCGTATATCATCGCCGACACGTACATATTAACACAGCCAGTAGGCACAGAAAATGAAGAATTAGGGATACTTTTCCTATTTACTCAAAATCTACTAAATATATTTTAATTCTGATTTACGTGTTTCTATATATAATAGTTACTTATGTTTTTAAAGTTATTTCATTAGTTAATACGCGATAATAGACCGACAAATGAAAAAAATAAAAATTTTGAGAGGTTGTTTCGCCAAGATTTTCTATCGAGAAAACTTTTTTCAATCGTGTTTCTGAATTGATGCGATCCTAGATCATATATTGAAAAAACATATACTTAAAAATTAGAGCTCTAGCCATTCAATCTAAAGAAACAATGAAAACTTCGTACATAGAAAAATGCACGAAGCTATTTTGGTATCGTCTTAAGAAAAATAAATGACAAAGAGGCTGTTTAGTAGCCTTTCTAACTCTTTCTTTTTGAGCTGGAGTCAAAGAGAAGGCAAGGCTACTATTTATTACTAGCTGCCCCGGCAAACGTTGTTTTGCCATACAATTCTGTATAAAATAAAATTTCATCAAAATAGGTCCAGCCAATTTGTAGCCTATGTGTTATTCTGATGTATAAGCTATATTGTGGTAAAGTTTCATTCAAATCCATTCAGTAGTTTTTACGTGAAAGAGTAACAAACATCCATACATACATCCATACTTACAAACTTTCGCCTTTATAATATTAGTAGGATTTTACTTTTAAACCATAAACGGGGCGGCCCTGCCTTGGAACTTAGAACAAATCTATGTTCCCGAGTTGTTACTCCCTATTTATAACCTTTTTGTTTTTTACAATCTGCATACGTCACTTTTGAACACATTGATACAAGTATGGTATTTAAAATCAAGATCTGTTATAATACACCATATTCAATTGACACTATTGTCAGTGTGTAGTATGAACGCCGCCATGAACAAAAAAACAACAATGACGAAATGCGCAGTCCTTGGGTGTTCTAGTATATCAGAACTAATGAAAAAATGCCAAAACATAGAATTTCACAAGTAATTATATCTCAAATAATTCTTTTTCACATCTAAAACAGAATTTATCAATTCAATGACAGTCTTGTTTTGACGGACGTCAATGATGTTGTCCCAGGCAACAAGTAGATATTTTATTGACTTCAAGACGGGTAATTGATTTAGCCGTAGATGCACTGTCTTGTATGTCTATGCCTAATGCCTACTAGTAATAGATAATTAAAAATAACGTATCCGTATTTCATTAGTTAATAGTGATGTAAAACATTCGTTTTGATGACGACTTTAAACTAAAGACTCAAATGTTATACGAAACCCTACTTTTACTGTTATTTATCTAATACCGAAAATCAATAAATTCCGCGTATTAATAACATCCAAAAATAAGTATAACTGTATCAATACATTTACTAACTCCGCGTAGGGTTGCCATCATTTATGTTGGATCGGATTTGTCCTAATTTGACGGTATTTGTGGGTCCCGTAGAAGTTTGTAAAACGTCATAGTTGTTGGGCATGGGAATTTTTTTTTGTAATAATTCAAATAACGATGTTTTTTAGGATTCCTTACCTAAAAAGAAAACAGGGCTCAAATTTACAGACTCGCTACAGCCCAAACTACGTTAGTTAAAAATGACTTTGTTTCTTGCTGTTTACTTCTAAACTATTTTGTTACTGTGTTTCTCGTATTTTGTTGTAAGCTACCCTGTGAGTACCATAAGAAAGAAAAATGTTTTTCTTCATACATTGCAGAAATATATGAAGTAAAACAATTTTCTTTCTTTATTTTCTTTCTGTCCGTCGGTCCGTCAGTTACCAAGCTGTATCTCTGAAACAGTGATAGTTTAAAGAGCTGAAAATTCCATAATTTATGCATATCATTTTATGCGGTATTAATAAATATTCATCATAATTTTTTTACGTACATTACATACAACGTCCTCTGGTCCCAAGCTAAGCTTATATGCTTGTGTTATGAGTACCAAAATACGGATATACTACTTGAACTACTTTTTTTAAACTAAATACATACTTATAATACATAAAAACACCAAGACGCAGTACAATCATTTGTATGACAATTATAAATATCACACAAATTATTGTCCTGAGTGGGAATCGAAACCGCGACCTCGTGATCGGCAGTCCATTACATGAACCACTCAACCGCGAGGCTCGTCAAAGATTCTTTCATTATTCTCCTGCCGCTTATCCCGTTATTTGGGGTCGAGAGTATGACAAATATAATAAGATAATATCGGTACGGAACCATTCGTGTGCGACTTCAACTCTTACTTGACCGGTATATTGTTTTAGGCCAAAAAAAAAATTTTGGCATAACTTAATTTTGCCCAAGTATCCAGTATTTTTTTTTCACGTTTATCAAGAAATCTTGATGATGGCAGCCCTATCTACGCGGCACGTTTTGTCGCGGCAACCGGAAGCGATCAATACTTAAATCACAGCGTGTGGTAACACCTTAACTGTATCAATGCTGTATTGCTGTGTCAATTATGGACGGTATGTATTCAAACTTTTATTGAGCACCAATTTGTAAGGTAGCTTTTTATATTCTGATTGTTGTATGGGCGTATTAATCTTGCAGTTGCGTAGAATAATGTATCTTTGTACGTGCCATACTTTTTCATATTGGGAAGGGGAGGGCTATGATTTTATGTTTTTATGTTGACTACTAAAGAGACACAAACTTGTTTGTTAATTAATTTAGTTTTATCTCGACCAATGTAAAATTAATTTTGCTATCGGAGTGCTTCATAATTGGCGTATCTATAAGCAGTATACTATATATTATGTAAAATAACAGCTGTGAAGCAGCTAAATTAAATAAATAAATAAAATAAATAAATAAATAAATTATTATTGTATTCTTCTCACCCCTCGCTGACTTCGCCAGTTGTGTGTCCTAGTTATTTATAAGGTTTAGATTTTTCCTTCGCTGTATGGAGCTCGTGTCTCACTAGCTAGCTGCGTTTCATAGGCCACGGTAATGTTACATGAGCTATGCATTTGTTATTTGGACATGCGTTGGTATTCAATAAAAACTGCACCCCAAGTTTGTGGGGATGCTGCTCTAGTCCCCCGGCCGCCATCTTGAAAAAAACTTTTTCGCGATTTATATAACCCGCAACTAAAATTGCGGCTTTAAACTAATGTGATAAACTAGCCCAGCCACTGCCCTTAAACTGCCCTTAAACTGTAGCCCTTAAACTGAAGCCCTTAAACTGTAGCCCTTAAACAGTAACTTTTCAAAGAACTATCAGGCCTTAACAGGCCTTTTCTGCTGGCAGTTCTTTGAAAAGTTCCAAGTTATTGCGATAGATTAGTTTGTATTAGATACCAAAATATATATGTTAAGAGTAATGCTAATTAATAAATTAAATTATTGGTAAAAAGGTTCTTCTAAAACTAATTAAAAAGTTAATTAAAAATACTTCGTTTGATGTAAGCTGCAGAACTTTGCGGTATGACATTTTCTCCAAAGACCACGATTTTAAAAATGAGACGAACTATGTAAAACTCTGCAAAAGTACTGTAACAACTTAATTAAAATCCAAGAAAATCCAAGAAAGTCATTTGATACAAGCAGTAAATAAACTTGTGATGTGAAAAGTTTGGATAGGACTACATCAAAAATAATGGATGTCAGCCGTCAGTCATATATCTTGGGTGACACAAAAATTCTTTTATTTGGTACTGGATTTTGTTTGAAAAAGTACTACTACTTGTATATTACCACCTCATTTCTTCTCCCAGGGAGAAGTAAGCAGAAAAAATCTTAGATAGATGGAAAACAAAGGCCTAACTCAAAGCACTTTCTATGTGTTGTACCATCACGAAGCACACTTAGTATGCAATAAAAATATTTGAATTTGAAACTTGAGACTAAACCTTATGCCAATGAAACGAAAATCATTTAATCATGTAGACGCAATTTTGAGCGAAAACTATGTGCTTATGACAAGACCAATTTTTGATCCCTACCACCGGTTTAGGACGCAATACACCTGGGGACTAAGCCTGCTATTACATTTTTGTCGTAATGATCAGTCACTGACGCCATTATGGCGTCATTTTGACAAAAAAATTATAGTAGACTACCAAACTTGATAAAATTCGCCATTATGCAATCAGTGATTGATCATTAAAAAAACATTGTAAATTTGTAATAGCAGACTTGAGCCCCTGGTTATACAAAATCTGGCCTGGTATTCAAAACTCAACAACCACAATCGATAGCACGATAAACGAGTCTGTCTCTCTCTCTCTCTCCGGTCCATTTACGTCCCAATATTGAGCACGAGCTTCCTCCACTTTAAAAGCGATTATGGTATGATTCTACTGTACCGCGGTGACCAGGCGTATTGGCACAGGGTTTATTTTCGAGGATTTCATTTCTAACAGAGGATGTTGTCTGTGTACAATATTCCTCATCTGGCTTTTACAGCACCCTGAGAAGAAAAATGGGTCCTGACAATTCTATTTTTAATCCGTCACCACGCGGAAAATAGGTAAACAATTAAATATTAGCACAAAAATTAGAATCATCTTCAGATTGACGTAAAGTAGATTGGTTTGAAAAGAAAAGAAAGTATATTATTATTTTAGTTACAGCTAGCATAACATCCACACTCAGCTTCCTAAATCTTTCAAAGATCATTATCGAGTTGTATTTATTTAGGCTCGCGTATATTATTATCGATAGTATCGATTACACTGCAACTAAGATAAATCAAGCGATGTTCGATTCGAATAAACTTTCTTGGCCTTTTACGCCTCAGAATCGATATTCGAGCTTTTAAAAGAAGCGTCGATTGAAAAATGGCCGACAAGATTATAGCTCTGCATTTTTAGGGTTCCGTACCCAAAGGGTAAAAACGGGACCCTATTACTGAGACCTCGCTGTCCGTCCGTCCGTCCGTCTGTCACCAGGCTGTATCTCAAGAACGGTGATAGCTAGAGAGTTGAAATTTTCACAGATGATGTATTTCTATTGCCGCTATAACAACAAATACTAAAAATAAAATAAAATAAATATTTAAGGGGGGACGACAAACATGATTTTTTTACCGTTTCTTGCTCGATACTAATAACGTTGCCTTATGTTGCATAGATAATGGTACGGAACCCTTCGTGCGCGAGTCCGACTCGCACTTGACCAATTATATACTTAACTATTGCATTTATGATATATCATGTCAAACGAGTTTGTTACTTATAACCTTTCTAATGTCATAAACATGGTCAAAATATTTATGGCTACAAGATGTATGGATATATAATAACATACTCACTTATTTTAAAAACTAAAATAGAAATAGATAGTTTAAATCCTAAACATATTTTTAATTTTTTGTTATCTCATCAGTCTTATGGTCTTATTCATAATGACTTATAGGAGGTTTAAAAGTTCGCTAAAACTGTTATTCATAATAGTCTTTTTACGCTAAAACGTTTATTATCTCTCCGATAAAATCTCCGTTTAAACCTCCGATAAGTCATTATGAATAAGACCATTAATGTATGCAAAATATGAGATCAACACGGCTATTGAAGTAAAAATCACTCTTAATCATTATGTTATCAATCTATGTATGTATACATGTGACGGATACATAGATAGAGTGATAGAGTAATACATAGACACGAACGAAGGCAGTAAAAACGTGTAAACAAGCTTATGTTTTAGAACTATTCCTTACAATTAAGAGGGTACTGTACTCCTAATAGGTAGGCCTTAGGTATTGTTATCCCTATTTCCAAGCGCCGCGCTGAAAGGGACAAATATGGCTGAAGCAGATTTTACCTACAAATTCTTTGAAAAAAAGACGTTTCGTACTTCCCTTTTTTCTTCCCGAAAGTTAAACCGATTTTAATTGTTTTTACGCTATATTATAGATGAAGAGTATATCTATGCTTCTATCACTTTTTTTTTGGTAAACCTTACCAAATATGTGTGATAGTCGCTGCAACTTTACCTAAAGAAAATCGAAAAAACCGGATTTTCGGATGGTCATATTTCTTTTAGTAAATATGTTTTGAAAAAAAAGAAAGTGATACAAGCATAGATATACTCTTAGTCTATAATATAGCGTAAAAACAATTAAAAACGGTTTAACTTTCGCAAAGAAAAATGGGGAGTACAAAACCCATATTTTTGTATGGAGCATAATTTGGTATCGTGCCCTCTTAATGTTTGTTCGACTTGTCAACGAATGATCGTCATAATCCCGAACCCAAATAACGAAATCAATGCCGAAGAGTAATGATGTTGAATAATTATTTTTATATCATGCACTGATATACCTAAAGTGTGAATTTTTCAGCTCTCTAGCTAGTACTCATATTATGGACAATAATAGTAAATACTTTTTTATTTCATTACCGTTCCGTTACAGCTTGGTGGGTTTATAGACGAACGGAAGGACAACGAAGTCTCAATAATAGGTCATCGTTGTACCTCTTGGTACGGAACCCTAAAAAGTAGAATAATGTTTTGCTTTACGTTCTATTCTTTAAATACAGAACTAATCTATGCTATAGAGTGTAGGGACAGTTAATTTAGTAACATACAGACACGAGTTGTTACAAAATCACACACAAAACCACAGCTACTGTTCATTTTGTTTAAAGAAGCATCATTCTGTCCAACAGTGCCACTGTATCTTGTTTCATTGCATACTAAAACAATCGTGTTACAAAAAAATTGTGTCAGTTATTTTCATACGATATAAAAAGAATTGTGTTATTAAAAAAAACTTTCTGTATTCAGATATAGTTAAAAATTAAATACAGGAAATATGAACTATAACTAACGTTTTATTTAATTATGGAATTACTAGCTGACCCAGCAAACGTTGTTTTGTCATATAAATGTTGGGGGGACAACCTTTATCACTTAGAGGTATGAAAACTACGTAGTAGCCAATTCTCAAGGAAATTTAAAAACCAAATCCTAAAAAATTTAATAAGAAAACCATCCTTCTCAACCGCTATTATGAATAACGCAAACAAAACCGGTGCCTACGTAACGGATTTGGTTGCGTTTTTGAAGATATATGCTCAAATATGGACATACAAAAATAATGTCTTTATTTTATATCAATTATTAAGTATATATTGTAACATAACTCAAAATAATGCCTTAGGATAGGACGTGACACTGAAATAAAAACAAACACCATTGAGTAATAACAACGAAAAATATTACATTGTATTTATCGCTCGTATAAAAAATATACAACCTACGCGTATTATACTGTCGACTGCGTTATAACAATATTTTTGAGATACAATGTAGGATAAAATAATATTAAGAAATGTTAAGTAAACTCTTCATACTATGTCTTTGGTAACATAGTTTTTAATTAAACTATTTCTTACGGATTTAGACCCGTTTATTTGTTTTAAATTTTAGCCCAAGGTTTTGAAGACTTTTCTACCCATGACCACGACTGAAAAGTCTAGGAAAGGTCGGACTGAGATTTGAAACAAAACGCGTCTAAATCCGTAAAAAGTAGTTTTATTTGAACTAATATATTGGAAAGTTTCTTCACTACAAGTTGTGAATATGAGTTCTATGTATTTGTCTGCCGAAATAAATACATACAAATATATATTACGAATGATAGCCATATTTTTAGTAAATTTTGTTAAAAAAAATTGTAAAGCTTTTGCTGTATTTTTATGTAGACATATCAAGAAGATCCTTAACGGTAAACAAAGCCTAGGAACTTGGAATTTTTGATGTGAAAATAGAGATAGACACGAACTAGATTTTTTGAAAAATAACCTCTAAATGTGAAAAGGCATAAAAAGTTTACATAAAAGTGCATTATTTTTCCACTTCTTAAATGCATACTGTTTGACGGCAAACTAATATATTATACTTTATTCATACAAAGTAATAGTAGATAGTAAAATATGTTTCTTGTTATGGATTAATTAACCAACTAAAATGTAGACCTCGTTAATCCTCCGTTAAACATAGTAGCTAGTAGTAATAGCTTCTAAAGCTATTATATGCAATAAAAGCTATCTAAAATGTACATTAAGATACTTTTAACTACGATTAGAAATAACTTTAAGATTAATTGCTTAATAACTGAACATTTAGAAACTTAATTCTAGAATTTACGCAACAAGACATCAATTAAACTAACTACCCGTATTCACCTGTGTAATTATGTCAACATCCATGCGTAGTGCGTAATTATGTGGTAAATTAAAGACTTTATTATCACTATGCTGTACCAAAAAGTAGGCGTAATAAATTCACAAACATTAAAGGATAATTGCACAATTTAATTTCGTGTACCACAAAGTACGCTCAGCTCAGGTCATAGTGTGGTGAATACGTAATGTAAATACTAAAGCAGCATTTTATGCACAACTAGTGGTCGCTCATTGGTCGATATTTGAGCATAATTAATTTAAATCTTGTATTCTTCTGAAACCCAGGTTAACTTAACGTTTGTGCAGTTTCATTTGTCTAATTAATAAAATCTGGTTGACTGAGCCTAGCTCGGTATGAAGTTTTATGAAATTGTTCATATTAAGTGAAGTTTTAGTAATAAGGTCCCATTTTAAGCCAAGTACGAGTTGGACACGCACACGAAGGGTACGTCCGTATCGTTATTTTCTTAATAATATTTATCACACCAACCCCAAACAACACCAAATAACGGGACCGCAAACAATGGGATGGGAGTAAGATGATATTTGTTGTTGTATCATCAACTAATATACACAAACTAAATTTTCATGTGTAAAAATAAGCACATTTTTTAAGTGAAGTAAAAGTAAGACGGCAATATTTGAAAATGAAATCCAAAGTGAAATCATTCATTGCTTTGTGTTAAAAGTGATTTTCACATAACGGTTTCATATATTTATAGAGATCTCTAGATTTAAGAGTGTGGTTCATTCAAACAATAAATCACATATTTGTATATTGCAGTAAGGAAACTGTTAACAAAAATTATGGCGCTCTTTACTTCGAGTGAAGCATTTAGGATGCTTTGTGTGAATCCTTGTTGAGAACGTTCAAAAAGCTTGGGGTGAGAGTGCTTCACCGGCCTTTATTTTCCCTTAGCTTTACCCGGGTATAGGATATATTAACACAAGGCAAATTTTACTAAACGTAAAAGTATATAATTGCTTTAGGTTTTTTTTTCTCGTCTATGTCTACGCATTCCATTATCACCCAGCCTTATTGTATGCGCATGCTTATTTGCTTTATCTTACATATAATTCTAAAATATTATAAAGTGAAGTTTGACGATAGCCTCAAAGATTACCGTCTGAAGGTGCCATTTGATTCCCAGAGACGCGTGATGCGCCAACTTTCCTTTTGTTGTATTCAAATACCATATTTGTTTCTCTCTACTTCTCAAATTTAATTTATAACATATTCTTGTGTCCTTAAGCCAACGTGAAAATTAACTTGATTTCTAGTCAAGCGACGACGTGGCGAGCGTCTTAAAGAACCGAAAACATTCACGTGGAGAGACGGTAGGTAGATAAAACCATAATTTTTACATAACATACAGGTAAAGACATACACTACAGTTAAAGAAAAATATTCAGTTGACATTTCAATCAAAATAAAACGAAAACTCTGGCTAAGTTGTAAAAAATACAAAAAAAATTGCAATTTCTTTTTAAATTCTCAACACAGTTTTTACTGTCAAGAAATAACAATCGTAATCGAGAAATGTACTTTGTATTCTATTGTATTGCCTCTACTAAGAAAAAACGGTAGCAATTTTGTAGGAGTTTTATATACAGATTTTGTTATTAGAAAACTTTTCCCGATAATACAAGTATCTACTGAAAACAAGAATGTTAGCGAATTTAATATTTCACATTGTTATGTATAATTTTGAAAGTTTGTGATTTAATATAACTTGATGGCGTGTTTATTATAATTTCGGTGAATTTAGTTAAGTGCACCATATTAACGAAATAAATAATAACAACTTCAATTTTTTATTCAGCTTAATCTTTGATACTTACATGTAAATGTTGGATATTCGCACTGTCCTGAAACAAAAAAAAATAGGTTAAGATAATAAATTAAATAAATTAATTAATTATGGTGGAAAAAGCGATTGCCGCAAGCGGGACTTGAAGTTCAAATCCCGCTTGCGGCAATCACTTTTTCCACCATAATTTAATTTATTAAGTAAAGCATAGCATGTCAATTGCAAAATCAATAAATTACTTTAGGTTAAGATAATTTTCATTTCTTCATTTTTTTTATCGTGTTAACGTTTAAGCTGCTAGCACGTATCACGCATGCACCAAAAAGTTTAAAAATCTTCAAGAGATCACTTCGTTAATATCGTGGTTCTGTATTATAGTTATTATCATAATATCCTCATCATCATAATATGATACTGTCATAGTCATGTCATCTAAGCATATCAATAAGTTAAACTGAAAACATTTGTTATGTAGGAACCCTCTTAAATCTTTATTGTATTCTGATTATTTGCCACTAGCTGTTGCCCACAACTCCGTCCGCGTGGAATTTAGAGAGACCTGTATTGAGATTTCACAATTCTAATTGTAAAATCTCAATGATAGGGTTTTGCTTTTTGGTATATAATCCTAAAAATGTATGTATTAACACCAAAAAGCTGACATCGTTAAAATGATATTCAATGTGTTTTAACCCTGCAAATGTTGAGAGCTGTGTGAGCAATAAACGGGTACTCGCAAATACGTCGTTACATCAAATGAGATTGGAAACGAGCAACAAAGGCAAATATTTACAAAGTTCAATTTTCTGTATTTGATTCCAAACTGTATGTGATCAAAAGGCATAAATTTAGTTTCATATTTTGTACTAATAAAATGTATTTTAAATGTTTTGTATATGTAAAATATATGAAATAATTTTTTTTACACTAGGTGGTATTTTTTTTTAAATTGGTCAACCGTTTCAGGTGCGTTCGATATTTAAAGGGTTTTCGTCGATTTCTCAGGAGATAACCATCAGTTTCTGATCAGATGCCAATGGTACATGGGAACAACCACTTTTTGGCGTTCATTGTAAAAATTTCGATGGATTCAAATTGCTATTATTTCAAACATTTTCTTTAATTAGAATGTTCAGTTGACTTTACCGTATAATGTTTTTATCTTTACTTAATATAAAACAAAGTCGTTATTTTTGCATGTATGTCCCTATGTGAGGTTATATCTTCAGAACTACGTAACAGATTTTGATGCGGCTTTTTTAATAGATAGTGTGGTTTAAGAGCTGGCTTTTTTGTATAATTTGTTACGGTTTATTCTCTCAATTCCACGCATAACGTTGCATACGTTGCAGGCAACAGCTATCACTAATATTTATGTGTATCTAAAATTTATTTTAAATACTTGTTACTTAAAGCCATAAAATATATATGTCATATTCCCGACCTAAAATAACGGGATAAAGGCAGGAGAATGATCATGGTTAACATTTCTCATTAGGCATAACATATACTGATATACATAAACTAATATTTTCATTTCTCTAGCTGTCACTGTTCTGGTGACGGATAAACAAACGAACGAACGAACAGTGAAATGTCAGTAATAGGATTCCGTTGTACCTTTTGGTACGTAACCCTAACAAGGGGTCGCCAATGGTACCAATTCTATGTGTACAACTAAACGTAACTTAACTAAATAATGAAAACAACTATGGCGTAATTTGTTAAATTGACTATTTAGCTGTATGGCTATGTAGTTTATTTATAATATTTTTGCACATTTTTATTAATTAAAATCGTTAGTTCATAATATACAGATTTTCTAATAAAAAAATATTTGTGGCACTCGGGGACTGCCGCGTTAAAGCTATTGCATAGCATTTTTTTATCAACTTATGTATTTATATTAATTTATTTATTTTATATAAGCAAGAATCTACATACCATAAACTAAAATAAAATTAATAATCCTTATTTACTGATGCTTACATCTGTCCATTGTTTATGGTAATTATCATAAAATAGCGATTGTCAATCAAATGTTCAATCTGTTTTAAATTAAATGTCAAATGTCAATCTGTTGGTATACAATTTTAGTTTTGACATTATTTTACATTATTAAAATCTAAAATACGCTGTTATCTGAACATTTAGGATATATGTTGTCGATTCAAAATCCTTATTTTAATACGTTATTTGATTTGAGGAAGGCCTTTACCCTTGGTATCAACAGTATGAAATAAATTGCGGGGCGAAGAGGGGATTACACACGCGCAGTGACGCCGATAATCTAAGGTTTTTACGTTACTTATGGAATTAAAATTTCGAATTTTGTGGATTTAGTCTCCACGCTCAAGGCCCGCGATAGAAGCTATGCAATAGCTTAAAAAGTTCTGTTAATCTTGCCGAATTGTGTTATTGACACTATCAATTTTAATTTTTTAGTTATCTTTAGTTGTGTACGTAGAATCGGTACCTCTGTGTTTATTAGATTGAGATGAATGAGAGAGAGTGCGAAACTAATAAATAAATAAATATTCATGGACATTTCACACAACGTCCTCTGGTCCCAAGCTAAGCTTATATGCTTGTGTTATGGGTACCAGAATACGGATATAATACATAAACTACTTTTCTTTTGTAAATACATACTTATAATACATAGTAAACACCCAGACGCAGTACAAACATCACACAAATGATTGTCCTGACCGGGAATCGAACCAGAGACCCCATGATCGGCAGTCCGTTATATGAACCACTACACCACGAGGCCCGTCAAACTATCTAAATTTCAATCTTACGTATGTAGTGTAACTACTAACAAATTTATTTTATGTATAAACGAACACCTTTGTAATATTATCCAGATACTATAATGTATGTTTAGTTATTACAGATACCTGTAACAACATTAGTTGCCTGGAAGATATCCGTTTACAGGAAAAATATTTGTGCGATGAGCATAGTTACCTACGAATACTACGCTGGGTGTTTTCTGTTTATTTAGTACTAGGTTCTGCACGCAAAGTCGCGTGTTTTAGTGGCTGAATCAATTCTGAAACTAAAATCAAATCGATACTAAAACTAAAATCAAATAGATTCCAAAATTATTCCAAATTATTTACTTCAAACAAGCCAAATCCTTCCAAATCTCACTTAGGGGGAGGAGGTCTTACCAAATATTATGTACGTAAAGTGTTTTTCCATTAGACCAAAATGTACTACAACTTTTAGTTGCCGTCGCGGTCGCGTGTCGCTCGATAACGGAAACAACCTTAACGAATTAAAAACCTCCTTCCTTTTTGGAAGTCCAATAAAAACTAAAAGATTGGTATCTTTTACAACACGCAATTATTACCGCCTTGTGTATATTGAGCATCGCTTTCGGCGAGTTCGAGTTAACTTTATAAATATTTACACTCATTTCAACGCTCTTTGAAATTGAAACCACTTGAAGTGAAACCATACTACGAGTAGTTGGGTTTGCGAGTGCATTTTCTCTTATCTTTATGCATTGGAATTTATTTAACGTTTGTTGTTGTTGAACATCTTTCATATAAAACATAGAAAAAAAAATACTTTTTGGGGATTTGGACGCGTACCTATATTTGTTTTAAATTCGTAAATAGAGTTTTTATTTAAAAAAAATCTGTTGCGCTAGTATTAGAGAGTATTATGTACAACATTTTTACTTAATAAATTATTAAAATGGACAAAATTACCAACTCTCTCTGGTGGCGGGTTAACAAAATACAAGGCTGATTACTCTAGTTTCTCCTCAGGGTACTCTGAGACTCGGCTAAAGACCATCAGTAGCAGTTAAAATCAACTCTGTGAGAGACAAAAAAACTCGGAACTCGATCTTGATCTTCTAAATCTACCCGCAAAGATGGAAGCCCATGCTCAACAGTGGGGCATTAACGAAATTTTGACCACCACTATCGACAATTGAAATAATTGCTTAATTCTTTCGAAACTACTCCATGAAATTTTGTATGCCTATCAAGCAAAGTCGTATTGCTGTACCCTTTGGAATTATTTCCAAAACCGCAGAGCACAGCTATTGAAGTGTAAAAATTGGTAAAGTAGCACAGAAACGCGGTTTAATAATCTCATTAAAAGCCTTTACTGGCTTTTAACAGCTCATAAAGCAAAAGTCACTATTTGTTAAGTTTCTTAACAAAATAAGCTTTATTTATTTAGTAGACTGATTTTATAGCCTCTCCTTGTCATTTCAAGTAATCGTTTTGTCCGCCTACTTAAACAGCTAGCTTAAACAGTCTTGTTGTGTTTAGAAGCGTATTTTTTAAGGTTCCGTACTTTAAGGGACCCTATTACTTATCCCAATTATCTGGTGGTAGGGAAGAATAAGCAGGAAATATAGCTTACTTTGGGACCAGAGGACGTTGTGTGAAATGTCCAAAATATTTATTTATTTTTATTACTTTTTATTTAAAATTTTGTTACAAATTGTGTCTAAAATGACTTTTATTTCATTTCATCTTATATTAGCAACAGAATCGTAACAGCTAGTGTAACAGTAGTTATATGTCGTTTTAGTTATAAACTTTCTCATAAACCCAAAAATTTGTACAGCCTATTTAAAGGAAGAAATGACATGAAAATCATGTAATTTCTTCCTATAGATAGGCAATTCATAAAATAAGTTATGGTGTACCTTTAAGGTTTATGTTTCGTTATTATGTGCCAATAATAATTGAAACTGTTGAAAATAGTCAAGACATTTGGTGAACTCTACCAGTGGGACGCTACAGCTAGCTATTATGCAATATCTCCTAGTTTAATTCAGCTTAGCGAACACGTAATATGAATTTTCATTCACTTCTCATCCTCTAGAACCAAAATGCGATGTATTTATGTGATTCATCGTCATGAAGCAATTAGAATTTCATACGTTTCCGCCCGACTGGCTAATATTTTATTTTAGTTTCCGAAACTCCATTAACATTTTTGCTAAATGTTGAATAGTTTATAAGAAGCTGTGTTTAATAATAACATTATTTTCTCGTGTCCGCCTGGTGATAGATTAAGTAAGTATGTACCCATCGACATCCCGCAATATTTGTAGATATAGTTGCTAGTGTAATTGTTTGGGAAATAATATAAGGGATTTATATATTCAGCTACGATAAAAACTATAAAAATAACCCCAAACATACTTAAACTGGGTACAAGCCGTTATGGAGGAACCCATGGTTGATATTCTGAAGGTTAGTATTGAGATAAGAAATAGTTTTCTTTTGGCGGAAGCAAGCAGTATTTAAATAAATAAAGACATATTCATGAGCATTTCACACAACGTATCCTAGTACCAAGCTAAGGTTATATACTTGTGATATAGGTACAAGAATGTGGATATAATACATATACTACTTTTCTTTTGTAAATGCATACTTATAAATATAAAGAAAACAGCATAAACATTATACATCAAAATATGTATAATGAGCTTAATTCTGTATTGTATTAAGAGTTTCTTGTTAGCGAGAATGTGTCTTAATAGATTGTTTCAGATAAGTTTAGTAGTAAAAACTAAACTCTCCACGGTGTCCGTCTGTCTGTCGGTCCATCGATCAAACTCTTTTTACTCAGCAACGGCTGTAGGTATCAACTTGAAACTCATAACAAATGTAGATCTATGCAGGCCCTTGCTGCAAATAATACAATCAATATTTTAGATCAACGCATTCAGAAGATAAAACGGAAATACGGCCATTTTTAAGCATTCTCGACCTACGTTAGGGAATCAAAACCTACAGGTTACTTCCCATTGCTCTAGAGACAGTGAAATTTAACATGGACCAAGCCTACATAGTGCTGATATAAGAACAAATCCAAAAACTTGTAATTTGTTATTACATCAAACGAAAGAATTGTTTAAACTAATACCAAGTTATGAAGTAGCTGAAATGTAGGCGATTCCCTTTATTGCAACTACAAAGTTAAGTTGGTGAGTTGCTTTAACCTTAATTAACTGTTTATTTGTATATAGTTATTTATGTTTTTCTATAGTTGTTTTTTTTGTGATATAGGTAATTATTTGTTGCAATTTAATTGGCTCTATTATAAAAATTGTTTTTGCGTATATTTATAACATTTTATACGTACTAACTATAAAAATAGTTAACGAGTTATTTTAATGTTTGCTTCGTAAACCAATGAGTTATTGCTTATTTGTTAATTCGTAGTACGCGCACTAGTTTAGGTTAGCTTTCCGCCGGATACGACCAATTATTACTGGCGTATCTCTTTCCTGTCTTCTTGCATTTTATTTTTACCGCAACGAATTTTAAGTGATGTTAATATATGGCTATGTAAATATACCTACTATACTGGTTGTCAACTTATTGTATAGTGGATGTAAAATGTTGCTAGTATGTCATATACTACCTACACATGTAAGCATACAACAATATCATCGTAAGCCAACACGCCTGGTCAGCGCGTCATAAAAATAAATAAATATTCATGGACATTTCACACAACGTCCTCTGGTCCCAAGCTAAGCTAAGCTATGCTTGTGTTATGGGTACCAAATTACGGATATACCACATATACTATTTTTTTTTGTCAATACATACTTATTATATATAGAAACACCTAGACGCAGTACAAACATTTGTATGATAATTAGAAAAATCACACAAATGATATTCCCGAGCGGGAATCGAACCCGCGACCTCTTGATCGGCAGTCCGTTGCACGAACTCAACCACGAGTCTCGTCGAAGCATAATCAAGTTATAATAGCCCAAATAGCCAAACAAAGCATAGCAGGCCCGTGCCCGATTGTGTGACATTACAGGGTCAGCAAGTATTAAGATGTGATACTACTGGTTTAAACCTAGTTTTCATTTTAATAAATAACCACATCATTACCACTAAACTCCCGAATGTGTAAATGTATAAACCGATATAGTAAATATCTACTAGTTAAGTACGAGTTGGATTCGCACACAAAGAGTTCCGTTGTCGTTAAGTTAATATTATATTCGTCATACCGACCCCAAATAATACCAAATAACGGAAACTCAAACAATAGAATAAGGCCAAGAGGATGATGATTGCATTTATTGCTGTAGCATTGATGATATGATGATATAGGTACTTAGACACACTGTAAAAATTTCAGCTCTAGCTATCACTGTTCCAGAAATACAGCCTGTTGAAAAACAGACGGATGGACGGACAGATAGCGAAGTCTCAGTAATAGGGTACCATTTCATTTTTTGGTACAGAATCTTAAAAAAGAACATCTTGAATTTGAGATAAGCAAGTGAAACTGCACAATGAGTACCAGGGTTTCAGAAGTATACAAGAATTTAAATTTATTTTGATCGAATGTCGTCCAATGAGCAACCACTAGTTGTGCATACAATGTTTGTGCCTTTGGGTACGGAAACCTAAAAAATAATACCTAGCAAAGTTTGATTAACCGGGTACTATTTTCTAACATCAAATTCAATTCTAGAGTTGAACTCTAAATACAAAATTTAAACTTTAAATATAAAACAATGATTCGTTATGGATTCAAATAAAGACAAGCAGATAAAATTATGTCTGAAGCTATAATTGTCTCAATTGAGTAGATATTTCAGAAGTTTTCGTAATTATGTCAGTTAACAAGATTTATGATTTTGCTTTCACGCTCAAAATACATATTTCACGCACATAAATTACAAAGCTGACAGTAAAATTTCTGTGATAATAGTTATATTTTGTATTTAACTTTTTTCATAATACCAGCAATAAAAATTATACTTTTCTTCTAAAATATTCGCTAAAATATACATCCTTATATTACACTTTCTCCGCCAATGATACACAAACGCCTCCCCCATCAAATCACGCATCATGGTCCGTCCTGATCTTGAGAATATTGTACCTTCAACTTATCAGAGTAAATTTTAAAATATACAATGAATTAAATATAATTTTTACTTGAAATTTGTGTTAGAGAATATTACGCGGATTTAAATAAAGACAACCTATTTTTTTTTATAACCAAAAGTAAGTTATTATTTTGTCCTTTGTTTTAAAGCAATTAATTAAAATTTTATTCGGTCTAGTAGGTACGGAACTTTAAGTTTATAAGTGTTTTTTGGTCTTTCAAAATTTCACAGAACTATCACCGTCAACAAGTGTCAATCTCTCTCTTTCCAGCCCATTATTGTCCCACTGTTGGGCACGGGCCTCCTCCACTTTGGGAGGGATTATGGTCTACTGTGCCGCGCTGAACAGGCGTGTTGGGTTACAGGGTTTACTTTCGAGTTGTCCGTCTCTAACAGAGGATGTATCTCTGTGCACAATATCCCTTAGCTGGCTTTTACAGCACCCTGGGGAGGAGATGGGGTGGTGACACTTGTATTCTTAGTCGGTCACCACACGGACACGGACGTGTCACATTTATCAAACTATTTTTCTATTAAAAGTTTACGTCTTAAACTTTGAACGCGATTTCCAATAGTTGAGTTAGTTTGAAACTAAACTAGGACCGTTTACTCGGTGTACGTATATTAACGTAAGGGTGCGAAAAAAAATTTTCGGTACACTCAGTCTTAGCTTGGGACCAGAGGATGTCATGTGCAATGTGCATAAAAATAGATTTATAAAAAAAAATCTGCAAATGACATAGATAAATTGCACTTAGGTAGGTACTGAATAACTATTTTTAATTAAAATAAAATGTATGAATTCTATCTACAGTAAAATGCAATAAATCAACTAGACCACAAATCATTCATGTAGACTCTTAATTGATTAGAAGCGTGTTACTAAATAAAGAACTTTTAATGTTAGATAAAGCGATATTAAGGGCATATCATAAACTTACTGAACTAAATATAGGTACTAAATTTAATAAATGTTTAAAATGTAAAAAAATAATCATGTGTGCCTGCGGCAACAGGTTTATTAAAATGCTCAATATCTACAACATTTTACTATACGTAATTGAATCTAATAATTTGTACTTCAAAAGTGTTTTCATCTTTTTATTTTTACAAATACCATACAATATAGTTGACGATCTCCGTGGTCTAGTGATTATGTAATGCTCGAGGTCGCGGGTTCGATTCCCGCACGGGATAATCCTTTTTGTGATATTAAAATTTATACTTGTCCAACAAATATTTGTACTGCTTCTGGGTGTTTCCTGTGTATTATAAATAATGTTTTTATAAAAGAAAAGTAGTTTATGTAGTATATCCGTATTCTAGTACCCATAACACAAGCATATAAGTTTAACTAGGGACCAGAGGACATTGTGTGAGATCTCCATCAATTAATACTTACCTAAAAAAATGTATAATAATATATAAAATAATGTCATTAAAGGTAATTAGATCTTAATAACTATATTAACATCGTATCGTAATCTAGTCTGAAGTTGTACCACATTTTCTTTTCTAAACCAGACCTAACTGATTGACTAGTCTGACTAGTTTTTAATATAAACCTATAAATATTGGTTAGTTTTACTGATTGCCTCCTAAAATAGAAATACGCCATATAAGAAGTATTCTAGAAGAAAGCTTATTGATTTATTAAGCTTTGGGTAGACTTTCGAGTTAATTCATGTCACTGGATTGGCTGCAACCATCTAAAAAAAGTATATGTAGGTAGGTATCAAAAGTGTTAAAAAAGCTCATAGCAAATAATATTGTTGGTGAGAATAAATTTTAATGTGCCATCCAACACCGAAAGAATTTTTAAATCGGACCAGCGCAGCGGTTATTGAGATAAGCGCGTTCAAACAAACAAACTCTTCAGGTTTATAACATTATTATAGATAGTCTATCAACATTCGGCATCTAATATAACATCTGATTGTACCTACTACTCAGAATACTCCTCAACTTGGATTTATTGTTAATTCCTTTAAATTAATTTAAGTTCTCGAATCAATTGGCGAGACGAAGCAATTACAAGTCGTCACAGTTGCTTTAGAACTCCACTCAGCCGAGACATAAGGATACCAATTTAGACAATCGAACAATTGATATTATTAGATACTTGTTTTGTCACTAAATATCTATAGTAATAAATATCGAAATTCTACTTAATTAATTATTATTCCGCCTACTTTTGAAGTAAATTATTATGGAAATGAATTCTCTCTCTTTCTCCGGTCCCTTTAATGGGCTGGATAGGGAGTTTGGCACCGGTCTCCTCCATTTTAGGACGGATTGTGGTCTACTATGCCGCGCTGATCGTAATGGCATAGGGTTTAATTTCGAGTTTTCCATGTCTCCTTTTATTTTCGTATCCATTCAGACATTATTACACTGAGAAAAAAGAAGAAATTAGACACGGATTTCTTCCGTCTTGGGAGGGTATTTGGTCTATTATGTCCCGCTGACCAGGCGTTTTGGCATGAGGTTTAGTTTCGGATTTACTATATTTCACAAAATCTGATATCTGCTTTTACAGTAGGTACTATTAGGTCTTCTGAGAATACAAGTGTCACCACTCTATTTCCTAATAGGGATGACACATGTATTCTTAATTCGTGGCCATCCGAACAAGGTGTTGACCAAATGTAAAAGTGTAAACGAACAGCGCTCTATAGTCTATGTCTATTCCTCCATGGGTAAAAAGCATGGCGGTATGATGATGATGATGATAATTATATTTAACAAATAAAATTTATATATTTAACCAAGAATTAAATCGCTGTTGCATGTTCCCTTGTGGTTTGTAATTATCACTAAACAATGGCAATGCAATCATGCAAATGCACGATTTTAAACACACCCTGCGTTCGGCGTTTAGGAATTATCTGATACATTCGTTGTAACATTGAATAGGTTAATAATTTGTAAATGTTAATCGCAATTTATCCTATTCTGTATTGAATATTTATTGCATTATCGGTATTTAGCTACTATGTTTGTTTTGCAAGTAGTATTATAATTATTATGTTTGTTTGTCATGAGATAAAAGCGTCATAAAAGAGAAAGCTGACTCTCATACCACAGGTACTACCTAGCTTGAGAGTCAGAAGTCCACAATCATTTTAAATACCTTAACGCCTTTGCCTTTTACTTATATTATTATGTGAACTGTAAAATGTATTAAATAATTGTTTTTTTTTTGAACCAATAAGCAATTATTACTATTACTATTCTGAATAATCCTACTAATGATATAGGCGTGAAAATGAGTGGATGCATAGAAAGGTGGCATTCCGATGTAGGCGACGCACGACCAGTCAAATTAAATGTGGCTTAAAGAAGTCCCGCGACTCGATGTCGTGACTTGCTCTGATTTTGTATTGAAAATTTCGTTCAATTCTTACGTTTTCTTATTATCCGATTCATTGCTGCGGCTACTTTTGCGTATGGCCGAACTCACATCTCATACAAAGCGTCAAAAACATTCGGTTAAGCTGCGCGCGCTTTTAATCTACTCGTAATATAGATAGAAGCTACTTGTCATCGATATGCTATTGACAATGAAATGATTGACGTAATTTTTTTATGAAATTGATAAAATATTTAAAAACTTTTGACTCGGTTAGCCTAAGTTACACATCACATTAAATACGCAGAAAATTTATAAAGTAAATTTCTAAGATGCGGGCGCACATAGTTAAAAATCGGGTCTTATTTTACGTTTCGCCACGGAACCCTAAGAACGGAAGATATACAGTTATTCAGTTCACTTGACACTCGCCCAGCTAACATTTTTCCGAATTTAATTACAGAGAACTGAAACCAATAACAATTGGAATTTATATAGCGTGGGAAGACTGATTGATTATTCTTAGAAACCTTTTTTTGAAATAAAGCAATCTAAGATTATATTGATTGACCTTTCTTGACAACCTTATTGGAACAAAGTGGTCTAAAATTATTTTTATATCATTTGTCTTTTATACGAATGGTTTAACGCAAAAGTAAATTTATTTCTATAATAGAATTTTATAATTAGTGAAAGAAAATTACTAATTGAAAGTTGGTTATTTAGATCAAGTGAACAATATCAAGTATCAATCTCGACTTTTTACGTGAAATAATCATGCATGGTTTATTAATCGTAACAACCCTACGTAAATAACTAAATTTTACAGAACTGGGATTACCTTGTATTAAATATTTACGAACACTTTTTACGATTATTACGCGAACGACGGATTGTAAACATACGGCATGATTGTCTGTCACCACACACTAGTCCGTATCACATAAACAATGATATCCAACCATGAACTAAAAATCCAAAAAATTGTTATACTTAAGGGGAATCTAATACAGCAATGATTATTTGCGTATTTTGATGATATGCAATGTGATTATTACGCCATGATTATCATGGGCATAATATGATGACAAATATAAGAATATATATAACGGAGCGACAATAAGAATAAACAAATGTGAACGTATGATTTGTTAACATGAAGAATTGTAGACAAGTCCTAATGCGTGTTTACCCCACCTTATGCTTACCCCACCTTGTAGTGAGATAAATACGAGACAGCCACAGAGCTAACAGTCAGTATTGTTTGAGACGTTAGGGTAGGCGAATCGCCGCCCAACTAGTTATTTACAGTCGTGTTAAAGAGTTTATACCGTTCGTACCTGCGTATGTATAATTATAGAGTGTGCACTTGTGATATAGTAAAGTGTGTCGTACGTTGTTTGTCCAAGTCCATGTGTCTTCTTCTTGGAAGGCGTAAGGCGCCAGCAGGGGGAAAATGGTGGCTGGCTCCGGGGATTTGTTTCCCCGTTTTATAGTCCTAGAGAATACCTAGTTCGATGTATAAACATCCAAAAGATAGTTTCTACAATTTGTAGACTGATTGTAAACCATAGCAATTCCGTTATCTATTATGTTACTGCGACATATATGATAACGGTACGAAACGTCTCGTGCGCAAGTTCAACTCGTATTCCTGGTCGGGTCATGGTAATACCTGAGTGACTACCATGGCCCGGCCAAGGGGCGAGGAGGAACACCGTGGGGTTTAGTGGGTAGTCCGGGTCCGTTTCTGACCCGGGAGTCCCACACAAAGTGCGTAAATGTATTCCACACTTAAAAAAAAAGACGTGTGGCACTCGGGGTCTGCCGCGGTAAAGCTATTGCATAGTATTTTTTATCAACTTATGCAATTAAAATTATTTATTTATTTTATTTATGCAAGAATCTAAATACGAATTCGAATTATGTGCATTAAGTCTCCACGCTCAAGGCCCGCGATAGAAGCTATGCAATAGCATAATAAGTTCAACTCGTATTTGGGTAAACTTATTAGTACATATTGCCATTCATAATTATTATGAGAAAGATTACGAGAGTTTTTGGTCTGTCAAAACACTAACCGCGTAAAATAATGTATAATTTAAATCAGCCATGTTAGCTGTCTCGATCGTAAATGTCGCTCTAATTAGGGTTAGACGGAAGAGCTCTGCGTAGTTATTTTAAAATAGACAGTGTTAAGATAGTATCTTGTATAGATTTGAATCTTATATAAATCATTCACTTAGAACTACTACTGCTATCATTTTTTTTACGAAATATACGAATAATTTTAAAACCCTTTTATTAAATAATAGTTATTGCCCGCGACTTCGTGCGTGTGGAGTACTGTGTTGTAATGTTAGTAAAAATAATTCACTTATCTTTCTTTCTATTTTTATTAGTAGGTATATGTGATCAAATCGTTCGATCAATTAGGTTCCTTTTTTCAATTTTTTTTTTATATTTTTGATGATAATGTAAATATATAAACCGCAGTTTGGTGTTCTACTGTAACATGATTTTTTGCTTTCAAAACTAATTAGAGAGCACCTATTAATAGCCTTAAAGAGAGACAGTAAAAAAATGTTGATGGACACATTATTAGTTATTATTTATTAATTTAAGACGATACCAAAATAGCTTCGTGCATTTTTCTATGTACGAAGTTTTCATTGTTTCTTCAGATTGAATGGCTAGAGCTCTAATTTTTAAGTATATGTTTTTTCAATATATGATCTAGGATCGCATCAACTCAGAAACGCGATTGAAAAAGTTTTCTCGATAGAAAATCTTGGCGAAGCAACCTCTCAATTTTTTTATTTTTTTCATTTGTCGGTCTATTATCGCGTATTAACTAACGAAATAACTTTAAAAACATAAGTAACTATTATATATAGAAACACGTAAATCAGAATTAAAATATGTATATTTAGTAGATTTTGAGTAAATAGGAAAAGTATCCCTAATTCTTCATTTTCTGTGCCTACTGGCTGTGTTAATATGTACGTGGCGGCGATTATATACGATAATATTGATGTAGGCCCTTAAGTTAGACTAGTATTAGTATTAGCTTTGGCTTTGACTTTGAGACTAATTAATATTTTTGATGAAAGTGGTCTCCAAGTTCCAAGTCATCAAGAAAAACAAACTAATTACTTACTTGTTGTTTTATAATTATACTAGCTGTTGCCCGCGACTCCGTCCGCGTGGAATTTAGAAAATGTTCCCCGTTTTTGCAACATTTTTCACAACTGCTTCGGTTCTACTGGTCATAGCGTGATGTTATGTAGCCTAAAGCCTTCTTCGATAAATTCCCTATCTAACACGGAAATATTTTTTAAATCGGCCCAGTGGTTCCTGAGATTAGCGCGTTTAAACAAACAAACAGACTCTTAAAATTAGTATAGGTTTACGATAAGATACATGGTTTATAGCCCTTTAAAAGGCCTCCATATAAGAAAACTCTTATTTGTGTAGGTGACACTTAACTAAGAAATGACTAACCATAATAAATCAATTTATTAGGTAAGAATATTTTTCAAATTACTATGATGCAATACTTCTGTGTGCGCATAGCTTAGAGCAAAAATTCAATAGGAGTTGTAATTTTCAGATCGCTAAAAAAGTTACGAGAACATTGCTCATACTCATTGTATGTGTACTCTGTCATTTCTTAGAGTGTGAGGTGATTTTGGGCGGGACCTGCATAGCGATTTATGAAATTACGTCCTAGTGTTTGTGTGCGTTACTTCGGCAACATCATCATCCTCCTACCCATGTTCCATTATTTGGGGTCGTCGCAACATATCTTTTTCTTCCATAGTCTTCAATCAGCCGTCTGGTCTGTGTCAACTCCTCTTTCTTTCATGTCCTCTTTCACATAGTCCATCCATCTTTTCTTAGGTCTTCCTCTAGACTTTTTTCCTTCCATATTTATACGCAGAACTCTCCTAACAATGTTACTTTCCTCTCGTCTCATGACATGCCCATACCAGGACATCCGCTTATTCTTCAATTTTTCAGTCACTGGCATCACTTTCAGACATCCTCTAATATATTCATTCCTTATTTTAAACAACCTGTTAGTATTTTTAACTAAGAAAACAGCGTGTATCTCGTGTTAGTTTCATACTCTAAGGCGCATAGGTATGTTATTAATGTCATCCGTAAGATATTTGAGTTAAAATAATTACGTTCATAATACTTGTGAGTAGACAACACAGATCACCTATAGTAGATAGAGCATTACGAGATTTTTGTTAACTACTAGACGCATCAACATTGGAGAAACCTCGAGTAGCAGTAGAATAATGCGTTTTCATTGATCGTACTAAAATCACACGCTGAGTTCTCATAAATGACCTATGCGAGAATAGCGTATATGTTCAGAAGCAATTATCGCGTTGCGCTAACCTAACGGGTGTGATCTGTGGTACACAATAAACTGAAGTTATTTCGTTAATCTCTTAAAATATATAGTTGTCTATTACTCAAAAGGTTAAGTAAATGTTAGACAGTTCATTATTTTAGAATTATCTTTGAACGCAATTCATCGCATTTTCTTCATTAGTAAAATCTACATGTAACTTAATACATAGCTACATAAAAGCTGAAATTTATTTGTCTCTCTCTCTCTCTCTCTTCAGCCTATAAGAGTAGAGTAATTGATTCTTCGCTATTATATTATTATCTAGTTTGTGTGTGGATATTTTTTATAGTTTTATGATTTTCTAGTTCCCTTTTTTGCTGGTCCAGTAAACGTTCCACTGCTGGGCACGGGCCTCCTTCGAGAGTTATAATGGTCTATTATGCCAGGCATGCTGGCACAGGGATTATTTTATACACAGACTAGCTGACCCGGCAAACTTTTTTTTGCTGTAGTAAAAAAAAAAAGGTTTGAAAAATAGATGTTGGCCGATTCTCAGACCTACTGAATATGTATATAAAATTTAATAAACTTCGGTCTAGCCGTTTCGGAGGAGTACGGTAACTAACACTGTGACACGTGAATTTTATATATTAGATAACATTCTCTGTGAGAGATGGAAAACTCGAAAATAAATATTTGTTAGGGTTCCGTACCCAAAGGGTAAAAACGGGACCCTATTACTGAGACTTCGCTGTCCGTCCGTCCGTCCGTCCGTCTGTCACCAGGCTGTATCTCAAGAACGGTGATAGCTCGACAGTTGAAATTTTCACAGATGATGTATTTCTATTGCCGCTATAACAACAAATACTAAAAATAAAATAAAATAAATATTAAAGGGGGGCTCCCATACAACAAACATGATTTTTTTACCGTTTCTTGCTCGATACTAATAACGTTGCCTTATGTTGCATAGATAATGGTACGGAACCCTTCGTGCGCGAGTCCGACTCGCACTTGACCAATTTTTTTTTTGCTGTTTTAGACCAAAACTAGTGGATAGATTATAATGAAGCTTTGCAAATGTATGGCTTAAAAGTCAGAAAACCGCATACGCTATATATTGTCACGCATAAAGTCAAGGAGCTAGCCATAAATAATAATCACATGTTAAATAAAATAATCTTACAATAAAGAATCAATTAAAACTCTTAATACTTTGAAAGCTCAAGGAATCATTAATATTTATCTAGACTGGAAATTAGCCATTCAGATTTCGCTTTGAAGCACTATCGAAGAACGTTGAAGCCGCCCGTGCACTTATCTGACTATAATCTTAGTAAGAAAACTGAGTTAACTGCTTTTAGATTTAAAAACCGACCAAGTACCTACGAGTTCTATTCATTCACGAAGGGTTCCGTGCCATATATTAATCAATCATAATTCAGCGGAAAAGCATAATTATTGAAGCGCCAAAACTGCATTGTTGGAAAATGAATTTTATTTTTTAAATGCGTATTTTTTTTTTTATATTCAGTATAACATACTGAATACAAAATTATATATGTCGGCGCAACCACAACAATTAGTCTAGAGAACCTAGAATAATTAAGTTAAACCATTTGATTGTTCCAATATTAATTTACAAACCACCAAGTTGATTACTTTAGGGTTTATTACGATGTAAAAATAACGTCATTGTAAATTCAATACTTCACCTAAAAACTTACGAACACGTGCAGGTACGACCGAATGACATGCACGTGCGCCGGCACTATAAATACCGCCGCACGGTGGGCAATCGAAGCAGTTACACTCGAGCCGCCGTACAGTACGGACCTTTCTTGGGCGAATCTCTGCCCGACTAGTTGCTCACTCACAGTAGTGATAAAGAGTTTATTCCGGTCATAATCGCGAGTGTATAATTATAAAGTGTGTATTTGTGAGAAAGTGTAAAGTGACGATTGAGAGGTGACGTTTTGTGTGAACATCATCTTGGTGGTAGAGGCGCAGGTTATAGGGGATTTGGTTGGAGACCTGCTGTGGAACCTTTTATGTGTGAAAGAGAATGTCAGATTGATGTATGAACATCTTAAAGACAGTGTCTACAATTTGTAGACTGATTTTAAAACATGGCCATTCCATCCTCATCTATGCTACTCCAACATATACGATTTTTTTTCCGAAAAATAAAGCTTTAACTTTTTTACCGTTACACTGAAAACGTTTGTTGTTCAATATTCACTATATTTTGTTTTTTTTTTAGTTTTTATAGATATAACTTATAAAGCTATCACCGTTCCATAGATGATACAATCTATGATGTAACAAACGAACAGACGAATAGCGAATTCTCAGTAATGAGTTCACTTTTATTATAGGTCGCGTCATGTAAAAAGAACGCTGGCGGTCAAGCTGCGCATAGACGATTTATCGGTTTTCTATGTAGTACCTATTAAGAATAACAAATATGTAGGTACCATGCCACGACTAGCCAGCGAAAGCCTAGTTCAAAAATAAGATAATAGGCACATAAGTTTCGTGCGAGAATGTACCCATACGGAAAGACGCCCCTACCACTTTCTTCCAGCGTTCTTTTTACGTGACGCGTGTATACCTTTTTCTACAGCACCCTAATAAGGTCTTGTTTAACTTTTTAGTGTGGATCCCTAAGAAATGGATTACTATCTAAATATATTCCTTTGATTTATTCAGTAAGTGAAGCTTTCAGCGGCTATTTAATGGTTTAGATTTCTGAATAAAGCATAATGTTTCCCCATTAACAGTGACACCAATTCTCTTGCGTCAAAAACTTAACCTGACTAAAATGAAACCAACCACAGTGTATTCTATTTAATGCCCGTCTCGTTAATCATCCTTACTAATTTATAAATGCGAAATCCGGACGACAACACAATTATAATTTTGACGAGCTGACGAGCTTAAGTGTTAATGTGTGGAACGAAACGATAGTACGATTTAAAAAACGTACAACCCCATCTATTGAGCAGAAGAGTAAACATCTGTTTGTTAAGGATAGATTTCTAAACTTACTTAAACTTCACGTGTACGAAGTCACGGGCAACAGCTAGTGTACGTATATAATCATAACAATTAACTTTCTCCAATTTTGTTATTGATAATATCGATCTTTACGTTATAGTTAAGTTTAGTTGTGCGAGTAGAATTGGTACCAGTGTCTGGGTTATCGAACCGACAATTCTTGAATAATTAATGTCGCGCACTACAAATTGTAACTGCATTGCTGTAAAAACAGGTAATGATACAAAGCGATCAAGCTAATAGTTGCAAATCAAAGCGTCACAGAATTAGCAATGGGTCGATAAAAGCCAAACTATTCGTTTGATGATGTTGGAAATGAACTTTTTATCGGCAGATATGTTTCTTATATTTTCATGAGTATTAGCTTATACGGTATCTCTCTCTCCAGCCTATAAACATCCCACCGTTGGGCACGGGCCTTATCCACTTTGGGAGGGATTATGGTCTACTGTGTTGAACTGACCAGGTGTGTTGGTACAGGATTTATTTTCAAAGTTTCACAGAGAATGTTTTCTGTGTATAATATCCTTTAGCTGGCTTTTACAGCAACTTGGGAAGGAAAAGGGGTAGTGACACTTGTATTCTTAATCCGTCACTATACGTTACCACACGGACAGACACGCTTCTGCTAGAGACGAATATTATTTAAATATGAAGAATGTCTTTAGCAAACACTACAACATTCGAAATCTTACGAAAATGTAATAAAATTACTTACTGCTTTTGAAAACGGGCCTTAAAATGTTTTTACGCGCAAGTTATCGCTTACCCATTCCTTGTGGTGCTGGTGACGTATTAAGAATACAAATGTCATCACACCCTTTTTATCCCCAGGGTGCTGTAAAAGCCATATGAGATGTAATAAGCTCTGGGAGAGACGAAAATATCGACATCCTTACCAAAGAGAAGGAGATTCGTACCCAACAGTGTGAGGTTTATTGGACTGCGAAAGAAGGGAACTAGAAAATCATAAATCTATAAAAAATATCCACTCACAAACTAGATATAGTACCGAAGAATTAATTACTTTACTCGGCTACTCAGTAAAGCCCCATACAATATATGCTCCTTTTATGCTGGGATCAAGTTTATTTTTCACTTTTTGCATAACGTCTCGACGTTTTCATTATGCATACTTAGACTATAAGGCTTCCCTGTTGTTTGATTTTTAGAATCGTTATTGCACAACTCTTTTATTATAGTCTTTGCAGAGCAAAACTTGTTTTTGATAACCATTTTTCAAGAGTAACGGTAAACCACAACCTATTCAACTCTGTACATTTTGAAAGTAAAAATACAGTGTCTACAGTGTACGTCTGCCTGTCTGTCTATCCGTCTGTCAAATTTATTTTACCCAGCAATTGCTGAAGGTATCTATATACTCATAGTAGATCTAGACGACGAGACGAGACGAGCCTCGTGGTTGAGTGGTTCATGTAACGGACTGTGCCGATCAAGAGGTCGCGGGTTCGATTCCCGCTCGGGACAATCATTTGTGTGATTTTTCTAATTGTCATACAAATGCTTGTACTGCGTCTGGATGTTTCTATGTATCATAAGTATGTATTTACAAAAGAAAAGTAGTATATGTATTCTATCCGTATTCTGGTACACATAACACAAGCAATAATAAGCTAAGCTTGGGACCAGAGGATCTGAGGTGTGAAATGTCCGTGAATATTATTATATTATTATTATTATAGATCTATGCAGTCAATTGCTACAAAAAACACCTTCAATCATATAGCACGACTATTTTTGAGAATTTTCGCCTTACACCAGGAAATTAAAACCTAGGTAAGGTACTTTCTTTAGGTTTGGTCTTTTAGGTACCAAAAGGTAAAATAGAACATTATTACTGAGACTTCACTTTCTGTCCACCGATCCATTCATCCGTCTATAATCATGCTAAATCCCTGGAACGGTGAAATCTACAGAAAGCTGAATACAGTCAATGTAGTACAGTTAATTTTACAGTTGATGTCATAACCACAAATACTCATTAACATTATTTTACTGTCCTTATCTAGTTATTTGGGATCGGGAATATGACGAATTTATAATGATAACTAGCTGTTGCCCGCGACTCCGTCCGCGTGGTGTTTAGAAATTTTCCCCCGTTTTTGCAACATTTTTCACTGCTACTTCACTTCTATAGGTCGTAGCGTGATGTTATATAGCCTATAGCTTTCCTCGATAAATGTACTATCCAACCCTGAAAGAATTTTTCAAATCGGACTAGCGGATCCTGAGATACCGCGTTTAAACAAACAAACAAACAAACTCTTTCGTTTTATAATATTAGTATAGAAGTATAGATAACACTACATATCCCTTCGTATGTGAGTCCAACTTACCGTTCTTATTTATAAATACATTGAAACATGTATAAACTACAATAGCTAGCAAAAAAGAAATACAAATATGGCAACATCGAAGGGTTCACATTCTTATCATGGACAATTCTACTGCAAAGGCTGCGGCAAAAACATGGCCAATTGCCAACTGGTTTCGTTCTTTGAAAGATGAATGCCGGACTTGAATTTATTTATTGAGGTTAGTAGTAGTATAAAACAAATCAGTTGTAAAATATTTAAATCATAGATGTATGAGTTTTTTTTTATTATTTTTTTTTATTTTAAATAAAGCTAACATGGAGCTTCAATTCTAATTACAATTAATGTCTAGGATATGGTTCTTCTTCATAACGAAACAATGTTTTTCTTTGTTACAACTGGTCATAGTTTTTATTAAGGTTTTACTTTATTGGCATGTTAAATGAAATCTATTAAAGATAATAGATACAAAGAAAAACCGACGAAATGAAGTTATCTTAGGTACATTTGCACGACTCATTCGTGGGACACCTGTCGATCCCATCCGGTGACTGCAAAGTCTCCGAAACATCGGGCCAAAATTTATACGCGTCTAAATCCGTAAAAAGTGGTTTTATTTAATATGAAGTCAGTTACAAACGAAAGTTACCAAGAAAAATAAAGTTATTACGTTCGTTTAAAAAATCGGTCCGGCTTCGATACGGTTATAATCATAATAATAATCGATATCCTACCCAAATAACACCAAATAACTGGACTCGAAACAATGGGATGAGGGCAGAAAAATGATGATGATGAGTAATTGTTGCCACAGCGTCAACAGATATACACACAGTAAAATTTGCAGTTTTCTAGCTGTCACCGTTCAGGAGATACGGCTTGGTGTCAGACGGTCGGACGCACGGACGGATGGACGTCCAAATCCCATTTTACCTTTTGGTATGGAACCCTAAAACAATTTCATATTAAAGTTCATAATCATAATAAAGTCATCGCTGTGTTTACGACATTTGGAACATAACGAGTATCGCCGACATGTTTGGTTTTATACGTTTGTACCCATATAAACACCGAATCTCCAGCAAGAAATAAACTTTGATCTACGATGATCCATCTACTAACAGAAAGATCTAAAAATAAAGGACATCGACCAAGGAAGTAAAACCAAAATAGTTCGTTGAAATCCTAATGACATACTTCACTCGCACTTTTATACGTCTGTTTATTGTTAGCGCCTGCATTCTACGAAATTGCCATATGGGTGGTCAACTTAACTGCTATTTAATTTATTGTCATCGTCACATTAAAGATAAACTGCTTGACAAGTCAATTTTTAAAGTCGTTAAGAATAAATACATGTCAACGCTGAATTATTCATCGATTTTGAGCCCCGTAGTGCAGTGCTCACAATACAATGCGTTCATAATGTTTCGGGTTCCATTCCCGGACAAAACAATAATTGTATGTGTGGTATTTATATATTTGTCAGAAACAAATTGTATGTCTGTTTGTTTTCTATTTATTTTAAGCAAATATTTATAAAACAGTAAAGTATTACGCATTGAATCTGGTATTCTTAGGGATACCTTATGGTATATATAACTAGAATTTAGTAAAATTTCCCCGTTTTTGCCACATTTTTCACGGATGCTTCGTTCCTATAGGTCGCATCGTGATGTTCTATACCTACCCTAAAGCCAATCAATAAATGTTTTTTGCAAAGAAAGAATTTTTCAAATCAGACAAGTGATTCCTGAAATTAGCGCGTTCAAACAAACAAACTCTTCAGCTTTATAATATTACTAAAGATTTGTTATTTATTTATTGACTGTCATTATAACACACTCATCTTCGTGGAAAATATTAATAAATATCTTGTTTTATTGATCGATTCCAGTAACTATCTTGCAGATATTATTACGATTAATATTAATTTGTGGCGTCGAGAAGTTTATCAGTGGAGTCGATGGCCTTTGTTGTGTGTCAGTGGCTCGATTGATAAATTCGGTGTTCGAACTGATTGAATCGGCATTTACTCTGACGCTTATATCAGATCACTTAGAATTTGGATTTAAATTGGTGATAAAACCGGGCTTTTGACAGTCATTTATATAAAGATAGCTATAACCCGCTTATAGAAGTATAATTCATATAGCTTATTGCTTATACAGATAAGCGACATTCTAAGATGTAGGTAACTAGAGAAAGCCAGCCTCTTCATTGTAAATAATTTGAGCTTTACTTCAAATCTTAATTCATTAGAAGTAATAAATAGGCTCAAGACCTGCAGGTTATTTTCCATTACTCTAGAGAATTGAAATTTGGCGTGTACCAAGCCTATCTATAAATCTATATAGTGCTGGTTGAGATCCAATAACTTGTAATTTATTACCATATCATGCGAAAACATTGTTAGTACTGACACCAACTTACGAAGTAGCTAAGATGTAGGCGAGCCCCATTATTTCATCTACAAAATTAAGTTGGAGGATTGGTAAGTTAAATTTTTTTTTTAATGTTTATTTGAATGTAGTTAATTGTGTTTTATATTCTCCGTGTAGTGACGGAGTAGAAATACAAGTGTCACCACCCCATCTCCTCCCAAGGGTGCTGTAAAAGTCAGCTAAGGTATACTACTACACACAGACAACATCCTCAGTGAGAGACGGAAACCTCGAAAATAAACTCTGTGCCAACACGCCTGGTCAGCGCGGCACAGTAGACCATAATCCCTCCCAAAGTAAAGGAGGCCCTTAGGAGGCCAAGTAAAGTAAGCAATAGTGGGACGTAAATGGGCTGGAGAGAGAGAGAATTGTGTTTTTCGATCGAAGTAGGTATGGAACCCTTCGTATTTCACCGGTTTTTGTTTTATGTTTATATAAACCGAAATCCATTTGTTAAAATTGTAACAATACCAAAAGCTTACTAAAAACTTGTTCTCACGTTTTTACGACAAGGAGAAATTAAGATAAAATGGGCGTGTTTTATTTAAACATTTCCTTTGCATAAAATATTAGTTAAGTTTTTTGTACCAAAAGTGTCTCGCACATGTTTTTGTTGCTCGTAAAAAGACTAGAAAAGTCCGAGTCTGACGCGTTTGTAGGCTTATTTACATAAAGTGGAATAATTAATTGCAACTTAAAAAACAAAGAACGAGCGCTCTTTTCGCTATTCATATAAATGAAGTCTAGAATATACTCGTAAGTAACTTTATATTTTTAAATAACGATAAAGGCGGAGAATGCTTGGATACACCGGGTGCTGAGATTATCGATGAAGTTACGATGTTTGTTAAGGATTTGTTTGTTAAGATTACGCATCAAAAGGTAAATTGTGACATTATTGACACTTCACTGTCCATCGATCCGTTCGTCCGTCCATCACGAGGCGGTATCTTAAGAACGGTGATAGCTAGAGAGCTGTTCTTGCTGCCACAATACAAGAATCGATAGCAATAAATTATTTTAAAGAGGCTCATAGGTAGAAAACTAAATAAATGTTTGTGCCTTGTGGTATATAGACTAAAAATTTTCTTTTACGAGCCTCGTGGTTGAGTGGTTTATGTAACGGACTGCCGATCAAGAGGTCGCGGATTCGATTCCCGCTCGGGACAATCATTTGTGTGATTTTTCTAATTGTCATACAAATGTTTGTACTGCGTCTGGGTGTTTTTATGTATTATAAGTATGTATTTACAAAAGAAAAGTAGTTATGTATTCTATCCGTATTCTGGTACCCACAACACAAGCCTAACAAGCTTAGCTTGGGACCAGAGGACGTTGTGTTAATGTCCATGAATATTTATTATTATTATTATTTTACGTATTTTAATTATGATGACGAATACATTAAAAGGCAAGGCGCCCTTTGGGAATACAACTCGTACTTATGTATGAAATAACTTAAACAGCAATAGATCTATATGTACGGAAGTACTAACCGCATAATATTGTACAGGATATTAAAATAGCAACAAAGGGCTACACGTTTCGAACACTAATATTGCTTTTAGTATCATGAATCATTTAGTTATACAAAACGTGTTTAGAATTAAAATAGCTGGCGAAATTTCATGAAGCATAAACAGACAGACGATTTGTCTTGTCATCCAAACAGTGATCATCTTGAGTCTTAGAGCATTAATCCCACAGGAGGTGGCATTGTCCGGCGATCAATAATGAAAAAGATACCAGAGTAATGCTGATACTCGTTGGAGTTGGCGTTGTCAGGCTACACATTCGCAAAAGTTACGAGAGCAGTCCTGATATACTCATTGTATACGGAGACTGTAGGCCAGTGTAGGCTCATGGTGTGCGTTAGGCTATTTCGGACTGGGCGTGCGTAGAGACAGATAAAAATACGTTATAGTGTTTTTGTGCCTCGTTACGTTACATTACTTCGGCACTCCAACGACCTGACAATATATTTTTAAACGACTTTCGAGGTTCTCATTTCGCCTGTATGTTTTTTTCTTTATTTTATGTTTGTTACCTCATAACTTTTAACTGGGCGAAGTTATTTCAAAGTTTTTTTTTTAATTGAAAGCTGGTGCTCCCCATGTGGTCCCATTGGCACCTGATCAGGATACGATGGTTATCTCCTGAGAAATCGACGAAAGCCCTCAAATTTCGAAGGCACATGAATTTTTTTTTAAATATGTACTTAATTATAGCAAAAAAACGGCCTGTGTAACAGCTCCTTTTGAATTAATGCTTTAAGTTGTGAGTAGTAATTTGAATCAGGTAATGAAACTACAATCACGTTTTGCTTCAAAATATGATGAGTAGTCTTACCATAATTAATTTTGTGTGATGAATCAGGTTTTCTTACAATTACTTTGGTGAAATCTAAAGGTTAAGAATATTAATTTATTCCGAGTGTAATTAAATTAAAAACCCTAATGGGTTCAAAAAGCGTAGTATTTTTTTTTTATTTAAAACTTAAAGAGAAGTTGATTTTTAAAATTGTAAATCATATTTGATATTATTGCACTATCCCTATTAAGTGTGAAAAATTTCAGATCAATCTGAATGTTAGAAGTGGGTGAAAATCTCTAACAAAACTTGCATCACATTACTACATAGATTAATATTATATAGATAGTTGCGTATATACGCATGGAGATAATTAAATTTAAAAAGAATCAAAACTGTGAATACTAAACTGTACACAAAATGGCATTGCTCAAGTCGTGACTGGCAAAAAGAAAAAAAATAGGCATCCTATCTGATCAACTAACTTCACCGCAATAAACTGAGATAAGGCTATAGCAAAATTATGTCATTGGTCTTATTTAAAAAACAGACACAGAATCGAAGACCAATTCATACTAATAAAGAAAATAATATTTCCTTATTATAAAACAAAGTCGTTATTTTTGTATGTCTGTCCCTATGTGAGCTTATATCTTCAAAACTATACAACGGATTTTGATGCGGTTTTTTTATACATAGAATGGTTCAACAGGATGGCTTTTTTGTATCATTTATTACGGTTTGTTTTCTAAATACCACGCGAACGAAGTTGCGGGCAACAGCTAGCAACACAGCAAAAGTTTACAAGTATAAAAACCATTTAATTTTATCCACATTTATATGACCGAACTTCAACATATCGCAACAAGTTGATAACAGCAACGTAATTAAGTGCATCATTAAATTACTGATAACAGTCGCTGGCATGTCATACATTCTCTTATCTAGGAACACTTTCCCTTGCTAACAACGTGTGTAAGCAGACTCGGAAAGCCGGCCAGGTACGAGTTTGACTCGCACACGAAGAGTTCCGTTACCTTATTATCTCATTAGTCACTAGCTATTTCCGTGTGGTGACGGATTAAGTATAGTGTCACCACCCCATCTCCTCCCAAGGGTGCTGTAAAAGTCAGCTAAGGGACATTGCACACAGTTATCATCCTCTGTGAGAGACAGAAAACACGAAATAAACCCTGTGCCAACACGCCTGGTAAGCGCGGCATAGTAGACCATAATCCCTCCAAAGTGCAGGAGACCCGTGCCCAACAGTGGGACGTAAATGGGCTTGAGAGGAGAGGAGTCACTAGCTAATGCCCGCAGTTCCACCCGCGTTTATATTTATTGAGCTTGCCCTCGCTCAACATACATGAAATCTTAACAAATTTCACAGAAAAAAGCCGCATTAAAATCCATTGCGTAGTTTTGAAGATACAAGCTCACATAGGGACGTACATACAAAAATAACGACTCTGTTTTATAATAAGTATAGAAACTGATTCATCAATTTATTGTTAAAATTGTTAAACCCGCCCAGTCATTTTTTTATCTAATATCTTAGTGAGAAAATTACGTTATAGGTGGCGTCACATGTTATGTGGGCTCTACTTAAGTGAAGGGATATACGCTTGTGTACCTATTTCGATCAATATGTGCTATGCGCGAGAGTAATAGGCCTCGTCCACGATAGGTTAAAATAACGAAGAGCAGCTACCTTAGCTAGAGTATCACTACATTCTATGTAGACAAACTCTGCCACTCTCGCTGTAATGATTTCTACGTGGACGCCGAAATTAGAGTATAGACTAAATTATCCTCCAAACTGTCTAGCTCTATTTTCTCTATGTGGATGAGGGGTATAGAGCTGCTACTGCGTCCAATCGCGTTCGAGAGCAGCAACTGACTGTCCGATCGCGTGCGAGATCAAGCTCGGCGCGTGCTTCCCCACCACAACCCTCAGTAGAGTCCCGTATAACCTTTTGATACAGAACCCTAGATCTAAATAAACTGGTTTCTTGTCATTTTTTAGCGAGTCTCTTCACTTGAAATTACTGTTGCTAATGTGTGAAAATTCTAAAACACACTTGGTCGTTGTTGTAATTGTGTGAAATATTTCCCGCTTTCAAATTAGTTGTATTAACCAGTAACTTTTAAGATAAAGTTATGAATTGTGTGACACAAACATTTTTGGCTTCACTTTCTATCGCTAAATAACCCTTTTTCGACAAACTATTAGCAGTTGGTACAGAGAAAATAAGTGTTTACATCATTCTCTGTTCTTTCTTGTTATTTGACATTATTTACAATATGATTGCTTACTCTTCAACATATCTGATGACAAGTAATTAGACCCGCTCCCTGTCAACACCGTTAAGGATCTCCCTCATTTCCCAAACCTCCTCCCCTACCCTTTTTCCTCGGGGTTTGTGCAACATGTTATGTTTTCTTCTTCCGTGTTCTTCAGTCTGACATCATGTAGATATGTTTTTACGGCTTTTCTCTACCCTTGATTCGTTCTACATGTATTCACAGAACACTTATTTTTTAATAAACCTTGTTGGCACTTGATCCCATTCCATTTGATGGTAATCGGCAACGAAAGAAGTCTATTTCTGAACGTGTACACTTCTAACATTAATTATTATTATCTTCATACCATCATGCGAATTTCACGTAGGGATATGCAGAGAAAATTTAGTGTCATGTGCTAAGATTCAAACATCAATGAACTTGCGAGATTTCTTTTATATCGCATGTTTATCTTTTTTTTTTTTTGCATCTCAGTGTTTATCTTTATTTTGCATTCCATAAAATTTGTTTATTTTTTACTTGAAATTTAAACTAATACACAAGGCTAACTTATTGCTAAAAGAGTTTTCGACCCGGGCTGCGAGGCGTAGCAGTAATTGAAAATATGCTAATGTTAATGTTATGTAAATTGTAAATTTTTTTTTATATGTATAATTTTAATTCTATTCCATGAAAAGATGTAAATATAGCAAGAAAAATAGGTACTACGTGACCTTTCAAAGATATATTAGTTGTAAAATAAAAAGGAAATAAATGAAATTGAATGTTAATATCACTTCATGACCTAGAGACTTATAATTGATAGAACTAAATTAGAGGTTTCCAAAAAACACAAATTTACGATAAATAGTTTTAGTTAGGTAAGTCATGCAAACAGATAATATTTTCTGTGAGAGAGGGAAATCTCGAATATACCTAAGCCGTGTGCCAAATGACCGATCAGTTCGGCACAGTAGACCATAATCCTATCCAAAAAAGAAGCCTGTTCCCAACGGTGGTACGTTAATGGGCTGCACAGTATGATAAGATCCTATTAATGTTTTTTTTGTTAAATGTAGGTATTAATTCTGTTCTTATTTTATTGATCTGCCTTGACAAGGTAACACAGTCGTTGAACGACGAAGTCCAAAGTCTTAAGAACTTTTATTGTACAAAGTGATAATCACATTTTTATGTGTTTGCTTATAATGATAGGAAGAAAATTCTACTGTATTTTCATAAAACAGTAGATATTATACATTTCTATCTCTAGTAATAAAGACTACAAAGTGTGAAGCATGAAATTGTATCTATATAATATATTTGTTTCTAGAAGAGTTTTAAGTTCACGAACAGATAATACATACTGTTTATGTTTACATTATAATGGTACCAATTCTGCGTGCACAGCTAAACTAAACTTAAATAAAAAATGAAAATTGATGGTATCAATAACACAATTCAGCAATGTTAACTGAACCGTCTTATTAAAGAAGCTGTGTATAATAAACTAACAATTTTACTTGAGATAAATATTATGTATAACGAAATAGCAAATATATTATACTAATACCATAAAGCCCAAGAGTTGGTTTGTTTGTAACGCGCTAATCTCAGGAATCACTGGTCCGATTTGAAAAAAACTTTCAGTATTGAATAGTAGTTACATTTATCGAGAAAGGTTATAGGCTATATTGATTTAAGTTGAGGAAGATTATAGGCTATATAATATCACGCCGCGACTAATAGAAGCTAAGCATCAGTGAAAAATGTTGCGGGAAACAAAACGGAGAAAATTTTCTAGATTCCACGCATACGAAGACACTATCAACTATCAACTTTCATTTTTTAATAATCTTCAAAAGAAGGAGATTATTGGTTAGGTTTAGTCGTGCACGTAGAATTGGTACCATTGTGGACATTATCATCATTTTAACATCAACTGTGTATCGCCCACATGAGCACCTGATGTGATAGAAAGTATTATTTCATCCATTCAATTATATTTATCGTCATCAAATTCGATTCGGGCCGATAACATGCGTGGGATATATTCATTTGACACACTTTTATTTCCATTAAATGTAGTGGCGTTTCTACTTTGTAAATTATTAACATTATAACTAATGAAAGCTGTCCCTGTAGTGACGGATTATGTTTAAAAATGTCATCACCCCATTGCTTGGCAATCAGCAGTGACTGTTTTATTTTGGTTTTTTTTATCTTCTTTTAACAACCAAAACGATTCAATATCGTGAAAAGTGTAGTTAAATGAATGCTACTAAGTCATTGACCTCTCGGTAATGAAAAAGCAATAAATGCATTGCCGTCATTCGAATGTATGTGGTTGCTTTGATAGCGTTCCATAAAATGGTTTTGCGAGAAAAACATTCTGCAAATATTTTAACAGACAACGTTGTTGATGACTTAATGGTAAATTTCAAAATATGAAAATGGCAGCTGTGGTTGCCTCTTTTGCTGAAAACAGTAATCTAAATAAAACCACTTTTTACGGATATAGACGCGTATATTTGTATTAAATTTTGGCCCGACGTTTCGGAGACTTTGCAGTCACCATGGTCACGGGTGGGACGGTTGAACGTCGGCCCAAAATTTAAAACAAATATACGCGTCTAAATCCGTAAAAAGTGGTTTTATTTAAACAAATAACTCGCGCAAGTGTTAGAAAATAACAGTAATCTATTTCATTTTTTTTTTGTCTATGAGTATTATTTTGCTGTACATATTGTTATAATTCTGTGTTAGGTTAATAAGACCCCATTAAACACATATTTTGACACATACTTTTATTTACAAAATGGCAAGGATTTAAGATTGGCTATTTTAAAACGTAGCATCCCATCTTCAATAGTTTCGTTAGCTATGTGGTTAGATGTAAGCTAGTCAGCTAACAAAGCTGACTGGCTTACGTCTCAGCTTATAACTGATTTTGAAGACATACTCCATAAAAAAAACTAGTTGCTGCTCGCAACTTCATACGCGTGATATTTTGAATATTTTCCCCGTTTTTGCATCATTACATTATTGCATTCATGCTTCGCTCCTGTTGGTTGCAGCGTGATGTTATACATCCTATAGCCTTCCTCGATAAACGTACTATCCAACACTGAAAGACCAGTGGTTCCTGAGATTAACTCTTTCAAACAAACAAGCAAACTCTTCAGCTTTATAATATTAAGTATATAGATAAAAAAGAATATTTTATAAACTAATTCTAGATAAGATAAAATCATCTGCATGGTGATGTTTACGCTGTAGAGTTAGGTTTATGAAGTTTGAATTTGAAAAAATCTAAAACGGTTTGGTCAATGAGTTTAAACAGCCATCCAGTTTACCTTCGCATTCTTAGAAAGCCCATAGCAACAGTGAATCGTATATGAACAGACAAAACGGAATAGACAGTTAAAAATATGCAAATCGTGGATTCATATAAAGAACGATTACATCCTGGCAGAACAGCGACCACTAGCTACCCATCTAAAGGTACGTGCCCGTTGACGCGATGCGTCGTTTGTTAAGGAACCGATTCACATCGTTAACTTTGCTTGTTATAAACTTTACGCGTCTCTCGGGTGCACAGAATTTAAATTAACTGAATAAAATTACAAGGGATGAATATTATTCCAGATATGAATATCAGAGTGCTACTTGGAGATTGTGTGTCATCGCCCGTGAAAATGCTCCGCTGGGAGCAGATCTATTACAACTATTTCTTAGATATATGAAAGCTGATTTCGACTTCTTTATAAGTAAAGGAAAGACGAGTCATATGCTTGGAAATGGGCAAACAAAGTCTATTTGTTTGTTTGTTTGTCTCAAAAAATTATAGTTACTTTTGAAAATTGTGTCCATTTTTCTATTGCCCTTATCCCATTATTTGGGGTCGTCGCAACATGCCTTTTCTTTTCATACTCTTTTGTCAGACGTCATATCTGTGTTAATTCCTTTCTTTCTTGCAATCGGTTTATTACAGTCGTTCTTTTCTTTGGTATTTGTCTAGACTTAATTCCTTCCACATTCATTAGCAGAACTCTCATAACAATGTTATTTTTCTCTCGTCTCATTACGTAACCATACCAGAGAGCCGCTTATTCCTCAATGTTTTAGTCACTAGCATCACTTTCAGACTGTCTCTGATATATTAATTTCTTATTTTATCCATTCACGCAAAAATTATGTTGACCTATTAAAAAACATCTTTTTCTAACTTCGCGGTGTTGGTTGCTTCTAAGACGTCATCGTCTATAATATATACGACAACGTCTGACGTAAATTTAAAGTATATTAACGATGACGACCTACCTATACATTTACTCCCATTATTTTTATCAAGCGCAACAAGATGTATAACTTTAGAAAGTTTACGTAGCAAATTACAACAAATAATATACTTGCAACTTATATAATTAAAGCTCTTCTCTGTAATATACTTAAAACTTTTGCATATAACTCAATCCAGCTTTCGGCGCTTACATCAAATTTCCTAAAGTTATCCCTGGTTTAAAAGGTATTCATGTCACGTAGTCGCCAAACCGCTTGACTCATCTAGGGACTCGAGGTACGATAAATTTGAATTCTTATGCGGCATTTTCTAGACAATGAGCTACGTTGAGGAAAAATCTTAATAGTTTTTATGTGAATCGTTGGCTAGAAAAGTATAGCTAGTAAGTAAGTATACCATTATTATCATGTCATCTATTATAGGTATCATAAAGATACACTGAAAACGTTTGTTAAATAGGTCCTTAAATATTTATTGTATTCTTGTTTTTGGTATTTGTTATTATGTTATTATATATAAATCATTTATAAATATCAGATTATATCATAGATAGTTAGGTGTTGCTGAAAATCAGCGTTGCGATGTAAAAATCGCAACACAAATTGCTGAGCTGAGCAACGATCCTTTTCCTCTCCATGGGTGGGACACATCAGCTCACTATATTTTATTTATTTATTTATTATTTTTTTTATTTCATCTTTATTTTATGTTTCATATTTTCGATTTTTATTTTATTTTTGGTTTATTTAATTCTTATTTTTTATATAATTTTTATTTTTTTTGTTTTCATCTTATTTTAATATTGTTTTTTTATGTATGAATACTTTGTGTCCCCATGGTGGTGAATAAATACGTTTCTTTCTTTCTTTCTTTCATTTATATCATAGTGATCAGATATACTCGTACATCATTTGTGAAAACTTCAACTCTCTAGCTGTCACCGTTCGAGACATATTTCCTGGTGACATACAGACTTACGGAAAGCGAAGTATATGTCCCATTTCACCTTTTCGTACAGAATTCTAAAAAAGAACAACTTGAAGTATAGATAAACAAGTTAAACTGCATAATATGTACCCAGAGTTCAGAAGAATATAAGAATTTAAATTAATAGTACTAGAATGTCGACCAATGAGCGACCACTAGTTGTGCATAAAATGCTGCATTAGTAGTATATTTGCATTATATGCAGGTTCGATTCCCGCTCGGGATAATCATTTGTGTGATTTTTCTAATTGTCATACAAATCTTTGTACTGCGTCTGGGTGTTCCTATGTATTATAAGTATGTATTTACAAAAAAAAAGTAGTATATGTATTCTATCCGTATTCTGGTACCCATAACACAAGCATATAAGCTTAGCTTGGGACCAGAGGACGTTGTGTGAAATGTCCATGAATATTATTATTATTAATATGTGTGTACCTATATTGTATTTATAGTGTGTTTATTGTGTTTTTAAATTTTGAATGAATGTTGTTTTTATAATCTTTTTTAAAAATATGTAAATAATAAGAGAATAAATGAATGAGAAAATAAAATAAATATTATTGGACATTCACACAACGTCCTCTAGTCCCAAGCTTAGTTGCTTGTAAATACATACTTATAATACATAGAAACACCCAGACGTAGTACAATCATTTGTGTGGCAATTATAAAATATCACACAAATGATTGTCCCGAGCGGGAATCGAACCCGCGACCTCGTGAACGGCAGTCCGTTACATGAACCACTCGACCACGAGACCCGTCAAAATATACAAAAACTACTGATACTTATTTACTTACAAAAGGAAAATGAAAAACATTCTAAAGACTTAACGTTTATAGAAACTGAATCATGTAGACTATTATGTCATGGACCAATATTTCACTATAGTTTTAAACTAGAAGCCGCAACGTTACTAATATAATTTAGTAAACGGTTTGGTCATAGTGCTTAGTCATATAGATTATTTATATGAACATTAGTACTGTAATGTGTTGCCAAACCGCTAATACTGGTTGGGATTAATGAAAACTTAGCTTCGAAATTATTTCCAGTTTTTGCAACATTTTTCACTGATGCTTCGCCACTATTAGTCGCAGCGTGATGTTATATAGCTTATAGTTTCCCTCGATAAATATACTATTTAATAAAAAAAAATTCTAACCGGAACTGTAGTATCTGAGATTAGCGTGTTTAAACAAACAAACTCTTCACTCTTCAGCTTTTTAATATTAATATAGATTAGAACAGATGTATTCATGAAAATGTTCCTATCGATTGACGTTCAATTTAACGTCTATTTGGCGTATCGCATAAATAAATGCTTTAATCATGTTTACATGGATAAGATAAAAACGAATTTATCATCCATTTCATTTTAGTAGTATTTTGAGAATAAATAACGTTTCCAAATGCTTTAATTAATACCAAGTAAGTGAACAAATGTCCACCAGTTGTAGAAAGGATGGATGGATGAAGTGAACAATAATATTATTATGATCCAGTTATAAAATATATAAGCATAAACAATTGGTAACGAATTAACTTATTACTATACAGACCACGTTTACTCAATCACGTCTAAAGAGGGGACTCGAACTAAAAAGTATTTTTACTATTCGTATTGTACCTACTGCTTTTTAGTCTAAATCTCAACAATCTATAATTTTTGATACAAAATAATATTTAAAAATATATTTATGCGTCTAAATCTGCTATAGGTATCTTTTTTTTTTAATTCAAACGACTTCATATTATGCCTTTGAAATTTGAGGGATTTTCTAGATTTCTCAGGAGATAACCATCATATCCTGACCTGGTGCCAATGGGACGAAACGGGAAACACCAGCTTTCAAATAAAAAAGAATAATTAATAAATAAATAATAATAAATAAATAAATATTCATAGACATTTTACACAACGTCCTCTGGTCCCAAGCTAAGCTTATTATGCTTGTGTTATGGGTACCATAATACGGATATAATACATAAACTACTTTTCTTTTGTAAATACATACTTATAATACATAGTAAACACCCAGACGCAGTACAAACATTTGTATGATAATTAAAAACATCACACAAATGATTGTCCTGACCGGGAATCGAACCCGAGACCTCATGATCAGCAGTCCGTTATATAAACCACTCCACCACGAGGCCCGTCCACCACCACCACGATTAAAATCCCTTCACCCAGTTATAAGTTATGAGGTAACAAACATAAATAAAAACGTAGGTACGGACGAATAATTGAGAACCTCCTTTTTTGAAGTCGGTTAAAAAGTGATTTTATTGGAGTAAATGAGTGGAATGCAAATGTTTGAGAATATAACCAAAATATAGACGAAGGCTACATTTTTCTTTTTTGGTAATACTGAACCATTTTGTATAAGAAATTGATCGAATACCGTCGAAATACATTTTGGGTTTTGAAATGTCACATATCGATTAGTAAAAACTATTTGGAAAAAAAAAATAGGTAGAATACAAAAAAATAAGATAAGATCTTTATATTATGGGAAAAAATCGTTGCTCTACTTAAAAACATTCACTACATAAAACGAAAACAGCGGAGTAAATTTGCATGTAGAACAGCCTACTCTTTGAGAGACCGAGTGCTCTCTTAATAAAATCGTGTAACATGAATTTTAAGTGTATAACAGTAAAGTTGTACAAATCTTGGGAACACCTTAACATCTAATTCTGTATTCAATGTTTATGTTCAAATTGACCTTTTTACATACCCAATTAAATATTTCATCTTTCATTCGTTTGATTATTAGTTCGCGTTTCATTCATAAACTTTTAACTGTCGATAGAATATTTGATGTGTCGTTATAATAATATTTACTATTTGGTAGCAGCTGTTATCCGTCAATTTAATTTATTGTGTTATAAATTATTATCAGACAATCAATTTTATTATTGTGTGTTACGACATAATATTTAATAGCGTGTACTTATATATATGGGATTAATTTTTCAATAAACAGTGTTAAAAAAAAATAGATGAAGTTTAATATAACCGTCATTTGAATGCCTTTATTTAATTTGACAAAGGAAATGGCTGTGCTAAACAGAAACATTGGGATAAGATGGAAATAATAAATCCATCTATCCATCTGTGTCCGTCCACTGCTGGACATATAACGCCTCCCCCATATAACGCCACAACGCGCGGTCCTGCGCTAACTGCATGCAGCAGCCCCGGGATATTTGACGATATCGTCAGTCCACCTTGTTGCGGGCCGCCCTGCGCTGCGTTGTCCGGTGCGTGGTCGCCACTCGAGGACCTGCCGTCCCCAACGGTTATAAGATTTTTTTTTTATGTTTATTATCTAGTTTAACATTATGTACAACGTGTGATTCTTTTATTTTCACATCCGTACATGTCTCATAATGTTTGCGTAGACTTTTAGCGATGCTTTTATTGAAATTACGCTGACTATGACGCACGGAACTGACAACCGTAAAATTTCAAGTATATTTTTGTTATCTACTATAACTGTCTACAGAAGTCAAAGAATATTTATTTTACAACAGTCTATAAAACTAGCCAAGTAGGAATTGGACTTGCGCAAGACGGGTTCTATATCATTAAATAAATAAATAAACATAAAAAACCATTTATGTCTTGCTCAAAAAAAATATTCTTAAAGTAGTATTAATTATTAGTCATTTTAACCATTGCAGCATTGAACTGTTTTATGTCGTAAACAAATCCATATCATTGTCATCATTAAATTCGTCACCATCAAATATATTGAGACTTTTAAGAGGGGACTACAGCCCCAATTTTGGTATTTGCCTTAGGTATTGCTATTCCTATTCCCGAGCGCCGTACTGAAAGCGACTTAATTATAGTTGACGCAGATTTTACCTACAAATTCTTTAACAAAAGAAAAACGTTTCATAGTCCGGTTTGGTCATCCTTCTTTTAGTTCGTTCCTCTGGAGGCAATAGCCACGAAGAAAACAGAGGACTACGATGTCCATATTTTTATATGCAGCATAATTTGGTGTCGTGTCCTCTTAAAACAAACTGTAACATCGAGTAAATTGCGTCTGGGTGTACCTATGTATTTTATGTATATACATATTTACAAGAAAAAAGTAGTTTATGTATTCTATCCGTATTCTGGTACCCATAACACAAGCATATAAGCTTAGCTTAGGACCAGAGGACGTTGTGTGAAATGTCCATGAATATTTATTTATTTATTTATAATCTATAGGTACTTAATATTTTACAAATAAAATTTTTGATTGATCAGCATCATGTCCTGTCATAATACTCACACATTATCTTATGCACATCATCAAATCCGGAAAAAGTTTTCGTTGTATTGTAGCCACTTTACATGCGAGTATTTATCAGGTCTAAATACTGTGATAGAAGAATATGATAGATTGTTTCGAATTAATTTGGAAAATTCAATCACATAAATTATTATATAAACAATGTAAATTTATTCAAAAATATTCTGTTCATATAAATATTTAAATGATATTGTAAAATGATTTATTATACCATTAAATTTAATTTGATTGACGCAATATTCAAATATGATGTTAGCGCCTAATTGTGACGCGAAATGCAATATTCAATGATATTGTAACATTTCAAAGGACTAATGACATAAAATGTGACTCAAAAAACAACACGTAATGAACTACCTATATCTGTTAAAGGTTTGTTAAAGTTCAGTTTATAAACTGAACTGTACAAAATAAGAAAGGATAAAACAATCTCTAACACTTGCGCGACTCATTTGTTTAAAATTTTAAATGAGTCGTGCATGTGTTAGAGATTACGGTCTTATTTATAATGACTTATCGGAGGTTTAAAAGTTCGCTAAAATCGGTTCGCAAAAATTGTCAAAAATTGTTCTTCATAATAGTCTTTATACGCTAAAACGTTTATTATCTCTCCGATAAAATTTCCGCTTAAACCACCGATAAGACATTATGAATAAGACCATTAAACTTTAAATAAAACCAAAGACCCGCCGCGCCCAATCACCTCTTCGGGGTGATGATGATAGTTAAGGTTTGGGTTCTGAACTCCGATGCGTACGAAGTCACGGGCAAAAATTGGTATTAAATGAAAATATAATCCTATTTTTCATTTAAAAACTATGACTTCACGATATGGCGCGTAAACATATGCCGCAATCCATTAGATGTTCACATCTTCAATCACAATTAAGTAAGAATGCTTTATAGTTAGTACCGATAACAGCTGTTACTCTAAACCCAGTTTTATTTTATCAGTTGTTATAGTATGTAAGAGATAAAACTGAACTAGTTGCAGTAACTAGGACGAGGGGAACTTACTCGTTCAACATGCTGCATTTTACTTCCTAATTAGTAAATAACTACTAAATTACTACATAGTTAATGCTATTTCCTATTTCCGCGTAGTTTAAACTGCTAAAATTAGCTTAAAGTTTGCGATAAAAAGTTAGAGAACTTTAAAAAATTTGTTCGTTTGTATGTAAGCTTTGAAGTGATAACTTCGTATGGGAAGGTAAATTTTTTCGTTACGTAACGCGTTATGCTTTACAGCGCTAGTGTGTGCCGTTAAATAGCTCAACTTGATAACTGTAAATTATCATTTCTGTCGAGGGTCCAGAGAAGCATACTTTTTTTTTAATAATGATTTATGATCAATATGAAACTAAGGTTTTAATATATTAATATTTTTAATATTGTTCGTCGTATTTTAATATATTACTGCGATTTAACAATGAGGTAATCCAATCCATTGTCTGAAAGACATTGCTTATAGAGGTTTGATCGCCTATTTTGGTTACTAATTTAATATTTTAACTTTCTATGGACTATTTCTGTGGTGTTCATAATAAAGTACCTATTTAATCATTCATGACCTTGACAGGTACCTGTGTAGATAAATACGTATGTTTACCTGTCTATTCTCTAAAAGCTTTGAAATAGCTTATCATAATTAATTTAACCATTAGTAGCGTCAGTGTGTTAAAATTATCAATATTGCGTTAAGGGCCTACATCAATATTATAGTCGACATGTACATATTAACACAGCTAGTAGGTATAGAAAATGAAGAATTAGGGATATTTTTGTTGTTTACTCAAAATCTTCTAAATATATTTTAATTCTTATTTACGTGTTTCTATATATAATAGTTACTTATGTTTTTAAAGTTATTTCATTAGTTAATACGCGATAATAGACCGACAAATGAAAAAAATAAAAAATTAGAGAGGTTGTTTCGCTAAGATTTTCTATCGAGAAAACTTTTTTCAATCGCGTCTCTGAGTTTATGCGATCCTAGATCATATATTGAAAAAACATATACTTAAAAATTAGAGCTCTAGCCATTCAATCTAAAGAAACAACGAAAACTTCGTACGTAGAAAAATGCACGAAGCTATTTTGGTATCCTCTTAAAGCCTTATTACTGTTATTACAGCTTGCTGATGTTAAACGGAAGTGGTATACAACTACAGCTATGAGTACACGAGCATTCTTGTTTCATAGTTTTTAGATCGCATGATATAATTTTTGGGCGTAATTTTTAGTGTTTATGTACCTACACGGCTACTATCATGCAAATTACCAAAATGAAAAACACGCCAAAATTACGTGTATTCCAGCGAAATTATAAAAATTTATGTTTGAAAAAGAATTTTTGCGATCAATATAAAAGCTGTGTTGATCCTGTATCTTCTAATGAAACATCAATCGTTATTTTTTTTTATTTGTCTCCTGCCTTGAACATTCTGGTTTTTCCTGGACACAATTAACAAAGCCTTGTCAGAAAGACCCCAGATGCTCTTCAAGCTAATACTAATCCTACCCAACTGGATGGTAATGGTGGAAAAAAAGAAAAAATATATGTGTTCAATCAAAAACATCCTGTATTTCTATTAATCGAAAATAGTGTATGCATATTGAAGTGCATACCAAGTACAAGTACTTGAATGCATTGTGCATCATACAAGAGCACGTAAATGAGATAAAATATAAATAGAAAGCAGTGAATGACCTTGTGCTTTTAATTTATATCGCCAGTTGGCATATTTCCGATATAAGCATGCCTGTATCACTATTGTGAACATGTAGAGATATGTAGAGCTTTGTGAGGCTTTGTTATCGCCGTATAATAGAAGCGTTATGGAAGTAGCCATCGTTTAATTTTGGGATCTTTGTTTCATTCATTCATTCATCATTTGTGTGATTTTTCTAATTGTCATACAAATCTTTGAACTGCGGCTGGGTGTTTCTATGTATTATAAGTATGTATTTACAAAAAGAAAAGTAGTATATGTATTCTATCCGTATTCTGGTACCCATAACACAAGCATAATAAGCTTAGCTTGGGACCGAAGGACGTTGTGTGAAATGCCCTTGAAAAAAAAAATTACTGAAAAAAAATTACCGACCCCGCAATGCAAATTTTGGGCGCGCCACTAAATGCGACCCCGATGCGCCATCAGAGGTGCCAATACTGTAGTCATTTTTATGTTTACCTATGTCCATTAAAATTTCTCGTACAAAGCAGTGACAATTTCAGCAATGCGACCGAATATAAGAATCGAACGGAATTTTCAATACAATATCGGAGCTGGTCGCACGACCGGGTCGCGGGATATCCGAATGCTACCTTAACACAAACGTACTACACTATTTATGCCGGGATAATCTAATCCCTTTTGGGAAAACCTCCTTTAAGTCTTTATGGGTTGCTCAGCCATTCACACAAACAAAGGCGCGGGTAACAAATAGTTTTAAAATAGAAATGATTATGACGTAATGCTGTGACATCTGTCACAAAGAAATTACTCAAGGTGAAGATACTATGAAGATAGTAAGGCCAGATGTCAGGGTTAAGTACCTGGAATTCTTTAAGATAGCTCTGATATTAAAGGTACAAACATAATATGGTTGATATCATGGTAGCTTAATAATTATCATGGTTGAGTGGTTTATGTAACGGACTGCCGACCACGAGGTTCGATTCCTGCAGGGGACAATCATTTGTGTGATATTTATAATTGTCATACAAATCTTTGTACTACGTCTGGGTGGCTCCATGTATTATAAGCATGTACTTACAAAAGAAAAGTATTATAAATATGTATTCTATCCGTATTCATGTACACATAACACAAGCATATAAGCTGACCTTGTCGTAGCGTTGTAAATGTCCATGAATATTTATTATAAAAAAAATATGTATATAGACATATATTATTATACCTACTCTTTATATACCAAACTTATTGAATTTGCTGAAAATTCAAACTTCATGTTGTCCTGAGTAGAAAGCTAGGAACCGAACTCGCAACATTATTATATTAACGACATTTCGTTTCACCAACCACAGTTCACGATCCCTGTCTAATAAACCTAATTGCACTATAGGTTCAGAAATATACTCAACTAAAAAATTAAAAACACATAGGTACTTTGCTTACACTATCAATTTAACTCAATTCGGCAACGTTAAGAGGGTACTGTACTCCTAATTTAGGTATTTGCCTTAGGTATTGCTATCCCTATTACCGAGCACCGTGCTGAAAGGGACAAATATAGCTGAAACAGATTTTACCTACAAATTCTTTGAAAAAAAAAGACGTTTCGTACTTCCCTTTTTTCTTCCCGAAAGTTAAACCGATTTTAATTGTTTTTACGCTATATTATACATGAAGAGTGTATCTATGCTTGTGTCACTTTTTTTTGGTAAAACGTTATCAAATATGTGTGATAGTCGCTGCAACTTTACCTAAAGAAAACCGAAAAAATCGGGATTTTCGGATGGTCATATTTCTTTTAGTTATTATATATTGAAAAAATGAAAGTGATACAAGCATAGATATACTCTTCGTCTATAAAATAGCGTAAAAACAATCAAAAGCGGTTTAACTTTCGCGAAGAAAAAAGGGAAGTACGATACCCATATTTTTGTATCGAGCACAATTTGGTATCGTGCCCCCTTAACTAATACTTTCTTATTACAAAAACTGTGTATTATAAACAAAAAAATTTCATTAATACAAATGTTCACATTAAAATTGCCAATTAATCAAAATTGCACCACATCATCATCATAACATCGCTTTTTTCCCATAGGGGTAGGCAGTGTCTATAGAGCGCCACCTGCTGCGGTCAAAACACAATTTATTGGCTTCATCCACGTTCATACATACAACATAATTATTATTACTTTTTAGTTTAGTATTCACGTAGAAATTCAAAACAAGTGGAGTAAGTACAAAATGGTTCTTCAGAAGTTCTGATTCATTTTATATGAAACTAAAAATAAATGAATGATTTCTCTAAATGAACATAGAACTGAAGCAAACAAAGTCATAAATCAACATGTTGTAAAACAAAATGTTACAATTAAGTTCAAAGCGTGTTTTAATTAAAACGACTATGTGCGAGTTGGACTTACGCATGGTGGGTTCCGTGCCATTATTATAATAATATATTCAACATCATGATGTTACACCGCGCTTAATTATTTTTCTTTGTACATTTCACACAATGTTCTCTGATCCTATATCTCTCTACAGCCCATTAAAGTCCCACTGTTGGGCACGGGCCTCCTCCACTTTTGGAGGGATTATGGTCAACTGTGCCGCGCTGACCAGGCGTGTTGGCACAGGGCTTTTTTTCGAGTTTTCCGGCTCTCACAAAGGATGTTATCTGCGTACAGTATCCCTGAGCTGGCTCTTACAGCACCCTGGGGAGGAAAAGGGGTGGTGACATTTGTATTCTTAATCCGTCACCACACGGAGATGATCCCATAATATGACTGATCCAACATCCCACTGATCCCATAGTAAGTTGTATTCTAATACATACATATTATACCTTTTTTGTAAATACATACTTATAATAGAAATTTCCCAGACTATATACAAATATTTGTATGATATTTATAAATGTCGTCTCCGATTCGAACCCGCGATTTCATAAACGGCAGTAATATGAACCACTAGATCACAAGACTCATCGAAATTATGTTGTCTAAGCTTATCATAAAGCTACACTGAAAACGTTTATCATAACAAGAGCTCAGTAAAATATTTATTGTATTAGTGTTTTTATTTAGTTGCACCAAGAAAAATATATCATCTGTGAAAATTTAAACTCTCTAGCTATCACCGTTTATGAGATACAGTCTGTCACAAACAGAAGGACGGCGTAGTCTTTGTTGAAAGGTTTTTACCTTTTGTTATGGAACCCTAAAAAGCGATCTAACAGTTGAATGCACTAGAGTTTTCAAATACTGACGCAAAGTACAGAAATAGTCTTTAATAAACACCACAAAATCTTAATAGCTCACAAAATATTAATGCTATGCCCGATATCCATTAATATTCTTTTAGCTCTATATATATATCCAGTTGCTATATATCTACATAGTTTGTTGACACAGTAACAGACATGCGCAGAAGTAACTTTATACATAAACAATGAATTTAATTTGACGCAGACTAACCTATGCGACCCGTTTCAAGCTAGACTACTCCATAATAAAAGAGTGTATTTACTAGCTAAGAATAGCCGTAGTGCATCTTTTAAATATTGAATTTCCAAAGCAGTTATTTTCATCCAAATTTTGATATTATTCACCAGAGAGAGGGTTGAATGTTATTAAAAAAACGTAGCAAATCAGAGGCAACCATATTAAATATTAATACCATAACAAATTTTTTATAACTAACAACTGAAACGATTATTAATTCATTGAAATTTCAACTAAATTAGTGTCATTAAATCTTAAATTGTAAAGAATATAAGTTACTTACCGAAAGCTCTTCATAACTGAAGAAAATTGCAATGAGTTTACGTCAAATTCAAAGATCATTTTCAGTGTTTTCTTTGAAGTTTTCACAACATTTCCACGGGCTTATTTCACGTAAACTGTTATTAAATACTTTCACTGTGACTTGCGCACATCGCGCTGTTCGCAATAATAAAATAGCCGGGTTCTTACAAAGATTGGACTGTCAAAATCACATGGAGTAACGACGCTCACGAGGACATCACTATATTGTGCGAGAAACGCATTTTTCGCGATGAACGCTCAGCGCATGACGTTCACAGAACTTTACATTCATATACCGGACTAACCTCCCACACAGATTGTGAAGAACTAAGCGCAAGCAGTCGAAGTGCACGTGGCCCGTAGCTTACGCGACGGCCGCCCTTCCAAAGCGACGTCCACTCACTACGAAAATCGACTTTCACTCAAACGCTAGACGACACTATTTTGCCCAAAAACGGTACGAACCGTTGATGTGCCAGAATATGGGACATACATGCGTTGTATTTCCGTGTTATCGCTTACATTACGCGTATTATTGCGTACAACTATAGTAGAAAAAATATTAAAATATTTCGCAAAAGCTCGCTGTTAACAATGTTTTAAAAGCGTAATTAACATTTTAAGATGAAAAATAAAACTGTTAATACTTGAGGGGGAGAAATTCGATACGGCATTTATTGCTCAGAGTAAAGAGGAAAAAAAGCCTTAGCTATTGTTGTCGAGGCAGATATTGAAAAAGTTTCTAGTCGGTGTAGGTATGGCTTCCTTTTGTCTTGTTTTTAAAGGATATTTCAAGAGTTAGTAGACAGTGAGTTTAATCTTTTCTTTTGTGGAGTCATGACTTGGTCTTTTAAATAATAGCTGTTTTATTTGAGTTTGTTTTCACTTTCTTTCTTTTATAATGTGACAGTGAATAGAGAAGTTTTTAAAGTAAATATTTATTAAATGTAACTTGTCAACGCGTGAATAGAATGGAAAACATACGGATAATGTTGAACTGTGTATTCGACCTAAGGGTCAGTAAGCCAAGCGGTCTTACCTGCCAAAACAGGTCGAGGTAATGCTTAGTTACCCACAATCAATATCTTTGGCACTTTTGAGTTACTTAATCATAATATAAACATGGATGGTATGGATGTAAGCTCATTTATTTACGAGTCTTACATAATATTTGTAAATCGTATTATGGTTACAAACTTTTACTTGTTTATAATACAAGGTCACTAACTGTTTGGCTTATAACTTGGAATTTCTGTTCTCTTCTTCTCCGGTATCCTACCCGTGTAGTGAGGGATTAGGGAAAATAAGGAGAGCATGCCCGAGAAAAATATACTCCGATTTCATCGCCGGTATGCTCCAAAACGGTCAAGTGCGTAACAATTACAACCCTTGGGTAGGTATGTATGACCAGATGTATGAGTCTAGATGAAACCAAGGAAATGTGTTTGGATCGTAGCAGTTGGCGCTCTATAGTCTCTGCCTACCCCCGTGGGAAAAAGGCGTGATGTTATGATGATGATGAGTATCACTACTTCATTTCTCTGCATCTACATGACTTTCCAATTAATAATCTAAAGCTACTGAAAAGACAATTGCCGACAGACAAACAGACAAATTAATGATATTATGTAATGCTTAAACATGTATTTACTGCATTTGCTACACCATTAATTCTATTGTGTAGAGTTTAATTAAGCATGTAATTTGATTAATTTGTATTTATATGAGGATTAATAATGAATATCGGCTCACAAACGTGTATGACCAGTTGTAACAGGTTATATTGATGATAGTACAGCTATATTTACTTGACTATGGTATAGACTTCTATAAATATGCTTTGCGCTATAATCTCGTACTAGTTTGTCCGTGTGGTGACGGATTAAGAATACAAGTGTCACTACCCCATTTCCTTTCCAGGGAGCTGTAAAAGCCAGCTAATGGATATTACACAGGTGAAATCTTCAATGAGGTACGGCATAGTTGAAAATGAACCCTACACCAACACACCTGGTCAGCGTGGTATTGTAGACCATAGTCTCTCCCAAAGTGGAGAAGACCCGTGCGTAACATTGGGACGTTAATGGGCTGCCCCTTATTGCTTTTTGCTTTATTTAGAGCGTTTCAATAACCAAGCCACGATTTTGGACAGATTGGTAGCACCGTTTATCAGTAAAATTTTAGTTTCTCTCTCTCTCCAGCCCATTTACGTCCCACTATTGGGCACGGGCCTTCTCCACTTTGGGAGGAATTATGGTCTACTGTGCCGCACCGACCAAGCGTGTTGGCACAGGGTTTAGTTTCGAGATTTCCATCTCTCACAGAGGATGTATGCAATATCCCTTAGCTGACTTTTACAGCACCCTTGGGAGGAGAAGGGGTTGACACTTGTATTCTTAATCCGTCACCACACGGAAGTTTTTTTACGGATTATAGTATATGTTCAGAGTTAAATCATTAAAACATTTCCAAAAACATAATTATTTTTTGATTTTTATATAATATAATTATATATTATGACTTTCAAGTACTTACTTTAAAGCTGCTGAGAAGAAAAATGCCAACAGACAAACGGACAAACGAGTGAGGGTTTTTTATTAGAAATCATTTCTTTATCATTAGAGTTATTTTTATTAGAAATCATCAGTAGCTAATTGAAAAGTAAAGACAAAGATTTAGATGTTTATATCGTTAATAGCATTAATCAATAGAGGATAGATAACATTTTAAAAACGGGGTGTCAATAAAGTCAAGCGGGAAGAAGTCGACTATAATAAAGTAACACTAGCTTTAAACTAAATTTAGACGCGCTAAAAATAGTCACGTTTTCTCTCTTGTTAATAGATTTATGGAATCTTCTCTCATTACCACTTAGCCGTACTTAAATTATAGTTTATACCCGGCATAGTTTAATAAGTATTTAATACAACGAGATATTAGCTAGTAACTGAGAAAGTTTATATTGAAACTAGCTGATGCCCGCGACTCCGTCCAAATAGAATTTAGAAAATTTTCCCCGTTTTTGCAACATTTTTCACTACTGCCTCGCTTCTACTGGTCGTAGCGTGATGTTATAAGTACACCCTAACACCTTCCTCGATAAATGGCCTATATAATAGTGAAAGAATTTTTAAAATCGGTGCAGGTAAAATATTTATTAGTACAAGTAGTATAATATCCGTGTATTAACGGATTAAAAATAAAAATATCGCCAACCAATTTCCTTCTCAGGGTACTGTAATAGCCAGCTAAGAAAGAAAAAAAGAAGAAAAGAAAGAAAGAAGAAAAGATCTTATGCATTCGCGAGCAACAGTTCTTTCTCAGTGGCACGGGGCTTGTTTTCAGTTTTCCGTCTCTTACAGAGAATGTCTTGAATGTATCTACAACATCCCTTAGCTGACTTACTGGGAAGGAAAATGGGGTGGTGAAACTTGTATACAACTTGTATAATCCGTCACCACGCAGGCAGCAGCTAGTATCAGATAAATTCACATTCTATTACATATTCCAGTAAATTGAAAATGACCTATTTAATTAAGGTACTTACTAAAATGTTTCTTTGTCAGAACAAGGCGATCTTGAATCATCTTTTAAACCGTGGGAATCAAATAAATAGGTTGAAATAGTTTCACAATGATCTAGTTCTCTTTATTTATTAATGTAATACAGATGCTCAGGCGATGTTAAAAACAAATATAGTTGACAATTGCATTGATGGATAAAACAAAATTGATATTTTCCCTCTGTTGGGCACGGGCCTCTCCCGTAGAGTTTATAGTCTACTGTGCCGCGCTGACCAAGCATGTTGATACAGAGTTTAGTTTCGAGTTTCTTCTTACAGGTGATATTCACTGCCAATAATATCCCTTAGCTGGCATTTACAGCACACAGGGCAAGAAATGGTGTGGTGACACTTGAATTCTTGATCCGTCACCATACGAAATTTTATATAACGAATTTAACTAATTCAATACTTTAGTATAAAATTTCAATGGTGAATACAAAAAAAATATTAAGAAAAAAAATCCCATGCCTACACGTTTGGTTAGCTCGGCATAGTAGACGATAATCCTTCCCATACTGGAGGAGACATTTATGGATATCACACAAATGATTGCCCCAAGCGGGAATCGAACCCGTGACCTCGTGATCGGCAGTAAAAAATTATATAATATATAAAAATAATAATATAAAAAATAATATATAAAAATATTTTTGTTATAACATTTTCGTAGCTTGTTCGAAAACATTTTTATTTTCAATGTATTTTCTCAAAATGAGAAGTGGCATGTTATCAAAGAGCCTATTAGTAAGCTTAACGTTTACAAGCGTTGAATGGAAAGTATCACATTAAATCCCATGTGGAATACTGTTCATTTTGAAAGGGCTCAAAATATAATTTGAATGACGTGTTCTTTACTGTGTAAATCCTATTTACTTCGCAAACGAGTTCAATTTTGTATTACGTAATTCTAACGTATATGATTTGTTTTGTGATCTTACAAGTACTTCTTTACATGTTTGAAGGATTGTGAATACATGTCATCACCTCTTTTTTCTTCTCTGGGTGCTGTAGAAGTTGTTTTGGAATATTGTACACAGATAACACTCGATCGATAACATCGATCGATGATCCTCTGTCAGAGACAGAAACCGCAAAAATGAATCAGTCTTGTTCAGCTCTGCATAGTAGATTTTTATCCCTCCCAAAGTAGAGGAGGCCTGTTTCCAACAGTGGGACATTGATGGAAGAGAGAGATATATACCTCTTACGGAGCATTTGGGAAAAATGATAATATAAAATTTTTGAGATATAAGCCGACACCGTGAAGTTAGTCACGTAGGATAACGTAGACATTAAACAAATAAAGAAGTATAAATTCTTACACGCAAGACGACGTCAAACTATGCTCCATACAAAAAATATGGGCATCGTAGTCCGCTGTTTTCTTTGTGGATATGGCCTCCAGAGCAACGAATTTTTCTCTTATCTGTCTTATAATCTGTCTTATATATCTATGCTTTTATTAATTTCCTTTTTTTTACATAATAACAAAAAGATATATGACCATTCAAAAATCAGTTTTCTTTAGATGAACTTGCAGCGTCTATCACACAAATTCGGTAAGGTTTTACCAAAAAAGAAAGTTGTAGAAGCAACAATAAGAGTAGATATCTATATATCTACTCTTAATATTCATCTATAATAAGGCGTATAAAAATTAAAATTAGTTAAATTTTTACGAAGAAAACAGCGGACCACGAAACGTCTCTTTTTCAGGGTTCCGTACCCAAAGGGTAAAAACGGGACCCTATTACTGAGACTTCGCTGTCCGTCCGTCCGTCCGTCTGTCACAGGCTGTATCTCAAGAACGGTGATAGCTAGAGAGTTGAAATTTTCACAGATGATGTATTTTTATTGCCGCTATAACAACAAATACTAAAAATAAAATAAAATAAATATTTAAGGGGGGCTCCCATACAACAAACATGATTATTGTACCGTTTCTTGCTCTCATACAACAAACGTGATTAATTAAGTATTGTGCGTGTTGTTTGCTCATTTATTAATAACGTGCCTTATGTTGCATAGATAATGGTACGGTACCCTTCGTGCGCGAGTCCGACTCGCACTTGATTTTTTTATCTTAAATAATTTTTAGGTAAAAACGATCTCAACTATATTTGTCCTTTTCAGCGCGGCGCTCGAGAACAGAGATAGCAATACCTAAGGCAAATACCTAAATCAGGACTAAATTCTGCTGCTTATTAAAAAAAAATCTAATATAGAAGATTTAAATCCATTTGTCAGCATCAGCACTTCAGCAAATATATACGAAATAGGTAGTAATATTTGACTCACATAAATTTGTCACATAACGGACGTTTAATTTGCTGTGTCACTAGCTGCTAATTACAACTTTGATTGGCGTGCTCGCGGTGAAATATGCCAGGAGCAGTTTGGATTGCCATTTTGTTGTCGTTGAGCGTTCCACTTGCCTGCGTTATACAAATTGCAAATAAAAACACAACGTCCTCTGGTCCCAAGTTAAGCTTATATGCTTGTGTTATGGGTACCAGAATACGGATAGAATACATATACAAATTTTCTTTTGTAAACACATACTTCTAATACATAGAAACACCCAGACGCAGTACAAACATTTGTATGACAATTAGAAAAATCACACAAATGATTGTCCCGGGCGGGAATCGAACCCGCGACCTCTTGATCGGCAGTCCGTTACATAAACCACTCAACCACGAGGCTCGTCTATATATATCAAAGTAATGTTATATATATTTTGGGACCTTGTGAAGTTTTTAATAAATAGAGGGGCTCACGGAAAGATTCTGGTAAGTAATCTTAAATTTTTAGGGCTATTTTGTATGACTTACTTATAAACTTACTGACTTACGTTTAGGTCTGTTTTGTATGACTTATGTAAATTACAAAATAAAAAAAGGAATATTTTTATTAGACTTTAGCATCAAATTGCTAAAAACGGCTGACTGTACACAGATAGCGGTATTATATATGTTGGAGTGACATAGATGAGGATGGAACTGCCATGTTTCAAAATCAGTCTAGAAATTGTAGACACTGTTTTTAAGATGTTCATACATCAATCTGACATTCTCTTTCACACATAAAAGGTTCCACAGCAGGTCTCCAACCAAATCCCCTATAACCTGCGCCTCTACCACCAAGATAATGATGTTCACACAAAACGTCACCTCTCAATCGTCACTTTACACCCCCTCACAAACACACACTTTACAATTATACACTCGCGATTATGACCGGAATAAACTCTTTATCACTAACTATAAATAGCAACGAGCAGCGTAACGATTCCCAAGAAAGGTCCGTACTGTACGGCGGCTCGAGTGTAACTGCTTCGATTGCCCACCGTGCGGCGGTATTTATAGTGCCGGCGCACGTGCATGTCATTCGGTCGTACCTGCACGTGTTCGTAAGTTTTTAGGTTAAGTATTGAATTTACAATGACGTTATTTTTACATCGTAATAAACCCTAAAGTAATCAACTTGGTGGTTTATAAATTAATATTGGAACAATGAAATGGTTTAACTTAATTATTCTAGGTTCTCTAGACTAATTGTTGTGGTTGCGCCGATATATATATAAGGACCTTATCCAACACATTTCATCGCTGGGAACATAAGTATAAGGATGCACCTCTTGGATCTCAGTCTATAAATAGCCTACCTAGATGATGTAAGTATTATAATAAGAAAGAAAGAAAGAAAATATTTATTTTGATGAGACTAACATAGTAACATAGTTCACAGACACAAATTGTACGCTTTTTATTACCATATCTACTAAATTAATTAAGAATAATAAGCTGCATGCAAAACAAAAACAATAACTCATCAACAGGAGATGAAGCTCAGCATAAAGCTGCGTCGCTGATTTTCAGCAACACCTCGTTGGCAATTAACTACAAATAATAATTACATAACAACTATTTATATTTATTACATAGTTTCGATATAGCCCGCCCCTATATAATAAGAAGTTGAAATCCGCTATTTATTTTTCTTACAATAACGAATGTTTGCGACTCCAAAAGCTTTATATTTTTTAATAGTAGCTAATAATATTTTCATTGTGTAATTAAAGTAGAAAATCATAAACTAAGAAATTAGCTTGGTCATAATCTACGAAAATAAATAAACGCGTGCAATGACCGTTGACATAAAAATAATCCGACAAAACATGATAATAAAATACTTGGTAGCTACATAATTATAATGAATGCTGCGTAAACCAACGATTATATTCCATACACACAGCCAAACGGCTTGGACAACAAAATTTAATAGCGCATTTCTTTAAAATAAACTCTATATACGCAACAGCCCTCAACATAATATCTCTATTTCCTGACCATTAACGTCCCACTGTTGGGCTCAGGCTTCCTCCACTTTGGGAGTGATTACGGTCTACTATGTAGCGCTGACCAGGCGTGATGGTATAGGGATTTTTTTCGAGTACTCTTCTCTAACAAAGGATGTTATCTGTGTAATATCCCTTAGCTGGCTTTTATAACACCCTGAGAAGGATAATGATGTCACTTGTATTGTTAATCCGTCACCACACTGACGAAACAAAATATAAATACTAGAACTAATCAGCTCTTAAGCTTGCTTTATATGCGTAGTTATACTCCATGTGATGACGGATTAAGAACACAAGTGTCACCACCTCATCTCCTCCCAAGGGTGCTTTAAAAGTCAGCTAAAGAATATTGCACTATGTGAGAGACGGAAACCTCGCAAATAAACCCTGTGCCAACACGCCTGGTTAGCGCGGCACAGTAAACCATAATCCCTCCCAAAGTGGAGGAGCCCAACAGTGGGATGTAAGTGGGCTGGAGAGAGATAGTATACGTAGTATTTGCAATCACTACATGCCCCTTTTTGCATCATAAATAACTTATGTCCTCTTTCAGGCTCTGGACTATTTGTGAAAAAGATATCATTACTAATATTATCTATTTTTAATTTTTCACGTTAAAACTACCGAACTGATTTTATATTTTTATTTTTTATTTATTTCAAGCTTTATCTACACAATTTTGTATAAAGGCGAACTTAATGCCTGACGCATTCTCTACCAGTCAACCTTCAGGTGGTGCAGATATATATAGAAGTGGGTGTGTATTAAAAAGGTCTGTCGGTCGGTAAAGCGTATTTGATAACGAAATACAAAAAATATATAGACAAACTAGTTGTCCCGGCAAACGTTGTTTTGCCATACTAAAAAAAAAAGAAAAGTGGTTCGAAAAATAGATGTTAGCCGATTCTCAGACCTACTGAATGTGCATACAAAATTTTATAAAAATTGGTCTAGCCGTTTCGGAGGAGTACGGTAACTAACACTGTGACACGTGAATTTTATATATTAGACTAGCTGACCCGGCAAACGTTGTTTTGCCATACTAAAAAAAAAGATTTGAAAAATAGATGTTGGCCGATTCTCAGACCCACTGAATATGCATGCAAAATTTCATAAAAATCGGTCAAGCCGTTTCGGAGGAGTACGGTAACTAACACTGTGACACGTGAATTTTATATATTAGATAAGGGGTTAAACTCAGCAACTAATACAAAAATGAATATAATTACACATAAATATACTACCAATATATAAAATACTACATATACATAAATAGATATAATAGACAATACACATACATAAATAATAATGAAGAAGATGACAACTATTATTGGGATAATTCGGCCACTTTCAGTAATAACCTACTGTTTTAATCTTTTTTTATGAGATTGAATTATGATTGTAATGACATTTGTAACATAAATAGTCTACAGACTTAGAACGAACACATAACAATATGCTGGTTTTTAATGCGAACAAAGGTGATTCTAAATCTCACGCGTACGAAGTCTTGGGCAACAGCTAGAAATAAGTCAGTGTTAATCGCAAACGCATCAGAGCTTTACTATTTATAGTAAGTATTATGACTAAGCTATTTAAAGTTTAGAATATCAAACAAGAGTAAAATATCTGTTGGAAAGTGGTGATCCGTCACAGATTTTATTACCATTGACTGTCGACACATAAAGTAGCCGTTTATAGGCACATGGGAACAACCAGTCAGTCAGTCTCTTGATATTACATTTATGGAAACACTAGTTATTGTCGACAACTTCGTACGCGTGGAATTAAGAAAATATTTTCAGTTTCTTTAACATATTAAACTAATACTTCGCTCCTATTCGTCGCAGCGTGATGTAATTATAGCTTGTATAATTACATTTAGCCTTCCTCGATAAGTGTACTATGCAACACTGGAAGATTTTTTTTCAATTGGACCAATAATTCTTGATATTAGGGCGTTCAAACAAACAAATATAATATTCAGATCCTCATAAATTTAAATGATTTGCTGATTAATGTTGATTATATACGTGCAAACTGCAGTTTAAATCATTGTAATCGGACTTTTCATTTCAAAGTTATGTTCGGTATAAAAATTATTCGTTTCAGAAAAATATCACGGTCTAAAGCCTAAACAAGCAGTAGTTTTCATAAATAAGGTTACCGTTGCGAAGCTGGGGCTAATTGCTAGTTTTATATAAAGTACATTTCGGAAACTGCCTAATAATTTGTTATACAGTATCTGTAAAGTAGATTTTTAAAAGATTTTAGTATTTTATTTTAATCGTCATACACAAACGTAATGTACCTATATATGCGAACTTAATGCCTGAGGCATTCTCTTATAGTCAACCTTTGGGGCCGTCGCCTCATTCGCTAGGGAGGTGATGGCGGCAAAGAGGGGGCCCTGCGGGAGCGCAAACGCGCTGGCGAAACTTTGCCACCCCGCAGGGCCCCGGGCAGGAGTCGCTGGCGCGCAATAGCTAGCGCCTAATGCTCCCGGCGAGGGGTGGCCCCGATTAGCGGGGCCACCCCTCGCCGGGTCATGGTTAAGCTCAAGGCACCATCATGGCCTGGCAGGGCAAGGCGGAGGAAAAAAAAACCTTTGGTGGTGCAAAGTGCAGTTATTATGGTGTATCTATGTAATAGATAATTCGCCTCTCTTACTCGAGGTCCATACTTTGCTGTTACCCGCAACTTCGTATGCGTGAAATTTAGTTGCCTAGGAAACTATACAACAAAGCCATCCTCTTGAACCGCTCTATTTATTTTAAAAAATCGCATCAAAATTCATTGCGTAGTTTTGAAGATAATAATAGGCTCACATAGGGACATACAAAAATAATGACTTTGTTTTATTTTAAGTAAAGATAGTTTTCTGCTGAAGTACAAAGTAACATTTTGTTAAAACTGCAGTTCGAATGGTACATTTAAATTTTCATGTTAAAAAATTTAAAATACTGCTAGCTAAAGGTCAATAAAAACACTAGTATTTTTTTCACGAACAGCGAACTGAAAATCTATTCTGTTTTCAATTTTACTGCTCCACAAATTGTAGAGCTCGTTTTATATAAAGAATATTTTCTATACATAGCTACGTTGTATTTTTTAGTATATTAACATACTATACTTTTTGTGCTAATTGTACTGCTAGCTAACTTCTCTCTCTCTCTTCTCTCTCTACGTACCACTGTTGGGCAGGGACCTCCTGCACTTTGGGAGGAATTATGGTCTACTGTGCCGCGCTGACCAGGCGTGTTAGCACAGGGTCTATTTTCGAGTGTTCTATCTGTCACAGAGGATTTTATCTGTGTGCAGTATCCCTTAGCTAACTTTCACAGCACTCTTGGGAGGAGATGGGGTGGTGAGTGTGGTGACACTTGTATTCTTAATCCGTCACCTCACGTAGATAGCTTAGCTAACTTCGTACGCTAGGAATTTTGAATCAATACATATAGACACAGACAATCCGTGTGGAGACGGATTAAGAATACAAGTGTCACCACCCCATCTCCTCCAAAGGGTCCTGTAAAAGTCAGCTAAGGGACACACAGATTATATTGCAATAGGCTGTTTATTCTAGAAATAATCCCCGACATATGTAAATTCTACATCTATTATACAATCTATGCTAATATTATACAGATGAAGAGTTTGTTTGTTTGAATTCACTAGTCTCAGGAATAACCGGTTCGAATTGGAAAATTATTTTTATGTTTGTCCACACGGACAGATAAAAAATTATAACGAATTAAGTATACTCATAAGTGTCATTTATACTTATATTCTCTAAAAAATACATTTACTACACAAAGTTATGAACAAAAATGTGATTAAATAAAACTACTTTTTACGGATTTAGACGCGTATATTTGTTTTAAATTTTGGCCCGACGTTTCGGAGACTTTGCAGTCACCATGGTCACGGGTGAGACTGAGCTGTATGTACAGGGTTTACCCACATTCGATTTTAATTTTACATTGTAAAAATGTGATTTATAAGTATTTTTTGAGGTATAACAAAAGCTTAGTAAACTTTTTAAAATAATGTGTCACTTTCATTATCATATTTAAGCAAGCTCAATCGCAAAGCACTTAAGTGTACAATATGACAGCCACCAAAAAGAATGTCTTGTTTTATCTTAAGATAATTATTTCAACTTAAAACAAAAGTTTTTCAGTAAATACTATTATCTGAGCTTTTAAATCCTTTAAAGCTGGAAATATTGTTTGTTTACGTCATTGTCATAAGCTTTACGTTATAATGAAGTGATAACAACCTTCTTAACGTTTTAAGATAACAAAATATTGCTTTATGAGCGCTTGATGTCTTTAGATGTTGTTGTTAGATTGTAATTACAATGGGTTTTGATGTACTTTCTGAAGTGAAATATATTTTTATTCCTTAATGTTATAGCTGTATTTTTACCGTACCAAAAAGTAAAACGGAACCAAATTATTGAGACGCTTTCCGTCTGTTCGTCTGTCACGAGGCTGTATCTAAAAACGGTGATAGCTAGTGAGATGAAAATTTCATATGTTAGTCTATGTTAGTTTATGCAACAACAACGAATACCCATCATGATCATTCTTGTGCCCTAATCCTATTTTTTGAGGTCCACCATAATTCCATTCAAAGTGTAGGAGGCCCGTGACTAACAGTAGGACGATAATGAACTGGAGTGAGAGAGAGAGAAAGAGAGAGAGAGGCAGACAAAGAACTTGCTAAATAATATTGTTTGTTTTTTAAATAAAACTACTTTTTACGGGTTTAGACGCGTATATTTGTTTTAAATTTTGGCCCAACGTTTCGGAAACTTTGCAGTCAAAAGATATTATGCAATTTTATATGCAATTATTTTATTTTATATTTAATTATATGCAATTTTAAAGGTACAGATATTTCAAATATCTATCTATGATTACATCACTCAGTCGGCTTGAAGCAACTTACATATCTATGTGTGAAAAGGAATCTATGTGTGCCTATGATACAGGCTATACGTCATATGAAACGTTATTATGACGTTTGTTTTTGTCGTTATTGACGAGCCTCGTGGTTGTGAGGTTTATGTAACGGACTGACGGTCAAAAGGTGGCGGGTTCGATTCCAGCTAGGGACAATCATTTGTGTGATTTTTCTAATTATCATACAAATGTTTGTACTGCGTCTGGGTATTTCTATGTATTATAAGTATATATTTACAAAAGAAAAATTAGTATATTCTATCCGTATTCTGGTACCCATAACACAATCATATAAGCTTAGCTTTGGACCAGAGGACGTTGTGTGAAATGTCCATGAATATTTATATTTATTTATTTTATTTATTATTCTATTAAGTACGATTTAGCCAGGCAAAAGTTACAAGTCCTCAATTTTAAACGTCATCCCAAGATCTGGTATATCAGTGTTTATACGACCTTACGTCAAGTATAAACATTTAAACATATACTGCAATTTATTTTCCTTAGCATGGCATTTAGGTAATAATTTTAATGAATCGGCACTGGCAGTTATTCTTATGGTCTTATTTATAATGACTTATCGGAGGTTTAAACGGAGATTTTATCGGAGAGATAATAAACGTTTTAGCGTAAAAAGACTATTATGATTATCAAGTTTTGACAATTTTCGCGATTTTAGCGAACTTTTAAACTTCAGATTAGTCATTATGAATAAGGCCTTTAGAATATAAGGCAAGGATTCTGTAGAGTTGTATATGTTTGTCGTTATTTCATGGCAAAACTACTAATTAATATATAATGAAATTCAGTACACGAAAGAAAGTCTAAAGTGCGAGAAAAGATATAATGCTGTATGTTAAAATGGAGAGAGAGAAGTCGCAGGCATCAACTAGTTTCAACTAAATTGAATTTATAGTCTATACCAGTAAATTCTAATCTATACATCAGTGTTAATAGAATACATTGTGACCTTAGGGAGCAATTAATAAAACAATCAAGATAGTCACTAGGCATTGAAAATTGATCACAATCTACCGTCATGTTGCCAACCGATAGATTTTCCTTCAACAAGCCACTGCTCGCCATATTGTATACAAGTAAGAGGAAATTTAACACCAAAGACCACATACCTCCGTCTTATCATGGTTTATTTCACACGCTGTTACCAAACGCTACATGGTATAATAACCAATATAACATGACCTGTTACCACACTTAAATACACACCATTTTGTATCACAGAAGAGTCGTCTTGAGTTTGTACAAGAGGTTTTGTTATACTGGACATGTATAGTGCGTGCTAAGGAAGCGCAGCTTTATAGTCGCTACTGTAACCGCATTATCGGTACATAGTCGGCGGCCCATTTCACGTAAAGCTCTCCCTTGTAAGATATTAATTTATTTGTTTTTGGTACATCATTTTCTTGAATATTTTATTACAACTTTTATTATATTTTTAACTTATATTTTAACTTATACGTTGTCTTGTTGTTTGTTTGAATTTTTGAATTTGAATTTTTGTTCTTTGAATTTCTCTTAAGTTATGTAACCATCCTATTATGCCTTGTATCTGTAATCTTGTAAAATCTATATTCAGAGTTATTAGACGTACTTAATATTGAACAAAAGTGTATTTTTTGTGCGATTTCGATTCTCTTTTGATTAAATCCGATTTTATTATATTATTTAATTCTATTTGACTCGATTATATTTGATTCGATTTGACTAGATTTTATTTAATTCGATTTTGATTTGTTTGTAAGGGACTATAGTCTGTGCCGCGCCTTTCAGACTTGGTGGCATAATGTTTAGTTTCATGTTTTCCGTCTCGCACAGAGGATGTTATCTGTGTACTTCTTGTTCGTATAGTTGTTTCTTCGTTTTCATTCAGCTGGCTTTTACAGGACCCTGGGAACGAAATGGGGCAGTGACACCTGTGTTCTTAATCCGACGGGCAATGTTTTATTAGGTAGATACATAATTAATTATATAACATACATGCTTAGATATGAAACCAAAAATAAATAACTGACTATCTAGTACATAAGAAATAAAAGTTACAATCATTATTATTCGATAGAACTACAAACTAGAATTTTATTAGGTACATTAACATTATATTCATCCGAGTAACAGTAAGGTTAGACTATTTTGCAATTGTTAAAACGTTCGCGTACAACTTTGGTTTTATTGCTTTCGGAACTATGATCTTTACTCATCATATTCAGTATTCATTTCAAACGACTTGATAATATACAAGAATAACGTTATGTTCTATTCTAGTCACCGCTATTCACCAATTATTAATGAAACATGGCCACTACTAACAGAATACATAATACGTTTCCTAAAACAGATAGGTAAGTAGAGACACGTAATTGTAGAGCTTTATAATTGATTTATTCGTCTGTTTGAGATCTAACCTTAATTGAAGCAGAAATCAAGCAATAAATAACCTAAAAATACTAGAAGAAACTCAAGAGTTACAGACGCAATCTGAGTTTCATACCAATTTTCTTACCTGGGTATCTTATAAAAAAACTGAAATCCGTACAACAAATCATTGTTCCCACTCGTTCTTACAGTTCTCACTTGAATACAGGCGCTCTTTAGTTACTTAAGTACTTCAAAAGCACATCATATTTGCCCCACGCATTGTAATTGTTTAAGAACTTTCTCAGATAATATACATTAAGAATTAATTCAATTTACTCCTACATTACATTCTGTCCCATTTAAAGGGCGTGTTCTCTATTAAAGTCAATTTATCACTTCATGACGAAACGTTTCTTTCTTAATATGATTGATAGCGTGTAATATTTGACTAACTGTTATACTGATAAACTTTAATAAAAAGTGTGACTCTACCTATGCAGTATGCACGATAGAAATAAGGAATATCCTAAGTCTATAAGTAATTTTTAAGCTATTGCATAGCTTCTATCGCGGGCCTTGAGCGTGAAGACTAAATGCACAAAATTCGAAATTAAAATTCCGTAACAATGACAGTGTAACTAAAAAACACTACATAGTTTCGCTGTTCGCGCTGGTGACTCATGTCAGTTTTGGCGTTAGTTTTTATTTTATTGACATTTGATTGACAATCGCTATTTTATCATAATTACCAACAATGGACAGATGTAAGCATCAGTAAATAAGGATTATTAATCTTATTTTAGTTTATGGTATTTAGATTCTTGCATAAATAAAACAAATAAATAATTATAATTGCATAAGTTGATAAAAAATACTATGCAATAGCTTTACTCACTGTGCTTTACGGCAGTCCCCGAGTGCCACACGTCTTTTTTTATAGCTATCTTTAGATAACTTCAGCGTGTCGGATTTTGAGAACGCGTATATGCGTTTTGTGTGTGGTGCGTGGTGATGCCCTTACGTACGGAATCTATTAGGAGTGATCTGTGTCTGTGCCCAATATTATAGTGGAATATTAATGATCTGAGAAGACGCTTAAAAGGTAGCCTAAAAATGTGTATCGTACTCCACTGTTTTTAGTAGATTTTTACTGGTTATTCCTCACAGTAATTAGGTCTTATCTACTAGCAGTGGCTCGCAACATTGTACGCGCGGAAATTTAGGAACCAAACATTACCAAATTATAAAAAAAGCCTACAGGACTTACATACAAAAATAGCGACTATGGTCTGTACTATATATTATGTAAAGATGCTTCTCTCATTTCCTTAACAGAAGGCATTGATATACTCTACATGTATAATGTGCTGCTCACGCAAATACCTAAATTGTGAACCTGTCCGTAACAGAGTCCATTCTTAATAAAATAATTACAAAATATAAAGCAACGTATACAATATAATTGAGGTCGTATTTTGATACCGCTCGCATACTCGTATACAAGTTACGGATTTAAATCATTTAACGGACTCATGTCATTACCATGCGTCATGCATAATGTTCCATAGTGTTGCATTAATCGTTGATCTGTGACTCGACTTTATAATCAATTACGTAATTCGGAACTAACTATGATCATTAAAATCCTTGCACACGTAAATTTATCGCACGCTTATTCATACAATGAAATAACTCAAAATTTACGTTTTTCTAGTTTTCAACATAAACGTAAATAATGTTGACTATAAATTAAATGGCAAATACAAGGGTATCCTCCTTAAGTGGATAATTAGATTCACCATTTTTTTTATATTGGCAAGCAGTCTGGCTTATTTATCTACTAGCTGTTACCCCCGACTATGTGCGCGTGGAAAATAGAAAACTTTCTCTTTCGTTTCAGCAATATTTTTCACTACTGCTTCGCTCCAATTGGTTGCAGCGTGATGTTATATTATATAGCCTATATTTCCTACCTACCCTACCCTAAATTTCCAGTAAGATTATTCCATCTATACTAGAAGAGTTTGTTTGTTTGTACGCGCTAATCTCAGGAACCACTGACCGGTTTGAATAATTCTTTCAATGTTAGATAGGGCATTTATTGAGAAAGGCTTTAAGCTATATAACATCACGCTGCGACCAGTAAAAGTGAAGCAGTAGTGAAAAATGTTGCAAAAATGGGGAAAATTTTGTAAATTCCACGCGGACGGAGTCACGGGCAACAGCTAGTTGTAAAATAATTGGAGTTTTGATAAAAATTAGGGAACTATACCAACGTAACTCTAGTTAAGTGGTAAATGCACGATATGCTATTTCATGCAACAAATTTCAATAATGCAAACATCATATTTCAATCCCTTCTAATCCCTTAAATCTTGAAGATAAAGAGCTTAGTCATATTCAGTGTTCTGCTGCCCTATATTTGTAAAATCCGAGCTGGCCCTTTCAAAACAAACAATTCTGTAGCAATGTTGTTTAAAATATTGTCTTCATTGATTATAATGATGATATATTGCGTTTTATTATTAGTCGGCGCTCTTATAAATTAATTCTAATCGCTAACGCCTGTAAATTTCTTTGGGTTCCGTTTTGATAATAATTTTCAAATTTTAAACTAAATGGCTGACCAAAGCTCGCTCAAAAATTTTCTTAAAAACTTGTACAGTACTTGTATAAGTCGGCACAGTTTGATTAATTTCACTAATGCTTTGCGCCCATTAGCCGCAGCGTGATGTTATTTAGCCTAATAGCCTTCCTCGAAAAATGTACTCTCCAACACTGACTTTTTTTTTTAAATAGTACCTGTTGTTCCTGATGTTTAGCACGTTCAAACAAACAATCAAACAAAATCTTCAGCTTTATCATATTAGCAGAGAATAATCTTAGACTTACTCGATAACAACAATAGAAAAATTGGCAGAGCCGTTTTGGAACAGACGAGATTTTTATAAAAATAGATGGGAAATAATCCCACCTGACTTGACTTGACGAAAGTCAGGTGGGATACCTGACTTTCGTCATCATCATGATAAAATCTCGCCTTTTTTCAATGTTTGTAGGCAGAGCATATAAAACGCTATCAGCTACGTACGACCCAAACGTTGATACTTCTTTGGCTTCACTTACATCCATACGCAACTGGTCAATCTGGTCATGCATGCCCGAGGTGTTGGGCACCTGATTTTATTTTGATATATCTCTAACCAGCCAATGCTAACGGCTTCATCCACGTAACAAATGACTAAAATACACCAAAGCCATATATTTGAGCTACTCTATCGATTAGAAAAACCTCATCAAAATCCGTTGTGCAGTATCGAAGATCACCACCTAAGGACATGCATATAAAAACATTGACTTTTTTATAATGAAGTAAGATGAATTAAGCAAAGTTTTTGAAAACTATTCAAAATAACACTTTAGTGAAGTAATTTGACCCGGTTCAAAAAAAATTTAATCTCAGTAACATAATAAAAAAATTTATACGGAACCTCGAATAATCAACAAATTGCCAACGATAGCTAATTTTTAAAAAGTGCTGTGAAATTAAAAGCATCGTATTTTATTACTTCCGTTAGAGTATTATGTCATCGACTAAAACTGAAATCCCTTTGTTGAGAATTATATTAAATTCTGTGTAGCACTTAGAAACAGAAATTTAATCCTAGCCACTTGTTACAGGTAAATTAAATTACCCTGTTATTTCCCTGCCGGTGTTATAGTTTCCCAACTTAGATTAAGATGATGAAAATATTCATTTGAATATATATATAGATAGATCTATCTACAACGCTTACTTGCTGTTATCTGTGACTTCATAATGATTAATAAAGTTCGATTTTTAAAAACCAAGTATTTAAAAATAGAACTTTATCAAATTATTTGTTCAAATCTTTCTTTTGAACCACTATTAAAAAATCGCTGCGTAGTTTTAAAGATTTATGCTCACGTAGGAATATTCAGGCTAAGTTTTATAATAATTACTTACTTATTTAATGTCCTATGTCTTTCAGGTGGTGCAGAAGACGTCCACAGTACACCATATCCGCCAAAACCAATATATATAAATACCATTACAACTTCTTTCCACGGGGCAAAGACCATAGAGTACAAGCCAATTAATTTTGTTTAATTAATCGCGATAAATGTGTCATTCTAGTTTAGTACAATTAATATCTTTCAAATCACAATTTATATAAATAACAATCCAAAAATAATTAGGTCACGAAATCCCCCTGAGTATTTGATCATAAATCATAAGAAGTACATCAACTTAAGCTCGGCTTGTCATATTAAAATTTCCTTATATGTAGAGTTCGAAGTCCGTGTGGTGACGGATTAAGAATACAAGTGTCACCACCCCATCTCTTTCCCAGGGTGCTGTAAGAGCCAGCTAAGGGATAATTTAATAAGTTAACGACTTAAATAAAACTACTTTTTACGGATTTAGACGCGTATATTTGTTTTAAATATTAGCCCAACGTTTCGGAAACTTTGCAGTCACCATGTAGAAGACACATTACAGCTCAGTCTCACCCGTGACCATGGTGACTGCAAAGTCTCCGAAACGTCGGACTAAAATTTAAAATAAATATACGCCTCTAAATCCGTAAAAAGTAGTTTTATTTAAGTCTCGCAAGTGTTAGAAAATATTAAGTTAACGACTACTGTAAGAGACGGAAAACTCGAAACTAATCCCAAAGTGGACGACGTCCGTGCCCAGCAATGGGACGTAATGAGCTGGAGAGAAAGAGATATGTAGAGTTCACTGTCCTCTGTGCTTCCATCCGTTCGTCTGTCACCAGGTTGTATCTCTGGAACGGTGATAGCTAGAGAATCTAGCCCCTATTCCGTTATTTGAAGTCGTAAATATGATGAATATTATTATGATGATAGCAGTGCGGAATCCTTGATGTGAGAGTCGAACTCGTACTTCACCAACTTTTTATTAAAATTATGTACTAACTAGGTACATAGGACTTTTTATTTCTTTGTTAATTCGTCGCGTCTTTTTTAACTTTATACGTGTAACAAAATTCACTGTCCATGTGGTGACGAATTAAGAATAGAAGTGTTATTACCCGTTTTTCTTCCTAGGGTTCTGTAAAAATCAGCTAAGGAAATATTTTACACAGATAGCATCCTCAGTGAGAGACGGCAATCTTGAAAATAGTCCCAGTGCTAACACGCTTAGTCAGCATGGCACAGTAGACCCTTATTCCTCCCTAACTGGAGGGCGCCAGTGCCCAAAAGTAGGTCATAAGAGAACTGTCAACTGGAGAAATGTTTATGGAAATAATCCTTACAAAAAACCTTTGGAATAAGTATTATTCCAAAGGTTTTAGATGGGTCTCATGACGTAGCGGTTGTGAAGCTGGTGGCTGGCTGGCTAAAGAAGCAATTCCTCCCAAAGTGTAGGAGGCCCACGCCTGGAGAGATAGAGAGAACTATATGCGTAAACATTTTCTATATTTGTAGCCTCATAGTGATAAAAAGCCATACTATGATTTTATTTATTTATTTAAGAAGTTTTAGTCAAACAATTACATAAGCTTGACAGTAATCCGTTGACAGCACAAAATGTTGGTAGATATGAAACACCGATACAAATATTTTTATTCATTGCAAAAATAAATATCTAGAGCCGGAATCGATCGAAAGACTTCGTGCATTAAAGCTGGTTATGTTACCATTTCGCCAGATTTACGTTTTTAGTTCCCCAATCTTTCAAAACAATTAGCACATTAACCTAAATAAATTGTGTTCATAATGATATTTTGTTGTTTGTATTTACAATATGGGCTTCTATTAAACTTTATTAATGTTGTTTTCTAACAGATATATTGTGGCTTAGAGTTTCAAACAAACAGGAGAAACACACGCTGTATTTTCTATACCAATATTATAAAGAAGAATAACTTATTTGTTTGTTAATTAATTGGTTCCAAATATACCAGACCGATTTCCGAAAAATCGTTTTATTTATGCAAGAATCTAAATACCATAAACTAAAATAAGATTAATTATCCTTATTTACTCATGCTTACATCTGTCCATTGTTTATGGTAATTATGATAAAATAGCGATTGTCAATCAAATGTGAATAAAATAAAAAATAACGCCAAAACTGACATGAGTCACCAGCGCGAACAACGGAACGGCGCTACGTATGCGCAGTAACGTGTGTGTAAGTATATATAAGTGTGTAGTATTTTTTAGTTACGCTATCTTTGTTACGGAATTCAAATTTCAAATTTTGTGCATTTAGTCTCCACGCTCAAGGCCCGCGATAGAAGCTATGCAATAGCTTAAAATATGTGTAAAAAAGTATGTAATTTTATCAATAATGTAACCTGAACGAAGGTGGGGCTAGATTTCTAGTGTCAAATATATTGCCAGGTCGTTGGGGTCCAACACACACAATCAATATAAACTATTTTCAATGGCCGCTACGCAGCCACTACACAATATCGGCACACTCACACTAAGAGACGATAGTATCTGTACACAATAAGTATGAAAATTGCTCTCATACTATTTTCAGCCGGGGCGCATGACAATGTTAGCTTCTGTTGGATTAATGCTCTCAAGCACACATGCATTAAAAGACAAAACTGTCCGTACACAATGAGTACGAACATCACTCTCGTACCTTTTACAGCGGAGGTCGCTTCTGCCAACTCCTGTGGCCTTAACGCTCTAATATAGTGGTAACTAAGTGAAATTTGTTTAGTTTTAAGAGGCTATAAAACCATGTTACTTTAAATGACTTTGTAAGCACATTGTACATAATATTGTTATGCTCAATGGACATAAACGTGTAGTGGATATTTATACACCAATTTATTAAATTTATTGCTATGATATTAAGCTTTGATAACTTATTAACTACGACTTTTTCACACATGTGTTTTGGTTTCTGCATGTGATAGATTTGGAAAAGTTTATTATAAAGTTCCGATTAAAATATTGCTAGACAAGATTCATCTATATGCTGTGTCTATCTAAAAGACATTATTAAGTTGTGTAATTTACACCATTATATAATGGTGTAACTGTCTTTTATAGGTATACTAGCTGCTGCCCGCGACTTCGTACGCGTGAAATTTATAAATAAAACCTTAAATAACAGAAGTTTACTATACCACTCGATAGATGGCGTTGTACAGTATATTAAATCGCGCTATAATTTCGTTCCACACGTTAACACTTAAGCTTGTCAAAATTTTTATAGTGTCATCGGCTCGCTTTCACATTTATAAATTAGTTAGGATTAGGATTTTATAGGTAAAATCTGGGCAATCTGTAGTATTGTCCCTTTCAGCGCGGCGCTCGGGGTTAAGGATAACAGTACAGTACCTACCTAACACAAATACCTAAATTTTGTTTTTGTCGTGTCTGTAGTCCAGTCTTAATCCGGCACTGAACAACACTCTTTACAATATTCATGTGTAAAATCATAATAATCAAATATTTTGTGCACGTATTCATAAATTCACAAAACTTGCTTCATATAGCACGCATCACAACCTTGCATATATACACTCCCTATATAATACCAACGATTAAATAAGATTTATAGCCCGTGACTTTCTAGCACGCTAATTCCTCCCCATAGCGTCGTACCCACATAAATGTGAGTCGAGGTAGCTTCAACGACCATTAAATTAGAGATTAAAAGACACATGTAATAGAGCTTTGCTGTTTCTGCATGAATTTGGGTTTTACGAAAATTTAAAGATGTTACTTAAACTAATATTATAAAGCTAAAGACTTTATTTGTTTAAACGCACTAATCTCAGGAACTACTGGTCTGATTTGAAAATTTCTTTCAGTATTGGATGGTACATTTATCGAGGAAGGTTGTAGGCTATATAACATCACTTTGTGACCAATAGGAGCGCAGCATCAGTAAAAAATATTGCAAAATGGGGAATTTTTCCTAGATTCCACGCGTAGGAAATCGCGGGCAACAGCTAGAGTTTTGTAGTGTTAGAATAAGTATACGCGTCACATTTGTTTTAGGGATAAGTATAGAAGGGTAAAACAGGACCCTATTACTAAAACTTTACTGTCCGTTGGTCTGTTTATTACCAGAATGTATCTCTGGAACGGTCATAGTTAAAGAGATGAAACTTTAACAGTTTCTGTATATCAATAGATTCTATAGAAACAATTACTCAATAAACTAAATTATAGTGGAAAAAATGATCACCGAGCGTCCCGCTCATGGTGACAATTTCTTCAATTATAATTTAGTTTATTAAATAAAAGCGTAGCAAGTCAATTGCAAAAATTTATAAACTAATGTAGACACAATAATTCATTAACATTCACCTATCCTCGTCCCATTATTTGGTGATGTTTCTAGTCGGTATAACGAATATATTATGATAAAAAATGTAAAGAATCCTTCGTGTGATTCCCAACTCGTACCACTAACTTGACCGATTTTTTTTATATGTAACTTTGAAATATGTTTTTTATTATTCAGTTTTAATTTAAACTCGAAATAAATCTAATAGAAACCTCAAAAACATGGTTTTCTTTGATTAGATAACTTTTAATGTGTTAGGGAATATTATAACACCACTTTACTGTATACTGCATATCATAGGCCCACTATTTGTAATTGGACGCGTGGAGGTTGTAAGATAAGCTTTTATCGACAGTAGGTGTTGTGGTGTTGTTGCAAAGTAAATCTATAATAAAATGTAATATATACGTTAAACAAGTAATTCTTATATCTATAAGATCAACAAAGGGTAAAGTTTGTAATAAGTATGTAGGAGCCTAGGTCCGAAACTAGTGACCCGATACTAAAAATGTTTTTCTCTGATATAGGCTAGGTATATAACATCAAAATGAGTTTCCAATTTTTAAAAAATATTGTGTGTGTGTTATGCCTTGGTTTGAGTTATATCAACATCTATTTTTAAACTGTTAGGTCATATAACAGGAGGGGGTAAACTGATCTATCATAATTTTATCCCCAGGCAAACACAAGATTAATATTTGAGTTGCTCAGATACAGGAAGCCTTAGTTTAAGGGGCAGAGTTCAACTATAGTTTAAATGCAGATTGTTAATATTATAATGTTATTTAGGTTGTATAAGTCAGCTTGTCTTAAGTAATTATCTGTATTGTAAATGTATGAATAAATATCTACTTTACTTTATTTGAAACTAACTGATGCCCGCTACTCTGTACGCATGGAATTTTAGATCCTGATGTATTTTGTCAGCTTTTAAACCTTCCCTGGACTTTTATGAATATTTCAAGACCAAAATCACCAAAATCGGCCCAGCTGTTCTCAAGTTTTAGCGAGACTAACGAACAGCAATAAATTTTTATAATAAGAAGCTTTTAAATATTTTAATTGGCATTATTTTAACGTACGGAACCTAAAAGTAATTATTATAACAGCCACAAAATATTATACCAAAATTTTTATAAGAAACAAACTGTTTACCTCAAATAATCGAAAAACATAAAAGGATCTTATTATTTGTGCAAATGTGATTCTGTAGCGATGTTTCCTTAAAGGGAGGCAAACACGTCAAATACAAAAAGGCTCTATTCCCACTTAGAAGAAGAGGATATAATATTTTTCTGATATAGAAATATATGTTTACTTACATATTAATAACGTTCGCCCGGTGCTCGACCACAATTCATTTAAATAACTTTGTTATAATAACAAATTGAAGTGGCAATGGGCAGGCCATATCGCTCGACGACCTGACGAACGTTGGGGACGGAAGGTCTTTGAGTGGTGACCACGTACCGGACGACGCAGCGTGGGGCGGCCACCAACAAGGTGGACTGACGATATCGTCAAATGTGCCAGGGGTCGCTGGATGCAGATAGCGAAGGACCGTGTATTGTGGCGTTCTATGGGGGAGGCCTTATGTCCAGCAGTGGACTGAGAAAGGCTAATGAATGGATGGATGGAATAAATAAATAATAAATAAATAAATATTCAGGACATTTCACACAACGTCCTCTGGTCCCAAAGTAAGCTATATTTCTATGCTTGTATTATGGGTACCAGAATACGGATAGACTACTTATACTACTTTTCTGTTGTAAATACATGTAACCTTTGTGACTTACCTATGTCAAAATGACTTCTATTCTAGTTACTATGGAGAGAAAAGAAACATTACCAATTAAAATTTAATTTGCTAATTTGTTATGTTTGTGAATTTGCTTTCATTTATTGTGCAAAAGACGATTAAAGTGAAATTGTAACAAGAAGAGTAAGGCATAACATTTAATTGTCGATTTATAACATGGAAGGCTTATTATAAGCACAACACAATATGATTCATCTAAAACGAAGTTTATTTATTAAATACAAATAGTGTTTTAACATCAATTAAGTAAAAAAAATAATGAAAAGTTTACGAACCTAAAACGAAGAATCGACAATTAAATGTTATGCCTTACTCTTCTTGTTACAATTTCACTTTAATCGTCTTTTGCACAATAAATGAAAGCAAATTCACAAACATAACAAATTAGCAAATTAAATTTTAATTGGTAATGTTTCTTTTATCTCCATAGTAACTAGAATAGAAGTCATTTTGACATAGGTAAGTCACAAAGGTTACAAAGGTTTTTGAAGGGGGGTGATGTAACCTTTGTGACTTACCTATGTCAAAATGACTTCTATTCTAGTTACTATGGAGAGAAAAGAAACATTACCAATTAAAATTTAATTTGCTAATTTGTTATGTTTGTGAATTTGCTTTCATTTATTGTGCAAAAGACGATTAAAGTGAAATTGTAACAAGAAGAGTAAGGCATAACATTTAATTGTCGATTTATAACATGGAAGGCTTATTATAAGCACAACACAATATGATTCATCTAAAACGAAGTTTATTTATTAAATACAAATAGTGTTTTAACATCAATTAAGTAAAAAAAATAATGAAAAGTTTACGAACCTAAAACGAAGAATCGACAATTAAATGTTATGCCTTACTCTTCTTGTTACAATTTCACTTTAATCGTCTTTTGCACAATAAATGAAAGCAAATTCACAAACATAACAAATTAGCAAATTAAATTTTAATTGGTAATGTTTCTTTTCTCTCCATAGTAACTAGAATAGAAGTCATTTTGACATAGGTAAGTCACAAAGGTTACATACATACTTATAATACATAGAAAACACCCAGGCATAGTACAAACATTTGTATGACATTTATGGATATCACACAAAATGATTGTCCCAAGCGGGAATCGAACCCGCGACCTCGTGATCGGCAGTCCATTACATAAACCACTCCATCACGAAGCCCACCGGAATAATATATTAGATACTGGCTGTTGCCCGCGTACGAAGTCGCGAGAAACAGCTAGCTATAATATATGTCGTAGGAGACTTAATTAAAATAGTTTACTTAAGGATTTTTAGTTTTAACTTAGGTACCAAGATTGTGATGTGGGTCCCCAAATAGTGAAAATATCTCAAAAATATTTCCAAACATTTTGCCATGACAAGAAAATGGAACAAATTGCTTAGGTGAAAACCCTGCGGTGTCGTAAACCCTTCTTAGTTTCATTCGTAGTACTTTGAAAATTTGTTACTCTGGGGGACTAACAGGGATCGGACAATAAAGTGCTTGTAACGAGCCCTCTTAACTTTCGAAAGGTTTGATTTATGGTATCGTCACGTAGTTGACTGCGATATTGGCTATGAGCAACACTTGTGCTCATATAGCGTGTTGTTGAGTAGCACCCGACTCTATTCCCCATTGCGTATACCCGTATACGCAATGGGGACTATTAACTTTATAATTATGTTAAACAACATACATGGTCATTGTATAAGCACTAGCTTTTGTGCGCGACTTCGCACGCGTGGAATTCAGTAAATTATCTCCGTTTTTGCAATATTTTTCACTGATAATGTGCGTGGTGTTATATAGCCTGTAGCCTTTCTTGATAAATGAACTATCCAACATTGAAAGAATTTTTGAAATCGGGCCAGTAGTTCCTAGATTATCGCGTTCAAACAAACAAACAAACTCTTCTTTAAAATATGAGTATAGAAGTATAAACTTACTGCTGATAAGTACATCTCCCTATGAACATAATAATATTACTGTAGGCTTTCATAAACAAGTATGGAACAAACCGCAAATTGTGCTTACTCATAGTACCTATTGAAAACTAACACATAAATCAGTACTATACTAAAATGTAAGTACTAATTACGTGAAAATGATCAAAATTTGGCTCAACACTATGTTGTTTTAGTACAAAGCTCATTTGGCAAATATACTAATGAGGTCCCGACGAGTTATGTTAATCCGCAATCAATTTAATAGATTAATATGTGTAATCACGGCAAATTTTTAGTAATACTACGCATTTAGGTCCTTTGGGAGATACGGGAATACCTAGTGTTTTTCTCGTATTTAATGGATGGTTCATTGGTATCAATTATAGTGGCATGACTTAACCTAACTTAGGTTACTAAAACATCATCTAACTCGACTTTATACGCATGGAGTTTAATAAAAATTCCCCGATTTTGGTATATTGTTCGCTGCTATTGGTAGCAGCGTTATGTTATATATATAGCCTTTCTCGATGAATTTATTATAATTAACAACAACACTGAAATAATTTTTCAAATCGCACCAGTAGTTTCTGAGATTAGTGCGTTCAAATAGACTCTTCAGTTTTATAATAGCTTTATTAGTACATAAAAGTACATAATTAAACGTGATAGAATACTCATTTGAAACGTGTAGTACTTATTATAAAACACAGTCGTTATTTCTTTGTATGTATGTCCTTATGTGAGCTTATATCTCAAAAATTACGCAATGGATTTTGATGCGGTTTTTTTAATAGATAGAGTGGTTCAATTGGAGAGTTTTTTGCATAACTTGTTAGCGTTTGGTTTTTAAATTCCACGCAGATATCCATCATATTGGTCATATATCTAGTCTTGGCTACGGAGTGTTTGAGAATACTATTTTAGAATATAAATGAAACATTTAACGTCGCTTTGTTTTAAATTTTGGTAATCTAGTTCTCTCTTTCTATATCGCTCCAGCCATTACTGGACACGGGCCTCCTCCACTTCGGAGCCGATTATGATCTACCGCACCGGTTGGGACAGCGTTAAACGAGTTTCCGTCTCTCACAGAGGATGTTAGCTGGCTTTTACAGCTCCCTGGGACGGAAATGGGGTGGTGACACTTATGACATCTGTCGTTGTATAGTCATAATAATAGTTTTAGTACGCAGTAAAAGTACGTAGAGCACTTAATTTTTAACACGCTTATATTAGTTCGGAACGTATCTATCAAAGTATTAATCTATGTAACGGAATCTTTGAAAGTAATTTTCACCCACTTTCAGTAGTGGGATCGATACCTATGAAATTTTCCACACATATTAAGTACTGATGACAATGCTGTAATTTAAAAAAAACCGGAATTTTCAAGCGTGTATTTATTACACAATAACATGTTTTGCTATGACCTTTACTGTAGGCTTTTACTTTTTACTACATAGTAGGCAAGTGAAACTCCTTCAAGGAGGAGGCTCGCGACTAACAGAGGGACGTCAACGGGCTGAATAGAGGAAACTTTATATTTTTTACTCTGATAGTCAGGTATCATATAAAGTACTGCTATTAATAATGTTTGAAAGTAATAAATATAAAACAAACTCTCTGACCACGTCTGTCCGTCCGCCTGTCTATAAGATAGCGTTTTCATTTAAAGCTTTCGTTAAAAGTTATCAAATTACGATATAACACAATGGTTTATTGAGGAATTGACTTTTAGCCATCATCATCACCATAATTACTCCTGGCCTTATCCATCATTTCGGTGCAACACGTCTACATGTCACAGTGGGTTTTGGCTTATTTATATGACTTGCCGCTTGACGTTAACCTCCTCGGGTAGGTAGAACTATCTCTTAGCCGTAGATCTACAGTAAGAAGCACAAAGTAAATCATAATTGCTATGCAGCCAGTCTTCCTAACGTCTTACCAATACCAATTTGTGACCTTAGAAGTTGTTGTGAATATATGTAAAATACTCTTTATTCTACACCAGATAGTTTTACAAAACTTACTAACTAAGCTTAAACTTAATATAGGTACAATGGGCGGTCTTATCGCCGACTGCGATCTCTACCAGACAACCTTAAGATGGACATGAATGAGGCAAAATAGGTGACTTGTGGTGTACTTTAATAGTTACTTAGAAGGAAGAGTGAAAATACTAGCAAATACAATATAAATAAATATATTACAAACTTATAAATAGACCTACTTAGATACATTATCTTACTTACTTTACTTTAATTACTAAAATCATTATAATACTAGTTTGCGACAAAAATATGCAGAAACAAGTCAAGTACAAAAGCACAGCTTGCGCTATGCAAGCTATGGAACTCATTTCTTGTATCTAACCGTCAGAAACTTTGTGTGAACTAACGAGAAAACTTTTCTTATAAAATTTCCATATTGAATATTAATATGTTCTTTATTGGTCATAAAAAGACGTTAGACCTTTATGACTATAATAATCGAGTTTGAAGAGTGTTTGGCAGCTTTTAATGAAGTTTAAAATTTCTCAATTATCTAATAGGAGACGATATCATTTCCATAATTATTAGCAGGTATCTCAGTATAGTCAATATATTATGTAGCATATCAGCTCATTTATTTTGACGGGCTTCGTGGTCTAGTGGTTCATATAGCGGATTGCCGTAACGAGGTAGCGGGTTCGATTCCCGCCTCGGACATTCATTTGTGTGATGTTTATAATTGCCATGCAAATTTTTGTTTTGCGTCTGGGTGTTTACTATGTATAATAAGTATGTATTTACAAAAGAAAAGTAGTTTATGTATTCTATCCGTATTCTGGTACCCATAACACAAGCATAACAAGCTTAGCTTGGGACCAGGGGACGTTGTGTGAAATGTCCATAAATATTTATTTATTATTATAGTGTTTCCGTCCTAGTTACTTCATGCGTTCATACTCTCCTTCCCAGCGCGGCGGTGCCCAAAGGCTCTCTCTCTTGGCACGGATCTCCTTAACTTCAGGCTATTGGTCTACTATGCCGCAGACAAGGAGTTTAGGTTTAGTTTCGAGTCAGGCTACTTGCTCAAAATACCCCTTAACTCTTCCTACTACTACCGACTGCTACCCTAATTAGTTGCCTTACACAGCGATATATGTATTGACAAATGAGTAGCTAGTCATTTATGAGTGTAGTAGTGTTACATGTCTGTCTCTTTTTCGAGCTTTTCATCCCAAATTGTGGCGGGTTCAGATTTCTTTATATTCCTTCTCAACGTCGGGTCGCTCTATCTATGACATGGACTACGAATAGCTTGCTTTTACGTCACTAGCTAATAGATACTCTTAGGGTTCCATGCCAAAAAGGTTAAATGGGACCCTAATAGTCGCCCGTATAATGGGATATGTTCTGAAGAATTATTTGAAATGGTGCCCACGACTTCTTTTTACCATCGCACCTCTCGCCATCGGCATCGAGTTCATTCTCACACCTTAGAACCGATTCCATCGCGTACTGTACAGTACGCGATGGAATCGGTTTCATCGAAACTTCATCACACGTACGATCAGGTTGTGGAATAAACTTCCTGCCGTGGTTTTCCCACAGGACTACAGCATGGGGCTCTTCAAAAGGGGCGTGAAAAGATTCCTACAGGTTCGGCGACGCGAGAGCGACACTTCTAGTGTTGCAAACGTCCATAGGCTACGGTAACTACTTATCATCAAGCAGGCCGTACGCTTGTTTGTCACCCTTTACTAGTATAAAAAAAAAATATATATTAAGATTTTGCTGGCCGTCCGTCAGTCCGTCCGTCTGTCATCAGGCTGTATATCTGAAGCCGTGATAGCTAGAGAGCTAAAAATTTCGCAGTGTATGTACTTCAATTGATGCTATAAGAGCAAATTCTCATTAGCATCATTTTCCTACCTTCATCCTGTTTTGTTTGAGTCCAACTCGTGCTTCATCGGTTTTTAAAATTAATTGTAAAATCCATACCCCAATACCTAGTATGCTAGCATGACGATGTAGAGATACATCCACCCTCCAACATACATTAACATCCTGACAGACTACAATTAATCATGATAAGACCAAATTTCAACCATTCATTCATTGGACATGTGTGAATGGGGATTAAAATATAGGTTCACAAATTTGGGTTAAATTCTCTTGGCAGTTAACGCAATCCGTCTTTGTAATTAGTTTTGCGGTGAGGAGTAACATTGCAAATTTATTAAAGACAAGTAATCCGCCCCAGGTTCGAATGGATAAGCATGGAAGAAGTGCGAGTTGGACTCGGACACGGAGGGTTCTGTATCATTATAATCTATATTCATCATCTCTCCCCAGCCCTTTAACCTTCCACTGTTGGGCACGAGCTTACCCCACTTTAAGAGGGATTATAGTCTACTGTGCCGCGCTGACCAGGCGTGTTGGTACAGGGTTATTTTTGAGTTTTCCGTCTCTCACAGAGGATTTTATCTGTGTTTAATATTCCTAGATGGCTTTTACAGGACCCTGTTAAGCTCGCCTTTGTATTTTGTATTAGGATATAACTTTCGCAATGATTCTATGTAATCATGCAGGGTACAATAAAGAAAAAATGAAATGAAATGAAAAGGGGTGGTGACGCTAGTATTCTTTATACGTCACCACACGGACAATATTAATCATAACGATCCAAAATAATCCCAAATAATCTAAATAATCTAAAATATCTAATCTAATATAAATATAAATCTAAAATAATCCCAAATAAGCTCTATATATCTTCTTATCTCTTAGCTGGATTTTACAGTAACTACGCTAGGAAGGAAAAGGGGTGGTGACACTTGTACTGTTATTGCGTCACCACACCTACCTAGTGGCTTCCACCTACGTGTAGAAGCATATTTGAAACAACAAAAAAAACATCGCAAGTAATGTGCATAAAATATTTCCCTGGTCATCTCACTATTATAATTCTTGTGAAACCTTAAAACAACATGACATTTATTGAACAACAAAGCTAGGGTTGCCATGCCATAGCTGTAATTGCAGATAGCGGAAAAACACGGAAAAAGTTTTGGACATTTCGGCAAAATACGGTTTTTTCTTATCATCAGTGAAAAAAAATTTTTTCGACATATATTTAACCATAGTTCTTCTTTCTTTTAATTTAATTGATTTTCCTGACAACCACTCTTTTTTATTCCCCTGTCAGCTTACTAAAACTAGTACAGATCTTTGATCTCCGATGGTTGGCAACCCTAAGCATAACCCTAAAAAAGGCACGCAAAAATGAAAAAGCAAAATACGTTCTGAATTGCTGCTTTAGCTGAATAATAAAATGGGGTAAGTACAAAGCATGGTAATCCATTTACGTAATTTTATTTTGAGTTCGCATAACCGAACTGTCATTCCTTGTGACGTTCTATAAATGAACTGAAGGTGACTTGCGTTACTCTATGATGGATTTTTAAATGTTACCGACAGTGTAACGGGGTTAGCGTAATTTATGGGCAAGCAATATTATGTATGACGGAAAAATTGTGAGGAGTGACTTTTTAAATATTTTTCCAGCAACTAATTAAAAATATAACTTATCTTTTATACTTACATGTCGAAGCAGCTACATCACTGATTAGTTATTGGTACCTATTCTACAGGCAAAACTAATAATGACGTGTTTTAAAAGTTAACTTTTGTAGTTTCAATAATGCTTTTCTGCATTATTAACTAATCTATCTTATTAATTAACTGTATTAGTGTATGATAAAGATTTTAATTAATATAAATCAGTGCAAACTAAAAGCGTGACGTACACGTGGAATTTAGAAGACAAATTATAGTAATATATACCATAATTTTTGCGTTCTGCGCAGGCAAAAGAAGACATGTATATTTTTCCCCGTTTTTACAACAGTTTTCACTGATGCTTCGCTGACATTGGTTGCAGCGTAATGTTATAGCCTATAGCTTTTCTCGATAATTGGCCTATCCATTTATCGAGAAACATTGTAAGAATTTTTCTAATCCGACCAGTAGTTCCTGAGATTAGCGCGTTCAAACAAACAAACAAACTGTTTAGCTTTATAATATTATATAATAGTCCAGTCAAATTACGGCTGAGAATGGGAAAAATAATCACTAAAATACCTAGTTTGGGAATTATGAAGGATCGATCGGGGGGTGTATTCTGAGCTTATATTCCAATTTGAGGGAATCTAGGGAGGTCAGCTCAAGGTCATTTCGATGAAAACGCGTTTAATTCGATATCTCGAGAACGGTTAGTGTTAGGCAAAAAATTGTAGAGACCTTTTCTCTTTTAAATTAAATTTACTAACTTTTTTATCCGAAACTTTTTTTTTTATCATCAATATTTTTCAATTTATTGCTTCTGATAGGCAAAAATTTTACTTTTTTTCCTCCCTTTTTTTATTTTTCGCCATTTTCTCCCCAACCGTTAAATTTTATTAAATTTTACCCGAATATGAAAGTGTTGCTCTTTTAATTATGAACAACTTTATATGTAAACTTTTTCTGTAATGCCAATACCTTCGGAGTTATATATTACTTTACCGAGCGAAATCCGTGCCACTGTCGTAATATCATCGACATCAGTGGGTATTTAGTATTTGAAAGAAATATTAAAGTATTCCATGATCATTTATTAGCCAACTTACCTGTATCAAAAGGTGAATCGATTAAACTATTAAAAAATTGAACTTCATTTAAATATTAAATTTTGTAATAATTGAAATATCATTTAATTAAATAAAATAACAATTTGATGAGCCTCGTGGTTGAGTGGTTTATGTAACGGACTGCTGACACTCGGGACAATCATTTGTGTGATTTTTCTAATTGTCATACAAATGTTTGTACTGCGTCTGGGTGTTTCTATATATTATAAGTATGTATTTACAAAATAAAAATAGTATATGTATTCTATCCGTATTCTGGTACCCATAACACAAGCATATAAGCTTAGCTTGGGACCAGAGGACGTTGTGTGTAAAGTCCGTGAATATTTATTATTTATTTATTTAAATATTGTACTTTTTCAATTTGGGTATTTTTTATTCCATTCAATGGGATAATAATGTGAATAAGGATAAGAAAAAGAAGTAAACGAATAATTGAAACTGTTTCACACATTTATTGATAAAAAATAGGTCATAAAATTGGTAAAAATAAGTACGCGAGGTCGATGGAAGTGAATCGTCAATATTAAAGGCCCACACTAATGCACGCCACAGTGTCTGTGAATACGCGTCGCGACAGTGGCACAGATTTCGCTCGGTAAAGTAATATATAACTCCGAAGGTATTGGCATTACAGAAAAAAGTTTACATGTAAAGTTGTTCATAATTAAAAGAGCAACACTTTCATATTCGGGTAAAATTTAATAAAATTGAACGGATGGGGAGAAAATGGCGAAAAATAGAAAAAAGGGAAAGGAAAGTAAAATTTTTGCCTTTCGGAAGCAATAAATTGAAAAATATTGATAATAAAAAAAAAGTTTCGGATAAAATAGTTAGTAAATTTAATTTAGAAGAGAAAAGGTCTCTACAATTTTTTGCCTAACACTAACCGTTCTCGAGATATCGAATTAAACGCATTTTCATCGAAATGACCTTGAGCTGACCTCCCTAGATTCCCTCAAATTGGAATATAAGCTCAGAATACACCCCCCGATCGATCCTGCATAATTCCCAAACTAGGTATTTTAGTGATTATTTCTTTCGGTAATTTGACTGGACTATAAGTATAGATATCTATTCGAATATAAACTCTAGATATTCCTGTTGAAAATATATTGACGCAGACTTGAGTAAATTTTAATATGACATTTTATATTCGACGGGCTTCGTGGTGGAGTGGTTTATGTAATGGACTGTCGATCACGAGGTCGCGGGTTCGATTCCCGCTTGGGACAACCATAGAAATGTTTGTACTGCGTCTGGGTGTTTTCAATGTATTATAAGTATGTATTTACAAAAGAAAAGTAGTTTATGTAGTATATCCGTATTCTGGTACCCATAACACAAGCATATAAGCTTGGCTTGGGACCAGAGGACGTTGTGTGAAATGTCCGTGAATATCTATTTCTATTTATTTATATTGTTGGTTAAACTCGTAAGGATACGCTTGTGAGAGAGATTTGGTGCAAGGATAAGATGTGGGTAACATCGCTAACAATAGCCTGTCCCTTGGAATTAATATAGCCCTTGTGCCAAACGAGATTAAATGGCAACAGTAACTGAGGGTAAAGGTAGTTAAAACACTTCTCATTTTAGGATGGTGAAACATAAAATTATATATTGATTAAATTATCTTGCTACTCTTTGATATCTTTGACGTTACTTTAATAGTTTTTGAATTGCAACTACTCCTAGTTTAAAGAGACAATGAGAAAATAAAGACAAAATAAGGAGGCTCTTCTCAAATTAAAATTTATTTTTTAAATTTTTAATTTTCATATTTTTTGTTCGGCGACTTGGTAGGTAGGCTTGGAATTTGGCCTATCTTTGTTCTGATGATCTCGTCATCATCATCATCATCGTAACATAACGCGTTTTTGTATGGAGGTAGGTAGAGACTAAAGAGCGCCATTTGGTAGCATCTAAACATACTTTTTTGGGTATCTCTGCAAAACTAATGAGATCCGTGCTTGTTACTTTGTTAATATCTACTATCACTTTTGTGGACTTAGTATATGGAAACATTATTTGTATTTAATTATCTTATTATATAAGACTAGCTGTTTCCCGCGAATTCGTACGCGTGGAGTTTAGAAAATTTTCCCCGCTTTTGCAACATTTTTCACAAATGATTCGCTCGTATTAGCCGATGATAAATAGCCTTTCTCGATGATTGGACTACTCAACACAAAAATAAGTTTTCGATTCGAACTAGCAGTTTCTGAGATTAGTGCGTTCCAAAAAAAATCATCAGCTTTATTTAATTTTGATAATATAGATATAGATTTGTCGAACAAAAGTGTAGTTTTTGGCAGTGCTACGAGTAGGTATGGTATGAAACTCGGCACAGAAACACAGAACGTCCAAAATCTCACTTAACTGAAAGTTATGGAAATTGTGGTTTTGTAATTAAAGGTCCGATTCATATCAAGAACTTATTACATACTGTCAGAGAAGGGTCCAATGGATACCCATTTCAAGGTGCTCAGTGATTGTTGACGTGATGCCTCGTTTATTAGCGAACCGATTCACATCGTTAACTTTACTTGTTATAAAGTTTAAGCATCTCTGGAAAGCCCAGAATTTAAATTAGTCGAGCAGAATTACAAGAGATGAATATTATTTTAGATATGAATATCCGGGTGGGTGCCATGGCGCGTGTTAAATTAAATGTTCTATTGAGAGCTATAGTCATTTATTTATTTCTAGGTTAGGCAAATGACTACACTCTACCTACATCTAGGTACTACGTATATACGTTGAGAATAGTTGAGATGTTAAGTGAGGTGTAGTCCAACTTCGGGAGCAGCTAGTACAATGTCAATGTACTAGATGTTTCCAACTTGTCAGTCTACAACATTCCTTCCTAAACCTCGCTTGAAAGACCTCATATCATAAAAGTCAGAAATCTTTCGAGACTATTACCATCACTTTCTCTTCAGTCCATTAACATTCCACTGTTTGACACAGGCCGTCCTCCTTTTTACGGGAGATTCTGGTCTACTGTGCCGCACCGATCAAGCGTATTGGCACAGGGTTTATTTGCGAGATTTCCGTCTCTCTCAGAGGATGTTATCTGTGTACAATATTCTTTAGCTGGCTTTTATAGAAAAGGTGGTGATACTTGTATTCTTAATCCGTTACCATATGGATTGCATTACCGTCAGTTATATTCAAATGCATTGGTTCTTGTAGGACTATCGAGCAAATGAGAGCCATAAACCCCATGGGGTTATTTATCTCTTCTACTGGGTCATGGTATGGTCCCTTGAGCCAGACCATGACATGGCAAGGTCTCAGTCAAATACACAGACATCTAACGCTTTAAATGGACTTTCCGCTGTAACTGCATCCTGTTTAGTTAAGCTAAGTCATTTCTGAGAGACAATTTTTATTTACGAGTAAGTACGATTGCTCAGTCTTTATGTCTTTTCTGCCACCATAGTCATGTGCACTGGATGTAAGCGGCGCAAGTCCATACATTTTGGCGTTCAATGGGGGAGGCCTATGGCTAAAAAAAGCTGATGAATGTGGATCGATAGACACATGGCTGAAAAGTATTTTTGTTTTAAGAACACTGTCACTGTTAGTCTTTTTTCGTGAATGAATTATCTCTGGTATGTACATAAATTCCACCAATGTCCAACCTTCGTCACAGCTTTGAAGGATCGGATCTGGAACCCTCCTGATGATTAATGTAAACTAACTCGTTATTTTAGTTCTATTCATTGTGTGACGTCATAGTTCTGTATTTATGATGTTAGGGTTGGACAATGAGTTGATAACACGATTATGTGGATTGTTTTGTTTCATAAATGTCTAATCATTGTTCCCCTAAAAGGGTAATTTGTAAACATTACGCTGTAGTTATTTGACAACCCTTGTAAAATGGATTAATTTATTACATACTTTGTGGAATATTTTAATGTTTTGAGTATGTATTTTTACAATTGAAGGTTTTTATTTCAACCTTTAACTAATCAAATAAAGCTGAAAAAGTGGATATAGAATAGAATAGAATACACTTTATTGTACACCATAACATATTACATGTCACTTATGTAACGAAATTATCACGAGTATGATCTGAACCGGACTGAGAAAGGTTGATGGATGGATGGATGGAGGATCTGACGCGTAAGATTCTTTATGTCAATAAATTTGAAAGCAGTACCTACATACTCTAATGTCAAATAAATATCTTAATCTCCACTTCACATTCGCTTGATAGCATTAAAAGTACATCGAAAGGCTCTGTTTTAAAATCCTCTCAAAGATTAATTCACCGTACCAAGGCTCTGTAATACCTTTCAGTTACCTAGCTGACTTTCGCACGAGCCGACACTTTCATTTTGTATTTATACTTTTAAAGCAACGAGGCAGTTTTTACTAGAGTTTCATTATTAATTGCGCCTTAGTAAGTTATAAAAATCTCTTACATTTGATTAAATAAAAATAAAGTACTATTCTTTTAATTTTAAGTAATTAACTTTTCTTATTTATTAAAAAAAAAACATAGCACAGACTCAGCTATTATTAAATACTTCTGGACCCCTCCAGAAGTATTGCTTTTGTTAAAGGTATTATGAATATGATTTATGACGTAAAAAGCTGTATTAGCTGGACTTGCGCGCGAAAGGTTCCACACTGTTATATTATATGTATATTAGTCATATTTCTAACCCCAAATAACGGATAAGGGCAGGAAAATCATGATGATGAGTATTTGTACAAATTTCAACATTTCAGCTATGACCCTGCGGTGACAGGTGACAGGACGGATAGTGAAGTCTCGGTAACAGGGTCCTGTTTTATATTTTGTGACGGAACCCTAAAATCTAACGAAATTTTTTTTATGGATTCGTACGAAAATGAGAGTCTGCCGTTAATTTGTGTAATAGTAATTTATAATTATCAATACGTAAAGGGAAATGCCCACGCTCCTTAGGGTCTTGGGCCACTCATGGACAGCAAATATTGATATATTTGTTATGCATTTCAAAATCTTAAATATATCAGATATCTGATAAACATATTTAAAATGCCGCAAAATTCATATGATTAAATAACAAAATTATTGTACTTAATCATTTCTGGTGGCCCAAAGTTGGCTATGCCCTTTCTCTTAAATCGAATCAGCAATTACAGCACAAAAATGCTACGGACGGACTGTTATTTTCAGTTTTTTTAATATTTGTAAAAATAAAGATTATTATTTATAAGGGATAAGGGCCTACATCAATATTATCGAAGAATTAGGGATATTTTTTTTGTTTACTTACAATCTACTAAATATATTTTAATTCTGATTTACGTATTTCTATATATAATAGTAACTTATGTTTTTAAAGTTATTTCATTAGTTAATACGCGATAATAGACCGACAAATGAAAAAAATAAAAAATGAGAGAGGTTGTTTCGCTAAGATTTTCTATCGAGAAAACTTTTTTCAATCGCGTTTCTTAGTTTATGCGATCCTAGATCATATATTGAAAAAACATATACCTAAAAATTAGAGCTCTAGCCATTCAATCTAAATAAATAATGAAAACATCGTACGTAGAAAAATGCACGAAGCTATTTTGGTATCCTCTTAAGGGCCTACATCAATATTATCGTCGACATGTACCTATTAACACAGCTAGTAGGTATAGAAAATGAAGAATTAGGGATATTTTTTTTGTTTACTCAAAATCTACTAAATATATTTTAATTCTGATTTACGTGTTTCTATATATAATAGTTACTTATGTTTTTAAAGTTAATTCATTAGTTAATACGCGATAATAGACCGACAAATGAAAAAAATTAAAAATGAGATATGTTGTTTCGCTAAGATTTTCTATCGAGAAAACTTTTTCAATCGCGTTTCTGAGTTTATGCGATCCTAGATCATATATTGAAAAAACATATACTTAAAAATTAGAGCTCTAGCCATTCAATCTAAAGAAACAATGAAAACTTCGTACGTAGAAAAATGCACGAAGCTATTTTGGTATCCTCTTAAGAGCCTAGTAATCTGTAACACAAGTCTACAAAAGATACCAGTCTCTCACAAAATGAATCTCTAAAAAAAAGCGGAACTTATTTTTCATAACAAATACAAAAGCAGTAATTTTTGTCCAAATTATTATTTCAAGCATTATTTCACTCCCATATTATATAATTTTATTTTAGCCAAGGGATAAGGTTTTAAGCGATCCTAATACATATGCACGGACATGCTCGGGTAACTTCGTATCATATTATATTGAGTTTTATTATAAATTGTTACCAACGTGTTATAGAATTATTCTCTAATATTTACGGTATTATTATACATAAATAATAAATAAAACGTTTATTTCTCCTTACAATATATGGTAGGTACAATCGTTACTTACAGCTATATGACACTATGTACTTACATGACTAACAATAATGTAAGGAGCTGGTGTCTGAAGTGGGCGTGAGCCTGTACTTATTATTTATTAAAGATTTTAATTCATGTACAGATAGAGAGTTGAATAAATTTTTCATTCTTAACATTTAAATTCTAAAGGTTCCAGCCCGCCAGTAAAAGTCAGTAAAAAAATATTGTACACGAATAAAATCCTCTGTGAAAGATGAAAAACTTGAAAATAAACCCTGTGCCAACATGCCTGGTCAGCGCCGCACCGTAGATCATAGCCCCTCCCAAAGTGGCGGTGGCCCGTGGCCATTTTGTGCCCATGTGCATTTATTTTCGTTTTTCTTCTTTTTGTCTTTCAATAGTGGGACGTAAAGGTTAGAGGGAGAGAGAAAAGTTCGAAACAATTCGAGTTCCTTTTGTAATAATATTTGTTACACGACGTAATAAACGAAATAGCACATTAAAATAATGCTGTCCAGTTAATAAAGTGTTTCATAATGACTAGACGTTTTTATAAACTCATTAAGTTTAGGGTTTGTCACATGCTCGGAAATTAACGTTTCCAGTTTTATTTCGCTATCGATCGGTTTGTTTAGATAATTATTCAAAACAGGATTTGTTTGTTCCTGGTCACCAAAAATCTTTTCCGTTCTTTTTTATACTAATATTATAAAGCTGTGTATTTATACAGGAAGGCTGTATAACATCACGCTGCGACGAATAGAAGCAAAGCGTAAGTGAGAAATGTTGCAATAACGGAGAATATTTCTAAATTCCACTCGCGCGAAATCGCGGGCAACAGCTAGTTTAAGAAATAACTTTTTATAAAGCAACTATTCAGGTGGTGACAGATTAAGAACACAAGTGTCACCATCACATTTCCTTTCAGGGTGCTGTCATTAATATTACAAAAAACACACATAACATCATCAGAGCTGGAAAACTCGAAGGTTAACCTTTGCTAACACGCCTGGTCAGTGCGATATAGTAGACTAAATACTCTTCTTAAGTGTAGGAGGCCCGTGCCGAATAGGCCCTATATAATGCCAATAGGGGGATGTTAATGGGCTGGAGAGAATGCTAGTGTTCTCTCGAACCCATGTTATAATATACATATAGTGTAACGGTGTGAAACCCTTCGTGCGCAAGTCCAGCTAATACAGCTTTTTAGGTCATAAATAATCTTCATAATACCTTTAACAAAAGCTTACGTGTAACTAAACTCCCCTCCAGAAGTATTTAATAATAGCTGAGTCTGTGTAATATATTACAAAAGTAAGTCATTATTACTGCATTTATGCTGACCATAAACTACATAGAACTGATGGTGTATATAAGTTAACGTCACGCCTTTAGTTGCTGCTAACATAATAACAAAAGTCCCCCAAAATAACGCCAATTATGTAAATACCAAAATTACAATCACAAAAGAAATCCCGTAAATAGAACGAGTCAAGTACGAACTAGACCTGCACTTGAAAGGTTCGGTACCATTTTCAGTATATCTACTCCAAATAATTATAAGGATAAGGGCAGGATATACACAAACTTTAAAATTTTCAGCCATCTATCTCATTCTGACGAGCCTCGTGGTGGAGTGGTTCATGTAACGGACTGCCGATCAAGAGGTCGCGGGTTCGATTCCCGCACGGGAAAATAATTTGTGTGATTTTTCTAATTATCATACCAATGTTTGTACTGCGTCTGGGTGTTTCTTTGTGTTATAAGTATGTATTTACAAAAAAAAAGTAGTATGTATATGTATTCTATCCGTGTTCTGGTACCCATAACACAAGCATAATAAGCATAGCTTGGGACCAGAGGACGTTGTGTGAAATGTCCATGAATATTTATTTATTTATTTTTCTAGCTGTCGGTGTCATTGTTTCTGTGGTGATGGATTAAGAATATAAGTGTCACCACCTCTTCTACTTCCTAGGGAGCTCTAAAAGCCATATAGGATATTATAGGATACTCCACACGAAATAACCCTGTGCCAGCACGCCTGGTCAGCGCGGCATAGTAGAATATAATACCTCCCAAAGTGGAGAAGATCCGTGCCCACTGGGACGTTAATGAGCTGAAAGCTAGCAAAAGTCCAGAGATAGGTGGGCGGATGGACGACAGTGAAATGTTAGTAATATACTGTTTTGCACTTTACTACGGAACCCTAAAAATCTGTTTTGTTAATATCGTGCACGTGGCAAAAGCTAATCAATCATAAGTCCATAGAAGATGATTTATTACACGACACAGCTGCTTAGATTCTTGCACTTGAACAACTCTAGTTATTATAATGTGATAAGTATTTTCTCAGTCTGTGTGGCGACTGATTCAGAATACAAGTGTCACCATCACATTTCTTCCAAAAGTTGTTGTAAACAAAAGTCTATAATAAATAAATACATAATAAATATTCAGGACATTTCACACAACGTCCTCTGGTCCCAAAGTAAGCTATATTTCAATGCTTGTATTACGGGTACCAGATACGGATAGACTACATATACTACTTTTCTTTTGTAAATACATACTTATAATACATAGAAAACACCCAGACGCAGTACAAACATTTGTATGACATTTATAGATATCACACAAATGATTGTCCTAAGCGGGAAGCGAACCCGCGACCTCGTGATCGGCAAACCATTACATAAACCACTCCACCACGAAGCCCGTCAATATAAGTTTAAAATCAAACAGTTTTATTTCAAATAGGCAAGAGAAACATGCTCTTTTAAAAATTTGAAAGCTAGGCGTAATTTCTATAAGTGAATCCTATGGAGAAGAACAGACGAGAAACTCCATAAATAGACAAGAAATTCCATATTGGTTAATAAACGCAGATAACATACTTCGTAACAGTCAGAAAACTTGAAATTAAACCCTATGACAAAACGCCTGGTCAGCGTGGCGTAGAAGGCCAAATATCCCCTCGAAATACAGGAGGCCAATACTCAATAGTTGGCATGGCAAATAAAAGAAGCTGCATCAAAATCCATTCCGTGGTTTTGAAGATATTAGCTTACATACAAAAATAACAACTATGTTTTATAATATGTAAAGATTAAAATGTTTACCTTGTAAACTGTATATAATAGACTTTAGCGTCAAATTTTAAGAAAAAGTAGATGGCGAGGCTTAGAATAACTTTTATGTTAGAAAAAAGTAGATGGGGAGGCTTAAAATAACTTTTATGTTAGATTAAGGCATCTGCTACCGAACTCCAATTTCCGGCAATGCCAATTACTGTTCTTGTTAAAAATTAATCATTTTATAAAGATATTCGAAATTGACTAAAATCTATTTACTGATATTTATTGAATTTTATTAAGCATTGAAAGTTTATCCAGAAACGTGGCAGCGGCATGTCAAGCCAAGCTCAAGGAATAGCTCTGGCAATAATAAAATTTATATATTGCCTCATTATTTGCTATATACAAGACATTAAATAAATTACAAAACTATTTGCTAATACGGTATAATGATGATGGAATTTTTACAAAAATACACTTATTTCTCTTATAAGATATTCGTCTTTAAGTAGATTTAGAAGTACCTAACTTACAGTAATCAATACATACATACATACATAAAATAATGCAACGTATGACGTAATTAGTAAATAATATACTTGTATAAAGCATGTAGGTAGCACACCACAAACCACCACGCTGTCTATCCTAGGTATTCTTATCCATTCTAAGATTGTCTGGGAGAAATCACAGTAGTGACAAGGCCGCCCTTCATACTATACCCTACTTCAAGTTTTTACTATCTAGGCTAAACGTATTATTGCGATTTACAAATAAAGAGTTTTCTATGTATGTAATATTTCGATTATTGTTGTATTTATTGTCAAAGTTACCTACCTATAATTCTCAGCTTTGTAACATTAAGCAACCATACAAAGATATTCCTTTGGCAAATATTTCAAAGTCCCCTTAGAACCAAAGGGTTTATCATTTACAAGGAATTCTTATGTCCATGTTTGAGACCACACACAGGTCTCACAAAGGGTTATTCACTTAAGCTCAAGAATTTCTACTGTATATGCTTATAATTATGTTATTTGATAAACTGAATTGTCAGAAATCCGTCTAAAGATTGTGAGCGGAATTCCCTTCATACCTATAAGCTGTAAATTTTCAATAAAATTACCTATTTCTAGCAAAAATATGTTCTAGTAAAATCCTTACTCATTTGTGGTACCGTCTCCTACCGGAGGTGTCTTTTTTTTATTTCTCCACCAGCCCTACCGAGTCAAGGTGGTGTTGAGCCTTACCTCCGTCGTCCTGACAAGGCGACCTGCCACAACTGTCGCGGTGGGTCCAGCGATTCCGACCCGCCGTGCATAATTACCTCGTCAGCGGGGAGGTAGTGTTAGTACCGGGTGGCCAAAGCGGTCCTACTCAAAGACCCGGTGCTCCAAAGGGGAGGTTGTGCTCCGCCGCGTTCACGGCCACACTGCCGCATCGTATCGGGGGTTGGCAATCGTCATGACGATATTTGCTTTGCCTACAGTGCTTCTAAACAGATACCTGGTGCTCACACCAAAGTACTGTCTCAACGTTTTTAATATTAGATGGATAGGATTCAGGGAACAAATTCTATCGTATATCGATTGGTAGCTCTTTTACCATGGGAGCAAAATATATTTTAATATTAAATATTATCTATGGAGATAACTATCTATTTATGAACATATTCAATTACGTACAGCGCCACCAAATTCTATAAACAAAATTTAATATACCTGCAAAGTCTATAATAAGATGAGTGGTTAGGACTTACAATATATAAGACGGTTGAGCGAGAATGAAATGTATTTTGAAACGTCGTCGATGTCGCATTTGTCTGACAGTTGCCTTTGAATGTTTGTTATAATGCGTAATAGATTGTAATTTGTCTACTTATATATGAGTACTTCAGAATACTTTGAATAAAGTGACTCTTAATAATGATCGAACTTCAGTTGAGAAATTACTTTTATCATAATTATATAACACAAGTCGTTACCCGCGACTTCGTACCCCATTAATATTTAATTACTAAACATACACTATCTAAAGCCTATAGCACTCTCACAAAAGGTTCGGACCACTATATTTGGAGATTATCCCCTGCATACATCTTATTTTCCGTATGATGACAGAAGAGGAATACAATAGTCACTTCTTTCCATCCCAGGGTGCTGTAAAAGCCAGCTAAGGAATATTGTAGGTTCACAGATAACGTCTTCTGTTAAAGACGGAAAACTCAAAAATAAAGCATGTACCAACACGCCTGGTCAGCGCGGCACTGTAGACCATAATCCTTCCCAAAGTGGAGATAGCCCATGTTCAACAATGGGCACGTCAATAGGCTGGAAAAAGACAGAGATACATACATATTACTTTTATCTCTGTGTTAAGAGGATACCAAAATAGCTTCGTGCATTTTTCTACGTATGAAGTTTTCATTTTTTCTTTATATTGAATGGCTAGAGCTCTAATTTTTAAGTATATGTTTTTTCAATATATAATCTAGGATCGCATAAACTCAGAAACGCGATTGAAAAAAGTTTTCTCGATAGAAAATCTTAGCGAATCAACCTCTCTCATTTTTTATTTTTTCATTTGTCGGACTATTATCGCGTATTAACTAATGAAATAACTTTAAAAACATAAGTAACTATTATATATAGAAACACGTAAACCGGAATTAATACATATTTAGTAGATTTTGAGTAAACAAAAAAAATATCCCTAATTCTTCATTTTCTATACCTACTAGCTATGTGAATATGTACATGTCGACGATAATATTGATGTAGGCCCTTAATAGTCGATATAGAAAAGATAGAGACAAAACAAATCAAAAAGATATAGACGTGATAAATCTTTTCCTATTAGTCTGAAATCACTTATTATTTATTTAATTTTAGTACATAGGTATTTACAACAAAAATACTCTTATTCTTATATTGATTCGAAAGAGGTTGCTAGTTTAGGTAACTCTTTTATATCCACATATACGTTGCCACGTATCGCGAAGCCTCTCCAGAGATTCTATTCGAGGCAATATTCACAAGGGACGATTTTTCAAATCTGTTTTCATGCTAGTCCAAGCACATGTTACGTGATAGCGTCTGGGCGAGGAACATGAAGTGTGATTTTCTTTCTGTTACCATTTATATTCAGAACTCAATTTGCTCTTTAAAGCATTATTATTCTTTCTGACATAAGTTCAACAAAGTAAAACGGGAACCTGTTACTGAAACTTCGCTACCTGTCCGCCCATCTGTCTGACACGCTGTATCTCTGGAACGGTGATTGCTAGAGAGCTGGAAACTTTACAGTTTACTAGCTGACCCTGCAAACGTTGTTTTGCCATATAAATGTTAGGGGTGGACAACCCTTATTATTTAAGGGTATGAAATATAGATTGTAGCCGATTCTCAGACCTATTGAATATGCATATAAAATTTCATAAAAATCGGTTAAGCCGTTTCGGAGGAGTATGGTAACTAACACTGTGACACATGAATTTCTTCTAATATATAAAATTATCGTGTCACAATGTTCGTTCCCATACTCCTCCGAAACGGCTTGACCGATTCTTATGAAATTTTATATACACAATTATTAGGTCTGAGAATCGGCAACTATCTATTTTTCATACCCCCAAGTGATAAGGGGTGTCCACCCCTAACATTTGTATGGCAAAACAACGTTTGCCGGGTCAACTAGTTATATATAAGATTTATCTCATTTGATCCTCTAACAACAAATAATTATCATAAAAAATTTGAAAATTGACGAATACGATTATGCTAATGTGTGTGTGTGTGTGTGTGGGTGTGGAACCCTTTATGTGGGAGTCCAACTCGTTCTGTACCGATTTTTCATTAGAAATTTGACTGAAAGGTAAGCGTTTCATGTATGTCATCAAACATTTATGGGGAATCGAATCAAAAGAAAACACATCGTAACGCACACGACCGTTGCTGTCAGCTGTCTTTTTCAATCTTCTTGGCATTTTAAAATAACAGTTAGAGATACCTACGTTCATTTAAAGCTTCTACGTAATTTATCCAGTAGAGTGTATTGAATCTGGAAATTCAAACGTTCAAGACATTCATTGTGCAATTTTTACTTGAGCTGTCAGAATAAGATTTCGAAAAGATCAATGAAAAAGAGAAATCTTAGCTCAACTCATCTTTAATATGCCAGTCAAATCCACTCGCATAATATTTCAAAAAGGATGAATTACTTATACTAAAATTGTAAGTTACGTATCATTTCTTTTCGTTGATTTATATGTAGCAGCTTTTTGCGACTTTGTTCCTTTCTTTATTTTCTTTATAGGGTTATGGTACTACCTTCCTATTAGTTAAAATCTATTTAGGAAAATAAGCCGATTTTAAAATTATTTATACTATATTATAGATGAAGAGTATATCTATGCTTCGATTACTTTCTTTTTTGAAAAAACCATACTTAATTGGTGTGATAGACGCTGCAATTTCATCTAAAGACAGCCATAAAATATGGGTGTTTTTGGATGGCTTTTAGTAATCATGTTTTGAAAAAAAGAAAGGAATAGAAGCATAGCTATATAAGACCCAGTTACAATACAAAAAAAATCGTTGCTCTAAAGGGATTAACCACGAAGAAACCAGCGGACTACGATGTCCACATTTATTTTAGAACATAGTTTTCTGTCTGTAGTTAGCTTTTGGTAACTATATTATTACTACGTAGCGTGAAATGAATATACTACAACAAAGACTGAATATACAACAGTTTTGTAATAGACTTCAAACTTTTGCATTTAACTCTATCCGGCTTTTAAAGTGTGGGTAGATATAACAAAATCTTTAAAGTTATAAAGTTCGACAGCAGCACCAAGGGGAATTCTTGTCACGTAGTGACCAAACCACTTGACTTATCTGGTTTTAGGTACGAGAATTTGAATTCTTAAAGAATTTTTGCATATAAATGAAGTAGCAAGAAGAAGCGCAACGTCACTAATTTTTGCGTACATCAAATAAGGTTTCAGGATTCTATGAATTGTTAATTGAAATTTACAACAACAAAAGGTATAATAAGAAATACATAAAATATTTACTAACCTGTTACGTTTGCACGTTCTCAATATATAGCAACAGCGGCAGCGAGTGAAGCATCGATAACCAGGTGTTCGTCGATGTGAGTAATGCAAATCTGCTGACAGCAATACCAAGAAGACCACACAGTCGGTCGATGAGGAAACCCTCTCTTCACCAAACCTTACTTTGACCGATCGCCGATCAATTAGGTCCATTAGTTATAGGTTAGAATAAGTATATTTAAAAATGTTACTTAAATATTAAAAATGTAGCTTTAGTTTCCGTAGTTGAGTTTTATTTGCCCCATGCTGCCACCAAATGTAATTAGCCCTTGCCTACCTCTTCGTACGCGTGAAATTTGAAATTATACAATTATTTTTTACCCTTTTTGTATTTAACATCTTTCTCCGATTTCTATAGGTATACATATATCTGTGCAACTTTAATTTAAATAGGTTGAGTAGTTTTGGCGTGAAATAATGACAGATAAAGAGACAGAGTTACGTTCACATTTATATTCTTATGTAAGTAATAAATCATGGGCCTCTATTTTGATTTTAAGATGACTAAACGAGTGATGGACCGAAAATCGTATAAAAACAAATGGACTATTTTTTTTTTTACTTAATGGTGCTCGGATGTAAAATTTCAGCATCCAAAATGGGATGGATTGGATAAAATATATTCTGTATTACTCATATGAAATTTTCAAATGAAAGGACGTTTAATTTGCTGTTTCACTAGCTGCTAATTACAACTTTGATTGCCTTGGTCGCGGTGAAACATGTCAGGTCCAGCTTGAATAGTTGTTTTGCTCGACGTTCGTTGTGTGACGTATTTTTGATTAGGTACTCTGTATAATACTGAACTATTAATAGCTTTTTAGGCTTTTGTATCAAAAGGTAAAACGGGACGGTATTACTGAGACTTCGCTGTCCACCCGTCCGTCCGTCCGTCTGTCACCAGGCTGTATCTCTGGAACGGTGATAGCTAAAGAGCTAAAAAAATTCAGTTTGTGTATAGCGTTTAATGCTACAACAAAAATACTAAGAATCATCACGATCCTGTCTTTATTCCATTATTTGGGATCCCTTTATCTCTAGAACAGAGGTAGCTAGAGAGCTAAAATTTTCATAGTGTCACCAGCCTATTTTTTCTCAGGGTGCAAAAAAAGCCAGCTAAGAGATGTTATAAGCTATTAAAAAATAACTTAACACCTAGCCCTATGCCATCGTGCCATGTCGGAATAGCATAACAAATTAAAAACCGTTTGACGGGCCTCGTGGTTGAGTGGTTCATGTAACGGACTGCCGATCACGAGGTCGCGGGTTAGATTCCCGCTCGGGATAATTATTTGTATGATATTTATAATTGTCATACAAATGTCTATACTGCGTCTGGGTGTTTCTATGTATAATAAGTATGTATTTACAAAAGAAAAGTAGTTTATGTATCCTATCCATATTCTGGTACCTATAACATAACCATATAAGCTTAGCTTGGGACCAGAGGACGTTGTGTGAAATGTTCATGAATATTTATTATTTATTAAACCCTCTGACTTGGAGGAGGCCGGTGCCCCATACTGGGACATTAGATGCTTGGGAAGGGAATTGATAGCATTTTTGGTGCCTGTATGTGTACCTATGTTCAGTCTGTTGTATCTCTGTTCCAATTTGTACATGAAGTACTATTTAGAAATTACGTATTAACGCAAAAATCTGTTCTAAAGTAGACTAGTAATAAATTATTTAACAAAGGTCAACTTAAATTAATTAGAATTCACTTTCATTCATCATTCATCAGGTCATTTGAACCATTCTTCCTAATGGTAAGCGGCAATGGAATCAAATTATATTGCCTTAATATAATCACTGCCGAATAAAGCATGTAAAATTGTATAATCGGTCTTTTAGATGACGAACATGTATTTTCGATATATAAAGAGAAAATTTTGCTTTGAATAACGATAATAACTTAACATAGCATTTTGCCAGGGAAGGTACTGCCTGCCTTAAGGTCACGTGTATAAGAAGATTGGAATAAATGCCGCTTTACTGACGTTTTATTATAATAGACGCATCTGAAATGGCTTGTCGCCCCATAATGGAAAGAAATGCGTAAGATAAACGTATGGTACAATTTATAAGGTTTATGCAGTGTATAAAAGGAATCCTACTAATTTAAATAAAACTACTTTTTACGGATTTAGACGCGTATATTTGTTGTCTCACCCGTGACCATGGTGACTGCAAAGTCTCCGAAACGTCGGGCCAAAATTTAAAACAAATATACGCGTCTAAATCCGTAAAAAGTAGTTTTATTTAAACAGATGAGTCGCGCAAGTGTTAGAAAAGAATCCTACTAATATTGAAAATGTGAGAGCCTTTAAGTAAGAATGTATGGATATCTGGATGGTAAGGGTGTTGCAGCTCTTTCACGCAAAAACTACTAAATCAATTTTAACGATGCTTTACAGTAAGTTTACCATCCAGCAAGTAGCTGCTTACCATCAGGCAGGCCGTAAGCTTGTTTGCCGCTTTAGTGGTATAAAAAAAAAGCTTATATCTAAGAATAACACGCAGGTTCTAAATCATGATGCGGGGCAGTAACTACAAGCGCGAGTGAATGCGTGGATATTAGCTAGATTTAATTACAAAGTTCCTATATCAAAAATATATTATTTAGGTACCTGATCAATGTTTAAAATTCTAAATACTTGTCTCTTCTAAATACTTGTCTCGATACTTGGCCCCCTATTATTCTTGATTTACGTTAATAATATTAGCAAAATTAACCTTACAGGACAAATAACAATGTATGCTGATGATACGTGTCTTTTTTACTTTGGAAAAAATATAACTGACTTAATTAATCAGGCACAAAAAGACCTAGACCTTTATAGTACTTGGTGTCAGTGCAATTTATTGACTATTAATTCAAAAAAGACTTCATATATGATCTTTGCCGCAAAAAACAAAATTATACCAAATAACATTACCTTGTCTATAAATAATGAAGTTTTACAAAGATCTCACCAAGAAAAGTATCTTGGGTTAATTTTAGACGACAAACTTAAATGGACATCTCATATAACACACGTAAAAACAAAAATTAATCAGCTCACTGGTGCACTACGCAGAATGTCCTTTTGCGTACCGAGTGAGACTCGGCTAATGCTGTACAACGCACTTGTAAAGTCAAATATTACATATTTAATAGAAGTATGGGGTTCTGCTGCAAAAACAAACTTAGTATCTTTACAACGCGCACAGAACAAAGCTATTAAAGCATTATTTCACTACCACAGACTTACTCCCACGGTTACATTGTACAAAAAAACTAATATCCTAAATTTAAATCAACTCTATACTCTAAATATTTGTATATTAATAAAGAAAATTCTTCTGGGTAAGATTCATAGTCATACTAGCATAAATAAAACTAAATTTACCCGTAACTTAAGAAATACTAACAAATTATCTTCTATAATTCCGAGAACAGAATATGGCAAGAGAAGCTTGCTGTATGATGGCATACAAATTTATAACAAATTGCCTAATGATTTAAAAGAATGCAAAACTATATCCATATTCAAAAAGAAGATAAAAGTGTTTATATCGGAAAAAACATAAGCATGTTATATTAATTAAACTACAAACTAAGTAACGATAATTTATTTACGAGTTAAAAAAACAAAACTTAAAATTACAAACTTCACGAATAAATTTTGTTTCAAATCTATAAAATTCTATTCAATTAAATACAATAAAAAATAACAAAATTATAAGAAAATTAACCATAATCAAAATTATAACAAAATAACCTACATAACTAATAGTTAACCCTGAGGAAAAAAATAATAAAACGATAAAATATTTTTAATATTTACTAAGACATTTACATTGTTTTAGCAATCAGTAAATAAGTTAAATAAAATAAAAGCATTAAAATTAATAATATAATAAAAGTAAACAAAATGAAAAATAAATAATAATAATAAATATATATATTTATATAAAACGACAAACATTTTTAAGATAATTTAATCGTCATTGTGACATAGGCCTTATGTTGGTGTTGTCTCTAGTCGGTTCGAGTTTTTTAAATCTACCCTCACTTTTAAATTCACCTACATATTTTTTAGAACGTAACAAATTGATTATTAAAACAATTTGTACCTACATTTGCTTCTTTGAGTCATTGAATCTAATAAAGAACCAATGCAAATTATTTATACTTATTCATATGAAACTATACTCTAAGTGGACTTAATGTTCTTGAGGTAATGATAAAGATCTATAAACATAAATAAATTATGAGTCACAGCAAAGGCGAAACTGCAAAGTAAAAAAAGGCCTAAAACTAAAGCACTACTTTAGCAACTTTAAATATCTTGTTACACCTTTACAACGTTGGCTTAAAACAAGATCAACCAATCAAAGCTGCCATCTATGTTAAGTCATATGCCTGCTGCAAAACACTCGTCCTCTTATATTTTTTACCTTACAACGAATAAACATACGAAATTGTACACGGTAAAACTACATACGTTTCAACGAAACAGCAATTTCACGTCACTTTTACGAAACAGAACGATTTATCAAAGAACATTATGTCACTTGATTTTACTTTTATGAGCTATGTCTTTCTTTTAACACGACTTTAACATAATCATAATGTACTTTCGCGTTCTTTTTTCTGTTTACTACTGTCGCAGATCATATAAGTCATGCTATGCAATGCTAAAAGCTAGCTGTTATGCTAATAACATCTTTTGTAAGAGACGGATGACTCGAAACTAAACTTAACACTATGCCTGTTCAGCTTGGTATTGCTAACTAAATACTCTCTCAAAGTCAAGGCCCGACCCCACATACATTAGTGTGCTAAAAAGAAGAAATTCACTAAATCTATTGTAATTGGTATATATGCTTCAGTGTTTCCGTACTTAACAACTGCTAATTAATGTCGTCCATTTTATTGGTATCCTTATCGTAGCTAACCCCAATGTATAAGTATATTATTTGGAGCAATTGGAGCAGGCAATCCTAATGACGGTCGTCTACAAATCGAACACACTGGTTAACAATATTTCTACCTATTAATTAGTTCGCAATCGACGGGCTTCGTGGCGTAGTGGTTCATGTACTGGACTGCCGTTCACAAAGTCGCGGGTTCGATTCCCGCTTGGGACAATCATTTGTGTGATATTCATAAATGTCATACAAATGTTTGTACTACATCTGGGTGTTTTCTATGTATTATAAGTATGTATTTACAAAAGAAAAGTAGTTTATGTATTATATCCGTATTCTGATACCCATAACACAAGCATATAAGCTTTGCTTGGGACCAGAGGACGTTGTGTGAAATGTCCGTGAATATTTATTATTTATTTATTTATTCTTCCGAATAATTAATGTCGGAATTGTACTTAATTTATGTATCAATCTCATTACTAACACTAATTCTTCACCATCTTTACAATAGGATTAATATATATTATACTGTATATATAAATATATATGCACTCACTTGATCCAAAACCAAAAAGACTGTTCTACGTTGGCTCATGAATAAAACCTACTTAGAAACAGAGAGCTTACTTAGGCACTAACTAACTACAATGTATTGTAATTAAGGGTCTACATCAATATTATCGTATATCATTGCCGACACGTACATATTAACACAGCTAGTAGGTATAGAAAATGAAGAATTAGGGATATTTTTTTTGTTTACTCAAAATCTACTAAATATATTTTAATTCTGATTTACGTGTTTCTATATATGTATAATAATTACTTATGTTTTGAAAGTTATTTCATTAGTTAACACGCGATAATAGACCGACAAATGAAAAAAAAAAATGAGAGAAGTTGTTTCGCTAAGATTTTCTATCGAGAAAACTTTTTTCAATCGCGTTTCTGAGTTTATGCGATCCTAGATCATATATTGAAAAAACATATACTTAAAAATTAGAGCTCTAGCCATTCAATCTAAAGAAACAATGAAAACTTCGTACGTAGAAAAATGCACGAAGCTATTTTGGTATCCTCTTAACGTTATCATAATTTACACACTCAAATACAACATAGACGAACACACACATGCAGACATGAGAGACAGACAGAAGCACATCCATTGATACATTATAGTATTTTTTATTTTTCTGTGCATTATGTACCTAACTGGTATCCATAACACAAGTGGAATCTTACTTTGGGTGCCAGCGGTTCAAAATTTATAATAGCTATGAATATACCTAGTCATAAATGTACAGCGCACTATGGATTGTGTATTCTGAGCAATAAACTTTATTTTATTTTATTTTTTTATCCAATAGTTATTTTTTCTTTCCGCTTCCAGTTGCGATGGCCTTGATGGAATTTTGCTTTAGCTCAAAATACAGAGTAATTGGTATTTTTTTAAATGTTTGGATCGACTGACGCGTCAACGGCAACGCCTCACCTGATGTTATGAGGCATCCGAATACAAGTGTCACCTCCTCATGTTTTGCCTGGGGGGATCGTAAGAACCGACCGAGGAGACCATGTCGCATTACACTTGCGCACATATCCAAGGAATCAACCCTCCTTGGATATGTGCGCGATTTAGACTGGCGGCCGGTCGTAAAAATCAGCCAAATTCCATTGCAGCAAGAACAAATAGTAATGTTGTAGATAAGGGCAGGAGAATTACGATTCTTAAAAAGTTTTTAAAAATTTGAAAATTATACAAAAAGTTTGTTAGTGGAGGACATTTCTGAATTATTAATACCCTTTCTCCTTTATCATTATCCATATATACTAGTTGTTGCCCGCAACCCCGTCGCGTGGAATTTAGAAAACTTTCCCCGTTTTTGCAACATTTTTAACTACTTCTTCGCTTCTACCGGTCGTAGCGTGATGTTATACAGCCTAAAGCCTTTCTCGATAAATGCCTATCTAACACTGAAAGAATTTTTGAAATCGGCCCAGTGGTTCCTGAGATTAGCGCGTTTAAACAAACAAACAAATAATCTCTTCCGCTTTATAATATTAACTAGCAGTGCCCGCGACTTCGTACGCGTGGAATTTAGAAACGTAAAATTAAATGAACTAACAATAACGCCATTTTACAGCTAATTAATAAATCGTCCTTTTGTTTTTCTTTTTTTGCACATTTCTAAAGAAGTAACACACATGGCCCCAATGTTATTTTAGTAAATGATATCTCAGAGTTTTACCTTTTTAGGGCTTCGTACAAACCCTTATAGTCTCACTACGGTGTCCGAATGTCTGTCTATCCCCCCGTTAAACTTTTTTTTACTCGGCAACGGCTGAAGGTATCAATTTGAAACTTATACCAAATGTAGATCTATGCGGTCCCTTGCTGCAAAAGATACAATAAATAATTTAGATCTACGCATTCAGAAGATATAACCGAATTACAGCCATTTTCGAGTACTTTCAACTTTCGCTAGGGTATCAAAATTTACAGGTTACTTCCCAATATCCCAGAGACTTGAAATTTGGCATGACCAAGCCTACATAGTGCTGGTAAAAATCCAAAAAACTTGTAATTTATTACCACATCCATCCAAATCACATCCAAAATCCATCCAGCAGTCTTTACATGAAAGAACCACAAACATCCTTACATTCATACATCCAACATTAACCAAACATCAAAACATTGGAGTATGGATAGAAGACCGAGGAAACGTTCGCGTTGCTCAGCCAACAGTTTAAGTATTTTATTTTGCCGCGTCTCGTGCCTTTTTTCGTCATATCTCCTTAGATATTCATTTAAATTGTATGCTGTAAAAAGCAGTTATAATCTATATTACTTAAATGCTTAAGCTTAATGAGGTATTTAATATGATAAAAATCGTTACCAAATACACATAAACAGCTTTTGAAAACACCCTATTGAATTAGATAATTTTTTTGACGTTCTTATGGGTACAGCAGGTTTTCCTTAAAAGATAGACATATGGCCTTGCGGCTTTTTTCAAAGATCTATAGGTAACAAACAATTTTTCCATACATTACTTTGTTGTAACTCACATGGATAAGGCAGCGTTTTCATTTAAAACTCGCGTGCGTGACAATTTTCCACGTTTCTTGCAACATTTTACACTAATGCTTCGCTTCTATTCGTTGTAGCGTGATGTTATGTAGCCTATAGCTATATATATATGTCGGCTATGCGTAAAGGACATGGGTTTTAAAAGAATATTAAAGTGTTTATAACCAATTTGTAGGTATACGAAATTAGTTCTTGATTTACTTATGCCCAATTAGTTAGTTAAATCTCATTTAGATTAGTATCTGATTAATGTCGAGATATTAACTAAGAATATGCCCTAAAGATATTGAAGATTACATAACTCTTATCATGGCCGTAATGTTAAGATTGTATTATGTCGCAACTCCCCCACTACCCCCACTCGCAAGTTGCTTTAAATACGATAGGCGAACGTGGCTGAGGTTCAGTATTATTCGAGAATTCGTGCTGTATACATCACGGCGTATTAGTGTGTGTGTAGAAGTTGGTATTGTACGAGTCGTCGCGCTGCTCAATCTCCGACGTATCGGCACTGAGCTGGTCCTTATAGGCGTCGGCGCGGCCTGTATCTGTGTGCGCGTGTGTACGTGTATTGTGTAAAGTCGTCATGTACGTGTTTGCGCGTACATGTATTCCTCATTGTGTGAACGTAGTGATGATTCTTCGTTGCGAGGCTTGGGCACTGGCTATAAGGGGTTGATGTGGAGGCCAGTTATCCTTATAAGTGTGCAAGAGTATGATAGATTGAGGTGTGAATATCGGTAAGACAGTTCTTACGCTATGTGCTCGGATTCCTGTTCAGGCCTCTGGTCTATTCTCCGACATCAGAAGTGGGATAAGAACTACACGTAGCCCACATAGTGATCGCGAGGGTTTGGGAGTGTATTCGTAAAAATATAGGTTAACAGTGAACAGTGTGCGAAAATAAGTAGTCATGATTTTTTATCCATGGTCCTATCGAGGATTGGTAGTAAAATAGTGCGTAAGAAATGGTGATAGTGGCAAGGAATTTAGTATCCAAAGCAGCCATGTGTGTAGGCTTAACACCCATTTGACGACCCATTTAACCCTCATTTTGACGAGCCTCGTGGTCTAGTGGTTCATGTAACGGACTGCCGATCAAGAGGTCGCGGGTTCGATTCCCGCTCGGGACAATCATTTGTGTGATTTTTCTAATTGTCATACAAATGTTTGTACTGCGTCTGGGTGTTTCTATATATTATAAGTATGTATTTACAAAAGAAAAGTAGTATATGTATTCTATCCGTATTCTGGTACCCATAACACAAGCATATAAAGCTTAGCTTGGGACCAGAGGACGTTGTGTGAAATGTCCAAGAATATTTATTTATTTATTATTTATTTATATTTGAGTTACACGAAGGTAAGGTTGAAAGATCTCTTGGACATTTATCTTCTACATATTAACTTTCAACAGTAATTAAAGAGGAAGGTTTCTCGATTCAACCGTGTTTATGCTTTTTCGTCGTTTGTGAATCGATATTGGTGATACATTTTTTGAGGAAAGATATTTCAAAGGTGTGTCTGTGTTAAAGAAATAGGGCTATGTGAAGTCAATTTCTTTTTGTTAAAAATTACATCACAAGTAAAGTAAAGAGTAGGTACTATTTATTTCTGTTTATTTCATCATAAAGGTGGTACAGCGAAGGTCACCGACGCGACGCCTTAAAGAATTTTACTTGTGCAAGGCCTACTTAAATAGTGCTTATGGTTGGTGGTCAATGGCGTCTTTAACAGTGGATGCGACTGTGGTATTACGCGATGACCTGACGATAATTTTATGATACCCAATAATTTTGTTTGACGAATACTTTAAATCTTTGAGAGGTGCGTGTGTGGTGTGGCTTTGAGGGATAAATAAATGGATAACCATGGACGTTTCACGCAGCGTCCTCTGGTCCCAAGCCGAGCTTATTGTGCTTGTGTTGTGGGTACCAGAATACGGATGGAGTGCGTAAGTTGCTTTTCTTTTGTAAATATACACTCGTGATACACGGTAGAGGCCCGGACGCGGGACAAACGTTTGTATGACATTTGTAAAGATCACACAAATGATCGTCCGAGGCAGGAATCGAACCCGCGACCTCGCGGGCGGCGTTCCGTTGTATGAACTACCGGACGACGAAGCCCGTCGATAGATTGGGAGATGGAGTTATGAAGGGATATTGCGGTCTGAAGGAGGGCGAGGTGGCCCAGGCAGGAGGGCGAGGTGGCCCAGACAGGAGGGTGAGGTGGCCCGAAATAGGGAGTGGAGTGGCATAGTGGCCCAAAATGTGGATGCGAGGTGTCAAAAACGGAACGGCTAGGTGGCCCAAATGTTAGTTGGCGAGGTGGCATAATGATAAAGTAGTGAAGTATGACCAAAAGGCCACAACCAAACAAATACATGGCCGTGGTTATTTAGAAATTGTCTATTGTTATTAGTTACTTAGTACTATAGTAAGCAACATGCTAAACACTTGTTAAACCACTTGTGAAAAGGTCACTAACTAAATTGAGGAAGTGTGCCTTATTGAATTGTCCTTTTAATTATTTTTAACACTCTTTTATGTGTTCGGTGTGTGTCTGTCGGTGTATTTCATTCAGAGTCGCTGGAGTGGCTCGTTGCAGTGTCACTGTGAGCACACTTGTGTGTTTGGTTATGCACGTAATAGTTTTGTTGTGTATGAGTGGACTCACCAGGATTGTTGTTTCTCCGGTATGCCTTTCATATACAGTCGGATAGTTTCACATAGGATCGCTTTGTTTAAAGAATCAGATGGGAATGTTTTGGTTGTTTGCTAAGATTGTGACAGCATTGTGACGGCGCAGACTTGTGTCTCTGATGGCACGGGCTTTCAGCTTTTTTTGTGGGTGGGAGGCATAGAATTATTTTGTAGCTAGAATAGCGACTCGGCACTCCGGGTCGGGCCGCTTCTTTTTAACGCACTTATATTGGTTCGGTAAGTGTCTGTTAATGTCGAATTGATCTGAAGGTTTGCACACGTTTTGGGTATCGATGGCGGTGCAGTCATTTGGAATGGTATTCGGATTTTCAAGCGTGTTTTTAGGTTTTTGAACTAAGTAGATTATTCTATGCGAAAGTGACGCGGACAGATGCAGGATGGACGAGCGGTTGTATGAATAGTTTTGTATATTCCAATCAAACCCAAGTTTATTATCGCCCGAGGACGGTCGCTGGTCAGAATGGCCGTGTCGGCTATGCGTAAAGGACATGGGTTTTAAAAGAATATTAAAGTGTTTATAACCAATTTGTAGGTATACGAAATTAGTTCTTGATTTACTTATGCCCAATTAGTTAGTTAAATCTCATTTAGATTAGTATCTGATTAATGTCGAGATATTAACTAAGAATATGCCCTAAAGATATTGAAGATTACATAACTCTTATCATGGCCGTAATGTTAAGATTGTATTATGTCGCAACTCCCCCACTACCCCCACTCGCAAGTTGCTTTAAATACGATAGGCGAACGTGGCTGAGGTTCAGTATTATTCGAGAATTCGTGCTGTATACATCACGGCGTATTAGTGTGTGTGTAGAAGTTGGTATTGTACGAGTCGTCGCGCTGCTCAATCTCCGACGTATCGGCACTGAGCTGGTCCTTATAGGCGTCGGCGCGGCCTGTATCTGTGTGCGCGTGTGTACGTGTATTGTGTAAAGTCGTCATGTACGTGTTTGCGCGTACATGTATTCCTCATTGTGTGAACGTAGTGATGATTCTTCGTTGCGAGGCTTGGGCACTGGCTATAAGGGGTTGATGTGGAGGCCAGTTATCCTTATAAGTGTGCAAGAGTATGATAGATTGAGGTGTGAATATCGGTAAGACAGTTCTTACGCTATGTGCTCGGATTCCTGTTCAGGCCTCTGGTCTATTCTCCGACATATATATATATATATTTACATCCCAGAATCATTTTGGCGTCATGCACAAAGCCCATCAGTACGACGTCCCCGGGTTCCCCTTACTTTTGCTAACATGTTTTGATGAATATTGCTTAGTTTTTTTATTTCTAGCTGCGTGGGGTACATCATTTTTTGATATTTAAATTTTTCGAGATATTCGTCATGCAGTTATGCCCAGACATTTTTGAACCCCGAACCATAATGATACATTACAGGCATCCAGGATATATAGGTGGTACTTCAGCCATGGCGTCGATTATGTAACGTCCTGACAGGATGGTAGGTACTTTGGGGAATGCGACGTTGCCAGATTTACTTTTATCATCTCTTTAGATACCTACCGCTTGCTTGTGACACACAATTTCAACATTTCATATATTTAAACATTTGTTAGTTTTATATCTATAATCTATATACGGATGCCGGATGCCCCACGTGTAATAACATACGACTACTTGCCTACCTTATAATTAACCTATTATCATAATTATTATTCATTATTCATTTATTTCTCTTATAAATTACATTTTTAAATATAAAATAAAAAAATAAAAATACATTTAATGTTGAATTAATCAATTCTTTCTTTTTATTAATTATTATTTTGGATATAACACTGCCTCGCCTCGAAAGGCGGCAGGACGCACTCCGACGAGGTCCGCAACAGTCAGCCGGAGTGGTGGAGCCTAATGGGAAAGAAACCGACGAACTATACGGGCATTGTCCAGCAAGACCGCTTTCTGCATCGGTCACCGACTTGCTATTGACGCCGAGCCTCTCGAGATTTTGTGAGAGGCTCTTTGGGACTAAACCGTTCACCGATACAACTATCGGGATTATTTCTGTTGATACCAATATCATAACTATTAAACACATAATTAACACATAACTATTAACAATAATTAACACATATTAATTATTATTATCAATTAATGGATTGAATGGTCAATGAATGTCTTATGCCCATCTTTCACGCAACACCTATTGAAGAACTCTAATGAAATTTGGTAAATTTTGTAATTTCATATTTATTATGATTAATAAACTAAGAAATACTGGGAACCATGCTTTCTGCTTACAGTTGGTAGCTTACAGTCACATAGTATCGTATATCTTCAATCATGATCATAATTGCTATTGAACGTCCGTATTCTGCAATTGAACGTCCGTATACAGCTATTGGGCGTCTGTATATTGCAATACGACGTCCGTATTATGTGTACGTACATAGCACAAAGCTTTGCGTCAGTTTGACGATACTAAATAACAAATACTGATAGGTACCAATGTACTGGGCGTAACAGAAAGGTGTAATCATTTAAAACCAATAATCTATCAACGAAACTGGACAAATTTACCATAAAACATGAGGTAGATCCCAAAAACCAAATGTTGGTCTCCTATTCAAAAATTTCGATCAGCTGATCAATTTATTATAGGAGTCCAAACATTTGTTTTCGAATTTCAACCTATGTGTCTTGGAGAAAGTTCATTGTTGTGTTTCATGAGATAATTTACGTCCTGAAAATTGACCAAACCTATCTGTTTCCCCTGTACAATCGGTAGAACGGTTATGCAAACTTCCACCTTTTTTATTTCCTTATCAAATATAATACAAATCGATAATAGCAGGTATAGATTCCCTATGCACACTTCTATTCTCCTTTTACCCCTTAGGAGATGATTTCAGAGATAAAAGTATTCAAAGTTCTTTCCCGAGTCTCAAACTAACTTCATATTTTATAAATCAAGTATTTAATGTATCAAATGTGCTGGACAGCATGCTTTAATGAATTGCGAACATAAAGTAAGGTCTGACCAAGTAAAATGTGTTCCCTGGAAAGGAACCACCCGGCAAATTATAAAGTATGCTCGGTTTTGCAAGAACTAGTTAAAGTTACATACCCATTTATTTAAATATTTGTTAGGTTTATAACCTATCTACTAAAAACTTTAGTGAAATTTGGTAGATTTTGTAATTTCTTAATTACAATTAAAAAAAAAAGAAAAAATACTGAGAACCGTGCTTTCTGTTTATAGTTGGTAGCTTACAGTCATATAGTACCGTCTATCTTCAATCGTGATCATAATTGCAATTGAACGTCCGTATTCTGCTATTGAACGTCCGTATACAGCTATTGGGCGTCTGTATATTGCAATAGGACGTCCGTATTATGTGTACGTACATAGCACAAAGCTTTGCGTCAGTTTGACGATACTAAATAACAAATACTGATAGGTACCAATGTACTGGGCGTAACAGAAAGGTGTAGTCATTTAAAACCAATAATCTATCAACGAAACTGGACAAATTTACCATAAAACATGAGATAGATCCCAAAAACCAAATGTTGGTCTCCTATTCAAAAATTTCGATCAGCTGATCAACTTATTATAGGAGTCCAAACATTTGTTTTCGAATTTCAACCTATGTGTCTTGGAGAAAGTTCTTTGATGTGTTTCATGAGATAATTTACGTCCTGAAAATTGACCAAACCTATCTGTTTCCCCTGTACAATGGGTAGAACGGTTATGCAAACTTCCACCTTTTTCTATTTCCTTATAAAATATAATACAAATCGATACCTGATATGGTATAGATTCCCTATACACACTTCTATTCTACTTTTACCCCTTAGGAGATGATTTCAGAGATAAAAGTATTCAAAGTTCTGTCCCGAGTCTCAAACTATCTTCATATTTTATAAATCAAGTATTTAATGTATCAAATGTGCTGGACAGCATGCTTTAATGAATTGCGAACATAAAGTAAGGTCTGACCAAGTAAAATGTGTTCCCTGGAAAGGAACCGCCCGGCAAATTATAAAGGATGCCCGGTTTTCCAAGAACTACTTAAAGATCTCGAAAAATTTAAATATCAAAAAATGATGTACCCCACGCAGCTAGAAATAAAAAAACTAAGCAATATTCATCAAAACATGTTAGCAAAAGTAAGGGGAACCCGGGGACGTCGTACTGATGGGCTTTGTGCATGACGCCAAAATGATTCTGGGATGTAAATATATATATATATCGATAAATGTACTATCTAACACTGAAAGAATTTTCGAAATCGGACCAGCGGATCCTGAGATTACCGCGTTTAAACAAACAAACAAACAAACTCTTTCGCTTTATAATATTACTATAGATATTAGTATAGATATAGATTAATTTAACGGGAACTTTGGTTCAAAATTTTATTTGTTTGCTCCGAAAGTTAATGAAACAAAAGTTAATAAAGCTAAAATATTACTGAAGCTGTCAGTCACTGTTCATTAAGAACTTCAATGTTCACATATTATGTTATTTACAATAAGTGTCATTATACACGTCAGTCTTCCTTCTCATCGTATCTTAGCTTTCCGGCCCACTCCCGTTGTGGAGAGACCATAGATCAACCCGTATAGACTCCTCACGCAATACAATAAATGCACATGTAACGAATACGCTATATTGCGTAAGTAATGTATGAGAACTCTGCATGTGCTCTTGCAACGATCAATGGGAATGCATTATTCCATACCCCGTAACTCTTGCCTTGCTCCGTTGCACGTTGGTGCGTTTAGTTGTAAACAAAAATTTCACAATGTTCTATTGGAAGTGATCTGTGTGAGAGAAACAAAGTCTCCCAACAGCGCTGGCATTTTACCCCTATCCTTTCTTTCCGAAATTAGATGATTACAAACACACTTGATAATCCTGAATATTTTTTCAAATTATTGGTTTTGGTTTTTGGTCGGTTGACCCTTGATATGGTTATTCGTCCTTATTATGTGTACTGAATTTTTTTCAGCTTGATCTAACAACTGCAAGTGGGTTAAAATCACTTTTAAAGATTCCGAGACATAGATACGTACCGGTATCATAAAAGCGTGTTTAAAAATAAAAATAAAGTTAGCTGGTTTGCTAATTAAGGCATCAATGTGACATTAATTAACTTAAAGAATATGTAACTTGAATTTCTCGGGGTGTACCGTGATGTAGAGTTCACTTTAATTTTTACTATTAAGCATGTTTTGTTTCTTTTTTTACTTTCGAGTAACAACGCCAACAAAATTTTTCATTAAAAATTTGTGTAAATGCTATTGATATAGTGCAAAAATAGTTTTAAGTGGTTTTTTAGGGTTTCGTACAAACCCTTACAGTCTCACTACGGTGTCCGTCTGTCTGTCTGTCCGTCCGTCAAACTTTTTTACTCAGTAGTGTCTGAAGTATTAACTTGAAACTAATACCAAATGGATACCAAAGCTGAAATGGAAATGGGCTGGCCATGTGGCAAGATATAAAGACAAAAGGTGGACATATACAGTAACAATATGGAAAGGACCACATGGGGCTAGACGCAGAGGTAGACCATGCTCCAGATGGATAGATGGAGTCAAAGCAGTAGCGGGAAACAACTGGTTGGAAACTGCCCATGACAAAAAGAAATGGTACTCATTGGAGGAGGCTTTTATCCGAGAGGGGTCCATACAGGAAGATGATGAAGATAATTAATAATAATAATACACAATATGACTGATTTATATTTTGAATGACCAAAGGAATTAATTATTTGACATATTTTTTAAATTTAAACTTTGACATAATTGTATGGAATTAAATAAAGCTTTTTTATTTTTTTTATTTTATAATACCAAATGTAGATCTATGCGGTCCCTTGCTGCAAAAAATACAATCAATATTTTCGATTTACGCATTCAGAAGATATAGCCAAATTACGGCCATTTTTGTGAATTTTCGACTTAGGTACGCCAGGTAATCAAAACCTACAGATTACTTTGCATTACCATATAGACTTGTAATTTGGGGTGGACGAAGCCGACAGAGTGTTCATATAAGGAAAAATCCAAAAACTTGTAATTTGTTATCACATCATACGTAAGAATTGTATAAACTAATACCAACTTGTGAAGTGGCTGAAATGTAGGCGATTCCCTATATTGCAACTACAAAGTTAAGTTGGTGAGTTGCTTTAAGCTTAATGTTAATTTGTAATTTAATTTGTTAATGTAATTTAGTTATTTATGTTTTTCGGTCGAGTAGGTAGGGAAACCTAAGTGTGCAAGTTTACGTCGCTCTTGACAGGCTTTTTTTAGATTATCAACGCTTTCAGAAGCCTAATGTGAACTAATATTTAGTACCAGTATTTTCAGATCATTTCAATGAGTACGTAATAAATATTTGGGAGTAATATTTATTATAACATTGACCTACTTATATTAATTAACGGCGCTGAAGGTTAGCCAGTAACGATCTTTGCATTTCCTTATTTACGGAAGATTAATATGAGGCTTAACGTAGGTGAAGTATTAAACCCTCATGGATAATCAACGGCTGCCTGAAAGCGGGCGTTGGGAGTAATTAATTTTAATCTATCTTCACCTAATCGTCAAACTTAGACGATTAACACTCAATTTCGAATACTAAAGGGATGTTGGATACAATCTCAGTTCAATACAAATTTACATAAGAAAGGTGTTACAAAAGTACGATTATTATTATACTTACCATCGTGTGTTTTTAACACGTTGACACGCGTATATCAGTTCGGTAAGCATATTATTGTGTTAATTTATGTTACAGAATCTTTGACTTGCAGTAGTCAGATTGACCTAAAATTTTGCACTCATGTTAGGACCGATGACAATGCAGTAATTACAAGCAAATACCTGTGGCAAATACTTAGGATTTCCGAGCGTGTTTTTTTGGTTTTTGAATTAAGTAAATTATTCCTACTGCGGTGTTTGGTGTCTATGAGTGAAATGAGTCATGTGTGATTTAAGACTGTTCCAAAGGACTGTTCTTTATTATCAAGACTACATTGCTTTTATATGCATCTAGTTTACATAAGTTCACTTATACTATATATACACCACTACAGCGCAATAGTACGCACACACTTAAAACATTTCTGTGACTACACATAAGTTCATACCTTAGAGCAGTCGTATTCAAAGTGTGTTCAGTGGTACCCCAGGGTTCCACGATTGGCCCTCTGTCCCCGTAACGTAAGGATTTAGAAAAATTCTAATCACAAAACGTTTATGACAGTTGTTTGTTTGTGTGGTTCCGTCAATTATTTAACTTTTTAAAAAGTTTGTGAACGGTTTTGAAGCGGTTCACAAACTTTAAAAAAAAACAAACAAATTCCACAAAAAAAAAACAAGGCCTTAGAGCATCAATCTGTACAAAAAGAACATGGTGGGTGAAGATGAGTGTACAAAAAAAAGTATTAATAGAATAATACATTGTGTGTCTTTGTAACCAATTCACGATTAAATGTTTTAAACAATTTTGAATAATTTGTTACAACATAACTGGATGATTGTGAATAAACAGTGAAAATCCGTCAATCTCAGAAACTCAGATCAACAAGTTATAATGTCATAAATTTTAAAGCGCTGGCAGGAACAATAAACTTTATAGCTTCGAGCATTATCTAGGACAAGAAAATGGAGTAAATTGCTTAGGTGAAAACCCTGTGGTGTCGTAAACTTCCTTCTTTAGTTTTATTCGTAGAACTTTTAGAATGTTTTATACTTGGGTACATACTTACAATTTCCCATATACACTGTGTATAAGAATCGGATAACAAAGTGTACGTATATACTTAATATTTTAAAGAAGAAAGAAAGAACATGTTATCAGCAATCCTCCAGCTGGCTCTTATTGCACACTGGGAAGGAAATGGGACTGTGACACTTGTGTTATTAATCCGTCACCACACCGGCCATACCCATCGTGATGTTAAAACTACTGAAAGTCCTCTCTCTCTCTTTATGAAGTATCTTTCTTTCACTGTTGGGAATAGGCCTCCTTAACTTTGCCGCGCTGACCAGGCGTGTTGGCACAGGGTTTATTTTTTAGTTTTTCAGCTCGTACAGAGGATGTTATCTGTGTACAGTATACCTTAGCTGGTTTTTACAGCACTGTTGGGAGGAAAAAGGGTGGTATACTTGTATTTTTCACCACACGGACTTGTCCGTGACCAGTTCACCTAATGGAAACTCAACTAATAAGTTTGAAATATCCCGTATCACCAAACTGCTCTTTTGTCAATAAAAATAAGCTGACTTGGCTTTTATACTTTACTATCAAGAAAGGGTTACTTAATACTTTTACCTATGTTACCCTTAAAATGTCATAGGTATACAATAAATAACATTACATTATTTGACTTCCCATATTTTGCTAAATAATAATTCAACCACGGAGCTTCGTAATCCATTTAGGTACCTACATAATTTTATTTCACATTCGCATAACCAAATTGTCATTCCTTGTGACGTTCTATAAATGAACTGAAGGTGACTTGCGTTACTCTATGATGGATTTTTAAATGTTAGCGACTGTGTAATGGGGTTAGCGTAATTTATGGGCATGCAATGTACTTGTTGTTTATTGATGTATGAGGGAAAATATTTGAAGGTGGAATATATTTTCTAATATACTTTGGTTGAAATTACAAGAAAAGTAATTTGTTTCTGACATCTCTCATTATCAGAATCCTGACTGTGAAACGTGTTCCGTATGCCTCATGTATTCGTCTTATTCCCGCGGACTGATGTGGTGTAATAAATAAGGTTATTTTACTGCTGCTAAATTCACTTTCTTGTTAGAAAACATAGAAAATTTGGTCTTTTTGAGTAAACTAGAGGAAAAGAGGGAAGAAAAGCGAGAATGTGGTGTGATTGTCTAATACTTTCCTATAAAGTGTATAAAGTCCTATAAAAACGACTGCTACTTACGGACTACTTATGGAGAGATTAGTAAGTGCAGCCACACTGAATCTCTCCATAAGTAGGTATATCTCTTAAAGAGAATGATACCCAAAATGCATGAAAACTCCTATATGAAGCTTTAATTATGAAATGCAAGAGGAAGAATAAGAATTTTGATATGTTTCTTTTTTTTCCAGCCTGTTAACTAACGTCCCAATTTTGGGGACGGGCCTCCTTCGCTTTGAGGAGGATGATGGTCTGCTGTACCGCGCTTACCGCATCTGTTGGCACAGGATTTATTTTAGAGTGTTTCGTCTCTCACAAAGGATGTTATTTGTGTACAATATCCCTTAGGTAAAGAAACAATTATATTTTTACCATTAATCTTTCACCACACGGACAAAGATTTGTGTACAAATATCATATCAAATATACCTGCGCCCCCAAATGTATTTTTTGGATCATACGAGTATGCATACATTTGTAAATGCACATGGTATCCAAAGATATGATCGTACTTCAATATTTTCTCACCGTTTGTCGCCGTGTCGTAGTCAAACGTCGCACCCAATTTGCTTATGTAAATACGCAGTTTCCGTTTTGACCTGAATAATTCATTGCCCAACGCTAACGTTTGACTGGTGCCAGTTTTGAAAATCAACAGAAAACGGAACAAAAACAAACACTGAAGAGTCAAAATTACTGAAGTTATTGAAATTAGATATATACGAGTACATAGATTTGAACTTTTGAGTATTTATAAATTTCAAAATTAAATTTCTACAAATAAATTTTAACATCTTTAGATTATATCCATTTCACTTTATTTTTTATTGGATGAATTTGTAATGATAAAAACTGTAAATATGTTTACTTAAGTGTGCATGTAAGAAATTATACTTCCTTGTTAATCTTTCTCGTCATTCTAGACTAGCAACTAACTTCAGGGCGTTGGATTTTTGTGACGTTCAGATCTCGGCGTAAAAATTTACTTGCAATACTTTTCCCTGACGCACCAAAAGAATTATAACATCAAAACATTTACTAGTTATACTTTTAACAAGTACGGGTATAGTAATTTTCTTGTAGTATTTCTCCTTATCCCTACTAATATTATAAATGCGAAAGTAACTCTGTCTGTCTGTTACGCTTTCCCGCTTAAACCCTTTAAACCGATTTTGATGTAATTTGGCACAGACAATCTTTAGACCCTGAGAAAGGACATAGGCTACCATTTATTGCGAAAAAAAAATTTTCCAAATTCCACGCGGACGGAGTCGCGGGCAACAGCTAGTTATTCAATAACTAAAAATTACCGTCACAAATACGTTTTTACCATTTTCATGGTATCATGAAAAAACTTTTTTATTAATCGTAGTCGTTAAGACGCACGTAGATTATTTTGTTATATATTGTAGAGTCCGATATTATTACCACCTTCATTAATCTCCTGGATTCTTGTAAGAAATCTGGCAAAAAGCATTGTTGCCTTTGATAATAAATGTTAGGTACGGTTTCCCTTACTTCTTGTTTCAGGAAACATATATATCAGGCATAATTAGACTTTGCTTGACGGGCTTCGTGGTGGAGTGGTATATGTAATGGACTGCCGATCACGAGGTCACGGGTTCGATTCCCGCTTGGGACAATCATTTATGTGATATCCATAAATGTCATACAAATATGTTTGTACTGCGTCTGGGTGTTTACTATGTATTATAAGTGTGTATTTACAAAAGAAAAGTAGTATATGTAGTCTATCCGTATCTGGTACCCATAATACAAGCATAGAAATATAGCTTACTTTCGGACCAGAGGACGTTGTGTGAAATGTCCTGAATAATTAGACTTTGCTTGACCACAACGAACATACTGGTATTTCAACAGTTGTTTAATAATTCTGCAATTAACTTGTGCTACGCTTTTTTTAATCATTCTTCTCGATTAAAAGTGAGGACAAGTATAAAAATTAGGCTGAGTCTATTAATACGGGTACTGTACGAACAATTTATAATTATTAATACGGTTACCGTACGAACAATTTATAATTATTAATACGGGTACTGGACAAACAATTTATTATTATTCGTACTGAAGTCGGACGAATAATTTTATTTTATCAATTAGAGTGCAAATTTTAAAAAAAATAACTTTAAAAACAAGCTAATCGTCCAATTTCATTCTTAATTTGAAAAAAAATTGAATATAATGTACGAATAAATATAATTTATTCGTCCAGTACCCGTACAAATAGTCACATTCTTCTAAAAATTGTACATTGAGAAAATTGTAGTGCAAGATTTTGTAAACATGTGGCAGGAACTATGATAGCTCAAATGGGAGAGCAACAGAACGGTATTCCGAGGTCGTGGGTTCAAGTCCCGCTCATGGTTATTATTTTTTCCATCATAGCCGTTATTATAATATGCATCAATAGCTTAGAAAAAAAAAATACTTCCAGTTAACCAAGTTGTCCCATTTTGTACATTGAGGATTATAATGAGGGTATATTGAAATATAATATGAGTTTCCCTTTGGTATTATGGTTGTATTAACAATCAATTTCCAATAGTTCGGGCAGAGGTTGGACCTTTTATACCAGCTTTATTGTTCCCTTTGAACTATTAAGTCTAAAGGAAAACTGAAAGCCGTTACATGAATATTGATTGCGCTTATATTAGGGAATTTTTACGTGGACGTTTTCTAGTTCCTCTAACAGAACCAAAGACTTAATTTTATTGTATTGTTGAGGATGACTAAGAGAGGGAGTACCTATCTCAAATTATAATATCATATAATACTAAAATAAATAAATAAATATCCATGGACTTGTCACACAAAGTACTCTGGTCCGAAGCTAAGCTTATATCTTTACTATTTGGGTAATTCTTTTAGTACCGCCGATTCTTAAAAAATCCATTTTTCGAGTTTTGATTTCAATCATATCTTTACCTAATAAAAACAAAGTCGTAATTTTTGTATGTACGCCCCTATGTGAGCTGATATCTTCAAAACTACGCAATGGATTATGATGCGGTTTTTTTAATGGATAGAGTGGTTCAAGAATTTTTTACAATTTGTTAAGGTGGAATTTAGAAATCTATTTCTAAATTCCATGCGAACGAAGTTGCCAGTAACAGGTACTAATGGATAATGGGTAAATAACATCTATAAGTTAATAGATCGGTTTGGTACCGCCGAGGTGATGCCAATAAGAAGACGGGAAGGTTGTAGACTAAGAAAATACTCACAACATTTCATTATTTATTTATTTACCATCACGCTAAAAACCGTAGAGGTAGCAGTACATACTCCGTGTAGTGACGGATTAAGAATACAAGTGTCACCACCCCATCTCCTCCCAAGGGTGCTTCACAAGTCAGCTAAGGGATATTGCACACAGATAACATCTTCTGTGAGAGACGGCAAACTCGAAAATAAACCCTGTGCCAACACGCCTGGTCAGCGCGGCATAGTAGACCACAATCCCCCCAAAGTAGAGGAGGCCCGTGCCCAACAGTGGGGCGTAAATGGGCTGGAGAAGAAGCAGTACACAAAAACGCGAGTGAATCAGGCGCAATTGCCTAGTAAAGAATTTAAAACAAAAGGCCTTTTTATAATACTCTTTTTATTTAATTTCAGTAATTGAAATCTAAACCGTCATAAACACAAAAAGCATTTAAAAAGATATGAAAAATATTTTTAAAATATGATAAATTCCTTCACAGACAGGGAAAAATATTACGAAGTCTTAAACAATGGTTGCCAAGATTTAAATTTTAGAGCACTTTGAATTATTTTCGCTCTTATCTTTTATACATAACTAATTGCGACCCTCCGACTTACCTGTGGTTAAAAGTTTGAGAGGGAAAAATCCGAGTAAGTACGAGTTCGATACAGAGTATATAATAAAAAATGTGGTGTCGTGGGACACCAGGTAGGAACGAAGTTATGTATAATGTAGAATCGACACAATTTGCAAAAAAAGAAAGAAAGAGAAAGAGAAAGGTATTATACACTACTCGCTTGTGTATACGACTGTCGCGCCTGCGCACATCTCATTTAACGGTTTTATTCCACGGACTTTTTTCCACGGCCTTTTTTCCACGGAATTTTTCTTACGGTTTTACTATCACATTTTTTTCAGTTCGGTCGCGTAGCAAAATCCTAACCAAAACCCAATCTCCTCCAAGCCTGCCGTGAGGAACTTCGTTCAAATAATTACTAGCTGTTGCCCGTGACTTCGTCTGTGTGAAATTTAGAAATCGAACCTTAAAAAACAGAAGTTTACTATACGACTCGATAGATGACATTGTACAGTTTTTTAAATCACACTATGGTTTGGTTACACACTATTAACACTTAGGCTCGTCAAAATTTCTAGTTTTTATCCGCTTTTCGCATTTATAAATTAGTAAGGATTACTAACTAATTAACATCTAGACTTATTATAAAACAAAAATTGGTCAAGTGCGAGTCGGATTCGCGCACGAAGGGTTCCGTACCATTATCTATGCAACATAAGGCAACGTTATTAGTATCGAGCAAGAAACGGTAAAAAAATCATGTTTGTTGTATGGGAGCCCCCCTTAAATATTTATTTTATTTTATTTTTAGTATTTGTTGTTATAGCGGCAATAGAAATACATCATCTGTGAAAATTTCAACTATCTAGCTATCACCATTCTTGAGATACAGCCTGGTGACAGACGGACGGACGGACGGACGGACAGCGAAGTCTCAGTAATAGGGTCCCGTTGTCCCTTTGGGTACGGAACCCTAAAAACGTTATTTTGTACGTATGTCCCTATATGCTCATCTTAAATCTTCAAAACTACGCAACAGATTTTGATGCGGTTTTTTCTAACAGATAGAGTGGTTTAATAGGGTGGTATTTTTGTAATTATTTGTTAGGATTTGGTTTTGAAATTCCACGTGTTCAAGGTTGCGGTTGACAGTTATAATAATTGTGGTGTTGTGTCATTGGATTATCATCATGTCGCCTAAGGGTATCATCAAACTGAAAATGTTTGTTGTATGGATTATTTGTAATGTATAATGTATAATTCATGGACATTTCACACAACGTCCTCTGGTCCCACGCTAAGCTTATATGCTTGTGTTATGGGTACCAGAATACGGATAGAATACATATAGTACTTTTCTTTTGTAAATACATACTTATAATACATACTTATAATATACATGTATATGTTTGTGTTTATGTAGGTACTGTAAAGCTTCTTCTTTACATTAATTTATAATAATAATTTAAAACACATTTAATTAATTTGTTATATTTTTTATAATAAAGAAAAACTATTTTACAATCATTTTTCAACATCCCCTCTTCATGTCCTATTTCCATCTCTATTCTTTTGTTTTCATTTTCAAATTTTAAATTTTTTATTCCTTTTTTTAAAAACAAATCTTAAGTGGCCTGTATCATTGTATAGGTTATATTCAATGATCACAACCTTAACAGTACCTTAAACGTTTGCTTCTTCTCTTCATTTATCACCCACACTGTTTATCTCTGCACTAACTTTGGTTGGCTGGTAGATAATGCCTAAGGCATTAAGTCCGCCATTGTATGTCTAACGTGCATAAAGTTTTAATAAATAAATAAATAAATAAATAATAAATAAATAAATAAATAATACATAGAAACACTCAGACGCAGTACAAACATCTGTATGACAATTAGAAAAATCACACAAATGATTGTCCCGAGCGGGAATCGAACCCGCGACCTCTTGATCGACATTCCGCTACATGAACCACTCGACCACGAGGCTCGTTGTCTTTTTGACACGCACGCCCTTCTTCCACTTTAGGAGGAACTATCGTCTATTGTGCCGCGCTGACCAAGGGCCCAAATCTATTATTACAATGTTGTCAAGATGATCAGTCACTGACGCCATTATGGCGCCATAATGGCGTATTTGTGACAAAAAATTAAGAGTAGACTAGCAAAGTTGAGTTCGCCATTGTAATAGCAGACTCGTCCCCCAGGCGTGTTGGCACAGGGTTCATTTTCGAGGTTTCCGTCTCACACAGAGGATTTTACACAATAATCCATAGCTAACTTTTACAGTAGCCTGAGAAGAAAAAGGGATGGTAGCACTTGTATTCTTATTCCGTCACCACCTCTCTAGTTATCTTCAATTAGCTTTTATATATTACCTAGGTGCTCTTTCCGCCCTACCGGGCCATGGTGGTGCCTTGAGCCTTACCATGACCCGGCGAGGGTGGCCCCTTTACGTGAGGCCCATCTTGGGGTCCATCTTGACGGGCCTCGTGGTGTAGTGGTTCATATAACGGACTACCGATCATGAGGTCTCGGGTTCGATTCCCGGTCAGGACAATCGTTTGCGTGATATTTTTAATTGTCATACAAATTTTGTACTGCGTCTGGGTGTTTACTATGTATTTTAAGTATGTATTTACAAAAGAAAAGTAGTTTATGTATTATATCCGTATTCTGGTACCCATAACACAAGCATATAAGCTTAGCTTGGGACCAGAGGACGTTGTGTGAAATGTCCATGAATATTTATTTATTTATTATTTATTTATCTTCAATTGGCTCATTTGCATCTAATTAGTAAAAGATCTTTTTACTAAAATGGTAACTGATAAAGTTGATTAATTTCTCTTCTCCATGTTTAATTACTTTTTTAAGGAAAAATAGTATCAAAATTCTGCTGAAACGTGCTGTAAATTACTCGTTTGTTATTTTGAACTCATTATTTATTTTAATACTTCAATGTTAAAGTTACAAAAGAGTTAGGGCACGTTAATGTCATAATTTTCTATATTTCAAACTTTCGCAATTTATAAAAGCCTTTAAAATAAAAGCACCGTTTTTATTTTATACTGAAAATAACACAAAACAATTTGGGACTATATAAAACCTCTCTGAACTTTATATTTTTAAAAATGTTAATTTTTATTTTTAGGTTTCCGCGCCGAAAGGGCAATACGAAACCATATTACCGCGCTCTCAGTTCTTTTGTCAATAGTCTGGTAGCATCTCATGAAACGTGATAGCTGCGGAATCAAAATATTTACAAAAATTTTTACCTACATACACTGAGAAACATAATAATAATATATACAAGTTTACATTCGTTGTAAAATAAATATTGAATTAAAAAAATCGCCTGCTCTTTTCCATAGGATTCCTTTTAGAAACAGACGCCTAGATTTTGACGTTTTAAAGGAGCTTATAAAATAAAAACATTTATATTTGAACAGAATAAAATGAATATTCAAGGAGTCCTTATACAACAAAGACTTTTTCAATTAACTTGATCGTACGATATGAATATATGATAATGATATGATATCGGGTTCGATTCCCGGTCAGGACAATCATTTGTGTGATGTTTTTAATTGTCATACAAATGTTTGTACTGCGTCTGGGTGTTTACTATGTATTATAAGTATGTATTTACAAAAGAAAAGTAGTATATGTATTATATCCGTATTCTGGTACCCATAACACAAGCAATATAAGCTTAGCTTGGGACCAGAGGACGTTGTGTGAAATGTCCATGAATATTTATTATTATTATTATTATTATATGATGATAAATAATAACATAATATTATGATGATAATGATTCGGAAACCAGCATGCGCGAGCCTAACCCGTATTTGGCTGGTTTAAAGAACAAATTACAACCGCAACCGCACGAATTCGCAGACATTACCTAGTATTCTCTTATTAGAAAAAAATCGTTAATTTTGTATGTACGTCTATAACTCTTTGCAGACCGTTGGGACTCCCCGATGATGTGGTAGTGGATGCAGCTTCTCACTGCATTCAATAAACTGTTTTAATATATGTATAATTAACTAACATATAAAACTTAAGCAAAAATTGTTACTAACATTAGGGGGCGTCCATTAATTACGTAAGGTGTTCTAGGGGGGAGGGTGTCAAGCGAAATCTTTCCAAATCTCACTTAGGGGCGAGGGGGGTCTTAGCAAAGATCACGTAATTTTTTTTCTAGCAGAAAACGGTGTAAAATTATGTGATAAATTACGGTAATATTGACAAATATTTTTGGTCCTTGCTAGTCTTAAATAAAAATAATAGAGTAAGTTCTGTTTTTGTTTTTTTTTTCTCAATAATCCAACATGTTTACAGCCAAAACATACATTTTGAAAAATCTCGCGTGAGATTAAGGGAGGGGGGACGGGGTTGAGGAAAATCTTATGAAATATTACCAAAGGGGGAGGAGTCGCAAAATTCTCAAAAATGCCTCACGTAATTAATGGACGCCCCCTTATAATTATGGACTATGTCTGTAATAAATGATTAAATAAATAATTAAATTTTCAAAACTACGTAACGGATTTTGATGCACTGTTTTCTATTGATAGAGTGATTCAAGAGCATGATATGATTTGTAATGATTTTTTATTTTCAAAATTTCATACGTCAAAGTTGCGGGTAACAGCTAGTTTATTTAAAATAAAGAGAGAATATAGCAACAATGTGTGAAACAATGAAAACAATCAAAGCCTTTGTTACAATATTATCCATAAAAGAAAATTTAGGCCAACATTACAAAGTCGATACCAATTTTCGTATGATAAAACTTCATAAATCATTTAACGTTTTACAATCAAAGTTTAATAATTTCTTGGAGAAGGTTTGTCTACAAATTGAAAAGCAATTGCATGTAGACATGCAAACATGATGTTTTATGAGGCATATATGAGCATTCTTGTTCGTTTCTTTATATTTATGGAATGCTCATGGGTAGTAATTTTATTTGTAGGTAACATATAAAAATATTGTTTTGCTATATTTAGGGATCCATACCAAAAGGTAAACCTTTATCATGACTGACGGGCTTCGTGATCTAGTGGTTTATATGTATAACGGAGTGCCGTTCACGAAGCCTCGGGTTCTATTCCCGCACGGGACTATCATTTAATGATCTAAAATGTCTAAATATAAAAAAAAAGAGATTTTAAGAAAATAAACTACAAAAATGTGCTTGTATATTTGTGTAATATTTATAAATGTCATACAAATATTTGTACTGCGTCTAGGTGTTTCTATGTTTAATAAGTATGTATTCACAAAAGAAAAGTAGTATATGTAGTATATCCGTATTCTGGTACCCATAACAAAAGCAGTTGCAGCAGCAGAGCACGTTGTGTTAAATGTCCGTGAATTCTTATTTATTTATTTATATTAATTATTTTATCTATTTATTTATTTATATTTGTTACTTATTTATATTTATTATTATTATCTTAATAATCAGTTAGTCAGTGTTAGTTACCGTACTCCTCCGAAACGGCTTGACGGATTTTTATGAAATTTTACATGCATATGCAGTAGGTCTGAGAATCGGTCAACATCTATTTTTCAAACCTTTTTTTTAGTATGGCAAAAAAATGTTTGCCAGGACAGCTAGTAATATATACACTATACCGACCTTAAATAACCCTATACAACGTTTTTAAAGGCACGGGAATGATGATGATGGGTATTTTTGTTGTAGCATTAACTGATATACATAAACTATGAAATAAAAAAGTTACACGTTTGATTTTATGAACAAATCATTTGTTTTAAATTGAACAACGTAGTTAATGTAAACTATGAAAGCTTCTGCTATCTGGCTATCACCGTTCCTGAGATACAGCCTGGTGATACGTACGCACGGACACAAATTGGACCTAATTACGGAGACTGCTCTCTCAGTCACATTTTACCTTTGAACGGAACCCTGAAAATGTTAAGGCATGATATAGGTATGTAAGAAGATTTTCTTTTTTGTTTGTTTAAGTCTATTCTTTGCGTTATCCTACTCATGTGACCAAATTCATAGTGTCAACTGTTTGTTACAATGTCCGCGCGCAACGCAAAATTTACCCTCGAGAGGAAATGGGGTGCTAACGCTTGTATCATTAGCCGGAGTTAAACGTTACCATACGGATGGATCGTATTATGTTATAACATAATAATAAGTTACACATTTAATTTTATGAACAAATCGTTTGTTTCAAATTGCACAACGTAATTGTACAAATTTCCCTTTATCAATCATCTGTCCTCAAGACAGAAAATCTTTAATCCTCTACCCAATTCCGATTGGTTTCCAGTCACAAAGTCTTAGCCACATATCCGATACGGGCATTTTCTCCCTCTAATTCTCATTAAGGGTACCACCGCAAGCTGCGTGGAGCCGTTAAAGCCAAGAACTTAATTAACATCCGTAAGGTTTTGTATCACATTTATTTGTTGGGTCGTGAATTTGGGATTAGTACTTGACAATAAAACTAAATAATAAAATTAATCGATTTGTATGTATCTTCCTTTACACTTATTATAAGACAAAGTCGTAAGTTTTGTGTGTAGGTATGTCCCTATGTGAGCTAATATCTTCAAAACTACGCAACGGATTTTTATACGATTTTTTTATTAGACAGAGTGGTTCAAGAGAATGGAGTCAACAGCTAGTAGGATATTTAAGTCGGTTAATAGTTATATATAGAACGAGTAGTAGGTTCAAGACAATAGTTTTTAACGAGTTATGTCATTGATCTCCATCTTCGATTTGTTAAGCGTGGAAGCACCATAGTGATACAATAGGTAAAACATAAATATTTGTTGATTTTTTCTAAAGTATGGAAAATCCAACACAGATCCTCCTTATCAGAGAACCTTCCTAGTATCTTATCTCCAACCAATACTTTCAAATTCAAATCATTTATTTGTTACTTGATAACTTGATGTTCTATACAAAAAATAAAATAAGAAAATCTATTTTAAATAAATCCATTTTAGTTCACTCACACCAAAATTATTTATAGCATTGTGACAATGACATGAAAACAACTGTGACGGTATTAAAATTTAGCGTTTTTGCTAAGATTAGTCAAACAACAAAACCTTCCAGGCCCATATGCACTGCTTAACATACCCCGAGAAAAACGTTGACACAAAGGACTTATACGTTCGGACCGACTTTAGATAATGTCGCAATTTGAACTTCTTTGTGTTGTAAAGTGTATTTGGAGCATTTCCAGTTTATTTCTTATATCCTCCAAAAAGCACATTACAGTACATTTTATACAAATACTACTGTTTTGTACTGTGTTTACTGTTGCCCGCGACTCCGTCAGCGTGGAATTTAGAAAATTTTCCCTGTTTTTGCAACATTTTTCACTACTACTGCGCTTCTACTGGTCGTAGCATGATTTTATATAGCCTGAAGCCTTCCTCGATAAGAAGATATTTAACACTGAAAGAATTTTTCAAATTGGCCCAGTGGTTCCTGAGATTAGCGCGTTTAAACAAACAAACAAACTCTTCCGCTTTTCAATATTAGTATAGATATTATGTTTTGATACGCCGGAAGTTTTGCTCTCGATAGATTGATTAGTTATTAGTAATATTTCCCTAACCGATCTTTCATGTTTACATCAGAATGAAACTACATTTTTGAGCATTAATCCAACAGGAGAAGACAATGGTACTAATTCAACGTGAACAACTAAACTTAACTAATAAATGAAAATAACTATGGTGTATTTTGATAAATTAACTATTTCCTTATGCTCATTTTTATTCATTTTAATCGATAATCTATATATAATTATAAGACACAGATTTAAAAAAAAGTTTATCTAACTAAATAAAATGACGTTATAGTGTTTGTGTGGGTTTGAATATGCACCCTGCCGCGGCCGACTTGATAGTATATTTGACAAAAAAAAACACTATTGTTGGTTTAATACTCCAATTATAGTAATATATTCGCTTCTGCCTACTCCTTAATGTAAATACAGGCGTAATAAAACATAAGTACAAAAGTACTGTTTTTTATTACTTACAATTCATCAAGTATTATATGTATGAACAATTTTCCACACAACCACCAACCACGCTTTCTGAGCAGATTGGTCGGTTTTTATTACTCACATGGGAACAATGGGATGTTTACGTAATTGTGAACAGCTTTTGTTGAAAATATTTACCAAATTCAAGAATAGAAGGTGTTGTACTTTTATATTGTGAGCAAATATTTTATCTAACAGATAAAATGCAACAAATCTTCTTACCGCACGTGACGGGTCTCTAACGGACTGCCTTCCACGAGGTCGCGGGTTAGATTCCCGCACGAGACAATCATTTGTGTAATATTTATCACAAACTATTATACGTGTTCCCATTAACAAAACTTTCTTTTATATAACTTAAATTACAAATCACTGAACACACACACAGAATTTTTTTTAAATTTACTAAAGACATAAAAATATAAATAACTAACAATCAAAAATTAAAATAAATATAGGTACATAGCTACGTACAATTAATTCATTATTTTTTATATATATATATATAGATGTCATATGGTGCGATCTTGTTTGGAGTATTGCTGCCACATCTGGGCTGGTGCTGCCAAATGCCACCTCGCACTCTTGGATTCAATAGAGCGTCGCACTATGTACGGACGGGAGCTAAATTCGGAAATATAAATTCTTTTACATCTTTATGCCAGTCCACAATTGTGCACAACAAAAAATTTCCGATTTTAGCTTCCGTCCGTACATAGTGCAAAAAGGATAATCAACGATGCTAAACTGGTAGAAGCAAAATTAGTTAGCCTCGAACACAGGCGCCGAGTTGCTAGTCTCAAAGTATTCTACAGACTACATTTCGGAGAATGTTCTGAGGGGCTGCATAATCTAGTTCCCGCATCACCATTTCTACATCGCAGTACCAGACAATCGGAACGTCTCCATCCATAAGTTGTAGACATACCACCTGTCCGTACTAACTGCTTGGCACGAACTGTCAGGGACTGGAATAATTTACCGATGTCTGTGTTCCCTGAGAGTTACAATGTAGACACGTTCAAAAAAAGGGTAAATGGGCTTCCTACATAGTTGGTACGCTTTACCATCAAAGATTCCATTGTCGCTTACTATCAGGTGGCGTGGGATCAAGTGCTAACATGTTATATGTAAAAAAAAAATGTCACAAATGTTTTTTGTTTTCCCCTTGTGGCAACCCACGGCTTAGCGGATTATTGCCAGGCTCATGTAAAAAAAACAACACACAAATGTTACAAACGTCACAATTGTCTTGTTCTTGTTCTTGGTTTGTGGCAGTTGAGACCACATACGTCACATACGTCACATACGTCACTTACGTCACATACGTCGCAAATGTCACAAATGTCACAAACGTCATAAATGTCACCAACGTCATAAATGTCACAAACGTCATAAATGTGAAATTATAAAAATATGAATATTTATTTATTTACCTTACTTGACAATAAACACTGTCTCTTACCACTAGAAAATTATAATAGTAAATAAATAAAAATAAATAATAATAATAGTTAGGCAGAAAATAATAGTTATTGTGTTTGGAATTCCATACCAAAATGTACTTTAGTTATTTTACGGTAATTTTTTTTTATCTTACTGAGACTTTGCAGTCTGTCTTTATCTGTATATATAATTATGTCTGTATCTCAAAAACGGTGATAGCTAGAGAGCGGAAAATTTCGCAGTTTATATAATCAGATGATGTTATAAATTAATAAAAATACTCAATTTATTTTTACTTCTGCTCTTATCCCATTATTTGGGGTCGGCAATATGACGAATACATTACCCATACTTTTTATAAAACAGAGTCGTTATTTTGTATGTATGTCCCTATGTAAGCTTATATTTTCAAAACTACGCAACGGATTTTGATGCGGTTTTTACTTAACAGATAGAGTGGTTCAAGAGGATAGCTTTTTGTATAACTTTGTTCGGTTTCTAAATTCCACGTGTACGAAGTTGTAGTAATAGCTAGTAATTATTATTATGTTTGTATGTCCCTATATGTAATCTTCTAAACTACGCAACGGCTTGTGATGTAATTTTTTTTAATAGATAGAGTGATTTAAGAGCATGTTTTTTATATAGGATACATAGTATAGTTTATTTATTTACGTATTTTATCATTAACACGCACATACATACTCTACATACAATACATTATCTATATAATTATGTAATAATATCATAACACACTTCATTCCTACGTCGAGTAATGTCGTAGAAGCTATATTTATCATTGAATGTATATTACATTTTAAGTATATTATTATACTCTTTGATATTTATTACACATGGTATTTAATTTACCATAAGTTTTTAAATTCCACGCGTACAAAATTGCAATAGCTACATATTTTCTTTATAAGATTAACAATGTTTATTTGCAGTATTTCTTTCAAGAATCCAAAAAGATTAATGAAGGTGGCAATAATGTCCGACCATCCGATAAATAACAGAAATAAGTACGCATAACAACACACAATAAAAGGAACATTAGGCTGATGGATTATCTACACACAAAAAAACGCATAACTGTGTGTTTGGAATTCACCTATAATTTATTTAACAATAACATACCCGAAACCCTGTATAAAATTCTTTGTTTATTATTTATTTTTATTTACGTCTTAAAACCTTATTTAAACTTAGATAGATAAAATTTTATTTGTACGTAGGTACAAATAATCCTAATGTAATATTTATGTAAAAAGGTGTAGCCTTTTTACATAAATATTACATTAGGATTATAAGTCATTACGTACTATTTCAATTGGCGGTATTATCGCTAATGCAATTTCTTACAGGCAGTTATGTAAATAATAATGAAATAAATTATATTTTATTACTTATTGTATTGTATTATATATTGTAAATTATATTTTTAGTCTTTTATATGTATTATTTTAAATAGTTTTAATGATAACATTGATAATACATGAGATAAGTAAGAGTTAAGTTAGTCGTAAATCTGGTTAATTGCGTAATAATTTTTTATTAGCTTTAGTTTTTCGCTTTGGTCATACCTGTTTATATAACTATTGACGTTTATATAAATATTGACGGGCTTCGTGGTCTAGTGGTTTATATAACGGACTGCCGTTCACGAGGTCGCGGGTTCGATTCCCGCCTCGGACATACATTTGTGTGATGTTTATAAATATCATACATATTTGTTCTGCGTCTGGGTGTTTACTATGTATAATAAGTATGTATTTACAAAAGAAAAGTAGTTTATGTATTCTATCCGTATTCTGGTACCCATAACACAAGCATAATAAGCTTAGCTTGGGACCAGAGGACGTTGTGTGAAATGTCCATAAATATTTATTTATTTATTATTTATTTATTATTTATGTAGTGGAATTTTTGTGACTGATTTTCACCTACTTTTAACAGTCGGATTAATCTGAAAAGGTCACTATTAAATTACCGACAGCCATGTACCTAATAATTAAAAATAAAAAGAGATCCCAGATTGTCAAGCTAATTTTTGCAATTGTAAATGGTTATACGACACGAACCACATAAATATAAGAGCTAAATTAAACAATTACTTAAAGTTGTGCGTACATTCTTATGAATAAAATATTTTCTCATATTTTATAAATGGAATAAGCTTTATAAGAAACACGGAAATACCGTAACCAAGAATAGCTAAATAAAAGAGCTGTGAGCCTACAAAGCATGCAGCTGTGTCTAAGCTATAAATCATCTTAAACAGACCTGTGATTGATTAGCTTTTGCTACGTGCTAGCGTAAAGTTATATTTTTCATTTATAAAAACTCTTTTACGTTATACCTCTTTCTGTACCTACCAGGCGTTATTCTGAGGAGATTTCGTAAATCGCTGAAACTCGGTTTTGGCTTTATTTCTTGTAAAATCTCTCTCTCTCTCTCTTTTCAGCTCAATAACGTCCCGCTGTTGGGCACGGGCCTCCTTCACTTTTGGACGGCTGTAAAATATTCGTTACCTGGCTTTTACAGCACCCTGAGAAAGAAATGGGGTTGCGACACTTGTATTCTTGATTCTTCACCACGCGGAGAAATAAACATATAATTTATGTACAATGTTTGACGCAAAAGTTATCATTATCATCGTAAACTAAATAACTGACAAGGACACTCCACGGTATGAGGAATACAAGGCTGTAACCATGAAACTTGAAAGGGAGTAAAACCGCACGTGTTAATTACTATTGAATTAACATTGGTTGTTATCATAATATAGTGTTCCAAGTGGAATGCCCTACTTAAGTCTGTGATTAATAAAGTTTATGCAGACATATATAATGCGGGTGTAGTTGTTAGTTAAATAAATGGCGCTTAAGCTTTCATTCCGCCCACAAAATGCTATGTGATATAGCGCAGTAGTTTCCAGAGACTTTGTGTGAAACAAATCACCGCTAAAGTGAAGTTAGTTAAAATTTTCATGATATGTAAAACTCATATTATTGTGTTTTAGAGAATCATGAATACCCTTAAATTATGATGATTTTACGCATCTGTAGTTTAAAATATTTATAAAGCTGAAGAGTTTGTTTGTTTTTTTGAACTCGCTAACCTCAGGAACCGCCTGGTCTGACTTAGTCAAAGTCAAAGTGATTTTTTTTTATTATAATTTGGCATGTTTTACTAGCTCTTTTGAAACGTTAGAGTCTGTTCCAAACGCGAATCCTATGTAGAAGAACAGCTAAGAAACTCCATGAATTTTTTTTCTTATCCTTTTCATATTTTTACATATTTTTTCAATATTATTTTACTTTTCTGTGGGTGTGAGAATGATGCCGATTTATACTATATATTATTTAAAAAAAAAAAGTCTTGGATAGTACGTATATCGGGAAAGGCGGCTATGTAGATAACATTACGCTGCGACCGACGAATAGGAGCGAATAATTGAGTGAAAAATATTGCAAAAATGGGCAAATTATCCATATTCTTCTATTGCGTGCACTGCGTCAGTAATTACTAATTGATATGTATAATTTGTTTTTTAAATTCCACGCGTATGAAGTCGCGTACATGTATTTCTATGTAGGTATGCCACCTATATTAAATCTAAGAAAAGTACATGTACATCGAAATTATTTACATCCAAAACTCCACAAAAATCTTCCAATAAATGAGACTGATCATATTTGATGATATTTTCATTTGTTTTTTACTCAAAAATTTAACTCACGATTTGATCAAAGTTTCATCTTCCCACCATTTTAAATGGACAGGTCATTTTGTTAGTACTCGGTAACTGTGCATTTGGCACGGGTAGGTACGCAATCCTGGTTTCTCGGCCCTTATTTGAAGTGTTCTTCCTGTCCGTGACATAAATGTCCCGTTCCTGTTTTCTTTTTTAAGTGGTAAGGGTATGGTGTTAAGCTACAGGTCATATTAAGGTTCCGTATTAAAAGGTTAAACGGGACCCCTATTATAAGGATATCGCAGTTCGTCCGTTTTTCACCAGGCTGTGTTTTTGGAACGGTAATAATAAATAAATAAAAATAAAATAAGCTTTATTCCACAAACACAAAATTTTACAATCAAGTGCGAGTCGGACTCGCGCACGAAGGGTTCCGTACCATTATCTATGCAACATAAGGCACGTTATTAATAAATGAGCAAACAACACACACAATACTTAATTAATCACGTTTGTTGTATGAGAGCAAGAAACGGTAAAAAAATCATGTTTGTTGTATGGGAGCCCCCCTTAAATATTTATTTTATTTTATTTTTAGTATTTTTTGTTATAGCGGCAATAGAAATACATCATCTGTGAAAATTTCAACTCTCTAGCTATCACCGTTCTTGAGATACAGCCTGGTAACAGACCGACGGACGGACGGACGGACGGACAGCGAAGTCTCAGTAATAGGGTCCCGTTTTTACCCTTTGGGTACGGAACCCTAAAAAGTATATAAGTATAATAGTTGCATAGCTTCTATCGCGGGCTTTGCGCGTGGAGACCGATTCCAGAAATTCCGTAACGATAATAATGTAATGAAAAAACCTTACATTATCGGCGCTACTGCGCATGCGTAATGGGCGTAAAACGGCCGGCTGTCCAAAACCAAAACAAAAACTGACATGAGTCATATATTTTTATATTATTATGTATAGATCCGGGTTTGACCCTGTATTGCCTAACTAGCGTTTGCCTATAGTCGCATTTATTAGTCAACTTCGTACTTTGTTTGTGAGAATTTAGTTACCTGTGTCGAATACTTAGCCCCGCCCAAAATCGCCCAAAATACACTAAGACATCACAACGTCCGAACACAATGAGCGTGACCATTGCTCTCGCATCTTTTTCAGCGGGATGGCCTAACAATGTCAACTGCTGTTGCATTAGTGCTCTAAGGTCAAATATTATACTCCCTCGTTCCAGTAATTTCACTAAACGCTTTGCTTCACGTATTCTTATAAATAGATTACTTGCCTTACATGGTAACGTTTACGTACAACGACGCTTTAATAGCGAAGGAAATTGATTGTAAATAAGGTACGTCCGGTTCGAAGCCAGGTAGATTATCTAAAATTACATCCACGGTGAGGGTCTCGATAACATATCTTGCAACCCCTTCGTACGTGCCTATTTCTAAACAGTTTTTATGTTGATAAGCAAAATGTAAATATGTATATTAGTAGTGATATCTAAATATATTCTATCTTTTTTATATAGATAGGTCTGTCCGTGTGGTGACGGATTAAGAATACAATTGTTACCACCCCTTTTCGTTCCCAGGGTACTGTAAAAGCCAGCTAAGGAATATTGTACACAGATAACATCCTTTATGAGAGACGAAAAACTAAAATAAGCCATGTCCTAACACGCCTAGTCAGCACGGCACAGTAGACCATTATCTCTCCCAAAGTGGTGGAGGCTCGTGTCCAACAGTGGGACGTAATTGGGCTAGAGAGAGAGAGAGAGATAGATATTCTCTTTCTTTTATATACTCTTCTTCTCAAACAGTCCGTCTATCTTTTCTTTGGTCTTCCTTTTAGACTTTATTTCTTTCCGGTTCATTTTATTGACTCCTTCATGACCATACATAAAACTAATTTTAAATCGGAAACTTACGATAAAATCCTCATGAATAAATTAACAATTCTGTTATAAAATGCAACGGAACCCTTGCCTTCGACCATTTAAGCCCAACACTTAACACATTCAATTTATTCCAAATCACTTTTAATTTCACGAACGGCACGTTCTATTCATTAAAAATTTTGGCGAGATTTTCTTGTGCAGTGATTGGCGTAGCAGACTGCCGTTCACTAAGTCTCCGATTGAGTTCCCACAGAAGACAATTTATTTGCGTGATATTTATATAAATTTGGTCACCAAAAATATATATTTTACCGTTGTGTTTTCTATTTATTAAACTTTGTATGTACTAACTGGATTTTTGAAATTGGAATACACAGGTTAAATAAAACAAATTAATAAAAAAATCATTTTATTTTTAAAACAATCAGTACTTAATAAGTACAATAAAATTTTAACTATCACTTCTTTTTTTAACAATGCCAAAATAACCTTTCTTAAAATTGATAACTATAGTTTGTAACATTTAGAAGATAAAGTATAAAACAAATAAAATTTGTACATTGGAATAAGTAGTACAAATTAAACTTATATTTTAGAAAAAGTGGTCTTACATTACGCTCGCTAAAGATGCAAGTCGGATCCTACCGACGCCCGACCGTGATCTGAAAATCAAATAAATTTTCACGTTGCCAAAATACAATAATATTGTTTTTATTAAATACAAAATCAGAGGGTAGCTGTCACGGATTCACGGGTCACGCGTTGTTGTTATCTGACTGCTACTTTAAGACAGTTAACATAAGCAATATTAGTGTTTAATGAAAAAAAAAACGGAATGTAATTTTTCGAAAATTGGCGCGCTAAGTTTATAGCTCATTAGAGCTAAGTTACTAGCTTGAAGTTGATTGAGGATCAGTTGGTGGTTAGCTCGGTAAGTTTGTTATGATCAGACAATTACTACAGAAAACAAAAACAACTCTGGTTTATCTGAAATTTGGCACATAATTATTATAAATGGATTTATAACATAAGAATCATTTTAGGTTGGGCCCTTATTGTCAGATAAAATCATAAGCATCTCAAAATAATGTGTGGTGTGAGCTTAGAGCCTGCTGGAGTTGGTCTTGTAAGGTAAATGAGAGCACCACTCAAACAGTGAACAGAGTAGACGCTTAGCGTGTGTGCCGATTTTGTGTGATTATTGCGTAGCGACCAGTGGAAATACGTTAGTATACGTAAAGGTGGCCTTCCGAAGTCTAGCAACCGGGTCGCGCAACCAGCTCTAAGTTTTTACTAAAAATATGATCCGATTGTTATTTATTATTGGTAAATAGCTGCGTAATGTAAGAACAATCATCATTAATACAAAGTTGTTTACAACTAATTACTTAATATCTTAAAAATAATCTTAAATACGTATAAAATATTGTATCCTTATGTCTTGGATTAAAAGAGAATAATAATATGTAATTAACTGATTCTGGTTTTAAAAATTATTATTCATATATTACACCTATATATATTTTTAAATTGATATAAAATTATCACACGTAACAGACAGGTATAAATTTTAGAAATATATTTACACAACTTATTTATCAATAAGCTCCTCTCTTCTCAACGTGTGATGACGGATTATGAATACAAATATCACCACCCCATTTCCGCCCACGGGAGCCATGAGAGCCAGCTACGGGATAATAAATTAATGTAGGTAACATCGTCTGTGAATGCCGGAAAACTCGAAACTACATTCTATATCAGAACGCCTGATCAGCGTGGCATAGTAAACAAAATCAAATCCCGTGGGATTTGATTTTGTTCACGAGTTGTTTGAGTTTGATCACGAGCCTCTTTCACTACGTGTAGTGAAAGAGGCTCGTGCCCAACTATGGGACGTGAATGAGTTGGAGAGAGAGAAAGGACTTTTAAGCTATATTTAAAGCCAGCTATAAAATTTACAGCATTTGGCTAATTGAAACTGCGTTTGAAAATTTTCAAATGAAAGAGGAAAATTACGTTACGGACATTTCAGTTAATTTGTTTTCAGAACTTTAAAACAATAAAACTAATATAATAAAATTGAAATTAAATAATTATATTAGCTATATTTTTGAACTTTAACATTTCAATATAGCGTGGACGTTCACTAATTGTGTCATAAATGTAGATTAAAATTTACTAATAAATACTTCTTAAATAATAAATCTAATTATAGCGGAAAAAAATGATTACCATGAGTGGGATTTGAGCCCACGACCTCGAAATACAGTTCCGTCGCTCAACCGACTGAGCTACCATGGGACCTGCACAAGATAACCAAATCTTCCACTACGATATTTCTTGAGTTAAATGTCACATCGATGTATAAGCATAGTAAAATCATAGTAAAAATTAATAGTAAAGTAACCTCATAATAAAATTACATTTAATTTTGACTAATTCCAAGGTGATAAAGAGATTACATACATGCTGTGTAATCCTATCACAGAAATTCGATTCTCCTTAGCACCCTACTCGCATTTCTTATAACACCAATAAGTTGAGGTGATAACAAAATTCGGCCAAGTACAAGTTGGACTCGCAAAGGTTCCACTGTAATACATCGTAATCAAGATACCTAATCATCAAGATACACAAAAAATTCCATATTTTGTTACAGAAGGAGAAGCAATTTATCATAAGTGAAAGAGAAGTGTCAGTAAGAGACTCCGGTTGTATGATAGGGAACCCTAAAAACTCAATAATCTATACTAATATTATAAAGCGGAAGAGATTTGTTTGTTTGATTGTTTGTTTGTATATACGCGCTAATCTCAGGAACTACTGGTCCGATTTGAACAATTCTTCTTTTGTTGGATAGTCCATTTATAGGGGAAGGCTTTAGGCTATACAACATCACGCTGCGACCAATAGGAGCAAAGCATAAGTGAAAAATGTTGCATTGCTGCATTGTTAGTTCCCCTATAAATGGACTATCCAACAAAAGAAGAATTGGCATTGTTCATATTTTTTTTAAACTAATTCAAAAACTAATTCAAAAACCATTTCGGGGAATAGAGCTTCTGATCATGATCCATTAGTTTTTTTCGGAAAATTTGCTATATTAACGGTTATTTTTCCAAAAAAAAACAAATGATCTCTATTTGCCCTTGAAATGACGGACTTATAATATTAAGGCGTTCTGAGGGGATATACTACTTGAAATTGGAGTTGAAATTGGTCTATTATATCAACTTGGCTACTTTGAAAAGATGTATTGCAATCTGTCTTAAGTCTATCAGGAAAAGTCAATACACAGATTGCGTTAAACGATGACGTCACAACATTTAAAATAATATCAAATTCTATATAGTGAATATTTGAATAATATTGAAATTAGTTGCTTAAAATAGTCTATATTTTCTAAAAAAAAATATAAAAATAGCAGGTCAAAAATTATGAACAATGCCAATTGTTCAAATCGGGGAAAAGATTTGTAAATTACACGCGAACGGAGTCGCGGGCAGCAGCTAGTAAATAATATATTTTAGATCCTAATTTAATTTGATATATTTTTTATTGTGACAGTACTTATATTTTGTAGCTAGACTAATACAATTAAATAATAGATTAATAACAAGAACGTATACGTCAGAAGATATACTTCTTTGCTCATCTTTTAAATTACTCTAAATTCATAAAAAAATTACGATCATCATAGTTTAGATTCTAGTAAACTACGAAAATAGTCAATGTTTTTAAGCTATTGCATAGCTTCTGTGGCGGGCCTTGAGCGTGGAGACCGAATCAAGAAATTCCGTAACGAAAATAGCGTAATGAAAATAACCTGACATTATCGGCGTTACTTTGCCCCGCAATTTATTTCATCCTGTTGATACCAAGGGCAAGTGCCTTCCTCAAATTAAACAGCGTATTAAAATAAGGATTTTGAATCGACAACATATATCCTAAATGTTTAGATAACAGCGTATTTTAGATTTTAATAATGTAAAATAATGTTTAGTTTATTTTATTGACATTTGATTGACAATCGCTACTTTATCATAACTACCATAAACAATGGACAGATGTAAGCATCAGTAAATAAGGATTATTTATTAATCTTATTTTAGTTTATGGTATTTAGATTCTTGCATAAATAAAATAAATAAATAATTATAAATACATAAGTTGATAAAAAATGCCACGCAATAGCTTTGCCGCAGCAGTCCCCGATGGTCACACGTCTTTTTTTATTCCTCGTAGTCTATTAGAATTCATGTAACTGCCGTTCACGAGGTAGCGAGTTTGTTTCTCGCTCAGTATAATTATTTTAGAGCGAGTCGGACAGAAAAAAATTGCAGTCAAATTCCGGGTGGTTTTAAAGACGGTGTGCGTAACGTAAAAGTTTACTCATATTGTTCCCTATCGCTAAAAGAAGTATAGCTTCAATGATCCGTAAAAATAAACGCTCCACATTAAAATTTCAAGAAAAATAGTAAAAGCGCTTTACAATAATAAAAAACCTAAAAACTTATTTTAAATACGGTGATATATTGTCAATATGCTCCACCAGAACCATGAAATCTTAAGCGCAATACACATTGAGCCCGCCGGGCCGCCGACAAAGCCCGGCGACACAACCCGGCGGCCTGTATGAAAAGAATCATGTCGGCAACATGCGCCTGCGCGTGTTACCCGCCGACATGTTGGCGGCTTGGGTACGCCTGCGCTGTTGCCCGGCGACGCTCGACCTCTTTCATTTCTCTGTTTCTCATCTGAAGCCGCCGACATGCCGCCGACCAAATTTTCCGACTTGTAATAAGTGAAGCCGCCAACTAGACCGCCGACAAAAAGTTGCCGACATATGTCGGCGGCCTGGCGGGCTCAATGTGTATTGCGCTTTATATTATACATACAATTTATTTACAGTCTTCACATTGTTTTTTTTTTTTACTTATTCTAGTTAAAAAATCACCTACATAATTGTTTGTATTTATTTCCCAGTAACATTTCTTTCTTCGTGATATTTTAAAAATATCTTTTCAGAACTCCAAGGCCTATGAAAAAAAAACCATAATTAATATCTTTACTTACCTATTATAAAACATAGTCGTAATTTTTGTATGCATGTCTCTATGTGAGCTTATATCTTCAAAACTACGTAACGGATTGTGATGCGGGTTTTTTAATTGATAGAGTAGTTCTAGAGGAAGGGTTTCTTGTATAATTTGTTTGGATTTCTTTTTTATTTTCTGAATTCCACGTTAACTTGCTGTTAAGCATATTAAGCACTTTGTATATCAAGTAATAGAAAGAAAACATATAGATGCAGTAAAAATATTTGCGTGAAAACACATAATATATGACGGGCTTCGTGGTCGAGTGGTTCATGTAACGGACTACCGTTCACGTGGTCGCGGATTCGATTCCCGCTCGGGACAATCATTTGTGTGATGTTTATAATTGTCATACAAATGTTTGTGCTGCGTCTGGGTGTTTCTATGTATTATAAGTATGATTTTACAAAAGAAAAGTAATAGATGTAGTCTATTCGTATTCTGGTACCCATAACACAAGCATATAAGCTAAGCTTGGGACCAGAGGACGTTGTGTGAAATGTCCATAAATATTTATTTATATATGTCCGTGTGGTAGACGGCTTGAAATTACAAGTATTACCACCCCATTTCTTCTCAATGGTGCTGTAAAATCCAGCTAAAAGTTTAAAAAAAGTTACTCGTAGTGAAAAACGTCTTATTAATTCAAAAGTGATTCAGTCAAATCATAATATATTTTTTTTAATACCATAATAAAACTTACTTGGACCGTTTTTTTCTTGGCATTTCATCTATTGGTACAACATCGGCACATAAAACTATAAGAAGGCTTGTACAAGCATATCTGGAACAAAAAGAACCTGTTAAGAACGAGGTAAACTCGTACATTTAGGGTTCCGTTCAAAATAATCAGTTAATTAAGCTTAAACCAACACACCAACTTAATTTTGTAATTGAAAATTTTATATAGGTAATCCTTACATTTCAGCTACTTCGTAAGTTGGTATTAGTATAAACACTTCTTTCGTGAAATGTGATAACAAATTACAAGTTTTTGGATTTTTCCCATATCAGCACTATATATGCTTGGTCCATCCCTTTCAAGTCTTTAGGACAATGGGAAGTAACCTATAGGTTTTGATTCCCTAGCGCGAGTCGAAAATGCTCAAAAATAGCCGTAATTCTGTTATAATCTATCTATTTGAGATATATATATTTGAGATATATCCATTTTTGATATTCATAAATGTTTGTACTACGTCGGGGTGTTTTCTATGTATTATAAGTATGTAGGTATTTACAAAAGAAGAAGTAGTTTATGTATTATATCCGTGTTCTGGTACCCATAACACAAGCATAATAAGCTTAGCTTGGGACCAGAGGAAGTTGTGTGAAATGTCCATGAATATTTATTTATTTATTTAAATGCGTAGATCTAAAAGGGTCGATTCTATTTATTACAATAGGGGACCGCATAGCTCTATATATCATATGAGTTTCAAGTTGCTAGCTTCAGCCGTTGCTGAGTAAATAAAGTTTGATGGACGGTCAGACAGACAGACGGACACCGAAGTGATACTATACGGGTTTCTTTTTTGTACGAAATGCTGAAAATGAAAGAGTCTCATATTATTTTGACTTCTGTTGAGTTATTAAGCTATGTAATAATGTAACGGAATTTTTTAAAGTGATTCTGATTATCGCCCATTTGCAATATGAATGCAAATGCGTGATCTGAAAGTTTGCCTACATTTTGAGAACCGATGACAATGAAATAATAAAAAAATATCCAGATATTCCAGTAAGTAATATTTTATAGTAAAACTATTTAAACACACAACGAAACATACTGTTTTTATCTAAAAACTTGTACTAGAGTTTATCCTAAGTCGTTTATTTAATTAACTTTTTCAAAACTTAGTGATATGGTTTTTTTGAGTTGTGTACTTGTACAGTAAGAGCCATAGATTTTAACGTGTTTTAGTTTTTCAACTATGCTAATTACATTATACTTATGATAAATAATAATATAACTTACTGTTCTTGGTCTAAAAGTTTACCGGAACGAAGTGATGATGCGAATCCAATTCTAGTTGGTTCATCGTTGTGCCATCCGTCACAGCCACCATCCAGGGCTGGCTCACCATTTGGTTTTGACCCATGCCACACGGATTTTGTAGGCCTACGTGCAATGAAAATCATACATCAATGCTACTTCATACTCGTATTTGAGACATTTTTGACACACTTAACACGCTTTTATTAGTTCAGTGCGTATCTATCAATGTATTAATCTAGGAAAAAGGTTTTATTCAAAAAAGAATACCGAGTAAAGCTTGGTCATGCTGGTACGCGAAACTTTAATAGCAACAGACTGTCGATATATTCACTCACATAAAAACAGCGTGTCTGACACGCTGTCTTTAGCTTTTGGTAAGTTCGATATTTGTATGCAAATAATATATTATTGGTCTTATTCATAATGACTTATCAGAGGTTTAAAAGTTCGCTAGAATCGGTTCGCAAAAATTGTCAAAAATTGTTATTCGTAATAGTCTTTGCACGATAAAATGTTTACTATCTTTCCGATAAAGTTATTGTTTAAACCTCCGATAAATCATTATGAATAAGACCAATAATATATAATGTGCATACAAATATCGAACTTATCAAAAGCTAAAGACAGCGTGTCAGAACGCTGTTTTTAAATTAGTGAGTGGTTTAAGATGGCTTTTTTTTATAATTTTTTTTTGTATAAGTTGCGAAATTGACCTACAAAATAAAATATTTAAAAGAGGAAGATAATGCCGATTGTCTATTGTCGTAATTATCGCCGGGCACACTTGCGTGCTCAGTTCATTAACGTGCTATCAAATATTATGTAATAGTAAATTATCACATCGCATGTCAACATGTTGGCTATGGCCGAACAAACAATATAGAAATTAATTAAATAACCCATTGTCAATATTTAGGGTAATGTTATTTGTTTATTATCCGACTGTTAAGATAGGGTTACGATTTTCACGCGTATCTAGTAAATTTCTCGTACCTATCTCCTTAAAGGATAGATCAATTTTTTAATTATAGTACCTATAGTACCTATCGTAATTCTTAGTTTTCGTCTTAGTATTAATAATATTGGTTTCAGGTAGAGATTACTTCTTGTTAGATAATTTCTTGTTAGACTGAGTTATGACTGATGACACCTGCATGCAAATATAATTTTAGGTATTGTATCTTAGCTTAGTAGTATCAAAACTTTTTATTTTCTCTTCAACATTGTATTGTTATCACTACTCAATAATATACTGTTAGTTGATGAATGGGGGCCTGGTAATCTGTATGACAGGTAATCCTAGTTCAGATGCCAGTTTCCCAAAAAGGAACTGTGCCGTACGAGCCGTTTGTAGAAGAAAACCAAATAAATATATTATTAAATATTATTAAATATAAATATATTTACTAGAAACAATTTAGACGTGTATATTTGTTTAAAATTTTAGCCATGCTTACGTAAATTTACCCCGTAACAACTGATCATAGAGGACACCTCACAGCTCAGTCTTACACTCGTGATCATAGTGACAGAAGTTTCTAAAAGGTCGGGCAAAAATTTAAAACAATTAAACGCGCCTTAATTTCTAAAACGTAGTTTTATTTGAATAAATGAGTGGAACCAGTGTTAGAAAATATTAGTAGAATTAAAATTAACATAAAAATAATATACCAGTGCGGATCTAAGAAAACATTTCTGCCACTGAAGCTGTAGAATCTGGGTGCATGAGCATACATTCCTCCAGAACCATCAAACATCTCGTTCCATGAACTGAACAGCATATCACCCCTCAAATTTATTACGGGCAGCTCTCTGTGCTCAGGATTTACTAGATACTTGAGGCCTAGTGTCCTATAAAAATAAATATTATTCAGATAACACAACCCTTTTCAGTGTAGAACATTGATTGCCTTTTTAAATATATAGAAGTTATTTTCCTTTTATTACGCAAATATGTACTTCAAAATAATGAAACACATACACCTATTAGATTCAAATAATAAATTGTAGGTATTGCCTGTGACTTCGTATGCATAGGGTTTGGAATTTCTATACCTTTATTTGCATAAAAAATTGCCTATTCCAGGCTTTTGATTAATAATTGAACATTGGACTTAATTTAAATCAGTTTAAAGACGATGTACACTTCGGTAAATACAGTAGAGCAAGTTAAAAAAATAGTCAGATATGTGTTAAGTAGTAAATATTAAGTGACATTTAAACGTAGACGAGTTCAGTAGTCATAAGTTGCTCATGGAATAATGTGGACTGTACTAAAATCGGCCGTTTACACGCTGGCGAGTTAGGTTGGCAGGGTATTTTTCGGGGAGTCAAGTGACTCGCTGAAAAATAGGATTGGGGTTTATTCAAGTCAGTTTAATTAACTACTTGCAAATCGCTTTTGCCGTTCAAACGACAAAAAGAACTTAATTCGCCCGCGGCATAAGTTAACTCGCCGTTGTACTTATTGAAGTGTAAATCGGCCAAAAGTTTATTCAGAGGAATGCGCCGGCAAAAACCATACAAGATGTTTGAATTCGGTTTCAAGTCTGATGCAACAAGTCACGTCACGTCAGATAGAATGTGATGTGTGGCTTTACTCTCACCTCATAACTACTGACTGTAGGGAATATTGACTGGGAAGTTTTTTACTCCTTATCAAGGAGTAACGAGTAAAAAAACTTCGCAGTCTCAAACTAAAACAAGATGCGACATTTACCTTGGCGATAAGAAGGCTTTGAATGTACCCTTTACGCCTTCTCGTCTTGCTTGTCTTTGACATTCATAACTAATAGTGGTCAATCCACGCAAATCTCCATTTAGTGGTGATTCCATCGCAATCAGACGAATCTAGGAAGTCAGTAAATAAACTTACTTTCAAATTTAGTTTGCAGTTTTTGTAAAATTTAATTAGTAAATTCTTAGCATCAATTTTAACCATTTAGCATTAAATAAAATACATACTTCTTTCTCCCTCTCTCTCTCTCCAGTCCAATAATGTCCCTTTGTTGGACACGGGTCTCAATAAGACCAGGCTCAAATTGACCAGGCGTTTGTTTTCGAATTTCCGTCTTTCACTTAGATTTATATCTGTGTAGAATATCCCTTAGTTGGTTTTTACAGCCCCCTGGGAAGGATATGGAGTGGTGACACTTGTATTCCTAATCCGTTACCACATGGACAGTTAAAATCATTTAAATATAATTCATGTTGTGAAAAACAGGATATGAAAGAAAGAACAGTACCGAAATACATAAATAGCGTCTGACAGAAGCATGGAAGAAAAGACCCTGCCCTTTGTTTGAGATCGGCACTTTTGGGGTCCCAAATGAAGGGATCAGGGCAGGAAAATTTTTGTAGAAAATGATTCTAAACCTACCAGTGGTCCACTTCTAGGCGGCACCCTTCGGTAACCTGGATCATCGTATCTAGGTCTCGGCGTGGGCACCGGAGGGGGAAGATCAGGTGGAGGCTTATTTCGCAGTATCGCACCCATCTGTGTAAGAAATAATATGTGGTAGTTACAAAATTACAGCTGTTACTATATTGTACTAAATATTAGATATTGTACTTACTAAGAGGTATTGCCAGCCGTCCTTGGTTTTTACTACTACAGTCTGTTCATCTAAGATAAATGCCAAAGTTCCCAAAGGAGCGTGGATACCTAACTGTAAAAATAGTTAATTTTATATTTATCTAAAACTAGCGATGGATGTACCCGACCTACTTGTTAAATTAGAGTTTGACATTCTGATTTGATATTTGATCAATAGCTTTCGCATCATTCGCAAAATACTGACTTGTATAAGTACAATTTACTATCTTAGTTGTTCTTATTTAGGCAAGAGTTCTTTTATATCTTTTTCTGTGGATCTTTTTTGGATCTTTTTTCTTCAAGGTATACGAGAACCATAATTAACATCGTATCAATAATACAGACATGTGGCAGCAAAGGCAATTTTTTTTACGTGACTTTAGGTGTTCATCAGGAATCCGTTTTCTAATGCCTGATGTCACGTCAGGTTAGATAAATGTGAATGTGGCATAAACAACTTTAAGAATTAACATAACGCAGTTCTTTAGTAGTTTAGTAAGAATAGTAATGTAAAATACTATTGTATTTATTGTATATCTATTGTATTGTAAATACTTACTCGATGCATTGATTTTTTATTTTTGAACATTATTGTCGCCAACAATGTTGTTTCATCATCGTCGTCTTCAGAATCGCCTTTCTTTTCGGTTTTTTTAAAAGTGTCCACCGGATCACGATAAGCTGATGGTAAAATATCATCAACCATTTAAATGAAGTATGTTTGTTACCTTGACTTCTTAAAATTTATTCGTAAGAATAATCAAAATTCATGTTTTTGGCGATGCAATAATTAAAGAAATCTCAATACAATAATGTGATTTTTCAGAATTTGTGTATTTTAAATTTGATTTTACCTTAAGACGTTCTTATGTAAGAGGAATAATAAATCTCAGTTGCAATATTGACAGGTAATTTTAATTACCAAAATAAAGTATGTAATTAAGTTTACATATAGATGTTCGCTTACCAAAAGGTTCGTGAGGGTTATGTAGAAGATGATTTATGCTTCTCAAAATTTGTAGAGGATCTCGTTGTTTTCCTATATTGTAATAAATTATTGTCATTAAACTATATATAACTTAATTAAAAGGGCATTTAGTAAAGTTATATTATGTCAAAAATACCTTTTATTCTCAAATTTTTATTACAAACATAATATAATGCAATAGGTATAGTGTTAATATCAACCCAACATTGTTACCTGTTTTAGGTTCCAAGCGACTGAAAGCAGGGCTATCTGTCAGTGTATCAGGCACTTCGTGCGGCAAGATTCCGGCATTTCCAGGAGGACCAGGCGGGCCTGGTGGACCGGGAACGGAGATGTACTGAACATTAGTTGACGGAGATCCAGGTGGTCCTGGTGGACCTACTGGACCCTCTTTTCCAGGAATACCATCGAACCCACGATCGCCTTTATCACCTTTCACCTTTTAATGCAATGTTCCATCAATGTCATGGAAATTAGGGACCATAGATATTGGTGTAGCAAAGATCCTAGATACTTTAAAGTGAATTAACAATTATCCTGCATTGTTCGATAAATACTAGTAACCTTACAATCGAAAGAAGAAACTGTGGTCAAAGTGAGTAATATCTGTTGACAATATTTTTGTTGTCATTAGTGTAGGATTTGGATTACAAAATACGATGCCTCATAGTTTACGCCTTTGAAGATCATAGGCTAACTAACTCCTAAACTAAAACTGATTTCACTACATTCAAAGAAGAATCCAACATAACGTTTGGCAGAAGAAGTAGGCAGAAATATTTAAAAAGAAATTACTATACACGTTAAGTTGTGTACATAGATAAATCGAGTAACAAAAATGAATTTACCTTTTCCAAATCTAGTGCGACAAAGCCAGACTCTCCCTTTTCTCCTTTTGGTCCTGGTAACCCTGGTTGTCCAGCTGTGCCTGGTGGACCCTAGCAGAATAAAATTAAACATTTTCATTTCCTCCTTTGGTTCTAATACTTATAAACATTTCATTTTATTCTTATGAACATTTTATCTCACCGCCCATCCCGGGAGTCCAATATCTCCTGTAATTCCATTAACGCCTGGTGTACCTGGAGGCCCTGGAACACCTGGTGGCCCACGAGGACCAGGTGCCCCAGGATGCCCACGTTTACCTCTTGGCCCCGGTTCACCTTTAACACCCTATCAAAAAAGTAAAAGATGTTTAGTAAGTAATCGCTGAATGTGTTGCTAAGACCTAATCTCGAAAACAGCTGAACTGGTTTGTCGAATTCTATTTTCAGAATACTTCTTGAAGTATTAGGATGGTTTACCTAAAAAAAATACGCAAATGTAACTGCGGAGCGCAGGTACTTTTTAGAAACAATACATTTTAATTAATGCCCATTTTCGACATCCTATAACCAACAACTACATATTACCAACTACATATTTACAAAAATTTCTTTTATTCCAGAAAATGTTAATGTTGCCAAGTTTCAGAGTCGTCGGCTGATTCCAACTTAAAAATACAACATCGGATCTAATCCCATGCGGATTGCCTCTAAAAACGTGGTTTTAATTATTAATGTGCTTTGTGTAACTGTTCTACCTTTTAACATAAATAATTCATATTCATTAATTTGCTGATCCGTAGTATATTTTGTGCAATTATAGACATCGAAAGATATTTATTTGTTGAATTTTACTGGTAAAGAAGTTTCAGTAATTTTTTTATATGTAGTATACCGGTACTCTGGCAGGGTAACACAAGCAAATAACTTTAACTTCAGACCAGAGAGTCGTTTGTGGGATAAAAATCCATTAAAACTTACTTTTGTTAAAACCAAGTAATCATCCCTAGATAAAGCGACTGGCCCAGGTGGTCCAGCATCACCTTTGTCTCCCTTAGGGCCACTTAAGCCTCGTAGTCCTTGTGTTCCTGGTAAACCTGATGGTCCAATGTCTCCACGTTCGCCTGCTTTACCATCCTTACCAGGGTACCCCTGAGGACCATCCACACCCCGTACACCCTTTTCTCCCTAAAAATATGACAAAAATATTATTGCTGCGTTTAAAATTTTTATAACAATTTTTGTCATATCGTAAATACCTTGTCTCCTTTCTCCCCTCGATATTTATACCCCTTGAATAAAGCAGCTTCTGTAAGAAAAGAATACGATAAAATAAAGAGCATAAATATTTTCGATCGACTTGAAAAGTAGATTATACATGTGCATAATATGCATATAGTAACTTATTTATTCATGTATTATTATTTGATAGATACAGAGGTATAGATATATTTTAGGCAGATAAGCCAGAGCCCATGCTCAATAGACATTATTGACAATAGACATCATTAATGACCTGAAAGATAATTCGCTCTGCTTTACACGAGTTATGTTAATTTATTAAAAAAATGTGGCCTATGTTATCGTGGCACAGTGTAGACTCCCGATGGTGACTTAACTTTTTAAATAGACGCAGAAATTTAAGTCTATTCAATGCAAATTATAAGTATGTTGTACTAATATTTACCTGTACTAGAAACATCGTTCATTAATGGGTTTGAATCTGAATTAATTGACATTGATGGTCCTGGAGGGCCAGGAAGACCACGTGCACCTGTGGCAAAGAACAATTCGTTGAATATTCAGGAAATTTGACTTCTTTTTGTGCGTTAAGTAAAAGTGATAAAAGTAAATTTTCATACAAAAAAATCGACAATTATTAAGTGCCAAGCATCGCACGTAAAACAGAATGAGTGTATTTGTTATTTACTTACGATTACCAAAAAGAAATGGTCAAATATTTCAAAATAATGTAACAGAAAACATCCGATATAGATGTAAAACTAAACTCTCCAGATGCTCGTAAAAAGAAAGAGCATTAATAAATACACAGTGTGGAAGCACTCGAAAACCAATTCTAAGGGTTCAACTGCGCGAAGAAATAAAGATTTCACAAATCGTTACTACAAACCGTCAAAAATCTCACAAGCACTTACCCTAGTATAAATATGGGTCATAGAATAACATAAAATTTTATGGTTGAGTTATTTGCTTACCTTTTTCCCCTTTTTCAGAAGGTCGACCGTGAGGGCCTGGAAGACCGGGTGCGCCATCACGGCCGGATTGGCCCCTTTCTCCTTTAACCCCTTGTGGACCTCTAGGTCCCACGTAACCCTATAACACTTATGAATTTAGGGTAATGTAACATAATGAAATACACACCCACTAATAATGTCAAGTTTTCTTAAATGGTTGGTATCAAGCTAAACCTTTTTGAATCTCACTAGGAAGACGGTAATAACAAATATATATCACATTATTTTTTTCAAACAAAGTTATCAGTAAAGTTATTTTTAGTATAAAATATGCTCAAATCTGATACAATAAGATCCTTTGAGTTTGTCTCATTTATACGAAATTCAAAATTTTTGTGTAATGTTTATTTCATTTATTTATGATTGTAGTTTTAATTTTTTTTTCAGTAATTCGACATGTTTACAGCCAAAACTTAAAATTTGAAGAAGCTCATGTAAGATTAGCGGTAGGTGGATAAATGACTATAAACCCCTACGTAATGAATAGATGCCCCCTTACAACAAAAGGTCAAACTATCACAAACTTTATTGCGTAAGATTTATTGTCGAAATATCTATGTACTAATTTGGCAACAGAACGGTCACTTGGACATTTTATTTGGATGTCTGGGTATTACAACCCATAAAATTCTTTGTCGTTTCTGTATTCATTTGGTTTTCCTTTGTTTATTTAAAGTTATAACGTTGTATAGCAAAGAACATTATATTGTATTTATTCTTTATTGTTTACTATGTAGACGTGATATTAATGCTGGCAGCTTTTATGTATATATTTTTTATGCCTAGGTTTGGACAAGTGATTGCAGTCCACTTGATTATTAATAATGTGGAATTGCAATCCAAACTAACAAGCTAGTAAGTACAGTGAAGATATTGATAGAATTCATTATGATATTTCCGTAAACTCGTATATAAGGTACTCGTATATAATTACAGTAGCTGTTGCCCGCTATTTCGTACGCTTCGAATTTACTCCCGGTTTTTTCATTGATGCTTCATACTTATTAGTCGCCTTTCTCAATAAATGTACTATTTCAAACTCAAAGAATTTTTCTGATCGGATATTCTGATCTTCTCAGCTTTATAATATTGGTATAGACAAACGCACAGAACGAAAAGTACTCTATTGTCTATTTATCAATGACAATTTAAATATTTATACGAGCAAATCTTTTTTTTTAAGATCTGAATCTCAAGATTGATTTTCGTAAAATTTGTTAGTATGCTGGAGTTTTCAGGGTTGATTATTCGATCTAGCTATTCTTATAAGAATAACAATATTTTTTATCTCTATATCTAGTTTACCAAGCATGGAATCATATTTAGTTAACACTCACCCTTTCACCTTTGTCACCCTTAGTGCCATGTAATCCTCTATCGCCCTTATTCCCTTGATGTCCTCTCTCGCCTCTTGGGCCAGGGTAACCCATTGGACCTCTCTCACTGAGAATCCCAGGATTACTAGACCCGTATAATCCGGTTGAATCCTGTATAATACAAACTTGTTAGGACAAGTACTTAAAGTGGCTTTCTTAACACTGAACGGTTCTTACGAGTAATGGCAACAATTCTGTTGCGGCACGATTAAAATAAACCCAGCTACAGTGTATTTTGATTTAATGGCTATTTTTTATCTTTTATATTAATTCAAACCATATTTTATATTACATTATTTTTATTGAAAGTTCCGTCAACATTACCGAAGTGCGTTTTTGACACTGGCAATATTTAATTTTAGCAAAGTAAGAAGATAGTTAGTTAGTTTAGTTAAAAGAAGTAAGTTAGTTAAATGTGTCAGCAGAATTGGTTTTAGTGATAGGTTATTGCTATCCAAAGTAAATCAAGCATCGTTTGTCGAACATTTGTGCTTGTTTAATGTTCGTAGGTGTATGTTACGACTACTGATCACAGTGATTCTGATTACACATAATTTTTTATTATTATATGGATTTCAAAATGATTCATTTAACTTAACTAACTCGTCTGCTCATGGTGATAATTTTTTCTACTGTAATTTAGTTTATTAAGTAAAAGCATAGCAAATCTAATGCAAACATCAATAAATTGATGATTTTTTTTTTGTTTAACAATATTATTTAAGTACCTATGTTTAAAATTGAACTTCCATAACTCGGTCCCTATATTATCATGTACTCGCTGTTATTTCACATATCAGCAGAGGTTTAAAAAATATTTCATAATTATATTTTCTAAAATAAGTATTTACATAAAAGGAATCTTGATTAAAAATTTTTCATAATAATAAATAAGTTATCATAATTACCAATAATGCTGCTGACATAGGAACAGAAGCCCCAGGCGGGCCTGGTGGCCCTTGTAATCCTGGGAGTCCATCCGCTCCTGCATTTCCTTTAGGTCCCAATTGTCCTTCAGGACCGGGTGCTCCTATTTCACCTCTTTCCCCCTTATCCCCTTTATCACCTACCGGTCCTGGAGGTCCTGGGTCACCTATTTGACCCTGTAGAAATATAAATTCATTAGTGTTAAAAAAGCAATGTAAGCCTTCTAACTTCTGTTCATTCTGCTTACCACGTAATGACTGCGGCTTGATAATCGTAAATAATTTATTTTTAATAAATCTACTTCAGTCCTAAATTAGGCAGCACGATTGATCATAATTATTTTTAACTAGTTGCGCTGTACCTACTTTATTTTATTTCAGAAACTTTTATTTTAGAAACTTTGTAAATTTTGATGGGTTGTACTAAAATAATTATTTTATGTACAATTAAAAATAATTCTATGTGTTTATTTAAATATTTTGTTTAGCTTTTCCAATTTGTCTATGAAACTGTACATTTTTAATTGTATTGCTCCACTTAGAAAAAGCTTACCATTTTTCCCGGTGATCCTGTAGTTCCATCCACTCCAGTGGGGCCTTGAGGTCCCGGGGGGCCTTTCATCTCTGGCATTTCTTCCAAGATTTGAGAAATGTCATCTATACTACATCTACATTGTAAAGATGGCAAATCCTGCAAAATTGATTACCTTAATATGAAACTGTTTGTATTAGCAAGACGCCCAAAAGTGGCATGTTAATGAGCTTGAGAGAGACGAAGAAGAAAGGGAGCTCTATCACCAGTTGTAATCTCTTACAGACAACCTTAGGTTGGATAATTGATTAGCTGTCACTGGCGCAATTTATTAATATTAGTACCGATACTATCGGCACCACTAAACTTAACTAAAACATAAGTACCTAGTCTCCAAAACACAGTTCAGCAATATTAACTGAATTTTATTATTAGAAAAGCGGTGTAAAATAGAATACCGATTTTAATTAATAAACTTCATTAACACATTAAACAAAGATACGGAATTATTGGTTACATTTTAGTTAAGTTAGGTTATGTTTTTGAAGCGACAGAGTGTTGGCGTCATTGTATTACAAATAGTGCAAGTTGTCAAAATAACAACACGGTGATGTAGCAACATACGTGACCTGAATTAGAAATCCATTAAAGTTAAGTTAAGTGAGGTGACATAGATCCCTTGGATTTGTGAAACCTTCAAGTTTGCTAAAACTTGATGTTCAAAAGTTCTTTGGAAATCCTTAGGATTGTCTCGAATAAAACTGCTTATTTGGACATCCTACTCTTATTCGATATATATTATGTTTATCGTGAAATACTTACAGATTTTCCTTTACTTTTATCTCCAATGAAAACTAGAAGAACAATATAAGTTTACTTGAAATATACTATCGATTGTAACTTTTTACACTTTAATTGAACTGTATTTTACTGACTTTCTTTTAGATATTGTTTTAGTTGTCAAATATAAAAAACCTAACCTAATTTTTAAAAACCTAAATAATTATGTAATATCGTTATCGACTCTGCAAAATATCTTTACTGTTTTTGGAAGGGCCTCGTACAATTTAACAGTGAACGGTCGGCTCATTTTAATTTGCCTTAGCTCTGATTTGTATTATTTGTTAGCATTCTTTATTTGTTGAAGTATCTATATATTAAAAATAATCTTCTAATTTGAAAATCTCTTTTTATTGAGATTAAATTAAATAACTGAAGATAGTTTTATCAAAATGCTGGGCGAGAACGCCCGAGAAAAATAAAAACACTCCGATGTCATCGCTTCTGTTAAAATTATTTCTGTGAAATTATCTATTTCTAGCTTTTGTTGTGAATTTCCGCTTTAATTTTGTTTAGACTTAAGAAGAGTTTTTTGCAGATTAGTTAACAATGTAATTAAACTAGTTTGTTTGTAGTTGGTATTACGAAAACATAAATTTTAAAAAGTCGAAATCGATTTGCGCACTGAAATTATAAAGAGATTTATTTGGGAATCAAGTAGCGATAATTGTATAAAATTAGTATGTCGTATAAAAATTTACTGTTTCATTTCATTGTTATCTAGTTTGCCTTTCTAGGTCAAGGAGAACTATGAAAGTTGTGTATTGTGTGGCTATTGTTGTAGCGTCTAAGATTGTATACAATAACATAGGAAGAACCTATTGTGGTCAACAGCTTGGATAAATCTGTACTTTTCTTAGAATCCATGTAATAATTTATTCTTAAAATAAAATCATATTTTACGTGTACAGTACAGTAATCAATATATGTTAAGAGTTGAGCTGACATCGACTTTCATAAATAAATAAATATTCATGGACATTTCAAACAAAGTCGTCTGGTCCCAAGCTAAGCTTATATGCTTGTGTTATGGGTACCAGAATACAGATAGAATACATATACTACTTTTCTTATGTAAATACATACTTATAATAAATAGAAACACCCAGACGCAGTACAAACATTTGTATGACAATTAGAAAAATCACACAAATGATTGTACCGAGCGGGAATCAAACCCGCTACCTCTAGATCGGCAGTCCGTTACATAAACCACTCAACCACGAGGCTCGTCAATAAGACAGACGCCCAAAGGGGATTATGCTTTCATAGTATACTTATCTAGCTGTTACCCGCGCCTTTTTTTCCGTACGTGTCGGATTTAGGAAGCTTCCTCTGTATTTACTACATTTTTCACTTATGCTTCGCGCCTATTGGTTGCAGCGTGATGTTATATAGCCTATAGCCTTTTTCGATAAGTGTACTATCCAACACCGATAGAATTATTCAAAACGAAACAGTGGTTCCTGGGATTAGCGCGTTCAAACAAACAAACTCATCAGATTTGAAATGTTAGTATAGAAGATTTTCATACTGATAACTGAACTTAAATTTTATGATGGCTTATCGAATTTTATTCACGGTTTTACTAATTTACCGAATGAGAAGTGTTTATGTAAGCCAGCACTTAACCTACTAAGCCAATTTAGTAGTCTATTTAATATGTGACCACAAAACTAAATAAAAGAATAAAAATAATGAAATAAATTATTACTCTATTAGCTAAACGACATGCTTACTTATTCTAAAACAAAGTCGTTATTTTGCGTGAGCTTATAATTATTCCGTATTTTTGTGTGAGCTTATAATTTCAAAACTACGACTAGTACTTTTAAGACAGAATGGTTCAAAATATGTATTGCTTTGAGTATAATTTGTTAAGGTTCACTTTCAGAAAACAACGCGGACAACAGCTAGTGAAGAAAATTTACAAAAGAAATACGCAATAAAGCTGTGTAATGTACCTTTTTCGCCACAGTGACATTGGGCTTAGAGTTAGATTGTATGTTTTAGGTAGATTTAGTTTTAGTTTTTTTGAAATAGTTTTTAGTTTTTAATTTGTTAATTTTTTTCATATTTGCCTAATGTGCTTGTGGCCTGGGATAAATAATTTTTCTTTCTTCTTTCTTTCTAATAAAATAAAACTACAGTAGTATAAGTCAAGTCAAAATGTCTCACAAAATTAGTCAAGTAAACTTTACTTACATGGTGATGAATGTGACACGACAGCTAGCCTATTTTCTTCTGGATTAATCTGAAAAGAAAAGTACACGTAAAATAGAGAAAATAAAACACTTATAAATAAATATAAATATTCACGGACATTTCACAGAACGTCCTCTAGTCCCAAGCTAAGCTTATATGCTTGTGTTATGGGTACCAGAATACGGATAGATTACATATACCTACTACTTTTCTTCTGTAAAAACATACTTATAATACATAGAAACACACAGACGCAGTGCAAACATTTGTATGACAATTAAAAACATCACACAAATGATTGTCCAGACCGGGAATCGAACCCGAGACCTCGCGAACGGCAGTCCGTTATAAGAACCATTAGACCACGAGGCCTGTCAGGATGGTTATGTCCTGAGAAATTGGGTCGTCTCAAGGGCCTGGACCTGGGGGTGACGGTCAAACTTAGTTTATTTCGGCGGATGACTCGATGACGAGTTTGGCAGTCTCAGCATCCATTCTATGGATAGGGGATTTAGGAGCGGCAGGCGCCACGGCTGGAGCGGCGGGCGCCTGTTTCGCGGCAAGCGCCGCGATGGACACGGCGGGTGCTGCGGACTGCTCAGTGGGCGCCGTTACTGACGGTGCGGCTTGTTTGGGCGCCTTCTGACGGGAGGGTGCGGACTCGATTTTCGCTGCGGGCATTTTCTTCTTCTCTTCCTTTTAGGGGAGGCTGCATTGGCGCCGGCTGCGTTTGCCGCCGCCACCAATGAGTTGGACGCACTGTCTACCGTAGCGACAAAGGTCACTACGGGTTTGGCTGCTGGTGTAGTTGTCGTGCGCGACACCGTTCCCGCCCGTTTGTTTCTTGCTTCCATGCGAAACACGCAGCAATGACGTGACGCTGTTGGCGGTGTGTTCGCCGCCGCACGGCTGTCCAAATCCCAAACCTAGCAAGTTACATTTGAGTAAATTTTTCAGCAGATGCTTTTTCATTTTGTAATCAACAAGTATGAAGTGCTGGTTGCTAGGTTTATACATGCTTGTATCTGTGATTCTATGTAAGATAGAAATACAGTTGTTTTTGCATCAGACGCAGTAAGAAAATTGGGAAATAATTGGTTTGGGAAAATGAATTAAAAAAACGTCACTTGCTAGGTTTTGATTTTGGACAGCCGCGCAGTTTGAAGAATGTTGTTAAGTGATTGAATTTTTATAATTAAACTCGATGGCGCCCCGGCAACCCTCGGTGCCACACGAAAAGTTGTAAAAAACGTTGTAAATAATGCCATCTCCCGCAAAAATGCATTACTATTTGAACGCTTGAAGAATATAACTTGATACCGTATGAAATAGAGAAATACTACACTAGAAAAACAACAGATGTCAGTACCAGCTGTTTAGAGTTGGTCATATTTCACAAATGTTTACAACAACGTATCACATGGCGCCACTCAGCCTGGTGTAATCGCCAATAACGGTTCCGTAAACTATTCTACTCACTATCTACCCATATCACAAGGACTCAAGCCTCAAGCATATAAGCTTAGCTTGGGACCTGAGGACAATGTGTGAAATGTACATAAAATTTTTATTTATATGTAGTTTATGTACTTATGCGTACATATGTGATACTAAACAAATATTTTGTCAAGGTTATACGTAAATGCGTTAAACGAAACAATAGCGTGATGTAGCGAGACGGCACAACGCCATCTATCGAGGCGGATAACAACTTCTTGATACATTTGTTTATTTAATATTATGATTTATCCTCTGTAACTGTTGACGACATGCTACTTGCACGAGCTTGTGAGGAGAACTGACGACCGCGGTCGTCCATAAAAATCGTTTGATAAAACTGCGCAGTTTTTTCGTTATGGTTTATCGTAACCACGGAACAGAGATTTCTGTTCCGTGATCGTAACGTGTGTAGGCGGCATAAGATAACTTAAGAAGATACCAAAATAGCTTCGTGCATTTTTCTACGTACGAAGTTTTCATGGTTTCTTTAGATTGAATGGCTAGAGCTCTAATTTTTAAGTATATGTTTTTTTCAATATATGATCTAGGATCGCATAAACTCAGAAACGCGATTGAAAAAAGTTTTCTCGATAGAAAATCTTAGCGAAACAACCTCTCATTTTTTATTTTTTTCATTTGTCTATTATCGCGTATTAACTAATGAAATAACTTTAAAAACATAAGTAACTATTATATATAGAAACACGTAAATCAGAATTAAAATATATTTAGTAGATTTTGAGTAAACAAAAAAGATATCCCTAATTCTTAATTTTCTATACCTACTAGCTGTGTTAATATGTACATGTCGACGATAATATTTATGTAGGCCCTTAAAAACATATATTTTTTAATATACGCATTGCATGACTCCCTTGCGTTCTTAGCGCATTTTATGATAAGTAAAGCCTATTAAAATATATCATAGTACTAATAATATTATGCAAACGATGTAGCGATTAAAACAAATACAATAAATTTTAAACCTTCATAGAAATATTATGAACACGAATAGTAAAATTACTTTACACACCACAGATCACCTCCATCAGATTCCGCATTACGAAACTGTAGCACGCTTTTATTATTAGTCAATGGTGCCAATTCTACGTGCAACAACTAAACTTAACTTAACTACCTTCATGTTCAACCGCCTTCATGTACCTTTGAAATTTGAGGGTTGTCCTCAATTTCTCAGGAGATAATCAGCAGATCCTGACCTGGTGCCAATAGGACCACACGGAAACCACCAGTTTTCAAATACACTATATATCATTAAAATCACTTTGCCCAGTAAAAGCCAGGGTAACAAACTTTAAAAAAACATACAGACGAATTGAGAACCTCCTACTTTTTTTAAGTCGGTTAAAAAGTGAATTTCACCAATTTGTAGTAGTCGGATTGATCTGAAATTTTGCACATATAGTAAGGACCTATGACAATGCAATAATGTAAAATAATATTCAGAATTTTTTGAGTTTGAACTGAGCGAATTCATTGTTATCGACTCATCAAACCAACATTGGAGGAAGGCGCGACTTCTGGGGTATAGACTTATGGAGTAATGCATATTCTTTCACCGTTAGTGCATACGTTCAGTGTGCTTAAAAGCCTTGCGTGCGAAATCTATTAGAAGTGATCTGTGTTTATTACCTAGCTACTGCAATTATTAATGTATTGGAAAAAGTTAATGCAAAAACAGCGGAAATAGTTTTCGAAACAATTTCCAAGGCTACAAAGTGCTATAACTTAAACTGTCTAATGGGGCACCATAACATCTGTTACGTTGTAAACTGTAGTTAGAGTTATATGGAAATTATGTCGTTGTTGTTATTTTTATAAGACTCGATAGGTACTAGCTGAACTCGCGCATGAAGGATTTAGTAATAATATCATTTTATTATAATTTTTATGTAAGTACCTGTACTACACTACGTGGTGACAGAAAAGGTGTGGTGACCACCCCTTTTCTTTCTCAGGGTGCTGTAAAAATTAGCTAACGAAAATTTTTTACAGATAACATCCTCTGTGAGAGATGGAAAGCTTGAAAATAAATCCTGTGCCGACACGCCTGGTCAGCAAGGCACCAGCAGGCACTTTGAAAGGGGTCTCCTGAGACCCCTTCCAAAGTGCAGGAGGCCTGTGGAACGTTTATGGGCTGGATAGAGAGAGAGAAAGAGAGAGAATGAAATCAGTTCTAAAATTGCACGAATCCAAAGTCACGGGTAATATCATACCTGCTAATATAACCAGTGTGATATTATATATATTTCTTTTCTACTTTTTGTCAAATCATACGAATTTAGTTTAAAAGTTCAAAATATGCGAAATCTTCACTAAAACCACAAAGCGGTATCTTAACATGCTTTTACAATAAAGGTGAAATAGGCGTTGGAACTCGGCTTTAATTGCTTTTGTGGTAACGGAAAATAGTTAAATTGCTTAAAACTACATTAAAATGGAGGCTCTATCACGTAAAATGGAATGCGGAATAGAATATTTTTTATGGATGGAAAAGGTAAAATGGGATCCTATTAATGAGACTTCGCTGTCCGTCCCGCTTTTCATCCTTCTGTCATCAGGCTGTATCTCTGGAATAGCGTCTATTTAGAGACAAGGCGGAACGGTGATTGCTAGAAAGTTAAAAATTTCACAGTTTACCTATGTACGAGTATATAAGTTGAAGCTACAGCAACAAATACTCATCACTATCATTGGTACCAATTCTAGGTGCACAACTAAAATTAACTTAAAAATAATAACTATAAGTATATTTTGATTAGCTATTTCCCGCGGCTCAGTACGCGTGGAATTTTTTTCCGTTTTTGCAACATTTTTCACTGCTGGTTCTTTCCTGTTGGTCGCAGCGTGATTTTATATAGCCAATAGCTTTCCTCGACAAATGTACTATCCAGCATCGAAATAATTTTTCACATCGGACCAGTGGTTCCCGAGATTAGCGTGCTTAAGCAAACGAACAAACTCTTTAGCTTTATATTATTAGTATAGACTAGCTGTTGCCCACGACTCCGTCCGCGTGGAATTTAGAAAATTTTCTCCGTATTTGCAACATTTTTCACTACTGGTCGTAGCGTGACGTTATATAGCCTAAAGCCTTCCTCGATAAATACCCTATCTAACGCTAAAAGTATTTCCAAATCGGCCCAGTGGCTCCTGAGTTTAGCGCGTTCAAACAAACAAACAAACATACAAACAAACAAACTCTTCAGCTTTATAATATTAAGTTTATATTAATTGGCTATTTTGTTGTATATTTATATTAATTTAAATCATAAGTCACATGTACATAGAGTTTGTAATATGAAAATTCAGTTAACATTGCACGCTTTTCTTAGCTTGGTTCGTATCTATCAATGTAGGTATTAATCTATGTAACGAAATCTTTGATAGTAATTTTTACCTACTTGCAGCAGTCAGATTGATCTGAAATATTGCACACAAATTATTATAATCCGAAGCCAATGCAATGGTTTAGGTACTTTTATTCCTTTATCCCTTATGTCAGGGATTAAAAATATTTCATTATTACTGTACTTTCTCTCTCTCTCTCTCTCTCCAGCCCTTTTAAGTCCCACTGTTGGGCACGGGCCTCCTGCATTTTGAGAGGGATTTTGGTCTACTATGCCGCGCTGACCAGGCGTGTTGCCATAGGGTTTATTTTCGAGTTTTCCGTCTCTCAGAGAGGATGTTATCTGTGTGCAATATCCCTTAGCTGACTTTTACAGCTCAGTCTCACCCGTGACCATGGTGACTGCAAAGTCTCCGAAACGTCGGGCCAAAATTTAAAACAAATATACGCGTCTAAATCCGTAAAAAGTAGCTTTATTTAAACAAATGACTCGCGCAAGTCTTAGAAAATATGTTACTGTATTCACTCCAATTAAAAAATACCTCAATGATGTAACAACGTCCTTGGGCGTACTTAAGTACTAAGAACGTTATACCAAACAATATACTTTTATGAAACACACTTCTAAAATTTGTAAAAAGACAAAGAGGAGCGAGTATTCTTTATTAAAATCATTCTGCAGTTGAAGAGTTTGTTTGTTTATTTGAATGCGCTAATCTCAGGAACCACTCGTCCGATTTGAAAAATTCTTTCAGTTTTAGATAGTACCTACATTCATTGACGAAGCTACCCAGGGACGTAGCTACCGCCGCATCAGCCGTATCAATTATACAGGGCCCCCGGGCAATGGGGGTCCCCGACGAGCGTAAGCAAAAATGAATAAATACTTCCCAATTTTTTTATTATTTCAGAAATGACAAATGAAAAAAGGGAAATGAAAACAAAAATTTCTTTTATGTTGAATAATTATTTCTATCAATTTTATGCACACATTTTTTTCTTTTGTTAAAGTCTTTACCCCTCTTAAGGGCCTCCAAATATTTTTTTATACGAGGCCCCACCAAGGCACGCTACGACCCTGAAGCTACCTATATCTATAGTGAAAAGTTTTGTAAAAACAGAGAAAAATCTCTAAAGTTCATACAACCCTTCACCATCAGTCCAACGATACAAGATACAAGATACAAGATACAAGATATATTAGATTCTTATTTCAAGGTACGCGACTAATGTTAGGAAACATAATAACATATTAATTCCTTTAATAATCAAGGATGCCCCCTATTGCCTTGGAAACTAGTCATCAGATCCAAAATTGTGGTTTCAAACATTTTTTCTGATGCAATGGTTAAAATATTCTTTTTCTGTTAAAGTTTATTAAAATAATGAAAGTTAAAATACTTTTTCTATGAAATTCATTATTCATCGCTATGACTATGCCTTTCAGCGAAAAACGTTCGTGACTTAAAACATTACTTTTCATGCATTTTGATAGTGTAGCATTGACCTAAAGTTAGAGGTGATACGCAGTAAATAATAAATAATAATAAATATTCACGGACATTTCACACAACGTCCTCTTGTCCCAAGCTAAGCTTATATGCTTGTGTTATGGGTACCAGAATACGGATATACTACATAAACTACTTTTTTTTGTAAATACATACTTATAATACATAGAAAACACCCAGACGCAGTACAAACATTTGTATGACATTTATGGATATCACACAAATGATTGTCCTGACCGGGAATCGAACCCGAGACCTCGTGATCGGCAGTCCATTACATAAACCACTCCACCACGAAGCCCGTCGAAATAATATATGGACTTGACGATATCAAATCGCAATATTCAAAAAGTTCAAGTTAGAATATATTCAACTACTAGCTGTCGCCCGCAGCCCGCAGCAATCTAACAAATTATACAAAAAAGCCATCCTCTTGAACCACTCTATCTATTAAAAAGACTTGTGGCACTCGTGGACTGCCGCGGTAAAGCTATTGCATAGCACTTTTTATCAACTTATGCAATTATAATTATTTATTTATTTTATTTATGCAAGATCCATATACTAAAATTATATATAACTTAAATTACTATAGATTAATATTCCTTATTTACTGATGTTTACATTTGTCCATTGTTTATGGTAATTATGATAAAATAGCTATTGTCAATCAAACAAGCGCTTACCCTTGGTATCAACAGGATGAAATAAATTGCGGAGCGAAGAGGGGATTGCGCATGCGTAGTAGCGTCGATAATGTAAGGTTTTTTTCATTACAATATTTTCCTTACGGAATTTCTGGATTCAGTCTCCACGCTCAAGGTCTGCGATAGAAGATATGCAATAGCTTAAAAAAAAACGCATCAAAATACGTTGCGTAGCTTTGAAAATACAAAAATATTAATCAGATTTTCATCGAATAACCATTAACAAATTCATTATTGTTGTATGTATGTCTCTATGTGAGCTCTATGTGTGAGCTTATATCTTCAAAACTGTACAACAGATCTATGCGAATTTTGTAATTTATAGAGTGGTTAAACAGGATTTTTAGGGTTCTGTACCCAAAGGGTAAAAACGGGACCCTATTACTGAGACTTCGCTGTCCGTCCGTCCGTCCGTCCGTCCGTCCGTCTGTCACCAGGCTGTATCTCAAGAACGGTGATAGCTAGAGAGTTGAAATTTTCACAGATCATGTATTTCTATTGCCGCTATAACAACAAATACTAAAAATAAAATAAAATAAATATTTAAGGGGGGCTCCCATACAACAAACATGATTTTTTTCCGTTTCTTGCTCTCATACAACAAACGTGATTAATTAAGTATTGTGTGTGTTGTTAGCTCATTTATTAATAACGTGCCTTATGTTGCATAGATAATGGTACGGAACCCTTCGTGCGCGAGTCCGACTCGCACTTGACCAATTTTGTTTAAAATTCTACTTGTACGAATTTGCGAGCAACAGTTAGTGTTTAATGAATCAATTTTGTTTGTATTAGTTCGTAACAATTACAAAACACACTAGAAAATGCATGAAATACGGTTAAGTACCGACTGAGCTATCACAGTTCTTGCGCATGATAAGCAAATCTTCCACAAAAATTTTCTCTATATTAGTCAAACATCGCATCGATGTTTTTTTATACAACACCATCTAGCACCAAGTCGATCGATCGATCGTTTAGTGTACACATTTGGACCGAACTAATGACTTGTAATGATGTATTTCTACATTTATTTATTAATTTTGGAAATTGACTTTCTATGCTTTTACTTAACAAACTAAATTATATTGCAAGACAAAAAGTTGAAAAAGTTAATAAATTAACGTACGGTTAAGTATCTAAGAATCTAACACCTTTTATATCATAACTAGCTGTTGCCCGTGACTCCGAACGCGTCGAATTTCGAAATTTTTTACCGTTTTTGCAACATTTTTCGGTGTCCGATTGTTTGACCAACAGTCATTTAGCAAAACTACACTTGACAAACAACGTTTGGCTAAACAATGAATTCGCCTATTGATCATTTTACTACTGATCATTTTACAAATGTTACACTTTGTCGAATGATCAACACTTAAATTTACATTTTACAAATTATTACTTTACAAAACTAATATTTGGCAACTGAGTTATCCGATAAATCTAGTATTGGTCTAAAAATTTGGTATTCTTGTTAAAATAACCATCTCTTGCATATTTTTTTGCAAAGCCACTGCTCTGGATTTTCCTTAAAAGAAAATACTATAAGTATTAATTGATATATTTTATTATATATAGATAGATAGAATGAAAATAAATGATATTTTACTTTATTAGCGAAAGCAAAGCGAGCGTGCCGCGGGAGCGGCCGGCGAGTGCCAGAAGCGACTTTAGGGTGACTTTTCATGATGATAATGATACATTTAAAACAACTTAATTTACGAAACATATCATTTGGTGAAATGTAAAAAGGTCAATTGACATTTGAATACTTAACACATTTGTCAAGTGTAGTGTTTGCTAATGGATCATTTGCTAAGTAAGTTTTTGTAAGATGATACTTTTGTCAAATGTATCGTTTGCCAAATGATCATTAGGTGTAACGTTGTCTGTCTAGTGATCATTTGTCAGTAATTTTTTGGTCAATCATTAGGGAACCACATTTTTCACTATTGCTTCGCTCCTATTGGTCACAGCGTGATAATATATAGCCTTCCTCGATAAATGTATTATCCAGCACTGAAAGAATTTTTCAAATCGGACCAGTAGTTCCTGAGATTAGCGCGTTCAAACAAACAAACAAACAAACTCTTCAGCTTTATTAGTACAGATAACATCTCGTTAGATTCTGAAAATACTCATTTTGTTAAAAAGCTTATTATTATTGTCATCGGTCCGACATAAATCATTAGATTATACCTGCTATTGGAAGGAATTAAAAATTACGTTACAAATTCCATTATTTAGAATAGAAATACATAGATACGGGTGAAGCTAACAAAAGCATGTTAAAAAAGGGAGAGCATTGCTTATAAATTATAGAAGCTGCTAAGAACATTGACTTGACCTACGTTGAAGTTCAATAAAAGATAAAAGCAAAATTTTAAATAACAAAATATTTTGGTTATATTCCAAACAACTTATAAACTTACTCACGATGGTCTCAAGTTTAGTTTTAAAAGAAATTGTTGACTTAGGTTTTGAAATTTAAGTTATGAAAGTCGATTTAGTTGAATGGATTACGCCATTATCGCGTGGTGATTATACCAATCTGATACCTAAAGTAGGATTCAAAGTTTATAGATTTATTTACGACTAGCAGTTGCCGCGACTTCGTACGCGTAAAATTAAGAAATCAAACAGTAACAAACAGAAGCTTACTACTCTACTCGATAGATGGCGCTGTACATTTTTTTTTAATCGCGCAGTGCTTTCGTTTCACACATTAACACATAAGCTCGCTAATATTTTAATTTTGTCATCATCTCGCTTTCACATTTATAAATGAGTAAGTATTAGCAACGACTTTGTACGCGTGGGGCTTACTGCTTAGATAACGATGATACTTATTATTATTATAAAATTATAAACCAGTAACGCAACGCATGCAACGAAAACCATCAATTATGAATGATTTTCCCCGTTTTTGCAATTTATTTCACTGATCCTGTCGCTTTTTTTTTGTCGAAGCGTGATATTTAAGCCCTCTTAATTAAATGGACTATCCAACAGAAAAATAATTTTTCAATTAGAACCAGTACTTTCTGAGATTAGCGCGTTCAAACAAACAAACTCTTTAGTTTTATGATATTAGAATAGATTATAGTCCAATTGTAGCATTGAAATAATGTTCTAATTAAAATATTAACTACGACTTTTATAAAAGTCTTATTTAATCTGTTAACATTTTGTCAAACATTGATCTTGCCTTGTTAATTCATAAAATTTTAATCTAGTATTAATCTGTTAACAAAATTACTTATAACGTAATTTTATTATAAAAAGAAATTATCATAAATTTTAGTGCACACGTTTACCGATTGTGTTATTTTATCGTACATCTCTTAGCAAGTTACTAATTAAATAATGTAACTAAATACTTAAGTACGTATAATTTAACTTTTCAGCATAGTAATTTGTTGATTGATGATAAGTATGAAAATATTATTCTCTAACGCGCGGCACAGTTGTAAAACAAATCTTTTTTAGGGTTCCGTACCCAAAGGGTAAAAACGGGACCCTATTACTGAGACTTCGCTGTCCGTCCGTCCGTCCGTCCGTCCGTCCGTCCGTCACCAGGCTGTATCTCAAGAACGGTGATAGCTAGACAGTTGAAATTTTCACAGATGATGTATTTCTATTGCCTCTATAACAACAAATACTAAAAATAAAATAAAATAAATATTTAAGGGGGGCTCCCATACAACAAACATGATTTTTTTACCGTTTCTTGCTCGATACTAATAACGTTGCCTTATGTTGCATAGATAATGGTACGGAACCCTTCGTGCGCGAGTCCGACTCGCACTTGACCAATTTTTTTTATTTATGAATGTTTATTATTATTCTTTACTAGCTGTCCCTCTGTGGGCGATTGAAACGAGTCAGTCTTCATAAATAGATTTATTTTACTTTATAATTACATTACAAACAAATTATTTCAGCTCGACGCTACAATTATGTTGCGCGCCTAGTTGTCAGTGGTTCTATAATGAAGCTAGCTGCGATAGTCGAGAAAACGCGCGCTGCGTTTTGTTATTTGCAAGCAACGCGCGATGTTCAAGCGTGAACACTATTAGTTTTACTTCTGTACTCACTGAATGTTGATCGATATAAAGACCTACCTACCAGATTATGCTATTAATTCACAAAAACTGGCCAAACAAACAAACATTTATTTGATTTTATTTCATACATTTCATGATATAACTCTAAGGTACGTAATGTGAGCATTTTGGCTTGAAATAATGACATTTTAAATAAATAAATAAATTTATTTATTTATTTATTTAATTCTTCATGCACAAATAGAGTGTACAAAGGCGGTCTTAATGCCTGAGGCATTTTCTACCAGTCAACCTTAGGGTTGTACAGAGAATATGTATTGGTAGGTGCGTATTAATAAATACAAAAAAAAAAAAACTTACGAATAACTACATACACCTATATACGTATATATAAATAGATACTACAAAAATACATATAAACATAATCATAAACATACATGCATACATATACATAATATTATGGTATGGTAAACGACGAAACACTATGGCGAATTATACCGATAAGTCGAAGTAGAATTGATGAACTCGTTAAATAAATAATATACTCTTTATTGCACACCATATTAATTTTCAGAACTTACTTCCTAGACTTAATAATAGGTACAAAGGGCTGTCTTATCGCGAGCTGAGATATCTTCCAGACAACCTTAGAATGGACTTGACCGAGACTGAATAGGTAACTTATGGTGTACTAATATTATGCTAAATATCTGCCAAAAATAAGTGAAAGCGAAAGTGAAATGATTTTTGATTTTGACATTTCACTTTTTCCACCATAATTTGATTTATTAAGGAATGTTGAATAAAAATATTCGAGTTGCTTGTTAATGAATTCATCAGTATTTTATCAGTTACATCAATCTGTGCATACTTTTGGTCATTTCACGTTCATTTCAGTTCATGATTTCGTAATGAATATTACTGGTATGTCATCAGTTATTTTATCAAAGTTTACGAAAAAATTCAATTTAATTCCAGTAATATTAATATATATAACGTCTTTTATAATATATAAGGGTTTGACGGGCTTCGTGGTGTAGTGGTTTATATTGCGGACTGCCGATCACGAGGTCGCGGGTTCGATTCCCGCCTCGGACAATCATTTGTGTGATGTTTATAAATGTCATACAAATGTTTGTCCTGCGTCTGGGTGTTTCTATGTATTATAAGTATGTATTTACAAAATAAAAGTAGTTTATGTATTCTATCCGTATTCTGGTACCCATAACACAAGCACAATAAGCTTAGCTTGGGGCCAGAGGACGTTGTGTGAAATGTCTGTGAATATTTATTTATTTATTTAATAAAAAAAAAAAATAAAATAAAAATATATAATGAAATAGACCTTCAAGACCTTTCAACAGGATAAGGGCGAGAGAAATAAGAAGTGTACAAATAAAGTGTAAGTATATATAAATCTTCTGTAGGTACGTGTGTTTGTAATTGAACTCCTCCTAAACGGCTGGACCGATATTAATGAAATTTGTTGTGTGTATTCAAGGGGGTTTGAGGATGGTTTAGATTCACAATTGGCTGGACCGATTTTGATGAAATTTTTTGTTGTTGATTTTTACACAGAATTGTATGGCAAAACAACGTTTGCCGGGACAGCTAGTAAAGTGTAAGTACAATCCACCTACCTAATTTAATTTAAATTATTATAACAACATTCGTAACAACTTTGAATCTATTCTAAGATTATAATGCTGAAGAGTTTGTTTGTTTGTTTAAACGCGCTAATCTCAGAAACCACTGAGCCGATTTGAAAAGTTCTTTCAGCGTTAAATAGGGCAATTATTGAGTAAGGCTATAGGTTATATAACATCACGCTACGACCAGTAGAAGCGAAGCAGTAGTAAAAAATGTTGCAAAAACGGGGATTTTTCTTAAATTCCACGCGGACGGTGTCGCGGGCAACAGCAAGTGGTAGCAGCTAGCATGGCAAGCTATCATAAATATGTCACCATGAAATATCTTCCTACGTAAAAGACAGCATATTCTGTGAGGACAGCTAAGGAACAAAATCAGCGAGAGAGTAAACTCAAAATTAAACCATTATGTGCTGGGCGTTACCCTTCTTTATGGGCTAAGGAAGATTCAAACTTTGCTTAATTTAATCAAACTTTGCTTAAAAAGTGCCTAGGGTAATATTAGTTTACTTCATATTATCCTTCGTTGGCGGCTTAATGTCCCTAAGCGTGACTACAGGTAGTATTGATATGAATCAAGTCATTTATATTAGAATTATTAATGTTGTCTGGGTAGTATAAAATAATGACAGAAACGTAAACGCTGTTATTTTGATAAACGTCTTGGTAGTAATTTGAAGCAATGCTACATTTCATGCAGAAGGTATTTCGTTCGATTTACGTTCAAGATATGTAGGTATTTATTATATTTTAGGTACATACAATGGTGCCGATTCTAAATGCACAACTAAATTTAAATAAAAAATGAAAATTGATAATGTCAATAACACAATGGGCATTGTTCATATTTTTTTAAAACTCTTAATTCGAAAACCATTTCGGGGAATAGAGTTTCTGATCATGATCCACTAGGTTATTTGGGAAAATTTGCTATATTAACTATTATTTTTCCAAAAAAGTAAATGATCTCTATTTGCCCTTGAAATAAAGGACTTAAATTGTTTAGGCGTTCTTAGGGATATACTACCCTGGGGTGGAGTTGAAATTGGTCTATTATATCAACATGGCAACTTTGAAATATGTATTGCAATCTGTCTTAAGTCTATCAGGAAAAGCAACACAAAGATTGCGTACAACAATGACGTCACAACATTAAAAATAATATATTTAAGTATTTTAAAAAATAATTATATAGCGAATATGTCAATAATATTGAAATTGGTTGCTTAAAATAGTCTATATTTGTTAAAAAAAAATTAAAAACAGCAGGTCAAAAATTATGAGCAATCCCAATTTGGCAACGATAACTAAACATTCTTAATAAAATAATCTACTTAGTTCAAAAACTAAAAAACACGCTCGAAAAACCTGAATATTATTTTTTATTATTGCATAGTCATCGGTTCATGTTAGGTATGCAAAATTTCAGATCAATACGACTACTGTAAGTGGGTGAAAATAACTTTCAAAGATTCGGTTACATAGATTAATATATTGATAGATACCTAAATTACCTACTGAATATATATAAGCGTGTTAAAAACGGAATGGTACCACTATCACTGTGGTGACGAATTATAAATAAATAAATATTCACGGAAATTTCACACAACGTCCTCTGGTCCCAAGCTAAGCTTATATGCTTGTGTTATGGGTACCAGAATACGGATATACTACATTTACTACTTTTTTTTTGTAAATACATACTTATAATACATAGAAACACCTAGACGCAGAGCAAACATTTGTATGACATTTATAAACATCACACAAATGATTGTCCGAGGCGGGAATCAAACCTGTGACTTCATGATCGGCTGTCCGTTATATAAACCACTAGACCACGAAGCCCGTCAGATTGAATAGGTACATTATGAATACAAGTATCATCACTTCTTACCCAGAGTGCTGTATGAGCCAGTTAAGGCATGTGAGTAGCGAAAATCAACTGTGAGAGACGGAAATCTCGAAACAAAATGCGTGGCATAGCAGACCATGAACCGTCCTGAATTAGACGAGGCCTGTGCCCAACAGTAAGACATCGATAATCCTTACTAATTTATAAATGCGAAATCCGGAATGTGACACAATAATAATTTTGACGAGCTTAAGTGTTAATGTATGGAACGAAACAACAGCGCGATTTAAAAAACGTACAACGCCATCTATTGAGCAGAAGAGTAAACTTTTGTTTGTTAAGGATTGATTTCTAAATTTCACGTGTACGAAGTCGCGGGCAACAGCTAGTGGTTGAATAAATGTATTTTGTCGTCTTTTATTTGTCATACAAACGTTTGTACTGCTGCTGGATATTTACTATGCAGTATAAGTATTTATTTTCAGAAGAAAAGTAGATTATGTAGTATATCCGTATTCTGGTAATAACAACACAAGCATATCAGTTTAGCTTAGGACCTGATGGCGTGAAATGTCCATAATTTTTTTTTTCATTTATTATTTAGGTATTTGATTTGATTGATTAATTGGATACAAGGAAACAAAAATTGCCTACCTAGTTCATTTATTAATTATTTTATTATTAAGGGCCTACATCAATATTATCGTCGACATGTACATATTAACACAGCTAGTAGGTATAGAAAATGAAGAATTAGGGATATTTTTTTTGTTAACCCAAAATCTACTAAATATATTTTAATTCTGATTTACGTGTTTCTATATATAATAGTTACTTATGTTTTTAAAGTTATTTCATTAGTTAATACGCGATAATAGACCGACAAATGAAAAAAAATAAAAAATTAGAGAGGTTGTTTCGCTAAGATTTTCTATCGAGAAAACTTTTTTCAATCGCGTTTCTGAGTTTATGCGATCCTAGATTATATATTGAAAAAACATATATTTAAAAATTAGAGCTCTAGCCATTCAATCTAAAGAAACAATGAAAACTTCGTACATAGAAAAATGCACGAAGCTCTTTTGGTATCCTCTTAAGTTCGTATTGTATCAAAGTACCTACTGTCTTAACTATTGAATCGCGTGTCAGTAAGTTAATGAAACAATTTAAATTTGTTCGCACCTTTAAGTAAGGCATTGGCCTTGCTATAAATAATACTTGTTTACAAGTAACCTATAAATTTTATATAATAAATTTGTTGAACTTAATTTGTATGTGCAATGAGTTATTAATTATAGTTTGTAAACACCAAGAAGTTTTGAATGAAGTTAGTTTTTTTTTTATATATTGCTTTATAACAGGCAATGCCTTAGTAGAGTATGAAATCCATAGGAGCTGTTACGCTGTTTGCTTTGACAAAAAAACTGCTATGTTGGCGGGGTGCCGAGGTAACGTACACGAACACTATAGCGTCATTTTATTGGTCGCTACGCACGCCCCCCTCGAAATCACCTCACGCACACTAAGACACGACAGTGTCCGTACACAATGAGTGTGATCATTGTTCTGGTACCTTTTTCAGCGGGAGTCGCCTTACAAGGCAGCTCAACATTTAATTTGTATGATTTTAAATTAGATGTTAAAACGCGATAAGGACACAAAGTACCTACTACCTATGTTTTTTGAAACGATATAATATCTATGTAGATACTTTGAAAACAAAAGCAAAGTTAAGGGACGTGTGACATAGTAGACAAGATACCCTCACGAAGTGGAAGATGTCCTTGTCCAACTGTAAGGACATTGGTGGACTGATTAGGAAGGGATTCTATGCCTTAACATTTATACGACAACAGCTACAATGTTGTCAAAATTATTCGAATTTAGAATACAAAAAAAAAACGACAAAACAACATCTCGTTTAGAAGAGGGATTAGTAGAATAAAGGCTTGACAGATACGGGCTATTTAAAAGCGAAATCCCAACAACCCTCAACATAACAACGTTCGCAAATGCCACAGATTTTGTCGCAAAAAAGCCTTGTTCTGTGTATATAGTGTAATATTGTTTTGATAGGATTTTTATCTGGGAGATTACGTTTTACAGATTTTTGCGTTCCAAATTGACGATGTTACTCTAAATTGGTTATAACTATACCGTGACATTCGTTTAAACAACTCGATGTTGAAAAAATAAAATACAAACATTGAATAGTGGTAGGTACAGATCGTAAGTGCGCAATTTAACAAAACTTAACTAAAATATGAAAATTGATAGTGTCAGTAACCCAATTCGGCAATGTTAACAGAACATTTTTATTAGAAAATCTGTAAATAATGGGCTAACGATTTTAATTAATAAAAATGTGCACAACGAAATCGCCAATTAATCAAAATACGCTATAGTTAATAAATTTAATTACGGTGGAAAAATTTGTGATCACCGCAAGTGAGACTCGAACCCACGACCTCGGAATACCGTTCCGTAGCTCTGCCAACTGACCTTATCCACCGTAATTTAATTTATTAAGTAAAAGCATAGCATGTCAATTGCAAAATTAATAAATTACTTACGCCATCGTTGTTTTCGTTTTTTAGTTAAGTTAAGTTTAGTTGTGCACGCAGAATTGGTACCAATGTCTATGGCTACACCACTCACGCGGTTAGAAACCACATAAAGATCTATGTGCGTAAAATATGTATGTATTGTATGTGTGTGTCTCTGCTACTGAAACTTTATTAGTCTATGAAGTACGATTTCCTCCTCTACAGCCCACTTACGTCCCACTGTTGGGCACAGGCCTCCTCCACTTTGAAGGGATTATGGTATACTGTGCCGCGCTGACCAGGCGTGTTGGCACAGGATTTATTTTCGAGTTTTCCGTCTCTCACAGAGGATGTTATCTGTGTGCAATATCCCTTAGCTGACTTTTACAGCACCCTTGGCAGGAGATAGGGTGGTAACACTTGTATTCTTAATTCGTCACTACACGCCGCCCAACATTGAGACACATATAATTTTAATAATTTCTATTGCGAACTAGATCCGGTGATTAAGTTAGTATCCTACTCAGTTTAGTTTCTAGTAACTTGTGTGTTCTAGCTGATCATGTTACTTAAAAAAAACACTTACCCCACGATATGTAACAGATGATGCTCTACTTTGAAGTCTGGCGCTCAACTTAGCAGGCGTATTTTCATCTTCTGTCTTAGTATTGAACCACCCAAACACTCCACCAACCACCAACACAGCACCCAAAATCATTAATGCTAAGAATCCACCTATTGCTGCTTTTGTTGTTTGTGAAATCACCATTGCCATTTTGCTTGATTATCGCCAATCACCTCATGCTAACGTGTTTTCTGAATAATCGCTTGTTATGAAAATCCAGCTCGATTTATCAATTCTTCAGCAGCAGATATGTCCTGGAACAAAACATTGGTTGTTCATATAAAGACTTTACATATCTATATAACACATTAAAGTTCGAAGACCAGAATGGTGAATTAAGAATACAAGTGTCGACACCTTATTCCTTCTCCAGATGCTATAATAAAATTGGTCAAGTGCGAGTCGGACTCGCGCACGAAGGGTTCCGTACCATTATCTATGCAACATAAGGCAACGTTATTAGTATCGAGCAAAAAACGGTAAAATAATCATGTTTGTTGTATGGGAGCCCCCCTTAAATATTTATTTTATTTTATTTTTAGTATTTGTTGTTATAGCGGCAATAGAAATACATCATCTGTGAAAATTTCAACTCTCTAGCTATCACCGTTCTTGAGATACAGCCTGGTGACAGACGGACGGACGGACGGACGGACGGACGGACAGCGAAGTCTCAGTAATAGGGTCCCGTTTTTACCCTTTGGGTACGGAACCCTAAAAACCAGCTATGGGATATTAAAAGCAGTTAATATCTACTGTGAGAGACGAAAACCTCGAAACTAAGACCTATACTGTGTAGGTTTTTTTTTTAAATTAAGAGACAAGTACAATGATTCTCTATCTGATGTTCCGATTTCTGACAGTTAACCAAGATACTGAGATGTTTAGGATGTCGTTTCCGAGGCAGCTAGACAAATCATAACAAAGTAAATTTCTAGCACGCCCTGCGCATCAGATAACTTAAAATAACCCTAGAATACCTGAAGGAATATAGTTCTATTTTATTTCCAATTATTTCTAACTCAGTTATTTTGAAGTCATGTCCAAGAGTTCCATCAGCGACATAATCCCATGGGATATTTAAACCCGCTGAAGCCACAACTTACTCGAAAGGGTAAAGCTGTCAATAAGACGCTGTGTAATGAATGACAATAAAAATATTCTTTGTCATTTTAGGCATAATAGATTGAGGATTTTAATAATATAATGTCATCATCTCTAAGAAGATTGGAGAAGATCTGTGGGTTTCGTGAATGGAGCCTAATACGAGCATGGCGAGCATGTTGGCCAGACCAGATCCCTTCAACTCTTGATCCAACCGCGTCCAGTTTATTGCGTGTCATAACGCTATAAACTGCTAGAGATTTTATATATTTTGTGATGTCTAGCCATTTAATTCTTCAGATGGATTTAAACTCTTAGAAAAGGATTGACACGACCTTCCACCCCGATGAATACGATGGAGGAATATTCTACGCAAAACAGAACAAGTTAAATGGATTCTGCTTCTTAATTTTCTTTTTTCAATCAATTGCTTTAAATAATCGCATGCGTGCATAGTGCTTACTGAGATGAAAGTCGTAATGTTTTTGTAGTTTGCTATGATGTGTCCACACAATTAGAATGATCTTATAATGTAAAATAATTGAATATCAATCTGATAGTTACTATCAGATTGATATTCGATTATCATTTTATTTTGAAAAGCAGTTTCTACACAAATGCGTCTTTTTAACCAAGTTTTTGTTAGATACGTTTTTTTGCTGTAGTAAATATTAAAATTTTTGGAGTCTTATTTAACAACCAGAAAATCAAGGTTCTAGTAGAGTACGAGAAAATACTGTAAACCAAGCCATCTGTAAACCTGTCTGCCATCTTTAATCTGTTTACAGTACACTTTGTAGTGAAAGAATTATTTATTTATTTATAAGAATTCACAATAACAACACAGAAAATGCCAGTTATTGTAACATAAAATTATATGTATACTACGGTTCTAAAATTACACAATTCTGTAAAAAGCTCCTTTTAATATTTATGTTTTAGTAGGATATATTTTTTTAATATTCGTTAATTTATATAACACTAGTAACCCGCCCTGGCTTTGCATGGGTAAAATTTATTATAAAAATTACTGTTTGTTCATACCGTCATATTTTTAAAGACAGAATTTTGCTAACTTAAGTTACATTGTTCCCATTTAGGTAAAGATCTCTATTATTTTTTTAAATAAAATATAGTCTATGTTCTTTAGGGATACCCGACGTGACAGTGAAAGAATTTTTGTAAAATTTGTTAATTTTTTAATTTTTCTTTTTCTCTTTTTAATATTCATAAAAAATGAAACAAAAAATATTCGGCTTAAGAACATAAATTTCGACAACTACTCAATCAAATCATCAATATTAAAGCTATAAATAGACTCTTGAAGTGAAAGTTTTTTGGGTGATTTTATTCGTTGTGTAGGTCGCAGTACCTACTTAAATTTTGAATAAATAACGAAGTTCTGTTATAAATTTGGACTACTTTATATAGAAGAAATTTGTGAAAGTTTTAGATAAGTTTTTTAATCAATCAAGAGGCCAAGGTAATAATAATGTTAAGTTATTCTGTAACAATTTAATATTCTTAGTTAAATTTCGTTCAGCATTTTAAGTTTCGATTGAAAACGATGGTACATTTACGGTTTAATAACTTTATAGGAGAAATTTAAATACAACTGAATCACGAAAACGTCTAAAACGATTTTCTAAAAAGATTGTATGCAAGGTGCTTAGAGGATAATTAATGGATCCAGCTAGACTTCATGGCTATTAACACCGATTAAAAAAAAAATGTAGGTACCTAAGTGAAAGACATTACACAGGAAACATTCTATGTGATTATAACGGTATAATATGCGGCGGGAATGATTCGCAGCAACCCAGTATCCTAGTTTACCTACTAACGTTAGCCGTAATGGGGCTACCTGGACGATAGGCTTGCTGTGTATTTAAACTAATTTTATAAAGCTACAGAGCTTGTTTGTTTGAACGCGCTAATCTCAGGATCCACTGGGCCAATTTGAAAAATTCTCTCAGTTTTGGATAGTACATTTATCGAGAAAGGATATATCACACTGCGCCTAATAGGAGCGAAGCATCAGTAAAAAATGTTGTAAAAACGGAGAACATTTTCTAAAATCTACGCGTAAGAAGTCGCAGGCAACAACTAGCTTATTGATATACTGGTTTACTTTTTATGAAACCTACTTACTGAAGTTTTCTTTTTTATTGCCACTACAGACGCTGTGTGTGTTATAGACCAATATCCAAGAGACGCAACTTTTTACCTATTTTCTCAGCAATGAAATGTTTCGGTTAAAAAAGTCTTTGTACTACTATTATTGTGTACCTGCAACTCTGTCCCGTCGGCGAGTTTTCAGCAATTTTATGCTAATTTCTGGTAAAAATAATAACTTTATTTTATTTGTAAGGGCTCAAATTTACGTAGATATGTAAAGATTGTTACCAGACGCTTGGTATAAAAAAAAAGATTTACTGCCTAGCTAACTAGCAAAACAACTTGGTGACAGATAGCAGATAGACAGCGGAGTCTTAGATACGGAACCCTAGAAAAGAACACACACAGAACTCTGGAAAGTACATTTACTTTATGACATTAATTCTGTGTCATAGAAAGAAACAAAGCTGTATAAAAACTGGCCAAGTACGAGTTAAACTCGCACAGGAAGGGTTTCGTATTATTATATTTACTGGTGCAGAACACAAAAAAGGAAGAAGAAAAAACACATTTATCAAACTGACATTCATTCTATGTCATGGAAACACAAAGCTATATAAAAACGATTGCTTACTGTATTTCAGAGATAGTACGTATAAAACCCAAGTCTGCTTACACACAATTATTTTATAAACCCCAATGTAAATATTTTATATGTATACCGTAGAAAAGTCCAGCATCGGCGTTTTATGTGCGTGCTCCGTTTTTAGGGTTCCATACCAAAAGATTAAACAGGACCCTGTTACTGAGAATTCGCTGTCCATTCGTACATCTGTCATCTAGCTGTATCTCTGAAACGGTGATAGCTAGAGAGCCGAAAATTTCACAGTTTATGTAAATCAGTTTGTCAAGCATCAACATGCTGGAACAACAAATACTCATCATCATCATCCTCTTGGGATCTGTATGATGTATATAATTATTAAGATTAGATTATTATTAAGATTAGACGGGCTTCGTGGTCTAGTGGTTCAAGTTGATTATTGTGTTAGTTAGTTAGACTGCGTTCACGAGGTATCGGGTTTGATTCCCGCACGGGACAATAATTTTTAGGATATATATAGTTGTCATACAAATGTTTGTAGAGCGTCTGGATGTTTACTATGTATTATAAGTATGTATTTACACAAGAAAAAGTAGTATATGTAGTATATCCGTATTCTGGTATCCATAAGACAAGCATATAAGCTTAGCTTGGGACCAGAGGACGTTGTGTGAAAAAAAGAAGATAATAACGCTATCGGTGCGAAACCCTGTGTGTGCGAGCTTAATAAATAAATAAATAAATATTCATGGACATTTCACACAACGTCCTCTGGTCCCAAGCTAAGCTTATTATGCTTGTGTTATGTGTACCAGAATACGGATATACTACATAAACTACTTTTTTTTTGTAAATACATACTTATAATATATAGAAAATACCCTGAAACACAATTCTGACTTGACCCGTTTTTTGTCAACCCCTTTTGTGTAAACAGTTCAATAGATGTCTTATGTAAATATGTTGAGGAAACCGCTGCCTATCAATATTGTATAACCCTAACCTTTCACATCGATTCACTTAACAGACTGATTATAATTTATGAATGTACACAGACTTGTAAGAAGTCAGTAAATTTTTTATGTAATGAGTTGTGACCATTTAAGTCCGTGACTTGACGGATTAAGAATACAAATGCAATACCACTTTTACTTCTCAGGCTGTAAAAAAACCAGATATGGTATTTGTTCTTTTTTTAAATCTTTATTTGATAAAATAAAATACAAAGAACGTGGGCTTTATCTTCAAGATAATGTCGCCCACATTGGAACGATCACATGCACTTAACTTCTGTTCTTAAAGACTACCTGGCACATATTGTAAATATATTCAGCCTTATCCGTAAGAGGAGATGATAAGATGCTAATATAATCGCCTACATTTTGTGTATTTAACTCAAAATTAAGCCTGAGCGCTTCGGTCCGTACACATTCCTTGAGAATATGATCAGATATGGTATATTGTACACAGATGACATTCTTTAGAAGAAGTAACCCAGCCCTAAGCTAGCACGCTTAGTCTGCGAGGCACAGTAGACCCTTCCAAAGTAGCGGAAGCCCGTTTCCAACGGTGCGCGATAAGACGTTAATGGGCTGGAGAGAGCAAGAGAGTTCCTTGAAGGCTCCCGTTCCAAGAAGTAAAACGGTATTCTGTTTCTTAGACTACTCTCCGTCTTTCATCAGGCTGTATTTCATAACGCAGCTAACTAGAGAATTGAATTTTTTACACTTGATTATATTTATGTTGCCGCTTTAACAGCAAATAGTTACAAAAGGCGGGCCTCGTGGTCGAGTAGTTTATGTAATGGACTGCCGAGATCACGGGATTCACGAGATCGTGGGTTCGATTCCCGCTCGGGGCAATCATTTGCGTGATATTTATAATTGTCATACAGATGTTTGTACTACGTCTGGGTGTTTTTATGTATTATAAGTATGTAAGCTTAACTTGTGAAAAGAGATCGTTGTGTGAAATGTCCATGTATATTTATAAAGAAAAAATAACCAAAATACAATGAAATCCAAAAATATATTAAGGGGTATATATATACTACAATTTTATGTATCTTTTAAACACGACGATTGTCCGTGTGGTGAACAATTAAGAATAAAAGTTTCATCACACCTTTACTTTTTCCTTCCCAGGGTAAAAGCCAACTAAGAAATATTGTACACATATAACATCTGCTGTGACAGACGGAAAATTACAAAATGAAGTTTCTGCTAACACGCTTGATCGGCGGGGCACAGTAGCCCATAATACCTCTCAAAGTAGAGTATCTAATAGTCTGGAGAGAGAGAGAGAGAGAGAGAGAGAGAGAGATGTGATTACGGCAATGACGGTAAATTAAATATATTCACAAGTGCGATTCTCGTACTTAGCCTATTTTATCTTTATGGTAAAATCTCCCTTCAATCCCCGAAGAAAGTTTATAATATGTATGTATTTTACTGCTACCAAGCCATATTCTTTTTGAGGCAAAAACGGGCAAAAGCTAGTACATTTTATAAAAATAAACTTTTACAAAATAATATATGATGATTTCCTCAAGCAAATTTAAGAAAAGCTATCAAAAGTTTTAGGACGTTTAAATGTGTTTGCTTTGGTAAATCTAAGGTAGAACATTTTAAATGAACAACAAAGTCTTTGTAACAAAGGAATATTTAATTTATAAGCCTTAGTCGCTATAATATTAAGCTTTAATCGTAAGCCTGGTAGCCGTCCACCTTGTGTCATATGAGAGTCGCTCTCCGTTATTGTATAAAATTACTGTAAATAAAAATGTTATATATTAGTATTATGGTTGCAACTGAAAAAAAGCGTTGAGTATCATGTGTTGCCATCTAACTTTATGCTGATTCCCGTTTTTGCAACATTTTTCACTACTGCTTCGCTCCAATTGGTCGCAGCGTGATGTTATATAGCCTAAGGCCTTCCTCGATAAATCCCCTATCTAACATTTGAAGGAATTTTTCAAATCGGCCCAGTGATTCCTGAGATTAGCGCGTTCAAACAAACAAACAAACAAACTTTTCCGCTTTAGTTGGACACTGCTGAACCAGCGTTGTGGGATGGTCGACCGTGAGTCCATCTCACAACAATTGCTGAGCAGTTTTCCAATTTTTCCGACGCTCGGGTTGCAAATATTTATCTTTTTATAATATTTAGTACTTGTTTTTGTTTTCTTTTTATGAGTTTATTCCTAGTTTTATTATATTTATACTATCTTATTCAATGTAACCTGTAAATTGTTTTTGCCCTTATATTGGAAAAATAAATGCTTTCTTTCTTTCTTTCTTTTTTATAGTATTAGTATAGATTACTACTGGTATTAATAAAAATCTTTTTTCTTTCTTTCGGATGAGCCCTGTAAGGTTATGAATGCATTCGGAATTCAAACTTACACTATACTGGCATGAATCGATCCACTGCTATCGTTACGGTCAACAACCGCTAATAATTTAGTTTCTTATCTCGGAGACCGATCCGCTGACTCAGATCCGATCCTACACGAGCTTACTATATCTTCCAATACGCCAACCTCGTATCTTGAATATGTATATTATAACATTTAGAAAGAATTGGTTTATTCAAATATTGTGGGCTTCTAACTTCACTTATAAAGATAAGAGTTTCGATTGCGATATTATCAATGTTTAAAGTAATTCTCTCTCTATTTCCAGACCATTAACGTCCCACAGCTGGGCATGGGCCACCTCCACTTTGGTAGGTTTTATGGATTACTATGCCGCGCTGACTAGGCGTGTTGGCATAGGGTTTATTTTGGAGTTTTCCGTCTTTTCCACAATATGTCTGTGCATGCATGGCCTTAGCTGGCTTTTAGAGCGCCTTGAGGAGAAAATTAGGTGGTCATACTTCTTCATTTTTCATTCTTAATTTGTCGCCACACGGATAATTATAGTAATTATTTATAGCATCAAAATATGTAAGTATATTCCGATAAAATAATAAATAATAAATAAATAAATATTCATGGACATTTCACACAACGTCCTCTGGTCCCAAGCTAAGCTTATATGCTTGTGTTATGGATACCAGAATACGGATAGAATACATATACTACTTTTTATTTTTGTAAATACTTACTTATAATACATAGAAACACCCAGACGCAGTACAAACATTTGTATGACAATTAGAAAAATCACACAAATGATTGTCCCGAGCGGGAATCGAACCCGCTACGTCTTGATCAGCAGTCCGTTACCAGAACCACTACACCACGAGGCCCGTTAAAACAAATAAAAATCAACAACTTAATTAATTTAATAAAATAAATTTATCGTATCCACTGCTGAATATGCATATGAAATTTCATAAGAATCGGTCAAGCCGTTTCGGAGGAGTATGGGAACGAACATGACACGAGAATTTTTTAAATTAGATGTATGTATGTATGTGAGCTTAAATCTTTATAACTATGCAACGGATTTTCAAATGATTATTTTAATACATAGAGTGGTTCAAGAGGATGTTTATTACACGCTTTATATTAGCCTCACTTGTATGTTTGTTTGTATGTTTGTATGTTTGTAACCGACTCCTTTGGACGCTAAAATTTTGCACACCTGTCAAAGACCGATGACAATGCAATAATTCGATTAAATAAAGCGTGTTTTTTAGTTATTTTAAACTATTATTTATTTATTTTTTGTATAATTTGAAAGTTACACACGTAGAGTATTCGATACATAAATCCTTACCAAATTGCTGGGTTTTTATGATACCCTAAAAATGTATAATATCTATTGTATATTAAACTATTATACAATAAAAATATTTGAATTTGAATATTACACTTGTGGATGGAAGCTTCTGAGACCTATTAGCAATCACATTGTGCAATTTCCTGTTAGCTGCTGAATAACTAAAAAAATTCCAATGCCAATCTTTTGTTGGTCACGCAAGCAATTTGAGTAAACGTAAGATTGGTGGTTCTGTTTAAATAACCAATATCATAAAAATCAGTCTAGTGCAGGGCAAACATGAACCCTGAAAGTTCTTTCTGTTATATTATGTGGTTCTCGAACGCATTAATAAAACCCTAATTAAAACACCGTGAAGTCAGACGAATGTGTCACACTAAACCTTTTCCTTTCCAGGGTACTGTAAAAGCCAGCAAGGGATTATTGTACACAGTTAACAGCCCCTGTAAGAGATGGAAAACTGGAAATTAATCCCTGTGCCAATACGCCTGGTCAGCACACAATAGACCTCAATCCCTTCCAAAGTGGAGGAGGCCCGTTCTCAACAGTCGGGCGTTTATAAGCTGGAGAGAGAGAGAGAGAGAGAGAAATAGAGAGAGTGAGAGAGAGTTAGAATGAATCTTGTATTTCCTTCTTAGTTACAGATATAGGTACATTTAGCCCTAGTTCGTTTGCATATCCTACGTATCACTTACCAGTTGCAAATTGGTCTATTATATCAACTTGGCAACTTTGAAAAGATGTATTGCAATCTGTCTTAAGTTTATCAGGAAAAGGCAATACACAGATTGCGTACAACGATGACGTCACAACATTTAAAATAATACCTTTAAGTATTAAAAAAAATTTCTATATAAGTAGTGAATATTTCAACAATATTGAAATTAGTTGCATAAAATAGTCTATATTTTCTAAAAAATATATAAATAAAGCAGGTCAAAAATTATGAACAATGCCAATTGGAGACAAATATCTACCCATCTGAATCCATATTTACGAATATTATTATAAAGAGAAAACGTTGTTTTTTGTTTGTTTGTAACTAATGAACTTGAAAACCACTGGACGGATTTCGACAATTTTTTCATCATTAGAATGATACTGTAACGTGAAGTAACATAGTGATTTAAAACACGCGTACGATGTCACGAGCTACTGCTAGTATTAAATGTATCATTTGTTATAATAATTATTCAAAAGCCCTTCAGCTAAATCCTCTATGACAGGACGTAAGCTTCACATATTAAACATTTATGAAGGTCAAACTAAGAATGAAAGAATCACAAAGTAATCATATCATATAGACAGTAGTGATATTGTTTTTAGTCAATCATCATATCGATTATAATCGTTTCACTGAAACTAATATTGATTTAACAGTTAACAGGTTGATTTCAGTACAGCATAAATATTATACAAAATATATCACGTTATATGAATACAGTGGTACCATTTCTACTGGTTGCTACTTATGTTAGCTAAAAAAATTAAAATGTATGGTGTCAATCACACAATTCGGCAATGATAACTGAATTTTCTTATTATAAAAACTGTTAAAGTCATATGATTTTGATTAATATTTTTTTTTATACCACTAAGGTGTCAAAAAAGCTTACGGCCTGCCTAATGGTAAGCAGTTACCGTAGCCTATGGATGTTTGCAACACCAGAGGTGTCACTCGCGCGTCCCTGTCCCTGCAGAAATCTTTTAATCCCTTTTTTGAAGAGGCTCATGCTGTAGTCCAATGGAAAAACTTCGGCAGGTAGTTCATTCCACAACCTAATTGTACGTGGGATAAAATTTCTGTAATATATATTATATACGTACAACGAAATAGCTACTTTATCAAAATACACCACAGTTGTTTTCATTTTAGTTAAACCTACGGTGTCCTCCTCGCCCGTTGCCGGGCCGTGGTAGTCACTCAGGTATTACCACGACCCGACACGGGGGGCCCCCTAGCGGTGGGGGCTCACTGCGACGGGGTGGGCAACGTGCCCCCCCGTCGGACGGTCACCCCTCGCCCGAACACGAGGCGAGGGGTCGTCCGCCACATTGGGCGCGACGGGTCCTGACACGTCGCGCGTGGCCTCCTCGCGGGCCGGGGCCGCCGGCTATTGCGCGCCGACGACCCCTACCCGTGGCCTTGCGGGGGGGCAATGGTTGGCCCGCGCGTTCGCGCTCCCGCAGGGCCTCTCTCTTGGCCGCCATCACCTCGGACGCAAACGAGGCGACGGCGGCCCAACACTCTCTGCTGCCGGCCATCGAGGCGATGACGGCCGGCAGCGACAAATTTACGCCTATTGCGTCAGTGAGCCTGACGCGCTGAGCGTACCAGGCCGTGCACACGGCCTGCGTATGCTCGGCCGTGTCCACGGCTCCGGACGCACAACTCTTGCAGTCGGGCGCCGACTCTACTCCCACCAGCTCCCACAGGTACTTGGCAAAGCAGCCGTGACCTGTGAGGAGCTGGGTCAGATGGTAGGTCGGCACCCTGTGTGGCGCCTCGACCCACTGACGCAATACCGGGCGCACGGCCGTGAGAAGCCGTGCGCTCACCCTACTCACTTGTAATTTAGTGGCCCACCTCCCGAAGAGGTCGTCGCGGAATTCGCCTCTCCAGCGAGCGACCTCGTCGGGGGCGGGCTCGACTCCGTCTTGCCGCATCAGGGCCCTCCTTTGGTGAACCCCCGCCAGGACCCCAGCCTCGAGGTTCCAGGGGAGGCTCCTTTTTCATTTTAGTTAAGTTAGGTCAAGTTAGATGCATTTGAATTGATCTCAATATTATCCTAAACTAACAACAAAAGCAAAAGTTACTCTGTACTGCCTGTCGGTCTTTCCTGGCAAAACTACTAAACCGATTTAAATCTTTACTTTTAATAAAACAAAGTCGTTATTTTTGTATGCGAGCTTATATCTTTTAAACTAAGCAATGGATTTCGATGCGGTTTTTTTAATCGATAGAATGGTTTCAGAGGATGGCTTTTTGTATATTTTTTTAAGGTTTGGTTTTAATCACCACGCGTACGAAGTTACGCTAATAGCTAATAGCTAGTTAAATAATTTAATAGTTAAATAATAATAACACAGATAATCTATCAAATCCTATTAGAATAATTTTCGATGCGGAAGAAGACGTGAGCTTAGGTTTATAAAAACTCTGTCATGTTAGCCCTAATCATGAACTCCATTTCACGCATCGTGAGATGCAAATTATTTACTTATACAATTTCATAGTCTTCGCGTATGTTTACCGTTACAATTTAACAAAGCAAAAAAATAACTAAAGAATTGTTGCGATCTTGTTATTTCCATATCATGATTAGACGGTTGCGATTATGTATATATATGTCCTGTCCTATATGTTTTCTATATATTTTCCTATGAAAATATATGCCCAAATAGTGGAACGTTAATACGTTCCACTATTTGGGCACAAGTCTCCTCCACTTTAAGAGGGATTATAGTCTACTATATTGCGTTGATTATGCGTTTTGGCATAGGGTTTATTTTCGATTTATTCTGCCTCTCACATAGGATATTATCTGTGTATAAATCCCCTAGCTGGCTTTTACATGAGTCACAAGGAAAACGTGATGGTCCGTCACTACACGGAATTTATAATATATTTCTTCTTCTTCTCAGTCGGACACTCTTTTGCAGAGTGGTCGTGGCCATGTACTGTTTTCTGACTTAGTCGTTGCCTTCACAATTTGTCTCCATTTTTCTCTGTTAGAGGCATTTCGCGAGCATTCTGCAGCAGGGTACTGCGTGACTGATTTTACGAGGTGTAGCCATCTTGTAGGGGATTTCCACGTGACCGCTTTCCCTTTACGCGACCTTGTATAATATATTTACGTAGTACCTAATGTCGGCGGTTTCACTTCTGGTTATAGTTACTGCCTTGCTCCCCTGGTTAAGTTCCCATAGGGGTTTGTCTTGGGTATTGCTCTCCCTATTTCTGAGCCCCGCTGAAAGCAACAAATATAGTTGAGGCAGATATTACCTACAAATTCTTTGAAAAAAAGACGTTTCGTAGTTCGCTGTTTTCTTCGTGAAAATTAAACTGATTTTAATGTTTTTTTACGCTATTCTATAGATGAAGAGTTCTTCTATTAGGTAATATCGTTTTTGTAAAACCTTATCGTGTGTGATAGACGCGGCAAGTTCATCTTAATAAAACCGAAAAAAGATCTTGATTTTTGGATGGTCATATTTCTTTTACTTATTATGTTTTGAAAAACAAAAAGAAATAGAAGCATAGATATATAAGACCCAGATACTGTGAGAAAAATTCAATGCTATGGAGACATATTTCACAAAGAAAAAAGTGGACTAAGATGTCCATATTTTAGTATTTGAGCATAGCTTGGTGTCCTGCCCTCTTAATAGGCTGAGAAAAGTATATGATATGTAATATATAAATCAATATAGTCATAACATATTTATGCCTAAATTGTGTAGGCTCACTTAATCCTTTGACGTCCAATGCCATTTTAATAAATCGTCTAGAAGTATTTCTATTCAAAGAATACTTCTGAGAACATCATAACAAGATGATGTATACTAAGTTATAATACTGTGTAATTTAAAAGCTAGCTTTGCCTGCGGTTTCTCCCGCATGAGTAGTTACTACCCCAGTCCTTGGCTTGTAGCGTGATGATATATATAAAATGTTATAAAAATCCATTTAGTACTTTTTGCGTCAGAGCAGCAATTGTTCTTATTATTAATTCGTTCATCCAGATATGCTAACATTTTTAGCGTTAATAATATTTATCATCATCAACATTTTATCACGCCTTTCCCCATTGGGGTAGGCATGAATAGGCAGCCTGTATTTTATAAAGTATCTATACTAACAGTTTAAATCTGAAGAATTGTTTGTTTAAACTCACTAATCTCAGAAGTTACTTGGTTTGAAGTGAAAAATTCTTTTTGTGTTGAACAGTTCATTTATCGAGGAAGGCTATAGATTATACAAAATCGTGCTATACGAGCAAAGAATTAGTGAAAAATGTTGCTAATACAGCGAATATTTTTTAATTCCACGCGTGTGACATCGCGGGCAACAGCTAGTATCTTATATATAGGAAAACAATTCTAAGTAAGTACTTTCTACTTATAATATAATAATAATTATGTTGTTTTGTTTTATTTTCTGAACAGACATATAACTACAAGACATTTCCAGGTTATCAATTCATTACCGAACACCCTATATATAATTTTCCTGTCACAGTGTTACCATACTCCTTTGAAATGATTTGCCCGTTTTCACGAAATTTTATATTCAATTTTATATTCAGTAGGTCTGGGAATCAGCTACTATCTATTTTTCATTATAAGTGATAAGGGTTATCCACCCCTAATACTTATACGGCAAAAACACATATCATATAATATATATATATATATATATCCAATATCCATATATATATCCATAACACAAGCATATAAGCCTAGCTCTGGACCAGAGGACGTTGTGTGAAATGTCGATGAATATTTAAAAAAAAATTATTAAAAAAAACAACGTTCGCCGGGTCAACTGGTAAAATGTGAAATTCATGACTGAATGATGACATTATACTTCATACGCGTGAAATTTCAGAAAATTTTGCCTGTTTCAGCAATATGATGCTTCGCTTCGGGCCCCGATTAACGGGGCCATCCCTTGCCGGGTCATGGTAAAGCTCAAGGCACCATCATGGCCCGGCAGGGCAAGAGGAGAGAAGGGAAAAAAAACTGATGCTTCGCTCCTATTAATCGTAGCGTGATGTTACATAGCCTATAGTCTTCCTCGATAAATGAACTATCCAACACTGAAAGATTTTTCAAATCGGACCAAATTGTTCCTGAGATTAACGCGTTCAAACAAACAAACTCTTTAGTTTTTATTAGTATAGAAGTATAGATAGGAAGTATAACGTAGTAGTTCCTTTTATTCATTTAAATATCTGAACCTGTTAATCCAACTGTCAGTTTCAATGCCAGAGTTACGAGACGGATCAATAAAACAATGACCTCAAAATGTCGGCAAAAATTGCTAGACTAATGTCCCCAAGTTGTTTTAGAGTATAACAGTTTATACATACATTAATTATACAAGGGCTATAAAGGTTAACTGACAGACTAGCCTACTGGGGTAAAACGAAACACATAGTATGTATCTATTAATAGCTTAGATGTGTATACTATTACTAATATTAGTCTTTTTATACTAGTATTATTCAAATGTAATAATGAAATCTTTCTTCTTTATAATATTACTAGTTTCTGCCCGCGGCTTCGCACGCATTAGTAGCTAAATCGAATTGGAAATCAAACTTAAAATAAAAAAATACCTGTCAAGAGCGAGGCAAACTCGCACACTTAGGGTTCCGTACATACTAGACATATAAACATAAGTAACTGCATTCAAATAATCAGTTAATTAAACTCAAAACAACTCACCAACTTAATTTTGTAGTTGAAATATAGGGAATCGCCTACATTTCAGTTACTTCATAAGTTGGTATTAGTATAAACACTTTTTCTTGTGATGTGATGACAAATTATAAGTTTTTTGGATTTTTCCCTATATCAGCACTATATAGATTTGATTTATGCCAAATTTCAAGGCTCTAGGGCAACGGGAAGTAACCTGTGAATTTTGATGCCCTAGCATAAGTCGAAAATTCTTAAAAATGGTCGTAATTCGGTTATATCATTTAAATGCCTAGAGGTAAAAGGTTGATTGTATTTTTTGCAGCAAGGGACCGCATAAATCTACATATCGTATGAGTCTCAAGTTTATACCTTCATCCGTTGCCGAGTAAAAAAAGTTTGACAGATGGACAGACAGACAGACGGACACCGTAGTGAGACTATAAGGGTTTGTACGAAACCCTAAAAATGGAATCTGAACTAAAATTAATAGACACTAAAATAAATACTGAAATCCATAGCAAAAACCTCAATCAACAATCGATACAAAATACTAAGTATATCTACTAAAGTCAAAGTTAAATACGATACCAAAATGGCAACTATACTTGAAACAAACCAAAACAAATACTAAGTTCATTGTTATTAAAATTGTAAGAAAATATTAATTCAAAACTGTAACTCTTCTTTCTGCCAAAGTAAAAAAAAATCGACGTAGTACAGAATAAAAATTCTTATCTAACCAACCTACCAACCTCTTTATTCATCTCAATTAAAAAAAAAGTTGGAACTAAGTAGGTACCACACAAGGAGTTTCTATTCCGAGCTACCGCGTAAATCGCTAGTGTCAGTCTGGGATTAAAACCTACATGGGCAAATTAAAAAAAATATACCTTTATGTCGACGGATTCTATGTGTTGCTATGACAACTGTAAAATAAACAATATGGCTGAACTATTATTTTATATCAGATGTCACCTATGTCACAAATATTTGCGTTATCTCGTACAGAGTTTTTAGCGAAATAATATAGAGCCTATTTTGGAGTATAAATTATCTCTATACTAACTTTCGTGCAATTCCATTCAGTAGATTTTGCGTGAAAGCGTCACAAACAAACAAACTCACTTTCACTTTTATATATGTATAAGTAAGGATAAAGAAGAAAATTTGTTTGTTTGAAAGGAAAAGGCTCTGAAAGAACTGGACCGATTCAAAAAATTCTTTTATCAGCGATCATAGGCTATATTTTTTTCAAAAAAATAAAAGAGATTCTTAAATGAAACTACTTTTTATGAATTTGGCTCGTGTATTTGTTTTAAATTTAGCCCGACGTTTCGTTCGACGGATTTAGAATACAAATATCAACCCATTTCTTACTTAGGTACTTGTTTTGCAAATCCGTCACCACGTGGACTCTTTCTTCATTTATTTTTAAGCCCATTATCGTCCCAATGTTGGACACGGGCCTCCTCCACCTTGGGAAGGATTATGGTCTTATGTGCTGCGTTGACCAGGCATGTTGGCAAAGGGTTTCATTTTCGAGTTTTCAGTCTCTCACAGAAGATTTTATCTATGTACTTCTCAGCTGGTTTTTAAAGCAGCCTGGAAAGAAAAAGGGATGGTGACGCTTGTATTCTTAATTCGTCATCAAACGGACAACATGGTTACAATATAACACTTAAATTAATGGTTTTTACATAAAAACAAACTAACTGTACCCAGCGTTGCCGTGCCTCGATTACAATACATGACATGAATATAAATTATTCAACGTAGTTAAAATTAATTTAATTAGCAAGAGACATATTTTTTCTAATCTTAAAACGTACGGGATTGAAGGGAACCAAATTGAAACGAATAATCCTAATTATATAACCTTATATTTCGTGCAGAAATGCTAAAGAATTTTTGGCTTAATCTTTATATATGTTAAGTGGGCACGACACCAAACTATCCTCCATACAAAAATGTGGGCATCGTAGTCCCCTGTTTTCTTCGTGAATATTGCCTCCAGAAGGACCAATTTTTTACATTATTTAGGTCTTATATATATCTATGCTTCTATCACTTTCTTTTTTCTGAACATAATAACTAAAAAAAATATGGACATCAAAAAATCCCGTTATTTCGGTTCTCTTTAGATGAAATTGATGTTGTCTATCACACAAATTTGGTAACGTTTTACTAAAAAAGAAGATTAATTGTCCGTTTCAGTGCGGCGCTTGAAAATAAGGATAGCAAAACCTAAGGCAAATGCCTAAATTATGACTGTAGTCCCCTCTAAGGACGCTCGATATGTAGGTTATCTTTGAAATATTCTAAGAAACGGAATTTTTGAAAGCGATTTTCACCCACTTGTAGTAGTCAGAACGATCTGAAATTTTGCACACATATTAAGGACCGATGACAATGCAATATCTCCGTGTGGTGACGGAATAAGAATACAAGTGTCACCACCCTATCTCCTCCTATGGGTGCTGTAAAAATCAGCTAAGGGATATTTATTGCACATAGATAACATCCTCTGTGAGAGACGGAAATCTCGAAAATAAGCCTTGTGCCAATACGGCACAGTAGACAATAATCCCTCCCAAAGTGGAAAAGGCCCGTGTCCAACAACGCAATTGGGTTGGAGAGAGAGAGAGAGAGAGAGAATCCAAAAATATACTTACAATAATAAATTTATTTATTTATTTAAGATTTTTAAGCGCGTTTTTACTTTTTTAACTAAGTAAATTATTAGTATGAACCAAAGCCCCTGCCCAAAGCGTCGTCATCCGGTCTGAAAGTTCCTCATCAACTTTAAAAGTACTGTACCGATTTAATTCAGTTTTCATGGTGATGATTAATGTGCTGGTTACAGAATAACGAACGGAAAAGAGAGTCCGAAAAGGGTCACGTTATAGTTACAGAACTCTAAAAATCAATAAATAAATTGAATATCATAAACACATAATATTAATAAAACTGTCATCGAGTAATGTAGTTAATTGTGAACGAAAATAAATTAAAATAAATAACATAGCTCACAATAAAATTCCATTAACCCACTTATTGTGACGCCACGTAAGCAATAAGTGCCACTATACACATGAATGCTAAATTTATGATTTCTATTAAAAAATATTAGCACTGCATTGAATAAAAATTCTATATTACGCGACTGCTACATTTATACGACACAAGATTAAATTTAAGAAATATTTTCAGCATTATAATATATATTTTTTAAATAAAATAAGCTTTATTTCACAAACACAAAATTTCACAAAATATATATCAGTGTAGCTATTACCGTAGTACAAGTGAGCAGAAATCACAAGAATCTTTGACGAAATATATTAAACTAGCTGCCCCGGCAAACGTTGTTTTGCCATACAATTCTGTATAAAATAAAATTTCATCAAAATCGGTCCAGCCAATTTGTAGCCTATGTGTTATTCTGATGTATAAGCTATATTGTGGTAAAGTTTCATTCAAATCCATTCAGTAGTTTTTACGTGAAAGAGTAACAAACATCCATACATACAAACTTTCGCCTTTATAATATTAGTAGGATTTTCTACAATTTATGTATAGATCCGGGTCTGACCCTGTTTTGCCTGACTAGGCTAAGAGTTTAGCCTGTGTTTGGGATACCATACCTATAGTATTTATACCAGTTACTGCCCGCATAATTGAAATATACAGGCAAAGGTAAATATTTATGTTTATAATTTCTTTTACTGCGATAGATTCTTATGAAATAGATTCTTATGAATAGATTCTTATGAAAACCTCAGTGTGTTATTGTTAAGCTTAATTTATTAATCTCGGATAGTGTAACTTCTTTTAAAGATATAATAAAGTTTTTATTTTATCCTTACTATCTTTAATATTACGTATTTTTATTGCTTTTGTACGCTTAGAATTTAGAAACTTAACCTTAACAAATTATAAAAAAAGCCATCCACATAAACCATTCTATCTATTAAAAGAAACCGCATAAAAATCCGTTGCGTAGTTTTGAAGATATAAGCTCACATAGGGACATACATACAAAAATAACGAATTTGTTTTATAATAAGTAAAGCAAGATAAATATATTATTATATGTGTATACACACAGAGCGGGTGTGAGTGTATATATTATTAAGTAAGTTGTTATTAAGTACAAATAAGTTTAGGTATGGGCATAAATTTTAGTTTTTAAAGTTAAAGATAAAAGATAAAGATAAAGATATATTTATTTGTAAAAACATGTGTAGGTTACATTGATAATACATAGGCATTTATCATAGATGTTAAAGTATATAAAAGAGACAACATGTTTAACCATGAAATGGTGTACAAATATCTGAATGGGAAGATACATCATTCAATTACAAATTTCATTTAGATTATGATTTAAAATAACGTTATGTCAAAAATAAACAAGTCAAATACAAATAATAAATAAATAACAGTTGTCAATAATAGTGAAACAAATTAATTAATCTAATATTATGTCCATTTAAAATAAAATCATAAATAATTATTAATACATATTTTCAAGCTAAGTCATAAAATGCAATAAATTAAAAATGTCATTTTTGGATCCATTTTACTTTGTCGTTTAGAAATTCGTCAATACTGTAATAACATCTTTCGATTAGAATTTTTTTTAATATCTTTTTAAATTATAAAGTATCATAGTTTTTAAAATAGCTTTTATACAATTATGTATATTTTGTTTATGTAATTGTAGTAAAAGTAGTTTATATAGGTACCTATATAAATAACGCTCGTTGGCTTTTGGGCATCCATGACGTCGCTCCAAGGTCCCATTTGAAAACCAGCGTCTTTTGAGACTTGACATTATGCTGAAATGGAACCTATTGCTGCTGACTGGACAAAAACAGCATTTATATGTTAGCAGCTGACCCGGCAAACGTTGTTTTGCCATAGGTACCAACTAAAAAAAGGTTTGAAAAATAGATGTTGGCCGATTCTTAGACCTACTGAATATGCATGTAAAATTTCATAAAATCGGTCAAGCCGTTTCGGAGGAGTACGGTAACTAACACTGTGATACGTGAATTTTATATATAAGATAATAGTTTAATTTTGTAATATAGACCTATTTGTTTTCTTTGCCTTTTTAAGTATTTTTTATATAATGTTTGGTTGCAGCAATAAACGTTTCTTTCTTTCTTTCTTTCTTTTTTTCTATTATATAAAAATTCTTCAATAAAAATAAATCTCTAATCTCTCAGTACAGAGAACACTATAAAATGACTTAATAAAATAAAACGACAAAAAAACGCTAACTTACAGAACACTGCGTTACTTTATTTCTTAGATAAAAAGACTGTGTCCTACTCACAACTCAACTTAATAAAAGTTTCAGTACTTGCTTGCAAATGTAGCAAATCAGTAAAAAAAATTTTTCTTATCCAAGATCCAAAAACGGAGGAAATAGATTTACAATTCGTGGATTTTTTTATGTAGTCTGTACCAGATTCATGCAAACCGCATGTTCAATTTGGAAAAATCTTTACATTTTGATAAGACACATTACCTACCACTATATCATCAAGTCTCTAGTCTCTCTAGTTATCCAATAACCCTTCTTCGTCCACAACTGAAAATAGGCCTTCCCTATAAAATGCCACAACGCGCGGTTCTGTGCTAACAGTATCCAGCTAGCATAACATAATAAAATCTCATGGAGAAATAAAGGAAATTCTTCAAATTTTTAAGACAATCCTGAAAATATTTGGGTATTCACTTAAAAATAATATAAATAAAATTATGTGTTACTTAGTAGATATTTAATAGATTAAAGAAATCGGGATTTGAATAACCTATATAGTATTTATATAAGGCAGTGAATTCGTGCATATATTTCAAAAAGTTGTAAAGAACTTCTTAATAATTTCTTGCGCCATTAAAAAATAAAAATTAAATTGCGATAAATTGCTGATCTTGTACGATGAATAAAATCGGAGTTAATTCTTCACAATTATCATTAGTATGTTTTCTGCCTCACCTTTTTTGAAATAATATTTAACATATAAAAACTTATAATGTTGTACCTATATTAATCGGTGTTATAATTTATTAATTATCAAAAGATATTAGGCCCATTCCGGAATTTTTTTTATAATTGTCATTAAAATTTTTAAAGATCATGTTAAATACCTGGTTTTGGAGATCAATCACAAAACGATATGCAAAAAGCACACACTATACAAAATAAACCTCACAGCTTCAAATACTATACACTAGAATAGGGTATCTTATTCACGACACAGGCGATTCGTATCAATTCAACTACGATCAGGTGTAACCGTAGAGGCGTCCAACGCTCTACGAAGTCGCGGCGTCACTAGCTACATCATGCTACCGCGTAGCACGCAATCCCCCTCCGAACGTCGTAACGTTCGGATTATTGTACATATAGATCAAGATCCCGGGGGTAAATTCTTTGACTTATTTTCTCAGTAATGAAATGTATTGGATAAGGTACTCCTTATACGTAACATCATAGTAAACATACCCGCAACTCGGTCCCATCGGTCGTTTTTGAGCAATTTGATGATCAAGTCAAATTTGATAAATTAAATTAACCCAAGAAAAATTACAAACATATTTTTGGGCATTTGAAGCCTTTTTTCAAGGTAACGGCTGGCGAAAGCTGTCTGATATTAGTCATTATAAATTTTTAGGAGTATTTTCTATAACATACGTAAATTTAAGCACTTAAAAATAAAAAAATGTTTGTAATATTTTTACCAAAATTTAGCATCATATTGCTCAAAAACAGCCGACGGGACAGAGATGCGGGAATTTTTACAATGATCTTCTGTGGTAAGTACTACCTTATCCAATACATTTCATCGCTGAGAAAATAACTCAAAGGATTCACCCCTGGGATCTTGGTCTAATAGCATTGCTGAGATTTTACAATCAATAAAATGAATTCTTCAGTAATTACTTATTGAAATAAAATTAATTACATAATAAAATAATTAATTATAATCTTTTTTTTTAATAATTATGTTCTTAATTAGACAGTAAATAAATGAGAATAAAAATTAATTTTGCATATAAAATAAATAAATAAATCGAGTTCGATTCCCGGTCAGGACAATTATTTGTGTGATGTTTTTAATTGTCATACAAATGTTTGTACTGCGTCTGGGTGTTTAATATGTATTATAAGTATGTTTTTACAAAAGAAAAGTAGTTTATGTATTATATCCGTATTCTGGTACCCATAACGCAAGCATATAAAGATTGGCTTGGGACCAGAGGACGTTGTGTGGAAAGTCCATGAATATATATTTATTTATTTATAATCGCTAGCTTTCGGGCATCACACATTACTTATAACAAAACTGGACTAAGAAAGTGCAATTGTTCGGTATCTGTTCCTTGTATTGAAATAGATAGTTTCCCGATCTGTCGACTTGAGGTTTCAAGATTAATCGTGAGGTCATGCCGTTTAAACTATTGTTATTTATTTTGCAAAGTTATTTAACATTCTTGGAAGCCATGAACAGGAGATAGGTATACAAATTAATTACACTTAAAGAATTCATCCTTCTATTACCAAAGTCAGAAACAAAAGTGTTAAGAGGGTACTGTACTCCTCATTTAGGTATTTGCCTTAGGTATTTCTTTATCTAAAGAAAACCGAATAAAGTGGGTTTTTCGGATCGTCATATTTCTTTTAGTTAGAACGTTTTGAAAAAAAGAAAGTGATATAAGCATTTATATACTCTTTATCTATAATATAACGCAAAAACTATTAAAATCAGCTTAACTTTCGCGAAGAAAAAACGGAAGTACGATACCCATACTTTTGTATGGAGAATAATTTGGTATCGTCTCGTCTTAAGTGTATGTTTCATGTGGTTAAACTAGGCTTAGTCATGTCACATTTTTTAAATACTATCTTGAGCTATATCACTTCATATATTCATTTTTTATTGGTGTCAAAGTCAGTACTTAGGCATTTTCTGATGAAAATTTGCCCAAATTTCAATTTTGACCAGTCCAGAATTTTTTTTAACTATTGCAATGTGATCGATCCTTGTAAAGTGTTCAAAATGTCAGACGAATCCATTTAAAGGAATAATAATAATATTATATATTCACGGACATTTCACACAACGTCCTCTGGTCCCAAGCTAAGCTTATATGCTTGTGTTAATGGTACCAGAATACGGATAGAATACATATACTACTTTTCTTTTGTAAATACATACGTATAATACATAGAAACACGCAGTACAAACATTTATATGAAATGAGAAGAATATGTATATGTATATATACGAGGGGAGGTCCAAAAGTTCGTGGAATGAAAGAGTTTTAGTAAAAATGAAACAGTAAATTTATTTTTCCTTTTCAATATAATCACCCTTAAGCTGAATACATTTATTAGATCTATGAATTAATTTTTCTAAACCATCGTAAAAATATTTTTTATCTTTTCCCTCAAAATGAGCCAAAATTGCCTCCTTTACCTCATTGTCGTCGGAAAATTTCCTTCCCCTTAAGTCTTTTTTTAAATTGGGGAACAAATAAAAATCACTTGGGGCCAGATCTGGACTATAGGGTGGGTGGACTAGTGATTCGAAGCCATGCGTGTGTAGAGCAGCCATTGCAACTTTGCTCTTGTGAACCGGCGCGTTGTCTTGCAAGAGCAACACGCCCTTGGTCAATTTTCCCCGACGTTTTTCTTTGATGGCATCCTTTAATTTTTCTAGTATTGTTGCGTAGTATTCTCCGGTTATGGTCCTGCCCTTTTCTTTATAATCAATCAGTATTATCCCCTCACAATCTCAAAAAACAGTAGCCATCAACTTTCCAGCCGACTCCGACACTTTGAATTTCTTTGGCGGTGGTGTCCCCTTTTTATGCCATTGCATGGACTCTTGTTTGGACTCAGGCTCAAAGTGATGAACCCATGTTTCATCGCCGGTAACAATTCGCTCCAAAATCGGTCCAGGATCGTCGCCACACAACTCCAAAAAATGTTTTGACGCTTCGACGCGCTGCTGTTTTTGAAGCGGCGTGAGCATTCTCGGTACCCATCTTGCACTGACTTTTGTCATACCCAGGTGGTCATGTAGGATTCGCAAAATGGTGGTATCTGATACTCCAACTAATGCAGATAACTGTTTTTTCTTCAAACGGGTGTCCTCCAGTACAATTTTTTCCACTTTTTCGACGATGTCTGATGTGGTGGCCTCAACTGGCCTTCCTGAGCGGGGGTCGTCTTCAATCGACTCCCGACCATGTTTAAAAAGACCATGCCACTTGTAAATCATTGATTTACTAGGGCACTGTTCCCCGTAAACAGTTTCCATTTCATTGAAAATGGTCTGAGCGTTCTTTCCTTGCTTGGTAAGGAATTTAATGACCGCACGGTGTTCAATTTTCTCCATAGTTTCAGTTTTCTTCCGGATTGACGTGTTTAGCAGGCGAGTGTTCGTAAACGAATGACGCAATAGGGCTGAAACTCCATTTATATACTAATTATGAGTCCCCAATTAGTATGACACTAAGCGAGCGCCCCTATCCCCACTCCATCCCTTCCATTCCACGAACTTTTGGACCTCCCCTCGTATGTATGAGAAGATTTCTTTACATAGATACCTATGAATGATGCTACTATTAGACGGGCCTCGTGGTCTAGTGGTTCATATACCGGACTGCCGTTCACGAGGTCTCGGGTTCGATTCCTGGTCAGGACGGTAATTTGTGTGATGTTTATAGTTGTTATACAAGTGTTTGTGCTGCGTCTGGGTGTTTACTATGTATTATAAGTATGTATTTACAAAAGAAAAGTAGTTTATGTACTCTATCCGTATTCTGGTACCCATAACACAAGCATGTAAGCTTGGCTTGGGACCAGAGGACGTTGTGTAAAATGTCCATGAATATTTATTTATTTATTTATTTATGTATTATCTAAAGTACTAAGCACTTTCGATTAAAGTATCTACGCTATTAACAGCTTTCGTAGTATAGAATTGATACTTGTTGTTTCCGCTTACAAACTTGCAGCGTACTAAAGATTGCTTCGTGGTTTAACTTAATGGTCAAGTATCCAACAGTCATTAAATTAACTTGAAAGGCAGTAAGATAGAACCCCTTTAACTTAGCAATAATTGTTATACCGTACTAATTTTTGTAACGGCGATTTAAGTCAAATTGAAAATGTTGCATAATTTATGATCAAAGGTCGGAATTATTTAATTATTTATGTACTTACACCCATTTCATACAGCGAAAGCATAAGGTGGATATGCCTCAAATCCCGAGATTAATTTTAAAGAGCAGAAAAAAATCCCGAGATATTTTAAATAAAAATTTGATAGCGACTGATCCAGATAGAAAAATATTCGCTCGTATTTATACAAAAGGCGAAATATGCGTATGAGAATTTGCTTAAGATATTAATAATTTGTATTGTGAATTAATGTAAGCTAATGAAAGTTGTATGCTATTATCTTTGTTTTATTTGTCTATTTCTGAGGTTTTTATTATTATTTATTCGTAATATTGTTGGCCACACGGGATTATCTATTAGAAATCCCGGGAAGGTCCACATTAATATTAACATTTCGATGCAAGTACATAAATAACTCTACCTAATTCTGACCTATGCTTATGATGGATAATGATCATAATATCATGGATGGTTAGAAAATAATTAAAAGTATTGTTTACTAATTAAAATACTTATATGATTAATAGCCGTTGCCCACAAATTTGTGCGCGTGGAATTTAGTAAATTTATTGGTCCCGGCGAATTTATACAGTCTAAGCCTTCCTCGGTAAATGTACTATCCAACACTGAAAGAATTTTTCAAATCAGACCAGCAGCTCCTAAGATTATTGCGTACAAATAAACAAATTCTTCAGCTTTATAATATTAATATAGATGTTAAAGTACTTACAATTGCCAATATAGATTCGCATGATGTTGTATGTTGAACGCTCTGACAATTTTATAAATTCGTAATAAGATTTAGATTGCTCGAATATTTGCTCTTTGAAGATATTTAAATTGGTACTGATTAGTATGATTTGTTTTTCTTTTTCTGTTATATTGTTTTGTGTTTTCTGTTACATTAGTTACTTTGGATCATACTCCTTTTCCAGGCTATTTATGTCCCACTGTTGGGCACCAGCTTCCTCCACTTTCGGAGGTATTACGGTCTATTAAGCCACGCTGACCAGGGCCCCAAGTCTGCTAATACAATGTTGTCACAATGACAGCTCAATGGCACCATTATGGCGCCATAGTGGCATCATCTGTGACAAAAAATCAAGTTTGGTGTCATTATGACACCATAATGGTGCCATAATGGCAAAGTCTACTATAGTCTACTATTACTTTTTTGTCATAATGACGCCATAATGGCGTCAGTGACTGACCAATATAACAACATTGTAATGTGATTGTAATAGCAGAATTAGCAGACTTGGCCCCCTGGCGTGTTGGTACATGGCTTATATCCATGTTTCCCGTGTCCCACAATGGACACTAAACTTGTATTCTTAACCCATCTGGATTATAACGGCTAACACACAATATTAACCGCCTTCATCAAAAGAAGGTTCTATGTATTTTTTTCTATGTATGTTACCGATTTCTCCGTCACTTGTGGACCGATGCCCAAAATTATTTTTTTTAGGATTGAAACTGTCGGAACCTGGTCTTACGTCATCTCACAAAACTCTGATTAAGCTCTGATACCTAAAAACTAACGAAAGTTTGATTGTATGTATTGTATTATCTATATGAAATATGGTCGTGGTAGTAACCCATATCCATGATTTCTCATTTCCGTGGCCTAAAAGTAATATATTTGTTACAATATTTGTCATTTTTTAGATTCCTCTTTAGTCACTTGGGAAATACATCAGATAAATATGAAGATATTTTGCCGCAACCAAGGCATAGCATGAATTTTACGAGGCGTGGAATTATTAAAAGTGTAATAACGGAAAAAAAAGTAAAAAGGAACGTAAAGAAAAGATTTTATTATAACAACCAATTGCAAATATTATTGAAGATAGGTATACCAGTACCAATGTTATATTGGACTAATAGGTATTGAATTAGTCAAAGTCTACTTCAGAAGCAGAAAATTGTATCAAATATGCTGTGATAAGAATTTTAATTGGCATACATGCTAAATAGCTAAGATTGCTTAAGTTTGTTTCTAATTTATTGTAAGTATTCAGAATGTAAGTTTTAATAATAATATCTTTATTTCGAGTAACAAAAGACTCATCAAATGTTAGAACTACAAAGGACTTAAATGTTAATCTAATATTAACATTTAAGTAAGTAATAAAATTATAATAGACAGAAATTTTGTTTATAAATTACGTTAGCTAGTGCTTGCATCAATCACTGCCATATCATTCCATGAGAAATGGCACAGCAGTGACCGATGTAAGCACAGTCAAATCTGTCAGCAATCATGGACAGGATCCTGTTGGGGCTGGCCCTCACCCGGCGCACCAGGGATGCACACTTTTGCGCATGGTGGTGTAGAAACAATCCACGCGCGCATTAGCGAACATCCCTGATGCGCTACAGTATCGGGGCAACCCCAACAGAATCCTGAATGCATTGTTATATTGGATACGGAGGGTGTTGTACGATTTTTGAGTATATCTGGCCCACAGGTTGCACGTGTAGAAGGAAGTGCAACAGGCTCTAAAAAGTGTGATTTTAACATCTTACATTTTAAGTAGTACTAAACTTTTTAACTTGAGTGTATTTTTTTACCACACGGAAAAAGGGTAGCACCCTGGGCAGATAAAAGCCAGCTAAAGAATATTGTACACGGATAACACCCTCTCAGAGAGACGTAAATCTCGCAAAAAAAAAGGTATGCTAACACGTCTTGTCAGCGGGGCATATAATAATCCCTCCCAAAGTGAAGGAGGCCTGTGCCCAACAGTGGACGTTAATAGGCTAGAGAGAGAGAGAGAGACAGAGGATGTAGCCCTTTATATTATTAATTTCTACTTAACTGTTCCATACGTTACAATATTTTGGCTAGAATGACTTAATATTATTTGTATTAAGAGCTAGCTGTTACCCACAACTTTGTAAGCGTGCAATTTGGAAACCTTAACAAAATGTACAAAAAAGCCATTCACTTGAAACAGTCTATCATTTAAAAAAAGCCGCATCAAAACTCATTGCTTATTTTCCAAAATATAAGCTCACATATATGGACTTAAATAAAAAATAACGACTTTGTTTTATAATAAGAAGAAAACTTAAAGGGCTTAACATAGCATCTCAGTGCATACATGCATACGACTACATATATTTAGCAATATGTATAGTATAGACATGTGTAGGTACCTACTGTATGAAATGAAATAATAAAATCATAATAATTATTTGATAAATAATTTCGACTTTCCTATTATTTGTTAACTGTTGAAGCCATTCTTGACATTTTTTTTCTCTTTTGTTAAGAGGGAACGATACCAAATTAAGCTCCATACAAAAATAATGGCATCGTAGTCCCGTTTCTAGTTGTGTTCTCCGTGTGTTGACGGATTAAGAATACAAGTGTCCCCAACCCATCTTCTCCCAAGCGTGCTGTAAAAGTCAGCTAAGGTATATTGTACACAGATAACATCCTCTGTGACAGAGGGAAATCTCGAAAATAAACCCTGTGCCAACACGCCTGGTCAGCGCGGCACAGTAGAACATAATCCCTCCCAAAGTGGAGGAGGCTCGTTCCCAACAGTGGGACTATAAATAAATTGATTCAAACTACAGATTTGTAGTGAAGCCACATTTTTGGAATAGAATTATATATAAAGGCATCCACTATTGTTATTTTAATAAATAGTATGACAAAAATAGTTATATTTTCTAACACTTGCGCGACTCATCTGTTTAAATAAAACTACTTTTTACGGATTTAGACGCGTATATTTGTTTTTAAATTTTGGCCCGACGTTTCGGAGACTCTCACCCGTGACCATGGTGACTGCAAAGTCTCCGAAACGTCGGGCCAAAATTTAAAAACAAATATATGCGTCTAAATCCGTAAAAAGTAGTTTTATTTAAAAAAAGTTATCACAAATTTCCTATATATTTTTTCGTACACAATAGATTCGACAGTGCATGATGACAAATCTGTTCACCTTTGAACACTATGGTTGGATAACCAAACAATAAACAAACAAATAAATATCCATTTATAATAATCGACATATTCGCACAACGTTTTCTGGTCCCAAGTTTATTTGCTTGTGTTATATGTTCTGGACGCATATACATACTACATATTTTATTGTAAATACATACTTTTAATATGGAAAACACAAAGAAACCTAGACGCAGTACAAATATTTGTGTGTCGAATATACACATAACATAAATTGTCCTGTGCGGGAATAGCGTAAGATATCAAAATAACTCTTAAGGGCCTACATCAATATTATTCAATATCATCGCCGACACGTACATATTAACACAGCCAGTAGGCACAGAAAATGAAGAATTAGGGATACTTTTCCTGTTTACTCAAAATCTACTAAATATATTTTAATTCTGATTTACGTGTTTCTATATATAACTAGCTGACCCGGCAAACGTTGTTTTGCCATACTAAAAAAAAAGTTTGAAAAATGGATGTTGGCCGATTCTCAGACCTACTGAATATGTATGTAAAATTTGAGAAGAATCGGTCAAGCCGTTTCGGAGGAGTACGGTAACTAACACTGTGACACGTGAATTTTATATATTAGATAGTTACTTATGTTTTTAAAGTTATTTTATTAGTTAATACGCGATAATAGACCGACAAATGAAAAAAATAAAAAATTAGAGAGGTTGTTTCGCTAAGATTTTCTATCGAGAAAACTTTTCTCAATCGCGTTTCTGAGTTTATGCGATCCTAGATCATATATTGAAAAAACATATACTTAAAAATTAGAGCTCTAGCCATTCAATCTAAAGAAACAATGAAAACTTCGTACGTAGAAAAATGCACGAAGCTATTTTGGTATCCTCTTAAGAAATAACAGCATAAACTGTTATTTCTTAGGAGAAGAAATTAAATTATTTTGTGTACGTCCAGGGCGGTGACTATTCAAAATATACCAATTTGCAAATGTGGCATATTATTTAACCATATTTTATACCGTTATTAAAAGAGAAATTAATTAAATTTTCATTATTTCAGAAAAGATTAAAACTTCCTTTTGGTCATTTGCATATTTGACTGAAATATTTAAAGAAATCCTCTTTAGGAGTCGTCTTATTAAATTTGTTACAAACGTTCAAGTTCTCAATTCTTGGGGAAAAAACTTGTATTTCTTTTACTTTATGCTTCGTACGAATCCGACACAACTTTTTCGGAGCACAAATGAATTTTAAGCGTTATATGTAACTGTTTCTATTTTATCACAAGCTTTGGCCCGCGACTTCGTAGGCATGGAATTTAAAAATTCCCCGTTTTTGGTACATTTTCACTGACGCTTCGCTCCTATTAGACGCAGCGTGATGTTATATAGCCACGATAGCCAGATTCCTCAATGAATGTCATTCAATTTCAACATTGATAACGAACCAGTAGTTCCCGAGATTAGCGCCTTCAAACAAATTCTTCAGCTTTAATAAATTAGTATAGAGTATAGATTTTATTACCCTTTGTTAAAGAGATAGCTAGTTATTTTAAAATGAATTATTAATAAGTAATGCGTTCTTGGATACAAGTAGCGTATGGCAGGAGAGAGAAAACTCGAAATTAAACCCTGTATCAACACGTTTTGTCAATATGGCTTACGGTCATTTATATATTAGCAATAACTCAATACATTCAGTCTACGATTGCGGATAGATTGTTATCCTCGTTTAATAGTGAGATATTTCTATTTCCTGTCAAATTTTATAAATAGAATAAGGAATGCCGTTATTATAATAATAAATATTCACGGACATTTCACAAAACGTCCTTTGATCCCAAGCTAAGCTTATATGTATGTGTTATGGGTACCAGAATACGGATAGAATACTTAAACATCTTTTGTAAATATATACTTATATGTATAATACACAGAAACACCCAGATGCAATACAAACATTTGTATGACAATTAGAAATATCACACAAATGATTGTCCTGAGCGGGAATCAAACTCGCGACCTCATGATCGGCAGTCCGTTACATAAACCACTCAACCACGAAGCTCGTCGAACCTAGCTATTTATACCTACCTAAACTACCTTGAACCTAGCTGTACCTAGCTTATTGACATGCAAGTATGAGCAAAAGTTTATAGTAGGTTAGTCTGACTTTTACAGCGGGAATCTTATAAAATAGTTCTTAATTTTATTAGTAGACCAAAACTCTTCCAAATGCTCGTGCCTATCAATCAGATGATGATGATGCTGGCGAAAATAGAAGTTCAGAAGCAAAAAATATAAGTTCAAATACTAAAACTAAGTCATAACTTAATACGATTCTGTTGAATTATAGTCAAAATTTGCGATTAAAATAATTAACTAATTGTAATTGTCCAAATATACCCACAAATATTTAGCATTCCATTCATACTATTTCCACTAACAATAAAGCTGTTGTGTTGTTGCCTATAAAATATTGCGCTAGACGGTGCGATGTGGCTTCCTGTCACGTCACACTGCAGTTAAAGGTTAAAAACCGAATTATGTTGTTACACTTTTTGTAAAGTTTCATTTAAAAATAAAGGAAATTTGTTATCAAGCATTTTGTGTTGATACTATCGTTTTCGTGAGCTTCAAGACTTAACTTACACTATATATAGGTAGATAGATAACGTATCGGATGTAACGGATTTTGACGCGGTTTTTTTTTATAAATAGATAGAGTGGTTTATGAGGTTGGCTTTTTTGTTTAATTTGATAAATAAATAAAATAAATAAATATAAATATTCATGGACATCTCACACAACGTCCTCTGGTCCCAAGCTAAGCTTATATGCTTGTGTTATGGTTACCAGAATACGGATAGACTACTTAGACTACTTTTTTTGTAAATACATACATAAAATAAATAGAAACACCCAGGCGCAGTACAAACATTTGTATGAGATTTATAAACATCACACAAATGATTGTCCCGAGCGGGAATCGAACCCACGACCTCGTGAACGGCAGTCCGTTACATGAACCACTAGATCACGAATCCCGTCGATGATGTTATAAATTCTACGCGAACGAAGTTGCGGGCAACAGCTAGTAAGAATAACAATATACCTAAAGTAACCGTTCTTTCATATGTTACCTAATAATCCAATTCAACTTATTAGCGCACACAATTAAGTCAAGTGCTATTAGGATATTAAAGAAAGTGACTGAAAGAATGTTTATAGTTCCACGAAATGGAAGATTACTTCCACTAATGTATTTTCCTTTGAATAATATAGTACCAACATTACAATATATAGAGAAATAATTTATTTATGAACTAATACGATAGCGAACTCTATTCAAATAGAATTCTCTGTAAACCGCTATCTGATAATTCTATTCAGAGGTTTATCTGTAGTTTTGATGACAAAATCGTGTTCTGGTTACCAGAGTAGAAATGACTTGGTAGTTGTCAAAAGCTTTAGTACTTAGCATATCTTGTGAGAAAACTATTGTATTAAAATTAAAATTGTTAACGTTTGTAAGAATGTACGGATGGATGAATTTAAGATTGTTTGTTAAGAGGGTACTTTACTCCTAATTTAGGTATTTGCCTTAGGTATTGCTATCCCTAATCCCGAGCACCGTGCTGAAAGGGACAAATATAGCTGAAACAGATTTTACCTACAAATTCTTTGAAAAAAAGACGTTTCGTACTTCCCTTTTTTCTTTCCGAAAGTTAAACCGATTTTAATTGTTTTTACGCTATATTATAGATAAAGAGTATATTTATACTTGTATCACTTTTTTTTGGTAAAACGTTACCAAATATGTGTGATAGACGCTGCAACTTTACCTAAAGAAAACCAAAAAAATCTGGATTTTCGGATGGTCACATTTCTTTTAATTATTATGTTTTGAAAAAAAGAAAGTGACAGAAGCATAGATATACTCTTCATCTATAATATAGCGTAGAAACAATTAAAATCGGTTTAACTTTCGCGAAGAAAAAAGGGAAGTACGATACCCATATTTTTGTATGGAGCATAATTTGGTGTCGTGCCCTCTTAACGATTAAACTAATGTATGGATCATAATTAAACTTTACAGCTGTATAGTTATTTTATACCACATTTCACAAAAGTTTTCATTTTTGTCTCGTACGTACATAGTTTTTAGCGAAATAATATATATATTCTGTTAATTCAGGACTATAAAATATTATGTCTATCCAAATTTTCGTGTAATTCCATTCATTCAGATTTTGCGTGAATACGTCACAAACGAACAAATATACAAACAAACAAACTCACTTTCACATATAAGTAAGGATACTCCATGGGGTGGCAAACAAAAATAATACAAAATCACCTCCCCATGTCTTCCAGGAATCGAGGAAAGCACGTCGCATGCCACTTGAGCATACCTATAGCCAAGAAAGATTTACGTTAGGCAGGGCATTGGTCTTCAAAATTAGGCAAAACCCCACTGCAACCCCCTGACCCCTAATACCGTGGAAAAGGACAGGACAATGATGGTCATAAATAAAATACTATTATTTGCAAAGTCGTGTCATGTGTCATGTGTCATGTGTCACCATGTCATCTTCCCATCTCGTCTGTCCAAAACTAAAACCTAGCTAGAGACATTTTTTTTAAATTCGTTTTCTTAAACCAATATATCCTTATTTTTATACTGCGTGTAATGCGAAAACAACTGTATTTCTATCTTAAATAGAATCAGAGATATGAACATGTATAAACCTAGCAACTAGCACTTCATACATGTTGATTACAAAATGAAAAAGCTTCTCCTGAGAAATTTACTCAAATATGCTTGCTAGGTTTTGGTTTTGGACAGCCGATCTCTTCGTGTGGGTGTTGTTATCAAGCAAAGAAACTAAGCAAATGTATTTTGCTTTACGTTCAAAACATACAGCTTGGTGACGGAGAGACGGATGGACAACGAAGGCTAAGTAATAGCATCCTACTTTATTATCTTGGTACGGTACTCTGGAAAGCATTGATATAAGCAAAAAAAAATAATTTAAATATATCTTGTTTTTCATTTCCTTTTCCGCGTACCATAATAATAACCGTGTATCAACCATAATGTTTGTTTCTTTATGAGTGACAAAGAACAATCATGAATGTTACAGGTACAACCTCGTACAAGACTGTATTTTATTGAACACAGCTGTTCTCGTCTGTATTAATACACATATTCAGCGAATAGAATTTTTGTATTTGTTATACAAAAGTAACTCGTAAACAAAGAAAAATATAACGTAGATACTATTAATAAAGAATACACAATCTAATATATAAAATTTCCATGTCACAATGTTAGCTATCGTACTCCTCCGAAACGGCTTTACCGATTTTTACCAAATTTTATATGTGTATTCATTAGGTCTGAGAATCGGCTACTATCTATTTTTCAAACAGGTAATATTATAATGGTAAAGTTTGTAATGTGTGTAGGAGAATCTCCGAATGTAATAGTCTGTACAATATTTTTTTTCACTAATAGGAACATACTATATCGAAGGCTCTATGCGAAGTCTGTGTTATGCCTATGTGTCCATCCGTTTAACGATGGATGGACATAGCATATCTTTGTGTAATGATTCGAAATTCCAAGCACGCAATATTGAGGGCAACAACTAGTATTTCATTATTAAGAAGAAGTGAATTATTAATTTCTTTTATTAAGCTATTGCATAGCTTCCATCGCTGGCCTTGAGCGTGGAGACTAAATCCACCAAAATTCTAAATTTAAATTCCGTACGCAACGGAAATAGCGTAATAAACCTTACATTCAGCGCTACTGCGCATGCGTAGCATAGATTGACAATCGCTATTTTGTCATACTTAATTACCGTAAGCAATGGACAGATGTAAGCATCAGTAAATAAGGATTATTAATTTTGTTTTAGTTTATGGTCTTTAGATTCTTGCATAAATAAAATAAATAAATAATTATAATTGCATAAGTTGATAAAAAATGCTATGCAATAGCTTTACCGCGGCAGTCCCCGAGTGACACACGTCTTTTTTTTAGGGTTCCGTACCCAAAGGGTAAAAACGGGACCCTATTACTGAGACTTCGCTGTCCGTCCGTCCGTCCGTCCGTCCGTCCGTCTATCACCAGGCTGTATCTCAAGAACGGTGATAGCTAGAGAGTTGAAATTTTCACAGATGATGTATTTCTATTGCCGCTATAACAACAAATACTAAAAATAAAATAAAATAAATATTTAAGGGGGGCTCCCATACAACAAACATGATTTTTAGGGTTCCGTACCCAGTATCTCATGAACGGTGATAGCTAGACAGTTGAAAATTTCACAGATGATGTATTTCTATTGCCGCTATAACAACAAATACAAAAAATAAAATAAAATAAATATTTAAGGGGGGCTCCCATACAACAAACATGATTTTTAGGGTTCCGTACCCAGTATCTCAAGAACGGTGATAGCTAGACAGTTGAAATTTTCACAGATGATGTATTTCTATTGCCGCTATAACAACAAATACTAAAAATAAAATAAAATAAATATTTAAGGGGGGCTCCCATACAACAAACATGATTTTTTTACCGTTTCTTGCTCGATACTAATAACGTTGCCTTATGTTGCATAGATAATGGTACGGAACCCATCGTGCGCGAGTCCGACTCGCACTTGACCAATTTTTTTTTTTAATTTTACTTTTTATGTACCGTTTAGGAACGATTTCGAGAGTATTTTTTTCGTGTTTCACTCCTCTTGATTGTAGCGTGATGTTATTGGTATAGCTTACTAGCTAATACCCGTGATTTCACCCGTTCATAGCTATTTAGCCCAACCTATATGTATAGGTACCTACACCTAACCTTAAAAAAATATACAAATAAGCCAGCTTGAATCACTGTGTATTAAAAAACCGCATCAATATTCTTAAAGATAATAAGCTCAGTTAAAGAAATACATACAAAAATTACGACTTTGTTTTATAATCCTTATCCTTACTAATTTATAAATGCGAAAATCGGAATTAAAAACTAAAAATCTTAACGAGCTTATGTGTTAATGTGTGTGTCACCAAACAATAGTGCGATTTCAAAAAACTGTACATCGCCATCTATTTTTAGGGTTCCGTACCCAAAGGGTAAAAACGGGACCCTATTACTGAGACTTCGCTGTCCGTCCGTTATAACAACAAATACTAAAAATAAAATAAATATTTAAGGGGGGCTCCCATACAACAAACATGATTTTTTTACCGTTTCTTGCTCGATACTAATAACGTTGCCTTATGTTGCATAGATAATGGTACGGAACCCTTCGTGCGCGAGTCTGACTCGCACTTGACCAATTATTTTTGTTTGTTTTTTGTACTGCGTCTGGGTGTTTTCCATGTATAATAAGCATGTATTTACAAAAAAAAGTCGTTTATGTAGTCTATCCGTATCTGGTACCCCTAATACAAGCATAGAAATATAGCTTACTTTGGGACCAGAGGACGTTGTGTGAAATGTCCTGAATATTTATTTATTATTATTTATTTATTTATTTATCTATCGAGTGATATGGTAAACTTCTGTTTGTTAAGGTTTAATTTCTAAATTTCACGCGTACGAAGCGGGCAACAGCTAGTAAATCTTATATATAAAATTCACGTGTTACAGTGTTAGTTACCGTACTCCTCCGAAACGGCTTGACCGATTCTTCTCAAATTTTGCATACATATTCAGTAGGTCTGAGAATCTGCTAACATCTATTTTTCAAACTTTTTTTTTTTATAATTTCAAAACAACGTTTGCCGGGTCAGCTAGTATCTTATATATAAAATTCACGTGTCACAGTGTTAGTTACCGTACTCCTCCGAAACGGCTTGACCGATTCTTATGAAATTTTACATGACAAATATGAAATTTTACATGAAAAATATGAAATTTTACATTTAAATGGTAAAACAACGTTTGCCGGGACAGCTAGTCTAATATATAAAATTCACGTGTCACAGTGTTAGTTACCGTACTCCTCCGAAACGGCTTGACTGATTTTTATGAAATTTTACATGCGTATTCAGTAGGTCTGAGATTCGGCCAACATCTATTTTTCAAACCTTTTTTTTTTTTTTAGTTTGGCAAAACAACGTTTGCCGGGTCAGCTAGTAATATATAATCATTCTTGTTAATAAAATTATCCAAAACAAAATTATTTTTTTAATCCCAACCAGTATTTCTTGTTAACGCAAACTAACATGTACAGTTACAATTTTATTATTTTGTATCTATACTAATATAGAAAGCTGAAGAGTTTGTTTGTTTGTTTAAGCGCGCTAATCTCTGGAAGCACTAGTCCGATTTGAGAATTCTTTCAAATTTGTATAGTACATTTAACGTGGAAGGCTATAGGCTGTATAACATTATGCTGCGACCAATAGGAGCGAAGCAGTAATGTCGCAGAAATGAGAAAAAAATTCTAAATTTCATGCGTACGGAGTCGCGGGCAGCAGCTAGTAATATAATAAAGCTGAATAGTTATTTATTTTGTTAGTTTATTTCAACGCGCTTATCTCAGGAACGACTGGTCCGATTTGAAAAATTCTTTTAATGTTGGATAGTACGTTTATCGAAGAAGGCTATAGGTAGGCCATATAACATAACACGACCAATAGCAGTGAAGCATCAGTGAAAACTGTAGCAAAAACGGAAAAAATATCTAAAGAAATTCCACACGGACAAATCGCGGGCAACAGCTAAACTAAACAGGTTAATGTTGATAAGAATACATCATGATATTTATCTTGATTACTAGCCGGGAAGGGTCATGAATATAACATAATTACATGAAAAAGACGGGTTATACGTTAATATAAGCAATGTAGGTTTGATTAATAGCTATCGTAATTAAATCAAAGCTGATAAATGTATTTTAAAACTGATGTATCCTATTACTTATTCTAAAAATTAAATATCATTTAAATTCGTTGTTCAAACTTAAATGAATTTATTTTTACACGGATCTAGTTAAATAATCAGTTTTTGTCTATGAAATCAGTTGCTACTAAAATCTTTCAACACACAAGATATTAAATGCGCGAAAAACCCTAACAGTAAATCTTAACCTTACCTTTACCTTCTCTTAACAGAGTCGGGCAGAAAAAAGTTTCAGATAAAAATCTGAAAAATATTATCGGACTCCATACGCGTAGAATGTTAGATCCCTAGGTATATATTTTGTCACCCTTTAGACCTTCCCTGGACTTTCATGATTATTAGAAGACAAAAATCACCAAAATCGACCCAGCCGTTCTCGAGTTTTTGCGAGACTAACGAACAGCAATTGATTTTTATATTTATGAAAGATATTAATAACATCAAAATTACAAAAAAAATTTAATACCGCTATAAGCTAAAAACAAGATTTTCGCATATTCATCATAGCAGTTTTATGGTTCTTATGTAAATATATACAATCTACATAATAGGATCTCACTTACCTTACTCTGTCAAAATAAAAATGAAACAATTTACGTACAAAGTCCTTCGAAATTTTAACATAATTATGTAAATATAAATTTATCCTGGGCCACGCTTTCATCGTAGCCCGGACGATAATTTTAATATATTACACATCTTGTACAACGCCCTCGCTTCCGTCATTAGATCGTTGTTGCACGATAAATTTTATATGTACTATGTAAGTACCTACGTATGTAACACATGTTCACGAACAGCTCGTCTCCGTTTGTATGTATGCAAATTAGATTATTAAGATAATGTGTCACAGTACGATATATATTTTTACGACTGTTATTTATAAGGATTTTAACATTAACATTTCGTAAAAATATAAATATATTCTTTAAAGAAGTTTCAGGTATGAGGTAACTGAGTACTTCGATCCAAGAAGAACCTGTAGGTTTTTGCGTATTCCTCTGCCTTGTTCATCTCCTAACACCAATAACCGTTTTATCTCGTTATCGACGTGTTGAGTACTTGGAGACACTTTAGTGCAAGTCTGCTTAGCACAGGAGCTTACGTCATTTACGAGTGAACCACTTGGCTGCTCAGTATCCGTAGTATTGCGATTATCGGATTGTATATTTATAATACTTGCCGTTTGTTTATTATTACTTTTTATGCAATTCATGCTATAGGCTGGTGTACGTCGGGGAGTCCTCTCTTTATTACTGGAAATAGGTGTTTTAGTGCATTTTGCCAATGGTGTAGTATTTGAAATGTCTAGAGCTAGAGTTCTTGGCGTTTAATTCCAAAGTGTTTGCAAGATTTTATTGATAAACAGTTGATCAACAGTTATGAATAGATTGTGTTACTTGTTTTTTGTAATTAATTTTCCCCTGTTCGTCATGAGCCTCCTGGAGGAGGTAAGGCACAATGTGGACCAAAAACATTTGCCAAGTGGACTTAGCAAAGGTTTTTGTTCCGCATTGTGCCACGCCGACCAAACCTGTTGGCAACTGGTTTAGTTTCGTCTCTCACAGAGGATGTTTCCTGTATAATTACGATTTCCCATCGCTCGCACATTGTAGGAAATAGGACGGTGACACTTGAATTTTTCATCAGTCATCACACTCGCCACGTGGATAATAATTTTATTTAAGTATTCATAAATTAAACTGATTTTAGGCGTCTTCGTGTACATGTTCAAAAATTTTTTGATATCACATATTCAACTCCTTGCTAAAATCATTATAGACTATTTAGAAGCATTTTCTGAGTAAAATAAATACGTTGATTGTGTGAAAATAAAAAGTTATAGGTACTTATAATACAACTTTACAATAGCAATGATTTTCGGGTAATATTTTTTAAGGAGAAATAAATGCTGCTTTTATCTAAAAATAAATCAGCTACAGTTAATCCAATCACATATAACAATCACATATCATGTGATTTATAAAAGTTTAGCAAATATCAATACGGAAAAAACAGTACATGTATTGAGAGTCAAAAGATAAAAACTAAATTGCTTCACTGATGAGTCCTTTGTCTCATGTCTTTGTTAAGGTCTTTCCGTTTGTTGACAGACAATCAGTTTGTAATTATTTCCTTGCAGTCATATTACAACTTCCATTTTAAGGTTTTTCGCCGGTGGCAGGTAATAAACAACAAATAGTGTTTATTAATTTAAAAATCTTAGTTCATATTATGATTCTGAGTTCATTGTACTGAAGTTATTTCTAGCTGCCCTGATCATGTTACATTACAATCAGATCTTCCAAACTAAGTTTTGGGAGGCTGTGATTCTCGAAAGAAGATACTAGTTTATTTCATGACGTCTTATGTTAGGTCCATATAAAAATAACAGGTATTTAAAAACACTAGCTTATGCCCGCGACTTACATACGTCTAGAACTTAGAACTTTTTCCCTCTTTTTTTGTGACATCTTTCACTAATGCTTCGCTGCTATTGGTTGCAGCGTGATTTTATATATGACGATGCCCATAGCCTTTCTCGATAAGTGTGTTGATGTACTACCCAACACTGAATGAATTGATGAACCAGTGGTTTCTGAGATTAGCGTGTTTAAACAAAGAAACTCTTCAGCTTATAATATTAATATATATAAGAGAGGTATGCCCAAATCATGACGTAGTAGATTGATGTCATTAAACTCTCCTACTATGTCATTAAACTAACCAAGTCCGAACTGCTCAGTCACAATAGTAGTGTCTCATTGGAGAATCTGTTGACATCAATCTGCTATAGATATTACGGACATACCTCTCTTATACCATGTTTAAAAAGATACATTTTTTATGTTCATAGATGACCATTTAGGTTTTGCTTGTAGTTTAATAACGATAGTATTTGTAATACCTAGGTACTTATATAATCAATTCTATGAAACAGTCGGCTTTCATGGCTGTTGCTAAAGTTTGAATTTAAATCAAGTGGGAACTCGCAAATCTATTTTTGACAACATGTAGTTAAATACATTCGGATTGTATTTATGACCACTAAAAGTTGTACATAGAATGTTTTAATAATTTCAAAAATGCAAATTTTGATACAAAGCCATTGAAACGAATAAATTAAATCCTTAATATAAAAATTTAATAAAACTCTCACGATTTCATTTCATTCATTCATATTACGGACGGTGTCATATGAGAGTGAAAAATTAAAAAATAACTCCGCCTAATCGTGAAAATTATAAATTATACTAGCAAACGAAGCCGGTGCTCAACATTCATTCGGTATGAGCCAGAGATCTTTGCAATTTGTGGACAAAAAAATCCTGTAGAATACGAGAATACAAAGCAAGCAGCTTATCTCTTCTCATATTATTCGGATTATTTTGTTGTCTGATTTAACACAGACTATTCTGTTTCGTTATTTCAAAGTAAGTTATGTAATAATGCGGTACAATAGCTGTCCGTGTAGAGACGGATTAAGAATATAAGTGTCACCACCCCTGTTCGTTCCCAGGGTGTTGTAAAATATGGCTAAAGAATATTGTTCTCAGATAACATCCTCTGTGAGAAACGAATTACTTGGAAATAAACCCTGGCCTACACGCCTGCTCAATGCGCCACAGTAGACTGTGATCCCTCCCGTAGTTAAGGAGGCCCGTGACCAACAGTGGGACGTTAATGGGTTAGACAGAGAGAGTTATAAAGGTAATACATGCTTTTTAATTTTATAGGATTGTAAACGAATCCTCTTGCGTCAAAAACTTAAAATATCTAAAACAAAAGCACTACCACTAAGCAACCCACAAACACGTAATAATTATAATGTTGAATCGGTAATATTTTATACACATTCATAATAACTCAAAATCTTTACTCTATCATAGGTACGTTTTTATTAATAAGAATACCGAATTGTGATGATACCTCCAAATACATATAAATATAATGTTGTGGCTAAGTTCAGTTGTAAAAGTAGTAGGTATTGGTACCATTATTTACTTCATATTTGCGAACAACTCTCTCTCTCTCTCCAGCCCATTTACGTCCCACTGTTGGGCACGGGCTTCCTCCACTTTGGGAGGAATTATGGTCTACTGTGCCGCGCTAACCAGGCCTATTGGCACAGGGTCTATTTTCGAGTTTTCCGACTCTCACGGAGGATGTTATTTATATGCAATATCCCTTAGATGACTTTTAGAGCACACTTGGGAGGAGATGGGGTGGTGACACTTGTACTCTTAATCCGTCACCACACGGAGACGAATAACTATTACAACAAAATTATTAATATTTAGTATCCTATCCAATTGCAAACAGTATCCTATATCCTAATCCTAACTAATTTAACTGTGAAACCAAAACAAGTTGATGACACTAAAGAAATTTTGACAAGTGTTAATGTGTCGAACGAAACTATAGTGCGATTTAAAAAACGGTACAACGCCATCTATTGACTGTCACAGTAAGCTTTTGTTTGTAAAGTTTTGATTTCTAAATTTCACGCGTATCAACTCGCGGGCAACATCTAGTATTATATATATTATACGAACAAGATTTGGCCACATAGTTTTGACTTATGTTCTTTCTGTTCTGTAGGCAATGCTTATTACACAGTTTAGGTAGGTATGTCATTAAATGTATCATCATTGCTTCAAATAACGTACAACCTCTACAAATATGGCACAGTAAATGTCATCTAGCTTCTTTGTGTTTCAATAGTGCACCGTTATTGCGGTTCACAAATACGAAATATTTGAGTAAGCTTCCGTAACGTATGCGGTTGAAGCAAAATGCAGTCTATGTGAATTGCATGAGCTTCGTGGGCTCGTATGGCAATGAGCTTTACACGCTTTGAACTCAATATTAACTGATAAATAAGTTTACGTTTAAATAGTTGTTCAAATAAATGAGTAAAACATTATAACTGCGATCTCTTTATCAATTATTGGTTTACTTATATTGTGAAAATCAGAATTATTTCTACTAGCTGTTGCCCGCGACTCCGTACGCGTAGAATTTAGAAAATTTCCCCGTTTTGCAACATTTTTCACTACTGCTTCGCTCCTATTAGTGATAACGTGATGTTATATAGCCATATAACATTATAGATAAATTTACTATCCAACACTGAAAGAATTTTTTAAATCTGAGCAGTGGTTCCTGAGATTAGCGCGTTCAAACAAACAAACAAACTCTTCAGCTTTATAATAATAATATTAAGTATAGATATTCCATTCGTCTGTCTGTCTAGTAGACTATTCTGTAATACGTTACTCTTGACGTTTATTTTCATGCCCTTTGTAACAACATTGGGTTACTAAAATGCACAGGAACTCCGTTTCCTGTATATGTGATATGATTCATGGTTAAAAACACAGGTAGAGCAGAAGGAGAGAAAAAAACCCTTAATTTAAGAGAATATTATAATACTAACGATTATATTCGTTATGTATTGTATGCACTATATTTTATATTTACTGAAATATTACATAGAGAAAATCTAATAATGTTTTGTTGCCACTTAGAGCAAATATACAACAAAATTTCATAACAATTGTGAAATGAGAACTGAAGATTCGAAAATTATTAGCAAAACAAAGTTGAAATTTTGCTCTAAATTTTCAAATAATAGCTAGTTTATAAATTCTTCACAAGAAAGCGCCAGCAGCCGTATACATTTCGAAGTATGTATAATTACTCAGAAAGAGCCTTCGCCAGATGGCACCTAAAGTTTCTTATGCAGACAAAAGTTTCAAAGCAAAATCTTTGGTATTAGTTGAGACTCATATTGTAATGAGTTTTACTATTTATGAATATGAAAGCCCACTCTCCTCTCCTCTCCAGCCCATTTACGTCCCACTGTTGGGCACGGGCCTGCTCCACTTTGGAGGGATTATGGTCTACGGTGACGCGGACCAGGCGTGTTGGCACAAAGTTTATTTTCGAGGTTTCCGTCTCTCACAGAGGATGTTATATGTGTGAAATATCTCTTATCTGACTTTTACAGCACCTTTGGGAGGAGATGGGGTGGTGACACATGTATTCTTAACAGTGTTGCCAACTGTTTGAAAACTTTCCCCCTAAAGCAATTTCAAAAACCTTAGTGGTTTTCAAATTCAAAACAAAACTCCCCAAACGACGTATCAAAGTTAAGAAAATTTAAAAATTTTACCCCCTAAAAAAATCCCTGCATAGATTTTTTCCCCCTAAATTTGGGGGGAAAACCCCGGAGTTGGCAACACTGATTCTTAATCCGTCACCACATCACATGGAGGCCATTAAATATTAAATAATTTATAATTGTGGAAAAGAGATGATGAATAAGAATATTGACGAGCTTAAGTGTAAAAATACTGTACAACGCCATCTATCGAGTGGCATAGTTAACTTTTGTTTGTTAAGGTTTGATTTCTAAATTTCATGCAGACGAAGTCGCAGGCAACAGCTAGTCCGTAATAAATAAAACCACTTTTTATGGATTTAGACGCGTAATATACGCGTCTAAATCCATAAAAAGTGGTTTTAGACGCGTATATTTGTTTAAAAAATTTAAATTTGAGTAATATGTGGTTTATTTAAACAAATAAGTCTCGCAAGAGTTAATCTCTTATAGTCACGCTACAATTGTGGCATAGATAGATATGCATATGCCTGAAAAAAGAAACCCATCGGTATATGTATATAACGTATCTTAATGCCGTTCCACTGCTGGTCACCCAACGACGTCCTAGTGCTTGTTACAGGTCTCCTCCACTTTAGTAGACAAGGCATGTTGGCATGTGGGTTTAGTTTCGAGTCTTTTGTCTCTCGCATTTGATATTAACTGCTTATAGCAACCTGGGGATAAAATGGGGCGATGACACATCAAGTATTCTTAATCCGTCACCACATAAAAGACACAGTGATGTAAATTTCATAGTACTTATGTAGAAAAATCTTTCAAAAATTTAATCAATCTAGGAAATAGGATAAAGTTTTCGCAGTTAACGTTACTACTTCGACTTAAATATAAAAAGTTACCTATACAACTCATTTCCTTTGTCCGGACTGACCCAGATAGCTAATTAAAACTCGTAAGCATGCATGGACCCTCATTTTATTAAACAAGTTTTTGTATTTGTGTTAAGTTTAATTTTGTATAGTTATTTTGAAAGAGCGAAATATGTGATACGTAACATTTTTATTAAATGACTTACGTGGGTGGACTTACACGTGGGCTGTTTTTAATGAATAAATAAGTGAGAAAATAAATGGGTAGATTAATACGACGCATTACTGCGTCTGGATATTTTCTATGTATTATAAGTACCTTCTATGTATTGTAGGTACATATTTACAAAAAAGATACAGTTATAATTATGTAGTAGGTATATCTGTATTCTGGTATTCATAACAAAAAACAAAAAAGAGTAGTTTGAGACCAGAGGATGTTGTGTGAAATATCTATAAATACATAATTATTTAAGCTTAAAGCAACTCACCATCTTCATTTTGTGGTTGAAATATAGGGAATCGCCTACAATTCAGGTACTTCCTAAGTTCATATTGATTTAAAGAATTCTTTCGTATGGTGTGATAACAAATTACAAGTTTTTTGATTTATACTTTCCAATAATGATAATAATAAATATCCATGGACATTTCACACAACGTCCTCTGGTCCAAGATAAGCTTATTATGCTTGTGTTATGAGTACCAGAATACGGATATAATACATAAACTACTTTTCTTTTGTAAATACATACTTATAGTACATTTTGGCTTTGTCTATACCACAATTCAAGTCTCTGTAGCATTGGGAAGTAACCTCTAGGTTTTTATTCCCTTGCATAAGTTAAAACTTTTTTTAAATGGTCGTAATTCCATTATATTATCTTCTAAATGCGCAGATGTAAAAGGTTGATTGTATTTTTTGAAGCAAGGGACCGCGCAGATTTACATTTGCTATGAGTTTCAAGTTAATAGTTTCAGCCATCGCTGAGTAAAAAAAGATTGACGGACGGACGGACAGACAGACGGACATCATAGTGAGTCTATAGGAAACCCCAAAGAGACGCCTGGAGAATAAAATAAGCAATTTTTATTTACGTGCCGCTGATGATGTAATAATGGTACCATTTCTACGCGGTTATCTAAACTTAACTAAAAAATTTAAATTGAGAGCGTCGTTATTACAGTCTGATAATGTTAACTGAACTTTGTAATTATAAAAACTGTTTATTATAGACTAACGATTTTAATTAATATAAATGTGTACAATGAAATAGCAAAAAAATCAATAAATATTCATGGACATTTCACACAACGTCCTCTGGTCGCAAGCTAAGTGCTTGTGTTATGGGTACCAGAATACGGATAGAATACATATACTACTTTTCTTTTGCAAATACATACTTATAATACATAGAAACACCCAGACGCAGTACAAACATTTGTATGACAATTAGATAAATCACACAAATGATTGTCACTAGACTACGAGGCAAATGTAATAGAAATAATAGACGTTTTGAACGACGCTGTCCGTGTGTTGACGGATTAAGAATACAAGTGTCACCACCCTATTTCTTTCCCAAGGTGCTGTAAGAGCCAGCTAAGGAACAATATAAGCAGTCAACGTCTACCGTGAGAGACTGTACACTCGAAACTAAACCCTGTGCCAAAACGCCTGGTCAGCGCGGCACAGTAGACCATAATCCCTCCTAAAATGGAGGAGGCTCGTGCCCAACAGTGGGACGTTAATGGGTGAGGGAGAGGTGAGGAGACGTATTGACAGTAACCATTTTCATTTTTAAGTTACTTTTAGTTGTGCTAATAGAATTGGTACCATTGTCTATATGACGAAAATATTATAACATCATCATTCTCATCATCATAACATCACGCCTTTTTCCCATGGGGGTAGGCAGAGACTATAGAGCGCCATCTGCTACGATCCAAACATAAGTATGTTGGCTTCATTCACACTCATACATCTGGTCACACATGCCCGACGGTTGTAAGTGCTACGCACTTTCCCCTTTTGGAGTATGCCCACGATGACATCGGAGTATATTTTTCTCGGGCGTCCTCTCCCAGCATTTTATTTTATATAAGCATAAAGCATTAATATTATAACAATAATTGTACAGACCCATCGCGTGCGAGTCCTGCTCGTTCTTGGCCGATTTTTTCACCTAACTGCTCAGTTGCTTCCATTGTGATACCATTAACAGACATTTAACATTCAGTTTACTAAGCTCTAATTAGAAACTGTCACCCACACACTGCTCCGAACCCAAAACTTTTGATCTTTTGCTTACACTCTTACAACTGTGGTGCGCGAATTTATTTCAGTTTCAAACCAAAACCCATAAAACAAAAATATGTATAAATTTTATAATTTTTTTTAAATATCTCTATTTTTATATGAAAAGTATATTAGATACAAATACTTATCTGTAGGTATCTGCAATAAAGTTCAGAAACAGATTTTAAATGAAATTTTATCAGAATAAAAATGGGGTTTTATTGGTTTTTATTTTAACACAAGTTTTAAACAATTCTTTTTGTTTAGTTTTTATGGTCTGTACCAAAAGTTTATTTAAAATTAAAATAAACACATCAAACTCATCAATCGAATGCAAATACTGGATTTAAAATTGCTCGTTTCAAGTCCAGAAATTTATCGAAACCACAGACTAAATAAACATATTCAGAAAGTCCATTTATTATTAAAGCGAGTATTTTTGTGAAACTATCATGAAATCCTATAATCTACTTCCGTTAAGTACCGATTAATGGACGATTTCGATGTTTTTGAATAAAATATTACTTATATATTTTCATGTTTATTTCAGAAAAAGGCCCTGCTCTGTATTTATGCATATATTTATATAAAATAGGTGAGGAAAAAGCGAGAATATTAGTGTTATTAGAAAAACTTCAACCTACATCTTTATAACTTAATAACATGAGTTGTTAAAATAATTTAAGTAAAAGAATTTCAATCATTATTGTTAACAATCCAGTTCCGCTCTTGAATTGTGGTCTACTATGCCGCGCTGACCAGGCGTGTTGGCACAGGGTTTAATTTCGAGTTCTCATCTCATCCCGTAGAAGGCTTATAAATATAGCACCCTAGGTGGGAGACCAAACGGAGAATGCACACGCTGACGATGACTCTCCATACGGTCGAGTTTAAAGGAAACCTATGGCGCCTAACATTTAAAATGCCTAACATAAATTTAGGTTACCGAAATATAATAGTATTAAATTGGAAAATTTACATTAGGACAGACATTATGCACACAAATCCGTTATCTAAATGATATCGGGAAACAAATGAGAGCAGTGAATCAAAAATGTGTTGATCTTCCGACTGACTGACTTAATGGCTGATATTTTACCTTTACCTTGTTTTCAGTCTCTGATTTATAATGAGTATCTATCACCTTTTTTAATATTATTAAAATAAAACTGGCAAAGTACAAGTTGGTGGTGCATTAAAAGGGTTCTGTAACAATACCAATATTAAGTTTTACACAAAAAAGGGATTTTAGGGTGAACATTTGGGTGAAATAATTAAGTTTTGTTACCGTCTCGTTCACCGCTCTGCTGTTTAAGGTTCTTAAAATCTTCGCTGTCTGTTCCTCCCTCTATAATCAGGCTGTATCTCTGGTACGATGATAGCTAGGAAGCTAAAAATGTCAGTTTATGTATATCAGTTGATGCCACGATAACAATCACTCTTCATCATTGCTCTCCTGCCCTTATTCCGTTAATTAGGGCTATCCGTTAATTAGGTTATATGATAGGGGTCGGTATGACAATGTATTAGGACAATAACGGTACATACTAAACCGGCTTTTTAAATATACTTCTTAAGGGCCTACATCAATATTATCGTCGACATGTACCTATTAACACAGCTAGTAGGTATAGAAAATGAAGAATTAGGGATATTTTTTTTGTTTACTCAAAATCTATTAAATATATTTTAATTCCGGTTTACGTCTTTCTATATATAATAGTTACTTATGTTTTGAAAGTTATTTCATTAGTTAATACGCGATAATAGACCGACAAATGAAAAAAATTAAAAATAAGAGAGGTTGTTTCGCTAAGATTTTCTATCGAGAAAACTTTATTCAATCGCGTTTCTGAGTTTATGCGATCCTAGATTATATATTGAAAAAACATATACTTAAAAATTAGAGCTCTCGCCATTCAATCTAAAGAAAAAATGAAAATTTCGTACGTAGAAAAATGCACGAAGCTATTTTGGTATCCTCTTAAAAGTTTTAACCCGTAGATATGTTTAGCCTAGGTCGGCCACTCAAGTCAAAGTCAAAGCCAGACAAAGTCCCCACACTGTATTTCTAGGTGTATAGCTAATATAAATAATAATATAATCGCCCTAACAAAATTCAAAAGTAAACTTTTAAACTTTTAATTACATGAAATACAGTTTCACGTACAAAGGGAGTATGAAACAAAACTGAAAGAGGGCAGGTAGCATCATGTTCAAATAGAAACTCAAGTTATTTATGAAGGCAATAAAAATTTAAATTTGTAAAAATGTAATAAATGAGGACATTACTATTCTACTTTTCGTGTAAAACTTTTATTCGAGTTGGAATTTCTTATCAATTATTATTGCTTTAACAAAAAAATGCTAAAAAGAAGTTGCATAATCTTTGGATACAAAATGCCTTTACAAATTTTATAAAACTAGTCATTATTTTTGTGTGTAGGTATGTCCTTATGTGTGCTTATATCTTCAAATCTAAGTAACGGATCTTACCGAAGAGGTGGTCGCGCTCGACGGGTCGGTATCCAGAGACAAACGTGGCTGCTGGCCACGGCAACGCGTCAGGCCCCGATTAGCGAGGCCGTCCCTCGCCGGGTCATGGTAAAGCTCAAGGCATGGTGCTGCCATGGCCAGGCAGGGCAAGGCGGCGGGAAAAAAAAGCAACGGATTTTGATACTGTTTAGTGATTCAAGAGGATGATTTTTTATATGATTTGTTGGTTGTTTGGGTTTGGTTTCTAAATTCCACGCGTACGAAGTTGCGTGCGCCAGCTAGTCGGTTATAACAATCAAAACATAGTATTTAATAATAAAAAAATAATTAAACTTTTTTATACTCTGATGTTTACCAAATACGCCTATTGTTTGGGAACGTATCGGGATCTCTTCAATGAATGCTTATATTTTTAATGTAGAAAAATAACGTATATTTTGATAACTATTGTATGTACAGTTTGTATTCTCCTGTCGACAATTTTTACGAGTGACGAATGAATGAATAACGAACAAAACTACCAATAGAACGTATGAACTGCTTGAACGAATAATTAAGTTAATGTTGTCATTCTTTCTTCCCCTATGCGTATCTAGATGGCGCTCCAACATGCCGGCCGCCTTGGAAGAACCCTCTTCTTCCAATGTACATCTAAGTTTCATTAACAGGCAGTGGACAGATTTTTGAACAGGCCCGTTTTATGTTACCCGAAGTAGTACGAATGTCAGCTACTCGGGAAACTCCATCTTTTCCTGGATATAAGCATACCACTCTCCCCATTTTCCATCTGAGTGGTGGCAGGTTGTCTTCCTTTATCAATACAAGACTGTTAAGGGCAATGTCGTCCTTGTCGGCCGTCCACTTCGTTCTACGTTGCAGTTCAGATATGTATTCCTTGGACCACCTTTCCCAGAAATGTTGTCGCAGCTGTTCCAACCGTTCATAGCGTCCTAGGTGCGAGGCTGATATCGTCGCCATATCTTCACAAGCAGGCGCAGTCAACGGTCGGCCAATAAGGAAATGAGCTGGTGTCAGTGGAAGGTAATCGTTCGGATCTGTGGACAGAGGGGACATAGGACGGGAGTTCATAATGGCTTCGATTTGTGCTAATATCGTATTGAACTCCTCGAACGTTAAATTTGCATTGCCTAAAACACGTCTTATGTGATGTTTACATGACTTAATACCCGCCTCCCATAAACCACCAAAATGAGGAGCGTAAGGCGGTATGAAACTAAAACGAATATTATTATTACTAGAGAAATCAATTATGTCTTTATTATTTTTAAAAATAACCGAAAGTTCCCTTTCAGCTCCCACGAAGTTTTTCCCGTTATCAGAAAATACTTGATACGGCTTGCCGCGCCGAGATATAAAACGTTTAAATGCCAATAAATAATCTTGTGTAGATAAGGAACCTACTAGTTCCAAATGCACAGCTCTAGTGGTAAAACAAATAAATAAACAAATGTAACATTTAATCAACTTACTACCTCTGCCCTTACGATTCAAAACGTACATTGGTCCCGCGTAATCAACACCGCACCGTATAAAAGGAAAACTAGGTTCTAAACGTTCTAAAGGTACATTACCCATAATTGGTGTTAAAGTTTTTCCTTTTATACGTGTACATATAACACATTTATGTACCACTTGCCTGGCTAAATTGCGGGCTCCGAGAACCCACCACATATCACGCATGGTAGATACGAGAAGCTGAGGTCCAGCATGAAGTAAACGTTTGTGTTCGTATGTAAACAAAAGCCAAGTGAAGCGATGCCTGTGACATAACAACACTGGGTGTTTTTTATCATAATTAAACTGAGAATTAACTAATCTACCACCTATACGAATAATATTATTATTATCTAAAAATATATTTAAACCCGATAGCTTATTTATACGTTTATCTCCTTTACATTTTATTGGCAAATTATGCAATAAGTTATGATACTCCCCACTAAAAGATTGTTGTTGAACTAAACGCACTAACATGAGCACTGAACGATCAATCTCGTTCACTGTTAACAAACCGGTTTGGCGAGACTGCCCGACGCGTACTGCGCGTGTGTTGTGTATAAATCGCAACACATACGCACCCGTTCTTTGTAAACGATTGAAGTTAGAAAACCTATCAAACTCGAATACATTAGTAGCAAAAGAGTTGGTACATGCTAGATTAATGACTTTAGATTTTAATTCCGGTAACTCATTAGCAGTGGAAATAGGTTTAACATTTAACCAATTCGAAGTGGGTTCCTTAAGAAAGGTAGGACCACACCACCACAGAACGTTGTTGTCTCCCTTCAAGGAGTCAAAGTAAACTCCTCGCGATAATAAATCCGCCGGGTTTTCCTTTCCGCTCACATGACGCCAAATCGTATCGCTTGTTAGTTCATTTATTTGTGCGACCCTATTTTGAACAAACGTTTTTAATAAATGTGGCGACATCCGAAGCCAACCCTGAACTATAGTGGAGTCCGTCCAAAAATAAACGTTATGAAATATCATACCTAAAGAATTTAATATTTTATTATACAATTTTGCACCCACCAATGCCCCGCACAGTTCAAGCCGTGGAATGCTAATAGTTTTTAAAGGTGCCACTTTACTCTTCGCACATAGCAACCGAACATACACCGGTGAGTTATCAACATCATTATAGGAACGTATATATGCGCATGCGCCATATGCTATCTCAGATGCGTCGGTAAATATATGTAATTCCTTAATTCGAGTATTGTTACCTATGACCCAGCGCGGGACATTTATTTCGGGTAGATATTGTATGGCGTGAATAAATTTATGCCAAATTAAAACAATATCACTTGGAACCTCATCATCCCAATCTATTTTACAAAGCCACAACCTTTGTAACAACACCTTTGCCGTAGTTATAGCTGGCGCCAACAACCCCAACGGATCATAAATCTGTGAAATAATCGACATCATCAAACGCTTTGTAACTACCGCGTTACTCATTTCTAATCGTGTGGAAAAATATAATTTATCACTTTTGTTAGCCCATCCTATGTCTAATGTTTTAGACTGTGAATATTCACAGATTATTAAGTCCTTTGTAGTCTCTGGTATTATATCAAAATTAAAAGTCCATTTTCTTAAGAAAAAACAACCACTTTGTAAGACTTTAGAAGCTCCATTACATATCTCCAATAAAGTTTTATGATTATCATGACCGGTTAACAGATCATCAACATATAAATCATCATTGATGACGCGCGCGATGACGTCATCATCACATTCCTGTACCAGCTGTTTTAAACAACGCATGCTAAGGTACGGCGCTGACGTGGTACCGTAAGTTACTGTATTCAAACGATACATTTTAAGTGGTTCGTTACAATTTGATCTCCACAAAATAAGCTGTAAGTTTTGTTGGTCACTCTGAATAGAAATACTTCTAAAAAACTTTTCAATATCTGCACATGCTACATATTGATACTGTCTAAAACGGAGTAATATTGAAAATATGTCATTTTGCAAAGGGGGACCTGCGTGTTGAATGTCATTTAACGAAATATTATTAGTAGTCTTGGCACTTGCATCAAAAACTACACGTAATTTTGTCGTAATACTATCCTCCCTATACACTCCATGATGAGGTAACACGTAGTACGGTTCTATTAAGTCGTGTATATCAACTGAAAGTAAAGTCATGTGACCTAACTTCTCGTATTCCTGCATAAATTCACAATACAATTTTTTGTATTGTGGCAAACGCTCTAACTTACGTTCTAAACTCAAAAAACGACTTTTCGCCATATTATATGAATCTCCCAGAATATTAGGGGGTTGTTTTAGGGGCATTCTGACCGAAAACCTACCATTTTTCTCACGTTTGGTAGTTTCGACAAATAACGTTTCACATATTCGCTCATCGTTAGAATAAACACAAGGAATATTTATTTCTTCGACTTCCCAAAATTTACGTAACTGGGAATCGATCTGACTAATATTGCACTGAACTGAATCGGTGCCTAACGCTTGATTACGTTTATAAACAGGACCGGATATTAACCAACCTAACTTCGAATCTTGTAGGTGTGGGCCGATTGCAAGTTTAATTTTATTATCGCATAATAAGTCCCAGAAAACATCCGCGCCTAACAATATGTCTATCTCAGACGGGACGTGAAACGTGGGATCCGCGAGTTGAACATAGCTGGGTATATGTATAGAATCACTATTAACGTTTATCGAAGGTAGCTTCGAAGTGATAGTAGGCAAAACTAAGCAATGTAACTCTGTGTTAAATTCGTATATTTTTGAACGTATATTAATTTTACACTTGTGGCTGGACTGTGACACCACCTGCCCTACGCCGCAAACACGTATAGTGGACTGTACTATAGGAACGCATAAACGCTTACATAACCTTTCCGTTATAAAGCAGTTTTGACTGCCACTATCGAGAAGAGCACGAGCTGTATGGTAATTGTTATCGACATCGGCTACTTCGATCAACGCTGTCGACAACAAAACAGGTTGCAAACTCGTTGCATTGACTAACGTATTACTACAAACCGAGTTCACGTTCTGATCAGCTGTTTTGCTAACGCTATGCAAACCAGATGACTGTGGCAACGTATTCGAATTCACACTGTTATCATTATCAAAGTGTAATAACGTATTATGTTTTTGTTGACACAATTTACAGGGACCAAAAACACAATCCTTTACCGTATGATTATTTGTACGTATGCAATTGTAACACAAACCCTTTTCTTTAACTAATTTTAATCGGTTCTGTAACGACATATTAAGAAAATGCGCACACGAATAAAGCGAATGATTATCTTTGCATAGCGGACATACGCGGCCATTCAGTTTTACTTGACTACCTGCCGATACTTTATTGTTATTACTTACATAGCTATAAGTATTTTGCGCTTTAGAATTTTTATTAAGATCGTATGACTGTTTAGATTCACTTTTATGACTAATAGACCGAATATGCGATGAATTACTTTTATAATTATTGGAATTTATCATGTCCAACATATCTGCCCTATTTCTCAAAAATGACATCAAATCATCCAGTTTTAATTTATTAGTGTCTTGACCTAAAACAAGAGTACCTTTATAGGTTTCCCATTCTCGTTCCGTAGACACATCAAGTTTAGTCACAATTAAATAAATAATTAACGTATCCCATGAGTCGGTAGGCTCCTGTAGAGAATTTAAGGCTCTTAGATTACGTAATACGGTATCTATCAGTTTCCTAATTAATGTCGGAGATTCCTTATTAAGTGCAGGCGTTGTAAATAGCGACTTGACATGGTTGTGGACTAATAACCGGTTATTATGATACCTATTTTCAAGCAGCTCCCACGCGTGAGCATAGTTGGGACCTGTAAACTCCAAGGCACTAATCACTTGTAATGCAGACCCATTAAGAGACGATTTTAAATAATGAAATTTTTGTATTGAATCCAGGTCCTTCCGATCATGTATCATAGTAACGTACGTATTTCTATATTCAATCCACTGATCGTAAGAACCATCAAAGGCAGGTAGCTTTATCTGTGGTAATTTTATGTTTAATGTATTAATGGAACAAGAGTTGTGCAATTGCGAGTTATGAGATTCGTTTTGTTCGCCTATCATACATTTTGCTTCTGCTACAATTGAATAATATTGGCATTCAAACGATTCCCTATATTCCAACTGGGTTGCTAAATCTTTTTCGTCTACACTACGTTCAATTTTAAACTGAATATCATTAAATTCACGGAACATAACGGATGCTGCTTGTACTCGCATTTGAATACTAGTTTTTGTAACGGAATCTAAAGACGATACATTGGCATATCTATGTATAAAATTAACAAAAAACGTTAACCTACCCTTAAGAACGCCTCGTTGCTTCTTTAAATCATTTATATCGATTGATCGCGGCGATTTAACCGTAATTAATTTATTACACTCATCATCACTCATTTTGGTGGTAAAAGAAGGCGGGTACTTACAAGTTACAGCCGTGCGCCTTGGCTTCGACAATCAACGCGATCTGCAAACGTACAATACGATATTACCACAATGCGAATAAGGCAATAGGGAGTGCAGATGGATAACCTGACCGTTGCTGGCAGATGCTCAGATGCTGACGTTTGGCTTCCGATCTGCTCCGTCCAACCTTCCTTGGTAGGTCGAATATGTTTCGTCTGATCAGGATGGTTTTTTGCTATTCGGCTCCGAAGACCAAAATGTTTGGGAACGTATCGGGATCTCTTCAATGAATGCTTATATTTTTAATGTAGAAAAATAACGTATATTTTGATAACTATTGTATGTACAGTTTGTATTCTCCTGTCGACAATTTTTACGAGTGACGAATGAATGAATAACGAACAAAACTACCAATAGAACGTATGAACTGCTTGAACGAATAATTAAGTTAATGTTGTCATTCTTTCTTCCCCTATGCGTATCTAGATGGCGCTCCAACACCTATTTTAAGAAACTCACAAACATATTCTCTAGAATAATGCAGTCCAATATTTATAGAAATGAACTCTTTGGAGCGTCGTCTCTTTGTACGTGGCTTAGATTCTCAATGCAGACGCATCTTGCTTTTTGTGATCAGCTCTTGAATATAAATTTGGTCACGTACCCTTTCTAATTTGTCCATAAATCTATGAATGACCAATAAGGCGAATCTAATAGTAGTGATTCATAATCAGTTTATCATGGATTGTACTTGTGTAAACCAATTTCTGTGGAATATCGTCAACACGATTTTGTTAATTTAAATATGGCCGGGTCTCGCTTTTTATGTAACGGACTGCCGTTCTTAAAGTTGCGGGTTCGATTCCCGCACGGGACGATCATTTATGTAATATTTATACATGTCATTCAAATATTTGTACTGCGTCTGGGTGTATACTGTATATCATAAGTATATATTTACATAAGTAGTATATAGTCTATCCGTATTCTGGTACCTACCCATATTACAAGCATAATATATGTATGAGCTTAGCTTGGAGCCATAGGACGTTGTGTGAAAGGTTCTTGAATATTTATTTAACTATTTAAAAAAATGTTTTATAACTCCGTGTTACTAGAATCCATGATAGATTATTGAGATTAATCATAAAATTTGTTCAGGGAAGAATTCCGAAAGCAACGCAACAACTTGCATGTAAGCATGCTTTTCAGTTTCGAAAGTAAATTATATTCTAGGAACAATTTCATGCAACAAACTACATTACACGCCATCTTGTGATGTAACCTACGTTACAAGATGGCGTGTAAAGTTAATCACCATTATAGATGATTTTATTTTTGCTGTTAAAACGTAGTTATTTTCCTGAAAATTGATTATTGTGTTATATATCTTTGTTTTAGGTTTAAAACAACTCAAACTTGAAATCCTTCATAAAACTTATAGAAAGACAAGTGAAAATCAAAAATAAAGACAAGAAAATATCGTGGCGAACATAAAATTTTTCATATTAATATTCATAGGCATAGGAACAAAGCGGCATTATGTAAGGAGTGGACTCAGAATGAATCATCTTTGTTTCGAGGTCGTCCGAAAAAACTTACTTTAGTTTTCTATAGAATTTTTCCTCCATGAAAGTATGAATAATATTTTTTTTAATAGCTATTGTAGCTCTAGTAGCTCTATTGCTATTCGCAATTGCAGCCAGAAGTGTTTCTTTTATATAGTTTTATATTATTCGCATTCAACAAGTAATGAGTAACTACCTACTGAAATGTTTTTATGTGAGTTTAACTACTCTCGTAATTATAAATAATAATAAATATTCATGGACTTTTCACACCACGTCCTCTGGTCCCAAGCTAAGCTTATTTGCTTGTGTTATGGGTACCAAAATACGGAAGAATACATGTCATATACTACTTATCTTTTGTAAAGACATACTTATAATACATAGAAACACCCAGACGCAGTACAAACATTTTTATGACAATTTTAAATATCACACAAATGATTGACCCGAGCGGGAATCGAACCGGCGACTTCATCATGATCGGCAGTACGTTACATGAACCACTCAACCATGAAGCTCGTCAATTATGGATTGCAAAAGAAGACGTTATTTATTTGAAATAATATAATTAAGTTAATAATCTGTTTCAGCAATACATTTTGAATTTATATACAATAACTGTGTTTTTCCAAATTCAAATAAAAAAAAACGTCTGTTTGACTCTCCGTTTTCTCGAGGCGGATCCGAATTGACACTTTAAAACGGCTTCACTATTCTTAATTTTGTGCAGACTGACGTTTCACCTAGTTGTTATAAACAATAATGTAAATATCTATTATAGTAATTAGACATGGGAAATTGCAATGTACAGTTCTCTAACCTACTCGTGTCATACGTATAGCGATACTGCTGGCTGTACAAGCGTTCGAACTTTATAACGAGAAAACAGTAAACTTTTTAATTTTCGAACACATTGTCGTCACGTTCTCACAACCTGCGCCCGCAGCGGTTAGGAAAACAGGAAATCACTTTGCAATAAAGTTAAACAGCACAAATAGCACTGGTGAAGCGCAAAATTAGTTCAACATTGCTTCCTGGGTAGCTTCAATATAATATATTATTTAAACAATAAATACTGTCTCAGCAGGGACTTGAATGTCAACAAAGGAGCCTTTTGAAATTGAAATCTATGCTTAATATTAAACAGATGAAGAGATTCTTAGTTTAACTGAACGCGCTAATTTCAGGAACGACTGGTTCGAATTGAAAAATGATTTATGTGTTGGATAGTCCTTTTATCGAGGAAGGCTATATAACATCACGCTGCGACCAATAGGAGCGAAGCAGTAAAGAAAAATTTAAAAACGCGGGAAATTTTCTAAATTCGACGTATACGGAGTCACGGGCAACAGCTAGTTGGCCTTTACAGTACCCTGGTGAGGAAATGGGTTGGTGACAATTGTATTCAATATCCGCCACCAGACCGCTAATATTTGGTTTCTTCGTATACAAAGTAACATACGTACCTATATTCATTCACGGACATTTCACACAACGTCCTCTGGTCCCAAGCTAAGCTTATATACTTGTGTTATGGGTACCAGAATACGGATAGATTACATATGTATACCTACTATTTTTCTTTTGTAAATACATACTTATAATACATAGAAACACCCAGACGCAGTACAAACATTTGTACCTATGACAATAAAAAAAATCACACAAATGATTTTCCCGAGCGGGAATCGAACCCCCGACGTCTTGATCGGCAGTCCGTTACATGAGATCAACCACGAGGCTCGTCTGTATATATGAACAAGGTAGCTATATCTCTCTTACGATTTCTCTCCAGCCCATTAATCCACTTTGGGAGGGATTATGGTTTACTGTGTCGCGATGACCGGGTTGGCACAGGGTTTATTTCCGTTTCACAGAGAAGATGAAGGAAAAGGGGTGACGACGCTTGTATTCTTAATACATCGCCACACGGGATTGTATACCTATATATACCTTGTAAATTACGTTTCGCCCTTGTGAACTACCGCAATATATTTAACTTGAGACGATGTATCACTAACTTTCAACTATATTTTATAACTTTGAAGTTTCGTCCAATCTAACTTACTAAACCTAAGTATGTTTTAACAGGCGTCGGCGGTTTTAATATTTTAACTTGCTATTGCCCGTGACCTTGTACGTGTAGAATTTAGAATATTTTTCCCATTTTTGGAACATTTTTCACCTTAACTTACCCAAAGTCTTCCTTAAAAATATATTATGCAACACTGAAAGATTTTTTCGGACCAGTGGTTTCTGAGATTAGAGCATTTAAACCAACAAACTCTTCAGCTTTATTATATTAGTATAGATTTATGGTCTTATTCATAATGACTTATCGGAGGTTTAAACGGAGATTTTATCGGAGAGATAATAAACGTTTTATCGTAAAAAGACTATTATGAATAGTATTAGTTAAGTAAGTACCAGTTATTATGTAGTTTTTGTTTTGTTCAAATTTTGTTGTACCGTGCCCATCTTCCTCAAATCACGCAATTATAAGGTTTGCTGGAAGAAAATTTTAATAATGAATTAAGCTCGCCTGTGTACATTGAATTTACTTGATTTCGGATGTTGTAAGTGTATTTTATGTGTACAATAAAGAATAAGAATAAGAATAAGAATGAATAACAAGTTTTGACAATTTTCGCTAACCCATTTTAGCGAACTTTTAAACCTCAGATAAGTCTAAATAAACTAAATTATAGTGGAAAAAATGATAACCATGAGCGGGACTTACGTATACTTACTTATGAATACCGTTCCGTTGCTCTCCCATCTGAGCTATCATGGTTCCCGCACATGTTTACCAAATCCTCCACTACAATCTTCTTAATGTGAGTTAAACATCGTATCGATGTTTTGTGTACAACGCCATCTATTGAGCGGTTTGCACCAACTCGATCAATCGATCGTTTAGTGTTATTTACAGAACACTAATTGGACCGAAATAATGACTGTAGGTACATGTATTTCTACATTGATTTATAAATTTTTGCAATTGACTTGAAAAGCATAGCAAGTCAATTGCAAAAATTAATAAATTAATTCTGTTATATCATTATAAATATATGAGTGACGATGAAGCCAAGGAAGTATGTCTGGATCGTAGCAGATGGCGCTCTATAGTCTCTGCCTACCCCCATGGGAAAAAGGCGTGATGTTATGATGATGATGATGATGAAGTCATGATAAATAAGACCATTAGATTCTTGCTAGCTATTTCACCTGCATTAGTAACAAATTATACAAAAAAGCAAACCTCTTGAACTACTCTATCTATGAAAAAATCGCATCAAATTCCGTTGCGTAGTTTTCAATATTTTATGCTCTGTGCATACATACAAAATAACGACTTAGTTTTGTAATAAGGAAATATTGGTGCCAATTCTACGTGCAACAACTAAACTTAACTTAACTAAAAAATGAAAACAACTACGGTGTATTTCGATTGATTTGCTATTTCATTGTACATATTTATATTAATTAAAATCGTTAGTCTATAATACACAGTTTTTACAATAAGAGAGTTTAGTTAACGTTGCCAGATTGTGTAATTGACAGCATCCATTTTAGAAATACTATATTACCGGCTAACACTCACAGTTTTGGGATCGAAGATGTCGACCCAGGTTTCAGCAGTGCACGCCGGAAGGTCGCAGACGCCGCTGCGCACTCGTCCTGAAGATGAGCATCGGATATGCTCGAAACCTGGGTCGACATCTTCGATCCCAAAACTGTGAGTGTTAGCCGGTAATATAGTATTTCTAATATGACTCAAACTCACGAAAATTTCAATACGAAAATAGCATCCATTTTTATTTTTAGTTAAGTTAAGTTTAGTTGTGCACGTAGAATTGGCACCATTGTAACTAGTATTAATAAAAAATTCTAACTTCTCAAGTTACTCTGCCTCTCTGTTACTTTTTCACGTCGAAACTGAATCAATTTGTTTTGAATTTGGTTCACTTAAAATAAATCTAAACTCTGAATTAGGACGCAGGCTACTTATAGAAATGGTGTGAAAATGATTAAACGCGTAAGTAGTTGCGGCAAAAACTCTCTCTCTCTCCAGCCCATTTATGTCCCACTGTTGGGCACGAGCCTCCTCCACTTTGGGAGGTATTATGGTTTACTGTGCCGCGCTGACCAGGCGTATTGGCACAGGGCTTATTTTCGAGTTTTCCGTCTCTCACAGAGGATGTTATCTGTGTGCAATATACCGTAACTGAATTGTACAGCACCCTTGGGAGGAGATGGGGTGGTGACACTTGTATTCTTAATCCGTCACCACACGGAGGCGGCAAAAACTAGCTTTGTTTAATAACATAAATATATATGATACTTATATTTAACCTATGTTGGGTTTTTAAATTGTATTATAAATAGCTGCAAACAACATGCCTTTGCATATAAGTAGGAACAAATCTAGACCCGTGGTAGCGTGTCAAGCCAAGTTCAAATAAGGGACCTGGCGAGCAACACCATTACGAGCGAACCATTTGGAACTCGGTTTCATATATTATTATGAGAACTAGCCAAGCAAGATCTTGGGCTACAATATTATTATCGTAAGTTATAAGAAGAAATGATTTTTAGGGTTCCGTACCCAAAGGGTAAAAACGGGACCCTATTACTGAGACTTCGCTGTCCGTCCGTCCGTCCGTCTGTCACCAGGCTGTATCTCAAGAATGGTGATAGCTAGAGAGTTGAAATTTTCACAGATGATGTATTTCTATTGCCGCTATAACAACAAATACTAAAAATAAAATAAAATAAATATTTAAGGGGGGCTCCCATACAACCAACATAATTTTTTTACCGTTTCTTGCTCTCATACAACAAACGTGATTAATTAAGAATTGTGTGTGTTGTTTGCTCATTTATTAATAACGTGCCTTATGTTGCATAGATAATGGTACGGAACCCTTCGTGCGCGAGTCCAACTCGCACTTGATCAATTTTTTATGTTGTTCTATATAAATTTCAGTAAACTTGGCACCCATTTAGATCTCATTTCTTTTGTTGTTATTAAAACAATAAAGTCAAATATATTAATATTGAACTTGGCTTTAATTTCACATTTGTGTTTTTAATGGGATAAATAAGCTTCAGGACTGACCATTGAACTTGCCTGGAGCCCATATAGATCTCATTTTTCTTGTAGTTAAAGTCAACAACCAAGACATATAAGATAAGATAATCATTTATTGACTTCATAATTTGTACAAGTGTCAATAATACTAGCTGTTGCCCGCGACTTCGTACGCGTAGAATTTAGAAAATGTTCCCCGTTTTTGTAACATTTTTCACTACTGCTTCTCTCCTATTAGTCGCAGCGTGATATTATTTATAGCCTATAGCCTTCCTCGCCTACCTATAGACTATACAACACTGACAGAATTTTTCAAATCGGACCAGAGGTTCCTTAGATTAGCGCGTTCAAACAAACAAACTCTTCAGCTTTATAATCTACTATATAAAAATAAGTCGGATTTTCCTTCCTGACGCTATAACTCCAGAACGCACGAACCGATTTCCACGGTTTTGCATTCGTTGGAAAGGTCTCGGGCTCCGTGAGGTTTATAGTTAATTTATTTATTTTTATTTTTTTTTTACTTTTTTTTTGGTATGGCAAAACAACGTTTGCCGGGCCAGCTAATATTATATAAAAATATAAAATATAAATATAATTTATAGTATAGATTGAACTTGTCTCTCGTTTTATATTTCTGTTTTTGAGGAGATATACTTTACATAGCACCACAATTTTCTGAGTACATATTAACGTTTATGCAAAAGTTTAGGTCTTGGAGCCGTATGCGGATGACAGTCTCATAATTAAACAGTTTACTTAAGAAACACAGTTACAATTTAATTGTTTGCTATTTTGTATGTACAATTGTTTAGTAATCTTATAAATGACGCTCACAGGTTCGCATTTTAATTGCAAATCTATGTATGTATACGGTTTTTATGATACGTATATCATTATGTTATTGCATAATTTTCTTATTTCTAACATTCGCTACTTGACAAACTTGTAACTTCTTTTCTAGTCTTATGGTCTTATTCATAATGACTTATCGGAGGTTTAAAAGTTCGCTAAAATCGGTTCGCTAAAATTGTCAATAAATGTTGTTCATGATAGTCTTTTTACGATAAAATATTTATTATCTCACCGATATAAAGTTATTGTTTAAACCTCCGATAAGTCATTATAAATAAGAACATTAAAGTCATTTAAGTAGATTCAAAAGTTAGTTAACAATTTCCTGAAAAATGTTTAGTTTAATGATTAAACAAGACTCATAAAAGCTTATCCATTTATCATTCATACAACGTACACAAACATGGACATCTCTGCAGGTTCTCTGTCTTTACCACTAATTAACTAACAAAAACAAAGTTTGACAAAGTTCTTTCTCAGTTTACCTTTACTGAATAGTGACCACGGATAGTTGGATTAATGAAATAAGTAGAACAATACAGCAATGTATGTATAAGCATAGGGTTGCCATCACTAAAATTGCCGAAGTCCGATAAACAATTGAAAAATATCCAGAATCTAGTCAAACATATTTTTTTCCCTACGACGACATCTATGAATTGATTCGGCAAAAAAAAATATTTCCGTATTACCTGTGGGTCGTCAATGGGCTGCAAAGCGAGAGGGAAAGGTAACAAGTATCCGTATCTCCACCAGAATATTAACATACCCCTGTTGATCGGCTCCCAGAAGCTTTCCAAACTAGGGCAAATCAAGGAAACCCGGACGGTTGACAACCCTATACATGCTCCTTTAACGATGTAGTGCTTAAGAATCCTAGAAGTTTCTGTTTACTTTCAATACATTTAGTTCTTTTACAAGTTGCTAGGCGTATTGCAAAGCTAGTCTTGTATTATTTTCCCACATGAGTTCCACATTGAGTGTTGTTAAAGCACAAAATATTTGCTACAGAATATCGCTATTCTGTTAAATTTGTGGAGAAGCGTGAGTGGTCAGGCTCCTCTAACCGTTAATGAAGAATTCTCTCACCAGGCTAGTTGGTCATCACTGACCAAGACTTTCACCTAGTAGCCGTCTAACTCGTGAGCAAACTTCGCTAGTATGATATAGGATTTTATGACGTCATTACATACATTTGTTGTTTTTCACGCCATCTGTCGTCATCTTGCTGTACTATGTAGTGACAGCTATCGTTCATTAGTTCACGCTACACGTTATTTTCAATGTTATCGAACTCCTCTTAAAAAAAAAAAGTCGTGTGGCACTCGGAGACTGCCGCGGTAAAGCTATTGCATAACATTTTTTATCAACTTATGCAATTATAATTATTTATTTATTTTATTTATGCAAGAATCTAAAGACCATAAACTAAAATAAGATTAATAATCCATATTTACTAATGCTTACATCTGTCCGCTGTTTATGATAATTATGATAAAATAGCGATTGTCAATCAAATGTCAATCTGCCGAAACTGACATGAGTCTTATAACGGCGTTACTGCGCATGCGTAATCCACGCATGCGCGGTAACCCTATTTTACGCCGATTACGCATGTGCAGTAGCGCCGATAATGTAAGGTTTTTTTCATTACATTATTTTCGTTACGGAATTTCTGGATTCGGTCTCCACGCTCAAGGCCCGCGATAGAACCTATGCAATAACTAAATATTTTTTTTTTACTAAAGACAGATAGTTTACTACAGACGCATAGTTTTGTACAAATTAGTTGTAAAAAAATAAACGTTGGGTACGTTTTCACGGTTGCAGGAAAGTATATAACGTATGAAAGTATTTTATTTTGGAGTTAAGTAAGTAAGGTACTTACCTTACTTACTTAACTCCAAAATAAAATACTTTAGGAGTAATTTCTACATTATTTATTTGATAGACAGACAAAGAATTATTGTGCTGCAAGGTACATAGATACTTAATAGTGATTTTGCCTAATAATATTACTTTATTCTCGTCTCATTTCATGACCACACAAGACACCCTATGTAATTATAATCTATTAGTCTACTTGTCTGAAATAGCCCAATAAACCGTTCTCAACAGCACAGGAATTCCTTATAATACCCAACAAACAGCAAAGTACTGATAATTCCGGCAGTCAGCGTGACAAATGCCTCGTAAGAATGGTCCACAAATTTATGGCCACTATTCGTTAACGCCGCAAAGGGACGTAAATTATGTGTCTAAACGCAATATGCATTTAGCTTAAAACTATTTTCTCTGTTATTCATATAAAGTCAGTTTGAAATTAGAATTGGAAAATTATATCTCAAAATATAAAAATTAGTAAGTACCAAATAACGATTCAGTCTGAAGCTATTTGAAGTTCTCCATAAAAGCCTGAAAAAAAAATTTTCAATGTATGTCAAGACACATTTACTGTTAAAACGGCTGAGGCTGAAACACTATTAAAAATAGACTAGCCAATGCCCGCGATTTCACCTGCGTTTATAGTTTTTGAGCCCTCCCTCATCTAAATGTACACCAAACCTCAAAATATTGACGAGCCTCCTGGTCGAGTGGTTCATGTAGCGGACTGCCGATCAAGAGGTCACGGGTTCGATTCCCGCTCGGGACAATCATTTGTGTCATTGTTCACAGTTTTTCTAATTGTCATACAAATGTTTGTACTGCGTCTGGGTATATCTATGTATTTTAAGTATTTATTTACAAAAGAAAAGTGGTATATGTAGTCTTTACCGGTGTTACCCGCGGTAAAAAGGATAAAAAAGAAGTTCGTTTTCTATTCCATTTTCCCGGCATTTCCCGAATTTCTCGGCAAATTTAATCATTATCTCATCCAATACAACCCCAAACAGCAAACCCCAACAAACCCCAACAAATTATGCGAAAAAAGCCATCCTCTTGAACCATTCTATCTATTAAAAAAACCGCATCAAGATCAGTTGCGTACTTTTGAAGATATAAGCTCACATAGGGACATACATACAAAAATAACGACTTTGTTTTATAAGAAGTAAAGATATATTAATGTACACCGTGAAACAGCCAATTAATCAAAATACGCCATAATTGTTTTCATGTTTTAGTTAAGTTTAGTTGCGCGCGTAGAATTGGTACCATAAGCTCAAATAGGGACATACATACAATGATAACGAATTTGTTTTATAATTATTAATAGACTAGCTGTTGCCCGCGACTTCGTAAGCGTAGAATTTAGAAAAATTTTCCCGTTTTTGTAACATTTTTCCCTACTGCTTCTCTCCTATTAGTCGCAGCGTAATGTATGTATTTAGCGAGGAAAGCAATAGGCTATATGCCTATAGCCTTTCTCGATAAATGGTCTATCCAAATTTGAAAGATTTTTTTAAATCGGACCGGAAGTTCCTGAGATTAGCGCGTTTAAACAAACAAACAAACAAACTCTTAAGCTTTATAACATTAATTAATAATTAATTAAAAATTAAATTAATAGGTTATCTATTAGGCTCTTTCCTGCAGACATATCTCCATCCAAAGGTTGCCTGGTAGAAATCGCTATTAGCCATACGACGGCCGCTCATTGTAATGTATTAATATAAGTTTCTGTTTAATTAACGTTTATGGAGTACAATAAAGTAAACATTAATAAATAAAAGTAATTATTATTATCTAAACATTGAATAGACCTAAAGAATTTCATCAAAAGAACACAGTAATTAACCATTTTGAAAACATACCGTATGGAGATCGTTAGAATATTTTTCGGAGAAAGGTCTCGGGTCAAATCAACAACTGTTTGGAATTCCAAAGTATCAAAGCATGAAACGAAACTGTCCGGATGTGATTAAAATAATCAGATTGTACACATTCCCTTTAATATTAGCAAAATTCTTGTCGGAATTTAATCGTATTTATAGCCCATTTAAATATTTAGGTCGACAATGGTTTTGTGATTCTTTCATTCTGAAAATGATTTAGTAAATTGCAAGTCAGACCCGTTGTTAGACTTTTGAATAAACTTGATAAATATACGTACAGAAGATGGTATATCCGTATTCTGGTACCCATAACACAAGCATGTAAGCTTAGCTTGGAACCACAGGACGTTGTGTGAAATGTCCATGTTTTTCTTTTTATTAAGCTAAATATTTCAATACTTCGCCACAGCACTATGCTGAGTGATATGCCTATTACTGTGATGGTGGACACTGTTTTAAATTGTGGGTGTAATTGTTATCTCATATTTTATTTTATTTTGTCTCCTCGGGTGACCAGAACGCTAGCCTTTATTTTGCACAACGCGTAAGCATTGCCATACAACGTGACAATGCTGCCAGCGTTCTGGGCACTTTACCAGTTGAGGACGATGCGGAGGAATATTTTGACGCATAATTTTATTTTATTTGTTATATAGTTTTTTTTTAGCTTTGTATACATATTATAATTTTACCTATTTTAATTTTTGAAAAAAATAATGCAAATATTTTATTAAATAAATGTTTTTATTATTAAAATTTTGTATCTTTTCTTTCCTATATGTTATTTTAAACGGTGTCCGCTAAATGACCGTCAATTATTTACTCTCTGTTTCTTCCAAAACTTAAAGCCACTTATTTTAATTAAGCCACCTATTTAACTGTTATAAAATATTGTCTAATAGCTATAATATATGCTATTATTTAATTGCTAGTATTGCTAAAACACAAATTCCATTTAAAAGTTTTCCTATTATATTCTAGTTTATTTTACATGAAACAAATTTGTAAGATTTTCATAATAGCTGTACAATTCAGTATAATAAAATGCCGCAATCTGCTAGCTTTATCAGTCATCGCAGCGCTCTATCATTATGTTAACGGGAAAAGAAGACCTTCTTGCGACAGGCTTAATCTTATTGTTTTGATTAAAATGATTATTGTTTTCGTTTATTTTCGTTCTGTAGAAAAATTTCGTAGATACAGAAACGTATATCATCGACTTAACAAGCGTATTATGGAATATACACTAACATAGTATAAAAAGTAGTGTTATTGCGTTTTTTTTTTCTAAATTGTGTAATGGAATTTGATTCTGTTTTTTAATGATAGTGGTGGATAGTGGTTCAATTGGCATTGTTCATTTTTTTAATCTCTTAATTCAATAACCGTTTCGGGGAATAGAGTTTCTGATCATAATCTATATGTTTATTTTAGTAAAGCTAGACTTAGGACTATTTTTCAAAAAAAGCCAATGACCTTTGTTTGCCCTCGAAGTAAAGGACTTACAATTTTTAAGCGTACCTACTTAGAGACACGCTACTCTGTATTAGAGTTGTTATTGTTGTTAATGACAGTTTTGAAAGATACAGTTACAACTAGTCTGTGGTTACGACTTCCGTCAGCGCTGTCAAACAACAATAAAAACAATTAAACAATAAAAGACAATAATTTATAAAAAAGTACAACGTAAAAGTAATAAAAAATCAGGAGATTTATTATGTTAAGGATACAAAAAAATAAACAAAAACACTAGATAAAAATAAAACAAATTAAAAGTTTACGTGACTGACTGCATAGACTAATAAATCAACTTGACAAGATATAGATTAATGTGTTGTATCATAAGTTTATTAGGCAAAGGCAATACACAGTCTGCATACGATGACGTCACAACATTTAAAGAAAATATTTTCATAAAGTATGTTTTAAAAATTCAATTTAATGAATATTTCGATAATATTGAAATTAGTTTCTTAAAATGGTCTATATTTTCTAAAAAAATATAAAAACAGCAGGTCAAAAATTATGAACAATACCAATTGGGTGGTATTTTGTATCATTTCATAAAGTTTGTTTTCTTAATTCCACACGTAACAGCTAGTATCTAATAAATATTGTATATAATCTATATAATAGTATCTAATAAATTGACGGGCTTCGTGGTGGAGTGGTTTATGTAATGGACTGCCGATCGCGAGGTCTCGGGTTCGGTTCCCGGTCAGGACAATCATTTGTGTGATATCCATAAATGTCATACAAATGTTTGTACTGCGTCTGGGTGTTTACTATGTATTATAAGTATCTATTTACAAAAGAAAAGTAGTATATCCGTATTCCGGTACCCATAACACAAGCAAATAAGCTTAGCTTGGGACCAGAGGACGTTGCGTGAAATGTCCATGAAAAAAAATAATTGGTCAAGTGCGAGTCGGACTCGCGCACGAAGGGTTCCGTACCATTATCTATGCAACATAAGGCAACGTTATTAGTATCGAGCAAGAAACGGTAAAAAAATCATGTTTGTTGTATGGGAGCCCCCCTTAAATATTTATTTTATTTTATTTTTAGTATTTGTTGTTATAGCGGCAATAGAAATACATCATCTGTGAAAATTTCAACTGTCTAGCTATCACCGTTCTTGAGATACTGCGTACGGAACCCTAAAAATCATGTTTGTTGTATGGGAGCCCCCCTTAAATATTTATTTTATTTTATTTTTAGTATTTGTTGTTATAGCGGCAATAGAAATACATCATCTGTGAAAATTTCAACTGTCTAGCTATCACCGTTCTTGAGATACTGCGTACGGAACCCTAAAAATCATGTTTGTTGTATGGGAGCCCCCTTAAATATTTATTTTATTTTATTTTTAGTATTTGTTGTTATAGCGGCAATAGAAATACATCATCTGTGAAAATTTCAACTGTCTAGCTATCACCGTTCTTGAGATACTGGGTACGGAACCCTAAAAATCATGTTTGTTGTATGGGAGCCCCCCTTAAATATTTATTTTATTTTATTTTTAGTATTTGTTGTTATAGCGGCAATAGAAATACATCATCTGTGAAAATTTCAACTCTCTAGCTATCACCGTTCTTGAGATACAGCCTGGTGACAGACGGACGGACGGACGGACGGACGGACGGACGGACGGACGGACGGACGGACAGCGAAGTCTCAGTAATAGGGTCCCGTTTTTACCCTTTGGGTACGGAACCCTAAAAACTATAAATTTTACTCCTTATGAATCCTCTAACTTATACTTTACCGCGAGAGGTTTTTTGACAAATTATTTCTCTAGAATAATACTCGTAGGTTAACAACTTAATAAAAATAAAATATAAAAAGCTCAGTAGTGATAAATCTTATATATAAAAATCAATTGCTGTTCGTTAGTCCCGCTAAAACTCGAGAACGGCTGGGCCGAATTTGGTGATGATTTTGGTCTTGAAATATTCGTGAAAGTCCAGGGAAGGTTTAAACGTCAAAATATAACGTCAAAATATATAGGGATCTAAAATTCCACGCATACGGAGTAGCGGGCACCAGCTAGTTTCTAATAAAGTTTCCCTAAAACATCATATTTATCACGAGTAAAATAAAAAGATTTAATTTAAAGTACAATCTCATAAAATTTACATATATTTTCTAGAAAACTCTTTATTAAGTTAATAAGAAGGGAATAAAATAATTTGTTACTCATATTATTTATTTTATACGTCAAAAATATGAAACTTTTTTCGTGAATATATTAGCTATTAACTAAATAATAAGATGCCATACTTAATACTAAGTGAATAGAGCATTGAGCAATATAGATAGAATAGCAATAGCGAACAATCTTACAAAATAAGTTCCCAAAAGGCGACTGACTTACGGCTATATGTGGCGTAACTTTCCTATTTAAAATAATAAACACACAGTCTAGAGGCTTTACTTTATGAGTTTCATATGGTAATAAGAATTTATGTAATTTATTGCAGTTAGCGCTAACCTAATTTGAGCCATAAATTTTGCTAAACTTGTCTTAAATTTAACATAGAAACAATTTACAAATTAATTAACAGTGATGTGTGATGGGTTCCGGTGAAAGGCCACGTTCACAGATTGGGGGCCCAATGTAGCTCCTCCTGGGTTGAGCCCCGAGTAATGGGGCCAATTCTCACCGGGGTAGGGTCAAGCCATTACACCATGGCCCGGTAGGGGCGAGGAGGAATATCATAAGATTTATGAATTGTTGTGCGTTACTATAAACAATAATAATAAATGCTTAGTTCAAAGACTAAAAAACACGCTAGAAAATCCTGAATATTTTTTTTAATTATTGTTTTGTCATCGGTCCTTAATATGTGTGCAAAATTTCAGAACAATCCGATTACTGCAGGTGGGTGAAAATTACTTTCAAAGATTCCGTTACAGAGATTAATACATTGATAGATACATACCGAACTTATAAAAGCGTGTTAAAATCAAGGGCTTAAGATTCAAACAAAACTAATATTTTTGTCAAATAAAATACGTAAATAAGTTTATTAAATAATATTTTTTTTATGAATAATTAATAATTATCTAATTATTATCTCATAATAATTACGTATCGCGAGATAACAGTAACATAATTTTGAAGTCTTAATCTTCGCAGATCTATTTGATTAATGAGAAACATGAATCAACTGTACTTTGATGTTCCAGCTGACTGGCTTAGTGACCTATATATTTTATGCTCCTTCAGTTTTTATTCGTGTATCTGTATAAAAAATATAATAGTCTTTTCTAACACTTGCGCGCCTCATCTGTTTAAATAAAACTACTTTTTACGGATTTAGACGCGTATATTTGTTTTAAATTTTGGCTGTTTTAAGTTTGTTTTAAATTTTGTTTTAAATTTTGGCAGTCTCACCCGTGACCATGGTGACTGCAAAGTCTCCGAAACGTCGGGCCAAAATTTAAAACAAATATACGCGTCTAAATCCGTAAAAAGTAGTTTTATTTAAATATAATAGTCATCAAAAATATGTGAAATATACAAAGTAATGTGAATTTTTTTTTTTTTGGAGAAATAAACATGTTATGCAATACATTTCCAAAAATATGTGCACTTAATGTAGACACGCGGTAAAAAGGCAAGTTCAACATCAACTACCCGAGACTACTAACGCGCTAGGTGCACCTGTAGGTTATTTGCAATTCTCACCGTCATTTTATCCTAATCACGTTTATGGTATCATATACATTAGGCCTTATTGTTATAAGAAAGTGTATTGTTTACATTTATATGGACTTGGTCTTTAGTGGACGATAAGCTTTATAGGTCTAAAGTCTTAAACGATGCATTGAACCCACATTACTCTTCTCGTAATTAGGAAACTTTTTAATATCCCAGCTTTTTTATTGTCTGTGCTCGGTGCTCAACGTTCACAGTAGAGTAAATTTTACAATTCCCCCATCTTAACATTAATAAAAGTTTTAATTGTTCGTACTTTTCTAATTATAAAAAAAAACAATCTCATGAGCTAAGGGAATATTTAAGGGAAATTGCAAAAAGACCCATTAGCATCACGTTCGAATTGGAACTCTGATTATTTATGAAGACATTAAAGAATTAAATTATTGAATGGTATTAGTAGAGGTGTTTTAGTTTTATTTATTTTACTGTACAATTTATTTTAATGGTAATGGGATTCTGGTTTAAATGGTTGCCAGAGTTAAGTAATTGAGTAGATTTTATAATCAATATTTTAACTTTTGATCACATAACTTATTTATGTTTATTTTGACGGTGGAGATACAAGGTACACAATTAAATTGAATTACAATCTCATTTTGAACTGTTTTGAATGATTCTTCATAATTATTTAGAATAAGAATGAAAAAATTTAAAATATCTATATTTTATAAATCTCTATATCTAATATATAAAATTCACGTGTCACAGTGTTAGTTACCGTACTCCTCCGAAACGGCTTGACCGATTTTTATGAAATTTTACATGCGTATTCAGTAGCTCTGAGAATCGGCCAACATCTATTTTTCAAGCTTTTTTTTTTGTAGGTACTTATGGCAAAACAACGTTTGCCGGGTCAGCTAGTCTTATATATAAAATTCACGTGTTACAGTGTTAGTTACCGTACTCCTCCGAAACGGCTTGACCGATTCTTCTCAAATTTTACATACATATTCAGTAGGTCTGACAATCAGCCAACATCTATTTTTCAAACCTTTTTTTTTTAAGTATGGCAAAACAACGTTCGCCGGGTCAGCTAGTATATATTTAAAATATTTAATAACGATTAGCGAGTTCAAACAAACAAACAAAATTTTTTTCAGCTTTATATTTTTAGTATACATAGGTATATTTCAGAATGTTGCATACTTATTATTGAACTTGCCTCATATTTTACTTTTTTAATGTGTTATATTTTGCCTAAAATTAATTATTTCTACCTACATTTTTATTGCTATTGAATTCTTTTTAACCGACTTTAAAAAAGGAGGAGTTTTTCAATTCATCTGTATATTGTTTTGTATTATTTTTTATTATTTTTGTATATTTGTTACCTGCACAGATAATATAATAAGTAACCTTATAACTCGTAGCGATTTTAATAATTCTTTTTTCATTTGAAAGGTGGTGTTTCCCGTGTGGTCCTAGTGGTATTAAATCAGGATCTGATGGTTATCTCCTGAGAACTTGTGGAAAACCCTCAAATTTCAAAGACACATGAAATCTGTTGATCTTTCAAAAAATTACTCTTTTGAAAATTTTATTTTGCAACATTTGAATTCAAATGAACATAGAAAAATATTTTTTCAGTTCCAATACGGTTAGGAATTCGAATTTGTTTTGCGTCATTCTTTATTTTCTATTACAATTCTTCGAGCTACGGTCTGTATTCATTAAATCCAGCTGAGCGTTACAGCTGTTTCAATTTTATTTGTATTTTAATTTTACATTTTAACGTGTTGGATTTCTGTAGAGTTGGTCCTTCATCTATGACATCTTCTTCTTCTTCTTCTTCTCCAGCCCATTTACGTCCCACTGTTGGGCACGGGCCTCCTCCACTTTGGGAGGATTATGGTCTACTGTGCCGCGCTGACCAGGCGTGTTGGCACAGGGTTTATTTTCGAGTTTGCCGTCTCTCACAGAAGATGTTATTTTGTGTGCAATGTGCAATATCCCTTAGCTGACTTTTACAGCACCCTTGGGAGGAGATGGGGTGGTGACACTTGTATCCTTAATGTATTCTTAGTGATGTCATAGACTCACGTCGACGGCGTCACCACACGGACACATCACTATTACAAAAATAGTTGTGACAAAAAACGCATCATTCTTGTATCATCATTGCCACATTGCCATGTTAGATATCAAATAATAATTACGTAGTGCTGAGTACATAGGTACAGCCTTTTATTCAGGTGCAATATTAATCAGCCTCTTTCAGAGATCTTTGTAAAGAGACTGCTTAGTTGGACACCATGATCCAAACGCCTCAACCCTAAAGGGCACATAATCCTCAGTAACATTATATTTGCGCTGCTTATACGCTTCCCGAGTAATATTGTAATATATTTGTCAAAGTTTCTAAGACAATAATTTAGAACGCAATCATACTAAAACAATTTGCTATTAAGTTACGTATTCTCTCAAAACTCCTGCTACATAAAAAGCCGAGTTTAACCCCTCAATTTATTCAGACACTATACAGTTAACATCGAAGGAAAGGAAAACTTTTTTCATTATACTTACGTCTTCCAAAATGGTGCAAAAACACAATCCAAGTACATTCGAATCCTAAATTGCTAAGCCTATTTATTTTTCAAGAATGGAAGAATTACAGAATCCTTTCGTGGCAAAAAGTTTAAATGGGCTCTTAATGCGATTGGGTTCCGGCAAGAATTCCGCTAATGTTAAACGGCATCTGCACAATCTGATTGGTTCAATAAGTTCCGGACAGTTTCCTTTTATGCTTTAATACTTTGGAATTTCAAACACTTCTTGCTTTGTAAGAGGAATTTACAGCAGAACTTTAAAAGATTCTCTTGAAAAGTTTTGCTAATAATATTTATATGGTAGCCCATTTTGAAAATTAATTAGTACTGTATTTAAGAAAGTTTCACGTTTCATTTTATGAAAATTTATGTAATGTCTCAATTTTTATTTTGTTACAAAAAATAGTTTAAATGAGTCAAATTAATGTTAAGATCCGAATTCAAAATACATGTTAATTACCTAATAAAATTGAAAATGCTATCCAATTCTGGACAGAGTTCAAAATAAACGTACATCCTCTAAGATCGTGAAGAAAACAACGTCTATCTTCCACCAAGCAAGATTAAATTCTCATTTTCTTTGTAGGTACACATTACACACCACGATGAGATTTCTAGGCGAACGTAGTGGCCTTGTGGTTAAACCTATGCCTTGAACTTATTAAATAAAAACCGCAATGATGGGCCCACGAATGTACAAAAAGGTACCAGAAGAATGGCACCCCCTCATGACGCGTGTAACTCAGCCTGAATATACAATCACCAATGTCAAGTTGCCAAGTTTGCCAAGGGCGTAATGACAAAAAATGTATAAACAAAGTAATATAAATTTTATGGGGGATTAATTGAAGTCAGAACCGTGGTTTTATATTAAAACGTTACAAAAATTTTGTACTAATCCATTTAAAACTTTCAGTAAAAATGAAAACCTACAAAAGCGCCTGGAGCTTTTCTGTGCAAGTTGCGGCGGAGAAAAACATTCCTCTTACTTTGTCAAAATGTGGACTTCCTGTAGAATCTACAATATACATACAATACACGTATAGACATCGTTTTAATCACGTCAGTGATTGCTAAAACCGAAACTTTATTCGTTGTTGTCATTTGGAATTTAGACATTTTAGTTAAAGATGCAATAATTACACATTACAAACAAACATACATTATAATACAATTAAGTAATAAAGATTTTAAAGTCTCTAAACTATGATATATCTATTTATATTTCACAAAATATTGTAGTCTCTTATTTGGACGATCCATTTATTGAAATAAAAACACTTTTTATACATTTAGTCTGGTATATTTTTGTGTGAAGATTCATCCGGCTGCATTGGAAACAAAAAATAAACACATTAGCTGGACTGTAACGTAATATGGAAATTAATATATCTAATACTAGCTGTGCCCTGCGGTATTACCAGCGGTAAAAAGGATATTAATAAGTTCATTTTCTATTCCATTGTACATTGGAAAGTTTTATGAAAATCAATCCAGTAGTCTTTGCGTGAAAGCACAATAAACATAAACATTGAAGTACGGATAGAAGACCGAGGAAACGTTCGCGTTGCACAGCCAATAGTTTCAAGTATTTTATTTTGCCGCGCGTAATTCTTTTTTCATCATATCTCCTAAGATATTCATTTAAATTGCATGCTGTAAAGAGCAGTTATAATCTATATTAATTGCGTAAGCTTTCGAAGATATAAATTCACATAAATAGATACAAAAAGAAGGACTTTGTTTCATAATAAGTAAATGTACGTCAAGAAAAATTGTTAGACATGAATTTATTAATATTTTGCGATTGACTCGCTATGCTTTTACTAAATAAACTAAATTATAATGGAAAAAATGATAACCATAAGCGGGACTTGAACCCGCGACCTCGGAATGCCGTTCCGTGTTAGACATGAGTTTAGTATCCACAAAGACAAGTTTAGTTAAATTTATGGTACAAGTTAACTTAACGTCGACTTTAATAAATTTACATACGAAACTCATAACTTGAACCCTTGGCTTGTGTGTATTTATTGCTGAAAACAGTAGCAATATGCTTTGAATGGCTACCTAGGCAAAGTTCTTTATTAAATTTCATATTCCTAGAACTTGGCATATTTCTTAAATAACAACGTGCGCGTAGCTGCAACTGGATCATCATTCTCCTTTGCTTAACACGCTATTCAGGGTCAGGCGCAATATATTATTCATGTTGCAGTGGGTTTTAGCTGATTTTTAGATGATAAGAAAACCGAAATTAAAATTGCAACAACTAAACAGATTGAGGATTTCTTTCTATAATAGTATTTTTACTGTCGTTATAAGTTACACAATTTCAGAAAATGATATAACTTGTATTGGTCTTACCTGCAATGCACAGTACTGAAATTTTCCAAAATCTATATCTATAATATATTATCTATAATATCTATAATATATTTCAAAGAAAATCCCGTCTATTTTATGTTCATCTTACAAACAACAATATAAAAGTTTTGTATTTTTTTAGGATCATTAAGGACAATGAATAAATTAAAAAATATTCAGAATTTTCAAGCGGGTTTTTTAGTTTTTGAACTAAACAATTAATTAGTCACTTTCTTCTTGCTAGGTAGTAAAGTATTCTTTCTAAATATATATAAATTTGTCCCATTTAGTTTACAACTCTAAGAAACTGACCGCATTACGTGCATTCAGAAAGTTTCTAAGAAACTTACACCGTGTTCACAGAACAAATGCAGTACCTACAACTTTAGGTCAGTATAGTTTACAGTACAATTAGAAGTTCAGAGTGTTGTTGCCGTGTACTCCAGCATCTATACTAATATTACAAAGCTGAAGGAAGAGTTTGTTTGTTTGTTTGTTTGAACGTGCTAATCTCAGGAACTACTGGTGCAATATGAAAAATTATTTCAATGTTGGATAGTACATTTGTCGAGGAAGGCTATATGCTATAAAACATCACGCTGCGGCTAATAGGAGCGAAGCAGTAGTGAAAAATGTTGCCAAAACAGCGGGCAACAGCGAGTTACAAATAAAATATCTTAGAAATGTTTAGCAATCATGAGGTACTTAAGTTTTCAGTTTTAAACTAGAACTTGCACCATCATCTATGTAAATAAAAACCGGTCACGTACGAATCGGACTCGCACACGGAGGATTCCGTGGCGTTATTATCTTAATATATTCATTACACCGACCCTCACGAGACCCCAAACAATAGAATAAGAGCAGGCAAATGATGATGATGAATATTTATTGCTATAACATCCCTCTATAGCCTCTGACATACTTGGGAATGTGCGCAGGTGTCATGCAGCGTGGTTCCTTCGGTCGGTTCTTACGGCTCCCCGCTGGCAAGATATATTCGTGGCTCGACATGACTTGTATTCATTTCTTTTTGTCCGTCACGTCAGGATAACGGATGAAATCTTTGTTGTATGGGAATCCAAATATTTATCTCATTCTGGATTTAGTACCTATTTGATGTTACATCGGCAACAGACATACATTAACAGTTAAAATTTGCAACTTTGTATCTGTGATATGATGTGCTATTGTGATACAGCCTGGTTACAGCCTTTTTTAACCGAATTCAGAAAAAGGTGGCGGTTCTTAATTCGTATGTATGTTTTTTTTTATCTTTGTTACCTCATAACTTTTATTTCGGTTCGATTCCCGCTTGGGACAATATTTGTGTGATATACATAAATGTCATACAAATGTTTGTACTGCGTCTGGATGTTTTCTATGTATTATACGTATTTATTTACAAACGAAAAGTAGTATATATGTAGTCTATCCGTATCTGGTTCCCATAATACAAGCATAGAAATATAGCTTACTTTGGGTCCAGAGGACGTTGTGTGTCTATTATTTTGTCACAAAAATGATAGATTGCCAGTTTAATTTTCATTTCTATTATTGTTTAATTTCCATTTTTGCGTATTTTATTGCTTGGTGTTTTTTATCTATTGTTATGTTTTGGTTTTATTTCCTTGTTTAGCGCACTATTCAAATAATATTTATTTTGTATACTTTCATTCTCCTATTTTACTAATGCTTTGTTTTTATTTTGTTTCGTGTTCTTTTATTTTATTTTTATATGTGTAATAAACTTATGCCATCCTTGTAGTCTGTAACGTCACTAAGCGGCCCAGCGGAAGACCAGCGCTGGTTCTAACCAGCATTATGCTGAGCTGTGGCCGTTTAGTGATGGAGCAATACACTTAATTTTTTTATTATGTAATTGCATGTAATTATTTTTATTATGTTTTTTTCTGTTAATATATTAATATTTTTTATTTATTTTTTACTCTTTTTGTGTGTATTGTCTTATCGCTAATGAATTTATTTTCTTTCTTTCTTTCTTTCTTTCTTTCTTTCAAATGTCCTAAATATTTATTTATTTATTTATTTCAACCGGGCAAAGCGATTTTAATGATTATTTTTTTATTTAAAAGCTGTTGGCTCCCGTATGGTTATATATTATATCAGGTCAGGATCTGAGGTTATCTCCTCAGATCCTGACCTGATGTAATATAGGATCCTCCTCCTCCTCCTGTATAGAAATCGAGAAAAACCCTCAAATTTCAAAGGCACATGAAGTCAGTTGCCCTTTTTATTTAAATATTCCTTTTAAATATTCTCCTCCATCCTTCCGGGCCATAGTGGTTCCTTGAGCTTTACTATGACCCGGCGATGGTGGCCCCTTAACCTGGGGCCCAACTCGATGAGTTAGTTACAGCGTAGCTCAATATTAGGGTCCTAGTTTACCTTTTGGTTCGTCACCATAGAACACAGCAAATATGTTTGTCGAAAAATATAAGAGATTCTTTTAAAAACACTTCTAAGGTAATTCTGTGAATAAAATGACTTATGACAAGCTAAAGCCTTTTCAAACGTCAATATTTGTTATTGTTAATGTATAAAGCATTTTTGCTTTATTGTTTCTGAAACTTCAAATGTTTTTTATTGGTATTGGCAGTCAGTTATTCCATATCGGAAAATTGATTTTTATTTAACCTAAAGTTTTTGTAAGTACACTTTTATTAGTTCGGTAAGTATCTATCAATGTATATGTATATTTATAAATATACATATACTCGGTAGATACTCGGTATTCGGTAGGTACGTATCTATCTAATGGAATCTTTAAAAGTGATTTTAACCCACTTACTGTGGTCGTATTTATCTGAAATTTTGCACACAAATAATAAAGACCAATGACAGACAATGCTATTGCATTGTCTGTCATTGGTCTTTATTATTTATTATTTAAAAATATGTTTAGTATTTTCAAGCGTATTTCTTAGTTTTTGAATTGGGAAAATTTTTATCAGCCGTCGGGCCATGTGGATCGTAGTTTGGATAGTAGTAGATGGCGCTTTATAGTCTCTGTCTACCACCTAATGTGAAAAAGACGTCTTTTGTGATTATGTTAATAAAGTTTTTTACTATTCGAGGCACAAATTATTACAAAAGAAAGCATCTCGATTACGCCAAAAGTAAAAAAAAAACTCGCTTTAAAAGTAGAATAGATACCTATGTTATTTTTCTGGCAGTAGACTATTTTTGTTTGAATGTGTGAATAAATTTTTCATTTATATAACAAATTTATATAATTAAAAAACTTACTTCTTACTATTATTATTATAAGTAAGAAGCAAGTTTCACTGTTACTTTAAAGTCTACAGTAAAATAAGTTTCTGAATTTCTAGAAAGTATATTTTCATAGCTGGTGAATACAATAAACTTTACCAATCTGTACAAATATTGGTATTAGAAGTTGGTTAAAAGGAGATACTAGAATATCAGTAGATAGACACAAAAGTATTAAAATAATAAAAAACAAAACAAAAACCAAGCCAAGTACAAGTTGGACTCTCACACGAAGGGCTCCGCGTATTATATAATACATTCGTCATGTTCATAAGATCATGTCCTTGTAGCGTATCATTAACTTACACTAAAAATGCTATACTGGAATATCAAATGTTTATTTCATTTTGATTTTTAGTTTTTCGCTCTTATTGGAGTCAACAGACATTCGTCCTCTGTAAAAATTTCAGTATAGAGCCTGGTCACAGACGGACAAAGACGGAATCCTAATAAAAAGTGGGAGAATGTGTAATAAAGAAGATCTTCGCACGTAAATCAAGACTTACTTCATTCATTTCCGTAAATGCGACAAAAGTTAATTAATATTAGCTTTCAATCTCTGACAATTAACGCGTCTTAATGAACGCGTTGATTGTCAGACAGCTCTTTCAAATATTTATTGGATGAGGAAATTTAGACGAAAAATTCCAAAATAATTGCAAAGAATAGGAAATGGTCCACTTAAGATTTTTCATAATTGACGGACATCGTGGTACAGTGATTTATTATAAAAGACTGCTGTTCACGAGTTTGTGGGTTTAATTTTCTCACAAGATAATCATTATTTTTCTCAACTCGAGCCCGAGATTAGACTCTGTAGGAATATTTTGATCTTCTAAGACATATAAAGAATGCGGTTTTATTTGACACCTAAATTGAAACATCTAGTAGGTACTTCGCAAGCAAGAAAACGGCTCAAGGTTAGGTTAACTTCTATCTACTAATTAGTATATTATATTTATTTAACGACAAAAATAGCTGTGTAAGTTAACCTGACCTTTAGCCGTTACTTTGCTAGTTGCTATCTGTCGAAGTACTAGATGTTTCAATTTAGGTGTCAAATAGAACCAGCCAAAGGATTAGGATTTTTTTGCTTCTTGTTCGCAGACTTTTCCCAGATTATTTTATTATTTACTCATCATCATTATAACATCACGCCTTTTTCCCATCGGGGTAGGCAGAGACTATAGAGCACCATCTGCTAGAATCCAAACATACTTCCTTGGCTTCATCCACACTCATACATCTAGTCATACATGCCCGACGGTAGTAAGTAGCCCCTTTTGGAGTATGCCGGCGATGACATCGGAGTATATTTTTCTCGGGCGTGCTCTCCCAGCATTTCCACTTACTTCCGCCGTATATACCTTTCGTTAATCGTCTCTCATCCATGCTCTCCACAAGACTAATAATAAATATATTATAATTATAATATCTGGTATATACTTCTTGCGTTCAGATACCACATAACAAGTTAGAAGTGTTACTTTACTTGAATAACATGTCAATCAAAATAAGTGAAACTAGTCAAATCATGTTGCAGACTTCTTAGAAAATCAGTTTCAATCCGCGTGTCATAACTGTATATGGGTCACTGTTAGTCTGATTTATATTTCAACTACTGTCAACTGACAATTGGGTCATATTCTTTAAACATGTTCATATGATTACAGTCCGAAATTAATTATCAATGAATATGACCTAGTTTTGAAATGCTCACACAGTGGAGAGTTGCGCTGCCTGGCAGGCACAGCGTACGGCCGTCACCCAGGAGATAGGCGGGGACCTGTCGCTGAAAGCAGTAGTCAGTGCCATGCTTAATAGCGACAGGTGCTGGCAAGCGGTCGCCGACTTTAGTGAGAGCGTCATGCTCCTAAAGGAGGCTGCGGAGCGGGAACGTGAGGCTGACGCCAATGCAGACCCGCTCCGCCGAGCAAGGCCAGGGAGGAGGCGACGCGAGTGCGCTCGCCTCCACCCCTCGCCTTAATGTGTAGCGACACCGGGTGTTGTGCCGCCAGGTCAACGTCGGGGCGTCAGAGAGAGTCCAAAACAGGGAACCTCTGGCGCTCCAGGAAGACGTGGAGAGCGCCGCAGTTAGGTTTAGTCGGTATTCCGTTGTCCGGTTCACCTGGATATCGGCGAGTCCAACACTACCCACTCCTACCATACCGGTGATGACCGCAATGACAGGAGTGGGTGTACGTAAATGCATTCCCCTGCGAAAAAAGAATGTTTTTAAATGCTGATTTAATTTAATTTCAGCTGACATTATCTTCTTCAGCTGAAATTATTGTCCACTGTTGGACATAGGCCTCCCCCATAGAACGCCACAACACGCGGTCCTGTGCCACCTGCATCCAATGTCTCCCCGCGACCTTGACGATATCGTCGCTCCACCTTGTCGGAGGCCGCCCAACGCTGCGTCGTCCGGTACGTGGTCGCCACTCTAGGAACTTCCTTCCCCAACGATCATCAGTCCTACGAGCGATGTGGCCTGCTCATTGCCACTTCAGCGTGCTAATCTTTCGGGCTATGTCGGACACGCCAGTTCTCCTACGGATTTCCGTGTTTCGGGTTTTATCCCGTAGGGAAATACCGAGCATAGCCCTCTCCATAGCACGCTGTGCAACCTTGAGCTTATTTACGAGGCCGACATTTAAGGACCACGTCTCTGTTCCGTATGTCATCGCTGGTAACACACAATGGTCATAGACCTTAGTCTTCAGGCACTGCGGAATGTTGGACGAGAAGATATGCCTAAGCTTCCCGAACGCTGCCCAGCCGAGTTGGATTCGTCGGTTGACCTCTTTCTCGAAGTTGGATTTGCCTAACTGGACTGTTTGTCCTAGATAGACGTATTGGTCGCTGACATTATAACAGTTCAAAATAAAAAAAAGTAGCTACGATTTGAAATTGTGCATTATGGGTGTCGTACTATCATCGTAGTAATATATTCGCTAATGTAAGTAATAACATATCGTCATTATACTGGAAACATGGATTGTATGGAAGACCTCTTATAGTCTAACTTTTTATTCGCTGCAGTAAAATGACGTTTTGTGGGTTGCCGGTTTTTGAAGAAAAATAAATAGGGATGTAGCTAAATGAGTGAATCATAAATGAATAATCAGTTTGGTTTTTTTTTGAGATTTAATATTAAGTTGTAATGTATTTTTTTAACCTATTATTATTACTATACTAGAGGATTGATCTTTTTTAGTTGAAGTATAGGGAGGTACATTCAAAATGAAACAAAAACGTCATAATAATGTTATTTAATTAATCTTTTTCGAAATCACTGTCGCTGTCGCATGATGAGTCATATGATCATTATGAGTCAGCTATGGAACGATTAGATATTCTGTAAACTTTTGTGAACTGAATCACATCCCTATTGAGATTAGGCTGTCAACATTATTTTACGGAATGACATTTAGAAACGTCATTTTACTGCAGCTAATAAAAAGTTAGACTTTAAATATTTATTGTATTCTATTTTTACATATTTGTTGTTAAAGCCACAACAAAAATACATAAATAATCTGACATTATAACACCGTTCATGAGATACATATATAGTGACAGACACACGGTTGGTCAACGAAGTCTCAGTAGGAACTTACTAATTACATGAATATATTAGACTTTTTAAGTATCAAGACACAAAGTAATTTATTAAATTTGCAATTGATTTGCTATCAAAATGCGATGTAGTCTCATTCGAGTAACATTGTAGTGGAGAATTTGGTTACTGTTGGCACAGCCGCAATAGCTCAGTCGGTAGAGCGACGGAACGTTATTCCGAGGTCGTGATCTCCGTGTGGTGACGGATTAAGAATACAAGTGTCACCACCCCATCTCCTCCCAAGGGTGCTGTAAAAGTCAGCTAAGGGATATTGCACACAGATAACATCCTCTGTGAGAGACGGAAAACTCGAAAACAAACCCTGTGCTAACACGCCTTGTCAGCGCGGCACAGTAGACCATAATCCCTCCAAAGTGGAAGAAGCCCGTGCCCAACAGTGGGACGTAAATGGGATGGAGAGGAGAAGAGGGTCCAAGTCCCGCTTGCGGTGATCACTTTTTCCACTGTAATTTAATTTATTAATTATCAAACATTATAATCATGCCGCTACATAAATTGAACAGCAATGATTATGATGCTGATAAGACAATATTAGTGTAAGTCATATTGATATTCGTAACACGTCTTAATTAAACGGCAGAATAATTAGAGACGCCACTGATTTTAGCATTTACCCTATTTGTAAAATTATGTATTCTAGAGACATGGAGACACTTTGTTTTTTGATTATAATTTGATCGACATCTTAGATTATGTTTGTAGATTTGATTTTCCTAATAATATTATTTTATAATAACGTTGAGGTAAATCCAAATTTTAACTCCTTAATATGGTATTGGGCTAGAAATATCTCACTAAAAAACAAATGACCGATGGAGCAGACGAGTTTACAAATGTTAGATAGGTCTCCTTAATAGGTGGATCGACGACCTGAAAATAAACATAGTGTAGGACTGGATGTGGAAAGCGGAGGAAAGTGTATTGTGGCGTGAATTGTTCGAGAACTGTGTCGAACAATGGATTGTAAGCTAGATTATAAGCTGACTCAATTGATTACGTTATACTTCTTATGAGAAAAATAATGAGGGTGATTTAAAGTAAATGTAACAGCGATGCTTAATAAGAGAACATAATATATTATTCTGGGTAGCGTGCAGCGATGCTATTGCTTATAGCAATCTTTTCTGGACATTATCTAATATATAAAATTCACGTGTCACAGTGTTAGTTACCGTACTCCTCCAAAACGGCTTGACCGATTCTTCTCAAATTTTACATACATATTCAGTAGGTCTGAGAATCGGCCAACATCTATTTTTCAACCTTTTTTTTTGTATGGCAAAACAACGTTTGCCGGGTCAGCTAGTATAAATATATAATGGTAACATTAAATAAGCTCAGTAACAAATTGCATTCAGCGGAAACAGGAAAACATCCGACACTATAAAAACATTCAAGTTTATTTATTTGTCCTGTCTCTTATAAGCACTGTCCACGATTGTTAACAATGTAAGAAGACATTCCAGTACTTAGAGTAGAAACAAACACATTTATCTTGGTGCAAAGCCCAAAACCCTTTGCGTGACACATTAGGAGGGGTTAGCGGCCCCGTCAGCTTGTGTCCTGGCGTTTATTTATAGCTGTTATATATAGCTAAGTAATGTAAGATGCTGTTTTTGATGTACCATCTACATAAATAAAAGTTTTATTAAATTTATGTAGAACTCAAAATTAGTGTAACATAATTAGAAATTCGGGGTAAATTTAATAAAACTTTTAATTCTATTTTTCCCGTGCACTCGCACGGGAAAAATATTTGTGCAGTATTTTTATTTGTAAGATAAATATCACTGCACCGTCGTTCTTTGACTGGTAGATAATGCCGATGGCATTAAGTCCGCCATTGTACAATTTAAAAGTGCAGAAGGTTAAATAAAACAACTTTTTACGGATTTAGAGGCGTATATTTGTTTGAAATTTTAGCCTGACGTTTCGTAAAAAGTAGTTTTATTTAAGCAAATGAGTCGCGCAAGTGTTAGAAAATATTATGCAGAAGGTTATTTAAATAAATGAATATTTGTACGGCGTCTGGGTGTTTTCTATGTATTAGGTACAAGTATTACAAAAGAAACTTAGTATAATATGCATATTCTTCTTTTAATACCCATAACATAAGTGAAATAATCATAGCTTGGGAGCAGAAGACACTTATTTTTTTATTTGCAAATATGAGTAATACATTTTATACAAATCTCTATCTCAGTCTCATCACGTTTTACCAATAAGTATAAAAATTGTGTGAAATATCCATAAATATATAAAAAAATGGTCAAGTGCGAGTCGGACTCGCGCACGAAAGGTTCCGTACCATTATCTGTGCAACATAAGGCAACGTTATTAGTATCGAGCAAGAAACGGTAATAAAATCATGTTTGTTGTATGGGAGCCCCCCCTTAAATATTTATTTTATTTTATTTTTAGTATTTGTTGTTATAGCGGCAATAGAAATACATCATCTGTGAAAATTTCAACTGTCTAGCTATCACCGTTCTTGAGATACAGCCTGGTGGCAGACGGACGGACGGACGGACGGACAGCGAAGTCTCAGTAATAGGGTCCCGTTTTTACCCTTTGGGTACGGAACCCTGAAAAGGTTGTAAGACAGTGTAACAATTTAAGTGTCACCATCTCTTTTTTCCATAGGTCAAGGACAATTTTAACAAATAACATCCTCTTAAAAAGACGGAAACATCTAAACTAAAACTAATGCTAGGAAACCTTATCAGCTTAGCACAGTAGATCTTCCCAAAAGGGGATATCGCCCATGCCTAAAGAATGTTAACAAGCTGAAAACACAAGCTAAATTTTATACAATGCTAGCTGTCCTGGCAAACGTTGTTTTGACATATTAAAAAAAATGTTTGAAAAATAGATGTTGGCCGATTCTCAGACCTACTGAATATGCATGTAAAATTTCATAAAATTGGGTCTAGCCTTTTCGGAGGAGTACGGTAACTAACACTGTGACACGTGCATGAGATTATTTTTTACATAAGAAATTTTATTTTGTAACAATTGGTGATTTGTTGAAAAACCTACCGTGACCCTCACTATTACAACTCGATCAAGATAAGTAGCAGCAAGGCAAGGCAGCAGTAGTTCAGTAGTACAGGTGTGTCACAATGCTGCGTTCAAACGCATATTAGGAATCAACTTACTACTAATCACTGAAAACACTCTAAAACTAGATACTTGATTACTCGCACTTAAAATATTTTAGATCTTTATGGAAAAAATATTTGATGACTGCATTAAGAAAATAAGGTTCGGATTAAAAAACTGTCATCATACCGTTGCTGCTTTTTTCATGGGGTAGCCAGAAATTATAGAGAGCCATATGCTACGATTCAAACACACTTCCTTGGCTTTATTTACAATTGGTCAAGCGTGTAAACAAAAATTATGTTAAACGTTAAGTTTTATAGACCACTGCAATGTGTATTAGATATTATAATAAAATTAATTAAACGATTTCATTAAACTACAACCAAGAAAATATAATTAAGATACTAATTAATAATTTAATAATAAAAAAATAATATTCATGAACATTTCACACGACGTCCTCTGGTCCCAAGCTAGGCTTATTATAATATTATGGGTAATAAGATATTATAATCTATACTTATAATAAATATGTAGAGGTCAATTCTGTACATGAAATATATTTTCTAAATAACTATCAGGGGGTGATTAGTGATCGATACTGATGCCAAAAATGCAATCAGTAAAATTTTTGTCTGTTTGTCTGTCTGTCTGTCTGTCCGTCTGTATGTTCTTTATAGAAACAAAAACTACTCGACGGATTTTAACGAAACTTGGTACAATTATTCTTCATACTCCTGGGCAGGTTATAGTATACTTTTCATCACGCTACAATCAATAGGAGCATAGTAGTGGAGGGAAATGTTGGGGAAACGGGAAAAGGTGCTCCATTTTTTAAGCTTCCGTCGCGTGTGCAGCCTTAATGGTTAAAGTTACATAGAAATCATGTATGACGGAAATATTCTACATAAAATTGTCTAAAAATATCCCGAAACAGCACATATCTATATTTTATGGTTGACTCACAATAATACGTGTAACTCCTGATAGCTTAGCAGTTCGTTCATTCTGATTATATTTGTTTACTCTTACGTTTATAATACTCTCACTCAAGCAGTAGTTAAAAATGTTGCAAAAACGGGGAACGTTTCCTAAATTCTACGCGGACGGAGTCGAGGGCAACAGCTAGTCTTATATATAAAATTCACGTGTCACAGTATTAGTTACCGTACTTCTCAGAAACGGCTTGATCGATTTTTATGAAATTTTACATGCGTATCCAGTAGGTCTGAGAATCGGCCAACATCTGTTTTTCAAACCTTTTTTTTTTAGTATGGCAATACAACGTTGTCCGGGTCAGCTAGTATATTATAAAATATTATAATTTAACTTACCTATATATTTTAATTACTTGCCATGCCCAGCAACTTTGTTTATGTGGTATTAGAAATCACCTTTTTTGCACTAATAAGCAGCCTGTCTCTTCTTAGTACCTCTCAGTATACAACGTGTTGCAGAAAGGTGTAGTCATAATTTAAAGTTGCATTAGAAAGGCCTTAAATATTATAAATATTACAGTTACACATAGAAAAAATACAGTTGGTAAGTTTTTTTTGTTTATTGCCTACTATTAAATAACTACCAGAAACGCATCAATTATGAGATGTTTACGGTTTATGGAATGGACCTCATAGTAGTGTTGTATTTAAAGAAGATCGATTATATTAATAAATTAATTAAACTTTTATGAACATATAAAATATAACTAGTATTTATAATTTCATCCATGCCTAGTGCCTAGTCACCGGCCATGTGTAAGGATGGTCAAATATGACTACACCTTTCTGAAACAGCTTGTATAGCTACAAGATTACAAATAGAAAACAATTTAAAGTAAACCTCGATACTAAAGTGAATTTCGAACGATAGTAACGCAAACTATTTTTTACTTATTTATTTGATAATAGTAAATAAATATTTGTGGACATTTTACACAACATCCTTTATTCCAAATCTTATTTGCTTATGTTACTCTATAATGCTAAAATTCTAGTGTGTTATTCTAAAGTGCTAGGTATAAAGGTTTTTGACTACAAACGAAGCATGAACGTCAGATGGGGTGTAACTAATTTAACTATTTATTTGTTTTCACTTTGAAAAATGGGTATAGATAAGAAATTTCTGTTCACGGAGATTAGAACGACGACGGCAGTGGCTATAAGTTGTATTTTAAAATATCACGCAATATTAAGTTCAAATGTAATATTTATGTAGGTATCAAATATTTATGTTTACTTGCTAGAATTGGTTCAGTTATTTTCCGCTGTCAACTAGATAGATAGATATTTTTAGAAATCAATTTTAAGTAGGTACCTAATTCAATTATGTATCTACTAAGCGATGGCCATTTAACTAAAATATACCAGTATTATATTTTAAGTTAATTTAAATTTAGCTTTTGACGCAGCAGAATCAGTGGCATTTTCTCGAAAGACCAAGGTTTTAGGCGCGTAGCAATGAATTTGATTATATAATTTTGCTTGTAAATTAGCTGTTGTATCTTAATTAAGCTGCTCTACATAACAGTAGTAATTTAGTAACACATGGTACCGAATAACTGTTCCTATAATTTGTGCAATATATGAAGAAGATTTTACGCCAAATCTACTTACTAAAGTCACATTAAATTTTATATACCTACTAGTTGACCCGGCAAACGTTGTTTTGCCATACAAAAAAAAACCAAAAAGGTTTGAAAAATAGATGTTGGCCGATTCTCAGACCTACTGAATATGTATGTTAAATTTGAGAAGAATCGGTCAAGCCGTTTCGGAGGAGTACGGTAACTAACACTGTGACACGTGTACACGTGTACGACACAATATATTAGATAACTAACTAACATTTATTTTATTTATTTATTTCAAACTCACATTAAGTTACAATACACTTAAATTAAGTACAAGGTGATACAGACATAACAGAGTAATATACAGGGTGTCCCAGAACTCAACGTCAAGCCGAAACGGGGTGACAGGATAGATCATAACCATCACGAGAAAAATCAGAAAAAAAATCTATCCCATGCAGTTTGGAAATTATGGGCATTTTAAGAAAAACCTAGAAATTTGGTCTAACTGTACCATTTTTCGGTTATTGTGGTTAATTTTTATTATTTTTGGTCATTTAAACTTTGGAACCGTAACCCTAAATAACATCTCGAGAATCACAGTCTAAAATAATGACACAATTACCCCAAGTTTCCTAGAATTTAGACTATTTGTTAAACTATGAATTTAAAATTTTCAAACTTTGTCGACTTTGAAACACCCTCCTTTAAAAAAAATGTACTAGAGTGCCTTGGCAAGTGCCATTAAGAGTTGGCGCATTTAATCAGGATTGTAAAATGGTACAATACTTGTAAGTTTCGTACTAAAAAAAACGAGTAAAAAATAAAAACCTCAAGTAACCCGATTTTTGCTAACCCATTTTACTCAGTTAAAATGTTTTTTATTCGCACAAGCCCTTGGTAGGTTCTTTATTTTACGGTAAAATGATGAGAGATATGGATAGTGGACATGTTTGCCATGAGCGAGCGAGACAGATAGTGACGCCACTTTTACCAAAGCAACAAAATACTAATAAAATAATGAAAAATGTTGACCTTGTTTTGTTTAGGTTTATTGGAATAAAAGTCAGATTTGAAAATAACATTTTTTATTAAAACAAATGTTCAAATTGTTTACCATCAGCTTCAACACACGCCCTACATCTTCTTAAAAAAGATCTACTTATTAGCCGGGCATATCCTCGAGAGTTGATGTCCTCAGCAGCTTGAGAAATTCGTTCACGCAGCTCGGCTACGCTCTCAATGGGCTTAGAATAAACTTTTTCTTTGAGAACGCCCCAATAAAAAAAATCCAGGGGATTTAAATCTGGGGAACGGGCTGGCCACGAGATAGTGCCTGAACGTCCAATCCACCTTCCCGGATATTCTTGGTCAAGGAAATCTCTTACTTGCACTGCGTAATGCGCTGGGCAGCCATCTTGTTGATACCACATGTGGCAACGATCTGTTAGTGGTACGTCCTCTAACAAACTTGGTAAATTTTCTCGTAAAAAATTTAGGTAATTCGTGCCATTCAAATTCTCAGGCAGCTCAAAAGGCCCAACTATTTTGCCGTTTAAAATTCCTGTCCACAGGTTAACTTTAAAGCGATATTGGGATCGGTCTTCTCGCATTAAATGTGGATTCTCCACATGCCACTCATGAAAATTGTGTAAGTTTATGTAGCCATCTTTTTTAAATGTAGATTCATCTGACCAGAGAATTTTTTGGATGAATTGGGGATTTTCATTATGCCTCTGTAGCATTGTTCTACAAAATGAAATCCTTTCAGGATAATCTCGAGGGAGAAGACTTTGAACTCGTTGTACGTGAAATGGATGCATTTCAGCTCTTTGTAAAATACGATGTGCTGTGCTTTTGGGTATTCCCGTTCTTTCTTCAATTCCACGAACGGAAATACTTGGGTCATCTGCGACCTCTTCCAACACTTCTTCTTCGTAAGGAAAGCGAGGTCTACCTCCAGCCCGTATTTGATTCGGGAAATGGCCGTCCTCTGTGAGTGAATGGTGCACATTAACAAACACGCGGTGATCCGGATAGCGCTCTAAATTTGGATATCTTTCACGATAAAGTCTAGCGGCGGCACTTGCGTTGCATCTGCATTCCCCATAAATGAGATGCATGTTCGCATATTCTTGTGAAGTGTAGCGCGTAGGCATAGTGATGAGAAGGATGTCAACACAAAAGTCCAATTCCAAAAGAGAGAAGCCAAAGTTGCCGGTATGTAATCAACAAGTCCAATTCACAAAAATCCAAGTCCAAAAAGAAAAGCCAAAGTTGTCAGTACTAAATTAACACAAGCGAATACGGAAAGGTGCGCAGTAGACGAATGAGCGAAATGTACTAACTGGTGTCAGACTGGCAGCGTAGCTATTTGCTTGGTATGGCGTCTGTATCTGTTTCATTCGCACTCGTTTAAACGATGCATCTCCGTCTCACTGCGTGGCGTCACTATCTGTCTCGCTCGCTCATGGCAAACATGTCCACTATCCATCTCTCTCATCATTTTGCCGTAAAATAAAGAACCTACCAAGGGCTTGTGCGAATAAAAAACATTTTTCCTGAGTAAAATGGGTTAGCAAAAATCGGGTTACTTGAGGTTTATATTTTTTACTCGTTTTTTTTAGTACGAAACTTACAAGTATTGTACCATTTTACAATCCTGATTAAATGCGCCAACTCTTAATGGCACTTGCCAAGGCACTCTAGTACATTTTTTTTAAAGGAGGGTGTTTCAAAGTCGACAAAGTTTGAAAATTTTAAATTCATAGTTTAACAAATAGTCTAAATTCTAGGAAACTTGGGGTAATTGTGTCATTATTTTAGACTGTGATTCTCGAGATGTTATTTAGGGTTACGGTTCCAAAGTTTAAATGACCAAAAATAATAAAAATTAACCACAATAACCGAAAAATGGTACAGTTAGACCAAATTTCTAGGTTTTTCTTAAAATGCCCATAATTTTCAAACTGCATGGGATAGATTTTTTTTCTGATTTTTCTCGTGATGGTTATGATCTATCCTGTCACCCCGTTTCGGCTTGACGTTGAGTTCTGGGACACCCTGTATATGACCATTGGCTCCTAAGCTAGGAAAGAAATCCTGTGTTATAGGAGTCAAGAAGATGTATTCGTCCGTTTTGAAACATTTACAATTTTTCTATATTTTAATAAGTGTTGCTACATAATATATTCTATTTTAGGTTTCATATTCTATTTAAAATTAATGTGTGTATGTATGATGTGTGTATGTTTTTGTGTGTGTGGTGTTCGTGTCATAAATATTATACTCATGTGTACATACGAGTATATGTATATATATCGGTGTAATGATTTAATAATGGTGCATGGGATCCAAAAGTTTTTCGGAATCATCATAATTTAATGTTAATAAATAAGCTTTTAGTTTGGACTTACATTCCTGTGAGTTTAAATTATGTATGTTAAGTGTGTTGTTTATTTTATTATAAATCAGAGCGCTTAAGTAATTATAATGTCTTTGTGCAAAAGTGGTCAATGTGTATATACGAGGACAGACTGGAGATAATCTTCTTCTAACGCTTGGGGTGTTTTTGTTTATAGAGATGGATTTTCGTTTTGTCATGACTGCCTGAAGGATGTATAATTGTCGAACTGTGAGAATCTTGTTTTCGGAATATAGTTTTTGAGTGGGATATCTAAAAGGTTTGTTGCGAAGTACTTTGATAACTGCCCTTTGGGCTCGTTCTAGATGTATAATATTTGATTTTGCAGCACCACCCCAGGCAGTGATGCAATAACTGAGCACTGATTCGCATAATGCAAAATAAAGCATGTTTAGGATTTTATTGTGCGCGGACATCCTCAACTTTTTAAATAGAAACATGAGTTTCCTTATGCGTGTGCCCATAGTTTGAAGGTGGGTTTTCCATGATAGGGATGCGTCTATGTATATTCCAAGGTATTTTACAGATTCGACTTTAGAAATTGAGGTACAGTCGCACACATTCTCCTCTACACATGTATGGGCCCTTATAGAGAAGGATTGATTAGATGGTAAATTAGATGATCTGGAACCAAAAGTGATGCAGTTGGTTTTATTAACATTTAGGGTAAGGTAATTCGATGCCAGCCATGTGATCACCGTGCGCAAGGCTATTTCAGCAGCTGCTCTTGCCACATGCCAGTTAATGCCGCTAGTTAGTAGTACGGTGTCATCAGCATAAGCTATAATTTGTGTGTGTGGTAGTTCTAGTTGGCACAGTTCGTTAACATAGATTTGAAAGAGAAGTGGGGAGAGCAGACTGCCTTGGGGCACACCAAACTCGAGTGATTCTTCACAACTGATGTGGTTGTCAATTTTAACACATTGAGTCCTTTCAGATAAAAAACTCTCCAGTAATTTGTGTGCATTTCCTCGTATTCCCACTCGTTCTTGTTTTTTAAGCAGGGTGAACGGACAGACAGTGTCAAACGCTTTGTTGAGATCGAGGAATATGCCAATACATTTCTGCTTTGTATCAGTTTTCTGGACAACGAAGTCCAGAAGTGCACCTATAGCGTGTTCAGTGGAAGTACCTTTACGGAATCCATATTGGTTTTTTGAAATGATGTTGTAGCGTGTGAAGAATTGTGACATATTTGTTTGTATTATTCTTTCTAAGATTTTAGATAAGACAGGTAGGACGGATATCGGCCGGTAGTTATTTACGTTAATTTTGTCGCCGGCTTTATATATTGGAAGAACTATAGCTTTTTTTAAAGCTTTGGGAAATATGCCTGTTATTAGAGCCCTATTGCATATGTGTGTGATGAAAGGCACCAATATATGCCTCGCCGATTTTATTAATTTGGGAGGTATTCCGTCCCAACCTGGAGCGCTGTCTTCACGTAGGTTTTTAATAGTTGTGTCTACTGTTTGTTCGTCAGTTTCTAGAATAGCAATAGAGTTTACAAGAGATGCCGCAGTAGATCTAGGGGTTTGAGCAGATAGATTTTGTGGAATGTTATTTGCCAAATTTTTTCCTATTTTTGCGAAGAATTGATTTACTGAGTTCACAGATTTGGTCGGGTCATTTTCTAATTTCAGTAAGTCAGTTGGTTACTCAAGGTTACGCTGATGATCTAGTAGTCATTGTGCGAGGCGGCTGCCAAAGTACATTATCGTACCTAATGCAGAAGGCCTTAAACACAATAAACGAGTGGTGCAGACAAAATGAACTGTCCATAAATGCGGAAAAAACTGTCATAGTGCCCTTCACAAAGAAGCGGAATCTTGAAGTTTTAAAGCCGCCTACCATGAATGGAAAAACTATTCCGTTCTCCTCCGAGGTTAAGTATCTAGGGGTTACATTAGACCAGAAACTTACCTGGAACATACATGTGACTGCCACTCTCCAAAAAGCAAAGGCAGCACTGGCTATCTGCTGTCGGCTAGCAGGGAACAGGTGGGGACTAAAACCCAAAATGGCCCTGTGGCTCTACACATCCATAGTAAGACCGATGGTATCTTATGCCTCGGTGGTATGGTGTAGGAAAACGACACAGAAAACAATAATAACAAAACTCAGCAGCCTGCAAAGAACTGCTTGTATTATCGTTACTGGAGCCATGTCAACCTCTCCAACAACCGCCCTAGAAGCTATACTGAACTTACCGCCCCTACACCTTCATCTGAGGATGGAGGCGAAGTCCAGCATGTATAGAATCTCGGGCGATAGGAAAGGAAACTGGCTCTCGAAATCCCTTAACACACTAAGGGATACACTAAACGATATCTATGTGCTAGGGATGCCCACCGATGCCTTACCCCTTACACACTGTTCACAGAAATCTTATTCTGTCGAATTACCCGCTAGGGAAGACTGGTTAAACAGTCAAATAGAATGGGAACCAGGAAGCCTGAAGTGGTTCACTGATGGCTCCAAGTCCGGAATGGAGGTAGGATGCGGAATATATGGTGAAGTTCCCAAGAGGGCGCTCAGTGTGAACCTAGGAACATACTCATCTATATTCCAAGCAGAAGTGTACGCCATCATTGAATGTGCAGTAGCTAATCTGCAAAGTAACTACCTCAATCATACAATCTATATACACTCCGATAGCCAGGCGGCTCTCTTGGCCTTGTCTTCGGATGCTATTAGCTCGAAGTTGGTCATGAACTGCAGGCAACTATTAAATACTCTGGGTGTAAAAAACAGAGTAATATTACGTTGGGTCCCAGGACATGCTGGGATCGAAGGCAATGAAAAAGCCGACGAATTAGCGCGGGCAGGAGCTAAAGGCGTTCAGTTCGGTCCTGAACCCTTTTGTGGAATACCCAAAAGCCTGGCCAGACTGACCCTGAAGGCAGACTGCATGCGCTCAACAATTCAACTCTGGAGAACAAATCCCGGATTGAGACAGTCCAAGGCTCTCATAAGACCCTTTAATTTAAAGGCTGCTTCTGAAGCTCTGGCACTAAGTAGGAACAATCTGCGAATGCTAGTAAGAATACTTACTGGGCATTGCTGCCTTAATAAGCATGCGCAGACAATAGGGCTGATTGACAATGGGACGTGTAGACTCTGTCATTTGGCGGAGGAAACGCCCATTCATATTCTCAATGATTGCCCTTCAGTGATGCACATGCGATGTTCCTCTCTGGGCAATTACACCATGCACCCAGAAGAGACTAAACTTCTCGGAGCCAAAAAAATCCTGGAGTTCTTTATGGCAACAGGCTTGGACCGAGAACTGTAAAAAGTGGCGATCACAATAGATCAATCTGGTCGCAGTGATACTAGGCGTAATATAGCCTGAATAGCCGCTACTCAAAAAAAAAAAAAAAAAGTCAGTTGGTACCGAAGGCTTTTTATTAGTATCAAGTACCTCACGAATAGCACCCCATATTCTTTTTGGATTTTTACCTGCTTCCAAGAATTTTTGTTTCTCGTAAGCTATTTTTAGGTTCTTGAGTAATTTATTACAATAGTTCCTGTATCTTAAATATGTGATTTTTAGTATGGCATTGTGTGGATTTTGTTTCACTTTTTTGTGCAACTTGTCGCGGTTCCGGATACATCTTAACAAACCAGTGGTTATCCAGGGCTTTAATGTTCTTTTTTTATTTGGAATCAGTTTGGATATTGTGTTCTTTGTTATAAAAGGTGTTAGTAAACCAAGTAGCTTATCGGTGGCGTCGTTGGGATCACTAAGAGCCTATACACTCGAAAAATCACAATTTTCAATGTCTGCGACTGTAGCTGTCAAGTTGAGATGGTTATTATATGTTTTATGGTCTCTGTTTGAAATTTTTAGTTCTAGGTTTAGCAACACTGCAGAATGATCAGTTATTGATGTTTGTAAGACCAAGGTAGTGGCTCTGTACTTGGATTTAAGTAGAACATGGTCTAAACAGTTATCTAGACGGGTAGGTAAGTAATGCGCAGGAAGATAACTATGTGAGGCTGTAAGGGTTAGATACTGGTTTGTTTGACTATCACAATTTTTCGGTACAATATTCAAATTTATGTCACCCATTACAACAGCATTTTGGAACTTATTGTAACTCCTTAGTAAGTTGTCTAAACTTACTATGAAATTATCAATGTTTTTGTGACATGGCGGTCTGTAAAGTGCAAGTATGGCAATTTTATTGTCAATTTCGCAAACTAAACAACTTGCGCCGCTAAAAGGTGGTTCAAAAATATTATAACTTAGTGTATTTTTTATATATATAACCACGCCGTCATTTTGTTTAAATGGTCTACTTGTGTAAAAATGGTTGAAGCCCTGTAACACTGGAATAGATACGGCCTTGTAAAGCCAACACTCACTAAGAATAATGACATCACAATTTACTTTAATAGCAGTAAGTAAGCATCTTAACTCGTTAAAGTTTCTGTTTATGCTTCTTATATTCATATGTAATACATTTAATGAATTTTTACTAGTGTATTGTAAATAATGTGAACACTGGTCAGGTTCGCAGGTGTAGGCTGAAGACACCGTAAGCTCATCCAGCTCTTTATTTATGTTGTTAGAAACCATTTGTCATGTATGTATATCTGAAAACAGTGTGCCGTAATTTATGCACGATGAAATTATATAAGCTGTTGGAGGGTAGTACACAAAAGTGTTTAATAATATCTTCGCAATCAAAGCTTTTTCGCAGCCATGTATTTGTAATGAATGTTTTATAATATATACAAATAAAAAAATTGGTCAAGTGCGAGTCGGACTCGCGCACGATGGGTTCCGTACCATTATCTATGCAACATAAGGCAACGTTATTAGTATCGAGCAAGAAACGGTAAAAAAATCATGTTTGTTGTATGGGAGCCCCCTTAAATATTTATTTTATTTAATTTTTAGTATTTGTTGTTATAGCGGCAATAGAAATACATCATCTGTGAAAATTTCAACTGTCTAGCTATCACCGTTCTTGAGATACTGGATACGGAACCCTAAAAATCATGTTTGTTGTATGGGAGCCCCCCTTAAATATTTATTTTATTTTATTTTTAGTATTTGTTGTTATAGCGGCAATAAAAATACATCATCTGTGAAAATTTCGACTGTCTAGCTATCACCGTTCTTGAGATACTGGGTATGGAACCCTAAAAATCATGTTTGTTGTATGGGAGCCCCCCTTAAATATTTATTTTATTTTATTTTTAGTATTTGTTGTTATAGCGGCAATAGAAATACATCATCTGTGAAAATTTCAACTCTCTAGCTATCACCGTTCTTGAGATACAGCCTGGTGACAGACGGACGGACGGACGGACGGACGGACGGACGGACGGACGGACGGACGGACGGACGGACGGACGGACGGACGGACGGACGGACAGCGAAGTCTCAGTAATAGGGTCCCGTTTTTACCCTTTGGGTACGGAACCCTAAAAAGTAGTGTCATTAGGTTTAGTTGTATGATATTATGATGATAATTGTATGTTTTTGGGAGTTTGTTTGTTGAGTACTTTATATTAAACAACAGAATAATTATGTGTGTATTTGTAGCGTGTATTATGTATATGTACACTATGTACAGGGTTCTAGTTTTTTCAGTTACAAACATAGAAGGGTGGATACCATGTATAGCTATTGAGCCCTCCCTCCCCAATGTACACCAAACCTTATCAAATTATACAAAAAAGCATCTTCATGAACCACTTTATCTACTACAAATACTGCATCATAATCAGTAGCGTATTTTTGAAAATTTTAGTTTACATAGCAACATGTACTACAAAAATAACAACATTATTTTAGAAAAGTTAGTTTGGTCTGTATTTTGTATTTGTTGGTATAAACGGCAACTTAAATACATAATTTGGGAAAATTACAAATCTATCACAGCACCACAGAAGTACCAGAAGGTGGGTTGGCGTTTAAAATTGAGGACAAGTAAAGTTAGCCTGGGCTAACTTGAATTTCATGGTCTAAAATGATATGGAACTGTAATAAAAGTGACATACCGTCATGACAGTCATTTTTGCAATCTACAAACGTCACTTTTGAACACACTGATACAAGTATGGCATTTAAAATCAAGATCTGTTTTAATACACCATATTTAATTGACACCATTGTCAGTTTATAGTGTGAACGCCGCCACGAAAAAAAAAACAAAAATAACGAAATGCGCAGTCTTTGGGTATTCTAGTGTATCAGAATAATTAAAAAATGCCACAACATAGGATTTAGCCGTAGACGCACTGTCTTGTATGACTATGCACAGCACATTATATGACAGACAACTAGATGAAAGACGTTTTTAGGGTTCCGTACCCAAAGGGTAAAAACGGGACCCTATTACTGAGACTTCGCTGTCCGTCCGTCCGTCCGTCCGTCCGTCTGTCACCAGGCTGTATCTCAAGAACGGTGATAGCTAGAGAGTTGTAATTTTCACAGATGATGTATTTCTATTGCCGCTATAACAACAAATACTAAAAATAAAATAAAATAAATATTTAAGGGGGGCTCCCATACAACAAACATGATTTTTTTACCGTTTCTTGCTCGATACTAATAACGTTGCCTTATGTTGCATAGATAATGGTACGGAACCCTTCGTGCGCGAGTCCGACTCGCACTTGACCAATTTTTTATCCTTTGGTACAGAATTCTAAAAAATGTACGTGTACACAGACTACCGCTCATTGAGTGAACTTACCTACTTTGGAATGAACTGGGTCATTGAGATTTAACAATTAATGAGATTTTAAAATATAATATCTTTATTTCTATACTAAACTTAATATAAATCAAAGCCGGTATTTTTGTTTGTATGTCTCTATGTGAGCTAATATCTTCAAAACTAGTCAACGGATTTCGATGCGGCTAAAGTTGTACAAGAGTATAGCAAATTTGTATTTTTTTTAGAGTTCGGTTTCTAAATTACATGCGACCAAAGTTGCGGGCAACAGATTTTCTTATTTAAACTACACAAATAGTATGTTTCCTTACTTCACTGTAGAATAATAAAAATTGCCTATTTCCCCACCTGTATGTCGACCAACTAAAGCTTTTGAAATGGAGTGCGGCTGACGTGTTGCGATAAATATGTCATTTCAAATAGTCGTAACTCGCTAAACTGTCTATTTCAAAACCTTATTCAGACATCTCTATTACATTTAAACTCTTCTCAGTTAGCTTCATATAACTACACAAGTAAAACGTTGACTTAAAAAGGTACTTAAAAATACCTATTACAATAGATAAAATTTTATTGATCAAGGATAACTTACCACTAATCTTGTTTCACAGACTAGGAAAGTAAAACCTAGATGTAAAAGCTATTAGTTAAGCTAATATATATTATAGCAAAAAAGAAAAAAAAATCCATCGAGTTTCTTATCTGTTCTTCTCCATAGGATTACGTTTGGAACAGACATCTAGCGTCCGATGTTTCAAAAGAACTTGTAAGACATGGCAACTTGAAATTTTATGTTTTTGATTTTTTGCCTTTATTATCAAAATTCTAATAATTTGACTGCGTAACCTTTTCAGTTGTTAGTATAAATGCTTGTGGTATTCATGGACACTCTAAGAGTTAGTTAAGATACAATATTAACACCCTTTTATATGTTTGGTATGTAACAATCAATGTACCTATTAATCTGTGTAACGGAATTTTTGAAAGCGATTTTCATCCACTTGCAGTAGACGGATTGATCTGAAATTTTGCACACCTAACAAGGATCGATGACAATGCAATAATTTAATAGAATCATCCCAATTCCTTGATCAGAATTACTAGGATAGCATGTTGAAGTATCACTATGACTACACATGTATTTTTAATTATACACGTAATATTTTAATTGTATACGAGTAGACTCACCAAGATTATTGTGTTTCTACGTATGCCTTTCATATACAATCAGATAATTTCACATAAAACGCTATGTTTATAGAATCAGGTAAAAGTATCATAATTGTTTACTTGTGTTTACTACGATTGTGACAACAGAAACTTATGTCTCTGACAACATAAACTGTCAACGTTTAGTACGTAGGTAGCATAGAATTGAGCATTGATGACAATGCAATCATTTGAAAAATATTCAGGATATTTATGCGTGTTTTTTAGTTTATAAACTAAGTAGATGTATATTTTATTATCATTTATTTTAAAACTAATTAGTTCTTTTATCTGTACAGAGCAATCTACCCTACCGGTAAACGTTTTTTATCAGTTCTTTCCATCCCGTGGTTACCTGGAAGAAATCGCTTTAAGCGATAAGGTCGCCAATTGTACATAATTTTAAGTAGTTTAAGTTTGTATCATTTAAATCGTACAATAAAGAATTATCTATCTATCTATCTAGATTATTTATAAGCCAAAACTCTCTTCTGTAACCTTGAATCTAATCCTATACCTATATGCTCTATTCAGGGGAGGCTCCGTGACTGAGTATATTTCTAGATTTATATGGCTGCTAGTTATTAGATGTTGGTTTAGCTATCACTTTATTATACTCTAGCGAGATCGTGTCTCCGAGTTCGTGGGTAAAGTCTCGCTCATGGTAATAATTTTTTTCCACTATAATTTAGTTCATTATGTAAAAATATAGCAAGTCAATTGCAAAAATTCCTAAATCAGTAAAGAAACTTAATAAAAAAATTCCGTTACTAAGATTAATACATTGATAGATAGATACCGGAAATGAAAGCGTGTTAAAAACCACACTTAACTGTAGAAACATGTTTGAATTTTAGCTGTAGGTATGTTAGTGAGAACGCAATTAAGTACATAGACCGTACATAACGTTGTCTCAATTTTATAGCAGCCGTTGCAGTAAAGAAAATCCAATCTTCCTTTTCTAAGACCCGCCTTTTATTTGTGACTTGCCTCAATGAGACGATATAACACACAATCTAGTAATATAACATTCTTTAGGACTGAAAATCATAGCCACGTAATTGTATTTTTGGTAAATTTCTTTTAACAATTTCACCTTTTATATTTGGCTTAATTTTTATAATATAGATTTAAAATATAAATATAAAATATCTGTGTATGAAATGGCCGAAGTCCTTTCTGTAAGAGAAATATTTGTGTGCGAAATGTTACGGAGATATCACTTATCAGTGGTTCCCTCTTTGCCTGTGTCACTAAAGCGTAAAATTAATATAAATGTGCACAACAAAAAACTCAAATAATCGAAATACACCAATGGTTGTTTTCATTTGTTAGTTACTTTTGTTAAAATTTTAATATGCGATCATGTATCTCCTTTATGTGACATCGCACGACTGTTGTCGGTGGAGCGTTACTTACCTCGCGCCAGCTTCTTTACACTTGTATTGTCAGGTGGTGGACCTTTTACCCGCGGACCTTTTAGCCCCGCCCTACCCTACGTTAAATTTATTGAGGAATGCTAATAATAATGTCAGTAAAAAATGTTGCCAACACGGAGAAAATTTTCTAAATTCCACACGTACGAAGTCGCGGGCAAGAGCTACTGTGACTATAATTATGTTGTTTCGATGAACTTGAAATTTGATAAGAACTAAGCGTATTGATAGCGCTTTTTGGTTTGATGAGAATATTACACGACATGGGTGTAGATAGAAGGGTTCGCGGGTTCAAGAATACCGAAAATATACCCAAACAACGAGATTAACGGATCTAATATATGCAAATAGTCAAAAAGTAGCAAATAGTTGTGAGTGAGATAGAAAAAGTAAAATAATAGAGTTATATATATCTCTATTCCATATGTACAGAACATTAAGACCGGACAACGCTGACTGATGATGGTAGTTAGTAACATGTCACTACACTAAAATGACGCTTACATTAAATTTAATAATACGAGCAATTTGTGTGTATATTCTGAAGATTAGTAGATTAGTAACGATACTTCTCCTAATTTCTATTTTGCAAAACATTAGTACTGAAACAATTATCGAAAAACAAACTTTTCTTACGGTAATCTTAATATCAATTACCAGCTTCTATCACACAAATTTTAAAAGTTTTTTCAAAATAAAGAAATTTATAGAAGTATATAAACTCTTCATATACCAGGAATACCGCACTCAAATACTTAAATTTAGAAATATAGAGTCGGCGTCGAATCTAGAGTCGGCTCATAATAGATCTATCTAGGTATTTTCCAAAAATACGTTTTTTAAGTAAAAATATACCAAGCAAACGTGGTGATGTCGGTAAAAAATCATAAAATGTATTTTTAATTTACATATTTTTCTTTTTTCAAATGCATAAATAAATGTAGAATTAAGCAATCACGTCGGATTTATAAATAGCCAGTAGAGTGCTTCGACTGTTTTATTCTGTATTTGGGATTATTGATTGAAAACCATAAACTGATTTTGATAGTTGTTACAAAAAAGTTAACAATATTGATTTATATTAGCAGAATATGGTAATACAAACTACATGTACATCATTAGTAAATATCTTATGTCTGATGGGTGGATGTATGTATCGAAGTAAGGATATTTGTTGTTTTTTACGCCAAAACTACTACCTACTTATCGATCAAAATAACACAGTGACTACATATCATCACGTTTAAAGCGAAGGAATGTGGCTGTAACTATAAAGCGAAACCGTGGTCACTAGCTAGAGAAAAATAAAAAAAAAATATTAAGTCAATTGCAAAAATAATTAAAATATTAATGTATCTTTTACACTTTTAATGTATTATTTCTATTTATGCATAGTGTGCATTAAGAATTTAATTTTATATTTTCACACCATAACTAGGTACAATAAAATATCTCATACATTTCTGCACTCGCCCTGTTTATTTATAAAAAGAGAAAATTTAAAAATGCTCTATTTATAAGCAGTAAGAAGAATGCAACATTTTAGCTTTCAAGTGGTGACTACTAATGAGCTTAGAGGTTTAGTCCCTTGTAATTTCTGTACTAATGCTTTGACGATTAAAGCTAGAGCTTCCCAAATGAATAGTTTACCCTTTAGTTAACTGAAATTGTAATTTCAACTAATTTGTAAACACCATAACTTTCATATAGCAATTGGTATTGTGATATATTATAACGGTCGAGCATGGATGAGTGTATGATATGATATGATGTGTATGTTTGGATTGTAGCAGATGACGCTCTATAGTCTCTGCCTACCCTGCCTGTATCGTCCTTGCACCCACCCCGCTTCGTTGTAAAATAAATATTGCATAAAAAATAATATTAACAACGAAAAGAAAAAATATATCCATGGGGCTTCTTGTCTGTTTTTCTCCATAGAATTCTATCGACTATGGGAAGAGATAGATAGAGCCTAGCTTCTGACGTTCTAAAAGAGCTTGTAAATTGCCTACCCAAAATAAAAATATTTGAATATGATATTGTTTGTGTGTCTTTATTCTCCACAGTAAGTGAATATTTGAGTATTTGAGTAGTAGTATTTGAGTATTTGCTCCGTGTGGTGACGGATTAAGAATACAAGTGTTACCACCCCATCTCCTCCCAAGGGTAAAAGAAAAAAAAAGTAAGTAAAAGTCAGGTAAGGGATATTGCACACAGATAACATCCTCTGTGAAAGACGGAAAACTCGAAAATAAACCCGGTGCCAACACGCCTGGTCAGCGCGGCACAGTAGACCATAATCCCTCCAAACTGGTGGAGGCCCGTGCCCAGCGGTGGGTCGTGGATGGGCTGGAGAGAGAGATTTGAGTATTTGAGTAAAAGGAGTGATCATGATAATTATATGTCGATTCTCTGCTAATAAAATGGTAAAGTTTGAAATTTGTGTATGTATGGAAGAATCTTTAACACCGGCTAAGTAATAATTTAAGGGGCATCCCATTCAGCAAAAGTTATCATTTAGATACCAGAATACATTTAGTTTAGACGTCATGATTATGAAGGAGTGACTTTTTGTTGTCACCGACTCAAGATTCTGGCACGAATCAAACTCATGCTTCGCCGCTTCTTTTCTTTTAATCTGTTTGTATTAAGTCCAGGCGTAACCAACTTGCTTCGGATCATGTGATATGATCTGTTTGATAGACAGACGGATGGATGTTCAGTAAAAAAACTTTCTACCAACGAGTCAGGAATGTTTTTGAATATTGTTCGGCTTAGTTGCCTTTTGACACAATCTTATACTGAACTTATCGTTTTATAAGCATCTATAATTTTCATTATAATATTATTATCTACCTTAGATGGTTATCAATTCGTCTCTATGTTTACCGTTGTTTTACCCGACTGCGCGAAGCAAAGAATTGGTTATGTGTTTATCAGCCTATGTATGTATGTTCTTTTGAAGCATTATACAGGACAAACGCCTTTATTTTTTATTGTTTCATACTTTTTTATAAAAAATCTGTTCGTTTATTACCAGGCTTTAACTCAAGAACAGTGATAGCTAGAGAGTTGAAATTGTCACAGTTGATGTATTTCTGTTGCAGCTATAACAACAAACACAATTATGAACACTTTGAAACTGCGAGGAATTGCTAGTCTTTACTTCAATCGATTTATGTCTTTACTTGGAGAATACATAAGTAAAGGATTTGAAATTCAATTAAAACTCGTAATGGTAATAATTTTATAACTAGGTTTTATTTAAGTAATTTCTATTTAAGAAAGTCTAAGCAATTTTTTTTTAAATAATTCATAGACCTTTCACACAACTTCCTCTAGTCCCAAGCTAAGCTTGTATGCTTGTATTATGCACACTAGAATACGGATATACTACTTAAACAACTTTTCTTATGTAAATACATACTTATAATCATCCATTTATTTATTTTTTAAACGTATTAAAATATCTGATAATAAACTTATATATTTCATGAACATTGTTATGAAGAATACATATTTATTAAAGTAACGCTAGACTAATTGCAAAAATGCACACTAAGTTACCATATTTACTTGTATTAACCTAAAATAATTTTAATTGGAGGGAAAGCCTTGTAAAATTTTAGTCTCAATATGTGTAAACGTAATTTTAAGGGAAGTGCAGGGCGATCCCAACACAAGTATTATTAATAACTTACTGGGGTGGTCCTAGATACTTATTTTATTGTAGTGCTTTGAGACGAAATAAACAATTATTTCATTTTATTTTTTCTAATTAACAATACGAATGCGACTATATAATAATAAAACATAGAACATGGTGGAACATCATGTTATCACAAATGGTTGGTTGTTTATGCAATACGTCTCGTCTGCCTGTAGTTCAGCTCCACGCGATCTTTACTTTTTGGTACAATGTGGCTGAGCTTATAATATATAGTGAACACCCAGACGCAGTATAAAATATTTGTATGACATATAATATCACATGTATAATATATAAATATCACACAAACGATTGATCTGTACAAGAATTGAATCCGCGAACTCGTGAACGCCAGTCCGTTGCTTGAAACACTAGACCACGAGGTTAGTCAATAATATTAAACAAAGTAATTTTTTTTACATGTATGTTCCTGCGTGAGCTTAAACTTAAATTTTTTTTACGTAAAAACGTATTTTCATGAGGCTATTTATAATAGAAAAACCTGTCAAGAGTGAGGTAAGCTCGCGCGCTGAGGATTGTGTACCTACTTGACCGAAAAATATAAATAATTACTAAATACAAATAAACAGTTCATTAAGCATAAAGCAACTCACCAACTTAACTTTGTAGTTGCAATAAAGGGAATCGCCTACATTTCGTCTACTTCATTAGTTGGTATTACTTTAAACAATTATTTCAAGTGATGTGATAACAAATTACAAGTTCTTGGATTTTTCCGTATATCAACACTATGCAGGCTTGGTCCATGCCAAATTTCAAGTCTTTAGGATAATGGGAAGTAACCTGTAAATTTTGATTCCCTGGCATAAGTGGACAATACTCAAAAATGGCTGTAATTCGGTTATATCTTCTGTCTTCTGAATGCGTAAATCTAAAATATGATTGTATGTTTTGCGCATACATTTGGTATGAGTTTCAAGTTGATACCTTCAGCCGTTGCTGCGAAAAAATAGTTTGACGGACGGACAGGCAGACAGACTGACACCGGAGTGAGACTAGAGGGATTTGTACGAAACGAAACCCTAAATAAGTGGTTCAAGAGGAATGTTTTGTGTAATTTGTTAGGATTCTTCCTATAAGCATGTTTGTTTTGTAAGTTCCACGCAAACAATGTTGCGGGCAACAGCTAGTTTCGTTATAATTCAGTGATTATCAACACTTGCACGTAATGAACGAATACTCTTTTGCATATGGCGTACCTATTGGCAACGCTTTACTAATATTGATTTCTTAAACCAAGAAACTTTTTTAAGGTTCCTTACCAAAAGGCATCATATCACTCGAAATAAATGTGTATACTAATACCAACTTATGAATTAGCTGAAATGTATGCGATTCCCTATATTTCAACTACAAAATGAAGTTGGTGAGGTTGGTTTAAATTTAATTAACTGATTATTTGAATGCATTTATTTATATTTTTTAGTCTAGTAGGTACGGAACCCTAACTGTGGAAGTTTATCTCGCTATTGACATTTTTTTATTCTGATCACACACGTTGGTTATGTCATTAGGCTGAGATAATAGGATATACAACATTTTATGGTCTTCGCAGGTTTGTATTGAAATGATCGGCGCCACAAAAATATTTATCATTCATCGTGGTGTCTGTCATATTAGAAATAACATGCCATAAACATGACGAAATGTCCGCGTAGTGACGAATTAAGAATACAAGTTAATTCACCCCATTTCTTACCAGGGAGCTATGAGAGCCATCTAAAAGAAATTTAAGCAAAATACATATTTACTATGACAATATTAAATAAATAAATAAATAAATATTCATGGACATTTCACACAATGTTCTTTGGTCCCAAGCTAAGCTTATATGCTTGTGTTATGGGTACCAGAATATGGATAGAATACATATAAGTACCACTTTTTTTTGTAAATACATACTTATAATATATAGGAACACCCGGACGCAGTAAAAACATTTGTATGACAATTAGAAAAATCACACAAATGATTGTCCCGAGCGGGAATCAAACTCGAGACCTCTTGATCGGCAGATAGAAATATAAATAAAATGAAATAAATAAATAATATAATTAAATTATAATATTTTATTTGCATAGTGATGACCCCTCTTTCTCTCTCTCTCTCTCTCACACATCAACGTCCCACCGTTAAGCAAGGGCCTCCTTCACTTTGCGAGGGATTACAGTGTACTATACAGGGTGTCCCAGAACTCAACGTCAAGCCGAAACGGGGTGACAGGATAGATCATAACCATCACGAGAAAAATCAGAAAAAAAATCTATCCCATGCAGTTTGGAAATTATGGGCATTTTAAGAAAAACCTAGAAATTTGGTCTAACTGTACCATTTTTCGGTTATTGTGGTTAATTTTTATTATTTTTGGTCATTTAAACTTTGGAACCGTAACCCTAAATAACATCTCGAGAATCACAGTCTAAAATAATGACACAATTACCCCAAGTTTCCTAGAATTTAGACTATTTGTTAAACTATGAATTTAAAATTTTCAAACTTTGTCGACTTTGAAACACCCTCCTTTAAAAAAAATGTACTAGAGTGCCTTGGCAAGTGCCATTAAGAGTTGGCGCATTTAATCAGGATTGTAAAATGGTACAATACTTGTAAGTTTCGTACTAAAAAAAACGAGTAAAAAATAAAAACCTCAAGTAACCCGATTTTTGCTAACCCATTTTACTCAGTTAAAATGTTTTTTATTCGCACAAGCCCTTGGTAGGTTCTTTATTTTACGGTAAAATGATGAGAGATATGGATAGTGGACATGTTTGCCATGAGCGAGCGAGACAGATAGTGACGCCACTTTTACCAAAGCAACAAAATACTAATAAAATAATGAAAAATGTTGACCTTGTTTTGTTTAGGTTTATTGGAATAAAAGTCAGATTTGAAAATAACATTTTTTATTAAAACAAATGTTCAAATTGTTTACCATCAGCTTCAACACACGCCCTACATCTTCTTAAAAAAGATCTACTTATTAGCCGGGCATATCCTCGAGAGTTGATGTCCTCAGCAGCTTGAGAAATTCGTTCACGCAGCTCGGCTACGCTCTCAATGGGCTTAGAATAAACTTTTTCTTTGAGAACGCCCCAATAAAAAAAATCCAGGCGATTTAAATCTGGGGAACGGGCTGGCCACGAGATAGTGCCTGAACGTCCAATCCACCTTCCCGGATATTCTTGGTCAAGGAAATCTCTTACTTGCACTGCGTAATGCGCTGGGCAGCCATCTTGTTGATACCACATGTGGCAACGATCTGTTAGTGGTACGTCCTCTAACAAACTTGGTAAATTTTCTCGTAAAAAATTTAGGTAATTCGTGCCATTCAAATTCTCAGGCAGCTCAAAAGGCCCAACTATTTTGCCGTTTAAAATTCCTGTCCACAGGTTAACTTTAAAGCGATATTGGGATCGGTCTTCTCGCATTAAATGTGGATTCTCCACATGCCACTCATGAAAATTGTGTAAGTTTATGTAGCCATCTTTTTTAAATGTAGATTCATCTGACCAGAGAATTTTTTGGATGAATTGGGGATTTTCATTATGCCTCTGTAGCATTGTTCTACAAAATGAAATCCTTTCAGGATAATCTCGAGGGAGAAGACTTTGAACTCGTTGTACGTGAAATGGATGCATTTCAGCTCTTTGTAAAATACGATGTGCTGTGCTTTTGGGTATTCCCGTTCTTTCTTCAATTCCACGAACGGAAATACTTGGGTCATCTGCGACCTCTTCCAACACTTCTTCTTCGTAAGGAAAGCGAGGTCTACCTCCAGCCCGTATTTGATTCGGGAAATGGCCGTCCTCTGTGAGTGAATGGTGCACATTAACAAACACGCGGTGATCCGGATAGCGCTCTAAATTTGGATATCTTTCACGATAAAGTCTAGCGGCGGCACTTGCGTTGCATCTGCATTCCCCATAAATGAGATGCATGTTCGCATATTCTTGTGAAGTGTAGCGCGTAGGCATAGTGATGAGAAGGATGTCAACACAAAAGTCCAATTCCAAAAGAGAGAAGCCAAAGTTGCCGGTATGTAATCAACAAGTCCAATTCACAAAAATCCAAGTCCAAAAAGAAAAGCCAAAGTTGTCAGTACTAAATTAACACAAGCGAATACGGAAAGGTGCGCAGTAGACGAATGAGCGAAATGTACTAACTGGTGTCAGACTGGCAGCGTAGCTATTTGCTTGGTATGGCGTCTGTATCTGTTTCATTCGCACTCGTTTAAACGATGCATCTCCGTCTCACTGCGTGGCGTCACTATCTGTCTCGCTCGCTCATGGCAAACATGTCCACTATCCATCTCTCTTATCATTTTGCCGTAAAATAAAGAACCTACCAAGGGCTTGTGCGAATAAAAAACATTTTTCCTGAGTAAAATGGGTTAGCAAAAATCGGGTTACTTGAGGTTTTTATTTTTTACTCGTTTTTTTTAGTACGAAACTTACAAGTATTGTACCATTTTACAATCCTGATTAAATGCGCCAACTCTTAATGGCACTTGCCAAGGCACTCTAGTACATTTTTTTTAAAGGAGGGTGTTTCAAAGTCGACAAAGTTTGAAAATTTTAAATTCATAGTTTAACAAATAGTCTAAATTCTAGGAAACTTGGGGTAATTGTGTCATTATTTTAGACTGTGATTCTCGAGATGTTATTTAGGGTTACGGTTCCAAAGTTTAAATGACCAAAAATAATAAAAATTAACCACAATAACCGAAAAATGGTACAGTTAGACCAAATTTCTAGGTTTTTCTTAAAATGCCCATAATTTTCAAACTGCATGGGATAGATTTTTTTTCTGATTTTTCTCGTGATGGTTATGATCTATCCTGTCACCCCGTTTCGGCTTGACGTTGAGTTCTGGGACACCCTGTATACGGGTGTGTTGTCACAGAGTTTATTGTCGAGTTTTCTGTCTTTAAAGTGGATGTTATTTGTGTTTAATTTCCCTTAACTGGCTTTTACATCACTTTGGAAAGGAAGAGAGGGTGGTAAAACTTGTATTCTTAATACGTCAACACACGGAAGGAGCCTACTATAAAACTAATATAATTTTGTAATAATTTTGTAGTGTCAGCGTTTATTTATTGTATAAGTTCATAATAATATGTCTTAGTAAAAAGAAAAGTTCAATTAACTGAGTGTAAAATGCTGTTTTTGGCTCAACCATCTCGAAAGGTGGTTGACCACTGACATAGACGCAGTAAACAATCTATTTGTCTAATTAAAAAGAGACATACTAATAATCACGCTCTATTTGTGACCAATCATTTAATTTGGCGCTTTACAATTGTTTTATTACAGTATTATTATTTACTCGTCAGCTATTGATAGAGCTGAGTAATTTTTAACAATTAGTTAATTAACACCGTGGCTTCATAATTCTGAGTTCTACATTTTTATATTATATAATTAGCTGTTGCCCGTGACTTTATACGCATGAATATTAGAAAGTTTGGCCTGCTTTTGCAACAATTTTTCACTGACGCTGCGTCCCTATTCTCTTCAGCCCATTTACGTCCCACTGTTGGGCACCGGCCTCCTTCACTTTGGGAGGGATTATAGTCTACAGTGCCGCGCTGACCAGGCGTATTGGCACAGGGTTTATTTTAGAGTTTTTCGTCTTTCACAGAGGATGTTATCTGTGTGCAATATCCCTTAGCTGACTTTACAACACCCTCGGGAGGAGATGGGATGGTGACACTTGTATTCTTAATCCGTCACGCGGACCAACAAACTCTTCAGCGTTTATAATATTATTATGGACTAGTACAATATTAAATGTAGCATTGTTTGACTAGTTGATAAATGACCGAAATAAACCCGCTGATAAACGTAATATCCATTAGCCTCTCATCGTCCACTGTTGGACATATGACATAGGCCTCCCCCATAGAACACCACAACGCGCTGTCTTGTGTCGCTTGCATCCAATGTCTCCCCGCGACCTACGTGGTCGCTACTCTAGGACTTTTCTTCCCCAATGATCATCAGTCCTACGAGCGATGTGGCCTGCTCATTGCCACTTCAGCGTGCTAACCCTTCTGGCTATTTATCGTATCGATTTAATCGTAATAACACACGAGAAATTGGTAATGTGTTTCTTAGTAATTAAGATTTGGAAAAAAACCAAAAAATTGTTTCATACAAATATAACTAAATACAAACAAGTAACAAAAAGTCTTTCCTCGATAGGCAATAATATCAAAGAATTCAGAGTACGCAATGTATGGAGCATAGCTTACTAAAGATCCCTCTGAAAAGCTAAAATAATGAATAACTACTGCGTTTGTTAACAATTTCAGAGTAACGGTGTGCATACCTATCGCAAAAATATCTTATATACAAAATTCTCGTGTCACAATGTTCGTTCCCACACTCCTCCGAAACAGCGTGAGCGATTCTTATGAAATTTTATATGCACATTCAGTAGGTCTAAGAATCGGCTACTATCTATTTTTCATACCCCTAAGTGATAAGGGTAGTCCGCCCCTAACATTTATACGGCAAAATAACGTTTACCGGGTCAGCCAGTACTTATATAATTTATCGCTAACGTGCCAAAAGAGAAAAACCAAAAAGCAAAATAAAGGATTAATCTATAGATTTTTTATACCACTAAGGTGGCAATCAGGCATGCGGTAAGCGATTACCGTAGCTTATACATCTAGATATATCTATACTTATAATAAATCTGTAGAGAGGTCAATTCTGTACATGAAATATATTTTCAAAATAACTATCAGGGGGTGATTAGTGATCGATACTGATGCCAAAAATGCAATCAGTAAATTTTTAGTCTGTCTGTCTGGTTGTCTGTCTGTCTGTATGTTCCTGATAGAAACAAAAACTACTCGACGGATTTTAACGAAACTTGGTACAATTATTCTTCATACTCCTGGGCAGGTTATAGTATACTTCTCATCACGCTACAATCAATAGGAGCAGAGTAGTGAAGGGAAATGTTGGGAAAACGGGAAAAGGTGCTCCAATTTTTAAGCCTCCGTCGCGTGTGCAGCATTAATGGTTAAAGTTACATAGAAATCATGTATGAGGGAAATATTCTACATTAAATTGTCTAAAAAATATCAAGGAACAGCACATATCTATATTTTATGGTTGACTAACAATAACACGTGTAACTCCTGATAGCTTAGCAGTTCGTTCATTCTGATTATATTTGTTTACTCTTACGTTTATAATACTCTCACTCAAGCAGTAGTTAAAAATGTTGCATAAACGGGGAAAATTTACTAAATTCTACGCGGACGGAGTCGAGGGCAACAGCTAGTTATAACATAAATCTATAGGTCCTCTAGATTTCTGATGGATATCTTTGGCACATCTAAAAGCAATAAACAAACATAAATCAAAATCTTTTCATATATTTTTGATTTCTTTTTTTTTGCAGTACCTTCCTATATCAAGTTTCATTGTTATCGCAGTGAATATTTTATTACAGTTGGAGTTTCATGTTTCACAAAGCCCTTTTGTTGGTTTATTGTTAGAACATAGAAAAATATTATACAGTAAACTGGATAACTGCAAAGAAAAATAACGGGGAATCTATGTGTGCGTGAAATACGTTATAATTATAAGTCCCTATGAATCACGCGACAGGCTACACTGAACCATAGGATATTAAGAACAGAGGGCCAAGTCTGCTATTGGATGTTGTTATAATGATAGTTCAATGATACCATTATAACTACAAAAAATTAACAGTAGACTACCAATTCAGTAAATTTTTTGTCACAAATGATGCCAATATGGCGTCATAATGGAGTCATCGAACTATCATTGTGACAACATTGAATAGCAGACTTGAGCCCCAGGTCTCGTTACCTATGGATTAATAGTTTTAGTGCTTTTAAAAGTGACGTTTGCGAAAACTACATGTCACTTAAATACCATATCTTATTAGACCCTGAAGTACGATTAAGACAGGCTAAATTTACCTGTTTTTAAGATTGAACGTTGAGAGTTGAAATTTTCACAGATGATGTATTTCTATTGCCGCTATAACAACAAATACTAAAAATAAAATAAAATAAATATTTAAGGGGGGCTCCCATACAACAAACATGATTTTTTTACCGTTTCTTGCTCGATACTAATAACGTTGTCTTATGTTGCATAGATAATGGTACGGAACCCTTCGTGCGCGAGTCCGACTCGCACTTGACCAATTTTTTAGTAGATAGAGTGATTATAAAGGATCATTTTTTTATACAATTTCTGGTTTTAAAATTACACATTATACTTATTGGCTATTTTGAGCATAGTAATAAATTGGTATAACGACCTCAGAAAGTAACTCAATTTATATCAATCTTTTAATATATTTGACAGATTCCAATTTGTAGCTCCAGAAACAATTAAAGTGTCATTTGGTTTATTGAATAATCAGAGGTTTTTAACAATGCAATAGTCTAAGGGCCTCGTTCACCATCTTCAAGTAAAGCGTTGATTAGTTACTTATCGATTAGCGTTAATTGTCAAGTAATAGTTACGAGTATCTTCTGTCAATTTCAATTTTTTTATCTTAAGATTAATGCTACTCGAACGTCGTGAACGTCGCACGTGTAGTTACTGGTGACTTTAACTAGCGATTAGTCTACTTGGCGCTTTACTTGAGAATGGTGAAAGAGGCCCTAAGACAAATATAAGCTGGTCTAATTCTCAGATTAGGAAGTAGTTATAGCAAAATAGTGTTCAAAAATAACTCGACAAAATTTCAACTTACATTCGTTCAAGTTACCACTTCTGTCAAGCGTGCTGAGTATTCCCGAGGCTTATACGCCTTTTTAGGATTTCGTACCAATAGGTAAATCGAGACCCTATCTTTGAGACCTCGTTAACTGTCCGTCCGGCTGTCACCAAGCCCTCAAGTCCGGTAAATGAATGGTGTCACAATGGCACCACAATGACACATTATAACCTCAAAAAATTAACAATAGACTACCAACGTTCCCGCTCGGGACAATTATTTGTGTGATATTTGTTATTGTCATACAAATGTTTGTCCTGCGTCTGGGTGTTTACTATGTATTATAAGTATGTATTTACAAAAGAAAAGTAGTTTTTGTATTATATCCGTATTCTGGTACCCATAACACAAGCATAATAAGCGTGGCTTTGGACCAGTGGACGTTGTGTGAAATGTTCATGAATATTTATTATTATTTTATTATACAGGATGACTTTTTTATCACTAGCCAAATTTCAATATTATAATCTTTAGGAAAAATAAATAAACACGTATTTTTTCTTTCAGTGTCATTCAGTATTAAAATATTAAAAAACAGCGTCGCAAAGTAACTAAATCTTTTGATGTGCGGCGACGCGCGACGGCTCGCTCAGTCGTGGAAGCGTAGGTATCTATTTTCCCCCCGCGCACCGCACATCTTTCTTTTTGCAATTCATAGATTTAGTGACCATATTGAATTTAAATTATTTCATATATTTTTCGGAAAAATGATTTCATTGTGAAAATTTTACCTACCTATTTTTTTCATAAATGGTTTGTATGAATGATACATAATGCCTAGAAAAAATTTGGACACTGACTATAAAATCACACTGTATACTTGGCTGTTTTTTTTTCATATCTTTTACTTTTTATTTCTCTCCCTCCCACACTCCATGAATCTGTTCTTCCTTCTTATCAATTTTAATTTTAGCATTAATTAATACAAACCCTATTAACATTAAAGTACCTATATTAGTATGCGGTTTCTTCCTACGTTTTCGTTATGGTCGACCGTTTCGTCGTGGTCGAAGATTCTTGGAATAGAGTTAGCAGCGACCTCAGAATCAAATAATTGGCATACCTACTCGTATTTATATAAACGCCTACACTTGATTTTAATTTAAGATTTCTTTCATGAACCTATAGGATATGTGAAATCATATTATTTGTATTTTGTTGGTATATTTCAGTCATTTTTTTTTACATAATTATTTTCAGTCATTTGTATTTGTGTTTATATGTTTTAATCTTTTACACTGCTACTATTTATTAGAAAATTAATTAGGAGCCGAGATTTACTAATTAGAAGTATTGAAAGCCATGGAATAAATGGTTATGAAAATATCCGTGTTATTAATTTGTTGTATTATTAAATAAAACTAGTTTTTACGGATTTAGACGCGTATATTTGTTTTAAATTTTGGCCCGACGTTTCGGAGACTTTGCAGTCACCATGGTCACGGGTGAGACTGAGCTGTAATGTGTCTTCTACGATCAGTTATTACAGGGTTTACCCACATTCGATTTTAATTTTACATTGACCATAAAGATAGACTTTTACTATAAACTATATCATATTAAATTGTGCTCAGACTACATAAAATCAATAAAAACAAAAACTTAAAACAAATATACGCGTCTAAATCCGTAAAAAGTAGTTTTATTTGAACAGATGAGTCGCGCAAGTGTTAGAAAATATTTGTTGTATTATTAGTTATTTCTTCATCGTCTTCCCAGTCTATTAATTTCCCACTGTTGGACACGGGCCTCCACTATAGGGTATTTGTTCTCCTATACCGAGCTGACAAGCCGTGTTGGGATTGGGAATAGTTTCGAGATTTCCGTCATTCACAAAAATATTGTAAGTCGCTGCATGTATGTATACATAAAATAGTTATAAAATACCTGATTTTTACTGCACCCTTGGAAGAAAATGGTATGGTGACAAATTATATTCTTAATTCATCACCCAACGCACCGCACGAACATCCTACTGTTACCTGTAAACTTGGATGTTTGTAAAATATAATAATCCAAGTCTGGAAGGATGTATAAATGTTTATTGTACTTTCACACAAAAACTGCTGACTGGATTTTGATGAAACTTTACAGTTAAATACATAAAAATTAAATATGCTTATAAATCAGAACAACACATAGGCTGTAAATCGTCAGACTTAAAACCAAGGTGCGGGGCAGTAACAATAAACGCGTGTGATACCACATTAGCTAGAAGGTTGCATGAGCCAAAATTGCTTTAAAACATATGTATATTTTACACAGAAATTCCAGAAATCCATATAAATTTACCGCTGTGTTAGCACCTAACGAATATACGAAGTGTTTTACTAGCGTACCCAAGCAACATACCTGAAAATTAGCATATGCAATAAAACTTTATGTTGTAACATCGCTGCTGGTATCACGTAGAATACGAGCATTTTGGAGAATATGGTAGTAATCGCAAGTGTTTCGTATTTCGTATATTTTAAGGAAATGACATGAATTATATATCGATATATCCTTACCTTAGGGTAGAAATGTCGTGTAAACAATTTTTGAATAAAACTAGTTTCTATTTAATCTTGGTCTCAATTTTCTGCCTCATTGTTCTGTCCGTGTAACACTTATGAATTCATTAAAAATTGTTTTATGGCCTATTATGACTATGCTTATAATCTAATCTAATCTAACTAATTTATAAATGCGAAAATCTTAATTAAAAACTAAAAATCTTGACGAGCTTAAGTGTTAATGTGTGGAACCAAACCATAGTGCAATTTAATAGAACTATACAACGCCATCTATCGAGCGATATGGTAAACTTCTGTTTGTTAAGGTTTAATTTCTAAATTTCACGCGTACGAAGTCGCGGGCAACAGCTAGTATCTAATAAACAGATAATTTAAGACGTACGCACTATTACTTGCTTTGTGGTCTACTAAATCTCGCTAATCAGGTGGGTTTAGCATCGACTTTTCTGTTCTTCCCAGTAGACGAACTGCTTATAATATCCCTTAGCTGACTCTTACAGCACCCTGGGGAAGGCAGCGGTGACACTAGTACACGTTTGACACTCTTAAATTGGCGCGGACACAGACAAACACACAATATACATGAATAACAATAAAAAATACTAGATCACAGCCATACCAGTAACATGTTTTTATGGAGGTGAGTTTTGTAAACACCCTGCCATGGGCAGAATATGAATATCTATCTAACTATCAATCTGAATATTAGTTAAATTTTGTTTTTGCTCGTCCAATAAACTTGGGTTTATGGTTTTCACGACCTTTCTACACCAAGGTAGCATATTTCGGTAAATTTTTCAAAAAGTTTGTAAACGAAAACCTATGTAAGTAGAGTTATCTTGTTTATCCTACTTATAACGTCCTGGTGAATTGAATCTGACAGGCACGTGTACACTTTATTTTTATATTTTTACCTCAAAGACTTTCTTAGTGAAAAATAATCGCTGTATGTGGCGTTATTTTAGTTAACCTATCATAAAATTAACTTGATACCGTGAACTTTTGAAATGCACATAGACAGAAATGACATTCTTTTAATGGGTCTATAATTTGTGACTGCAAAAGAAAACAACTATGAGCAATGTATGTAAAATGCCAAATATTTTTTTATGTTGATATACAGTTAAAATGTAACTCATTTTCGTTCTTTTTAATATCAAGTACTAAAAGCATAAATAAAAATATTGCTTTCAATTTTTTTCCTACATCTAATAAGTTTATCCGGCCACAAAGAACAGAATAAAATTGGTCAAGTGCGAGTCGGACTGGCGCACGAAGGGTTCCGTACCATTATCTATGCAACATAAGGCAACGTTATTAGTATCGAGCAAGAAACGGTAAAAAAATAATGTTTGTTGTATGGGAGCCCCCCTTAAATATTTATTTTATTTTATTTTTAGTATTTGTTGTTATAGCGGCAATAGAAATACATCATCTGTGAAAATTTCAACTCTCTAGCTATCACCGTTCTTGAGATACAGCCTGGTGACAGACGGACGGACGGACGGACGGACGGACGGACAGCGAAGTCTCAGTAATAGGGTCCCGTTTTTACCCTTTGGGTACGGAACCCTAAAAAAGAAATAATTCAATTCACTACATTATTTTGGAAGTTATGCGCATACACACATCTTCACGTATTATTATTTTTTATGTATTGGAAAAGATAATCGTACACAGTGTGTCCAATTGGATAGCGTGCGCAGTGACGACTTCAACATAGGCCTACCACAAGGTAGTATTCTCGGACCCAACTTGTTCCTTGGTTTTATTAACGATCTTTGCATAATCGACCTTATAAATGATAAAATTGTCACCTATGCAGACAATACTGCAATGGTTTTTAACGGTGAGTCTTGGAATGAAGTATAATAATGTGCACAGGATGGTATGAATTAAATTACTGGCTGATTGAGGCTGAATCGCTTAACTTTAAATGCCAACTAATCCAAATGCATGACAGTGAGTGAGACTATATACAATATAGCTGTTGCCCGCGACTTCGTACGCGTAAAATTTAGAAAATGTTCCCCGATTTAGTAACATTTTTCACTACTGCTTCGCTCCTATTAGTCGCAGCGTGATATTATATTTATAGCCTTCCTCGCTAAAGGGACTATATAATACCGAAAGAATTTTTCAACTCGGACCAGAGGTTCCTGAGATGAGCGCGTTTAAACAAACAAACAAACAAACAAACCTTTCAGCTTTATAATATTAGTATAGATTAATTCAAATTAAACTACACAAGTTATCCAACTTTTAACTTGAGGAAATAAATTAATTTTACGTAGGAATATTATGAAATACGAAACTTTCTACATAATTTTCAGAAACTTTTTTCTTATAAGGTCTTCAAAACACATAACTATAAACCAAGTTATTACTTCCACTTTCTCTGTTGTATGACTAAACATTGTAACGTTTATGTTCATTCTGTTAATATTATTCGCTGAAATACTAGTAGTAGTGTGTTGTAGAACTCAAAACATGCTTTGAATCATAAATTTTCAGTTATTAGTTTAGACAACTTACCTATGGTGAATACTGCTAGGCTATATACCTCGATAAACTGCTAAGACAGATTAGGAGTTTATACATCATCGCTACTTACATCGCATAGCCAGTCCTACACGAATTATAAATGTATAATTATACTCCTTTGCGTCGCGCAGTTGTGTACAAAGTGTACCAGCATATATGGATGTGAGGATGTTTTGTTGTTTTTTTCAGGCAAAAACTATTGAATAGATTTTAATGTAAATATGCATACGTATAGCATATAGATCAGATTAACACAGACAGACTATACTATTAAGATAATTATCATAAAAGCCAAGGAGAGACTCAATAAATTTCAAAGCGAGCAAAACCACGTGCACGTAGTAGGTTTAATATTAACTGCTGTCCATCATCTGTGTTTGGTAGTAAAGGTATCCTTGTTTATTTTAAATAGGTCAGTAAAGTAAGCTGTGAGCTGTCAGTTCGTCTGACCTAGCTGTCTCAAACTTTTACAACGAACTCATTGCTATCACTAAATTTAGTCGTGACCGTTAACTACGTTATAAGTATACAATACTAAGTTTATGATCTGCCAGTTATTCTGTGAGCTTTTTGATCAGGATCTCGATTTTTGAGATGTAATCTTCTGAAGATGAGTTATGCTAAATATTCCTTTATGCTAAAGGTTCCTTACCAAAAGGTAAACTGGATCAATATTAGTGAGAATTCGCTGACCGTCCATCCGTCCTGCATCTGTCACAAGGCTCTCAGATGATGCAACAACAACAAATAAAAAAACCGGAATACAGAAATTTTTAAGGGTGCTCCCATCCATCAAAGTTTAACTTAATGATACGCTTAGACGTCGTATGATAGTATGACGAATATTGATAATAATAGTACGGAAGTGAGTCTACGTTTAACTATTTGACGTAGCTATATAATAGTATAAATAGTTTAATCTTTCTCTATTTGTTAATTAATACAATTAAATATGTCTTGTTTTGTCCATGTGTCTTGTTTGTTCCCAATAATGACCTACTAAATTCGCAAAGTTTTTGTCAGTTAAGAGTCGCGCTAACATCTGCCATCTCTATGTATGTACTATGTAGGTCGTCTGGGCAAGATCTTTAAAAATGGTAAGGCCACCGTCCAAGACCGCCATTGTACTTTTTTGTTTAGAAAATTTTGTGCAAAAAATTATCCTTATCTGGACTCGTTTCTCCAACTATTTGTAAACTATATTTATGTAAAGCTTGCTCAAGGTGTCCACCAGAATATTTAAACCAGTATTACAACAGGTTGTAGTGTTTTTGGTAAAACTGAATTTGAGAACTTAACTGATTACCTGCTTACTAAACTGCCTTAAATTTTTTTAAGTAGGTAAGTTTTAATGAGCTATTAGACTCATAATACCAACAAATAAAACAAATAAATTTAATGATGACTACCTAGCGCCTGAATGACATATGATTCCACAGCTGAAATCACGGAAGCTAACGAATGCAGTATTCTTACGTATTTTAGATATTTTTGAATATATTTGCAATCAACAATCTTGAAAGCACAGTGACCCTCCCTTACTACAAAGTATCTTCACGCTTTGCATATTAAATCAAAGTATTTTTTTTATTTCAAACTAGCTGTTGCGCGCGGCCTCGTACGCGTGGAATTTAAAACATTTTCCCGGTTTTTACAACTTTTTTCACTAATGCTTCGCTCTTGTTGCTCATTATAAAATATCATTATCATATTTATTCACAGACTAGCAGTGCCCACGACTCCGTCCGCGTGGATCGAATATTTTTCAATCGATCCAATAAATGTTATTAATTTTTTTTAGCCGCTAGATGGCATAGCAAGTAACCAAATTGAGAAATTTCGTATTATGTAAATATCTCTTGATTGAGTGGACCGATTGCGATGAAATAAAGACTAAGTAATACCTTGATTTATGTATAATGTTTACGTATAACATTAATAATTGTAAGTGTTGTAAATTTTACGTGATGTGTGCACAGACAAACATCTAAACAGTCAAACAGACAAAAATTTCAAAACTACAGGAAATTGGTACTGTTCGTTGTTCTTTAAACATCTGGCTATTTTTGGTTATTTTATTTGAAATTATAATTGTACAAAAATATTTTTTCTACAAAATTTAATGTATAGAATAGCTAGAAGATGTGCATGAAGATAGAAGTCATAGTTACGTGGTGGCAATTGAAATTCGGAAAGAACACATTAAAATCTATAATAATAGTCGACTTTCCAGGTAAAACCACCAAATGACGGTACTATTAATTATTAACTTTGTTTTATATAAATAAGATTAACAAAGCCTCTTAAAACTTTTGAATACCACTTATTGTGAGAGCTTACTTATAAATTGATGATCGTTTAGAAGATTAATAGGTCCCGTTTCATTAACAGTTGATATTTTGTATATCGTATGGAAAATAATGGCTTTATGTAGAACAAAGTCTTTAACGATTTTCTTAACCACAATATTGAAAGCGACATCAACAAGAGATATAGAGACATCAACAATCAACATCTCGAACAAGATAATCGAATAAAGATGCCGACAAAATTATGAAATAAAACTCTTCTTATTTTATTACTAATTTTTTGAATTCAAAGCGCAAGTAGTGAACTGTAAACATTCAATAAAATCCAATTTACACTACCTAATATGGATCCATAAACTAGTCTCATATATTTGATGTTTATCCGTTAGCCACCAGTCCTTAGATTTAAGGGTTGTCACGAAATACTAATAATTCGCTGCTTTAAAACAAAAGAACTATTTAAGAGAGAAAAAAAAAAGAGAAGAAAGAAAGAATAGAAGACCGACTAAAAAATGAGTAGAAGAATGCAAGAAAGAATATTATTATAAGAAAGCTAAAACTACAACTCAATTTTTGTTGTAATTAAAGCAATTTTAATATGTGGCCCTTTTGTTTTAAAGCAGCTGATTGTTTATTAATAAATGTAACATGTTTGTGACTTGCTTTCGCCTGTAGAGTAGAATAAGTACTGTCAGAATCAGCTGTGAATAAATAAAATCACATAACATTGCCTGTGAGAAAAGGTAAAATCTTTTATTTACAGATAAAATACTCGTCAGAGGTGTACGAGCACATAGTAACAGGCTCTTGCCCAGTAGTGGCAAAACAATAGTCAGACTATAAAGTAAAATAATAAACTATAAAGAGAAAGAAGTATTAAATTATCCTGCAAAATTGAAAAATATACATCCCTGGGGTATTAAAATTTGTCGGCCGTGCAAATTTATAATGAAGACATCCTTATGTCAGTTAAGTTGTCCTAATTTTTTGACGTTGATTGTAGCTTTTATTAGTTGCCGGCGTTTAATTAATTATTATTTCAATGGATTTGGGTCAAGCGTCAAGCAGTCATGACAATGATATTTACCCGTCCATACAAGATCATCAGTGTAGGAATTGAGGACGCTATTGAGCCGTACTACTTTTGAGGAAGTAGCACGTGGAGGAGTATTGACATTAGAGATAATTAGATCATAATGATACCAATTGGTTAGTTCCTCCGTGTAGCGACGCATTAAGAATACAAGTGTTACCATCCTATCTTCTCTCAAGGGTGCTGTAAAAGTCAGCTAAGGGATATTGGACGCAGATAATATCCCCTGTGTGAGACGGAAAACTAGAAAATAAACCCTGTGCCAACACGCCTGGTCAGCACGGCACAGTAGACCATAATCCCTCCAAAGTGGAGGAGGCCCGTGCCCAACAGTGGGACACATATTACACATAATATTGTGTTATATGTGTAGGTACCTATATTATATTTATGCGAATATAATAAATCGATAACACACATTAGCCGTATACGTGTGGGTGACAAAAAAATGACTCGAGCCTGCTGTCTCATGAACGACAGTATGCTAAATTAATCACTGTACCACAGAACCTGTCAAATTGACACACTTTGGTTTAGCCAAAATTAATAGAACACAATTATCATCTAACTAGAATCAGGCAAGCGTATCACAATACTTAGCCACAAAACACGGAAGTAAGGGTCATTGATTATTGGTTACTGCTCCCAAATAGCCAAATGTATAATAAACTCTTCTTTACTATCGTTATTATTAAACACAATCAAATACTGGATTAATAGCAATCTATTAATCCAGTATTTGGTTGTGTATTTATTGTAATAGACTTATTCATAATGACTTATCGGAGGTTTAAATGTTCGCTAAAATGTTTATTATATCTCCGATAAAATGTCCAGGACCATAAGTATTTATTGATGATTTTATAAAAGTTAGAAAAAGAAAACCCAGCGAAGTACGAGTTGGACTCGCACACGATGAGTTCCGTGCCATTATCATGATATACTCATTGCCATATCATGCCGTAATAATCATAGTTATCGTCTTTGGCGTATCATTAAGAAACAAGAAAAATGTTTCATGTATGGGAGCCCCTTAAATCTAGACTAATATTATAAAGCTGAAGAGTTTTTTTTTTGAACGCGCTAATCTCAGGAACCACTGGGCCGATATGAAAAATTCTTTCAGGCATTAATCGAGGAAGGCTTTAAGCTATATAATATCACGTTACATCCAGTAGAAGCGAAGCAGTAGTGAAAAATGTAGCAAAAACGGGAAATTTTTTTAAAGTTCCACGCGGTCGCGGGCAACAGCTAGTATTTTATACCTACAAAAAAAGACGTGTGGCATTCGGGGATTGCCGCGGTAAAGCTATTGCATAGGATTTCTTATCAACTTATGCAATTATAATTATTTATTTATTTTATTTATGCAAGAAAAGAAGAAAGAAGATACAAGTTTATTTGCTAGGTTACATTACAAAAGTTGTTAAAAAAAAGGAATAGAATAAATCATAAGAGTAATGTATCCGTCACAAAACGGTCCCAGCTCAGCATATTGCTGGTTGAAAACCAGCGCTGGTCTTCCGCTGCGCCGCTTAGTGACGTCACAGACTAGAAGTTTAATTCTCTAAATCTAAATACCATAAACTAAAATAAGATTAATAATCCTTATTAACTGATGCTTACATCTGTCCATTGGTTTTGGTAATTATGATAAAATAGCGATTGTCAATTAAATGTCAATAAAATAAAAAATATTTTACATTATTAAAATCTAAAATACGCTGTTATCTGAACATTTAGGATATATGTTGTCGATTCAAAATCCTTATTTTTATACGCTGTTTAATTTGAGGAAGGCGCTTACCCTTAGTATCAACAGGATGAAATAAATTGCGGGGCGAAGAGGGAATTACGCATGCGCAGTAGCGCCGATAATGTAAGGTTTTTTCATTACGTTTTTTTCGTTACGGAATTTCTGGATTCGGTCTCCACGCTCAAGGCCCGCGATAGAAGCTATGTAATAGCTTAAAAGTTTTTATAGCGGCAGTAGATATTCACTATTTGCCAAAATTTTTACAGTCTACCTATCACCTTTCCCGGGATACAGCTTGGTGATAAACAGATAGCGAATTCGCAGAAATACCAACCGTCTCCAGAAACTAATCTCGTTAGTTCACATTTTGTAATCAAAACCGCAAAAAAATTCATTGCGTAGTTTTCAAAATATAAGCTCTCATTGGGACATACATAAAAAATTAGGACTTTGTTTTATAATAAATGTAAAGACGTAAAATTGTAAATAAATAATGACACATGCAAACGGAATTATAATTATAAACAATGATGTCAAATATGCTATTAAATTTTTCATTAAAATTCTATAGAAGGTAAAATAATTTGCATAACTACATTGCGTAGGTGATGTGAAACGCTTTATTACGGCGTGCACATGCAGTAAATCTTGTTTGTTTTTGAATTGGATATCATCAATTAACCAATAAAATTAACCTACTTGGAATGAACTACGAACTATTTATCAGGGTACTCTCGTGAGAGAAAGTTTGATTTGTTTAAAAATTTTAGATTTTAGGGTTCCGTAGCAAAAGGTAAAACAGACCCTATCCCTGAGACTTCGCTGTCCGTCAATCTGTCACCAGGCTGAATCTCAGGAACGGTGACAGCTTGGGAGTTCAAATTTCAACGTTCAAGTCTGGCTAAGCTTATATTCTTTTGTTATGGGTAACAGAATACAGATATAATACATAAACTACTTTTCTTTTGTGAATACATACATACACAACACTTCTAATACATAGAAAACCCAGACGCAGAACAAACATTTGTACGGCAAGCAAGTGAGCGGTTATTAAATCCAAAAGGATTGTTCCGCGCGGGAATAAACTTGCGACCTTGTCAATGGGAGCCGTTGCATGAACCACTAGACCACGAGCCCGTCATTTTTGGCATAAAAACGGCATAAATACAGAACTTTATACACATTCTGAATCCCTCGCCAGCACTTAGGGTGCTTATAATGCGAAAAGAGATAAAATCAAACACAGCTCGCACAAACAGCTAGGTATAATTATTATAACCTTTCTCCGTTCACTCTTGAACATAGACCTCCCACATAGAACGGCACAACGGTCCTGCGATAACTGCATCCAGCGGCCCCTGCATATTTAACGATATCATAAGGCCACCTTGTTGGGGCCCACCCTGCGGTACGTCATCCGGTTCGTGGTCGCCACTCGAGGACCTTCCTTTCCCAACGGTCATCAAATCGTCGAGTGATGTGGAGTGCCTATTGCCACTTTAGCGTGCTAACTCTTCGGGCTATGACGTACGCACCGGTTCTTCTACGGTTCTCAGCATTCTCCCCCCAGCCCATTAACGTCTCACAGTTGGCCACGGGCCCCCTCCACTATGGGAGAGATTATGATCTACTATACCGCGCTAACCAGGCGTATTGGACCAGGGTTTATTATCGAGTATTCCATCTCTCACAGAGAATGTTATCTGTGTACAATATCCCATAACTGACTTTTACATCACCCTAGGAAGGAAATGGGTTGATGACACTTTTATTCTTAATCTCACACGGATAGAGATGCATAAAATATAACTAATTATAGTTTAACTTCGATTCATTATTTGACTTTGAATAAACGCGCGCAAAGACGCGCTTAACAGTTAGTCATGAATAAACTATTTTTATAAACATCCATATAGCTAATAATAGTAACTGCTAATCTTAATAATAACTCGTGACATTGACCTTCACATTAGTGAATAATAACGTCATAATATTTCATTATTAAAAGATATAGATTATGTAGTTCACACTGATTAGCCCAGATATAACCTAAGCATATGCCAGTTGGCCGATTATTCTTCAAAAATATGTTCTTAATTCCATAATTACCTATAGAATTTCTTTGCTTTATTTTCATCATTCCTATTATTTGGGGTCAGCAAAGCATGTCTTTTTCTTCCATAGTGTTCTGTCAGACGTTATTATTGTCCATTTATCTTTTGCTAAGTCTTTAATTTCTATGTCGAAAATGGTGAAAATTTCTTGGAACTTAAGCCCTTGATATTTTAAGGCCGTTTCCATGCTAATTGTCGTTTTCTATGCCTTATAAAATTAAACTTGTATACAAAACCAATTAATACTTTTATCTCAGCTTAGTCATAGTTATAGTTATACACATCTCATAAACGCTAACACATCGATGTATAGGCGCCAGTCACCGTTTAGTTGCGCATACGCATAGATGTGGTCGTTTTCTGCGCAAACTGAAATAGTTCGTATTTCGAGTGAATTATTTGAATGCTTGTCATAATTTTATTCACAAATTTTAAGTGACCGTGAATGAATAAGTGTTAAAGTGTTTGGATATTCTCAACATGAAATTTATTTTGTAAGTCTTAATTTTACTTCATAATTTTTTGAAAAGAAATAATAAAAACGCTGTCGGAATTTGGATATTCTCAACATGAAATTTATTTTGTAAGTCTTAATTTTACTTCATAATTTTTTGAAAAGAAATAATAAAAACGCTGTCGGAAGTTAATTCTGATTTACGTGTTTCTATATATAATAGTTACTTAAGTTTTTAAAGTTATTTCATTAGTTAATACGCGATAATAGACCGACAAATGAAAAAAATAAGAAATGAGAGAGGTATTTTCGCTAAGATTTTCTATCGAGAAAACTTTTTTCAATCGCGTTTCTGAGTTTATGCGATCCTAGATTATATATTGAAAAAACATATACTTAAAAATTAGAGCTCTAGCCATTCAATCTAAAGAAACAATGAAAACTTCGTACCTAGAAAAATGCACGAAGCTATTTTGGTATCCTCTTAAAGTCTCAATAAAAGCAAACTTTTGTGGAAAATTGTATTATACGACATCTTTCTTCTTCTAGTTTATGGCTTTTGTACACAGAATAGATAGAAGATACTACGTCTTTTGTATTAGTATTATACGACATTTTTGTTTATACAGTTGTCATAGCAACGCGTAGAATCCGTATATTTATAAGTTTCTTTTTACTTTGGCCAAGAAGGTTTAAATCTCAGACTTTGAAACATGCGATTCACGCGATAGTTTGGAATAGAAATTTCTTGTATGATACTTACTCACAACAATAATTTTTTAACAAAGACGCTATAGTTATATAGTTTTTAGTGTCGAATTTATGTTAATTTTAGTATTAATTACTGTATCGACTTTTAGTATTAATTTCAGTTCTTTTTAAGTAGTTTTGATTCTAATATCTACAAAAATTCGATTTGGAAAGCCACGAGAAGCTAGTGTATCTATAAATTTACTATATGACCTCATCTATCGCAATAAACTAGCAGTATTCTGCACTAACTTTCTGTTTAAACTTTTTATATTCTTCAACAAGTGTAATCACGGTTGACAGTCAGTTTGTCTTATGCAAATTGTCAAATAAAAATCTTTATGATTTCCATATTAACTTTCTTTAAGCATATTATGTTGCGTCTCTAGTTGTTAGCTTACTAGCTAACAACTAGGGCTAGCTGTTACCTGCGACAACGTACGCCTGTTTTTTTTTGCAGTATTTTTCACTGATACTTAGCTCCTATTCATCGTAGCGTGATGTTTTGTAACAAGTAGTCTTCTTCGATAAATGTGCAACACTGAAAAATTTTTTAAATCGGACTAGTGGATCCTGAGATTAGCGCGTTCAAACAAACAAACAAACAAACTCTTCAGCTTTATAATTATAGTATAGATTAATGTTTAAACATTGGGCATACTGGGAATGGGCTTCATTTGTTTATGTGTTATTAGCTGTTGCCTGCAAATCGTCGTACTAATAACGTTACTAATAACGTTAACAAATTATACAGAAAAACCATCCTCAAGATCCTTTGCGTAGTTTTAAAGATACACAAAAACACGTCTTTTTTATATTACGAGTATGTAAAGATTATGATATATAAAGTTACATTAAAATCCATTCAGTAGTTTTGTGTGAAAAAAACAACACACATCTTTACATACCTACACTGTTATAAATTTATGCTTACACTTTTAATATTTGCCCGAGGATTCTAAGAGTTTTCAGAACTTGAAATCCCGTAGCAAATCCTCATAGAGGACACTTTACAGCTGGTTTTATTTGAGCTCTCAAGTAAGTTTATCAACCAATATTTTGAATGGCCTATTAAAGACTATCTGGATTACAGTTTTGTTCATAAATGTCATTTTATTAGGGATGGGCCTCGCCTACAAAGAAATATACGACGCGTCTGTTCAGACCTGTGGTAATCTTTCAGAAAAATTACTTGGCTGACTCACAGCGAACTAAAAAAACTAACGGCTTTTTCCAAAAACCAATCTACGGTTACGGATAGATCCTTATTCTCGATTATCAATGAGATATCTTTGTCAATTTTTTAATAGAGAATGTTTAGAAAAAGTTTAGATTAGTCTGACTTTAATGTCTCAAATAGAGGACAGATAAAATATTAAAAACGGATGTTAGTGTGATATATTTATTCTTTATCTATCACCACACGGAGACAAGAATGCTTCCACTTTTTAACGTATCACGCCTTGTTTTCAATATAAGACATATCTGTGCCCCACATCATGGTCGTGACATTCATGAATATTAACCCGCATAAAACGTGACTATCGGCTTGTTTCGATGCCAAAAAAGGCGCTATAGTTTCATGTAAAAATATTCCGAAGTTTAACACAATAAGAAACTTGTAAACAGTTGTATAATATGTAAAGCAAATTTTACGTATGTATAGTTTTTAATTAGTCGTAAAAAGACAAAAGAAGGTACTCTGGTAGCGCCATACCGAAGGAGTGTGCATACTGTTCTGTACAAAAGATATATCGTTCACATTATAATTTAAACAGAAACGTCAGTAATAATAACAGTATCGCCAGTTATCGAAAAAATAGTTTTCATTTCAATACATTTTTGTTTTATGTGCATTGGTAATTGTTAGAAATAGTTATAACTAGCTTTTTGTCTCTAAACTATGATTTTTAAATAAATAAAATTGAAGCATATAACAGTCACGACGACTGTTGCTTTTTATTAGTAAAAACATATTTCAGAATCCGAATACTACTTTTGAAGATGAGATGACTCCCTAAATACATATCTCAAACTTTACTTCTATATTAATAGTTCACATATTTATAAATATTTTATTTACTGTAAATAGTGCATAAAATCAATTAAAACGGTATGATTGTTTAATCTCTATGCTTATAATGTATATAAGTACATGACAATAGAGATAAATACATCCGCGCAGTTCAAGCAACGACTTAATTGTCAAAGAGCATGCAGTTCCGATTTCAATACACTAAATAATATTTTACTATTGCAGCTTTTTCCAGAACTCTGTATATTCATGGACATTTTTTATTCATGAACATTTTACAGAACGTCCTCTGGTCCCAAGCTAATACGGATAATACTACATATACTACTTTTCTTTTGTAAATACATACTTATTTTATGGAAAAACATACTAATTATTATTACATAGAAACACCCAGACGCAGAACAAACATTTGTATGACATTTATAAACATCACACAAATAACTGTCCGAACCTGATTGATTAAGCGCAAAATGTGTTTCGTACCAAAAGGTAAATAAATATTATGTGAATTAAAAATAAATAGAGCCTAGCCTATGCGTTCAAGGAACATGAATGTTGTATTTTTTGTTTCTATACCACTAAACGGATTCATTCAGATATTGGCCTTTTTATAAATCGCATAAACTGATAATGAATAATGATATACTAATTCTGGGGTTACTTTAAGCTTATTTTAACGACCTAATACAGGTTTAATAGTTGTTAGGTAATATTATACATAGTTGTTTATAATTCTGGACCAATACCCACTTCAAGCCTGGTTTGCGAAACATTTAGGTTTGACTAGACCCCAATCTAAAGTTAACTTCCTTTTAATTCATGCAACTTACTGTAATATGTCTTAACTAATTTAAGTACCTACTTTTAATTCACAACATAAGTACATAGAGATATTTCATAAACTAATATTATGAATATTAAAACAGAATAAACAAAAGTTAATACTATGTAGCTGTTGATCAAGTATAATGATAACATTTTTCTCAGAATATTTATATCAATTTGTTTACTATTTGGCTATCAGTAGTTCTTATATCACTTTGACTAGGTATATTTTAAATTGAAACAACTAGTTGCGGCTTTTTACTTTGATGTCAATATTAGACAATAATTTATATTGAGCGGATATTTCGCTGACAAGCTGTCCAGATAAGTAAACCTAACTTAAAGAAAATGGCCATATTAACTTACACCTTTATAAAGCAAGCCAGTTTGCTTGTCTTGGTTAGTGCTGCCTCCACGCCTTGTTTTCACCTTACGTTGTTTTTGTGTAATTTTTTAAATAATCGTTACTATCCAAAAATCTACATAAGACAATAAACAAATAATACATGTATTATTTGTTTATTGTCTTAATTAACGTCAAAAGAACTGTATAGGTAGTAAGTATATGTATAGGTGGTGCCCTTATACGCAAAAACTACAAATATATTAAAATTACAAAAATATCTGTTACTCACGCAGTAAATAATAATCCAGGGAATGTACCAATTTCGTAACGAACCTCGTCATAACACAAAGTACTTTACATAATTCCACAGAACATACAAGTTCTGTAAATAGAAGCCAATCAGCCTACTATATTACCCTAAATAAACTGGTTAACACAAAATCTTGTTATGAGAAAGTCTAGCAGTGTTTTTTGTCTGTTTAAATTATGTCTAGTACTTATTGGGTCGTTCTAATTAGACTTCCTCTAGGAGAAAAATAATAAATAAAAAAATGGTCAAGTGCGAGTGGGACTCGCGCACGAAGGGTTCCGTACCATTATCTATGCAACATAAGGCAACGTTATTAGTATCGAGCAAGAAACGGTAATAAAATCAGTTTTTTGTATGGGAGCCCCCCTTATATATTTATTTTATTTTATTTTTAGTATTTGTTGTTATAGCGGCAATAGAAATACATCATCTGTGAAAATTTCAACTGTCTAGCTATCACCGTTCTTGATATACAGCCTGGTGACAGACGGACGGACGGACGGACGGACGGACGGACAGCGAAGTCTCAGTAATAGGGTTCCGTTTTTACCCTTTGGGTACGGAACCCTAAAAAAAGACGTGTGTCATTCGGGGACTGCCGCGGTAAAGGTATTGCATAGTATTTTTTATCAACTTATGCAATTACAATTATTTATTCATTTTATTTATGCAAGAATCTATACAACATGTAACATATTTAACACACACCCTCAAATACCCCAATTAGACTTTAATAATATAAACGCTATGCATACACCAAATATTATCTAAGTGCGTTAACATTGATTATTTGTGAAATTAGTTATTCCCATTTCGTGGAAATAAAATGGTCACCGATTCACACACCGCTGCGCACGCACACACAGACACATGTACCTACTCGCCGCGCCCGCTCCCCGCTGTCCGAGTGCCACCCGACTAAAGCCCGGTTTCCACCGCGAACGGAACGGACCCATTAATGACTTCGTTAAACTCGCAAACGCAAACTGCATACTTGTATTTCCACCAACAAATAGTCGGACGGAAAGAGCCGAGCGTGTAGAAAGAGTAGAAATGAGCTCGCTCAGTTCTAGGGAGCACCAACTCTTCGTTGGTGGAAACTCAAACCTATTTAATTAAAAAGGAGTCCGTTCCGCCTAACCATTTTCCGCACATTACCCTTTCGCAGTGGAAACCGGGCTTTACGTTCCATTTTCGTTTCTATGAACTGTTTAGCTTAGCTGTGTAAGGTGACTGTAATTTACTTAGTTTTAACTAAATTTTAGAAAAAAAATTTGGTACATAAAAAACAATCAAAATCGATCCAGATTCCGATTCTGAACAAATTACTTTCAGGGTGTACGTTAATTATGTTACATGTTGTATACCATAAACTAAAATAAGATTAATAATCCTTATTTACTGATGCTTACATCTGTCCAATGTTTATGGTAATTATGATAAAATAGCGATTGTCAATCAAATGTCAATAAAATAAAAACTAACGCCAAAACTGACATGAGTCACCAGCGCGAACAGCGAAACGATGTGTAAGGGTTTTTACGCTATTTCCGTTACCTACGGAATTTAAATTTAGAATTTTGTGGATTCGGTCTCCACGCTCAAGGCCCGCGATAGAAGGTATGCAATAGTTTAAAACTGGTCATGTACGAGTACTACGACTCGCACACATAGGGTTGCGTACCGTTTTTATCATTCCGGCCCCAAATAACAGCATTCAATGGGATAAAGGCAGAAGATGACGATGATGTTTATTATTTGATGCTGTAGCATCAACTAATAATATATTTACACAAACTGTGAAACTTTCAGCTCTCTAGCTATCACGTTTCAGGGATACAGCCTGGTGACAGACGAACAGACATCGAAGTCTTAGTAATAGAGTCCTCTTTTATCTTTTGGTACGGAAACATAAAACAATCTTTTGTTATTAGACTATCCCTACTCCCTACTAATATTATAAATGCGAAAGTAACTCTGTCTGTCTGTTACGCTTTCCCGCTTAAACCTCTCAACCGATTTTGATGAAATTTGGCACAGACAATCTTTAGACCCTGAGAAAGGACATAGGCTACCTTTTATTGCAAAAAAACGTCCAAATTCCACGCGGACGGAGTCGCAGGCAATAGCTAGTAGAATATATTTTAAAATCCAGTATTTATTCCTTTCACTTCACCATTTAAATCTCTTATTATTAGTTATTACTGTTAGATGTATTATGTGCATATGTGTATATGAAATAAAAAGTAGTAAATATAGATCCTCCGTGTGGTGACGGATTAAGAATACTAGTGTCACCACCCCATCTCCTCCCAAGGGTGCTGTAAAAGTCAGCTAAGGGATATTGCACACAGATAAGATCCACTGTGAGAGATGGAATACTCGAAAATAAACCCTGTGCCAACACGCCTGGTCAACGTGGCACAGTAGACCATAATCCCTCCCAAAATGGAGGAGGCCTGTGCCCAACAGTGGGACGTAAAAATGGACTGGGGAGAGAGAGAAATATAGATATTATAGTATATCAGCTATCTACCAATAGAAATACACAAGAAAAAAGATATTCACCCACAGTGTTTACCTAATGAAAAATAGGTAAATTTTATTTGACAAAAATGATTACTCTTTAAACCGACTTAAGAGTTCTTTACGGAAAATTATGAAGGAAAAAGACATGGTGCGGCGACCTGGTATAATATTGGTAAATTATGACTATTTATGTCTTAGAGCATTAATCCAAAGGAGTTGATGTTATAGGGCGACCCCAAGAGAAGGTACGAGAGAATTACTTATACTTATTGTGTTTGGACACTGTCGTCTATTAGTGTGCGTGAGGTGATTTTGAGCGGGACATGCGTAAGGACCAATGAAATTACGTTATCGCGTTTGTGTGCATTACCTTCACATCCCGGCCGCCGTGACAGTATAATAATGTTTTTATCAAAGAAAACAGCGTAACAACTTTTAGAAATATTATAATGATATAAGTAGTTATGAGTAATATACCTTTAAGATTGAAAACAATATTCTTTTCTTAGAGGAAGTCTAATTAGAACGGCCCAATAAATAGGTATGTAACAAAAATAATATAAACATTTATAAGTGAGTAGCTTCTGCCAGCGACTTCGTACGCATTAGTGGCCGATTCGAATTTGAAAGCTAAGCTAAAATAAAAAATGAAATCTGAACTGAAATTACCTAATAGATACTAAAATCGATACTGAAGTCCATCGCAAAATTTACATCAATCAACAATCGATACAAAAAAAAACTATGTACATATATCTATTAAAATCAAAGCTAAACACGATACCAAAAATACAACTAAAATTGATATTAAAATTCAAACCAAAACAAATACTATGTTCAATTGTTATTAAAATTGTTAAGTTACTATGACAACTGTAAAATATACAAAATAACGGAACTATTGTTTTGTACCATATTTCACCAAGGTTTGCGTTTATTATCTCGTACAGAGTTTTTAGCGAAATAGTATATAGCCTATGTTAATTCCAGGAATATAAATTATCTCAATACCAATTTTCGTGCAATTCCACTCTTTACATTTTGCGTGAAAACGTCACAAACAAACAAACTCACCTTTCACTTTTATATATAAGTAAGGATAAGGATGTTAATTCCAGAAATATAAATTATCTCTATACCAATTTTTGTGCAATTCCATTCGGTAGATTTTGCGTAAAAACTTCACAAACAAACAGACAAACAAACTCACTTTCTCTTTTATATATAACTAAGAATAAACGTTTAAATTAGGTACGTTTTTTGTTTATTGAGTCGTTCTAATTAGACTTCCTCCAGAAAACAATATTTTGTTATTGACAGCAGTTAGTGGAGTTAAGAAAAAATCCCCGTTTTAGCAACATTTTTCCCTGATACTTTGGTCTTATTGGTTGGAGCGTGATGTTACATAGTCTATAGCCGTTCTCGATAAAATAACTATCCAACACTGAAATAATTTTTCAAATCCAACCGATGTTTCCTGAGACTAGCGAATTCAAACAAACAAACTTTTCAGCTTTATAATATCTAATAATACTGATAGATAGACTGTGAGTAAGAGGATATGTTAAAAATTAGTGAACATAGCTACAATATATTTAATATCTATCAACAGAAATACAAAAGAAAAAACATTTATTTAGATGGTAAACACGTTAATTTGTACACAAAAGAGTTCTCACTAAACCGTCTTAGGCTTTCTAGATAAAAGAGTATGTGTATGAAGGAAAAAGTCATGTTGCAGCGACTTGGAATAAGATCAGGAAAAATTATGACTATTTATGTCTTAGAGCATTAATCCAACAGGAGTGGTATTATAGAGCGACCCCAGGAAAAGGTAGGTACTAGAGCAATACTCATACTTATTGTGTACGGATACTGCCGTCTCTTAGTGTGCGCAACGTGATTTTGGGTGTGTAGTGATCAATGAAATCACGTTAACGTGTTTGAGTGCATTACCTCCGAATGCCGCATTCCAGCCGACGTGACATAAATGTATTTAATAATGTAATTTATTAATTTTGAAATTGACTTGCTATGCTTTTACTTAATAAATTAAATTATAGTGGAAAAAGTGATCACCCGTCCCGCTTGCGGTGATCACTTTTTCCACTATAATTTAATTAAATAAATAAATATCACGGCCATTTCACACAACGTCCTCTGGTCCAAAGCTAAGCTTATATGCTTGTGTTAGCTTGTGTTATGGGTACCAGAATACGGATATACTACATTTACTACTTTTATTTTGTAAGTACATACTTATAATACATGGAAACACCTAGATGCAGAACAAACATTGGTATGCCGTTTATAAACATCACAGAAATGGTTGTCCCGAGCGGAAATCGAACCCGCAACCTCATGAACTGCAGTCCGTTACATGAACCACTAGACCACGAAGCCCGTCAAAGATAATTAGAAACATTATGTTACGAAATTGTTGTAAGTTTGCGTTAGATATAATTAATTATGGTATGTTTGGCGGCTAAGACTCACTATCGATCGATAATGGTGCCGATTAACTCGATAAGTTGAGCAATGGATATGCTTGAAACCTGGGTCGACATCATCGATCCCATAACAGTAAGAGTTAGCCGGCAACATACGCAATATCTCTAACGCAAACTCACGAAAATTTCAATACGAAAATCTTCACGTAATCATCATCATAACATCAAGCCTTTTTCACATGGGGGTAGGCAGAGACTATAGAGCGCCATTTGCTACGATCCAAACATACTTCCTTAGCTTCATCTACACTCGTACATCTGGTCATACATGCCCGACGGTTGAAAGTGCTACGCACTTGCCCCTTTCGGAGTATCCTGGCGAACGTAATTTTATATTTATTCAGTTTATGTTATCAGTCCATGTAATATGTTATTCTAATCATGATAGTCATCAGTTCATTGACTTTTAATGACAGCATAAGTGATAAATAGGACAGCCATTTATCACCTAAAATACTTTCGTATCTGATAATTTTATGTTTGCAAACTAAGATACGTACTAATTTTTTTTCCTATCAATTTATGACCTACCTAAATTCTTTGAAATTAGGGCAAGTTATTACGTTCGTAATGCTTATTGAATAGATATATAAGGTACTTTGTACGCTAAGGCTTTGTATTGTGTGCATAAATTTATAAATAAATAAAACAGGACGCTATAACTGAGTCTATCTTTTACCAGGCTGTAGGTATGTCTGGGACGGTGATAACTAGAGAACTGGGCCCCGAGTCCGGTAAATGAATTGTGTCACAATGCTAGCTCAATGGCACATTATAACCTCAAAAAATTAACAATAGGCTACCAAACTTGATAAAATTCGCCACTAAGCAATCAGATATTTAGTGTTATGGCAAACAAATGCAATAACTGATTGCTTAGTGGCGAATTTTATCAAGTTTGATAGTCTATTTTTTGTTAATTTTTTGAGGTTATAATGTGCCATTGAGCTACAATTGACACAATTCATTTACCGGACTCGGAGCCCTGATAATGTCACTGTATAAGTACATATATCCGTTGATGTTCTAACAACAAATACTCATCACAATCATTTTCCTGCCCTCTTCCCGTTATTTGAGGTCGGGAATATCCCGAATATATTTTGATAATAACCGTACGGATCACTTCGTGTCCGAATCCGACTCGTACTTAGCCTGTTTTTAATAATTTCAAAATATTCTTGTAAATATTTTTCACAAATAGGCAACACTGAAAATATGACCAGTTAATTTCAAAATGTTGTGTTTCTGATTTATTGAGTTTAGCATCGTAAATTATTAACTTGTAATACTTAGTTTACGTTATTTAGGTTACGAATATATATCCTAATAAATCTTTACTAATTATAAAACAACAGATTATTTTTGTATTTATGTTCCTATGTAAGCCTGAATATTTCACCACTAGTTTGTAACTTATTTACTTTCTCTATACGATATATAATTATAATAATATATATTTATATTATGCTTTACACACGTTTATTAGTATGTATTTGTTTATATTTACACACCACACATATTTAAACACTACAATCGACATGTCCATGCAGGTTGTCTGGAAGAGATCGCTGACAGCGATAGAGGTGATCGTTATATTAGATAGCTGATAAAATAATCTAATATTTATTAATAATCATTCAACCTATTATTTATTACAACTGGCAAGCGTTATTTATGTTGAGTGATTTATTTTTTATTTTTATTAGTTAAGACCCATTATCTACCGTTAGCTACGACATCACATGCACTATTCGAAACGAAACGGAACGTCCCATTCAAAGTCGATTGCACTTGGCTGTATAATATTTTTGTCACCTACCAAATTATACTCTAAGGTGACCGCATAAGAACTATTTCCGTTAAATAACAAAATAATATATTAGTTTGCCTAGTATATTTATTAAATATATTAAGGAAACTAATATATTTTGTTCGGCTAATAGCGTAAGCGCTAGCGGCTATTATATAATATATTATAGCGTATAAAATAATAGGCGTTTTAAAAGTAGCGTATCGTTATAACGCGTTTGCAATATACGAGTACATATAGCCGTTGCGAACACCCCTAGACAGCGATAAGCCGCCGATTGTACATTAATCGTTTGGATATAAATTGTAAAAATTTTGTGTTATTGGTGTGCAATAAAGTATATTATTATGTATTGTATTGTACTGCTTAAATCTTCAAAACTACGCAACGAATTGTGATGTGGTTTCTTTTAATAGATAGATTGGTTCAATAGGCAGAATGACATCACGCTGCGACTAACAGGAGCAAAGCAACAGTGAAATATAATACAAAAACTCTATTTCACTGTTTTGTAAGTGACGGGCCTCGTGGTCTAGTGGTTCATATAACGGACTGCCGTTCACGAGGTCTCGGGTTCTATTCCCGGTCAGGACAATCATTTGTGTGATGTTTTTAATTGTCATACAAAATGTTTGTACTGCGTCTGGGTGTTTACTATGTATTATAAGTATGTATTTACAAAAGAAAAGTAGTTTATGTATTATATCCGTATTCTGGTACCCATAACACAAGCATATAAGCTTATCTTGGGACCAGAGGACGTTGTGTGAAATGTATATGCAATATTAAGAAAAAAAAGAAAAAAAATACCGGAAAACTTTCTAAATTCTACGCGTTGGATTAGTCTTCTCATTAATTATAATATTTTTAGCTATCGGTCATTGACCGCGACTATACGTCACTAACGTCTTACCGTATAATGATAGATGGACGTTACAAATATTCCTATTAGCATTAACTATTGTTATGCTATCAGGTTTATCTAATGTATGAAACTGGGCGCAAAAAATTTCCGCCTATGGTGACGGATTAAGAATAAAAGTGTCCACCCTGTATCCTGCCCAAGGAGGTGCTGTAAACACATTTAATTTGTTATCTTTACTTATCCTTACTTATTTAAAAAAGTGAGAGTGCGTTTGTCTGTTTGTTTGTGACGTTTTCGCGCAAAATCTACCGAATGGAATTGCACGAAAATTGGTACAGACATAATTTATAGTCCTAGAAATGATGAAATTTAACAAAATTCAAAAAAAAAAAAATTTAAAAAATTTATTTCTACCAAAAAAAAAATGTCAAAAATTAAAAATAAAATCTTTATCTCTACTACTTATAAAACCATGATTACCAACGCTCCATGATATATTAAAAATAACCGCCTACATCGGGAACTACATGTAAGGACCGTAAAATCTGAGGTTTTCAACGCAGTTCAAATCTAAAGCAAGCGTATCTTAAACTACCCCAACGAATATCTTAGAAATTTAATGACTAAGAAATCTCGACTGACTTTTGTAAGAATTAAGCGAATAGAATTATAAGACCTAATGTCAAAATAGACAGTTTATAATATTTGGGCACGTTGTTGAATGTTGTTCCAAACACGTTTTTACTACGAAATATTAACATTCAGCTGTATGTCACATAGACACCTTGTAGGAAAATAGATGCAAAAAATTGACGTTTAACATAAACTGTATTTCATTAATTAAATCTTTTGATAGCGTTTAATTATTCACATTCAAGTCGATAGAAACCTGTGTCAAATTAATTGTATCTCAAGAGGCGCTATGAATACAGTAACAAGTAACAAGCCTAAACTGTTGTGAATAGCCTGAAGTTTGTTTTATACATCTAATAATTAAATCTTACATTGCAATGTGTCTCCTATGCTGGTGCTGTAAAAGCCAGCTAAGGGATTTATTGTACACATCCTCTGTGAGAGACGGAAAAATCGAAATTAAAACCTATGCCAAAACGCCTGGTCAGCGCGGCATAGTAGGTATACCATCTCTCTCCCCTCTCTCTCCAGACCATTTACGTCCCACTGTTGGGCACGGGCCTCCTCCACTTTGGCAGGGATTATGGTCTACTGTGCCGCGCTGACCAGGCGTGTTGGCACAGGCTTTATTTTCGAGTTTTCCGTCTCTCACAGAAGATGCTATCTGTGTGCAATATCCCATAGCTGATTTTTACAGCACCCTTGGGAGGAGATGGGGTGGTGACACTTGTATTCTTAATCCGTAACCACACGGAGAAGACCATAATCCCTTCCAAAGTGGAGGAGGCACGTGCCCAATAGTGGGACGTTTTGGGCTGGAGAGACAGAGTGAGAGAGAAAGTATCATGTAATAAATTATATACATTGTTGGGATGTTTTTGTATGCATTTTAGTAAATATTTTGGATAGTTTTTGCATTTACTATGAGCAAAATAAAAATAGTATAACGGTTTACAAAGAGTGTTGACACGTGAACGTTTTCATCAATTTTATCTACCGTTAAACATGGGTAGTCTCGGAGTATTGAACTAACGGGAGCTGCTTCACACGTTGTTTTCTTTGTCAAATGTAGGTACTGCCAGGTTATTGGCATACCGACCTAACGCTTACGAACACTAAAACATAATTCCATTAGTCCACTAATCGAAGTCCACACGACGCGTTCCGACGGAGTTTTGTCGTGACAACGTAGACAGTGGCACAAACACAGCGCCATCGGCGGCGTAGTGTATATACGTTCTTACGTACTAGAAATCTAGTACAAACGCACACGCGGTGTGCTGTATCGACGCACAAAACGAAACAATGCTGCGACGCGACGGCGCAGTGTTCGTGTGGCTGGTTATCTGTGTTACGACAACGTAACGCTGACGCAACATGGTGTGAACTGGTCCTGAGGGACGACACTGTCCTTACGCTATGAGTATGAGAGCAACTCTCCTATCTTTAACAGCGGGAGTCACCTGACAATGCCTGCTCCTGTTCTGTTAATGCTTTAAGTTCGCAGTGTAATATTTGCTAAGTTCTTTTCATTCACGGGCTAGCCTATCAATCTCGCAGCATTGAGTGTTATACAAACATTTAGTTTACATATCCTGGTTAGTATTCACATCCCTATCACTTTTTTAATCAAGAACGATTTTTGTGTAATGTCTCCCTGTAATCATTATTACTATTCAGTTTCTTTTGGGGTTCGACAACCTAACTAATCGATTGATCAACTACAATTACAAATATGTCTTAATTAAAAAAAAATATGATTAAGGTTAATGAGTGAATTGCGTGCCTAACAGTTTCCTATATCCGGTTTAAAAACATATACTATGATTAATTTTTAAATTAAATAAATAAATAAATATTCACGGACATTTCACACAGCGTCCTCTGGTCCTAAGATATGATTATATAACACGTTGTATATTATATATAATAACTAGCTGACCCGGCAAACGTTGTTTTGCCATAATTGAAAAAAAAAAATTTGAAAAATAGATGTTGGCCGATTCTCAGACCTACTGAATATGTATGCAAAATTTGAGAAGAATCCGCCAAGCCGCTTCGGAGGAGTACGGTAACTAACACTGTGACACGTGAATTTTATATATTAGATATACAACGTGTTCCAGAAAGGAGTAGTCATATTTTAAGATTGCATTGTATAGGCCTTGAATATTACAGTTACACATAGAAAAATACAGTTGGTAAGTTTTTTGTTGTTTATTGCCTACTATTAAATAACTACCAGGAGCGCATCAATTATGAGATGTTTACGGTTTACTGAATGCGATTGAACCTTATGATAAAAGATGACCTCATAGTAGTGTTGTATTTAAAGAAGATCGATTATTTAATAAATTTATTAAATTTGTATGAACACATAAAAGTCATAATATAACTAGTATTTGTAATTTCATCCATGCCTAGTGCCTAGTCACCGGCCATGTGTAAATATGACTACACCTTTCTGAAACACATTGTATAATATAATGAATAAGTACTTCTTTTCTTACTAAATTACGACTACTTCTCGTCATAATTCAATCTAGTGAGCTATGCTCTACAGTGGGATTTTTCTTCTCCACTTCAGGAGGATATTTGGTCTGATATGGCACGTTGAGCATGTGTGTTGCCAATATTGCTGAGTATAGAACGTAAAGTTTGTAATGTGTATGTAGGGGGTAAAGTAATAGTCCAGCACGTTCCTATATACAATTTAACAACGGTATAAGCTATCATAGCTTAGGCGTACAAAGTAGCAGGCTACATTTATCTATATTTCTACAGTCTGTTTAAAAAAAATGCATGGGACGTTAAATATTTAAAGAAACGTACAAATATTAATTTAAAACTAACATGATACATTTACATAATTTAGCAACAGTTTTGCTTTGATAGATCAATCCGAATACCAGATTATAAATATAAAATAATACACTGTTATTACTGTCAAATTTTAAACGAATAAAGGAAATTGATTCACTACTGTTACGTCATTATAACGCGTTGTTCGGTACCTATCCATCAATGTTTTTAGACTCGCACTTGACCAATTTTATTTTTGAAATGTGTGATTTAACGTAATCTTTGAAAGAGATTTTAACCCAGTTGCAGTAGTCAGTAGTCAGCAGATTGATCGCACACACATTACCATACATATTAGTTGGTATTTAGTTACTATTATGTAAATTAACAGTCTTAAAAGTGTGAAATACCATGATCACATTATATAGTAAAATATAAGAAGCGTTAACAACAATAAAATTAACATATTTATTATATTCTACTTACAGTTAACACAAGCCAGATTTTAATAACAAGCAACAAATAGTATAAAGAATATGTATGTATCAATACATATTCTTTGATTGGCGATAGCGAGGGCACTGCTTTGTTCACAGATTGATTGTTTGTTGAAATATAAAATAAAATATAATAACAAAACATATAATACAAATTTTTATTTTTATTTTTTTATTTATTTATTTATTTATTCCAAAAACTTACAACTAACATTACAGGCAGACCTAATTCGTTAGTGCAGCGCATCTTAATTAACATCTATATGATAAAATGTATAAAGTTATCTTTGTGAATTCACTCAGTGTACAGTGAAATATGTCTATGTCTTCCGATACAAGGTTAAGAGTTTAGAGTTAAGAGTTTCTTTATTTATCGTAATTAAATTAAAATAAAATGTCTTTTTCGTTCTTATTGATATAACTTCTAAGTAGTTCTGAGTAATTATAATTGTTCACACATATATCTATTAAAAACCAATTTACTTTTCTGATTACATGTCTATCAACATAAATATCATAGGTTCGTATGTAGTGCATTTATTGATGAAGGCTATAGGCTATATAACATCACGCCGCGACCAAGATGAGCAAAGCTTTATTTAGTGAAAAACAGGATAAACGAATTAAATTTCACGCATACAAAGTCGCGGGGAATAGCTTGTTAATAATTATTTGTATATAATTCAGTACATAAGCAGCACGTTCCTTCCATATAACCTTCGCTAAAATAAGAATCAATGACTTTCCAATTGTACACCTTCGAAACGAATTTAACATTTTATACCTCACCGTCGGAAAGCTATTGGTAAAATTGGGTTCGGAACAATGTAAAGCCTATTGAGGGCCATTGGATTGAATTCGCAATGCCATAATACAATACTGTATATAATAATATTAGAATATCAATTGAAAACTGGTTTTGATAAGATTCAAGATTAGAAAAGTAAATCTTATTAGAATTCTCGCGGTGCTTGTTACCAATCTACTCCGAAACTGTTTGACCGATTTTTATAAAATTTTGTGAGAGTATCGGATAGATCAGATAACGGGTGACGTCTATTTATCCCGCTCTCGCATCTCTAGCTCCAAAGGAATAAAATAGACAAACTTTACTTAGTTCACCCGATTTAAAGCTACATAAATATTTCCGTGTGCGTTTACAGGCATAATGAACGTCATATCAGACGGCATGAGTGTCATGTGAACCATAGCCTAATAAAACAGGTATTCTCTTCTCAATGATATACTTGCTTTATAGATTGCAAAAGTGATGGTTGTAGTTTGTTAACACTATTATGTCACTTAAATTCAAAATATAATATCTTAATAGAACATGAAGAACGATTTATCCCAGCAAAAATTACGTGTATTCAAGATTTAACATCAATATTTAAAATCTGTGGCAATAAAAAGAGAAGAATGTGAAATGTAAAATCCTACCGCCATGGTTACGCATCAGCATTTTTGCCCACTATACCACTAGTATACTTACTTAGTATACCCTGCTAATGTGGTCGCAACATGATAAACGTACTATTTAATTATTTATCTTTGTTAATTGAAATTTTACTTGCCTTTGTGGTTCCTTTGCGTGGTTATTATATAAGCGTAATTCCGCAGGATCGGGAACGCCAGTCCGTTTCATTTGAAGATTTTGCGAAACGATCCGCTCGATCCGCGACAAAATCCATGAAATTACATTTTAGAACAATGACATCATTTTATTAATAGCTTTACTATATTCATATATTTTAACACTTAATCAGATAATGTAGTCTGGGATTTAAATTAAAGCAGTACATATATTTTCACATCACTGGAAATTTGGCATCAATCCAACACAAGTGTCGCGAAATTTACTGTGATCTTTTATATCTACTGGAAGTATATCGAATTTCCGTATTATTTTTAGTGTGTTTCTATATTATAATCAAAACTCTTGTTTATTAACATGCTTATATTGGCATTTTTCGTATCTATCTACTTATGTGACTGAATATTTGAATATTTGTACCTACTTAGTTTTTGAGCTAAGCAATAGGGCTGTCAACTCATGTTACAAATTCATGTAAAGTTATGTTTTATAAATTGAAGACAGTATTTTAAAACCGAAAATATCGTTTTGAGAATTTTATAATTATCTTATTGCTATATTATTGCTTATATATTATGCTATATTATTTTGTACGCATTATCACGTGACTGCGAACACCAATCGGGCGCGGTGACGTAAATAGCCTAGATAGCCAAGGGATGTCGGAATTTAAATCAATATCGGCGGTGAATATATCGTGGAAAAGTATCGATATGTGTATATTGGTCAAATTTTCAACTAAATTGTAACCATCTTAAGAAAAAGCTGTAAGTTCTCGTTTTTTATGTATGTTACCCGATTTCTTTAACACACTTAGACCAATTTGGAAAATTCATCAATTTTCTGTCTATTTTATAATTATCTATCAATATATATTTTACACACACGCCCTTTGGTCCCAAATTAAGCTATACTTCCTTGCTTTTGTTATAGGTAGAATACCATACATACCAGAATACGGTTATATTATATTAGAAACTATACGTATACTTTTTTTGAAGACAGTGCAAATATTTTTAAACAATTATTATTGAATAGTGATTATAAAAGGAGTAAGATCTATTATTTTATGAATGAATAAAATCTGAAAACATCAATGTTTTTTCTAAGTGGACACCCCTACTATGAGGCCTGTGACGTCATCGCCGTCACTTGACAGCTTGGAGTGTTTTAGCGGGAATTCTTTAAATAATTTTTATTTTCGCATATTCAAACTGAAAATAAATATTTTTTTTTATATATTATCATGGTGTTCAAGTATATAAATAAATATAAATATTCATGGACATTTCTCACAACGTCCTCTGGTCCCAAGCTAAGCTTATATGCTTGTGTTATGGGTACCAGAATACGGATAGAATACATATACTACTTTTTTTTTATAAATATATACCTATAATACATAGAAACACCCGGTGTTCAAGTAAGAGTTATCTACAAAATAAAAGCAATTTCAAAAATAGGCAACGTTCCTTTTATTTATTAATAAATTATAATTTAGTCTAGCTATTTTAATATATTGGGCGTATGTCCCTATAAACTACAATAAATCATAACAAATAAATAAATGGATAATTAACACTTTAATAATCACCTACAATATGCTGCAGTTCTACCTGTTAAAAGTTTACTTGCGTCGACCTTGACCACGTTATTATAGTTCTTTCTAATAAATGGGTTATTAAAACATATACAATTATTTAAATCAAGCCAGTTCTAGCTATTAGCAGTTTCAAATAAATATTGATATGTATTTTATTTACATATCATTTATCTATATTATATTATTATAAAACTGAGTCGTTATTTTTGTATTTATGTCCCGATGTGATCTTAAATCTTCATAACTACACAACGTTTAATGCGGTTCAGTCTCTAATTATCACACGTCCGAAGCTGTGAGCCACAGATAATCTATAATAAACTAATTGTGTCCCTCAGAACCAGTTGTATATTTTACCAAGCAAGATTTTTAAGTTTCTCTTTGTAAGAACCATCCTCGTTCGTTGAAGGAATATTTTAAATAAAGAATAAGTGAAATCGGATCAGTAGAGCTCGAGATTAGCGTTTAGTAACACACAAAACTGATTATTAGTAGGTTACGTCCAAATACGGGCTTCGTGGTTTAGTGGTTCATGTAACGGACTGCCGTTCACGAGGTCGCGGGTTCGATTCCCGCTCGGGACTATCATTTGTGTGATGTTTATAAATGTCAGTTAAATATTTGTTCTGCGGCTGGGTGTTTCTATGTATTATAAGTATGTATTTGCAAAAGAAAAGTCGTATATGTATTATAACCGTATCCTGGTACCCATAACACATTATAAGCTTAGCTTGGTTCCAGAGGACGTTGTGTGAAATGTCCGTGATATTTATTTATTTATTTTATTTAAATATCAACATTTTACTAAATACATCTGAATGTTTACGAAGTACTAGTGACAAAAAATTATATAATGTTTTTTGATTGTTTGTTACGAGGTAATCTCGGGATCTAGACCTGTTGTTAAAAATAACTGATCTGAGTTTTATTCATACGAAGTCGTAGAAAATAGCTAGTTTCAAATGTAATCAATATTAATGGGTTATAATTATTGTATTGGTCGTGTTGTACCTAATGGTCCCTCGATCATAGAGTATTAGATGAATAGGAGTTGTTACACATTCTGTTATATTAATTATGAAACAGAGAGTTTACCAGATAGCGGGTACGCCTTTAATCTAGAAGAAACGTAAATTTTGCTTGGCCTAGTCGTACTTTATATACTAATAATAAGAAACATTATTAGTATAGCCTGTATTAGAGACACACACAGATACGTAATTCACACAGACGTCGATATTTATTTAGTTTCAAGCCGGGTGACTGACAGTCTATGTTATAAATCTGTGTTAACAAATATTATTGTCAGTTCGGTGGGATGCCAACATAATAATTACATAGGTTGCTAGTTATAACGCACGCTCGTCCGCCCAAAATCTCCTTACACACACTAAGAGACTACAGTGTCCGTACGCAATGAGTATAAGCATTGCTCACGTAACCTTGTGTTTAGGGCCCGCTTAACATGGCTAATCCTGTTGTATTAATGCTTTAACCATCATGTAGGATAAACAAGAACATTATTTTTACTAGATCTTTAACATTTGTGCTATCAAGTGTTTTATTGTTACAATAAAAGTACCTATGTATGTAGAAAGTTAACAGATATTAAATACATAAACTCAGTAATATGGAATAAATAAACCCATTTACTACTTTTTAATGTGCACTTCTAAGTGATTTAATATTGTTTTCGCAAATTGCAAATAATACCGACAGATGTTCTGTAGTTTGTGTACGTGTTTGTATATACCATATTACATAGATTTATCAGATACTGGGTACCTATACGTTCAAACTTGAAGAATTTAGCCCGGCTATATTCATGGTCTAATAACATATTTATCTAATATATAAAATTCACGTGTCACAGTGTTAGTTACCGTACTCCTCCGAAACGGCTTGACCGATTCTTCTCAAATTTTACATACATATTCAGTAGGTCTGAGAATCGGCCAACATCTATTTTTTAAACTTTTTTTTTAGTATGGCAAAACAACGTTTGCCGGGTCAGCTAGTTTATTCATAAAATTCACAATAACAACGCAAAAATTGCCAGTAACTCTATAATAAAATTATATACTACGGTTCTGAAGTTACACAATGCATCTTAAAAATTACCTTTACACAACGTCCTCTGGTCCCAAGCTAAGCTTATACGGTACCCATAGCACAAGTAGCTATGGGTACCAGAATACGGATATACTACATATACTACTTTTCTTTTGTAAATACATACCTACTTAAAATACATAGAAACACCCAGACACAGTACAAACATTTCTATGACAATTATAAATATCACAGAAATGATTGTCCCGAGTGGGAATCGAGCCCGCGACCTCTTGAACTCTTCCACTACGTGACCCATTCAACCACGAGGCTCGTCATTTTATTATATAAAAAGAGATATTATTATGGTATTCTCAATTCTAGTGTCCAACGTCACTTTTACAAGGAATTTAACAAATAGGTTATAGGTAGGACTTTCGAAATACGGTTTTCTCCCCTGACGCTTATAAAAATATTTCGGTTTATAGCAAGATTTTAGACATAACAGTGAAGTCCCGGTAATTCGGACCCTGGCTTATCCGGCGCACCCTGTAATCCGACATGGTCTATTATTTATTACTGAATATGTATTAATTTTGTAATAAAACGTAAGCTCTCGATTTTGTTGTTTAATTTACTAAATTTGACATATATAATGAAGTATGATTTGTACTTCAGAGTATATAATATATATATATATATATATGTTCATATGTATATATGTACATAATATGTATAAAGAATCTTATCATTGGATCTGTAATTTGTCAGATTACAAGGTACTCTTTTGTAAAAAAATTCGGACTATAAGGGGTCTTAGGCAGTGCTCTATAATCCGACAAATTCAATAGTTCGACACTGCCCTGCAAAGTGTTTGTCAGACTACCGGGACTCCACTGTAAAGTGTTCACTCGACTCTGTTTGTCGCCAGGTTGTATCTCTGGAACGGTATTAGAGATAGAGAGCTAAAAATGTTGTAGTCTGTGTTTATTAGTTCATGCTGCAACAACAAAATACTTGTCATCATCATTCACCTGCCTTTATTCCATTATTTATAGTCCCATTATTTGAGGTCGCTATGATGAATATATTATGATAACAACGGTCTTTTAATTTGTTTTTTTTATTAGAGTTTCGTTCAAACCCTTATAGTCTCACTACGTTGTCTGTGTGTCTGTCTGTCCGTCCGTCAAACTTTTTTTACTCAGCAACAGCCGGAGGTATCAACTTCAAACTCATACCAGATGTAGATGTATGCGGTCCTTTGCTGCAAAAAATATAATCAATATTTTAGATTTACGCATTCAGAAGATATAACCGAATTACAGCCATTTTTGAGTATTATCGACTTATGCCAGGGAATCAAAATTTACAGGTTACTTCCCACTATCCTAAAGACTTGAAATTTGGCATTGACCAAGCCTGCATAGTGATGATATACGGAAAAATCCAAGAACTTGTAACTTGTTATCACATCACTTGAAATAATTGTTTAAAGTAATACCAACTAATAAATTAGATGAAATGTAGGCGATTCCCTTTATTGCAACTACAAAGTTAAGTTGGTGAGTTGCTTTAAGCTTAATTAACTGTTTGTTTGTATTTAGTTACTTATTTTTTTCGGTTAGTTAGGTACGGAACCCTAAGTGTGCGAGTTTACCTCGCTCTTGACAGGTTTTTATTTATTTAATCCATTTGCGAATCCAACTCGTACTTGACCAGTTATTTATAACTAACTGTATTATTTTTAATGCATACAGTTATGTATCAGTTATCTCCTTTTATGTCAAGTATAAATGCGCCAGTTATTACTCATTAAAACTGCAAGTACATGTTGCAGTAACTTGTTTGTGCCTATATAAAGTTTAAGTTATATTCGGAAATATTATTCATAGGCTACTATAACGTAGGCGTTTAATAAGCACTATTACGCGATACGCTATGGAGCGGGCTATGCCCGCAGTATCTTTAAGGGATAAACTCCGAAATGAGGTAATCCACCAAAGAACCAAGGTGGTCGACACAGCTCGCAAAGCAAGCTCGCTTAAGTAGCAATGGGCTGGCCATATCTGCCGCAGAACCGATGGCCGATGGAGCAGACGAGTTCCGCGACTCGGCAAGCGTAGGGTAGGGCGCCCCCCTGCCAGGTGGACCGACGACCTGAAGAAGGTCGCGGGGAGGGACTGGATGCGGAAGGTGGAGGACCGTATATTATTATATAGGACCGTGGCGTGAATTGGGAGATACTTATGTCCAGCAGTAGATCGCATTAGGTTGATATGATTACGAGATGTTATACTAACTACTTACACAATATTCTCTAAAACTTGCATGGTAAGTAGGTTTTTAGGTCCCGTTTTATCTATTTGTACCGAACCCCCTAAAATAAGAGCAGGATGATCTTTTGATGATTTCGTATTTTAGTAACATTTATTATGCCATACTAAGTAACATTTTAATCTCTGAACTGGAAAGTATTAAAAAACTTGTTTTGTTTTTAACATTTTATTTTTTATTACCTATTTATTTTTATCATTAAAATTTATATTAGATTGTTTAGTATTAAATCATCAAGAGCAGTTAAACACAAATATGTACATTGTATATTGTATATAATCTTAAAAATATTTATATGTTACCGGCTAACACTCACTTTTATAGGATCGATGATGTCGAGCCAGGTTTCGAGCATCGATGATGAGCATCGGATATGCTCGAAACCTGGGTCGACATCATCGATTCTATAAAAGTGAGTGTTAGCCGGTAACATATAAATATTTTTAAGATGACTCAAACTCACGCAAATATCAATACTAAAATTGTATATAATGTTTAATTGTTCATGTAACGGATTGCCGTTTTCAAAATAGCGATTTCGATTCCCGCATGGGACAATCATTTGTGTGATATTAATAATTGTCATACAAATGGTTGTTCGGCGTCTGCGTGTTTTTATGTTTATGAATGTATTTACAAAAAAAAAAGGATAATACCTACTTATATCCCATCAAAACATAAGCATAGAAATATAGTTTACTTTGGGACAGTGGTGTAAAATGTCGAAAATATTTATTTATTATTCATTTCCATTGTTTTTTTTTATATTTATTTTCGCGTTGGCGAGGTCCTGAGGTAAAAGGCACACAAACGCTATAACGTAGTTTCATTAGTCAGGACGCAAGTCCCGCCTAAAATGGCCTTACGCGCACTAAAAGCTCTCGTACCTTTTTCAGCGGGGATCGCCTTATAATGTCCACTCCTGTTAGGTTAATGCTCTAAGTTTAATTCGGACAAGAATAAAAATATAAGAATCTACTTAATCAATACAATATGCATGATAATACAAAAACCTGTATTACTACATACTAACATACTAAATGTGACCCGAGGTCTGTCAATAATTTCTATATATTTTGTATGACGTAAAGTATAATTTTACAAAATCAATACATAAATTATTAATACATTAAATTCATAGATCACGGCTATAGATGAGATCTGTGCTTTATGAGATTTTGGTTAACGACTTAACGCAGCCACGTTGGAGGAAGGCGAGGGGTATCCATCCATCAGCCTCTATCAGTCCACTGTTGGACATAGGCCTCCCCCATAGAACGCCACAACGCGCGGTCCTGTGCCGCCTGCATCCAATGTCTCCCCGCGACCTTGACGATATCGTCGCTCCACCTTGTCGGGGGCCGCCCAACGCTGCGTCGTCCGGTACGTGGTCGCCACTCTAGGACTTTTCTTCTTCAACGATCGTCAGTCCTACGAGTGATGTGGCCTGCCCATTGCCACTTCAGCGTGCTAACCTTTCGGGCTATGTCGGACACGCCAGTTCTCCTACGGATCTCCGTATTTCGGATTTTATCCCGTAGGGAAATACCGAGCATAGCCCTCTCCATAGCACGCTGTGCAACCTTGAGGGGTATAGAGTAATGCATTTCTATTGGTCGTAGCAGAATCACACGCTGTTAATGTACATTACCTTTTATTTAGTACTAAAAAGTGCGGTAACAAACAAGTATACGCCTTGCCGCTTGCCTTTGCAACACTAAAGCCCGGTTTCCACCGCGAGCGGGAGCAGTTCTAGGGAGCACCAACTCTTCGTTGGTGGAAACTCAAACCTATTTAATTAAAAAGGAGTCCGTTCCGCCTAACCATTTTCCGCACATTACCCTTTCGCAGTGGAAACCGGGCTTAAAGGTATCAGTCGCGCGTCGCCGACCGCAAAAGAACCTTATAACACCCTTTTTGAAACCCCATGCTATAGTCCTGTGGGAAAACCACGACAGAAAGTTTATTCCTCATTCTGTTTGTACGTGGGATAAAGTTAACTATCCGAGAACAGCGCTGATAGCGCATACGTTCGGTATGCGTTGGTCGCCTTACGTGCGGAATCTATATGGGCTGATCTGTGGTTAAAATTTTATAATTTCATAGCAACACCGAGACAGGTTGATGTTTCCAAGAGTGTCGAGGCGCCGGCGTCAATGTTCGTGTTCTAAACTTGTCACAAGCTGTTGAATGGCGTTATTAGCAAGACGAGTCATATTATTAGAAGTAGGTACCTACATTAAATTACACCCATACAAGGAGAAGTGTACGACAGGTTGATTGGACTAACACAGATATCTCTTTGATCAAACCTGAAATTTTTTATATTTCGACAGATAGCGCAAAATTCCGAAATGTGTGAAATTTGAAATTGTCAAATTTCAAATTTCACCCATTCACATCCCATCATTGCACACAAATCCTTTCACATTGTAGGGAAAAAGGAAAGGATTTTAGAAAATTCACCCCTTCTTCCAATTCCGCAGTATAATCTAGAGGTACGCGCGAAAGGCGATTCAGCCAGTCCATGAATATTACTAAAAACTGAAAAACATGATTGAAAATCCTGAATAATCTTTTTAAATTATTGCATTGTCATCGGTCTTTAATATGTGTGCAAAATTTCAGATCGATCTGACTATAAAATTGCAAGAAGAAGAAATTTACTTTTAAAAATTCCGTTACATAGATTATTACATTAACAGATATTTACCAAGCTAATAAAAGCGTGATATTAAATTACAAAAAATTTATTGTACTTACACAAATAAAACTAATAAGCAACGCATTGAATTCCTGAATACTATAATTAGTCGCTATGTATTCAGGAAACTACTAAAATAAACTAATTATATCTGATATAGTTTGTAAAGAGGAAACATATTGTCCTACTACACCTTAATAAAACTCTAAATAACTATTACGTCATGTCTGCCGTCTATATTCGCAATATGATGATATTAATAAAAATGCCCTCCCAATGTCTCATGTTATCTAATTCCGAGTAGGGTTATTATCAGAATTAGTTTCAAAACGTGACACAAAATCGTAAAGATTATCACAATAAACTATAATGTCAAAACTAAGTACCTTTAATTTGAAAGGGAATTTTAATTATCTTATTCAGTAATCGTGCTCACAGTTTTACTTTTATCTACATCTAATATTATAAAGCTGAGGAAATATTTGTTTTTTTGTTAGAACGCGTTAATCTCAGAACCCACTGGTCCGATTTGAGAATTTCTTGCAGTGTTTGATAGTACATTTATCGAAGAAAGCTATAGGCCAGCTATACACTGCACATAATAGGAAAGAAGCGTCAGTGAAAAATAATGTTGCAACAATGGGGAAAATGCTCCATGTACGAAGTCACAGGTATCAGCTAGTAAACTGAAAGGTCAAATAATATTCAGAATATTCAAATATTTAGGACATTTCACACAACGTCTAGTCCCAAAGTAAGCTATATTTCTATGCTTGTATTATGGGTACCAGATACAGATAGACTACATATACTACTTTTCTTTTGTAAATACAATTATATAAGTTAAAATAAATAGCACCCACTTTAACTTTTTTCTGCACTTCTCGCTGGTTGACTGGAAGAAAATGCCGTTGGCATTAAGTCCACCATTGTACATAAATCATTTATTGTGTGCAAAAATTGTAAAATAAAATAAATAAATAAATAAATACATACTTATAATACATAGAAACACCCAGACACAGTACAAACATTTGTATGACATTTATGGATATCACACAAATTATTGTCCCAAGCGGGAATCGAACCCGCGACCTCGTGATCGGCAGTCCATTACATAAACCACTCCACCACGAAGCCCGTCTAGGTCAAGGTCAAAACTAAGTGTCATTTGAGAGGACATTTTAGATAGATAGATTAACTCTATAGTGTACACAAGAGACAGAAAACAGAAATTAAGCTTAAAACTAGGTGCAAATGGCGGCCTTATCCTTCCAGGCAACCATGGGATGGAAAGAGAAGTTAGGGACTAAAATAGAGGGGCTGCAGGGTACAAGTGGATTGATGTAAAGGAAGAAAAAAAAAATTACAATAATAAAATAAATAAATAAATATTAGTTAAAATATACCATACATAAACTACTTATATACCATTAATATCATATACATACATAAATAAGTACACATATACATAACTAAAAATGGGATAATATTTATTTACTGTAACACAATTTTAATTATCTAACTGAGTATTTGTACCCGCAGTTTCACTTTCCAATATTTCTGATGAGTGGTCTTAAAATACACACATACACTTATAAAATAGTAATGTCGTTTTTCTTCTATGCGCATCAATGTCTCACTGTTGGGCAAAAACTTCCTCGACTTCACGAATACATTTGTTCTACCTTTAAGACGGCACGACACCAAATTATGCTCCATACAAAAGTATGGGTATCGTACTTCCGTTTTTTTCTTCGCGAAAGTTAAACCGATTTTAATAGTTTTTGTGTTATATTGTAGATAAAGAGTATATCTATGCTTCTATCACTTTCTTTTTTTCAAAATATAATATTTAAACGAAATATGACGATCCGGAAAACCCACTGTTTTCGGTTTTCTTTAGATATAATTGCAGCGTCTATCACACAAATTTGGTAAAGTGTTACCACAAAAGAAAGTGATAGAAGCTTATACATACTCTTTATCTATAATATAACGCAAAAACTATTAAAATCGATTAATCTTTCGCGAAAAAAAAAACGGAAGTACGTAACGTCTTTTTTCAAAGAATTTGTAGGTATAATCCGCTTTATATTTGTCCCTATCAGCGCGGCGCTCGGAAATAGGGATAGCAATACCTAAGGCAAATACCTAAATGTGGAGTACAGTACCCTCGTAATTCGCGTGCCACGTTGACTGCCACGCCTAGTCAGCGTGGCCCAGGGTTTTCTTTCGAGATTTCTAAATAATAAATCTTATATATAAAATTCACGTGTCACAGTGTTAGTTACCGTACTCCTCCGAAACGGCTCAACCGATTTTCCTGAAATTTTGTGTACATATCCTCTAGGTCTGAGAATCGGCTAACATCTATTTTTAAATTTTTTTTTTTTTAGTATGGCAAAACGACGTTTGCCGGGTCAGCTAGTTATATATATAAATTTATAAATAATAGGCACATAAATTCACCTACCAAGTTCGACTAAAATTAAAGCCACAACTAGCAACCAACGAGATAATAAATATAATAATGAAGTTTAGATACTCATTCTGTGATGAGGTACACCTACTTATATAAATATAAAAGTATTCATATTCCTCTTTTATTGGCTCTTATGTGACTATTTTAAGTCAAGTCACTTTCCGCCAGTGTTTTGTAATATATACCGGGTGCTTCAAAAAAATGTATACACACTTTGAACTTCCATAGAAAATTTATTTACCGTTCTACAAAGTTAAATTTCAGGAAAATAGAAAGCTGAAAGTCCAATGTAAATGAAACATAAATAACAAATGTTAATACTGTTCAAATTGGTGACCTGCAGCATCAATACAATTCTGAGTACGAGTCACCACTGATTCTGTACATCGTATCAAAACGTCCAATGAGATTTCTCTACACACTGCTTGAATCTCATTCCAAAGAATGTCTAGGTTACGTGGTTTACGTTTGTACACCTCATCTTTTACTGTGCCCCACAAGAAGAAATCCAGCGGTGTAAGGTCTGGAGAGCGTGCTGGAAACTCGATTGGCCCCCTGCGTCCTATCCACTGGCCTTTTCTTGTGGGGCACAGTAAAAGATGAGGTGTACAAACGTAAACCACGTAACCTAGAGAACAGTATTAACATTTGTTATTTATGTTTCATTTACATTGGACTTTCAGCTTTCTATTTTCCTGAAATTTAACTTTGTAGAACGGTAAATAAATTTTCTATTGAAGTTCAAAGTGTGTATACATTTTTTTGAAGCACCCTGTATAAAAGTGTCGCCGCTTAAAAATTATACAGAAACATGACATGTAACATCATCCGTGTGGTGACGAATTAAAAATACAAGTGTCACCACACCTGCTCTTGCCCAGGGTACTGTAAAAGCCAGCTAAGGAATATTGTACACAGATAACATCTCTGTGAGAGATGGAAATCTCGAAAATAAACTCTATTCTAACAAGCTTGGTCAGTACAGTATAGTAGACCATAATCCCTCCCAAGGCGAAAGAAGGCTGTGCCCAACAGTGGGACGTAAATGCTACACAGAGAGATAAATGGATAGAAATGCAAGAAAAACTTCCAAATACGATATGGACTAGCACACAAACATCTCTGTAACCTTATCATCACAATCGTCATAAGAGAGGGAAGTCTCAGTAATCCCATTTTACCCTTACAAAACTTTAAAAACCAATCAAAGAAGTACAATAAACTTCTAAAAATAAAATTCCATTCATTCATTCGTACAAAGTCATTGCTTGTACTCTAGCGAATGCTGACAGCGACAAACTATTCTGGGTCGCGAATAAAAGTGACCTAGTTACAAATGATCTGCCCAACCCGTCACTCAGAACTGAAATAAAACACAATGGTACCAATTCTCTGAGCACAACTAAACTTAACTTAACTAAAAAATGAAAACAGCTATTGCTGTATTTTGATTATTTGGCTATTTTGTTGCACACATTTGTTTTAATTAAAATCGTTAGTCTATAATATACAGGTTTTCTAATAAAAAGGTTGTGTTAACGTTGCCGAATTGTTATTGTTATTGACACTATCAATTTTCGTTTTTTAGTTAAGTTAAGTTTAGTTGTGCACGTAGAATTGGTACCAATATTAGGTATTAGCCACAGTGGTACTGAGTAAGCAATACGTTTACTGAATGTACTAAACTTGTACAATACATGAATAGCATTCTTTTTATTAGTTTATTTTGTTATATATTGTTGTAAACGGTATCTGTTCTGAGTACATTTTTGAACTATTGGAGAATCATTAAAGTCTTAAGAGCCCACTACAGACCCAGCCAATTCACAATTTACGTATCTGTGTTAGGTTTTGCTATCTCCATTTTCTAGCTTTAGTTCAACCAGATTTTACCTATTTAATCTTTGAAAAAAAGATGTTTCGTAGTTAGCTGCTTTCTTCGTGAAAATCAAACGCCTTAGTATAGATAAAGAGTATTTATATTTATTTATTTATCTAAAGAAAACCGCAAGAAACGAGATTTTCGGACATCCATATTTCTTTTAGTTAATATTATGCTTTTAAAAAAATAATTCACCTTCATTTGTGTGCAAAATTTCAGATCAATCTGATAAATAAAAGTGGCTCATAATTACTTACAAATATTAATGCATACATACTTAGATTCATAGATAGATACGTTCGAAGCCAATAAAAGCTTGTTAATTATAAATATCGAAGCATCTGTCTGTACTTATCTCATATTTTTAGGCATGTATGGATAAATATTAACACATTCACTGCGGCAGCATTAAATCTAAACTTTCTGCTAGTGCGATATGAGACACATATTGCCGTATCTACATTTCCTGATATGCGTTACGGCTTCTATTTTGCCGTACCAGAACCTGGCTTTCAAGGTCCATACAGACGTGGGCACCGCCGATATCAGTGATTTTTATCAATAAATCGATAGATTACATCCTTGTATATAACTAGCTGCAGTAACCTAGGGTTCTTTGTAATATTTTGAAAGATACAAAGATTTTTTAAAATCAATCTTTTACGGCAATATATATGCCGTATAGCGTAGAAGTGATAAAATGCTAGGGGTGGGGTTTATTTCTGAAGTCATAATCGATATTTTAAAAATATTTTTGTTCTAGATACAACATTCAAGTTATATTTTGTAACATAAATCAGCATAATTATGTACTTGATCATTATAATTACTTCTGAATCATTTTGAAAATGAGATCACAAAATATTAGGAACTTAAATTTGACAAAATAAATTTAAAAACCTAATATAGTAATTTTATGAAATTTGATAAGTAGTTATTACACGGAATAACTTTTACACTCGACATCTTTGGCATCAAGAATTATTTCTGACATAAAAAATTTACTAATAAAAATAACAGATATTTACAGCAAATATTGTAGCATAATTAACATATTATTATCATTATAGCAATTTAAACACATAGCTTTTTGACATTCTTGACAAAATGTACGCACTCCTTTAACTTTCCTATCAGTCTCATGGCTGTTGATGTCTTTTCTAAGATTACGTTAACAATAAAAACACTTTTAACATTTTTCTATTTTCTCTAAAGTGTGAGTAATTCGTTAAAAAAAATATCGAGCACTTAATAGTCTCGCTTACGGCCTGCACTAATGCAAACTGCACCGCTGCGAGGAGGCATGCAGTGCCTGGTTCGTCGTGCGTGGTTGGGGGATACGGCAAGATATTCGCCGTACCGCACTGGATGAAAATAATGATCTTTCTGTGCGTTACGGCAACTATTTTGCCGTATATTAGTAATATATAAAATTGTTATAATAGAAGTGACAATATTGAAAAGATCACTTTCTCTTTCCAACGCGTACGGGAACTTAGTTAAATTGCTCCCGCAGCGTGCGCAAAACAAGGACAACGAGATGCCGCACTGGCTAAGAGTCAATTATACGCCCAAATAGTTGCCGTAACGCAGTGAATGTGTTAATAATTAGATAAACCTATTTATTTTGTTTCAGATATATCCTTGTGTGCTCAAAAGCCGTCCATTATGGTTCTAGCTTAACAGGTATAAAAATATAGTTACACAAATATTTTGTTATCAATTAAGAAAGAAATTTTACAAGTTTCACCTCCCCGTCTCTTCGAAATTCTAAGAAATCATTCTAAGAAATCTCGTCGAAACACCTGGGCATATGCCCAATTAGGGTGAACAAAATTAGCCAAGTCCTATCGCAACATTATGATGATTATTTAACTGTTGATTAAGAGACATATAAAGAATATAGTGATGAGTTTTAAAATTACTAAGTGTAACTGATAAAATTAATGTTTATATTTGCTTTATTTGATATTTAATTTGTAAGGCCGAAAAAGTACACTATGTAATTATAATGATTATTTTGAACACATTCCTTTGTTTCAGATCCCTTTACTCGAGTAAAACTACTCCCAGAATTATCAAATTATTTAGAAGATGACAAGATTTCTAATACTTACTATAATTTTAGTAATAACCAGAACAACAACTTTAATCTTAGAGATTTAAGTGATGTATACTTAATAGCAGATGAACCAATATCTAGTCAATTCATAGTATCATCTAAATTTAAAATTAATAGTATGACTAAACAATGGTGTTTGTTTTCAATAAGAAAAGAAGGTTTTGTAGTGATGAGTGTATGTTTTCTACCAGTGTCTGCTGATTCTACAGACATTATTTTACACGTAGGCAATAATGCTGCAGAAAAATCAGTATCAGCAAATATACCAAACAATATGATTGACGAGTGGATTGATATAAATATACAGCTTTTAAAAAAAGAAATAAATTTTAGATTAAATTGCAAATGCATTAATTTAATAGAGCAAGATGATGTATGGCCAGAAATTACATTGACAGAAGACATGGACTTAATATTAGCTAAATCTTCAGCTTCTCTCCAGGTAAGTTTATTATTTTATCTTAATATTTATTTTAGAGAGCATTTGCATTTGTTTGACGAGATGTGTTACATCAGATGAGATTAGAGGAATTCCGATGAGTTCAATGTTGCGGTTGGCTTGCATCAGAGATCGGCATTAAGCCCTCACCACTTCCTGTTAGTATTGGATGCATTGACATCGAATATTCAGGTAGAGGTACCCTGGTGCATGTTATTCACCGACGATATTGCACTCATCGGAAAAGAGGGGCCCCAGATCCAAGAAATACTGGAGAATTTGCGTTGTAGGTTGGAGAGCGTTGGCCTAAAAATAAACCGAAGTAAGACAGACAGATGTTTTGTGACTTCAGTGGCCCCTCTAACTTTACACACATAACCCTAGATGGAGAGATCTTGCCAGTACCTATGTCCTAATTTAAGATACCTTTGGTCATTTATCCAGAGTGACGGAGACGTTTCCACGTCTCCGTCACTCTGGATAAATGGAAAATAAAGGAAGCACAGAATGGATGTAGGGTGGATGAAATGGCGGCAGGTTACAGGTACCACATGCGACCCTAAGTTACCACTTCAACTGAAAGGCAAAATTTGTAAGACCTTAATAAGACCTTCCGTTATGGATCGTCGTGTTGGGCTATGAAAGTAACGGATAAAAAACGAATGCATGTGATGGTAATGCGAATGTTGAGATGGATGTGTGGTGTATGTAATAAGCAAAGATAGAATTAGGAATGATCAGATGGGAAACCAGATTCATTTATGTAATATGGTTGCGTGTACATTTACCTGATGCGCTATGTTGTGACATCCTTATCCTTACTAATTTATAAATGCGAAAACGAGTTGATGACACTATAGAAATTTTGACGAGCTCAAGTATTAATGTGTCGAACGAAACTATAGCGCGATTTAAAAAAAAGGTTCAACGCCATCTATAGATGGTCATAGTAAACTTCTGTTTGTTAAGGTTTAATTTCTGAATTTCACGCGTACGAAGTCGCGGGCAACAGCTAATCTTTAATAAATGTACGTAAACATGTGATGTCTGACGTGACGTCCTGTGGTGCATTTAAAAGGTATATTTCTGATGCAGCGTCACATCACTTCAAACAAATGCGAATGCCGCTCAAAACGATTAATACTGGCGCTAGTTTTTTAAATTAGTGGTTGTCCATTTGTTTCCTATTTAAACGGTTTTAGAATTATTATAAAAATAGCTGCAAATTATTAGGTACCTAACTTCATAAATTGTCATAATTTCCATAAAATGGAGCAAACCTCTCAAATACAGAAACAGAAAACTTGAAAACCTGTTCCTAAGACAATACCAAAGCTATAAACTTTGAAATGTTTTCGTTTGGTACAAGTTACAAAAAGAAAAAATTCTTTCTATTGGGTAAATCCTGTAATAACTGATCGTAGAAGACACATTACAGCTCAGTCTCACCCGTGACGATGGTGACTGCAAAGTCTCCGAAACGTCGGGCCAAAATTTAAAATAAATATACCTACGCGTCTAAATTCGTAAAAAATAGTTTTATTTAAACAGATGAGTCGCGCAAGTGTTAGAAAATATTATACTATTTCTGTGTTAATTTATTAGATTTTACTTACAATATTAAGTACAAGTTATTATACAATACCTATGTTTAAAATATTCGTCGACTTATGTCAGAAAATCGTCATATTTTCATTGAATTTCTTCCCGAGTTGATCCTAATGTAAAAAAGAAAACAATGATTAGGATTATTACAGACTTTTTAAACGAGCTTGCTTTGAGCATTAAGTAGTGGTAGTTTTACTGGTATCTTATCGTCCTTGTTGGTAGCAGAAAAGGTGTCTACTCGTTTTTTTTAAATTAAAAATTGATCATTGGATATCGTATTTAGTTTCACAGTAACTTAAAGGAAAAATCAGAAGAAATCTGCTGAGTTTCTTACGATATAATATCCTCTCAGTGAAATGCATGCCCTAAATTGGAGGTTGGAGAAAAAAAAATCACAGGTTTTAAGTGAAAACATTGTGTTGTGTAAAAAAATATTTCTACTCATTTCCATAATGAGTTATACAAGATAAACTAAAAGAGGAGTAAGACGTTACATTTAGTCAACGTAACTTAGACTGAATATTTCATTAGTTAATTTTCGTTAATAATGTGAGAATCTACTAATAAAACCAATCAATGATGACATAGACTTTGTTCCGTACATACTTAATAAATAAATCACGATTGATTGTCCTACCAAATCTTGTAACTGAATGACAAAATTAATATTATTGTTTAGTATATAATACAATACAGGTTACGGCCTACTTATAGCTGTATCGCGTGATATGTCAGCAAATTAAGGGAGTCACAAACAGCATATCAATGAATATTAATATGCCGAGATGTATCTATACTTAAGATGTCACCGACAGATATATTAATCTGTCTCTTTCTCGCTTAGCATTCTGTCTATGTACATGTCTCTTTCTCGCTATATTAATATATATTAATATGCCGTGTGTGACGCTCCTTTTGCATGTACTGTAAGAAATGTATCGAATTTAAGTTCTGAAATGCAATAGGAAGTTATCTCATTGGCTTTGACTTTATTAGAGTTTTGAAAGTGTAGAAGCAAAGTGGTGCAATATTCACCCCTTTCTAAATGCCTGGTTGATCTGAATGAATTTTGCATAATTATCAAGGATAGTATGGAAGCTATTTTATCATAAAAAAACCGGACTGATTGATACTGAAACAATTATTATTAACATGTTATTCAGTTTAAAAATTGAGTTTTTTTTACTGATATCGTAGTAACCGCGTTGCAAGACTTAATTGGAATTGTTCACATTTTTTTAAAACTCTTTATTCGAAAACCATTTCGGGGAATTGAGTTTCTGATCGTGATCCATTAGTTTTTTTCGGAAAATTTGCTATATTAACCATTATTTTTCCAAAAAAGCAAATGATCTCTATTTGCCCTTGAAATGAAGGACTTAAAATATTAAGGCGTTCTTAGGGATATACTACTCTGTGGTGGAGTTGTCAACTTGGCAACTTTGAAAAGATCTATTGCAATTTGTCTTAACTCTATCAGGAAAGGCAATACACAGATTGCGTTCAACGATGACGTCACAACATTTTATATATTAAGTATTTTTTTAAATTCTACAGGCTGCTTCAAAAAAATGTATACACACTTTGAACTTCCATAGAAAATTTATTTACCGTTCTACAAAGTTAAATTTCAGGAAAATAGAAAGCTTTAGTCCAATGTAAATGAAACATAAATAACAAATGTTAATACTGTTCAAATTGGTGACCTGCAGCATCGATACAATTCTGAGTACGAGTCACCACTGATTCTGTACATCGTATCAAAACGTCCAATGAGATTTCTCTACACACTGCTTGAATCTCATTCCAAAGAATGTCTAGGTTACGTGGTGACTCGTAGATGAGGTGTACAAACGTAAACCACGTAACCTAGACATTCTTTGGAATGAGATTCAAGCAGTGTGTAGAGAAATCTCATTGGACGTTTTGATACGATGTACAGAATCAGTGGTGACTCGTACTCAGAATTGTATCGATGCTGCATTTCGACTTTCAGCTTTCTATTTTCCTGAAATTTAACTTTGTAGAACGGTAAATAAATTTTCTATGGAAGTTCAAAGTGTGTATACATTTTTTTGAAGCAACCTGTATATAGTGAATATTTCAATAATATTGAAATTCGTTGCTTATAATAGTCTATATTTTCTAAACAAAATACAAAAACAGCAGGTCAAAACTTATGAACAATCCCAATTGTCGTGTGTACAATTCCACAATTTCTTAACAAACTAAATTATAATGGAAAAATGATAACCATTATAATTTAGTTTGTTTAGTAAAAAAAAGCATAGCGAGTCAATCGCAAAATATTAATAAATTAATTCACAATTTCTATCTGAGTAATCGACTTAAGGTACTTCTTATAGAAATATAAGTGAGCAAACATACTCGTAATTTACAAAATCCTCTTACATAGGTAGCTAACTAGAACTAGGTCCCCTTTAAATTAGCCTTTATACTAAAGCACATCTAGTAATTTATTGGTCTTAAATGTTATCTTAATCTTACACGTCCCTCATATTTTCTATTGAGTTAGTGCGGGAGCTTTAATTCGTTTATTTGCATTATTCAGATACTCGATTATCGTGGTATACTCAGCTTAGTTAAATTCACTTAATTTACTGTTACAAATCTTAAGTATTGTAGGCAATTTGAAGATTTTTTAAAATTTTCTACAAAAATACCTATGCTCTTTGTGTTGGATTCGTAGCAGAACGCACTCTATTGTCTCTGTCTACCCTCATAGGAAAAAGGCGAGACAGGACAACGATGAATTTGATTTCAATAAATGCATACACAATTATCACCATTAATTTTAAAAAGTTCATAATAGTACAAAAGTAATAGCCGTAATTTTATTGTACAACCAAATCAATGTAAAAAGACTAATGTTAAAAGTTTTAATTTATCTCTACCTATGTAGGCATGAGCTATTACGAACTAATAATTGATCATAATAATATTATGTATTGTATAAAGTATTCTATAATAGTGAAAATCCCTCGTACCATTATTGATTAATCGAGAGACGCCTTCAAAAGTTATTTGAGCAACGCTTCATCAATAACAGTAATTGTTTTATGTAATCTAATACTTTGGCGCGATACGAAGTAATATGTCTGCGTTAGATTAATAACGTAAAGATGGTTGATGTATTAGTTATAATAATAGTAATACTTAAATTAAAGAGAAGAACAACAAACATTTGTTTATCAATCACAAGTTTAATAACTAGTAATATCTTGTTATAATTTTTAGAAAAAAAAAATGAAGAGAATAGAAAAAAATTGGTCAAGTGCGAGTCGGAATCGCGTACGAAGGGTTCCGTACCATTATCTATGCAACATAAGGCAACGTTATTAGTATCGAGCAAGAAACGGTAAAAAAATCATGTTTGTTGTATGGGAGCTCCCTTTAAATATTTATTTTATTTTATTTTTAGTATTTGTTGTTATAGCGGCAATAGAAATACATTATCTGTGAAAATTTCAACTGTCTAGCTATCACCGTTCTTGAGATACAGCCTGGTGACAGACGAACGGACGGACGGACAGCGAAGTCTCAGTAATAGGGTCCCGTTTTTACCCTTTGGGTACGGAACCCTAAAAACAATCCACGGAGTTTCTTGTCTGTTCTTCTCCATAGGATTCGCATTTGGAACAGACACCTAGTTTCTGACGTTTCAAAAGAGCTTGTACATGCCAACTTGAAATAAAAAATTTTGACTTCATAAATCTGAAGTATATAATTTTGAAGTATAAATATACTTAAAACATTAGTCTATAAGTTTTATATTATGTTTGTTTTCGATAATCACTACCTAATACTATTACCAACTTGTCGAAACTACTTATTTCTCATTAATAACTGGCTTAGTTAAAAACAGACTTTAAGAACCTAAATATTTTTTTGAATTATTAAATTGACATCCATTAATTCGACTGCTGCAAGTAGGTGAAAATCACTTTCAGAAAATTGGTTACATAGATTAATAGGTACATTGATAGATACGTGCCGAACCAATAAAGGGGGATTAAAAAGTAACATAGATGTCTTTTTTCAGGCGTATAAACATTGGTATAAACTATCTGTGTGTCCAACATTAAAATCATTTTAGTAGCTTTTGTGTGAAATAGCGATAGCTAAAGTTGCTATTATATTTATGACTAGCAGTGCCCGCGACTTCGTACGCGTGGAATTAAGAAACAAAAAATTTAATGAACTAACAATAACGCCATTTTACAGCTAATTAGTAAATCGTCAGTGTGGTTCTCTTTTCTTGCACAGTTCTAAAGAAGTAACACACACGGCCCAATGTCATTTTAGTAAATGATATCTCAGAGCTTCATCAATGTCCTATAGTCCCAAGGTAAGCTTTATATGCTTGTGTTATGGGTACCAGAATACGGATAGAATACATAAACTACTTACATACTTATAATACATAGTAAACACCCACCCTTATAATACCATAAACATGGCTCTTAATTTTTTATCCGTGAGAACCTATAATTCGCTTGCTGATGAATATTTCTTTTTTGTTCATATTGATTGAGAAGCTGTTGGTCTTCCTTGAAATAAATAAATCTCATAAATAAATAAAAAATTAGAATATTTTGTTGTTCTATCTTTTAAAGTTTAAGCAGCGTACGCAAAATAGTTGTAGTTGATTTTTTTCCGAAAAACCCAAATATTTTACGGAACCCTAATTTTTCCAAAATAAAATCTAGCCTATTTTAAGCGCAGATAATGTAGCTTTCAAATGGTGAAAGAATTAAAAAAAACGGTTTAGCAGTTTTTGAGCCTATTGACCATACGCCGACGCCGACGCCGACGCCGCTGTCGATGCCAACACCTATAAAACTAACTCAGCACCGATACCTCGGGGTTTGAGCAACGTAACGACCATACGACGCCGACGCCGAAGCCGACGACGACGCCGACGCCGAAGCCGACGACGCCGAAGCCGCCGCCGACGCCGACGTCGTCGCCTGCGCCGCTGTAGAAGCCAACGCCTATAAAAACCAACTCAGCACCAATACGTCGGGATTTGAGCAGCGTAACGACCATACGCCGACGCCGACGCCGATGCCAACACCTATATAAACCAACTCAGCATCGATACGTCGGAATTTGAGCAACGTAACGACCATACGCCGACACAGACGACGACGCCGACGCCGCTGTCGATGCCAACACCTATAAAAACCAACTCAGCACCGATACGTCGGGATTTGAGCAACATAACGACCATACGCCGGAGGCGTCGGCGAAGCCGGCGCCGACGACGACGCCGAAGCCGACGCCGACGCCTATAGAAACCAACTCAGCACCGATACGTCGGGATTTGAGCAGCGTAACGACCATACGCCGACGATGACGCCGGCGTCTTTAAAGACCAACTCAACACTGATCCGTCGGGGATTGAGCAGCGTAACAACCTGTACAATATTGACTTTTACACACACTAAGACGCCGTGACACATGGTATCTTTATAAATTATTGCATATGTGTTAATCTGATATGTAAGCTATATTATTGCAAAGTTTCACGAAAATCCATCCAGTAGTCTTTACGTGAAAGAACAACAAACATCCTTACATTCATACATTCAACCATACATCGAAACAATGGAGTATAGATAGATGACCGGGGAAACGTTCTCGTTGCTCAGCGAACAGTTTAACTTTATTTTATCACGCGTAATTCTTTTTTCGTCATATCTCCGAAGATATTCATTTAAATTGCATGCTGTAAAGAGCAGTTATTATGTATATTAAATGCGTAAGCTATCTAAGGTATTTAATTTGATAAAAAATGTTACTATATACACATAAATGGCTTTTGAAAATATCCTATTGAATTTGATAATTTTGTTGACGTTCTTATGGGTACAGCGGGTTTTCCTTAAAAGATAGACATATGGCCTCGCGGACTTTTTTAAAGATCTATAGGTAGCAAACAATTTCTCCATACATTACTTTGTTGTAACTCACATGGATAAGGCAGCGTTTTCATTTAAAGCTCGCGCGCGTGACTTTTTTCCCCGTTTCTTGCAACATTTTACACTGCTGCTTCGCTTCTATTTGTTGCAGCGTGATGTTATATAGCCTATAGCCTTCCTCGATAAATGTACTATCCAACACTGAAAGAATTTTTCAAATCGGACCAGCGGATCCTGAGATTACCGCGTTTAAACAAACAAACAAACAAACAATCAAACAAACAAACAAACTCTTTCGCTTTATAATATTAGTATAGATATTATTAGTAAGGAAAAGTTTATAAAGAATAATGGTCTTATTCATAATGACTTATCGGAGGTGTAAACGGAGATTTTATCGGAGAGATAACAAACGTTTTAGCGTATAAAGACTATTTAAGTTGTGACAATTTGCGCGAACCGATTTTAGCGAACTTTTAAAACTCCGATAAGTCATTATGAATAAGACCATTAATGTATCATTTTAAACAAGTCTGCATTATTCGTGTAATTGTATGATTATAGGTAATATTTTTTTGTCTGTTCAAATGATAGTGAGTTAGTTTCGATTATGATTTATATATTTTATTTAAACTACATTGTCATGGCATCACTCAGAAATTAGTTACAAACGGATAACGCGAAGGATAACTAAAGATGTCAAACATCTTAGGTACAAAATTATTTCAATTCCTGATTTTGTTTACAGATTTATATACAAGAAATAACATTGTACCCTAATGGTAATGAAGACACAATGCAAACAATATGCGATGAAGTAGTAAGTATTCTTATAGAATGTCTAGAAAATGACTATCAAATAATCATTCGATAAATCAATAATTCAAAACCGTCATATAACCCCCGTTATTTTTTACTAAAAAAGATATTTATAATGACTATGTATTTATTTCATATTTTATGTTTCAGGGTAGAGATATTGATGATATAGTTAGTATTTTTTTATATATTTGTCTCAATGCTTGGGCAGCTATACAATTACATACAAGTATTCATGTATTTAATAATGTTATCCATACGCAAAATTCAATGTTGCATTATTATCATTTCTGTAAATTGAGATCTATGTATCTGTAAATAATATTTAGCCGCATTCACATTTGACTGATGTGTCGTGATGTGTTGCATCAGAAAGTTATCGGTCATACATTTTGTATGATCACGCGTACATTGTCTGATGTGCTCTGTTGTGATGCCTTGTGTTGTGTCGCGTCTGATGCGATACTGATTCGCGTCAGGTAATATTAGGCGCAACACAAACAGAAAGCGGCGCGGCGAAGGTAAGGTACAGATTCGGCGCAGATACGGTGCAGACGCGATATATGCGCAAACAAACGCGGCGACGATACGGCAAGATATTTCATTATAGAGCTTGATACTAACAAGATAACATGTCCTTGTATTCCTCTTCAGACGAAGATGAAGATGCACTGGCTTTGCTACAGATTATTAATTTGCAGCAAAGAGCAAGAAGGTATTGGATACATCCAATGTGGAGAGAAGCAGAAGAGTACAGGTTCCATAGAATTATGGAAACTTTATATGAATATCCTGATCGTTTTCGCACAGTTTATAAAATGTCACTGGAATGTTACCATATCATATTGTCAAAAGTAAGAGAAAGACTTCGGAAGCAAGTTACAAATTGGAGAAAACCCATCAGCCCTGAAGAAAGACTACTAATAACTTTAAGGTAACTGAAACAATTTTTTACAGTTCAAACTTTTATTAATGAATCAAAATATAATAATAATTAAAAATGAAAGTTTTTGTCCTTGTTTGCCAAACTTAGGTCGCTATTTTAAAATGCTCTCAATGTGATAGCTAACTTGAGTAGCTGTCAAGCTGTCATCGTATGCTGTCCTTATCTCACAGTGTAGAATCAGTGCGTGTGGGCAGGGACAGCACATGACTACTCATTCTAGCACGTATCGAGAGCCATTTATAAACATAGGCCTTAGTTCAAGGCATTGGATAGTTATCATTAAAATCATTTATGTCGTCTTCATGAGATTGGATAGATGTCTCTGGATTCGAGTGAAGTGTAGCTGCCGTTACAGTAGAAAACCTTGGTAAATATAATGGAGTTCGAGTTGCCAGAGGTGCTAAGGTTTCTGCGTCATCATAAACTCGGGAAGTTAAGGTATCCGAAGGTGCTAGACTTATATTAGAATTGGATGGGAAAGTTTGCTGAGATCTTGAACCTTCATAAGGATCATAGTCTGACTCTCGAGAAGGAGTTCGTGGATTATATGGTTGTCTCCTAGAATAACTAGGTACTGGTTCATTTAAAATTTGCTCCGATAAATTGAGAACGCCTATTTTAAATCTCCGTTTTTGGGCTGGAGTCATTGTCTTCATGTCTGGAAGCATGCTTTGAAAAAAAGCTAGATCGCTGTCTGTTTTGGGTTCAACTCTGTGTATGGTTTTCATTTGTAATGCTTTTTGACTAAAATATTCATGTGCTGATTTATTAACATCTTTTAAAGTAATTGGTGTAGATTTGTTTGATAGTGGTGGCAGAGGCGGTGTTGGTGTGGAGTGATAGGAGATGAAATCCGAATCCTTTGAATTTTCAGAAGCTAGTTGATCAGTTGACCGTGTCTCGTCGACTTCTTCACTATCAATACCGTCTGTGCTATCATATTTGCTTAGATTACTTTTGGTTGGTCGGGACTTCAAGTAATTGTCTAAAAAGTGTAGATGTGGTGAAAGGTACTACTCTTTAATGGCCTTTGCAGCTGACCCCGATGGCAAATCTAGCTTTTTCTTGTTTTTGCTATAACTACATCGAATATTCTTCCATCGATCTTTACAATCTTGGACTGAAAAACATTTAAGCAGATTAATTACATACTTATTACTATTTTATTTTTTGTTACAGATACTACGCAGATGGTTGTTCGTTTACGTCACTTTCCGTATATTTATTGAGAGGAGCCAGTACCGTCCGGCAAATTGTACATGAAACCTCTAGCATTTTGTGGGAATGCTTACAGCCAGAATATATGCCTGTACCTATGCAACAAAAATGGCTAGAAGTTGCTGAACGGTTTTACACTCTCTGGAATTTACCGAATTGTGTTGGGAGTTTGGATGGAAAGCACATTAGGATTATAGCGCCCATCAACTCTGGTTCGACTTTCATAAATTATAAGGGATATTTCTCTATTGTATTGTTAGCAGTTGTAGATGCAGATGGATTTTTTTTAACAATAGATATTGGGGAATACGGCCGAAATAGTGATGGGAGAGTATTACAAGTTAGCTCGTTTGGACAAGCTATGGTTCTAGGAGATCTCCATTTACCGGACCCTACGCCATTGCCTGGAGAAACACAAAATGTGCCCTTTTATTTTGTAGCAGACGAAGCTTTTCCACTAAAAAAAAATATTATGAAACCATATGGTCGAAATCAATTGACTAATGGCAGAAGAGCTTTTAATAACAGATTGTCAAGGGCACGTAAGTCAGTAGAATGTGCCTTTGGTATGTTAGCGTCAAAGTTTGGTGGACTAAACATGCCTATTCACTGCAAACCAGAATATGTTGATAATATTATAAAAGCAATGTGTGTGTTGCATAACGTTATTCGCACATGCGATGGTAAAATATCAAATCCACGGTTTAGAAATAATTTGATAGGAGCAAACATTAACATGCAACTAATGGGAGAAAATCCCAACCATATCAGGGAATATCTAACAACATATCTAACACAACGATCTCCGATTCCATTTCAGAACAGACATAATGTTTAAATAAAATACAAACCTACCTGTTGCACCGACTTTTATTGCTATTTCTTGCCATATTTTATCCTGTACATTTCTATTACTGTACCCTGTCTTAGTGTAGTCATAGATATTCGGGTATTGCTCAATTAACTCGCAAAACTCGATATTAAATTCAATATCATCGCGCATCTTGTATATGAAGCGACGTGCATCTCGCTTAACTATATGTTAGTGACTGAAGGCGGCGAGCGGACGGAGCAGGCACACCGCTCCTCACCCCCCGCCACGTCGCCAGCAGATGTGAAACCGGTAAGGCGCACGTATGAACAAAAAATGTGTTGCGATTTATTTTAAACTGTTCAAATTTCTCTCCATATGGGTATTTATAATCCATGGTTTTAATAAAAAATCGATGTAATTTAACTTGTTTTAATAGTCAAAGCACTTATAGAGCAAATACAGCGGTTACATAGCGTTATTTAATAATACCCTGTGCCGTATCGTCGCTGCGTCTGTTTGCGCAGATATCGCGTCTGCACCATATCTGCGCCGTATCTGTACCTTACCTTCGCCGCGCCGCTTTCTGTTTGTGTTGCGCCTTATAGTCTAAGATCCCACTGCAGGATTGCTACGTTCATCGAGTATTTGTTTCAAACCAAATTTTTATGTTTTTTTACAATTAGGAGAATATATATTTACTAGGTTGCCTATTAAAATTTGGCCGCAATCATTTTTAATGAAATTATTTTTAATTCGTTTTTTGTAAACCATTTCGTTCATTTGTTATTGAAATAAAATAACGTCTACATCACGATAATTAATATGAAGATTCTAAAAAATCAGGGTTGCCGTTGCGGAGGTGGCCGCATCTCTTTGCAGCCAGGTGTAAACAGGTATGATTTCGATATATTTATACGTTCATAACGTATGTTTATTAATTATATGTCAAATTGAAGCTAATTTTTTTCTATTAATTATCATATATGGTTGCCTAATTAAATCTGGCCGCAAATAAGGGTTGCCGGCTGTTAAAGATGATAAATATTTATGGTAGAGTGAAAGAGAGTTAGCGCGTAACATCATTTGTCAGACGAGGACAACGATTGCCGCTGTGCGACGCTTTTAAGCCATTGCGCATGAGTCGAATGTTACTGTTCTCTATCACCGGGGAGTAGGTAATAGAGACGACTTATAATTTAATACTCCAAAAAATATGTTTTTTTCAAAATGACTAATTTAAGAATTGCAACAAATTATATTGATTTGATATATTATATAAACATATATATTATATATATTATTTATATATATTATTTATTATATATTATTTATATATATAATTACATTTATATATATATTTATATATATTATTTATATATTATATTTGATATATTATATTAATTAAACATTTGAGCAAATTAAAAATTTTACTTTAATTAATATAATAATTTTTTGATGCACAAATAAAACAACAATGTAAATATATAAAACGATGTTTATTACAAACTCCAAAACAGCGTGATTTTTATGTTAGTATGAAAAGTTCAGTTGAGTACACTAACATTCGACGCATGCGCAATGGCTTAAAAGCGTCGCACAGCCGGCAATCGTTATCCTCGTCTGACAAATGATGTTACGCGCTAACTCTTTTTCACTCTACCTTAAATATTTATCATCTTTAACAGCTGGCAACCCTTACTTGCGGCCAGATTTAATTAGGCAACCATATATGATAATTAATTGAAAAAAATTAGCTTCAATTTGACATATAATTAATAAACATACGTTATGAACGCATAAATATATCGAAATCATACCTGTTTACACCTGGCTGCAAAGAGATGCGGCCACCTCGGCAACGGCAACCCTGATTTTTTAGAATCTTCATATTAATTACCGTGATGTAGACGTTATTTTATTTCAATAACAAATGAACGAAATGGTTTACCAAAAATGAATTAAAAATTATTTCATTAAAAATAATTGCGGCCAAATTTTAATAGGCAACCTAGTAAATATATATTCTCCTAATTGTAAATAAACATATAAATTTGGTTTGAAACAAATACTCGATGAACGTAGCAATCCTGCAGTGGGATCTCGTACTATTAGGGTAGCGTATCGTACACAAGGATTTGGTCAAGTAGGTACTAGGCGCCTGTGTCTTGCTGTGACACAATATGAAGTTCGAAATAATCAAAAAGTTCATAAAGCGTCATTAAATGTGAACCATTGTGAGCATCACAATACAACACGTCAGTTAAATGTGAAGGTAGCTTTATTTTCTTCATTCCTGGCATTGATTTAACCATAGCACAATTGATAAACATCTATTAAAAATACTAAATAAAACATCAAAATTGTTTTTGAATATAGCACAACCTGGTTTTGAATCATTATCCTTACTCGTTATATTATTATTTAAATGTGTACGTTTAATCAATTCTGTTATAATAGCCAGATGTACATGCTCTGTGTGTAAGCAGCTTAATATTAACATAACTTTTTTTCGTAGACTTGTGACGGCTATGATTATCCAGACGAGCCTAATGTAAGTCTCCTATTTATTTTATAACGCGTGTGCTTTTAGAACAGGTTTTAGTTTTTATATCTGTTGGGTAAGTAAAGATACATTGATGTTTTTGGAAATAATCCTCTTCATCTGAACCCATACATATACCCACCCACACCTATATTACACTGCTGAACACGGCTCTTTTCTACGATGGGAAAATATTTGGTTTACTACCACGCTAATAAACGTGTTGGTAAATAATAATAATAAATATTCATGAACATTTCACACAACGTCCTCTGGTCCCAAGCTAAGCTTATATGCTTGTGTTATGGGTACCAGAATACGGATAGAATATATATATATAATATATTTTTTGCAAACACATACTTATAATACATAGAAACATCCAGACGCAGTACAAACATACCTATGTATGACAATTAGAAAAAATTTTTAGCTCAAAAACTAAAAAACACGCTTGGAAATCCTGAATATTTTTTTTAATTATTGCATTGTCATCGGTCCTTAAGATGTGTGCAAATTTTCAGATCAATCCGACTACTGCAAGTGGGTGAAAATCACTAAAAGATTCCATTACATATAATAATACATTGATAGATACATACTGAACTTATATAAGCGTGTTAAAAAAATCACACAAATGATTGTCCCAAGCGGGAACCGAACCCGCGACCTCTTGATCGGTAGTGCGTTACATGAACCACTCAACAACGAGGCTCGTCGATATTAAAGGTAAACGATTCAGTTTGAAGTTTTGTAGTTTAACTCAAAGTGTCAGATATTGCTTAGTCGACCTTTGCAGTTCAAAAAATTTAGATTCTTTATCTATCGTTACAAAGAATAGTTATAATAATAATAATAAATGAGCTTTATTTCCACAAAACAAACAGGTTACATTACAGATTGATTATAATTTAGTATTTTTCTTTATGAGTAATTATTGTTTATGTGGCCCCTTCTTGGGTAAAAGCCTCCTCCAAATTTTTCCATTTTTCCCTATCTTTGGCTACATACATCCAGCCCCTTCCTGCTATGTTAGCTACATCATCTGTCCATCTTTTCTTCTGTCTACCTACTCTTCTCTTGCCTACTGGACCTTGCCATTTGGTAGCTTGGAATGTCCATCGCTTATCTTTTAGTCTAGCAACATGCCCAGCCCACTTCCATTTTTGTCCTAAACTCTATGTGAAAGCATCCGTTAATTTTGTTCTTTTGCGAATATCGGCATTTCTAGTTTTATGTATTCTTCTTAGTTTTAGAATGCTTCTTTCCATTGCGTGTTAGCAAGATAAAATTTTGTTATTCACTCTTTTCGTGAAAACCCATGTTTGGCTAGCGTAAGTCAATCTCGGAAGAATATACGAGTCCATGGTTGTCTTTTTTATATTAAGGCTATAATGCCCTTTAGAATTTCTTTTTGGCTCCAGTACTTCTTCCACGCTGTACTCACTCGTCTATCCAGTTCATTCTCATTGCTGTCTGCATCAAAGGACACCAATTTGCCTAAGTACACATATTCATTTGTATATTCTATAGGATTCTCCTCTACTTTAATTATTTTCTTTTCGCTGTTGGTCATAATTTTAGTTTTGCTTGCATTCATGTGCAGACCCACTATTTTGCTTTCATTGTTTAGTTTTTGTAAGGTACTCTCCAAGTCTGTCGCGAATTCACTAAAAAGAGCAATGTCTGAATTGTAATGCTAGTGTTTTGGTTTTACTGTAAGCTTGCATGTAATTAAATAAATAAATATATAAATGTCGTCTGCGAATCTTAAGTGTGTTAATTTATTATTCAAAATCCAGATGCCTTTATTAGTCCAGTTAATGTTTTTGAATGTGTCTTCAAGTACAGCTATAAATAGTTTTGGAGACAGTGGGTGCCTGCCTCACCCCTCGGCCTATAGCAAACTCTTCTCCTTGTCTTTCAAGTTTTACTCTGCTTACGCTTTTAGAATAAATATTTTTTATTAAGTTTATGTATTTTTTATTTATGGCATTATTTTGTAGAGCAGTCCATATAGATGTGTGAAGTATGCTATCGAATGCCTTGGAATAGTCCACAAAAACAATGTAAAGTGGTTTGTTAAATTCTTTATATTTTTTCTATGATTTGATCAATTACATGAATGTGGTCTATGGTTGAGTAATGTGGCCGGAATCCTGCCTGTTCTATCGGTTGTTTATTGTCAATTACGGGTGCTATTCTACTCAGAATGATCGATGAGAAGAGTTTGTAAATAGATGATAGTAAACTGATAGGCCTGTAGTTGCCAATGTCACAAGGTTTTCCTTTTTTATACAATAGTATTATGTTTGATTTGCTCCATTGTGCTGGTGATTGCTCTTCCGTCAGAACCAAGTTAAAAAATTCTGCTAGATAGACAGCCAGAACTGGTGCGCCAACTTTCAAGGCCTCGTTAGTGATGTTATAATCTCCTGGGCTTTTCTCTGATTTTAATCGTTTGATTTGGGTTATAATTTCAATTTCTGTGATTGGATCCACTGGTGGTTCTTCTTCAGTTGTATTACTAATATTGCAACTATACTCATCCAGATTTTCAGATCAGAATTTCGTCTTTTTCGGGTTTTTTATAAAGAGAAGTATAGTAAGCTGTAGCGCGTTTCATTATGCCTTCTCTATCTTTATTTTCTCCTTTCTCATTGCTCAAGCTTTGAATCCAGTTTTTGTAAGCAGATAGTTCTTTAAAAGCTCTCTTCGAGCTCCAGAAATGTAACATTTTTTTCTCTATTATATTCTTTCTGTATTTGGCATAATCTTTTTTTATTGCTTTATTAGTTTGTTTGAATAATTTTGTTAGCTCTTCTCTTATTACTTTAGATTTGTTTTTCTTGAACATAAGTTCTGTTCTCCTATCAATAAATTTTTGTGTATTCTGGCTAATAATCTTGTCTTTGTGTTTATTGTTTGCTTTACAAACACTAAGTCTTTTATGTAATCAACCATCTCTGCTTCCCTTCTGGCCGATTATATGAAAATACTATATTATATTTTCTTTTTTCCAATTCTATTGTGTAAATTTTTTGCGCCAATGTGCTTATTTTGGCTCTAAGTTTGTTATTATCCTCCATTATTGATTTAAATTTTTCATCCAGTGCCTCCATAACATTTTTTGTTACCAACCTCGTTATTTTTTCTGTTTGTTGGTTTAGTTTTTCATCCAATTTTAGCAGCAGTAACTCCATATTACCATCCATTTGAGATGTTATTTTTGTTCTGGTAATACTCTTTCAGTGGTAATTTATCTGTACACGCTGGTAACCCTACAACTGTCAATGTCACATTGTCTGGTGTCAGTGTCAAAATGACGTTTGACAGATATTCAAATAATGTGAATGTGAAATAATGTGGGTAGCACTGTCTAATTCAAAGGCAGTTAGTAAATTTTTCACTTTTGATAACATTTTTTTTAGATGATTTCCTTTGTTTTGCACTGTAACTATTAACTAATTTTCTACTTTGATATCACTATTATTGAATTACGTACTGAGGCGCCAAAATTTATCACTGTTTGCACTTTTATATTTTTTTTTTTACGGACAACGTTTACTTGAGTGTTTCACGTTGGACCACCACAGAGTAGCAAAGAATAGTTAATGAATTTTAATATAACTTTTTTTCTTATTAGACTCAATCTCGCAAAGAAAGTAAGCCTGTACCGGTAATCATCTTATCTTACATCCAGACCTTGACATTAGAATCACAAAAAAGGTGTTTGTCTGTACGTATATCCATAGTATTATCGGCAGTTGCACCTGCTAATATAAAACTTGAGGTTTCTACTTCTCTTCTTCTATTTCTACAGTACTTTTTTAGTATTGGAAAATATTTACAGTTTCATCAATACCACGACTAATTTGATACCAAAAGTGTTGTAATGAAATAGTTAAGATAATAATCTGCATAAGGTTAAAACTCTGCATGTTGTTTCTAGGTAATAAGATATTTTGTTTGCGAATAATTGTTATAAATTTTCGTTTTCAATAATATGTTTAAATAGTCATTAGATTTCTATAGATTTTGTTTGTGTAGCTTTGTGTCTTACAATCTTATACAATTTTTTTAACGACCACGTATTAAAATGTATGACTCTATTACGCGGTTGTACAACATAAAACAGCAAAAAATCTTGCTTTTTATTTAGTTCATTAATAAGGTACTCATTCTATGGAATAACGTCTATCCTTTAGATTCATGTTATACTGTTTTACTAACATTAAATTATTTTAAGGTTAGATGAAACGAGAACCAGAAAGTAAGTCAAATTTTTCAAAATTTTATGATATTATTTGGTTTTTAACTGTATATTGTGCTTAAAGCTTGTGCTTACTGCTGTGTTGTCATAACTATATTTAGTAATTAGTTTAAATACCAATTTAATTGAATATCATTTCTCATATTAAAATTTTATTTTTAACAGTTGGGGAAGTTAGATTCTGATGGAGGGCCAGATAAAAAAGACGTAAGAAACAATTTTGAAGTAACCACTTTTCTCACTTTGTCATGAAACAAGTCCACACACGAACGCACCCGCACACACACATGTAGACCCATAAACGCGCATGCACATACACACATACACACGCGCGCGTGCAATGACACCACTCTATGAGAATGAGAACTACTTCCGTACCTTTTTTATTCAGCGGAGGTCGCCTGACTGTGATACAAGATATAAACATAATATATTATTTTTTCAGGAATGCACATGTACCGATGAAATGTTCACTTCGTTTCTAACAAAAAATTCTAATTTAAAAGGAGACAAGGGCGAAAGGGGCATACAAGTAAGTGCTAAGTTTATTAATTTAATTTTAATGAAATTTCTGTTCTACTATATGGATCTAAACTGTGCCCCAATTATTATGACGTTTAATTTTAGTTGTTCAGCAAAAGTTATTGCCAATTTTTAGGGAGATAAAGGCCTCCAAGGTGATGTCGGTCTAAAGGGCGAAAAGGGTGAAAAAGGAGAAAAAGGAGTTAAGGGTTCACAGGGTCCAGCAGGGTCAGACGGCACTGATGGAATACCAGGAATTGATGGAAATCCTGGAAAATCTGGTGTAAAAGGAGCTAAAGGAGATACTGGGCCACCGGGACCAAGATATGTGGTGATTAAAGCAAATTGATTGATTCCTCTCTAATTATAAGTTACCGAAAATCACAAAAACGCGTTTTATGATTTTGGATACTTAAAAATTTTGTTTTTATCATCATTTTAAAATATTATGGCTTTTCGTCATAAGTAAGTTTCTTTCATTAGAAAAATATAAATTGACACAAAATACATTAGATATATTTATTGTTACGTTCAACCTGGGATTTATAATTTATTAGTTTTGTGGAAGCGTGACAATTCTTCAGATCAAGACGAACGAACTTAAAATCTGCGTTTCACAGCGTTAACAAATTTATAATAGTACAAACTTACCCTGTTTTCGTCTTCAACACAGTCTTCACTTGTCAAGCCCTAGCTATAGCTTCATTAACACTAACTACGATAAATTGGCCAAAATAACGCAGAATGCTAATCAAACTATACTTAACTTTATACAGGCAGACACGAACTCTTGAAGTCCACAAAAGACCACTCCTTTGGCGCGACTCAAGCCGTGAACTTTCACCAATCGTCTTAATGCAATTATACTATCACAATTATAGTTATCAAACAGTTCAATTTACATTAAATAGTATTAAGTATGGAGACACAAAATTCACTAGTTTTTATAATACTTTTTGTCATACAAATGGCGAATACTCAACTTCGCAATGACATTTCAAGGTTTTATTTCAATGGTAATTATCGATTCACACAACAAGGATAATTAGTTTTATCAACAATTAATTCTAGTGACAATTTTTAACTCGCGAAACAATTGCAAGGAAAACGCTTCAATCGCATTCAAATCGCGACGTAACTTGCCAACAAGATGAGTTTTACGACTGACGACCGAGAAGGTCACCGCGCGGCGCTCGGTAACCGCGTCATCGATAGTGAAGTTACCATCTCCTAGGGACGCGCGCGCGCAACTTGATACAATAGGTTAAGTTTGGTACATAACATCTACCCGCCTCGGCCAGGACTACCTGGCCGCTAATTCACTGGCAGTCGCGACAAGGTTGATACAGCTCTCTTCAAAATTGAACCGTCCACCCGGACCTCAGCAAAACGGGGCACTCCATCTGCTCCAAAGACGAGGTTGAGAATGCGCCCCCTGCGCCAACACAGTGGCGGTGAGTTAGCGTCCTTAACCAGAACGAGGTCACCAACATGAGGTGGATCAGTCTTGTCAGTCCACTTAACGCGCTGCTGGAGAATGTGCAAATATTCTAAATTCCAACGTTTCCAAAAGCTCTGAGTGAGTTGTTGGACCAATTCAAACCGCGAGAGACGATTAGGTCTCACATCAACAAGGGGATATTCCGGCAGGGCGTTCAGTGGCTGCCCAATCAAAAAATGGCCCGGCGTGAGGGCTTCCAAGTCGTTAGGATCTGAAGAGATCGGGCACAACGGGCGTGAATTCAAAACGGCCTCGATTTTGCAAAACACAGTTGCGAGCTCTTCAAAGGTCAATACAGACTCGCCAATTACCCGTCGCAAATGTGTCTTAGCAACCTTTACTACGCTTTCAAATATTCCTCCCCAGTGGGGACATGACACGGGACTGAACCTCCAAGTTATTCTACGTGTAGCTAGTCTAGACGCAATTTCAGTCTCGTTAGCCGACAAAAAATCATACATCGCTTTTAAATAGTTGTTTGTGCCTTTGAAGTTGGTACCGCAATCCGACCGAATCAAGGACGGTAGTCCTCGTCGTGACACGAATCTATCTAACGTCGCAACAAATGCCTCTGTCGAGAGGGCTGAGACGAGTTCCAAATGTACCGCCTTGGTGGACAGACAGACAAAGACGCACAAATAAGCCTTGACAGTTTTACTGTTCCTGAGGGTCGAGGTTTTAACAAAAAAGGGGCCTGCAAAGTCCGTACCAACTCCAGCAAAGGGCCTTATCTCAGTGACCCGATCCGAAGGAAGGTCACCCATGATAGGCTGCATGGTAGGGGCCTTGAGCCTATAGCAAGGCATACAACGAAAGACCACACTACGGATCGTCCGACGGGCCGATAAAATCCAAAATTCCCGTTGCAAAATGGCCAATAAGGCATTACAGCCGGCGTGGGAGTTCTTGATGTGACGATCAGTCACCAACAGGTTCACCAAGTGGCCACTCTTGGGCAATAAGAGGGGGTGACGAGATCCATAAGGGAGGTTTGCGTTCCTAAGACGCCCTCCGACACGCAAAAGACCCTCACTATCCAAGAAGGGGTTCAGCTTACAAATGGCTCCAGACAGCTTGGATTTGCCTTTCCTCAAGATGTCAATCTCGTCTTCAAAATGTGCCTCTTGCACAGAACGAACCCAGTGAAGAAGAGCATCTTGGAGCTCTTGTGGCGATAAGAAGGCCTTCAAACATTTGTTCTGTGGATGTCTACAATTTCTCATGAAGCGCTTGATCCAAGCGGTGACACTCAACAATTTGTCCAATGAACTGTAACGATTAAGTAAGAAATCGGGGTCGAACGGACGGTCCTGCCGTTCGAGCGCAAGCGTTCGCAACCCGGGCAGTGCGACAATGTCTAAGGCCGGAGTTCGCGGCCAATGAGATTCTGATCTGGTCAACCACTCAGGTCCCCACCACAGAGAGTGCTCAACTAAAAGGGGGGCCATACATCCCCGTGACGCACAATCAGCAGGGTTGACCTCGCCAGGCACATGCCTCCAAACCAACGGGGTCTCCGATTTCTGTATCTGAGAGACACGATTTGCTACAAACACCTCTAAGGTGTGAACTGACGTCTTCAGCCAACATAGCACAATTTGACTGTCAGTCCATGCATATATCGTGGAAATGTCAATTGACGTGCACAAGGTAGACATGACGTGATTCAAAAGGCGAACAAGAAGGGCCGCCCCTGACAACTCTAACTTAGGGATTGTCAAGGCAGTTCGAAGAGGCGCGACCTTGCTCTTCGCCATGACCAACAACACTTTCACCTGACCATCTGTGGTCACGGTGCGCAAGTATACGGCTGCTGCGTACCCACGTTCCGAAGCGTCCGAGAAACCATGAAGGGACGCGGTGTGCTTCCCTGGCGGAAGCAGAGCACGGGGTAACGATATCCTATTGATGGCAGGCAATGAGGAAGCAAATAGGAGCCAGTCCTTCAAAACAGCTTCGCGAAGTGGCTCGTCCCATCCAAGACCTGCAGTCCAAAGTCTCTGCAGGAAGCATTTGGCCCAGAATATGACCGGGCATATCCAGCCATTGGGATCAAAGGTTCTCGCGACAGTCGACAGAACCAGTCGTTTCGTCCAAGTGTGATGCGAATCCAAATTGACATTAAATGTAAAGATGTCCTGGACTGGTCTGTACTGGATTCCAAGCACTGACATCATGGTAGGGTTGTCACGGTTCTCAAATAGGTGAGGATCCTGCTGGTGGTCATCCGGTAGCCCGTCCAAGAGCGCAGGTAAGTTGGAGATCCATTTACGCAACTCATATCCTGCGGAGGCTAGAATGCCAATCAACTCGTCACGCAAGAGCAGGGCCTCTCTCTCCGTGGCCGCGCCAGTGCACACATCGTCAACATATAGGTCCTCCTTCAAAATGGCGGCTGCGCGAGGAAAAGACATACGCTCTCGATCCGCGAGCTCCCAAAGCGAACGTATAGCCAAAAAGGGACTAGACCGCAGCCCGTAGGTGTTCGTGTTGAGCTCGTAGACAAGCATGGGATCTTGCTGGTTTTCTCGCCACAATATCAGCTGGTATCGGCGATCATCCGGGTGAATTACCGTTTGCCTGAACATCATCTTGATGTCAGCCACAAAAACAAATTGATGACGTCGAAACCGCGTGATGACGTCACAAAGGTCCTTCAGGAATTTGGGACCAGGATGCAGACACTGGTTCAATGACACTCCTGAAGTAGTCTGCGCAGAACCATCAAATACTGTGCGTAGCTTACCACTGGATGGTTTTATTACAGCATGATGCGGAAGAAAGAAGTGCTCCGTCGAACGCCAATCCAATTTTGACACAGACATGTGTCCCAAATCCTCATACTCCCGCATGAAGTCAATATACTTCTCCTTGAGTAGTGGGTCCCTGCTCATACGGCGTTCCATCGCCAACAAACGCTTCTCTGCAATAGGCCGCGAGACGCCAAGTGGCGGACGTACGGCGAGAAATGGCAATCTTGTCATGATCCGGCCAGAACGGAGATAACTGGTGTTGGTCTTGTAGAACTGCTCACACTCTTCATGCTCCGGATCAGAGCGGGGAGCTTGTGGTGGCTCCTCCACTTCCCAGAATCTCTGCACGGCGTCAGAAAGGGCGGACCCCACCATCAAGGCCGTTCCAAGTTCGGCAGGGGGGGGAGTCCTCAATACAGGCCCCATCAGTGCGAACCCAAATATGGTCCGGAGGGCTACCAAGCCACCTGGCTGCAAAACACGATCCTTGCCGAGTAATATTTTACCCAAAACATCGGCACCAAGCAACAAATCGACCGTGCCAGGCAGGTCAAATTTAGGGTCAGCCAAATTCAAATCCGCGGTCAATTTTACCGCATCCGCAGACAAACGAACTTGCGGGTGATTGCCTAAGATATTCTCCATCACAATGGCCGACGATTCCAACGTCGGACGTGGAGAATTTGAGGGGGAGAACTCAAACCAAACGCGGCCCTCTACCGTGGCCACGGGGGCGTTCCCGACACCCCTTATTACATCTGAATATTTTTCAATAGTCTGGCCAGTCTGCCCTACCAACCAAGACGAGGCTATGCACCCCTGTGAGCCTGTGTCCAATATCGCTCGGACTACAACTGAGGCGCCCGTCCGTCCCCAGACCCTGACATGGGCCGTGGGCAAGAGGACGGTCTCAAAGGGGGGCGGTGCATAGCGGGGGCAGACGCCAACATCCTAATGCTGGCGTGGCGGCGACTGAGCGCCGTTGTCCCGAGACGGCAAATCAAAGTGCGGGTAGTGCCTAAACTCGGCCTCCTCTCGGTGACGACTGCCACGAGCCATAGACGGCGGTTCGTAGCGCCTGGAGCGTCCGTACCGAGGGTTGCGCGTCTCCAAACGGGGACGTTCCGCCAGAGGGGGGGACGGTAGTGGTACCGGACGTGCGTCACGGTAATCGTGGTACACTACCGGAGGTGATCTCGCTTGATCACGTGGAAGCGGGGAGGGCGAGCGGGACACAAAGGTGCGGGATTGAACCCGGGGCCCGCTTTCATACCCGCCCGTGGGGCTGCGCGCCGAACCAACTCGGCGATCGATGGCAGCACAGTCTGCGGGGCGTGGGGGTGATGAGCCGGACTCCAAATTGCGGGACTGGTCCCGGTGTCCACTGGCATACCCGCCCGAAGGCGACCCCGCGTGGTCGCGACGGCCATTCGCGTTGGCGCACAGGATTTTCAAATGGTGCCCTCCGCAAATAGGACACGGGTGAGTGTCGGGGCAGGCGCGCTGGTAATGGTCCCCTAGGCAAGAGAAACACCAGCCGCGGGCCTGGGCAATCCGCCTACGAGCGGCCACGTGCAGGACCGCGAAGTCTGGGCACCGCACCGTTTGGTGTCCCTGCGACTTGCAAAACCGGCAGTCCGGTGGCGCAGCTTGAGCGACAGCGAAGCGGGCGGCCGTACCTCCTCTTGGTGCAGGTTGGGCATTGCGCCGTTGGTTGGTGGGTCTGGGACGTGATGCTTCCACCGGCGTGTCGGCGACCATGACGTCACCCATGCGACACTCGTCCTCCAGGAACGTCAGGAGCTGGTCAAAGGTAGGGAGAGCAGATGCCTCATCCCTAGTGTGCCCCTGTTCAAAACGTGCCCTCAAAGACACCGGCAATCGCTTGAGTACGATACGCACCAGTAGGTAAGACCACTTGGCAACCGGCAGTCCTAAGCGGTTGAGCGAATTGGTGGCTATTAGGAGGGGGTTCAGCAGCTCGGTCCTCAACTGGGCAGCATTGCTCACGACGGGAAGGTTCAAGATCTGGTCAACGTGGGTATCTGCCAGACAGCGCTGGTTGTGATAGCGCTTGGTGAGCAACGCCCGCGCGATCCCATAGCTCCCGTCACATATTGGGAGGTGCTGTACTAAGCCCCTCGCCTCTCCATCAAGCACGGAGAGTAAATAGGCCAGTTTCTGAGACGGACCCAAATCGTCCCTCGAGTCCACAAGGCTCTCAAACAAACCAATGAATCCCATCCACATGTCTAGTCGACCATCAAAACGTGGAAGATCCAAGTTGGGTAACCTGGTCAAAAGGCCCACGGGAGTCTTCAAGGGGGCCCGGTGAGCCGGTACTCCGGCGCGCGAGGCTAAAATCTCCCGCGCGCTCTGGGCGATGTCGTCGGCAAGGTCCATAATTTGGACGTAGTCCTCGTGGACTTGGTCCCGTCGCTCCTGGGGGAATGACTCCAGGGGCACATCATCCAGATGCAAGATGAAGCGCCGGTAAAGCGCCTCCACCTCCTGAAGTCGTGTAGGGCATTTCTCATGCCTGTCCAACAATGCCTCGATTCGGTTCTCCCTTTTCACCAAGGCGGCAGCTGACGTGAACCATCTCAAATGAGTCGCAATCCCGGAATATGTCTCGCGGACAACATTATACGCGGCGGTAGACATCTTCAAAGCACAAACGGCACGAAACAAACAATCTTATAATAACACAAAAAAAAAACAAATATCTTTCACAAACAAACAATATTACAATAGCGAAAAACAAAATATCTTTCAATGAGACAAGCCGCTATTACTCTAAACAAATATCAAATCTTAAATAGTTTAAATCAAACAAACAAAACAATTCTTTGCCAATGTGCAATTAATTTAAGACTTGAATTATTTATTTTAAGGTAAACAACAAAACAAACAAACGTATAAAATAAATGTTGTATTATACAAACGCACAACGCCACAATTTAACTATAACGTTGTTCAATATTAGACAATAATTAAATAATAATTTATATTAAATAATAACCTGAGCAACAACAAATACGATTAGCAATAGCACAATAATTATCAAACCCTTTAAAATCTAATTGCCAATTCAAGTGCTCAAATTAATTATGCAAAACTATACCAACAATTTAGATTAAACAAACAAACAACCAAATTAATCAAATTAAATTAATTAAATTAATTAAATCAATTTTCACAAATAATGAGGGTATAGTTTGTTCAACATGGAACATTCGAGAAACGGAGTTTAAACCACGCTCTGGGTACCAAAATTTGTTACGTTCAACCTGGGATTTATAATTTATTAGTTTTGTGGAAGCGTGACAATTCTTCAGATCAAGACGAACGAACTTAAAATCTGCGTTTCACAGCGTTAACAAATTTATAATAGTACAAACTTACCCTGTTTTCGTCTTCAACACAGTCTTCACTTGTCAAGCCCTAGCTATAGCTTCATTAACACTAACTACGATAAATTGGCCAAAATAACGCAGAATGCTAATCAAACTATACTTAACTTTATACAGGCAGACACGAACTCTTGAAGTCCACAAAAGACCACTCCTTTGGCGCGACTCAAGCCGTGAACTTTCACCAATCGTCTTAATGCAATTATACTATCACAATTATAGTTATCAAACAGTTCAATTTACATTAAATAGTATTAAGTATGGAGACACAAAATTCACTAGTTTTTATAATACTTTTTGTCATACAAATGGCGAATACTCAACTTCGCAATGACATTTCAAGGTTTTATTTCAATGGTAATTATCGATTCACACAACAAGGATAATTAGTTTTATCAACAATTAATTCTAGTGACAATTTTTAACTCGCGAAACAATTGCAAGGAAAACGCTTCAATCGCATTCAAATCGCGACGTAACTTGCCAACAAGATGAGTTTTACGACTGACGACCGAGAAGGTCACCGCGCGGCGCTCGGTAACCGCGTCATCGATAGTGAAGTTACCATCTCCTAGGGACGCGCGCGCGCAACTTGATACAATAGGTTAAGTTTGGTACATAACATTTATTTATTATACATTTCATGCAATACAATTGCAAAGGCGGTCTTAATGCCTAAGGCATTTTCGACCAGCTAACCATAGGGCGATGCAGATAAGGTTGTAGCAGGTGTGTAATATATAGATATAAAATATGTAATTATGACTTTAACAGCTTACAGAAGAAGAAAAAAAGGAAAGTATTATAAGAATACCCGGTCTAAAGGGTGAAAGAGGACCCATTGGACCTTCTGGAGACAAAGGAGAACCTGGAAAAAAAGGCGAAACAGGAAATCTTGGGCCAAGGGGCCCACCGGGTGACCTGGTAAGACGCCAGTATTTAAAAATACGTAATAACTTGCTTTGTTAACAAAAACTAAACTTATAATTACGATATGATTTTAAGTTTTGATAATAAATGTTTTATTTAGGGTCCCGGAGGAATTAAAGGTATCCAAGGAGAAAAAGGTCAAAAAGGAGAAACTGGAATAGACGGTAAACCAGGAGCATCGGGCGATACTGGCAAACTAGGCGATAAAGGCGAAAAAGGTTGAAAAGTAGTCTCTTTTCTCTTCCTAGCGTTATACTTGTTTCATAGCTTGTAAAATTGACGTATGTAGTGTGCGTAAATCTACTATGTCACATACTATACATGTAGTATTATGTAGTACCTAATAGAATATTATATTATGACTAGCTGACCCGGCAAACGATGTTTTGCCATACTAAAAAAAAAGTTTGAAAAATAGATGTTGGCCGATTCTCAGACCTACTGAATATGTATGTAAAATTTGAGAAGAATCGGTCAAGCCGTTTCGGAGGAGTACGGTAACTAACACTGTGACACGTGAATTTTATATATTAGAAAGATTATTAACATACTTTTACCTGATTATAATTATAGATTTATGCACTTTAAATAGAGTGTAAATATGAATAACGTAATCTCCATTTATACACAGATTATATCTGCCTTTATGTTGCACAGAATGAAAATGTCTAGTTATATATTTTTATTTTTAGGTCATAGGGGAAGTCCAGGTATAGCTGGTGCCCCAGCTAAATTATCATCAATTTTAAAAGAAGAAATACCCACAGAAGAAAGTAAGATACTCAATGCTACAAAAATCTCACCACATATTATAAAAGTAATTAATATTTTCCTGGATTAGGACAGTTTCATGTAGTTTTTTCTAATGCTCTTAAATAATTGAATGCAAAATATTCTAAAAATAACTTGATATTAGAATCTATTATTCTAATATCAATTTAATTTTGGAATATTTTGCATTCTGTTATGATTAATATCAATTTGATTAGTTTGCAGGAAAGGCGGAATATATTTTATGAAACATTATTTCCATTTTCAGAGGAACGAATAATAAAATTATTGAGAGGTGATAAAGGTGACAAAGGCAGTACAGGGGAAAAGGTATTTTATTAATTTAGTAGTCGAGTAATAGTAGGTAATATTTGTAGATTATCGTTTCTTATCTAATATATTAAATTCTCGTGTCATAATTTTCATTCCTATACTCTTCCGAAACGGCTTCACCGATTCTTATGAAATTTTGTATGCATATTCAGTAGGTCTGAGAATCGGCTACTAACTATTTTTCAGACCCCTAAGTAATAAGGGTTGTCCAACCCTAACATTTTTATGGCAAAACAACGTTTGCAGGGTCAGCTAGTATTATTATATAATATACACAACAATATTTTTGAAATTGAATCCTGTAATATTAAGTGACCTTAGTTGTTTAAGTCATTGTTATTTGTTGCTATAATACACACACACATTAAAACACATTTATTTTCTAAAGGGGACACCAGGGAACGATGGTAAAGAAGGAGCAGTTGGAAAAACAGGCGATAAAGGAGAAAAAGGAGAAATAGGAACCAAAGGAAATATTGGTAGTAAAGGTGATAGAGGGAAACCAGGACCAGCTGGGACAGTACCTGCGTCGGAAATAGCTTTATTGAAGGTTATTAATATATTACAAAAAAGTTTCACGTGATATTTTGTGATTAAATGAAAACAGCTAATTTGAAATTTTAAAATTTAGGGTATTAAAACTGGAAATATTATTACAACAAGTACCAAAAGTTAAAGCTTATGAGTTCTATAATTCTGAAAAATAATATATTTTTATTTTAAATCTGTCGTTTTCCAGGGTCCAAAAGGTGATGTAGGACTTACTGGTTTAACTGGACCAGCTGGCTCTAGAGGTGATAAAGGAGATAATGGAGATATAGGACCAAAAGGGCTTAAAGGTGATACAGGATTACCTGGTATAATTGGAAAAATGGTAAGAAATGAATTCAAAACCAAACTAAAATATATTTTCCTTAAAAATATTTACACAAATCTACTTTGGTTCATTTAAGGGACCAATAGGGCCACCTGGTTTAAATGGCACAGTTGGAGAAAAAGGACAGAAAGGTGAAAGTGCTCCAGCAATAGATTTACGAAAGGTATTAAAAACTACCATTTTATTTACAATTTTTCTTTAGACAGATTCTTCAAAACCAACTTTTACACACTCCTAGTGCCAAACTTCAGTAAACAATATAAACAATTATTAGTGCACTACCACAGTCTGATTTACAAAATAGACTTACAGTTTTTTTGTAAACCGTGAAGTCAAACAATATTACACCATGGGCCGACATTTTCTTAAACATCTAGAATATTGCATAGAATTAGGATAGGAATGTTGTATAACACCTCTTTTTAAGATTTTAGTGGCTCTCATATGAATTATAAAACTCATTTGTTAACTTTTCACTTATTTCAATTTTTGAAAACCTTGTACAATCATGTAATAAAAATATTCCAATATAAAACTGTTAAAATCTTTTGTTACAATTACCAGTTGAAGGGTGAAAAGGGTGAAATTGGTTTGACTGGTACTGGACAGACGGGTAGACGAGGTCCAGCTGGATCTCCTGGTCGCAAAGGTGATCAAGGCAGTCCTGGTTTTCAAGGATATAAAGGAGAACCGGGATTGAAAGGAGAAGTGGGCCAACCTGGGGTAGCTGTAATAGGCGAAAAAGGCGAAAAGGGTGACTCTTGTTCCAAATGTTATAATAGCATACTTGGTAAGTAAATTTAAGGAATTATGAATAATAATATATTTTTTGTAAACATTTTAAAAGAAAAAAGACGCCATAAAATCTTCGACCTACTAAGCGACATAGATAAAAAAAAACAGGGAGTCATGGGGACTGCCGATAGAAGTGAAAACTATTAACTTATTAACTTGCGACCGACCGATAGCATAGCAGGGATGCACAGATTAGCATGTCGGTGACGCGAACTAAAAAGAAGTTTTTTCCCTCCAAAAACGCCCAACGCGCCTAAAGAAGTATTCACTTCAAAAACCTTGTTATATTATAGGTACAAAAGCCATCCTCTTGAACCACTCTATCTATTAAAGAAACAGGCATACATTTTCGCCGCGCCGTAGAGAGGGGATAGCTGTCTACTCTCCATCCGTCTTACGCTTTTTCGATCAGGTCACGTGTCCTGACGCGAGTTTAAGATTTTATACCCATTACAGAAAAAGTGCTCAACGCCGCTAAAGAAGTTTTCACTTCAAAAACTTTCTTGTACTGAAATATTAGAAATCTAGAAAAAAATTGGTATATTTTGTTCCTTACACTCCTTTAATGAAAAGAATTTTAATATTTATTATTTCAGCAGACATCAATGACGAAGATGCATCTTATCCAGCCAACACGTTTGTCTACGTATCTATAAAAGGCCTCAAAAAGGTAATTCCTAAATAGTTATAAGAAATAATGGAATGGAAAATTAAACTAAAGATATTTTATTTTTTCAGGCAAGTCACTTATTACCAATTGGAACAATTGTTTACGTCATTCAAGAAAAAATTTTATTGATAAAGAGTAAACACCATGAATGGAGTCTAATTGAGGTAATTTAATTTTAGGAATAGAAACACTTCTGATTGAAATAACTTTTTTCAAACCTTGTGAATCATAGAATAAATGTTTTTCTAACCAATGTTGTTGAATAAATATTTATATTTTTGGTACCTATAATTAGTTTTAATTACGCAAGTACTAGAAACTAAGGCTAAAATCATCGTTTTGCCAATTACGTTGTATCAAAATTTCAAATGAAACCAATGGCAATATTCATGATGGAACCACCTAATTCTTGCAGACAATACCCATATCAAATTTGGCCTCAGTATCTCCAAAATATTCCTCGGTGAAACCGGAACCAATGCAACCGGCGGTAAGTTAAATCATGTTAAACGTCTTAATATTGTCTCTGATGCCCAAGTCATGCTGTTTAACTGACATTGATATTATAAATTTATTCAACAGGTTCCTAACTTCTCAATATTAACCACAACCAGTACTCGACGTCCCTATTTATATAACAATTCAACAAGCTCGAAAAGTAGAAGGAAAAATGTGGGTATTGGTATTATCAGTCCTAAAATTATTATTATTAGTTCTTTAATTTCTAAAATTGCTAGACTAATTAGTCTAGCATTTTTTTAAATAGAGAAAATAAAAGGGGGCTGACAGCCAGTGTCAGCCACCTTTAATTTTCTTAGCTTGCTAGTTCATTATTCACATGAACTGGTATTATGATTGCACTTAAAACTGGATTTTGATTTCTTTTTAGATTCGTTTAATAGCTCTAAATGAACCGTATGCAGGTACTGGTATTGATAATAAGAATAAAGAAGATGCCGATAGGCTATGTCACGAGCAGAGTGCCCTTTTGCAGCGAAAAGGATATTTTATGGCTTTTCGGTCCAACAAGTAAGACATTAATAATTTAGAGTATTTAGACCTTTTTAATGTTATCGCAATTAGCCTATATTAAACTTTCTAGTTTTGAAGCTGGGGGATTATTCTACGGTCCAGACACCGTATAAGTTTTTAAGTAAAATAGTTATAAAGTTCTGATTTTGAGCTTATAAACATCCCAATATTAGATACGGGCTTTCTCAACAGTTACAGTATCCATGGAAGCACGTTAGCGACATTTGCATTCCTAATTGGTCACCTAAAGGACGATTATATAGCTTATTCATTTACTATGTTCTTTGAATTTAAGAATATTGATTTAATATTGTTTGATAAAACCGACTTGAATAAAAAGGAGATATTCTATGTTTTTATGTGGTATTGATTCCCGAAATCTACACTAATAGATAATAGTTCCTCCGTGTGGTGACGTATTAAGAATACAAGTGCCACCACCCCATCTCCTCCCAAGGGTGCTGTAAAAGTCAGCTAAGGGATATCGCACACAGATAACATCCTCTGTGAGAGACGGGAAACTCGAAAATAAACCCTGTGCCAGCACGCCTGGTCAGCGTGGCACAGTAGACCATATCGCTCCAATGTGGAGGAGGCCCGTGCCCAACAGTGGGACGTAGACGCTGGAGAGAGAGAGAGAGAGATATAATAGTTATAATAGCAGAAAAAATAAATTTACAGGCTTCAGTTCCTTAGAGGTTTGGTTCCAAAAGAATATTGGGACTTACCCGTAGTCAATGTCCTAGAACAACCTTTGTTCGACTCTTGGAGAAATATATTCAACGGGTCTGGTGCTGTAATCCGAAAAGGTTCCAATATCTTAAGCTTCAACTACCATAACGTCCTTCATAGTGATGATATTTGGTAAGAATATATTAATAAGTTTTAATGCTTTTATAAAACCACTAGCTGTAGCTCGCGATTTTGTACGTACGAAATTAAAAACCAAACCTTCACTAACAAAAGTGTACTACACCGCTCGATAGATGGCATTGTACTGGTTAAGGATTTTCTTTTATGTCTAAAACTATGACAACATAGTTTTAGACTCAAGAACCATTCAGAAAACCACATGCTAGAAAGCATGCGGTTTTCTGAATGGTTTGAGCGACATATACTTTTGTTGCCTTATGTGTTACGGTGCGTTCCTTCTTTTTTTTTTGTTAATAAGGTTAGTAATAGCGGTATCTTTTTTTAGGAAAGAGAAAATTATTTGGCATGGTAGCACCTGGGCTGGAAAACGTAATGAAAATTGTCAAGATTGGTCTAATGACTCTCGTAACAATTATGGAACTGGATCATCGCTCACAAATAATTTACTGTTAGGACAAGAATTGTAAGTAATAAGCGAATTATTCTTGCTAGCCTATCATCGTCTATTTTCTGGGTTAAGACCTCTTCTATAAACGACGGATGCAACTTGAATTTGATTTTGTTTTTTGATTCATCATATCACAAGTAATCACAACACTAAGCAAGAGTTATAGAATTTTCCGCTACTTTAATGATTATTATAAAACTTTTATGTTTCAGTATAACCTGTGATAAAAAGTTAATATTACTATGTGTGGAAGTAGAAACCACAAATTAAATTTGATAAAGCCGTATTAGGTAAGTGTAACGCATTAGTTTTGTAAAAGTTATAATTATTTTCAATAATATATTAATATATACACACCGGCACAATTAGCGGAACAGAAAAAAAGTGAGACTATGAGATAATAACGCAAATATTTGACGAAAATGTAATTAGACACAAAATAACAAATTGATTAACATCTTTTAACAACGACTTAGAAAAGTCTTTGTTATTTTTTATTGAAAAATAAAGAAATTTTAAATAAGTGAAATTTTTAGACGATTATGAACCATCACAAAAAATAAAAAAAGTAAGCATTAAATGAATTAACAATAAAATTAAAGAAAAATTAATAACGAGTGTTTCCCCCTCTTGCTCTGATTACGGTTTCCATTCGTCTGGGCATGCTACAGATTATGTTATCGATGATTTCTTGAGGCAACCGCTCCCACTCCTCAAGTAATGCGTTTCCAAGTTCATTCAGATTGTTGGGGGGTGGCATTCTGGATTTAACCCTTCTTTTTAGCAAGTCCCAGACATGCTCTATCGGATTCATATCGGGGGAATTTGCTGGCCATTGCATCACCGGTATACCTACGTGGCTCAGATATGCCTGTACCGATTGTGCACTATGAGCACGAGCATTATGCAAGAGCATTATGCAAGAGCATTAGAATAAAGTCGTCACCAATAAATGGGGCAAATGGTACAACATGTTCTTCTAAAATGTCTCTGATGTATCGAACTCTGCAGTCATCAGTAAAGATAACCTGCTGCCATTCGTTCAAATCCCAATGACTATGTCCTCGCGCATAGCTTAATCGGTTTACGCGGTGACGTCTCTCAAGTTTTGGGCCTTTGGCAGGTATATACGACCCTGAACCAACTTCTTCAAATCTCCTGCGAACTGTACGCTCACTTACTCGTACTCCTCGAACGTCTTCCAGTTCATTTCGAGCTTGTACAGCCGTTAATCGCGTATTCCTACGAACTCCAAGTTGTAAAAAAACTGTCATCTCGCCTCGATGTACATCTTTTTCTACCTTGACCCCTCCTCCTCACAAGAGAATTAGACGATCTGTACCGCTGGATGCTGCGATGAATCGTTGATACTGGTCGACGAAGCCTTGAGGCAATCGATCTGTAGGTATGGCCATTTCTTCTCATTTCATCAGCCCTAATGATTTCCACTGATGTTAAGTCAGGCATAATAAAGAGCTTTTAATAAACAAAATTGCCTATAGAATAACAAATTTATATAAAACCATTAAGTGCAATTTTTCAAAAAAATTACAATTACGTAGTTATTACTCGAACAAGTTGACAAAACGTATTGTTCGGGAAAATAAAACAAATGAATGAAAAAAGTGTAAGTATGTCATCTAATTTTCTATTTTCAAATTTGACAATAAATGAAAAAAAAATCATTACTGGCCAGTTCCTCAAGTAAAAGATTTTAAAATCCTGCTTTTTTTGTGTTCCGCTAATTGTGCCGGTGTGTATACATATAATGACCGGGTCTACTCAGCGGGAAATATAATTTATTTTAGGTACGATACCTGTTTTTACCCGGTCATTATATATTTTCAATAAATTTAATTAGAATTATTTTCATCAATTCGATTCCCTATGTTTTTAAAATTGTTTTTGATCATATTTGTTAAAAGCTTGATGATTTCATGGGCCTTGTCGTGCAGCAGTAGTGTATAGATAAAGAGTATATCTATGCTTCTATCACTTTCTTTTTTTCAAAACAAAATAACTAAAAGAAATATGACGATCCCAAAAACCCACTTTTTTCGGTTTTCTTTACATAAAGTTGCAGCGTCTATCACACAAATTTGGTAAAATTTTACCACAAAAGAAAGTGATAGAAGTATCGTTAAACTCTTTATAATATAGCATAAAAATTATTAAAATCGGTTTAACTTTCGCGAAAAAAAAACGGAAGTACGAAACGTCTTTTTTCAAAGAATTTGTAGGTAAATCCGCTTCATCTATATTTGTCCCTTTCAGCGCGGCGCTCGGAAATAGGGATAGCAATACCTAAGGCAAATACCTAAATGAGTAGTACAGTACCCTCTTAAGACTAATGTTTCTAGCGTTCCTGCGCTATCGGATAATTATCTGAATATAATGCATTATACTGGCCGAATGGCTATTTATTTGAAAATATGATCTTAAATGTATAAATATTACTATTATGGTGCATGATTAAGGGCCTACATCAATATTATCGTATATCATCGCCGACACGTACATATTAACACAGCCAGTAGGCACAGAAAATGAAGAATTAGGGATACTTTTCCTATTTACTCAAAATCTACTAAATATATTTTAATTCTGATTTACGTGTTTCTATACATAATAGTTACCTATGTTTTTAAAGTTATTTCATTAGTTAATACGCGATAATAGACCGACAAATGAAAAAAATAAAATAATTGAGAGGTTGTTTCGCCAATATTTTCTATCGAGAAAACTTTTTTCAATCGCGTTTCTGAGTTTATGCGATCCTAGATCATATATTGAAAAAACATATACTTAAAAATTAGAGCTCTAGCCATTCAATCTAAAGAAACAATGAAAACTTCGTACATAGAAAAATGCACGAAGCTATTTTGGTATCCTCTTAAGGGTGAATTCAATGTTCACTTATTTGTTATTATTATAGATAAATCGCGCTATCTCTTTTTCACTTTTTCATATTTGTTGTTTCAGAGACGCTAGAATCCATCACGATAACCAGTCATTTGATATAGAATATAAGAAATTTCGTTGAGTAATTTTAGACGACAGAATTGTTTAGCTTATACACAATTTTTTGGTTCTTTCTTATATTTTGGCAGGTCACTCTCGTTCTGTCGGACTCCGATGTGGTTGATTGACAAAAATCGCCCGGAGCGGTAAGCTCTACTGGGAAAGTAATGTCTAGTTTTGTTGTAATTTCGATACACTTTTATCTTAGTATTTTCTATTAATAAGTAATACAAGATTGTAAATACGATTATTTTTATTTGTGAAGTATGTTCATATTATTTTGAAAATTTGTATTGTATTATATTAGCTGTGTGAATGATATAGACTTAATAATGTGTATCCTGATAGTTTAGTACTTAATATTCAATACCACTTAATTTTCTTTTTGATATTGCTTGTTTTTAATACTCTGAAATAAGTAAGGTGTTTATTAGGTCGTTTATTAATGTACTTAAAATATAGATTAACTTTTTCTTCTATTTCAGCCTCTTTATAAAGCTCGGCTTAAATTTACTCTCATAATGTTCCCTAATGCTTCAATACACGTAAAACTTCAAAATCTTTTTTACTCATAGAATTATTATATTATTATAGTTATCCTCCTAGTTTTTACTTTATAAATACATTACGTTATTTGTGTAAATATTCAACATTGTGAGGTAGATTTAATATTATATTCTCAAGGACAAATGTTAAAATTATATTTAGTAATTTTTGCATAATAATTTACATAGGTTTTAACCAGAACCTATATATCTGTTTTGTGGTTTTCCTAAACTCAATTTAGAACTACTTATAAATTTATAATTATATTTCCTGTTAAAGACCAAAGTAGACTAAGACTAATATTAGATTAATACAGGTTTTTACGGGTCTTGTGGCATACTTGGCAATGAAATTGATAGCAATGCTATTGCGCCAAGTAAACTAAACTGAAACTTTTTTTAGCTAAACATTTACTAAACTGTTATTTTTGATGTTTTTCTAGCTGTCTATTAACTTAAAAATATTTACTTAGTTGTATTACTTATGTATAATTTTATGAATGTGCCATACCTATAAATAGATCGGTTAGATTGATAGAAGAAAAATGAAAGATAAACGAAATTTAAAACAAATATTAAATGCGTCTACATCTGTAAAAAGTGGTTTTATTTAAAAATATTATAAGCTGTATTTTAATTTTAATACCTGCCTACTTCATCTTAGAAAATGTGGTCGAAGTCTATTATGAACTGGTATACAAAAGACAGGAAAAGGAACAGAGGGAGGTCACTCAGAGGGAGGACAAAATAAAAGCTGTAGCGGGTTATGTGGACTCGAAAGGCAGGTAACAGAAATTAATGGAGATAGATAAGGGAGGCCTTTGCCGCAAGGAATTTGTCTGAATAAAGGCTTATTAACTTTACGTCATCTTAACCATCAAATTACGATAAATACTTATCTAACTTCGTTGATCCTAACTAAGACATGATACATCTTTAGACTTTTGATATTGACTGCTAACCATAAGTACAATTTCTTCAACAATTCATATGTTTAAACAGCTAGCGACGTTTTTCTTTTTTCTTCTTTCTTCCAAGCATGTGCATGTGCCACTGTTGAGCACAGGCCTGCTCTTCTCCGACAGGGTTCTTAGTCTAAAGTGGCGCTGACCAAGCATGTTGGTACAGGGTTTTGTTTTGAATCTTCCGTCTCTTAAAGAATACATATATTATCTGCTTATGATATCTTATATTTGGTATCGCTCTGGGAAGAAAAGGAGGGGGTGAAACATGTTATCTGAATCCGTCACCACTATAAATATATTGGACCAGTCATTTAAGCTTAAATGAGGTAAAAATTGCAGAATTCGAGATACCCGAGATGTTTGTCTGTAAATACTTGTATATTGACACCCTAAAAGTTGTCTCAAAACCTACATAATAATGGTAGGGTGTACGCAACTATTAAATTTCAAGGTCTAAAGTCGCAATAACCGCTTTTTGTGCTTTTTTGTTAATATCTCATTTCGTATGAGTTTTTGCTATTTGTATTCATTATCAATATTGCAGAATACAAAATTCTCTACAAATTTTGATATAAATATTTTTTATACGGTGAACCGTTTTCGAGATAGAGGGCGGAGAGCGCGCGGTCACAGCATCACTTCAGGTTAACAGGCACCGGTCGAAAACGCAATATATACAGCTGATGAACTACCAATAAATCATTGATTATAAATATTATTTAATTTTTATTAACTATTATATTATAATTTATTAATGGGACAATATGAGCACAAAAAAATGTTCCGGCAGAGTATTTTTACAGGCCATGTGCCTGTATCAATGCTTTTCGTAAATTTAATAAAACTATTCCCGAATTCTGGTCTTGCAATGAGTACTTTATAATGCTGAGCTGATGATGGAAGCCTCTATTCACTGTTTCATGTTTCAAAATTACATTTAATTATTAGATTGGTTACAAAACTGCCTCGCCTCGAAAGGCGGCAGGACGCACTCCGACACCGAGGTTGGTAACAGTCGGTCGGAGTGGTGGAGCCTAATGGGAGAGAAACCAATTGACTATACGTGCATTATCTAGCAAGACCGCCTTTTGCATCTGGGCCATCACCGATTTACTATTGACGCCAAGCCTCTCGAGGTGTTGTAAGAGGCTCTTTGGGACCAAACCGTTTACCGATACAACTATCGGTATTATTGAAACAAAAAGAGTGAATATTTTGGGCGATCCTACTAAACTTCGGCGCCACCCAGTACCCGGGCTAGATTATGGTGTGAAATTGGCGACCAAAGCTTCCCTTAAAGTTAATCGACAGGCTTCAGAGGGAAGAAATGAGACTATCTGTACGGGAACATTTAAGACTTCAATAAGAACACATCATCGTATTGGCGCTTGGAATGTCCCAGGCATGTTAATGGCGGCCAAGTTAACCACCTTAGAAAGGGAAATGAATTCACATAACATTTCGATACTGGGCGTTAGTGAGACTCATATGCGCGGTAATGGCCACTTCAGCACTGCAACTGGGACCACCATGTATTTCTCAGGCAGTGATGATTCAAGTAGAAATGGAGTCGGATTTATATAGTGCCTCCACATATGATAATTACGTCCTAGAATATAATCCGACCTCTGACAGAATCCTCACATTGAAGTTGAACACCACACCCTGCATGCTCAATATCATACAAAATATTTAAGATTATTTTTAGAGTATATTGAAATCAAATTATTGTTGTGAGGAAAACCTGTCAATACATCCATCAGCTTCTCTCCGTCCACTGCTGGACATAGGTCTCCTCCATAGAACGCACAACGCGCGGTGCTGTGCCGCTTGCATCCAATGTCTCCCCGCGATCTTGACTATATCGTCGCTCCACCTTATCGGGGGTCACCCAACGCTGCATTTTTTTAGTTTTTGAACCAAGCAAATATGTAATATACTCTCTCCTCTCTCTATCTCCTTTGTACCCTCCCAAACGACAATATGTTACAAAAAATACAGGACCACAAGGCCTGTCGATACCTATTTTTAACCCACTAAGAAGAGGTGTATAACACACCTCCTTTTAATGGGTTAAAAATAGGTATCGTAATTTCAAACGGTCATTCTGTGGGTATGTTTGTCTCTGGCATCATAAGTCCTAAAGGCAACTTGTCAACAAGAGGTTCTCCAACGTAACGTATTTTAGTTGGTTGGTTTTTGTAACTAGTTTCTCGGATGAAACTAGTTTAAACAAACCAACTCTATAATATCTTATGAAACAAAAAATAAAACATCCATCTCCATCGTCCGCATTAGAGCGGATCTGAAAAGTTTCTTACTAGGGATTTGCAAATTATTTCTCTCGGAAGGATTTCTTTCGAGAAATTATGCTTTGCTTGTAGTTATGCTCAAGGCATTGCATATTTTATCAGGTTAATTCGACCTCCATAATTTAGGTACATTATTGAAAAAGAGATACAAGGAAACAAATAAATACAATCTAAATTTTAGAGTAAAAATTAACCTGAAAGTCGACTGAAAAGTCTACGAACGAAAGAACGCCTAAATTCAAATTTTATTCCTCTCCAGCCTTGGTACGGGCCTTCTCCACTTTGGAGGAATTATGGTCTACTGTGCCGCGCTGACCAGGTGTGTTGGCACAGTGTTTATTATCGAGTTTTCCGTCTCTCATAGAGGATCTTATCTGTGTGCTTTATCCCTTGACTGACTTTTACAGCACCCTTGGGAGGATATCGGGTGGTGACACTTGTATTCTTAATCCGTCACGGGAGGGAAATATTTTTTTTTATTATAGCTTTACTAGCTATTAGTATAGTAATTAACTACCGAGGAAGGCTTTAGCTTCCTGGTAGTGATAAATGTTATAGAATCGGACCTTTATGAGTACTTTCGCAGGTTACTCCCTATATACAATTGGAAACTTTACCTCTTTTGAATCTCTCTTTCCCCAGTCCATTAACGTCCCACTGTTATACACGGGCCGTCTTCAATTTGGGACGAATATGCCATGCGGGCTAGGCGTGTTGACAACGGTCTTTTGAATATTAGTGTAAATTTGTAAAATATTATTTTTATAAAAACTCTTAATAATTATGTAAATAATGTGATAATTTTCAATTATTGACTTTAAACTTACGCGATTTGAACTCATAATTTGTTTATTACCGGGACTATTTTAACAGTTATTAAGGTGATTATAGTCCTGGTAATATTAAAAATTATGAATTTTCAACGATTTGCTAAGTTTATTCCTGCAAGCATACAAAGAATATTTCCAATACGTATAGTGTTATGTATATATTAAATAAACGGGTAGCTGTCTACTCAAGTTATAATTGATTACCTCCTAACTATTTATTGATTGAGTTTCTGTAGCAGCAAGAATCTCGACTAAATGATCACTAACCGTATATATAGATACCACATATATTGTTATTGTAGCAATTTAATCTGATTTAACTCACATACGCTAACTGTTATAATCTTAAAACAGCAAAATGGTATTAAAATACATAGTTACATATAAAAAAGATACAGCAGAGTCTTACTAAAAAAATAAATAGAAACCTAAAAAGATATTTTTATTTATGACAAGCTGTTGTTCACAACTTCGTAAGCGTGTAATCTACATATAATAATATTATAAAGTTGAAGAGTTTCTTTGTTTGTTTAATTGAACCCGTTAATCTCAGGAACTACCGGTTCGAATTAAAAATTATTTTTGTGTTGGATAGTTCATCTATCAAGAAAAGCTCTCTCTCCAGCCCATTTACGTCCCACTGTTGGGCACGGGCCTCCTCCACTTTGGAGGGATTATGTTCTACTGTGCCGCGCTGACCAGGCGTGTTAGCACAGGGTTTAATTTCGAGTTTTCCGTCTCTCACAGAGGATGTTATCTGTGTGCAATATCCCTTAGCTGACTTTTACAGCACCCTTGGGAGGAGATGGGGTGGTGACACTTGTATTCTTAATCCGTCACCACACCAAGGCTCCGGCACCACAAGAAAAGCTATAGGCTATTAAAACACGCTGCGACCAATAGGAGCGAGGCGTTAGTGAAAAATGTTGCAAAAACGGGGATATTTTCAACATTGCATGTGTATGAAGTGGCAGGCAACACCCGAAAACATTATAGAAAAAATACCATCCTCTAGAGACGCTCTGTCTATTAAATAAACCGCAACGAAATCCGTTGCGTACTTTTGAAGGTGTAAGCTCCCTATGTGAGCTTATATTTTCAAAAACACATTGGTACATACAAAAATAACGACTTTGAATAAAACAAAGTCGTTATTTTTGTATGTACAAGTGTCTTATGTAAACATAAAGATGACATTTTTACCAAAAGGTAAAACGGTCCTCAATTAGTAACAGTTAGTCAGTCAATAATTACTGAGACCTTGCTGTCCGAAGTCAAATGCGAGTCAAGGTTGTCCTTCACCGGTTTTAATATTTTTGTTCTTCAGCTCACTAATATATTACTATTGTGCGAGGGTCTTCTCCACTCCAGAGCTTCAGCTTCGAGTTTTTCCTCTCAGATTACATATTTCTACTTCTATTGTTTCTTATTTGGCACTTATGCTCTCTGGAAATGAAAACAAGTCATGATTCTTTTCAGAAAAAAGGAGTATCATGACTATGTATGTGATGTTGATTTTTATTCGTTTATAAATAAGTCATTTAGTAAAATTCTGTGGTAAAAATTTAGGAACTTAAAATAAACTTAGTGTCCATGGGGTGACGGCCAAAAAGAAAACAAGTGTCACCTCCCCGTATATTGCCGCGGGGGTCGCAACAGCCGACCACGTCGCGTAACACCTGCACCCAAGGAGGGTTGACGTCAGGCCGCGAATAAAAATCAGCCAAAATCCTCTGCCACATGTACGACTGGAAGCCATGTTGCATCAACCACAAATAACTGGACAAGGGCAGGAGAGTGATGATATTCTTTATTTTAATTCTTAATATTCTTTCTATTAAATAAGCCGCGCAAATGTTGACGTAATATCCCAAATGGGTTGTAAGATTTTTTTTTAAATTAGGGCCTCAATCTCATCTTCACCGATGCTCTTATTCAGAAGTGTCACAGAACTCATTTGCAATAAACGCGGTCGGAATGAGCCGCATAATGTGACTTGGCTGGAGACACTTCCAGTGCATTTACCCCATGATTGCAGCAACCTTAGCGTCTATGATCGCGATGTTTGTAATAGCTTTGTATAAATCGACTGTATAAACATTTAATATTCTCTAAAATAGTATTAAATATGTATCTCTCTCTCCAGCCCATTTACGTCCCACTGTTGGGCACGGGCCCCCTCTACTTGGTAGGATGTACAGTTCTGATTTATCGAATCGAAAAAAACATCGATGTTTTTTCAAAGTGGACACCCCTAGGCAGGGATTATTACTTTATGTACGAAAATAACTCTTTCTGTCTGTCCCTCTGTAAGTCTTACGGAAAAACTACTCAACCGAGTTAACTTAAATTAATTTCATACCCAAATAAATAACATAAATATTCATGGACATTTTTCACACAACGTCCTCTGGTACCAAGCTAAGCTTATATGCTTGTGTTTTGGGTACTAGAATACGGATATACTACATAAACTACTTTTCTTTTGTAAATACATACTTATAATACATAATAAACACCCAGACGCGGTACAAGCATTTCTATATGACAAATAAGAATATCACACAATTAATGATTGCCCTGTGCGGGAATCGAACCCGTTACTTCGTGAACGGCAGTCAGTAACTTTATTTGCGTAATGCTGCTATTGATTAGATGATGAAAGGTTGTATGAATTCAATCAGTGGTTTAGGACTTACCAAATTTTAATAAAGAACGTCTCTTTCGTATTTCAAAATTTTGAAGTAAATTCTCATATTTTTCAAAATACAGATAAACTAGCAGTTGCCCGCGAGGTACGCGCAGAAAATGTTCCCAGTTTTTGCAAAACTTTTCACTTGTTCTTTGCTCTTATCGGTCGCAGCGTAATATTATGTATAGCTTATAGTCTTCTTTGATAATTAATATGCTAAAGCAGAAATACTGAAAGAGTTTTTCAAATCGGACCAGATTTTCTTTCTTTTCTTTTTTTGTTTATTTGTAATATTATTGTATAGATAAACTTTATTTTATTAGTATAAGACGATAGCTTTTACACTTAGACATTTCAAAGTAAGACAGTTGACTTGTAGATTGTAGACGGTAAATTGCTGGTAAAATTGGCTGGATGCCAGATAGTAGGTACCTAACTGCGGTACAGACAAAAACTAACTACTTTTTGTTGATATTTTGCTAAACGACCGTATTACTCAAATAGTAAGGAAAATCATTTATGTTACAGAAAATGTTCTTTTTAACACGTTTATATTTGTTCGATGGGTATCTACCAATGTATTATTCTAACGGATTCTTTGAAAGTGGTTTTAACACACTTGCAGTAGTCTCTTTGTTCTGAGATTTTGCACACATATTAAGGACCGATGACAATGCAATAATTTTAAAATATGTTTAGAATTTTGAAGCGTGTTTTTTTTGTTTTTGATCTAAACAAATTATTATACTTATGTTCTTATTTATTCCAGCCTTCGGAAATTATAAATTGTTTGCTTGGAGGTATTAGGAAAAGTTATAAGGAAATCTCACTGTTAAAGTATTTTGTTGATCAGCGAAATCATTAAAAATAATTGAACATAAGAAAGGTTTTATGAATTTATTTGCAAATATAAAAAAAAATCATGAGTGAAAATAAGAAAAGATGTTTTTATTCTGTGATAGAAAAAGATTTTAGGTCATAAGCCTTGGTCTAAGAAGACCCTTACTAAATGCGAAAGTAACTCCTTGTTACTTCTCACTTTGTACTGTCACTTTTTACGCCAAAATATTAAGTTTGGTACACAGTTTAGGGCCTAAGAAAGGCCTACTTTTTGATGTGAAAAATGGAAGTTAATTAAATTTCGCCAACAAAATCGCCAGCAACAGTAAGTTAATATACCTACTCTACAAAATATTCCATTTTACACTTGACTGAATTTTTCATATAGAGGCGAACTATCAGGTTAAAATGCATTTCTTTTCTCAACTTTCTTTTCGTATCTACAATTCGGAAATAGCAAGAGGATATATCCATTTATCTCTGTCAACACCCAAGGGGCAGACACCGTGAAATTTCCACTCCATTATAACTCTTACATAATGTAAATTTCTATACAACATTTTTCATTTCTATTTAAAATGAAAGTGTAGCAAAAAGTAGAAAATAAAATGGAAAACAAGTTGAAAGTTTGCAATAACCGAATAAATATCTATACTAATATTATAAAGCGAAAGAGTTTGTTTGTTTGTTTGATTGTTTGTTTGTTTGTTTAAACGCGGTAATCTCAGGATCCGCTGGTCCGATTTGAAAAATTCTTTCAGTGTTGGATAGCAAATTTATCGAGGAAGGCTATAGGCTATATAACATCACGCTGCAACGAATAGAAGCGAAGACTCAGTGTAAAATGTTGCACGAAACGGGGAAAAAAGTCACGCGCGCGAGCTTTAAATGAAAACGCTGCCTTATCCATGTGAGTTACAACAAAGAAATGTATGGAGAAATTGTTTGTTACCTATAGATCTTTAAAAAAGTCCGCGAGGCCATATGTCTATCTTTTAAGGAAAACTCGCTGTACCCATAAGAACGTCAACAAAATTATCTATTTCAATGGGATGTTTTCAAAAGCTATTTATGTGTATATAGTAACATTTTTTATCAAATTAAATACCTTAATTAGCTTACGCATTTAATATAGATAATAACTGCTCTTTACAGCATGCAATTTAAATGAATATCTTCGGAGATATGACGAAAAAAGAATTACGCGTGATAAAATAAAGTTAAACTGTTCGCTGAGCAACGAGAACGTTTCCCCGGTCATCTATCTATACTCCATTGTTTCGATGTATGGTTGAATGTATGAATGTAAGGATGGTTGTTGTTCTTTCACGTAAAGACTACTGGATGGATTTTCGTGAAACTTTGCAATAATATAGCTTACATATCAGATTAACACATATGCAATAATTTATACAGATACTTTTACTACGTCGGCTTCGGCGTCGTCGTCGGTGCCGGCTTCGCCGACGCCTCCGGCGTATGGTCGTTGCGTTGCTCAAATCCCGACGTATTGGTGCTGAGTTGGTTTTTATAGGCGTTGGCATCTACAGCGGTGTAGGCGACGACGTTGGCGTCGGCGTCCGCGTCGGCGTCGGCATCGGCGGCGGCTTCGGCGTCGTCGTCGGCGTCGGCTTCGGCGTCGGCGTCGGCTTCGGCGTCGGCATCGTCGTCGGCTTCGGCGTCGGTGTCGTCGTCGGCGTCGTCGTCGGCTTCGGCGTCGGCGTCGGCGTATGGTCGTTACGCTGCTCAAATCCCGACGTATCGGTGCTGAGTTGGTTTTTATAGGTGTCGGCGTCGGCTTCGGCGTCGGCGCCGGCTTCGCCGACGCCTCCGGCGTATGGTCGTTACGCTGCTCAAATCCCGACGTATTGGTGCTGAGTTGGTTTTTATAGGCGTTGGCATCTACAGCGGTGTAGGCGACGACGTTGGCGTCGGCGTCGGCGTCGGCGTCGTCGTCGGCGTCGTCGTCGGCGTCAGCGTCGGCTTCAGCGTCGACGTCATCGTCGGCTTCAGCGTCGGCGTCGTCGTTGGCTTCGGCGTCGGTGTCGTCGTCGGCGTCGTCGTCGGCTTCGGCGTCGGCGTCGTCGTCGGCTTCGGCGTCGGCGTCGTCGTCGGCTTCGGCGTCGGCGTCGTCGTCATCTATCTATACTCCATGGTTTCGATGTATGGTTGAATGTATGAATGTAAGGATGTTTGTTGTTCTTTCACGTAAAGACTACTGAATGGATTTTCGTGAAACTTTGCAATAAGTAATATAGCTTACATATCAGATTAACACATATGCAATAATTTATAAAGATACTATGTGTCACGGCGTCTCAGTGTGTGTAAAAGTCAGTATTGTACAGGTTGTTACGCTGCTCAATCCCCGACGGATCAGTGTTGAGTTATGGTCTTTAAAGGCGCCGGCGTCATCGTCGTCGTATGGTCGTTACGCTGCTCTAATCCCGACGTATCGGTGCTGAGTTGGTTTTTATAGGTGTCGGCGTCGGCTTCGGCGTCGTCGTCGGCGCCGGCTTCGCCGACGCCTCCGGCGTATGGTCATTACGTTGCTCAAACCCCGACGTATCGGTGCTGAGTTAGTTTTATAGGTGTTGGCATCGACAGCGGCGTCAACAAAAAAGAAATATTCATCAGCAAGCGAATTATAGGTCCTCATGGATAAAAAATTAAGAGCCATGTTTATCTATACTAATATTATAAAGCGAAAGAGTTTGTTTGTTTGTTTGATTGTTTGTTTGTTTGTTTAAACGCGGTAATCTCAGGATCCGCTGGTCCGATTTGAAAAATTCTTTCAGTGTTGGATAGCAAATTTATCGAGGAAGGCTATAGGCTATATAACATCACGCTGCAACGAATAGAAGCGAAGACTCAGTGTAAAATGTTGCACGAAACGGGGAAAAAAGTCACGCGCGCGAGCTTTAAATGAAAACGCTGCCTTATCCATGTGAGTTACAACAAAGAAATGTATGGAGAAATTGTTTGTTACCTATAGATCTTTAAAAAAGTCCGCGAGGCCATATGTCTATCTTTTAAGGAAAACTCGCTGTACCCATAAGAACGTCAACAAAATTATCTATTTCAATGGGATGTTTTCAAAAGCTATTTATGTGTATATAGTAACATTTTTTATCAAATTAAATACCTTAATTAGCTTACGCATTTAATATAGATAATAACTGCTCTTTACAGCATGCAATTTAAATGAATATCTTCGGAGATATGACGAAAAAAGAATTACGCGTGATAAAATAAAGTTAAACTGTTCGCTGAGCAACGAGAACGTTTCCCCGGTCATCTATCTATACTCCATTGTTTCGATGTATGGTTGAATGTATGAATGTAAGGATGGTTGTTGTTCTTTCACGTAAAGACTACTGGATGGATTTTCGTGAAACTTTGCAATAATATAGCTTACATATCAGATTAACACATATGCAATAATTTATACAGATACTTTTACTACGTCGGCTTCGGCGTCGTCGTCGGTGCCGGCTTCGCCGACGCCTCCGGCGTATGGTCGTTGCGTTGCTCAAATCCCGACGTATTGGTGCTGAGTTGGTTTTTATAGGCGTTGGCATCTACAGCGGTGTAGGCGACGACGTTGGCGTCGGCGTCCGCGTCGGCGTCGGCATCGGCGGCGGCTTCGGCGTCGTCGTCGGCGTCGGCTTCGGCGTCGGCGTCGGCTTCGGCGTCGGCATCGTCGTCGGCTTCGGCGTCGGTGTCGTCGTCGGCGTCGTCGTCGGCTTCGGCGTCGGCGTCGGCGTATGGTCGTTACGCTGCTCAAATCCCGACGTATCGGTGCTGAGTTGGTTTTTATAGGTGTCGGCGTCGGCTTCGGCGTCGGCGCCGGCTTCGCCGACGCCTCCGGCGTATGGTCGTTACGCTGCTCAAATCCCGACGTATTGGTGCTGAGTTGGTTTTTATAGGCGTTGGCATCTACAGCGGTGTAGGCGACGACGTTGGCGTCGGCGTCGGCGTCGGCGTCGTCGTCGGCGTCGTCGTCGGCGTCAGCGTCGGCTTCAGCGTCGACGTCATCGTCGGCTTCAGCGTCGGCGTCGTCGTTGGCTTCGGCGTCGGTGTCGTCGTCGGCGTCGTCGTCGGCTTCGGCGTCGGCGTCGTCGTCGGCTTCGGCGTCGGCGTCGTCGTCGGCTTCGGCGTCGGCGTCGTCGTCGGCTTCGGCGTCGGCGTCGTCGTCATCTATCTATACTCCATGGTTTCGATGTATGGTTGAATGTATGAATGTAAGGATGTTTGTTGTTCTTTCACGTAAAGACTACTGAATGGATTTTCGTGAAACTTTGCAATAAGTAATATAGCTTACATATCAGATTAACACATATGCAATAATTTATAAAGATACTATGTGTCACGGCGTCTCAGTGTGTGTAAAAGTCAGTATTGTACAGGTTGTTACGCTGCTCAATCCCCGACGGATCAGTGTTGAGTTATGGTCTTTAAAGGCGCCGGCGTCATCGTCGTCGTATGGTCGTTACGCTGCTCTAATCCCGACGTATCGGTGCTGAGTTGGTTTTTATAGGTGTCGGCGTCGGCTTCGGCGTCGTCGTCGGCGCCGGCTTCGCCGACGCCTCCGGCGTATGGTCATTACGTTGCTCAAACCCCGACGTATCGGTGCTGAGTTAGTTTTATAGGTGTTGGCATCGACAGCGGCGTCAACAAAAAAGAAATATTCATCAGCAAGCGAATTATAGGTCCTCATGGATAAAAAATTAAGAGCCATGTTTATGGTATTATAAGGGTGGGTGTTTACTATTTACTATGTATTATAAGTATCTATTTACAAAAGAAAAGTAGTTTATGTATTCTATCCGTATTCTGGTACCCATAACACAAGCATATAAAGCTTACCTTGGGACTATAGGACATTGTGTGAAAATTTCTTATTTATATACGCTTTAATATAATGAAGTATTTTTATTTATTCATTTTGCGATTAACTTAGTTAATTGAGAGAACAACAGAACGTTATTCCGAGGTCGTGGATTTAAGTCCTGTTTATGATAATTCTTATTTTGACAATTTTTTCAATCAAGTGTTATTCGCCGGGAAGGTGAAGCATTTTTCTTGATGGCTTCGACTGGTACAAGGAAAGAAATACGTGATTATCATCTGTTCTAGGATTGTTGTAATTTTACTACCTCGATTTAACTCATTAAATGCAGTGATTTCAAATTCCATGTGAAGAAAGTCGCATTCAATAACTTAGCAACGGAAGCAATTCTGTCTCTCTGTGACTCTTTCGCGATTATCTGCCCAAATTATTAATTATACCTCGCTCTTGATAGGTGTTTGTTAGGTAGGTTACCTAACAAAAACCTATCAAGAGCGAGGTATACTGGAACGTTTAGGGTTCCGTACCTACTTGACCGAAAAATATAAAGAACTAAATACCAATAAACAGTTAATTAAGCATATAGCAACTCACCAACTTAACTTTGTAGCTGCAATAAAGGGGATCGCTTACATTTCAGCTAAATCATAAGTTCGTATTAGTTTTTAGCAAATCTTTCATGTGATGTGGTATTAAATTATAAGTTTTTTGGATTTTTATCAACACTATATATAGGCTTGGACCATGCCAAATTTCAAGTCTCTAGGATAGTGGGAAGTAACCTGTAAATTTTGATTCCCTAGCGAAAGTCGAAAATACTCAAAAATGGCTGTAGTTCGGTTATATCTTCTGAATGCGTAGATCTAAATTATTGGTTGTACCTTTTGCAGCAAGGGACCGCATATATCTACATTTGGTATAAGTTTCAAATTAACAACTTCAGCCGTGGCTGAGTAAAAAAAAGTTTAACGAGTGGATAGACAGACAGACGGACCTAAAAAGGCATGATGAAGCTCTGAGATATCATTTACTAAAATGACATTCGGGCCGTCTGTGTTACTTCTTTAGAACTGTGCAAGAAAAGAGAACCACACTGACGATTTACTAATTAGCTGTAAAATGGCGTTATTGTTAGTTTATTTAATTTTTCGTTTCTTAATTCCACGCGTACGAAGTCGCGGGCACTGCTAGTAAATAAAATAAAAACTCTACTAATAATCTAAGACCACAGGATTACCATAAAAATGCATCTTTATTTTTGTAAAAGGCGGTAAGAAAATTAATTATTTATAGAAAAAGTTCGCAGCAACAAAGCAACAATATCTTTGCTACGTAAAATAAGTCATAACTACAATATTTCAAATTCCATTTGAATCGTATATCAATTGCAAGGCAGCCTAGAGCGATGTCGTAATATCCGGCACAAAATGGTATCAAATGTGTTTACTATGTATTATAAGTATGTATTTACAAAAGAAAAGTAGTTTATGTATTATATCCGTATTCTGGTACCCATAACACAAGCATAATAAGCTTAGCTTGGGACCAGAGGACGTTGTGTAAAATGTCTATGAATATTTATTATTTATTATTTATTTATCTGTAAACCGTCATCTGTAAAAGATGCACTGAATTTATTGATTTCAAGAGCAGTTAGTTTTATTTTGATACTAGCTGTGCCTTCGCCTTCGTTTGTGAAATTAAGAGCCACTACACATCCGGTTTTGTCATTAAAAGTAACCTGTCCGTCCTAAGGTATCCTTTCGATGTTGGCAACACGCGACTTGCGACTGCGAAGCACGACCCGTCAAATCAAGTAAATTGCCACTTTGCTAAAAGAAGACAAGAATATACATCAGTCATACCGCGCTCGCAATATCAAACCGTGATGGTATCGCGCGCTGAACTATTTCCGCTACTACTTCTTAGTTTATCAGCTTAATTTACGCAGTGGTTATAAAGCATGCATATATTATGAAAATAAGTATATAATTCGTCAGCGCAAAGGCAAAATTACTTAAGCGCCAAAACTGCATTGCTGGGAAATAAATTTTAAAGGTTTATATTTTTTTTAATTCGTATACATTTTTATATTCAGTATACTGAATACAAAATTTTATACGATTTTTTTTCCGAAAAATAAAGCTTTAAAATTAATTTCCCAATAATACAGTTTTGGCGCTTAAGTAATTTTGCCTTTCTGCTGACGAATATACTTAAAAAATAGAGTCGAAAGGTATCTTCTGTACAAACTAATAGCCACGTCGCACGACGCGGTCGCGAAGATTGGCAGAACGCCTTGAGGCTCTAAACCAGCTGTGTACCAAACATTAAAATTAGTTTATAAGTTTTAGAGACATCAGACAAAAGGACTGAGCTACCTATTAATTTGGTATTTTAGTAAAGTCTATTACTATTCATTTTCTTTAATTTATTTTCGATGTTATATTATTTAAGAAATTATATTTAAAAATATAATATTTACCCGCTCGCTTTTTGATATACCTAATTGCTCAGTTGCCTATAGTAAACATTTTTGTTTTTCAAATCAATGTTTAATTTTAAATTACTTTAAGAAGATTTTTAACTGACTTCAAAAAAAGGTATGTTGTTTTTTTATGTTTGTTACCTCATAACTTTTGGCTGGGCATCGTTCACCTTTAATGATTACAATCGTCTTAAATAATTCCCGTGTGGTTCCATTGGCACCAGGTCAGGATCTGATGGTCATCTGATAGAAATCGAGGAAAATTCTAAAATTTCAACGTAACATGAAGTCGGTTGAACTATTTTTTCTAAATAGGTAGTATGCGCACTCTATAAAGAATAAATGAGTATTTATTATTTATAGAGTGCGCATTCGATTTTTCTCTGTGAGGGTCATAAGGGGGTATAAGGGTAGCAGACACTGGAAAATTTCCACTTAATTAAAAACGCTTTACAGGTTCCTAAAACAATATGAGACTAGCTATCGCCCGCGACTTCGTACCCGTGGAATTTCTACTTACTCGACACTTATGTCCCATTTTGGATAATTCACAGAATACCTATCTTTATAATTATAGCCTATGTGTTATGCTGATGTATAAGCTGCATTATTGTAAAGTTTCTTTAAAATCCATTCAGTGGTTTTTGCGTGAAAGAGTAACATACAACCAAACATCCATACTCACAAACTTTCACATTTATAATATTAGTACGATTAAAGAAAGAGCTGATTAAAAAATATTTGTAAAATATTATAGAGTCAAATTTACCGGATTTTCACGTGGCATTCACAAAAGAGGTTTTAAAGTTTAATTACGTAAAATTTTGTGTCAATTGGATGAGGTATGTTAATAATTACTTTACTCACAACATAGACGAACACACACATGCAGACATGAGAGACAGACAGAAACACATCCATCATATTTTTCTGTGCATTATGTAACTGGTACACCCAAAGTAGGATTTAACACAAGTTAAATCTTACTTTGGGTGCCAGCGATTCAAAATTTATAATAGCTATGTATGTCGTCATAAATGTACAGCGCACTATGGATTGTGTATTCTGAGCAATAAACTTTTTTTTTAATTCGTTAACAGAAAAGATCGTTCGACATCTAGGTACAGGATCCCTATACCTATGAAGTGTAGTTTGTACATAATTTAAACAGATAGTAAAGTATAGTTTCAAGCTTCATATGTGTTTCGTAATCTGTTAAAATATATGTAGTATTTGCTATTGATGTTACTAGTAAGAACCATCGGTCTGCTGATGGATTAAAAATATAAGTGTCACCACCCTTTCCTTCAAACGTAAAAGTAAGCAAAAAAAAATTGAACACTATTATCATCCTCTGTGGTAGATGGAAATAAGCCCTGTGCCAGGACGTTGGGTCAGCGCAGTAGATTGCAGTTTTGATAGTAATGAAAATCATGTTCTAAAATTAAATACATTTATTACTATTTACATAGATACAAACTATGCCCGTAAATTTGATGAAAAGGGTTTAGTAATTCGCTTTATCATGTAGACGGTCGGTCTAACCCAAACTTTATTAAGCAATTTCAGCTAAATTTGCACTAAGATCGATGAATAATCTAGATAAACGAAAAGAAATTGGTATCTCTTGAGCTACCGAATAAAGTCTGCCAACATTTGTTATAACTTTGACCTCAGTGTATCTTATTATCATATATTTTTGTTTCTACTTTCCTTTATTTTTCTCTTGTGATTTCTGTTAGGTTAATTTGCATATTGGTTTTCGATATCCTTGTTGAATTTATTATACGTAAGAACCATATTGCATAATGTATCACATTTTTATAAATAACGATTTAGCTTCGAGATTATATCGATATTGCGTGAATTTGTCGATTCACTTTATTAAATCTCCCACGTTAGAAAATTTATAATGTTAAATTGTGATAAGTTAAAATAATAAACCCTATCAAGAGCGAATTAAACTCGCTTAGTGTTTCGTACCTCTCTCTCTCTCCAGCCCATTAACTTCCCACTGTTGGGCACGGGCCTCCTCCACTTTAGGAGGGATTATGGACTTTTCCGTCTCGCAGAGAGGAAATTATCTGGGTACAATATCCCTTAGCTGGCTTTTACACCACCCTAAGAAGGAAAAGGTGCGGTGACACCTGTATTCTTAATCCGTAACCACACAGACAGTATTGACGGACAGTTTCGTACCTACTAGACTGAAAAACATAATTAACTGCATTAAAATAAACAGTTAATTAAGCTTAAACCAATTCACCAACTTTTAGTAGTTGGAAACCGACTACAATTCAACTACTTCGTAGGTTGGTATTACTATTACTTTTAGCATTTTTTTCGGATAATGTGATAACAGGTTACAAGTTTGTAAATTTTTCCCCTTTTTTTGACCACAGGCGTAACATATGGTAAGGTTTTGATTCCTTAGCGTAAGTCGAAAATGCTCAAAAACTATAGTAATTCGGTTACATCTTCTAAATGCGTAGGTTTAACTAAAGGGTTAATTTTATTATTTTCAGCAAGAGACAGCATAAATCTATATATCGTATGAGTTTCAAGTTGATGCCTTCACCCGTTGCTGAGTAAAAAAGATTTGACAGCCAGACAGAGAGACAGACGAACACTGAAGTGTAATGAACCCTAAAAATATGTAATTTACTTGATATCATAATAATTTAGAAAATAAATAAAAATGAATGTGTGCTAAATAGCCTGGGCTAAGCTTATAAAATTTGCCATGTGATTTATAGAGATCCGTACTTAAGTTTTCCACTTCTCGGACGTACGTAGTCTCCGCTGTTTGACTATTCGTCCGTCCGTCGGTCACCAGGCTGAACCGTGATAGGGAGTTGAATTAATGACGTACGATGTTTTTGAGCTATTGCATAGCTTTTATCGCCGGCCTTAAGCGTGGAGACCGAATCCAGAAATTCCGTAACGAAAAATAACCTAACACTCCGACGGACGGACGTACGGACGGACCGACGTACTGACGGACAGATGGACAGACCGACGGACGGACGGACAGACCGACAGACGGACAGACCGACGAAAAGACCGACGGACGGACCGACGGACGGACGGACAGACAGACAAATAAAATAAAAGTTGACAAAAAATGCTATGCAATAGCTTTACCGCGGCAGAAATGAAAAAAAGGACGTGTGACAGTCCCCGAGTGCCTCACGTCCTTTTTTTTCATTTCTATATATTTGTCATTGCATAACACACTATTTCATTTATTATTTATTTATTACACTCTTTATTGTATACACAAGGATATAGATTAAACTGAGAAACAGGAACACGAACACGAACAAATGATCAAGTGGCCGTTACTTTTATGATATTTTTTCTCAAAAAGCCAAGACATAATTTACAATTAAATAATCCGTTTAATATTCTCTTATTCATTAAAGAGAAAATGAGAATTGGACAAATAAAATGCATAGCGCCATTTGTGAGAGAAAATATCGCACGTACTTGCTAGGCAGGGATAGCGCCCCGAGCCAAATTTACTGCCAACGATAAAGTTTGCTCTATTTTGTATTCATATTACTCTAGTATAAAATTTTTCAAAAGAACAACTTTTATTTGTCTACTTTTAGTACCAAGTGTTTTGGTACGTCGAATGGGTGTTTGTAAAACGTTATTTATACATATTACTGTTAACCTTGATCCTCGTGGCGCACTCTTGAAAGCATTTTACTTCTGTAACATATTTAATAAATCAAATCAAATTATGGTGGTCATTATTTCAACCATTCGTATTCTGGAAAGAATACTCGGGTGTTGGTCGAGATGGTGTAAACCAATCTTAATAGATGGCGGTGTACGTAAAAATATATAAACTCATGCGAGTGACAGATATGGTGGTTAATTTGAAAGTGTTGCAAGTGGACCGCAATAAGCTCAGTTGGAAGAGCTTCGGAACGGTATTCCGAGGTCGTGGGTTCAAGTCCCACTTGCGGCATTTTTCACTTTTTCCACCATAATTTGATTTATTAAGTAAAAGGCATAGCATGTCAAATGCAAAAATTAATAAATTAAATCTGTAACACATTTTTATCTTACTATTCTAAGATATGCGTATAAATATTGAAAATAGGACAACATATTTCAGGAAAATATTATTAAATCCGTTACCTGTGTATAAAGATGGATCTGAAAGCTTCATAAACTTATATGAGTACTTTAATTGCAATATTAATAGAAATTTTAGTTTCGGACGCTTTCATTAATTAGCTCTACATTCGTATCTTAATATCTATTATCTACGTAACCGAATCTCTAAAGGTGATTCTAATTCCTTTCAAAATTTATTTATTTATTTTTGCAATTAACTTGCTTTTCTTTGCTTTTCTTGCTTGCTTTTACTTAATAAATCAAATGATAGTGGAAAAAATTATCAGCATGAGCGGGACTTGAATCCACGACCCCGGAATACCGTTCCGTCGCTTCCTTTTAACAGTCAGATTGATCTGAATTGCAGTTTTTATGATAAATATTTTGTCTCATTAACGAAAATAGCATTGAAGCATTAGGTTTGTGCTATAATTGAGTAGATGTGCTACGTAAAGAAGCTGATTTTTAGGGCTCCGTACCCAAAGGGTAAAAACGGGACCCTATTACTGAGACTTCGCTGTCCGTCCGTCCATCCGTCCGTCCGTCCGTCTGTCACCAGGCTGTATCTCAAGAACGGTGATAGCTAGAGAGTTGAAATTTTCACAGATGATGTATTTCTATTGCCGCTATGACAACAAATACTAAAAATAAAATAAAATAAATATTTAAGGGGGGCTCCCATACAACAAACATGATTTTTTTACCGTTTCTTGCTCTCATACAACAAACGTGATTAGTTAAGTATTGTGTGTGTTGCTTGCTCATTTATTAATAACGTTGCCTTATGTTGAATAGATAATGGTACGGAACCCTTCGTGCGCGAGTCCGACTCGCACTTGACCAATTTTTTTTTGATCGGAGCTTTCTACAGAATAAATCTTTTTACTTGCTCTGCTTGCTTGCTTTTGAGTGCGCATAGGTTACGCAAATGCAGTAAATATATCTACTTTCAACTAAAAAAATATTTATGACTTAGATACATAAGATTCGAACCTATGATATTCACGAAATTTGTATAATTGGAAGTGAATAGATTATTGTATACCTAATTATTTATTGGATACCTAATTGGGTAACTTAATAACTGTGCTTAATAAATAAGTAGCCTAATAACTACCTACGTTACTTAGTTAGTTCTTACTCTAATTAGTAGTCTCGGGTTCGATTCCCGGTCAGGACAATCATTTTGTGTGATGTTTTTAATTGTCATACAAATGTTTGTACTGCGTCAGGATGTTTACTATGTATTATAATTATGTATTTACAAAAGAAAGTAGTATATATAGTATATTCGTATTCTGGTACCCATAACACAAGCTTAAATGCTTAAAACCAAAGGACGTTGTGTGAAATGTCCATGAATATTTATTTATTTATTTATTTAATAACACATATTTTCTAGTTAGTACCCTAAAGTTATACAATTTATGTTCAAATATAAATCTTACCGAGGCATTTTAGCTGGTTAATCGAAAAAACTCGAGCCTGATAATCCGTCGTGGTGCATTGCGGTGCAAGCTTCACCGTGGTTATTCAAACTTCCGAGATTATAACTGTTTGAACAAATTTTAAACTTGCAAACGACCAAGATCAAACGTTATATATAAAGGTCGCATAAGTCATAAGAACAAGCTGTTGTCCCCGACTTCGTACGCGTGGAATTCAGAATTTTTTTCCAGTTATTGAAACATTTCACATTGATGGTTCGTTCCTATTTGTCACAGCGTGCTGTTGGCCTACAGCCTTCCTCGATAAATATACTATTCAACACGGATATCGGACCAGCGGTTGCTGAGCTTAGCGCATTCAAACAATGAAAAAGTATATTTTGTTAATCTTCATACGATACATAGTGCGATGAAGCAAACATTCTCACAGATTATTTTTCGAGGCTTTGCTCGTGTGATTGTACCTAATTATTTGTTACGAATAAAGCTTATTATACCTTTGTAAGTGAATGTATTATTCAATGAAAGTAGGACGTAATTAGAATATTTTTAACACGCTTTCATAAGTTCGGTATGTCATTGTATCTATCAATGTATTAATCTATGTAACGGAATCTTTGAACGCGATTTTCCCCCACTTGCAATATTCCGATTGATTTGAAATTTTGCATACATATCAAGGACCGATGACAATGCAATTATTTAAAAATATATTCAGGATGTTCAAGCGTGTTTTTAGTTTTTGAACTAAGGAAATTATTAATAATTAAGTATGTTCGTGTTTACTTAAATAGCACTTATATATTAATACCGTTAATCTTTTTATACAGACTGTAATGGCCGGCGATGAACAGAAAAAAGCCATTAAGAAACTATGCATAAATATAAAAACACACTGACGTAAACACTAATCTTCTAAATAATATTCCTTTTATATCCACTTCGAAAGAAGGATTACAAAACATTAAACCGATACAACATCGGCGAGAAAAATAAACCCGATTGCTGCAGTCAGCAGGATTTGTGAATAAGCTCGCTGGGTTCTGTTTGTGAGAAGAGCTAAAGTCTTGTATTCCAAGTTAATTAGGGAACGGTGGTTATATTTAAATTTAACGTAATAACGCAGATATGCAGTCTAATTATGTTTCTTATATCTTTTTCAATCTACTCAGTCTATTATTGAAATATGGGCGAGTTATAATAGGTAAATCTTAGCCTGAAAATGTAGTGTCCTTTCAGTCCATGGTTTCCATTATACCACTACTTTTGAAGATTCCCCCTACATCCATAACACAAACTTTACCTCTTCAATAATAATATGGATAAGCATTTATATTCAAACAATAGTTTCCAACAAAATACTTCAAGGAACAAAAGATAAAATATCCGTGCCCACTGCTTGCAATACAATAGCTTCTTATTCGAGATTTGTAAATCTCATCTTAACCCAGTTTATTTATTTCTGTAAGCTGGATTTTCTTATTGTTACTAAGTATGCTTAATTTTAATAGCCTATAATTTAGTACCGATCAAAATGTTTGTAATGATAAAGTTTTATGTACAATAATATAAAATACGAAACCATAAGGTTGCCTTCCAAACTGCGCCACCAGGTGACAAATATTATTGTTATAATTTTATTTTCTTGATTTGACGGTCTCAACATTGACAATCTCGAGAACAATAATCATCGCTCCACCTAATTGGACGACACCTATACATATAATATATTGAGTCTCATGAGATGAATTAGGCTGTCGCGGTTTCTTTTAAACCACTGTAATCAGCAGACATTATATTAAATTCTACTATCAATACGATATCGCATGATCGTATTAGTTTCTATCTTAGACGCCACCTGGGGGATACCTTTAAAAATTACTGTTAATTTGTTCAGAATAGTATAGAATATTCTGTCCGTGTGGTGACGGATTAAAAATACAAGTGTCACCACCCCTTTTCCTTCCTAGGGTGCTGCAAAAGCAGGCTAAGGAATATTGTACACAGATAGGTCAATGAGCGACGGAAACCCTTCTGAACCCTCTGTGCCAACACGCCTGGTAGCGCGACATAGTAGAGCGGCATACTAGAGCATAATCACTCCCAAAGTGGAGGAGGCCCGTACCCAACAGTAGTTCAGTAATGTATCAAGAAAATGACTTATAAACAACACTATTAAGTTGGTTTCGCGCTCGGTCTCACTCTTGGGCCACGTCTATAAGTTGTTTTCGACTCTCGCGCAGGTTCGACGACTTCCAACCTCCCGAACAAGCATGTTTCCGAAAAGGCTTTAGTGCCATAGACCACATACATACGCTCCGTTATATTATACAGAAGGCTAAGGAGTATAGTCGGCCTCTGTGTATAAAGTATGTGGACTATGAGAAGGCCTACGAATTGGTCGAGACTTAAGCGGTGCTGCAGTCCCCCCAACGGTGCCAAATTGGCTACTGGTATATCGAAGCATTGAAGTGTTTGTATAGAAACGCCACCATGTCAGTCCTAATCCAGGATAGGAGCACAAGACCGATTCCACACCAGAAGGCTGTCGTATAGGGGAACATAATATCCCCGAAACCGTTCACCGCTTCATTGGAAGACGTCTTCAAGCTCCTCGATTGGGCCGTACTTTGCATCAACATCAACGCCGAATACATCACTCAACTTCGATGTGCAGTTGATATCGTGGTCATGGCATGGTCCCTGAAGGACTTTGGCGCAGTGCTCAATGACCTCAGTAGTGTTTCCCAACAGGTTGGTTGGTTAAGGATGAACATGGATAAAACCAAGGTTCAATGTCCATGTCACTCTTCACATGACCAGTTGGCCAAATCCAACTTCTCAAAAGAGGTCAACCGCCAAACCCATCTCGGCTGGGCAGCTTTCGGGAAGCTTAGGCATATCCTCGCGTCCAGTATTCCGCAGTGCCTAAAGACCAGTGTGTGTTACCAGCGATGACATACGGAACAGAAACGTGGTCTTTAATGTTAGCCTCGTAACTAAACTCAAAATTGCACAGCGTGCTATGGAGGGGGCTATGCTTGGTATTTACCTACAGGATAAAATCCGAATTATGGAGATCCGTATGAGAACGGGCGTATCTGACGTAGTCAGAAGGGTTAGCACGCTGAAGTGGCAATGGGCAGGCCCCATCGCTCGTAGCACTGATGATCATTGGGGAAGAAAAGTCCTAGAGCACGACCACGTACCGGGCGACGCAGCGTTGGGTGGCCTCGGATAAGGTGGAGCGACGATATCGTCAAGGTCGCGGGGAGTCATTGGATGCAAGCGGTACGAGATCGCGAGTTGTGGCGTTCTATGGGGGCTACTGCCTGCCATGAACTAAATACTTGCTCTAATGAGACTTCGATATTAAACTAATTATCGTTTTATTTAGAAACAGCTGATAGTGTTACATTAATAACAGGGCACGATAGCAAAAAAATGCTCCATACAAAAATATGGACTTCGTACTCCGCCGTTTTCTTCGTGGGTACTGCCTCTAGAGCAACGAATTTTCATTACACTGTGAAGAAAATTTTTCTTCACAGTATCTAGGTATTACGTAGCTATGCTTCTATTACTTTCTTTTTTCCAAAATATGATTGATTAATAAATGAAATTTGTCCATCCAAAAATCTTGTCTGTATGTTGTATGTGTTGTTGTGTATAAAATTGTGCTTTGTGCATTGATGATGAATTCGCAGTCGAATGTGCTAAAGTTTTTGTCAAAAAGAATATAACAGACAGATCTAGAACAGTTCCAGTTCTGATTGTCAGATACAAAAATCAAATCAGATAAAATAAGTTAACCTAAGAAAAGTATTTTCGGACCTTTGAAGCTTTTCTTCAAAGTAACGGCTTGCAAAAGAAGTCTGGTAATATATTATTAGTAATAAATTAATATAATAACATAATAAATAATTAGGAGAATTTTTATGACATACCTAAATTTTAGCGCTTAGAAATTGATAAAAAAAATTGTGAAATTTGTACCAGAATTTTGCATTAAATTGTTGTAAAACTGCGAACGTGACAGAGTTGCGGGTATTTTCATAATAATTATAGTACGTACAACATATTTTGTCGCTGAGAAAATAAGTAAAAAGATTCACCTCTCGGATCTTGGTCTGTAAACATAGTTCTAAAATTAGGTACCTTTTATAAAACTAACAAGCTATATACTCGTACAAATGTAAAATTTCGGTACAAATTTTAATGTACAATATTGAATATTAAGGTCTTTTGTTTTGTATTGAAAGCACAAGCCTATAAAACTGATAAATGGTACAAATGCGTGTCGTTTAAACAAAATTGAATTCCCACATCGGGTAAATATTTGTATGACCCATAGGCAACCGGTTCGAGTTTTATTTACTCGTATTTGTTCATTTTGTCCCAAGCGCACCCTTGTAACTTGAATGTTAATACATGTTTTTGTCCTTTTTGTTACCATTTTGCTTCCCTGAGCAATATCCTTATAAACAAACTTTAGGACAAGATTTTGGTACTATTCGAGGAAAGTATTCAGTTGATTAATAAAAATGCCAGGCAGCTTTATCTGACATTTTAAGACAGCGTTTTGTTTTTAGGGAGTTATTGGTGATATGCCCAGTCTGACGAAATTCAGCGTGTCCACGTATGGTAGAGATATCATATTTCCTGACACAGTGTGGGTCTCTCTCTCTCTCTCTCTCCCTCTCTCTCTCTCTCTCTCTCTCTCCAGCCCATTAAAGCCCCACTGTTGGGCAGGAGCAACCTCCATTTTGGAAAAGATCTACAGCGTCGCGCTGGACGATCGTGTCGGCACAAAGTTTATTTTCGAGTTTTTCGTCTCTGTGGTGACACTTGTATTCTTAATCCGTCACCACAGGAATACAGTGGCTGTACCTACTTAATACGTACATAGGTACAATTGAGTCATTCAATGCACCCAGGTGTTTATACTGCCAGATTTATAGTCATTTTAGGCATGATTATTAAGATTTGTATGCACGTTATCTGCATTTTAAAATACCTAGTATACCTATCTACTACTTTTGTCACTCTATTTTAAGGGTTACGCATAAAAAAAATTCTTATAACACTTCAGTGTCCCTATTTCTGTCTAACTGTCAAATTTCTCCAAATTACGGCAATTTTTGAGTTTAGATAGGTTCGTTCGTTCGAAATTACGCGCTGCCAAATCAAAACCTACAGGCTATTTCCCAACAACATATAAACTCGGATTTTGGCATGTTTTAGGGTCTACTAGGTATGGAACTCTGAGTATGTGACACTTATCTCTCTCTCGATGTAAATTCAACACGACGCGACGATACAAAATTAGGATTTCCTCAATAAAATGTAATTTTGTTTAAGAAGTCCTTTTTGATTTGTATTTGCGTTGGACTCACGTAAAAAATAGTACCTATTATTTTTTTCATTTATTTTATTAAGTTAGTTATAACTTAATAAAATAAATTGTAGTGGAAAAAGTGATCACCGCAAGCGGGACTTAAACGCACGACCTCGTCGTTCCGTCGCTCTTCCAACTGAGCATTTGCGGCCGTGCTAACAGTAACCAATTTCCCCACTACAATGTTACTCGATTGAGTCTACATCGCATTTTGATGTACAAGTTTGATGCGTTGTACAAGTCTGACAAAGACTAAGTAATACCTTGAGTTGTGTACAATTTTCAAGTATATCACTACATATTCATAATTAGGTATCGTAGATTTTACGTGATGCAATTCCAAAAATGTTATAAATGGGTTCTCTTGGTTGCCCCCATATCATCATCATACATACTTAGTACAACTGAAAATACTAATGACTATCTTTTCCTTGAAAATTCTTAAAAAATATATATTTGCAGTCTATATAAATACTTATATTGGAACGCATAAAAGCTATAGAACATTTTTTTGTCAAGAAAATACCTATTGTAGTTAAAGTCTGATAACGAGCACCACCTAATAAATATAAGTGTTTGTAACCTTTGGCTGAGTGCGATTACACTACAAACGATCCCAAGTAAAATGACTGACCTGCTTTCTTCACATATAGGTACCTTCGTTCCAACATTTTCATTCTGAACCCTGTTGTTGTATAAAAAAAGCAGATTTTATATTGACGTTTTTAGAGTCTGCGTCCCTTAAGATTGACGCTGTTTGTATAGATACGACCAGTCTACTCTGAATTTTATTTATCGTTACACTTCAGCGTGTTTCTATTAGAAGCTACGCTAATATAGCTACATTCTATTCTTTTTTGACGGGCTTTGCAGCCTAGTGTTTCATGTAACGGTCTGCCAATCATTTGTTTGATATTTATAATTGTCATACAAATGTTTGTCCTGCGTCTGGGTGTTTACTATGTATTATAAGTATGTATTTAAAAAAGAAAAGCAGTTTATGTAGTAGGTATATCCGTATTCTGGTAGACATAACACAAGCATATAAGCTGAGCTTGGGACCGGATGACGATGTGTGAAATGTCCATGAATATTTATATTTAATTATTATTTTTACTTCTTTCCTAGCTCATTATAGTATTACTGTTAAGCACGGCCTTCCTCCCCTTCAGGGGGTTTTTTTGCCAACTCATACCGCGGGCCAAGCGTGTTAGCACATCGTTTAGTTTCGAGTTTTTATAGTTCATGTTAACTGCTTGTGATATATAATATCTCCTAGCTGGCTCTTACATCACCCTTAGGATGAAATGGGGACGACGACGGTGACACTTGTACTCAGTCGCCACACTGGTAATTTTATATTGTTAGCTAAGGCATTGTTCTAAATATTTTTTGCAATTATACTTGTTTGGCCCAATATGGACTAATGATGAAACTGGAATTACTTCCCTAGTCGAATTTTTAGGTTTCGGGCTCCGTACCAAAAGGTAAAACGGGAACTATTACTGAGACTTTGCTGTCCGTCCCTTCATAGGTCTGTCACCAGGAGGTATGGCTAGCTAGAGAGCTGCAATTTTCACAGTTTGTGTATTACATAATATGTTGATGAATCAACAAATACTCACCATCATTATCCTGTCCTTATCCAATTGTTTAGGGTTCCGTTATTCGGTGTTATTTGGAGTCGGTACACACGCCTTTAACACGCTTTTATTTTACGCCTTTAACACGCTCGGTACCTATCTATCAGTATATTAACTACTAGCTGTTGCCCCCGACTCCGTTCGCGTGGGTTTTAGAAAATTTTCCCCGCTTTTGCAACATTTTTCACTACTGCTTCGCTTCTTCTGGCCTAAAGCCTTCCTCGATATCCTCCCTATCTAATACTGAAAGAATTTTTCAAATCGGCCCGGTGGCTCCTGAGATTAGCGCGTCCTGAGGTTAGCACCTACACGACTGAGTTATAATAAAAAAAACTCCTCATGTAACTACGAATTGGACTTGAATTTGAAGAGTTTCGGTTCGCAACCCCTGAATAAACGTTTTCACCGAAACCTGTCAAATGCAAGTCCAACTCGTAGTTACTTGAGGAGTTCGTAGAGGCAACTCCCTTAAATACTTTTTATATTCTGATTTTTAGTATTTGTTGTTATAGCATCATTTGTGAAAATTTCAACTCCCTAGCTATCACTGTTTCTGAGAAACAGCCTGGTAACAGACAGACGGACGATCAGAGAAGTCTTAATAATGGAGTCCCATTTTACCTTTAGATAAGGAGAACAAAAAGATAATAACTGTCTATATTATGCCTGTTTAATCAAGTACCCTTTGAAGTTATACAGAATCTTAAAAAAAATTCAGAATTATCTTATCTTTGTATGAAATAAGAGCTTCCAAAAATCAATCATCCTAAAAAGTTAAAAAGCTAGAGGATTTGAGCCATAACAGTCGTCATACATCAAAGGCACTTTATCTTAACAAATTAAATAAAGCGAATAAAAACACATATAAAATGCGTAAGACTTTATTTTTCTTTGATTTTCTACTTTTTATATTTCTACTATATGTATTTACTACGTGAAACTGATTCAGATGTCATTAGCAACTTGATCATTTGATTATTAATAGAAACTGACAGAGTTACTCAAACAATGCATTAATTTCGTACAATGATTGATGAAGCTATGAGTACAAAAGCGTTGGCTTTGACGCTGCCTTTGTATGTAACGTTTGCAACACGATATTACACGTCCGTGTTAATACGTGTAAACTGGTTTACAAGTATCTAGTATCACTAGAAATGACTGTGTTTTGTGTTATCATTGTCACACGATAAAAGTGTAGTGAATATAGTTATAGTCACTTGATTAATATATTATGCTTGTTAGACACATAACGATAAATCGTAGCGCTTCTAGTAATTTAGATTTCTAGTAGCTCCACACGCCTTCCAAAATCTGCAACATCTGCAATACACAATATTTATAAATTTAGGTTAATCGCTTTACACAGATATTTCACTACGATGCACTGCATTAGAGTAAGACTGCATTTATTTTAGAAGATTTTAAATTAACTTGTAATTAAAACAACTATTTGGCTTCTATTAGGTATATGAAATTAGTATTGTTATAGCAAATTAGACGTATCTAGTTACCCTAAATCTAATGTAAGCTTGTAGTGCTCATTTCGCACTACCCCTTTTGACGGCCCTGAAAAGGTCGAGTACTCGAGTTCATTTGCTGACAATGTTCAGTTAAGCAAAACGAGACTCGTTTGACTGTAGATTGCGAAGCACTGTACCATTCTTTGGGTTATGTTGTGATTTGTGATGTTGATTACTAATTGTATCGTGTCGAGAAATAGGGAGAACTGATGCTAGTTTATATACAGTTCTTTGTTATAACCGTGCGGTGACGCATTAAGAATACAAGTGTTTTCACAACATTTCTTCTTAAGGATGCTGTAAAAACCAGTAGTGGTATTCAGTAAGAAAAAGTGAAGTGAATTTTCGGTGAATCTTAATCACGTGACAGCGCTCCTCCAATAAAAATAGAGGAGCGCTGTCACGTGATCAAGATTCACCGAAAACTCCCTTTACTTTTTCTTACTGAATACCACTGCAGCTAAGGAAATTGAAACAAAGAATTTCCTCTGTGATTTATGGAAAATTCAAATTCAAACGCCCGTGCCACACTCCTGGTAAACCAAATACCTCCTCGTTGTAGAGAAGGCCAAGGCTCGGAGTCTCATTAAGAGATAAAGGTAGTTCCTTAAGAACCAAGGTGGTCGAAATGGTTGGAAGATCAAGGTCGCCTAAGGGCTAGCCATATCTGCTGAAGACCCGATGGCCGTTGGTGCAGACTAGTTCTAAAGAGGAAACTACGTTAGTATGTGTAAGGTTCAACCAGGACGCTTGCCTGCTAGGTGGACCAACGACTTGAAGAAAGTCGCAGAGTGGGACTAGATGCGGAAGGCGGAAGATTGTGTATTATAGTGCGAATTTGATGAGATTTATGTCCAGCAGTGGACTGCAATAGGCTGATTCGATGTATTTCTTGTGTATCATAAATTTTGTATAATACCTGCACGTCAGCCACAAACTTTCTGGCACAAACTTCTTTCACAAAGAACGGAGAAGAATTACATTAATCCATTTATCCAGTATCAAGTTTTCAATCACGAAAGGACATATTATTATATCACCAAATGACATATTATATGGGGTGACGGCCAAAAAGAAAACAAGTGTCACCTCCCCGTATATTGCCGCGGGGGTCGCAACAGCCGACCACGTCGCGTAACACCTGCACCCAAGGAGGGTTGACGTCAGGCCGCGAATAAAAATCAGCCAAAATCCTCTGCCACATGTACGACTGGAAGCCATGTTGCATCAACCACAAATAACTGGACAAGGGCAGGAGAGTGATGATATTCTTTATTTTAATTCTTAATATTCTTTCTATTAAATAAGCCGCGCAAATGTTGACGTAATATCCCAAATGGGTTGTAAGATTTTTTTTTAAATTAGGGCCTCAATCTCATCTTCACCGATGCTCTTATTCAGAAGTGTCACAGAACTCATTTGCAATAAACGCGGTCGGAATGAGCCGCATAATGTGACTTGGCTGGAGACACTTCCAGTGCATTTACCCCATGATTGCAGCAACCTTAGCGTCTATGATCGCGATGTTTGTAATAGCTTTGTATAAATCGACTGTATAAACATTTAATATTCTCTAAAATAGTATTAAATATGTATCTCTCTCTCCAGCCCATTTACGTCCCACTGTTGGGCACGGGCCCCCTCTACTTGGTAGGATGTACAGTTCTGATTTATCGAATCGAAAAAAACATCGATGTTTTTTCAAAGTGGACACCCCTAGGCAGGGATTATTACTTTATGTACGAAAATAACTCTTTCTGTCTGTCCCTCTGTAAGTCTTACGGAAAAACTACTCAACCGAGTTAACTTAAATTAATTTCATACCCAAATAAATAACATAAATATTCATGGACATTTTTCACACAACGTCCTCTGGTACCAAGCTAAGCTTATATGCTTGTGTTTTGGGTACTAGAATACGGATATACTACATAAACTACTTTTCTTTTGTAAATACATACTTATAATACATAATAAACACCCAGACGCGGTACAAGCATTTCTATATGACAAATAAGAATATCACACAATTAATGATTGCCCTGTGCGGGAATCGAACCCGTTACTTCGTGAACGGCAGTCAGTAACTTTATTTGCGTAATGCTGCTATTGATTAGATGATGAAAGGTTGTATGAATTCAATCAGTGGTTTAGGACTTACCAAATTTTAATAAAGAACGTCTCTTTCGTATTTCAAAATTTTGAAGTAAATTCTCATATTTTTCAAAATACAGATAAACTAGCAGTTGCCCGCGAGGTACGCGCAGAAAATGTTCCCAGTTTTTGCAAAACTTTTCACTTGTTCTTTGCTCTTATCGGTCGCAGCGTAATATTATGTATAGCTTATAGTCTTCTTTGATAATTAATATGCTAAAGCAGAAATACTGAAAGAGTTTTTCAAATCGGACCAGATTTTCTTTCTTTTCTTTTTTTGTTTATTTGTAATATTATTGTATAGATAAACTTTATTTTATTAGTATAAGACGATAGCTTTTACACTTAGACATTTCAAAGTAAGACAGTTGACTTGTAGATTGTAGACGGTAAATTGCTGGTAAAATTGGCTGGATGCCAGATAGTAGGTACCTAACTGCGGTACAGACAAAAACTAACTACTTTTTGTTGATATTTTGCTAAACGACCGTATTACTCAAATAGTAAGGAAAATCATTTATGTTACAGAAAATGTTCTTTTTAACACGTTTATATTTGTTCGATGGGTATCTACCAATGTATTATTCTAACGGATTCTTTGAAAGTGGTTTTAACACACTTGCAGTAGTCTCTTTGTTCTGAGATTTTGCACACATATTAAGGACCGATGACAATGCAATAATTTTAAAATATGTTTAGAATTTTGAAGCGTGTTTTTTTTGTTTTTGATCTAAACAAATTATTATACTTATGTTCTTATTTATTCCAGCCTTCGGAAATTATAAATTGTTTGCTTGGAGGTATTAGGAAAAGTTATAAGGAAATCTCACTGTTAAAGTATTTTGTTGATCAGCGAAATCATTAAAAATAATTGAACATAAGAAAGGTTTTATGAATTTATTTGCAAATATAAAAAAAAAATCATGAGTGAAAATAAGAAAAGATGTTTTTATTCTGTGATAGAAAAAGATTTTAGGTCATAAGCCTTGGTCTAAGAAGACCCTTACTAAATGCGAAAGTAACTCCTTGTTACTTCTCACTTTGTACTGTCACTTTTTACGCCAAAATATTAAGTTTGGTACACAGTTTAGGGCCTAAGAAAGGCCTACTTTTTGATGTGAAAAATGGAAGTTAATTAAATTTCGCCAACAAAATCGCCAGCAACAGTAAGTTAATATACCTACTCTACAAAATATTCCATTTTACACTTGACTGAATTTTTCATATAGAGGCGAACTATCAGGTTAAAATGCATTTCTTTTCTCAACTTTCTTTTCGTATCTACAATTCGGAAATAGCAAGAGGATATATCCATTTATCTCTGTCAACACCCAAGGGACAGACACCGTGAAATTTCCACTCCATTATAACTCTTACATAATGTAAATTTCTATACAACATTTTTCATTTCTATTTAAAATGAAAGTGTAGCAAAAAGTAGAAAATAAAATGGAAAACAAGTTGAAAGTTTGCAATAACCGAATATATATAAATAAAATAAAAACTCTACTAATAATCTAAGACCACAGGATTACCATAAAAATGCATCTTTATTTTTGTAAAAGGCGGTAAGAAAATTAATTATTTATAGAAAAAGTTCGCATAGCAACAATATCTTTGCTACGTAAAATAAGTCATAACTACAATATTTCAAATTCCATTTGAATCGTATATCAATTGCAAGGCAGCCTAGAGCGATGTCGTAATATCCGGCACAAAATGGTATCATCTGTAAACCGTCATCTGTAAAAGATGCACTGAATTTATTGATTTCAAGAGCAGTTAGTTTTATTTTGATACTAGCTGTGCCTTCGCCTTCGTTTGTGAAATTAGGAGCCACTACACACCCGGTTTTGTCATTAAAAGTAACCTGTCCGTCCTAAGGTATCCTTTCGATGTTGGGTTGCCACGCGACTTGCGACTGCGAAGCACGACCTGTCAAATCAAGTAAATTGCCACTTTGCTAAAAGAAAACAAGAATATACATCAGTCATACCGCGCTCGCAATGTCAAACCGTGATGGTATCGCGCGCTGAACTATTTCCGCTACTACTTCTTAGTTTATCAGCTTAATTTACGCAGTGGTTATAAAGCATGCGCATATATACGAAAATAAGTTTATAATTCGTCAGCGGAAAGGCAAAATTACTTAAGCGCCAAAACTGCATTGCTGGGAAATAAATTTCTAAGGTTTTTTTTTTAATTCGTATACATTTTTATATTCAGTATAAACATACTGAATACAAAATTTTATACGATTTTTTTTCCGAAAAATAAAGCTTTAAATTGAATTTCCCAATAATACAGTTTTGGCGCTCAAGTAATTTTGCCTTTCCGCTGACGAATATACTTAAAAAATAGAATCGAAAGGTATCTTCTGTACAAACTAATAGCCACGTCGCACGACGCGGTCGCGAAGATTGGCAGAACGCCTTGAGGCTCTAAACCAGCTGTGTACCAAACATTAAAATTAGTTTATAAGTTTTAGAGACATCAGACAAAAGGACTGAGCTACCTATTAATTTGGTATTTTAGTAAAGTCTATTACTATTCATTTTCTTTAATTTATTTTCGATGTTATATTATTTAAGAAATTATATTTAAAAATATAATATTTACCCGCTCGCTTTTTAATATACCTAATTGCTCAGTTGCCTATAGTAAACATTTTTGTTTTTCAAATCAATGTTTAATTTTAAATTACTTTAAGAAGATTTTTAACTGACTTCAAAAAAAGGTATGTTGTTTTTAGGGTTCCGTACCCAAAGGGTAAAAACGGAAACCCTATTACTGAGACTTCGCTGTCCGTCCGTCCGTCCGTCCGTCCGTCCGTCCATCCGTCCGTCCGTCCGTCCGTCTGTCCGTCCGTCCGTCCGTCTGTCACCAGGCTGTATCTCAAGAACGGTGATAGCTAGACAGTTGAAATTTTCACAGATGATGTATTTCTATTGCCGCTATAACAACAAATACTAAAAATAAAATAAAATAAATATTTAAGGGGGGCTCCCATACAACAAACATGATTTTTTTACCGTTTCTTGCTCGATACTAATAACGTTGCCTTATGTTGCATAGATAATGGTACGGAACCCTTCGTGCGCGAGTCCGACTCGCACTTGACCAATTTTTTTTATATGTATTACCTCATAACTTTTAATTGGGCAAAGCGATTTTAATTATTCTTTTTAGGGTTCCGTACCCAAAGGGTAAAAACGGGACCCTATTACTGAGACTTCGCTGTCCGTCCGTCCGTCCGTCCGTCCGTCCGTCCGTCTGTCACCAGGCTGTATCTCAAGAACGGTGATAGCTAGAGAGTTGAAATTTTCACAGATGATGTATTTCTATTGCCGCTATAACAACAAATACTAAAAATAAAATAAAATAAATATTTAAGGGGGGCTCCCATACAACAAACATGATTTTTAGGGTTCCGTACCCAGTATCTCAAGAACGGTGATAGCTAGACAGTTGAAATTTTCACAGATGATGTATTTCTATTGCCGCTATAACAACAAATACTAAAAATAAAATAAAATAAATATTTAAGGGGGGCTCCCATACAACAAACATGATTTTTAGGGTTCCGTACGCAGTATCTCAAGAACGGTGATAGCTAGACAGTTGAAATTTTCACAGATGATGTATTTCTATTGCCGCTATAACAACAAATACTAAAAATAAAATAAAATAAATATTTAAGGGGGGCTCCCATACAACAAACATGATTTTTTTACCGTTTCTTGCTCGATACTAATAACGTTGCCTTATGTTGCATAGATAATGGTACGGAACCCTTCGTGCGCGAGTCCGACTCGCACTTGACCAATTATTTTATGTTTGTTACCTCATAACTTTTGGCTGGGCATCGTTCACCTTTAATGATTACAATCGTCTTAAATAATTCCCGTGTGGTTCCAATGGCACCAGGTCAGGATCTGATGGTCATTTGATAGAAATCGAGGAAAATTCTAAAATTTCAACGTAACATGAAGTCGGTTGAACTATTTTTTCTAAATAGGTAGTATGCGCACTCTATAAAGAATAAATGAGTATTTATTATTTATAGAGTGCGCATTCGATTTTTCTCTGTCAGGGTCATAAGGGGGTATAAGGGTAGCAGACACTGGAAAATTTCCACTTAATTAAAAACGCTTTACAGGTTCCTAAAACAATATGAGACTAGCTATCGCCCGCGACTTCGTACCCGTGGAATTTCTACTTACTCGACACTTATGTCCCATTTTGGATAATTCACAGAATACCTATCTTTATAATTATAGCCTATGTGTTATGCTGATGTATAAGCTGCATTATTGTAAAGTTTCTTTAAAATCCATTCAGTGGTTTTTGCGTGAAAGAGTAACATACAACCAAACATCCATACTCACAAACTTTCACATTTATAATATTAGTACGATTAAAGAAAGAGCTGAATAAAAAATATTTGTAAAATATTAAAGAGTCAAATTTACCGGATTTTCATGTGGCATTCACAAAAGAGGTTTTAAAGTTTAATTACGTAAAATTTTGTGTCAATTTACAACATAGACGAACACACACATGCAGACATGAGAGACAGCCAGAAACACATCCATCATATTTTTCTGTGCATTATGTAACCCATGTAACTGGTACACCGAAAGTAGGATTTAACACAAGTTAAATCTTACTTTGGGTGCCAGCAATTCAAAATTTATAATAGCTATGTATGTATATAGTCATAAATGTACAGCGCTCTATGGATTGTGTCTTCTGAGCAATAAACTTTTTTTTTTTAATTCCTTAACAGAAAAGATCGTTCGACATCTAGGTACAGGATCCCTATACCTATGAAGTGTAGTTTGTACATTATTTAAACAGATAGTAAAGTATAGTTTCAAGCTTCATATGTGTTTCGCAATCTGTTAAAATATATGTAGTATTTGCTATTGATGTTACTAGTAAGAACCATCGGTCTGCTGATGGATTAAAAACATAAGTGTCACCACCCATTCCTTCAAACGTAAAAGTAAGCAAAAAAAATTGAACACTAATAACATCCTCTGTGGGAGATGGAAATAAGCCCTGTGCCAGGACGTTGGGTCAGCGCAGTACATTGCAGTTTTGATAGTAATGAAAATCATGTTCTAAAATTAAATACATTTATTACTATTTACATAGATACAAACTATGCCCGTAAATTTGATGAAAAGGGTTTAGTAATTCGCTTTATCATGTAGACGGTCGGTCTAACCCAAACTTTATTAAGCAATTTCAGCTAAATTTGCACTAAGATCGATGAATAATCTAGATAAACGAAAAGAAATTGGTATCTCTTGAGCTACCGAATAAAGTCTGCCAACATTTGTTATAACTTTGACCTCAGTGTATCTTATTATCATATATTTTTGTTTCTACTTTCCTTTATTTTTCTCTTGTGATTTCTGTTAGGTTAATTTGCATATTGGTTTTCGATATCCTTGTTGAATTTATTATACGTAAGAACCATATTGCATAATGTATCACATTTTTATAAATAACGATTTAGCTTCGAGATTATATCGATATTGCGTGAATTTGTCGATTCACTTTATTAAATCTCCCACGTTAGAAAATTTATAATGTAACTCGCTTAGTGTTTCGTACCTCTCTCTCTCTCCAGCCCATTAACTTCCCACTGTTGGGCACGGGCCTCCTCCACTTTAGGAGGGATTATGGACTTTTCCGTCTCGCAGAGAGGAAATTATCGGGGTACAATATCCCTTAGCTGGCTTTTACACCACCCTAAAGGTGCCCATTCACGATACGTCCATCAATCCAAATGGAGTGGATGTCTTCCAAAATCGTCCCATGAATGGTAAAAAAATATTCCATTTGGATGGACGTCAGGCAGCTCTGGATTTCCAAACGGATTGAAATCCATACGTCCAGGCCAAATGGACGTCATCCGCGGCCGTCCGTCAATGGCAGAAACGTGCGCCACGCCATATGGAAGCAGTCCGAATTGTCCGTGAATGGGCGAAACGGCGTCCATTTTGTTGAGGTTATTGTTTCAGTTTATGTTTTGATGTCGATGGTGGTGCATGTGCTGTGTATTTGTCAATGTATTTCTATTGTCAATTATTTAATGTATTAATTGTATTTCAACCAATCCTTCATCCACTTTCTCTTAAGCTTTTTTTGTCTTTTTAATAAAATACACACAGCTGCTGCCACCAGTAAAGTATTGTTATCCATAGTATTATTTATTTCCGTTCCGTACGATTGCAAAGTTCGAAGTGACGCCATGCATCCAAATGGAAGTATTGTGAATGGTACCGTATCTGGATAAATTTCCATTTGGAGTGCATCCAAAAGGAAGTCTACTAAATGGAAGTATCGTCAGTGGTAGCCTTAAGAAGGAAAAGGTGCGGTGACACCTGTATTCTTAATCCGTAACCACACAGACAGTATTGACGGACAGTTTCGTACCTACTAGACTGAAAAGCATAATTAACTGCATTAAAATAAACAGTTAATTAAGCTTAAACCAATTCACCAACTTTTAGTAGTTGGAAACCGACTACAATTCAAATATTTCGTAGGTTGGTATTACTATTACTTTTAGCATTTTTTTCGGATAATGTGATAACAGGTTACAAGTTTGTAAATTTTTCCCCTTTTTTTGACCATAGGCGTAACATAAGGTAAGGTTTTGATTCCTTAGCGTAAGTCGAAAATGCTCAAAAACTATAGTAATTCTATAGTTACATCTTCTAAATGCGTAGGTTTAACTAAAAATTCAAAAAACTTGTTAAGGAACACTACTTGTCCCTACCGATAAATTGATATACTTCCATATGAATATTCTATGTATGTATATAATATGTATGTATTGTGTATGTATGTATATGTCAAAATATGTATATAAGTATATATTTAAGTAAATGTTATGTATGTATATGTATTTGTATATATCTGCTACTATAGTATATTCACTTATTTTTAGTACACCAAAAGTCGCCTATTCTGCCTCGGTCAAATCCATCTTATGGTTGTCTGGGAGAGATCGCAGCTCGCGATAAGACCGCCCTTTGTACCTATGATATTATTATGTCTGTTATGTAAGCTTTATAAATCATTATGGTGTGCAATAAAGAATATTTTACTTTACTTTTACTTTAAAGGGTTAATTTTATTATTTTCAGCAAGAGACAGCATAAATCTATATATCGTATGAGTTTCAAGTTGATGCCTTCACCAGTTGCTGAGTAAAAAAGATTTGACAGCCGGACAGAGAGACAGACGAACACTGAAGTGTAACTATAAGGATTTTTGTAAGGAACCCTAAAAATATGTAATTTACTTGATATCATAATAATTTAGAAAATAAATAAAAATGAATGTGTGCTAAATAGCTTATAAAATTTGCCATGTGATTTTTAGAGATCCGTACTTAAGTTTTCCACTTCTCGGACTCTATTACGTAGTCTCCGCTGTTTGACTATTCGTCCGTCCGTCGGTCACCAGGCTGAACCGTGATAGGGAGTTGAATTAATGACGTACGATGTTTTAGAGCTATTGCATAGCTTTTATCGCTGGCCTTAAGCGTGGAGACCGAATCCAGAAATTCCGTAACGAAAAATAACCTAACACTCCGACGGACGGACGTACGGACGGACCGACGTACTGACGGACAGATGGACAGACCGACAGACGGACGGACAGACCGACAGACGGACAGACCGACGAAAAGACCGACGGATGGACGGACAGACAGACAAATAAAATAAATAAATAAAAGTTGACAAGAAATGCTATGCAATAGCTTTACCGCGGCAGAAATGAAAAAAAGGACGTGTGGAAGTCCCCGAGTGCCTCACGTCCTTTTTTTTCATTTCTATATATTTGTCATTGCATAACACACTATTTCATTTATTATTTATTTATTACACTCTTTATTTTATACACAAGGATATCGATTAAACTGAGAAACAGGAACACGAACAAATGAACAAGTGGCCGTTACTTTTATATTCGAACTAAAAACACGCCCATGATATTTTTTCTCAAAAAGCCAGGACATAATTTACAATTAAATAATCCGTTTAATATTCTCTTATTCATTATAGAGAAAATGAGAATTGGACAAATAAAATGCATAGCGCCATTTGTGAGAGAAAATATCGCACGTACTTGCTAGGCAGGGATAGCGCCCCGAGCCAAATTTACTGCCAACGATAAAGTTTGCTCTATTTTGTATTCATATTACTCTAGTATACATTTTTTCAAAAGAACAACTTTTATTGTGTACTTTTAGTACTAAGTGTTTTTGTACGGTCGAATGGGTGTTTGTAAAACGGTATTTATACATATTACTGTTAACCTTGATCCTTGTGGCGCACTCTTGAAAGCATTTTACTTCTGTAACATATTTAATAAATCAAATTAAATTATGGTGGTCATTATTTCAAACATTCGTATTCTGGAAAGAATACTCGGGTGTTGGTCGAGATGGTGTAAACCAATCTTAATAGATGGCGGTGTACGTAAAAATATATAAACTCATGCGAGTGACAGATATGGTGGTTAATTTGAAAGTGTTGCAAGTGGACCGCAATAAGCTCAGTTGGAAGAGCTTCGGAACGGTATTCCGAGGTCGTGGGTTTAAGTCCCACTTGCGGCATTTTTCACTTTTTCCACCATAATTTGATTTATTAAGTAAAAGGCATAGCATGTCAAATGCAAAAATTAATAAATTAAATCTGTAACATATTATTATCTTACTATTAGAATAGTAAGATAAAAATAAGTTACAGATTATTATTATAATATTTATAAGCATGTCTTAGAAGATATGCTTATAAATATTGAAAATAGGACAACATATTTCAGGAAAATATTATTTAATCCGTTACCTGTGTATAAAGACGCATCTGAAAGCTTCATAAACTTATATAAATAAATAAATAAATAAATAAATAAATAAATAAATAAATAAATAAATAAATAAATATTCACGGACATTTCACACAACGTCCTCTGGTCCCAAGCTAAGCTTATATGCTTGTGTTATGGGTACCAGAATACGGATAGAATACATATACTACTTTTCTTTTGTAAATACATACTTATAATACATAGTAAACACCCAGACGCAGTACAAACATTTGTATGACAATTAAAAACATCACACAAATGAATGTTCTGACCGGGAATCGAACCCGAGACCTCATGATCGGCAGTCCGTTATATGAACCACTCCACCACGAGGCCCGTCTATGAGTATATGAGTACTTTACTATACTACTATTACTGGTTACTATACCCGTATATGAGTACTTTAATTGCAATATTAATAGAAATTTTAGTTTCAGACAGATTTTAGTTTTAGTTTATCTACGTAACCGAATCTCTAAAGGTGATTCTAATTCCTTTCAAAATTAATTAATTTATTTTTGCAATTAACTTGCTTTTCTTTGCTATTCTTGCTTGCTTTTACTTAATAAATCAAATGATAGTGGAAAAAATTATCAGCATGAGCGGGACTTGAATCCACGACCCCGGAATACCGTTCCGTCGCTTCCTTTCAACAGTCAGATTGATCTGAATTGCAGTTTTTATGATAAATATTTTGTCTCAGTAACGAAAATAGCATTGAAGCATTAGGTTTGTGCTATAATTGAGTAGATATGCTACGTAAAGAAGCAGATTTTTTTTAATCAGAGCTTTCTACAGAATAAAACTTTTTACTTGCTCTGCTTGCTTGCTTTCGAGTGCGCTTAAGTTACGCAACTGCAGTTAATATATCTACTTTCAACTAAAAAAATATTTATGACTTAGATACGTAAGATTTGAACCTATGATATTCACGAAATTTGTATAATTGGAAGTGAATAGATTATTGTATACCTAATTATTTATTGGATACCTAATTGGGTAACTTAATAACTGTGCTTAATAAATAAGTAGCCTAATAACTACCTACGTTACTTAGTTAGTTCTTACTCTAATTAGTAGTCTCGGGTTCGATTCCCGATCAGGACAATCATTTTGTGTGATGTTTTTAATTGTCATACAAATGTTTGTACTGCGTCAGGGTGTTTACTATGTATTATAATTATGTATTTACAAAAGAAAAGTAGTATGTATAGTATATTCGTATTCTGGTACCCATAACACAAGCTTAAATGCTTAAAACCAGAGGACGTTGTGTGAAATGTCTATGAATATTTATTTATTTATTTATTTAATAACACATATTTTCTAGTTAGTACCCTAAAGTTATACAATTTATGTTCAAATATAAATCTTACCGAGGCATTTTAGCTGGTTAATCGAAAAAACTCGAGCCTGATAATCCGTCGTGGTGCATTGCGGTGCAAGCTTCACCGTGGTTATTCAAACTTCCGAGATTATAACTGTTTGAACAAATTTTAAACTTGCAAACGACCAAGATCAAACGTTATATATAAAGGTCGCTTATGTCATAAGAACAAGCTGTTGTCCCCGACTTCGTACGCGTGGAATTCAGAATTTTTTTCCAGTTATTGAAACATTTCACATTGATGGTTCGTTCCTATTTGTCACAGCGTGCTGTTGGCCTACAGCCTTCCTCGATAAATATACTATTCAACACGGATATCGGACCAGCGGTTGCTGAGCTTAGCGCGTTCAAACAATGAAAAAGTATATTTTGTTAATCTTCTTATACGATACATAGTGCGATGAAGCAAACATTCTCACAGATTATTTTTCGAGGCTTTGCTCATGTTATGGTACCTAATTATTTGTTACGAATAAAGCTTATTATACCTTTGTAAGTGAATGTATTATTCAATGAACGTAGGACGTAATTAGAATATTTTTAACACGCTTTCATAAGTTCGGTATGTCATTGTATCTATCAATGTATTAATCTATGTAACGGAATCTTTGATCGCGAATTTCCCCCACTTGCAATAGTCCGATTGATTTGAAATTTTGCATACATATCAAGGACCGATGACAATGCAATTATTTAAAAATATATTCAGGATGTTCAAGCGTGTTTTTTAGTTTTTGAACTAAGGAAATTATTAATAATTAAGTATGTTCGTGTTTACTTAAATAGCACTTATATATTAATACCGTTAATCTTCTTACGAATATACAGACTGTAATGGCCGGCGATGAACAGTAAAGAGCATTTAAAGAACTATGCATGAATATAAAAACACACTGACGTAAACACTAATCTTCTAAATAATATTCCTTTTATATCCACTTCGAAAGAAGGATTATTAATTTGTTTGTATCTTTAATATCTTACTTGTTATTCGATTTGTCCTTCAATCAGGCTTAGGTATTAATTGCATTTTTTTTAATATAATGTTTCGTATATCTAATAGAGATTCACTTGTAATTCTTGTCTCAAAAGAAATCGATATGAAACCGTTACAACATCGGCGAGAAAAATAAACCCAATTGCTGCAGTCAGCAGGATTTGTGAATAAACTCGCTGGGTTCTGTTTGTGAGAAGAGCTAAAGTCTTGTATTCCAAGTTAATTAGGGAACGGTGGTTATATTGAAATTTAAAGTAATAACGCAGATATGCAGTCCAATTATTTTTCTTATATCTTTTTCAATCTATTCAGTCTATTATTGAAATATGGGCGAGTTATAATAGGTCAATCTTAGCCTGAAAATTTTGTGTTCTTTCAGTCCATGGTTTCCATTATACCACTACTTTTGAAGATTCCCCCTACATCCATAACACAAACTTTACCTCTTCAATAATAATATGGATAAGCATTTATATTCAAACAATAGTTTCCAACAAAATACTTCAAGGAACAAAAGATAAAATATCCGTACCCACTGCTTGCAATACAATAGCTTCTTATTTGAGATTTGTAAATCTCATCTTAACCCAGTTTATTTATTTCTGTAAGCTGGATTTTCTTATTGTTACTAAGTATGCTTGAATTTCATAGCCTCTAATTTAGTACCGATTAAAATGTTTGTAATTATAAAGTTTTATGTACAATAATATAAAATACGAAACCATAAGGTTGCCTTCCAAACTGCGCCACCAGGTGACAAATATTATTTTTATAATTTTATTTTCTTGATTTGACGGTCTCAACATTGACAATCTCGAGAACAATAATCATCGCTCCACCTAATTTGACGACACCTATACATATAATATATTGAGTCTCATGAGATGAATTAGGCCGTCGCGGTTTCTTTTAAACCACTGTAATCAGCAGACATTATATTAAATTCTACTATCAATACGATATCGCATGATCGTATTAGTTTCTATCTTAGACGCCACCTGGGGGATACCTTTAAAAATTACTGTTAATTTGTTCAGAATAGTATAGAATATTCTGTCCGTGTGGTGACGGATTAAAAATACAAGTGTCACCACCCCTTTTCCTTCCTAGGGTGCTGCAAAAGCAGGCTAAGGAATATTGTACACAGATAGGTCAATGAGCGACGGAAATCTCAAAAATAGCCCCTGTGCCAACACGCCTGGTAGCGCGACATAGTAGAGCGGCATACTAGAGCATAATCACTCCCAAAGTGGAGGAGGCCCGTACCCAACAGTAGTTCAGTAATGTATCAAGAAAATGACTTATAAACAACACTATTAAGTTGGTTTCGCGCTCGGTCTCACTCTTGGGCCACGTCTATAAGTTGTTTTCGACTCTCGCGCAGGTTCGACGACTTCCAGCCTCCCGAACAAGCATGTTTCCGAAAAGGCTTTAGTACCATAGACCACATACATACGCTCCGTTAGATTATACAGAAGGCTAAGGAGTATAGTCGGCCTCTGTGTATACCGTATGTGGACTATGAGAAGGCCTACGAATTGCTCGAGACTTAGGCGGTGCTGCAGTCCCCCCAACGGTGCCAAATTGGCTACTGGTATATCGAAGCATTGAAGTGTTTGTATAGAAACGCCACCATGTCAGTCCTAATCCAGGATAGGAGCACAAGACCGATTCTACACCAGAAGGCTGTCGTATAGGGGAACGTAATATCCCCGAAACCGTTCACCGCTGCATTGGAAGACGTCTTCAAGCTCCTCGATTGGGCCGTACTTGGCATCAACATCAACGCCGAATACATCACTCAACTTCGATGTGCAGTTGATATCGTGGTCATGGCATGATCCCTGACGGACCTTGGCACAGTGCTCAATGACCTCAGTAGTGTTTCCCAACAGGTTGGTTGGTTAAGGATGAACATGGATAAAACCAAGGTTCAATGTCAATGTCACTCTTCACATGACCAGTTGGGCAAATCCAACTTCGCAAAAGAGGTCAACCGCCAAATCCATCGCGGCTGGGCAGCTTTCGGGAAGCTTAGGCATATCCTCGCGTCCAGTATTCCGCAGTGCCTAAAGACCAGTGTGTGTTACCAGCGATGACATACGGAACAGAAACGTGGTCTTTAATGTTAGCCTCGTAACTAAACTCTAAATTGCACAGCGTGCTATGGAGAGGGCTATGCTTGGTATTTCCCTACAGGATAAAATCCGAATTATGGAGATCCGTATGAGAACGGGCGTATCTGACGTAGTCAGAAGGGTTAGCACGCTGAAGTGGCAATGAGCAGGCTCCATCGCTCGTAGCACTGATGATCATTGGGGAAGAAAAGTCCTAGAGCGCGACCACGTACCGGACGACGCAGCGTTGGGTGGACTCGGATAAGGTGGAGCGACGATATCGTGAAGGTCGCGGAGAGTCATTGGATGGAAGCGGTACGAGATCGCGAGTTGTGGCGTTCTATGGGGGCTACTGCCTGCCATGAACTAAATACTTGCTCTAATGAGACTTCGATATGAAACTAATTATCGTTTTATTTAGAAACAGCTGATAGTGTTACATTAATAACAGGGCACGATAGCAAAAAATGCTCCATACAAAAATATGGACTTCGTACTCCGCCATTTTCTTCGTGGGTACTGCCTCTAGAGCAACGAATTTTCATTACACTGAAGAAAATTTTTCTTCACAGTATCTAGGTATTACGTAGCTATGCTTCTATTACTTTCTTTTTTCCAAAATATGATTGATTAATAAATGAAATTTGTCCATCCAAAAATCTTGTCTGTATGTTGTATGTGTTGTTGTGTATAAAATTGTGCTTTGTGCATTGATGATGAATTCGCAGTCGAATTTGCTAAAGTTTTTGTCAAAAAAGAATATAACAGACAGATCAAGAACAGTTCCAGTTCTGATTGTCAGATACAAAAATCAAATCAGATAAAATAAGTTAACCTAAGAAAAGTATTTTCGGACCTTTGAAGCTTTTCTTCAAAGTAACGGCTTGCGAAAGAAGTCTGGTAATATATTATTAGTAATAAACTAATATAATAACATAATAAATTATTAGGAGAATTTTTATGACATACCTAAATTTTAGCGCTTAGAAATTATTAAAAAAATTGTGAAATTTGTATCAGACTTTAGCATTAAATTGTTGTAAAACTGCGAACGTGACAGAGTTGCGGGTATTTTCATAATAATTATAGTACGTACAACATATTTTGTCGCTGAGAAAATAAGTAAAAAGATTCACCTCTCGGATCTTGGTCTGTAAACATAGTTCTAAAATTAGGTACCTTTTATAAAACTAACAAGCTATATACAAATGTAAAATTTCGGTACAAATTTTAATGTACAATATTGAATATTAAGGTCTTTTGTTTTGTATTGAAAGCACAAGCCTATAAAACTGATAAATGGTACAAATGCGTGTCGTTTAAACAAAATTGAATTCCCACATCGGGTAAATATTTGTATGACCCATAGGCAACCGGTTCGAGTTTTATTTACTCGTATTTGTTCATTTTGTCCCAAGCGCACCCTTGTAACTTGAATGTTAATACATGTTTTTGTCCTTTTTGTTACCATTTTGCTTCCCTGAGCAATATCCTTATAAACAAACTTTAGGACAAGATTTTGGTGCTATTCGAGGAAAGTATTCAGTTGATTAATAAAAATGCCAGGCAGCTTTATCTGACATTTTAAGACTGCGTTTTGTTTTTAGGGAGTTAATGGTGATATGCCCAGTCTGACGAAATTCAGCGTGTCCACGTATGGTAGATATATCATATTTCCTGACACAGTGTGGGTCTCTCTCTCTCTCTCTCTCTCTCTCTCTCTCTCTCTCTCTCTCTCTCTCCAGCCCATTAAAGCCCCACTGTTGGGCAGGAGCAACCTCCATTTTGGAAAAGATCTACAGCGTCGCGCTGGACGATCGTGTCGGCACAAAGTTTATTTTCGAGTTTTTCGTCTCTGTGGTGACACTTGTATTCTTAATCCGTCACCACAGGAATACAGTGGCTGTACCTACTTAATACGTACATAGGTACAATTAAGTCATTCAATGCACCCAGGTGTTTATACTGCCAGATTTATAGTCCTTTTAGCTATGATTATTAAGATTTGTATGCAAGTTATCTGCATTTTAAAATACCTAGTATACCTATCTACTACTTTTGTCACTCTATTTTAAGGGTTACGCATAAAAAAAAATCTTAAAACACTTCAGTGTCCCTATTTCTGTCTAACTGTTAAATTTCTCCAAATTACGGCAATTTTTGAGTTTCGATAGGTTCGTTCGTTCGAAATTACGCGCTGCTAAATCAAAACCTACAGGCTATTTCCCAATAACCTATTGTTACGTGTTAGGGTTCGAAGGATTTGGAGAGAAAGACCTGCTGACTCTTTTTGAGGACTTTATTCACTAGCACTAGTTACACACTAAGCACTAGGTCCAAACAGTAAGCACTAACATGTCCTAGGTTGTAGCCAAGTCGTAGGTTTCACTGGTATCACTCTTGATCACTTGTTTTCGCTCTCGAAGTCGCCTCGATCGTAGCTCAAACTGAACTGCCCGGGCTCGCCTCCCTGTCGCTATTTATATGCGCCGAGACGAGTTCCAGACTATTCCAGAATGTTCACGACTGTGCGCGAACGTGATCGCCCGGAACGAATGTTTCAGGAAAGTTCGCGCATGTACGGTAGTTCCTCTAACGCCATCTAGTATCTAAAAGGGGTTTCACTCTGTTCGGTTCTTTAAGTGGTTTTACTAGTTGCTGCTAGATGGCGCTAGCTCCTTTGTGCTTTGTGTGTTCGTAACACTATAAACTCGGATTTTGGCATGTTTTACGGTCTACTAGGTATGGAACTCTGAGTATGTGACACTTATCTCTCTCTCGATGTAAATTCAACACGACGCGACGATACAAAATTAGGATTTCCTCAATAAAATGTCATTTTCTTTAGGAAGTCCTTTTTGATTTGTATTTACGTTGGACTCACGTAAAAAATAGTACCTATTATTTTTTTAATTTATTTTATTAGGATAGTTATAACTTAATCAAATAAATTGTAGTGGAAAAATTAGTCACCGCAAGCGGGACTTAAACGCACGACCTTGCCGTTCCGTCGCTCTTCCAACTGAGCATTTGCGGCCGTGCTAACAGTAACCAATTTCGCCACTACAATGTTACTCGGTTGAGTCTACATCGCATTTTGATGTACAAGTTTGATGCGTTGTACAAGTCTGACAAAGACTAAGTAATACCTTGAGTTGTGTACAATTTTCAAGTATATCACTACATATTCATAATTAGTTATCGTAGATTTTACGTGATGAAATTCCAAAAATGTTATAAATGGGTTCTCTTGGTTGCCCCCATATCATCATCATACGTACTTAGTACAACTGAAAATACTAATGACTATCTTTTCCTTGAAAATTCTTAAAAAATATATATTTGCAGTCTATATAAATACTTATATTGGAACGCATAAAAGCTATAGAATATTTTTTTCTCAAGAAAATACCTATTGTAGTTAAAGTCAGATAACGAGCACCACCTAATAAATATAAGTGTTTGTAACCTTTGGCTGAGTGCGATTACACTACAAGCGATCCCAAGTAAAATGACTGACCTTCGTTCCAACATTTTCATTCTGAACCCTGTTGTTGTATAAAAAAAGCAGATTTTATATTGACGTTTTTAGAGTCTGCGTCCCTTAAGATTGACCCTGTTTGTATAGATACGACCAGTCTACTCTGAATTTTATTTATCGTTACACTTCAGCGTGTTTCTATTAGAAGCTACGCTAATATGGCTACATTCTATTCTTTTTTGACGGGCTTTGCAGCCTAGTGTTTCATGTAACGGTCTGCCAATCATTTGTTTGATATTTATAATTGTCATACAAATGTTTGTCCTGCGTCTGGGTGTTTACTATGTATTTTATGTATGTATTTAAAAAAGAAAAGCAGTTTATGCAGTAGGTATATCCGTATTCTGGTAGACATAACACAAGCATATAAGCTTAGCTTGGGGTGATGACGTTGTGTGAAATTTCCATGAATATTTATATTTAATTATTATTTTTACTTCTTTCCTAGCTCATTATAGTATTACTGTTAAGCACGGCGTTCCTCCCCTTCAGGGGGGTTTTTGGTCAACTCATACCGCGAGCCAAGCGTGTTAGCACATCGTTTTGTTTCGAGTTTTTACAGTTCATGTTAACTGCTTGTGATATATAATATATATATCTCCTAGCTGGCTCTTACAGCACCCTTAGGATGAAATGGGGACGACGGTGACACTTGTACTCAGTCGCCACACTGGTAATTTTATATTGTTAGCTAAGGCATTGTTCTAAATATTTTTTGCAATTATACTTGTTTGGCCCATTATGGACTAATGATGAAACTGGAATTACTTCGAATTGTCGAATTTTTAGGTTTAGGGCTCCGTACCAAAAGGTAAAACGGGAACTATTACTGACACTTTGCTGTCCGTCCCTTCGTAGGTCTGTCACCAGGAGGTATGGTAGCTAGAGAGCTGCAATTTTCACAGTTTACATAATATAATATGTTGATGCAGCAACAAATACTCACCATCATCATCCTGTCCTTATCCAATTGTTTAGGGTTCCGTTATTCGTTGTTATTTGGAGTCGGTACACACGCCTTTAACACTCTTTTATTTTACGCCTTTAACACGCTCGGTACCTATCTATCAGTATATTAATCTACTAGCTGTTGCCCGCGACTCCGTTCGCGTGGATTTTAGAAAATTTTCCCCGCTTTTGCAACATTTTTCACTACTGCTTCGCTTCTTCTGGCCTAAAGCCTTCCTCGATACATGCCCTATCTAATACTGAAAGAATTTTTCAAATCAGCCCGGTGGCTCCTGAGATTAGCGCGTCCTGAGGTTAGCACCTACACGACTGAGTTATAATAAAAAAAACTCCTCATGTAACTACGAATTGGACTTGAATTTGAAGAGTTTCGGTTCGCAACCCCTGAATAAACGTTTTCACCGAAACCTGTCAAATGCAAGTCCAACTCGTAGTTACTTGAGGAGTTCGTAGAGGCAACTCCCTTAAATACTTTTTATATTCTGATTTTTAGTATTTGTTGTTCTAGCATCATTAGTGAAAATTTCAACTCCCTAGCTATCACTGTTTCTGAGAAACAGCCTGGTAACAGACAGACGGACGATCAGAGAAGTCTTAATAATGGAGTCCCATTTTACCTTTAGATAAGGAGAACAAAAAGGTAATAACTGTCTATATTATGCCTGTTTAATCAAGTACCCTTTGAAGTTATACAGAATCTTTAAAAAAATTTCAGAATTATCTTATCTTTGTATGAAATAAGAGCTTCCAAAAATCAATCATCCTAAAAAGTTGAAATGGCTAGAGGATTTGAGCCATAACAGTCGTCATACATCAAAGGCACTTTATCTTAACAAATTAAATAAAGCGAATAAAAACACATATAAAATGCGTAAAACTTTATTTTTCTTTGATTTTCTACTTTTTATATTTCTACTATATGCATTTACTACGTGAAACTGATTCAGATGTCATTAGCAACTTGATCATTTGATTATTAATAGAAACTGACAGAGTTACTCAAACAATGCATTAATTTCGTACAATGATTGATGAAGCTATGAGTACAAAAGCGTTGGCTCTGACGCTGCCTTTGTATGTAACGTTTGCAACACGATATTACACGTCCGTGTTAATACGTGTAAACTGGTTTACAAGTATCTAGTATCACTAGAAATGACTGTGTTTTGTGTTATCATTGTCACACGATAAAAGTGTAGTGAATATAGTTATAGTCACTTGATTAATATATTATGCTTGTTAGACACATAACGATAAATCGTAGCACTTCTAGTAATTTAGATTTCCACACGCCTTCCAAAATCTGCAACATCTGCAATACACAATATTTATAAATTTAGGTTAATCGCTTTACACAGATATTTAACTACGATGCACTGCATTAGAGTAAGACTGCATTTATTTTAGAAGATTTGAAATTAACTTGTAATTAAAACAACTATTTGGCTTCTATTAGGTATATGAAATTAGTATTATTATAGCAAATTAGACGTATCTAGTTACCCTAAATCTAATGTAAGCTTGTAGTGAACATTTCGCACTACCCCTTTTGACGGCCCTGAAAAGGTCGAGTTCATTTGCTGACAATGTTCAGTTAAGCAAAACGAGACTCGTTTGACTGTAGATTGCGAAGCACTGTACCATTCTTTGAGTTATGTTGTGATTTGTGATGTTGATTACTAATTGTATCGTGTCGAGAAATAGGGAGAACTGATGCTAGTTTATATACAGTTCTTTGTTATAACCGTGCGGTGACGCATTAAGAATACAAGTGTTTTCACAACATTTCTTCTTAAGGATGCTGTAAAAACCAGCAGTGGTATTCAGTAAGAAAAAGTGAAGTGAATTTTCGGTGAATCTTGATCACGTGACAGCGCTCCTCCAATAAAAATAGAGGAGCGCTGTCACGTGATCAAGATTCACCGAAAACTCCCTTTACTTTTTCTTACTGAATACCACTGCAGCTAAGGAAATTGAAACAAAGAATTTCCTCTGTGATTTATGGAAAATTCAAATTCAAACGCCCGTGCCACACTCCTGGTAAGCCATATACCTCCCCGTTGTAGAGAAGGCCAAGGCTCGGAGTCTCATTAAGAGATAAAGGTAGTTCCTTAAGAACCAAGGTGGGCGAAATGGCTGGAAGATCAAGGTCGCCTAAGGGCTAGCCATATCTGCTGAAGACCCGATTGCCGTTGGTGCAGACTAGTTCTAAAGAGGAAACTACGTTAGTATGTGTAAGGTTCAACCAGGACGCTTGCCTGCTAGGTGGACCAACGACTTGAAGAAGGTCGCAGAGTGGGACTAGATGCGGAAGGCGGAAGATTGTGTATTATAGTGCGAATTTGATGAGATTTATGTCCAGCAGTGGACTGTAATAGGCTGATTCGATGTATTTCTTGTGTATCATAAATTTTGTATAATACCTGCACGTCAGCCACAAACTTTCTGGCACAAACTTCTTTCACAAAGAACGGAGAAGAATTACATTAATCCATTTATCCAGTTTCAAGTTTTCAATCACGAAAGGACATAATTATTATTATATCACCAAATGACATATTATATGACACTTAAACACTTCACCATTCAACAAAATATCCATGTCTGGTTAGCCGTAGTTTGCTTAGCTCTTCTTGGCGTTTCTTTTATTTGCCAACCGCTTGAAGTCCTCAAATAATTTGTTTTCATGACCTTCTTCAGATATTTCACAATACATACAGAATAGCTGAATAGCTAAATTTGATAAGCGGAACAGTTTAAACCAAGCGTTGTTACCTTTAGTCGAGCCTTATTACACTACAAACGATGCCAGACCAAATGAGCGATCCTTTTGCTCCACGTCGACCTTTATAACATTGTTACATTGAACTATAGACTCTGGTTCAGTAAAAACAAAGTAAGATTTATAGTAACAATATAAAGGTTTACATTCGTTAAGATTGACTTTCGATGTTTGTTCAAGATAGGTACGCACGAATTGCTTTGAGTTTTATTTACCTTTCATAAAATGTCAAATGGATGTTTAAATCTATAGTTACTTCGTGAAATTTTATGACGTACGTGTTTTATGAGGAAACAAAACTCGTAATTTATTTTTTATATTCAAACCATCTGGAAAAAACAGGTATAAATTATAATCATTAGCTGTGGCTCGCCAGTTCATATGCTTGGAATTTGAAATCACTACACGTTTTCGCTTTAAAAGTAATCTATGTCCTTTCTCTTTAGACACAAAGATACTCTAGACTTATTGCTACTAACTAGCATTATTGTGACATTAGTACTCAAAAAATATTTAGAATGAAACACAACATAAAACTGGCCTTGCTCACCGGATTACTGCAAATCCGAATGACATTTTGTTCGGAATTTAAAAATCTCATTTCATCCCAGTTTAACAATCCTTTATAGACGGAGATCCGCAAGGTAAATCCAGTTACTAATTATCTCAGCGATGAAAGGTAGTCTTTGCATGTACTTTCATTGAAAAAATACCCACAACCCTGTCCCATTCGCCGTTTTTCAGCAATTTTATGCTAAATCTGGTAAAAATTTTACTTATTTCTTATTCGTAAGCACTCAAATTTGCGTATACCATAGAAAGTACTACTAAGAATTTATAATGACTATTACCAGACACCTTCCGCCAGCCGTTAGCCGTTTGAGCAAAGGCTTCACAAGTCCTAAAATATTTTTGTAACTTTGCTTAGATTAACACTTTATCAGACTTGATCTATCAGACTTGATTTTTATATATGACATGGAAGTAAGTCTTACGAACGTTTTTGTAAGCTCACAGAGAGATTGGATAGACCAGTCATTCTTAGAATAGTAATAAAATATAATTCATGTCCATAGTGGAAAAGTTACCCTCCGATCTGTCTGTCTGCTAACAGAATTGTTAGAAATAGTTCCCTGAATGTCATATACAAAAATCAAATAATATGATAAACAAAGTTAAACTAAGTAAAGTTACAAAAATATTTTGAAACCTTTCACGCTGATGATACTGTTTTGTTGGTGAATAGTAAAGAATGTTCAGAAGCTCGCATACATGCTGAGTCTTCCTTAAAAGTTGTCATGTCTTGGCTTAAGAATAATATTCTAACTCTAAATTTAGACAAATCCCGATTCATCACTTTTTCTCCAAAATTAGCCTCCCAGCCAGATTCTTCGTTTTCTTTAACTGCCAACACATGCATGCCTTCCATTAACTGCCAGGAATGCACTTCAATAGAGCGTACTCACTGCGTAAAGTACTTAGGTGTACTGATTGACTGGTTGGCAGAGTTAGAAAATTAATCTTTATATTTAAAAGCTTAAGGTACTCAGCTGATTTTATTAACCTTAAAACAATATATTTTGCTTTAGCCCATTCAATTATAACTTACTGCATCACGGCTTGGGGTAGTGCTGGTAATTTAAGTGTCAAATGCTACGCCTTGAAAGAGCCCAAAGGGCAGTTCTTAAGGTGATGACTCTTAAGCCCATTAGGTATCCCACCAGTGAACTGTACGCGTTATGTCAAGTCCCTACTGTTAGTCTTTAAGTCTTTCCTTTTCAACATCATTCTACGTAAGCACAAAGAGCTACTCCTCAAATATTCGAACAAAAACGTTGTAGTGACAGAGTCTGCCAAGTAAAGCCTGCTAAACTAACACTTGTACGGCGACAGTTTCATTTCTTGAGTCCAATCATATATAATAGAATAAACAAACAGCTACAAATATATCCATTAACTCTCCGACAATGTAGAAACGGTTGGAGAAATGGACTCAAAAGCTAAGGTTGAGTTGCTGATTAAAACTTAATTTATTTAATTCACTATTATCATACACTTAATTATTATATCAAAATTCAGAATTAAGATACATAAATAGACAAATCTTCAAAACATACACACTCACACACAGTTACACTCTTACACATCAAATACACAAAAATAATTTTTATGTTGTAATGGTAATACTTATTAAGTAGTCTTTATTTTATTTAAATATATTTTTATAAATTGTATTGTAAATTATTGTTCGGAGGTGCGCGTTAATAGCTGCAACACAGTTTTTCAACTAATGCAGTTGTTACCTTGCACAAGAATCTTTCTGTGTATACTTGTAAATTTTCAATAAATAATTTCATTTTCAATTTCAATATATTATGATATTATTTATTTATTATCTGACATATCGCATTTATTTATAACGTTTTTGAACATTTTCATTAAATGAAAATGTTTGCTGGTCCAACTAGAACATAACTATATCTATCTGCAAGGTTGGAAATATATTCTTTTCCTTCTAATATCCTTCACAATCTCAGCAAGAGAGATAGGTACATGATACATTAAGCTTAACGTTTAGCCTCCTTCAAGCTCCAACGAGCAATTTCACGGGCGATTTTATGAGAAAAATTCTGAAAATGTTGCTCCTAAATTCCGCTTTAGATATTCGTTTTAGTATTGTACCTTCATATAATAATGTTGCTTTTATTTTAAATCGCATTACCTGTCCTTTCTAAGGTATCTAAGTACAATTTCGGCAAAGAAAAACTTACTACCCGATACCCAATACTCAACACTCGAAACTTAACACTAAACGAGTGTCGGGTGTTGCATGGTATAATAATATAGGTATGATCAATACATGACATAGTAGATTAATGTCAACCAATGCACCATTAACTACCATTGTGACTGAACAGTTCAGTCATTGGTGAGTTTAATGACATAATGAAATTGTAGGTTGACATCATACCTATTTTATTATACCATGGGGTGTCGGGTCTTCCTTAATACATCAGGCTTTTCAGATAAAGCGAAATAGTTATGAATATGAATGGAATAGGAGAGGAAGACCAAAAAAATATAAATATATACAGGGTGTGGCGTAAATGGTGGTCCAACGCTAAGGTGGTTATAATTCAAGTATTCACCGATCAATTAAAAAAAAATTTACCATTTTTAGCCATTTTTTTTACACTACTCACATCTAAAATGGATGATTTGTTAAAAACGAGAAATTAATTTTCAGTTTTTTTTTATTTATTGGTTTATTTTTGGAGTTTACATGATAAAACGAAAATGCATGCGCTAGTGCTAGTACTCACCCGTACAACACAAAAAACACACTCAAAAAATAATGTCATTTGTCGAAGTTACATTCTCATTTATAAAATATTTAACGATATTTTACAAAAAAATAAAAAAAATTATATTTCCGAAACCAATGGCTAAAAATGGTTATTTTTTTTATATAATAGGTGAACACTTGAACTATAACCACCTTAGCGTTGGACCACCATTTACGCCACACCCTGTATATTATTTAAACAAAATATTGATCATGAAAGTGTATCTAAATTTAGTTATAACAAAACGGCGACTCGGTTGCACCCTTAAATCGATTAATCGGGTTTGTATATTACATTGTGTGTTGCTTGTAAAATAATACACAGCCCTGTGGGGTTGTGTATTAATTTATAAGCAACAAAATGATATCCCATGAAGTAGACGATTTATAAATTCTCAAGAGAAGACTGTAACTCTGCAAATGGAAGGTGAAAGAAGAAAAACTCGAAGATTAACACTATGATAACACGCCTGGTCAGCGTAGCATAATGAGACTAGGTACCCTCTCCAATTGGACATTTTCCAATTGCCTGAGAGACAGAAAGGCCCGCCTAACTCTAAGTATTTATAAAAATATGCAATAGACATTTAATTTTTGTTATGTTCCTTTATATACACCGACCCAAATAACCCCAAATAATGGGACCCTAAACTGACCGGTTAAGGAGACCAGGAGAATGATGGCGATGAAAATATGCTGTTGTCGCATCAACTGATATACTCGAACAATTAAATTTTCAGCTCTCTAGCTATTGTTGTACAAGAGATACAGTGATAGATGGACGTACGAACGTACGTCGTCTTTTATAAAGACGAAATGGATATTTATTTGCATGTTGTCAAATATTCCAGTTATTTTAAATCCAATTATATGCATGGAAAGTGGAAAAAATGATCACCATGAGCGGGACTTGAACCCACGACTCCGGAATACCGTTCCATTGTTCTTCCAACTGAGCTATCATACCCACGGACCAGCACGTTATAACTAAATTATCTACTACAATATTACTCAATGTGAGTTAAACATCGCTCGATGCTTTAGTAATCTAAATAATAATTAATAAAATAATTAATGTAGAAATATTTATTCTTTACATTCCAGACTTACCGACATTACTGCACCTGTAAGTTACATGCGTATAAAATATTAAAACGATTTCTTGTCACGGACTCTTAAAGTTTTTATTGAATGCCTTTCATACAAATATAATATAAAACCTACTATAGGACCCTGTAAAATTGGCCTATTTTTACGGTCCCGAAGTCGTAACTTTTCCAGTCGAATTTTATTTGAAGGATATTTTTTAAAGTGGTATGTAGGTGAATACTTTTCTCATTTTTAGAAGGTAGTTCGAAGTGATTTTATAAGTTACGATTTTTTTTTATGACAGTTTCATAACTTTAATATTCAGACATTGATATATCGGAGAAACACCGTAGACATCACCTGTAATTATAGCCAGAGCAGTCATCCATCTAAAGACCTGTAATACTGGACAAACTAACTACGTTAACTTCAACATTCTATTAACTACGATGAGATTGATCCGTGGCTTACGACACGTGTAACTGGTTTGAAAGGATCCTTTTATGAAATTTCTACGGGTCACCATTCAAACTTACCAACTACAGTAAGTAAACGAATTACTCACCATTGCCACCATTTGAGGACCCACTTCACAATCTTGGAATCTAAGTTAAAACTAAAAATCCTTAAGTAAACTATTTTAATCAAGTCTCCTACGACAGATATATTATATACCTACTAATATTATAAAGCTGAAGAGTTTGTTTGTTTGATTGCGCTAATCTCAGGATCTACTGGTCCGATTTGAAAAATTCTTTAATCTTGGATAGTACATTTATTGAGGAAGGCTATAGGTTATATAACATCACGCTGCGACCGATAGGAGTGAAGCATTCGTGAAAAATATTGCAAAAATGTAAACAATGTAAATGTAATAAACACCAAAACAATAAGTAAAATGACGTCTTTTAATCCGTTTCCGAAATTCCAATTATTAATATTAATTATTGTTAATTAACAAGGTGTAAGATAAAAGCGTTTTTATTGCTAACAAGAATTTATTTTAAATCACAGTTTTAAATAAAGCATTATAATGTAACCACAGCACTTTTTCCCTCGTCCGAGATTATGCCGCGTTATACATTTACTCTTCAGATTTCAACCACCACTTACGCTGAATTAATCATCTTGTAAATAATAGCAAATACAAGTGGCTGTGTTTCTTTTTAAATATGTACTCTCATTTTGTTATTAAAAGATTCATATTTTATAAAACATTTAAGATTTAAACAATGCTTCCTTAGATTTCAATATCACTCAACTATTAATGTAGTGACACTCATCTGATTACATTGCTAGGCAGATCCTTTTGTTGTGATTATGAGTACAAAATATTATTTAAGTTTAGCATAGTAGTGTTTTAATACTACGCCTGATATCATCGTTGTGTGACATTATAATATTTTGTCGCTGCCCTAACAGTAGTTCACATGTAGTTTCACCGAGCAAAATGTAATGAAATCTTCATTATAATGTAGGCCAAATTGCAAGCGTTTAGTGTTATGTTTTATTATATTATATCATGTTCTTTTTGGTAGGCTATGTGGTCTATTATAGTGTATTAAAGAAAATATGCCTCGATGACGTCCTGCTAATTACACAGGTAAACACGATATTTTTAGGGTTCCGTACCCAAAGGGTAAAAACGGGACCCTATTACTGAGACTTCGCTGTCCGTCCGTCCGTCCGTCCGTCCGTCCGTCCGTCCGTCCGTCCGTCCGTCTGTCACCAGGCTGTATCTCAAGAACGGTGATAGCTAGAGAGTTGAAATTTTCACAGATGATGTATTTCTATTGCCGCTATAACAACAAATACTAAAAATAAAATAAAATAAATATTTAAGGGGGGCTCCCATACAACAAACATGATTTTTAGGGTTCCGTACCCAGTATCTCAAGAACGGTGATAGCTAGACAGTTGAAATTTTCACAGATGATGTATTTCTATTGCCGCTATAACAACAAATACTAAAAATAAAATAAAATAAATATTTAAGGGGGGCTCCCATACAACAAACATGATTTTTAGGGTTCCGTACGCAGTATCTCAAGAACGGTGATAGCTAGACAGTTGAAATTTTCACAGATGATGTATTTCTATTGCCGCTATAATAACAAATACTAAAAATAAAATAAAATAAATATTTAAGGGGGGCTCCCATACAACAAACATGATTTTTTTACCGTTTCTTGCTCGATACTAATAACGTTGCCTTATGTTGCATAGATAATGGTACCTACGGAACCCTTCGTGCGCGAGTCCGACTCGCACTTGACCAATTATTTAGAATTCATGATTGGACGAAAGCTTGTTACTCTTTCATGCAAAAACTACTGTGTGGCTTTTAGTTTAACTTTGTAAGAAAGAAATATCATTCAATCGTCAAATAGGACAGGACCTTAGCAGCCATCGCACATATATGACTATTAAAATATAATCATAAATACATTCACATACAGTACCATAGGTCATCATCATCCCCCTGCCCACATGCCTTTACTTTGTGTTCACATGTCTGTTTCTTAACAAATTAAGAGGGGACTAGGATCCTAATTAAGGTATTTGCCTTAGGTATTGCTAACCCTAGACGGGCCTCGTGGCCTAGTGGTTCATATAACGGACTGCCGTTCACGAGGTCTCGGGTTCGATTCCCGGTCAGGACAAATATTTGTGCGATGTTTTTAATTGTCATACAAATGTTTGTACTGCGTCTGGGTGTTTACTATGTATTATAAGTATGTATTTACAAAAGAAAAGTAGTATATGTATTCTATCCGTATTCTGGTACCCATAACACAAGCATATAAAGCTTAGCTTGGGACCAGAGGACGTTGTGTGAAATGTCCATGAATATTTATTATTTATTATTATTATTATTCCCGAGCACGAAAAGAGACAAATATAATTGAGGCAGATTTTATCTACAATTTCTTTGAAAAAAAGATATTTCACAGTTCCGCCTTTATTCTTCGCGAAAATTTTACCGATTTTTTTTTTACGCCGTATTATAGATGAAGAGTATATCTATGCTTCTATTACTTTAAAAAACCTTACCAAATTTGTGTGATAGACGCTGCAACTTCATCTAAAGAAAACCGAAAAAAACGGGATTTTTGGGTGATCATATATCTTTTAGTTATGTTTAAAATAATTAAAAATAGTTTAACAAAACTAAAAAACACGCTTTATTTAATCGACTTATTGTATTGTCATTGGTCTTTGACAGGTGTGCAAAATTTGAATAGAATCTGACAGTTTAAAGTGGGTCAAAATAGCGTCCAAAGGAGTCGGTTACAAACATACAAACAAACATACAAACAAACATACAAACAAACATACAAACAAACATACAAACAAACATACAACTGAAGCTAATATAAAGCGTGTAAAAAAGAAAGTTTTAGAAGCATAGAGTATATATTAGATCTAGATGCTGTGAAAAAAAAGTTTCTCTCGAGACAATATCCACGAAGTAAACAGGGGACTACGATGCCCGTATTTTTGTAGGGAGCATGGTTTGGTGTCGTGCCTTCTTAATATCTTTTCCTCTATGCTCTTTTTCTTGTCAGATGTCATATCTGAATAACTCCTCCTTCTTTTATATACTGTTCAGTCCATCCATCTGTTTTTGACCTTATTCTACCTTAGATTCCTTATACATTCTTCAGCGCCTCCTACTCTATATATTACTCTTGTTGATATTCTGTATTAATAATAACATCGCCTACACTCTCGAAGTTTATGACATACTATTCGATGTTTGTCGTAAGCAACTCTCACATACCTATTGCACATGAATAAGAAATATTTTACACACTACGATACGACTCAACATTCATCGAATTTAACACATTTTTAGAGTTCCGTAGCAAAAGTTAAAAGAGAACTTTATTACTCAGACTTCGCTGTCCGTCTGTCACCAAACAGTATCTCTGGAACGGTGACAGCTAGTGTGCTGGAAATTTTACAGTTTGTTTAAATAAGTGGATACTACATCAAAAAACAGTTATCATCAAATTGATCTAATAAGATCTCCTAATTATATAAGTCAAGAGATCTTACCAGATCAGTAGTGGTATTCAGTAAGAAAAAGTGAAGGGAGTTTTGGGTGAATTTGTTTAAGTTTTAAGCTGTTAAAGCTGTTTAAGCTTGATCACGTGACAGCGCACCTAGACAAAGTAATGGCAAGACTGTCCACTTATTATGAAATGAAGAGAAGGATGTTACTCAAAAGAAAATTTTAAGTAAAAAGGAAAGCAACACAGCTTTATCAACGACACACGCCTTTGATAAGTTATGAGACGTTATTTAATAGTATTTATTTTGTTCAATTATAGTTTTATCAATGATAACAGAAGAACATTTGCAATAGCTATGTAATCGAATATACGCTTAGTATATGCTACTAGTATGTCAAACTGGAAATAAGATAAATAACAAGTTTCATACACATAAAGAAATAAATCATTGTGATTTTGTTCGACTGTTCTATAGGCATGTCTAATTTGTACGAAGTCTATGGTATTTTCTTAGGAATTGAGCTTGAAACCGCGAAGTTGTCCGAAGCAAAGCACTCGTGAAACATCGTGAGATCACTTGGGAAATGTCAAAAATATCACACGCATGCGCAATACCAACTCTTAGTCTACGCATGCGTGCGATAAGGATTGAATGACAGCTTCTATATTTTGTCGATAAACTTTGAGACTTAATTTTTGGGGGTCTTTACAACAAGGTAAGACAGACCCTTAATAACTAGTGTGTTTAAAATTTTCATGAAGAATTTCCTATGAAGATATCTAAGGTTCATACTCTAAACGAAAAAGAAATTTTACAATATTTCTGTTTTGGCTTATGAATATTTCTTTTATATATATAATTATCTTATATATTATTAATATCCATTGCCCGATACTAAAATATTCAATTAAATTAAATAACACCATACAATATACAAAACGACAAAGATAAAATAGAAAATTTTAAAGTAAACAAGCTTGACATAAACATAATGACATTAATGACCACCACAGAGTACTTGAATGACCACAGAGTAGATAGTAGATATTGAATATAGTTTGACTTTGAGTTTTACAAGCGTTGAGTTTACGTTATTCGTCTATGTTTCCATCAGCCTCTCTCTGTCTACTGTTGGACATAGGCTTCCCCCATAGAACGCCACAACGCGAGGTCTTGTGCCGCTTGCATCCAATGTCTCCCCGCGACCTAGACGATGTTGTGACTCCACCTTGACGGTAGCCGCCCAACGCTGCGTCGTCTGGTATGTGGTCACCACTTTAGGTATACGGATTTTATTCGGAAATAACGAGCATAGCCCTCTCCATACGCACGTGTATCGTCTACAACTTATCTCACTTCCCAAATTCATCGCATTAAAGTAACTTTTAGAATGACAGTACGAAATGAACTATTTGACAGTATTAAGTCAGATGAAATGTCATACAGACAATCAAAGTAAGGTTGTAACATGTTTTTATCGATAAAACATCACAGTGATGTACTGCGATAAAGTATCGCAATATAATTCTAAAATATCCTATCGTGGAACTTATATTAAATACATTAAATAACAGTAGGTGTTCAAAAAATAAAAATTGTTTAATAAAAAAGTGAAAGTCATATTTTTTTATTTTTTTATCAATTTCGAATAGCATGTTAATCAGCTGACATTATGTTTTATTGTAACATATTTTGTATTGTACTGAGGCAACTGGTAATGATTGGTTCTTTCTAATACAATATTTAGATACAGACGATATATCAGGCTTACTTTATCGGACATCACTACTTCAATTAAGCAAGATTTTGCTGTCACAGATTGACAAATGAGATGAAATTTTCACAGAATACCATAGCAGTTTAGACTAAAGACTGTTTTCAAATCAAATTAAGAGTTAGCGAAATAAGTGGTCTTTACAATTTTATTATAATCTTGACCCAATAACTTGTATTTTTCGTTACGTATTTTAACTAACTATTGGTAGGAGAATTCACACTATTATTTTATTTCTCGCAGTTCCAAAATCTGAGGGTGAAAAACAAGGAATCAAACGATGTTATAACAATATCATCATTTGCTTGGAATTTGTTATCAGGAAATGAGTCAGTGTCAGTGTGACCGAATAATGTAGGTACTACTTTGTCTGTATAATTATAGCTTAGAAACCCCATCACACTTTCTACGTCCATTTCTGGATATAGGCCTCCCCATAAAACGCCACAACACGTGATCCTACGCTATCTGCATTTAGCGGTTCCCGGCACATTTGTCGCCATGGCCCGGCCATGTAGTGGGCTGCCCCACGTTGCGTCGTCGTCACGTTATATGTGTAGCGACATTTAGTGAAGAATAGCTGTCATTACATATTGTTACGAACACACAAAACACAAAGGAGCTAGCGCCATCTAGCAGCAACCAGTAAAACCACTCAAAGAACCGAACAGAGTGAAACCCCTTTTAGATACTAGATGGCGTTAGAGGAACTACCGTACATGCGCAAACTTTCCAGAAACATTCGTTCCGGGCGATCACGTTCGCGCACAGTCGGGAACATTCTGGAATAGTCTGGAACTCGTCTCGGCGCATATAAATAGCGGCAGAGAGGCGAGCCCGGGCAGTTCAGTTTGAGCTACGATCGAGGCGAATTCGAGAGCGAAAACAAGTGATCAAGAGTGATACCAGTGAAACCTACGACTTGGCTACGATCTAGGACATTGTTAGTGCTTAGTGTTTGGACCTAGTGCTTAGTGTGTAACTAGTGCTAGTGAATAAAGTCTTCAAAAAGAGTCAGCAGGTCTTTCTCTCCAAATCCTTCGAACCCTAACACGTAACAATATTATTACAAGAATGATAGATGGCGTTGAATGAAAAATATGGCGTCACAAATACATCACACTTACACTTACGAAAATCGCACACGACTTAAGACGGTAAAAAATCTACAACATATCGATGGTGGAAAGGCAAAATGCATTAACCGCCATTTATTTCTTCTTTTCTGCTGGTGCATTTGAAAACTAATTCACGTTCCAATTAAGCGTCAGCATAGTTGTGTACGCCACTGAGTCGCATTATGCTCTGTAATTGGAAAACTACCATTATTTTCAAGTTGGACATTAGCAACTGTCGAATCACATTTACAATTCTGGGACGGATAATAGATATTCATAATATTCATTGAGATAAATTAATACAAGAACTTTTTCATTCAAATATGTAGCTACCTACTTACTTTTTATCCTAATATGAAGAGCTTCTAAAGGCTTCTCCTATTGAAAATCATTTTTTTTGGAAACGATATTTTTATTAATACCTTCAAAGGCAAACGTCCCTTTTAATTGAAAAGCTTGATTTTTAATAATGGATTCTGTCTTTAATATCAAAAACGTAGATGCTTGTGGAAAGTTTTGAACCCACATAGCATCAGACGACAACAAAATGTGAATGGCAATAATCGGCTTTCACATCAAATTAATTAATTAATATTTTGAATGTATTGACAAAGTTAATGTAATAGGTAGGTCTAATTAGGTAGCGATCTTTTCAGTATTTCTTAATAAAATTATTATAAAATAACGCGGTTTTTTTCCAGGCCCGCTTTAAACCTAAGCTACTATGGTATACATTACCCTACATTCACTTACCAATTACTAACTATGCTTTACACGCTACTTCAATTTCCAAACGCTTAATTATCTCAATACAAATTTTTGATATATTTGCTCTACTCACTCAAAAAATCTTCGCTCCATAAACAATCTTCGTCTTGAGTGCCCAGCCCATACTTGTAGTTTATCGCATTCTTCACTAAATTAAACTATGGTACATTTTGCTTTAATTTGACAAACATTCACGCTTTTTAGGGTTTTGTGCAAACCCTTATAGTCTCACTACGGTCTCTTTTTCACAACTTCAAAAGCAACGGCTGAAAGTATCAACTTGTAACTCATACGATATGTAGATCTATGCGGTCCCTTGCTGCCAAAAATACAATATACCATTTAGATCTACGCATTTAGAATAAATAACCGAATTACTTTCATTTTTGAGCATTTTTGACTTACCCTAGTGAATAAAAACCTACATAGTTATCGTAAACATAAACGTACATAGTTGGTAATTTCCCGTTGCCCTAGGCTAGAGACTTGAAATTCTGCATGATGTTCACTTGGCTATCTTGATATTCTTGCTCATCACGGAGGACATTATTTTCGTAGGTCATAACAATGCAATTCACGGCTCCACGTGTCTTGTTAATGCTAATTTGAATACCTACATTACTTCCCTCAAAAAGTTTTGTGTTAGAGACGACGTTTACAGATCACTGCGCCATCTTTCTGTCTATTCGTTTATAACACCCCAAGACCATAATATGTCGAACTATCACCAAAACTGACCATAAAAATCTTACCTACAAGACGTTAACTTTACACCTATTTATGAGGTAAGGGTAATCTAGCAACGACTTTATTTGTTGAACTCCTTTCATCTGCATTAATCTGAAATACTGTAACTATCAGGCTACCTCGCAGTTGACAGCCTATTGAAGAGTGGATTACCAAGTATCCGGGTACACTCAGGTATCCCTGAGTATACCCGCATACTCGGTCATAGAGATAGTGTAAAAAGGGTGAAACAGGCTATTGACGACATTAATACATACTTTGTTAATATTCTATAATAAAGTTATAATCCTGTGTATTTAATTGCATGCTGAAATTTTAAAATTAGACTAAATTAGTTGTATAATCATAATAATCTCATATATTTGTACACCATATCATGGTTGAACATGTTCACTCTAATTAGATAATTACGTATTTAAGATCTATAATAAGCAATCCATTGTATTATTATAACCTACACGTGTTTTGCAAATACATATATCTTTATCTTTATCTTTATTGGCAAACAGCTGGCAGAGGCTAGTACCAAGACGCAAGTCCTTTGCTCAAATAATAGATCCATGTCTTCTTGTCTTAGTAAATCTTTCGTTTTGCTTGAAACGGATGAAACTATAATTAATTCAGGCAGAGAATTTAATTTTATGATTAAAATCGTGGGTTGGGACGGGATATCAGCTAGATTTTTGAAGGAATATAGAACCATTATTGTACCCCCTGCTTACATTGTATCTGCAATATGTACTGTAATTTTCCCCGACTGCTTCAAGAAAGCCATTCTTCATCCAATTTTCAAATCAGGAGATAAAACTCACGTTGAAAACTACCGGCCAATATCAGTTTTACCAGCTATGTCTAAAGTTCTGGAAAACATTATTAATATCCGACTCATAACATATTTAGAATGCTATAATTTGTTATCGCCTAAGAAATTTGGTTTTAGAAAGAGCCTTTCAACTGACTCTTGTAGATCATATCGTTATCGTTACTCGGATAGGACTTTAAAATGACTCGCTGTGTTTCTCCATTTCGCAAAGGCGGTCTCAATTCCATTACTCACGTACAAGCTTAAATCTTTGGGTATAAGAGCACCACAACTCTCTTTATTTCAAAATTACCTTTCAAGTCGATCTCAGTCTATGAAAGTTGACTGTTATGACAGCTCTGAAACACCTATAGACTATGGCGTGCCCCAAGGCAGCATCCTTGGTCCTAGTTTATCCCTGGTCTACATTAATAACCTATGCAGTCTAAAACTCGACAGTGGTATAGTTCTTTCGTATGCGGATGGCATTGCTTTGGTATTGTCTTCGAAAACATTAAGTGATACGTGTCATGTCGTCGTGCGCAGCGGGGATTGCACGAGTTTTCTGATTGGTTAACCTGTAATTTACTCACGTTACATGTACCAAAACAAAATTAATGGAGTTCTCCATTCATGCGTCAATATTCCCAGATGATCATTCACAAAGACTCAGTGCTAAAGTACCTACCAAAAGTTTGGCTAAGGAATCCTGCTATTTGGAAAAAGTTACGTCCATAAATGCCAGAAATAGAAACCTCCTTCAGTCCCAGATTCTTTAATTTCCTAGGATCTTTATAAAAAAATACACAGCGAACTGTCCATTATACACCTTAGCAAATACAATAATTAATGTAATTCTGTTGTGTACAATAAAATAAGAGTTTTATAGATTTAGAGACTATTAATTTGTCAATTTATTAAAATGCAATGAAATGTGCAACAATACAAAGCTTTATCGTAATTACGTTGTAATTATGTAATAACAGTTCTGTTGAATTGATTGCAATTCAACAGAACTGTTATTACATAATTACAACATGGAACTGTTATTAGTACATAATTACAACATTTATACTCAATATTAAATAGCAGTAGACCATTGTTAACTGTACCAGCGCTTAACCACCACTGAGCTCTAAGCAATGGCGACATCCCATTTTATAGAGAAGTGTGGGGATGTCACCGCATGATTTTACAACTACCCATATTTTAATATTCTTTTATTAAATGATTGCATTAATAATTACTATTGTTGTTTTGTAGCTAAGTACTCGAGTTGTTGGCATAAAATAAGATAAAAGTAAGTGTAACATGGCATAGGTAATGCTTACAGTTGTTTCCGAATAACTCCTCAAGCTAACCTCAGAAACAGAGGATCTTTTGAAGATCTTACTCTAACCAAATATTATTAAATAGAATTTTTCTGTCTTTATTTGCTACATCTGGGGATAGATAGAATATTAAATATGGCTGTTGAAGATTAGCTATCTATCTACAGTTCAATTTTTAACCGACTTTAAAAAAGGAGGAGGTTTCAATTAGTCTGTATGCTTTTTTTATTTTTATGTTAGTTATCTTTTAAATTTGAAATGGGCGAAGCGATTTTAATATTTATTTTTTTATTTTAATCTGGTGGTACGTGTGTGGTCCCATTGGAACCAGATCAGGATCTGATGGTTATCTCCTGAGAAATCGAGGAAAACCCTCAAATTTCAAAGGCACATGCAATCGGTTGAACTTTTTTTTAAAATACTCATTTATCAATAGGTAAAGCTATCTTTCGTAGATCAATGTTTTGGAAGTTTAGATTTTTCTTTCCTAATTAGCAACAATTATTGTGAAGGCATAATAATAATAAGCTTCGAGGGAGATGGAGGGTGGTATCGACAGAAATTATTCCGATAATCCGTAAAACCGTTCACCGATTACCCCAAAGACCCTCTTACAACACCACATTATAGTTCGTCGATTTCTCTCCCATTAGGCTCCATCACACCGGCCAACCTCGTCGGAGTGTTTCCTGCCGCCTTTAGAGGCGAGGCAGTATTGTATCCAAAATAAACTTCCTATAATACTTTAGTCAAGTTTAGAGATAATAAACTGCCTTTAATGTGTGCATTAAAGGAAGTTTATTTTACAAAATAAAAAATACTATGTTTTTATTTATTAATTCATTTATTTCCTGTCTTCTTAATATAACAGATACATAATATAACCAAATCAAATCAAAACAGACGCATTAATATCTAGATATTTATTTTAGCGAATTAACAACTACTTAGTCTATTACATTACAATAAATACAAAGCAATATGTATATTCTTATATTTTTATAATACAAAATATTTCTTAAGACTAGTCAGGATTTTATTATTTTATTTTTGAACAACTGTTTAATGTTAAATGTAATAAAATAATATACTACCTTCATGGATGGTTATAGCAATTTTTGATTCTTATTTTATTTTTGTGGACAGGATATCACAGCTATTAAAGTTATTCTATACACAATATTAGATTTTTTGTTAATATTATAGATATTTATGATCGTTATAGGGCACATAAAAAGTTACATCAACTAAATTTTGGTGTAAAGCTAATCTATAAACTAGTGGCAAACATTAATATATACAATTAATAATCAAAATAAATCTTTTTAACCCCAGCAATAATTTTATATCTAAATGCACTAATCATTATACTAATTTTAAAATTATGACAATAAAGATACGTAAGCTTCCTAACTTACAAATCTTTATTTAAAAAAAACCGTACTACCAACATACATCGGCAACACAAAGCTTTCTATGCCAAAGCCTAGGCTAACCCCGTAATAAGCCGTTCCAAATATTTCTTGGTTATAAATATCTCTAATTAACTATTATATAGAATATAATACCATAAAACGGGATATAATAGAAAATACAATTAAAAATGGCAACAATTGAAATAATAATTCAACTGCGATCATAACAATAATAATATCTATAGTTTTACTGTCAAATCGTGAAAGTTTTAAAATTTTCATAGTAATTTATTATTACTAAATATAATAAATAAATAAATACTTTGGACATTTCACACTACGTCTTCTGGTCCCAGAGTAAACTATATTTCTATGCTTGTGTTATGGGTTTGGTACCCATAACACAAGCATAGAAATATAGTTTATACGGATATACACATAAACTACTTTTCTTTTGTAAATACATACTTATAATACATAGAAACACCCAGACGCAGTACAAACATTTGTATGATATTTATCATCACACTAATGATTGTCCCGAGCGGGAATCGAAATTTTTTTATCGAGTTATAAGTTCGACAATTTTAAAACTTTCACGAGGAAATTATAGAATATATAAAGTGCCACCTACCATAAAATATTTGTCGACATAATTCTGGGCCAAGAGTTCATCATTGATTCATACTGCGATTCTGTCGTGCTACAGTGGTGCCAATTCTACGTGCATAACTAAAATTAACAAAAAAATTAAAATTGATAGTGTAATATATCTATTACCTGCTATTCCGTCGTACACATATATATTAATTAAAGTAGTTAGTCTATAATGCACAGTTTTTATAATAAGAAAGTTCAGTTAGCATTGCCGAATGGTGCTATTGACATTATCAATTTTAATTTTTTAGTTTAGTTGGGGAGAATCGGTACCATTATCCTGATAAATAATTACGCAGATAAATTAATCGTGATCAGGACCAAGTTTTGAACAGCCTTTTTTTCGTAATGTAGCTTACAAAAGAATAAAGATTTTTTAAGAAATTATTATAAAACCCTTGAACTTTCAGAACTATTTGTATTTTTATTTAATTTCTTGTCAACATAGGATTTATCATAATATTTGCAAGTGCATTGCGCCGTTTTCTCCATGCACCCGCTCCCTGCGCGTGGTACTGCAGTTGACGATACCAGGTACGTGTACGCGTGTTTTCTTCAGCCTAGAAAGAAAGCAATTTTCTAATTATTTATCTGGAATCGACTACATTATATTCAAAATCAACCATTTCTTGTAGGCTATATGGCACGTACTGAAAATTTAAAGAACCGAGTCCGATGTGACATTTTCAATAACCAAGCCATGATTACGGATAGATTATTATCCTTGTTATACAGTAAGATATTTCTATGGAGAATAGATAAAATATTGAAAACTACCTTAAAAAATTTTGCTTTCATTCCAATATCATCGTAATTTTATCTGGGTTAAATACTATTTAAAAAAGACAACCAAATGAAAATACGGTCCTTAACAAATAGTGACAATCACGATAAGATTGTATCGTACTATACAGGCTGTACAAGGGTTTAAGAATGATAAATTAATATAATATCTTGTTTCACAAATATATTTGCTTTACCAGAAAAGAGACAAATAAGTTAGCATCGAATGCATACCTTAAAAATATACGAGTCTTTAGAAGTAATTTCATGAACTTCGAAGAAATGTTCAGGCTCATGGTCCGCAGCTACGACGCATCGATCAAGAAATAATGGCTCCCTTTGCAATGTGTATCTTCCTGCTTTCTCTCTAACCAACAAAAGGGCTGCCTCTCTGACTCCACTACGCGCAAAAAGGGCCTCTCCTTCCTTCTCCCTTGCTTCCCTGTCCCTAGCTTCTCTTGTTTCTCGGATCTCGTTCGTTTTGTGAGTGATCGTTGGCTAGAAATGAAAAGCAATATTCGTTAGAACTTAAACATGCTTAACAAATAATTTTTTTATATTATTGTACTTATTTAATTTTGTTTTTCCTGATTACCTAAAAACGGAATTCTTATTTTAAAATGAGTTTTATAGTTAGCCAATTTAGACTTTGATCCACGTAAATACATAGAAAATACACAAATATAGTTGAAATATGTAAATACGTTCATACACTTTATCTTGTCTAAATATAAGTTGAGATGACAAAGTCACTACTTACAAGTTACGCTATAGTGGAACATTTACTTCGATTAAAATTTTAGAAACCTGCCACTTTGAATCCACGGTCTTCATAACTTCAACAAACAAAGTTGCAAGTTGTTCTCAAACACCGTGTGGCATCTTGTTTAGCATAAATGTTCTGAGTAAACAAAGTTACGCTATTATCCAAAGCTTTCTCGTCAATAAACATAGTTATTTACTTAGTTAATTCTGATTTTACATGAATATCGTCAACTGATTTCAGTTATAAAGTACAGATACGGTTTGATTCAAAACTTATTCTGGATTAAACGGCATTGGGATTTTCGTGTGCAATCCGAGATTAAAAATAAAACAGAATATACCTTACCTTTCCGTTAGTTACCAAAAGAGCATTGATTGGCGTCAACTTGATGGTGCGTCCTTTCCGCCAGTTATTGTCGTTTGGCTGGGTGAATAGCAGCTTACCCTCCATTGCGAACCTTAAAACAGAGACAGAGAACTCAAAATTGATTAAATCTAACCTATGAAGAATTACATGTTTTTTGTAAAGGTTTCATTGTATGCTTTAAGCCACGCAAATTGGTAATGCGCTGGAACCTTGTCAAATTAACGCCCTTGTGACGTCATCAGCAAAGAAAAAATACAGCTAACAAAATGTAATATTCTCATCTATACGTCACTATGACGTCACCAACATGGCCGCCAGGCGCATTACCAATTTGTGTGGCTTATAAAGCAAATCAGTATTTTTGTCTTTCTATAAAATCTGTATTGTAAACTAGTTAACATTACATATATGCAATCATTTTACCAATAACGCCAACGCCTAAAAGGTATAGTTTTGATATGTATAATGTCTGATGTGATTTAAATCAACCAAATGATCAAGAAATTTTTGGTCCATCTAAACACTACACTCATTGTCTTGTCGGTGGGTATGACATTGGTATGGTACATAAAGAAGTTGTGATGCTGCAGCGTCGTCTAGTGACTGTAAAAATAATTATTTAAAAAGTCTTCAATTTAAAGATGTGTTTAACACGATGCTCTTTTAACAGACCTACTCATAACAACTATTCTAATGAACGATTGTAATGTTTTCATCATTTCAATTGAATATTAACGTGAAGAAAGGCATAATATGTATAGAATATACTACTAGAATTAACGAATTTGACCACAAATTTTTAATTGAACTAGTTACTATTACGTTACTATTACAACTATTATAATATTTTTTTTATTTAAATACATTAAATTTGAGTTAATTTTATTAACGACTTTGTATGCATCTTTTTCAACAAAGCAATCCGGATTTTTTTTTTCAAATTTTGAGTTACTCATTCTGATATTATAACGACAAATATGTTCCCGAATCGTTAATGCGTGTGTAGTTGAACTGCTCAGTTTGTAGCGGCCTGATCTTCAGCATTTGGTACAAGTTTCTACAGTTACTTTCTCGCGACAAGTTGCAAGAACACCATACTTTACCATATTGCCACAGATCACTTGTTAGGTTCCATGAAACGGTAGTTTAAAGTCCTACCTGGCGTCATCGTGATTCCAATCTAAAACATCAACAGCCATTTTTCTCAGTTTTATGTCTGCTACATGGAGATCGTGTGCTGTTCTCCGTGCTGCAGCTAATCTGCGCCATAGGGGAACATCCCTGGCTGCCGCAGCAGCCGCAGCAGCAGCCGCGTTTATTTCTTCAAGTCTCGCTTCTACACAGCGTTGAGCGCCTTTGACATCATCGCGTTCGGTTGCGCAGGCTGCAGTAGCACGGTGCAGCCGGGAAAGAAGGAGGGGGTATTTTGTCACGCGTTGTACTGGCACCTAAAATTTTTGCATGATAAGTTGTTATGAAATCTTAATTTGTCTAAAATACTGATAAACTAAGCAATCTACAGAAATTATATTACAATATTCAAAATTATTTGTCATGAGTCATAAAACAATTATTATGGTTGTAAATAATAGCAAGATTTGGTATTGTGATTAACACAATTTTACAAAGATATTGCATGACATAAAATAAAGGTAAAAGGTGTACCTAACGCTGAAACTTCATTCGGTTAACTTATTCACAAGTAGCTAATAATTACCATGAGAAAGGAGTTAAGATTCATTCTCCTCAACACAGCGTTTTCCATCTGCGAGACGCGTAAGAATATCCTCAAAAGCTCCTTCTCTTTTTCGAGTCCAGCTAGAAGGAGGGCAGCACCAGCTTGTTTAACACAATATGACTGGAACGCCGTTAACATGCCTGAACATTCTAATAAAATTTTCCCGACGTTCACGGTCAATAAATCCTGTAAATAATGAATTACAAGTATGTAAAAGTATTTATTCCCCTAATTGCAAAAATCTTACCATATTTTTAGATATAAGTACATACCTCATCTCCTTGATCCACTGCAATCTCGAGACCATCCCGTAACTTTTCAGACAACACTTGGTTGTTTTCAATCAGTTCCTCCACATTCAAAAATATAGCACTAAGTTGTTCCTGTGTCAGTAGACCTGCCACTAACATTGGTTTATAAAATTCTTCTAAAATTATTTGAAGGTCTCGACCATACTTCTCTTCAGTCTCAACTATTTCTGTAATAATTTCTTTTCTCTCTGCCCTTTTTTTAGCACATTTTCTGCACACTAATGGAGCAAATATGGAACCTATAAAATCAAAACCGATATTTAAATAGCCAAATATTAAACAAGTGAATACAATTTTAAACAACACAAACTGACATAAACTATTTACGTACCTTGTTCAGTCAATTGAGTTTCAACAGCAGTGTCACAATCCTCACAAAGGTGTATAGGAGTATCTTTATCAGTAATCGATGAGCATGGCGATGTTTTACCTTGAAGTCTACTTCTTGAGGATTTGCTAGTCTCTGAACCTACACCAGAATCGTTTCTTTCAATTTCTGCTGATGTTTTCTTTGATATTACTGTTTTTTCTAAGGTTTCATGATTTATTATTAACGAATTATCTTCACTAGAATCTGAAGCATTAGATAGCTGACTATTATTACTACTCAAATGACTATTACTTAATTTTTTGTTTACAATATTGTCCTTCGATGGTAAAGCAGTTGAATCATTATGAGATACATAAGTTGTAATATAAGTTTCTTCATCATCAATACCTCTTTCTTTAGCGTCTACTAAATAAGACAAAATATCATACTTAGAGGCACCTTCGAATATTGAACGTGATCCACTACGTTTTTCATCGTCTATATTCAGTAACGAATTTGGTGGGGGATTTACTGGTAATGGCGGTGGCATATCACCTATTTCTTCATATATTGGATCGGTATTCAAGCGGATTGATTCGTAATGATGATCATCATCGGTATTATTTGCAATTTCAATCTCACACAACGCAGTGTCTACCAACATCTGATAAAACTTTGATCTTGTCGAATTTGTGTCGTCTTCGGTTGATAATTCACTTGCAGACGCATTGTAGCAGTCTGACATTGGTTCCAGATCAGAGAAAACTCCTATAGCACCACTCTCATACTCCATACTTTCATAAGGAGCAGAGCAGCTGTTCTCTTCGTTATTTGGACAGACAGATAGAGCTTTTGTTGTATTCTTATTTAAATCTTCGTGATTAATGCTATAACTTTTCTTTGATTTAATATGTTCTGTTTCAGTATCGGTTTTAGTAACTCCCTCTTTTAAATGTTTTAACGAACTTTCAATTAATTTTTCAATTGTAATTTCACTACTATCTGCCTCTTCCAAATTTTTGGTTTCTTGGAGTTTTATCAAAGAATTTTCTATTAGTTTTTTTACTAAATCAGAGTCTAAGCCGTCAGCTAAGTGAGCGAAAAAAGGATCTTCAAAAAGTTTTGTAACAAAATTGCCATTTTTAGGTTCTGATTCTTCAGGCTTGTCTTCGATGATTGCATTATCTTTTTTACCACAAACATGTGGTACTAAGTTACGTCTGACGGCTTCAACAGGATCATTTAATATTGTAGTTAAATTACTAGCATTTTGTTCACCTGAGTCGTTTATTCTATCAGCATAATATTCTTCATAATTATTTGATTCAATGTTATTTTCATTTTCTGTTGAAAGAACTGCTCCAATGTAAATCTGGCTCTTTGATTTTTTTATTTCCTTTTGTGGTGTACCTACACTAATTGTAACAGTGGTTCCCGTTTGGTAAGTATTACACGCATTCCCACAGTCATCATTTACAACAACTGAAGATAAGTAAATAGGGATATCAGTACCAACATTCATAGTTGAATAACATTCATTACCATTAATCTGTATGGAAGTTTTTCTAGGTTCATATTCCGATGATCTCAAAATGCCAGAATGTGATTTTGAATCATCTGTGTCCGAATCAAATTGTTTAACTCGTAAAATTGTTTTTTGTTCATAGTCATTAGCATCTGACCATTCATCACTTGTTGAGCTGGCCGAATTGGTGCGAATAAATCGTGTTTTCACGTAATTATGTTTTTTTGATTTTATTCGTTCTTTAGGTTTCATTCTGGGTGGAGGTTCAGGAGACTCTGACATGCCGCGTCGCAAATTATTTAAAATTTTTCTTGTAATATCACTACTGTCGCTGAGATTTCCGTTCTCACAGTTATCTTTATCATTATATAGTTCTTGAGTTTCTACGTGAGCAATCTCATTTAGACCGCAGTTAAATGGATTTGCACTAGAGATTTCGTTCTCTGTAACAGACGTTAAAAAGACCTGACTGGTATGTCCGTGTTTGGTTTTAGGTCGCAAAGCCATGGTGTCCAAAAATCTCGGTGGTTCTATTAACAGTGTCGATGGAATGCGCTCAGACTCTGATCGGCGAAGAACTGGTATTTTAGGTATACTGTTATCTGTAAAATGCAAAAGAGTAAAATAAAAAACAATAATAAATATTTTAATATTTTTTGTAGAATGTGCGAAAATAAATATTATTATAAATATTTTACTTTATGCTATGTGTACGTTTTTTCTTGATACTATATTACTCGATATTATAACGAACATCCAACATAATCCCTTAAATAGGAGCAACAATTTTTTACTTTAGTTTATAGGGTTAAATCCGAAAAGAGAGAAGATAATATTATTAGTATTCAATAACTGAGCAGTAATAGACTTACTACCACTAGGTGATTTAGGATTTTACTGTTTATCAATCGCCGTCCCATAGAATATAATAATATTAAAATAGACTTGTAATTATTGAAGTCAATACAGTAAGACTCTACTCCATTAATAACTGAAAAAAAATTACCTTCCCTGTTGATATTATTAACAACTTCGACCCTTGTAGTTTGTTCCATGGTGTCTGATTTTAATTCATTACTTTCTTTATTTGCACGTTCAAATTCATCGGTATTGACATGTTCATATATTTCGTCATTTTCTTGCGTATCTTTCGTTGTTTGAGAAATAAGTTCTTCCAATTTTTCACTAGAGTCATCCAAAGTTTGACTAACTATATCTCCTTTAGCTGTAACCTCCTCTTCAGTTTCTATGCAAGTTTCATGTAGAACTTCTTTGCTAGGTTGCTCAAGATCTAACTCGGCAGTGTATATAACCTTCGTTTCTTCATTTTCAACAAGAAACTGTACACGCTTTCTTTGTGACATATTATGTGACAAAGATACATGTTTGCTTTTTGGCTTTGGAAAATAAAACATAGAAGAATTAACTCTCTTTGGTTCGCTTGACTCGTCTTGTGAGTTCAATTTCGAGTTCGAATCATTTGAATCATAATTTCGAGGTTTTTTAAGTATGGATTTTATATGATCTGTATTTTGATGTTTGTGCTTTGAGTTACGAGAGTTATCATTTCCAGATTTTCTATTAGAAATTCTTCCAGATAAACGTTGGTTGTCACTTTCACTTTCATCATCAGTCTTGGCATTTTTCACTCTTCTTGGTGGTCGCTTGGGTGAAACGCTCTTTTGTTTCACACGATTTCCAGTAGTTAAACCCAATATTTTCTTACCAGCGTTTTTGCTAATAGACGCAGATTTTTTATTTTCATTTTTAATATTTGGTAATGACCGATTAACGGTAGTCTCTTCAGATCTTTTTTCACTAGGCTTGATGTCATAACCGACAGGTTCATATACAGATATATCTCCTACATGTTTGGATTCATCTGATACTCGAATCCTTTGTCCGCTTATAGCTTTTACGCTATAGTCTGCTCTTGATTTATTTATAGGCTTTAAGTTATTACTTTTCATAGACTCTTGAAATACATTACCAAAATCGTCATCAAATTCAATTTCTACTAGAGATTTAGAATTACCAGTTAAATTTACTAAATCATAAGCATTGATTTCACATGACAATATGGATTTTTTGGAATCACTAGAATTATTGGCTTCCTCTTCAATCCACAGTTCATTTACTCTGCTTACAGACTTGCTCCGATTTTTTTGAAGTGTTTCTGGGCTTGGCTTAGGAGATTTTACTCTGCATGGACTTATACTTTTAGCCCTTAGTCTACTAGTTGAGAATTGACTTCCTATACGTGTTTCGTGAGGTGGTGCTAGCCTGCTTCTTCTCATTAAATCATAAGGATCAGATTCACCATTAGATTTAAGTATAGTTGGTCGCGCCTTTGTACCAGGTACTCTGACCGTTCCCGCACGTATCAGCCCAGAATCCCGATTTATTTGATGACCTCTGACGGTACCCCCAACCAAAAGTTGTGGACTTTCTGCTATAGCTAATGGCAAACGAGATCCCTTACATTTCTTACAAATACTGACTTTGGTTGAATTTGTTTTTTTAGTACCGTTGAGATACTCAGGACAGGAACATAATATAACAGCATAGTTATGAGGAGTGGGTTTTTGGGGGGTACTTATTAAAACAGGACCAGGAACTTCGGGGTAAGCCGTAAAAACACTAGGCCGCATTGGTGGGGTTTGGGTCCGTACCGACCCATACAACCAGGTCTCAGCATACTTCATTGATTTAGATAATGCCGATCCTCCAGGTCCACTAATAGTTCCATACATATACGGGCTATCAGGAGATTTTTCTGATGTTTTGGAACTTCCGGACGTATTAAGTTTTAACTTCGATGACCATTTCTTCTGTCGCGTGTTTTCTGAAGTGTCGTATATCTGTAATAAAAACATATAAGCGATAAATATTAATTCTTTATTTAATAATATTTCATTTAATATACAGACTAAACAATGTTTTGTTTTCTTTAAATTCCATAACCATTAGAAAATAAACGAATAATTATCATTTTTATCTGAAAGTAAAAAAGCGTAAACGAAGATTTTACAAGACCTTTTCGTCATATTGAGGTACCTACATAAATGCTTCAGTTCGCAAACTTGATTGTCTCCTAATAACGGGGCAGGTACATGATCGATTTGCTTTGTGTGTCCACCAGGGACTATGTTAGGAACAGTTTGGTATCGGTTACAATTAGCTTTTGATTTGTCAATACGGGTACTACCTGTATTCATGGTACAGATCACTGTGCTTGACAATGGTACCAATTCTACTTTTACAACTAAACTAGTCTAAATCGTATTGATTTAGATTAGTTCAAATTAGTATAATAGTCATGAAACGAAAACCCACTATAGTTGATTAAACTTTTATTTCACTTAGTTAAGTTTAGCATAATTTTTTATGCGAATAATAAACCAGTAAAATATATGGCTAAAACTAAATAAGTAGGTATGTCAAAGTGATATCACAACTATTAATTAAACATAATCCTCCTAAATTCACAGACACAAGTCAAGTTTGTGATAAAAAGTTAAGTGAATAGGTTTTAGGTAAGTATGAGTGTAGGGTACGGGTGCGATGGCTTTTCAAGAGGGCTCGACCACGGTTCATACAAAAAAAATGGACAAAGACCATCCAAAAAACCTGTTTTTTTGTGGTTTTGTTTAGATGAACTGGCAGCAAAAAAAAGAAACTAAATAGATATACCTACTCCTCATCTATTGGGCGGTTTTTTTAAAATTAGTTTCATTTTTTTTTGTCATCTATCTTAAAACCATTTTAATTCCACTTCTATATTAAAACTAAACAACTAAACCTGAACAATTATTATTCTCATAAATTCCGCCAGTGGCTACATCGCACTGCCTGACTATTGCCAACCGTTGGACTGCGTCCTATGGCCTATCGAGGTGAAGCAGTGTTCTATCCAAAGAATAACTAAGCAAAATTTTAGTCCTTTATCGCGTCGTAAAAACACTTACAAAGTATCTATCTATTATAATACAATGGACACACCTACATATAACGCTAATGATTGTGGATGTTTTCCGTTATAGAATAGTGTTTAGATTTCCTTAAAAATTTATAAATCTACATTCATTCTACGCTAGCTATTAAATAATTATGTCGTATAACATACGAAATACAAATGATATGTTTGTGATATTCTTACACCGGTATGATACAATAATGAACTTATGTAATTAAAATTTCAATTTTGTGGCTTTCATGCCGTGCTTCTAACAATGTTATTCAAATATTCACCTACCACTGTTATTAAATTAATGGAGAATGTGGTTTATTGGATATATTAATGTGTAGAATTTCAAGTTATATTATCAAAACTATAGCGTAAAATTTTTGAACACGTGTATGATGTGTATTTTATAAAATCATTTAGCTATATAATTTTAAAAGTATTGCCAGTGGCGTATTGACCCTTGGACCCTAAGTGCCAGGGCCCAAGGTACCTGGGTGGTAGCCTATGAGAGGCGGCGTAAACCGATAGAGAAAGGGGTCTGGTATTTTGTCCATTTCCATTAATTTCCATTAATTAAGATTTAAGATTTTCTCCCTTAAAGGGAGGGAGAAGTAAAAATCTTATGGGCCCCGGGAGGAATTTGATTTAATAGCAAATCATAAAAAAAATTATCTTCATTTTCTCCATTACTGCATGAGACGTAATCCGAAATCCCTCCTAATATGATTATTATCATTACAGTCGGTAGTCAGTAGATAGTCTTTAAGAATTTAATGCATAGTAATACAAAAAATATAGAAGGTGCAATGACACTTCAATTTAAATAAATTGTTTATATTGTATATTAACACATAAACAAAACACGTAATTTGTTTAGATTGTTAATTAAATTAGTAAGCTAAATACTTACAAAATAATTACTATAATAACATTGTATTGCACCACATCAACTAACAAAAGGTACTCGCTAATAACACTTTCGCTACAGCATTTATTGCTGCCATTTGGTTATAAACGTTGTGCTTAAGCAAGAGCTGACTAATCGCTTAAGACGATGCTAGCCAGATTTTACCTATCAAATCTTCGAAAAGAGACTTCGTACTCCGCTGATTTTTTCGCGAGAAACTTCCGACCGACTTGTTATAGACGAAGAGTATATCTATACTTCTATTATTTTCTATTGTGAAATAACCAAATCTGCGTGCTATTCGCTGTAGATTGATTAGATTCATCTTAAGACTATCATTTTAAAACGGTTTTTAATGGCACTTTGTCATGTATTATAGAATTGTATTTTGGAAAAAAATAATGTAAGAGAAGCATACATAATACACCTGAGACCATAGAATAATACCTGAGACCAACACACGGTGAGGAAAATTTGATGCTTTAGAGGCAATATCCACAAAGAAAATAGCGGAGTACTATATCCAAATGTTTCTATGTAGTATGTCATGCTGTCGTACGCTCTTAATTCTTATTTGTATAAAAATTTTAAATAAATTAATTAACATTTTAATAGTTATTTCAGCAATTCTTCTTTTTTCTAGCCTATTCTACCCTATCTATACTAATATTATAAAGCGAAAGAGTTTGTTTGTTTGTTTGATTGTTTGTTTGTTTGTTTAAACGCGGTAATCTCAGGATCCGCTGGTCCGATTTGAAAAATTCTTTCAGTGTTGGATAGCAAATTTATCGAGGAAGGCTATAGGCTATATAACATCACGCTGCAACGAATAGAAGCGAAGACTCAGTGTAAAATGTTGCACGAAACGGGGAAAAAAGTCACGCGCGCGAGCTTTAAATGAAAACGCTGCCTTATCCATGTGAGTTACAACAAAGAAATGTATGGAGAAATTGTTTGTTACCTATAGATCTTTAAAAAAGTCCGCGAGGCCATATGTCTATCTTTTAAGGAAAACTCGCTGTACCCATAAGAACGTCAACAAAATTATCTATTTCAATGGGATGTTTTCAAAAGCTATTTATGTGTATATAGTAACATTTTTTATCAAATTAAATACCTTAATTAGCTTACGCATTTAATATAGATAATAACTGCTCTTTACAGCATGCAATTTAAATGAATATCTTCGGAGATATGACGAAAAAAGAATTACGCGTGATAAAATAAAGTTAAACTGTTCGCTGAGCAACGAGAACGTTTCCCCGGTCATCTATCTATACTCCATTGTTTCGATGTATGGTTGAATGTATGAATGTAAGGATGGTTGTTGTTCTTTCACGTAAAGACTACTGGATGGATTTTCGTGAAACTTTGCAATAATATAGCTTACATATCAGATTAACACATATGCAATAATTTATACAGATACTTTTACTACGTCGGCTTCGGCGTCGTCGTCGGTGCCGGCTTCGCCGACGCCTCCGGCGTATGGTCGTTGCGTTGCTCAAATCCCGACGTATTGGTGCTGAGTTGGTTTTTATAGGCGTTGGCATCTACAGCGGTGTAGGCGACGACGTTGGCGTCGGCGTCCGCGTCGGCGTCGGCATCGGCGGCGGCTTCGGCGTCGTCGTCGGCGTCGGCTTCGGCGTCGGCGTCGGCTTCGGCGTCGGCATCGTCGTCGGCTTCGGCGTCGGTGTCGTCGTCGGCGTCGTCGTCGGCTTCGGCGTCGGCGTCGGCGTATGGTCGTTACGCTGCTCAAATCCCGACGTATCGGTGCTGAGTTGGTTTTTATAGGTGTCGGCGTCGGCTTCGGCGTCGGCGCCGGCTTCGCCGACGCCTCCGGCGTATGGTCGTTACGCTGCTCAAATCCCGACGTATTGGTGCTGAGTTGGTTTTTATAGGCGTTGGCATCTACAGCGGTGTAGGCGACGACGTTGGCGTCGGCGTCGGCGTCGGCGTCGTCGTCGGCGTCGTCGTCGGCGTCAGCGTCGGCTTCAGCGTCGACGTCATCGTCGGCTTCAGCGTCGGCGTCGTCGTTGGCTTCGGCGTCGGTGTCGTCGTCGGCGTCGTCGTCGGCTTCGGCGTCGGCGTCGTCGTCGGCTTCGGCGTCGGCGTCGTCGTCGGCTTCGGCGTCGGCGTCGTCGTCGGCTTCGGCGTCGGCGTCGTCGTCATCTATCTATACTCCATGGTTTCGATGTATGGTTGAATGTATGAATGTAAGGATGTTTGTTGTTCTTTCACGTAAAGACTACTGAATGGATTTTCGTGAAACTTTGCAATAAGTAATATAGCTTACATATCAGATTAACACATATGCAATAATTTATAAAGATACTATGTGTCACGGCGTCTCAGTGTGTGTAAAAGTCAGTATTGTACAGGTTGTTACGCTGCTCAATCCCCGACGGATCAGTGTTGAGTTATGGTCTTTAAAGGCGCCGGCGTCATCGTCGTCGTATGGTCGTTACGCTGCTCTAATCCCGACGTATCGGTGCTGAGTTGGTTTTTATAGGTGTCGGCGTCGGCTTCGGCGTCGTCGTCGGCGCCGGCTTCGCCGACGCCTCCGGCGTATGGTCATTACGTTGCTCAAACCCCGACGTATCGGTGCTGAGTTAGTTTTATAGGTGTTGGCATCGACAGCGGCGTCAACAAAAAAGAAATATTCATCAGCAAGCGAATTATAGGTCCTCATGGATAAAAAATTAAGAGCCATGTTTATGGTATTATAAGGGTGGGTGTTTACTATTTACTATGTATTATAAGTATCTATTTACAAAAGAAAAGTAGTTTATGTATTCTATCCGTATTCTGGTACCCATAACACAAGCATATAAAGCTTACCTTGGGACTATAGGACATTGTGTGAAAATTTCTTATTTATATACGCTTTAATATAATGAAGTATTTTTATTTATTCATTTTGCGATTAACTTAGTTAATTGAGAGAACAACAGAACGTTATTCCGAGGTCGTGGATTTAAGTCCTGTTTATGATAATTCTTATTTTGACAATTTTTTCAATCAAGTGTTATTCGCCGGGAAGGTGAAGCATTTTTCTTGATGGCTTCGACTGGTACAAGGAAAGAAATACGTGATTATCATCTGTTCTAGGATTGTTGTAATTTTACTACCTCGATTTAACTCATTAAATGCAGTGATTTCAAATTCCATGTGAAGAAAGTCGCATTCAATAACTTAGCAACGGAAGCAATTCTGTCTCTCTGTGACTCTTTCGCGATTATCTGCCCAAATTATTAATTATACCTCGCTCTTGATAGGTGTTTGTTAGGTAGGTTACCTAACAAAAACCTATCAAGAGCGAGGTATACTGGAACGTTTAGGGTTCCGTACCTACTTGACCGAAAAATATAAAGAACTAAATACCAATAAACAGTTAATTAAGCATATAGCAACTCACCAACTTAACTTTGTAGCTGCAATAAAGGGGATCGCTTACATTTCAGCTAAATCATAAGTTCGTATTAGTTTTTAGCAAATCTTTCATGTGATGTGGTATTAAATTATAAGTTTTTTGGATTTTTATCAACACTATATATAGGCTTGGACCATGCCAAATTTCAAGTCTCTAGGATAGTGGGAAGTAACCTGTAAATTTTGATTCCCTAGCGAAAGTCGAAAATACTCAAAAATGGCTGTAGTTCGGTTATATCTTCTGAATGCGTAGATCTAAATTATTGGTTGTACCTTTTGCAGCAAGGGACCGCATATATCTACATTTGGTATAAGTTTCAAATTAACAACTTCAGCCGTGGCTGAGTAAAAAAAAGTTTAACGAGTGGATAGACAGACAGACGGACCTAAAAAGGCATGATGAAGCTCTGAGATATCATTTACTAAAATGACATTCGGGCCGTCTGTGTTACTTCTTTAGAACTGTGCAAGAAAAGAGAACCACACTGACGATTTACTAATTAGCTGTAAAATGGCGTTATTGTTAGTTTATTTAATTTTTCGTTTCTTAATTCCACGCGTACGAAGTCGCGGGCACTGCTAGTTAAGAATATAAGTGTTACAACCGCATTTAACTCCTTGGATGCCCTGAACCTCTGTCATAGCTTATCTCTTAGTTGAATTTTTCAGCATCTAAGGAGTTAAATGCGGTTGTAACACTTATATTCTTATCCGTCACCACATAGACACTACAGCTAGATTAAAAAAAAAAGCTTTTCAATTATGTAATACTCGCTGTATTCGTAATATATTTCAGGTGTGTAGGTACCATTATTATATTATACTAGCTGACCCGGCAAACGTTGTTTTGCCATACAAATGTCAGTGGGGGGGAGGGGTTTGAAAAATAGATGTTGGCCGATTCTCAGACCTACTGAATACGCATGTAAAACTTCATAAAAATCGGTCAAGCCGTTTCGGAGGAGTACGGTAACTAACACTGTGACACGGGAATTTTATATATTAGACTAGCTGTCCCGGCAAACGTTGTTTTGCCATACAAAAAAAAAGGTTTGAAAAATAGATGTTGGCCGATTCTCAGACCTACTGAATACGCATGTAAAATGTCATAAAAATCGGCCAAGCCGTTTCGGAGGAGTACGGTAACTAACACTGTGACACGTGAATTTTATATATAAGATTATGTTAAGGTGGCATTCAGAAAATCCGCGATCCCGACGCGCGACTGCGATGCGCGACCCAAGAAATTAGTGTCAATTTTGCATTTTCGCATTGCCTTGCATAGCAATAGTATACAAAAATACATTTATGTAGGAGACACCGCTCGCTCTCGCAATGTCAACTGTGAATGCGCGACCCGACGCGCCCCTGTCGCGTCCGTCGTGAGTGTTGCCAATTCGAAATATAAAAATCAGTCGGCATTTTGAATACAAAATCAGAGCTGGTCGCCTGTTCAAGCCGCGGGGTTTTCAAATGCTACCATAAGCATAACAAAGGTGTTGAAATATTGTTGGAAAAAATATGTAATTGATATTTCTCTTTAACTAGTTCAAACTTATACGTTTAATATTAAATATACTTCTAAATTGGACATGTTATAGGTGCTCTTTATTTGACATAGAGTCGAAAGGTCAAAGTCATAAAGTCACTGCAATATCGTAAACATGTTTATACTTTGAGCAATATTTTTATAACTTCTTAGGACTTCGTAACAAAAGGTAAACCGGGACTCCAGGTATTACTGAGACTAAGACTATCCGTCCGTTCATCTATTTATGCTGTATATCTTAAATGATCAGGTTATAATCTCATGAACTGCGGCAACTAGAGACTTGAAATTTTAACATAAGATGTAAGTATTTCTCTTGCCGCTTTGTCAAGTAAGGATGCAAATCCTACTACTATTATAAAGGCGAAAGTTTGTAAGTATGGATGTATGTATGGATATTTGTTACTCTTTCACGTAAAAACTACTGAATGGATTTGAATGAAACTTTACCACAATATAGCTTATACATCAGAATAACACATAGGCTACAAATTGGCTGGACCGATTTTGATGAAATTTTATTTTATACAGAATTGTATGGCAAAACAACGTTTGCCGGGGCAGCTAGTAGGTAATAAAACTAAAATAATTTACTCTCCATCCCACTATTGTCTCACTGTTGGGCACGGGCCTCCGCCACTTTGGGAGGGATTTTGGTCCACTACGCCGCGCTGATCAGGCGTGTTGGATCAGGGTATATTTTCGAGTGTTCTGTCTCTCGCATAGTATGTTGTCTGTGTACAATATCCTTTTAACTGGCTTGTACAGCACACTGGAAAGGGGTGGTAATACCTGTATTCTTAATCCAGCACCACACGGACATTATGACACCCACACAAAGTCAATTATACTGCTTATTACACAAAAGTAGGTTGTAATTGAGACCTATAGTCATCATGTTACAGCTACTGACAGCTAATATCTTAGCCTTTACGTGACCTAGATAAATCAAAGTGACCTTATACCAAAGCTTATTGAACTTCATCATCTATATTGATATAAAAAAAGGAAAATGTGTTTGAAAATATGAATATAGAATAGAATACACTTTATTGTACACCAAAACATTTTACATGTCACTTATATATCGAAATTAGAATAAAACGAAAAATAATAAAACGATAAATATAAATAAATAAATATAACGATAAGGTAAAAAAAAGTAGGTACACTTAGGTGGTCTTGCTTTGTGTAGAAGATGAATTATAGATGATTAACAAAAGGTGGACACGGCTGAGTAAGTAGTAAGTAGAAATACTGGGAGAAGACGTTCGAGAAAGACATACTCTGATGTCATCGTTAACAGAAGCATATAAGTTTAGCTTGGGACCAGAGGGTGCTGTGTGGAATGTGTAATTATATTATTACCTAACTTAATACCATCGCGCGCCAGACCAGGGGCCCAAGTCTGATATTGGTTGTCATAATGATCACTCCAAATTGCAAAAAATTATGATAAATTGTTTATGACAAAAAATTAATAGCATATTATCTCTGCACCACTGATGGTTGGCCGCGCCGGTAGAGAATGCCATTGGCATTAAGTCCGCCATTGTACATTTGTTAGTGCAAAAAGTTTTAAATAAATAAATAAAATAGTAGACTGCCAAACTTGATAAAATTTGCCATTATGCAATGAGTGACTGATCATTATGACAACATAGTAGTAGCAGACTTGGGCCCCAGATATATGAGTGTAAAGGATAATGATGTATGATGACGATAATGAAAGTGTATAAAATATTATGTTTGCTTAAGTTAATAAGGTCTGAATTCTGAAACCACTGTATAAATTTATAACATTCTTTTAAATAAATATTTCAATATTAAATAAATATACACTTTAAAGAATTTAAAAAAATACTTAAACATAACTCTTCCTTTTTAAGCGGGAGTAAAAGAGAAAGCAAGGCTACTATTTACTATTTTACTTTTAAACAAATAAACAGGGCGGCCCTGCCTTGGAACAAATCTATGTTCCCGAATTGTTACTCCCTATTTATAAACTTCTTGCTGCCAAGTTGATATAATAGACTAATTTCAACTCAACCACAGAGTAGTATATCCCTAAAAACGCCTTAATATTTTAAGTCCTTCATTTCAAGGGCAAATAGAGATCATTTGCTTTTTTGGAAAAATAATCGTTAATATAGCAAATTTTCCGAAAAAAAGCGAATGGATCATGATCAGAAACTCTTTTCCCCAAAATGGATTTCGAATTAAGAGTTTAAAAAAATATGATCAATGCCCATTTGCGGCTCAAATAATTATTGTAATTCAAAAAGGGTAATTACAATATTACATGCCAGTTATTGTAATTTACGTAAATTAATTCTTATGTAAATACATCATTTATTTTATCCTTTCGCGTCTATCTTCTAAAGCTAACAATGAAACACACATTAGCACACAATAAATCTTTCTTTTGACCATGCCAACTGTACCTTACCCAAAACTTCTAGTATAATCACAAATATAATTATTTCATACAATTTATATTATGTTTATAAATTGCTTTAGGGGATTAGTACCCTAAATAAACGTGCTTGTAACGTAAATCTAGTTAATAAATAAAATAATAAATAATAAATATTCAAGGACATTTTACACAACGTCCTCTGGTCCCAAGTTAAGCTTATATGGATGTGTTATGAGTACCAGAATACGGATATACCTTACATAAACTGCTTTTCTTTTTCAAGAGGACCTTATTAAAGCGACACCAGAAATCAGTTGATCATGGTCTATAATAGATAGTTTACATTTTTAAAGGTGATGTAGGTATTTTTGTTGCTCCCATACAACATTAAACATGTTTTTAGTTATCCTGCTGATAATGACTATGTACGACAATATTTTTAAGCTATTGCATAGCTTCTATCGCGGGCCTTGAGCGTGGAGACCGAATCCAGAAATTCCGTAACGAAAAATAACCTAACACTCCGACGGACGGATGGACGGACCGACGGACAGACGGACGGACGGACTGACGGACGGACGGACTGACGTACGTACCGACGGACGGACGGAAGAACGAACAGACAGATAAATAAAATAATTAAAAAATTATAATTGCATAAGTTGATAAAAAATACTAAGCAATCGCTTTACCGCGGCAGTCCCCGAGTGCCACACGTCTTTTTTTTATAAGTAAATCAAGCTACGTTCGCAAATTAAGCATATATGCTTGTGTTAGGGATACCAGAATAGGTATAGACTACATAGGTAAATTATTTTTCTTGTGTAAATTCATATTTAAAATACACTAACTGTTGCCCGCAACTTCGCACGCGTTGAATTTAGAAAGCAACCCTTAATAAGTTATGCAAATAGGTATAGCAATCCTCTTGGATTACTCTATTTGTGGGAAAAAAATACCGCATCAAAATCCGTTGCACATACATACAAAAAAACGACTTTGTTTTATAATAAGTAATAAAGATAGTTAACACCTAAACGCAGTACAAACATTAAGTATGATAATTATAAATATCACACAAATGACTGTCCCGTGCGAGAAAAGAAAGAGCGCCGCGTGGGCGGCTCGTCTGATGTGAACATTACCGCGTAATAAATGACGAACGTAATAAATTATGATATTCAAAAACAAAAGTGAAATGAAAGCCAAGTTCAATAAAAGAAATTAGATTTAAATGAGTGCCAAGCTTAAGGGTCAGTTCACGGCAAAGTGTCAAGGCAAGTTCAAGTAACAGAACTGGGGGCCAAGTCTGCTAATTCTGCTATTACAATCATATTACAATGTTGTTACAATGGTCAGTCTCTGACGCCATTATGATGCCATAATGGGGTCATTACGATAAAAAATTAATAGTAGACTACCAAATTTGGTAAAATTTCGCCATTATGGCGTCATTATGACACCAAACTTGATTTTTTGTCACAAATGGCGCCATTATGGTGCCATAGTGGCATCACTATGGCACTATAATGACGCCATTGAACTGTCACTGTGACAACATTTTTTTTTTGCATCGGATTTAACCCTTGCCATTTTCAAAAATTTGGGAAAGTAGGTAGGTTGTTATTAACTGAAAAAACGTAAATTTGGAAAAAGGATCGGATCAGGAAAGGTTTGTAATAAAATATTTAAGTATGTACTGTGACAACATTGTATTAGCAGACTTGGGGCCCTGGAGAGTAGCACCGTGAGTAATAATACACCAACCAGTCGGAGCGACTTTTAACAATTTACAATATCATTTCATCCTATAACTTAGGATGATATTATATAGTAGCCTTGGGTCTGGCTTGACTAGTTCTCACATACTTAAATAAAATAGAATCAATGATCGTTACTTACTTTAACAAAACCGCCAGAACAACTTCTATTCATCTCTCGAACAAAATGTATCAATATTATTCTTTGAAAGTTCACGACAAACTTCCCGCAGAACTTTGTTGAAAGGTATCGGATAGATACGATATTATGATTGCATGTCAAGGCACGTATTTGTTACCGACTAGTTTTTGACGATATATTTGAAATAAGATTTAATTTTGGAGCGTTTTTAGTTTCATACTAAAAGGTAAAGTGGGACTATTTCTTAGCAATATTCGTCACCAGGCTGTATTACATAAACGGTAATTGCTAGAAAGTCGAAATTTTCACAGATGATGACGTTACCACTGTAACAGCAAATACTAAAAACTAGAAATATTTAGGGGCAGGCAACATAATATTGACGATATGTTATGTTATTTTGACGAAAAGTATATTATAATGATTATAAGACGAATTTAGTCTGTTTTTTTTTATTAAGTGAGTGGGATTGTCATTTAGCGACTAGATTGTCTTTTGAAGTTATTTCTGATCAATCAATGCAAGAACAGTAAAGAGATTTCGTTAATATTTATTTACTTTTTTATATTTGCTTATGTAGAGAAAATGTTATTACTTTCCGGAAACCTTGAAATAGAATTTCATTTCTGCATTTTATTATTGAAAGGGAAGAAAAATATTCGAAAATTTCCTTGGATACACCACTAATCAACAAATGGATAAAATTTACATCGAAAAGAAAACCTCCACCCATATATTTGTTACATTTTACTGATTGTCCTTACGTACATAGTGATAACTATATTATTGTCTTTACAATCAAAACTAAGATTTCACCTTAAATACTTTATTCAAATAGATTTTTGAAACTAAGTTCTTGAATGAAGCAGAGTGGCAAAAATGGGCAATGGCAAAAGGCATGTAAATTGTACCCTGGATTTTTATTCTTATAGCTAATATTTCAACCTTCTCTTTAAGATTCTATATAACCTAAAATAGGGCTACGCTTCGTAACAAATTTTATTTTTATGTTTCTTCTTAACTTTCGCATTTAGACTTTGATGGCAATATAAAAAAAGTGCCGTATAGTCCATGAATGAGGATACTTAAAGTTTTTTTATTTATTGGTCTACGTTGGGTTCACATTAAAAGCATTTTATTGCTAAGTCTCAATGATATAAACAGGCTGGAAATAAAAGTAGCTATAAATTTTTTTAGCTGGCTGGCGTTAGAAATGAAACTGTTTGGTGACGATGATCACGTATAGGTTCTTACACGTACTTAGCTATAAAAATGTTTAAAATGAAATGTAGATAATAAAACTCAAGTATTTATTTGTACATCACCAAATAGATAAGCGTAAACGAAGTCAAGGAAATATGATTAGACCGTAGCACAAGGCGCTCTATAGTCTCTGCCTATCACTAAGAGTGTCATTTTTATCAACCCATTTCCTACCCAAAATGCTGTAAACCCTAGCTAAGGGACGTTATAAAAAGATACACATCTTCTGTGTGAGAAGAAAAGTTTGTAACCATATTCTATGCTAATGCGCCAGGTCAGCGCGGTTTAGCAAATAATTTTTTTCTCGAAGTGGAAGAGGCCAGTGTCCAATAGTGAGACTAAGAAAGATTGGATTGGCTATCGACTCTGTCTTATCTCATATCATGTATAAATTGTCAGAAATTGGGTTAAACTTTCAGGTAATTTGACTTAGGTAATAAGTTCCTACGAAAACAGTATTTCGTGCCATAATAATTAATCATACAGGTAAACCATTAATAAAATAATATTTATCGTCGTCAACTATGCTTATCAAAATAATAGGCTGGTGTTAGAGATTAATGAACAAAATAGAATCTGTTTTCGTGCTTAAAATATTAGTGTTTCGAGTATATTTCAAAATCTCGTGGATTCGGAAGATGTACCTTATTCTAAAGAGATAAGCTGTGCCTGAAATTTCGAAACCGAAAAATCGGTCAAAATCTATTTTTTTCATATTTTCTGACCTACCCGATATGCACAAAACATTTCACGAGATTTCGCTTGCGTCGCTTCAAATTAGTTTGGTGACTAGAAGTAATTAAGGTTGCATTCGGAAGTGCCGCAACAACGACGTCATATTAGTGTTTTCACGTTGCCAAAAGAAGACAAAGGTACATGTATGTCGGTCACAGCGTTCTTGCAATATAAAACGTGGGTCGCGCACGAGACACGATCCTGTCGCGCCATGAGCGATGCCAATTCTGTGGTCACTTTTGTGTTTAACTACGCTCACTTCTCATAAAAAGTAGTAGCAACTTCGGAATATAAGAATTCAAATGTTTCGTGTCACACGGTGCTGTTCGCTAGTTTTGTTGCTTGAACTAGGCTTGACATGGTACCGCGTGTCGAGATCTGACGGTATTTTCAATACAAAATAACGCGAAAAATGATAACTTGACCGGATTTCGGGACTTCCGAATCACACCTTAAAACCGCGACACGAGAACTTTTTAAAGCTGTATAAGATTATTTTTCTACTTAATTAACGCATTACAAAGAATAAAGAAATAATTAGGTAAGTAAAAAAAGTTTCTTCCGGGAGCTTTTATAGCTGTCATGATCAAAGCCAATATTTAGGTAGTTATTTCATGTTCAAAACAGTGCGTGGTTGCAAAGGCCTAACCACTAATTAAACTGTTTGAAGTAATTTATGAATCAAATTTAATATAGTTAAAACTTAAATTTATAAATTGTTGTAAGGGGAAGAAAATTACGGAACAGAGTTACGCATAGTTACATTTAAATAGGGGTGGTATTATCACCAAATTAGAATCCGATGACTGGATCCCAGAGAAATCGAGGTCAATCCCTAATTTTATAGGAACGTAAACGATGTTCTTCGTATTTTGCGTCTCACTGGTCTGATGATAAAATGTTCTATCAACTCCTTAGTAGGAGTTAATGTTTAGGACTTACCTAGATGATATTCGTACGTTTATACCTAGATAATATTTGTACGTTTATCACTAGTTACACAGACGATATTCATATTTTTTAAATAGCTTCCGATTTCTAATATAGCGTAATGTTATTTCGTAAACATAATTTTATTTTAAACTGTAAAAACGCAAATAGATCATCCTATTTTTGGATTAAGACATTTTAATAAACAAAATAAAGATTTTTACCGCAACTAACATTTTATTGGCCTAATTATCTTGTAAATTGCGAGCAAACGGTTTTCGACTATAATTATCGTTGTTTTATTATAGAGGCCCACATTTAGTATAACAAAAGTTAGCATTATACATCTCATTTATGATTTTAACAATAATTTGCTGTCGATGGCTCTCGAGATTGTTTGTTGTTTAAATAATTTAAAACCGTGTCCGTGTGGTTACGGATTAAGAATACAAATGTCACCAACCCATTTCATCCCAGGGTAAGAGTCAGTTAAGTATTAATATAAGCAGTGAACATCAACTGTGAGAGATGGATAATCTTATGACAAGATGCCTGGTTAGCCAAAACCTCTCAAAGAAGGGAAGGCCGTACTCAAGAGTAGAAGGTTAAAAGTAAGTTTTTGAAAGTTACATTAATCGTAATCATCTTCTTTTGAGTCGATCAAAAATAGAAACTAAGCGTTGTAGAACATGCAACTTCCAGAAGAATCTGGTGATCAGAATTACAGATACACCTTGAGGACCTGTATTTCAGATCTTTTTAGACAAATTTCAGAATTTATATATAACAAAACATTTACACTAGTTTCAAACTCATAAATTGTTCTTTAAAATATTACAAAACTTGTGTTCAATAAAATCTGGAGAAGTTTCATATTTTTCATAAACTTACAACAATCTTAACGATAGTTTAAAGTAGGAGTAGATTCGAACTAAACGTTCTCTGTTTAATAAGTTTGTATTTTATGAAATATTTATGAGAAAGGAACAGTTTCATAAAGTTTCTCTTACAAAATAAAACAGTATTTTATAACTATTATTATCCTATTCTATAAAAGAAAGTCGTATTTCTCTGCATGTCCCTGTGTGAGCGTAAATCTTTAAAGTCTTAAAACTACGTAGGTACTACGTTCAATACTGTTTATTAATACACTAGCTGTTGCCTGCGACTTCGTACGGGTGGAATTTTAGATATTTTTCCCCGTTTTTGCAACATTTGCGTTTGCAACATGTACAAACAACACACACACACACACACAATGTATAAGACTGTAATTTAGAAATACATTAAGCTATTGTAAGTCAGGGAGAGGAACTGGTCCTTGAAACACAACTAAGGTTAGTTCAAGGATCAGGGATTCCAATAATGTGTATCCATATGTTTTATGACAATAAATTTATTTCTATTTCTATTTTTCACTGATGCTTCGCTCCTATTGGTTGTAGCGTATTGTTATGTAGCCTATAGTCTTCCTCGATAAATGTACTATCTAACATTGAAAAAATTTTTCGAATCGGACTAATAGGTCCTGACATATGCGCGTTTAAACAAACAAACAAACTCATCAGCTTTATAATAGCGTGTTAAAACTACACAAATATAAATCTTGCGCACTAGGTACCTTAATCGGACTATTTATAAAATAGTCGCTAAAATACGATGAAATGTAAAAGCTAGCGATTTAAATATGCAGTGCACAGTGTGCACGTCACATTGCAAAATACTAAAATAATATTTAATACACAATGCTATCAGTACATCAATAAAAGCATAAAATATGCATGTGAAACCATAATACCGCGTTAAGTATGAATCAATGTCAGCGTTACCTTGTTCAAATATAAATCATAATACTTTTTAAGGTTCCCTTCCAAAGGTTAAAACGAGACCCTGTTACTGTAACTTAGCTGCCCGTCCGTCTGTATATATATCGTCTGTATGTATATCGCAATATCTCAGGACATGTTATAATAAATAAATAAATAAGTGTAGGGAGTTGAAATTTTTGCTGATGATGTAGGTATATAATATAATATGTTGATGGTACAACATTTAAGAGGGTACTGTACTCCTAATTTAGGTATTTGCCTTAGGTATTACCTATTCCTGAGCGCCGCGCGCCGTGCTGACAGGGACAAATATAGCTGAAGCAGATTTCACCTACAAATTCTTTGAAAAAAGACGTTTCGTAATCCCCTTTTTGAAAGTTAAACCGATTTTGACTGTTTTTACGCTATATTATAGATGTTGAGTATGTCTATGCTTCTATCACTTTTTTTGGTAAAACATTACCAAATATGTGTGATAGACCAATACATATTCTCTGTACAACCCTAAGGTTTACTGGTAGAAAATGCCTCAGGCATTAAGGCCGCCTTTGTACACTCTATTTGTGCATGAAGAATTAAATAAATAAATAAATAGACGCTGCAACTTTATCTAAAGAAAATAAAAAAAGCGATTTTCAGATGGTCATATTTCTTTTAGCTATTATGTTTTGAAAAAATAAGTGTAAGAAGCATAGATATACTCTTCATCTGTCTGTACTGCGTCTGGGTGTTTACTATGTATTATAAGTATGTATTTACAAAAGAAAAGTAGTTTATGTATTATATCCGTATTCTGGTACCCATAACACAAGCATAATAAGCTTAGCTTGGGACCAGAGGACGTTGTGTAAAATGTCTTTGAATATTTTTTTATTTATTTATTTATCTATAATATAACGTTGAAACAATTAAAATCGGTTTAATTTTCGCGAAGAAATAAGGGGAATACGATTCCCATATTTTTGTATGGAGCATAATTTGGTATCGTGCCCTCTTAAGCGGGCTCTCATACAACAAACGTTTTCAGTGTAACTTGATGATACCCTTAGACTACACATTATTAAGACGGTATGACGAAATATATTAAAACGCAACTGGCCAAGTACGAGTTGGTCATTTATTATATTCGCCGTTATTATAGCTCAGTAACAAGGGCCCGTTTATCATTTGGTTCCAAACCCTAATATGGATTCAGAACCCTCCATGTACGGGTTTTACTCGAACTTGCTTAGTTTTTTTCAGCTTGTCGTTGTGTATAAATAAGCGAGTTATCTTGGCGTTAACTGACTGGACTGACCTGAGCATGCTATGCTTTGCATATTAATAACATTTTTTTCTTAATAGTCCATAGAACAACATAATATAATTTAATGCTCTTTGTTAAGTAGGTACCTCTATTATGAAATGTGTTGACTGTATTCGTTACAGCCATTCATTAATATATTTTAGGATTTTCGTACCAAAATGGTCAAAATTATGCTTAGGCAGATATTTATGACAACATTGAATTATGATTATAATAGATTCAAGCGTGATACAGTCCTCTTCCTCACATTGTTATCTCATATTTATTTCAGATAGTCGCAACTATTTTTATTTCCAACAAACTCTTTAGCTTTGGAATATTAGTATAGACATATTTTCACTGACATTCTTACTTATTCTAACAATTTAATAAAACTAAATTCTATAGGTACAATTTATTCAATTTTATAATAACATTATTATAAATTTTAACAACAACATTACGCACATAACACAAAAATATCTCACCATTAAGCATCTTAATTACGCAACTACCGCTAAGGGCCACGTACAAATTTTCACCTTTTGTTTCAAAGGAAATTAGCAATAAAAACTAACATCATTGTTTATCGACAGCAACAATGTTTCCGATGTTAAATAAAGAAAGCACTTAAGTTATTACAATAGGAAATTTGTATAATTACCGTTTCGTTTACATCTAAGTATAGGAAGTTTACGCACTGGGGCTATGGCAATTTAACCAAATTGATTATAATACTATGATTGATATATTGATCATAATGTTTGGATGGATATAATGTTTGGACATTGGATGCAGGCGGCACAGGACCGCGCGTTGTGGCGTTGGCTATGGGGGAGGCCTATGTCCAACAGTGGACGGAAAGAGGCTTATGGATGGATGGATGATTATAATACTGGTGCCAATTTCGCATCCACTACTAAGATTAACTAAATAAGATAATGGATATTATCAATAAAACAATTCAGCAACATTAACAGAACTTTATTATTATAAAACCAGTGAGTGTGCCTATTACTAAAGCTTTTAAATAATATTATATACAAGAAATTGGAAAATAAAACATCAATATGTTCATAAAATCAAGTATTTTTTACAAAACATAACAAAATTCTTTTTCAGTTTAATACTATAGCTATATACTTAAGCTCCATTATTGTCTTTAAGAGGACACGACACCAAATATTGCTCCATACAAAAATATATATATCGTAGTCCGCTATTTTATTCGTAGATATTGCCTATAACCTGTGCCTATAACGTAACAAATTTTTCTCACAATATTAAGGTCTTTTATTTATTTATGCTTCTAATACTTTATTTTCCAAAACAATATAACAAAAGAACTGCAAGTTGAACTTGCAGCATCTTTCTCAAAAATTTTATAAGGTTTTTCCAAAAATGAAAGGAAAAGAATCAATCTTCGTCTATAAAACGGGGTAAAAATTTTAAAATTGGTTTATTTTTAACAAAGAAAACAGCGGACTACGAATCGTCTTTTTTTCAAAGATTTTATAAGTAAAACTTGGCTGATATAATATTATTATGTTAGAAGGAAAACTTGCTATATTAATTACAGTTATTGGCAGGGCAACGTTTACGGAGTCAGCTAGTCAAAGATAAAGTTTATGGTGCAATGCTTATCTTGCAGAAACGTGATGCATCTTCTAACTGCAGTTAGAAACTTTCATTACACCTTAATTGAGACTACATAGGTTATCGACAACAGTCTACAAACGATAAAATTTAATGTATTACAAAATCAATTAACAAAACGTTGCGCGATTTCTTTTGTTTCTGATTTCATTAAATTTATATTTTAACAAACTTTTTAACCGACTTCAAAAAAAGGAGGAGGTTCTCTATTCGTCTGTATGTTATTTTTTATGTTTGTTTATAAGTTTTAACTGGGCAAAGCGATTTTAATGGTTCTTTTTTTATTTAAGAGCTGGTGGTTCCTGTGTGATCCCATTGGTACCAAGTCAGGATCTGATGGTTATCTCCTGAGAATACGAAGAAAACCCTCAAATTTCAAAGGCACATGAAGTTGGTTGAACTTATATGCATACTAAACTCACGGATATACCATAATATAGAGGCTATGGCTACATCACTTGCTTGAAGCCTCATGAATATCTATATGTTATGCCATAGTATAAATTGAACCATAGACCTTAAAAGCAGGTATTCTGAACATGTTCCTCGTCGTCGAGACTGTCACGCTCTGTTTCTTCTATATTCTGTCCTTCACAACTCTAATGCTCTGGTCTACCTAAGTGAACGCTTCGAATATCTAATTCCGAGGGATAAGCCTTGCCGTACTGCTACTTCTGTACTTCTAAAGACTCCTTCACACTCGTTCAGCTGTTATGCTAAGTCTTTTTCTTTTCATGCTGTACGTCTATGGAATTCCCTTCCCCACACCATCAGTGCTAGCTCATCTTTAGCAGTCTTTAAAAGAAGAACAAAAGATCATTTCCTATCGCAATTATAATATTAAGTTTAAGTATGTGTATGTAGTATATTATTATAGTTTATAATATATATTTATTTGAATATTGTAAGTATTTATTATTAACTAGCTGATGCCCGCTACTCCGTACGCGTGGAATTTTAGATCATTTTACAAAATATATGGATATTTTGTCACCGTTTAAACCTTCCCTGGACTTTCACGAATATTTGAACACCAAAATCATCAAAATCGTCCCACCCGTTCTCGAGTTTTAGCGAGACTAACGAACAGCAATTGATTTTTATATATAAGAAGATTTACTAGGCAGATATTAAATATTGTTGTACACTGTCTTGCCCGCTCTTACTCAACTTTTTAGGGTTTCGTACAAACTCGTTTCTTATAGGATCACTCCGGTGTCTGTCTGTCTGTCCGTCTGTCAAACTCTTTTTACTCACCAATGGCTGAAGGTATCCACTTGAAACTCATATGATATGTAGAGATAGAGAGAATGTAGATATATGCGGTCCCTTGCTACAAAAAATACAGTCAACCTTTCACCTCTACGCAATTGAAAGATATAACCGAATTACGACCATTTTTAAAAATTTTGCGACTTATGCTAGGGAATCAAAATTCACAGGTTACTTCCCGTTGCGAGAGCGTAGAGCCTTGAAATTTGGCATAGACCAAGTCTATATAGTGCTGATATAGGGAAAAATCCAAAAACTTATAATTTGTCATCACATCACAAGTAAAAAAGTGTTTATACTAATACCAACTTATGAAGTAGCTGAAATGTAGGCGATTCCCTATATATATTTCAACTACAAAATTAAGTTGGTGAGTTGTTTTGAGTTTAATTAAATGATTATTTGAATGCAGTTACTTATGTTTATATGTCTAGTAGGTACGAAACCCTAAGTGTGCGAGTTTACCTCGCTCTTGACAGGTTTTTTTTTTCTAAAGACTGGTTTGCTGGAAGGAAATTCAGTTATGAACTAAGCTCGCCTATGTACATGCCTACTCTGTAATCATATTTTGTAATTATGTATCACTGTTTACAATAAATAATCTACTTAGTTTAAAAACTAAAAAACACGCTTAAGTATCCTGAATATTTTTTAAATGATTGCATTGTCATCAATACTCAATTCTATGCTACCTACTTACAAAACGTTGACAGTTTATGTTGTCAGAGACAAGTTTCTGTTGTCACATGTTGTCATAATCATACTACAGTCTGTCCAGTATAAGTTGGCGTTTGAGCGGGGGCGCCTCCTACGCTATGGGTGTTGCCACCTTTATTTTATATTCCCTATATCTGCCTAACAAAATATTTATTGACATATATATGTATAATATTATATGTGTATAATATTATATGTATATAATATTATATGTATATAATATTAACATATATTACACTAGCTGTTGCCCGCGACTTCGTACCCGTAAATAATTTCCTCTATAAAATATTATAGAATAATAGGGTTTTCTGGGTGAGCAATAATGTGTGTGATAATTGTGATCTATTAGCGGAGATATGCCTGTAAAAAATTCTTCAGATTCATCTGAATCATAAGGATCTGAATCGCTGGAATTTAAATTAATCTAATATCTAATATCATATAATCTTTATATTATAGAAACTACCTTAAATTATGTGATTCATATTTATAAATATAGAGAAAACATTTTTATGACACCAACTCACATCGAGTTTCTATGGCAACCGTGTACATTTTACCCCAAGTTTGGGGTAATGTATAAAACTTTTAACTAGCAACTCTTACCTTGTACCAAACACAAGCAATTGTGAACTGTTAAAATTAGTTCTCATTTTTGCCACGCGCCAATTTATACTGGACAGACTGTAAACACAAGTAAACAATTATGATATTTTTACCCTATTTTTTTACGTTATTCTATAAACAAAGCGTTTTTATATGAAATTATCTGATTGTATATGAAAGGCATACGTAGAAACAGAATAATCTTGGTGACTGGTATAGTTAAATATAAAAATGTGGTCATAGTGATACTTTAACATGCTATTCTAGTAGTTCTGACCAAGGAATTGGGATTATTCTTTCAAATTATTGCATTGTCATCGGTCCTTCTTAGGTGTTGCAAAATTTCAGATCAATCCGTCTACTGCAAGTGGCTGAAAATCGCTTTCAAAGATTCCGTTACACAGATTAATACATTGACAGATACATACCAAACTTATAAAAGCGTGTTAAAAATAGAATGTTCTGTACAGATGACGTTTGTAGTTTGCATTACTATGTTACTTGAATTAAGAATATCATAATATTCTCTAACACTTGCGCGACTCATTTGTTTAAATAAAACTATTTTTTACGGATTTAGACGCGTATATTTGTTTAGTAATTTGCAAAATCTCCGAAACATTGGGCCATAATTGAAAACAAATATACGCGTCTAAATCCGTAAATAGTAGTTTTATTTAAGAATATCATATCTTAAATGAAGTACTAGTTAGCCAGGCTAAATTTAAGTGTCTGCAAGACTGACCGCGTATCAACTATCTGGCAAATCTGTGACTACAGATATATTTAAAGTAAAATTAGGTACTAAGATATATTATATTAAGAATATATTAAGACTATGATGACAATATTTTACCGCATATCAAATCGAAAGATTTCAAATCGGCTTTTTTAAGCATTTTCTATTGTCTCGTCTCAAAAGAAACCTTACGCCTCTAATTAGCTACAGTTTCACATACTTTACTTGATTTGACGACGGTTCGGCACTCATCGATCTTTTTGATTGGTGTATTCAGGTTGTTTTAAAACTGATTAGGGGCTTTGCGCCTTAATTATTAATTCAACAGACAGAGTTCATTCCATTAAAAGTTGAGACAGTTAAAATCAGAAATATATATAAATGTTTATTCAAGGAATAGATTAGATACACTAGTGGTACTAATCTGTCACCAAACGGGCCACGGGTCTCTATGTAGTGATTCGAAAAGCGTACGAAGTCATGGACGACAGTTATCTGTTACAAAAATAATGTGAGCGGTTTTATTATATTTCCCAGCGATATATACGTCTGTTCTGAAAACACAGAAATAATTTTACAAAAATGTAACGACGACACTTATTATGGCACTGAGAATATTCTAAGATGCAAACAAGGGGATAAAGAATACTAAAAAGTACTCGACATAGGCTGTCTTTCACCAGAAATGTAAAATAATATAAGAATACTTGTTAGTGTACCGTTTTAAAGGGAAAAACGGGACACTTACTAAAATTCCCCTGTCCGTATTGTCCGCCTATGTTCCACTAGTGATAGCTGAACAGTTTCGACAGTGGACGTTTGATTTATGATTCTCTTGCCGATATACTTAACAACGAATACTAAAAACAGAATACTAACAATAAAAATTGTTTAGTGGGGCTCACATGGATAAATATTTATGGACACTTTACACAACGTTCTCTGGTTTCAAAGTAAGGTATATATCTACGTCTGTGTTATGGGTAGCAAATACGCATATACTACTAGTCTTATCCATAATGACTTATCGGAAGTTTAAAAGATGGCTAAAATAGGTTCGCGAAAATTGTCAAAACTTGTTATTCTTAATAGTCTTTTTACGATAAATTAATTTTATCTCTATCTATGAATTATCTCTCCGCTAAAATCTTCTTTTAAACCTCCGATATGTCATTATAAATAAGACCATACATATATAATTTTATTTTTGTTATACATACTAATGATGATACGCTTATACGACATGATATAATAAATAAATAAATAAATAAATATTCATGGACATTTCACACAACGTCCTCTGGTCCCAAGCTAAGCTTATATGCTTGTGTTATGGGTACCAGAATACGGATAGAATACATATACTACTTTTTTTTTGTAAATACATACTTATAATACATAGAAACACCCAGACGCAGTACAAACATTTGTATGACAATTAGAAAAATCACACAAATGATTGTCTCGAGCGGGAATCGAACCCGCGACCTCTTGATCGGCAGTCTGTTACCAGAACCACTACACCACGAGGCCCGTCAAGAAGATGAAGATGCATTATTATTATGATGATAATAGCACTGAACCCATCATGATCAAGTCCAATTCGTACTAGGCCAGGTTTTGATTTAGTCACAGTTCACTTTCGTAAATCCGTTATAATAATTTAACTGGCTTTTAAAATTTGTTCAACAGCGTAGGTGCGAAGTGCGAATCCAATTTGCTTTAATTGATTTACATACGTAACCCTTAGAGCATTAAACCAATAGGACCAGCTACATAGGATGTAGGTAGCATCGTATCACGATGTTTTCTATAACAAATATACTGCGACGTCGTCGCCGCGTCGCGTCGGCGGGGAGCTAAGGTAACAAACTCTATAACGTAATTTGATTGGTCGCTACGCCTGCCCCGCTTACAACCCCCTTACACACACTAAGACACGTTAGTCTCCGTGCACAATGAGTATGATCATTGTTCTTGTAACTTTTTCAGCAGGTGGGTCGCCTCATAATGTCAACTCCAATCAGATAAAACTCAAGCAATGTAAATTGTCAAATAATATTATTTCGGGATGGAAAATTCATTACGTATTTAATAAAATAGTCACGAATTGTGATGGAAAATGGTACCAATTCCACATGCGTAGTTGCGCATGTGGAATTGATACCATTTTCCAACTTAACTAAACAATGAAATTTTTAGAGCGTGAATAAAACAATTCAGCAATGTTAAATGAACTTTACCTTTCTCCTTGTGGTGACGGATTAAGAATACAAGTATCACCAACCCATCTCCTCCCAAGTGTGCTGTAAAAGTCAGCTAAAGGATATTGCACACAGATAACATCTTCTGTGAGAGACGTAAAACTCGAAAATAAACCCTGTGCCAGCACGTCTGGTCAGCGCGGCACTGTAGACCATAATCCCTCCCTGAGTGGACGAAGGCCGTGCCCTACAGTGGGGCGTGTGTATTTAAAATAGGTACTTTCATAAGAACAGAAATATTGATTTCTCGGGACAATCATTTGTGTGATATTTATAATTGTCGTACAAATGTTTGTACTGCGTCTGGGTGTTTCTATGTATTATAAGTATGTATTTACAATAGAAAAGTAGTATAATTATGTATTCTATCTGTTAGCGCACGCACACATCTATAGCCTAGACTATGTCATTTTTACCGGCCGTCCCCGCGCGGGGACCACTCGCCTACTAGACATTAGTAATGCAACACACGCAATACGTCGTTAATAAACAGTTTGTAAAAATTCATTGGAGTTTATCATTCTAAAGACAAAATATCGCCGTGGAACCTTCCTCCCCATTTTGGACCTACGATCCGGATGAAGATCAAAGACTGTGAAAGGAAAAATACCGAAACAGAAGAAGAATAAAACAGTCTACGACTACCAGCGACCATTTTGTAGGAAGATTATTCGACGGCAAATTTGCAAGTTTACGAATTCCATAGTTGACGGAGTCATCGAACCTTAGTACATTAAATACTTCATATCAAGAAATAATTAAATATTATCGCGCCGTTGACATTAAGCGGCGAAGGCAAATTGAAGGACAAAGGATTTCAACATTATACATTATTTAAGGAGCAACGCAGACATTAGAGACGCATTAACTCATCTACGTTGATACCTACTTATTGGTATTATCTACACATGGAAAGCGAGCAAGAATAATTCGAAAAGGCATTATATTCGAAAACTGTGAGTTCGTTCCATTAATACCTACATTATTTCCTAGTTCCGATCACCATATTCATCAATTCATTACCTACATTTCATTATTTATCAACATTATTCAACATTAAAAAATAAGTAGGTAGCTAATCTTCCATTATTTTTATAGATTAAATTGCTTGATCTTGATTCATATTTTACATTTTCATCTATTATTGGTCACTTGGATTGTACAAAAAATTAGTATTTACATGATAAACCATTTTACAACTACATTAAAATAGTTTGGTCATAATAATATATCATTCGATACGTAATCGTCATATTATCACATAATCATAAATATAGTTAACTCATAGGTTCATACTTTGCTTTAGTTTCTATTTATTTCAATCGAAATATCTAAGTAAAAATAATTAATTTCTATTGCATTAAAAAACATTAAAGATTAAAGCGTTTCATTTGTGAATTATTTCGCAATTTGATGTCAGTGTATTTGTTTACATTCCAGCAACAATCGGCTAGCGGGTGAGGCGCACCGCGCGCGACCATCCTGCCTGCCCGCTCGATCCAGCTCGGGCCAGCTCCCGGACGAGCGGCTAGTCACGCGTCATTGTTTCGCCGCTTGCTTGCCGACTACTGGCGCTCTCACTATATTTACCTACACTGTCTTCCTGCACTGCACGTATAAATTTAAGTATTTAGTTCCATTGTCGTTGCATTTGGCGCTTTAAATTCTTCTTTTATTCACTTTATGGAAATTTATTATTGTTTCGCAAAAATAGTATAGCTTTATTAAAACAATTTATTCTTTATTTTTTGCATCATGTCTGCTTTAATCGATTTAAAACGAAAACGTGGCTCATACAAAGCAAAGCTTACCCAGTTTAAGACTTACTTCGAATCTTTATCCACTTGCCAAAGGCCTAGCAAAGTACAGCTTAATGATCTTAGCCTTAGATTATCAAAAATCGAAGAATGGTATGGCGAATTTGACGTTTTGCAAATTGATATAGAAAGTTCTATGGACATTTCAGAAGCTGAACGAGAGAAGGAGTATCAGTATCGCGAGAAGTTTGAAATTGAGTACTTCGCGACGGTCGGCGACGCGCGCGATATGGTGAGCAGGTTTACTTCTGTGCAGCTCAGCAAGGATGATGGAGATTCGGTAACAGGTACTGTACTTACGGCAGATAGATCCAGTCTTAAGTTACCAACGATACACCTGCCTACCTTTTCGGGCCGTTATGACGATTGGTTGAGATTTCATGACACATTTACGTCACTTATTCATTTAAATGATAATATACCTAAGATTAATAAATTTCACTATTTGCAATCTTCATTACAAGACAGAGCGGCAAATGTGATTAGCTCTTTAGATTTCTCTGCGAATAATTATGACATAGCGTGGCAACTATTGTGTGATCGCTATCACAACAATAAAGTCCTTATTAATAACCACATTCAAGCATTATTTGATATAGAAGCTATAACAAGAGAATCTTCTCTTGCGTTACGAAACTTAATCGACACTTTAAATAAAAACCTTAGATCACTACAAACTCTTAACGTTAGCACACAAAACTGGGATATACTCATTATTCATATGGTTTCTAGCAAATTAGATAACATTACAAATAGAAAATGGAGAGAATATATAAATAATTTAGAAAAAATGCCAGATTTAGATTACTTTATAAAATTTTTGAAAAATCGTGCCGAATTGCTAGAAACTATGAACCAAACTCTCGCAAGACGTCGCCATAGTGAACCAATCAGTTCACGGTCGCGCACATTAGTCGTTAACTCTGAAGTTAAACCATCACATTCATCATATTCATGCCCAAATTGTAAACGAAATCATGCGATTTATCAGTGTCCCATTTTCAAAGCCTTAACTATCCAGGCTAAAATTAATAAGGCAAAACAACTAAAACTTTGTCTTAATTGTTTACGTCAGGGGCATGAGGTTAGAAGATGCAGATTTGGTCCATGTAGAATCTGCTCCAAGTGGCATAATACTATTTTGCACAATGACGAATCAGTGGCGCCTTCACAGCCCACCGGCGTTGGCGCCACTAGTCCATCCACTTCAAGTGATAAGTGTGTCATGTTAGCGGCTACAGCGCAAAAGGACTTACAATTTGATACGAATTCTTTACATAATGAAGATTCCCAACAAATACATGTTGGTTTGTCTTCTACACATAACGGAGGCATTCTTCTGTCCACAGCTCTCATTAATATATTGGATAGTGATGGTAGGCAATACACTGTTCGTGCCTTACTCGATAACGGTAGTACATCTAATTTTATAACAGAGAAATTATGTAAAAGGCTGAATATTCCTGTCCATTCAACTTCGGCTTCGGTCGAAGGGTTGAGTCGTGAGACGGTTCGCATTACTAAGCGTACTAATGTTATTATCTCGTCAAGAACTGAAACTTATTCAACTGAAATTTCTTGCTTTATAATACCACATATAACTCAAATGTTGCCTGCTACATACTTCGATATCACTAGATTAAATATTCCTGATGACTTATCTTTAGCTGATCCGACATTTAATTCGCCATCTGAAATCGATATTTTATTAAATGCTGACATATTCTGGAGTACATTAGGCAACGAACGTATTACATTAGGTAAGAATAGGCCGATCCTAAGTAAGACTAAATTTGGTTGGCTAGTGTCAGGTGCCTTAAATATACAAAAGATAAAAACCGATAATACACGCATTAATACAGTCCACTGCCATTTTGTAAATGAAGTTGAGCTACAACAACAGATCGATAGATTTTTTGAATTGGAGTCGGTACCTTCGCCTCGTACTACAACCAAAGAAGAGGACGAGTGTGAACAACATTTTACTGCGACAACCATTAGACAGGATGACGGACGTTTTATTGTACGCATTCCGTTAAAACAGTCGCCGGAACTGTTGGGCGATTCGTTTGAGCAGGCACTGACCAGATTACAGTCGTTAGAGCGAAAATTTAAACGTTACCCCGAACTTAAAAAGAAATATTGTGAATTTATTAAGGAATATATCGAATTAGGTCATATGTCTGCTAATACGAACGACCCAGGTTTAAATGATAAATATACTTACATACTTCCTCATCACGGTGTACTGCGCGAATCCAGTCTCACCACTAAATTAAGAGTAGTTTTCGATGCCTCGGCGAAGACTACATCAGGGTTATCGTTTAATAACATCCAGAACATAGGGCCAACTGTACAAGATGACCTTATTTCCATTTTAATTCGTTTTAGACAGCATAGATTTGTAGTAACTTCGGATTGCGAGAAAATGTATCGTTGTGTACTTGTTGCAGAAGATCAACGGTGTTTGCAGCAAATACTGTGGCGTTTTGAGCCCAGTGAAGAAGTAAAATTATATAAACTTAACACCGTAACTTACGGGACAGCTTCAGCACCTTATTTAGCCACACGCTGTCTTGTACAATTAGGTCATGAGTGCACCGATCCTTTAGTCCGAGAAGCCATATTACACGATTTTTATATTGATGATTACATCGGGGGGAATGATTCTTTTTCCACACTTTCGCGCATGATTCAAGGCGTAATTGCTCAACTTAAAAAGGGTCAATTTTATTTGCGAAAATGGCGTTCAAATTGTCCACAGATTTTAAATAATTTACAATGTGATAGTAATGATGATAATTTACTTAAATTAGTTAACGATGACCACGCTAAAACTTTAGGTTTAAGATGGTCTTGTAATTTGGATACGTTACATTTCCCGGTTGATATAGACTCATCAAAAATCAAGCCGAGTAAACGGTCAGTTTTATCCACAATTGGACAAGTATTCGATCCGTTGGGGTTTGTTAATCCTTGCATATTGCAAGGCAAAATCATACTGCAAAAATTATGGGCTTCTAAAGTATCATGGGATGAACCGCTTCCTCCTGAAATTGAGAAAGATTGGTTTGTGTTCGTAGATTCATTGTCCCAATTAAATAATATTTCGATTCCACGCCGCGTGGTATGTAACTTACCATCAATTATTGAAATTCACTCATTTTGTGACGCGTCGTTACACGCATATAGTGCCTGTACTTACTTACGGTCCATTTCCACAGATGGTAGCATAAAGGTTAATTTAGTTATGGCAAAGAGTAGAGTAGCACCTTTAAAGGGTATGACTGTACCACGATTGGAGCTATGTGGCGCATTATTAGCAATAAGATTAGCAAAAAAGGTTATTGCTGCCTTAAGGTTAAACATCAATCGTAGTGTCTTCTGGTGTGATGCGACTATCGTATTAGGATGGATTCGAGCTCCTAAATCGACATTAAAACCATTCGTACTTAATAGAATCAATGAAATTACAGAACATTCTACTTCTGAAGCTTGGAGATACGTACCTACTAACCTTAACCCAGCCGACATTGGTTCAAGGGGGTGTAATGCTACACAGTTACAGAGTTCGAGCCTCTGGTTTTCTGGACCTGTTTTTCTGTTAAAGCCTGAGTCTCACTGGCCCACTCAGGCAAATTACATTCCTACAATCTTGCCCGAGACGAAAATAGAGTGTAAGTTGGCTTCTGAACAATTTAACCTAGTTGAGAGATATTCTGATTACGGTAAATTGCAACGAGTTACAGCATATTTATTAAGATTTATTCATAACTGTAGGCAACCTCGCGTCAAACTTACCTCACATTTAACAGTGTCCGAGTTGAACTCTGCCACTTACACATTATGCAAACTGGTTCAACTTGACATGTTTCCAAATGATTACTCCTTGTTAAGTAAAGACAAAGTCTTACCACCAAAAAATCGCATTTTAAACCTCAATCCGTTCATGTCAAAAGAAAGAGTTATACGAGTTGGTGGTAGGTTGTCAAATTCAAATTATGATTATGATACGAAACACCCGATTTTGCTTCATGCATCACACATTATTACTAAGTTATTATTTAGACATTTTCATAGGATACTCATACATGCAGGGCCTCAATTACTTTTGTCTACTCTGCGACACAAATTTTGGATTGTTGGTGGTCGCAATTTGGCAAGAAAAATAACGCATGAATGCCATACTTGTTGTAGGTTCGCAGGCAAGGCTATCCAACCTATAATGGCTAGTTTACCTAAAGAACGGGTTCAAAGCGATTTTCCTTTTTTAAATACCGCTGTAGACTATGCAGGTCCTATAAGTCTGGCTGACAGAAAAGGTAGAGGGTGCAAATTGATAAAATCATATATTTGTGTGTTCGTTTGCTTGGCCGTAAGAGCAGTACATATTGAATTAATTACAGATTTAAGTTCTGAAGGTTTCATAGCTGCATTAAACCGATTTATAGCGCGCAGAGGTAAACCTGTTAACATCTATTCCGACAATGGTACCAACTTTGTAGGAGCTAGTAATGAACTTTCCAAATTTCTCAAATCCAAATGTAACGACATTAGTTCATACGCCGCAGAGCAGTCAATTCATTTTAAGTTTTCCCCAGCTTATAGTCCCCATTTTAATGGCTTGGCAGAAAGTTCAGTTAAATCTATTAAACACCATTTAAAACGAGTTTTATCTTTAGCGAATTTGACATACGAAGAAATGATTACAGTCTTAATTCAAATAGAAGGAATCCTGAATTCCCGTCCACTGACTCCATTATCATCCGATCCAAATGATCTAATCCCTTTAACGCCTTCCCACTTCTTAATTGGACGAACAATAGCAATGTTGCCTCATTTACAGCAGGGCCTTGAAAGAGAAGAACAGATCTGCACGTTGCCTCGCTATCAGAGAGCACGTGCTCTTACTAAACATTTCTGGAATCGATATTATAAGGAATATATTTCAGAATTACAAAAACGCAACAAATGGCAGCGCAGTGACACAGGAGTACTCGCAGTCGGAGATCTGGTGGTCGTGAAGGACGACCATCTGCCGCCCAATCGTTGGCTGCTTGGAAGGATTGCTCGTTTGCATCCAGGGAGCGATGGAGTCGCTCGTGTGGCTGACGTTACTACCTCAACGGGAACCATACGAAGAGCATACAATAGGCTTTGTCTCCTGCCGTCTTCAGATTAATTGGGACTAGACGTCCCAACCCGGGGATGCTGTTAGCGCACGCACACATCTATAGCCTAGACTATGTCATTTTTACCGGCCGTCCCCGCGCGGGGACCACTCGCCTACTAGACGTTAGTAATACAACACACGCAATACGTCGTTATTAAATAGTTTGTAAAAATTCATTGGAGTTTATCATTCTAAAGACCAAAATATCGCCGTGGAACCTTCCTCCCCACTATCTGTATTCTGGTACCCATAACAAAAGCATATAAGCTTAGCTTGAGACCAGAAGACGCTGTGTGAACGCTGTGTGAAATGTCCATGAATATTTATTTATTATTTAATAGAAGATGTAATTAAATGAACTTCTCTGACAAAATCGATTACAAAGTTGTAGTAATTTTAAGAGGTCACCTTCAATCACAGGCTTTAATATAAAACGTTTTAATCTCATCTACAACGTTGAACTCTCCGGCATTGTAATAAAAAATTTAGTCGTAACAGAACTAGGCTTGTTTTCAATATCGATATAATTTTTGATAATTATATTTAAAAATGATATATCGATAGACGATATCCAAGATCGAAATCTTATCTAAATAATTCATGTCATTTGAAAATCTGAAACTAAAATGTCTTTCGAGTAAAGCATGTAAATTTCTACATGTGTTGGAGAAATGGCCTCCCCATTTCTCCAACACATGTATACATAGAAACAAAATTCTCACGCTATAAGAAATGTTTGCATTTTTTTAAGTCATTTTAATAACTGACTTAAAAAAGGAAACATAAAGTTCTCGTTTAATCGTCTTATTAGACGATCATACATGACCAGATAGATGTATGAGTGTAAATCAAGCCAAGGAAGTGTACTTGGATCATAGCAGATGATGCCCTATAGTATTTGCCTACACTCATGAGAAAATGGGGTTATAGTATGATAATGATAAAAAATTTACTGATATATTTTATGGTTATACTTGGGAAATGACTACACTAATGTTAAGTGGAAATGTAGTCCAAATGCGAGAACTGCTAGATAATGGTACCAATTCTGCGCGCACAACTAAACTAGACATAACTAAAAAATGAATTTTAGTAGTGTTGATAACACAATTCGGCAATGTCAACTGAACTTTCTTCTTACAAAAACTGTTTATTATAGACTATAGATTATAATTAATTTAAATATGCACAACAAAATAGCCAAATAATTAAAATACAGTAGGTGATAGCTGTTTTCATTTTTTAGATAAGTTTATTTGTGCCCGTAGAATTGGCACCAATATATTGATGTATCTACACTCGACAGTTTATATTGATATTTTTATAAATATCGATATTATATTCAGTTGTGACATCCCTAAAAGGAACTACGAGAATGTTGGTTTTGGTTCAAACAATTCCAGTAGCTCTGTGGTAAAGCAAGGTAACATCCCGCATTTTATTGTTACCATAAATTTTCCCACTGAGAATGTTCGTAGATTTTTATGTTGTTTTATCGAAGCAATCTAGGTTTGCTTCAGCAGTTATAGCGAATTTTTAACCGACTTCAAAAAAAGGAAAGGAAGTTATCAATTCGTATGTATGTTTTTTTTTAATGTTTGTTACCTCATAACTTTTAAATGGGCAAAGCGATTTTAATGATTCTTTTTTTATTTCAAAGCTGGTGGTTCCCGTGTGGTCCCATTGGAACCAGGTCAGGATTTGATGGTTACTTCCTAAGTAATCGTGGAAAACCTTCAAATTTCCAAGACAAATGAAGTCGGTTCCGGTCAAGTAGAGTTGGACTCGTACACCGAAGTGTTCCACGTCGTTATTATTATTTATTATAATATCATATTCGTCATATTCCCAATTCCAAATCACGGGATAAGGCCAAGAGAATGACGATGATGTGTTTTGTATTTAGTATTAATATTTATTGATATAGCATCAAATGATATATAGAAACTGTGAATATTTTCCGTTTCATCCTGATTATTGACGGACGGAAGGACAGCAAAGTCTTAGTAATAGGGTCCGTTTTACATTTCGGTACGGAATCCTAAAAAGGTTTCAAATAATAGTAATTGTAAAATTATAAAATGGATTTAAATTAAACTTTATTACTTATTAGATTGTAAACCTAAATGTTGAAAACGGCCGGCAAGAGTTTGTTCAAAATGTTAGCACGTAATTTAATTGTTTCAATCCAATTACATGAGTTTATTCAATTGTAACATTTTATTGAATTTACTTAATTGAATCTAACTAATTACAGATCGCTTTTACACTAAATATGTCTTTTAATGAACATCGTATCTTAATGAAATTTTTAATTATTTCAAATTCTTCACTTATTGTAAAACAAAGTCATCTATCAAAGTTATGCAGCTAAGTGATTTTTACACAGATGTCATCGCCTGTTAGAGATGGAAAACTCGAAAGTAAACCCTGTGCCAACACACCTGGTCAGCGCGGCACTGTAGACCATTATCCTTCCCAAAGTGGAGACACGAAGTTGAGGGCGATAACTAGTGATATATAAGTCGAATACAAAACTCGAAACTTTCACAGAAACCTCCATTTCATCACACTAATTAGAAGCGCAGATTCCATTTTCCTTTATCTATGTGATAGGGAACACACTTATCATCGTCGGTGTAATAAGACTTTTCTCGGAATGAGTTTGGGCTTTCTATAATACAATGTAATTAATCTCGGGTAAATTGATTCATCTTAGAAAAAAAAATGGTCGACTAAGTATAATTAGAATTTATCTTTTAGGAAATTAAGATTGCTCTTGAGGAAAAATAATGCGTATTAATATTTTTGTATCTCTTAATCTCTCTTAGATGTCGAGTGAATATTAGTTTTGTTAGTATCGGATATTTTGATATTTATTTATTGACGTTAGATTATATTATATTCCAGCGTCAATAAATGTAACAAAGTAAAAGTAAAGTAACTGGGTATAACTAAAATAAAGTCATTATTACTTTCTGATTTTTTTCTTAGAATCCAAATATTTTGACGAGAAATATTGTGACGAACCTCGTGGTTGAGTGGTTCATGTATCGGACTGCCGATCAAGAGGTCGCGGGTTCGATTCCCGCTCGGAACAATCATTTGTGTGATTTTTCTAATTTTCATACAAATGTTTATACTGCGTCTGGGTGTTTCTATGTATTATAAGTATGTATTTATAAAAGAAAAGTAGTATACGTATTCTATCCGTATTCTGGTACCTATAACACAAGCATATAAGCTTAGCTTGGCACCAGAGGACGTTGTGTGAAATGTCCATGAATATATATTTACATTATCATTTTAGCAGCACTTGACATTTGCAGATTTTAAGAAAATTAGGTATAGTAAACTATTTGCAGAATATTGTATTATTATAAAAGTCAGTGGGCTTCTTTAAAACAATCATAGACATTTTACACAACGTCGTCTGGTCCCAAGCTAATATAAACTTAGCTTGTGTAGCTTGAACTAAGCTGCTTGATGCTTGTGTAGTATTTGCTTGAAGCTTGTGTAGTATTTTTACTGATGCTTCGCTCCTATTGGCCGCAGCATGACGTTTTATAGCCTATAAGCCCTCCTCGATAAATGTACTATCCAACACTGAAAGAATGATTAAAATCGTACCAGTTCTTGAGATTAGCGCGTTCAAACAAAAATTCAGCTTTATTACAGATACAAAACAAAGTTGTTATTTTTGTAGGTATGGAGGAGGATGTGCTTTTTGTATAATTTTTTAAATTCCATGCGTATGAAGTTGCGGGAAACAGCTAGTACTACATAAACTTCTTTTCTTTTATACACCCAGATGCAGTACAAACATTTTTATGACAATTATGATGTTAAGGCCTCGTGAGTCCGTCACATGAATCACGCCCGTCATAATATTCATATAGATAGAAAATTATAGTCATAAATTAAATTAGTATTAAGTAAAAGGTGTAAGCAAGCCCTTTGTAACCTGTTCTGACGACAATCGGTATAGTAATCAACACTTGAAATTGGAAAGCGATTGGGCATCGCCTGTGCACCTGCCGACCGCCTTTCACGATGTTACGCAATTTACTTCCATTTTTATATTGATATATATTTATAATCCGTTGTAAGATTATTACATCAACTATTGTCAACTTATTTTACTGTATGAATAACACAAGTTGGATAACACCAATTACCGCTGATATAAAAATGTTATTTACTTAACATCAATCATGCTTGAATTTAGTTGTTAAGGGACCCAAATAAAACTTGCTAGTGCTAAATACTAATAGTGTTATTTATAATGACTTATCGGAGGTTTAAACAATAACTTTATCGGAGAGATAATAAAGATTTTATCGTAAAAAGACTATTATGAATAACAAGTTTTGACAATTTTAGCGAACCGATTTTAGCTAACTTTGAAACCTCCGATAAGTCATTATGAATAACACCATAATGATTTTTAGGGTTCTATACCAAAAGGTAAAATGGACCTTATTACTGAAATTTCGCTGCCTGTCCCTTCGTCTGTCGGTTACCAGGCTGTGTCTTTGAAACGGTGATAGCTAGAGAGCTTTACAGTTTGTGTGCATCAGTTAATTTTACAAAATAATAGTCATCGTCTTCATTATTCTGCCCTTATCCCGTTATTGCAGGTTCTGTTATTTTAGGTCAGTTTGACAATTAGGTATATAATGATAATAACGATACAGAACTCTTCGTATCCGAGTCCAATTTTTTTATATTTTAGCCAATCACAGATATTTTTTTAATTTTAAAAAAATATACAGCTAGCGCAACGACGAGGCTTGACGAGCCTCGTGGTTGAGTGGTTTATGTAACAGACTGCCGATAAAGAGGTCGCGGGTTCGATTTCCGCTCGGGACTATCATTTGCGTGATTTTTCTAATTGTCATACAAATGTTTGTACCGCGTCTGGGTGTTTCTATGTATTATAAGTATGTATTTACAAAAGAAAAGTATTATATGTATTCTATCCGTATTCTGGTACCCATAACACAAGCATATAAGCTTAGCTTGGGGCCAGAGGACGTTGTGTGAAATGTCCATGAATATTTATTTATTTACAAACGAAGATTCTATTCGAACTTATTAAAACTAATAAAGCTAGGTTGTTACCTAATCTTTAAACAAACTAGAGCCATGTATTACAATATTTAATTTACAATAGATATTACAAAACAGTATTTAATTATTGGACTTTGATCTTACTTCCGCTCTACCAAATATACGTATTCTTATTATCAATTATTGTTCCAGTAGGTTAAGATTAATATACGCATCACGATTTAATAGTTTGAAATAAAATACTTCCTAAAGAACGCCTATTAACTTTTGGTGGATTTTGATTAAGGGCCTACATCAATATTATCGTCGACATGTACATATTAACACAGCTAGTAGGTATAGAAAATGAAGAATTAGGGATATTTTTTTTGTTTACTCAAAATCTACTAAATATATTTTAATTCTGATTACGTGCTTCTATATATAATAGTTACTTATGTTTTTAAAGTTATTTCATTAGTTAATACGCGATAATAGACCGATAAATGAAAAAAATAAAAAATTAGAGAGGTTGTTTCGCTAAGATTTTCTATCGAAAAAACTTTTTTCAATCGCGTTTCTGAGTTTATTCTGAAATGATCCTAGATCATATATAGAAAAAACATATACTTAAAAATTAGAGCTCTAGCCATTCAATCTAAAGAAACAATAAAAACTTCGTACGTAGAAAAATGCACGAAGCTATTTTGGTATCCTCTTAACTAACAGTCTCTTTTTCCATCATCATGACATTACGCCGTTTTCCCATGGGGGTAGGCAGAGACTATAGAGCGCCATCTGCTACGATCCAAACATACTTCCTTGGTTTCATCCACACTCATACATTTGGTCATACATGCCCGACGGTTATAAGTGCTACGCCCTTTTGGAGTATGCCGGCGATGATGATCTCTTCTTCCTTAGAAGATATACTAGCTAACATAGTCTACTATAATTTGATTTCACGTTTATATATATTACTTAGTGAGAATTATAATGTATTCATATATCTAATATTATAATATTAGATTACGGCACTAATATCTAAGCTGCAATAGTTCTAAGCCACATTCCATTAGGAAAGTGGATTCTGCGTTGCATACCAGTTTGTTATGCAACTATTCAGATAATTTACCAATTCATCAACTCTATAATTATATCAAACGTATATATTATATTTTCATCATATCATCTCCTCTCTCTCTCTCTCCAGCCCATTAACGTCCTACTGTTGAGTACAGGCCTCCTCCACTTTATAAGGGATTATAGACTACTAAGCCGCACTGACCAAGCGTGTTGGCACAGGATTTATTTTCAAGTTGTCCGTTTCTCACATAGGATGTTATGTGTGTGAAAGTTCTTCGTTTTTTACAGCTCCCTGGAAGTAAATGGGATGGTGACACTTGTATTCCTAATTCTTCACCACGCGGTCTTTTGATTGATTTTCATCATATTACTTTTCAATAAGTATCTAAAGGCATGAAACAAATTAATCCATCAAATAATTCAATGATATAACCACGAAAATAACTTTGATTTTTTCGTATTTTAAAATATGTACCTATATTTAAAGCGTCTTCCTCATGTTACTAAAACCTATTAAATCGGAATTGAAATTAAATCTTTCATCACTACCTTCTCATCATTTGAATGGGCTCAAGAGATATCATATTGAATTGAAATTAACGCTCCAAAAAGCAATTATAATGACAAATAAATATTACGTCTTTACACCGACTGAAGCTCATTTTCATATCATTTATTTATATAATAAACTAGCTGATGCCCGCTACTCCGTACGCGTGGAATTTTAGATCCTCATATATTTTGTCACCGTTTAAACCTTCCCTGGACTTTCAGGAATATTTCAAGACTAAAATCACAAAAATCGCCCGAGCCGTTCTCGAGTTTTAGCGAGACTAACGAACAGCAATTGATTTTTAGGGTTCCGTACCCAAAGGGTAAAAACGGGACCCTATTACTGAGACTTCGCTGTCCGTCCGTCCGTCCGTCCGTCCGTCTGTCACCAGGCTGTATCTCAAGAACGGTGATAGCTAGAGAGTTGAAATTTTCACAGATGATGTATTTCTTTTGCCGCTATAACAACAAATACTAAAAATAAAATAAAATAAATATTTAAGGGGGGCTCCCATACAACAAACATGATTTTTAGGGTTCCGTTCCCAGTATCTCAAGAACGGTGATAGCTAGACAGTTGAAATTTTCACAGATGATGTATTTCTATTGCCGCTATAACAACAAATACTAAAAATAAAATAAAATTAATATTTAAGGGGGGCTCCCATACAACAAACATGATTTTTAGGGTTCCGTGCCCAGTATCTCAAGAACGGTGATAGCTAGACAGTTGAAATTTTCACAGATGATGTATTTCTATTGCCGCTATAACAACAAATACTAAAAATAAAATAAAATAAATATTTAAGGGGGGCTCCCATACAACAAACATGATTTTTTTACCGTTTCTTGCTCGATACTAATAACGTTGCCTTATGTTGCATAGATAATGGTACGGAACCCTTCGTGCGCGAGTCCGACTCGCACTTGACCAATTATTATATATAAGACTAGTTGATGCCCGCTACTCCGTACGCGTGGAATTTTAGATTTCCATGTATTTTGTCACCGTTTAAACCTTCCCTAGACTTTCACGAATATTTCAAGACCAAAATCATCAAAATCAGCCCAGCCGTTCTAGAGTTTTAGCGAGACTAACGAACAGCAATTGATTTTTATATATAAGACTAGCTGATGCCCGCTACTCCGTACGCGTGGAATTTTAGATCCCTATATATTTGGACCGTTTAAACCTTCCCTGGACTTTTACGAATATTTTAAGACCAAAATCACCAAAATCGGCCCAGACGTTCTCGAGTTTTAGCGAGACTAACGAACAGCAATTGATTTTTATATATAAGACAAGCTGATGCCCGCTACTCCGTACGCGTGGAATTTTAGGAACCGTTTAAACCTTCCCTGGACTTTCACGAATATTTCAAGACCAAAATCACCAAAATCGGCCTAGCCGTTCGCGAGTTTTAGCGAGACTAACGAACAGCAATTGATTTTTATATATAAGATTAAGAAGATATTAAACTATGTTTAATTTAAAAAATTTCTCTAACACGACTGTAATTGATATTAATTGATTGTGTTTAAATAAGTCCTCTTTTTACGGATTTACGAACGCCGGTCGGGCTAACATTAAAAACAAAATAAACTCGTCTAAATCCGTAAATGGTGGTTTTATTTATGTTTAATTACAATAGAAATCGAGCATAGTTATTTTACCTAATTTGGTTTGAAGATTTATTTCAAAACAAAACGATTGTTGATGCGATTTTTTAATAGATAGAGCGGTTCTCTAGCACTTGCGCGACATTGGTGCCGATTCTACGTACACAACTAAACTTAACTAAAAAATTAAAACAACTATTGCTGTATATTGATTATTTGGCTATTTTGTTGTGCACTTTTATATTAATTATAATCATTAGTCTATAATAAACAGTTTTTATAATAAGAAAGTTCAGTTAACATGACGGAAAGCTGTTATTGACACAATCAATTTTCATTTTTTAGTTAAGTTAAGTTTAGTTGTGCACGTAGAATTGGTACCATTGTTTAAATTAATAATATTATTTTAATTTTATAAATATACAATATTAAAATAATGTTATAATTTTTATGTAGTCTGAGCATAATGTTATATAACTTAGTTTATGGTACAAGTCTATCTTTATGGTCAATGTAAAAATCGAATGTGGGTAAACCCTGTAATAACTGATCGTAGAGGACACTTTACAGCTCAATCCCACACGTGACCATGGTGACTGCAAACTCTCCGAAACATCGGACCAAAATTTAAAACAAATACACGCGTCTAAATCCGTAAAAAGTAGTTTAATTTAGATAGAGTGGTTCAAGAAGAGGGATCATATACAATTCACTAAGGTTTGATGTCTAAATTTCACTTGTACGAAGTAGCAGGCCATAGCTAGTATACATATAAAAGAAAGTCTGAGTGAGTTTATTTCTGTACAATACCTTTATGAACATACAAATTTTTCCATATTAATCTGGATTAAAACAATATAATATATCAAACATTAAAAATATAAGAGGATAAAAGGATTAACGTTGAATGTGCTTATCGTGAGAGACCAAAGATTGTCTAAAATGAAAACATCCGTGGGTGTCTCAAAGCCGACTAAGAATCCTAAGCCGTATAACAAATTGTCTTTTCGTTTGTCATACTTGGTTTCATAACTACTACGAGTATGTGTCTGAAAATAGAATAATCGTAACAGAATTCTATTCCTATTGATCTTCATATGGGTTTGTACACTTATTTTAGAAACAGATATTCTTCAATATTAAAACATATTATGTAATTACAGTCCTTTTTTAGTTATTTTAAATAACTATTCCCCATTATTTAATAATTCAAAAATTAATAGGCATATTTTGTTGAAGGTTTATTTTGAGGTGTAATTTTTAATGTTAATTTAATTTGCTCTTTTAAGAAAATGTTTGCTATCCCATTTTTGGTGTGTGTCGACAGCTCTAAATATTCTTGCAACATTTATTGGAAACGATTCTCCCATAGAAGCAGAGAAGAATGAAAAGATTTCTGCAGGGTCGGCGATGCAAGAGTTATACTTCTGGTGTTATAGGCTTCTATTTATATCTTATAGTTGCCGCTTACCATCAGGTGTCCCGTATGCTTATTCGTCATGTTAGTTGTATAAAAAGGCACAAAGTTTACATGTATAAGTTAAAATAGGGATTTTAGTTAATGAATACTTCCTGTATAAACTAACAATTATAAATCCTTATAAATTATCTAATATTTAAATATTAAGGGTGCTTATTTGCTTAATGCTATACACGTCTTTTTACACTGTTGACTTTTTGTCACATAAAAGTGATGAATGATGCGGCCAAATTTAATCATTTCTGTCGAAATATAATAATTTTCACGTTTTAACTTTATTACATCACGTCTTTTAAATAAATATTTTATATTAATTCTATGAGTGAATTGAAGATAAACGGAGGAATATAAAATACCAGGCGTGAGCGTCTGATAAATGTTTCGTTGTACTTTAATTTTGACAAACATACAACTTATTAGAAGATTAATAACTTTGTATATATTAAATTTCCCATTTTTAAGGTTCCATATACTGTAGCGACGGATCGAGAATATAAGTGTCAACATTCCATTTCTTCCTAAAGGATGCTATAAGAGTTTTGGGATATTATAAGCCGTTAACAGTCTCCTGTGAGACGGAAAACTCGAAACTAAATCCTATGCCAACACGCCTGATCAGCGCAGTATAGTAGACCATGAACTCTCCAGAAGTGGAGCAGGCTCATGCCCAACAGTGGAATGTTTATGGGGCTGGATTGAGAGAGGAGGTTCCGCAACAAAAGATAAGTTATTTAGTATTTTTATTTATTTTTAGTATATGTATGTGTAATTAGGTACATGTGTGTTGCTTAAGTTATTGAGTTTCGTACCATTTTTATTTATTACATGTCGTATTTAACTACTTCTTACTCAAACTTTTTTATAAATACCCACTTCTACATATCTCTGCGCCACCCGAAACTTGGCTAGTAGAGAATGCCTCAGGCATCAAGTCCACCTTTATACTTCGTTGTGTATATGAAGCTTTAATAAAATGAATAAATAAATAAAACGTGAGTCTATCACCGTTACGTTGTCGCAGTAATAGAGTCCCAAGCTTAATATTTCTGAGTTACTTAATGCAGTCACGTTTTCGTACAATCCTGACTGCTAGTGATAATAAAATGTAGTCTAGTTTTACAGTATAAACAAAATTTCATTACTAAGATGCCTATCACTGCTAGATTTAGATCTTTTCAAAACTAATTTTAAATTGAGAATATAAGATAATGCTAATTGGCGTATGCCTGGCCTCGCTAGTACTCTACTACAATTATAGCTCAATAATAATCTTAGGATGTAAGCATTCGCTCTTACACTAGAATTTATAACTAAACTTTTCCATCCAGAACCTTCGATTTAGATAAACGGTCATATATCTACGTTACTTGGGTTACAAATGTATAGTTTTTTATACCGGATGTGTCAGAATTGAAACGATAAATTCTATACAATTTGTTTTATGGATGTATGTTCTATCGATATCAAACTGACTTTTATATAGGTTAGTATAATATAAACAATTATTAAAGGTTCAATGACTTACGAAGACTTTGTGTGGTAAAACGATCCTAAATAAATAAAGATTGGAAGAAAAATCTTGCAGAACAAAGAAAAATAAATCTCATAGGATTTTTCTTTTAGCAACGCATTTACCACAAAAAGGTTACGCTCTAACTAGTGTTATTCTATTTTCCTGTGATTTTTAGAGGAAAAATCCCATATTCTAACCATTAAAAAGCGGGTAAGTAGACAAGGTTAAACGTTTGATGTATCTGAGCCCTCTTAGATTTTTACCATATTCATTGATTCATCAACAGTAAAAAGTCCCTAGCTACCACTTTTCATGAGAAACAGATCAGACTGATAATTAGGCTGACAGTGATGTCTGAGTAGTAGGGTTCTATTTAACGTTTTGTTGCAAAACCCTAATTAATGAGGCAGAGGACATCTACTGCCAATATGGTGAAATAGTGTAAATAGACTTTAAGAAAATTATTGATGATATGATTTATATTATCATTTCATTCAAATTCAAGATCAGAAGTTCTAGAGCTACATAATAAGACCCTATTACTGAAATTACATTAATATAATAACCATCATCATCATTATCCTGCCCTAATCCCATTATTTGGAGTCGGCGCAACATGTCTTTTTCTTCCACAGTCTTTTGTCAGCCGTCATATCTGTGTTAACTCCGCTCTCTTTCATGTCCTCGTTCACACAGTCTATCCATCTTTTCTTAGGTCTTTCTCTAGACTTTTGTCCTTCCACATTTATTCGCAGAACTCTCCTAACGATATTACTTTCCTCTCGTCTCATTACATACAAGGACAGGCGCTCATTCATCAATTTTTCAATCACTGGCATATTCATTCCTTATTTTATCCATTCGCCTGACGCCACACATCCATCTCAACATTGGCATTCGAATCTCAATTGTAACAACCACGATATGAAAAAATTATCTTAAAATTATTTTCCTTGTGAGAAGCCTTGGGCTGCTAGTAACATAAAAAATAGAGTACACTTTGTGTCACTATTTATGTAGATTCAATAGTCCTTGTAAGGATTTTTATTGTATAACGTAGATATATGAAAATACAGCAAAGAAAGTAAAGATACTTGAACCATATCGTAATACGTCCATAACTTATGATTCTTAGAACTTTTGTTTGGTTGAATAGTCAAGGAGCTGTTTGATTATTAAATATGATTTTACCTCTTACTAGTAAATATCAGCGTCCTTCTTCAGTATTAATTCACATGGAAAATTTTCTTTGTATTCGCGAGCGAATTTACGTCTAGTACAGATGTAGTAACATCTGTTTTAACTTAAATTGCGTTTATTCTTAACCAGAATAAGAATATAAAACAAGAAGCACACATCTTCACATGCTCTTCTCCCAATAGGTCACGCTTGATCACACAGAATGCTGTGGCTATCTGTCACGGAGGATAGGCAGCGTGGTATTCAAAAAAAATTGTTCCACATACTATTTTAAGTGTCAACTTTTAAGTCAACGCCATCTGTTATCTGGTATACACACTTACCCGTTGCGTGGCATAGCAGGATGGGTCGAGGCCGCCTCCTGGTCGGAACATCGCCGTGCTAACTGCTGCCATCTGCCGGCTACCTCAGGATACCCTTCCACCGCAACATCGCTCTGTAACAATTACTATGTTTAGAAAAGAAAGCGTAATGCAGAAGAACTTTTATGAAAAAGGTTATAGTGTAGATGTCTCTTGTGTCTAAACAATATTACATACAGCCACCACAGCATACTATAAACATTAACGGTCTTATTCAAAATGACTTATCGGAGGTTTAAACAGAGATTTTATCGGAAAGATAACAAACTTTTTAGCGTAAAAAGACTATTATGAATAACAAGTTTTGACAATTTTCGCGAACCTATTTTAGCGAACTTTTATACCTCCGATAAATCATTATATATGAATAAGACCATCTATCTAGAAGCTCGATACTTATTTCAAGTTTCCTTCAACATATTAAAATAAGGCAATTGTAAAAACAATTCAAGCCTCCATTCAACACCTAAAAAACCTTTTTGACGTTGTATATTACCTATGGCACTAAACTATCTGTGTACTGAATATCATTTTAGTTAATCAGTTTTGGCATTTTATATTGTCCGTGTGATGACGGACTAAGAATACAAGTGTCACCGCCCCTTTTCCTTCCCAGAGTGCTATAAAAGCCACATATTAGGGAATACAAATACAAAGAATATTTAACACAGATAACATCTGTGAGAGATGGAAAACTCAAAAATTAACCCTTGCCAACACGCCTGGTCACCGCTCCACAGTAAACCATAATCCCGCCTAAAGTGGAGGAGGCCCGTGCCTAACAGTGGGTCGTCAATGGGCTAGAGAGAGAGAGAGAGTATTGGCATAACAGAGTGACAGACAGAGAGCCAAAGTTACTTTCGCTAAATGTTAAGGGTGTCATGTACTCGTAAAATAAATAACATTATAAGATGAATCGTTTCACAACATGTTCAAGCAATTCGTTTATAATGAACATGTAAATTTATGTAACCAATTCAAGTTCAAATTAATTTATTTGTGAACATCTATCACTTTAAATTTACGTACAATGAATCTTAGGGCGTATTGTTGTGGTGAACCTAAACCCACAATAATACGCATTTACTTAGCTGCCTTTTGTATACGTTTTAGGAAGATGTAGGAAAATGTTCAAAACTTAATAAATAACTAATCTACAATCAATCAAAATTAAATATTACGATAATAAATATTCATGGACATAACATACAACGTCCTCTGGTCCCAAGCTAAGCTTATATGCATGTGTAATGGGTACCAGAATACGGATAGAATTCTACTTTTCTTTTGTAAATACATAATTATAATACATAGAAAACACTCAGTCGCAGTACAAAGATTTGTATGACAATTATAAATAGCACACAAATGATTGTCCAGGTTGGGAGTGGAACCCACAACCTCGTGAACGGCATTCCGTTACATGAATCACTTGACCATAAGGTAGATTGATAGATTTTACTATTGTGAATGCACTTTTATTAACTTCGTTTGTATCTATGTGATCAATATATAGAATACTAGCTGACCCGGCAAACGTTGTTTTGCCATACCTACTAAAAAAAAAATTTGAAAAATAGATGTTGGCCGATTCTCAGACCTAGCGGATATGTACACAAAATTTCAGGAAAATCGGTCTAGCCGTTTTGGAGGAGTACGGTAACTAACACTGTGACACGTGAATTTTATATATTAGATTTACACGTGTTTTTCACCCACTTCAAAAAGGCGGTTTGAATTCAAATAAATTGCACGAAAAAGACATCATCGAGCAAAGAGAAAAACATTTTCTTGTAATAAGCGGTCACCAACCTCAGAAGAATGTTTTGGAGCAATTCATTGTCATTAAAAACATCTATAGTAGTTTAATACCTAGGCTATCTACTATAGTATTTTATCAACAAAATATCATAGAACTCAATCATAATTGAGAACATTCGATTCGAACGATTTTTGTTATCGCTTTCCCTCTATTTCTGTAGAATTTGTAATCCAGCTTTTCAACACTCTGAAAAGCAAAATAACATATTAATGTCGTTGTTTTTACTGTCTTTAATCTCAATATAATGACTCTATGTTTACTTAAGTAGAGTCAACAACGATATTAATATTTACTTAATAATCTTATTACAAAACAAAGTCGTTATTTTTGTATGTATGTCCCTATACAACGTATTTTGAAACAGTTTTTCAAATTCTACGCATACAAAATTATGAGTTATGGCTAATATTTTGATATATCTTATATATGTTTATTATATCTTAGAACAGTGATAAAAATGTAAAAATGTGGTTATTAAAATTACGGACTTTTAAGGTACCAAAATAGACAATTTTGGTCCCATATAATTTAGGTCTACAAAGTTGAATAAACTCAATACAAAAAATTGTAGAAGTACATTGGTGCAGTGCGCAGGCGCATCCGTATGACGCGCCGCGTCAGTGCACTTGGGGTCGATGACCTTACGGAGACAATTCCCACATGGGTCGCAGTTATGAATGTTTCTATATAATGTTGTTAGTTTTGTTAGAGATATCAGTGTTTGTATACAATAGGTACGTTCTAGAAATTAACATTTCATTTATTTAGTTCATAAAGTAATAAAAAGTTTGTCTCTCTTCCTCTCTTTATCTCTCGAGCGTATTGACATTCTACTGGCACAGACCTCCTCCATTTTGGGAGGGACTAGTTAACTATGCCGCACTGACCAGGTAAATAAATAAATATTCATGGACATTTCACACAACGTCCTCTGGTCCCAAGCTAAGCTTATATGCTGGTGTTATGGGTACCAGAATACGGATATAATACATATACTACTTTTTGTTGTGTAAATACATACTTATAATACATAGAAACACCCAGATGCAGTGCAAACATTACCTAATTGTATGACAATTATGAATATCACACAAATGATTGTCCCGAGGGGGAATCGAACCCGCGACCTCGTGATCGGCAGTCCGTTACATGTACCACTCAACCACGAGGTTCGTCGGTACTGGTAGGTAGGGTAGGTAGTGCACAATTAATTCTATACTAATAATATAAAGCTAAAGAGTTTGTTTGTTTGAACGCGCTAATCTCAGGAACCATTGGTCCGATTTGAAAAATTCTTTCAGTGTTAGATAGTACATTTATTGTAGAAGCCTATATATATACCTATATAACATAGGCAAAACTCACGACAGACACAGAATTCAAAATTGTCCTCCTAAAAATGAAAATACCAGAAAATGTAATCAAGGCGGCGACAATAGAGTCTTAATGCACACCGTGACCATCAATAATGCACACGAACAGAAAAACACAATTTCATCGTGACCGCAAATTGACATAATGACATAATTATGACCCCAAAACATGCCCCAATGAAAAATTTGTTCAGTGAAAGTTATAAAAATATGACTATTATCTAGAAACCAAAAGTGTCCAATTTTAGCACAATCAAAATACAATTGTGGAAATTGTTAGCGAGAAGATGACACACTTGGTGATTATTGCTAATGCATAGTGGCACAATGTAATTTGATGATTGTCTTATCTATAGAATAGACTTAAGACTTTAACTTCATCTGTGACGTCCATGAAGAGCATTTTTTTTTTATTTACTCTAGCTCAACCATGATATCATAATGAATAAAAAAGCTTTTACAAGTTTGTCTTACAAGCGTCGTGTATGTTACCAGATTTATGAGTATTAATGAAGATATTCTATGAATATCGTTTTATATTCATGAAAAAAGGCGTGGAATATAAACGATTATGTAGGTATGTTTTAACTTAAAAACTTTTAAGTATTGTGACTATTGTAAAGCTATTTTATCACGTGTTGCAAACAATTTGCACCCCTTTTTAAGACAATTATTAATAGTAATTGAGATGTTAATGTATAAAGAACACAGAACTGTAAAGAACACTAAACGATCGATCGAATTGGTGCAAACCGCTCGATAGATGACGTTGTACAAAAACATCGAGCGATATTTAACTTACATTAAGAAATATTGTAGTGAAAAATTTGGTTATCATGTGCTGTCAGAGGCGTATTTTGAAAATTAGCGCCCCGGGCCATTTGATTTGACGCCCCAGGCCAATTTATTTAGCCGCCCTATAAATTAATAGATATAGAGCAAAATTTTAAACTTGAAGGCTTTCGCCGCCCTTCTCACGCTGGCCGCCCCAGGCCATAGCCCCTATGGCCCTAGGGTAAATACGCCTCTGTGTGCTGGTCCTATAGTAGCTTAGTTGAAAGAGCAACGGAACGGTATTCCGAGGTCGTGGTTTCAAGTTCCGCTCATGGTTATCATATTTTTTATCCACTACGATTAGGTTTATTAAGTCAAAGCAAAGCAAGTCAATTGCAAAAATTAATACATTTTATTTATTTATTTATTTATTTAATTCTTCATGCACAAATAGAGTGTACAAAGGCGGTCTTAATGCCTGAGGCATTTTCTACCAGTCAACCAGTCAACATTAATGTGTTAAAGTGTATCGAATCATCTATCTGGATAACTGGTCATTTACGAGTTGTAATCGCGTACCATTAGTTACATAATATATTCGTCGTACCGTTGACGTCAATGGACGTACGGATGGACGGACAGCTAAGTTTCACTGATATCTACACCCCCATGCAATAACATTGTAATTCAGTTTTGTTACTTTTTAGTGAGAGCAAAAACTAAGTTTAAAAAATTATATCATTTGAAGGTTGATCCGTACAATATTGTAAATCGTTGATAGGTATACGTTTGTTTTTAGGTGCACTATTTATATGTACTTTAAGATTCTTGAAGAAAAGTAAGTTTCATGGTTTTTCATGACTTACATGAAAAAATATCTATTATAATAAATATAAATAAATAAATAAATATTCATGGACATTTCACACAACGTCCTCTGGTCCCAAGCTAAGCTTCTATTGCTTGTGTTATGGGTACCAGAAGACGGATATAATACATATACTACTTTTCTTTTGTAAATACATACTTATAATACATAGTAAACACCCAGACGCAGTACAAACATTTGTATGACAATTAAAAACATCACACAAATGATTGTCCTGACCGGGAATCAAACCCGACACCTCATGATCGGCAGTCCGTTATATGAACCACTCCACCACGAGGCCCGTCATAAAAACATATAAGTTGCAATGAATAACATTGTATCTCTGAGTTACAATCAAGTTAATACCATTTTCAAACTCCTCAACTGTTGAATCACTCAAATGTACGAATATTGTAAATAAAATTACAATCTTGTTGCACTTTATTGAAACAATATTCATCACTATTAGTTGTGCTATTAGTTAGAGTAGTAATAAGGATTACAATGATTTTTCAGGACACTTATTCTTTGTTAGTGAGTTACAATGCTTTTGTCTCTTCTATTATTCAAAAACGAATAGACGTGGAGTTACGATGGTAAGAAGTCAATTTGTCAAAAAAATTAGTTTAAATAAAACTACTTTTTACGGATTTAGACGCGTATATTTGTTTTAAATTTTGGCCCGACATTTCGGAGACTTTGCAGTCACCATGGTCACAGGTGAGCTTGCGCTTTGTTTTGAGTTGTTCTAAGCGGCGAACATAATATTTTCTAACACTTGCGCGACTCATCTGTTTAAATGAAACTACTTTTTACGGATTTAGACGCATATATTTGTTTTAAATTTTGGCCCGACGTTTCGGAGACTTTGCAGTCACCATGGTCACGGGTGAGGACTCTCACCCGTGACCATGGTGACTGCAAAGTGCAACAGATGAGTCGCGCAAGTGTTAGAAAATATAAAAAAAAATTGTTACAATGTTATTGCATGGGGGTGTCGATATGGCCTCCTTTTCGTACAGAATCCTAAAAACGAAGCATTTTTTTTGTGAAAGATTGTCTCCTGTCAGGTTTCTTTCCAAATGAGCTCTCTGTATGAAAATTGTGTTATCCATAATTCTAGTTTTTATAATTGCCTTGTTGCTATGTACAACAACAAAGAAATTACAAAATAATAATACACTGCTACGTGACCTTATCGAGTTGTCGTGGTAGTTAGATATTTATACATTTTTATTGCATCAACCCAAGTTTGTACTTATGCATGGACTAATAAGTTTACAACGTGTCAAACACCACGTTCTTATAGATAAATACTTTAATATATAAGTAAATAACTACGATGATATAATTTTACTATCATAAAATATGTGCCTTACATAGATGTAATTAAATTAATAGAAAGTACATATTTAAATTGGCGTCATTTAATAACCTGTGATATTATTATACTCAATTATCAGCCTAATAAACATTTAGGTACGTAATAAATAAATGACACGATTATATAAGAAATATCAAATGTGGAAATAGATGTGTTCGCGTGAATCGTTAAACTAAAGAATGAAAATACTAAAGTGTTGAAAATTTAAGACTACAGAAGAGATGGAAGAATTAAGTAAAAAAGGATACGTAAGGCATTGGACACAGATATTATTGACGTGGACATCTAACAGCAGAATACATTTTGATAATTTTATAAATAAGATTGCAGAGCGACTCTATAGGATTAGGATATCCTGTAATGTACGTTAATGTTATGTACGTTTGAAATATTTCAATCGTAGTAGATATCGCTCTATAGTCTCTGCTTACACACATGGGAAAAAGGCGTAATGTTAAGGGTCTATGTTAGTCTTGGGCTTAATAGGTCACCACCGAGAGCGCTCAATTTAGTTCATAACCCAATCGCGAAATAGTTCGCTCTATTAGTTCATAAGTTCTATTTTTTTTTAAATAATTTAGTAAAAACATTCTTTAAAGAAAAAAAAAATTTTTAATTTTTGCAAGTTCTGTTTATTTTTATTTAAAAAGTACTTTATTACTAATTAATCAACATCTAGTCTCGTTTCTAGTATAATAGGTAATTATATTAGAATATTTATAAAGTACGATTTTTTACCATTAAAGTTGACTTTTTATGGCACATAAAATCTGTTTGACAAATAATAATGATAAATTAAAAAAAAAAAACAAAATCGTTCATATTAATAATTAGATAAAAACCTGACTTTTTCATAGCATCAGATTAAAAATATCACGATAGTCATTACACGTTAGGAACTTAAAAGACTATACTACTTAAAACTCGTTCACAAGGCACAGATTACTTAGAGAACTACGTTTGCACAGATGTTGCGACGATACAAAATCTTTTAAGAATTCGTCGTCACTAGCGATGTATGTAACCATACTACTCGGTACTCGATACTCACGATAAAAAGTTTGTACCTATGAGTATTTAATCGATTTGATTATGTATTGTAAAGTGCTGACAAAAGAGTAAATAAACTCGGTTGTCACAGAGCGCCACTGTCTACTAGTAAAGCGGGCGATAAAAAGAATATAAAAAGAACTAAGACCGAGATCATTGATGAACTAGTTCGCATAGTTCACATAAAGGAGCGCTCTTTCGAACTAGGTCGTTCGCGAACTACCCAAGACTAGTCTATCCACTCACACGTTCAAGGATACTTTGATATCCAAAAAAAAAAGGGCAACTTACGTCCAAGGATACTTTTATATCCATAGCGACATATTTTATAAAACCGACCTCTATGGATAAATTGCGTTATTTTTTGCATCTTTAAGTTGTGTAGTAGATAGCTGATGAATTACTTTACAATCACAATTACTAGATGGCAGTGTAAGAAGCATCAACGAATAAAAACAAACTTTTTTCTTCAGTCCACTCTACGCTTTGTGTTTAGTGAACAAGTGGTTTTGAAGTCCCAGTGATTATGTCGTAAGTACTTCAGTTTTATTTATGAGTTCATAGATTATTATACATCAAGATAAACTAGATGATTTGTGCGTTATAATTAAGTATACATATCACAGTTTTAAGAGTAAAATAGTGTTATATTTTGAATTCAAAGTTCGAAAAAAATAGCGTAAGAGCGGCCATTCTTGTTGTTGACCAAATTTTAGTTATTTTTACGTAGTTTTTCAGTAAAATATTGTTTAAACAACGAGTAATAGTTCGTCATAAACATAATAATACACTTTAAAAACAGAAATATACAATAATTACGGAAGATTCCTTAAAAATGTCTTTGTGTTCCTCAGGTGTTTAAGCATGGATAGATTACTATCCACGGACGGAACTAAAATGGTTCAAAATAAGGGTGTGTACAAACTGCAAAATATGTTTGCAATATTTTTGTGTGGTGGTGTGTTTCTTCGTTTGTTTGATATAATAATGTTATGCTTGTTAACAATTGTCGAGTTTTGCTATCATTTTTAAATTTTCGTGATGGTTTCACTTTTTTTCTCTTGTTAGAAGAATTTAATTCTCATATTTTATCAAAATTATTAATATTTCGGTTTCCGGTTTTAAGCCTATTTGTGTCGGGCTTATTATTTTTTTAATATTGATGTCATTATTGTAATAATTATACCATGTGCATACTTAGTATTGCTTGAAGATACGCTGCTATTAAAATGTGAATTTTTGTTATAAGTTACTAGCTACTGACTCTGATATTTCTAATGCATCATGCACATTATTTTTGCCTTTTGCCTTGATGATATTGATAGTTAAAATTAATACATACACCAATTTTAGATCACCAATTGAATTTTCCTTGGCTCGTGGAAGTCGCACACGTGGACGAGGGGTTCGTACTAGAGGTGGGAGCGTACTTGTAAAAGTGTCTTCAAAGATTATTATTATTCTATTTACAGAAATAAATATTATTTCATCATCATTTCATTTGTTTTTTTTTTTATTGAATAAGGATTAATAAATAAAACACAACATATAATTTATTATTGCTGTTTAATTTAAAAGCCCAACTAAAAAAAACATAGCCGCATTTTTTGAGTTGCGTAAATAAGTCTGAACGAGACCTTAGGCGGCCATCTTGCTTATATTTTGACTTCGCGAGCGAGTCGAAAGCGTTCGGGGCCATCACGATAAAATTATGAAGAAAGGTGTTTTGTTTCGATTTATTTAACTACTTAGGATTAATTAAACATAATGATCCATGCATCGTTTTACAGGAAAACACTTCTAGTTTATTGTTACATTGTTTAATTGGTAAAATAAACAATAATTTTTCGTTGTGGTGTAAATTAATACAATATAAATGTTATGTTTTCTCCAAATTCAATATTTACACCTATTTTTAATACTTTAAAATAAATTTTCAGATCTTAAAAAATACATAGATTTCATCTTTAGTCTTTTAGCAATTTTTCGTAGTATTTGTCTTCACTCTAGATATTATAGATAAGAAGCTATAAAGGTTTTTTGTTACAACATGCGAGCGCGGTACCGATCGAATCAGCGCCACGCGTAGCTGGACGGACAAGGGTATAATAGGTATTTATGTCGGGACGTGTGAGTGGCTATGTATGTTTAAGTATTTAGTATAAATTAATTTTAACTTAAATAGTTTACCGTATCTCTGTCACCCTACACTACACACCCAATAATCATAACAGGTTAATCTTTTTTTTCACAATCTCCTCTCGTGGGTCTACAGGTAGAGATTTCTTTTAGAAATATGTAGATCCCTACACTACTTTTCTTATGTCTGTATTAAATATTGTTTCCTTGTGTAAAATCTATTAAATAAATAAATATTGTGCCGACTTCAAATAATGAGATAAGGACTGTAAGTTGAAAAGAAGATATACATATCTGAAGTATATTATAATATATTATATATGAATATATATTATATCGGAGAAACATCGTAGACATCACCTGTAATTACAGCCAGAGCAGTCATCCATCTAAAGACCCTGTAATACTGGACAAACTAACTACGTTAACTACAACATTCTATTAACTACGATGAGATTGATCCGTGGCTTACGACACGTGTAACTGGTTTGGAAGGATCCTTTTATGAAATTTCAACGGGCCACCATTCAGTCTCACCAACTACAGTAAATAAACGAATTACTCACCATTGACACCATTTGAGGACCCACTTCACAATCTTGGAACCTAAGTTAAAACTAAAAATCCGTTAAGTCTCCTACGACATATATTAGTATGATAATCTGTAGATTTATTCTTAGGATCACTTCATAGAGATACTGTGACCGTTTCTAATGCACGTGTTAAGACGATACCAAAATAGCTTCGTGCATTTTTCTATGTACGAAGATTTCATTGTTTCTTTAGATTGAATGGCTAGAGCTCTAATTTTTAAGTATATGTTTTTTCAATATATAATCTAGGATCGCATAAACTCAGAAACGCGATTGAAAAAAGTTTTCTCGATAGAAAATCTTAGCGAAAATACCTTTCTCATTTCTTATTTTTTTCATTTGTCGGTCTATTATCGCGTATTAACTAATGAAATAACTTTAAAAACATAAGTAACTATTATATATAGAAACACGTAAATCAGAATTAAAATATATTTAGTAGATTTTGAGTAAATAGGAAAAGTATCCCTAATTCTTCATTTCCTGTGCCTACTGGCTGTGTTAATATGTACGTGTCGGCGATGATATACGATAATATTGATGTAGGCCCTTAATAAACAGACAACGAGATTTTTCGTGTCGTGGTCAATACAATTGTTAATTTTTTTTTTAGACACGTTCGGCCTCGACTTAAAACTGTTTTGTGTTTACCATGGAATGGTTGGTGCAACTAAAAGGCCTTTGATCGACGTCTGAGCCGTAAAATTGTTTTACATAATATTTAAATATATTTTTATTCACACCATTAAACTAAGCGTAAAATAAACCAATATATAAAGCGTATAAGTGATAAGCTAGTTACGTGTGAAATTCTTAAATATGCGTGATCTGTGAAAAAGTTGATACTCTTTTTTTCACAAACAACGTAGTAAGTAAATAGGTATTGCCACCAACTATAATTGCTCCGTGTGGTGACGGATTAAGAATACAAGTGTCACCACCCATATCCTCCCAAGGGTGCTGTAAAATTCAGCTAAGGGATATTGCACACAAATAACATCTTCTGTAAGAGATGAAAAATTCGAAAATAAACCCTGTCCCTACACGCCTGGTCAGCGCGGCACAGTAGACAATAATCCCTCCCAAAGTGGAGGAGGCCCGTGCCCAACAGTGGGACATAAATAGGCTGGAGAAGAAGATACTTGTAAAACTTAACTTAGCAAGGTCAATAAAAAATTAAGGAATGTTAACAGAATTCCTTATTAAAAATAATATATTAAGGAACGACAATTTCAAGTAATATATAAATAGCCACTAAATCAAAATACACTATAGCAGGACTCGCTTTATTTAAGTTAGCTTAAACTTTTACGCAATAGAATTGATGGCCTTTTTTACATTGATGTGAATACAGATAATTATAATCCAACAATAGCGTCTGTAGCCTTTTTATGCCAAAACTACTAAACACAGTTATATTCTAGAGCTTGAGAAAGGACGTAAGATACTTTTAATCAGAATAAAGATAGCAAATTCCACACATACAGAAACATATTCGCATACAAAAAATAATACTCAACAGCAATATTTTGTGATTAAGAGGAATTTCATATCATAAACTGTGCAAAATTGTAACCAAAACGTTAGTCACGCTAAAATAGTGAATGAAGCTTGCTTCTATCATAAAGATTAAGATAACCTGTCAAAAACGTATGAATGAAACAAAAATTATATATCTGAGATTCTATGTACATGTCACGAAAATGATATTTAATCTTAAATCAGAGCATCCCACGTTGCAGTTGATCACGTAGTAGTTGTCTCACGCATCAAATAAATTTCTTGTGAGATGAAATGTCTGTCTTGAATTACTCGTAAATAGAAATTTATTTGGACTAAGCACTATCTCTATCAACTTTACGTTTATGGGGGCACACACACATAGTATACTTATATTATTATACGACGGGTGTCGTGGTTTATTGGTTCAAGTAACTGACTGCTGTTCACGAAGTCGCGGGTTCGATTCCCGCACGGGGCAATCATGCGTGCTATTATGCACCAGTTGCATCCAACAGCTCCCTGTGTTCTTGTTCCTATCGACGCTCCACCTTGTTGACGCCTGTTGTTGAGGGCCTGCGCTGTGTTGTCCGATATTAGGTTCAAGAAATTCCCCAAATCTTATCAGTTCTTTGAGCGATGTGGCCGGTCTCTTCAGCACTGGAAATCCTATGGGCTCTGTCAGACACATCTGTTCTGCTGCGAAATCAGTCATTTGGATTTTTTGACATAGATTTTGTTTTAAAGACGTTTATATTAGCTAGCTACGTATCTATCAATGTATCCTTACTAATTTATAAATGCGAAAAGCGGAATAATAACCAAAACATTTGACGACCTTAAGTGTTAATGTGTGTAACCAAACCATAGTGTGATTTAAAAACGTACGTACAACGCGATCTATCGAGTGGTATAGTAAACTTCTGTTTGTTAAGGTATTATTTTTAAATTTCACGCAGACGAAGTCGCGGACGAACAGCTAGTTAATCTATATAACAAATTATTGGAAAACGGTTTTCACCCACTTGTATTAATCAGATTGATCTGAAATTTTGCATAAAATACATAAATATTAAGGACCGATGACAACGCAATAATTAAAAAAACATGTTTTTCAAGCGTATTTTTTAGTTTTTAAAAGAAGCAAATTTTTATTGTAATCATTCTAAATATATTTTCAATCACAACTAAATAACTCGTAACAACTTCCACACGTGACAGATTTTCAATCATAATAAGCGATTGAATTCATTTTCCTACTTGGAAACGTATAGGCATATTATTTTATACATATTAGCTTATGTCCGTGTAACACTGAAACGATACACCACATATCAATTGCATGGCCATGATACTATTATTATATAACATGATAGATATAAAATTATACGGCAGTTCCGCGTTTTATTTCTAAGTAATTGCTGGGTAATCCTTGATACCTTTACAACGTTTAGGTTTGCCTTTTTTAGGATGAGACAGATACAATTAAAATGCATATTTTATTGAAGAGAAATGGTTATTCAGAATATTGTTTTTAAAGAAGTTCTTTGATCCCTGAAAAAACACGGTAAAATACGCACTTAATTGCTACTGCAGCTTACATAAGGTGGACATAATCAGGATCTGCGGGAGTTAACGTAAAGAAAACTAATCTAATAATGGAACATGTTAACTATACTGCTTCCAATTATTTATTTTTTTCTATAACACCTCCAGTTTTCCTTGAATGAGCGTCTTTTTATATTATTTACTAGCTGACCCGGCAAACGTTGTTTTGCCAAACTACAAAAAAAAAGATTTGAAAAATAGATGTTGGCCGATTCTCAGACCTACTGAATATGTATGTAAAATTTGAGAAGAATCGGTCGAAAAAGAATCGGATATATCTTATATATAAAATTCACGTGTCACAGTGTTAGTTACCGTACTCCTCCGAAACGGCTAGACCGATTCTTATGAAATTTTGTATGCACATTCAGTAGGTCTGAGAATCGGCTAACATCTATTTTTCAAACTTTTTTTTTAGTATTGCAAAACATCGTTTGCCGGGACAGCTAGTCTAATATATAAAATTCACGTGTCACAGTGTTAGTTACCGTACTCCTCCGAAACGGCTTGACCGATTCTTCTCAAATTTTACATACATATTCAGTAGGTCTGAGAATCGGCCAACATCTATTTTTCAAACTTTTTTTTTTAGTATGGCAAAACAACGTTTGCCGGGTCAGCTAGTTAGATTATAAAGCTGAAGAGTTTGGGTGTTTGTCTGTTTAAGCGAGTCTGATTTGAAAAAATTCTTTCAGTTTTGGATAGTACATTTATTTATGAAGGCTATATAATACGCTATATATACGGACTGCCGATCAAGAGGTCGCGAGTTCGATTCCCGCTCGGGACAATCATTTGTGTGATTTTTTTTTTAAATGATTGTACTGCGTCTGGGTGTTTCTATGTATTATAAGTATGTATTTACAAAAAAAAGTAGTATATGTATTCTATCCGTATTCTGGTACCCATAACACAAGCATATGAGCTTAGCTTGGGACCAGAGGACGTTGTGTGAAATGTCCATGAATATTTATTTTTATTTTTTTAATATCACGTTTAACCAATAGGAGTGAAGCAGCAATAAGAAATGTTGCAAAAATTTTAAACAATTTCCACACATACAAAATCGTGGCCAACAGCTATAATAAATAAATAGATAAATTAAATCTGTCATAGAGAAAATAAATAAATAATAAAAAAATAAGAATAATAAGAAAAATAATACTAGGTAAAGAATAATAGGTGGTTGGTCGAGATGTTGCAAAGCAATCTTGATAGATGGCGTTGTACGTAGATATACGATATAAACTCAATCGAGTGACGATTGTGGTGGTAAATTTGAATGCTACAAGCACGACCGCAATAAGCTCAGTTGGAGAGAGCTTCGGAACGGTATTCCGAGGCTCTTTCCACCATAATTTAATTTATTTAGAATAATAAGAATATTGCAATAGAATAAGTATTTAGTCTATAATGAAGATCAGATTAGATAATTATAGTGTGATTACATTTTATTTTCTAGCTTTAGGTAACATACAAGAACCTAACATCCGTCTTTCATCTTAATGTATGTTAATTACAAATACCGGAACAGGTATTAGAATGCAACGAGTCAAAAAATTGCAATATTAACATAATATACTGCAAAAATTTTATAATTACGCTTCTTTACGTTTGTATTTTAATCGGATGCGTAAATTTACGCAAGTTAATACAATGTACAATTATGCAATGTATAATTTTCAAAGTAACTAGAGTGAAACATTCACACAAGGTGCTTTTACGTTTAACATTTTGGATAGATATTAAATATTACAAAAAAATGATTAAATAAGAAGAAAATTTTGTGTGTAATATAGGAAAAACAAACATAGTTATGTTCAGGAGGGTTTTTGGTCTACTAGGCCACACTAACCAGGCATGTTGGCACAGGTTTTGATTTCAAATACTAGTCCAACCACCAGCAATAGAGCCCACCGCGTAGGGGTCCCTGTGTGCCGGTACCCAGTCCCCAGCTGATGTAGGCAAATGGCGAGGGTTTTCGTGAATGAGGGCCCCATACTACCCTATTTTCCCCTGACAGAGGGGTGTGCGGTCGGGCATTTCCCGAGAACTAAGCAAAAAAAACGTTTTAAATATAAATATTCATGGACATTTCACACAACGTCCTCTGGTCCCAAGCTAAGCTTTTATGCTTGTGTTATGGGTACCAGAATACGAATAGAAGACATATACTACTTTTCTTTTGTAAATACATACTTATAATACGAAGAAACACCCAGATGCAGTACAAACATTTGTATGACAATTAGAAAAATCACACAAATGATTGTCCCGAGCGGGAATCGAACCCGCGACCTCTTGATCGGCAGTCCATTGCATAAACCACTCAACCACGAGGCTCGTCGTTTGGCTTCAGGTTTCCCGTCTCTCATAGTTTCCATACAGACAATCGAAACTTATATGGTAGTATAATCAAAGTTCATACAAACAACCCAAATGAAAGTTAAGCATAAGAATTTCAAACAATAGCGAATCGATGATTGCAGAACATTCAACTATGATCATTAATATTTATTTAAATCGAGTTGTACGCACATCGATTAAACATCGATAACGGTGAACGCCTCGTTAACCTAAATTTCTTCTATAGTAGTAAGATGATAATTTTATACATATTCTTTTTGCATTTATAACTCTGAGGAGTTCGTTGGTAAAATATTTAATGTATTCAGTATATTATTATACTAGCCGTTGCCCGCGACTCCACCCGCGTGGAATTTAGAAAATTTTCCCCGTTTTTGCAACATTGTTCACTACTGCTTCGCTTCTACTGGTCGTAGCGTGATGTTATATAGCCTAAAGCCTTCCTCGATAAATGCTCTATCTAATACTGAAAGAATTTTCCAAATCGCCCCAGTGGTTCCTGAGATTAGCGCGTTCAAACAAACAAACAAACTCTTCAGCTTTATAATATTAAGTATAGATTTACCAGCATTTAGAAATCAAACTTTAACAAATTATACAAAAAAGCCATACTCTTGAACTACTACTATCTATTAAAAAAGACCGCATCAAAATCCGTTGTATGTATAGTTATGAAACAATAAAAGTAACGACTTTGTTTTTAAGTAAAGGTCGTCACTTATTTACTTACAATCAGAGTCTGATTGATACTGGCTAGATACTTTTTGATACGTTAAAAGGATGTACAGTGATTCCTAACTTCCATAAGTACGAAGTTATGAGCGACAAGTACATATTATAGTACTGTTACATCCCTAGTTATTACCATGTAAAGGCTAAGTCAGCATTGCACATTATTGCATCATTCCTATTCCTATTCGTATATCATCCATATTACATAGTTAACATTTTATTCCAATGCATTTAATTAGTCAGTCAGATCTGGTACACGATTGTGGACAATTGTGAAGTCATACGATAACTTTGAAGGTTATTAAACAGTTCAAGAAGTCCATATGTCTTTTTTAAAAAAAAACACCAACGGGGTCGCCCTCCTAACAGTACGATAGTAAAAAAATGGATATATATAGAATAAACATTGGATGTCCGCGGCTTGATAGACAAAAAGGTCATAACGGTTTATGAGCAGGAGAGATATGAATATACATCTTATATAATAAAATTTGGACTGTTATTATTCTTTATATCACATTCATTTATCAAATTATTAGGTAATAAATCAAATTATGGTGGAAAAAGTGATTGCCGCAAGCGGGACTTGAACCCACGACCTCGGAATACCGTTCCAAAACTCTTTCCACCATAATTTAATTTATTAAGTAAAGAATAGCATGTCAATTGCAAAATCAATAAATTACTTTCTCAATTATTAGGTAATTAAAAAAATTATATAGCGCTTTAAAACCGCTTTGCTGCGGTTTTTTAAAAGGTAGAGTGGTTAAAAAGGGTGGTTTTATAAACCGTAAAATTTGTTAAGGTTGGGTTTAGGTACCACGCGTAGTTACGATGTTGCTGGCAAAAGCTAGTGGTATCAAAATTCTACATGCACAACTTAATTAAAAAATTAAAGTTGATAATGTCAATAACAAAATTCGATAATCTTAACTGAACTTTCTTATTATAAAAACTGTGTATTATAGACTAATGATTTTAATTAATATAAATGTATACGATATCGACTCCGTGTGGTGACGGATTAAGAATACAAGTGTCACCACCCCATCTCCTCCCAAGGGTGCTGTAAAAGTCAGCTAAGGGATATTGCACACAGATAACATCTTCTGTGAGAGACGGAAAACTCGTAAATAAACCCTGTGCCAATACGCCTGGTCAGCGCGGCACAGTAGACCATAAGCCCTCCCAAAGTGGAGGAGGTCCGTGCCCAACAGTGGGACGTAAATGAGCTGGAGAAGGAAGGAGGAGAAGTATACGACGAAATAGCCAATTAATCAAAATACACCGTAGTTGTTTTCACTTTTTAGTTATGTTAAATTTATTTGTGTACGCAGAATTGGTACAAAGAGGTACATTTTTCAATTTCAAATAATTATAAATACAGGCAGTCTTTAGCACCAATATTTCAACATTTAAAATATTTAAACCTATCTGCGCAGTTCGCTAAAGTCACAATAACATTAATTAGTTAAAACGAATACTTTAAATATTTTATCGCAGTTTTGCACACGATACGATGAGTGCCCAAACATAATGGATCTTAATACATGTGTGTGTAATTTGCATGTATTTATTTATATCTATGAGTGTGTTAGCATATTGTTCCTCGATTCACCCTACTTGCTAATTGGAGCACAGCAGAGTTCTTGTTTACATTTGAATATGATATTTTAATGAGGTCTGTGGTTGGCGTATTTTGTTTCATTTATATTATTCGCCAAGTCTTTTTGTGTATGCGATAATTATTGCTTTTTCAACCCTTTACATTTTACTCTTAACATTAAGGTTATACTCAAGGGAGCAGATATACAGTACAGTAGATACAATACACTACACCCGCTAAGCCTCACAGAAAAAAAGGCGATTAAACTGGTGACAAAACATATCGACTTTTAACTCGATAACAGCACCATCTAGGCGTGTTTCTTTGAAGTAAAAACTATATTAAAGTATGCAATCATATTAGAACTTTTTGCTGTCTATATATACTTTTTTCAAATTAAAAGTAGCTAAAATCTTTTCGTGCTCCGATTGCGAGTTGCAATTTATCACAAAGGTAAAACAATACTTAGATTATTTTCTAGTTAATGAAAAGGCCCGCGATGATGGTAATGTATTAAAATCTATTTCTTGTTTACTAATCACAGAAAACACCACACTATAACATAAAATAACAGTCAAGTTTCTATCGTGTCTTTAATTTTATTCCTTGCCAGTAGAATCTTCATAATATTATAGTTATTTACCTTTAAGATCTATGTAAAACTTTCGATGATGATGAACGGGTATGTATTACCTGAAACAAAAAAAATTAAATTTTTTTTTACTACTTAGACATTTTTAATTTGCAGAAAGTAATAGTAAGCATCTAATCTTAAGGGCCTACATCAATATTGTCGTCGACATGTACCTATTAACACAGCTAGTAGGTATAGAAAATGAAGAATTAGGGATATTTTTAGGGTTCCGTACCCAAAGGGTAAAAACGGGACCCTATTACTGAGACTTCGCTGTCCGTCCGTCCGTCCGTCCGTCCGTCCGTCCGTCCGTCTGTCACCAGGCTGTATCTCAAGAACGGTGATAGCTAGAGAGTTGAAATTTTCACAGATGATGTATTTCTATTGCCGCTATAACAACAAATACTAAAAATAAAATAAAATAAATATTTAAGGGGGGCTCCCATACAACAAACATGATTTTTAGGGTTCCGCACCCAGTATCTCAAGAACGGTGATAGCTAGACAGTTGAAATTTTCACAGATGATGTATTTCTATTGCCGCTATAACAACAAATACTAAAAATAAAATAAAATAAATATTTAAGGGGGGCTCCCATACAACAAACATGATTTTTTACCGTTTCTTGCTCGATACTAATAACGTTGCCTTATGTTGCATAGATAATGGTACGGAACCCTTCGTGCGCGAGTCCGACTCGCACTTGACCAATTATTTTTGTTTACTCTAAATCTACTAAATATATTTTAATTCCGGTTTACGCGTTTCTATATATAATAGTTACTTATGTTTTGAAAGTTATTTCATTAGTTAATACGCGATAATAGACCGACAAATGAAAAAAAATAAAAAATGAGAGAGGTTGTTTCGCTAAGATTTTCTATCGAGAAAACTTTTTTCAATCGCTTTTCTGAATTTATGCGATCGTAGATTACATATTGAACAAACATATACTTGAAAATTAGAGCTCTAGCCATTCAATCTAAAGAAAAAAAATGAAAACTTCGTACGTAGAAAAATGCACGAAGCTATTTTGGTATCCTCTTAACGGCTTGACGGATTCTTATGAAATTTTATGTTTATATTCAGTAGGTCTGAGAATCAGCTACTATCGATTTTTCTTTTTCGTCTATCGATTTTCGTACCCCTGACATTTGTATGGCAAAACAACGTTTTCCGGGCCAGGTAGTTTATAAACAACGTGTTGCAGAAAGGTGTAGTCATATATTTAGATTGCAATGGATAGGCCTTAAATATTATATGACGGGGCGTCTTTTTACTACACCTTTTTACAACACGTTGTATATATATACAAATAATAAAAAACAAAATATGAGCCTACGCGTAGAAGTATTCCTCCGCATCGCTGTCAACCGGCCAAGTGCCCAAATTGCTGGCAGCATTGGCACGTTGGATTACATTGCTTATGCGTTGACCAAAATATAAGCCAGCGCAGCGTTCTGATCACCTAAGGCAGCGATAAGTCGTTTAACTATAGAAAAAGTGACTGCCTCGTCTCTTAACGATAGCTTTACTTCTGCGACGGATAGTATAGGGGATGTTCTTGCGAAGAACTTCAATCAGACGGACCATCTCTTTAACGTTTGTCATATCAATGCACAAAGCATCCCCAGTCATCACAGTGATCTTTTTGACATTTTCCACGACGTAAACATCCACGCTCTCCTAATTTCAGAAAGTTGGCTAAAACCTCACTTGCCTTCCACTATGTACCCGCTCCCTGGTTTCATCTTAATTAGGAATGATCGTTTGGATCGCAGAGGGGGTGGTGTTGCGATTTATCTTCGTAGTGACTTTAGTTATCGCATTATTGCCTCCTCACCTACTCAAAATACCGCTACTGCTGAGTTTCTCTTCCTTGAGGTTTCCTTTCAAGGTACCAAAGCAGTCTTGGGTGTGGTTTATTGCCCACCTGCTACTGATTACTTCACTGATTTAGAATCGGTTTTAGAATCCGTAGGGTCTGATTACACACATCACATCATAATGGGTGATTTTAATACCGACTTACTTGTTCCTTCTTCCCGCACCCGTAAACTCCTTCACATCATCGAGTCCTCCAGTCTTCAAGTGCTTCCCCTACAACCCACTCATCACAACTCCAATGGGACTGACACTTGGTTAGACTTAGCTATTACTTCCTCTCCATCCTTGGTTAAAGGTCTCGGCCAATATCCAATTCCTGCCTTTTCCCTTCACGATCTTATTTATGCTTCTTATCTCTTAAAGCCTCCAAAACTTAAGCCTAAGGTCTTGCACTTGCGTTGTTTTGCGAAGTTAGATGTTGAAAGCCTACAAGCGAAAGCTTTACAAATTAATTGGGATGACATGGAGGCCGCATCTACTGTGGATGACAAGATACAGATTTTCAGTGATACAGTTACTCATCTTTATGATGTCTATGCCCCTGTAAAACGGGTGAAAATAAAACATCCACCTGCTCCGTGGCTAACTAGCGAGGTACGTACTGCAAGGAGACGTAGAGATAGGGCTTTCTGCAAGTTTATAAAAAGTCGTTCTGAATCTGATTGGGCTCTCTATAAGTCTGCAAGAAATCGTTGCAACCAGATGATACGCAACGCGAAGCGTCGTCACATACTTAATAATATTTCTTCTTCTTCCCCCCCTGATCTTTGGAGATTCCTTAAAACTATCGGCATTGGTAAATCAAAACATGTTGACTTTCTGCACTCTCTATGTTTAAACAAGCTAAATCAATTTTTTGTTACCTCTGATGCGCTTGACAACAGTACCAGACTCCAAACTGTTGACTACATGAAAAACTTGCCTCGTCCTCCCGTGGCCCCATTCTTCTTTTTGCCGGTGACATCTGATGAGATCAAAGAAGCTATTCTATCAATTAAATCTCAGGCCATAGGTTGCGACGGAATTAGTCGGCGAATGATTATAATTCTTTTAAATGAACTTCTTTCCCCTCTTTCTCATATCCTTAACTTTTCTCTTTGCTCTGGTACATTTCCTTCCTTATGGCGTAAAGCTCATGTTCGTCCATTACCTAAAGTTACTAATCCATGTCTTCCTAGTCACTATCGCCCTATTTCCATCCTCCCGTTTCTATCTAAAGTGCTCGAAGCTTGTGTTTACAAACAGTTGGCTAAGTTTATCCACTCTAACAATTTCTTGAGCCCACTGCAATCGGGGTTTAGACCGGGTCATAGCACAGCCTCTGCTCTACTTAAAGTTACCGGGGATGTGAGGCAGGGTATTGAGAGCACTCTGGTTACTGTATTGGTTCTTATAGATTTCTCTAATGCCTTTAATGTAGTTGATCACGATGTCCTCCTATCTATCCTCTCTTACTTCATGATCTCACCAGATGCACTTAATTGGTTCTCATCGTATCTTCGGGGGCGTCAGCAGTCTGTTCGAGTCGGTGATAGCTTTTCCGATTGGAGTGATTTACACTCTGGGGTTCCCCAAGGTGGGAAACTTTCTCCTCTACTTTTCTCTCTTTTTATTGATCTCTTGACGCGCGAACTTCGCTGTGCGTATCATTTGTATGCTGACGACTTGCAGATTTATACTCAGGCTAGGCTAGAACGCATAGCAGCAGCAATCGAGGATGTAAATCGTGATTTGAGAGCTGTACAAAGTTGGACGTCTAGGTTCGGCATAGCAGTAAATCTTATAAAGTGTCAAGCCCTCGTTATGGGCAGCTCATATATGATAAATAGGCTAGATACTAATAAACTCTCCCCTATTGTCTACAATGGCTCCAACATACCATACAACACTGACGTGAAAAACCTCGGTTTGTACATGGACCCTACACTGAGTTGGCGTACACAGGTTACAAAGCTCTCGCAAAAAGTGACGGGATGTCTTCGTGCTTTCTATCGTTTAAAAAATTTCCTACCTGTTCCAGCTAAGACAACGCTGGTGCAAGCCTTAATCTTTCCCATCATTGATTATGCCGATGTGTGTTACCTCGACCTGAATGCAGATCTGATCAACAAACTCGACCGACTTCTCAACAATTGCATTCGATTCGTTTTTAATCTGCGCAAATACGATCATGTCTCCATTTTTCGGTCTCGTTTAAAGTGGCTCCCAATAAGACATCGGCGAAATGTACATGCTCTGACTACCTTGTACTCTATTTTAAATAACCCAAACTCCCCATCTTATTTAAAATCCAATTTTCAGTATCTCTATTCAACTCATGATCGTAATTTGCGTTCTTCCCACAATCTTCTTCTTTCTTGTCCCGCTCATACTTCAAGTCTCGTGCACTCATCCTTCAATGTGCAATCAATCCTCCTATGGAATGGACTACCTGTTGAAGTTAGGATGGCTAAAACTAAATCTTCATTTAGAACTGGTTTACGCCGTCATTATTCTAGACTGTTGGCACAGTAACCATTAGAATTATTTCTTCATTGCAAACATGTTTATAGATTCCTGACTACTAGTTATGTATGTATATATATGTAAGTATATGTATTATTGTATATGTAGGTATAAATGTATATTATGTATAGGTATATTATGGTATGTATAAGTATAATTTGTGCATCATTTTTATAAATAATTATAACCTTTTATTTATTTTGTATTCACCTATAGTAATTGTTTAGATTAAGTTGATGTTTAGTTTAAGTTTATTTGGTTCTTGTTTTGTCTTTTGATATTTTTTGTATTTGGCACCCACACTGTTGCTCTGTACTATCACTGGTTGGCTGGTAGATAATGCCCAAGGCATTAAGCCCGCCATTGTACTCTTGTATGTGCATGAAGTATTAATAAATAAATAAATAAATAAATAAAAAGTGAGCGCCACGACCCTAGCGTTTCAACTCCAAATCGTGAATCATTTAATGATTTATTTCAACGATAATAAATGTAAATAAAGTCTGTTATACGATTTTTTATAAATCTAATAATGACATAATTTATTATACGATATAACAGTTCAACGACTTCCTATAGTAGGTACGATGACTTGTAATAATTTGTAACTAAACTAATAAATATATTGCAATTAAACAGTTATGTATATGCTAAACATGAAGGTAGGTACTTCCTTTTAAAGATATTAATCTATAGTCTTTTTTTATAAATTTGCTAACGGTACCAATTCTAAGTGCACAACTAACCTTAACTAATAAATGTAAAATGATTGCATCAACTATAAATAAATAAATATTCAGGACATTTCACACAACGTCCTCAGGTCCCAAAGTAAGCTACATTTCTATGCTTGTATTATGGGTACCAGATACGGATAGACTACATAAACTACTTTTTTTTGTAAATACATACTTATAATACATAGAAAACACCCAGACGCAGTACAAACATTTTTTTTTATGTTTATTTTGTCCCAAGCGCGAATCGAACCCGCGACCTCGTGATCGGCAGTCCATTACATAAACCACTCCACCACGAAGCCCGTCAAATATACTACTACTATATGATTCGGTAATGTTAACTGAACTTCCTTACTTATTATAAAAACTGTAAAGATTTCAATTAGTAGAGATTTTTACAACGGAATAAACAAAAATACACTATAGTTTTTAACACATTAAGTTTTTAACTAATTTTAACGCAGTAGAATTGGCCGTCCGACCGTCAGAGCCCGTATTTGATTATTTAATCATAGATCCATAAAAGTATATATATCTGCCTAATTTGTGATTATTATTGTACTTATATATGGCTATTTTCGTAATATATACTTTATTTTAAGAAACAGAAAATTCGAGATAATAATATGCTAACGTCCACACTCACGCGATGTCAGTACGAAAATAGTATTTGTTTTACTGACGGATTCCACGCAATGAAGAAAAAAACTGTATAAATAAACAGTAATATTACTTGTAATAAGAATGTTTATGGGGCGACCAAAATAGTATTAAGTATATTTATTGTTTATGTAATTTACAATTGAAATATTTGTGAAACTATTGCTATCCCTATTCCCGAGCACCGCGTCAAAAATGACTTGGTAGATAAGTACCTCCTGTCATGTCTGTGTAAGAGATGACGGATTAAGAATACAAGTTAGTACAGGATACTTGTATTCCTATAAGAGCCGACTCAAGGATAATAGCACATAACATCATCAGTGCGAGACGCTTGGTCGGCATACTGTCAGTAGACCAAATAACCTTCTAAAGTAGGGAACTGTGTCCTGTCCAGTATGGTAATATTAATAAGCAAAGAAGTAGAAAAGATCTGAAATTAAGTCAATACAAAGTCGTTGTTCTTGTATGTCCATAATGGAGCTTAGAACCACAGTACTTAGAACTTAAAAACTACTTAACGGATTTTGATTTGGATTTTTATTAGATAGAGTTGTTTAGGAGAAAGGTTAAAGTCGTTGTCTACAGCTGGTACAGTATAAAATAGTTATCCCGATAACAGAAAATGAAACTAGAATAAAGATTTTGCATATACAATTATTCTAGAATTTTTATTTATTCCCCCCACGCGTTTTACTTTTAACAAATTTAACCATAGCATTATTGAAGCTTGCAATATTATTTCAATCTTGCAATTTGAATAGTCGTATGCATGATGCATTGCTCTCGCTTATGCAAGTAACACTAGTAAGTAGGTCGGCACGATATTGATGACATACCGCCTAGAGCACCGTAATCTTTATATATTTATGTTTTTTATCTTTTTATAAGTTAACGCTGTTAGATAAAGTCTTTGGAATAAATAACTTACAACTTGACGAGCATTATGGTTAAGTGGTTTATGTAACGAAATGCCGATCAAGAGGTCGCGGGTTCGATTCCCGCTCGGGACAATCATTTGTGTGATTTTTCTAATTGTCATACAAATGTTTGTACTGCGTCTGGGTGTTTCTATGTATTATAAGTATGTATTTACAAAAGAAAAGTAGTATATGTATTCTATCCGTATTCTGGTACCCATAACACAAGCATATATACTCGTAAGCTTAGCTTGGGACCAGAGGACGTTGTGTGAAATGTCCATGAATATTTATTATTTATTTTATTTATAACTGTCGGGCATGCATGATCGATGTATCAGTGTAAGGAAAGAAATCTTTGCCCAACCTCTTGGAAAAAGGAGTGATGTTATGATGATGATCACTTTTCCTCTATAATTTAGTTTATTAAAAAAGAATTGTTAAATAAATTTAAACCATAACATTTTCTAATTCCGAGTTCTAAGTAAAAGTTGAGAGGCATGAGTAACAAGAAAACTTTATTTCAATTAGCAAATACTGTACAAGTTTCACTTACTATGTGGTTGCTGATAAACTAGATCAGAAATATGGTATTATTACAAGTGTAGGGAAAGCTTTGAGATAAAAAGGAACTTGTTCATATCTATAATATTATTATAAAGCTGAACAGTTTGTTTTTTTTTGTTTGAACGTGTTAATCTAAGGAACCGCCGCCCGGTTCGATATGAAAAATTCTTTCAGTGTTAAAAAGTACATTTATCGAAAAACGCTCTAGGCTATATAACAATACGCTGCGACCAATAGGAGCATAAAATCCACGCGCACGAAATCGCAGTTTACTTAATATAAAACAAAGTCGTTATTTTTGTACGAAGTAATGAACAGATTTTGATGTGGTTTCTTTAATAGAGTGGTTCAAGGTGACGGATGGTTGTTTTTTTTAAATTTGTTAGGGTTTAGTTTTTAAATCCTACACCTAGGAAGTTCCGGACAGCGGCTGTACGAAAAAAACTGAAAGTGACAGTACACAGATTGGTACCGTTACTTTCGGACTGGATTATACCTGTTATATAAGATTGATTTAGTTTGTCTTACAGAGATCTAATTTAATCTATACTCCAATTTCTACATACACTTACTTAGAGATCATTAGCGCGACATTTCTTGCCAATGTGTACTCGTAATGGTCTATGAGAGTCGCTCTCCGTTGTTTAAAGTATGGATGAGGCCTAAACCGCCTAAAGAGAAGTTGCTCTGTGTTTCTTTCTTTCCAACAATTCGTACATTCGCATCGTAAAAAAAATAATGCTTGTGCCAAATAAATTACATTGATCTCGAAATCAGAACGTAACCTAACAATTATTACGTTGGATTTTCCTGTAATGTGCTAAAAAGTAAGTACCGTATTGCTAGCACAAATATGCCCTCTAAACTATGAATGTACTGTTTCCCTAGTTTATTGTTCTTATTTTTATTATGCCTACATAAGTTATTACTTCTCTAAGTGCATGTACTAGGTATTTATTTAATAGCATTCAATATTTCACGACGTGTAATATTTAGGAAATTAAATAGGTATGCTTTGACTTACCTAGTTTAATTTACAGTATAATAAATAAATAAATATTCATGAACATTTCACACAACGTCCTCTGGTCCCAAGCTAAGCTTATATGCTTGTGTTATGGGTACCAGAATACGGATATAATACATAAACTACTTTTCTTTTGTAAATACATACTTATAATACATAGTAAACACCCAGACGCAGTACAAACATTTGTATGACAATTAAAAACATCACACAAATGATTGTCCTGACCGGGAATCGAACCCGAGACCTCATGATCGGTAGTCCGTTATATGAACCACTACACCACGAGGCCCGTCGTATAATAAAATTTTAATTCCCACAACAATTTATCTAACTTATCTATTTACGGATAAGACATTTTGGCAGAGACTGATTGACTGACTGAAAATATACCTAGTCAAAACTACTAAGACTAGGAATCCTAAACTTTGTCCTATTTGGGTTCCCCTGTAGTGTAAAAGGTACAAAAACAGTGGAAAATTGCAGGTTCTTATTAGTAAGTTTCTTTTAGTCTTATTATTTTTAACTAAGAGAGAATTTCAGCTAGATATGTTAAGAGGATACCAAAATAGCTTCGTGCATTTTTCTATGTACGAAGTTTTCATTGTTTCTTTAGATTGAATGGCTAGAGCTCTAATTTTTAAGTATATGTTTTTTCAATATATGATTTAGGATCGCATAAACTCAGAAACGCGATTGAAAAAAGTTTTCTCGATAGAAAATCTTGGCGAAACAACCTCTATAATTTTTTATTTTTTTCATTTGTCGGTCTATTATCGCGTATTAACTAATGAAATAACTTTAAAAACATAGGTAACTATTATGTATAGAAACACGTGGATCAGAATTAAAACATATTTAGTAGATTTTGAGTAAATAGGAAAAGTATCCCTAATTCTTCATTTTCTGTGCCTACTGGCTGTGTTAATATGTACGTGTCAGCGATGATATACGATAATATTGATGTAGGCCCTTAAGCATTATAGTTCTTATAAGATTATTGTAAACTCTGTGCAAGTTGAAAAAAAATTCCTTTCTTTTTACATTAATTTATTAACTTTTGCAATTGACTTGCTATTCGTAGTTCGTGGGTTCAAGTCCCGCTCATGGTGATCATTTTTTTTCACTATAATTTAGTTTATTAAGTATCCATTCTTTTTTTTTAATTTTCTCATAGGGGATGCGATTAAAGCGTAATGTTATATTGACTTTAAAAATGGGTTTAAGGTTATAATAAATTTAGATAGATAGATAGATAATTCTTTATTGTACCATTTAAATGATACAACCTTGAACTACTTAAAATTATGTACAATTGGCGACCTTATCGCGTAAAGCGATTTCTTCCAGGTAACCACGGGATGGAAAGAACTGATAAAAAACTTTTACCGGTAGGGTAGATTGCTTTGTACAGATAAAAGAACTAATTAGTTTTAAAATAAATGATAATAAAATATACATAAGACAAATTATACATACATAAATACTTAAAAATAATAATATATAATAATATACCTACATACATACATACAACATAATGTATACATACATATTACTTTAAAATCTAGACTTATCTTCAAATAATATGTACCAAAATTATTAATTTACTAGTTAAAAAAGTTAAAATTTAAAATTAAAATTTCGTGAATTTAAAGTTAAAATTTCGTGGTTTTTAGCTTAGAGTTATAATACCAGTGTTTGAACAGACGAACTAGTGGGCAAAGTCTAGTTAATGTCATGAATGTAAATGTATATTCATCGTTTAACTATGTTACATATAACACAAAACGATTTCTAAATTCCCATAGCTTTCACTGTATACGCGTAGTTCACAATTTACTATTTACAACCAATACTATTGTTCTAACAGTACGCGTACAATGTATACATACTGTACCTACATGCATTTATGGAACTAGCTGTTGCCAGCGACATCGTACACGTGGAATTTTCAAAATTCCCCGTTTTTGCAACATTTTCCACTCATGCTTCGCTGCTATTGGTCGCAACGTGATGCTATATAGCCTTCTTCATATATGTACTATTCAACACCGGAATTTTTTTTTCAAATCAACCATTCGCAAATATGATGATGTGTCCGAGTTTCGTAAAAAACTCAAGTGGCTTCCAATTCGCCTTCGTCGGAATACTCACATTCTTACAATGTTGTATAACATATTATTCAACACCAATACTCCTCTATATCTCAAAGACCGTTTCGTGTTCCGTCGTGAAACACACCCAAAGTGCCTAAGAACACCTGAAAATTTGAGAATAAATGTTCCAAAGCATGGGACCATATTTTATACCAAATCCTTCACAGTTCAAGCCATATTGCTATGGAATAAACTACCAGTGCATATAAGACAAGCCAAGTCACTTGCAAGTTTTAAAATTAAACTATTACATTATTATTTATCGTTACAGTAAAGAATTCTTGATGTGTATGTTTTAGATTTAAGTATATATTGTATGTATTTATTTATTATGTATTGTATGTATAGTATTCTAGATATCTAAGTATATTATGTATTTTATGTTTTAGTAGCTTATGTAGTTTACACTAGTATGTAGCACACACCACAAACTACCGCGTTATCTATCCTAGATACTTTTATCCATCCTAAGGTTGCCTGGGAGAAATCTCACTAGTGATAAGGCCGCCCTTTGTACAATACCTTACTTTAAGAAATTATTATGTAAGTAAAATGTATTATTGTGGTGTACAAATAAAGAGTTTTCTATCTATCTATCTATCTATCTAACATTATTTCTGAGAATAGCTTGTTCAAAAAAACAAACTATTCAGCTTTTTAATATAAGTTTAGATAGAAAAAAAAATATATAGATGAATTTATGGAAGCAAAATTTTTCATGGAATTATCAATGCTTACATGAAGACTTTTGTCTTATTTTTCTACTCTCATTATTATAAAAAAAAAAAAGAAATTTTGTTTCTTTCTATCAAATAGAGAAGAAAAACTTGATACTAAACCCTGTGCCAACACGCAAGTCAGCATTGCATACGTGGACTAAATAATCTTCAGAAATGGAGGAACCCGTGCCCAATAATGAAACTTTAATAGGCTGAAAAAGATACGATCGGTTAAAATATATAAATATATATCCATCTCTCTCTCTCTCTCTCTCTCTCTCTCTCTCTCCAGCGCATTGACTTCCAACTGTTAGGCACGAGGCTCCTCCACTTTGGAAGGTATTATGGTTGACAGTGCCACGCTGATCAGGCATGTTGGCACATTGTTTATTTCCGAGTTTTCTGTCATTCACAGAAGAAGTTATATAAAAGAGGTGGTGACACATGTATTCTTAATCCGTCACCACGCGGTTAGCATATCTAAATATTATTATATCTACATATTAAAAACACATTTTGTCAAGATCATAACAAGGAATGTAATAAATAAAAGAATTTGTTCATTGTTAAACGAACACATACGTAATGACGTATAACAGACAAAACACTATTGAGAACTAATTTACAACCATTAGTACTGATTTCTAAAATGTTCTCGTTGTTACGTCGTATTTGGGGCCAATTTTCGTTCATTATACCTATTTCATTCACTGCCTAAGAAAGCCTCTACGGTACCAGTGACGAATTGAGAGGACTAATTCGATGTAGGGGTTCCATTACTTAGTTATCATGGAAAAGTCACTTTCAAAAAGCTACTTACTTAAGGGCTACTTAGATTTTTACTTTTAATTTTTAAAAAACCTTTGGCAAGTGACTGCTAAATTAAAATTAACACAAATTTCAAATTCTGATGCTAATTATAAGCAAATAAATAAATACAACAGTGTGTTAATTATAAGCAAACTATTCACTTATACATAATTAAAATACAGATGTAATATAAGTTAACAAATAGAAAAATATTTGATGAAATTAAATCAGCAAAAGTATTACAAATGTTTATGCAAAATTTTATTACGTAATTAAACTATTTAATGTTAAAACTATTAGAAAAATTTAATGTAATGACATTTTTTAGGGTTAAAACCAAAGGTTAAAAACGGGACCCTATTACTGAGACTTCGCTGTCCGTCCGTCCGTCCGTCCGTCCGTCTGTCATCAGGCTGTATCTCAAGAACGGTGATAGCTAGAGAGTTGAAATTTTCACAGATGATGTATTTCTATTGCCGCTATAACAACAAATACTAAAAATAAAATAAAATAAATATTTAAGGGGGGCTCCCATACAATAAACATGATTTTTTTACCGTTTCTTGCTCTCATACAACAAACGTGATTAATTAAGTATTGTGTGTGTTGTTTGCTCATTTATTAATAACGTGCCTTATGTTGCATAGATAATGGTACGGAACCCTTCGTGCGCGAGTCCGACTCGCACTTGACCAATATTTTGGTTTTCAAAACATTTGTTACAAAATTTTCAGTCATTTACTTAAAAATAGAAAAACGTATATTGTCAGTGGACAATAAAGAATTTATTAAATTCCTACTTTCTAATTGCAATGGTTTTCTTAAAATCTCTCTAATATTTCTTAAAATTGCCAAAGAAATCTTATTTTGCCGTAATTAGACTGTATTTACAGTCTAATTACGGCAAAATAAGATTTCTATCAAAGATTTTACTAATATATTAAGTCCAAATAATATTAATGTATGTTTGTAATAATATAAGTCTTACACAAATGATTGTCCTGTGCGGAAATCAAACCCGCGACCTTGTGAACGGCACTCCGTTACGTGAACCACTAGACCACGAAGGCAGACAAAAAGGAATAAATGTCAATAGCTTGCTTAGTGCTGTTTGAATATACTCTCTCTCCAGCCCATTTACGTCCCACTGTTGGGCACGGGCCTCCTCCACTTGGTAGGGATTATGCCTATTGTGCCGCGCCGACCAGGCGTATTGGCACAGGGTTTGTTATCGAGTTTTCCATCTCTGGCAGAGTCCGTCCGTTCCGTCTCTATTTGAATATACACTTGTAACTAAAAAGCTCAGAAACACATACAAACCGAAAGCATGTTTCTTCTATTCATAGTGTGGCCATTCTAATGATGACAGTTTACAAATTGTCGAAAGTACTATCCTATTGTTACCTCTTTGTTATTCAGAATGTATATGATGTGTAGGTGTGATGTAATTGTGTGAATCAAAACGAGACCAGTAAACTAATCCTTGTAATTGATTAGTCTTATGTTTTAATACCGTTAAAATGTGTATTAATATTTTTATGGGGTGTTTAATGTTGCTGTAACGTATATCTGTACTAATTTTATAAACCTGAATAGTTAAATTGTTTGAACACGCTAATCTCAGGAACTACCTATTGGTTTGAATTGAGAATTCTTTTTGTATTGGATAGTCCATTTTTATCAAGGAAGGTTATAGACTAAATAACATCATGCTGCGATCAATATGACCGAAGCATTAGTGAAAAATGATAGTGGTTTATTAGGAAGACTTTTTAGTATAATTTGTTAGGTTTTCTAAATTCCTCGCGTACGAAATTGCGGGTAACGGATAGTAGATAATATCTTATTGATAAACGAGTATAACAATCTATCCGTAACTAAATATTAGTTATTGAAAACGGTCGTAAATCGTTTCTAGCCGGATAACATGACTAACGGTATGATTATATCGACTATTTTAATAATTAATTGTACTATAATAAATTGCTTATAACTCTTTATACTAAGCAATTGACTTTAAGAGTAATTTGAGTCAACGAAGTTCGAACGAAGGAAATAGCTACTAGAGCTATTTCCTTCGTTTGATATCAGTCATTAAACTGCACTTACACTTCAATGAGAGTATAATGAGTTTATATTATAGTTTAAGCTAATGACCGCTGTTTCACCTGCGTTATTGATAATGAGCTCTGCCTTTCCCAATATACACCGAACCTTAACAAATTATACAAAAAGCCATATTACTGAATCACTCTATCTATTAAAAAAATTGCATCAAATCCGTTCCGTACTTTTTAAGATATAAGCTCAAATAGTGACATACATACAAAAATAACTACTTTGTTATATAATAAGTAAATAATTTTATATAAGTATTCACGATTTGTGTGTATGAAATAATGCTTTTCATTGGTTGTTACAGATTCATACGCCGAGTTCTCATACATTATCTATACGAGAATAGCACTTTGTAATACGTTGTTCACCTTGCTTGCGGGATCTATTAGGGATGATCTTTGAATACTTATTAATGAGCAATTTCAAACAACACTCTCTAATAATAATTTTATAACGTTACAAGCTATAATAAACACCTAATTAGTATAACGTAATTTCTAACCACTTGCTTATAAATTTTATGTGTATTCGCAATGTAACTTTCTTTAATATAAATGGGACTGGATTTTAAAGCAATTAATAATTAAAATCTATTATAAATTTTATTAATATTTAACATCTGTAGTTTTTATACAGATTTCAACGGATATTTGTAATAATTACCAATATCCTGGTTTTTGTTTCAACTAGTTTTTTTATTGTTTTATGATAAACATATTGGAAGACGAAATATACATACAATATACAGGTTGACTGGTAAGATAGCGTAAACATTGAAGGAGGTTAATCAGTACCTGATTCTGATCATGAATATGAATACATTATAGGCACTTAAAATTTGAAATAATTATTTGAGAAATTAATAAAAGCTGAGAAAGCAGCATGATGTTTATTTTTTGTCACTGATAAGAATCAAAAATCCATAATTGCCGTTGTATAGGTCATATTTATAAATAAGCGTATTAAAAAATAGTTAAAAAAAACTAAAAAACACGCTTTATTTAATCGAATTATTGCATTGTCATCAGTCTTTGACAGGTGTGCAAAATTTGAATAGAATCTGACCGTTTAAAGTGGGTCAAAATAGCGTCCAAAGGAGTCGGTTACAAACATACAAACATACAAACAAACAAACATACAAACAAACATACAAACAAACATACAAGTGAAGCTAATATAAAGCGTGTAAAAAGAAAAACAAATTTAATTCCGTCGCGCACTTTTAAAGAATTACGCTAACCTAGGTACCTGGGATATACATACAAATTACACGACTTTGTTTTTTAAAATGACGTGCACGATGTTTCGGTAGATCTACATCGACCAGGGTATTTCATAATTTATCTTAATTTCGTATTAAAATGTGTAGAAGTCGCTGAAGTTTAAAAACGAGCTTGGCTCTATAATATCCAATCCCTTCAAAAAGATTTCAATGCCTGCACGACTTATAACGAACGGACAGGCATGACCAGATCTATAAATGTAAATGAAGCCAAGGAAGTATGTTTTAATCATAGCAAATGGCGCTCTATAGTTTCTGCCTACCCCCATTAGAAAAGGCGGGGATGTTATGATGATGATGTTAATTGCTTATCATAATAAATCATTATTTATTTAACCTAGACTGAAATCAAGAGTAAAATTCTCATAATTTCATAGACAGCAATTTACTCCATTGAAAACATTAATCAATAAAGTATGCCGTTGTATCAGATATCAATGTAGCATTCATTCCTATTATTTGCAATCTTGACGTAGATTCAATCTTAGTAGGTTTATGAATGCTTGGAGCTGAAATACAATAGCAGCCATTAGAAATTTTGTAGAGAATGGCTCGAATGAAAGAAAACTGAGGAACAGAACATTAATTTAAGTAAACTTTGTGAGATGGAACTATAATGCTTAGGTATCGTACCACGTACCCAGATATTTCTGCTTACTGTAGGACCAGAGGACGTTGTGTAAAATGACCATAATTATGTTGGTATTCATTCTATTCCAGTAAAGAAGAGATAAAAAGAGATGGATTAAAGGGACAGATGTTTTAATCTTATATTATAATCATAAATCACTGTTATAATATTATATTTATGTATGTGTCTGTAGTATATTATATGAAAGTATCAATATATATTTTGTATGTATGTAGGTAGTAGTATGTATGTATTTATATGTTGTTAGATAATAAGAATCTTAGTTTTTAAATTAGTAATTTTGTTGTGCACCGTATATGCCCATATTCCTCAATTTTCTCCATCATTGAGGTTTGCTGGAAGAAAGTTAGTTATTGAATTAAGAGTAGAGTGGTTGGAAAGGATGGCATTTTTGTATGATTTGGTAAGGTTTGGCTTTTAAATTCTACGCGTACGAAGTTGGGGTCAATTGCTGGTTTAAAAATGTTGTAATTTACTGTTTTTCATTTGTACCATACTCTATCAAGTTCCAAAGCCCATCTCCTGCGGCAATAACCTAGCTTAGAAAGCAAGGAAGTGCCGATATCCCGCCTACATTTCAATACTGTCACGGTTTAATAATCTGAACTGGTTCACTTTAAAGTGTTAAAACGGCATCTTTGTTTGTGATTTCACTAAATAGGTACCTTTATTTATCTTGAATGTTGTTAGTTTTGGGAGTCATTTTTTTCAGTCGTATTTTGAATGGATTGATTTATATGAACAAGCAATGCCGATTTACAGAAAAAAAAGTCATTAAAGCTCAAAATAACACACAGATAAAATACCTATCTATATCTCCCTACCGTCCGAAGTGGAGGAGACTCGTGCGACAGTGACATTAATGGGCTAAAAAGAAAAGGACGAAGGAAATAACTGCTTATTTTGGACAAGAAAGTCAAACAAACTCAAGCTAAGTCAAAAAACTAGCGTGGCTCATACATCCAAGTAAGTAGAAACGAGACTCGAGAAACTATTTAAATACAATATATTATGCATCTAAATCCAGAAAACGTGGGTTTTATTTTAGTCATTTTTCTCATATTTGTGTATTCATCAATAATTTTAACCTTATTGCTTGTTATTAACACAAAAACATCAGGATCTAAAGTCGTTTATAAGTTGCGGCAGGAAAACGGTGACAAGAGTAACAAAAACCATGACGCGTAGGATCTAGTTCATCCAATTAACACTTCCAGCTACAAGCCGAAGATCTCAAGAACTTATTGATATACAGAGATAATTGACGAGTGACACATACGAATGAAAATAAAACAATCTATTTGATTTAAAATCTAAATAGAGAATTATCATTTGCAGGAACGATATTATTCAATAAGATATTAAGAGGGCACGATACCAAATTATGCTCCATACAAAAATATGGGTATCGTACTTCCCTTTTTTCTTCGTTAAATTTAAACCGATTTTAATTGTTTTTACGCTATATTATAGATAAAGAGTATATATATACTTCTGTCACTTTCTTTCTATACGTTTTAGGTAAAATAAATATGACCATCCGAAAATCCGTTTTTTTTTTTGTTTTCTTTAGGTAAAGTTGCAGCGTCTATCACACATATTTGGTAAAGTTTTACCAAAAAAAACATAACATCACTACTTTTGCTAGAAATCTTCTTTGTAGGCACAATTTTGATCATTTCCGGGGAATTTGAAACATCTAAACTTCCCTTTCTCACTACGTCCATGTTATTTGTGTTTGAAAGTCCAAAACTCTATTCTTAACCACAAATACCACAACCTACATGATTTAAAAACATAGTTCGGTATTGTTATTAAGGTTTAACAAAATAGTTATTCATTTGGAACCAATTTACAAGCCCTTCCTTGATAATGCAGTTGCCTGAAGTCCCGTTACTTGAACTAAATGCAGTAGGTCGGAACGGCCCAGTTTTGCGGTTAATACAATTCAATGGAGTGACAGATGTTTAAAGAAAGGCGATAATTAACAGCGTTTCCTAACTAGCAATAACTTTAATGATTCATGACTTTAAATATAACAAAAATAACTTTACTAAAGTAATTTATTCATTTTAAATTGACATGCTATGCTTTACTTAATAAATTAAATCATGGTGGAAAAAGTGATTTCTGCAAGCGGGACGCTTGCAGCAATCAATTTTTCCACCATAATTGATTAATCTCATAATCTCACGATGAGGGAGGGCCCGGAGTAATGAGGCCATCAAGTTGTTGGGATATGCTATAGTACGTGCCATGGCCCGGAAGGGGCGAAGAAGAACACCAAAAAATGAAAAGAATACCGGGTGTTTTCAGAATCAGAGTAACTTAGCTTATGCTTTAATTGAAATATTAGCATAATGTAAGCTATCATTCAAATCCATTGGGCCGTCTGAGCGTGAAGGACTGAAGGAGTGACAAACATACACACGCTTTCGCAATTGATAATGTTTGTGTGATTCGTAATAATCAGCATAACATAAGCAAACTAGTTTGGGACTGGTTTACGACAAGATGATGTTGTGTGAAATGTTTTTGATAAATCGTAAAGAATGTATAAAAATAAACTAGTAGCAATAAAAATATTAAAATTATTTGAAAACATGTAATAAAGGAAGCTGTTTAAATAAATATAATTAGATTTGTATGATTAGTCACCGACAAATTGATAAAAACAACGTTATATTATACGATTTTGTGAGAAACATCTGCATTGGGTGCGTCTGTATATCTAGAATTGACCGGACAACCTTGTGCATGTGCAACTTTTTCACTTAACTTCCTTGATTATACTTAGGTCATTATATTATATCTAACTAATAAGTTTTGTCGATTATTTCGAAGGCCACTCAAGATTAAAAAAAAAACATGTTAATGTTCGATCCCATTCCACTTAATGGTAAGCGGCGATGTAAACTTTCATGTTAAGGTGCAGAAACTGTGTAACCTATTTATTCTATTTTGATTTAACTACATGTTAACTGTAAGTCTCAGAGAATAGGAATAGACATCGGCAAATTAAATAAATTATGATTAGATGCTTCTGCGACTGTAGACTCCTCACCATAGAAACAAGATATGCTTTTGAAATTGTTTGTATCTTGACGTAGGTATCTAAACACATTAGACGCGTCAGTATGTTAATATTTTAAAATGATGTAAACAAAAATGGTCACAGTTAACCTTCAACTTTACTATATTACAACTAGTTTTAATCACTTAATCAAATTGAAACCTTGTATTTCGTAAATTTTGTTGTTTATAAAATGATAGAAACAGCACGGGTTATTTTGAAATATTTGCTTTCAAACTTAAATCAGTTTAACTTAATTGACTGCATCGGGCTTTTCGAAGCATAAATTAATAGTTTTTATTAGGTATTATAAAGTGGTAAATTTGTCCGTGTGGTTACGGATTAAGAATACAAGTATCGCTACCCCATTTTCTCCCCAATGTGCTGTAAAAGCCAGTCAAGATACATTGTACACAGTTAACAGCCTCTGTGAAAGATTGTAAACTCAAAAATAAACACTATGCTAACACGCCTGGCCTGTGCTCAACATGGGAGTGGGCTGGAGAGAGAGATTAAAATTGACTTTTTCTCCTTGCATAATGTTATATCTATGTTGCCGCCTTAAGTAATGTAATTAATACATAATAATCAAATTTTTACGTATAGTCTATCCAAAATAAGGAAGTTCTATTAAAATAGAGAATAACAAGATTTTTAAAATCACAATTATTTTGTAATTAATGGTCTGTTCCAGCTAATGGACATCAAAATTCGTTTTTGTTATACAATGCAAGGCCACAAGGCATAATGATCATTAACTTTAACAGGTATGTAATTACACTAAAAGTGATTTTCAAGAATATAATGTTGATAACATTCAATTAGTTATATACGCCAACGTAATTTCTTGTGTTAATTCACCATATAGACTAAGATCCCATTTCAAAATCATTTCTTTGAAGATAAGTAAAAGGATCTTGGACTTGGATCTCGGACTATTGTTTTGAACATTATCCATCCATCTATCAGTAACGTGCTGAAGGGAGATATAGTTTGTTATATTAAGAGTTCAGAGTAGTAGAAATGCGGAAAATAATGCAGCAAGAAAAAACTGACAACGTAATTCATAATAGTAGGCGTTACTTGTTGCAAAAAATATGTAGGAAGTGCCCCATTGAAACGGAAAAGGAAAAGAAACAACCACTGTTCCAGACGAGTATAATTCTTTTAGTATTTTATTGCAATATTTAATTTATTTTACTGTTTGCAACATTTTCAAATTGTTGCAATATTGAAAGAATTCATTACATTGTGAGATAGGTTGTGTTTGACTTTTTTATATTACTACAAGCTGTTGCCCGTGACTTTGTATGCGTAAAATTTGAAAACCAAACCAAACAGAAGTTTGCTATACTGCTTCATAGATAGCATGTTTTTTCAGTATAGTAATGTTTTTTTTATAAGACGATATTTACGGTGTAAAATGTTCCAAACATACTAAAAATATGTTTTAGACACGGCAATTTATGATAGAAAAAAATTGTTTACTGGATGTATTTCAAATTCTACAAACCAGTTTATTTGCCAGTATTTCAGTTAGCAAATTACACATGATAGTTCCAGTTAAATTATAAAATTATGGTACCGATTCTACGTGCTAAACTAAATTTAACTAAAAAATTAAAATTGATTGTGTCAATAACACAATCCGGCAATGTTAACTGAACTTTCTTATTAGAAAATGTGTAAATTATAGACTAAGGATTTTAATTAATAAAATGCACAATGAAATAGCCAATTTATCAAAATATGCCATAGTTGTTTTCAGTTTTTGGTTGAGTTAAGTTTAGTAGTGTTGTGCAGTAGAATTGGTTCCTATGTCTATATCAATATAAAATAAGGTCATTTTGTTTTCACCTCCGGTTCTTTGTTAGTTTTTCTCAGTTCTTAAACAAGGCTATACCTATTACTAAATAATTGATTGTTTAATTATATAAAGATTGAAATATCTCTGTATTTATTATAATCAATTATTTAAGTGGTGCCATGTAGTTAATATGTTACAAAACCTTTGTTGTTTAATTTTCTTGTTAAGTAAAATGTTAAGTTAACCTTCATATTTTATGAACAACGATATTTTATTTTGTTATATGCGCATTGAAAATATAAACACACAATTACTGTTGCTCGCAATATTACTATTTATCATTTTATTTATTTAAGTCAGACTTAAAATCAAATAAAATAAACCTTTTACGGATTTATAGAGCCTTATAGGTAGGTGTTAAATCCGTAAAAAGTAGTTTTATTTAAATAAATGAGTCACAAGTGTTAGGAGACTTAAAATATTATTTGTTCCCAACTTATTTTTCAAATTTATTTATCCAAATTTTAACTCTCCTGCTATCACCGTTCCTCGAATACAGACGTAAGAATACAGACGGACAACGAAATCTCAGTAATGAGTTCTCGTTTTAACTTTTGGTATGGAACCCTAGAGAACACTCGAAATATCTACATTTATTTAGGTTTTAAGCGATGCTTTGTTGGGAAAACTAGACAACTTATTACCTTTCCCCTTACACACAATTAAATAATATCTAATGGCAAACGAACCTCTACTCGCTCAGTGTCGTCTAATTAAACCAATCGCGCACTTTATTTACTAGGCGACTGACATAGTGGCCAGATTCTTAGGTAATTAACTCGGCATTTTTATACCTACATTATTATAATATTTGAAATGCCTATATTCCATTTAAGCTGTCCATTTAAATTTACAGTTTAATTTATACTCTATGATCTTGAATCCGTGTGTTGACGGAAATCCGAACCCTCCGTGTGGTGACGGATTAAGAATACAAGTGTCACCACCCCATATCCTCCCAAGGGTGCTGTAAAAGTCAGCAAGGGATTTTATTATCAGATAACATATTCTGCGAGAGACGGAAGACTCGAAAATAAACCCTGTGCCAACACGCCTAGTCAGCCCGGCACAGTAGACCATAATCCCTCCAACGTGGAGGAGGCCCGTGCCCAACAGTGGGACGTAAATGGGCTGGAGAGAGAGAAAGGATCTTGAATCTTTCAATTTTAATTCATTATTGTAAAACTTCAACGAAAAAATTTAACTTAAATCTTTATAAGACACGCTTTACCCTGCAGTTTCACTTGCTCACGTGCCGGAATTTCCCTTCCTTTTTCCCGTTTAGACCGAGGTCTACCTAGTCCTTAAACCTGATATAAATATTTTAATTAGTTCAAAAACCAAAAAACCCGCTTTTAAATTCTAAAATATTTTATTACATAATTACATTGTCACTGGTTCTTAATAAGTCTACAAAATTTTAGATGAAACCGAGTATTACAAGTGAGTTAAAATATCTTTCAAAGATTCTGTGACATAGCGTGTTAATTAAAATAGACCAGCCGGCGTTTTATGAGCTTTTTAAAATCATTCAAGTTCCAGGCAGGCCGTAAACTGCATGGCTAAATAAAACTACTTTTTACGGATTTAGACGCGTATATATTTTGTTTTAAATTTTGGCCCGACGTTTATAAAAATATAATCTTATATATAAAATTCACGTGTCACAGTGTTAGTTACCGTACTCCTCCGAAACGGCTTGACCGATTCTTCTCAAATTTTGCATACATATTCAGTAGGTCTGAGAATCGGCCAACATCTATTTTTCAAACTTTTTTTTTTTGTATGGCAAAACAACGTTTGCCGGGTCAGCTAGTATATATATATATATATATGTATATAAAAAGTAGTTTTATTTAAACAGATGAGTCGCGCAAGTGTTGGAAAATACTGCATGGCTAAATTAGGTATTATGGCAAAAATAAAACTTTTAGTTGAAAATTTTTAGTTAGTACTTTAACTTTTAGTTGTACCTTCTCCTTAAGGGCCTACATCAATATTATCGTCGACATGTACATATTAACACAGCTAGTAGGTATAGAAAATGAAGAATTAGGGCTATTTTTTTTGTTTACTCAAAATCTACTAAATATATTTTAATTCTGATTTACGTGTTTCTATATATAATAGTTACTTATGTTTTTAAAGTTATTTCATTAGTTAATACGCGATAATAGACCGACAAATGAAAAAAATAAAAAATGAGAGAGGTTGTTTCGCTAAGATTTTTTATCGAGAAAACTTTTTTCAATCGCGTTTCTGAGTTTATGCGATCCTAGATTATATATTGAAAAAACATATACTTAAAAATTAGAGCTCTAGCCATTCAATCTAAAGAAACAATGAAAACTTCGTACGTAGAAAAATGCACGAAGAATTTTGGTATCCTCTTAAACATATTAATGTATGACTGGTTTAGCGAACTGACTGACTAATAATTTGTTCATAATACGAATTTGCCAGACAGTTCATTTCACGGCGTAAACTGCCTGTAAATAAAAGCTCATAATACGGCCGCATGACTGATTAACTACGCAGTATTTGTATATATATATATTTATATCTTAAATATATAATATATTATATTATAGTATTATCAATTTATTTATTTCATTTTATTTGTTTTCTCTTCTTTTTTATTTGTACATTTTTGCCTGTTATGTTTATATATAAATATAATTTACTACGCAGTAAGATCACAACATTTTCTTAAAATAAGCCATCCATTTTGCAGGAATTCTGTAAAAGTGTAAAAAGAAATCACACACAATAAGAGAGTTTCTTTACTCATTTATAAATGCGAAAACCTGAATTAAAACCTAAAAATCTTGACGAGCTTAAGTGTTAATGTGTGTGTAACCAAACCATAGTGCGATTTAAAAGAACTGTACAACGCCATCTATCGAGTGATATGGTAAACTTCTGTTTGTTAAGGTTTAATTTCTTAATTTCACGCGTACGTAGTCGCGGGCAACAGCTAGTTATATATAAAGAAAATATCTTGTAATATTAAATCGGTAACCCATTTCGTGTGCAAACAAAGTATCGTGTTTACTCTGTGCGTTGTGTGCGTGTCACAAATTGCTTGTCAGTGTTCAATGCAATTTTTAGACGAACAAAAAATCGTTTTTAAATTACTATCTTAACGTAACATGCAGTTTCTCTCCGACCTTAAGATTACATCACACTGTTGCAGAACTAACAAGTAGAATAATTCATGGATACTTTTAGATATGTTTTGAAACTTTAGTGCTATTTTTTGCATAGATATTTCTTAAACTGTAGACGGTAATACGTTGTATGTTTGAGCTAGTAAATTATGTTGTCTCTCTTAATTTTTGATTCTATGTAAAGCTCCATCAAATTTCTACAAAAGGTAGCAACACTCGCAATCACAATTTGAACTTTATATTTAACTAGCTGGCCCGGCAAACGTTGTTTTGCCATACCAAAAAAAAGTAAAAAAAAAAAAATTACTATAAACCTCACGGAGCCCGAGACCTTTCCAACGAATGCAAAACCGTGGAAATCGGTCCGTGCGTTCTGGAGTTATAGCGTCAGGAAGGAAAACCCGACTTATTTTTATATAGTAGATGATTAAATTTTAATTCTATAATACCTACATGTTTCTATACCACGTACACTATGGATATCGTTGCACTGGAATCATTATACCGTCACGCCGTTTTCAAATGATATAGCAGAGACAATAGCGCGCCACCTGCTAGGAACTTAGTACATAATTACATAGTACAAAAAAATGGTCTTTGTTACTGCTCAAAAGGAGATTTTCCTAAATAGCAAGAATAAAATAATTCCGTTTTTCGTTTTCTATAAAAACTTATGTCATGCTTTAATATTTTTACATTTTTTTCTAAATCCGCGAATATGACGGAATCGAAAACTAAAAGATTATTTTTTAATATTAGGTACCTTAAATGTGGCCGGATATGCGCCTTATAAAGCTTTCAAGACCTTAATGTGAAATATTGAACTTATGTCATTGAGGGCATAAGGTTGTAGAATGTCATATGTTGCGCAGGCAACCACAGCGTACCATAACGGTAGCATTTACCCGCAGGCACCGGAACTTACAATGCAAAAGAAAACTAATTGCTTGTTGTTAATAACTCTCTCTCTCTCTCTCTTTCTCTCTCTCGCTCTCCAGCCTATTAATGGACATCTGTAGGGTACGGGCCTCCTCCACTTTAAAAGGGATTACGATTCTATCTTTCACAGATAGTGTTTTATTTTTAATAATGTGTGATTGTGTGCAATATCCCTTAGCTGGCTTTTACAGCATAAAGCCCGGTTTCCACCGCGAGCGGAACGGACCCATTAATGACTTCGTTAAACTCGCAAACGCAAACTGCATACTTGTATTTCCACCAACAAATAGTCGGACGGAAAGAGCCGAGCGTGTAGAAAGAGTAGAAATGAGCTCGCTCAGTTCTAGGGAGCACCAACTCTTCGTTGGTGGAAACTCAAATCTATTTAATTAAAAAGGAGTCCGTTCCGCTTAACCATTTTCCGCTCATTACCCTTTCGCAGTGGAAACCGGGCTTTAGTAAGGTAAAGGGGTGGTGACACTTGCATTTTTAAGCCGTCGCCACACAATCAAGTTGTTTATAACTATTCTAGATAATTTATTCATTCTTCTTCGTCTTAGTTTAAACTAATCATTCAGATCGACACAACATATTATTTTTTCTTCCATACTTATCTGTTTTCACTCCTCTTTCTTCCGTATTCTATTATTTACAGTTAACCCATCTTTAATTTGATATTCCTCTAGACTCAATTCCTTTCAAATTCTTTCCCTGATCTCTCCTGTCAATAATATGTATATTCCTCTCGTCTCATTACATGACCTTACCGGGATAGCCGCTTAGTCATCAATTTTGGGCTAAGAAGAAGATAGCATATTATCTGAATCACTACAGGATTTACGAGATTGTGTGTATATATGTGTGCGTTACGTGAAATATGTATATGTGAAAAAATATGTGTCTCTAATACAAGCGATACATTTTATGAAGCATTATTAGTCTTTACAACACGATGTTGCCCACATAGTAATATTAAGTAGGTACCAAATAAATACGTTACTAAGTGTTTTTTGATATCGCCCTTTTTCATGTTCACATTTCGTTGATTTGAATTACATAATACATGTACAAATGGTACATGTTGTAACGGGCTTTACATTACATAAGATCACTTACAGAATCATTACGAAACAGTTAATGCAACATAAAATTACCAATAGCTAACGAATAAAATTCATCTTCCTTAATTAGATTTTTAAATAAATAAATGTTTATGACACGGCGGAGGTAAGTAGAAACGCTGGGGAAGGTCTTCCGAGAAAGAAACACTCTGAAATCGTCAGAAAAGTCCTCTAAAAGGTTCAAATGCCTAGCACTTAACGCCTCGTCGTACGAGTAAGAGCGTAAATGAAGCCTAGGCAAAGGCAATTTATTTAGACCGTAGCAGACAGCGCTCTAGTTTTTCGACGAGCCTCGTGGTTGAGTGGTTTATGTAATGGACTGCCGATCAAGAGGTTGCGGGTTCGATTCCCGCTCGGGACAATCATTTGTGTGATTTTTCTAATTGTCATACAAATGTTTGTACTGCGTCTGGGTGTTTCTATATATTATAAGTATGTATTTACAAAAGAAAAGTAGTATATGTATTCTATCCGTATTCTGGTACCCATAGCACAAGCATATAAGCTTAGCTTGGGACCAGAGGACTTTGTGTGAAATGTCCATGAGTATTTATTTATTTATTTATTAGTTTCTATTGAACTCCATAGTCGAAAGGCGTGTTAGTACAATTTTTCTTAGGTTTAGCAATTACAAAGTACATAATCCCATCCTCTTTAGATTGCGAATTTTCCATCGAATATAATACAAAGATACATACATTATAGCTGAAGCACAAATATTTATGAAGGGTCTTAGGATTTTGGCTTATATTTAAAGCAAGACAAGAAATATTTTTGTAAACCTTAATCTAAACGAGTAGAACTAGTTAATACTAAAAATAACATTTGCCTATATTATACTAATAATTGGTCAAGTGCGAGTCGGACTCGCGCACGAAGGGTTCCGTACCATTATCTATGCAACATAAGGCAACGTTATTAGTATCGAGCAAGAAACGGTAAAAAAATCATGTTTGTTGTATGGGAGCCCCCCTTAAATATTTATTTTATTTTATTTTTAGTATTTGTTGTTATAGCGGCAATAGAAATACATCATCTGTGAAAATTTCAACTGTCTAGCTATCACCGTTCTTGAGATACTGGGTACGGAACCCTAAAAATCATGTTTGTTGTATGGGAGCCCCCCTTAAATATTTATTTTATTTTATTTTTAGTATTTGTTGTTATAGCGGCAATAGAAATACATCATCTGTGAAAATTTCAACTCTCTAGCTATCACCGTTCTTGAGATACAGCCTGGTGACAGACGGACGGACGGACGGACGGACGGACGGACGGACGGACGGACGGACGGACGGACGGACGGACGGACAGCGAAGTCTCAGTAATAGGGTCCCGTTTTTACCCTTTGGGTACGGAACCCTAAAAAGTTTCATGGGCGCGTTTGAATCCTTATAAACAACACTTCTAGAACAGTAATAAACATGTTTATATCAGCTACGTATTACCTTGCTGTAAATATGTTTATTGTGCTAAGAATTTGATTGTTATATTGTTTTATTAGGGTTCCGTACCCAAAGGGTAAAAACGGAAACCCTATTACTGAGACTTCGCTGTCCGTCCGTCCGTCCGTCTGTCACCAGGCTGTATCTCAAGAACGGTGATAGCTAGAGAGTTGAAATTTTTACAGATGATGTATTTCTATTGCCGCTATAACAACAAATACTAAAAATAAAATAAAATAAATATTTAAGGGGGGCTTCCATACAAAAAACTGATTTTTTTACCGTTTCTTGCTCGATACTAATAACGTTGCCTTATGTTGCATAGATAATGGTACGGAACCCTTCGTGCGCGAGTCCCACTCGCACTTGACCAATTTTTAATTCCTCACATGTTATAAACATGAAGTAATAAATGAAACTAACATAATCATAACGTATATACATCAATGGGCTTGGGAAAAACAAAAGTGAAATAAGATGAAAGCGCACACAAATCTTTTTCACCAGAACAAAAGTCGATTTAATATTTTCCCGCGCTTGACACAATGCTCGTTTGTAAGAGATTTTATATCGTAATTGTCAAACGTAAGCGGATGAAAGTGTTACTTCATAGATCCGAATTATTCTGCGTTATTAATTAGAAGTGAGCTTTCGCTTTTGCGTGAGATCGTGATGAAACCATAGCAATATAGCACAGCGCTTTAATGTTATTACAGTGTCATATTACATTAATTGTGAGAATGTTTCGTCATAAAAATATAGTGTTAAGGTTGCCATCTTTATTGCAGATGATATTCACGTGTAAGGCGAGATTTATAGTGTATTAAATTAAGTAGCAGCAATATAATAGACCCTTTTAGATAATAGACAGTATACTGACTGGAATGATATAATTATTGTCATACATTATATTGCGTGAAATGCAAAATAGAGCATATAAAGTGACAAAATTGACTTCGACGGATTTTATGTTGCTGCAATTGGAATCCTAAGTTTTGTACAAATATCTTCTCCAGTTAGATTATGCTATTATAGAGTTGTGTTTGTTTTTAAATAGATAAACTCTAAGGTATGTGACAGGTTCTAAAGAATTTTCTAAACATAGGTTTTAATAGTTTTTTTCTTAGAAATTCTTATAAAGCTTCTTTAGCTATGGTTAACGAAAGTATAAAGTTCGTAATATAACATTTTCCCATGTCAAGTACCGGAATGACGACGTTTACATTCATTGTCCATCACCTCCAAAACTATATTATGTAATCAAGCCATGAGAATAATTGTAACAATACTTTTACATAAACGTTAGATCATTAAGATACGGCTTTTTGTAAATTTGAACAAACATTTGTTGAGTGTGTATATGTTGTAGTATACTTGATTTTCTCGATGATATCTCCTGTTTTGCTTGAATGAGCGTCTTATTTCACTATGTATGCATTATTTTATAAAATACTAGCTGACCCGGCACACGGTTTTGCCATCTAAATGTTAAGGGTGGACGGCCAACCCTTATCTCTTAGGGGTATGAAAAATAGATAGTAGCCGATTCTCAGACCTACTAAATATGCATATAAAATTTCATTAAAATCGGATTTGGAAGAGTTTGGTAACTAACACTGTGACACGAGAATTTTATTTATTAGATGACTCTTACACGCATACATAAAATTAAAATAAATGGACAAATTAGATCTGTCATCGAGAAACTAAACAAATGGAAATAGTATAGTTTACATAGGGCCCTTGATTTTCGTTTGAAACATATTCTTATTCACGTACATCTAATAAACATTTCATAATCCTTAGGGGTTATGTTTAATAAATTTACGAGTACTTCAGCATATAATATTATCTGTTTGGTGAAGGATTAAAGTCACAAAATCAAGGATCACTACCCTATTTCCTTCCAGAGTGCTATTAGAGCTATCAAAAGGGTAATAGAGGCTAACATCGTCTGTGAGAGACAGAAAGCTTGAAACCAAACCCTATTCCAACACGTCTGGTCATTGCGGCATGATAGACCAGATAGAAGTCTATGCCCAATAAGTCTTTAATGAGCTAGAGAAACCTGGCTTATGATAATAATAAATAAACGAACTTCAAACGGCAATGCGGAGCAACTTATAGTGAATTTCAAGGTCACTTTTGTTTTGTCACCATGACTTGTGACATTGGCTATTAAGTATGTCGGTCAAACAACAGAGATTTATAAAATTCATAATATGGTTTTCGCAAGTTATTTTGGCTATATCTGCTCCTATACACTGCTGGTCACATAGCTTGAAAATATGGCGTGTCGCTTATAAACTGGAGGTATTTGGGAAAAATAATACTAGAAAAGCATAAAGGCTTAGAAAGCATAATCTTAAAAAATCTAATGAAAGAAATAGTATGTGTGGCACAAGGACATGACAGAAAGTTGCGCAATATACACAAGGGTTTGTCGGCAGAAAAATTCAGAACGCGCCATTTCTGAAGTTTACTTCCAACTAAAACTACACAATAAAGAATAAATGAAATGAGGCTTACGTTAATACAGAAAATTGCTAAGAATAAAGCACGTCTTTATATGCTTCAGTTGAAATTATGAAATTCAATCTTTGGAAGGTATTTTAATTCAGAACATCGCATAGATCTGATATTAGAAGACAAAACTTCTTTCTTTCTTAGCAGGATTAACGATAGTAGTTTTAATATCCACATAAATTTCAGAACACCAGAGGAGCTCACCAGACCATCCTAAAACGTTTTTATAGTCATTTAAATCGGTCTTGAAGCTAGATTACCCGCTGCAGTCTAGCTTGCAGATCCTTATAGATTTACTAAAGCTTATTTTAAGAGCTGTAATCAATAACTACCGCATCACTGACTTCACTAAACCTAATTTAAATAAAACCAACTACGATGTATTTACATTTTTTGGCTATTATACACGAGTCCAAATCGCTAATTGTTTTTCAAATTTCCATAGGTATGAAAATTTTGATAATATTATTATGGATTTGTGTAATCGATTCACGGTCTTATTCATAATAACTTATCGGAGGTTTAAAAGTTAGCTAAAATCGGTTCGTGAAAATTGTCAAAACTTGTTATTCATACTAGTCTTTTTACGCTAAAACGTTTATTATCTCTCCGATAAAATCTCCGTTTAAACCTCCGATAAAATCTCCGTTTAAACCTCCGATAAATGATTATGAATTAGACCATCAATGTTTATAATTTACTAGTTGTTACCCGCACCTTCGTACGCGTGGGATTTAGAATTTTTTCCCGCTTTTGCAACATTTATCACTTATGCTTCGCTCCTGTTAGTCGCAGCCGTTCATAAGATAGAGATCGGTACTGGAGTGTGGCTACAGACTTCCTCGATAAATTTAATATCCAACTCTGAAAGAATTTTTCAAATCGGACCATTGATTCCTGAAATTGGCTCGTTCAAACCAACAAACTGTTTAGCTTATAAATATTGGAATTGATAGATTACTCTCAAAGTAACAGAGCACTGTGTGTGAAGCTCAAAGAATTAGTAGATTATAGTGCCTCCTTGGTTTTTAGTCAAACATTCACTTTGTTCCCCCGTTTCGCATGAAAATGATACAATTTCCACGTTATTAATAAAATTATTATTAACACGCTTTATCACCATCATAGGAGCCCCAGAACAGGAACCAAGCGAACTTTTTAGAAAAGTTGAAGAAGTCAGCAAAGATTACTCACACGTCAACTTTACATCAACCGAACAAAGACCAAAATGATGTTTGCGATAGAGCTGTTATTTTGAGAGGTGCTTAGTAGATGGCACTGTGCCAGTTTCCTAAGTGACACTATAGTTTTGTTACGTTGTTTCAATAGGTAATTTATGTTTCGTAATTTGGTGATATTAAGGTATACATGATTGTTTTATGTATATTAAAATTTTTGACGTCCTGTGAACTTTATGACAGGACTGACTACTCTAGAGATATCGGAAACACAAAATAATGATGTTATTTTTTAACATTGCTTGAATTAGGTACAAGAGAAATATATCGGTTAACCGTTAAATTAAAATAGCATGTTAATAATAAATGGTTAATTAATGTTTATACAGTTAACATAATATTAATAAAAATAATTATATGAAATTAGCTAACAATTGCATACCTCGTTGGTTTTGTCTACAGACGTGACAGGCAAACAATCAAAATTATTTTTAAAATTACAGTTTAGATTTCAACGCCATTGGCACTAATTCTATTGCGTCAAAAACTTAACCTCTAAAATGAAACCAATTGCGGTATATTTTTAATTATAGGCTAATTTGTTCCATGTAGTCATATTAAATTATAATAATTTTTTCGGCTTTACACAGTTTTTTCGTTAAGAAAGTTTAGTTAAGTTGTGTTACTAACTATAGCAATGTTTTAGTTAAGGGCCTACATCAACATTATCGTCGACATGTACATATTAACACAGCTAGTATGTATAGAAAATGAAGAATTAGGGATATTTTTTTTGTTTACTCAAAATCTACTAAATATATTTTAATTCTAATTTACGTGTTTCTATATATAATAGTTACTTATGTTTTTAAAGTTATTTCATTATTTAATACAGAAACAATGAAAACCTCGTACATAGAAAAATGCACGAAGCTATTTTGGTATCCTCTTAAATCAGGTTTATTAGTGCTAACATAATATACGTCATTGAGTGATTTTGGCTTACTTTTATTAAAAAAACGTGTAATATCGAATAATGAGTTTGAGCCTTATTTTTTAAAACATAGTTAGGTTTCATTTTAATTAAGTTTAACCTAGCTTACGAGTATGTCAGTTTTTTAACGCAACAGAATTGGTTCTATTGTTTGACCTCACAACATAGTCATGCCCTCATTAAATATAAATATTATTGAAAGAGAATAGACTGCCCGGGGCTAACTTTTTAGTGTTCGGTTACTGTAATAACACAGATCACCTACTATAGATAAATACATTAGGAGATTTTTGTAAACGGTTAAACGCATCAACGTTGGAGGAAGGCGCGGATTGCGGGGTATAGAATAAAGGGCATCACAAACGGCATATTAATATAGCCAGAAAGAGACAAATGTAATTAGACTAAAGACGAGGCGAGAAAGAGACAGATATATCTGTCGGTGACGTCATAAGTATAGATACATCTCGGTATATCAATGTATATCTGTCTCTTTGTCGCCTTGTCTTTTTTCTATATACATCTATTACTTTCTCGCTATATTAATAATATTATGAATTAATATGCCGTTTGTGGTGCCCATAACGCATTTTGATTCTCTCTCTCTCTCTCACTCTCTCCAACCTATTACCGTCCCACTGTTGGGCACGGGCCTCCTCTACTTTGAGATGGATTGTGGTCTGCTATGCTGTGCTGACCAGGCATATTGGCATAGTGTTTAATAAAGAGTTTTCCATATATCTCTATCTAGTTTTCTATAGGGCTGAGCTTTTACAGCACCCTGAAGTGGGGTGGTGACACTAGTATTACTGTTACCACACGGACATTTTTATTGGTCGTAGTTATTGGTCGTAGCAAAATTACAGGCTCAGTTCTCGTACATCCATTTTTCGTACATATTATAAAATAATAATAAATATTTATGAACATTTCAAACAAGGTTCTCTGCTCCCAAGCTAAGCTTATATGCTTGTGTTATGAGAATACGGATAGAATACATATACTACTTTTCTTTTGTAAATATATACTTATAATACGAGTACATACAAAACACCCCGACGCAGTACAAACATTTGTATAACATTTATAAATATCACACAAATAATTGTCCCGTGCGGTAATCGAACCCTCTACCTCGTGAACAGCAGTTCGTTACATGAACCATGTTATATTATGTCCGTTGTGCGGTGGTTGTCTCGCTTGCGGTATCTATTAGTGGTGATCTGTGTATAATAATCATTCGAGTAACCTTGAGTATTAAGTGAAACGTTATATTAATATGGCTATTGTCTGTCTTGCTGCTTAGAGATATATGATATTTTGTTAACTCGATATCAAGTTTGACAAGGTTAACACAGCCACAAAATGTAAGGTAAAAAGAAATTAACATAATATTTAATTATTTCGTCATCACCCTTTAAATGACGAACACATTAACATATAAATTATTACTAATCTAATACTTTTAAACGATCAGTTCTTAGGGTTCCGAACCTAAGAATAAATCGAGACCCTGTCACAGAAACTTCACTGTCCGCCCATCTGTCACCTGGCTGTATCTCAGCAACGTTGATAGTTAAATGTTTTTTGTAATTTCGGAGACTTTGCAGTCACCATGGTCACAGGTGAGACTGAGCTGTAAAGTCCCTGAAAGTCAAGTCTCTGTAAAGTCTCTCGGGCTAAAATTTAAAACAAATACACGCGTCTAAATCGGTAAAAAGTGGTTTTATTTGAACAAATGTTTCGCGCAAGTGTTAGAAAATATTATTTCTAAGTGTCTCAATTATTAAGAACCATTCAACTTACTCTATTTTCAGCTCAATCTAGTCTCAAACTGTCATAAGACTAAGCCAACTTATTCAGTTTTCTAACTAAACTAATTTTAAACCGTTTAAAAGTTTATATAGCTTTGTCATTTGATATGAAAGAGGCAAATGCTCATTCATTTTGTTTTTGGTCCAGTTAAGATTGGCATTTCGTTAGTCTTTTATGGTAAGTTGTGTCGGCAAATGTTGCCTTTACCCTTTTAGGCGATGATTTTGCAACGATAAGAATTATTGCTATGTGTGATATACATATTCTGTTTACACGAAGTCCAATGGTTGTTGTCTTACTTGCCTTATTCAATGCTTTATCTCTACTAATATTATAAAGCTGAAGAGTTTGTTTGTTTGTTCGAACGCGCTAATCTCAGGAAGAACTGGTTCGAATAGAAAATTTCTTTTTGTAATATTTTCTAATATTCGTTCATCGACGATTCTAACTGATCGTAGAGGAAACTACAGCTCAGTCTCACCCGTGACCATGGTGACTGCAAAGTCTCCGAAAAATCGGGCCAAAATTTAAAACAGATACACGCGTCTAAATCCGTAAAAAGTAGTTTTATTTCTTTTTGTGTTGGATAGTCTATTTATCAAGGAAGGCTATAATGTATATTCGACGTGCTTCGACAGGCCTCATGGTCTAGTTGTTCAGGTAACGGACTGCCGTTTTCGAGGTCGCGGGTTCGATTCCCGCTCGGAACGATCATTGTGTGATATTTATAGTTGTGATACAAATGTTTGTACTGCGTCTGGGTGTTTACTATAAATAATAAGTATGTATTTACAAAAAGAAAAGTAGTTTATGTATTATATCCGTATTCTGGTACACATAACACAAGCAATAAGCTTAGATTGGGACCAGAGGACGTTGCGTGACATGTCCATGAATATTTATTTATTTATTATTATATATAACATCACGCTGCGACAAAAAGGAGCGAAGCTTTAGTGAAAAATATTGCAAAAACGGGGAAAGGTTGTTTCTAAATACGTGTTCAAATTCGCGGGCAACACCTAGTTGTTAAATAACCTAAATTAGATACGTAAGTAGTAATGAAATAGCTGTAGGTAGCTGAATGAGGTTGGAGTTATATGCAAATGCCATGCTATGGCACTCCGCCCCGCCTGTTACTCTATCTGAAATGTCAGAATCGTGATTTTTCGTTAAGAAATATTTCGCAAATGTTCTTACAATATATAATGCCTCAATTCTATGAATCATTTTATTTCAAACTACTGTATTGTGTGCTAAATTCTTAGCAATAAGATGGTATAGGTTAATAAATCTTACCGTATTGTAACCAATGCTGTAGAATATTTATTTTCTAACCTGAAACAAACAAAATAAATCATTAGTGTTAATTTTAATGCTGGGTCATTAAGAAAACTTTATTTGTATTATAATTAAGTTTAATTGTAAGCAAAGCGTAATAATATTAAAATCTATACTGTAGTGGTATTCAGTAAGAAAAAGTGAAGGGAGTTTTCGGTGAATCTTGATCACGTGACAGCGCTCCTCTATTTTTATTGGAGGAGCGCTGTCACGTGATCAAGATTCACCGAAAATTCACTTCACTTTTTCTTACTGAATACCACTGCAGATATTATAAAGCTTGTTCGTTTGCTTAAACGCGATAATCAGAAACCGCTGTAACGGTTTCCAAAAATTCTTATAGTATTGGATAGATATCATTGATCAAGGAAGGCTTTAGGCTATATAACATCACGCTTCAACGAATAGGAGCGAAGCATTAGTGAACAATGTCGAAAAACGGGAAAAATATCTAAATTCCACGCGAACGAAGTCGCGGGCAATATCTAGTTAGATTATAATTGTAATTATAATCTAGTTCGAGTGTAAGCAAACAATAGTAATATTAAAATAATAAATAGAGTTTTTTTTAATTGACTATTTACTAATACTAATTGACTATTTGACTATTTATATTGAAGTAATAGATACCAATCTTATGAACTAATTAAAATAATAAACGAATAAACCAAGTGATGTTTGATCGAAGTTATCTTCTCCTTTTGTTAGAGATTTTATTTAGCAAAAGCAGACCTCTGTCTAAATCCACACTAGAAGTAAATCTCATAAAAGGAACGATAATTTGTACTATCGCTTGTCTACAAATTATCGTTCCTATCTATCGTTAAATTAAACTTGGTTGATTCTTAAATGCGACTTACAAAAAGTAGGCGACATTAAATTCACCAAGACTCCTAACTATCACGCTAATGTTATTATAATGGTGACATTATTCGAAGGGAAAGTAGGTGGATTTAAATGGGAGACGTCTGATTACGGTGATATAAAACGACATTATTAGCTATTATGGAATTTATGAGCCACTAGCTGTGGCCCACAACTTCTTACGCGTGGAATTAGAGAATTTTCCCCGTTTATGCAACTCTTTTTATTGTTGCTTTGCTTCTATTGTTTCGCAACGTGATGTTAAATAGCCTATATACCTTAGCCTTTCTCGATAAATGTACTATCCAACACTGAAATCATTTTTCAAAGTAATTTATTATTTTTGTTATTGACGAGCTATGCTTTTACTTAATAATTAAATTGTAGTGGAAAAAGAAAATATTTTTATTTATTTATTGAGAAGACAAAGACAGCAAATTTTTAATATTTAGGTACAAAAAAAAAGTTGTAGAGTTAGTGGAAAAAGTGATCACCGCAAGCGGGCTTTTTCCCACTACAATTTAATTTATTAAGTAAAATCATTTTTCAATTAGACCATTGGTTCCGTGGATTAGCGGGTTCAAACAATCAAACTCTTCGGCTTTATAATATTAGGTATAAACAAACCTCCACTATTTTGCAAGTATTACCTATGTTTTAGAGATAGATATTATTGGTATTTATTTTTATTCGGTTAATTTTAATAACTTTTAGAAGCAAAATTTTGTCCCGTGTGGGACAGGAATTTTGGAAAGGGATATGTTTTGGTGCGTTTATCGCCTTTTAGTCACGAAGATTCAGTAAGTTAACAACTTCGTTCCGGAATAATTTATTTTTATTGTTACATTATTACAGTGGGCAGTAAAGATTTTAAGCTCTGTTGAATCTGGCTACATGTCGTCAGCTTCATATCTTAATAGATAGTAAAAATAGCCTATAAATCATACTTAAACTGGCAACATTAATGCAAATATAATAACCTATTAAGTACTTAACAATTGATAAGATCTCTTTGCCTTTATAATAAGAATGTTTCAATGTTATTGTTTTTAATACGTAAGAAGGTCCATATGAGAACAAAAGATGACATTGTTATAAAAAAATTAGGAGACGATTGCAACACTACGTGACTGGCCTATTTGCAATATATCGCTAATCATTTTGTTATGACAGCTAAGAAATTCGGTTTCTCAAAACTTATCTTATGACCAAACAAAATCATGCGTTGAGTAAATGTAACAGGATTATACTTTCATCGTAATACATTTTTGCTCAGAAGGAGTATACTACAATGTACAGTCGAAGATATCGTCAGTAAACTGTTGACCAACTTAAGTGTGATACTGAGCAAGTATTTACAATTGGTAATTCTTCTCTTCTCCAGCCCATTTATGTCCCACTGTTGGGCACGGGCCTCCTCCACTTTGAGGGGATTATGGTCTACTGTGCCGCGCTGACTAGGCGTGTTGGCACAGGGTTTATTTTCGAGTTTGCCGTCTCTCACAGAAGATGTTATCTGTGTGCAATATCCCTTAGCTGACTTTTACAGCACCCTTGGGAGGAGATGGGGTGGTGACACTTGTATTCTTAATACGTCACCACACGGAAAGTTCTATTTTATGCTTATTTAGCTGTTACCTGCGATTTCGTAGGGTTGAAATTTGAAATCTCCATTTTTAACACATATTAACTCGGTACGTATCTATCAATATAATGAAATGTTTGAATGGGAATTTTACCGATTATCTTGTGAAACTGGTAAATCGCCAAAGGTATGGCTAGTGTATCTTGATGATAATATTATAGGCCACATAAAAATCAGCCTACTTGTACCAAAATCAAAAATATTCGTTAAGATATTAAATAAATTATATTTCTCTCAATGTAGAACTCAATTTTGTAACAATTACCTAAACAAAAGGGGCAGTCGAGACAAATTGTACGTAATTTACCAAAGATTTCCATTACAAGAAATGGGATGAAGTAAATGGAGCAAAAAAAACGTTATCGGATCAGTAATCGATAGTAATGAAACAAAAGAAGTACCTAGTCTTACTTGGTTACCTTTCTTCCGCAAAGCGAGGTCAGCTATGACCAATACCAACTGTTTCGAGTCGAATATTATCGACCGTTATATCTAAAACAATATCTTGGGTAACATGGCGAATGCTGTTGCATAGTGGTAATGTTGCTTGCCATGTACAAACAAAGTTTGATTCTTTTATATTTCCAGGTCTTCTTAGGGTGCTGTAAGAACCAGCTAAGGGATATTGTAAACAGATAACATCCTCTGTGAGAGGTGGAAACTCGAAAATAAACACTATGTTAACGCTCGTCGTCAGTGCGGCACAGTAGTCCATAACACACAATGTGGAGGAGATCCGTGGTCATCAGTAAGACCTAAATGGGCTAGAGAAAGGGAGAGAGAGATATATATTTACACAGGCAAAATATTAGACTTAAAAACGCAGATGTTTGCCGTATTATACCTACCCTATATGATATTTTATTAGTAAACATGCAATTAAAAACTTTTTTGTGTATCGTGTAAACAGAAAATGTTACAGCACCGGATTAAGACATCGCGGGGCCCGAAGCAAAATTCATAAGGGGGGCAATAATTCATGATCGTACCCCCATAGCTCTATTCTACTTATCGGGGAGTGGTTTGAGGGGTAAATTATTTTCTGAGCTCAGAAAATAATTTACCCCTTTTTAAAGGCCCTTTTCCTACCATGCTATAAGTCGTTAGTGTTTCCTTTAAAATATTGCATTTGTAATTTCAAACTAACAAGCAAAGCCCAGTGATTTTTGATATTAAATCACATCAGAACCTTCCAGTTTATTAACAGATAGTTGCTAAATTGTGACATCAAATTTTATAACTTTAAAGGCATTCAACCTTCTTATTCTTTTAAGTCATTTGTTATTTAATAAGGTCTAGAACATAAAACAAACAAAGGTACCAATTCTACATGCACAACTGAAGTAAAAAATTAAAATTTAGAACTGCACCTAGTTTCTGACGTTTAAGAGCTTGTAAAACATGCCAACTTGAAACAAAAATTTTCGCCTTTGACTTTGGCGTATTAGAATTGGCATTGTTCATAATTTTTGACCCGCTGTTTTTATATTTTTGTAGAAAATATTGACTATTTTAAGGAACTAATTTCAATATTATTAAAATATTCACGATATAGAATTTTTTTAAATACTCAAAGATATTATTTTAAATGTTGTAACGTCATCGTTGTACGCAATCTGTGTATTAACTTTTCCTGATAAGACTCAAGACAGATTGCAATACATCTTTTCAAAGTTGCCAAGTTGATATAATAGATCAATTTCAACTCAACCACAGAGTAGTATATCCCTCAGAATGCCTTAATATTTTAAGTCCTTCATTTCAAGGTCAAATAGAGATCATTTACTTTTTTGGAAAAATAGTCGTTAATAATGCAAATTTTCCGAAAAAAACTAATGGATCATGATCAGAAACTCTATTACCCGTAATGGTTTTTGAATTAGGAGTTTAATAAATATATGAACAATGCCAATTGAGCTCATTGTGTTAGCAAGTAGTTATAAACTCAATTACTTGAGTGGATAATAAGACATTATTAATTAGTGCTACATTGAACAAAGTTTAATTAAAAACTCTGTTGTTTCACGGTCTTAAAGAAAATTATAGCGATGTCGACGTCCTAACGATTATTTATTAAGACCAATGAGTAGCCATTGGACCATGTCAAAACGCTTTCTATGCGCTCGGAGTGACGAGCGATTTGTAACTAACTTGCAAAAAAAGACAACTATCTGTTCTACTTTTTACAATGATTGCAACCACCATAATAATTTTAAATCTTTACTAATTACAAAATAAATTTGTTATTTTTGTATGTATGTCCTTATGTGAGCTTATATTTTGAAAACTACGCAACGGATTTTGGTATTTTGAATAGATTGAATTGTCTAAGAGGATTTTTTTTTGTACAATTTGCTGTTTGGTTTTTTTAATATTCTACGCGTAAGAAGCTGCGGGCAAAAGCTAGTTAAGTCAAAAATGAATTGCACATCAGAAAACATACTCCAAAAGGGGCAAGTGCCTAGCACTTACAACCGTCGGTCATGTATGAACAGATGTATGAGTGTGGATGAAGCCAAGGAAGTATGTTTGGATCGTAGTAGATGGCGCTCTATAGTCTCTGCCTACCCCCATGGGAAAAAGGCGTGATGTTATGATGATGATGATGACATCAGAAAATAATTTCTTTCAGGGTCAAAATTTTTATAATTTATGAATTTATTAGCATAATATATATAATATAGTGTTCGAAAATCGTTCCAAACATACGTATAATAAGTAGCTTTAGTACGTTACTTAATTTTTTCAAAATTTTTATGATTTTAAAGTTATTTACTACAACATTTTTCGCTATATTTTGACTACAATTTTTACTATTATATTTCGATAAACTCATTAGCAAGAATGTTAGTCTGTGTGTAATTGAACCCTCCTTGGTTACCAGAGTGAAAAACTTTAAATGTACCTACCTAAAATATACCATGTGCAATGACATTTTCTTACTAACCTACTAAATACTAACTATTTTTAACGTTTTCACCAAAGTGTTACATGGTTCAATTTCTCTTTATTAAAAGTTTAACAATGTTATATACACAATACATATGGACAATGGTGTGGAACCATGGTCGGATGAACATCACCACAAGGCCCCTTAGTGCTTCCTGTTACTATACAATCTGATCATAACATTAGGTAATGTTTTAATTATTTGCTAACTTTTCAAAGATTCGATTTATCTCTGCAGTCAAATCTGAACTGCCAAGGAATAAAATAATTTGCCGATGTCTGTGTTCATGATGGTACTCTAAATATTTAAATAGATAACTCTTTATTTGTATATCATTACACAAAGAAAAGAATTGCAATGATTTGCTTTAACATTATTGTACATATATGCCTTATCCTTTCTTATATTTCCTACCTTTCTAAATGAAAACAATAGTTTTAAAACAAAATAATGTCTTACGATGGAGAGAGTAGAAATTTGTGCCATTTATTTATCTAATTTTATTTTAATTTATCAATAAATCGTAACATCTTTTTAACATATCAATGATATTATAACCGTTTTTTTAAATGAATTAATCGATTTCATGTTTATGAATTTTTGATGCAAATATTTTTGATTAATATTAATGCTACAGGCTACAGTATTATTGGAGTTACCATTAACGCTTTCTTCTGTAATCCAATTGTATGATAAAAAATGTGTTCAATATATTGCTTAACACGATATAAATAAAATAAACAAAGGAGTTACTTATAATATAAGCAATAGTTTATTTATTATTCTCTTACCCTTGCGCGACTCATTTGCAATTTTGACGCGTATATTTGTTTTGAATTTTAGCCCAACGTTTCAGAGACTTTAATAAGCTGTAAAGTATTCTCCTCTATGATCAGTTAAAATTTAATACAAATATGTATACGCGTTGAAATCCGTAAAATGTGGTTTTGTTTAAGTAAAAGTTTACTTACATATTTAGGCTACCTTCAGTTCTGGGCAAAAGCAGCGATTCCGTAGGATAGTCGAATAGCTCAGATGTGTTATTTTTAGGGTTCCGTACCCAAAGGGTAAAAACGGGACCCTATTACTGAGACTTCGCTGTCCGTCCGTCCGTCCGTCTGTTACCAGGCTGTATCTCAAGAACAGTGATAGCTAGACATTTGAAATTTTCACAGATGATGTATTTCTATTGCCGCTATAACAACAAATACTAAAAATAAAATAAAATAAAGATTTAAGGGGGGCTCCCATACAACAAACGTGATTTTTTTACCGTTTCTTGCTCGATACTAATAACGTTGCCTTATGTTGCATAGATAATGGTACGGAACCCTTCGTGCGCGAGTCCGACTCGCACTTGACCAATTTTTTAATCATTTTCTCCCGAGGTACCGAAATGTATTCGTGGGCACAAATATTAGTATATACTATTTTATTACCGTCGTCTAGGCGTAAGCTTTACGTAAATATTTAATGATGTACGGAATATCCAACAATACAAAAACTCTATAGGTACATCAAGTTTATTGATAATCTCCTATCAAGAAACATTACTAAGTCAATGCTAATCCAAAATTACAAGACGTTAAATTAGATGTGCCCCGCAATGTTGACCGCGATTACAAGGCTTGAGGAAAAAACGTGGTTTGTAGAAAAAACATGGCTGTAACCAGGAGGAGGTTCTAGGAGCGTTTTAGCCAAAAATAAGACAATTTTTTTCGGAAATAGTATCAAGTCAAATGTTATTTTTGGCATTTTTACGGCATTCTTAATTTGTGGGGAGAGTTGAAACCCTAAAATCCCTTGGTTACATTCATAGGCAAAAATAAATGGACAAATAGCGGTAAGTAAATCATAAAAGGCGGTGACCAAATCATAGAGACCTTTAACTCAATACTGAGACCATCTAGATAAGCAATCGAAGTTATTTAACACCTCACGGAAAAACAGCATTTTTTCCGGAATGACTAGCTTAATTTAGAATATAAGCTATTCTAGTCTATTCTATTCAGTCTATAGCGTCGCTTTAATGTGAAGGAGTAACAAAAAAATACACGTAAACCTTCGCATTTACAATACTAGCAAGATACAAAAAACTAATATTAAATAAATAAATTCATGGACATTTCACACAACGTCATCTGGTCCCAAGCTAAGCTTATATGCTTGTATTATGGGTACCAGAATACGGATAAAATACATATACTACTTTTCTTTTGTAAATACATACTTTTAATACATAGAAACATCCAGACGCAGTACAAACAAAATGATGTAATAATTATTTAATTAAAATGCCAAGATATATTAAAATATAAAATGATATTATTTATAAACAGTGAAACCACACAGCATTGACCTCTGACCTCTCTTAAATAAGTAGCCAAGTCTGAAATAAAAACTGTGCCAATGTCATTTGGTCAGTCATAAAAGTATTCTAAAGTGCATTGTAAATTATTCTTGTATTTGTGGCTTTTATTTATCTTAAGAATCATGCAATTAAATTTGATTATTACCTTATTATATTTGTCAAAAAATGTGTCTAAAAAATAATTTATAGATACAATATACTACCTGTTACCCGCGACTTCGTACGCGTGGAATTTAGAAAAGTTTTCCCGTTTTTGCAACATTTTTCTTTATCGCTTCGCTCCTATTGGTCGCAGTGTGATGATGCCTTCCTCGTTAAATGTTCTATCCAAGAATTTTTCAAATCGAACTAGTAGTTACTGAGATTAGCGAGTTCAAATAAACAAACACTTCAGGTCTTTTAATTCTAAGTATAGTATTAAGTTAAGATAAATTTTAGAATCACAAAAACTTATGTAAACTGTTCTTAATGAACAAATAAACGCAAAGCTATGTGTGCTTACGTAAGTAGTGCTTACGTAATCAATTAAAAATGTTCTCGATACAAGCTTAAACTATTTCTATTTTGAAGCATCTTTGTGCTAATACATACATAACAACAATAAATAATAATTTTTTTTTACTCACAAACATACTTTTACCAAAACGTACGTATCAAATGGGTTACTAGAGTGTGGTAATTACAGTATTACGTTAGATAATTATATAAATTTATCGATAAAATCTATCATAAAATCATAATCGGAAATTCCAATTTCCTTCAATTTAAACAGATTTACGTATATAGGAACTAATTTCAACTTACTAATCATTCATTTCAAGATGACCATGTATTGAAATCATAGAGTACCTGTACCTGTCGCCCGCGACTTTATACACGTGGAATTAACACAATTACTTACAGAAATTTTGCTTGTCTTAGGACCATTGGATGTTATGTGAAATTTCAATAAATATTTATTTATTATACTCTTATTTCAAAATTATTTATTATCTCTCCATATTTGTTATGCTGTAAGTTGATTAATACGGTAATTTGGTAGTTTTATCCGGAAAGTTTTCACGGAGTTTTGAAAATTGGCAATTTTTAGATTTTGATGTGCTCTTTCCGAATATCAATTTTGCCACCTCGTATCTTCTGCGTTTTCGCCGCCATATTGGAAAAATGGCACCTAAAAACAGTTTTTTGATAATAACTCTTATCAGACGCACTTTACAGGAAAACATACTTATATAAAATAATTCTAGAGAAATTTTTCTACGATTTATGCATACCCTTTTTTTTCATAAAGTCCACAGTTACGGCAAAATCAAAATCTATAAAACTGTCTATTTTCAAAACTCCGTGAAAACTTTCCCAACAGCCCCGTATTGTTCAACGAAATTACTAATTACCAGATGCAAAGAAATAATTTCTTATTTATTAACTTTCATTGATAATTTACATCCTTGTTCAATTCTATAAACATTAGCACTTACTAAAAGGCGCGCCTATCACCAATGATGTAACGTAACGTAAAAATTTTTAAGCTGGTTTTAGCATCTTCATGATTACGTTAACATATTTCGTAACAAGAAAATATTAAAATAAATTCAATTACTAACAACTATATATTATTTATTACTTACATCCAATTCAATTTTTTATAAGCAAGCTGTTGCCCTGACTTTGTACGCGTGGTAATTAAGACCAAACCAAATTATACAAAATAGCAATCCTCTTGAACAACTTTATCATTTGAAAAGGGTGCATCAATATCTGTTGCGTAGTTTTGAAGATATAAGCTCACATAGGGACATACATACAAAAATAACGACTTTGTTTTACAATAAGTGAAGATGCACAAAATGTTAATAAACAAGACTTCTTTAAATAATTATCCTTAAAATCGGCCAAGTACGAATGCTTGAATCTAGCGAAAGACGGATGGACGGACAGCAAAGTCTGTTATTACAGAGACCCACATAATATATCACTAAAAAAACTCCACTGTTCGTTTGTCTTCTCTTTGAGTAAAGACCCTAAGAAGTGAAAATCTTACAAATTTTTTAAAGATTAAAAGTCATTGCCAATGTGCGTACGAATTTTAAAACGTAATAAAATTTTATATATCTCTCGCACTAGTTTCATTAATTGAAATGTGAATTTATGATGAAAGAGTGGCATGCATAGATAAAATCTGTAAATATCAACCGCCACTATAAATTAATAGCAAGTATTTAGTCCGAACTGGTTTAGAGTATTAAAGTATAAAAATTTTTCTCTTCCAAATATACCGCCAGGTCGTAATACGGAGGTAACGTACACAAACACTATCATAATTCTATTGGTTGTTACTCACGCACCACACAATATCATCATACTAAGTGACGAAACTGTCCATACACTGAGATAAGGGCCTGCATCAATATTATCGTGCATTTTTCTATGTACAAAGTTTTCATTTTTTCTTTATATTGAATGGCTAGAGCTCTAATTTTTAAGTATTTGTTTTTTCAATATATTATCTAGGATCGCATAAACTCAGAAACGCGATTGAAAAAAGTTTTCTCGATAGAAAAACTTAGCGAAATAACCTCTCTCATTTTTTATTTTTTGTCATTTGTCGGTCTATTATCGCGTATTAACTAATGAAATAACTTTCAAATCATAAGTAACTATTATATATAGAAACACGTAAATCAGAATTAAAATATATTTAGTAGATTTTGAGTAAACAAAAAAAATCCCTAATTCTTCATTTTCTATACCTACTAGCTGTGTTAATATGTACATGTCGACGATAATATTGATGTAGGCCCTTAAGCATTTCTCTCGCACATTTTAAACACACTTTAATTAGATTCAAACCGATCTACCTATGTGCGTGTGTATTAATCTGTCTAACGGAATCCTTAAAAGCGGTTTTTATCTAATTTTAATAATCGAAAATAAATCCCTACTAATATTAGGTATAAATGCGAGAGTAACTCTATCTGTCTGTTTGTCACGCTTTCCTGCTTAAACCTCTCAACCGATTTTGATAAAATTTGGCACAGACAATCTTTAGACCCTGAGAAAGGACATAGGCTACCTATTATTGCGAAAAAAAAATTTTCCAAATTCCACGCGGACGGAGTCGCGGGGAATAGCTAGTATAATATAAATGTTGCACAGATATTAAAGGCCTATGACAATGCAATATTTATAAAAAATTTCCAGGGTTTTTTTAATTCGTTTTTTGGTCTTTAAACTTAGCAAATTATTAAGTGTAGGTTGTCTGAAAATGCCAACTCCTGTAGGGTTAATACTCTGAACGAACTGGTTACGTATAATAAAGACTATAACTTTGCTGCAAATGTTTTGAACTATTTGTTGACTTAATAAGTACCCTGAACACTCACTAGTATTATTTTTAGCTTTACTTTCACGACAACATTCCATAATATGTAGCAAGCCTAATGGTCTAGTGGTTCATGTAATGGGCTGCTGTTCACGAGCTCGCGGGTTTGATTCTCACACGTTCAATCTCACAAATTCAAAAAATGTGAAATTTAAAATTATCATACAAATGTTTGTACTGCGTCTGTTTGTTCTCTATGTATTATAAATAATTATGTATTTACAAAAGAAAAGTAGTTTATTTGTTATTATCTGTATTTTGGTACCCATGACATATACGCTTAGCTTGGGGACCGCACTTTATAGTCTTTTTTGGAGGAGGCTTACGTTCAGCAGTAGACGGAAAGACGATTAGTACGGGATCCGTAGTACATTTTTTTCACTTGATTACTATCAAGCTGATTTTCCGTGAGTAGCTTTATTATGACGAGACGCCCAATAATTTTCTATTCCAAAATCACGATTGTGGTAGCTAACAGAGGTAACAAGGATAAAATATCGTACTATTACTGGGAGAAAGCAGTGATTTTTTTTAAATTTTTGTTTGAAATTTTTGACGCAAGTTCACTTACGTCTTTTTTTACAGGTAAAGCTACTCACGGAAAATCAGCTTGATAGTAATCAAGTGAAAAAATGTACTACGGATCCCGTACTAGATGCCTTCTTGTCTAATTTGGTTTAGTTTTTATATTCCACGCGTACCAAAGTAAGTAATTTATAAATAAAAATAACTAGTTTATGGTAAAATTCTATCTTAACGGTCAATGTAAAATTAAATTGGATATGGGTAAACCCTGTAATATTTTATCGTAGATGACACATCTCAGCTACAGCTCAGTCTCAACCGTGACCGTGGTGACTGCAAAGTCTCCAAAACGTCGGGCCAAAATTTAAAACAAATATACGCGTCTAAATCCGTAAAAAGTAGTTTTATTTAAACAAATGAGTCGCGCAAGTGTTAGAAAATATTAGATAGAGTGATTCAAGAACATGGCTTTTTGTATAATTTATTTATTTGATGTATAATTAAAATTCTGCGCGAAGTTGTGAGCTACAACTACGAGTAACTTATAATATAATGGAAAGGTATAGCGCTTGTTATATTTTCCCTTAAATTTACAAACGCCACACCTATTTGAAGAACTTGTATGTGCATCTAATTATAATGTACATATATTATAGATAATTTCTCCTATAGGGGTCATATTTTGACCCAGACCTAGTGTTATATAATATTCTAATATATTACGATATGTTATTGTTATATCGGCGAAAGTGCCAGGTGCTATACTGTTCGCCGCGAGCCAATCTCCAAATTTCACCAACAGACCGGTTCTTGTTCTGATAAACATTAGGTGCTATTGTGTTCAAGATTACTACTTTCAATTCGACCACTTTTTATAATGAGCTTATGAAACTATATTAATCGGTATTTTCATATTGTTAAACTATTTTGATATAATATCTAAGTTAAATGCAATAACGTTGTACATAGAAAGGTTTTCTATATCTTCTAATATATAAAATTCACGTGTCACAGTGTTAGTTACCGTACTCCTCCGAAACGGCTTGGCCGATTTTTATGGAATTTTGCATACATATTCAGTAGGTCTGAGAATCGGCCAACATCTATTTTTCTAACATTTTTTTTTGTATGGCATAACAACGTTTGCCGGGATAGCTAGTTCTTCTACATTATGTGTATTTTATACACATAATGTACCTAGCAAAGGTATTAGCAATTTTTATCGGCAGTTAATAAAATTATATTACTGACTTAAATGTCATAAATATTTTAGATATATGTATGTATAATACTTGAAACAAAACATTCATTTAATAAACTAAATTTTAGTGGAAAAAGTGATTGGAACGGTATTCCGAGGTCGTGGGTTCAAGTCCTGCTTGTGGTGATCACTTTTTCCGCTATAATTAATTTTATTAAGTAAAATCATAGCAACTTAATTGCAAAATTATTAAATTACTTTAGAAAACATTCATTTATAATATTCAATCTTTAAATCTACTACAAGAGAATTCACTCAAATCAAACAAATAAAATATAAACTGTTAAAAGAGTTTATGAAGTCACATCGTCTCAGAACACTCCGATCAAATTATAAGCAAAAAGTATAGTACGTAGAAGGTTAAACAAAACCAATAATTTATGTACAATACCTACGTACAAAATGAGGAAAATTTCCACTTCGCTGAGTCCAATGACTGATTAAAGTATCCATAACCTTTAAATATATATTAAGCATGAATATAATTAATTATAATATATTTTATATATTTATTTAATATAATATATTTTAAGCATGAATAGATATTGCTTCGCTAATAAGAATAAGAAATAAGAATAAGAAAACATTTATTTGCAAGTACATGAGTTATCAATTTGTTGAATATAACATAATGTAGCTTATTCATGCTTTACCAAATGAGTGTGCAAATTTATAGTCCAGGAGCTAGATATCAGTTCCTGTCTCTAATAAATATTCAGGAATATAATAAATAAATATTCAGGACATAATAATAATAAAACTCTCTAATATGTTGTACTTGTTGTCTATACTTCTTTACTTATTATAAAACGAAGTCGTTATTTTTGTATGTATGTCCCTATTTGAGTTTATATCTTCAAAAGTATGCAAAGGATTTTGATGCATTTTTTCTAAAGATTTAAGAGGATGGCTTTTTTGTATAATTACCTAAGGTTTTTTTGATTTTCTAAATAACTGCTAGTAATAGGTACTAGAAAGCTGAAGAGTTTGTTTATTTGTTTGTACGTGCTAATATCAGGAACCGCTAGTTCGAATTAAAACAATCTTTTTCTGTTGGATAGTATATAATATAGAAGAAGACTTAAGGCCTTATATAACATCACGCTATGACAAATAAGAGCAAAGCATCAATGAAAAATATTGCAAAAACGGGGTAAGTTAACCATATTTGAGGGATTCCGTTGTGTGCCCTGCGTTAATGGTTTATATACGTTTTATAGACGAGTTCCGTGGTATAGTGGTTCGTATAACGGCCTGCCGATCAAAAGGTCGCGGATTCGATTCCCGCCTCGGACAATCATTTGTGTGATGTTTATAAATATCATACAAATGTTTGTTCTGTTTCTACGTATTACAAGTATGTATTTACAAAAAAAAAGTAGTATATGTAGTATATCCGTATTCTGGTATCCATAACACAAGCATATAAGCTTAAGTTGGGACCAGAGGACGTTGTGTGAAATGTTCGCGAATATTTATTTATTATTTATTATTATTAAATGAGTTTGTTTTATAAATTTCACGCGTACGAACTCGTAGGGCACAGCTAGTCTGTGTTATAATTATGAATATTAATGCTTTGACATTTCCAAACAACTTGGAACATATTAGTTGTTTTTATACAGATTATTATTTGCCACAATGATAAATTAACTTTGTGCAAGCATATATTTAGCTGATTTTAAACCAGTTCTTCAATATTATCCGAACAATGAACCCTTATTTAGGTAAGAAAATAAAATCGAATAAGGTCCTTGATTTAAAGGGCTACTTAAATATTAATTGATTCTAAAAATACCCTGGCTTTTCGTCTATTATTGCACTGTTATAGGTTCTTGGTAAGTGTGCGAAATTTTTGACGGGCCTTTGTGGTGGAGTGCTTTATGTAATGGACTGCCGATCACGAGGTCGCGGGTTCGATTCCCGCTTGGGACAATCATTTGTGTGATATCCCTAAATGTGTTTTGTACTGCGTCTGGGTGTTTTCTATGTATTATAAATATGTATTTACAAAAGAAAAGTAGTTTATGTAGTATATCCGTATTCTGGTACCCATAACACAACCATATAAAGCTTAGCTTGGGACCAGAGGACGTTGTGTGAAATGTCCATGAATATTTATTTATTATTTTTGAAATCCGACTGTTGGAAGAGTATGAAAATCAGTTTAATGATTTTGTTATTTAGTTTAATGGACAGAGAGAAGCAAGCAAAGTAAATAGAAACGAGTTAATAATTCGCTTAATTCAAAAACTAAGAAACGCGCTGGCAACAACCAGTATATTTTTTTTTATTATTGTATTGTCATTGATCCTTAATATGTGTGCAAAAGTTCAGATCCATCCAACTACTCTAAGTGGGTGAAAATCACTTTCAAAGATTCAGTTACATAGATTAATCCATTGATAGATATGCACCGAGCTAATTAAAGCGTGTTAATAATAAAAACGATTATATTTCTTCATTCAAAGGTTAATATACACCATTAAATATTACCTGAAATAAACGCCAGTTTGTCAAATTCCGAAACGTTAATCTGAAATAAAGAAAAAATACTTTTAAAATCTTATAACACTTAAAAATATTTATAAAATCTGACAAGAAAGCTCATATCCTGAAAATGATACATTAAATAACGTAATAAAACATACAACTTATAACATATGATGAAAGTGAAATTAATGAAAGTAAGAGGTTCTGACTGTGGCGGTGGCGGCCATGTCAACGCAACAAATGATGCGCGAGCATTTTGTCTAACCCGTTTTATAAGTACTAAGTAGATATGAAATGGACATAGCAATAATTGCAGTAATCAAATATTTTAGTTTGGTAATATTATATCAAAATTTATTCACTATAACTATCATATATGCAAAGTCGTTATTTTTGTATGTATGTGAGCTTATACGTTCAAAACTACGCAACGGATTATGATGCGGTTTTCTATATATGATAGAATGGTTCAGAAGGATGGCTTTTATGTATAATTTGCTAAGATTAGGTCTCTAAATTCCATGCGTACGAAGTAGCGGGCAACAGCTAGTACACTACACATAATTAAACAAGATTTTGTTTCAGATTTTGTAATTACATTGTTGTGAGGGCTGTTCCGTACGATCTATTCTTTCCACTAGTTTCCTTTGTACAAATAAATCTCCCAGTACTTATGTCTCCCTATACTAATATTATAAAGCGGAAGAGTTTGTTTGTTTGTTTGAACACGCTAATCTCAGGGACCACTGAGCCGATTTGAAAAATTCTTTCAGTGTTAGATAGGGCATTTATCGTGGAAGGCTTTAGTTAGGCTATATAACATCACGCTACAACCAGTAGAAGCGAAGCAGTAGTGAAAAATGTTGCAAAAATGGGGAACATTTTATAAATTTCACGCGGGCAGAGTCGCGGCAACAGCTAGTAGTTAAATAAAATATTTAAGCACAAGCTTGGATCGTAGCAGATGGCGCTCTATTGTCGCTGCCTACCCCCATGGGAAAAAGGCGTAATGTTATAATGATGATCTAAGCAGTGTTTTTATTAAGAACAGAATCCAATACCCTTCCTTTGTATCTAAAACGAGGACGATCTCGTAAGTACTTGTAACTATTTACAATAAATATGCTTAAACGTTTATTTTATTTCGCCAAAAAGTGCCCTAATTAATATAAAATTGCTTTCCGCTATAGATTCTTGTATTTTGCTTTGCTTATACATAGATGATGTCTATAGTAGAATAGTGTAATAAGCACTTAAGATGTATTGCGTTATGAAGTCCAGATGGACAGGCGGTGTTGTAGGCACGTACGATGGCAATGAACTCTATGCATTCATTGAATACGTAATAACTCTATGTGCTACAAAATCATCAAAGTATTTCCGTAATTAAACTTCAAAATGCATATGATTATATGCTTCTTCTATTAATATAATTATTATTTCCATTCAATTATTAATAATTTCATGATGTCATTTAGTTTCTAGCAGTTAAACAAAATGTCATGAACGCAACAGGTACCTACATTGTAAAATTACTAACACCGTAAAGTGACTAAACAGATTTTATTAAATGATGTAACGATTATCGAATAAGTACGAAATGATCGACAACTACAAGGCAACAGTAATGTATGTAGATATAAACATAAAAGATATAAACACCGCTTTGAATTCTTTTTTTAAATCTATTTTCTTGTTTTCTAATAAGTAATATAGGTATAATAATTGAAAAAAGTTTACACCAAAATTTTTCTTAGAAGTAGTGGCGAAATTTTTACTAAAATTATCTAAGATTAGAAAGTTATTTATCATTAAACGTATTAATAATCTTCTTCTTTTTAAATTGATTTAAAAATTATCATCATTCTCCTACCATTATCACGATATTAGGCGTCGGTACAACATGGCTGAATATTTCAGTGGGTTTTGACTATTTTTTAAACCGGCCGCTTTCTTATGCTCTATCCTCGTCGGGTATATGCACAATATGTACATGTTTCCCCTTGGGCAAGCAATAGAGAGGCAACGCGTCTATTCTCTTTAGTACGTCACCACACGAAATTACATTAATTGTTAAAAACGCAATATCCTTGTTATCATATTAGTATTCGTCAATAATACCTCATTTGTATTGGTCGGAGCTTCGAGTCGTGTCCAGTCACTATACTAAACTGTGTATTAGCGGTTATTCCTTGGCATTAAGAGGGTACTGTACTCCTAATTTAGGTATTTGCCTTATGTATTGCTATCCCTATTCCCGAGCACCGTGCTGAAAGGGACAAATATAGCTGAAACAGATTTTACCTACAAATTCTTTGAAAACAGACGTTTCGTTGTCCCCTTTTTTCTTCGCGAAAGTTAAACCAATTTTAATTGTTTTTACGCTATATTACAGATGAAGAGTATATCTATGCTTGTATCACTTTTTTTTGGTAAATCGTTACCAAATATGTGTGATAGACGCTGCACCTTTACCTAAAGAAAACCGAAAAAAGCGGGATTTTCGGATGGTCATATTTCTTTTAGTTATTATGTATTGAAAAAAAGAAAGTGACAGAAGCATAGATATACTCTTCATCTTTAATATAGCGTAGAAACAATTAAAATCGGTTTAACTTTCGCGAAGAATAAAGGGAAGTACGATACCCATATTTTTTTATGGAGCATAATTTGGTATCGTGCTCTCTTAAACGTGAAAGTAAGTCTAAATATTATGGTAACACTCTTAATAAACATTTACAATTAGGCGTCCAGTTATTTTTTAATTGCGTTATCACAGTTATAACGAAACTAGAGATTAATGTCTCGTTCACATTTTGTTATAACATATTAACTGGTTACATACTAGCATTCAACAGTTATCAGCCATTTTTAAAAATTATACAGCTGACGGACCACGTAGTCTAGTGGTTCATGTAATGGACTGCCGTTCACGGGGTTGCGGGGTCGATCGCCGCATAGGATATTCAGTATTAGTAGGATATTCTCCGTGTGGTGACGGATTAAGAATACTAGTGTCACAGCCCCATCTCCTCCCAAGGGTGCTGTAAAAGTCAGCTAAGGGATATTGCACACAGATAACATCCTCTGTGAGAGACGGAAATCTCGAAAATAAACCCTGTGCCAACACGCCTGGTCAACGCGGCACAGTAGACCATAATCCCTCTAAAGTGGAGGAGGCACGTGCCCAACAGTGGGACGTAAATGGGCTGAAGAGGAGAGGAGTAGGATATTTATAATTATCTGTTTCATAAATGTTTGTCCTGCGTCTGAGTGTTTTCTATGTATAACTATGTAAGTATTTACAAAAGGAAATTAGTAAATGTACCTAGTATATCTGCATTCTGGTACCCATAACACAAGCCAATAAGTTTTGATTAGGACGTTGTGTCAATCGTCCATAAAAAATATATAAATAGTCAAATTCAAAAATAACAAAACTGTTTAATATTATGAAGTAGTTATAATAAAAAAAATCGAGTTTTCATTTGACATAGTTTGTATTTCCTTAGAATAATTCTTATTTCTTTGAATGCATCCGTTAATGGACAAAGACAGGCTGATTAGATGTATGGGTGATGTTAAAACCCGATAAATCGTCTACCTGACCTTTGCAATGTGGTCTACATTGCACTTTGAAGGCTTCAAGAAACCTGTCACTTACATACAAAACAAATGACGGGCCTCGTGGTGGAGTGGCTTATATAACGGACTGCCGATCATGAGGTCTCGGGTTCGATTCCCGGTCAGGACAATCATTTGTGTGATGTTTTTAATTGTCATACAAATGTTTGTACTGCGTCTGGGTGTTTACTATGTATTATAAGTATGTATTTACAAAAGAAAAGTAGTTTATGTATTATATCCGTATTCTGGTACCCATAACACAAGCACAATAAGCTTAGCTTGGGACCAGAGGACGTTGTGTGAAATGTCCATGAATATTTACTTATTTATATTTATTTAAATTGGAAGCCTTTGAATAACTATAAAGTTAAAATACGCTAACACTAAAACATAATTACATAAAAGCATTATCATAACTCACACTAACAAAAAATAAACAGATGATCATAATAGAGTCATTATTTTGAAGCATGTAATGACTTTCTTAACATTATTAGAATTATATATATAGTAATATCCAACGGTCTATTCTTAAACACCCGCCATTACGTAAGCCTGTGAACGCTTCTTTTAACCTATTGTGATGTGGGAACGAGAGCTTTCTACATGGGTATGTTAAAAAACAGATTTCGATGAGTGGTTCACGGAGGCAATGATACAGTTGTGTATTATTGTAGATAAATATCTATATATTTCTGCAATATTGCTTCAAAAACTTGCCGTTAACATTGATCTCGTGACCAGTTGTGATTGTTGTGAAGTACCGAGAACGGTTTCCATCCACGATTTCCATATCGGTCAGTACAAAGTATTTGAGCGTATACTTAATTATTTTGTACTTTTAAGTTATCACAATACTTATTTAAAAGGCGTATAATGAATATAAATAACGTAGAAAAATCATCACATAGAAATAATCGAAATTGTCTAATCCGTTATCGCCCTATGCCATAAGCTAGAATGAAGAATTATTTGAATCGATTTCGAAAGACGGAGTTTATAAAGACAACATTAGACTCTGTGAGAACTAATATTAATAAACTATATGATATATATGTATACAAAGGCAAGGACGTGAACTGTCATAACATATCACGTGTGGTGTAAAATATAGGCTTTATGAGTGTTATAATAGTCCCACTCGTGTTAGTCAAAAAACAAAGAAGTTACAATTTATTTACTCCATACTGAGAGTATTAAACCAACAGGAGCACCTATACACGATATTTTCTATGACAAATATACTGTCACGACGACGGCGGGGTGCTGAGGCAATGCACACAAACTTTACCGAAAATCGCCTCACGCATACTAATAGACGCCCACACAATGATTTTATCATTGTTTTCATAACTTTTTTTTGTGGGATTATGATGTCTCCTCCTCTCGGATCAATGCTCTAACATTCCATATGATTTACTTGTAAATTTTATGTTTACTGTTTATCTAATAATTTTTTTACAATTCATATCTAATTACACATAGTGCACATATTAATAAATTGGATTGTTAGTAACGCTCTAGGTATTCCTTCTGTCTTTTTTGATGTATTCGTTACGGTAGACTTTTACATCTCTCTCTCTGTCTCTCTGTCTCTCTCGCCCATTAACAGCCCACGTGTTGGGCACGGGCTTCCTCCACTTTGGGAGGGATTATGACCTAATGTGCTGAGCTGACTAGGCGTGTTGACATAGGATTTACTTACGAGTTTTTCGTCTCCCACAGAGGATTTTCTCTGTGTACAATATCCCCTACCTAACTATTACAGCACCCTGGGATGTGGTGATCTTTGTATTGTCAGTCCGACACCACACGGAATATCGACGTACGTATTTATTTACATAGACTTTCCGGTTTATAAACCACTTCATATAAAAGTATTTTAGACAAGGTGTGACCACAATAATTTTATCTCATTGGTGCGTGTACTCCATCCATCTATTAGACTTTATCCATCCACTTTTGGACATCTCTCTATCTCTCTTTTGGTCTCTCCATTGTATATGGTATTATGTTTATATTTTCTTTCTTTCTTTCCAGAGAACGCCACAACGCGCGGTCTGTCGGTGACGCTGGCATCAGTGACAACCAATGACGCGTGCGTGTACGTTTATTTGAAACCAAAACAAACTACACATATATCATAACATGGCTGATACATAGTACATTGCGTAAAAGAAACATGTATCTATCAACATAGAATATTAAGAAACACTTGTCCATATGTACACAGATGTTAGGAATATTCTAATTGAACTTATATTGTTGTGTAACAGTTGCTTTGTTATATCAAAACTTGTAAGACAAATATAAATATTTCATCCCAGCATATTAATGTCCCACTGCTGGGCAAAGGTTCTCAACTTCGGGAGGGTTATTGGTCTACTAAGCCACGCGCCACGGTCAGGCGTTTTGGTTAGTTTCGAGGTTTCCGTTTCTCGCAGATGTTTATTTTAAAAGGGTGATGAAACTATAGTGTATTTTTAAAAGGGATGTAGGTTTTTGTATGGAGGTGTTTTTTTCATAACAATTTTGTATTTTTGTATGTATGTTTATATATTCGAAACTACGCAACGGATTTTGATGCGGTCTTTTTTATTAGAGCGGTTCAAGAGAATGTCTTTTTTGAATAATGTGTTAGGGTTTGACTTTTAAATTCCACGCGTATGAAATTGTGGCCAACACCTAGTTTAATAATGAAACAAAAAAAATAATGACGTGTAAAGGAAATCAATGAAATCTCGAAGATTCTGTGCGAGACATGGCGGCCATTTTAATAATGAGTGTAGAAAATACAATCGTGTATAATAATTATCCATTGTTATCGCGTAGTCATTGACTCGCAAATTATCTTACCTAATTACTTGAATGCATTGGATATGTTTTGGTTTCACTTGTTTACTTGTTGAGAATTATTTCAGGGTTTTTACAAGGTTTTACCTTAAAAACTCGTCATCAAAGTGCATACAGAAAAATAAGCAACAAGTAAATATCAAGAATTTATTTTACCTTTTACAAGTGACTCATGTTTTTAAATATATGTATACATTTTTGCGCAGATTTTTTTTTATTAACGTTTTTTAGCAAATAATCCTGACAAAGCCTTGCATATCTACCGTACCGTTATTATCATCTTCTATAATATAATAAAATCATCTTCTATATATCGTCATTTTACATCAAGTTAAACTGAAAACGTTTCTTGTGTGGGAGTCTATCAATATCGACATATTCTGTGACTATTTCAACTGTCTAGCTGTTACCGTTTCCGAGATAGTCTGGTGACAGATGGATGGACGGTCAGCGAAGTCTTAGTAACAGGGTCCCAGCTTACCTCTCGGCACGGAACGCCAAAAACTTATAAATACATTTTGATTTCTGAACTCCACCACTTTTTGTTAACAGCCTTTTCTAATATAGACTACGAAACCAATAAAAGAAAAGTTTCTAAACAAATCGCTTATAAGAAACCACTTTCGTTTGATATTTAACCAAATTTAATCCACGTTATCGTTTTCACGTGCTTTCTATTCTAGTGGCATGTGTTTGACGTTGATGTGTGCATACACATCACGGTATACTACAAAGGTCGAATCTACAAGTGTTTAACATTCAGTTGATAGTACTTGATAGTTCTCACATATCGTGTATAACTATTGCCCGCCACTCCGTACCTACACGTGGAATTGAGAAAAATGTTAGCGTTTTTTGAACATTTTTCTATAATTCTTGGTTTCTATTGATCGCAGCGCGATGTTATATAGCCTAAAGCATTCCTCAATTAATGGATCATCTAACACAAAAATAATTTTTCAATTCGAACCAGTAGCTCGACTGAGGTTAGCGCATTCAAAAATCGAACAATCTCTTCACCTTTACAATACATATTAGCATAGATATTTAGACGAAGCCCAATTCCATTCCATTTGAAATAAGTAGCATAGACAATACCAATTACCAATTTTCATTATATTAAAGGTATTGTTACATATGTGTTTCATAGATTTTAGTCAACTTTTTTACCAGACAGTGTAAATCGATAAACGAGAACCTCTCTTCAATAACAGTAGTCGGTTCTTAAAGCGATATGATATCCGTGATAGTAATTATTTTAAAGGTCCTAATTTTTTGGTTATGATCGAAAAACCCACATTTTGATAAAAGGTAACAACAGTATAGAGATTGTTTCCGAATCATTTTACTGATTAAAGATTTTACTAAATATTCTTATAATATTACGTGTTTTAATCAGCATCTCCTTTTATACGTCTGTGATGTCATTTGATTAACTAATTTTCAACTGCGTAGTGGTTCATGTACTGGACTGCCGTTCACAAGGTCGCGGGTTCGATTCCCGCTTGGGACAATCATTTGTGTGAAATCCATAAATGTCATACTAATGTTTGTACTACGTCTGGGTGTTTTCTATGTATTATAAGTATGTATTTACAAAAGAAAAGTAGTTTATGTATTATATCCGTATTCTAGTACCCATAACACAAACATAATAAGCTTAGCTTGCTTAAAAAACAGCTATAGAAACAGGTAATTATCACCCGACTGGTTCATTGTTTGTTTAGCAACATATACAAATTTAATATTGCAGTGGCCATAATATTATAAATAAATTATCAAAACTTAAAATGCGTTTGGTTTTACTACTCACCCTGTATATTTCTTTAGTAACAAAAAGTGAACCTAAATCTGAGCTTGTCTATATAATGTATCTATCTTTAACATCTAGAAACTATAATTAATTTGAAAGTGAATGACATTGAGTATTTGAAATGTCAGTAATAGAGGTCAGGCTAATCAAATATCACATTTACATAAATAAATAAAATAAGAAAACGTTTAAAGTGGATCAAATTCACAAAATGAATATTAAAGTGTGACATTTTTATTGTTTATTTTATTTCTATCATTTATTTATTTATTTATTTATTTACACTTTATGCTTAAACTATGCAAAGGCGGACTTAATGCCTAAGGCATTTTCTACCAGTCAACCATAGGGTGGTGCAGAAAAAGGGAAGGTAGAAGTGTAACAAATAAAGCTAGATTATCAAAGATTATAGTTGTTAAAGACTTATTGACATAGATAAATCCTATAAAGAATACATTACATACACATACATAGAGATACACGTAAATCAATACAATTAAACAGATACATACATGTCATACATACATATACAGATATATACGCACATTACACATACCATAAATACATATAATACAGGTACTTAAATACAGATAGATAGTAGTATAGTAGCTTCATAGACTCAGATGTGGATGCAGCTAAACGTGAGGTTGTGTCGATATACGGAGATAGTGCTCACGTATCTTACGCTTAAACGCTTTACGGGAGGTGCACATCCTGATTTCCGGCGGAAGAGTATTCCAGAGAATAATGGAGTGAACAAAGAAAGAAGAATGAACGAGGCATGAGCTATGAGGTGGGCAGGTGAGCAAGAGATTGTCAGAAGATCGAAGATTTCGGTCGTGGGTTGAGCCTAAAAATTGAAAATGTGAAGATAGATACGTAGGAGCAGTGGGAGAGTAGAGAATAGTGAAGAGAGTGTTCAGCGCACGCATTTCACGTCGCATTTATAATGTAGAGTTTCATCCACAGATGATTCTTATAGTCTTTGATTGAATTAGTGTATAAAAAAGTAATTAAAAACCTGTATTTGTGAATATCATCAATTTTATAAACAGGATCTTATGTTGGTTTAACGTGAAACATTAGTAATCAGGTACCCATGATACAAGCATAGAAATATATCTTAATTTGGGACCAGAAAACATTTTCTTTCTTCTTCTAAGTGTCACATGTTTAATATTTATTTATGCCTATAGCTTATCCCAGAGTTCCAAATGTTATCTGACGTTTACTGTGTTGCTAGGTAATTGCACTTTTAAAATAGTTATGTCCTCCAAGGCTGATATAAATAAATAAATAATTTTTTTTGAATAAAATACTTTGAATATCGCAAAATCAATTTAACAATATGTAACTCTAAGATAAAAACATTACTTAACATAGCCACTAGCATCTAAACTAGGCCGAGCCTGTATCTTAGATGCCAGTTTCTCCTAGGTTTAAAACAAGTCTTATGTGCATCTAATGACTAAAATTACCTACGCTAAAAGTACAAAAGTATTTTTACAAGTCCCTAATCTTATTTATTTCTAACGAAGACAATTAATTAATTTAATTTCAAGCCCATGCAAGAACATTTTTCTATACCTATTAATAGTTATTTAAAATTAGACGTACATAACGGCCCGTCTATTGTCGAGCGCAAAATTGACATTTAGTTGTACATGTTATTTACGTCATTTGTACACCCATTGGAGCATAAATCATTAGGTATATACTACCTAAATATCAGAAATACTATATTACCGGCTAACACACAGTTTTGGGATCGAAGATGTCGACCCAGGTTTCGAGTGCGAGTGCACACCGGAAGGTCGCGGACGCCGCTGCGCACTCGTCCTGAAGATGAGCATCGGATATGCTCGAAACCTGGGTCGACATCTTCGATCCCAAAACTGTGAGTGTTAGCCAGTAATATAGTATTTCTAATATGACTCAAACTCACGAAAATTTCAATACGAAAATACCTAAATATCATTTGATTTATGTAGGTAGTTGTTTTTTAAAAGCAAAACTGTTATGCTGGGCCCATGAGTGTTGTGTTCAGCCCACTCTATAATCTATCTATTTACCGTTATCCTAGCTAGTCGCCTTTGTATAGTGTATAATTGCAAAGAGTATTGTCTAGACGCTGTAATAGTCTAAGAGAAATTTTATGTACTCTCCTAGATACTGCTCGCGACTCGATATTCCTAAATACAAACATCGCATCGCGTTTCTCTTATTAACAAAATTTTGATCTATTTGTAGATCATTTTTACCAATCGATAAATTGAAACTGAGTTGATATACCTACACTAACAAAAACCATTTAACAAGATAAAGAACACAAACAGTGGTGAAAGTGATGTCTTCCGATTCTCACAACCAACGTATTGAAGAAAACACATGTATATAATATATACATGTGTTTTCTTCATCATATTATGATGTTTAAATATTGTATGTTCGGTCATTAGTCCCACAGTTTGTTTCATAGGAATTACTTTACATTTTTGTTACGTTATGAGAAAACAATATTTTTATTTTATAACAACACAAACGAAGCTATCAAGTCAATGTCTTTGATTCGCTTCAAAATATTGCTTAAACTCCTCTGCCCACGCAAATTTCGTAAAAAAGGACAAAAGTGTTTACCTTATACTAATTATATTTTTATTTCTGCACCACCCCTATGGTTGACTGGTAGAAAATGCCTTAGGCATTAAGTCCGCCTTTGCATAGTTTAAGCATAAAGTGTAAATAAATAAATAAATAATTACTCCTAAAAAGAAGCGCGAAGATTTTCCTTCAATTATCTTAAGTCTTGGTAACGTAAAGGCAACACTGTATGTGACAATACATGTAGCTACGAGTACCTTTTGTAATTGGGCAATAAAAGATTAATCTAACAATAATGAGGTTAACGTAGTCTACCGTACCTTAGGAAAATGCCAAAAGTTGCGAAATTATAACGCAAATAAGGCCGATCTTGATTTATTTTTACTTGTCAACAATATTTAAGTACAAAATGTTGTAAGAATATAAATAGTATCACTTTGTTGTACCAGTTCGTGCGGTAGTTTTGTCGTAAAATGAAAATATGTTGCTATTTAGATGGTAATCATTTTTTCATGAATAATACAGCTTATGTCAAGAACATGACTATATGTACTTGATATTAGTTATGTGATTCCTACTTAGGAATTAACTATAGTAATAGTAATAGACTAGCAAAATTGTATAATTATGTGACAACATTTATTACATGCAAATAAGAAATAAAGTTCCTAATTTTTTAATGTATTTTATTTTTATGTTCGAACACGTGATTTTATTACTGAGATTGCTGTCCATCCGCCTGTCGTTCCGTCTGTCTCTAGGCTGTATCTCAGAAACAGTGACATTTAAAGAGTTGAAAGTTTCTCAAATGTCTGTTGACGCTCTTATAACAAATACTAAAAACCATTATACCATAAATATTTACGGAGCTCCCATACAACAATAAACGTTTTCAGTTTAACTTGATGATAGACTAATAAGACGACATGATTATAACGCTATGTTAGTACAGAAGTCTACGTGTGCGGGTCCAACTCGCTCTTGATGTTTTTTTTTAAATATCTATACGACTACCGTCTCTAATTCTAGATTATCTAGAACATTCTGAATATGAATGGTAAGAGTTTAACAAAGTAATCTTATAAATGGCGAACTAACAAAACTAAGCGTAATATAATGGTGTAATAACCACAAAAGCCACTGCAATGTTTTTGCAGCTTGACTTCATTGCAACATGGATCATTATACTAATAGCACTCTCTGTCTATCCCATAAACGGAGCAATTTGCGCTATGCAACAAAAGATACGATAGTGAGAAGCCATGCAAATATTTATTAACACAGGGCAATAATTACTGTTTCCATCCAGCCATGAATGATAGTAAGACGGCTAACATAGCTGATGGATAGCTTCGAAAAAAAAGTTTATAAATAAAATAAATAAATAAATTTTTATTTCAGATTAAACAGTATCCATATTGTGTTAGTTACAAATACCTTAAAAACTAATGTTAGTAATGTATGCTAAAATTTAATTTAAAATCTAACAATTGCTATCTCGATGCTATGACGCTGTATACTTTGCGTGTAGTTGTATCCAGTGTCCCAGCATCGGACTGTTCAACCTGTCGCACGTAATACGCGTTTATACTTCGACCTCAAATAATATAGGATAGTGACATTAAGGGCCTACATCAATATTATCGTATATCATCGCCGACACGTACATATTAACACAGCCAGTAGGCACAGAAAATGAAGAATTAGGGATACTTTTCCTATTTACTCAAAATCTACTAAATATATTTTAATTCTGATTTACGTGTTTCTTTATATAATAGTTACTTATGTTTTTAAAGTTATTTCATTAGTTAATACGCGATAATAGACCGACAAATGAAAAAATAAAAAAAATAAAAGAGGTTGTTTCGCTAAGATTTTCTATCGAGAAAACTTTTTTCAATCGCGTTTCTGAGTTTATGTGGTCCTAGATCATATATTGAAAAAACATATACTTAAAAATTAGAGCTCTAGCCATTCAATCTAAAGAAACAATGAAAACTTCGTACGTAGAAAAATGCACGAAGCTATTTTGGTATCCTCTTAATGACAGAAACTGGAAGAACCATCCATGCATTCATTCATCAGAAGCTTTTCATTCATTGATGCCCTTCCCACATAATCCCGAAAATGACTCCTTTACATAGATACGCATAACAATAAAAGCGTGTTAATGTTTATAAACAATTCATAGAAATCTCTCTATCTATCTATATAGCCACGGTTTTATACATTTTTGACATAAATATAATAGAGATCTTGTATTTTTTTTGTCGGTAGATCGACTACCAAAAAGAATACAAGTGTTACCTCCCCATGTCTTGGAGGGTTGAAAGAACCGACCACTTCGCATAACACCTTAGTATCTTCTATCTATTCTGTGCATAACACCTACGCACATTGCCAAGGAGGGTTGACGTCAGGCAAGCAGCCGGTGGTAAAAATCAGTTAAATCTAACAACATGAATAAGTAATCGTGTTACGCCGACTCCGAATAACTAGATAAGGGCAAGAATGATGATGATAATATGATGATAATGCAGTACTTATTCTTATTATGAAAGCACAAATACATAATGTCTTTGATATTCAAATATTTATCCTAAGCTATTGCACAAACAACTGCTTTACTACAATACAATGAGTTTCAAAGGCTTTAAGCCTTTGAAACTCATTGCAAGCTAGGCTATTTGAGGGTATTGACTTTCTTTTGACATAAATATTCATGAAGGGTTTCTTTACGATGTTTTCTTTTATAAAAAGCAATGATAAAGATGTAATTAACATTTTAATGAGCGTATAATTTTGATAAACCTGTGGCGAGCCGGTTAAGGGCCACTGCTTCTAAAGAATAGGCGGTAACTTACCTCATCATTATGTATCTAAGCGTAACATACAATTTAATATACTCACATAATAATATTAATAAAAAATGTATATGAATATTTATTTTATGATAGTTAACATAACAATTAAGCATAAGGTAACTTTTGTAATAAAGGCTACATACGTAATAGATACGTATTGTGCACTTGTTTTAAGTTTTACTTCTTTGAATGCTATTTAGGCTTGAAAGTAAAACTTTAGCACGCGAGAACACCGTCATTCTGAAGTTAGAAACAAACGTAGAACAACACGCAAGATAAATAAATAACTAGATATATGTATAACTTCTTCTCTACGTAGGTACATGAGTACACACACATTTTTTCCTAAATACGTGCTAATAAATATAATAAATAGAAGACACGTAAACTACGCATAGCACTACGCTCCTATCTGTGTTCTATATAGAAAGAGTTAAACACAGAAATAGCTATTTCTGACTGAAATTCGAACCCACGACCTTTCTCCATAGATAGTAGCATGACTACAATCATCAGTGAGGCATGAATACTACAGAATAAATGAGCTAACACTGCATATTTCAATATTCATTTCGTCTAAAGAAATCCGCGCAAAATAAATGTATTTCAAAGCAAGCTGTTAAATGTTTTAATTAAGTTATTACAACAGCACCGATTTGAAAACTACCATGCAATAATGTCTCAAATGCAATCTGACAATGAAAGTTTCGACAATGTTGCCAATTCTACTTTTACAACTATATCACACCAAAATAAAGCATATTGGACAGTATTTATAGGCTGGAATTATTTATCTCTCAGCCTTCTACCCTGCTGGGCCATGATGGTGCCTTGAGCTTTATCATGACCCAGCGAGGGGTGGCCCCGTTAATCGGGGCCCGACCCAACAGGGGAAGCACTGGGTCCCCCTGTCGCATGGCCAGCAGCGACATTTCCCGCGGCGGGTCTCTGAATACCGAACCTATATGTATATAGACGGTAATCTCCGAAAGTGGTATAGGCTATTTTTTATGTCTATAGCGATTCCAATAAGTTGAGAAAAACAGCTACTTTATTTATAAAGTATTTTCTAATCGCAAAACTGTGTACCTAATTAATAACTACTTTAATTATTTAATTAAAACAACATATATTTAACGCAGATGATTCAATGTAATACATTTTACCAATACAAATTATTATATACCTATATGTTAAAATAAATAGCACTCACTTTAACTTATTTCTGCACCCCTCGCTGGTTGACTGGGAGAAAATGCCGTTGGCATTAAGTCCACCATTGTACATCAAACATTTTTTGTGTGCAAAAATTGTAAAATAAATAAAATGATAGAGCTACGATAGCTAGCTAGCTGATATAAACAATAAGTAATATTGACTCTTGTGAGCCGGATCTAAGCATTCGATAATCTTGATCTTATTGTGCTCAGTCTAGGCGAGACCAGTAGGCCTTGTGTTACGTCTAAGCTTAGAAAGCGGTGTTTTTAACGCAAGATATCAATCAAACTGCTTTCTATAGTCTCTTTGTCTAAATATAGATACAAGTATTCATAATTAATTTAAAATATATGATATTTATAAAACTAGAATGCAGTCATAACTAAATTGATAACCTAATTTTCAAATATTAATTACGAGAATGTTTAAGATTTTTATAAATTTTTTACTATTTTTATATAAAAAACGAACCATTTTTAAACACAGTTTTTTTTTTTAATATAATGTCTCAGTTTGTAAAAGGGGCGGTAAGAGCCCGTAATATTTAGAAAAAAAACTAACGAATAACGGTATTACAGGAAAGTCACCAAATATGAAATACCATTTTGTTTTGCAGCTACAAAATGGAAACTTCATAGAAATTAAAACAGAATTAAAAATTAAAATTAAATGATGTTATTATTACTTATCAGCGATATATTTATACGAATCTAGTAATAAATAGCCAATCATATATATTAGTTATCAGATAATAATACCTAATAACATATTATTATCTAACACAAAAACTAATGGTATTTATAAGTGTGTTTTTACAAAAGAAAAGTAGTTTATATATTATACTAACTGTTGCCCGCGACTTCGTACGCGTGAAATTTAGAGAACTTTTCCCGTTTTTGCAACGTTTTTTCACTGCTACTCCGCTTCTATTTGCCCCAGCCTGGTGTTATATAACCTATAGCCTTCCTCGATAAATGTGATATCCAACAATGAAAGAATTTTTCAAATCAGACCAGTGGATCCTGAGATTAGCGCGTTTAAACAAACAAACAAACTCTTCAGCTTTATAATATTAGTCTAGATCTCTATCTGGTACCCATAACACAAGCGTTTAAGCGGGACGTTGAAATGTAAAAAAAACTACATCTATCAAGTTACGAAGAAAAATTTAAGACGGTACGATACCAAATTATGCTCCATATAAAAGTATGGGTATCGTACTTCCGTTTTTTCTTCGCGAAAGTTAAACCGATTTTAATAGTTTTTGCAATATTTTATTTATAGAGTAGATCTATACTTCTATCACTTTCTTTTTTTCAAAACATAATAACTAAAAGGAATATGACGATTCGAAAAAAACACTTTTTTTGGTTTTCTTTAGATAAAGTTGCAGCGTCTATCACACAAATTTGGTAAAGTTTTACCACAAAAGAAAGTGATAGAAGCATAGATATACTCTTTATCTATAATATAACGCAACAACGATTTAAATCGGTTTAACTTACGCGAAAAAAAAACGGAAGTACGAAACGTCTTTTTTCAAAGAATTTGTAGGTAAAACCCGCTTCATCTATATTTGTCCCTTTCAGCGCGGCGGTCGGAAATAGGGATAGCAATACCTAAGGCAAATACCTAAATGAGGAGTACAGTACCCTCTTAAGAACCAAATTTTTTTGGCATATCGCTATCATGCGCAACAAACATTGAATGAATAAACGTTACTTGGTCATCGTATTTATAAACCGTAATATGGCCATTCGGAAACGCCAAAAAAACTCATAACTATAACGGAAGAATATAATAAATTGACGATTTGGAAATATGAGAGGTCTCGTTTGAACTACTTTTTCTATCTATAAGTGAGATATTTATGATTACTTTAGTCACTAAAATAGAAATGGATGTAATTAATAAGTTTAGTGGAAAATAAACCAGTTATAACTTTTAATTAGAACGAAAATTATTTACGTAATTACACGAGTATTTTATATTTAAACATAAAGTTAAAAGTAAAATTGGATATCTAAAATTAATATTTTTATAATTAAAGTCATTAACGAATAAAATATATATTTAAGACAAGTTCCCTCTAGAGGGACCCTATTAAAGGATTCATTTGAAAAAACAATGGAATATACATTGGGAAAATACTATCCTTTGCACTAAATCTAAAACGGTTGCCCTTATTTTATTGTTTACAACACGACCAAGAAGGAATGAAAACAAGATAATAAAACATTCAGTGCTTTTACTTAGTAGTCTGTTACATAAAAATGCGGGCGATAAACAATATAACGCTTACAACAAAACAATGCAAGCTGTTGTAAAAAGAATAATATAAATTAGGCACTAAATAATAAATATGCAAGAGAGAATCAGGTTAGTAACACACTTAGAATCAGACTAGCATATTATTATTATAATCGATGTTCTAATAGTTATCTCCTAGGGTCTCCTTGAAATGAAATAATTGGTCAAGTGCGAGTCGGACTCGCGCACGAAGGGTTCCGTACCATTATCTATGCAACATAAGGCAACGTTATTAGTATCGAGCAAGAAACGGTAAAAAAATCATGTTTGTTGTATGGGAGCCCCCCTTAAATATTTATTTTATTTTATTTTTAGTATTTGTTGTTATAGCGGCAATAGAAATACATCATCTGTGAAAATTTCAACTGTCTAGCTATCACCGTTCTTGAGATACTGGGTACGGAACCCTAAAAATCATGTTTGTTGTATGGGAGCCCCCCTTAAATATTTATTTTATTTTATTTTTAGTATTTGTTGTTATAGCGGCAATAGAAATACATCATCTGTGAAAATTTCAACTGTCTAGCTATCACCGTTCTTGAGATACTGGCTATGGAACCCTAAAAATCATGTTTGTTGTATGGGAGCCCCCCTTAAATATTTATTTTATTTTATTTTTAGTATTTGTTGTTATAGCGGCAATAGAAATACATCATCTGTGAAAATTTCAACTCTCTAGCTATCACCGTTCTTGAGATACAGCCTGGTGACAGACGGACGGACGGACGGACGGACGGACGGACGGACGGACGGACGGACGGACGGACGGACGGACGGACGGACGGACGGACGGACAGCGAAGTCTCAGTAATAGGGTCCCGTTTTTACCCTTTGGGTACGGAACCCTAAAAAAGAACTATATCATGGTTTCGCTTCCCTAGCTACAGTAGTTTAGAATAATCAATGTAACGAAATCTGTAGAAATGACTTTCATTCACTTGCAGTGTAGTCAGATTTAACTGAAATTTGCAAGCATCCGATGACAATATTACAATAATTTAAAAATATTTTTTCAAAGTAATAGTCAAATATTTTTATTTCAAATAGGCAAGAAAATACACGTTTTCTTTAAAAAGTCAGAAGCTAGACGTCTATCCCAAATGCGAATCCTATGGAAAAGAGCTGACAAGAAACTCCATATGGTTTTTGAACTTAACAAATTATTAAATTTGACAACACTCATACAAGACAGTTGAAAATTCACAACATGGTAAAAGCTAAGCGAATAATATCTTTGAAAGATAATAACCACAAAACTAAAGTGCAAATAAACGTTGTCACTGTGGAAAACAAAATACCCTGTAACAGTAGACCCGTGCCTAAAAGACTAATAGTCTTATTCATAATGACTTATCGGAGGTTTAAACGAAGATTTTATCGGAGAGATAAAAGATAATAAACGTTTTAGCGTAAAAAGACTAATAAGAATAACAAGTTTTGACAATTTTCGCGAACCGATTTTAGCGAACTTTTAAACCTCCGATAAGTCATTATGAATAAGACCATAAAAGTATACCAACAATAACCTAAAATTAGCTTCATACCAGAAATATTTCAAGACATAAAATTTAATAATGTGAATGTATTACTATGTATATAAAAACCACTGTTATATGCCTAATTAAAATTAATGAAATGAGATCCTTGACATTGTATTTATTATACACTTAAAAACAAATAATTTAATTATTTTTATACAACGAAATAATTTTGCTTACCATGTCAACAATGTCGCTCGGTGAATTACGAGTAGTACGAGAGATTATGTCTGTTTTGTTTTTTTTATTTTATTTTATTTTTCCTTTTTATTAGGTGTGGACTTTAATTGTCTCAATAAAGAAACTTTATTATTATTATAAGTTACGATATGTTAACAAATTAAATAATTTTATGCAATTTATTAACTTACAAATTAGTGTCTTTCAATAGGTTTAAGCAGGTTTATAGCTGAGTAACTTTGTAGGTATTTTATGTGAAATTAATAACTACCTATATTTAAACTTTACAGTACCAGTTTTAGTAAAATATTCCGTAGCTCATGCATAAACATTAAGATATAAGTTAACAAAAAAATATTACCATAACTTTAACATATAAAAAATATTAAACTGAAAATATCTTTTTACTTATTATTTATATTAAAACAAAGTCCTTATTTTTTGATGCAATTTATATGTTTTTTTAATATAATTTCTTAAGGGCCTACATCAATATTATCGTATATCATCGCCGACACGTACATATTAACACAGCCAGTAGGCACAGAAAATGAAGAATTAGGGATACTTTTCCTATTTACTCAAAATCTACTAAATATATTTTAATTCTGATTTACGTGTTTCTATATATAATAGTTACTTATGTTTTTAAAGTTATTTCATTAGTTAATACGCGATAATAGACCGAAAAATGAAAAAAATAAAAAATTTGAGAGGTTGTTTCGCTAAGATTTTCTATCGAGAAAACTTTTTTCAATCGCGTTTCTGAGTTTATGCGATCCTAGATCATATATTGAAAAAACATATACTTAAAAATTAGAGCTCTAGCCATTCAATCTAAAGAAACAATGAAAACTTCGTACGTCGAAAAATGCACGAAGCTATTTTGGTATCCTCTTAAGGTTTAGTGTATATTGGGGGAGGGAGGCTCAATAACTATAAACGTTGGTGTAACCGCGTAGTATGAAATCAAGTAATAAAATAAATTTCACTTACTTTTTAAATTCGGATTATTCTAGTTCGTAGTTATCTTCAGCGTAACAGTACACGTGGGCATCTTCCCCATATGTATGTGACTAACTTTATAGTAATCGTATTGTTCTTCGTATCGAGAAAATTTACTCAAATCATTTTTAGGGTTCCGTACCCAAAGGGTAAAAATGGGACCCTATTACTGAGACTTCGCTGTCCGTCCGTCCGTCCGTCCGTCCATCCGTCCGTCCGTCCGTCCGTCCATCCGTCCGTCCGTCCGTCCGTCCGTCCGTCTGTCACCAGGCTGTATCTCAAGAACGGTGATAGCTAGAGAGTTGAAATTTTCACAGATGATGTATTTCTATTGCCGCTATAACAACAAATACTAAAAATAAAATAAAATAAATATTTAAGGGGGGCTCCCATACAACAAACATGATTTTTTTACCGTTTCTGGCTCGATACTAATAACGTTGCCTTATGTTGCATAGATAATGGTACGGAACCCTTCGTGCGCGAGTCCGACTCGCACTTGACCAATTTTTATCTAACGTGCGAAAGAAGTTAAAAAAGATATAAATTCTACAAATGATAATATTGTTAACTACATCTTTATCGAACGGTTTTTACAGTTTCAGTTAAAGGCTGCATTTGAATATCAGGTAATCATTGATCAGTCACACCGAACGGGCAATGAACTAACACGAAATCTAACAATTTTCCACTTCAAGAAACATTTCGAAAACATCTGGCGTATAGCCCGAGAAAATATAACTGTACACTTCAAAGAGATCTTATGCAAAAGAGTAAAAGGTTTATGTTTAAAAGTTTGGCTACAAGTTGAAGTGGTTAAAGCTAGCATTGGTCCGTTGATTCGATAAAACGTTTGTACAACGAAATTGTTTAGAATTGTCAGTTGACTTTCTGTAGTATTTTATTTGATACGACATTTTTATCGCCAATTAAAATATAAATTGGCATATTGTCTGCCCTGATAGTAATTTTTTCTATTAGATACAACTATACAAGCAACTGAAATTGTGAAATGGACTTATTTAAAAGAAACTGATTTAATATCTTGCAATTTTAATTAATAGTGTCACTAATTTGAGTTTGTTAATTTTTATTTGAATTATATCTTGGTTTTAATTGTTTAGATTTGTGCTCTTATTTCAAGTTATTTCAGGGACTAGATGTCTTCGTTGATGTAAAAGCCAGCTAAGTGATATTGTACACAGATAACATCCTCTGTTAGAGACGGAAAGCTCAACAATAAACCCTGTGCTAACACGTCTGGTCAGCAGTAGACCCCTAAATCCCTCCCATAGTAGACGAGGCCCGTACCCAGCTGTGGGATGGAATAAAACGCGTAGGTACTCAGTCTAAATCCCGTGAAGTATATAAAATTATCTATATATGTTATCTTTGGATTGGTAATCGATCCTGGGACCTCTTAGTTACGCACATTACAAACAAGATTACGAACAATTGTCATAATAATTACATTATTTATTTTTGTATTCTTACAAATTGCAGTATTACCTATTACATACTCGGTCGTAACAATTATGCATGATATGTCTAATCATATTGTGTGAAAATAAACTAATTATATATAAATTAGATTTTAAGCAACGTTATTACAAGTTTTAATTAAAAAATATTATTTAAAATTAAATTTGCACAAGTTAAAACGCAACTTCTTATTACTGTAGTTATGTATATTTTATAACTAACTGTTTCTCCTGACTTCTTACGCATAGAATATGGAAAAATTTACACGTTATTGTATCTATTTTTACTAATGCTTTGCTCCTATAAGTCGCAGCATGGTGTTATATCACCTATAGACTTCCTCGATAAATATATTACCTACACAAAAATAATTTTTCAATATCGAACTAGTAGTTCCTGAGATTTGCGCGTTTAAACAAACCAACTCTTCAGCTTTAGTATATTAGTATAAATTATTATATTTAGGTATATTTTTAATATATTTTACTGCTTAAATTTAATTTAAATTGCTTTTTATTATCATTTTACTCACATTAAAGACTATGCTATCACAGCCAATATAACATAACGTCATCTTATAATATTTATACAGTAAAATAGTAAAATTATTACAATTATTTTATTGCATTCCAACTGAATCTGATTGTTGGATAAAGTCTAGTATAGTATAAAAATCATTATAGATTGGGCAAGCAATTTTTACATTCCCGAGAGTGTTGCTATACAATAGAATATGTATTAATTCCTATAGATTTGATTGTTTGTTTTAAATGAATAGGCTCTGAAACTGTTAAGACCCATTGAAAAAAATTTCGATAAGCTAGGTACACTACACGTGGTTAATGTGGTAGGATGATATTTAAAAAAAATTTAACTTATTCATATCAATCGGCCACTATTCATAACATCCAGCATGTCGGCGAAGTGACTAATAAAAAATGTTCTACGCGAAATTTGAAATTTTCACCTAAACTAAATCCTGGCTACGCTCATCACATAGTTATACAAAAGCATACATCGATAACGAACAGTATAATACACTCACATCAGAATGACCAACAAGTCTAGATTCCATAGCCGACAGACCTCAATGGTATTTTTTTACTGCAGTTTCTCTTTTAACTGCATTATTGATGATCTTTATGGGTTTGTTAATTATGTGCTTATTTGTTCGATTTGCCTCATTTATTTTTCTGATGCTTTCACCATAGTTTTTCTAAATTCACTTGATCATTCTAGTCTTATATATAAAATTCACTTGTCACAGTGTTAGTTACCGTACTCCTCCGAAACGGCTAGATCGATTTTTATGAAATTTTACATGCATATTCAGTAGGTCTGAGAATCGGCTAACATCTATTTTTCAAATCCTTTTTTTTAAGTATGGCAAAACAACGTTTGCCGGGACAGCTAGTCTAATATAAATTAAGTTCATACTAACATTTCGTTTAAGTATATAGTGCTATTCATTTGTTCATATAATTTATGTTTTTGGCAAGTCTCATAAAATGTCCGGTGTGGGCACCAGCCTAGCTAGGGTACTGGTCGTGACACACTCCTTTTTACTATCTGTTTTACTTGTAAACAAATAATATAGTGTATTAGTGCTAAGACACCTGTTTAATAAATAAATTAATAAATAAAATAAATAAATGTGTGTGAAGGATAGATTTATTACATTTGATTTGAGCAGATATAATAAGTTTAAATTACAATTATAAGTTGATTGATAAGTATTCTATATTGTATTGATAATTAATATATACGCTAAACTAGAGACGTTTTACTTGACGATTTTTCCAAAACTATAGGAGAGCTGAAAAATAAAAGAGTGATGCTGTCAGCCGAAGTTGTTGATCATTTCATGAGACCACGAAATTTAAAAGAAAGCAACGGTTGCAGACTCGCTAATATTGTCCTGTATTATATTATCTGTGTCCTTACTAAAAATTAATTTCGTTTCTTTGTCGTTTTTTCACTGCAATAATACAAAACTGAAGTGAAATTTGGCACATATTATTATACACAAATAAAATATTCTTATTTTGTGTGTGTATAATACAAAAAAAACCCGCCAGAAAATCCTGAATATTTTTGTAAATTATTGCATTATCTTTTGTCCGTACCTAATATGTGTGCAAAATTTCAGATCAATCTAAATACTGCAAGTGGGTAAAATTCCCATTCAAACATTTCATTATATTTATAGATACGTACCGAGTTAATATAAAAGCGTGTTAAAAATGGAGATTTCAAATTTCAACCCTACGAAATCGCAGGAAACAGCTAGATAAGCATAAAATAGAACTTTCCGTATGGTGACGGATTAAGAATACAAAAGTTAGCTAAGGGATATTGCACAGAGATAATACCCTCTGTGAGAGACGCAAAAGTAGAAAATAAACTCTGTGCCTCTACGTCTGGTCAGCGTGGCACAGTAGACCATAATCCCTCCCAAAGTGGAGGAGGCCCGTGCCCTAAATGGGCTGGAGGGAGAGCGAGAGAGAGAGAGAACTTTCCGTGTAACCGTGTAAGCAAATATTGAAAACAAATCAGAAACTCCAAGATTCTGTGTGAAAACGTCATAAATTCTAAAAATAGCAATATCTTTGTTCAATTCAAAAAATAAAAAAGAAATAAAACAAATTGAATTCACCACATGACATCACCAGACAGAAGCGTGACTTAATATTAATGTTTATATCACGTGTACATCTTTATATTGAAATTTTATCTTTGTTTTCAATATTTCCTTATATGATGGCATACATGAAACCTGTATTTACTTGTATGGAAATTAAGTAGACTAGCAACTTAGCAACATTTCAAAATAATAATGTATTGGTACCAATCCTACTGCTTCAAAAACTTTACTAAAATAATTTCCTTAGTTCAATAACTAAAAAACACGCTTAAAAATTGTGAATAATTTTTAAATAATTGCATTGTTATCGGCTCTTGATATGTGTGCAAAATTTCAAATCAATCGGACTATTGCAAATGGATGAAAATCGCGTTCAAAGATTCCTTTACATAGATTAATACATTGATAGATACATACCGAACTTATAAAAGCGTGTTAATGAAACCAAACTGTGATCTTTGATTGATGGTTAGTTTTTGTACAAATTAATTGAAATATATTTTGAAAATAAGAAAGTTTAGTTAACATTTAAATCAAACCATTTTTTACGGATTTAAACGCAAAAATGTGGTACAAATTTTAGACGGTTCGGAGACTTTCCAATAATCCAGTCACCGTGGTCTTGGGTTTAATTTATAAATTAAAAATAATTATACACGGGCCTCGTGGTCTAGTGGTTCATATAACGGACTGCCGTTCACGAGGTTCGATTCCCGGTCAGGACAAATATTTGTGTGATGTTTTTAATCGTCATACAAATGTTTGTACTGCGTCTGGGTGTTTACTATGTATTATAAGTATGTATTTACAAAAGAAAAGTAGTATATGTATTCTATCCGTATGGTACCCATAACACAAGCATATAAAGCTTAGCTTGGGACCAGAGGACGTTGTGTGAAATGTCCATGAATATTTATTTATTTATTTATTTATACGCGTCTAAATTCATTAAGTGGTTTTAGAATATTTAGTTAACATCGTGAAATTCTATTAGGTATTAACATTATCAATACTAATGTTTTAGTTAAGATTAGCTATGCCAATAGAATAAGAGTCATAATCATTGTTGTTTGTTGCTATACTATATAGGTATCGAGATCTATTTCACAAGTTTATCAGCCATTAGGCGTATTTTGCACAATCGACTGTATGAAAACGAAATCTGTTTTGCATATTTTGATATTGTTGAAACATAATTAGTTCAAGAACATTGTTTGATTATTGCGTGACCTGTGACCTCTATGCATAATAATTATTGATTTTTTTCATATAACTAACCGATTTCGTATGTATATTCTATTATAAAAATTTCATTCAGACTTGATTAATTTATGCCAAATTTCGTATTAGAGGCAAAATCCAATCAATTTGTTAATTGATGACACTAAAATATTTAATATTAATTTATACATAAATAGTGTATACAATAACTACAAATATTAATATTGTTCGATTTTCCTCATTTATTTTTCTGAGACTGTCATCTGTATTTAGAAGCGTAAATTTAATCTCTATTAACCTATGTTTATCGGGGCTAGTGTAGCTGCATGATGGTAAAAAACTTTTTTAAATATGTCCTATAGTTTAGGAGCCTATTCATTTCAAACAAACAAGCAATCAAATCTTACCTCTTTACAATACTAGTATGTATTTCAAAATCATTAGTAGTATAAGTTTAGAGATTAAGTATACGTATATGTCAGTATGTTTACGGATTAAGAGTACAAGTGTAACGACCCTTCTCTTTCCTAGGATGCTGTAAAAGTGAGCTAAAGGATATTGTACAGGTAAGTGTAGCACAGTAGACCATAATCCCTCCCAAAATAGAAGAGATCCGTGCCCAACAGTGGCACGTTAATGGGCAGACCAGAGAGAGGTGTGTTAGTATGTATACTTTCAGAAATAGGCAATCACTTTTAATAAAAATGAGAGCATGTATCAATCTTTGGGTCAATACAATCTATTTTTTTCACTATAGCTTACGTCGTGACATAATTGTTAGGCAATTTCAACATCCGCAATTTTTCTGTTACTATTAACCTGTATTACTTAACGAATGTTAATGTATTATACTTATGTTTATAAACAAACAATACCGTTAACTCTTAGATTTTAACAAAACATAAGGCTTAATATATCTATTTGACTCTTAATATAATAAATAAATAATAGATAAATAAATAAATAGTCATGGACATTTCACACCACGTCCTCTGTTACCAAGCTAAGCTTATTATGCTTGTGTTACGGGTACCAGAATACGGATATAATACATAAACTACTTTTCTTTTGTAAATACATACTTATAATAAATAGTAAACACCTACACAATATATCTATTGTGTTCGGATGAGAATACTTACATGTCTCACCATCCTATTTCTTCCCCAGGGTCAGCAAGAGCCAGTTAAAAGAAAACATAAGCAGATAAGATCATCACTGAGAAATAGAAAACTGAAAACTAACCCTAAAACTAACCATTACTGAAAGAGCCCGGTCAGTGCGGCAAATTAGACCAATACGCCAATAGTGCCCAACAGGGAGATTTTAGGTACTCATTAGATATATTTACTTCTTCTCTTCTTCTTCTCCAGCCCATTTACGTCCCACTGTTGGGCACGTGCCTCCTCCACTTTGGGAGGGATTATGGTCTACTGTGCCGCTCTGACGAGGCATGTTGGCACAGGGTTTATTTTCGAGTTTTCCGTCTCTCACAGAAGATGTTATCTGTGTAAAATATCCCTTAGCTGTCTTTTACAGCACCCTTGGGAGGAGATGGGGTGGTAACACTTGTATTCTTAATCCTACACCACGGAGACATATTTCCTTGATAATTATCAATTGCTATGTATCATGATTCAAATTTGTGTTATGATACATAATTATGTAACTTCAACATCGAGTTACATTTACTGAGGTTGATATTTTAAGTTCTTTGAATTGCTCCTTAATAATATCAAAGCAATTTTATATTATTCACGTAAAAATTTCAAGTATAAGTATAATACAAATCACATAATACTGTATTGCAGACAACTCAATATTTGTGTTTACTACAAAATAATACCATCAGATAAGCTATAAAAGTGTTAGACTTTAAAACATGACAGACTTTTACCACCATAAAACTTTGAATATATTTGTGAAACTATCATGCGCAAAGTTCCGTATACAGTGGTACAATGGTGATAATTAGCTGGAATTGTGTCATAACGATTATAGCTTGCGCAATTCTAACAACGACTCCGTTGTTTGTTGTTAGTGTAAATGATACCGTCATTATAATTTAATAGTCTGACAAGAGACTGCTAATTTTAAGTTTTGATTGGTATAGGCAAACTTCGTCATATATTTTGCTTTTGCAATGTAAACTACGCATTTGTTTTCAACTTTATCTTTAAATAAAGAATTACTCTCACCCTCTCCAACCCATTAACTTCCCACTGTTGGGCACATAAAAGTCCCAGTAATTAGTATACGTTACCAGTTTTAATACCAGTTACCGCAATCCCAGTTGCATGGATTACAGCTGCAAAAAAAACTATTGTCTTATAACTGTTAACATATTCAAATTTAAACAAATTCTCTCAAAGGACTCTTTACAACTTAGACCATCTACAGTCAAATGAATTCTTTGAAAAAGTTTTCATTTCATTAGTAGCTATCTTCCAGGGTATTGCCCGGTAATGTATTCACTGTAAGCCTTCAGGTATTTTCCCTTTTCTCCCTATATTTAATAATTGTTTGCTCCTTGTCATGTTGTGATTCCAATATGTTAAAGAATAATCAAGCAAGACAATATACAAAACATTTACAATTTATAGGTACACTTAAGCCTTGATGTACATGAAAGTACGTTCAGTATTTTTGATACGTATACAACACAGATGATACAGTTGAATACGCTAACGCAGACTTAAATGATCGGCCTTTTGAATGTAATAATAATACAATAATAAGCCTTTATTGGCAACATTTAAATACATAAAAGTATGAAGATATGTTTTTTCAATATACGCTGTTATACGGTGTGGGCGTATCTTTTTGACACGAAGGCCTCCTCCAGCTCCTTCCATTCCACTTTTGATTGGGTTGCTCGGTGCCATAGTGCACCCGCTATTTTTTAATATCATCAGACCATCGTTTCTTCTGTCTTCCTCTCTTTCTTTTTTCCATTATCTTATCTTCTGTCCATTTATCATTCCCTTCTCTCATCATGTGGCCTACTCACCTCCATTTAAGTCTTTTGGTTTTGCCTATAATTTCCTCTATTTTGGTAATTTGTCTAATATCTGTTGCTCTCTTTCTGTCTCTCTTTGTATATCCCAGAATACTCCTCTCCATAGCTCTCTGACATGTAATTAGCTTTTGGTTCTGTTTCTGTGTATTTGACCAGGTCTGACAGTCATACGTTACTATAGGTGGTATGCACGTGTTGAAGATTGTTCTCTTCATTTTCGCCTTTTGAATGTAGAAGAACCTAAATATCTCCAAATTTAAATATGCATTGCAAAGTTTACACTTCAAAACATAGTTGTTTATGGAACGTCTTTATTGTAGGTCTTTACTAGGCAGTGAACATTTCAGAAAAGTATTTTTCCGAAACACATTAAGATATAACGTGACTTGTTGATACCATAATAAGAGATGGATATCCAATGGTCGTCGATTACCTACATTCACGCTTAGTATCTCTCCTTGAATGTGCAAAGAAATCTACATTGCGCACGCGCCGTTTTCTCATACAATACTTGTTTGCACTTATGTATGTAGGTGAATTATATACTACTAGTATATGCGTAGTTACGAACACTTAAAAGTGTGTAATTAGTTTTTCCTGTGTATTGAGAGCAAATTTCTCTTCTAGTATATCATACTAGATCATTTATTTCCTAAAATATAGTCCCCGATAATATTTATATTACGTGTCTGTCGATAAAACACATTAATATTTATACATTACTTTTATAAATTTTTGCAATTTACTTGCTATGCTTTTACTTAATAAATGAAATTATAGTGGAAAAAATGATCACCATGAGCAGGACTTGAACCCACGACCTCGGAATAACGAAAATATTAATATTAATGCAATAAATGAAATCATAGTCGAAAAAATGATCACCATGAGCGGGACTTAAACCCACGACCTTGGAATACCATTCCATTGCTCTCCCAACTAAGCTATAATGGGTCACATGGTATCATTTGTCTCATGGTGATCATTTTTTCCACTATAATTTGGAAATTCCATCCAGGAGAACATAGGTTCGATTTCCACACAGAACAATTATGACATGATAAACACACACAACTGTATTCCGTCTAGAAGTTTTATACGGAGTTATAAGCACGAGCAAAAGTGTGATTATACCAATAATCTGGGACTTTTGGTAGATATAATCATTATCATAACATCACGCGTTTTTCCTATGGGGAATATAGACACTATAGATCCCCATCTGCTACGACCCGAACACACCTCGTTGGCTTCATTTACACTAATACATCTGGTAATGCATACCCATCACAGGTACTTCTTCTATAAATATCTACTATTAAAATCACATAAATTACGCACAACCCTACGATAGGAACAAAACAAAAGTGATACTGTCAGTACTTCCTAAAACCCTTATTTCAATAGCAGCTGGCTCACATTTTCATATTATTCATGAGTCGAAAATTACACAAGTGTTTCGGTTTAACAATACACATGTTATTGTACTAGAAACCTGTTTTATATGTGTGTTAGTGAATGTATACAAACAATACAAACATACAGACAAGACATACGAATCTATGGAAACAATAGAATTAGTACGGGATCCGTAGTACATTTTTTTCACTTGATTACTATCAAGCTGATTTCCCGTGAGTAGCTTTATTATGACGAAACGCCCAATAATTTTCTATTCCAAAATGTCGATTGTGGTAGCTTACAGAGATAGCAAGGATAAAATATCGTATTACCCGTAAAAAAAGACGTAAGTGAATTTGCGTCAAAAATTTCCAAAAAATCACTTACTGCTTTCTTCCAGTAATAGTACGATATTTTATCCTTGTTACCTCTGTTAGCTACCACAATCGATATTTTGGAATAGAAAATTATTGGGCGTCTCGTCATAATAAAGCTACTCACGGAAAATCAGTTTGATAGTAATCAAGTGAAAAAAATGTACTACGGATCCCGTACTAAATAGATAATGTAGCTGTTATAATGTTTTAAAGGTTCCGTACTAAAGGATAAAACGGAACCCTACTATCATCCATCCATCCATCCATCAACCTCTCTCAGTCCACTGCTGGACATAGGCCGCCTCCATAGAACGCCACAACGCGCGGTCTTGCGCTAACTGCATCCAGCGGCCCCCGGCGTATTTGACGATATCGTCGGTCCACCTTGTTGGGGGCCGCCCCACGCTGCGTCGTACGGTTCGTGGTTGCCACTCGAGGACCTTCCGTCCCCAACGTTCATCAGATCGTCGAGCGATGTGGCCTGCCAATTGCCACTTCAGCGTGCTAACTCTTCGGGCTATGTCGTACACACCAGACCTTCTACGCATTCCGGATCCCCTATTATTAGAGACTACGCTATCCGTTCCTCTGTCACCAGAATCTATCTCATGAACGGTGATAGCAAGATAGTTAAAAAAAAAACAATAATTTTTTTTCTTAATTTAGAAACTAAAAAACACATTTGAAAATACTGGCTATTTTTTGTAATTATAGCATTGCCATCTGTCCCTAAAATGTGTACAACATTTCAGATCATTATAAAATTCGTCAATTATAAGTGGGTGAAAATAACTTACAAAGATACCGTTACATACATACATGCTGGTATAATGTATGTAACAGCCTTTTTGTAATGGGGTAAGTAGAGACTATACAGCGCCGCCAGCAACGATACACAATTCCTTGGCTTCATTTACACTCATTCATCTGGTCATACATCTGACCCGACGGTTGTAAATGCTGCGCACTAATACGACTGATAGATGGATACGTACGAAGCTAATTAAAGCGTGATAAAGCGTTGTATTAAAAAGTGGCTGAGAATGCGAAAATCGTTTCAGTTAATATTTGGAATGTACTGTAAACAATAAGCCACTTATTACATAAACCAATAGAATATATTCACAACCACGGCCACGCAGCCACAAGGTGCCGATATAAAAGTTTTATCGCTATATCTACGCGACAGTTACGACATAGTAAAAGTGGAAACGTGTAAGTAATAATTGAATACAGCTTTCTATCATATAAAGGTTTTAGGCGATTGTTACCGATTTTAGGGTACCGTATCAAAACGCACCGGACGATGCAGCGCGGGGCGGCCCTCAACAAGGCGGATTGACAATATCGACAAATATGTTGGGGCCCGCTGGATGCAGTTAGCGCAGAACGCCGCGTTGTGATGTTCTATGGGGAGGAATATATCCAGCAGGACGGACGGAGAAACTTTGATGTATGGATGGATGACCAAAAGGCAAAACGGCGAGATATTACTGAGATTTCGCGTTCCAACCACCAGGTTTTATCTCAAGAACAGTCACAGCTAGAGAGTTGAAACTGTTACAGATGAAGTATACCTATTGATGTTATAACATAAAATACGAAAAACCGTAATACAATAAATATTGAAGGGGTCTTCGCATACACAAATGTTTGTCATATCACATGACGATATGCCGAATATTTTATAAGCGGTCAGCTTATAAAATATTCGGCAAACGTTGTTTTGCCATATAAACGTTAGGGGTGGACAACCCTTATCACTTAAGGGTATGAAAAATAGATAATAGCCGATTCTCAGACTTGAATGTACATAAAAAATTTCATAAATATCGGCCAAGCCGTTTCGGAGGAGTATGGGAACGAACATTGTGACACGAGAATTTTACGTATTAGATAACAGCAAGGATGCCTGCGTAAGCCAGTCCAACTCGCGTTTAAATGATTTTTATGTTATTAGTATTAGATATATCATCATAGTCTATTAACTAAACGTTATGCTAAAATTCGTTTATGTAATTTGTATTTTAAACATATATCACAGGTTTTATTATGAAGTGAAATGTATAGGCGTGGTCGATATGCTAATATTTGCTTGATAGCTTTCATTCAACTTATTTACATGCGATGTGACGGACGTAAAACTTGTTAGAGTAAAATGTTTGGACAGAACATAAATTTTGGATACGTAGTAATTATTGAACGATGATATTATTTAGCTAGAAAAAAGGAAAGGAAGACGAAAGAAGAGATGGATGGCCTGTGTGAAAGACGATATGAAAGAAAATAGAATTGAGGAGAATATGATAGGAGAAGTTGGAAGAAAAAAAAATGCTGTACCAATCTAAAATTATTTGTGATAAGGGCAGGAAGAAGGATATTAATTAAGATTAGAGATTAAAAATACACCCCTTTTCCTTCACAGAGTGCTGTAAAAGCCATCTAAGGTATATCGTACACTGATCATCCACATCCTCTGTAAGAGACGAAAATCTCGAAAATAAACTGTGCCAACACGCTTGGTCAGCGTGGTACAGTAGACTGTAATCCCTCACAAAGTGGAGGAGACCCGTGCCCTACAGTGGAGCGTTAATGGGCTGGAAAGAGAGAGTCGAACATATATATATACTTCTATATTAATATTATAAAGCTAAAGAGTATGTTTGTTTGTTTTAATCTCAGGAACCGTGGGTCCGATTTTAAAAATTCTTTCAGCGTTGATCGAGGAAGGCTAAAGACTATATAATATCACGCTTGGACTAATAAGCGCGAAGCATCAGTGAAAAAAACGGGGAAAATATTCTAAATTTTACGCGTACAAAGTCGCGGGCAACAGCTAGTATAATTCAAATCTAAATCAAATCTTCGTATCCATTTAAAAATAAGAACTAACACTAAAATAAAATGCAATGGCAAGGTTGTAATTTAAATGAAATGTAACCGATACACACCTATGGTCAAGTATAAGATATATTCGCGTTAGTTAAAGCCGACACCGAATTTTACATGCTCATCGAAGCATAAAGTCATATTGAATACAATTAGCGATCACGCAACTAAACAGTTATCACAGTTATTATGAGCAAGAACATTGATCTCACAGTACCAATTTTAACTATACGTAATTTAAGAATAATAGGTTCAATAATACAACTGTACTTTGAGCAATTATCCCTTTAAATTACCATGTAACGGTTAAGACATGATCAATTTTATTTAAAAGAAGAACCATCGAATTATCTCGCATTGCATGTGTATCGCAGTATACAACATGCTTTTCATGATTTGATAACTACTATAAATTATGATTTTAGTCTATTGTGTACGCATTCATTGTTCACAATTTTCTAGTTAAGAGGATACCAAAATAGCTTCGTGCATTTTTCTATGTACGAAGATTTCATTGTTTCTTTAGATTGAATGGCTAGAGCTCTAATTTTTAAGTATATGTTTTTTCTATATATGATCTAGGATCGCATAAACTCAGAAACGCGATTGAAAAAAGTTTTCTCGATAGAAAATCTTGGCGAAACAAACTCTCAAATTTTTTATTTTTTTCATTGGTCGGTCTATTATCACGTATTAACTAATGAAATAACTTTAAAAACATAGGTAACTATTATGTATAGAAACACGTAAATCAGAATTAAAATATATTTAGTAGATTTTGAGTAAATAGGAAAAGTATCCCTAATTCTTCATTTTCTGTGCCTACTGGCTGTGTTAATATGTACGTGTCGGCGATGATATACGATAATATTGATGTAGGCCCTTAAATTAAACTAAAGCTATCTAATGTTGAGCTGTAAATCATTATTATTTTTGTTTATAGTGAGCCTCGTTTACTTTTTGCACACTTTTTCTAGAACAATCTATTACTTAAACATACAACGGCTATACCAAAGATTCAATAGAAAATATTTAAATAGTAATTAGCTGTTTTAATGTGATTGAATGCCAAGTTTTCATTGGTCATTCAAATAAATAAAACCGATCTCAAAAGCACTACCAAACTGTATTTTCATGTTTTCTGTATCAGCCTTTTATTAAATACTAGCTGTTGCCCTCGACTCCGTCCACGTAGAATTTAGGAATTTTTTCCCGTTTTTGCAACATTTTTAACTACTGCTTGAGTGAGAGTATTATAAACGTAAGAGTAAACAAATATAATCAGAATGAACGAACTGCTAAGCTATCAGGAGTTACACGTGTTATTGTGAGTCAACCATAAAATATAGATATGTGCTGTTTCGGGATATTTTTTAGACAATTTTATATAGAATATTTCCGTCGTACATGATTTCTATGTAACTTTAACCATTATGGCTGCACACGCGACGGAAGCTTAAAAAATGGAGCACCTTTTCCCGTTTTCCCAACATTTCCCTTCACTACTCTGCTCCTATTTATTGTAGCGTGATGAAAAGTATACTATAACCTGCCCAGGAGTATGAAGAATCATTGTACCAAGTTTCGTTAAAATCCGACGAGTAGTTTTTGTTTCTATAAGGAACATACAGACGGACAGACAGACAGACAAAAATTTTACTGATTGCATTTTTGGCATCAGTATCGATCACTGATCACCCCCTGATAGTTATTTTGAAAATATATTTCATGTACAGAATTGACCTCTCTACAGATTTATTATAAGTATAGATGACTATTGCAAAATTAGCTAGAGGATAATTTACTTAAGCCCCTCGTCCACGTAGAAAGGTAGAGTTAGACAGCTTGGAGACTAATCTAATCTATGCTCTAATTTCTACCTTCATGTAGAGATCACTAGAGCGAGAGTAGCGGAGTTTGTCTACGTAGACTGTCATGATACTCTAGCTATGGTAGTCTCCCTAGTGTGTACACGTCGTAGATTGCCCTATGCGAGTTGCTCTCCATTATTTTAATATATCGTGGACGAGGCCTATTACAACCCTAAACTAAAAACATATGTCTATGCTTAGAATGATGAAATGTACGTAGTACGTACGTTAACGCTAAAACAAACAATTTCTACAAAATTTCCACCCTATTCACTTCTGTCAGAAACAGATGTACAAAGTATTCTCGACTAATGCCCATTTGGAATTTATAGATGACTGAGCACGTCCTATAGTCATTGATGTGCCGGTACTAGCTTGACCGCGTTATTCAAACACTCACTTTCGACGATGTGTAGAATCAAAGAATAGTAAAACGATGTAATTTAGTCCACCACATAATGACGTACAAATAAGAACATTAAAATGTAGATAGTGTCACCACATCCTACTCATATTATAGACGCGAATGTTTTTAAGAATGTATTGATGTATGTTCTTTACTCTTTCACGCAACAATACTAAATTTATTATGATAAAACTTTACATAATATGTACCTATAGGATAAATGTAAGTAGCGTGGCAGTAACTACAAAATGCTACTAGCTCTTTATCTCTCTTCAGCCCGCTATTGTCCCCCCATTGAGCACAGGCTTCTTTTATTTTTAAGGGATTGTGGTCTACTACGCCGCGCTGACCAAGCGTGTAGGCATAAAGTTTGTTTTGAGTTTTCAGTCTTTAACAGAGGATGGCTGTGTACAATATTCTTTAGCTGGCTTTTACAGCACCCTGGGAAGAAAAAGGGGTGCTGAAACTTGTATTTTTCACCCGTCACCACATGGAAAACGCACAGACATGGCCAATGACAAATTAATTGGATCCGTATTCACAAAATACGAGTATATTAGTATTATAACAAATTTTCAAAATAAAATGCCATTACTATAACATTAGCATTTATAAAGTGAAACTGTATGCATCAAACATGAAGAAAAATTTCTAAACGTTTGATAAATATAGATGCGATCCCGCTGATCGTATCTGTTGTTAAACTGATGTAATTACACATTAAAACCATGTATCGTAAACGGTATGATATTTACAACTTATGTAGAGCTCAATTTAATAAAATATTTTTAATTAACTAAATTAAGTTTACATTTATGTAAAACCACTTTTAACGAATTTGTATGTTTGTTTTAAATAGCCCGACGTTGGAGACTGCAAAGTCTCCGACACCAGGCTAAAATTTAAAACAAATACACCTCTAAATCCGTAAATAGCAGTTTTAAAACGAATGAGTCGCGCAAGTGTTAGAGAATATTCACATTTTCATGTTCATTGCGTTAAAATTAGTATTCCAGTTTCCAGAAATTTATTTTAATTATGATGATAACCTAGGTAGTCTTTTTAAAATGCCAGAAGGTAAGCCTTTATTTATAAGAGAATGCTATGTTGAAAAATTGAAAAGAAACTCTACGAATATCCATAAATATAGCAAGTAATTTTTTTTTTAATAGGCTATTGATGGAAGTTTTTGGGACTAACAAGATGTAAGTAGTAGTATGTAGTCCTATAAAACAGACGTCATATAATTTTTCGCAATTATTTTATGTAAAAATAATGTAAAATATAAGCTAACCTACTTTCAAGATAGTTGTCAAGGTGGCTTATAATGAAATTCAAATGTTATTTACAAATATAAACAGTGAAGACATATCAGGGTAATTGTATAGAACCGGTTGGTCTTATAAGATAATGGTACCAATTCTAAATGCACAACTAAACTTAATTTAAATTAAATATAAAAACAACTATAGTGTATTTTGAATTGCCTTTGTTCATATTTTTTTAAACTCTTAATTCAAGAACCATTTCGAGGAATAGAGTTTCTGATCATGATCCATTAGTTTTTTTCGGAAAATTTGCTATATTAGTGATTATTTTTCCAAAAAAGCAAATGATCTCTATTTGCCCTTGAAATGAAGGACTTAAAATGTTAAGGCGTTCTGAGGGATATACTACTCTGTGGTGGAGTTGAAATTGGTCTATTATATAAACTTGGCAACTTTGAAAAGATGTATTGCAATCTGTCTTAAGTCTCTCAGAAAAAGTCAATTCAATGTCACAACATTTAAAATAAGATCTTAAAGTATTTTTTTTAAATTCTATACAGTGAATATTTCAATAATATTGAATAGTTGCTTAAAATAATCTACATTTTCTAAAAAAAATATTAAAACAGCAGGTCAAAAATTATGAACAATCCCAATTAGGCGCGTCCACATAGACCGAGCAGCCTCGCGAGGCATTTGCCGCGCGAGGAAACTATCCCCAAACGAGCGCGGCAAACCCGAGCCATTATGTTCGTTCGTTCAGTTGAGAATTAAAACATCATGGCACCACACTTACGTGTTGTGGTGCCAGCTGTTGTTTTTATCCTTTTAAATAGGTTTATAAAAAAGATAAGATAACAAAAACTTATAAAAAAAACAGATTATTAAATAATCGGAACGAACTGTACCAATAATTGATAAATGGAGTGGAGAAAAATTTTGCACGCATTACTACAGAGGAGTTGGATCTATACTCTTATTATACTCGAGCGAGGCACGAAAGAATATACGCGAACGTCCAGAGTGAGCGCGGTAAACGACTGAGGCGCCTTTGAGCAAAACAAAAAGCCGACATTGAATGGATCGGGTGCTCGGACGCTCGCCTGCGGCATCGCGCGCGCTTACTTCGGCCGAGGCACGATGCCTCGCGAGGCTGTTTGCTCTGTGTGGACGCTCCTATTGGCTATTTTATTATGCAGATTTATATTAATAAAATCGTTACTTTATAAGATACAGTTTTCATAATAAGAAAGTTCAGTTAATATTGCCGAATTGTATTAATGACACTATCAATTTTCATTTTTAGTTCAATTTAGTTGTGTATATAGAATTGGTACCAATACTAGGTCAGGGCATGTCCAAAAATGTAACTCTTTATGTCGAATATATCAAATATAAATGTGTGGGAGGCTCAGACTTATAGGTAGATATCGGCCATCATTAAAATTTATTTTATCTAGATCATTAGGTAGTATATTAAGACGCTATAAGTTTCAATATAATATATTTTAGCATAATTATTGATATTATAAGTTATAAAGAACAGGAGTTTAAATTTATAGGGTTTAGGTAGGTAGTTAGGTAGGGTAGGGGTAAAGGTTATGGTGTTAATAATTATGATCAAGAGTTTTTTAGTCCTAAGTCAATTTTTGTTCTTCCTGAGATTCGTAAATTAGATACTTCATTTTTCTCTAAGTACTTTAGAAACTGTCTATATAGCAGCTCGTCAAAAATAGGGTAAATAGACTTATTACATTGTTGGCGTGGCTTACCATCAGGTGGAACGAGATCAAGCACTAACATGATTTATAAATATAAAACCACTTTTAAGAGGATACCAAAATAGCTTCGTGCATTTTTCTATGTACGAAGTTTTCATTGTTTCTTTAGTTTGTATGGCTAGAGCTCTAATTTTTAAGTATATATTTTTTCAATATATGATCTAGGATCGCATAAACTCAGAAACGCGATTGAAAAAAGTTTTCTCGATAGAAAATCTAAGCGAAACAACCTCTCTAATTTTTTATTTTTTTCATTTGTCGGTCTATTATCGCGTATTAACTAATGAAATAACTTTAAAAACATAGGTAACTATTATGTATAGAAACACGTAAATCAGAATTAAAATATATTTAGTAGATTTTGAGTAAATAGGAAAAGTATCCCTAATTCTTCATTTTCTGTGCCTACTGGCTGTGTTAATATGTACGTGTCGGCGATGATATACGATAATATTGATGTAGGCCCTTAACGGATTTTTTTTTCACGTAAATATGTTTGCATGTCGCTTACCATCTCGAGGCATGGGATCAAGCCTATGCCTCGAGATGGTAAGCGACAACGCAATCTTTGAATTTTTGATGGTAAAGCTTACCAACTATGTAAGTTGCCTATTTACCCTTTTTTTGAACGTGTCTACATATTTATTTATTTACCCGTGACCATGGTGACTGCAAAGTTTTCAAAACGTCGAGCGTCTAAATCCGTTAAAAGTGATTTTATTTGAACGGATAAGTCACGCAAGTGTTATAGAATATTATGATTTATTAAAAAAATGTTGTGTATGTTCAAAAACTCAGTGCACGCCCATTCTCTATGTTTACTAACAGTGTTGTGTAAAAAAGTGGCGCAGGAGACCGGCTTTAGTTGGTCACAGTCGTCATACTTAACCAAGACCGCAATAAAATGAAAACATTTTCGCAAATTGTTGCTTTTACTTTCAAAGTAATACTTAAAACCGTATTGCGTGTTGACAGCAATGCATGTATGTTCTACTTTATCTAACAACAGAATGTATTAAGTTCACATTTTGTATTACCTTGACTATTTTGTTTCTGTTGTTATTTAATGATAGCTATTATTTTGACAAAAATAAAGTCATACATTTTATCTAATGAGTTTACTTTTTTACCGACTTCAAAAAAGGAGGAGATTCTCAATTCGTTAGTATTTTTATTTTTTTATGTCTATTACCTCATAATTTTTAACTGGATGAAGCGATTTTAATAATTCTTTTTAATTGAAAGCTGGTGCTTCCCGTGTGGTCTCATTGGCACCAGGTAAAGATCTAATGGTTATCTCTTAAGAAATCGAGGAAAACCCTCAAATTTCAAAAGCAAGCACATTGTTTTCATATATTATTGTATTCAAAATTAATCAAAAGGTAGACGACCAAGGTGGTGTCATGAAGTCGGTTCAACTTTGCTTTTATAATAGGTACCCAACTATTTGCAAGCGTAAAAACATATTTAAGTAAAAGTATTATGTCGGTTGGTCGACTCGACAGTTAGTACAAAGCACACCTGGTTTTAACTGCCTCTCAACTATTTCCAATGCCCCTTGCACTCGCATAGCTTGTATGCTAACTAGGGGAAAGACAGTACACTAATATTGTACTTGAGGTGAAGCTATTTAACCTATAGCTGCCAACTTTTTGACATACGCCCACTATTTTAAATCATTATTTTCAATATTACGACATCACGACTCACTCTTAAGGTTTCCAAGAAAAGAAAAACAATAAGTCTATATTGATGTGACGTCGTCATTGGCAGAATACAGTCACCTTTGCCTAGATGTTTCACGCTTGACACATATAAAAAACATATTAATCGTGAAAAAAAATACAATAATGTGTTTGAAATCGTTATAGTTATAATTTGGTAAATGATTTTGGAAATGTATGTATGTACTTTGGAAAGCAAAATGTAACAAGGTCTTTGGGCCATCACGTAAAGCGAGTACAATTTCCATACAAATTACGGTCACTTTCGAAATTATCCATTGAAATTCGGCGACGACAATTTTAAAACGCCATTGTTTGGCTTGAAGAACATTTGTCTTTATTGTTTGTTCTACTCATGACTTGCATGCTTAGAGTTTGTAAGTAAAGGGCGTCACAAACGGTATATTAATATAGCAAGAAAGAGACAGCTGATGTATAAAGGAAAAAGGTGAGAAACAGAGACATATATCTGTCGGCAACGTCATAAACTGTATAGATATATCTCACTTGTGTGATATTATATTAATATTTGTATTATGCGGAGATCGAACCCACGACCTCGTGATCGAGAGTCCGTTACTTTAACCACTAGACCACGAATCCCGTTGAATAAGATAGATACGGTATACGCTTAGTTATTTTTGACAATAGAATGTTGTAACCAGGCAATCTGTCGTTCAACAGCTTATTATAGTCACTAGAAAACATAATAAGAAATATAAAACATTGAAGTTGCATCACCTTCATTTAGTCACGATTCTATCTGGGTTGCCATTTACTTGCATTAATATGGAAATGTGTTGACAACTTAACCACAAGCCACTTCTGACGTGATCTTTTAAATCATTAATTTGGACTTGGATAAATGTAAAAAGAAGTTATCATTAAATTAAACATGTCAATTTTTGTAAAAAGAATCATCTTCAAACTTAACGCATGCTCATGACATACTATCTTATAGATGGCGGTTTAAAAAGTAACAGAAACATAGATTTAGCGAAACAATAATACAAAAAAAAATTATTATAACACAAACTCCTTGGTGTATTACCCGGTCTTTTTCAGACGGCTGTTAACAAAAATATCGTTACACAAATTACCGCAAATCGTGGGTAAATCTTTATTTATTTACTTATTATAAAACAAAGTCATTATTTCTGTATGTATGTGAGTTTATATCTTTAGAACTATGCAACGGATTTTGATGTGGTTCTAGAAGATAGCTGTTTTGTTAAATTGGTAAGTTTTGGTTTCTAAATTCCATGCGTACGAAGTGTTGGGCAACAGCTAGTCTTTCTATAAAATATAAACATAAGTTATTGTTGTTTATATGTAATCTATACATATATTAAATCTGTAGAAAAAATGTTTTGTACATTGAACATATTTATAAAAAGAAATTGCCAGATGGTTAAAAGTCAACCAACAGAACCCATTTCCAGCATTTTTGAAATTTTTGTCTGTTTAGATGTTTGTCTGTGCACGCATCACGTAAAATGTACCTACAACACTTATAAATATAAATGTTATACGTGAAAATTGTACACAACTCAAGGTATTACTTAGTCTTTGTTTCATCGCAATCAGCCCACTCAATCAAGAGATATTTACATAATACAAAATTTTTCAATGTGGTTACTGGCATCGCCATCTAGCGGCTAAAAATGTAACAATAAATTTATTGGGTCGATCGAAAAAAAATACGATCCACGTGGACGTATTCGTGGGCACAGCTAGTAATATAACATTGTCAGCCTTCATATAACTAACAATACATAAACGTAGGTAAATTATATGTATATTTATTCCTTTTTAGTACAATCAAACATTGTATACATATATATTTAAAATTCTCAAGAGAACTGAATCAAAAACATTACAAAGTGGGTCAAGACGATTATACTTGAATTACGTAAGATAAAATCATTTTAATGACAATGAATATGCATAAATAGGCAGTGGTTTACATTGCTTATTATATTTTATAAATACAATGTAATCACTGTAACATTAGATAAGAATAGTTGTACCCACAACACTATTGGAAAGATTTTAATCATGTTCATACGATCAAACCACAGGATCAAACATACAAACTCTTCAGCCGGATAAGTGGTTACTAAAAATATTTTTTACATTTTAGTAGATCGCAAAGGGTTTCGTTAGTAAACATGGGATTTTAGGTGTAATAAAAGTTGGCCACCTCTCTTCTATAAGCAATTTTTCAGGTTCCCTAAACGAGATCGCCGAGGGAGATAGAGAGACTCTGCTGTTTGTTCATTCAACTCTGTCTCGTGGCTGTATCTTAAGAATGGTGATAGCCAAATAGTAAAAAATTTCATATATGATATATTTCTATTCCCATAGAAAAGAAAACAGAGAACCAAAAATATAGCTTATTTTGGCGCCTGAGGGCGTTGTGTGAAATGTCCATAAGAAATGAAATGTCCAAATTCAAATACAAATACTAGAGCTGTTACACAATTTTTATTGTGTTTTTTTTATTAAAATGCTTGTAGGGACTCTTAAGACATGATATGACGACCAATATATTATTATATAAGATGACTAGCTGACCCGGCAAACGTTGTTTTGCCATACAAAATTTTTGGGGTGGACCACCCTTAACATTTAGGGGGATGAAAAATAGATGTTGTCCAATCAGACCTAACGGATATACACAAAATTTCACGAAAATCGGTCGAGCCATTTCGGAGGAGTATAATTACAAACACCGTGACAGGAGAATTTTATATATTAGATAACGGTAAAGAACCCTTCGTGCATTGGCTAACCCGTACTTCACCGGGTTTTTATACCCATATTTTTTGTGTTCGTTTAAAGCTCCACATATTATCTTTTTGTGGTCTCAACTTGACTCAACCGTAAAAGGTTAGCAAGAAAATAAGTAAGGCAGCATACAATGTCACTTAAAGTGAAAGCGAAGTTTAAATCCTTAATCCAAATGTGTATTGGAATACTTCGATGATCTCGTGTGAGTAAGCTTGCAATGAAATTGTTTTTAGTCGGTTGAAACTAATTTCGTTAAGAAATCATAAATCTGTTGATGTATTTGTTTCTACAACGAATTAAGGGCCTACATCAATATTATCGTATATCATCGCCGACACGTACATATTAACACAGCCAGTAGGCACAGAAAATGAAGAATTAGGGATACTTTTCCTAATTACTCAAAATCTACTAAATATATTTTAATTCTGATCCACGTGTTTCTATACATAATAGTTACCTATGTTTTCTAAGTTATTTCATTAGTTAATACGCGATAATAGACCGACAAATGAAAAAATGAAAAATTTGAGAGGTTGTTTCGCCAAGATTTTCTATCGAGAAAACTTTTTTCAATCGCGTTTCTGAGTTCATGCGATCCTAGATCATATATTGAAAAAACATATACTTAAAAATTAGAGCTCTAGCCATTCAATCTAAACAAACAATGAAAACTTCGTACATAGAAAAATGCACGAAGCTATTTTGGTATCCTCTTAACAAGCAAAATATCATTTTATGATTGTATTTCGAGCTACAAGAGATCAGCAAAATTAATACCAAAATGAAAAGGTAAACATAGTATAAAAGGACCACATGTATTAACACGTAATTGTGAGGAGCCATCATGAGAATTTTATTTAACCATGCCCATTAAAGTCCCACCGTTGGGCACGGGACTCGTTCATTTGGAGAAGGCTTACGATCTACTGTGCCACGCTGATCAGACGTGCTTGCAAAGGGTTTATTTTCAAGTTATCTGTGTACATTATCCCTTAGCTGGCTTTTAATCCGTCACTCTCTCTCTCTCTCTCTCTCCAGACCATTTACGTACCACTGTTGGACACGGGCCTCCTCCACTTTGGGAGGGATTTTAGTCTACTGTGCCGCGGTGACCAGGCGTATTGGCACAGGGTTTATTTTATAGTTTTCCGTGTCTCACAGAGGATTTTATCTGTGTACAATATCCCTTCGCTGACTTTTACAGCCTCCTTGGGAGGAGATGGGGTGGTGATACTTGTATTCTTAATCCGTCACTACACGGAGATAATTTTATTACATAAAATATATTTTACGTATACATATTTTTCTTAATAAATAATTTAATACAGGTAGTAAACAGCAATAATTATAATGCTGATACAACTTCACCCAGGAAACGCACAAGGTTGATATGAACGAATCTATAAATAATCATGCTCTTGCTAGTTTGTGGCGTATTTATATATAAAAACTAGCTGTTGCCCGCGACTTCATACGCGTGAAATTTAGAAATCAATCCTTAACAAACAGAAGTTTACTCTTCTGCTCAATAGATGGCGTTGTACGTTTTTTAAATCGCGCTATCTTTTCGTGCCACACATTAACACTTAAGCGCGTCAAAATTATTATCGTTTTATCATCCGGATTTCGCACTTATAAATTGGTAAGGATATGTAGAGCGTTTGTTAATTTAAGTATTTCAATAAAAATGTTACCATTCCATTTTATTAAAGGGTCCCGCTGGTAGGGATAAGCTCGCTGGATTCAACTGTAGAAACTGATATATCTCGGTAGGTTACATTACACCACATAGAGATCTCTCTTTGTCCACACGTGTAACTAACACCGGTTCCTAACAGTGGGACAGGACAGTACTGAGAAGAAAAAAAAACATAAATAGGTATATTTATTCATGCAAATGCACTGTGTTCCCCTTGCCGGGTCTTGACAAGACTCTGGGCACGTACCATGGCCCGGTTAGGCCGAGGCGAAAAAGCAAAAAAAGATAAAAAAACTGCATTGCGTTAACTGTAAATATTAAAACACGTGTGCGTTTAACATTTTCACTAGAAAGCTTCAACCAAACTATAGAAAGAGAGAGCAAAGAAAGTGATTGATTGTGTGAATTTTATAATCTATAGATATTTTATTAAAAAAATAAATTTGAATTTCGAACATAATTGAGTGCCTGCATCGTTCCGTAAGTGCTAATTCAATTGTTTCAACTAAAACAATGGTATGGTGATTGACAGATTGAAATCTTAATTAGAGAATATTTTAACGAAGGAAGGAGGTCGTATTTTTATTATGTATGTGTATATCTACACAGTCCTTATTCTAATACAATAAATATGAAAATAGTTCTGTTGCTCCTTCACGTCAAAACTACTAAAAAGCGCTAAATAAATAAAATTCGGTACACAGAAATTATATCCTGAGATAAAACAAAGGCGCGCGTCCAACTACGCGTCCAAAGTCACCGGCAACTGCTATTTTTAAATATTTTTGCTAACGATGTAATTTCTAAAAGTTTGTTCATAAAAAATATTAACTCAATCCAATTTTAAAAACCTATAAGCTCATAGTAATATCGAAAAACTATCATTTCTGGGTAGATTTGTGCTTTCCTTTATTTGCAGTTTCAGCAACATTGTTGACTTTCAATTTATTTGAATAGTACTATGGGTTATAGTAGAGCGTGTCTATTATAGTATATAGTATAGTATTATTTATCCTATAACGTTTTATAAATAGGCTACAAACGCAACTAAGCGATAATTAAAAAATAAACACAAATTGGACCGTGAGGAATTGATGACTTGAAACAATTAAGAAAAAAACATCTCTTCCGTTTAATAATCAGTAAAAAATTGTTGTATTAACTTTTAGCGCATACTTACGGTTCTACTGAGCACTTTTTCTGCTGAACTCTCTATTGGGGAGGGGCTAGAGTAATGCCTAAAAATCTCGCTAAAACACAAATATCTTTTTCGTCTAAAAATATTTATGTATAAATACTAAAGATCAACACTATTACATCAGAACAATAAGCAAGCTTTTAGATTTTAAATGTCTCGACATTATAATTGGTCATTTTATATAACATTTTGATAAAATTGTTTTGATTAATACTGAGCTCAAGGCAATTCACATGTTTAGAGCCTTTGTAAAAATAAACAATAGAGTTTATAAACGATTTTGCAAAACAATGACATCTTAGGAACTTTTTGATTACGACTCTATTATCTATGGTCTTGAATCTTGAATTATATAAGTTTAGAATCATAGCACAATCAACATATTATTATCAAGCATTCTTTCAACTTAATATGTGTATTAACTAGCTGATTTTGTACGCATGGAATTGAGAAAATTTTTCTCGTTTTGACACATTTATAACTAATGGTCCGCTCCTATTAGTCGCAGCGTGATGTTATATAGCCTATAGCCTACCTCGATAAATGTACTACCCAACAATGAAAGAATTTTTCAAATTGCATCAGCGGTTTCAGAGTATAGCACATTCAAACGAACAAACTATGAGTTACATCGATCGTGGTCACAGGTTGACGTGATTAGAGTCCCCGTATTATGTATTTACAAGTTATGAGTTCAATGCGTAAGTAAGCGTATAAGTTTAAAATCAATAATTTAATTACATCTTTTTTTTCCGAGCCGTAGGAAGTATGACTTTAAGAATATACAGCTGTAGTTATTTATACACGGTTAGAGTATATAATAATAATGCAGATAATCTTCATCTGTCATACCTGTTTCGCTAACGTATAACTAATTAAAATTTCAATGTCAGCAATTTAGCAATATCTTCCAATTTAACTATAAATTTTCGAAATTAACAACACACCTTAAAATTTGATTTTGGAATAGTGATTATTAATTTAGAACTGTTAATTTGAAATTAAAAATTTCTTCATTTTCTGCAATAAAACTTATCAAAAAAAATTTATTAAAAACGGGATGTTTAAATCAAGCGAAACAACTAAAGCATTTGTTCCGTAGAAAAGCAATTTATGATTCGTATTGCACTACTTAAAACCCGTTTCGTTTTATAAGATATTTAAAAAGTTGCCAATACTATCATGACACGGAATATAAAAAAATCTATATTTGGAGGCAATTGCTGTATTTGCGCCAATGGTAGCGGTGAATGTTGGCGAGGTTGTGACGAGGTCGACTCGACGGCCGCCGCGCTGAACCGATTTTAAACTTTATAGAGCTCACGATTTCTCAGGTCCTGTTGTCTCGAGACCTTGACAGCACTAAGTAGATGTCAATATTGCTCACTTTGTTTACAGTAACATTATTTCAATTGATAATTAATGACATTGAAACATTTTGTCTCGATCAAATTAAGATATAATCGAATATTAAAGTTAATTAAAAATGTTAAATTAATATCACGATTACTATGTTCTATGTTGCAAATTAAATTTTTGTTATCTATAACCACAAAACAACTATTACTACTTGTTACTCACGATTTTATACGTATGAAATTTAGAAACAAACTAGCTGTCCCGGCAAACGTTGTTTTGCCTTACCAAAAAAAAAAAATTGAAAAATAGATGTTGTCTGATTCTCAGACCTACTGAATATGCATGTAAAATTTCATAAAAATCGGTCAAGCCGTTTCGGAGGAGTACCTACGGTAACTAACACTGTGACACGTGAATTTTATATTATATAAGATAGCTGACACGGCAAACATTGTTTTGCCATACAAATGTTAGGGGTCGACAAATAATTTGCAATAAAATAATATTGCGACTATAAATTTAAATGTAAGCTATCCTATCTTTCAAGTTGGGTCGAATTGCATACGGTGTGCAAATCAAATTTAAAATGGGTTCAGTAGTTTAGGAGTCCATCGCGGACATACATCGTGACAGGAGATTTATATATATTATAAAGATTATACATTAAATATAAATCTCAGAACCACTAACGCAGCGCATACAGCAGTTTTTGCAACACTTTTCACTGATGCTTCCCAACTATTAGTAGCACTATGATTATATGTAGGTATAACTTAAAGCCTTCCTCGATAAATGGGCTATCAAACACATATAAAATATTTCCATTCGAAACAGTAGTTTCTGAGATTAGCGCGTTCAAACAAATAAATTCTTTAGCTTTCTAATATTAGTATAGTTATGTGTGTTTACAAATTTAATAAAACTACTCATACCTTACCAATGTTATAGAAACGAAACTTATTCTGTCTGTATGTCTGTTGCTCTATCACGCCAAAACTAAAAAATGATTTAAATTAAGCAGAAAGTATACAGCCGAAAGAAGGTCTTAAGCTATTCTTAATGGGAAAAAGGTTGTATAGTGGTTTTAAATTCCACATGTAAGACGTAAGCGGACATCGTCTAGTATGGAACAAAAGCTTTGATATAAATGTTAACCGCAAATCCTCGGCACACAATGTGACAATAAAATGCAAAGTAATGAAAAGTTGCCTTGCGCCAATTACTCCGCCCTTACGAACACGTGGGCGGCAGACTGGACCGCCTTGTACCTATTTATAACCGTATTGCAATCTCTATATAGAGACATCAAAACAACCATTTTGCTTTTATTAATATAATCAATGCAAACTTTAATTGGATCATGTCTTTATTATCACGACGTCAAAGTTTTGATTCCCACTCGGTATAAGTATTTATTTATTTATTTATTTATTTAACACTTTAATGCATACATGCATAGGCGGGCTTAATGCCTAAGGCATTTTCTACCAGCCAACCATAGGGTGGTGCAGAATTAAAGGAGGCAGGTGTCAATACAGAGCTGAGGAGAAAAAAAAATTACAATAATTATTAGGAAAATGAAAGTTACAGTTTTTATTTATTATAAAATGGAAAGGGGTATAGACATAGATATATTAAAGTAATGATTTACATGATACATACATACAAATATACACATTACAATGTTACTTAATAAATACCACACGTACATAAACATACATAACACATTATTAAACCAAATATTGTCATATTTGGTTTAATAATGTGTTATGCATGTTTACATGTAAATTTTTCAAAAATTCAGTAAGTCAGTAGCCTCAAAGGATCAGTTATAGACGAAGTTATGCGTGAGAATGGGATGATAAACGTATAAGTATTTGTGTAATCTTATAATTGTCATACAAATGTTTGTGCTGCATCTGGGTGTATACTATGTATTATAGGTATGTATTTACAAAAGAAAAGTAATTTATGTAGCATGAAAAGTAATGAAAATATGTAATAATTATAATGGATTAGAGATTAATGATTGAAAGCGGTCTTGCTGGACAATGCCCGGATAGTACGGCGTCGGTTGGATTGTTGGTCGATGGGAGAGATCCCATTGTGCTCCATCGTCAAATGGTAGTTAATTTAATAACCAATAAAATGTATTTTGATAATGTTGTAGTTCCAATTGCAAGCGTACAAAGTCGCTGGCATCAGCTAATATATTCTAAATCTTAAATGAAAAAAATATATTAAAAATCAGTGCTGCCAGCTTCTAGAAATAGTTACCTCTAAAATTAATCATGGGAGAAAAAGTCAACGTATTTAACCGATATTTTTCTATGGATATAACAAATTAACAATGCTGATTATTGCCGATATCAAATTATTGATATGCACACCGGCACAATTAGCGGAACAGAAAAAAAAGTGAGACTATGAGATAATAACGCATATATTTGACGAAAATGTTTTTAGACACAAAATAACAAATTGATTAACATCTTTTAACAACGACTTTGAAAAGTCTTCGTTATTTTTTATTGAAAAATAAAGAAATTTGAAATAAGTGAAATTTTTAGATGATTATGAACCATCACAAATAATAAAAAAAGTAAACATTAAATGAATTAACAATAAAATTAAAGAAAAATTTATAACGAGTGTTTCCCCCTCTTTCTGATTACGGTTTCCATTCGTCTGGGCATGCTACAGATTATGTTATCGATGATTTCTTGAGGCAACCGCTCCCACTCCTCAAGTAATGCGTTTCCAAGTTCATTCAGATTGTTGGGGGGTGGCATTCTGGATTTAACCCTTCTTTTTAGCAAGTCCCAGACATGCTCTATCGGATTCATATCGGGGGTATTTGCTGGCCACTGCATCACCGGTATACCTACGTGGCTCAGATATGCCTGTACCGATTGTGCACTATGAGCACGAGCATTATCTTGCATTAGAATAAAGTCGTCACCAATAAATGGGGCAAATGGTACAACATGCTCTTCTAAAATGTCTCTGCTCTGATGTATCGATCTGCTGTTATGGTCCCTCCTGTGACTATCACTAACTCCGTGCGAGCTCCCAAACATATCCCTCCCCAAACCATAATCGAGCCGCCACCATAAGCCACGGTGTGTTCAAAATTAGACTGTATGTGGCGTTCTCCTTTGCGTCTCCATATTCGCTGTCTCCCATCGATCTGTTTTAAAAGAACTCTGCACTCATCAGTAAAGAGAACCTGCTGCCATTCGTTCAAATCCCAATGACTATGTCCTCGCGCATAGCTTATTCGGTTTACGCGGTGACGTCTCTCATGTTTTGGGCCTTTGGCAAGTATATACGACCCTAAACCAACTTCTTCGAATCTCCTGCGAACTGCTCACTTACTCGTACTCCTCGAACGTCTTCCAGTTCATTTCGAGCTTGTACAGCCGTTAATCGCGTATTCCTACGAACTCCAAGTTGTAAAAACTGTCATCTCGCCTCGATGTACATCTTTTTCTACCGGAGGGGGTCAAGGTAGAAAAAGATGTACATCACACACATGATGTTGTGACACACAAGATGTACATCCTCACAACAGAATTAGACGATCTGTACCGCTGGATGCTGCGATGAATCGTTGATACTGGTCGACGCAGCCTTGAGGCAATCGATCTGTAGGTATGGCCATTTCTTCTCATTTCATCAGCCCTAATGATTTCCAGTGATGTTAATTCAGGCATAATAAAGAGCTTTTAATAAACAAAATTGCCTACAGAATAACAAATTTATAAAAAACCATTAAGTGCAATTTTTCAAAAAAATTACAATTAGTTATCGAACAAGTTGACAAAACGTATTGTTCGGGAAAATAAAACAAATGAATGAAAAAAGTGTATGTCATCTAATTTTCTATTTTCAAATTTGACAATAAATTAAAAAAATATCATAACTGGCCAGTTCCAGTAAAAGATTTTAAAATCCTGCCTTTTTTGTGTTCCGCTAATTGTGCCGGTGTGTATATTTATAAAAGTTTCCAACATCCCTACTACGACTAACTACAATTAATAAACTCTTCCTGATCCAGTCAACCAGGGCCCCAATTCTGCTAATACAATGTTGTCACAATGACAGTAGAATGACACCATAATGGCGGAATTTTATCAAATTTGGTGGTCTACTATTAATTTTTTGTCATAATGACGCCATAATGGCGTCAGTGACTGACCATTATAACAACATTATAATATTATGATTAGGAGTGAGGCGTATTTATCATAACAGGTAGACGTCACAGGTATTTTAAGATACCAGATACTAGCTGTTGCTGCGATTAAGAAATACCTGTTATTAAAAATAACAGGCAAACACTATCAACGTACACGTCAATTTTCAACGCAGATACTCGATAACAAAGTAGTAACAGAACAGCCTTGCATTTGCTGTGAAAAACGAAACAGTCATGGTTGTTCATTCTAAATATAACAGCCTGTTATTTATAACATGTATTGGCACCTATTATTTTGTCATAACAGTAACAGGAATAACAGATATCACCTTTTGCTGTTAAAACCCATCGCTAATTATGATTGTAATAGCAGAATAGCAGTATAAGCTAGGCAGACTTGGCCCCCAGCCCCCAGCTTCACGACACGCTCGCGCGCTCCTGTGTAGAGAAAAAACTTTGTGACTAAATGGAAATAACAAAACGAAACGATAGCGCCATCTATTGACAACAAAGTAAGTAAAGTAACATAGGCTAACACAGCATGTTGAAAATTAAAGAATTTGTAGGTTTTGTGGTTTTTAGTCAGCAGATAGTCATTTTAGCTCACGTGAAACTTGGACGGTTTTCACGTTTTCTTATTGTGACAAGGCTATTAACATGCTCTTATTAGCTTGGTACGTATCTATATGTGACGGAATTATTAAATTTTAAAAATTTTTTACTTACTTGCAGTAGTCGGTTTGATCTGAAATTTTGCGCACATATTATGGACCCATCGAAATGCAATAATTTATTAATTAATTATTCAGTAGGTAATTTATTCAGGTTTTAGGTTTTTCTAACATGTTCTTCCGTTTTTGCACTATGGATATAATAAAATATTAATGGTTCCTAATTACACACAGACAATTATTTTGCTTGTGTGTTTTCTATCTGCTATAGGCACAGATTATAAGTATGTATTTACAAATTGGGTCCAAATGGGATTCAAAAACATTTTTTTAAGAAAGTAAGTAGAAATGACATTAGGTTCCGTACCCAAAGGGTAAAAACGGAAACCCTATTACTGAGACTTCGCTGTCCGTCCGTCCGTCCGTCCGTCCGTCTGTCACCAGGCTGTATCTCAAGAACGGTGATAGCTAGACAGTTGAAATTTTCACAGATGATGTATTTCTATTGCCGCTATAACAACAAATACTAAAAATAAAATAAAATAAATATTTAAGGGGGGCTCCCATACAAAAAACTGATTTTTTACCGTTTCTTGCTCGATACTAATAACGTTGCCTTATGTTGCATAGATAATGGTACGGAACCCTTCGTGCGCGAGTCCCACTCGCACTTGACCAATTTTTTTCATACATCACTTTAGTATGGTATTTATTTAGTGATGATATCATTTTAACAGTAGCTCGATAATTGCAATTATCTAGTTATGAAACAAGCTAACAAACATGTTTCAAGAAGTATTATGTTGATTCTTATTTGTAGTGCATCTAAAAGGTGTCATTAACACTGATATTTTTCTGTAGTAAAACTGATAAATTATTCTCTTCAGCCCATTAACGTCTTGATGGGCACAGGCCTTCACTACTTTGGTAGGCGTGTAGGAACAGGGTTTATTTTCGAGCCGTCTGTATCTCAACTTAACTCAACTTAACTAAAACGTCAATATTGATAGTGTCAATAGCATAGTCCGACAATGTTAACTGGACTTTCTTATAAAAATAAATATTCACAATAAATAAATATTCACGGACATTTCACACACCGTCCTCTGGTCCCAAGCTAAGCTTATATGCTTGTGTTATGGGTACCAGAATACGGATAGAATACGACATATACCACATTTTTTTTTTTTGTAAATACATACTTATAATACATAGAAACACCCAGACGCAGAACAAACATTAGGATGACATTTATAAACATCACACAAATGATTGTCCGAGGCGGGAATGGAACCCGCGACCTCATGATCGGCAGTCCGTTATACGAACCACTAGACCACGAAGCCCGTCAAAAAAAATGCGTAATATAGAATAACAATTTTAATAAATATTCTCTTCTCCAGCCCATTTACGTCCCACTGTTGGGCACGGGCCTCCTCCACTTCGGAAGGGATTACGGTCTACTGTACCGCGCTGACCAGGTGTGTTGGCACAGGGTTTATTTTCGAGTTTTCCGTCTCTCAGAGAGGATGTTATCTGTGTGCAATATCCCTTAGCTGGCTTTTACAGCACCCTTGAGAAGAGATGGGGTGGTGACATTTGTATTCTTAATCCGTCACCACACAGTCATAATAAATATTAATACGACGTAATGGCTAATAATTTATAATACGCCATGGGTTTTATCATTTTAGTTCATTTTAGTTTTTGGCGCATAAGAATATGTACCACAATTCCACTTCAAAATTAGAGTTTAAGAGAACGAAGTGCTGGGTAAAAAATTAGTCAATTTGCTAAGTGCCAACCAGTTTTTATAAAAATACTTTTTGCCTATATAAACAGTCATGACATAAGATTATTTTAGAAGAAAACATCATGGTTGGTTACGTAAAGCTTAACGAAAAGGCCGCGACCACTTTCCCCTGACTCTTTCAACTTGATTGGGTGCTGTTATTAATTTAAAATTCTTGTATAATTTTATACATTCAATAACGTAAGTGGTTAATATCTAAATTCAATCGTTTAGTAACAAATTAAGAATTAATAAAATCGAAATAAGAATGAAAACTTCACGGTTAGATAGCTGTATGGCGGTGTGGAGACGTAATAAGAACATAAGTGGCACCACCCCATTCCCAGTCGCTTTTCCAGTTAAAAAACTAAATCTCTTACACGGAACTAGATGCGCTGTAGGTACTACACAGGTTAACATTGAAGGACATAATAGTTCACAGCCGTTATGTCTCCAAAAAATTATGTTATTAAAGAAACTTTGAATACTGACTCAGTAAACATTATAGAAATTTGAAATTAGTTACAAAATATGGTGATCTATATTAGTGACAGCGCGCTACGAATAAATTGCAATCCTGTGTCTATCGGGAGCGGGGGTTGCGGGGCAAGCGCGGGTAGGGCGGGGATGAGATACACAAGTGTCCGTACTTTAATATTTTCTCAATTAATTATTTCAAATATTAAGTGCCTATAATGTATTCATATTCGTGATCAGAATCAGGTACTGAATAACCTCCTTCAATGCTAACGCTGTCCTGTAGTCGATTGTATAGTTAAGGAGCGGCGAAAATTTTAAATATTTTCTAAAGATAGTTATGTAATTGCACTAAACTTATACTCGTATGTATACTTATGGTACAAATGCTTGTAATAATTTTAACAAAATAGCTTAAATTTTTCATACGTTATATTTTACTTAAAATGTTATTTATTTGGCAGACACAGACTAACGGTCTTAGCCATAATGACTTATCGGAGGTTTAAACTGAGATTTTATCGGACAGATAAAAAACGTTTTATCGTAAAAAGACTATTATGAATAACAAGTTTTGACAATTTTCGCGAACCGATTTTAGCGAACTTTTAAACCTCCGATAACTCATTATGAATAAGACCGTTAGTCTGTGTCTGCCAAATAAATAACATTTTAAGTAAAATATAACATATGAAAAAAAACAGAGATCAATGACACTAAAATGCGCAAATATAATACTAACATTATTACATTACATTATATTATTATATAATATTAACATTATTAGGACGATAGACCAAGCCCTTTAAATAAAAAAAAATCACATTATTAAGCTGAAAAATTTGTTTATTACAACGCGCTAATCTCAAGAACTACTGGTCCGAATTGAAAAAATATTTTTGTGTTGGATAGTACATTTCTCGAGGAAGGCTTAGGGCTTTTAACATCACGCTGCAACCAATAGGAGCGTAGCATTAGTGCAAAATGTTGCAGAAACGGCGAAAATTTTGTAAATTCAAATTTAATTATGCACGATTTTTGAGCATTTTTGCAGTCGAGCATTTTAATTTTTAAATATTCCCACAGTTCAAAAATAAATGAACACGTTTGGAAAACCTAAAAACTTGAATAATAATGTAATGTGTAAATAAATAATACTTGCGCAAAATTACTACAAGTAAGTTAAATTTACTTTCAATTCAATGATTCCGTTACATTAACTATAATAGCCTTGTCACATTAAGAAAAAGTTATAACCGTCCCAATTTCACGTGAGCTAAAATGACTATCTAACTAAAACCATGGAGTTACTAAACCTACAAATTCTTTAAGTTTCACCATACTTTGTTAGCCTGTGTTACTTTAAGTGTTGCTCAATAGATGGCGCTATACCAACTTCCTAGATGACGCTATCGTTTCGTTTTGTTATTTCCATTAGGTTACATAGTTTATTTTTCTAGTTACTGCTTAACGTTTCAGTTCATATTATAGAATCCATACATAATATAATTTTTATAGGTCTGTGATTTTTTTGCAGACTCGTGACGTGACAAAAAACTTCGGAAATTGTCGTTTAAAATCATGAAGTTTGTAATGTGTGTTTCGCTTTGGATGGATGGTATTACATTACTATTCTATTACCTTATTTTCTATTTCTAACACAGTACATACATAATTCAATTTGTTTCACTAACGAATATTATTTAATGAAAAAAACGAATAATACCATTTTGTGATGTTTGATTAAATGAATCTAAAAGAAATTTTAAATCTAGTTACATTTTTATTTCTGTTTTAAAAGGGCACAGAGAATTGCATCATAAACGCACAGACGGGGTTAATGTAATACTATGGAGATATTCGATTACTTTTTTGACATCCCTAGAAACGTGTATAAATATCGACAATTCGATATCAGCATCAGCATTGTTAATTTGTTATACCCATATTATCCATAGCAAAATATCGGTTAAATACGTTGTTTTTTTTCTCCCAAGATTAACTTTAGAGGCAACTATTTCTAGAAGCTGGCAGCACTGATTTTTATTTTATTTTTTTCATTTACGATTTAGAATATATTAGCTGTTGCCAGCGACTCTGTACGCTTGCAATTTGGAACTACAACATTATCAAAATGCAATAGGTTACTAGCTGCTACCCGCGACTCCGTACGCATGGAATTTAAAAAAAAAATCCCGTTCTTGCTTCATTTTACACTACTGCTTCGCTCCTATTGGTCGCAGCGTGATGTTTTATATAGCCTTCCTCGATAAACGTACTATCCAACACTGAAAGAATTTTTCAAATCGGACCAGAGGTTCCTGAGATTAGCGCGTTTAAACAAACAAACAAAAAAACTCTTCAGCTTTATAATATTATGTATAGATTAAATTAACTACCATTCGACATTTAAAGTATATACAAAGTAGTTCCATTAAAATGTTAAAGACAGACGTTCTTGACCTATTCGTGAACGTAAGTTAAAAGATTACATTCGTTTGAAATAAGCAGCGAGGTTATACGAATAAAAGGATAAAATATGTAATAATAAAAAACTTGTTTGAAAAATACTAACTTTAATATTCAATAAAGAAATTTAAAGAAATAAAGAAAAGAAAAAATAGAGTTATGGTCTTATTCATAATGACTTATCGGAGGTTTGATTTTATCATCATCATCATCATAACATCACGCCTTTTTCCCATGGGGGTAGGCAGAGACTATAGAGCGCCATCTGCTACGATCGAAGCATACTTTCTTGGCTTCATCCACACTCATACATCTGGTCATACATGCCCGACGGTTGTAAGTGCTACGCACTTGCCCCTTGATTTTATCGGAGAGATAAGAAAAAGTTTAGATAAGAAAAGTTTTATCGTAAAAAGACTATTATGAATAACAAGTTTTAACAATTTTCGCGAACCGATTTTAGTGAACTTTTAAACCAGTACCACCATAAGTCATTATGAATAAGATCATCTTTATATGTACATTATATATAAATCTCCTGTCACGATGTTTGTCCGCGATGGATTCCTAAACTACTTAACCGATTTTAAATTTAATTGGCACACCGTGAGCAGTCTGGTCCAACTTGAGAGATAGTATAGCTTAGATCTTTAATTATAGTCGCAATTTTATTTTATTGCAAATTATTTGTCTACCCCTGTCATTTGTATGGCAAAACAACGTTAGCCGGGTCAGCTATTAATTTATAGTCCGGGAGATAATGCAGGCTCTTAATTATCTCACTAGAAAAATCTGTACGGTACAACAAACACAAACGTTTTGTTAAATATGGTAAGCTCCTAGTGAGCTTATATCTTTCAAACTACGCAACGGATTTTATTATAGTTTTATTACTTGAGAGAGTGGTTCAAGACGATGGCGTTTTTGTATAATTCGTTACAATTTGGTTTCTTAATCCTACATGTACTAAGTTTCAGGCAACAACCAGTACTTTTATAAAATAATAAATATATTTATCGACATTTCACACAATGTCCTCTGGTCCCAAGCTAAACTTATTATGCTTTTGTTATGGGTACCAGAATACGAACTCGCGCGCGGCGGGTCGGTATCCCGAGACCTGCCGCGGCAAACGTGGCTGTCGGTCACGGCACCACGACAGGGGGACCTAATGTTCCCCCAGTCGGGTCGGGCCCCGTTTAACGGGGCCATCCCCCGCCGGGTCATGGTAAAGCTCAAGGCACCATCGTGGCCCGGCAGGGCAGGAGTCGATTTAAAAAAAAAAACAGAATACGAATAGAATACCTACATAACCTACTTTTCTTTTGTAAATATATACTTATAATACATAGAAAACACCCAGACGCAGTACAAACATTTATATGACAATTATAAATATCACACAAAAGATTGTCCCGACCGGGAATCGAACCCGCAACCTCACGATCGGCAGTCCGTTACGTGAACCACTCAATCGCGAAGCTCATCGTTGAGTGAAAATAATGCGTACTTAATGTAAAAATGAAGGTCATTCAAAAAGAATAAAAATTAAAAGTTTTCATGGAGTTTTCAAAAATAAATGGATATAGTTTAACGCATATTTTAGATACAAATGTTCACAATGACGTATAAGAAAAGACAGTATAAAGGTTAAAAAATCAAGGTCATGGAATGGGGCCGAAGCATGCGGTCTTATCTCGTTGGGAGCTTTTACAACCTCCCCATGTTTGTCTTTTCATAAACACGAAACATTTTTGTTAACACAGTGTCGTTTGTTTACATAAGGATAGCTAGATAACTTTTCAATGTTATTTTATGATAATGGTACCGATTCTACGAGCACAACTAAACTAAACTAATAAATGAAAGTTGATAGCGTCAATAGCACAATTTGAATAAAAATTGTGCATTATAGACTAACGATTATAATTAACTAGCTGTTGCCCACGACTCCGTCCGCGTGGAATATGGAATTTTTTTTTGGCAATAAAAGGTAGCCTATGTCCTTTCTCTGGGTCTAAAGATTGTCGGTGCCAAATTTCATCAAAATCAGTTGAGAGGTTTAAGCGGGAAAGCGTAACAGACAGACAGACAGAGTTACTTTCGCATTTATAATATTAGTAGGGATATAAATGTGTACAAGGAACTAGCAAGTAATAGATGTATTGACGCTATCAATTTTAAATTTATAGGTAAGTTTAGTTGCGCACTTAGAATTGGTACCATTATCTAAGATGAAAAAAAACCAACTAAAGGTTTTTGAGAACGACGACGACGGTAAGATTTGTATTGAGAATATTCTAAGAAGGTATCGTCGGTATGCGAACAAGACAAACAAAATATATTACATACTCGTTGCTCGACACACAGTTTAATATTTGTGTGGGACTCCCGGGACAGAAACGGACCCGAACTACCCACTAAACCCCACGGTGTTCCTCCTCGCCCCTTGGCCGAGCCATAGTAGTCACTCGGGTATTACCATGACCTGACCAGCCGGCGTATTATGAGCTTTTTAAAATCATTCAAGTTCCAGGCGCGCCGTAAACTGCATGGCTAAATTAGGTATTATGGCAAAAATAAAACTTATAGTTAAAAATTTTTAGTTAGTACTTTTACTTTTAGTTGTACCTTCTCCTTAAACATATTAATGTATGACTGGTTTAGCAAACTGACTAACTAATAATTTGTTCATAATACGAATTTGCCAGACAGTTCAATTCACGGCGTAAACTGCCTGTAAATAAAAGCTCATAATACGGCCGCAGGACACTCAGTTAGGTGTGTAATAATATGTATATTTTTAGAAAACAATGGAGTGGTGACATTTTTATTATCATTTTTTTTATTTATAGAGCTTGGTCGCTTTGCGACTATATCGCCCTATTTTTATTATCATAGTGAGCAACTCTCACTTCTCACTGCTCGTCACCCCAGCAATAATTAAAACTCTCTCCAGCTTATTAATGTCCCACTGTTGGGCAAGAACTTTCTCCACTATGGGGGGGATTGTGGTCTACTGTGCCAAGTTGATCAGGCGTGGTGGCACAGGGTTTATTTTCGAGCTTTCCATCTCTTATAGAGGATGTTATCTGTGTACAATATCACTTAACTAGCTTTTACAACTCCTAGGTGAGGAAATGGGGTAGTGATACTTGTATACCTAATCCATCACCACACTAATGATTGAAAATATTCAGACTAGAATACGAAAATATTAACTATATGCTATTATCTACGTAAATGATATAGCAAATATCTTTAGAAAGTTATCTACAGACCGCCATATCTTGGGATGATTGAATAAGTTTCTATAGTTTATAACAAAATATTATTAAGTTGTTCTACATTTTGAAACGTACAATATTACTATAATTCTCAGTTACGAACAGAGCGTGTATATATGTATATAATCTTTACCTATTATAAAACAAAGTTGTTACTTTGTAGGTATGTCCCTATGTGAGCTTATTTCTTTAAAACTACGAAACGGATTTTGATGCGTTTCTTTTAACAGAAAGAGTGGTTCAAGACGATTTAGCCAAGCTAAATTTACATATGATGGAACGCAAGCCCACTACTTGGTAAATCTTTGTATTACACGATGTTAACCCTATCTCACATTTTTACTCAAAGTGAAACAAATAAACAAAATTTCGCAATATAATTAAAGCAAAAAATGACCTCTACGATAAGTTCTGCTTTTGCTTGCAACATGATTTAGATGTCCTCACTGATCACCGAATATTGCGCACTATTTCTGCATGCTTTAGTCAGACATTAACAAAACTAAAAATACTATTACCAATATAAAATTATTTGATATAACTGTTGTCAGCTGCTGTTGAAAATAGAAAATTTTCCCCGTTATTGCAACATATGTCACTGATGCTTCGTTCCTACAAGTAGCAGCGTGATGATATATAGCCTTCCTCGATAAATGTACTATCTAACACTGAAAGAATTTTTCAAATCGGTTTAGTAGGTCCTGAGATTAGCGCGTTCAAACAAACAAAGTCTTCAGCTTTATAATATTAGAATAGATTTTGACGGATAGTGAAGGATTAAGAATACAAGTGTCAACACCCCTTTTCCATTCCAGGGTGCTGTAAGAACCAGCTAAAGAATATTGTACATACATAACATTCTCTATTAGAGAAGAACACCTCGAAAATAACTCGTGAACTAAGTAACGGTTTTTAATGCGGTTGTTTTATTAGATAGAGTTGTTCAAAAGTATGGTTTTTTGCATAATTTGTTAAGGTTTGGCGTATATTCTGAAATGGGAGGCTCACAGAGCCGTATTTACCCTAGGGCCATAGGGTCCATGGCCCGGGGCGGTCAGCCTGAGAAGGGCGACAAAAGATAAAAACTAAAATATCTATGCTCTATAAAATTTCGCTCTATATTAGTTTATAGGGTGGCTAATTAAGGGCCTACATCAATATTATCGTCGACATGTACCTATTAACACAACTAGTAGGTATAGAAAATGAAGAATTAGGGATATTTTTTTTGTTTACTCAAAATCTACTAAATATATTTTAATTCCGGTTTACGTGTTTCTATATATAAAAGTTACTTATGTTTTTTAAGTTATTTCATTAGTTAATACGCGATAATAGACCGACAAATGAAAAAAATAAAAAATGAAAGAGGTTGTTTCGCTAAGATTTTCTATCGAGAAAACTTTTTTCAATCGCCTTTCTGAGTTTATGCGATCCTGGATTATAATAATATATTGAAAAAACATATACTTAAAAATCAGAGCTCTAGCCATTCAATCTAAAGAAAAAATGAAAACTTCGTACGTAGAAAAATGCACGAAGCTATTTTGGTATCCTCTTAAATTAGCCCGGGACGTCAAATCAAATGGCCCGCGGCGCTAATTTTCAAAATACGCCTCTGGGGGCTCAATAACTATAACGCGGAAACCGTGGGCATTAACTAGTTGAATAATAATGTAGGTTCCTAAAAGGTTCATTTAATTTTAGTACCCGCATCAAACAACAATGTAACCAAGAGAGAGTTACAGCGTTTACGTATATAAATAAATATGTGTATGTATTCGAATAACGGTATTAGTAAGCTAGAACGGTAATACATGCGTAAAGGTTTATGTTTTATGTCTCTTGTTAACTATATAAAAGGTGTAAATAAATCAACTTGTCAAATTTTGTGAGGATAGTTAGTATCGAAAAATAAACACGCTAAAAATAAAATAAAAATTTTTGAGTAATTTCATTTTTTCACGAAATAAAAGGATTTCATCAAATATTTTTATGCGTATCTTACCTACAAAATAATATAGGTACTATGCCGTTCAGTCTCACTCTTCGGCAGTCGCTTGCGCCGACCGACCCCTATAAAGTACCTACCTACCTACATTGTCGCAGCTCGCAGCTGGCGACAGCGAGTGTATTGTGGTACAGTGCGCATAACATTTACGCGTAATGTAAATCATTACAAATCTTCAAAATGGTAACGTTTTTCTTAACTTTTTCACCGCGATTATTCATGATATTATATTATTCAAAACAACTCCTAAAAATATGACAAGTTAATTTTTTGACACCTTGTATACATAAAAGTATACATACTATGTTATATTATACATTCTTATTATAAAACAAAGTCGTTATTTTGTATGTATGTCCTTATGTGAGCTTAAATCTTTAAAACTATGCAACGATGATGCGTTTTTTAATAGATAGAGTGGTTCAAGAGGATAGTTTATCTATGTATACTATATACTATAATATTATAAAGCTGAAGAGTTTGTTTGCTTGTTTGTTTGTTTGAACGCGCTAATCTCAGGAACCACGAGCCCGATTTGGAAAATTCTTTCAGTGTTAAATAGTACATTTATTAAGGAAGGCTATAGGCTATATAACATCACGCTACGACTAATAGAAGCGAGGCAGTAGTGAAAAATGTTGCAAAAACGGGGAAATTTTGTAAATTCCACGTGTACGAAGTCGCGGGCAACAGCTAGTTTCTGTATAATTTGTTAAGGTTAGGTTATATTGGGGAAGGAGGATCAATAACTTTAAACGCGGTAAAACCGCGGGGATTACCTACGTATACATTTTATGTTACATAGCAATGGGATAGCGAGTAAAGCTGGCTGTTGTTTTCGAGGTAATAGGTTCGATTCTAACGTAGCACAATTATTAGTGTGATGAATACATGTTATTACAGGTTATGGAATATGTGTTTTGTAGTTAAGTTTGTTAAAAACATTTATACTTCATTAAGCGGACAGTTTTTTACGCAAAGAATAACTAAACAGAAATAAACAAATTAGTATCTGTCAACTGTTTACTAAACGGCGATACAAAGCTAGTTTCAAAGTTAAATATATTCTAAACAGAAGGCTCGGACACAGTGGCGCACGTAAGATGAGTCAGAGACCTTTTCACCCGCCTCCGCCGGCCAACCCATTGTTTATTCTGGACGCAAACACTCTCCTCACAAGATTTCCCCCACATTTTCAAATAACTCCAAACTTATCTCTTGAATATTCATAACACTGACTCTCATTTGACTTATAAATGTTTTAACTTTTTATTATGTCTCTTTTAGTTCCTTACTACATAGCTATCTTGATTAAATATATGTTTTTAAATTAATAAATTTCATGCCTAATATTTACAGTTTCTATTAACTTTCAATCATGTGATTCGTCTAAAGAAGACTCTTAATTTTTTAACGTATTTCTTATAAGAAATTTATCTCCGTCACCGTTAAAATTACACGATTAGAATAACTGTTAACAACGATTCTTACCTTTTCTTAGGCAATTCCGTTAAAATTCCAGCACACTGCTTTTAAGATACACTAAACACTCATTCGATTTTAGCGAGTCGATCAAGCGTCGGATCCCCGCACCGTTATTCACGTCATATGTGTGTCAAATAACGAGAAAAATTCTCACTATCTCCGTCAGCACTCACTGGCAATCCGTAGTGAACAGTCGCACACAAACACTATCACAACAGTTTAATTCACAATATCACTGTAATGCGGGTAATATTACTACTGTAGGTGCAGGGTGTGCGCATATGCGCGCGCGGCGACCGATGTGACTAGGGAAGGCTATATCGCGCATACGCAGGCAAGCCTCGTGCGCTCGCCACTCACTCGCGATAGCGACTGGCAAGCCTCCTTCACCTTCGCGCCGCGGACTGCTTGTTTCGCAACCTCAGCGGTTTTCTTGCAGATATCTTGTTGCATGGCAACTGTTGAAAAACGATATGTCGCCGCAATAACAAACCCATTTACAACGTCGATTTTTATTCCAATATTTGTATTGTATAATAAAAGTATTGCACGCTATATTTGACTGCACGCATGAAATTTTACGAGTCGTAATCTAATTTATACGAAGTATCATTCAAGCAATATTTGAACAGCTGTTGTAAGAACCAGTTACAACTTCCCCAAACTGCTTAAATATTTATTACGATAAATAACACAGGTAAGAAACAGATGGAAAATTTATTTTAAAAGTAACACAGTAGGAGCAATAAGTAAGTCACAACTTAATTGCTTCACAAGGTCTCGCCATTTGCTACTTTTCAGTTTGTTTTTAGCTCATCGAAACAAAGAACACTAAAAAAAAATATAGGTAAACAAAACGCAGACTCTAATGAACTTTTCCGAAAACGCTTGAATTTTTATGAACTAATTTACAATATTTGGAAATTCAAAGTTAATTGTTGTTTCATTACAACATACCATAAGTTTGTACTTATAGCTACAGAATTCTCTCATTACAAAAAAATTCAAAACCATTTTAAATGAGAATTTTTTTAGTGTAGTTTGATATAAATTATTTACACACAACTAAAACTGCAGACTTTAGGAATATTATGTATCCAGTCAATAGGTGTCAAATAAGTGTAACAAAAACGACTTGTAACAGCTGACAATTGGGTAGAATCGAACCCGGAACTGCGAACAGATGCACAGCAGGTCACAAACCAAGTAAAACTGGTTGTAATGCTCTTGATCTTAACAAAGAGTTGACTTTCAAAACTAATATTAAACTATACACCAAACAATAAATACAATGAAAACATTTTATAATCGAAGTGAACAAAACGTGATCAAAACTCTAAACGTGAACTTTCTATCGATAACAAATCGGATATTGTCACATTTCTATGTAATAGAACATATCAATCGGTGTAAAATTCTGATGAAATCGATTCACTTCTGATAATCGTATTCGGATGTCACAATAATGATGTATAGCTATTAAAACATGAGCTATGAGTTAAGCCTACAGGCGTTGATGTCTTTTGTTTAGGTAGAGACAGTATTGGTAATTATTATTCTCGCTCTATCTCTCTCTCTCTCTCCAATCCATTAACGTCTCAATTTCGGCAAGGGCCTCCTCCATTTTAGGAGGGATTATGGTCTACTATGCCACGCTGACCAGGCTTGTTGAGACAAGGTTTATTATCGAGTTTTCCATCTTTTACAGATATTGTTAACTGTGTGCATATCCCTTAGCTGGCTTTTACAGCACCCTGGGGAGGAAATGGGCAAGTGAAACTTTTATTCTTAATCCATCACGATAAGGACAGTTAAGCTATTGCATAGCTTCTATCGCGGGCCTTGAGCGTGGAGACTAAATGCACAAAATTCGAAATTTAAATTCCGTTACAAAGATAGCGTAACTAAAAAATACTACACACGGCGCTAGTAACGCCGTTTCGCTGTTCGCGCTGGTGACTCATGTCAGTTTTGGCGTTAGTTTTTATTTTTGTTACTATTATTGTTACTAAGACAAGATTCTTAATGCTTGCAGCAGTAACTTGCTTGGTACATTTATTAATTACCTAAGACAATATTAATCTTTGTTTTGTCAGAAGCAAAATACCAGTGCTATTTCATCATCATCATCATAACATCACGCTTTTTTCCCATGGGGGTAGGCAGAGACTATAGAGCGCCATCTACCACGATCGAAGCATACTTCCTTGGCACAGTGCTATTTATTATTAAATTCAAGTTAAAAGTCTCTATATGGAGAACAATCTTTTCCTATTTATTTTAATCGTGATGCCCTGCCAAGCAAAGAACCTGTACGTAATAAATTATGAAGATTAGGATTAGGATGAAATTCAAACAATTTGAGCTCTCTTTTACTACAAAAATAACTTTTATGACTTTTATGAGTCGATGGGGTTTGCGTGTAGGACAATCTTTAATCCATACTTCCTTCAAATTTAAAAATGAAAAGCTATTAATAATGAAAATTAAACTGGTTGTCATGCAAAATCAAGGTTCGTCAGTAATTTCAGCCGATCCGAAGTAATAAGTGGTATAACTAACACAACTTTCTTATAAATAACAATACAACATTATATTAAAAAGAAATAAGACTGAAATAAAAGTTAGAAAGAGTTAAAATGCTAAAGTGGTAATGGATGGGCCATATCTCTCGACGATCTGATGACCGTTGGGGACGTAGGGTCCTCGAGTGACCACGCACCGGATGACGCAGCGTCGGGCGGCCCCCAATAACGAGAACTGACGTCAAATATGCCGGAGGCCGCTGCATGCAGTTAGCGCAGAACCACGCGTTATTGCGTTTTATGGGGGAAGCCTATGGACGAAACAGTGGAAGGAGAAAGGTTGATGGATGGATGGAAGCGTAGGATGTATGTACTATATAGCAGAGTGGTATATATATAATATGCATGAATGCGAATGTGGGTCTGTTTGTTTATTCGTGGTTTGCTAAGCTTTCACTCTTCAATTACTCAACCTTTTAAGTTGGCCGTGTGAAGTTTAGATTGTGATGACTACAAAAAGTGGCATAGGCTACCTTTCATTTAGAAAAAATTGTACCAATTGATTTAAAAAAATCGGTTAAGTACAAGCTTGTCTCATACACAAAAGGTTCTGTACTGTTCTAAAGAGTTTGCTTGCTTGTTTGTACGCGCTAATCTCAGCAACTAGATTGGATTGAACTGGATTTGCAAAATTCTTTCAGTGTTGGATAGTAAACTTATCGAGTAAAGCCATAGGCTATATAACATTAAGTTGCGACCAATAGGACCGAAGCATCAGTGAAAACTGTTACAAAAACGGGGAAAATTTCCCAAATTCCATGCGTATGGAGTAGCGGGCAACGGCTAGTTATAATATATTCGTCATATCGAGTTTTGCTTTACTTTTATGCATAAACATTCCCATCATTTACTTCCTAAAATATTACAATTGCTTATTATGTTGTAGAAAACGGATAAATAATAATGTAAATGACGAACCATTATTGAGACATTAGATACAGAAATGTGATGAAATAATAAACACGAATGTAACTAGAAGCTGCAAGTCACGCAAAGATATTCACAGAATATCTTGTTACCACTCAACTATGAAGGAAAAATGTGTTGACGACTTCGAATAGAAAACCAACCTCCTGTTGGTTTTCTATTCGAAGTCGTTACGTTAAGTTTACTATATACTCGCACAGATTTACCAGATAGTGTGTACGACTTCAATCTTGAAGACACCTAAATTTATCCGGTTTAAATCGCAATTCATGGTCCAATAAGATTTGGTATTCTTAATTCAAGTGACATAGTTTTTACAAACCAACAACGACAATTTTACAAGCAATAAATCAAGTATTCCATTGGGAAGAGAAGACCTATTTTATTAGTTTTTGATACTATTTAATCTGTGGCGTAAATCATAACACTTGCACTATCGTAATTACATTGCCATGTACGCAGTACGCACTGCTTAAAATCTCAAAATTCACACACAAGGACACGACGCTGTCCGTACACTATGAGTATAGCGCCTGACAATACCAACTCCTGTCGGAATAATTATCTATGGTTGACGATATGCAAGTTTCAGTTTACGTTTTCCAAGACATGTTTACGAGTATCAGGAGAATAAATACAATAATAAGTTGGTAATTATACACTTCTGTACTTTGATATCAACGATAAAGTAAATAACTAAAACTTCTTCGTGGTATTCGCGTAGTAATCGGACTGTCCGTGTGGCGGATTAAGAATACAAGTGTCAGCTCCCCTTTTTTCTCTCAGTAAAAGCCAGCAAAAAGATATTGCACACAGATAACATCGTCTGTGAGGGACGTAAAACTCTAAAATAAAACCTTTTCCAACACACCGCGTCTCAACGGAGCATAGCTGGCTGACTATAACCCTTCCGAAAGTAGAGAAAAAAAAAGACGTGTGGCACTCGGGGACTGCCGCGGAAAGCTATTGCATAGTATTTTTTATCAACTTATGCAATTATAATTATTTATTTATTTTATTTATGCAAGAATCTAAATGTAAATACCATAAACTAAAATAAGATTAATAAACCTTATTTACTGATGCTTACATCTGTCCATTGTTTATGGTAATTATGATAAAACAGCGATTGTCAATCAAATGTCAATAAAATAAAAACTAACGCCAAAACTGACATGAGTCACCAGCGCGAACAGCGAAACGGCGTAGCAGTAGCGCCGTGTGTAGTGTTTTTTTTTGTTACGCTATCTTGGTTACGGAATTTAAATTTCGAATTTTGTGCATTTAGTCTCTACGCTCAAGGCCCGCGATATAAGCTATGCAATAGCTTAAAAGTTAACTAAAATATGAAAATTATTATTGTCAATAACACAATTCGGCAATTTCCACTGTACTTACTTATTGTAAAATAACTATGTTTTATAGACTAACGAATTTAATTAATCTAGGTAAATGTGTACAACGAGATAGCCAATTATTCAAAATACACTACACTTAGTTGTTTTCATATTAGCTAAGTTAGGTTAAGTTTTTCACCCATCCTATCATTATCTACCACTTATAATAATAGAACTATTACATTTTATTTCATTTTACATAAATTAAATAAAATTAACATTATCGACATTATCTTGAAGATAAAGCCCACGTTCTTTGTATTTTATATTATTAAATAAAGATTTAAATAAAAAAAAATTTATTTTACTTTAACAAAAGTAAAATTATACATCATAATTTATACTAATATTATAAAGCGGAAGAGCTTGTTTGTTTGTTTGTTTGAACGCGCTAATCTCAGGAACCACTGAGCCGATTTGAAAAACTCTTTCATTGTTAGATAGTACATTTATCGAGGAAGGCTATAGGCTATAAAACATCACGCTGCGATATAGGATCGAAGCAATAGTGAAAAATGTTGCAAAAACGAGATAAAATTTCTAAATTTCTTGCGTACGAAGTCGCGGGTAACAGCTAGTTTGATATAAGCATGATATTAACGTCACAATGGCCTCTTAATTTGTAACTTAATAACTTAACTATATTACAATAGTGTAACAAGTATAAAAAATAAACAATACTCCGGATATTTTGTCACATTACAAGTGATAGTAATTTGTGAGCATATTGTTGCTGTGCTTAAGAGGATACCAAAATAGCTTCGTGCATTTTTCTACGTACGAAGTTTTCATTTTTTCTTTAGATTGAATGGCTAGAGCTCTAATTTTTAAGTATATGTTTTTTCAATATACGAGTATAATCTAGGATCGCATAAACTCAGAAACGCGATTGAAAAAAGTTTTCTCGATAGAAAATCTTAGCGAAACAACCTCTCATTTTTTATTTTTTTCATTTGTCGGTCTATTATCGCTTATTAACTAATAAAATAACTTTAAAAACATAAGTAACTATTATATATAGAAATACGTAAACCGGAATTAAAATATATTTAGTAGATTTTGAGTAAACAAAAAAAATATCCCTAATTCTTCATTTTCTATACCTACTAGCTGTGTTAATAGGTACATGTCGACGATAATATTGATGTAGGCCCTTAAGTATAATAAGTGTAATAAATAAATAAATAAATATCGATACGGTGATGTCACGCAGCATGTTCTGGTTTTGAACACATTAAGTTTCTGATATTTACGGACACAAATTTTTAACAATACGTCTCCATGTTTCAAATTGAGGTGTATTCCTTGCTTGCATTATGGCCTGCTGTTAAGTACAACATTACGATTAGTAATATTATTCATATTATAATTATATAAGCTTAAAACACCCAGACTTAATACAATTATCTGTGTTAAACACGCAATTAATGGTCCTTAGCGGGCATCAAACTCGCGACGACAGGATCAGTCGGTATCACTGCCGCTGTTTTAAGTCCATCGTAATATGCTATTAATAGATACAAGCATACGGATATAGTCATCATATAACTTTTAAATAAATACATATACATATTACAAATATCTACGTATACTGCTTACAACTAGACAATACAAACAGCGACTACGCAACGAGGACCACCATTTTATTTACATAACTAAAGTGTTTTCTATCCGTATTTAAATAATGAGCTGTAATGGTAGTTATAAGTGGAGTATAATCCTCTATTTATACAAAAGGAAAATATCGTATGGCTGATTAACTGTTTAGGATATCGATTTACAGCAGAAAATGCTGAAATCATGTACGAATGCGACTGCGCAAAAGAATGTTTTCTGTGAAAGAATGTTTTCTTTTTAGTTTTTAAGACATTTTTCACTAATGTTTCACCCCTATTAGTCGCAGCATCATGTTATATAGATCATGTTATATGCCTTCTTCAATAAATATACTATCCAAAACTGAAAGAATTTTTCAAATCGGATGAGTGGCTCCAGAGATTAGCGCGTTCAAAAAACAAACTCTTCAGCTTTATAAAATTAGTACAGATATATAACTTTTTCTCTTCTCTTCTAAGAACTCTTCTAAGAAAAGGGCTTACAGATTGTATAAAAGTCCACGATTTATTGACATCAAGTTATAAAAATCTTGTTTAGAACAAGCAGCGATTAAAAATGCACGATACATTTTGCAATAATAAATACGCTAAGGCCAACTTGCTTATGACGGTACGATACCAAATTATGCTCCATACAAAAGTATGGGTATCGTACTTCCGTTTTTTCTTCGCGAAAGTTAAACCGATTTTAATAGTTTTTGCGTTATATTATAGATAAAGAGTATATCTATGCTTCTATTACTTTCTTTTTTTCATAATCAATAACAATAATAATAATTCAATAATAACTAAAAGAAATATGACGATCCGGAAATATACTTTTTTCGGTTTTCTTTAGATAAAGTTGCAGCGTCTATCACACAAATTTGGTAAAGTTTTACCACAAAAGAAAGTGGATAGAAGCATAGATATCCTCTTTATCTATAATATAACACAAAAACTATTAAAATCGGTTTAACTTTCGCGAAAAAAAACGGAAGTACGAAACGTCTTTTTTCAAAGAATTTGTAGGTTAAATCCGCTTCATCTATATTTGTCCCTTTCAGCGCGGCGCTCGGAAATAGGGATAGCAATACCTAAAGCAAATACCTAAATGAGGAGTACAGTACCTTCTTAATATTCAAAACATATCGTATTAAAAAAGTTAATATTACCAAATAATGTACAACCCTTATAATTAAGGTTAAAACTTTTGTTGCTAAAGGTAAAATACTAACCCGTTATTCACTGTTAAATTATTCATGCAGAACCCAATATAAAACTTGAAACTTTAGAAGTTTTTTTTTACAAGGCATACTAAAATGACAGTCAGGCTTCGTGACAGAAATAAACTAGTTCAATACCTACTTCCGTGTAAGAATTTAAAGTGTACATATAAATTATTTCATGAGGTTTTTGTTCGTGTTCAAAGGTGCCATTTTATACAAAGAATTCAAAAATCCGTAGCCAAACCTTAGAGCTAAAACAATTTGCTTAGTACAAAATATAAATACTCTGTGGGTTAAAAACTAAAAAAAAGGCTTGAAAATTATTGTATTTTCATCGGTTTTTTTATGTGTACAAAATTTCAGATCAATCCGACGACTCTTCCGAAATTCGCTTTCAAAGATTCCATTGCATAGATTAATTCATTGATGAATTAATAACCAGGAGTGGCCAACAAGTCGATCGCGATCGACCGACCGATTATTCGACCAATATTGGTCGATCACTCGCAAGTTCCATAATGGGGACGCATTCAATGCCAAATGTTTGTAGTACTTGATACAGGAATGAACATTTACGCAGCTCATGCTTCGAGTAGGGAGACGTTCAGCGTGACCACTTTTAGTAAATAGATCGATCGAAATAGATCGATCGCGACGCAATTTTAAAATAAAAAGTAGATCTTAGGTGCACAAAAGTTGGCCACACCTGATATATACGTACCGAGCTAATAAAAAGCATGTTAAAAAAGCTTCATTCTACTTCCCTTATCCCCCGTTATTGAGGGTCGAGAATATGATAAATATATTATAGTAATAACGGTACGGAACTCTTTGTGAGCGAGTCCAACTCGTATTTGAATTTTTATTTACTATTATTTTTGGTATCGAGTAAACTAAACTTAGTGACCTCAAGACGGGTCTCGTGGTCTAGTGGTTCATGCAACGGACTGCCGTTCACAAGGTCTCGGGTTCGATTCCCGCACGGAGCAATTATTTCTGTGATATTTACAAATGTCTGCACTGCATCTGTGTGTTTTCTATGTATTCCATCCATCCATCCATTCATCAGCCTCTCTTCGTCCACTGCTGTATATAGGCCTCTCCCATAGAACGCATTTGCATCCAATGTCTCCCCGCGACCTTGACTATATCGTCGCTCCACCTTGTCAGGGGCCGCCTAACGCTGCGTCGTCCGGTACGTGGTCGCCACTCTAGGACTTTTCTTCCCCAACGATCGTCAGTCCTACGAGCGATGTGGCCTGCCCATTGCAACTTTAGGGTGCTAACCTTTCTCTTGAAAGGTTAGTACCCTAAAGTCACACACCCTACGCCCGTTCTCCTACGGATCTCCGACTTTCGGATTTTATCCCGTAGGGGTATCGTCTACATATTATAAGTATGTATTTACAAAAAAAAGTAAATATGTAGTATATCCGTATCTGGTACCCATAATACAAGCATAGAAATATAGCTAACTTTGAGACCAGAAGACGTTGTGTGAAATGTCCATAAATATTAGTGACCATAATAAATCTGTTTAGTATTTTTGAATTTCGTAGTAGGTATAGCTGTATTAACAGCAATAATCGCTACTGATGCAAGTGAATCCCAGGCCTTAATATGAACACTTTCCAGAATATCTAGACGTGTACAAACATGTATATTGTTTGCATTTACACGTCAGGTGGCTTGTGTACATTTGCAATATTTCGTAGAGCGGGCACTAATATCATTGTGTGTGTATGTGGGTCGATCGTAACAGACGATAGTCACGAACAGAGCGGACTCGTCAACGCATCCGCTCCAAACAAGCGTTGCTCTTTTGCATATGAGTACATTGTAACATACGAGACGATTTTTACTTTCATTTTAAATAAGCTTGTAGATTTCTCTCTCTCCAGCCCATTAACATCTCACAGTAGAACACGGGCCTCTCCCTCTTTGGGAGGGATTTTGGTATACTAAAAGGCACTCAACCGGGCGTAGTTTCGAGTTTTTCTGTCTCTCACAGTGGTAGCTGTGTTCAGCATCACTTAGCTGGCTTTTACAGATTGCCGACTTGTAGATTTACCAAAGCCTTATCAAAAAGAGAATACATAAACATTACTTTAGAATAAAACTAAAATTACAATCCTAAATAAATTATTTTAAATATACTATTTCATATTCAAAATTCAGTAGGTATCTAAAGCGGCATTACTATATGTGGCATTTGAACCCACATTCATTGGAATACCATTCTATTGTACTACCGCCGAGCTAAGATTGCTAAGATTTTAATTTTTCTTAATTTTTGAATCCAACTTTTAATTATTAATAATATTGGTGCCAATTTTACGTGCACAACTAAACTTAATTTAACTAAAAAATTAAAACAACTAGTGCTGTACTTTGATTATTTAGTTACTTTATTGTAGGTACACATTTATATTAATTAAAATCGACATCATCGATCCTATAAAAGTGAGTGTTAGCCGGTAACATATAAATATTTTTAAGATTAATTAAAATGTTTAGTTCATAAAAAAACTGTTTTTATAACAAGAAAGTTAACATTGCTGAAGTGTGTTAGCGACACTATAAAAAATCATTTTTTAGTTAAGTTTAGTTTATTTGTGCCCGTAGAATTGGTACCATTACCATACCAACTATCACATGCACGTTAAGCAAAAATCTTTTAAAAGATTAAAACAATGGTTTTGAAAAATATAAAGAACAGAAAAACTGTAAGAAATATCATCAGATAATTTATCGTGTGTGTATGGAAACATTCCTCATTATAAGTAATGGTCTACAACCATTCACTCGCTGTGTCCGACGATCGGATTCAACCTAGTCTGAGTTACATAATAATAAACACATTTAATTTGTTTTGCTTCTAATAAACCTCTTGTACCGTTTGTTAAATGTATAAAATTAGTCTCCGAGTCTCTGAGTACTGAGACTGAAGTCAGTCCATCAATTCGTCTATATGTCACCACTTCACCTTTATGTCACCACTTCACCAGGCTGTATCTCACGAACGACGATAGTTAAACGGTCAAAATTTCCAGAACAAATAATCACATTCTGTTGCTGCTATAACCACCAACATTAAAAACTAGAATACAATAGGTGATCAAGGGGGCTACCAAACAACAAGCATTTTAGTGAAACTGGTCTGTATGATTGTTATAGTATGATATCATTATGAATATACCAGTTGTTAGCTTAGTACTCGTGGAATTAAGAATTTTTTTCCGCTTTTGTAACATTCCTCACTGATGTTTCGCTCCTATCGGTCGCAGCATAGCTTATACCCTTCCTTGATAAATATACTATCCAACACTGAAAGAATTTTTCAAATCGGAGCAGTAGTTCCTGAGACTAGCGCGTTTAAACAAAGAAACAAACTCTTCAGCATCAGCTTCAACAATATTAGCATAGATTATAATGGTAATAACGTAACCGAGCCCTTCGTGCACGAGTCCAACTCGAACTTAGCCGGTTTTGGTTTATACACAAATCAAGAAACTGAACTAAAGACGTTCTTCTTCTTGTCCCATGATTGTCTCACTATTGGTTCTGCTCTACTATGACACGCTGATCACGCGTGTTGGCATAGTGCATAGTATTGACTTTTCCATCTGTTACTATTGATAAGATAACTGTTTATAATATCCCATAAGGTGGCATTCCCAAGTCCAGCGACCGTGACTGCGATGCGTGACCCTTCAAATTAGTGTAAATTTTCACGTTGCCAAAAGAAGATAAGAATACATTTAATGATATTTATGTCGGTCACACTCTCGAGACCTTATCGTGCCGCAAATGTGCCTATTTTGTGGTCACTTTTGCGTTTAGCCAGGCCTACTCATACATAGCAATCATAACTTCGATCAAAAGAAACGGCAGGTTTTTATTTTTACATAAAATCAGACCTGGTCGCGCTTCCTGGTCGCGGAACATCCGAAGGCCATTTTTAGCTGGCTCTTACAGCCCTGGGGAATTAAAAGAAATTAGACGTTGACATTAAATTTGTATTTCTAATCTGTCACCAGACCGATAAAAGACGTTCAGTCTACAGCAAATACCTAAAGAACTGTTAACTTCAATGAAATCATAAACTATGTATGCTATTAGATTAAGCAGTGCTAAACTCACCATAATACTATAGTTTATTTATCTTTATTATCTACATTATATTTATGCTTTTGTGTGTGGGTTGGAGCGATTATATTAACTGCCTTGTAAAGGTTATGTAATATTCCATGTATATTCCGATATCAAATTAAGTCACAGAAAGTTGATTGTATTTTAATGGAGCCGTTTGCTTTTATATTTAACTAGTAACCGCCTGCGACTTTATACGCGCGGAATTTTGAACTATCACAGAATTAAAGCAATGAAAGTCGCGTCATTATTTTCAACCCAATTGTATTCTGTAAAGAATACTAGATGGCGAGATTGTTGCAAAACATTCTCGTTAGATGGCCTTGTACGTAAAAATATGATATAAACTGAATTACGTGACGATTGTGGTGGCCTAATTTGATTACTGAAAGCACAAACGCAATAAGCTCAGTTGGCAGAGCTACGGAACGGTATTCCGATGTCGTGGGTTCATGTCCCGCTTGTGGTTTTCACTATTTCCACCATAATTTAATTTATCACAGAATAAGCAATATGTCACTACATAAAAATATGAGTGATAACACTTGTAGTCTAACTGCCGCACTCAGAGACATTTAATGGTTACTTAAGGAGCTCTTTTGTATTGATTTAAAAAAGTTTTAACTTAACTTTTACTTTTTTAAATCAATACTAAAGAGCTCCCTAAGTAACCATTAAATGTCTCTGAGTGCGGCAGTGAATCCGTCAATACAGTCTCTTAAACACATTATACAATATAATTTATCTATTTTGCAACATTTTTCAGTACTGTTTCGCTCCTATTGGTCCCAGCTTGATGTTATATAGCCTATAGCTTTCTTCAATAAATGTACTATCCAACACTTAAAGATTTTTTCTAATCGGCCCATCGGTACCTGAGATTAGAACGTTCAAATAAATAAACTCTTCAGCTTTATAATATTAGTCCAGGTATAGTATCCTTCAACTTTTGCACTATCAATTTGGCCGTGTAATATTTAGAAATAAAAGTCTACGAGTACATTTCTGTGTGTTGGCCTTGCATCATAATAATATACTTAAAAATGTATTAACCTGATTTTAGTAACATGTACACTTACAGTGCTATTTCTGCAGTCAAGTTACGTCACGAATAAAACAAAGAAAGTCATTTTAGAATCATCATCATTTCCATTTTGAACGGATACTTATTTAGTAATGTAACTAAATAGGCGCAGTGGCGGATTTACCCTAGGGCCCGGTAGGCCCAGGTGGTCAAGTCTGCTATTTTTAAACAATCGTCATAACGACACGTACGGAGTTGTGGCCGACAACTAGTGTCGGCCACCACTCCGTACGCGTGGAATTTCGTATCACTCACTAAATATAGACATAATTTATAAATAATGGTACCAATTCTAAGTGCACAACTAAACTTAACTAAAAAAATGAATTTTAATAGTGTCGATAACATAGTTCAGCAATATTAAGTTAATATTGCTGAATAACAAGAAAGTTCAGTTAATTATTATGAACTTTCTTGTTATAAAAACTGTTTATTTATAGACTTAAGATTTAAAATAATATAAACGTGCATAACAAAATAGCCAAATAATCAAAATACATGTTAAAATTTTTTAGGTAAGTTAAGATGTAAGTCTTGCTTCTCTGTTGTCCTGTTTTTATTAAAACTTATAGAGCTTATATTTTTTATGATTTATTGAAACGTTCAGACATTACAATTAATACATATTTAACACCTAAGCCTGATAAAAGTAGATGTCGTGTCAGTACGTGGAGTGGGTAAAGTTGACCAATGCTATTTCAACTGAGGTCAGTCGCATTCCTACATTACGGATCTATAAAAACAAAACATTTACTATGAAGTTGATTGTTTTGAATTGTATCACGACTTTACCAAGGAAGTCTGATTATAAATATACCCAAATACATAGGTCGTTTAACAATTACTTTGTGATAATTTTTCGTTAAATGGGTTTCATTATTATATTGCTACTAGTTTAGTTTAGAAAGCCTAGGTAGATAATAGTTTCGAATTGACATCTTTCCTTCATTATCTAAATAGACAACGGTGCCGATTCTACGCGTGCAACTATACTAAACTTAACTAAATAATTTTCTTAATTCAAAAATAAAAAAAACACGTTAGCATATACTAAATATCTTTTTAAATTACTGTATTGTCACCGGTCCTAAATATGTGTGCAAAATTTCAGATCAATCCGACTAATAATCAGAATAATGACGTGAATGTGTATTATAGACTAACGATTTTAATTAACATAAATATAAACAACGAAATAGCAAATATATCTATTACATTGACACTATCAAATTTATTTATGTTCATTTTTTAATCTCGACCAACTGATAAAATAAAAATAAAGGCTGGTCGAGATTGTTGCAAAATATTCTAGGTAGATGGCGTTGTACGTAAAAATACGATATAAACTCAATCGAGTGACGATTGTGGTAGCCTAATTTGATTACTGAAAGCACGACCGCAATAACCTCAGTTGGCAGAGCAACGGAACGGTATTCCGAGGTCGTGGGTTCAAGTCCCGCTTGCGGTAATCACTTTTTCCACCATAATTTAATTTATTAAGTAAAAGCATAGCATGTCAATTACAAAATTAATAAATTACTTTAGTAGGAATACCTACGCTTTTTCAATTATTTATTATTGAATGCTCTCATCATTCATATGACTAGTATTGTTCTGCACATCCTAAATAATTCAATCAATACGAACAATAAACCTTTTACTATTGTATTAGGGTTAGGTCATCAAAAAGTACTAGAAAAATAGTGTTTATTAAATCAAATCAAAATTAATTTAATATGGTCTTAGGTAATAAAGGTAAATAGAGTTGCGGTTTTATTTCGATCAAGGCGAAAACTTAGATGAAACTTAAATATGCCTAAATGCTGATACTGGTGAAGTCCTCTCAGTAAAACTATTCTACTTCTTTATTTATTATAAAACAAAGTCGTTATTTTTGTATGTACCTATGTCCCTATATAAGTTTATATCTTCAAAACTACGCAGCGAATTTAAATAAATAGCGTAGTGCCTAAGGATGGCTTTTTTGTATAATTTGTTAAAGTAGGATTACTAAACTCCACACGTATAAAGTTCCTTGCCAGGTCAAGGTAAGGATCAAGATACCATCATGGCTCGGTAGGGCAGAGGAAGGAAAGAAAAAAAGAAAGGAAAAAACGCGTATGAAGTTGCGGCGGTTCACGCCAAACCTTTCAAATGAATTCTAATAAAATTTTACAGCTGTATAGTTTATAGTTTAAAATAACGCACAGTGATTAATAAAATGATAATGATGAACCCTTTTATCGATAAATGTTTAACAATTTAATCGATAAATGTTTGTCTCCAAAAACAAGATTATAACAAATAAATACGTGCCAGCCTCAATTGTTAATAAATATCGAAAAGAAAGCGTCAAAAATTGTTTATTAAATGGAAGAATGACTAAGAAAGCCAATATGAATAAGATAAAGAAAAAAATCGTTTTCATGCTTTATAACGATAGTTTTAACAATTGTTTGGTTTAGTTTCGCGACTATGTAATAGAAAATCATTGAAAGCACAAGATCTTCGAAAGTATGATGGTACATACAGATTTACCAAATGTATAGTCTATGGCTACATCACTCAGTCGGCTTGAAGCTACTTACATACCTACATGTGTGTGAAAATGTATCTAAGTGTCGATGATACCTATACTTCATATGAAACAAGCAACGTAAAGTTACTTGTCCTCAATTTTAAACGTCAAACCACCGTCTGATATCTATATGTATGTATGGTGGTATTTTATTTCGATATTTTCCGAATACTGCAATAGTACAAGATGTTACATACATACATCATACTAATGCATAAAATATAAATAATTAGCTTAATTCAAAAATCAATAACCACGCTTACAAACCCAGAATATGTTTTTTAAATATTGCGTTTTCATCGGTCCTTAATATGTAGGTATGCAAAATTTCAGATCAATCTGACTACTGCAAGAGGTTGAAAATCATTTTCAAAGGATCTGTTAATACATTAATACTGTTAATACATTGATAGTATTGATAGATACAACGCCAGCTAATAAAAGCATGTTATGAACTTCATAAAAGCAATTTACTGACATTTTTAGTTAAAATCAAAATGGCAGTATTAAATTAATTTGAAACTGATTGTTAATTAACGACGCGTTGGCGGTAAATTAAATTACGGAATCGTGTCGAATAGTTCCCGAGGTAATTGAGTGCCCTTAATTAATTACGGTATGTGTTGCAGAGATGCAAGATTCATAAACTGCAGTTTGCAGTGAAACGGAATGTAATTTTTGAATTTTTACGGAAATCTGATTTTAATTTTCTAAATAAATGATAAAAAAATTAACTCTAATTTAAAAGACACCTTTAAATTAATTACAACTTTTGTATAGTAATTCGTTACGATCATTACGCCTAATTTAGGACAACAGGATGGTCCGAAAATTATATAAAGTAATCCCATAAAAGCTTAACCAAAAAACCGACAATGGTGCCGATTCTACGTGCACAACTAAACTTAACTTAACTAAAAAATGAAAACAACTACTTCCGTATCTCGATTATTTGGCTATTTCGTTGAGCACTTTTATATTATTTAAAATCGTTAGTCTATAATAAACAGATTTTATAACAAGAAAGTTCAGTTAACATTACGGAATTGTGTTATTGACACTATCAATTTTCATTTTTTAGTTAAGTTTAGTTTAGTTGTGCGTGTAGAATTGGTACCATTGTCACCCGAGTAGTTCAAACACAAAACAAGCAAACTTTACTTGGGACCAGAGGACACAGTGTGAACGGATCATGAGTAAAAGAGATTTAGAAAATCTTGAAACATGCATAGTTGTATTACTATCAATAAAATCAGGCAATGACCAAATAATACCGCTATGTTCAAAAATACAATTCGCTAGTTGCGTCTCTATGCTAACACCCTAAGTGCTCGATCCCGTCTGGTAATAACAATGTGACCCACGAGTAGGTACAAATTGTCAGTTTTATTACGTGTTGTTAAAGTTCGCGTCAGTGTTCCATGGTTGAAAGGGGGCGCATAGCCGGCTTGCTCCTGTCCAGTCACGGCAATAAAAACTATATTAATTCAAAACAGCCATTGTTCGAATAACAAAAAAAATGGATTGCACGAATTAAAAAAGTGTATTAAAAAAATTGTGAATGGTTTTGTTAATATTAAGAAGTGATTTGTTTAATTTAGTGTAAGTATTATATTATATTTTATCTTCTAATATATAAAATTCACGTGTCACAGTGTTAGTTACCGTACTCCTCCGAAACGGTTTTTATGAAATTTACATGCATATTCAGTAGGTCTGAGAATCAGCTAACATCTATTTTTCAAATCGTTTTTTTTTTTGTATGGCAAAACAACGTTTGTCGGGACAGCTAGTATTTTTATAAATTTTCGTAAGTCGTAATTGCTTAGTAATATATCAGTGAATGTCGTGTTTAATATTTAAACACGATAAGAACATGGAAATAAGAGACCTAGTACATGAACATGATAGCGTGCTTGTACCTACTACAATAAATTAAATCTAACTATAAATTTCTAAGATAGTGTGACATCGTAAACAAGTATTCCTCGTTTGGTACAGGATTTCTCGTTAAACATAAGAAACATGTGATCATGAACAACATTTAGAAACTTGTTACGATAATTTTCTTAAGCATTTTCTTTACTTACCAACTAGGTACTTGAACAGTTTGTATATCTACCTATTTGAAATATTCAACTGTAATAATAATAATGTGTTATGGATACCAGAATACGGATATAATACATAAACTACTTTTCTTTTGTTAATACATACTTATAATACATAGAAACACCCAAAAAGACCAAACTATCCATGTTGCGATGGAATTAATATGGATATGTTTACTTTATCATTATTTTTTTGCTTGCTCGACCTGGAAGCCCAAGTCTGCTATTACAATGTTGTTATAATGATCAGCATAATGATTGCATAATGGCGAATTTTATCAAGTTTGGTAGTCTGCTATAAATTTTGTGTCGTAAATGACGCCATAGTGGGCAGACTTGGGAACCTGGAATAAAAAACAGGACATTACAAAAGAGGAAATATTATGTTTGAGCTTCCATCCATCAGCCTTTATGCGCACACTGCTGGACAATAGGCCTCTACCATAGAACACCACAACACGCGGTGATGCGCCTCTTGCATATACACTTGCAAGCGGTGTACAAACTTAGTAAGAGAATATGATCGATACAGATACAGAATTTTAGAATAACATGTTTAAATCCGTTTAATCACATGGTTGACAACTCAAAAACTGATATGTCCGCCGAAAATCTTTTCTCGAGACAACAACGGTTACTTGAGCCAATTTAGTTTGACAACTAAAATCCATTAATACTCGACCTGTCATACTGCACCCAGTCTAAACATAGCGCTATATTTTATGAATGTATTCAGTATTGCTACAGGTCAACTTTGAATGGTCATACTTCAACCGGCCCACACTTAACACTCTGATTCCATATTTCCGCCCAATGCCCTACACTTGTAAACAGTATTATAAAATATAACCTTATTTAACTATAGATAAAGTTCAAATTTATTTCAAACGTGTTCAATGTATAGCTAATACCCAAATTTTGTTCAAAATAGCTAACTTCTGCTAGACTTCGTACGTACGTTATTTAAAATCCCCACATTATTTTATTAACACGCTTTTTAACACGCTTTTATATGTTCAGTGTATTAATGTATGTAACAGAATCTTTGAAAGTGATTTTCACCCACTTACAGTAGACGGATTGTTCTGAAATTTTGCACACATATTAAGGAGTGATGACAAAGTAATAATTTAAAATAATATTCAGGAAAATCCGTGTAAGTCCTAAGATTTTTCGTTGCTAACATACAAAAATACAAAGTTTCTTTTTTATATAATTAACTAGCTGCTGCGCGCAACTTAAAACATGCGGTATTTAAAAACCAAACTGTAACAAATTATACAAAAAAAAACAATCCTCTATAACCATACCACCATCCATTAGAAATAATTACTTAGATCAAAATGTAAAAAAACCCGCTTAAAAATCCTGAATATATTTTTAAATTCTGCTTGCTTTGTCATCGGTCCTTAATAAACATGCAAAATTTCAAATCAATCTGACTACTGCAAATACATAGATTAATACATTGATAGATACCTACCGAACTAATATAAGAGTGTTAATAATAAAAACCGCACCGTTGCGTAGTTTTTAAGATATATCTAAGCTCGCATACATACATACTTACATACAAAAATAACGACTTTATTTTATAAGAAATAAAAATAAAGACATAGAAACAACTTCATGTAGTTTAAATATCATGGTACGAGGATTTGAGCTGTAAAAATAGATGAGATTATATATTTTTACGAAGAGACTTGCAATTACTATGCAAATAGTACTTCGCTAGATTAGTGTGAATCACGCTATCTAACATGATTCACTTCACAGAAAAGAATTACCAGGAAATCCCTCAGAGTTTCAACATCTTTAATATGCGCAAGGCCATTTCAAACACAATCTTATTGCGTCGTCCTGGACGTAAATGGCCAAAGAATATAAATTGTCAGCACAATGTTCCTTAGGTGTCATAAAAACCGATGAAAGCAGAAAGTAAAGCAAAAAGACAATCTCCAAAAGGAACGCAGTAAATTTCATTTACATTGTTTCCTCTTTGGCAGATTTTCTTCGAAACAAAAACTTATTTTATACTACCATTGATATTTTCGAGAGAAGCAATTTGACTTTCGCGGCCTATGTTTGGGGAAATTTATATTAAGGGGGTACATCAATATTATCGTACCTATATCATCGCCGACACGTACATATTAACACAGCCAGTAGGCACAGAAAATGAAGAATCAGGGATACTTTTCCTATTTACTCAAAATCTACTAAATATATTTTAATTCTGATTTACGTGTTTCTATATATAATAGTTACTTATGTTTTTAAAGTTATTTCATTAGTTAATACGCGATAATAGACCGACAAATGAAAAAAATAAAAAATTTGAGAGGTTGTTTCGCTAAGATTTTCTATCGAGAAAACTTTTTTCAATCGCGTTTCTGAGTTTATGCGATCCTAGATCATATATTGAAAAAACATATACTTAAAAATTAGAGCTCTAGCCATTCAATTTAAAGAAACAATGAAAACTTCGTACATAGACAAATGCACGAAGCTATTTTGGTATCCTCTTAAAGTCGATTCTATATTATTATGTGTGTGTGTGTATGCGTAACTGTAGAAAATTTAAAAGGCAAGTCCATGAGTAGTCCTAACCATAATATGAATAAAAATTTTATATTTGTTTTGATTGCAGATAAATGAACCCAAAAGAGCATAATGGCAAAACTCTCTCAAAGAAGAAGAATAAGTATGATCGTATTACTTATTTTCTGTGGAACAGCTGATGTTGAGAGCAGTTTACCAGTCGATTTGGCTTCTGAAGAAAAAGGTTTGTATAAAAAAGAACATAACTTTTATAGTAACTTATGTCTTATGAAAGACAAAAATTTTGCTCTCAGAAGCTTTTTAAAGTCCAGTACACTTTGTAATAATTTGCTTAGTTTAAAAGCTAAAAAAGTGCTTAAAAATTCTAAATATTTTTTTATAATTATTGCGTTGTCATCGGTCCCTAATATATGCGCAAAATATTTGATCAACCTGACAGTAGTCAGGTCATTTCTATCCACTTATAGCAAGTGAATAAAGATGACTCTCAAAGATTCCGTTAAGAGGATACCAAAATAGCTTCGTGCATTTTTCTACGTACGAAGTTTTCATTTTTTCTTTAGATTGAATGGCTAGAGCTCTAATTTTTAAGTATATGTTTTTTCAATATATAATCTAGGACCGCATAAACTCAGAATCGCGATTGAAAAAAGTTTTCTCGATAGAAAATCTTAGCGAAACAACCTCTCTCATTTTTTATTTTTTCCATTTGTCGGTCTATTTTCGCGTATTAACTAATGAAATAACTTTAAAAACATAAGTAACTATTATATAGAAACACGTAAACCGGAATTAAAATATATTTAGTAGATTTTGAGTAAACAAAAAAAATATCCCTAATTCTTCATTTTCTATACCTACTAGCTGTGTTAATAGGTTCATGTCGACGATAATATTGAAGTAGGCCCTTAAATAGATATATACGTATTAAACTAATACAAGCGTGTTAAAAATACATCATAGCTTTTCACGCCGTGGCTGTTACTATTACAAATCATACATATTTTTATAATTTCCCTATACACACATCTTTATGATTTTGTATATCTCAGAAAATATAGAAAGAAAGAAATAGCGTTTACTTTATTTAACACTAGCTGTTGCCCGCGACTTCGTACGCGTGAAATTTAGAAATCAAACCTTAACAAACACAAGTTTACTATAACACTCGATAGATGGCGTTGTACCGTTTTTTAGATCGCGCTATGGTTTCGTTAGACACATTAACACTTGAGCTCGTCAAAATAATTATTGTATCATATGTCATCAACCGGATTTCACATTTAATAAATTAGTAATGATAAGGATATTTTACATATTATTAAATCCAACTCATGAAAATGAACTAGCAACTAAGTACATTAACCATATTGTACAAATTCTTTGACGTTAACAAAATTTTCTTCAAGTTGCACAATACCTTCATGACTCAACATTCTGGTAATACAATATTACCTAATAAATACCTATATTAAAATGATAGATATTATATTTCAATATCATTCGATATTTATACTTGGAAATATTACTTACTAGCTATTGTCCGCAATTTCGTACGCGTGGAATTTACAAATCAAACCTTAACATATTATCATTATTATCCAAATAAAATGAGTATTAAAAAAAAAGTTCAACTGACTTCATGTGCCTTTGAAATTTCAGAATTTTCCTTGATTTCTCAGGAGATAACCATCAGATTATGATCTGGTGCCGATGGGACCAAACGGGAAAATCACCAGCATTCAAAGAAAAAAATAATCATTAAAATCACTTCGCCCAGTTACATAAAATAATAAAAACATACAGGCGAATTGAGAGCCTTCTCCTTTTTTGAAGTCGGTTAAAAAGACATCCTCTTGAAACACTCTATCTTTGAATTAAAATAGTCCATATCATTAATGAAATATTTACAATAATTTAAAAAAAAATTAAAATATGCAAAATTATATACAATGCTAAAAAAAATTACAAATAAAATAAAGTTATGGGTCGAATTATTCCTCCTCATCGTCCTCAACTGGTAAAGTGCCCAGAACTCTGCATTGCTACGTTGGCTGGCAATGATGGCGCTATCTTTTAAATAATACTATTTTTCTATCTATTAAAATAAATGCATCAAAATCTGTTGCATAGTTTTAAAAAAAATAATCTTATATAGCGACATATATAATACACGAATAACGACTGCGTTTTATAATAAGTATAAAGAAGTAGGTACTAAGATATGAGTATAATATCGTTGTTTGGTTATCTTAAACAGAAAGTAGTACCTAATTAAGTACATTCACATCGATTTACCTACAAAACTGGACTTGATTTTGTTTAAAATGTATAACGCGGTACGTTACTCTACTTAACTCTCTCGAGTAAACACAAACTGGATTTTTATTAGTATAACCTATTATGTCCAAGTCCAAGACTATTTGTCCGTATAGTGACGGATTAAAAATACAAGTGTCAGCACTTTTATTGTTTCCTAGGGTGCTATAAAATCCAGATAAAGGATATTGTACATAGACAACATCCTCAGTTAGAGACAGACAACTCAAAAATAAACCCTGTGCCAACACGCCTGATCAGCGTGGCACAGTAGCCCATAATCCCTCACAAAGTGGAGGAGGTTCACGTCTAACAGGTGGACGTTATTGAACTGGAAATATAGAGAGCTAAGCTATGTGTCCATTTCTCTATTATTTAACCATTAGTTAGTTTATTTTACAGAAGCCGTAGCTATATCTACTTATTATAAAGGGCGTCACGAACGGCATATTAATATTATATTAATATAGCGAGAAAGAGACAGATGTATATAGAAAAAGATGTGGTGAGAAAGAGACAGATATGTCTGTCGCTGACGTCATAAAACATCTCGGAATAGATAGAGTGGTTCATGTGGATGGCTTTTTTGCATAAATTGTTAAGATTTGGTGTATATTGGGGGACCGGGGATGCTTAATCACTATAAACGCTGAGGAAACTGCAGGCATTAGGCAGTTTTTTAATAAAACGTTAAATTATTTTTATTCCAGTTCTTCCGCCTACTTCATTACCTTTAACAACAGCAACATCAATACAGACCACAGTCAACATATCAACTTCGACATATATGACCGCTATACCTCCAATACCACCGAGTGATCGTGACAGATTCCTCACATTCGCAGAATCTGGACATCATCAAACGTTCATGTTTGCTAAGGATAACACTTTTATACAATTAGATGGTGATATTATACAAAGATTTCAATTAAGGTAAATACCAATGTTTATTAAATTTTAATATTAATAGTTTTCAAAGGAGTTAACATAGATATAACGGCTGTCAAAAGACTATGGAAGAAAAAGGTATGTTGCGCCGACCCCAAATAATGGGATAAGGGTAGGAGAATGATGTTAATAGTGATATGACGAGCTTTGTGGTTGAGTGGTTCATGTAACGGACTGCCGTTCAAAAGGTCGCGGGTTCAATTCCTGTTCGGGACAATCATTTGTGTGATTTTTCTAATTGTCATACAAATGTTTGTACTGCGTCTGGGTGTTCCTATATATTATAAGTAGGTATATATTTACAAAAGAAAAGTAGGATATGTATTCTATCCGTATTCTGGTATCCATAACACAAGCATGTAAGCTTAGCTTGGGACCAGAGGACGTTGTGTGAAATGAAATATCCATGAATAAAAAAAATAATAAAAAATTTCAAAGCTCTGAAATGAACAAATATTTTTAATACCCCTTTTCCTTCCCAGGGTGCTTTAAGAACTAAGGTATCCTATTGGGATATTCTACACAGGTAACATCCTCTGTAAGAGACAGAAGAATCGAAAATAAACACTGTGCCAATACGCGTGGTCAGCGTGACACAGTAGACCATAATCCCTCCCAAAGTGAACGGGGCTCGTGCCCAACAGTGGAACGTTAATAGGCTGGAGGGAGAAAATAAAACATTCTCTCATCTTATTGTGTTTTATTATGTTTAACTTATATTGTTTAACAAATATACGCGTCTAAATCCGTAAAAAGTAGTTTTTTAAACAAATGAGTCGCGCAAGTGTTAGAGAATATTAACTTGTATTTTTTTCAGTATAATAACATAAAAGATTGTTTTGAATACATTTTTAACTGACTTTAAAAAAGGAGGAGGTTCTCAATTCGTCTGTAATGTTATTTTTCGATAATTTCAGGTTATGCCGAGAAATATCTTTTAAGTTTCGAACAAGATTACCACATGGCCTATTAGTGTATCATAACGTTAAAAATCCAGTATTCAAAATGCAACCTTATGCCCTTTATGTAATTGTAGAAAAGGGTGAATTGAAAGGTAAGATAGCTGATTATATTGATGTAAATAGACAACTAGCTAATGTTCGTGACTTTGCACGTGTAGAATACGAACACAAATGTATTAACAATTTTTCCAATAGCCTCTATATCCTTTCTCTAGCTCTGTACTACCTCTGTGTTAAATTTCATTAAAATCGTTCCAGTAGTTTTAGCATGAAACAGCCACAAACAGAATAACTCAATCATCGTATTATTTTATGCGTATTTCTCATTTTCAATAGAAGTAGATTGTTAAGTTTGACAGATATTGAAGCGAGCTAAAGCGAGTTTATTTTTACGGAACTCTTTATAGAGTTACTGAACCGAGACCATTCTTCTCCACTAAGCGCCCTTGGCCTCCCGATTATTAGGGCCCCTTTGTCCCTACTTCATCATATTTTTCTACTTATAACTAATATAGGTCATAGCAGGGCGTACATCTTAATGTGCCCAGGGACTCTAATAGGCAAAACGGCCCTATTTGCACCCATTTATATGGATACCAATTTTAAATACATAAACTTCGACATCTGTGTTCGCTAAGAACTGTATTTTTTTACGTAAATCCAAGTTGTTAATTGTATAACAAAATTAAGAATTACTGGTTACATAATTACATATGTAATGAATAGTAGTAATAAATATTTAATATTCTAGAACAAAAATATAATATTTCTATGCATCGTTAATTTAATTTCTGTTATCTTGTGATGGTTTATTATTTACATAAAATTTATACAAATTCCGTCTATAAAGTAAGAAAATTATTATAAAAATATATAAATACCGTTTTGGTAAGGCTTACTACTATTGGACAAGGGCCTTCTCTACTTCGGGAGGGTAATTAGTTTACCTTGACCAGACGTGTTGGCTTAGGCTTTAATTTCGAGATTCTCTTCTCTCACAAAATGGGAATGAAGGAATGGGTCAGTAAAATTGACTACGAAAAACTCGCACACAGATACAATGTATTTTATGTTATAGGTATTATAACATAAAATACATTGTATTATAGTAACATAAACTGTTTATTAACCATACAACTTTTACCGTATAATATTTTATTTATATATAAATAATTCATAATTTCCATCTTAGTTTAAATTTACCTTGAAACCGTTTCTCATCCATACCTCCGGGGTCGCTGTCAATTGATTTCAGGGTTGCACGGTAAATACTAGAATCATTGTTGTATCACTTTTATATCTAACATATACCTATCTAACATATTTGATGGGCAATGCTTCCGAAATATCAATCAGGCTTTTTATAAGTTTTTTTAATTTGACAAGCGGTTTATGTAGATAGCCACCTTAATTTCCTTTCAAAACGCACGAAAAATTATTTGTCTGTACTAAAAGATATAACTGAATTGTACGCCTTTATAAAATTAAATAACTTGTCTAATATAAAGTTCATCACGTAATGAGCTTTATTTCTAAATAATTATGCTCCGTTCGTCGTAAGCACGGAACCCTCAGAGAGCGAAACTATTCGCACTTGAATGGTGTTTTTATTCATGTACGTCAATACTTTCCTATTGAAACGTCTATCTATCAAGTTCTAGAACTATCGATCTATCTGTAAAACCTTGTTTAAACATTATGTTGGCTGTATAATGTACGCTTATAAGCGCAATTTATTCGTAGTAGTTTCTTTCATTATCGATTCTGCATTAGTTATTGGAATAAATGTATACGTTACATACGATATTTACGTTATTTTAAAAACATTGTGTACAGGACCATGGGCTAAGCCATGAACTCATTAGGATAACGGTTATGACCAAACTGTAGTTTATGTATTCTATCAGTATTCTGATACCTTATAACACAAGTATATAAGCTTAGCTTGGGACCAGAGGACGTTGTGTGAAATGTCCATGAATATTGATTATTTATTTATTTGTCTACTATAATTTAACTAACTTTTAATTCTCTTATACTTCATGGAATACTTGTCTTCTTCCAGTTGTTCATGTATTTGGTAAACATTTGACATCGGTGACAGTCGGTAGAGCTCTCAATAGAGATCAATGGCATAGTGTGGTAGTTACTATTGATGTACATGGAGCAAGACTCATTGCTAAAGTGGATCACCTTAAAGAAGAAGTATATTTAAAGGTAATGTATCATTTTAGATTTTACATAACCACTTTTTGAAGAAACAATATGTACATAGTATATATAAGAGTCAATTTCAACTCAATTTTGTTTGTGTCTTGTTACCAATCGATTTTCTCCGCAGCAGGATGCTGTAAAGCCAGCTAAGGGATATTGTACACAGATAACGTCCTATCTGAGAGATAAAAAACTTGATAATAAACCCTATGCCAACACGCCTGGTCAGCGTGGCATAGTGACCATAATCCCTTCCAAAATAGAGGAGGTTTGTGCCTAACTGTAAGACATTACTAGGCTGAAGAGAGAAAGATTCTACAAATCACCAAGGTCCGACTGAGGCAGAAAAAATAGGCTGTTCATAGGTCTGGGGCTGAAGATCCAATGACGGTGTATACTCAGAGGCAGTAGGCCCACCCTGGTATGGGTGGGCCCATCTGGCAAATTCCATTTGAATGTATAAGCAGTCCCACGCTTCAAGTCGCTACCTATTCCATAATTCATTATCAATAACATCATTCTCTCATATCATCATGAATACAAAGTGCCAAACCCTGTGCCAATACACCCAGCGCTGCACAATATTCCATAATGCCTCCCAAAGTGGAGGAGGCCCGTGCCCAATAGTGGGACGTAAATAGGCTGGAGAGAGAGAGAGGATAACATAATTGTAATTATATAATTACCTAACATACATTAGTTGCCTAATAAATCCACCAACATAATGTCTGCATAATCATTTAGTATATTATAACTGTTGCAACTGATATAATGATATTATTGCAGGGTCTTAGTTTTGACACAAATTACGGCATCACTGATAACTTGACGTCAGTGATACTTATTGGAGGTATGTTATCTGATTTCATCATAAAATCTATTCCAATATTATAAAGCGGAAGAGTTTGTTTGTTTGTTTATTTGAACGCGCTAATCTCAGGAACCACATTGCCGATTAGCAAAATTCTTTCTATGTTAGATAGGGCATTTATCGAGGAAGGCTTTAGGCTATATAACATCTCGCTACGACCAGTAGAAGCAAAGCAGTAGTGAAAAATGTTGCAAAAAGGAAAATTTTCTAAATTCCACGCGGACGGAGTCGCGGGCAACAGCTAGTTATTTATAAAACGCTTTGTATAATAGGGCGAGTGGATTCTTAATATGTACGATAAATAAAGTTTTTGAAAAATGAATGAGGTGATTATTATACAAAGCAAATAATATAAAAGAAAACAAAATAATTGGTCAAGTGCGAGTCGGACTCGCGCACGAAGGGTTCCGTACCATTATCTATGCAACATAAGGCAACGTTATTAGTATCGAGCAAGAAACGGTAAAAAAATCATGTTTGTTGTATGGGAGCCCCCCTTAAATATTTATTTTATTTTATTTTTAGTATTTGTTGTTATAGCGGCAATAGAAATACATCATCTGTGAAAATTTCAACTGTCTAGCTATCACCGTTCTTGAGATACTGGGTACGGAACCCTAAAAATCATGTTTTTTGTATGGGAGCCCCCCTTAAATATTTATTTTATTTTATTTTTAGTATTTGTTGTTATAGCGGCAATAGAAATACATCATCTGTGAAAATTTCAACTCTCTAGCTATCACCGTTCTTGAGATACAGCCTGGTGACAGACGGACGGACGGACGGACGGACGGACGGACGGACGGACGGACGGACGGACGGACGGACGGACGGACGGACGGACGGACGGACGGACGGACAGCGAAGTCTCAGTAATAGGGTCCCGTTTTTACCCTTTGGGTACGGAACCCTAAAAATTATGTGTCGAAATACTCCTTTGCATAGTTATAGTCATTTTTATTTATACCTATTTTATTTTTAAAAAATCTGGGTTGTTTGATGACTTTTAAATGACTTTTTTTTCTAACCCCTTACTAAACAACGGTTTTATCAGAAATTTTGCACACGGACTTACTGAATTTATTCAAGTTGATGATGCTTAGGTTCCTACGATTTAAAAAAAGAACGTGTTTCGAGTTTTCGAGTTCAATGTACATTTTAACGTGTTTTCCATTTTCAAAATATGTAGTTTATTTTTTTTAGTTCTTGCCTTCAAATTCATTCGCCTATAAAAATACCTATCAACAATTTTGACACCAAGTTAAGTTAAAATTGTAGATATTTCTAACACACATTAGCTCGCTACATATCCATCAATGTATTAATCTATGTAACGGAATTTTTTAAAGTAATTTCAACCCATTGCCGTACTCTGATTGATCTGGAATTTTGCACACATGTTAAGGACCGACGATAATGTAATAATTTAAAATAATATTCAGGATTTTCAAGCTTATTTTTTAGTTTTTGAAATAAGCAAATCATTTTTAGTGAGATAGCCTTAGCAGGTGCGCTAACATTTAGCTACGGATTTTCCATTTATTTGTCTAGAATCTTACCTTTGCACACGAACAAAAACCTCATGATATACAATATGCTCGCTCGTACACTTGAAATTTTCAAGCGATATTTTTTTGTTTTTAAACTAAGCTAATTATTGTAGTCGAGTCAAAAGCTAAACAATTTACTCATAAAAATACGGAAGCAAACATCACTCATTAGATTGTCATTATAATTCTCTTGTTATCAACTTGTACCATATAAGGCATATTAACCATTTCCACATGCCTTTAAAAATAACACGTAATTTATTCAAAGAAAAGATTAAATATACTTTCCTTATTCTTAGACAGGAAATGTTCCGTAAATAAATATTTAATACGAAGATCCTGTAATATCCGTATTTCTGTTAATATTTAATTATAAGATCTATCTTCGTCGTATTTTGTTTACCAAAATACAACTAATAGCACTTCAAAGTGTTTAATATTTAAGTAGATAGATAAATGCATTTAATAATTAACTGCGGTTAAAAATATAATATATAATAATAACTTACCTTAACCGCAAAATTTACGAAGTTCAAAACAAAAAACACGCTTGAAAATCCTGAATACATATTTGAAAATTAACGCATTGTCATCGGTTCTTAATAATGTTTGCAAAATTTTTGATCAATCCGACTATCCCAATTGGGTATAAATCACTTTGAACGATTCCATTACATAACTTAAGATATAGATAGATACGTAGGGAGCTAATACAAGCGTGTTCATGTCACCCCTGGTCGGGTCAAGGTAATACCTAAGTGACTATCATGGCCCGGCCAAGGGGCGAGGAGGAACATCGTGGGGTTTAGTGGGTAGTCCGGGTCCGTTTCTGACCCGGGAGTCCCACACAAAGTGCGTAAATGCATTAACCATGTAAAAAAAAAGCTAGTTCATATTAAAATGAACAGGAAATTATTGAAACATTAAAATGCCAGACTGCAAAGAGTAATGCTCTAAAGTCATTCATAAAAATATTCATAAATTTAAACAGATATTAATTATATATAATATTTTCTAACACTTGCGCGACTCATTTGCATAAATAAAACTACTTTTTACGGATTTAGACGCGTATATTTGTTTTAATTTTAGCCCGAGGTTTCGGAGACTTTGTCTCCAAAACGTCTGTCCAAAATGTCTGTTTTGTCTGTCTGTTTGTGTTTGACTTTGGAGAGTCTCCCCCGTGACCATGGTGACTGCAGTCTCCGAATCGTCGGGCTAAAATTAAAACAAATATACGCGTCTAAATCCGTAAAAAGTAGATATTATATATCTTATATATGTATATCTTTTTGGGATCGCCGTTTAATTTTCTTCATCTAAAAACATTCAATTAAGAATTAAATCGCTTTTATTTTTCGTTCTTTGTCTGCTTCTGTTTGGGGTTTTCAGTCTCTTGCAAAAGAAATTGTCCCTTAGGTGGAATTCCATCTTTACGATAATTTCTAGCTTTCGTAGGAGGCAACTAGCAGTGATATATGAATCATGTAATATTACACACGGTGCTACTCGTCAGTTCTGTACTTGAACTTGGCTAGACATTATACCGCGTGTCCAGATTAAAGTGAATCAATAACTATATGAATCACTCTTTTCAAACAAACGGCAAAAATTTTACAACAAAAAATATCCAATATTTCTATAATTAGCGCAAGCCATTTACTTCTATTCAAAATATTTCTTCACTACTACTTCAAAATATAGATTTTTGTGTAGGTTATAGAAAAATTTAATGTTCATGACCAAACTTTTAAACAAATTAATACCACAGGTCTCAGTTCTGAAGAAAAACTTCATGGTGTGAAATATATCATAGAATCGTTTGTGGGCTGCATTAGTGATATGGTTCTAAGTTCTGGTAAAGCAGCATCCGATCTTCTACCTATAGTACCATTGATTGCTACCAAACATGAGAATGTAAAAGAAGGCTGTATAGATAAATGTTGGACAATAGAAAATTTATGCTTTAAAGGGTCTAGATGCATTAATGAATATAATGGCTACAGATGTGATTGTTTTGGCACTTTGTATGAAGAACAACTTTGTGATGTTTTCAGTAAGTATAACCAGTTTTCAGTAACTTCTTCTGTTCTCTATTTTATTTTTCTTTTTTTTTTATTTCAAGATTTTATATAATTTGTTATTTTAACTGATGTAAATCTTAAATGTAAATCATACCTTTCATATTTACTGCGAGAGACGGCAATAAAAAAATAATGGTAATTGTTTATAATTTTTGGTATAAGTATAGTCAATATAGACTTTTAAGAAACTAGAGTAAAATGATCTCAAAATCTATTCCTTGAAATGATTATTGTAAATACAAGTTCTGTAAAAATTTTTGTTTATTTTGTCATACAAATGTTCGTTCTGCGTCTGGGGGTTTGCTATGAATTATAAGTAGGTACGTATTTACAAAGGAAAAGTAATTTATGTAGTCTATTCGTATCAGCTACCTACCTATAACACAAGCATATAAGCTTAATTTGGCACCAGAGGACGTTGAAATGTCCTTAAATATGAATATTTTATATTTACGATTATAGTACGGGATCCGTAGTACATTTTTAGGGTTCCGTACCCAAAGGGTAAAAACGGGACCCTATTACTGAGACTTCGCTGTCCGTCCGTCCGTCCATCCGTCCGTCCGTCCGTCCGTCTGTCACCAGGCTGTATCTCAAGAACGGTGATAGCTAGAGAGTTGAAATTTTCACAGATGATGTATTTCTATTGCCGCTATAACAACAAATACTAAAAATAAAATAAAAGAAATATTTAAGGGGGGCTCCCATACAACAAACATGATTTTTTTACCGTTTCTTGCTCTCATAAAACAAACGTGATTAATTAAGTATTGTGTGTGTTATTTGCTCATTTATTAATAACGTGCCTTATGTTGCATAGATAATGGTACGGAACCCTTCGTGCGCGAGTCCGACTCGCACTTGACCAATTTTTTTCACTTGATTACTATCAAGCTGATTTTCCGTGAGTAGCTTTATTATGACGAGACGCCCAATAATTTTCTATTCCAAAATCTCGATTGTGGTAGCTAACAGAGGTAACAAGGATGAAATATGGCACTATTACTGGAAGAAAGCAGTAAGTGATTTTTTTTAAATTTTTGTTTGAAATTGTTGACGCAAGTTCACTTACGTCTTTTTTTTACGGGTAGTACGATATTTTATCCTTGCTATCTCTGTTAGCTACCACAATCGAGATTTTGGAATAGAAAATTATTGGACGTCTCGTCATAATAAAGCTACTCACGGAAAATGAGCTTGATAGTAATCAAGTGAAACAAATTGGTCAAGTGCGAGTCGTGCACTTTTTTTTCTCTTACGGATTTTAATCCGTTAGAGAAAATGTGTTAATGAAAAAAACGTATGTTAACACCATAACAACACGATGTACCATAATAATTTAATCGCTTACCAATTAAGATTCGATCAATTCGATGCATATATTTATTTTAGGGCGTTTAAATGTTACATAGCTTTACTTTTTTTTTATACCAATCTTAACAACCTTACGTAAGCACAGACATATAATTAAAAAGTTACGCAAACTTGCTATAGGCGACTACTATTACAATATTAAAAACAACTTGGATTAAATCCGATTGTTACTTACCAATTACTGATCTTGTAATGAAAAAAATAAAGAGAATTTACTATGTATTTATGAATTCAAGCTTTGTATTTTCTCTATATCTCGGAGTAATTTTCTAGATAGATCATCATTCTCCTGCCCTTATCCCGTTTTCGAGGTTGGCGCAATATGACTATATTATGTTCATAATGCAATGGGATTTGATTTTTATTAAAAATATTAATAGGACTTTAACTCTTGCCGTTATTAAGTAATATATTTAGTAATACTAACTGAGTATCCTCTATAAATCTGGATATCCTCTATAAATAATGATCTCTATCTAAGCCTATAATACAATGATATTATAAAATTGTATCAAGATTTGTTACTTGAAATGAGATCAGAATTTAAAAATATTAATGATGAAAAGTTGACTAAAAAACATTTTAAACTTTGACCGATTGAATCTCCGGATGTTTTTTTAAACCAGCCGCATTTAATCTTATTGCGTGATGTTATTAAAAGCAAGTATTCGTTTTTCGATGATCATACTTTCTTAAAAACTTGGTAAACTAGTTTTGATGTAACGAGTTGAACGGGTAACTAATTAATGTTTTGATTAGCTATCAAATAGATGATACCGGACGTAAATGTTATTTGAATTGGGATAGTAGATCTTCGAGGTGTTCTTTGATTTTATTTTCTATTAAGTACCTGGGCTAATATTGGGATAACCTGTGAAAATATTGTAAATATATAAAACCTCTTTTATTCATAGACATTTCACAGAACATCCTCTGGTCCCAAGCTAAGGTTATCTACTTGTGTTATGGGTACTAGAAAACGAACGTACTACTTAAACCACTTCTTTTGTAAATACATTCTTATAGTACAAAGAAAAGACACGAACATTTTTATGACAATTAATTATTATTATCACACAATTGATTGTTCGTGGAAGGCTTTAAGCTATATAACAGGTGTGGCCAACTTTTGTGCACATAAGATTGACTTTTTATTTTAAAATTGAGTCGCGATCGACCTATTCCTAGGTTAGAATATCCTTATCCTGCTATATAACATCACGCTGCGACAAATAGGAGATTAATCTATTGATTGAAATTACAGCTGCTACAGTATTGACTTTAAGGGGGTCTAGTTACGTATCTTATCGCGTGTATGATTGGAAGGACCGTGTTCACTCAACCAACACGCGAGTCAGCATGCATTTTAAGGTATAGTACTATGTTATGCAATCATCCTCATTATAATCATCACGATTTTTCACAAGTGGTAAGCAGAGACTATAAAGAGTCATCTGATACGATCTGAATCTACTACTTATGTTTTATAAAATCTTTACTTTAAAACTATGACTTTGCCAGGATTTCGAGATGAAATGAAAGTGAATTTATAATTAAGTGCATCGGCGAGAATGGAAACGAATCCATTATTAGTCTTGGTCTATTCAAAATTGGTGCACAGCAAAATGCTGTACGCAATGATGAATTGAATTGATTATGGTTTATTTTTTAAAGTGTAACATTTATTTAGTTAAAAAAAGGGGGGTTTAAAGGTTCTTACAGGGACGGCAACGTTGCAAACGTCAATGGGATACGGTAATCGCTTACCATAAGGCGACACGTCTGCTTGTTTGTACTCGTAACCCTTACAGTAAAAAAAAATCAGTAATCGGTATTTACGTGTATTTAGTAGTACACACATTTCTCTATATCCAACTGTATCTGTGATACAGCAAGGATTTGATTATAATAAGATTCGGATAAAATTGCTTTCATAATATGCAAACGACGTAATAATTTGTTAACAAAATTTAAATAGTTAATGGAATCTTATATTCAACCACATTCAGATACTCGTTATACACAAACTCGCGGATTAAATATTTATGAATAAATAATGAAATTACACAAGACACACAATATATTTATGTGATCTGAACTTGTTTAATTTACAATAATTAATTTAATTTTTGTAATTACGTGCTGTATATACTTTTACTTAATAAATCAAATAATAGAGGAAGAAATGGTCACCATGAGCGGCATTTGAACCCACGACCTCGCAAAATCTTGAGATGCGAAATCTTGAAATTTATCGAACGCACTGAAATATTAAAAATTAGATATTTACATAATTTATTTAAATAAAAATGATAGATCTTAACAATAATAATAAACAGTAGCTATATTATTATTCCCTTTGTATTTCAGACTCGATTCGATGATTCAGCACTATTTTACGCAAGTGGTCAAATAGACGACAAACACCATTATATAGCTTTGTCCATACATGATGAAAAAATAGCTGTACAAATAGATCTAGGTGATGGTCCTATTGAAGACTATTTAGGAGAAAAAGTCAACAATAATATGTGGCATAATCTTACTGTTATATTACAAGATCAAATCGTTCATGTATACCTTGATGAAACATCAGAAATATATGAAATACTAGGGAATGCTAGATATGTTTGTATCGATCCAGAAATCTACATCGGCGGTGGTCCAGATCTTCACAAAATGAAAGGATTAAAATCCTTCAATAATTTTGCCGGAAATTTAAAATACGTTTACTATAACGATGTTTCCATTTTGTATGAACTGAAGCAAAATAATCCCAAAGTCCATTACATAGGAGTATTGGATCCAGAATTTGATGAGATAGATATTGAAGTAATACCGATCACGTATCCTTTTGCAACTTCCCATATATGGTGGCCATTGAATCAGAGCCACAGCGTGAATTTGAAATTTGATTTTAAAACTAGCAAGAATATGGCTGTGTTGGCTTATAGTCAGACATCATCGCAGGGTTATTGGGAGGTTAGTATCAATATAATTTAAGTCATTAACAAAGTTCTCCATGTGGTAATGGATTATGAATACAAGACTAGTGTCACCATCCCTTTTCCTTCCCAGGGTCCTGTAAAAGCCAGATAAGGGTGTCTTTGACGGGCCTCATGGTCTAGTGGTTGAGGTAACGGACTACCGTTCATGACGTCGCGGGTCGATTCCCGCTCGGGACAATCATTTGTGTGATATTTATACATATCATACAAATGCTTGTGCTGCTTCTGGGTGTTTACTGTGTATTATAAGTATGTATTTACAAAAGAAAAGTAGTATATGTATTCTATCAGTATTTTGGTACCCATAACACAAGCATTATGGCTTAGCTTGGGACCAGAGGACGTTGTGTGAAATGTCCATGATTATTTACTTATTTATTTGTACCCATAACTCAAGCATAATAAGCTTAGCTTGGGACCAGAGGAAATTGTATAAAATGTCCATGAATATTTTTATATTTTCATTTTTAGTTAAGTTTAGTTGTGCACGTAGAATTGGTACCTTAGCAGACCATAATCCCTCCCAAAGTGAAGGAGGCACGTGCGCAACAATGGGACGTTAATAGGATGGGGAGAGAGAGAGAGAGAATGAGTAATAAGATCTATTTGGTTTTGTCGTTTTATTTTAAGTGCTTTTTACACTGATATTATTTTGTAAATAGGATTAAAATATTTGCATGTTTAATCAAATTTTTTATTAGATAATAAATGTATATTAGTTTACCAATTTATTTATTAACTGTAAATTAAGACATAAATATTTAATGCGCCATCATTAGTGATAATTATAACTCTTAACAAGTGGGGTAAAATTTTAATATTTCTTATCCGGAAGTAATTCAAATTGATAGCTAAAGGAAGTCATTTTGTCTTGTTCTTTGTTTTTACAAACATTTTGTGTAGTCGGTTGTAGTGTTTTCGATTTGTCCGTAAAACTGACTCGTTTATTCCGTAACTTAGCTGAAGTACCTACAACTGAGTAATCTATGAATTATTCACTAATTTTGAAATCAATATAAAAACTTGCCGATCACATGGTTGCGGGTTCGATTCCCGCACGGGACAGACATCTGTGTAATATTTATTATTGTCATACAAATGTTTGTACCGCCTCTGGGTGTTTACTTATGTTTTATAATTATAAGTATGTATTTACAAAAGAAAATTAGATTGTGTAATCCATACCTATTCTGTTACTCATCACACAAACATATAAGCCTACCTTGGGACCTGAGGACGTTGTGTGAAAGGTGCATGAATATCAAAAAAGAATATAAATACTTGAATTTTTTTTATTATTTACGTAGGTTAGGATGGTTAAAGAAGAAATTAGATTCGAATTAGTATCAGACGTGGGAAAGAATGTATCTGTATTGAAATCTGTAAAATTTAATGCAAGCCATGATTGGCATAACGTGGAGTTAGACTACAGTAAAGGAAGAATCAGATTAACAGTCGATCATCATAACAAACATGTACAAATGTTTGGTAAGCATCTTTTAGCTAAATTATAATCACTTTCAGGAGGATTCTCTTTTTTTCGGCCTATTTACGTGGATAGGACACTGTCTGACCTTTATAGGAAGAAGACACACTCCGATAAGTTGGGAAATAGCCTGCCTAACGTAGAGTTCATTGGAATAATAACCAGACTAGACAGGCATTATCCAGCAAAGCTGCTTTCAAAATCTGGGCTATCAGCAAGTTAATTTGCGCCCAGAATTTTAAGGTGTTGTGTAAAGCTCTGAAACAACCATTGGGATTATTTCTGTAAATACCATTCTCCAGACACTGGAAACCTTATGAGCCATGTTCAGATATACAATCTTTTATATGCCATGGCTGGCTTAAACCTTCCTTTTTTTTGTTTGTGTTTTATCACCATCATCACACCGTCACGTCCTTTTCCCAGGCAGAAACTATAGAGCGCTATCTGCTATGATTCAAAAACACTTTGTGTTTCACTGTTATTATTTACCATACTACTGACATTGTTAATATTCCAGGATTAGATTTCGAGCTGCAAGACAAAATCGTTATAGGCAGTGGTTTAAAATCAGCAAACTTGGGTCTAATTGGATGTATGAGGAATATAAAAATAAATGGTTTGCTAATAGAACCTCGATTTGTGATAATGACAGAAAGAGTAGTTGGGGAAGTGGCTATAGATGATTGTCAATATGTAGATCCTTGTATGAGACCGAATACTTGTGAACATGGAGGTGTATGTTCTGTTAGAGAAGATCGGGTTATTTGTAATTGTGAAAATACTGGTAAGTATAGAATAAAAGGCAATCCAATTTTGGAACTCCTTTTTAAAAACTTTGCCCACTCTCCCGAATTATTCTACGATATAATTGAAATCTAATGGAAAATTAGACCATTTTCAAGATTAATTGATTGGATCCGTTTTAACTACATAAATGAATTAATTAAATAAAACCACTTTTTACGGATTTAGTCGCGTATATTTGTTTCACTCGAGACCGTGGTGATAAAATGGTCGAACTAAAATTTTAAACAAATATACGCGTCTAAATCCGTCAAAAAAATGAGACACGCACGTGTTAGAGAATATTATGATAATGGTTACTTAATTTCTTTTCAGGTTACATAGGTGAAAATTGCCATTTTGCAACTTTCCGAAAAACCTGTGAAGAGCTAGCACTTCTAGGCTATACACGGAACGATGTCTATCTAATAGATATTGATGGTAATGGAAAATTCCCGCCAGCACATGTCAAATGTGAATTTCAAATAGAAGCGGATTCTTCCACTACGGTCGTTGAACATAATTTACCTAGTCAAGTGGTGAGTGGTGACAATATATGTACATACATTTCTCAGTACAGTTGTTCTTGTGGTGACGGATTAGGAATAAAAGGTGTCACCACCCCTTTTCCTTTCTAGAGTGCTGTAAAAGCCAGCTAAGGTATATTGAAAACAGATAAAATCCTCTTTGAGGGACGAAAATCTTGAAAATAAGCCCTGTACCAACATGTTTGGTCAGCGTGGCTCAGTTAACCACAGTCGAACCAAAGTGGAGGACGCTCGTGCTTGGGCTGGAAAGAGATGTTCACACATTAATATATATTTATAACAAAGCTTGTATTATTTTTAAGGGTAAAGAAAGTGTTTTGGATTAAAGGAAAACTTTGTACATAATAGCAAATTAAGTTCTATCTTTTTTACGAAACATCTATTTAAGAAGAAATATATTTAAATACTTCACAGTGTTTTAATATATTTTTGTGTCTAAATTGCCCAAACATTCTGTAGATATGGAATACTCTAATACATGAACTTATTATTATTACTTCAGGATGTTCGGTCTGCATCAGGTCAAGATTTTAGCTTCAACATAAAGTACCGGGAATTCACAGCTGAGATGTTACAAGAACTAATTTCTCATTCACTTTATTGTCGCCAATATATTAAATATGATTGTCTAAAAGCACCATTGGAATTACACAGTGCTACATGGTTCATATCATCATCAAACAAAACTGTGGACTTCTTAGGAAATGTAAAAAGGTAATTGGGCCAATCAAGAGAGCTTATTCCAGTCACAATTGATAACTTCGTAGGTATTAAGAGCTTTTAAGAGAGAATTTGGCAGTGTCATTGTTATTTTTTGTTATTATAAATTTAGCCTTGATAAATTATTCATAAACATTGCAATCTAAAATTTAATTCTAACTTAAATTGCAGCTATCCTTATGTTCAGAAAGTCCCCATTAACACCTATATTACTATACTACTACTTCTTAATATTATGGGGAAGATAAAATAAATAACATATAAATATTCATGGACATTTCACACAACGTCCTCTGGTCCCAAGCTAAGCTGATATGCCTGTGTTATGGGTACCAGAATACGGATATACTACATATACTATTTTTCTTTTGTAAATACATACATATAATACATAGTAAACATCCAGACGCAGTACAAACATTTGTATGACTTTTTATGGTGTCCGATTGTTTGGCCAAAAGTCATTTGGCAAAACTACACTTGACAAACAACGTTTGGTAAAACAATGAATTCGCCTATTGATCATTTTACTACTGATCATTTTACAAATGTTTCATTTTGCCAAATGATCAACACTTAAATTAACATTTTACAAATGATTACTTTACAAAACTAACATTTGGCAACTGAGTTATCCGATAAATCTACCAATTTTTGGTCAATCATTAGGGAACCCATTTATAAATATCATCAATTGTCCCAAGCGGGAATCGAACCCGCGACCTCTTGATCGGCAGTCCGTTACATGAACCACTCCAACACGAAGATACTTTGATCTTATCTCATTAGAATGAAGCTCTTCATGAACATATGTCTCAATAGTTAAAATTGCTTTACTGATTTTGGAATAATATTCGATTTCACCAAATCTAGCATGATAAATAATCAAAACGAGAAAACCTTCCTTTTCAGGGGGTACTGTCCATGCGGAGTCAACGCAACTTGCGTAAATGCCACAAAATCTTGCAACTGTGATTCAAATGAAGATAAATGGCATTCAGACGAAGGTACCTTTGTGGAACCAACCAGTCTTGGAATAACAGACATGATTTTCCTACAGCAAAAAGACTTGCCTGAACATGCTCAAGGCAGAATTACTTTGGGATCTCTTGAGTGTGTTGAAACAAGTAAGTGTTTGGAATTTAGGTGTTACAATTACCTACATTGATTCATTTGAAACTTGTCTAATACAGTTTGTGTAACTCTCATGATGTTATTATCCTAACCAAGGAGTTCGTCAAGGTCGAGGAGAGTTGTGGCGTTCTTTGGGGGCGGCCTATGTCCAACATTAGACAGGGAAAGGCTGATGGATGGATGGATAGAATCAATAAGTTTGTTTAATGCAAATAAACTCAACCTCTTAGATGCAATAGAAACGCTTTGAAAAATGATGACTATTAAGAGGATACCAAAATAGCTTCGTGCATTTTTAGGGTTCCGTACCCAAAGGGTAAAAACGGAAACCCTATTACTGAGACTTCGCTGTCCGTCCGTCCGTCCGTCCGTCCGTCCGTCCGTCCGTCCGTCTGTCACCAGGCTGTATCTCAAGAACGGTGATAGCTAGACAGTTGAAATTTTCACAGATGATGTATTTCTATTGCCGCTATAACAACAAATACTAAAAATAAAATAAATATTTAAGGGGGGCTCCCATACAACAAACATGATTTTTTTACCGTTTCTTGCTCGATACTAATAACGTTGCCTTATGTTGCATAGATAATGGTACGGAACCCTTCGTGCGCGAGTCCGACACGCACTTGACCAATTTTTCTATGTACGAAGTTTTCATTGTTTCTTTAGATTGAATGGCTAGAGCTCTAATTTTTAAGTATATGTTTTTTCAATATATGATCTAGGATCGCATGAACTCAGAAACGCGATTGAAAAAAGTTTTCTCGATAGAAAATCTTGGCGAAACAACCTCTCTAATTTTTTATTTTTTTCATTTGTCGGTCTATTATCGCGTATTAACTAATGAAATAACTTGAAAAACATAGGTAACTATTATGTATAGAAACACGTGGATCAGAATTAAAATATATTTAGTAGATTTTGAGTAAATAGGAAAAGTATCCCTAATTCTTCATTCTCTGTGCCTACTGGCTGTGTTAATATGTACGTGTCGGCGATGATATACGATAATATTGATGTAGGCCCTTAAGAATTAATATAATAAAAATTGGTCTAGTGCGAGTCGGACTCGCGCACGAAGGGTTCCGTACCATTATCTATGCAACATAAGGCAACGTTATTAGTATCGAGCAAGAAACGGTAAAAAAATCATGTTTGTTGTATGGGAGCCCCCCTTAAATATTTATTTTATTTTATTTTTAGTATTTGTTGTTATAGCGGCAATAGAAATACATCATCTGTGAAAATTTCAACTCTCTAGCTATCACCGTTCTTGAGATACAGCCTGGTGACAGACGGACGGACGGACGGACGGACGGACGGACGGACGGACGGACGGACGGACGGACGGACGGACGGACGGACAGCGAAGTCTCAGTAATAGGGTCCCGTTTTTACCATTTGGGTACGGAACCCTAAAAACTAGCTGACACAGCAAACTTCGTCCTGCCATATATTTTCCTAAATATTATAATTTTCTTCTATACAAGCTTTGTATTGTCTTCAGAATAAGGAAATCGATGTAAGGAGGAATTCAAATTATATACATTAAAATAATGCAGCTTAATTTGGGACTACTGACGTACATTTCACCGATCTATTCTGTTATTTACATTTAGATTTATTTTAGATTTGATAAATTTTAGATACTCAACGTTATGTCGTAACGTTCACAACTTCTCAATCGTATATAGAAGTTCCTGGATGGAGGAAAGGAGATATTGCATTTAGTTTCAGAACAACTGGCACAAGCGCAATCTTACTATTTCAACCACCTATTAGGCCAAACTACCCTTCGTTCATGGTCGCATTGACGAGTGGTAAGTTAATTTATTTAATAAAAAAAAAAAAATATATGTCACTTATTTAATATACTTAATTATGTTTTTCTTATCAAGTATGCAATTGGTTAATTATTTTGACGACATATTTGGATCTGTGAATAGCTACGTAGTTATATTTTCTTGTAGATTTAAATAAAATTTTACTTTCATTTACTTTATTCATCATCATCATCATACCATCACGCTTTTTTACCATGGGCGTAGGCAGAGTCTTTACTCATTTACTTTATTCGCCAAGCAAATTTTAAAAACAAATGAATTTTAAGAAGATATTTGATTTGATCCTCTTTATTTAGGTAATTACCTGTATGCACGTCACTGTGATACTGTACGCTATACCTAACTATATATAAACATTAGTTACCTACAGTATATTATCTTGATTTATATTGCTTCATTTAAAGAGCACGAGCTCACCTTCAACTTTACTCTCAATACTGGTACCACAAGAAAACTAGTCATCAATTCGAAACGCAAACTAAATGGAGGGGAATGGCATAAAATATGGATCGACTATAATTTCTATCACGTACGATTTATGTTGAATACTGAATATCAGATGCTTAATTTATTATTGGAAGAAGAGTTTGGACCTTTTGAAGGGTCCATGTTTATCGGTGGAGCTACAGCGTAAGTATAAACAACTAGTTAATTTAATTAATTTACACCCATGAGTTTACCCACGTTTTTAGATATTTCTTCGCTCCTCGTCTTTTAACGTGATGATTATTATATAGCCTATGTATTCTGATTTTAAAGCTGTAAAATTACATTGAAATCTATTAGAATCGAGAATAGAATAGAATACACTTTATTGTACACCATAAATTACATGTCACTTAACTAATGTCACAATAAAACATGTACAATTGGCGGTCTTATCGCATATTGCGATCTCTTCCAGATAAATCGAAATCTATTCTGTAGTTTTTGCATGAAAAAGCAACAATATATGTACGTTTATCCATCCAGGCATTTATTTCTACTTTTCACGTTTATAATATTAATAGGAACTATTTAAAATAATATTATCATAATATCTAAATATTTTTTATATCTGCTGGTCTTCATTGATTTTACAAATATCGTTCTCTATCTTATAATCCACATATTATCTGATCGTATACTTACAAATATTAGCACGTGATTTCGTATTGGGATTTCCTTAGGGTTTACACTATTTGTGTTATTTAAACAATATTTTCGAGATGAAATAAATTAGTGAGGTTAGTGTTAGATAATCAGCATTCAATTTATTTCATTTAATTTCATCAAAATTATATGGACCATAACACCTAATTGATATTTTTACATGGACCAGTTTTTAAGTTTTCTTGTATTGTACCGAAAAGTTGCCTCCTTAATATGCATTCGATAATATTTTATAAGCTATTGAAAATATCGTCAAGTAAGGAATAAGCAATGCCTTCAAATAAAACTACTTTTTACGGATTTAGACGCGTCTATTGGTTTTAAAACACGGGTAGGACTTACTCGCAAGTCTTACCCGTGACCATGGTGACTGCAGACTCCGAAAAAAAAAAACGCGTCTAAATCCGTAAAAAAATTATGTTATTTAAACGACTGACTCGCACAAGTGTTAGAGAATATTATATTAATCAATACCTTTTTCAGAGAACATTTAAAAAAATCAGCTGTTAATCAAGGTCTGATTGGTTGTTTTCGAGGTTTAGTTGTAAACGGGGAGATCCTAGATATATACAGTTACATGTCAGTCCATTTGTCAGAGATTATAAAGGATTGTAAACCTTCATGTGTACCAAATCCTTGTCAAAATAAAGCAATTTGTAAAGAATTATGGTCGAGTTATGAATGTATTTGTAAAAATCCATGGGCACATTTGGGCGCACATTGCGAAGAAAGTAAGTATGTAATATTAATATTTTTTAGTAACTGCAGGAATCGTGAAGCAGTTATCAATCTATATAGAAAATACTAGCTGTTTCCCGTAACTTTATACGCTTAGAATTAAAAAAAAATCTCAGTTCTTACAATATTTCTTACTGATACTTCGCTTCTATTAGTCGCAGAGTAATGTAGCCTATCGCCTTCTTCGATAAATATACAATCAAACACTGCAAGAAATTTACAAATTGGACCAGTAGTTCCTGAGAATAGCGCGTTCAAACAAACATACTCTTCAGTTTTAGTGTAGTATAGCCTTCTTCTTCTCAGTCTATTGATGTTTCACTGTTGGGCACGGGCCACCATCCAAAGAAAGAAAACAGGAAGAAGGAAGAGGAGGAACATCGGCAGGGTATTTGGTCTACTATGCAACACTAACCAGGCTTATTAGCAGTGGTTTAGTTTCAAGCTGACGGGCTTCGTGGTGGAGTGGTTTATGTAATGGACTGCCGATCACGAGGTCGCGGGTTCGATTCCCGCTTGGGACAATCATTTGTGTGATATCCATAAATGTCATACAAATGTTTGTACTGCGTCTGGGTGTTTTCTATGTATTATAAGCATGTATTTACAAAAGAAAAGTAGTTTATGTAGTATATCCGTATTCTGGTACCCATAACACAAGCATATAAGCTTAGCTTGGGACCAGAGGACGTTGTGTGGATTGTCCGTGAATATTTATTTATTTATTTAAGCTTCCTTCTTTCACAGAGGATGGTTCTATACTTGTATTTCTCTAGCAAAAAATTATTTTTTTGTGTAGCAATCTCACGACATATTCTAATTTCAGACATTAACGAAAAGGCATTAACATTCCAAACAAAAGAGTCATTTCTGAAAAAGAATTATTTAGTGAACAACGCAACAGATGCAGAGAAACACAGATTGAAGAAGATGATGACGGAGAATGTTTTAATGAACCTACGAACATACGACAATAACGCATTAGTATTGTATGCTAATGATAATCTTAACAATTTCATTCATCTATTCATTCATAATGGAACACAAATTATTTACTTATTCAATGATGAAGATGAAATCATTCAAATGAATGTTACTTATGAAAAGATCAACAAAGGTGAAAGTGTACAAATAGCTATTATAAGAACTGAAAACAGTACAACTTTACATGTCAATGAAAAGAATCATACTATCGATAGAATTGCAAAACTTTTAAACGAGTATACAAATAAACCTTGGATTAACTTTGATTTAGGTAAGTTACAATGATATCAATTCTACGTACACAACTAAACTTAACTAAAGTTTGTACATAGTTTTATATTAAAAAGTTCAGTTAATATTGCCTAATAATTGTGTTATTGACACTATAAATTTTAATTTTTTAGTTAATTTTAGATTAGTTCTTCACACAGAATTGGTACTAGTATTGCACCTACCAAAACTATAGTTATACACAATCAAAACTTTTAAAATTTTATTATTTTATATCTTTTAAAATTTCACCTATTGTTTCGTTCATATTAATAGATTAAGGGGTCTTTACTAAGTCAAGACTTTCAAAATAGTAGTTATAAAACTGCCTGCGTTGTTTAAATTTTCCACTTAATATCTGGTTGGTAGTAGTGTTAGGGGATTAGACCAGCTTACGCATATTTCATGTATTCTAGTGGTACTAAATTATTTAGTTCATTGTGATCTATAAAAACGCTGAAAACCGATTTGGCATCGCGTGATATAGGCTCATGAAAATAAAACTGTTTCATTGTCTAGTCAATTTTAATGTTACGATTTTTCATCTATTTAATATCGTAATTTATTATTGGGTCTACTTTATAACAAACTATAATCATTATTTAAAACCTTATTAAAATTACTTTTTAAGTGTAGTACAAAATTTGCTTAGTTCAAAAGCGAAAAAATATGTTTGAAAATCCTGAATATTGTTTTAATATTTAAATAATATTTTTTTTTATTAAGGGCCTACATCAATATCATTGCCGACACGTACATATTAACACAGCCAGTAGGCACAGAAAATGAAGAATTAGGGATACTTTTCCTATTTACTCAAAATCTACTAAATATATTTTAATTCTGATCCACGTGTTTCTATACATAATAGTTACCTATGTTTTTAAAGTTATTTCATTAGTTAATACGCGATAATAGACCGACAAATGAAAAAAATTGGTCAAGTGCGAGTCGGACTCGCGCACGAAGGGTTCCGTACCATTATCTATGCAACATAAGGCAACGTTATTAGTATCGAGCAAGAAACGGTAAAAAATCATGTTTGTTGTATGGGAGCCCCCCTTAAATATTTATTTTATTTTATTTTTAGTATTTATTGTTATAGCGGCAATAGAAATACATCATCTGTGAAAATTTCAACTGTCTAGCTATCACCGTTCTTGAGATACAGCCTGGTGACAGACGGACGGACGGACGGACGGACGGACAGCGAAGTCTCAGTAATAGGGTCCCGTTTTTACCCTTTGGGTACGGAACCCTAAAAATAAAAAATTAGAGAGGTTGTTTCGCCAAGATTTTCTATCGAGAAAACTTTTTTCAATCGCGTTTCTGAGTTCATGCGATCCTAGATCATATATATTGAAAAAAACATATACTTAAAAATTAGAGCTCTAGCCATTCAATCTAAAGAAACAATGAAAACTTCGTACATAGAAAAATACACGAAGCTATTTTGGTATCCTCTTAAAAGTGTGTTATAATATTTCATGTGTGTATCTGTATGTTATTTGTTTGTTTCATTATTTGAATATTGTCTTAGCCATTCAATTGTTTTCCGTTGAAATCCACACAGCCCTGAAAAATTTAATCTTTTTAAATGTCATTTTAAGTTAATTGAAACTTTGACCACTAATCATAGTACGACACACTTGCCATCTCGACGACCAGTTAAGTCAATCTTGGCGTACCACGTAACTTCAGAGCGATCTCCCGATCTCGCATACCCATAATAAATATCGGCAAAAAATATCTTATTCTGCTTCTAGAGGTAATTCGTCCGCAACGTCCTCCAGCGCCACCAACAGATTACTTTCAAATGAATCTGGGTGGCTACGATCCTTATTCGCTACATTTAGCACCGAGAGCAACTCTGTTACCTCAAGGTGGATACATCGGCTGTGTTAGAGGTTTCAAGATAGCTGATCACGTCGTAGACTTGTCGAGGAAAGCTTTAGACAATATTGATCAAGGTACAAAAATTTCTTCTTAATTCAACATTTGGTTTTTTTGTGTACTTAAAATATCTGAAACCATTGTTTTACGTTAGATGGGTGATGTCGCAGGTAAAAGGATTATCATGGATAAATCGTTTCAATTGCTAGATAACAATATATCTTTGTAAGCGTTACACCATATCAGATTTAATTTTTCTCGATAAATTATGAGAGTATTTTTAACATCATCGCTAAATGCCAACCCTCTTCTTCCCAACCCATTAACGGCACACTGTTAAATACGGGGCACGTCCACTTTTTGGTCTACTAAGTCGTGCTAAACCGATGTATGTAGTTTTGAGTTTTCCATCTCCCACAAATTTATGTTATGTGCTTAGAATATCCTTTAACTGGCCTTAGCAGTTCGCCAATCCAACATTTTAGTCAAAGCTCGCGAACACCATTTAATATAATTTCAGATCTAACAGGTGTCTTACCAGAATGCAATATGAAATGTGATTCAGAACCATGTAAAAATGGCGGTCATTGCACCGAAGATTTTACTAACCAAGAGACTAGTTGTGATTGTGAGTTCACCAGCTACTTTGGTGAATACTGTATAGATGAGAAAGGAGCGGATTTCAATGGAGAAAGTATTTTACAAAGAAAATTCTCGCTGACCGGTCCTGTGTTCAAGGTATTACAGCTGACTACGTTTAATATGGATGCTAAGCAATCAATATTTGCACAATCAATTTCAATGCCACTTTTTCCGCAGGTGAAAATAAAACTAGCGTTCTCTAGCAACGATCTTCGGCAGAAAAATACTGTACTTCTGTTAGTGCAAACTGAAAACCAGTAAGTATATTGCTTTTTTAAGGCCCGTACAAAAAAATAAAACGGGACTCTATTACTGAGACCTCGCCGTCCGGTTGCCCGTCACCTCTCTGGAACGGTCATAGCTGAATTTTCAGTTAACGTACATCAGTTGATGCTATGGTATTAAAAACTAATCATCATCATTCTCCTGCCCTTATCTCGTTATTTGGGGTCGGTAATATGACGAATATGTAATGATAGTAATGTTACGGAACACTTCGTGTGCGAGTCGCGTAATTCGTACTTCACCGGTTCTTTTAATAAAAACTTTTCTAAATGAAACGAGATCTTTGCAGACGCAGTTATTACCTACTAATAGCAATAACTCAAGACGGTTATTTGAAGTTTGAAGAAAATCGCGAAGAAGAAGCATATGGTGCCGAGGTTCAAAACAGAAACTTTTTAAATGGTAATACCCAAATACATAGGTACTATGTACCCACATGTACACTTTTATTATCACTCCTATATTCCTTAATGTTCGTAGTGGCAATCGATGAATTAAAGATTACTAAAGACCCCTTTTCCTCCCCAGGAGCTGTAAAAGCCAGCTAAGCGATGCCTGTTGCACACTGATAATATCCTCATGAGAGACGGAAAACTAAAAATTTTACGATAGGCCAACACGCCTGGTCAGCGCAGCATGGTAGACCATAATCCTTTTTAAAGTGGAGGAAGCTGGTGCTCAGGCCTGGGACATTTATTGGCTGGAGAGAGAGAAATAGAGAGATAGAGAGACCGTGTTATATGCATTTGCATATTTGGTCGTTGAAGTGTATCATTTTATCTTGCATATTCGTCCAATTGACGTTCTGGTAAAATCTGGTACCACGAGTATATTATATAAGCTTAGTTTGGAACCAGAGGGCGTTGTGTGAAATGTCCATAAAAAAACTCCAGTTTGAAAAAACTTTCTCTAGCAGGCTTTGTTTCATAGCTATTGAATTGCATTAGGGCACGTCATATTTTCAGGTGCTCGTCATACAGTGTACTACACTCGAACAAACCAAGAAGCGAAACTTCTAATAGATAGAATCGAAGTACCTTTAGAGAAAGTCCCTCCACAGGTAGTGTGGGATGTATCTGATATAGGATCTAATGAAGTACAAGTGGGAGGACTAAATACCACTGATCCAAGATTGAAAATATATAAAGGCTATAATGGATGCCTATCTAGTAAGTACCTAATTTTATATCATTGGCTTAAAGTTAGCGGTGTTTTTTCGTTACGGCTACATGTTACGTGTTGGACATAAAGGGTTCCTCACCATTATCATCATAAATATATCCATCGTCATAATATTGCGATTGTACCATGTTAACCATATCGTCATAAGCATATCATCAAGATACACAAAAAATGTTTGTTGTGTGGGAGCCCCTAATAAACGGACGGATGGACAGAGAAGTGTCTTTCAATTTTACCTTTTGGTAAGAAACCCTAAAGATGAAGAAATATTTTCTTATAAAATTTTCCAGACATACTAGTGGAAATAAACGAGTATGAGATGAAACCATTAGAGGAATACATGTTATTTACTCGTCCTAACTCAGCTGAAGTAAACGCTGTAAACGCACATGGAGTGCGATCAGCGCAATGTTCTACAGATTTCGATGAAGCCTGGCCCGAACACACACAACTTGCTACTAGGAATGGGAGTTTTCTAATAGTAAGTAAGATTTATTAGTTTTTTTCGTGTGCTATATCAATAACTGTCCCATTTCTTCTCTAGGCTCCTGTAAACGCTAGCAAAGGGATATTACAACCAATTAACATCCAGTGAGAGACGGGAATTTGAAAATAAACTTAATGGCCACACGCTTGTTCAGCCCCGCATAGTAGACCCAGAACCCTCCCAAAATGAGGGAGGCCCGTACACAACTGTAGGACGTACATAAGCTGGGAATGGAAGGAAACCGAAATTTTGTAAATCGTATAGTGAGAATCGTATAGATAGAGGGAAGTACTGGTACTTTAAGAAATGGGGGAATTTAATTTCGGAATTTGGTTATCGGTTGTGGTGAATATATTATGAGTTGATATTTCTGAAAGGAGTTTGAACATTGTGAACCAGACCATACTTTGTCATTTTTATGACCACTCCAGTGCTAATCGGGAATCCACTTAAGACCCCATTCCTCTACATATTCAGTTAGTCAGTATAAACCCGTCCGTCGTCTGCTCTATAAACAATATGTGATGGAGAAGATAAAACGCTCCATGCGAACGTTTAAAAAATAGAGATCCGCACATGAGAAAGGGTAATTATCGTACCCTAAAGAGTCTGTTAGGGTACCTACTAAGATAGTCAGCTTGCTTGAAGACTGTTCCATATTAGTTTTTCACTTTACTGCGTGATCAATAATTCATAGTAATAGTCGGAATAAATTTGCTTTTGCAGAGTGTAGATAAAACATGGGTAGAAGATCCACCATCTCGAAACCCTTACGAATCTCTTTACACACAACCTGACACTGAAGAAGAGAACACGGACAAATTTTTTATAGCTCTTATAGTTATTTTTATATTGGGATTGTGTTATACAGGATATCATGTAAGTACCTTTACATAACCATACTCATATAATAGGCACCTATTTATCCTATGGCTATTGGGGCCATGTCCTAGAGTGGCCATATTAAAAGGCCCGGGAACGTTAATTATCAAATTACGCCAATGGGCACGTGCATAGTTCCAAGTCATATCAAAATAACTTGCTTAGTTTAAAAACCATAAGCACGCTTAAATACTCTGAATTACATTGTCATCGGTTTTTAATGTGTGCAAAATTCCAGATCAATCCGAATCCAACTATGCGAATGGGTGAAAATCTCACAGATAGATGAATATATAGACGTCTGAAAGTAATAAAAGCGTGTTATTTAAAAAAATATGAAATTCATTTCAGATGTGGAGAACCCATAAAACTTACAAATTGAATTTAGAAAAACTAACTGACGAAAATCTAATGAGAAGTAAAGAACACGCAACCAAACTACAGGAACCTACAATATCTTTTATGCAAGTAAGTATTTTAATGAAATTCAGAAAATATGTAACAATTTTATATATTACTAGCTGACCCAGCAAACGTTGTTTTGCCATACGCCATACATACATATTGGACTCGCACACTGAGGGTTTCGTATCTACTATTGGTCTTATTCATATTGACTTATCGGAGGTTTAAAAGTTCGCTAAAATCGGTTCGCGAAAATTGTAAAAACTTGTTATTCAGAATAGTTTTTTTACGCTAAAACGTATATTATCTCTCCGATAAAGTCTCCGTTTAAACCTCCGATAAGTCATTATGAATATGTAGATTGAAAAGCATAGATAAATATAGATAGATAAATTATAAGCTACAGTTAATTAGTTCAAAATTAAATCCTTTATTTGTGTAGTTCTATTATTAAGTAATTAAGTAAGTGCCATATAAACCATATAACTTGCAATCTTGCATTAAGAGGATACCAAAATAGCTTCGTGCATTTTTCTACGTACGAAGTTTTCATTGTTTCTTTAGATTGAATGGCTAGAGCTCTAATTTTTAAGTATATGTTTGTTCAATATATGATCTGGGATCGCATGAACTCAGAAACGCGATTGAAAAAAGTTTTCTCGATAGAAAATCTTGGCGAAACAACCTCTCTAATTTTTTATTTAGTTCATTTGTCGGTCTATTATCGCGTATTAACTAATGAAATAATTTTAAAAACATAGGTAACTATTATGTATAGAAACACGTGGATCAGAATTAAAATATATTTAGTAGATTTTGAGTAAATAGGAAAAGTATCCCTAATTCTTCATTTTCTGTGCCTACTGGCTGTGTTAATATGTACGTGTCGGCGATGATATACGATAATATTGATGTAGGCCCTTAAGAGGATACCAAAATAGCTTCGTGCATTTTTCTACGTACGAAGTTTTCATTGTTTCTTTAGATTGAATGGCTAGAGCTCTAATTTTTAAGTATATGTTTTTTAATATATGATCTAGGATCGCATAAACTCAGAAACGCGATTGAATAAAGTTTTCTCGATAGAAAATCTTAGCGAAACAACCTCTCTCATTTTTTATTTTTTTCATTTGTCGGTCTATTATCGCATATTAACTAATGAAATAACTTTATAAACATAAGTAACTATTTTTTATAGAAACACGTAAATCAGAATTAAAATATATTTAGTAGATTTTGAGTAAACAAAAAAAAATCCCTAATTCTTCATTTTCTATACCTACTAGCTGTGTTAATATGTATATGTCGACGATAATATTGATGTAGGCCCGTAAACTTAAAACGCAGTACAATTACCCACTAATTACACAATGAACATTTTAATAGCGAGAATTTAAATCAATTAGCGCCATCTACATACGATATACAGATTTTGACTTTACTTGAAGTGACGTCACATTACAGACGAAAAAATGTAATTCTTTGAACATGAAAATGGGCATACGACGTCTAGACCATCTTATTAATAACATTCATGTTTAAATGTCATAATTAAAAACTAAAACAAATTTAAGTTGGTTTTATAAATTTTTAGTACTCTCCTCTATCTTATATTTTTATAAAACAGCTAATTTAATGAAATATCGTTAGAATAAGTATCGGAAATGCAAGCGCTATGTTGTGATTGTTACGTGTTAGATGGTGCTTTTACAAACTTCATGTTATGATCCTGGAAAAATATGACCTTTGGAAAAATAATGTTTTCGCGTAATGTGATAACAAATCTAAAGTTTTCGGATTTTTCCCAGTATGACCAGTATCTAGTCTAACTCTGAGCCAAATTTCAAGTCTCTAGAGTAACGGTAGTAGGCCCTGAATTTTGATTCCTGAACTGCGGCGAAAACTAGTCAAATGGCGTTGCTGTCCTCCTCATTTTTTTTAAATATATTTCTTATTGCTTAGAGAAATCAGGTTGATTATATTTTTTGAAGTAAGGGACCGCGTAGATCTACATTTGATATGAGTTTCAAGTTGATACCTTCAGCCGTTGATGAGTAAAAAAAGTTTGACAGACGGACAGACTGACTCAGACACCGGAGTGATCCTATAAGGGTTTTACGAAACCCTCAAAGGGTTTGAAAAATAGATGTAGTCCGATTCTCAGACCGACTGAATATGCATGTAAAATTTCATAAAAATCGGTCAAGCCGTTTCGGAGGAGTACGGTAACTAACACTGTGACACGTGAATTTTATATACGAGTATAAGATTATATTTTTGTTATTTTATTTATATTTTTGTTCTAGTTGAATAAAGACCCCGAAGACCCAAGTACAACTGCTGACAAAGTAAATGGTGCCATCAATGAAGCAGTACCAACCGTTATATTCGAAATTCCACCAGAAGGTCCAGCAAGCAGAAAAGGGTCTCTACGATTTAGAGGCAAGTTTTAAAAATCTTTTCATACTGTGAGTTTATATAAGTCTACGTCGCAATCCCATTTTTGGACACGAACATCTATCATTACCGTTCCTTCTGTTTCCGTAACACCTCACTGACATAGACGTAGCAAAAGGCGTGTTTTGCGATCCCAAATCCAGAAATATTGAAAGTCGTACCTGAACCTCGTGTTTAAGCCATTTTTACTGTATCGTAAAAAAAAAACGGAAATCCGTGCCAGAAATGAAATCACTTGCCTTAAAATTTTCTATTTCTCATATTAATTGATGTCAAATATTTTAACATTTTGAATTTTACCTGTTTAAGATATGATAGAAAAAGAAAAAGTGTGGGAGACTTTAGAAGAAAAAGACGAAGTATCAGAGAGTGAAGAAGATGATGAAACAGACAGTCGACAGGAAGATGAGAAAAATGAAGGAAATGATTCCTCAGAGGATCGGGAGCTTGATACTGATGAAGTAAATAAAACATCTTCTGATGAAGAAACGGTCTGTATTAGTATTTTTACACATATTAAATAGAGAATGACCTAAAGTAGCAGTCAAAATGTATCAAGAAAGGAAAGCGATATTTTTAGGAAATCTATCTTACTTCCTTCCGGGGCCCTTCTTAATAATGATGATGGGAGCCTCGCACATTGATGCGGATGATACGGTAGTAGCTACTACAGAATACATTGAAATACAAAATAAGCTTTTACAATCTAAAATATTATTTCATCTTTTCTGTGATTGTTTAAGAACTAGTTATGCCAAAATGATGTAAGAAATTACACTACTAAAGTTTGTTAAAATCATGTCAAAATCATTTTTGTATCCGTATATATTCTGCGAATATGAACTACACGAGATGTTCGGATGTCATTGTAAACTAAATTACTGTTTTGGCATATATGGCATATATATGAAAACTAGCTGACCCGGCAAACGTTGTTTTGCCATACTAAAAAAAAAAAGTTTGAAAAATAGATGTTGGCCGATTCTCAGACCTACTGAATATGTATGCAAAATTTGAGAAGAATCGGTCAAGCCGTTTCGGAGGAGTACGGTAACTAACACTGTGACACGTGAATTTTATATATTAGATATCTTAAATAAATAATTTCATTTTTCAGAGTTCTGTAGACGAACAACCAACTAGAGAACGCAAAAATGTTAAAGGGCCACCGTCGCTAAATACGCAACTGCCGTATAAAATAGACGAAGATAGCTCGAATGAACTGCTTACAACATCTGCTTAGTTCAAAATCAAATAAAAAGTTAAAAATAATAACTAGGTGTTTTAATAAGCATTTATTTACTGGATTCACAGATTTACTATTTTTGTAGCTGGAAATAAACCTGGGACTATTCTTATTTTTAAGCTAATCAACTAACACTAGGCATGGCACCCTTTGCTTACCTTACTGTTAGTGCAAATGCCTTCGTGAAAAAAGTTGTGATGAAGGGGTCATAAGTACAAAACAAATTCGGAAATTAACGTTATATATAATATGATTTATCGCAGCATGAAATCGTCGTGGAATCCACAAAGTAGCCTGACAGGTGATAGGACAAAATAAATTAGGTATCTGTGGTATCTGGTAGGCACAGACAGAAATTCGAATATAATCGACACCAAACAGGGGAAAGTACAAAGGGAAATATTTTAAATTATTTCCAGTAAAGTAAGTGAAAATGAAAACCTAACGGAACTTGGTCTAGTTATCTACTACAAGTTGTTGGAGGTTTTGTGATTTTAGAAAACAAATAGTAAGGGACGTTAATATTTACCTTACCATGACTTGTATAATAATATCAATGTTCCTATCCATAGTGTTTGATTTTCATCCAAAAATTTGTTCAAAAGATTCTGTTGCCCAGGGCCCTGAGTCCAGTATCACAATGGTGTCAGAATGGCATCACAATGACACATTATAACCTCAAAAAATTAACAATAGACTACCAAACTTAATAAAATTTGCCACTAAGCAATCAGTTATTGCATTTTTTGCAATAACACTAAATAACTAATTGTTTAGTGGCGAATTTTATCAAGTTTGGTAGTCTATTGTTAATTTTTTGAGGTTATAATGTGTCATTGTGATGCCATTGTGACCGTGGTGACACCATTGAAATACGGGACTTGAGGGCCAGAACTTTGAGGAGTCTATGGTTAAGCATATTAGTCTGTATTCCATTAGGCGGTCCGTATTATTGAACATCTGATGACAAAATAAATCGACCAGGAAAATTGTCTATGACCGGACATTTTTGATTTCAGAAGTTTGCAGGTGCTGTCATAACATAACATGGACGAAATTGAAAAAGAAAAAATAGCGGCTTTGCCATCGCAATTATTAGTTACGACAATATGCCATCCAATGGAATATGCAAAAGTTTTGATCCAACTTGGATACGAGCCTATGGCGCCGCGGCGATCTACTACACTCTTCGGCCGACCTGCCATGATATTACCTAATGTGTTCCAATACATCAAGTTTATTAAGTCATCGGATGGATTCTTCGGCTGCTATCGAGGCCTATCAGCAAGAGTATTGGGGCTTGTTGCCTCCAGTCAACTCACAGTGAAAGTAGTGCACGCGATGGGTATTGATTTACCCGAAATCAATGATCCTCCCAATATCGTCACTGATGAAGAGCCAAAAGTTGAAGATTATATCAAACTCGGTAGACGGGATATGATCATGCACACTGCTTCAGTGATTGTGTCTTATCCATTCCATGTTGTGTCTGTGAGAATGATGGCATCATTTATTGGCAAAGAGGAAGACTATAGCTCATTGATTGGAGCTATCATAAGCATCTACAAAGATGATGGAATCCGCGGATTCTTCCACGGTATCATACCGAAACTGCTTGGAGACTTGACCTGTGTAGCTTTGACAGGGGTCCTGGCATACTATGTGAATAAATACTTGGTGAAAACTAAGGACCTAAGATACTATACACTTCCAATGCTTACATTCGTGACCAGTACTGTAACCTATCCTCTAGTTGTTGTGTCTACTTGCATGGCTGTTGCAGGATGTAGTTTGAAAGCTGGTAATCCTCCCGCCATGCCTGTATATACATCTTGGCAGGCTTGCTGGAGGGATTTGCTCAGAAACAAGCAACACAAAAGAGGTTCCTCCCTTATCTTTAGGTACTACATTGCTCCAATTGCAGCCTTAGAGTAGTTTCACTTTAACTAATGTAATTGCATTTATACATTTGTGTTTATTTGCTAAGTGTTATTCCATGATCACCAAAGTAGCCTCAACATCTTGTAGTGTTTAAAATATGTATAATGGAAGTGTAAATAATTTAGTACAAATGGTGTACCACATGGATATTCGTTTTACTAGATTGTTGAGTCAAGTAATTAAATAAATATATTATTTTTGTCAATTGAATTGCCTCATTTTATTTATAAATTGCTGTATCATTGAATGAAATATAAAATTATTATTGTGATAAAGATATCTAATCTATATTAATACAAAACAAACGCTAAGTCACTTACTGATGCAATAAAATGAAACACAAAGTAAATTATTTAATTTTATTCAACACTTGAGCTTTTATGAATTCATCAACTATATCTTGTTTGAGCATGCCTAGAGCTCTTCTGTAAATAGCAGGAGCAGCTTGAGCATTGTTTTCTGTTTCAAATTCCATATATTTTAGCCAAATATCTACATTATTAGCTCCATGATGTTGGACTGCGCATTCATAACATTTTCTAATATTCTTTTTGATAGGATTTTCTTGTGAAATTTCAATATCAATCATATGTAAATGAACATCAAGCTGTGTGGGTGGAGTTCTTATAAAATCTTCATATAATTTCCTAGCTGCTTGAATTCCACTATGTTCATATATTTTCTGTAAGAGTTTAGGTTTTGTTGCAAGTACAACTGCATTTTCACAGCACTGGAACTTTTTATACATGGCCATAATCTGTAATAGAAATACTGTCAGTACAAAATACGCATAGTTTTAAAATAAAAGCCTCTGCAACACAGTTGTTACTAGCGAAGGGGCCAGGGATATCCTTATTGTAAGTCCATTTTAGTGGCAAATAAACAATATTTGAATTGTTGGTCTGGCTGTTTACATATAACTCTAAAACTACTAACTGGATTTTCATACTACTTCGTCAATGCAATAAAGATATCCATAAGACAGGTTTTAATGTATAATCTATTTGGAATTATGTAAATTGGTTAAAATAATAATTGTTGAAAATATAGGTAAAATAGAATATTAAAAAACTACAATTTAATATTCATTATCACGATAAGCATATGTATTAATAATGATGAATGAGCAATAAAAGTACTTACTACAGACTCAAACTTCACATTATCCAAAACAAAGTTACAAAAATGTAGCAAGTCATCTGATTTCAATACTTTCATAGCAACTTGTAGTAAAGATAAAATTTTCTTTTCATTTGTATTGCATATAAGTATCTGTTCTTCCCAAACACTTCTTAATCCAGGATTTCTCTTTGTTGCTGATTCTAAGACCTTAAATAAATAAGCGACATTAATAGAAACATTGTATAACAAAATTGAGCTTAGTTTAAAAAAGTTAGTAACATGCATCTCATCTATACGAATCTCAGGAACCTCTGGTCCGATTTGAAAAATTATTTCAGTGATAGATAGTACATAAATAAATAAATAATTATTCATGGTCATTTCACACAAAGTCCTCTGGTCCCAAGCTAAGCTTATATGCTTGTGTTATGGGTACCAGAATACGGATAGAATACATAAGCTACTTTTCTTTTGTAAATACATACTTATAATACATAGAAACACCCAGACGCAGTACAAACATTTGTATGACATTTAGAAAAATTACACAAATGATTGTCCCGAGCGGGAATCGAACCCGCGACCTCTTGATCGGCAGTCCGTTACATAAACCACTCAACCATGAGGCTCGTCAATATTTATCGAGACAGGCTATATAACATCACACTGTGACTAATAGGAGCGAAGCATCAGTGAATAATGTCGAAAAACGGGAAAAATTTTCTAAAGTGGAATTTATTGGGATACAAAGTCCCAGTCCCACCGTTGGGCGCGAGTCTTCTCTTCGTGAATGTATTCAGTCTACATGCCAACATGCTTACATAGATGATAGGAGGTATGAGGTGTAGTTTCGAGTTTTCTGTCTCATAGAATATTTTATCTGTCTTTTACAGCACCCCATGAAAGGAAATGGGGTAGTAAGACTTGTGTTTTATCACCACATGGACATCTATTTACATACCTCAATCATTTCTTCACTGCTCATTTCATTTAACAACTTAAACAACTTGATACCAAAAGCATACATATCATTGGACAACAAACCATTTTCATGTCCGTAATTCCAAGCATGTTTTATTGCCGAGGTCTTTTGATATTCACTACATATACTTTCATTTACACCCAACAACTTATGTATGTATGAGGTACATAGCTCTGGATCTGGAAACTAAATGGGGTTTCAATAATAAAACTAAAGTTTGCTAGTCCTTCAAGCTCAAATGGCCTAACGGACTTACTGCCACTTCTGGTCATGTTTTATTATTTCTTAAAAATAGAAAGGCATATACACGGCGGAGGTAAGTGGAAATGCTGGGAGAGGACGCCCGAGAAAAATATACTCCGATGTCATCGCCGGGATACTCCAAAAGGGGCAAGTGCGTAGCACTTACAACCGTCGGGCATGTATGACCAAATGTATGAGTGTGGATGAAGCCAAGGAAGTATGTTTGGATCGTAGCAGATGGCGCTCTATAGTCTCTGCCTACCTCCATGGTAAAAAGGCGTGATGTTATGATGATGATGATTATTATTTCTTTCATGGTTTTTATGGGATCTGTACCAAAAGCAAAAACAAGTCCCTAATACTGAGACTTCGCCGTCCGTCCGTCTCGTCACCAGGGTGTATCTCTGAAACGACGATAGGTATAGAGCTGACAATTTTACAGTTTATGTATATCAGTTAATGCTATTACAACAATTTATACTCATCATCGTTTTCAACATCTATTTTAAATTACAAAATCTGTTAAATAAAACTAAATTAAACTAACCCGTTGCATAGCTTCTTCATAAACAGCGATAAAGTAGTTCACTTCGTTGGAAAATATTACCTCCTCATTGACAAATTCTTCAATTTCCTCCCAGTGATTACCCTAAAAGAGATTAAATATAATAAATACGTATACCATAAATACGTAGATATAATAGGTACTTTGATTAACAGCAATTTGATTGAATGTAAATACTGCTGTCACAACTCTGCCATTATTTATCATATTTATGTATTTATTATGTTATATATTTATGTATGTTTAGTATATTCTTATATGTGTGTGTGTATTTAATCATATTCGTACTCACGTTACTTACAATCTTTATGTATGTTTATTTTTCATTTTATATCAAAAATTTATTCAACAAGACTACTATGGACACGTTAGTTTCTGATATTTTCTTTTTACTTTGTGTTTTTTTTTACACACCTGTCTCTTGTGTTTCTGCACCACCCTATGGTTGACTGGCAGAAAATACTTTAGGCATTAAGGCCGCCTTTGCATAAATGTATGTGCATGAAGTGTAAAAATAAATAAATAAATAAATACACGGCGGAGGTTAGTTGGAACACTGGGAGAGGACGCCTGAGAAAAATATACTCAGATGTCATCGCCGGTATACTTCAAAAGGGTCATGTTGATGTATGAGTGTGGATGAAGCCAAGCAAGTGTGTTTGGATCGTAGCACGTGACGCTCTATAGTTTTTGGATACATACCCCCATGGGAAAATGGTGTGATGTTATGATGATAATGAAAAATTTGATGTTTTTTAGGGTACCAGGTAAAATGGGCCCAGTAAGTACTACAGTATAGTACAGACTTTTTTGTCCTTCCTTTTGTCACCAGGCTATATCTCATAATTTTTTTGTTATTTTTTTTTAAATCTCATTAATAGATCACATCAAAATGATGCTTGATGGTGGATTAAGAAAATAAGTGTCACCACACCTTTTTTCCAGGGTTCAGATAACATCTTCATAGGATATGGAAAACTCGACAAAAATCCCTGTATCAACCATCATCATCATTATCCCTGTATCAGCGCGGCACAGTAGACCATAATCCCTCCTAAAGTGGAGGCCTGTAGGACAGTGAGAACTGGGATCTTAATAGGCTGAAGTGAGAGAGATACTGAAATAATCCCGTTAAAATGACAATTCACATTCTTACCTCTAATTCATCTGAAGCAATATAAGCCCATACATTTTTATTATCACGTTTTGACCATATCTCTTGTTTGATATCATCTACAAATGACTCTTTTATCTCATATTTTCTACATAGATCAAATATTTTAAACAAAAATTCAACATTATCTATGTTTTTAACACCATTCCTCCATACAATATCAACTCTTTTTACTTGTTTTTCCTAAAATAAAATGGTAAGAACATTAAATATTTTACAGAATAATGTTAAATGTCAATTAGATCTCTCTCACAGTAATTAAATTATCCACTCATGAACAATTCATTTAAAAATACTTAACAATAAAAATGTCAATAAAATTAGAAAATGCTGATATTTGTTTCAGCTTAATATTATACTTTTACTAGCTGTTACTTGAAACTTCGTTCCAATGGAATTTAGATACGAATTCTTCACAAATTATACAAAAAATAACATCCTCTTAAGCCACTCTATCTATATTTAAAAAAATCACATCATATTCTATTACATACTTCTTTACCTATTAGAAAACAAAGTCATCATTATTATATGTATGTCCCTATATGAGTCTACATCTTCAAAACTACGTAACGGTTTTTGATGCAGTTTTTTGTAATAGATAGGTGTGGTTTAACAGGATAGCTTTTTTTATAACTTGTTAAGGCTTGGTTTCTTAATTCCACACGTATGAAGAAGCAGGCAACAGCTACGCGGGTAACTGCTATTTTAAGATAAGAACCTTATACATGATATGTAGGAAAAATTTTAAAATAATATTTACCTTTTCCTCATCACTTTCTGTTTTGAATGTCAAAGTAATAAGTTCAATGTCAAATAACTCCAAGTAAAGAACTTCAGAATCAGCATGTCTCTGAATACCTTTCAGTAAGAAGCTTCTAGCATTATCAAGATTATTTTGTTCTTTACTCTCCCATTTGCTAGCCAACTGCCATACTTTAGGTTTATCTCCATGAATCTAAAAAATTTCTTATGATATATTTTATTTAACCTTCAAGCGGGCGCGCGTAGTCGAATCGACCGCACTTAATACATTTTCGTTGATATTTGGATTATTAGACATCACATTAATTTCTCATTTCTAGTAGCCTGTCGCTATGTCGTTGGTAATAAAATAAAGGTTTTACCGCTGCTCGGGGTGCTCTCCCCACTCCACCAATTGCAATTGTTTCAGTTCCGGCGCAATCGTCGAAACGACTACACGCGCCTGTCGTCGAAAAGGTTACGCGCGACGCTCAATGCGACGTACACTCGATACGTGCTTGTAGTAGTTCTTTGGTCATTGGCTCAATATTATCAAATGAAGCTTGGAGTTTTGTTGTTTTTTTTATAAAATGAGTCGTCTACAGTTATCACGAAGTGCAATAATAGAGGAATTGCAGAGAGAAGACGAAGAAGACAGTGAATCAGAGCTTAGCGACCCAGGCTCTGAAACTTCTGACCGCATCGCTTCAGAGGAACGTCTAACTGATGTGGAATCATACTGCTCGGACTCAGATGAGAATAATTTGCCACTTTCAGAAATAAACAGCTATTTTACGGGGCGCGATAAAGTTACGAAGTGGCAAAAATCGAACAATTACAGAGTGAGACGTCAAGTGCAAAATATTCTCACGGAAGATGCGGGTACTCGTAGAAATGGTGTGGGCGTGACAGAATTTATGCAAGCTTGGAGTTTATTTATTTCAGAGAATATTATTGAAAAAGTCGTAAGACATACCAACGAATTTATTCAAAAAAAAGCTCCATCGTATAACAGAATACGTGACTGCAAACCGACAGATGCGGTAGAAATACGTGCACTTTTTGGATTGTTGTACATAGCCGGATCCTTGAAAGCATCACACGCCAATTTAGAAGATTTATATTCAAGTGATGGGACAGGTATTCCTATTTTTCCTACAACTATGTCAGTGAAAAGAGTTAAATTTCTACTGAATTCTCTGCGGTTTGATGATGCTACTACGCGATCGGCTCGTCGTACTTTAGACAAAGCTGCGCCAATAAGAGAAGTTTTAGAAATATTTACACAGAACTGTCTCGAACCGTATTCAGTGGGAGAAAACGTTGTAATCGACGAGATGATGGTTGGTTTTCGAGGAAAATGTCCTTTTCGACAGTACATGAAGTCAAAGCCCGATAAATACGGAATAAAACTTTATCCACTAGTAGATGCGTCTACGTTTTACGTCCTCAATATTGAACTTTATGCTGGTAAGCAGCCAGAAGGCCCATACCAGTTGAGTAATGCTGCAGCAGATGTCGTGAAGAGGCTAATTACACCAATTTCTGGCACTGGAAGGAACCTTACAATCGACAATTGGTACACCAGTGTGCCGCTAATAAACGACTTGGTCAAAGATAATAAAATTTCTGCTGTGGGTACCATGCGCAAAAACAAGAAAGAAATACCTCCTTGTTTTATTGATAAAAAACAGCCTGAATATTCAAGTCAGTTTGGATTTTCTAATACAGCTACAATCGTATCTTACGTGCCTAAAAAGCAAAGATGTGTAGTTCTCATTTCATCACTTCATTGTGCTGCAGAAATTGATGAAAGCACAAATGAAAAACGAAAACCCAGCATTATTACTTTTTACAATAAAACCAAGGGGGGTGTCGATGAAGTCGATAAAAAAGTAAAAATGTATTCGGTTTCAAGGAAAAATAATAGATGGCCATTAACACTATTCTTCCGAGTTCTGGATATTGCAGGAATAAATGCTATGGTAATATTGAGAGCCAACAACGTGTCTATAAAGAAACGGCGAATGTTTTTACGAGCATTAGGCACTGAATTGACCAAAGAGTACGTCCAAAGAAGAGCAACTATAGTAGGACTCCCAAGAAAACTAAAACGAAAGATAAGGGAGCATTTGAATATGGAGGTTGATGCTGCTGATACAGAAGAAGGTAGTTCTGGCACATGCAGAGGAACCTGTAAAATATGTCCAGCCAAAAAAAGGAGGCAATCAAAGACGCAATGTAAGTTATGCATGAAAAATATTTGCAGAAGTCACACAACATTTATTTGCAGTCAATGTTACTTGGAAGAAGAAACTGATTCTGATGAAAACTAGTTGATTGAACGAAGTTGATTGTTTCTAATATTTCATTATTCTGTAATGTTTATTGTTTGACTAGGTATTTAAACTATTCTGAGATATGTTAACGGGTTTTGTTTTCCTAATTTTTGATTCGATCCAAAGAATATTTGATTTATGTTTGTTGATTTATTAATGTGTGTTTTTCATAATTTTAATTACTTGTTGTGAGAAATAAGACTTTTAAGATAATGATGATATATCTGAGTACAAAGAAATAAATGATTATTCCCTAATTCGTGCTTTTTTTCTCTTATTTATCCCATAGGTCTTTTCGGTTACGCGCGCCCGCTCTCGTTACAAATGACCGCGCGCCCGCTTGAAGGTTAAATAACACTATAACTACTAGAATAATAATAATATATACACTAGTTATATAGTATAATAATATAACTACTAAAGCACTACTACTACTAAAAGTTTCAAAGTATGTTTTTTTTTTCCTCTTTATTTGTTTAGGAGCTTTTAGTTCTAACAAGACTATGTCAGCTCCATATTACCCTGACCATTATCACAATACTTATCTATCTACTAGACTCTTAAGAACTAACTTATACACTAAAATGGCAGCCTCAGAGAGAGGACTATCTAAAATGCTTATAATTACACCTACATTCATCTCACAAATTTTGAATTTCTGTTTTAAAAGTATGTGATGAAAATAGGTAAATTACAAGTTGCCAGTAACTTTATATGTGTATAAAATTGTAGAAAAATTACCTGAAGCATCTGTCCAATAATACCAGAGATGGCATAATCAAATCCTACACCTCTACAAAACTTGATGTACTCAAAATATATTTCAATATCATCTTGAAATCTATAGATAAATTGTTTAAATATCTTATTTAAACGTTTGGCAATGGCATACTCTATATCCTTTTTCTTTTCATTCAATTTTTTATTTTTTCTTCTTAATGATATGTCTTCAAGCAGAGCCAGTTCATATGCTATGAACTGTACAAAATCTTCTTTTTGCTTTACTCTACGCTGAATATGGTACTCAAATTCTTTTCTTCGTCTTGAAATTTCTCTGGTAATTCAAAATAAAAAGTTACCATTATGTAGAAAGATGTTTATTTTAGCTTACATTACAATAATGATGGTATTATTTTTGCTTTGTTAACTTTAATAAGTCTTGAAACAGGACCTTAGACAACACCTTAGAATAGGTTTTCGTAACCATTCATGCCTCTCAAGGGGGACATAGAGAAATGTCAACGGGGAGCGGAATTCATGATAAAATCATTAATAGTCTAGGGAGCCTTAACAAAATAAAGGTTGTAAAACCCAGCTGTACAACATTCAGATATATAGAGATAAAGATGAAATAAGATAGTGATGAAATTGTGAAATTTATGTAATTGAGAATATTATGCCCCAAACAGGATTCTTCCGTTCTTCAGGTACTTACCGTATCTCCTCATCATCGTATAAATCAGTCCTGCGCATCTGCTCCAACTCATTTATCATATCCTCAATACGTTGATTGACTTGCTCCGCCATTTTTACAGATTTATATTACTTATTTAAGAAATTAAATAATACCTCACTTTGATAAATTTCTTTTAATTATTTAGAAGAAATACAAACTTAAGCCCGCGACAAATGTGTTATTTTTGATTTGGAGGTTATGTTTACAAAAGTGACACTTATGACCACAGAACATTATTACTCTAACGAGCTTATGACAGTCGACCACAGAGCACGAGTAAATTATGGAGGGTAGAAGTAAGGAGGACAGTCTTGTATGGGGGATCAGTCCAAAAAGTGTCCACTAAACTTGTAAACAGCAAATAACACTCACCGAAATAGCGCTAGTGTAGCAAGTGGAAATGATATGAATGTAGCAGTTTTAAGCAGAGTGAAGAGTGCTACTGTTGTGGTAATTCTTTAATACTATTTTCTATTTGCTATTTACAAATATTTGGGGTACTTAAAAACACCGTATAATTATAACAATAATTAATATACATTTATTTCATAGTCATGTTTGTCTATATAATATAATAATTTAAAAAACCGCGCTGTAACAAAGCGGAACTTTTTCTTTTTTGAAGAAGTGAAAGTTGCTTAAGACTGTTTGACGAATAATATATACTCTAGGTTATCATTTCGTACTAAAGTTGGTGCTAGTGGGCCCTAATAATCATAGTTCCCTGAGGGCTCGGAAGACGGTTCTAATTTCGCGTGAATATCGTGGGTACTAATTAGCACAGGTACATTGTAATTAAACCAGTTTTTATTATTTTTTGTTATAATTATGTATTTACAACAAAAAAAAAACAAATACAAAAGTTTTTCCATCATTATAACAATAGTTTAGATTTTATTAAGTATAAAAATATAAGTTTAGTATGTATACAAATTCGACTTCAGTAAAGTAATACTTACAAGTGTATTGTAATAATTAAACTAATTATGGTTCCACATATTATCATAAACATGTTTTATATACATCACTGTTAGTAAAGTTTAAAAAGAAAATTGTTTGATTTGACGAATATCAAAGTGATATATTTATGCAAAGTTATTTTCTTTGACAAAACCCTAAAAAAGAGGCGTGGTCAAATGTTTTACCGACCAAAATATTCACTATGCCCTCCCTAATGTTATGTATAAAGCATGTCAGAGTGAATGACATTTGACTAACTACAAAAATAAATTACAAAATGTACCATTGTGGCTCTTGAAGTATTTAACACATAACACTGTAAGTAATGTTTGAAGAATCACATATTTCTTTAACTATACATCTAGTTACCCTGAATTTCAAGAAACTGCTTATGTAATATTCAAACTAAACACGAGTCACTGGTTTTGTTTTGTTTTTACTTGATTTGAAGCAATCTACTGGATGAAATGAATATGTAACAAAGTTTGGTCCACAAACACTATACAATAATTACTAGTAAATCAAAACAAATTCATTCTTTTGATATCATCTAGCAGTAAATCTTATGATGCCTTCTTCACAATGTTCAATCATACCCCTTCCTTTAAAACAATTAAGCCATGTTTTAGAAAATGCCTTATAACTTTCCCTTTCTTCTGGCGTTTTTAATACTGGGTTGACGTTAATTTCTGGTATACATCTACCAAAATCTACAGCTGGCAACCAAACAGCAAAGTCTGAATCGGGGGAATACTTAAATATATCGACACAACCTTGTAAATTTATTTGAGGTACTGGCGGTTGTCTTTGCAGTAATTTTTTTAATGAGATAAACGTCAAATTATTATCTTTTAATGTAAGTGATTGTAGATTTCGTGCACGACCAATACTCCTGTAAAAAAGAAAAGACATACGATTTATTGTTATCATCATCATCATAACATCACGCCTTTTTCCGATGGGGGTAGGCAGAGACTATAGAGCGCCATCTGCTACGATCGAAGCATACTTCCTTGGCTTCATCCACACTCATACATCTGGTCATACATGCCCGACGGTTGTAAGTGCTACGCACTTGGCCCTAAATGCTGTAGAGATGCGCTCTTTGAGAAGTATGTATGGTGTGATTTTGAAAGATAGATTAAGAAATGAAGTTATAAGAGAATGTTGCAGTCTGAAAGAGGATGTAGTGACTAAGGTGGAGAAAAGTATGCTTAGGTGGTTTGTAACACGGCAAAAATAAGTGGAAATGCTGGGAGAGGACGCCCAAGAAAAATATACTGCCTTATTGTTATTGTAAGTATAAAAATTTCACATAAATCATCTTATTATATAAAAATCAATTGCTGTTCGTTAGTCCCGCTAAAACTCGAGAACGGCTGGGCGGATTTTGGTGATTCAGGTCTTAAAATATTCATAAAAGCCCAGGGAAGGTTTAAACGGTGACAAAATATATGGGGATCTAAAATTCCACGCGTACGGAGTAGCGGGCATCAGCTAGTTATTAGATATAGATAACAAATATACATACCTAAATACCCTCATAAACTGTCCATCAACTAATTTACAATTTGATAGTCCCACTCTTCTTATTTTCAAATCATTTGCAGAATCCATAAAACTTGACACACAGCCCACTACATTACCTTCTACACCAACATTGTCAAACTCTAAGTCAACCAAAACATTCGGATTCAATGAAGTCATTATAAAATTAACTAAAGGTAATTTCAACACATTATTACTCAAATCAATTGATTCTATAAAATCAAAATTCATATTTAATTTGTTCAATTCCATAACAGCATCTTCTTTTATACCACAATTATTTAATTTCAATACTTTTAATCTCACATGTTGACATATTTTGACAATATTTTTAAAACCATCATTTCCTATATTGTTAGCAGATAAATCGATTTCTTCTAATGCTTGACAAGGTACTCGATTAGATTTTTCAAATAGATTTAATAGTGTTTCTGTTCCCTCACTGGTGATGTTATTTTTGCTCAGGTCTATATGAGTTAAATGTTTCATTGTACAAATACATTCGGCTAGGTATTTGACGCCTGCGTCGTTAATATTATTATCTGATATCATTAAAGCCGTGATATGTGTTTGGTGGGTGAGTGCTCTGAATAAAGGTCTGATTTGCGATGAAGCTAAAGTTTTAGCTCCTAAAGCAAGTCTACGTGTTGTATGGCTTCTTCCGACAGCTTGTTGAGTTTCTTCGTTAGGCGCTGAAAAAGATCATATTTGAACATCAAAAGTTTTTAGTAATTTCAATTTTCAAAACAGTATTACGTAGAAATAAAAATTAATGGGCCAAAAGTGGAACCCTGTGGGACACTCCCTGCGAAAAGTGTTACCGGAGATTTTGTCATAAGCATCAACTTCATACCGCCGTCTGTAATTTATTACGGATGTAAGCTTTTCAATAATAAAGAGCTTTATTTATAAAAAATAATACCATTTTGATATAACTTTTTATCGAGACTCTCATGATATACACAATCGAAGGCCTTAGATAAAACAGAGAAAATGTCGTACACAAAATCAAATGACTGAGAATATTCCATGAAGTAGTTCAACTTCTGCATATGTAGTTAAACAGCTTTTCATGAATTATAACTATGTATAAGCTTTCTTATCATAAACAATTAGTAAAGTGTCTACGGAGTTACAGGGCAATACCGGTTAAAAGTGATTGCATTACAGTTATAAATATACTTACGTATCCCTAAAGCTTCACAGCATTCTAGATATCTCTCTTCTGCAGGCGAAGATTTCCAGTTAGTAATACAAGTTTTAAGTTCCGGTGATGAAAGTACTAAACTAAGTGGATCTTCTTCAGAGAGTATTGCACCATCAGACGTCATCAGACTAAACACTGGACGGACGCCTGTTAATCTGAAGATATATTATTGAGTACATCAAAATATTTCTTATAACATTTTACTTTTAGGGTATCATACTAACAAAATCCTAGTGCTTTAAAATAAAGCATCAAGGAATCTTGTTTTTTATGGAAATATAATATTTGTTTTCATGAAACCGTAAAATCCGATAAGTAGTATTAGAATAATATTCTCCGTGTGGTGACGGATTAAGAATACAAGTGTCACCACCCTATCTCCTTCTAAGGGTGCTGTAAAAGTCAGCCAAAGCATATTGCACACAGATAACATCCTCTGTGAGAAACGGAAAACCCGAAAATAAACCCTGTACCAATACGTCTGGTCAGCGCGGCACAGTAGACCATAACCCCACCCAAAGTGGAAGAGTCCCGTGCCTAGCAATGGGACGTAAATGGGCTGGAGGGAGAGTATTTATTTATTTATTTCATTAATTAATAGAATAGTAGATCAAACTATTCTATTAATTAATGAAATAAATAAATTCTAATACTCTCCCTCCATCGTAGCAGATGGCGCTCTATAGTTTCCGCCTACCCCCATGGGAAAAAGGCGTGATGTTATGATGATGATTAATAGAATGTAATGATAGTAGTATGTTATGATGATGATGACAGTAGTAATGAATTTCATGGTCTGCCTGAAAGTCATTAGTTTTTTTGATGAGTGTTCGTACTTACTTGTAATATCTATTTTTAACTTCTTCAACTAGCCAACTGATTGTCAATTTGTTGATTGCATCCAATTTTAACGATATCAGTAGCACTTTATCTTCAACATGAACTTTGACGGCGGCGGGTGGCAGTATCTGTGTTTGCATTTGCCTGCCATTTTTTGTTGGTTGAACTATATTAATTGGTTGTATAACATTCACTGGCTGCACAATACTTGGGTTTATATTCTGTACAATATTAAAACCATCATGGGATTGCAAATTATTGTTGAATTGGAAATTTTCTCCAGACGATTTTCTAGAGAAAGTGCCTGTAGGTGTCAATCTTTTGTTGACATCGCGTCTGCTATTGAATTCTGTATCACTTCCACTATTGCTTGAATGATCGTCTTCTTTTTGTCTCTGGAAACCAGCTTTAAGTAAAGTACTCTGACGTTTCCAGCGTCTTTTCATATTATCTCTGCTATCTTTAGACCGTGAATCATTTAAATCCAAACTATTTCTCATAGGTTTTCGAGGAGACACTTTAGGACGCACATTTTCGTTTGTAAACTTGTCAGAATCTGAACTATTGTCACTTATATCAATAAGCTCACTACTTTCTGATTGTCTTTTAGTGTGAGCCTTATTTCTTTCAACAAGCGGTTCTGAAATTGCATTTATATTATCAATAGAGTCTTTGATACTTTTATATGAAGGTTTTTTGGCTACAGTTGTAAGAGGATCAGAATATTTTCGTTTTTTATTACTTTTCATTATGCCTAAGTCATCATCGAGCCAGTCATCGTCAACTTCCTCTGAATCTAATAAAGCTGGTTTAGGTTTGGCTTTTTTAGCATCTGCTTCAAATAAATCATTATTACTCCTATTTCTTAAAGCCTCTATTGCACTTCTATATTCTCTTACACCTGCAACTTTCTTTTTGGTACTTGTATTTGCTTTACTATCATCTGATGACTCGTCAGACGGAAACGCACATCCAACCCTATTAACCTGCGACAGATCTAACTCATCATCGCTATCCTCATCAATAATATTTCTTCTTTTAAATATAGGAGATTTTAACTCTTTTATTGTACTATTCATTTTAGATGTGCTTGGTGGAGTAACATCTTTAATGGGTTTCACTGGAGTTTTAGATTTAGACCTATTAAGAATATCAACTGTGGCTTTATCTGTTACATTTTGCATTTTATTGCATATATTATTATACAAAATCTCTTCATCTTTGGTAAGGATAATCCCTGCTCTCCATTTTTGTAGAATATTTAAGGGTGTATCCCCAAAATCAGTTTTTAGCGAAGGTATTGCGCCTTTGTCAAGTAATAATTGCACTACATCTAAGTGACCGTTACTTGCTGCGTCGTACAATGGGGTAACACCTGTAAAACGAAAAAATCCGTTACAAGATAATATATTAAAATGCCCCAAACAAGACTGAACAAACTGTCTGTTATAAGAGGCCAGCACTGAGACGGCAGGTCCAGTCAAAAGTATCACTGTTTTAGTCGTACCTGATTCGTTAAGTTCTTGTTAGGAAAATAATTAAATATGATAACAGATTATGATAAACTAGCTGTGGCCCGCGTCTCCGTATGCTAGAAATTATTTTTTTCCGTTTTTGTAACATTATTTACTAATGCATCTTTTCATCTCAGATCGCAGCGTGATTTTATATAGTCTTCCTCGATAAATGGACTATCCAACACAAAAAGAATTTTTCAATTTGAACCAGCATTTCCTGAGATTAGCCCGTTCAATCAAACAAACAAACTCTTCAGCTTTATAATATTAGTATTGAGGATGATGTTCAGTACTTATTGATTGAATGTGTTCAGAACCAAGACAAAAGAGATGCTATATTTAGCTTGGATCGCATAAATCGTTTTGATGTAGGTATTGTTCAAAGCACTCTGTCAAACCCAATTACGCCTGCAGCAAGGCGTTTGTGTGAATTAGCGGTACAACGCTAAACTTAATTTTATTTTGTGTATTTATTTGAATAATGTAAGTTTAGGGTACGATGGGACTGCGCATGTTTTTAAAATAAAAGTCCCAAATAAAAATAAAAGAAAAATAAATATTAGTACCTATAGATCGTCTTCATTACTTGGATTGTTAATAATTAAAGAATAGACTAATTTATATTACTGTTACTGTATGTGAATCTTACCATCGCAATTAGACCCTCCTCTATCATTTATGTGAGCTCCGTGATTGATTAATATATTCACTATATCTATGTGTCCAAGAATACATGCTTCGTGCAGTGGCAACCAGCCAGCGTTATCTCGAATATTAACTGGATGACCTTTAGCTATCAATCTTTCTACTACAAGTTTGTTGCCAGATATACAAGCCTGTAACATTTATTATTTATTTATTACAAGGAAGACCAACAGCTTTACAATCACTATGAATTAAAAAAAATATACAACAGCAAGCTAATTAAATACATACAATGATAATATAATGAATACAAAAAAATAAAAAAGATAAAACAATATAATAGTAATATTTTTTATTTGACGGGCTTCGTGGTGGAGTGGTTTATGTAATGGACTGCCGATCACGAGGTCGCGGGTTCGATTCCCGCTTGGGACAATCATTTGTGTGTTATTCATAAATGTCATACAAATGTTTGTACTACGTCTGGGTGTTTTCTATGTATTATAAGTATGTATTTACAAAAGAAAAGTAGTATATGTAGTCTATCCGTATCTGGTTCCCATAATACAAGCATAGAAATATAGCTTACTTTGGGACCAGAGGACGTTGTGTGAAATGTCCTGAATATTTATTTATTTTTGGAAATATAATTACTTTAATGGAGATCTGTACATTTTATTTACATAATGCAAATCAACAATAATTTAATATTTCAGATCATAGATCTGGCCTAGATCAAAAATATAAATGGTTTGAAAATTGCAATATCTGGTTTAAATATATTATTGGACTTTTTACACGATTGTCGTAACATAAATAAGTAATTTTAGTTCCTTAAAATATATTTCAGTATGAAAATAGTATATGTAGTGATAGTTACTACTTACCACATGTAATTGTGTTTCACCCTTCATATTCTTTTTGATGGTGAAACCTTTACCTCTTTTGCGTGTTTCACGTTTCGTCTCACTTATTTCTTCTTCATTTGTGTCAGACAAATCTGGGAAAAATAAATTAGCATTTAATGTCTTTACTTGTTATAAAACAAGTCATTATTTTTGTATGTAAGTGAGTTTATCTTCCAAAGTACACAACAGATTTAGATGCGGTTTTTTTTAATAGATAGAGAGCTTCAAGACGATGTTTTATTTTGTATATTTTGTTATTATGTCGTGAATATTATTGGGTTGTCGATTACTTGATGGCATTTTATTTAATAAGTAAAGGCATAGAAAGTCAATCGCAAAAATAATTATCGTAAAAATAATTAATCACTGTAATTATTTTATTTATATCTATAGATATATTATATACATAAATAACTATTTTGTTAAAAAAATAAAGTCCATTGACAAACCTGTTAGATCATCCAAACATATATCATCACCAATATGTGTTGTATCATCATCACAGCCACCGGCAGAACTCTGTTCATCTTCAGAATATTCTACATTATCCACATTGTCATATCCCAATGCTCTTAACTCATTTTTAGTATCCTCCATCTTGTCAGTCTCAAAGTATTCTTCTTGGTATTTTAATAGACTTTTTAATACTCGAATTTCATATTTAGTTTTATTCCACTCTTTAGCCTGTACGTAAGTAACAATTTAAGGTCAGTAATTAGTATATAATATACTTCCGTGTGGTGAAGGATTAAGAATACAAGTGGCACGACCCCTTATTCTCCCCAGGGTACTGTAAAAGCCAGCTAAGGGATATTGTACACAGATAACATCCTCTATAACAGACGACAAACTCGAAAACAAACCCTGTGCCAAAACACTGGTCAGCGCGGCACAGTAGACCATAAGCCCTCCCAAAGTGGAGGAGGCCCGTGCCCAACACTGGGACGTAAATGGGCTGGAGAGAGAGAGGAAATTAGTACATATATCTATATTTAACTTAATATAAATTTAAATAAAACTAATTTTTACGGATTTAGACGGATGAGACTGAGCTGTAATGTGTCTTCTACGATCTCACCCGTGACTATGGTGACTGCAAAGTCTCCTTTACGTCGGGCCAAAAAAATTTTAAACAAATATACGCGTCTAAATCCGTAAAAAATAGTTTTATTTAAACAAATGAGTCGCGCAAATGTTAGAAAATATATCTAATATATAAAATTCACGTGTCACAGTGTTAGTTACCGTACTCCTCCGAAACGGCTTGACCGATTCTTCTCAAATTTTGCATACATATTCAGTAGGTCTGAGAATCGGCCAACATCTATTTTTCATACTTTTTTTTTTAGTATGGCAAAACAACGTTTGCTCAGCTAGTATTAATATAAATTTGATTCGTATTGACATCTGACCAACTGAGCTATCTTGCCCACTGAGTTATCACGATATTTACTTACGTTAACCCATATATTACATGTCTGCTATATCAATTTCGGATTTCCACTGTAATTTATTTTTGCAATTTACTTGTTACGTTTAAACTTAATAATTATACATCAATGCGATGCACACAATGTAAAACAACTCAGTCAACACTTGCGTATACCATGATAGCTCAGTTGGCAGAACATCGGAAAGGTATTTCGAGGTCGTAGGTGCAATCGCGCTTTTAGTGATATTTGATTCGCTTTATGTAAACTGTAGAATTTTTTTATCTATGATAGATGGCACATCATTTAAATACTTACCGCTCTTATAGCCTCAATGCACGCCTTTTCTATTTGATCATATGGTTTCTTAGCCAAGAACAATGTCTCTGCAATATTATACATTGTAGTATACGCCTCCTTTGGAATGTCTCTTATCAATTCATATTCTTTCTCATAATATTTCAGGGCTTCATTATATGCGCCCATGTCTTTATATGTTTGGTATAAACTGAAATAAATAATATGATTAGTTTAAAAACTTATAAAAGACGCTTAAAAATCTTGGTTCTTCTTCTTCTTCTCCAGCCTATTTACGTCCCACTGTTGGGCACGGGCCTCCTCCACTAGGGATTATGATCTATTGTGCAGCGCTGACCAGGCGTGTTGGCACAGGGTTTATTTTCGAGTTTTCTGTCTCTCACAGAAGATGTTATCTGTGTGCAATATCCCTTAGCTGACAGCACCCTTGGGAGGAGATGGGTTGGTGACACTTGTATTCTTAATCCGTCACCACACGGACCTCTTACGACGATTTTTCGGACGAAAAATCTTGGTTATTTTTTTTTAAATATTGCTTTGTGATTGGCCCTTAACATATGAGCAAAATTGTGTCGTATATGTGCCAACTTGTTATAGTTGCCAAGACGCAAAACTGTTGCAACGCACCGTATGTACTAATCCTTTTTATTGCTAATTAAATTGTCAACAATACAAAAGGATTGCTAAAGATAAATTGTGGTCATACCTAACATATATCGGTATAAGTGTCTTGCCACAGTCTCCAGCTAATTCTGCATGTTCCAACATCTTTAGATAATACTCGACAGCTTGGGAATAGTTTTTTAAATGGCACGCACCATCACCCAACTTCTCATATAGTTTCTTAAACCCAATATGATCAGAAGGATCCGTAGATATCAGCAAGTCTTCTGTGTAACACATTGCTGCAACTATACAAAAAATCTATTATTTATTTGTTATTGGCGTAATCAAACCCAATGTAATGAAAACTACCTACATAATAAAATACAATATTTACACTATATTTAAAAAATAATTATTATACATTAAGTTCAGTAACTATGCGTCTTATTTATACTATTTTGTAACATGTGTGCAAGTTAGGGGGTAATCTCCGAACGTAATGGTCTAATTTTCAATTTTTTTAAGTTCTTTCAATTAAGGGCCTACATCAATATTAACGTCGACATGTACCTATTAACACAGCTAGTAGGTATAGAAAATGAAGAATTAGGAATATTTTTTTGTTTACTCAAAATCTACTAAATATATTTTAATTCTGATTTACGTGTTTCTATATATAATAGTTACTTCATTAGTTAATACACGATAATGGACCGACAAATGACAAAAAATAAAAATTGAGAGGTTATTTCGCTAAGTTTTTCTATCGAGAAAACTTTTTTCAATCGCGTTTCTGAGTTTATGCGATCCTAGATTATATATTGAAAAAACATATACTTAAAAATTAGAGCTCTAGCCATTCAATATAAAGAAAAAATGAAAACTTTGTACGTAGAAAAATGCACGATAATATTGATGCAGGCCCTTAATATAAAGCTGGTTTCTGGTTATATGGTTGGTACAGTTTGAAAATTAGAGTTTATGCTCAGCCGAAGGAAGTTGCGTAGGCGTAAGGCGGGTAATTGTATATACTCCTCTATAAACCTATTGTAACTTTTCAAGTACCTATAAAAGAGTGTGTATATCTATCATAATCATTACCTAATTATTCATTGCATTCATGTGGGAGTTACAAGGTATAATACAATTATAGAAAATCTAAATCAAATTATTTAATCATATAAGATAGCTGTAATTAAATTCCTGTAAGGTTTTAGCCGTTTGTTTGTATGGTGACGGACTAAGAATACAAGTGTCACCACCCCATCTCCTCTCCAGGGTGCTGTAAAAGCCAGCTAAGGGAGATTTTACACAGATGACATCCTCTGTGAGAGATGGAAAACTCGAAAGTAAACCCTGTGCCAACACGCCTGGTGAACGCGGCACAATAGACCTTAATCCCTCCGAAAATGGAGGAGGCCCGTAATCAACAGCGGGACTTTAATCGGCTGGAGAGAGAGAGAGAGAGAGAGAGAGAGAGAGAGAGAGAGAGAGAGAGAGAGAGAGAGAGAGAGAGAGAGAGAGAGAGAGAGAGAGAGTAATAATACTACAATACTATACTAACCAACCCTAAGGTTAGACTCAATATTTTCACTTTCTTCCTCATCAGGAGTCTTTAGTTTCCAAGCTTTAAGCAGTACTTGTTTAGCGCTCTGGTAATCTGACATTCGGCATAGAATATCTGCCTTCGCTGACAATGTTTCACATGTTTTGAGGACCTAGAAAAAATAATAGTCTTAGTATAAAAAAAATAGTAGATTCAGAGATTCAGATTAAATAATTTATTTATAATTTTTTTTATACTAATATGAGGAGGGATGAAGGGCATTTAAGGTGATGAATATGAATGTTGTTGGCCGGAAAAAGAGAGGAAGACCAAAGAAAATATGGATGCACTGTGTGAGAGATGATATGAAAGAAAAGGGAGTTGATGAGAATAATTATGACGGGTGATAGGAAAGGCTGGAAGGAAATACGCCGACCGTTAGTAGCTTGGGATAAGGGCAGGAAGATGAAAACTAATAAGTCGCAAACAACTATAAGGCGTGCGTGATGGTAAGTGGTTGTCATACCCTACATCTTGCATCTGTAACATCAGTTTGAAGCCTCAAGCGTCGCCGGTTCTTATATTAAAAAATTTAACAAAGCAGAAGAAAATAGGGGCTTGAATTCATGCGCTTGAAATACGATTACACAGCTCTTACCCACTGAGCTAACGTGGCGTGTGTTTTACATGTTAGTGTTACTGTCGACGTGGAGATTATCGTTATATTTTCTTTATTTTAAACGAAAACTATTCTTAATGCTTACTCAAACATAGAATAAACAAATTTTATTTATTCGAAAATATTTCATCGCTCATATCAACACTGTCCAATCGACATGCCATGCAGGTTGTCTGGAAGAGATCGCTGACAGCGATAAGACCGCCGATTGCACACTAATCGTTTGTATATAAATTGTAAAAATTTTGTATTTTTTGTGTGCATAAAAGTATATTGTAGTAGAATATCCGTAATTAGTATTGCGATGTAGTAAATAAGAAATACAATACAAATATATACATACCTTATCTTCCAAACGCTTGGCAACTTCTAGTGCTTTATTCAAACAATTCAGAGCCTTTGCGTAATCTTTCATTTTATTACCATAAAGCAATGCTTCAGTAGTATAACAATTATGAAGGATTTCAAACAAATCTTGATTGGAACATATTGATATAGCCTTGTTTATACAATCTATAGCTTTTTCCAAGTTACCTAAATGCTCTTGAACAACACCAATGTTTAGAAGTAGTCTCGCTCTCATATCCATTAACTCGTGCTTGTTTATTTTCCCACTTAAACTGGAAAACGTTTATCACTTTATATTTTAATCCATTTACAGAATCTAAACTAATAAACATATACTTAGAAACAAATGATTCAAGTAACGGACTGCCGTTCACCAGGTTGCGGATTCGATTCCTGCTTGGGACAATCATTTGTTTGATATTTATAATTGTCATACAAATGTTTGTACTGCATCTGGGTATTTACTATGTATTATAAGTATTTATTTACTAAAGAAAAGTAGTATAATGTAGTCTATCCCTATTCTGGTACCCTTAAAACACAAGCATAGAAATATAGCTTACTTTGGGACCAAGCTTGGGTTCATGCAGGGTGAGTTATGTAGCCATTGACACATTATCTAGTAAATTTTAGGTTATAGACAACACTCACTTTTCACACAATACAAGACTCTTCATAAAAGCCTTTTCAGCAGCTTTTAGTGATGTTTTTGATTCATCATCATCATTAGTACTTTGTCCTTGTAACAGATATATTCTACCAAATGTGGCCATTGCCCTTTGTTCTTCTACTAAATTATTTAATTCTTTTGCTACAGCTGAAATAAAATGGGTACCATTTCATTAGTTTAAAGAAGAAATAGCTCTAGGATAGAATAAAACTGAACACATTGACACAGGTTATGTTGACACACAATAATTAAATACTCTGTAAAAGGTGGAAAACTTTAAAATAAACCTAGTGCCAACATAGGTGGTCAAATCCTTCCAAAAGTGGAGGTGGTTTATGCCCAACAGTGGAATTTTAATAGGCTCGAAAGAAAGAGGGAATTAAATACAGCTAGGAATACATTTACTGTTTATTTAAGGTGGAACTAGCTGTTGCATGCGCCTTCGTATGTATGGAATTTAGACAATTTTCCCTGCATTTTCACTAATACTTAGCTCATAATAGTTTTAGTGTTATGTGATATAGCCTTCTTTGACAAATGGATTATCAAACACTAAAAGAATTCTTCAATTCGAATCATTAGTTCCTGAGATTAGCGTGTTCCAACAAACAAACTCTTCAGCTTTATAAATTTGTATAGATAAGAATACATACAATATTTTATACTCGGGTACTGTAATTCCTAATAGTCCATAAGAATGATGATAATGTTTTTATTTATTTACTAGCTGCCCCGGCAAACGTTGTTTTGCCATACAATTCTGTGTAAAAATCAACAACAAAAAATTTCATCAAAATTGGTCCAGCCAATTGTGAATCTAAACCATCCTCAAACCCCCTTGAATACACACAACAAATTTCATCAAAATCGGTCCAGCCGTTTAGGAGGAGTTCAATTACAAACACACATACAGAAGATTTATATATATAAAGATTTATTTCAATTATTGGCTTCTTATTGTTAACAGCAAACCTTGCACAATAGGTATATAGCTAGATACATCTCGTAAGATTCCTTAATAATAAAAACTAAGTAGATACATTAATGATACATTCTTGTCAGTCCACAATCTTAAAATAAAGCAATTTCACTCGTATTAACATTAGAACTATGTATGTAAAATCCACCATAGTTCAAATAAAAACAACAATAATAAAATCTCAAAATAATTAAATTTGCCTTCAATTATAAACAGCCACTCTAATATCTAGGCCAAATAAGAATCATATCTGGGTAAAATCTTTATAAAGAATAGAAAGTTATATTTAAGTATATAAAATATTTATTTTAGTACCTAGTAAATTTATCTATTATGTAATTGTGTGTATGTGTATTTTAAAAAGTATATGTGTATGTTTATTGTTAGTATGTTATGTAGTTTATATTAGGTATAAACGCACACTACAACTTCCACCTACTTCTTAAATAATATCCATGCTCAGGTTGCCTGGAAGAAATCAATTTAAGCGATAAGGCCGCCCATTGTACTTGATTTTTTTTTAGTACAAGTTTAATTTTATGATATGTATGGTGTACAATAAAGAATAAATAAATATAAAATAAATAAGTAAACAAAGAATTATAGTATGTATTAATGAGATTTAATGAAATGGCAACTATGGCTGTATAAATTTTTGAGTAACTATTCTTACCTAAATGACGCTCTTCATACTTCAAAGCTTTATCAAATTCAGCCAATAACATATACATTTCCCCAATCATCCTGTTACATGTGCCCCATTCCATACGTAGTCCCAAATCTTTAACAACATTCGCTTCACTTTTATACTCGTCCAAGGCATCACTGTATCGATTGTGTTTATAATAAAATGTAGCCAAATTATTATAAGCTTCAGCCAAAGCACGTCTATTACTCCCATTTAATGCTTTCTTTTTCCGACGAATAAGCTCTGAAATATTATTGTTTTTTAATACAATTCATAACCTTATAAAATCGTAAATTAATGCAATTAGAATAATTACTTTCTTCTTCCATTGTAATTACAAAAGTGATAAGTAATAAAAAAAACTGTTTTATTTATTCACAACACACATCGCAGCACTATAAATAAATAAATAAACAATCTTTCTGTGATAATTTTGTAAAAATCAAACCATAAGAGAACTACCGTCGGAAATTAGGCGCGGACGGAAGCGCAGTGTGACCAGATTAAATTTTACGAAAATACCGAGGCACCTCATAAAAATACTGAAATATACCGACTTACATAGGACAGATTCGTTAGAGAGTAGTATATTCTTTGGGACAGATATACCAATAAAAATACTGATTTTCTTAACACGTTTTATTTATTCATACTCACAATAAATGTTAGAGTTATGTTATAACATATATAGTTATTATTATAACATCCTTTTCGAAGGATTAAAATTTACACAACCTCCTTCATCCTTAACACCTTGCTTTGTTTTTAAAATAGCTGACACATTTTTGTTTATAAACCTGTTTCTTTGGTCCGTTTTTATTAAATTTATCTGTGAAAATATGCGCTCGCATGCAGCATTCGACACCGGTATACATAGAAGAGATTTACTAAAACTAGTTATATTTTTGTATTTTAACATGCCATCACTGTTAGAAATTTTCCCAACTTCCACCCAAAACTGTTCACACGAGATGGGTGAGCCACGAGTGCTGGAAGATTGTAACAAATCACTTACTTCGCGATCAAACTTTAGGGTTCTATATTCTTCGTCAATTAACTGCATTTGTTCTGGCTGTACTTCGCATGGGAAAGTTTCTATCACATTTCGTAAACTGTGAAATTTTTTATGCACGGCAGTGTGTGGGTCAAGAAATTTCAGTTCTCGAAAAACTGGATTTTCAAAAGGCAAACGTGATTTCAATTGCATGCTCAACTCAATTAAAAATGATTGGCACCTTCTGAAAAACTCAGCAATCTGTTCTTTCATGTTTACATTGTCCCTGTGTTTGTTTAATTCTTGGCCTACTTGAATACCTAAGTACATATCTTTCAATGGCAAATAATTTACATTAGACTTTGGGTCTAACGTAAATACATTGTCCGTACGTTTGATGTAATTAGCTTTCATGAAGCAACCCAAAATCGACAAGTACATACTAGATGCATCATCATACAGTCTATCAATGCACGGATAATCGCCTTGAAAAATTATGTTAAATTTGTTTACAATCGGCAAAATGTAGTCCAAAAAGTAAAAGTACAATTTGTTTATATCAGTGGTAAAAGAATTAAATAAAAATTCTGATGACATATTGCGATCACTCAAGTATTGGTCTTGAAAGAACAATTGCAATGCCCTCCACTGCTCAATTATTCTACTAATACAGGCATGAAGTGAAAGCCACCTTATGTCGTAATGACGCAAAATTCTGTGATTTTCAGTGTCTGTGAAATTTTGGAACTCAGCAAATTCTCTTTGACGCTTGCTGCTTTGAGAAAAATATCCATATACTTCTTTTACTATTTGTTCTAAATTTCTAGGCTGTATTTTACAGGCGTGGCTAACACTTAATGCTGCAGAGTGACAAACACATTTTATGAAAAAGCACTTTGGGTTTACTTCTTTAATTTTTGCAACAATGCCAGAATGTTGACCAAACATCACATTCGTAGTATCAGCAGCGAATCCTATTACATCTTTTATTTCTAAACCTAATTCGGATAATTTTGATGACAACGAATTAAATAAATGACCTGCGGTTTCACCACTTAATTCAACTAAATCAAGGAATTTGGTTTGTACAGTACATTTAGTTTCAGAGAACTACTATTGCCAATACTTTGACTGTTGCAACATCTGTACTCTCATCGATTATAATTGAATATACTGGTTTACCTGAAGGAGATGCAGTACCAAGTATGTCTTAAATCATATCTTTTTCGAAATTGGGTCCTAAAACATTATAAGTTATAGCGGCTGCTTTGGTTCTCTTGCAGGAAAGTTCTTTCGCAATATCGGAATCGGTAAAATACTTCACTAGAACATCACTAAGATGGTCCATAGCTCTAAATGAGATGTTGTGTTCCGACAGAAAACTGCATAAACGCAGCTCAGCTTGCATGTGCATGCTGTTTTATAGACGCTAATCTACTTTGCAGTTTCGCATTGCATGCTTTGCAAAATGCAGTGAATTTGTCATCTTTATAACGTGAAAGCCACGAAGAAAATTCCGGAATTTGTTCCCACTTAGCTAAATAACTTTGCTGAAAACTAGACATGCTGTCCGGATGAATGCAACTAAGTAAATAAAAACAACAATAATCGCGTTCTATTTATATGATGACAAAAACATCACCTATTTTGGGGAAATTCCCGAATTATCGAAAGAAAGTCCTCAAAGATTAAGTCGAACGCAGAAGAGACCATCATTTCACTTGAACCGTATTAGACGATTTGATACTAGTAATAAAGTATCTTTTAAGTTTAACTACTACCTATTTATGCAATTGAAAACTTAAAAACTAGACGTTGTTTTATTTTTAAAACAACGTCTAGTTTTTAAGTTTTCAATTATTTTATTTCAATATAGATAAACTAGCGGCCCGTCCCAAATTCGTCTGGGTAGACTGATATTCATGAAACACAACGAATTTGAATGTATGCAATCTGGAAATTACGCTCCATCTAATAGTGCAAACCGCATTAAAATCGGTCCAGCAGCTGTAAAGTTTTAGGCGAACATACATTCTGCAAGTCTGATTAATACTATGTATTGATTGATAATTGTATATGTAGTATTACAATACTACAACGCCGGCACTGGCCGTCTTTCTTGTCATATCTGTAACTTACTCATCTTTGCTCATAGATAACATGTATAAGTATAAACGAAATCCGGGAAAGTCCCCAATGTTCGCGTTTCGGGGAATTCCGCAAACATTGTCGCAAAGACGATCACTCACTACGGTGCTGCCATAACTTCAACCAAAATATACCCAAAAATACTGACTGCCAGCAATATACCTGAAAATATACTGATGTTCGGAAAAATCGCTGAAATATACTGAAAAAGTATTAAAATACTGAATCTGGTCACACTGCGGAAGCGGCAGCAAATAAATGAAATTGGATTGAATGATTTTAATTTAACCAAAACAAAAAATGAATGATTTTAATTGTCAATGTCAGTGATATATAGAGTAAGTCTGTAAAAATTGATAGAATTGCTGACTCAGTTTATCCAAATTCATATTAGACATTATTGAACGTAATGCTCTTAATTACGCAAAAAGTTAAAAAAATAAAAATCACACGGGATATAAAAAGTAAGAAACGATACATTTAGACAGACCTTAAATCGCCACGAGTATTTGTTTCAGTTTACCCTTTAAACTTTACTATTTCATCTTTACCCATAAAGAATGGTACAGTAGAATTAAATTACTTCGTGTTTATTTATACCAAAAAAACTTCGTTCCAATTAATGTTTACCATTTATATAATATTTTCTAACACTTGCGCGACTCATCTGTTTAAATAAAACTACTTTTTACGGATTTAGATGCGTATATTTGTTTTAAATTTTGGCCCGACGTTTCGGAGACTTTGCAGTCACAGTCTCACCCGTGACCATGGTGACTGCAAAGTCTCCGAAACGTTGGGCCAAAATTTAAAACAAATATACGCGTCTAAATCCGTAAAAAGTAGTTTTATTTACCATTTATAGTTAGTAGAATTAGAATACATATTATGGTGGACACCCAGGGGGCCAAGTCTGCTAATGAATTGTGTCACAAACTTCAAATTCGCCACCAAGCAATCAATTGATTGCTTAGTGGCAAATTTTATCAAGTTTGGTAGTCTATTGTTAATTTTTTGTCGTTAGAACGGTGTTATTGAGCGGCACCAGATGCATTTGTTTGCAATTGCCATTGCCATTGAGGTAGCATTGTGACACACTTCATGAGCAGACTTGGGCGCGTGGAGTTGAATGAAAGGTCAATGATCGGCAACATAAAGTTGTTATGTGACACAGAGTAATGTCGTTCATTTTTCAATCTTCTCTAACTTCTATCATTGTTGTCAATACTAAGACTTGTCATTCTTGTCAATCGTTGTTGTGTTGTGTGATTGTGTGCAAGATTTAAAAGTTTACTTTTTCCAAAATCAAATTTAAATTTCTGGTCACTCAATTCAATACATCATTGAGATTTTGAGATTATTACATAGACTTAAATAGTGTTTTGTTTATTATAATAATTATTGAGTAGTAATAATAGAAATTTTTTTAGACTCGCTGAGATAAATAAGCGATTACCGGCACTAAAACAAACAGTTCTTTCTTGTGCATTATTGGTGGGTAAGTTGTTTTTTTTTTTAATATTTTATTGGATTTCCTGTGGTTCTTTTTTGCTGAATACAATATTACCTATATGTCTGCAGTCTCTCTCATTCCAGTCGTAATTTTAAAGTGTTGTGTATCAGAATGTAGGTACTCTAAAAAGCCTCTTTGCTTGCTTTATTTACGGAAGAACTTCAAGTAACTTTTAACTTGATTTCGTTCGTGCAGACTTAGAATTTCATTTAGCATTAAACTAGTTAGTCTTATGTATAAGTTTTAGTTATTATTTTTAACAATTTATCGCCGATTTCAAAGAGTACTTGTCCTACATCATAACATTGTTTTAATAAAATTTTTGATGCATGTAATTATTTACCACAAATTGTTATAGTTACCAAGTATTTATAGAAAATTGATGGCTCTTAACATTTTTATTTATTACTTAATATCTTGGATCTTTATTACCACAGAATAGTAATTTTATTCTGTATTCTAAGTTTAAAATATGTAACACATTTAAACCACCACATGACCCATACAAATCACTATGTATTGTCGAAGTCTGCAACATAATTTTTAAGAAAAATCTTCTGATCAGAATCTGCTATTAAATTATGAAGTTAATTACTATGAAGTAATTAACTTCACAATAACAGATTCTGATCAGAATCTAGTATATACATATATTTTTTAAAAATTCATAGAAATTTTGAGAATATTCTTTGGTTTGGGCTATAACACCTATTTTCACTTGTGTTTAATAAAATGAAAATACCCAGCAATAATAAAAAAATTGTATTATAAATATGTATATACTTCGACCCCAACACAAGTATTATTTATAACTTACTGGGGTGGTCCTAGATACTTATTTCATTGTTGTATCTTGAGTTGAAATAAAGATTATTTCATTTTTTTTTATTTTTTTCATATATGTCATTTAATAATTTTACTCTAAAGGAATCGAACCTACAACCTCATGAATAGCTGTCCACTTATGCTAACTACTACACTATGAATAAACTCATGTACTATGAGCCCTATCATTTATCATTATGTTTAGATGTTTTAAATATTTAAAACAAAGATTAGTTAGTTAGGTTTTTAGGGTTTTGTACCAAAAGGTAAAACACAACCATATTCGACAAGCCTCGTGGTTGAGTGGTTCATGTAACAGGCTGCCAATCAAGAGATTAAGAATAGATTTTTCTAATAGTCATGATTTTTCAAATGTTTGTACTGCGTCTGGGTGGTTCTATAAGTATGTATTTACAAAAAAAAGTTGTACATATATGTATTCTATTTGTATTCTGGTACCCATAACACAAGCATATATAAGCTTAGCTTGGGACCAGCGGATGTTGTATGAAGTGTCCATGAATATTTATTTTAAGAAAAAAAAAATTACTGGCACTTCACTGCCCATCTATCTGGGCCCCAAGTCTGCTATTACAATGTTGTCATAATGATCAGTCACTGATTGCATAATGTCATTATGGGGTTATAATGGCGCCATTATAGCGCCAAATTTTTATTTTCATTATGGCGCCATTATAGTGCCATAAAAAAATAATAGCAGACAACCTAGCCTATAATCCTGAAAATGACCAAATTTGTATTACATATGATAACTGTAATATTCATACAGCTGACAGTGCTAGGTTTCTCGGTCTTATAATAGATCCCAAATTAAATTGGAAAGCTCACGTCTCACAGTTATGTAAGAGAATTAGTAGCCGTTCCTATGCATTGTACAAACTCGCATCAGAAGTAAATGTTTCAACATTACTTACCGCATATCATGGACTAGTCGAATCTATTCTCAGATACGGTATAATATTCTGGGGTAATTCAGTTGAAAGAAGAACTGTATTTAAATTACAAAAGCGATGTGTTAGGGCTATGTTTGGTTTGAGAGTCATGGACAGTTGTAAACCATATTTTCTTCGACATAAAATTCTGACATTGACATCATTATATATTTATGAAATAGCAGTTTTCGTAAAAACGAATCCTGACATTTTTCCGAAACTATCAGCAGTTAGTACTCGCAATCAGCGTAACAAACATAGACTGTGTATACATAAAGCTAAAACAGCACTTTTGGGTAAAAGCATTGTTTGTATGGCACCAGTTATATACAATAAAATTCCTAACGCCTTTAAGGACCTTAACAATAATATATTTAAAAAGAAACTAAAAAATTTTTTGATACAAAAAGCTTACTACACAATTAAAGAATTCCTTGCTGATGAACTTTTAAAATAATCTATACTTATACTAACTTCGCTTTGACCCATTTTAATGAACTTTTTTTATTATATTGACATGATTTTGTATTATTATTCATATAACTTGACATTTCATATTGACACGTTGATTATTAATTATGGTATTCATTATTAAATTCATTAAAAATTATTCTAGGAAATTATATTATATATGTAGTATGCATAATGAAAATACTGTTACGACTCAATTTTATAGGCTGAATATTGACTTAGAATTTTATTATTAGTATTTTATTATTTTGTATTTGGCATGTTACTTTATCCATTTTATTTTTATCATTAAATTATTAACAATTTGTACGTCTCTGTTATGGGACAGAATATGTTGAACCATTGTATTACTAACATCCATTGTACACATATTCATACAAATAAATGATCTTATCTTATCTTATCTTATCTTATCTTATCTTATCTTAACCAAACTTGATAAAATTCGCCATTATGCAATCAGTGGCTGATCATTATGACAACATTGTATTAGCAGACTTGGGTCCGAGACGAGAGGAAAGTAATGTCGTTAGGAGAGTTCTGAGTATAAATGTGGAAGGAAAAAAGTCTAGAGGAAGACCTAAGAAAAGATGGATGGACTGTGTGAAGAGGACATGAAAGGAAGAGGAGTTGACACAGACATGACGGCTGATAGAAGACTATGGAAGAAAAAGACATGTTGCGCCGACCCCAAATAATGGGATAAGGGCAGGAGGATGATGATGATGGGCCCCTGTCTGCCTGTCAGTAGGCTGTATCTTAGGAACGGTGATAGGTAATAAGCTGAAAATTTTGCACTTTATGTAGTTATATCAGTTGATGCTACAGCAACTAATACTCATTATCATCATTCCCTTGCCCACATTAAGTTAAATCTTGTTTTATCTGCGTTTTTAGAATTTGAATATCCAAAACCATCGTGTCCATGTGATGGTCAGTGTTAGATGGGCTCTTAGACTAACAAGAAAAAAATTGTAGGGTTCATTTCCCATTAGCTGGGTGCAGGTACACCGGCCGACCTACCTGTGACTAACTAGTTATTGAAAATTAAAAAAAATCTATTTCTATCCACAAGACTCCAATAATTGGCTCTTTCTATTAAGCTTCCCGTATTTAGGACACACTGTACGGAAGGACCTTGTTGATTAAGAAAATGTCGATCATATTTTATGTGCTGCATTTTGGAATCGAATCGAACCCAATAACTCTGCGTTAAGAAAAGACAAGTCAAGAATTAATACCGCTATGTAGATGTTCGTCTTATTAGTTTCTTGTTGAATAAAAACTATATTTATAATGGTGCCCATTCTATGTGCAGAACTAAACTTAACTTAACTAAAAAATGAAAATTAATAGCGTCAATAACACAATTCGGCAATGTTAAAAGAACTTTCTTATTATAAAAACTGTATATTATAGACTAACGATTTTAATTAATATAAACGTGTGCAACAAAATAGCCAAATATTTAAGAAACAGCAATAGTTGTTTGAATTTTTTTGTTAAGTTAAGTTTAGTTCTGTACATAGAATAGGCACCATTATCGTATAAACACAAATTAAAATCGTAAAGAGACAATTTTACTTACTACCAACTAGTTGTTTCGAGCAGTTTTGTAATTCGCGTAGAAATACTTCCGTGTGATATATTATCAAAACAAAATCTATTCTATGATAAAACTAAATACTTATAAAAGTACATACATATATTCACATTCCCTTAAAGAGGGAGTGCCGAGCTGGCGGCGCATTGACGGGCGCCGCAATTTCGACTTCTAATGTCGGCAACAGATCCTTAGCAAAAATATAATCGAGATAATTAGGTCAAACACGTTAAGGAATTATGAATTGTACTTAAATGATTATTTAAATCGAAATACCTAAATATTATTACTGTACTTAACTTGAAACTCCCACATTTACTAGAATTCCCTGTAGTGATCAGAGTACACTAAACTTATAGTCTTATCACCAAGTATTTAGGAACAGTAGCGTCATCATCAATTGAAACGAATTCATTAAAATGCTCTGGCATTTAAATGTTGCAATGATAGGCAATTTCAATAATAATTAACAAAAATCTTTAAATAATGATATCGATAATTAGTATGCTCAATTTAGTTGTTGCGTAATATTTTAGCCAGTAACTCGATAGCTAATATGCTAAGTTATAGACTCTATTGCCAATTAAATACCCCATACATAGCATTGTCCGTGTGGTGACAGATTATGAATACAAGTGTCACTACCCCTTTTCCTAAACAGGGTGCTGAAAAAGCCAGCAAAGGGATATTTTACACAGATAACACCCTCTGTGGGAGATGGAAAATTAGAAAATAATCTCAGTCATTATAATAACGTCAGCGCGGTATAGTAGACTTTAATACCATCCAAAATATAGGAAGCCTGTGCCCAACAGTGGGCCGTTATTGGGCTGGAGAGAAAGAACACAATATTTCAAAATCCAAAGATTATATTCAATAATATTCTGCAATAAAATTCTATTTTTTAGTACTTAACTATCACAATTTGCCCCTGCATTAACGCGGCAGATCGTTATGTAATTCAAGGCTTTAAATCTTAATCTTTATACAGGATGTGGCGTAAATGATAGTCCAACGCTAAGGTGGTTATAGTTCAAGTATTCACGTATCATATAAAAAAAAAATTAACCATTTTTAGCCATTGGTTTCGGAAATATGATTTTTTTTATTTTTTTGTAAAAAATCGATAAATCTAATATATAAAATTCACGTGTCACAGTGTTAGTTACCGTACTCCTCCGAAACGGCTTGACCGATTCTTCTCAAATTTTGCATACATATTCAGTAGGTCTGAGAATCGGCCAACATCTATTTTTCAAACTTTTTTTTAGTATGGCACAACAACGTTTGCCGCGACAGCTAGTATTTTATAAATGAGAATGTAACTTCGACGAATGACATTATTTTTTGAGTGTGTTTTGTTGTGTTGTACGGGCGAGTACTAGCACTAGCACATGCATTTTCGTATTTTCATGTAAACCCCAAGAATAAACCAATAAATAAAAAAAACTGAAAATTAATTTCTCGTTTTTAACAAACCAATGGCTAAAAATGGTCCGAAACCAATGGCTAAAAATGGTTAATTTTTTTTTATATGATAGGTGAATACTTGAACTATAACCACCTTAGCGTTGGACCACCATTTACGCCACCCCCTGTATATTATACTATCTTTGTAGAGTAATGCCTCAATTATCGTTCCATTTTTAAAGACCGCTTTGTGAAGTATTTTGGGCCCAATAAAGTTATTTATTAAACTATATTTCGTGATTTATGAGATAATCTGCCGCTTGAAATCGTCAGTAGTATTATTAGGCTACTTCAATTTAATTTACTGCTTTTGAACCCTCAGAGGATTATATTTGTTGTAAGGTTTAGCTACTTTCTGAATTTACTAACGAATTTATTTTCTTTAGAAGTTATTTTGCATTAAGACTAACGAACTACTTGTTTGAAATGATCTTTGACTTACCTTAGTTTAAATTTTAGAACCAACCACTGCTTTAGAGGAAAATCTTGCCAAAAATCCTTTGGTTCTTTTTTGACAACCAGTACAACTTTATGTATGACTAATTTGATCTGCTTGGTATAGTATAATGACTAATTGCCATATCCTTTCTATACGCAAGAGGCGCATCGTAAATGGCGGTAAAAATAATAAAACACAGCATCTTTCAGAAATAAACTAGTTTTTCTAAAAATATTTTTATTCCCACATTGAATATGTTGGCAAAATATCCCAGGTGACATGCAAGCCGCGCGTTCATAACACGAAATCGGCCGACGAACCGGCAAATCTAGGTCAAGAAAGTATTGCCTGAACATATTCGCTTAGATATTTTCCACAAAATTTCTCATTCTTTAAAATGTTCCGAAGTTATTCTTTATACTTAACTTGATCTTTTCTAATACCTGTGTCGATATAAATTTCTGCCAATCTATGTAGGTCCGACATTACTACATTCTAGCTGATGTTAAGTGGAACGGTCAGTTTATAGTTGGTTTAAGGATGAAATTAGTATCATCAAACCCCAGCAGCGCCTGAAAAGTTTAGTAACAATCACATTTTATGTACATTTATTACAAAATGATACGGGCAATTTAAAATAATATTCCAATAATATTTCACATTTATTCAGCAATTTAGTTCATAAATTGTTGTCGACTTGCTGAACAATTTATGAAATTTCTGAATAGAAGTTTCTATAAATATGTATGAGACGAGATCTCAAAGCTTTTGCGGTGAAATGACTGCCTATCGAGGCTTAGCATGATACAAACGATTGCAAAATTGTATAACAGAAAATGATTCATTATTCATCATTGTCATTATATGTAAATATACGAACCGTAACGAAAAGTCAAATGAAATTGGATGTTTGCAAACTCTTTTTTTATCAAAGCCTCAAATATGTAGAAGAACCTCAGGTTATGCATAAGATTTCAACAGATAAAAATAACTATATAAAAAGTATTTAATTGCTGATGTGTAATAAAAATATTATTTTGCAATGAAATGCGTGAGAATCGTTCATAAATTTGATTCGAGCACGGAAGGCATTAATTGCTAGATATTGGGTATATTGGTCACCGTTCAGTTTTAATCGAGGGGAACAAATCTCGATGAGCGTAACTTGAGCGCTGAGCGATGGATTGCTCGTTGATTCATGCGTCGCGTTCAAATGTTTCATTCGCGGAACGCATACTGTTACATCTACATGAGTTCAGCAGAATTATCTGAACGGTACAGAGATTCCGGTTCTAATTAGGGAGGTGTGATTCAGCGACCCCATAGGAGATTGTGCATCATAAAATCATACGGTACCTTCGCCTACGAGAATGCGCACTTCTTTTGTATTTAGAAATTAACCAGAAAATCTTTGTGTTTATATGATGTGTGTGATATTTTCTTATCTTTATCACGGCATTAAATTTTTATGGTGTGTTGTTTTATGTGTAGTTATTTAATAACGTTAACTTGTACAACTGTGATACACTGACCTATTTAAATAGATACAGTGTTTGATATGGAAATTATCTAGAGATAAATAAGTTAGTGAAGGCACGAACACTCCCCATTACCATAGCACAGTTTGTTCGATATCTCCCTGAAATTGCTTTTTGGTCTTATTTTTAATGTCAATGATCCATGCATGGTTTATTAAGTGTTATATTACTCCATATAGGCATAACTTACATGCTGATTCATCGTCTCGTTTGTAATAGGCAACGAATAGAATTAAAGAAAAACATTAAATTTGTACAAAATTAGCTTCATTCCCAGGCAAATAGAAATTTTGCCACCTAATTTTAAAGAAAGCATTTATTTGTCTTTATTATCGCATGTAGGATAAATGTTGGATTGATTAAGTATACCTGCGACAAATTACCACAAACATTTAAGTAGGATTATTTCAGTTAGTTTAGGCAGTAATTTATTAATATTTTGCGATTGACTCGCTGTTTTGTTTTAGTTTATTTAGTTTAGGCAGGTGACACTTTGGCCGAAATACATTATGATTCATTCGATGGGATCGAGACATTGTAAACGCGGGTGAAGAAAAAATCAATTTCCAACTAATTATAAACTTAAAAGTTGATACCTACTGCCGATCTGAAATAGACTTGTGATTAATATTGCACTGAATGATGCAGCGCTTCATTCAGTTAGCAACTGTAAAGCTCCGGAAATATCTATACGGAGTAACGACACTGATTTTATCATAGCCTTCATCTATTATGAATATTATTGAACTTCTGGAAACAGAACAATGAGCAAAATTTGAATTGGTGGATGAAAATATATCTACTACTATATTCTTAACGCGTACCTTTGCATCGCAATTTCCTCTGCTTATGTTGATATTAGAAAAATGTAATTTATTAATTTTGCAATTGACATGCTATGCTACGGAACGGTATTCCGAGGTCGTTAGTTCGAGTCCCGCTTGCGGTAATCACTTTTTCCACCGTAATTTAATTTATTAATTAGAAAAATGAATAAATAGTTTTCATACCAAGTCATAACAAAATAAAATTGCAAAGAAATCTGGGGAAGGCCAGCTCGGTTTTTACGAGTTAGAGAAATATAGCTATCGGTCAAGACGTTTTGTAGTTTTGTTATCTAAATATGTGAAATAAAATATTGGAAAACGTTTCCGTCTAATTGGGATTGTTCATAATTTTTGACCTGCTGTTTTTATATTCTTTTCAGAAAATATAGACTATTTTAAGCAACTAATTTCAATATTATTGAAATATTCACTATATAGAATTTTTAAAAAATTCTTGAAGATATTACTTTAAATGTTGTGACGTCATCGTTTTACGCAATCTGTGTATAGACTTTTCTTGATAGACTTAATACAGATTGCACTTTATCTTTTCAAAGTTGACAAGTTGATATAATAGACCAATTTCAACTCCACTTCAGAGTAGTATATCCCTAAAAACGCCTTAATATTTTAAGTCCTTCATTTCAAGGGCAAATAGAGATCATTTGCTTTTTTGGAAAAATAATCGTTAATATAGCAAATTTTCCGAAAAAAACTAATGGATCATGATCAGAAACTCTATTCCCCGAAATGGTTTTCGAATTAAGAGTTTAAAAAAAATATGTACAATGCCCATTAAGTGTTAGCTACTAATGGCTTTATAACGAAATAAGAATACCTTTCGACTGGGTATGAACTTTTCATTGCCATTTGTAAGATTAACATTTTACTTGACCCTACTCTCGTATTTCTTGCAAACTTAAGGATGCGTGTTCCTCGTTACAAATAATTTATTCAAAAGCTTTTTGCGGAATAGGTTGAGTGTAAATGTCGAGAGAAGCCCAAGTTGTCATTATAAATTGTAATGGAGTTGTCCTACGTGAAAGGTGACTGCGTTAAAAATTAATCTTGAATGAGAATTGTTCTGTTTTGCGAACGATGTGTTTAAGGATTGCTGACTGCTTATGTAATTATGATATAAAAGTTTTAGAAATTTAGCCACATTTTAGCTTTGAGGAGGTTTTACAATACTTCGTCTCACTTCGGGGGGTTTTAAAATTAAAAGGGGACTAAATTTGTCGTATATTCTGTCAAATTCTGTTTTATTGGCATAATTGTTAGCCAAAACCATCCCTCGCTACACCCATGTTTCAAATTACTTAGTAATGCAAAAATAAAAAATATTGTACGATGTACATATACATATAATTTGCAGCAACTATCCAAGATAATAATTATTAACGATCAGGATTTGCACTTAGCAGCTTAGCATAGTAGAGCAATTTATTTAGAGGGAATTAAACTTTGCTTATAAAGTTATTCCTCGTGGCTTGTTTCGAGCCGAATTTATAAAGCTGAAATCAGCCTTGTAAATTATCTTAGTTCATCTTCCTTGTATTACCATTAATATCACATAATATTTAACATTAAATATTGCAGTCCTTAAATATTTTTGCGCACAATTTTTTCTTTAGTAGAAAGAAATTTTTACAAAATATGCAACCCAATTCTGGTAGTAATTCATACTCCAATTTTCTGGAACGGAATTTTTTTTCCAAGTAACTAGAGCAATACTCTGGTTGCCCTATTTGGCAGGAGAAACGAGCTAGAAACATTGCGGTTGTAATGAATTCAAAGCTGATGAAGTAAGAGTTAGCATTCAAATATGTACTGATTGTACTGTACGCAATATAATACTTGCGTAAATTTGAATTTAGTTCACTGATTCTATTGCTAAAATTCTATGATTAGTTGCAGAATTACATAATTATTGCTGTGGTGGAAAATGTAAATGTGTATGATTTTTTGCATGATAAAATATAAACTGATATTATATAAGGTGGTAAGCTAACTTGAATCCTAGGGTTGGAACGTTCATCGTTTGGATGATCTAGTATTTTCAAAGATTTTTATAATCGCGATGTCTGGTGATACGGCCTGTAATCTCTTTTGAATTTGTCATTGAAAAAGCTAAAAATAAATAAGGTCTTAAAAATTTTCCTTACTTTACTTTTTGACTTAAGCGACATTTGAATTATCGACGGAAATGATCTTATCTAAGTCTTCAAGACTATTGTATAGTAGCGATTATATCTATATAATACTCTTAGATGTTAGTTTTAAAGTTCATTGATCCCTTAAATACACAACGAGTTGAAGACGCGCCCTCTTCTCTCATTTCCGCAAACGCCAGGATGGTGCAACGTTCAAAAATTTAAAGTAGGTATATTGAAAATGTTAAACCTTAAGTGCAATATGACGCATTGTGTATATTTGCACTTATGTAGTACTCAAAGTACGTGATTGTGGTACGTAGTATAATCCATTAACCGACGTGCCAATAACAACGTTACGTTTCGGCAGTGCATTTAGAATCGAATGTAATCGAAAATGTATTCCCATTTCACGCTTGAATTGTATGCTAATTTAGTTACAGTATCTATTGATGTTGATAATTGCTGAAGCTTTTAGTTACTGTAGTGAAATGATAATTGGAACGCTAGATTTGTAATGTTGATGTTGGTCCGATTTATTAGGCACATACGAGTGCTTGTATCAAGCTCGTAGCGTATCTATGTCCATCTATGATCCAGTCCTAAAGAAATTTACGCATCAAATCTTTCATGAAGTTGAAAAGTAAAAAACATTTTTTTATTTCGATAACATTGCTATTGAATATCTTATTCAATATTAATGCTTCTAACTTTTATGCATTAAAAGCATGTTGTAAGAATTGAGTCTACTTATTTAAAGCGACACGAATGTTTCTCTAACGATGTGCAAAAGCCATCGTAACAGGCTTGGTAAGGTGAAAAATTCATATTGGGTCAAGCATTTTCACACAGGTCAAGATAAGGCACATCGTTTATGCCACTTATTAAGATAATATAATTAAAACACATTAGAGTTTTATATTTAAACTTATTTGACAGTTTTGTAATGCGACCAACGCCGTGGACACAAGCTAGTAAGTGCTGTAAAATTCGAAACTTTATGGCAGTAACCGCAATACCAAAACCGAAATGAACTATATTTTTTGTTAGCCCGAACGTTTCAATTTAATTTCTGTTATTTCCACGTCACATACTCGGAACAAAGAAAGTAGAGTCGATACCACCTGAATTCGATGCTGCTGTAGTATAAATGTATAATACCCGTTCTATTTTGTTAATTATCTTAACATTAAATTGTCTTATTACTTATTAACAGTAAATTGTGTTTGTACTGTATGTATTTATATTGTATTAGCTATTAGTACTTTCACTTATTTTTGACATATAATTACCATAATATTAGTACACCACAAGTTACCTATTCAGTCTCGGTCAAGTCCATTCTAAGGTTGTCTGGAAGAGATCGCAGCTCGCGATAAGACCGCCCTTTGTACCTATATGTCTAGTAAGTAAGTTCTGTAAATTAATATGGTGTGCAATAAATGTATTTTATTATATTTATTTTTATTTATTTAAAATGTCAACCTGTAGCTTAGACTTCTTATAGAGTGGTGTTTATGAAGTTATTGTACTACATATATACCGACCCATCTACGTAAACCTGTATTAGAAAGGAGATAATGATCGAATATGGGGTATTGATTACAATCGAAAGTCTTTGTTTCTATTGTTTGTTGTCGAAATAGTATTCAACACCGTGCTTGTTATGTTGTTGAAGTTCTGTGTCCACTATTGTCTGCACGAATCTATTATTAAATGATGTCAGTGTTTATCAAAATAAATAGAAACACTGTATTGTTTACATTGCTCAGTTATTCTTCATTTTCATCAAAGTAAGTTGCTACCCATGAACAATGGTTTTAGGTCAGTAACAAAGCTTTTTCTTTTCAATGGACACGTTAGTGTGTCATACTAAGAACCTATAAGACCAAAACAGGTGCAGGCGAAGTTTTTGCCTCGAGCGTTGCGCACTGGGTCAACAGGCTTACTTGAGTATCAACTCGGAGACGCAGTCTCCCGTCTACTTACTTAGTTACATATAACAAAGAAACGTGGAAATCCGTGGAATCGAGCTTTGTGAAACCTATAAAGACTACGTATGCTTTTAACCGTATGAATTTATGATGCACTTTTGAGTTCTAAGTAATGCACTCTACTTCTTAGGCAGTCAACGTCTTTAAGCGGATGTTCTATTGTTTATTGATGTGTTTGCCACATAGTCTGAGAATTCTGTCTGGATCTTGTTACTTTATCTTTAATACGTCGTTAAATAATTGGGTACGACAGTAGTTGTTATAATTTCGATGAAAATACTCTAAAATTGTGTTGTTAGTAATTATATGCAAGTTGGCCATGCTTCGTTCGCCGACAGTACGTATTGATTTTTGTTATTTGCATCTCGTCTACTCTCGCGAATATTTGCGGCTATTGTTAGCCAAATAGTCATTTATACGGGTCCTATAAATAAAACAAATTGGGCTAAAGTTGTGTTTTTACATTTTGTAGAAGTAAAATTAAGATTTGAATACGTAAAATTATTGACGGGCCTCGTGGTGGAGTGGTTCATGTAAAGGACTGCTGATCACGATGTCTCTGTTTCGATGCCCGCTCGGGACAATTATTTGTGTGATCTTTACAAATGTTTGTACTGCGCCTGGGTGTTTTCTTTGTGTTTTGTATAAGTATGTATTTACAAAAGAAAAGTAGTATATGTAGTCTATTCGTATTCTGGTACACATAACACAAGCATAGAAATATAGCTTACTTTGGGACCAGAGGACGTTGTGTGAAATGTCCATGAATATATACCAATTCTTGGATTGTATTGTTTCTAACTCTCTCTCTCTCAATTCATTACCGTCCCACACTAGGGACAGGCCTCCTCCACTTTACAAAGGATTACAGTCTTCTGGTGCCGCGCTAACCAGGCGTGTTGGCACAGGTTTAAAATTTTTCGTCTCTCACGGAGGATATTATCTGTGTACAGTATTCCTTAGCTGACTTTGGCAGTATTGTTTAAAAATTAGATTCCTTTTTTGATTTTCTAAAGCCTAAATTGTTATTTGGGCTCGCTTTTGTGGATATGCAAATATTTTAAACCTAATTGACACGATTGGGTATCGCCACCTGAAGTATGCCATGATAAAAGATACCATGTATTGTATAATAATATGCTGTGATAAAATTCAATAAGGAAATATAAACATACATTAATGAATGACATACAATCATAGCCACAAGTACCTGATATTTTAGAGTGGTTTATATAAGTATTAGCTTCGGTCCGCGCCTTATCACGTATTAGTTTCCGAATCGAATTTGATCCATTTCAAATCAAGAATCAATACTAAAAAGAGCTAAAATTAATACTAAAAGTCGTTACTGTAATTTATTGCAAAATTAACATCAAAATCGACACTAAAAACTATATAAGTATAACGTCTCAATAAAGAAAAAATAATTGTTTTTAAATCAGTTGCATCAAAGTCTTAGATTAAAACTTTCTTGGTCAAAATAAAGAAAAAAGTTACTTTTATGTAGACGGTTTCTAGGCGTTGCTGTAACTGTAAAATAAACAAAAATGGCGGAGCTTATTGAGTTTACCATATTTCATAAACGTTCGTGTTTATTGTCTCGTACAGAGTTTTTAGCGTGATAATATATAGCCTATATTATTACCCGGGCTATGAAATATCTCTTTACAAAATTTCGTATAATTCCATTCTTTAAATTTTGCGTGAAAATGTAACAAACAAACAAACTCGAGCTCACCTTTGTAAGTACCTTACGTAGATATGTAAGTATGTGTGGGAGAATATCGGGAGTAAAGACCTTCTTGATTGACATTATCACGTTGAAATGTAATTAGTATAATCACCAATCGCTGTCTGTCTGTCTATACAACTTAGGTATCATTGTCATTGCTTCAATAAACTACTCAGTTACGTCACTTGTGGATGTTTATTGCTCGATTGTTTACGAAGGGTTCCATTTTTCACACGTATCTTGTATGTATGTACATTTGTAAAACTCTTCAATTACTATTATCTTCTTAATGAGTGAATGGACTCTGCAAATGTTGTTTTGCCATATAAATGTTAGGACCAACCCTTATCACGTAGCGGTATGACAAATAGATACTAGGCGATTTTCAGACCTACTGAATATGAATATAAAATTTCATAAAAATCTATCAAACTATTTCGGAAGGAGTATGGTACGAGAATTCTATATACCTAACCTACATATTATATAAGATTATTTGCTTTGTTGCAACTTTTTATTGAGTGCGCAGGCGAGAGGCTTTGTTTCAAATTGTGCTCCTTGTACAATTTGTGTATCAAATACTCCTACTTACCGCATGATTTAATGAAATCAGTAGTTGTGCCAGTGGTTAAAAACAGAACTGGTGATCTTAGTTCTGCAGGCAACTATAGGCCTATCTCTCTCGGAACAGTGTTGGGTAAAGTGCTTGATAGGCTTTTACAACCGACGTTGCAGAACAGTATAGCAATAGATGATGCACAGTTTGGTTTCCGCCCCGGTCTTTCAACAGACTCTGCAATATTCAGTTTAAAACATACGATCAGTCACTATACGCGACGAAACACGTCTGTATATGCATGTTTTCTGGATTTGAGTCGCGCTTTTGATTTAGTGAATTATGACATCCTTTGGAGTAAATTGCGCAACTCAAATGTACCCGGTAAGCTTATACGTCTGTTGAGATACTGGTACGGAAGCCAAACAAATAATGTTAGATGGGGCGACGCGTTGTCTAGTGATTACACATTAAACTGCGGTGTGCGCCAGGGAGGGCTTACTTCTCCGGACCTTTTTAATCTATATATTAATGGACTGATTGATGAACTAAGAGGCACCAAAATAGGGTGTCATCTTGGCAATGTCTGTGTAAATAACCTAAGTTACGCTGACGATATGGTGCTTCTTAGTCCATCAATCAGGGGATTGCGCAAACTTGTATCGGTCTGTGAACTCTACGCCAAGGCTCACGGGTTAGTATATAATGTGACGAAGACGGAAATGATGATATTTCGCTCTGGAAGAGGTCCGGAGAAAGTATTTGACGTGCGTCTGGGAAATGTGCCTATCAAACTAGTAAATAAGTTTAAATATTTAGGACATATCCTAACCAGTGATCAAAAAGACGACCTCGATATCGAGAGAGAAAGACGTTCTCTCGCGGTTCGGTGCAACATGCTCGCACGCCGTTTTGCTAAGTGCAGTGTAGATGTAAAGATGACTCTGTTCAAGGCGTATTGTCAGTGCCTCTATACGTGTCAACTTTGGATTCATTTTCGCAGATCCTCCTTCAGTGCCATGAGGGTGCAATACAATGACGCGTTCCGCATCCTAATGAAACATCCGCGTTATTGTAGTGCGTCGAGCATGTTCGCCGAGGCGCGGTTGCCTGACTTTTTTGCTTTGCTGAGGGTTCGTATTGCATCTTTCTGGGATGCAGTGCGATCATCCCACAACAGCATTTTACAAGCCATATGTGAGGACTATACATGTCCGATTGCCAAGTATTGGATGACAATGCACCGAGTTGCTAACCGGAAATAATTACTTGGACATTATTTTAAAGTTAAATATAACACATTGTCATGAGATTTTATTGTATTTTTTTGTAATGTTATCGGGTTGCTATTGCCGGAATTTGTATATTATGGGACTTGTGCCTTAATAAAGAAATTTTTGTTGTTGTTGTTTGTATATCTTTTATTTTGTAGTTCATTTGTGTATGGTTGTTTGAAGTTTACATTGTAGTCATATCGAGCAAAATTATTTATAACCATTGATAGTGTGTAGGTCATTATGCTCCTTCCGTTCTCCGTAATTATTAAAATCGCTAAAACAATAAAATGTATATAATTGTCTCATGCAGCTACATACAATTATAGAAATAAAGCTTAATTAAGGACCACAGGAGCGAGAGATCATGTCAAAATGTCTGTGAATATTTATTTATGTTTATTACGCCAAGAGGCTGTTAAAAAAAATTGGTCAAGTGCGAGTCGGACTCGCGCACGAAGGGTTCCGTACCATTATCTATGCAACATAAGGCAACGTTATTAGTATCGAGCAAGAAACGGTAAAAAAATCATGTTTGTTGTATGGGAGCCCCCCTTAAATATTTATTTTATTTTTAGTATTTGTTGTTATAGCGGCAATAGAAATACATCATCTGTGAAAATTTCAACTCTCTAGCTATCACCGTTCTTGAGATACAGCCTGGTGACAGACGGACGGACGGACGGACGGACAGCGAAGTCTCAGTAATAGGGTCCCGTTTTTACCCTTTGGGCACGGAACCCTAAAAATTATTATGCCGTAAATAACTTCTTTCAAAATCTACCTGTTCTGTATTTCTGTGTGAAAATAGACTCGTGTTTATTAAGAGGTATTTGGGTCACGTTTGGTGTGTCCGCTCCATTTATAATTATCGTCGCTAGACACTGCTTCATCACCCAAAGTGACATTTCACAATTAGGTGTGGCAACCCCATAAAGGATGAATGTAATGCTTTTAAATTTATATATATTTTATTTCCTTTTAAATATATTAATTATATGCTGTGTATATTATCAAAAACGTATTCTAATAGTGTTAAAATTGAATGATCAAACGAACTTCCCTAGTGCAATTCGATCTAAATTATCTTGACTTTTATTAAGTGCAGCCGAACTATGTTCTTCTTCTTTAAAAATTCATTTGATATATGATTAGAACTTAATAACAAAGATCAAATGAATTGACAAATCGGTATTATTCTAATTAAAAACCAGGGATAGGGCTAAAAGTAGAGATAATTGGCATTGTTAATATTTCCTCTATATACTCTTAAGTTGAAAACCATTTCGGGGAATAAAGTTTCTGATCATGATCCATTAGTTTTTTCGGAAAATTTGGTATGTTAACGATTATTTTTCCAAAAAAGCAAATCATCTCTATTTGCCCTTGAAATGCCTCAGTTAAAATCTTAAGGCTTTCTTAGGGATATACTACTTTGTGGTGGAGTTGAAATTAGTCTATTATATTAACTTCGAAAAGATATGTATTGCAATCTGTCTTAGGTCTATCAGGAAAAGTCAATACACAGATTGCGTACAACAATGACGTCACAATATTTAAAATAATATCATTATGTATTTGAAAAAATTATATATATCCTACTACTAATAAAGGCGAAAGTTTGTAAGTATGGATGTATGTATGGATGTTTGTTACTCTTTCACGTAAAAACTACTGAATGGATTTGAATGAAACTTTACCGCAATATAGCTTATACATCAGAATAACACATAGGCTACAAATTGGCTGGACCGATTTTGATGAAATTTTATTTTATACAGAATTGTATGGCAAAACAACGTTTGCCGGGGCAGCTAGTACTGAATATTTCAATAATATTGAAATTAGTTGCTTAAGATAGTTTATATTTTCTAAAAAAAATGTAAAAACAGCAGGTCAAAAACTATAAACAATCCCAATTAGGCAAATATGTTATGAAAAAAGAAATAAAGAAAGAAAAACGTTGAACGTCGAATAGAAAAAACGTCAACTAAAAGTTAAAATAGCGAAAACAATAATAACAACAAATGAACAAGTGAGAGTAACATAACAATTTCTAATGTAACAAAAAATATTATGACATTAGTGTAAAATCATTAAAAATGGGATCTAATTATTTAAGATGAATTGACAGAGTTATACAGAGATAGAATTTTATTTTACTTTTACCATTACCACTCTTATTTTATCGTCAAAAAATAATTTTATTCACAGCACATATACCTTACATCCTACACATTACACATTTTAATTTGTAATCTCTCTCGCCAGCCCATTTACGTCACATTGTTGGGCACGGGCCTCCTCCACTTTGGGAGGGATTGTGGTCTACTGTGCCACGCTGACCAGGCGTGTTGGCACAGAGTTTCTTTTCGAGTTTTCCGTCTCTCACAGAGGATCTTATCTGTGTGCAATATCCCTTAGCTAATTTTTACAGCACCCTTGGGAGGAGATGGGGTGGTGACACTTGTATTCTTAATCCGTCACCACACGGACAGTAAATAAAAATTTAATTTTACATAATTTGTAATAAATGAAGTATATTATGAGCTATTAAAACTAAGACTTCATTAAACGTTAGCTCTCGGGTAAATCACGATAATCTTGCGGCACTTTGACGATATCGTCGCCTGTTAATTAAGTAATTACCGACATAGATTACCGGGTAATTTAAGAGCGGAAGGTATTGATCATCTTGTTAACAACTTGCTGTGTATTTTACGTGGTAAAAATGTTATAATTCTCTGATATATTTAGATAAGTATAATCTAAAACATCTTAAACTAATCAGAGGTAGAGATGATTGTTGTGGCAACTCTACATTTCATATTTTGTTATTTACTTGCTGACCCGCGCAATTTGATTTGCGTTACCAATCTTGGAGTTTCTGGCTTTTCTATAGTCTTTGCCTGCCTTCACGGGAAAAAGGCGTGCTGTTATGATGATGGTCTTTCAACTTGCCTGAAAACCCTGCTGTCTATAGTTTTATTTTTCATTTGTGTCGTCATCTTTTATTCTTTCAACCTACATTTCCTGTGGCATCACATATATAACACTAACCCGTCTCTTAAATTACTCTGTTTATTACTACAAAGGGTATGAAAATCTTATCTATAAATACGTAAAATATGATGTCGTATGTATTTACATAAATTGTGTTTACAGTAGAGTCCGTCTATTTAGACCTAGTTGGTCTAAATAAGTGGACTCTACTTGTCATAATAATAATAATATCCATTCTTCAGGACTGTACACATAAACATAGTACGTATATACACAAAGAAATTACAATTTCGTATACAGAACGCGTAAACAACACCATAATTCATTTAATGATCTGTTTTAGAAAGTTAAGGGTGGGGGCTGTAGCAATACTTTACCCTCAGCCCTGGCACGTCACAAACGTTACACAATTAATGTAGAGCCCTGTAGTTATATCAATCCTATAGTTATACGTTGCAATGTTGGGTAGCTCTAATTCCACATCAGACTTCTTCGACTTTATGTTAGTGTGATGTGATTCTTTAATATTAGCAATAAATTAAATAATAACTATTAGTAGATAATTTAGTTTCATGCACATAATTCAATTAAACTCTCTTGGCAGTAATCAAAGATATTAAGAATAAAGGCATCAATCATCATCCTCCTGCCCTTATCCCATTATTTGGGGTCGGCGCAACATGTCTTTTTCTTCCACAGTCTTCTATTAGCCGTCATGTCTGTGTCAACTCCTCTTTCTTTCATGTCCTCTTTCACACAGTCCATCGCATCTTTTCTTAGGTCTTCCTCTAGACTTTTTTTCTTCCACATTTATACTCAGAACTCTCCTAACGACATTACTTTCCTCTCGTCTCATAACATGCCCATACCAGGACATCCGCTCGTTCTTCAATTTTTCAGTCACTGGCATCACTTTCAGACTTCCTCTAATATATACATTCCTTATTTTACCCATTCGCGTGACGCCACACATCCATCTTAACATTAATAATAAAGAATAAAGGCATCAATGATTAAATTAAATAAATAAAAATTCATGGAAATTTCACACAACGTCCTCTGGTCCCAAGCTAAGCTTTATATGTTTGTGTTATGGGTACCAGAATACGGATATACTACATAAACTACTTTTCTTTAGTAAATACATACTTATAATACATAGAAAACACCCAAACGCAGTAGGTACAAACATTTGTATGACATTAATGGATATCACACAAATGATTGCCCCAAGCGGGAATCGAACCCGCGACCTCGTGATCGGCAGTCCATTACATAAACCACTTCACCACGAAGCCCGTCATTAAATTAATACGATTAATCTCATCTTATTTTTAGCAAATTACTGTCACACAGGCTTCCTCTACTTTCGGAACGTATTTTGTCTACTTGTCACTACTTATCACATTAAATCAAAATGTTGCAATTGGTAACAATTCTACGCGCATATATACAGGCTATTTTGTTCTACAAATTTATATTAATTAAGAACTTTAGTCTATGATACACAGTTTTTAGAATAAGAAAGTTCAGTAAACATTTCCGAATTGTGTTATTGATACTATCAATTTTCATTTCTTATTTAGGTTTAGGGCACGTAAAATCGTATAATAATTGTATAATATTTATATTATACAATTGTTATAATATCAAAAATACATTGTTTAATAATTAAGTTTTGTTAACTTTACTAGTGTACAACAGTTTTGACCTTATTATAAAAAAAACTAATCCAAGAAAGCTGAAACTACCAAACAGATCAATACATGCGATAGATCCTGCCGTAGTCAAAGAGACGTGCCACACACGCTGGCAAGCAATAAATCTTTATGTTTGCTTACCAAATGTTGCTTGAAAATACAAACAAAGTACAACAAGCGAATTTGGACTACGACGTTGATCGACACGCTTGCGGCGTTCGGGCGTGGCCCTCATATATTTTTATTGCCTCACTTTGTCGGTGTAAGTAACACTTAAATCTTAACTTTGGCACAGCATGACGTTCCATTTTGTCGTGTCTTGTGTGTGTGTGTATCTTATCTAATTCTAATAAAGCTATGTATGTTATATTTACCATGTATATTATCTAGTTAGGTAGGTATTGTGTAGATTATATTATTATATTCAGACAACTACGTAGAATATATAAAATATAGAAATACGCTTAGAAAGTTAGTCAAGACGCTGAAAATAGAATATTATAAAAGTAAACTTAAAAATAACCTGGCATGAGGCATGTAACCTTAATGTTAGTAGAGAGAAAATATCAGAACTCCTACAAATAAAATCCTCACCTACGGAATCATTAAACGAGGTTAATAAATACTTCGCATCTATAGGGCAAACTCTAGCAAATAATATATTGACTACAATTGGCAAAACCGAAGATACACTAGCACATGACCCAACTTGCAATGGACCCTTGAACTCAATGGCACTTCTGTCTACCGATGCCAACGAAGTTACAACTATCATAAAGACAATGAAGCAAAACAGTGCTCCAGGATTTGACCAAACTAAGCCGACAATATTGAAGAGATTTGCGCAGTATTTAGCTGAACCAATATCTCACCTTTGCAACATGAGCATACAAACAGGTGTATTTCCGGACATGTTTAAAAATACCATAATAACCCCAATACATAAATCAGGAAATAAAAATCATCCAAGTAATTACAGGCCCATTGCACTACTTAGCTCATTATCAAAGATTTTGGAGAAATTGATTAATAACAGATTGATAAAGTATTTGGAGGGCAACCAGCTTTTGGCACCCAATCAATATGGGTTCAAAAGAGGTCGCTCAACTGACGATGCATTCCTAAAATTAACCAGTCTTGTTACTGGATATCTTGACGCACAACAACTTATAATATAAAACTTATCTAAACAGACAACAATTGGTTCGCATTGGTACTGAGAGCAGTAAAAACTTGACCTGTCCTTTCGGAGTTCCGCAAGGAAGTACGCTGGGATCAAGCTTGTTTCTGGCCTATATTAATAATGTATGCACGCTACCCTTGGAACAAGCTGAAATCATCATGTACGCAGATGACACTGTAATTTTATTTTATGGTAAATCATCGAATGATATGTTCCGTCTAGCAGAAAACGGTATGAGGAAAGTTGCAGCTTGGCTTGAGCACAACCTACTCACGCTGAACACAAGCAAAACGAATTAAATACTCTTCAGTAAAAATAACACAATACTTCGCAGCTGCGATCACTTACTTAAAATTCATGGATCCTCGTGTAACACAGTGGGTTGCACAACGCCTGATACTTGTACATGTCCTTGTTTAAAAAAGGAGCAGGTTGTTAAGTACCTAGGTGTAACTATGGACGACAAGCTAAGATGGAAGTTACAGATATCAATAGTTGCGGCACGAATAAGAAAGCTAATATTCGCATTCAAAACTTTGAGAACTATTGCAGATTATGATCTTCTAATACGTATTTATAAAGCCCTATGTGAAAGTATTTTATATTATTGCATAACTTCCTGGGGTGCAGCCGCCAAGACCCATATGATAGAAGTCGAACGAGCTCAGCGAGCGATACTTAAGGTAGCGTTGTTCCTCCCGTTTCGGTACTCCACCACTTTACTGTATAGGAAAGTAGATGTATTCAGTGTCAGGAAGCTTTTTATCTATCAATGTCTACGCAGAGATCACCGAGTTACAATACCACATTTACCTGTTAGTCACAAACGCCTTAAGCGTTGTCCTGTTCCGTTCCTTAAAAGTTATATAGGCAGGAAACATTATAATTACATGGGACCTAAATTGTATAATCTAATGGACGCAAAGAACAAAATAAGACACCTCAATCATTTTAAACTAAAAAAGCAAATAAAAGAATGGCTAAAAAACTATGACTATGACGATATAGAAAAACTTTTTTAAAATAAACATAAAATTTATTACTTAAACCTAAATCTCCACATTTAAACAATAACACACACTTATTGACACACATTACTGTTCTATAACCATGTATAAATATTACATATACATATATTACTGTTATTCAAGCAAGATGTATATTAAGAACTGTAAGCGAGACAGCATGAATCAAAATGTTAAAATTTAAAGTTTGTCCATATAAGAAGTGACTGACTCCTGAAACACGGATATTCCTAACCTATATCAGGAGTTAGTTTATGGCAGTTGTGAATATTTAAGTAATGAATAAATAAATAAATGATTAAATGATTATAACATTGCTCTGTATATATACAAAACTAACTTGTCATAAACAAGAACAGAATCTGGAGGTGCCAATGAACAATAAACGGCCGTATTTTAGATCTAATTAAACGTCTTTATAAACGTGTATGTAAGGACGTACGTTTATAAGTATAGAGTTCAATAAAAGTTCTTCCATATTGCAAAATGCTACAATAGATATTATATTAAACAAAGTTTTAGTAGTATTTTTAGTTTTAATATAACTCTTTCTAGACGTCAAGTAATGTTGGCACCTATTACACATATAAGCATATATTACACATAACTTTTATTATCCATTATTAACAAATACAATATCAGATAACGCTGTACCTATTTCTAAATAAGCAATATTTGAAAGGTTTCTTGCAAAAATACCTACAAGGATCAATTTTATGTAGATACGGATAAGTCTGAATGCATATGCTTAGGCAGTTGCAACGCTACTTAAAGATATTTTCGTCAAGTTTAAATTAAACGATCATGAGGAATAACAAAACGTGTGCCGCGTGCGACATACCATGACTTAAGTAGGTAATTTATTACCATATTCGTGCCATCTGTGCCAGATTTTCTATTTATCAGTATAATATCTATGAGTCACTAGTGAACAAGATAACTGCTCTGAATTTTTGGAACTTACTAACTTATTTGTAATGTGTACTGGAAGGAGTAAAATTACGCTTGATTCAAAAATAAACGAAAAAACCCATGTCGGTATTGTTTGTCCGTGTGGCGACGAATTAAGTATAAAATGTTACCACCCCATTTCCTCCCCAGGGTGCTGTAAAAGTCAGTTCAGGGATATTGTACACAGATAACATCCTCTGTGAGAGATGAAAAACTCAAAAATAAACCCAATGGCAATACGTCTGGTCAGCGCTACATAGTAAACCATTATCCCTCCACAGTAGAAGAGGCCCGTGCCCAACAGTGAATGTTAATGGGCTGGAAAGAGAGAGAGAGAAAGTGAATTAATCCTAGAAATCTCTGAAACGTTTTTAATCCGGATCATAAATGGAGTTACATATTCAAAGATTCCATTACATGAATACATAGATTTTTTTTCCTCTCCTCTCTGCCCTGCTGGGCTATGATGGTGCCTTGAGCTTTACCCGGATGTATACATAGATGCGAATGGTGCGTTTACTTTAAGTAAATAACGTGAGGTGTGGCCAGGAAAGAGATCAATACTTACAATTTCATACATTGTTTTATTTTAATTCCTAAATAGATATATTTTTAAGACAGACATTTTTAAACGCCTCTATACTTGATTGGCTCCTTATTGTCTTTAAATTTAATGACTGCACTGGTTGACTGCACTCTCGATTTTACGATGCATATGAATCAGCGACACTACATTCGTTAAGACTGGATATAACAGGACCTTCCATTTATTTCTCATGACTAACCAAGCTTGTGGTATATTGTAACGTTTTCCCATATACCACAGATATTTTAAAATTACATATGTAGTAGGAATTTGAATAACTGAAAGGCGATTAAGTTTGAACTAAAAGAACAACCTTTTAGTTCTATTTTTAGTTAGTACATGATCTATACGAGAAAATTTTGTAAAAACGCTCATAATAACCCCCTATTTACTGGGTTTTTATAAATCGGAAGCGATCTAGGCAAAAATGGCGACGAGATATCGATGATAATGCCGTGTTTGTGGAGTTAAGATTTGGGTAGAAGGTGGTCACAATATTTTATGTACTGTAAAGAACTTCATCGATTGATATCTAATAATTTTAACACAATTTTTCCTAACCTAACCTTAATTTTGTACAATTAATCTGCCAATACATTCGTTAATATATTGTAAGTACAAATAACAAAAGCACAGTAAGTGGGCCGTATACACAGGCGCTGGGATATATTTAGCTAACGACCAAAACATTTTATAGGGGAGTTCTCCATTGTTCTATTTGCGTTTAATTTAATGCATGCAATAATCTACAATCTACTTTATTAAATGACTAGCTGTTACCCGCAACTTCGTATGTGTGGAATTTAGGAACCAAACTTTAACAAATTATACAAAAATGCCATCCTCATGAACCACTCTATCTATAAAAAAACCGCATCAAAAGCCATTGCATAACTTTAAAGATACAAGTTCACATAGGGACATACATAAAAATGTAAAAGCTATATTTTATTATAAGTAAAGAAGAAGAAACAGCAATGCTCTTGGATTTTAATAGATAAAATAATAAAATAAATAAATATCGATCGACAACGTCCTCTGGTCCCAAGCTAAGCTTATATTATGCTTGTGTTATGGGTACCAGAATACGGATAGAATACATATACATACTACTTTTCTTTTGTAAATACATACTAGATATAACTATGTATTAAAATCCAAGAACTTCTAGAAGATAGTCAAATGAGGTTGACCTCAGATAAGGGATATTGTACATAGATAACATCCTCTGTGAGATAAGGAAAAGTCGAAAATAAACTTTGTGCCAACATACCTGGTTACCGAGGAAATTAGACCATAATCCCTCCTTAAGTGAAGAAGGCACCTTCACAAAAGTAGGGCTACAATAGGCTGAAGAAAGATACATCATAAGTTAAATATAATCGAGAAATTTGCAACTACTTGTTTATATATACTTAAACAAATCTGTTGATTCTTTGTTTATGATCCCATATTTAAAATTTATGAGTCGGATGTTCTGCATACATGTGATGAAATCATTCCGGGATGTAATTAAAAACGATATTATTAATTCTTCATAATTTTTGATACTTTTGAGATATTTATCGACCCGGAAACTATCGGCTCTGGTAGAGTTTCATTAGCGCATAACCCTTCAAATGTGCTCATGTTCTATATTCTTTAATTTGAACTAAAACTTCTCCAAAGTTCGAAAATGAACATGTTAAAGAAATCAACTATGATATTATTTATAATTGCTCTTGGGTTTTGCCGAGGAAATTAGACCATAATCCCTCCTTAAGTGAAGAAGGCACCTTCACAAAAGTAGGGCTACAATAGGCTGAAGAAAGATACATCATAAGTTAAATATAATCGAGAAATTTGCAACTACTTGTTTATATATAAACAAATCTGTTGATTCTTTGTTTATGATCCCATATTTAAAATTTATGAGTCGGATGTTCTGCATACATGTGATGGAAATCATTCCGGGATGTAATTAAAAACGATATTATTAATTCTTCATAATTTTTGATACTTTTGAGATATTTATCGACCCGGAAACTATCGGCTCTGGTAGAGTTTCATTAGCGCATAACCCTTCAAATGTGCTCATGTTCTATATTCTTTAATTTGAACTAAAACTTCTCCAAAGTTCGAAAATGAACATGTTAAAGAAATCAACTATGATATTATTTATAATTGCTCTTGGGTTTTGCCGAAACTTTAACCGTCATATTGCTTGGAATCACTTCTTTCTCTGTATTAGGATGTAAACAAATTATCTTAACTATCTTACAATACCCGTATGTCATTGTCTATTTTTGTTTATATTGCGTGTCAAATAACATGTGCTGCTTGCACAAAAAAAAGCAACGGTAATAAGGCTATGGTAACGTTGTTTTAAACGTAGATATTTCACTAAAGTGAACAGAACGGTTAGTTATTTCTGATGATATTACTACGGTATGCTTAACTTTATTTGTGTACATTGGTTATCATAATTTATCAACGACCAGAATATAGGCTTGTTACGCCTTTGCTAGGTAGTGAAGTGCGCGCCCCCTATTGCGCTCGGCGTCCCCTCTCCTCATACCGCTGTCGTCTCCGCGCGAATGTTGCAGTCTCTATCGAACCGTAGGCGAGTTTATACGATCTTTTGTTTGTAAAAGCTTCACAGAGTTCGAGCTTTTAGAAATATACTATTTTGAGACATCTGTTTAGTATCGTGGTTATTCTTTTTGTGAATATTGTGCTTTTTTTTATTATTTCTGTTTATGACTACTTAAGGTGTTTGTTTTTGTTTTGTTAGTGTTGGTAGAGTTTACATAGAGTAAGTTCGTGACAGTGTATTCATCAAAGGGATGTGTTTGGAGTATTAATATATTAATAAATTTAAAGGTTAGTACATATTAAACTTTAATGTATTATTACTAAATTAAATGAAGATCCCTCAATGGAGGGTGAGTGAATGAGAGAGCGAGATAGATGTATATATCTCCCATAGAGAGTGGTAGTCGATTCCATAAAGCTGCACGATAGGGATTTCCATGTGAATATAAATAACGACTCAATTCATGGCACGTAATAAAAGACAATTTTAATAAGAAGAGTATATTTTCTGTAAATTTTCTTTCTTTCTAACTTATTAATTAGTAATGTTATTTATTTTATTAAATCAGTACTTAAGTAAAAAAAAATGTAACAAAGTAACAAGTATTTGGCACCGATTATTTAAGGGTTATGATGACAAAAAGTAATGTAACCATAATTTTCAAATTTTTAGGAATTATTCTATTTTGAAGTTGAAGTTTTTTTCTATCGATGTCGTGTATTCAATCACAAACAAGTTACAACACGTAGCCAGATGTTTACTTTTGACATCAATAGAGTTCGTTTATTTTAGAAGTCATTTAAAGTTATGTTGGTAAATTCTTGAACTTTCTGTACCCATATTTATGTGGTTATAATTTATAATGACGCTGTGTTAAATCTCGGTGTAATTATAAGCTTTGGCTAAACAATGTCTTTCGTTTCACACATCCTATATCTGTCAGTGAATAACGGTACTTTTATTTTTCGTCGATGATGTTAAAATCTCCGTCATTAGTTAACGCGTTCAATGCTGAATAATTTGCGAATTTATAGCCAATGCTAATAAAAGAGTCATTCGCCCAGTGCTGAAAACGCGTATGTGCGTTCAAAAAATTTTTCGCGTAGTGCTAAGAACGCTTATATGCGTTCATAGAAAACTCGCGTAGTGCGGCTGGACGCTATAGCGCGTTGTCTTTTACCTTCCCGCAGTGCGGCCGACGCTTATGTGCGTTCGGTAACTTTCGAGTTTTATGACTGTCATATAACACTTCCGGGTCATATAAAGGTGTTGGATGGATAAAGGTGCTTCCACACTAGTGTTTATTTGTAAGAGATTTTGTGAAGTTTACGCCATAATATAATTATCTTCGTTCGGTTTTGTTAAAATAGTAAGTTATACCTTAATAAAACAGTAATAGTAAAGGTACCTTCTCCCGAAAGCCCTTTTATTCTTAATTTTTTTTAATTTACGACTCTTCGCCCGCCTCGTAATAGACACCATTTATAAATAGACTAAAACTACCTATTACTTTAGTTAAAAGAGCGAGTCATAATAAAATTATTTCAATAATCTATTCTACTAAATTTGGTTATTGTTGTCGTCGCCGCCGCCGCAAGCAAGATTCGTAGCAGAAACCTGACTAGTGTGTAGTCTCCTTTACAATTCCACATTTTACGACCGCTTCGAAACAATAGACACCCAGAATACACGCTATAAACACACAGGTGCGGCGCACCCCGCTTGCCTACAGATTTTTTTTTGTATGGACGCGTATACGCGTCGGCCCGCACTTGGTGAAGATCAGAAAAACGCGCATAAGCGTTAGCCGCACTGAACGTATTAATTTAAAGCAATTTATTGCATTGTTAGGAGTCTACGTCATATATAATTAGTAGTTCTGATGTATGAAGAACGTATGAAGAAAGGTAATATTGTAGATTACGTTAGGTTAGGTTATTTTTATATTTAAACTAGCTTTTGCTCGCGACTTTGTCTAATTTAGAAAATTTCCTTCTTTTTGCAACATTTTTCACTTATGCTTCGCTCCTATTGGACGCAGCGTGATTTTATATAGCTGTAGCCTTTCTAGATAAATGTGCTTTCGAAAACTGAAACAATTTTTCAAATCGGGCTAGTGGTTCCTGAGAGTAGCGCGTTCAAACAAACAAACTCTTCAGCTGTATAATATTAGAATAGAATTAGTAAAATTTTCTAGAAAAACCAAAATATCTAATACCTAATTAACAATTTGGTAAGTATAGTATACACACAGAGTAATAAAACAAAGAGACATGTCTAAATTATATAACCCCAGCCCTGTCAACATACAACACACACAATCTCACTCTTATTATTACGTCCGGTCACATATAAACCGTCACTAGTTGTCAATTTGACAACTACGCCTTTGTTTTCTTCACTTCAATTTTACATTGTTTACAAAAGTTCATAATTTAACTTTTACAGAAATTGCGACCCGTTTCTTAATTACAGCCTTTACAGACTTTACAAAATCACAATCTTAGAATTTTTTTTTTTCGATGTCGTTGACAATAAATTAATTTGATTGACATATATTACAGCGGATATACATATTATTCAAGCACATTTTGAAGGTAATATTTACCCAAAAAAAGCTCTGGTAAGAGCTGCTTACTAGTATAGTGCATATACTGTGCTACTCATCACAAGTATGTTAGCTTTTACAATCAATGTAAAGTAAAGAGTGCACTGACCTTTTCGTTCACGAGTTAGGACTGATTTATAGTCACCGCTGACATCAGTTATCTTATGAACACAACACGCATGCCTCGTTATTATCTTTTATGTTTGATCGCAAGGCCGTGTTGCTGTACCGATTTGGTTATTGGTCCAAATAGAGCTGATAATAATTTAAATTTCAAATGATCCTCAAATGCTCTAGTGATGAATCATCTCTTTATTAGAATTTAGCCGTTATTTTGACGATTTCCTGTGTAAACTCAAGTCTTGTATCACATCATTGAATTCAATTTTTGTTTGTTTATCAACGGTTAATGCTTCTACATTCATAATTGTTCTATATCCATTAACCATAGAAGCAAGCTTTTCCTTCGCATAAACCATTATTACAATAGCATTGAATATACAATAATAGATTTCGTTGAACTAATGAGATAGTTAGTCATTTTTGTATATCGTCATTTCAGCTTTGACGTCATGCTTAATACACAGTTTCTTTTCTTGATCTGCTATATGAGCCTTGAAAACATTTCTAATCACATTTGGAAATAAGCATCTAACAATCGGATCAAAGAAAGGCCATTGACCTGACTGCCGCTCAGCATTGAATCGGTGTTTGTCATTAATATTTATGGCCAGACACTCTTCCACCCAACGCTTCGGGGAAGTAGACACCTGAGTGTGTTTGTCCATTACACCATCTGCCTCCTGCCTTGAATACGTGTTAATTACGTACAAAAAGCTCGATATAACTTTATTTAAGTATGTAATCTTACTTGTATTATATGAATATTTTAAGCTGAACAAACAAACGTAGTTTGGTTCTATTTGTTTAAAATTCTTTGTTGTTCTTTTGTAGTCAGAAGTCATAAAGCTGTCGTACCGTATATTACAATGTACTCGAAGTCTGAAGAGAGAACCTCACGACGAAATAGTATTTGTTATATTATCACAGTCACCTTTTCCTGTCAGTAGAGAACCTTAGTATTCTATGCTAATGGTACCTAATATACTGACTGGGTATTACCATTTGCATAGAGAGCTGATGCTCACTCGTTTATATTGTTTTCCTGTTTTGACATAGTAGGTAACTAAGATATATGAATCTAGGTATTCTATACAGTTAAAAGACATGCTTTGTTACCTATCTAGATAAAAATAAAAACTGAATAATTGTAATTAATATTATAGCGTTTTTTATTTCTGTTTTCTCAAAACATTGTCACACTATTATGATCCGAGCTAACCGTTTCAAATCACTATTGATTTTGAATATTTATTTAAACTTGGTCTTAACCCGGAGAATCATTGTTACACTCGTTGATTTTTAGGGTTCCGTACCCAAAGGGTAAAAACGGGAACCTATTACTGAGACGCTGTCCGTCCGTCCGTCCGTCCGTCTGTCACCAGGCTGTATCTCAAGAACGGTGATAGCTAGAGAGTTGAAATTTTCACAGATGATGTATTTCTATTGCCGCTATAACAACAAATACTAAAAATAAAATAAAATAAATATTTAAGGGGGGCTCCCATACAACAAACATGATTTTTTTACCGTTTCTTGCTCGATACTAATAACGTTGCCTTATGTTGCATAGATAATGGTACGGAACCCTTCGTGCGCGAGACCAATTTTTTATTTTTGTTTTCTATATCACCTTATCCTAATCATCTACTATGATTATAATTATGTTAAATAAAGTATACCTAAAAAGCTCTCTCGACTCGATCCCACAGTCAAACCGATCACACGGTTTTGTGGGGCAAATGACATTGTATAATATTTTTATAAATAAAATTAAAAAAATGAGATTCAGATCATAACGACTTTATCTGATGTTATGCGCTTCGTATTAATTATTATGTTTCAATTTTTTAATATCATGTACTAAGCCTCATGTAATAGTTTGATGAAGCTGTCAAGATAAGTTAGAACTGAAAGGTATGATTATATACTTGTATCAGCTGTGAATAGCTTTCTGTAATATCCATAATACTAAACCAAGTACCAACCGTCTTCGCTGAACTTAACACCACTATTTAAACGGATTATATCTGTACAAATATTATAAAGTCGAAAAGTATGTTTGTTTGAACGCGCTAACCTTAGGAACGGCTGAACCGATTTGAAAAATTCTGTGTTGGATAGTACATTTATCGAAAAAGACTATAAGCTGTACAACATCACGCAGCGATCAATAGGAGCGAAGCACCCGTGAAAAATGTCCTAAAACAGGGGAAAATTTTCTAAATTCTACGTGTATGCAACAGCTTATGAAACTATAAAATGTTAATTTATGAATTTTTGCAATTGACTTGCTATGCTTTTACTAAATAAACTAAAGAAAGATAATAAAGTAAAGAACACTAAGTGATCGATTGATCGAGTTGGTGCAAACCGCTCAATAGATGGCGTTGTACACAAAACATCGCACGATGTTTAACTCACATTGAGAAGGTTGTAGTGGAAGATTTGGTAAACATATGCGGGAACCATGATAGCTCAGATGGGAGAGCAACGGAACGGTATTCCGAGGTCGTGGGTTCAAGTCCCGCTCATGGTTATAAAATGTTAGTTTCGTATTAATTGGATGAGGGTTGAAAATGTTGATGAAAATGAAGATGTTTTAGAGCTTTTATCGAAAACTTATCCTTATGAAGCCAGGACGGAAAGCTAGTCTGAATTCTCTTTATGTATATACGAACCGAGTTTATTGACTCGTGTCGGTAGCAGGCTCTCTTTATTAAGATAAAATAATAGATGTCTAAATATAAGCTGCTTTTATACGAGCGTTTATCTAAGCAGTATGTTTGACGATCTCATTATCTATCTGTCGCACACAGAATCGTAAGCTCCAGGTATGTTGTAAATAAGTCTTTCATCGTAATGTAAATTTATTTATGTAGGTTATGTTGTTTCCCTTGTAATATACTAGCTTTTGTCCACAACTTCGTGAGCGTGAAAATTAAAAACTCTCTCTCCAGCCCATTAACGTCCCACTGTTGGGCACGGGCTTCCTCCACTTTGGGAGGGATTATGGTCTACTGTGTCGCGCTGACCAGGCACGTGTTGGCACGGGGTTTACTCCCGAGTTTTCCGTCTCTCACAGAGGATGGTAACGATGGGGAGGAGAGGGGGTGGTGACACTTGTATTAGTCCGTCACCACACTGACAATTAGGCACGTGCTCGCAACGCTCACGCAGCGTGCTCGCAACGCTCACGCAGCGTGCGCAGCGAACGCGCTGCACAAGCGGCGCGTGTAGCCGCCGTGTGACGTGTGTGCAGCGGGCACGCGGCGCGCACTCAGTGCACTCGCGGCGCGGGCGTCGCGTGTTTTTACTACGTTTTTACTTTATATTAAGTGTCTTATTTCTTTTTAGTAGCACAGCTAACAGTAGTGTTTCCTCGTCAGAATCCATTTTGTTCGTAATCGAATAAGAAAAGCAAAGCGACGCTAGCTAACACGGCACGGTCCAAATTGTGACTAACTTGACTAAAGGGGGTTAAACGCCGCGAGTGCGCTGAGTGCGCGCCGCGCGCTCGCTGCACACACGTCACATGGCGGCTGCACGCGACGCTTGCGCAGCGCTCGCGGCGCGCACGCTCGAGAAACGCGCACGCTTAATGTGGGGGAGGCCTTAAAAACTAAACTTTAACAAATTATACAAAAAAGCCATCCTCTTGAACCAACTCTAGCTATGAAAAAAAACCGCATCGAAATTCGTTGCGTGTTTTTGTATACATTTATATGTTTATACAAAATTATCATTCATTAACATATCATTATTTATACAAAAATATCGACTTGGTTTTACAGTTACGGTGTTTGTATAGTTGCATTTGTTTTCGTAGCATCATAAACATAAAATGTAAAATTTTAAACTCTCTAGACTAGATATTACCGTTCCAGAGATACAGCCTGGTAACAGACGGACACATAGACGGCAAAGTCTCATAAACAGGGTCTCGTTTTACCTAGTACGGATCCCTAAACAAAATTAATAAAGCAACGTCTATTAGGATCGTGACTACGTACATTAAAATTATTCTGACAGTAATATGAACGGAAGCGTCGTCGTATAACCAGTAAGTGCCTCGGGAGATTACCGACATTAAAACACTTGTTGATTGTGGTGTACTGATGATTTTAGGAACTTGATGTGATTACTGTCCGGTAATGTTCTTACATAAGTATACACTCGGAGGTCGTCGACAATGGTTATCTCCTGTCATTAAAACATCATGGATGGATTAATTTAGGTTTATCTTGATGTCATTTTTTTAAGAGTTAGCTTTTGTAATGTACTTGTAACATTGGATTGTAAAACAAAGGATGGTATCATAATGAGAGATTTATATTTGGATCACCCTTCTTCAACGTGTTGCATCAGACTAACAGCCGTATTCACAAACGTTACTGTGAGGTCTCATAGTAGGCATGGACGCACAGGGGTAGCAAAATCATTTCACAAACAATACTTAAGTGGTGAAACGCACTATGCGTTTGTTAAACTGAACGCATAGCTAAGGCCCATAGCACACGGCGTATTTTAAACGCGCAGATGACGCGCGTATACGTGGTTTAAACGAGATATGATCGCAACCTTGTAACTTAAGCACACGGGGCGATTGCAAAACGCGTCTCAACTGCGCGTATACGCGCAGGTACAGCTGTACAGACGCGCTGTAGTCGAGTTTCGATCAGAGACTCAGAGGCGCGGGCGCAGTGGTGGCGTGAGCATCCCAGCCCCCCTCTGCCCGTACCCCGCTCCTTTGTACGCGCGTTTGTATCGCTTCAAATGCGCGTATACGCGCTTCATGCGCGCGTTTCTATTATCAATGCAAACGCAACAATCAGAAGCCGAAGAAGCGCGATCCTGAAACTTAAAACGTCTGCTCGCTTAAAATACGCCGTGTGCTATGGGCCTAAGTTTTGTCTATGAATACAAAGGCTCGATGAACGGAACGCACTGAGAAGTGTTACCCTTTGCACAGTGCATCAACACTTAAGTACTTACTTAAGTAAATATTGTTTGTGAATACGGGTGTAAGTATACATATTTAAATACACATACCACAACTCTTCCTCCAAAACTTTACTGCCAATTTATCTTGGGGTTTCTTCAAAAAGAGCGTTAAACAGTTCCTGCAGGGTCGGCAACGCGCGAGTGGTACCTCTGGTGTTGCAAACATCCATAGGCAACAGTAATCGCTTAACATCAGGCGAGCCGTATGTTGTTTCTCACCCTTGAAGTATAAGAAAACTTTTATTTTCCACACCAAAAGGTAAAACGGACCCTATTACTAAAACTTCGCTGACCCTCACTCCGTTTGTCACAAGGCTGTATCTCTGGAATGGTGTAGAGAGTTAAAAATTTCACAGTTACCGTATCGGTACGGAATCTTTCGTGTGCGAGTCCAACTCGTACTTGACCGGTTTTTTTATTGGAAAATCTTTACATAATATAAATGAAAAAGTTCATGGATACATTTTTAATTCGACCCAACTGAAATGGTTGTCTCTAATTTATGTGTAAGTATCATATTCGTAAAGAGAATTTAACTTCACAGAACTCGGCTACTGTTACATTCATTTAACTGGGGCTATAGAATAAACTACTTATTAATTGACGTGCCCTGTTGATGATTGAAATGTGAACACTCCTTTTGAGAACAAAAATAGTTTGGTTATTTATAGAATTTTAGGGGAGTTCAGAACTTGGTTGTTTTTCAAACGAAACTACTGGATATTGTGTCAACAAATATTTGTTTGGTTGGTAACAAATTCTGTTTTAAGTCGTGCTAGTAAAACTAAAGTTGTCTCAACGGTACATAGATAAAACACCATAAAACTCGAAATGGCAGTGCGTCCTCGATGTTTCTAGTGCGGTGACCTCGCTTAGTGGCCGTTAACCAAAATCGACTATCGTGTTCCGATCAATTCATTACTTTAAGCTGGCTGAATTTAAAACACAACTTTTAATTTGTGTGTATTATAAGCGCCTCAGTACTTAATTTGATAGAATCGCTTTAATATCTTAACAATAGCTTAGTATTGCAACACTGTTAATCAAACTTACCAAATCTTTTGTGTGGGGACAATCTGATACACAGATAAAGTGACGCTATACGATTCTAACTGTTCTTTAAAAGCTTTTCAACAAGGACCTATTAATTTAACGGTCTGTAACTATAAAAGCAAAATATTAATATAGGTCTTATTTAGTTTCCTGTCCGTGTGGGGTCGGATTAAGAATACAAGTGTCACCATCCCTTTGTCTTCCAAGGGTGCTGTAAAAGCCAGCTAAAGAATATTGTATACAGATAACATCCTCCGTGAGAAACAAAAAGCTCGAAAATTAACTCTGTACCAATACGTCTAGTTAGCGCGGTACAGTTATAGACCATAGTCTCTTCCAAAGTGAAGGAAGCCCGTGCCTAACAGTCGAACGTCAATGAGCTGGAGATAGAGAGATAGTATAGTTTTAGTAAGTCAGAACGTAATAAAATAACATTCGCCGTTTTAATGGCTTCATTCTAAAGCGGCTTCTAAATTGGAAAACTATTACTGTACTGTATGTATTCTGCAAACCTCGTTAAGATATTACTTAGTAGTTAGTTTGTTTACTCAATTCTGAGAAATGAGAAGTTTGCATAGTACCTGATTTATTAGCATTTAGAATTGTGTGGATTTGAACATAGCGCCTAATTAACTGCGTTAAGATTTGCAAGCACCATGCAAATTCATCAAGAGTTTGAGCAATGTAATTGCATTTTAGAAACAATATTTGATATTTCTGAAATCTTAATAACTGTTTAATTTGTGATTGTGATAGATGAGTTATTACGGATTTTAACACTATTGCTTCGTTTTCTTTCTTGAATCAATGGAGACTATTTATTATTATGAAAATCAGAGTTTATACAGACGATGTATTCGGCAATATATGACTAGACTATCTAGTGTTTACAGAGCAAAGCTAATTCGACCGTTAGTCAAAAATATAATTATTTCGTTTGCTTTTTATGTAAATGTGGTCATTTTACTGTTAAAACTTTTTAGCAGCTTCACCATATTAACGGCTTTCTTGAAGAGGCTTTTGCAGACAGTTCCAAGCTTGTTGTTGTTTAGACTTTAGAACCCCACTGCCCCTACATATTATATTACACCGCTTTCTATTCTTCTAAATTTATTTAACTACTAGCTGACTCGGCAAACGTTGTTTTGCCATACAAATGACAGGGGTAGACAAATAATTTGCAATAAATTAAAATTGCGACTATAATTTGAGATTTAAACTATCCTATCTCTCAAGTTGGATCGAACTGCACATGGTGTGCGAATTTTATTATAATCGGTTAAGTGGTTTAGGAGTCCATTGAGGACAAACATTGTGACACGAGATTTATATATATTAAGATTATGATACGAGTAGTAATTTTAATATATAATATATTCAGAGTGTAGAGAAATAAAACTTTTCTTTTGTTGCTTTCAGGTACGGGAAATGTAAATCCTGGTTAAAAGTGGTGAGTTATGGTCTCTAGCTTATATTGTACTGTTATGATATGAATCACAAAAGCAAGTATTAAGCTACAATTATATGTATGTACTAGCTGCCCCGGCAAACGTTGTTTTGCCATACAATTCTGTATAAAATAAAATTTCATCAAAATCGGTCCAGCCAATTTGTAGCCTATGTGTTATTCTGATGTATAAGCTATATTGTGGTAAAGTTTCATTCAAATCCATTCAGTAGTTTTTACGTGAAAGAGTAACAAACATCCATACATACATCCATACTTACAAACTTTCGCCTTTATAATATTAGTAGGATGTACCTACAATGTCTACACAGATTAGGCCACAATAGATACCGCGTAACGAGGTTTTTACTAGCGACTAAACGCACTAACGTTAGAGGAAGGCATGGATTGCGGTATATGGAATAATGCATTTTCACTGGTCGTTGCATAATCACACACAGAATTCTCATAATTATATTTATTTCGGTGTGCGTTGATCTGATTGCCCTATCAAGGAGGGTAGATAATGCCTAGGGTATTAATCCGCCGTTGTACTTTTTTATGTGCATAAAGTGTTTATAAATAAATAGCTGCTGCCCGCGACTCCGTACGCGTGCAATTTACAAAACTTTTCCCAGTTTTTTTGCAACATTTCTCACTGATGCTTCACTCCTATTGGTCGCAGCGTGATGTTCTATAGCCTAAAGCCTTCCCTTATAAACTACTATACAACTAAAAACTAATTTTTCAAATTGGACCTATGATTAGCGCGTTTAAAAAACAAACAAACTCTTCCGCTTTATAATATTAGTATAGATAAAACATTGAGGAACCATGGAGGTTAATAATTACTAAACTTATTGAGAAGAGTATAGAAATAAACAAAATGAAAACACGAACACGATGATTTAAATAAGCTACATGTTTAAATTTAATTATGACAATTATTCGCTTAATCCATTAAGAGCCCACTATTGGGCACGAAATTAGTTCACTTTGAAAAGATTTTTGGTCTACTACGCCACGTTTACCGGGCAATATGCCCGGCAATATCGCATAGGGTTTAATTTTGGGTATTCCGTCTCTCACAGACGATCTTGTCAGCTTGCAATATTTTCTATCTGGCTATTACAGCACCCTGAAAAAAATATATTGTCCTTTAAGGGAGGTTAAATCGTGTAGCTACTTTACCTACGAATTCTTTGAAGTTAGCAGTGGTATGTCACTTTGAGAGTTGCGCAATAGATGGCACTGTAGCGTTTTCCTAAGTGACGCTATGGTTTCGTTTCGTTATTTCAACTATGTTGCATTGATGTTTACTATGTGAACTTACATTTGTTCTTTGCAGCACATCTGAATTTCCGACAATTTTTGAAGCCCTGTACTTTATTGATTACAGGAGCAGGAACTTAATTTCACAATTTTTATTTTATACTTACTTTCAATGGCTGTTGCCCGCGATGCGACTTCGTACGTTTTACGAATTTAGAACATTTTCCTCGATTTAGCAATATTTTTCACTGATCCTTCGCTCCTATTATAGTCTTAGCATACTATTTATAGGAGCATATATAGGAGCTACAGCCTTCCTCGATAAATGTACTATCCATCACTGCAAGAATTTTTCAAATCGGACCAGTGGTGGTTCTTGAGATTAGCGCGTTTAAACTAACAAACAAACTCTTCAGGTTTATAGTATAAAGGAAGAAGATAAACCGTATATCTACTATTCAGCTGTATAGTATTATATTCGTCTAAACATAGTCACCAGTGTCAACTTAACTGAATCAAAACTGTTAGGGACGATTCGGTGTCTGTCTACGGGCATATCTCTATGGTTATACAGAAATATGTTTAATTTACAATCAGATTGTCTCTTTAGGTTATGTAGAAGACTTTTACTTTTTAAAACCGTATTTTTTTCCATTGTTTAATATTTCTCATTACATTTTGTGAAAGTTGGTTAAAGTTGTAAACTTGATGCACAGAATAATAATTAAAGATCGTTAGTACAGGTATTAATTATTCAAGTTATAGACGCGTGTAGTTTTGTTGGCCTTTCTTTAATTGTGTTATAATGTTACAAAATGCACTCACCCATCAAATAATAAACACAGAACGCATAGTAACTGTTCTTAGAACTGTGATGTTATAGGCTTTACTTATTTACGCCATTCATCCATGTTTTGTGGCAATATTTGTGTCAACATAATAAACTGATATTCTAATTGTTACTGTGATTTTATGTATCTAAAAAGTTTAACACTCATACATTTTGAAATCACTTCAAGTACCTCACACTCTTGTTTGTTGAGTTATATAATGTATGTAATGTTTGCGTCGAAAATAAAATAGTAAATTTGGATTTTAATCTGCTAAATTAGAATTTTATGATAGAAAATTAATTCTTAATACAAAAGTCCACTTTATCAGTGAAATCTATGGCTATAAATAAAAAATATAATTCGTGGCAAAGGTACAAACCAGGTTACCTTACAGAACAGCTGTTTTCATCGTTATTTTTATGGCCTCTGAAAAAGTTAGAATTACACTTACATTACACCCTGCGTGATTAGATCATTGAACCTCTAAGTATAGGTGGAATGGGTTTCACAACCCTATTATATTGTTAACCGGCTTATAAAAATTATGGTATTTTTTCATATTACAAATTCAAAATAACAAAAACAATGATACCGATTCTACCTACGTTTGTGCACGTAGGTAGAATTCGCACCAATGATACCGATCTCCCCCCAAGGGTGCTGTAAAAGTCAGTTAAGGGATATTACACACAGATAACATCCTCTGTGAGAGACGGAAAACTCGAAAATAAACGCCTGGTCAGCGCGGTACAGTAGGCCATAAATATAAAATACTCCCAAAGTGAAGGAGGCCCGTGCCCAACAGTGAGAGAGATACCCATAGTGATCGTAACAGATGGCGCTCTATAGTCTCTGCCTTCCCCCGTGGGAAAAAGGCGTGATGTTATAATGGGTGTCCGATTGTTTGACCAAAAGTTATTTGGCAAAACTACACTTGACAAACAACGTTTGGCAAAACAATGAATTCGCCTATTCATTATTTTACCACTGATCATTTTACAAATGTTCCATTTTGCCAAATGATCAACACTAAAATTTACATTTTATAAATTATTTTATTACTTTACAAAACTAACATTTGGCAACTGAGTTATCAGATAAATCTACTATTGGTCTAAAAATTTGGTATTCTTGTTAAAATGACCATCTTTTGCTTATTTTTTTGCAAAGCCACTGCTCTGGATTTTCGTAAAAAGAAAATACTATAAGTTGTATTAATTGATATATTTTATTAAATATGGATAGATAGTATGAAAAAAAAAATACTTTTTACTTTATTTGAAAAATAATTACTTAATAACCCGTTCGTCTTTGGAGATATCTCTTTTATTAGATTGGGTTAGGTTAGGTTAGAACTTTAAACCCATACGAAGCGACTTAAGGGCATTTCTCTTTTTAATAATGATTGATGATGATAATGATACGTACACAACAACTTAATTTACGAAACATATCATTTGGTGAAATGACAAAAAGGTCAATTGACATTTGAATACTTAACACATTTGTCAAGTGTAGTGTTTGCTAATGAATCATTTGCTAAGTAAGTTTTTGCAAAATGATACTTTTGTCAAGTGTATTGTTTGCCAAATGATCATTTGGTGAAACGTTGTTTGTCAAATGATCATTTGGTGAAACGTTGTTTGTCAAATGATCATTTGTCAATAATTTTTTGGTCAATCAGTAGGGAACCGTTATAATGACAATATTGTATTATAGAAGTATTATTTCTTAAATACTCATGAACACAATAAATTATATCTTCTTATAACTGAGTGTAGGAAGGATGTAGTTGATTTATTATAGTAGCGACGGTTGTCTGACCTCTGCGCTCTATATCCTCAACCCAAGACACCGGATACCGATACCGCGTCCCAAGATTAAATAATCAATTGTAAGATATCTAAGTGAGAGGCAAAGCTTTAGCGTATGTTTACACTATTATCCGACGGGTGAAGTAGGTAGTATAACTGCTGTTCACTAGGCCGCGGGTTCCATTCCGAGACAAGACATCCAACAGCTTTTGGTTATATAAATATTGTGCGTTTGGCTGTTTTCTATCTAAATATTTACTGACAAAGTTAATTACCTAAATGCGTATGTGATATCCGTATTAACAATCCGCAAATTAGTTTAACTTGGGACAAAAGGATATTAAGTAAAATATCTGTGAATATTTTACATCAAATGTGTATTCGTTATATTGTGAATGTTGTAGGTCAACTAGCGAACGCTGATAAGATAGTAAAAACCCAGAAATTATAAAAACAACTGTATCATGATTCCTCAAATTATTACCATTACTAGCTGTTTCCCGCGACTCCGTCCGCATGAAATTTAGAAAACTTTTCATCCCTTTTTTTCGCAATAAAGGGTAGCCTATGTCCTTTCTCAGGGTCTAAAGATTGTCTGTGCCAAATTTCATCAAAATCGGTTGAGAGGTTTAAGCGGGAAAGCGTAACAGACGGACAGACAGAGTTACTTTCGCATTTATAATATTAGTAGGGATAAAACGAAAATTTTTGCAGTCACTTCAATATTTATTTCTTTAATAGTAGTTTATCTATACACTTCTATACTCTCTCCAGCCCATTTACGTCCCAATATTGGGCACCGGCCTCCTCTACTTTTGGAGGGATTATGGTCTACTGTGCCTACTGTAATTGGCATAGGGTTTATCTTCGAGTTTTCCGTCTCTCACAGAGGATGTTATCTGTATGCAATATCCCTTAGCTGACTTTTACCTTCTTTTACTTCTATAATAATCTTATAAAACTGAAGAGTTTGTTTGTTTATTTGTTTCTTTGAACTTATCCAATACTGAAAGGATATTTCAAATCGAACCAGCGGTTCCTGAGATTACTGAGATTAGCGCGTTCAAACAAACAAACTGGTTCAGCTTTAAATTATTAGTATAGATATGTTTAGATGTGAAAGTTTGCGAATGAGTTTGTTTGTTAATTGTTCACGCTAATAGCGTAGACGCAGGACAGTATTTATGAAAGCGAGTATAATACTCCTAGGAACATAAAATATAACTTGTAACACAAAAACTTGCGGTTGATGCTTATCATAAAATTTTATACGAAAGGCAAAATAATTAACATAAAATGTAATTTTAACTGAGAACAATTTTGAAAGCAAAAGTGGTTTAAAAAGCCGTAAAAATTTTTACATTTCCAGTTAGGTTGCGACACACCGAGTATTAGAAATACTATAACTTTTTTACTTAAACTTCTTCTCGTTAGAAATATGCATTTAAATTTGGAATGCCAAATTAAAATCTACGCTGATGCATTTTGCATGAAAATAATACAAAACTTATAAGAATATCCGTGGCTTGAAAAAGACTACAGAATTTTCACATTTTCCATTTATAAAACCTAACATTCAATATATCATTGGTAAATAGCCTAATCTCAGGGGAAGAAGGCGTGACGGTCTATATTGTGATGGCTTTGTTTTAAAAGACTAAGTGGCACTTTGTGTAGAAGTGGAATTCTTACATTAGTAATAGAATATTTTGCAGCAACGTTTCAACTATTTATCTTTACTTATTATAAAAAAAGTCGTTAGTTTTCAGTGTATGTCCCTATGTGAGATTATATATTCAAAATTATGTGTGACGGATTTTGGTGCGGTTTTTTCTAATAGATATAGTGGTTCAAGAGGGTGGCTTTTTTGTATAATTTGTTAAAGTATGATTACTAACTTCAACGCGTACGAAGTTGCGGGCAACAGCTAGTACAGTATAAAAACTAAAAGTGTAAGTACCAAAACTTGTTCGAACGTTTTACTTGATCAATTTATGTGGTAACGATCCCTTTGGTCTGAGCAATGACCACTATTACAGAGTCTGAAAGTCCGATGGGGATCGTTTACAGGAAAACGAGACGCCCCAAGGTACGTTGGTACGTTTTATTAGGCTTTGGGTGGAATTTTTAGAAGTAACTGAAACACAGTATAAGTATTTGTCGTCGGCTTATATTCTGCAATGCTTCACATGACGTACGTAAGTAATTATTTAAAATAAATTTTATCTTCGTCTGGGCTAATGATTGCCGTTTTTATAAATTTTACGCCAGTTCCATTAAGTTTTCTAAAAATATGTTACTACGAAGACTATTATGTTGATTTAAATAAGAAAAAAAAAGAAAAAAAACTTGAGAGGTGTCAAAGGACACCCGGATGGAACGAAGTCCCTTTCGATTAATTAGTGAAGGAATTGTAATAAAATTTTACATAATAAATTATTACATAATACGATAGATACTCAATAATTAATAAAAAAATAATACCTTATTATTTTATTCATGTTATAAGAGAGAGAAAGAGACAGACAGAGAAACGCGCGCACGCCGCACGGCTATAGCAAAAAGTGTCGTGACAACTTTTCGTAAGAATTTTTTCCGTCTAGCCCCCTTTCACAACGCGCGATAAGGAACTTCGTTCCAAAAATATAATAAGAAATTTTCTAATAACACTGATGAATAATATACTTACATACAATACAATAAATACATCCAATTCACACAATACATACATCCATATCTACATAAATAAAAATTCCTACCTGGTGTCGTGGGACACCAGGTAGGAACGAAGTTCCTTCGGCTAATGTAGAATCGACACAATTTGCAGAAAAGGTTTTATTATCACATTTTTTTCTGTTCGGTCACGCAGCGAAATCCCTATCCCCTCCAAGCCTTTCGTAAGGAACTTCGTTCCAATAACATACAAAACGTAGTCAATAGCTGCAAATAAGTAAAGTACTTTATGTTAAAGTCAACCATGAACTCCAAAATGGAGGAGGCCAGTGCCTAGCCCTGGAATGTTAAGAGGGCACGATACCAAATTGTGCTCCATACAAAAATATCGGTTTCGTACTCCCCATTTTTCTTTGCGAGAGTTAAACCGATTTTTATTGTTTTTACGCTATATTATAGATAATAGTATAACTATGCTTGTATCACTTTCTTTTTTTCACAACATATTAACTAAAAGAAATATTACCATCCCAAAAATCCGGTTTTTTTTCGGTTTTCTTTAGGTAAAGTTGCAGAGACATATTTGGTAAGGTTTTACCAAAAAACAAAGTGATAGAAGCATAGATATACTCTTCATCTATAATAAAGCGTAAAAACAATTAAAATCGGTTTAACTTTCGCGAAGAAAAAAGGGGATTACGAAACGTCTTTTTTTTTCAAAGAATTTGTAGGTAAAATCTGCTTCAGCTATATTTTTCCCTTTCAACGCGGCGCTCGGGAATAGGGATAGCAATACCTAAGGCAAATATCTAAATTAGGAGTACAGTACCCTCTTAATGGACTAGCAAGAAAGATTACAGTAGGTACCCAGATTATTCACAGCCAATGTTATTATTTCAATGTATCTGCCACTACCTTTGCAAAACAAATACGCAACATTTTGATGGCGTATTGTTAAACTTTCTATAACAAGGTTTCTTTAACAGCGTTATCAGATTAGCGATATCTTTATAGTATCCATTGCTTTTTACTATATCATGCTTCTGTGTATCCGAACATATGAACTGCTGATCAGTGTCAAAGAAAAATATGAAATGTTCTTTACAAAGACAAATAAAACTACTTATTATAAAACAGAGACGTTATTTTTGTATGTATATGTCCCTTTAAAGGCCTACGTCTTGACAACTACGCAATAGATTATTTTGATGCGGATTTTTTAAATAGATACTATTATATTAGGGTGGTTTATTTATGATTCCTTTCGTTATAGAAAACAGTCGTCGAAGGGTATTCAAGCCAAAACGACAGCTAGACGGCTTGTATATTATTTGATCTATTCAATTCCAATGAAATGGTAAAATTGAGACAATTTCTATATAAAAGGGAATACAGACTAATATTTTCTCATTCGTAATTTCGTTTCGCTAGCATGAAGATCATTCTGATGGAATGCGACTCCAGCAATGAATTGTTACTGCTTCGAATCACAATGAGAATTTCTGACTGTTATAATTTGTTGAACATTTTATGTTATTGTTTTCTATTTTTAATTATTTCAAGATATTTATGGAGCATCAAAGTACTAATTTTTAAAGTTTGTTAGTGCTTAAAGAATTGATTAATATGTATTTGTGTTGAAAATTGTCAAGCTGTCCATAATGATACCAGAAATGTACACCATTACAATGTTCTTTCCTTATTTGTCCAAAATGACAAGTAAACAAGTGTGTTTGGATCATAACAAACGGCGCTCTGTAGTCTGCTTACACTCATGGTAAAAAGGCGTGGCGGTATAATAATGGGTAACGATTTATTAAATTTGCAATCGAATCAAAGTCATACCTCTCCAGAGCACAGAATATTGCTAAAATCCGGATCTCCATACGTCCAATCACTTAAATAAATTGCAAGAATAAATACCACTTCCAAAGTACTTAGTATTTACGTTGTACGAATAAGCTTTAAACTTTTGATATATAACAAAGTTGAGCGTAATTTGACAGTCTGTGCTTGTAGTTAACAAATATGTACTCAAACACATAGAGGAAAATCCCTGGGTTTATATAATCCACCTACAATTACTGTTTGTATCTTAGCTGATAATTATAACGTCCGTCTAATTATCTTGCACCGTCGCATTTGTTAAAAGATTACAAATATCATGTTTTTGTAATTAAACATTAAATGCACAGTTTTGGAAAACTTCGACTCAGTTTTTCGACGATTTGTTTAAAACCCAGTCAGCTATTGATGTAGAATTTACCTTGGGTTGGGTCATTCTTATGACTCTTTCTATAAGTGAGTAATTAATTCTAAGCTTGTAAAATGTCGTGTTGTTTCGAACATCTATTAAATATTTTAAGTAAGTTAAGCTTCACTTATAGTCGATCTGTTTAATTGAAGAAAGTTAAAATGAATCTATCACACAGTCTTTTCTTTCTTTGAGCGTAATTCAATAAGTAGATAATAAGCAAAATTACATTTGTGTGATATTGGTAATACATTATTATTGAAATGCCTATTTATTACATTTGGAGAATTATTGATATTTGCACGTTTTGCCAGATTTGGCTTTGGTTGCATCTCAAAAATTAAATTCGTTTGCGTATTTAGTGTTGTCAGCTTGAGATGCTTGTAATGTTCTTTATACCTTTATATAAGCTCTAGTTAAATATAAACGTTACGGTTTGATAACTATTTTCTGTTTAAAACGCTAAACATAAAATATGCAGTTGTTACTGAAGTTCAAGGACCCAGTAATGTATTTATTTTGCCGGTCCACCTACCACGGGGATTATACACCGTACACAATATAATTGGGAAGTATTATTTCTTTTTAACCGACTAGTCAATTTGCGGTATAAATTTTTGTTTTATAGTTATTATACAATTTTTTGCTAAAATTTTATTAGTGTATTTCGTGACTGCACGGATTCACTCCTCACATAAAATTGAATGATTGAAATAATTATTAGTAGCATAAAGTACACAAAACACAGATGCTTTCTGCCTATGTACGAAAAGTAATACTTCAATGTCTAATATTCGTAATTAGGTTTTGGTATCTATAATTTAGGATCCCATGTGTATAAATGTATAAAAACACAATATTTAAATTTATTATTTCATCAAATTGATGCAGAAAAAGAGATCCCTTGTGTCCTGTTGAACCATTTTAAGTTTTTACAACGTTTATTGAAAATGTTTTCACCGTTTCTTTTACGCAGTGTTTCTATACGCTTTTACGATGAAAATATTTTAAAAGATCTTCAATAATTTGCAGCTATAAAAATTCACTTGTATTCATTACTTTACAAGTAGTTTTAGCTGCTAACAGAAGAAAGAAATGTCCAATATAAACACATGCTTGTCTGTATACTATAGACTACGTACCTGTATTATCTAAGCCTTCTAATTATGCAATAAGCTTAATGAAAACGTGTTATTAAATGAAATTCCTTTACCCATAATATCAAAACTTGCACTGCCGTGCTTGGTCATACAATTATTCTTATAATAACAATCATTGTGTAGGGAAAATATCTACAGATGCCTCGCATATCTTCAATCTTATTTCTGATATATCGAAATTCTCTTGTAAACTGATATATGGAATGTGCAATGCTTCAAAAGAATTTTCACTTTGACGAGAACAATATTCAAATATAATATATTCCTGTTACATTTTCAAGTGTTGTTCTGATTTTAATGCTAGATACTTGTCGGTCATGTCTGTTATTTTCATTTGGTTATATAGATATATTTACATCTACACAGTTCTTTTTAAAAATTATGTTGTGCAACAAATATTTATAGACATTTCATACAACGAACGTCCTGTTTCCAAACTTAATGTTTGATCTGTATGTACCAAGTTATCTAGATTACGTGTGGTTATCATGTTTGAGTGTCTTAAATCTGCAACAGCTACCCCCTAGTTTCATCTCCTAAAATCATTGTCCGATTTAATCTAATTATTTTTTCGCTAATAGAAAGCTGCGTTCTTGGTAACAAACGCGTAAAGTTTTTATTTTTTAAAACATTGTTGATACAATAAGGTATGTCTGGGAATGGCATGCCATCGTTACCGAGCTGTGTAATTGAGCATATGATACACGACGTTGACCGGCTGTGTCCATTCTATTGAAACGAATATCACAGGGTTGGCTTCTGTAATAAGACACTGAAGCGAAATTACTTTAACATTTTTGTGATTACTTCAGTGCGTAAATATGTATGTCTATTTCTTTGTAATTTTGTTATGATTTATTTGCTATTAATATAATCTATAGGACTAATATTATAAAGCGGAAGAGTTTGTTTATTTGAACGCACTAATCTCACGAATCGCGGATCCGATTTCAAAAGCTTTAGATAGTACATTTATCGATAAATGTACTATCTATCTAACACCGAAAGAATCCTAAGAAACCTTAAAGCCTTCCTCGAGGAAGGCTTAAGGCTATATAAGATCACGCTGCGTCAAATAGGAGCGAAGCATCAGTGAAAATTGTTGCGAAAACGGAGAAAATATTAAATAATTAAAAATAGTTTAAAAAAACTAAAAAACACGCTTTATTTAATCGAATTATTGTATTGTCATCGGTCTTTGACAGGTGTGCAAAATTTGAATAGAATCTGACCGTTTAAAGTGGGTCAAAATAGCGTCCAAAGGAGTCGGTTACAAACATACAAACAAACAAACATACAAACAAACATACAAGTGAAGCTAATATAAAGCGTATAATAAAAATGGCGACCAACGGCTAGTTATACGTGGTATGATAACATTATAAACTATTTGTTGCTGTTGCAATAATTTATGTAATTAACTATTATTTAGTTATTTTGTAATACTGTGTATAAATACACTAGCTGTTGGCCGCGACTCCGCCCGCGTGGAATTTAGAAATTTTTCCCCGTTTTTGCAACATTTTTCACTACTGCTTCGCTTTTACTGGTCGTAGCGTGATGTTCTATAGCCTAAAGCCTTCCTCCATAAATGCCCTATCTAACACTGAAATAATTTTTCAAAACGGCTGAGTGGTTCTTGAGATTAGCGCGTTCAAACAAACAAACAAACTCTTCAACTTTATAATATTAAGTATAGATTATTTTTTAAATTACATTCCCAATAGCATTAAACACTCTAAAATAAAATAACAGGTATTTATGTTTATCTTGACATATGTACGTTGTTATCATCATATATTATACAATCCTATTAGTCAATTACATAGATATTGTTGTAATTAATTAAGGTTACATTGATATGATAATTATAATGTAATTACGTAACCCGAATATTTAGAGCTATCAAAATTCTATTCTGATAAAATAATGTTACATTGATGGCATTATTAATTTAAATCCGATGGGAATACACATAATTTCGCTTTTACTGTCGTTTAACTACATTATGCCCTGGGGAACATAGGCTAATTTTTATTTGAAAAAAGAATACAATGACACAATGACATACCGTAATTGTTAAATATACCGGGTCTAAAATCGACCGAGTTGCACTGATCGTGGTCACGGGTTGACTGATCGTTGTAACTCGGTCGAAACGTCGGGACATAGGTAGGGTACCTTTATAATAAATTATTATCGCGTTTATAGAATGATATAAATTCTTCCGCGATTTAAATTATGAGTTCAAATCGTGAAAGAATAGATATTGTAAAGCTTATTCTTTACATTAATTTATAATAATAATTTAAAACACATTTAATTAACTTATTATATTTTTTATAATAAAGAAAAACTATTTTACAATCATTTTTCAACATCCTCTCTTCATGTCCCTTTTCTATCCCTCCAAAATTCTTTTTATTTTCAAATTTTAAATTTTTTATTCCTTTTTTAAAAACAAATCTTAAGTGGCCTGTATCATTATATAGGTTATATTCAATGATCACAACCTTTACATTCTCCCCCTCTTAGAGGATAAAAAAAAAATTTTTTTTCCAAAAAAAAAAAAATTTTTTTCTAAGTTACATAATACTGGACACCCTACCTAAGGTTGAAAAGCATGATAACAAACTAGAATGAACCAGATTAGATCCAGCTAGGACCTAGCTTTTCGAAGCAATACATTTCGAAAAACTTGAAAAGCAAAAAACCAACCAAAAATTGCCTTTCTAATCTTAGTTATCCGAACCACACTAACTACGATGCCCTTATATCATATCACTCTTTTCATAAAATATTAAACTACTTCATCTTTAAAATTGATTTATCCAATAATAAACAAGAGTGATAAGGCATCCTTAAAACTATCACACCAAGACACAAAGCATATATCATCAACAATCAATCAGAAAAATGTTCATCACCAAACAATTAATGCTCTTATAAAAACTATCGAGCTTCAATTATGAGGTCAGCATCATAGATCCGAAAGATATGCTAATTTAACAGCTTTCCAGCTTAATGAGAAAATTTACATAAGAAACCATTATAATTGATAGAATCCAGAGATTATCAAATTAAAATTTAAAGTATGCTCAGATAATACTCAACCTTCTTTTCAATTATTTAGGTATAATTTCTACTAAGTAATCCTGAATGCTCGGGAATGACCAATTTATTCCACATTTAGAATTCCTTCTCGTGAGATAAATTTACCAACCATTCTTCTACCACAAGTAACGTTTTAAATAATCAATCATTCTATTATCTAAGTAATTATAAACTATTCGCTAGTCATTATTATCTAACTATTACCCAATAAATAAAATAAAAATATTATCATCAACCTCTCACTATAATACAACTTCTTTCAATTTTCAACCTTACACATTTCTCTCCTAATGAACAAATACTTTACTCTAGCACCTACTTTCCTAAATCCTATCTTATGAGTTCTATCTCTAAAATGCGTGATATCCCAAAACAGGATTCCATGACAAATAGCCTATGGCCTTACCATGTTGCATTCAAAGATATTACCCGTTGATACGACTCATCCAACTAACTCTACCAAGCCACTCCCTTCGACATTATAACTCAATACAACCCATTATTATACCTATTAATCGTTCCACCTTAATACTATAATCATAATCTAGTACGAAATACTCACTATCCAATTACTATGTTAATATATTTATCTCACATTTTTAACTAAACATTCAAAATATAAATATGAAAAAATAATTAAATTTTTGATGTGGTTCCTTTTCATTGCATCTTTCTTAAGTACAAATATGCTGACGTCATTATGAAGTCTCGCCGATCCCGAACAATATGAAACACACCAAAATAAAACAATATTAGTAAATTATAATTATCACTATATATATAACCTTAATCTAATTGAATCACTAAACCAATTTACATCATTATGCAAATAATTATTGCGAACATTCTTGGTAATTTACTTCTTGGAACTCTTCCCTTAGTCTATCAAATACCTCCTGCACGCTTTTGCACGTGTCTTTAATGCCCCGGAAGAAAAGTAAGGCGTTACCCCTTAAAAATGAGGGCAATAGTGATAACTTTTCTTCTTCAGACGAGCATCTCTTGAAAGTTATTAAAGCGTAAAACATTTCTTCGAATTCATCTAGGCACTCCTGTGCGCAACCACCAAAAGTTATCGTGGCTAGTTCCATCTTAGTTATAAATAATTTATAAAAATTTAATAAAAAGATACGGCTACTTCTCTGATAATAAATATTTATCCTGTGTCGACCCTTTGCTCGTCAACACATCCCTGGGCGTAGGAGCTGGTTTACCAATCGGGCCGCTATACCCGGCGCGCCTCCACCATTTGTAAAGCTTATTCTTTACATTAATTTATAATAATAATTTAAAACACATTTAATTAACTTATTATATTTTTTATAATAAAGAAAAACTATTTTACAATCATTTTTCAACATCCTCTCTTCATGTCCCTTTTCTATCCCTCCAAAATTCTTTTTATTTTCAAATTTTAAATTTTTTATTCCTTTTTTAAAAACAAATCTTAAGTGGCCTGTATCATTGTATAGGTTATATTCAATGATCACAACCTTTACAATATTATTGTCTAAACAGGAACTGTAACTCAAATTTCTAAAATTTAGAAAGTCTGAAGTAACAGTATTTTTTGTCAATGATGTTACCCGTAACTAGGGACGGATTTCAAGTTATGTATAGGTGTAGTAGACAACCCTTACACTTAGACAAACATATATGACCACATATCAAGATAATAGTCTGTGGTCAATCTGCAGCTGTGTTTTATATTATAGTGCATAATGTACTGCCTCTATAATCATAGTAACGAACATGTGCACATAACCACGTTCTAACATATCCCAGGTTGTTTCACAAACATACTGTTAAGCTTTATAGTCACGTAGCAATCTCTTCTATTATAAAAATGTGTAGAAATAAAACTGTTTTGTTATGACAGTTACAAGGGTGTTGCTCCCAAAGGGTGTCGAAAGTTACTGTAGGTAGTTTATTTGTTTTCGGAGAACGTGGTATTTAAAATGTAATAAAGGAGAAAAAATAATGTCCTTTTGATAATTATAATAAAAGAAAACCTCAAAAATCTTGTCGCAGTCCACAATACGCTATACATTAAGATGAATGTTGTCCGTGTGGTAAGTAGTTGCGAATACAAGTGTCACCACCCAATTTATTTTCCAGGGTGGCTGTAAAAGTCAACTAAGAGACATCCTCTGTTAGAGACGGAAATCTCGAAAATTAACCCTATGTCAATACGGCTGGGCCTCCTCCACTTAGAGAGGAAGTATCCTAAGAAGTAGTGAGGCGACATTGGACTGGAAAGAGATGTTATACTAGTAAATTGTATATTCGGTGTCATTTTTTGAATGTGTTTAGATTACAATAGCAGAGAATAAATACTATATCGAGGATTCATTCTGATTCGGCTGTAATTATGTCTAACCACTCTAATTTGTTACGAGTAACCTTCAAAACGATCAATTTATTTATGATCAGATAACCATACTTACCATTAAAATATATCAGATATCATATCGTGATATTAGCAAACAAATATATAAGCACTTTTCCGTAGAAAGAATTACGCTAAGCCCTATTTATTGATAATTAGCTAGCGCAGTTTTACATGCATTTACTTCTCTACTGCGCAGATTTTATTTCTAACTAGCTGATGCCCGCTACTCCGTACGCGTGGAATTTTAGATCCTCATATATTTTGTCACCGTTTAAACCTTCCCTGGACTTTCACGAATATTTCAAGACTAAAATCACAAAAATCGCCCGAGCCGTTCTCGAGTTTTAGCGAGACTAACGAACAGCAATTGATTTTTATATATAAGATTATCGTTATTGTAATATGTAAATATTTTTAAAGATGTCGTGGGAACAACGAATTCGGAAGCTATTACTGAAAGAAAGAAAGAAAATAAATTTATTTCAGTAACTTTGACTACAGAACAAAGTTTAAAATATACAGTCATAATAAAATACATTAATATTAGAGGCTGAAAATGGTCCTTCCTCAGCAATTGCTATAGTAGCAAGCTACCACAGTGCTGGTTTTTTTTACTGGCTACCCTAATAACTATACATATACCTATTGTAATTTAGTCAGACCAGTCAAGTACGAGTTGTATTCGCACACGAGGGGTTTCGTATCGTTATTATATCGGAGAAAAGCATCGTAGACATTTATTTTAATCAAGTCTCCTACGACACATACTATTTTAGTTATATTCCCGACCCGACTGATGTACACCAATTTAAAAATTTTCAGCTCTGTACAGCTATTACTGTTCCAGAGATACATCCTGGTGACAGACGAAAGGACAGCGAAGTCTGAGTAATAGAGGCCCGTTTTCCCTTGTGGTACGAAACCCTAATACCATGTTAAAAAAATAGTTACATATTTGATGAAACTAACCAAAATATTAAGATTCTTCATATTTTGAGATCTATCAAAAAGTTTAAATATATTTTAATACTACCTTAAATTTTCCCTATTTCTGCCTCTCAACATTCACATCAGTAGGTAGTATCATATATAAATCAATGTCTAAACTGTCTACAACCAGGGTTTTATTCATATTGTAGCTTTTCCTCTTGGAATATTCGAGACGCTTTTACACTGAACACTGAGAGCGCTTTGAACTTCACTGAAGCGGAACTTCTTCGTACATTATTAACTGGTAACTTTAATTCCAGATTACATTTTTTTCATCTCAAGATATTATGAAAATTTTAATTTAAACCGTTCGTTCCCCTTCCCTTCCAAGCCCAATAACGTCCCACTGTTAGGCACGGGTCTCCTCTATCTTGGGAGGGTTTATGGTATATATGCCGCGCTGACCAGACGTGTTGGCATCGGGTTTAGTTTTGAGTTTTTCGGCACTGCTAACAATTTCCCTTATTTGGCTTTTACAGCACCCTGAGGCAGAAATGGGGTTGTAACACTTGTATTCTCAATCGGTCACCACACGGAAAGTGTAGCTGTTTTTTAACCCTTTACCAAAAGTTAATAACAATTTAAAATCATAAACCGAATAAAAAAGAGTTTACAACTCAATGGAGATGTTTAGTTTTTCAGCTCAATATTAACTTGGTCAACAAATTTTTAATGCCATACCAAGAGTCATTAGGGAACTACCATTGTTACAATTTCGAAAGAGGCTTAAAGAGTGGCTCGCTGATAAATGTTTCTATGACTTAAAAGAGTTTTATAACTATAAATTATATGAATAGATGTTTTAATAAGTTGACTAGCCAGTAGTAATGACATACATACTATTATTCTAAATAATGACATAATTTTACTTAATGATGATATAATTTTATTTATTTTTGATTTAATTTATTCATATTGAAGTTATTTTGAAATATTTCCTAATTTTGACGTGCAATGAAATGTGAATAGTAGTAGGATTATATTACACTGACATGCTTTTAATATCAATCATTGACTATAACTAACGATGTTTAAAATAAAATGTATTTAATGATTATGTAGCTGTCACTTATATTTGCATGCTGTTTTGACGGCGAAACATGATGTTCTGTTTTAACTAAACACCAATATATTGTAACCATGTTTCAAGTAAATAAATGATTTGATTTGATTTGATTTGAATAACTACATATTTAAGCAATCTCAAACACAGAATTTTTATTGAGCATATCTTTCTGATTCAGAATTTGGTATTTGGTTGCACATATCATTATCGGTACTTATTGAATTTTTGATTGGTCATCTTTATCCAGTTCTTTAACATCTATCCCAGGAGCTTAAAATAATTTATTCTATACTATAACTTAGTATTCCAAGCCGGAATTCAGATCTCATTCAACTCTACAATTTTCACGAGGCCATAAAATAGAATTTCAGTTATTTATTTATTTATACTTCACATAAACAAAGTTTGTACAATGGCGTACTTATTGCTGAAGGCATTCTCTGCCAGTCAACCGAAAGTTCCGAAGTTAATTCAAATTGTTACTCTAAAACATATTCTGTAAATATACTTTAATGTTAATCACAAGGTCATTAAATAATAAGAAAACCGTATTATACAGAGTTATTATTACTTAACTTTTTGTACTAAAAGGTAATTAAAGAATCTTAGACCATGCAGTTTTAATTTTAAATTAACAAAGTCTCTACAATAAAACGGCAACTTAGCTCATTAAATTCTATTATTATATTGTAATACTCTTAAAAGTAAAGACCCAATGAAATAAATATTAATGGACAGAGTATTGCTTCGGTTTTATACCATTAAAAATTTCGCAAAAGCTACAGTAGTAGAGCCAGTATTTACTGCACTTATTAGTTTAGGAGTTCGAATTAATGTAAATACATAAATAATATGATGTAGGTATTATATTTGAGGCCTAAATTGTGTACTGTTTAAATAAAACTACTTTTTACGGATTTAGACGCGTATATTTGTTTTAAATTTTGGCCCGACGTTTCGGAGACTTTGCAGTCACAGTCGGTGAGTCTCACCCGTGACCATATAATATACGCGTCTAAATCCGTAAAAAGTAGTTTTATTTAAACAGATGAGTCGCGCAAGTGTTAGAAAATATTGTGTACTGTTATTAGTATTTGTGACTGTCAAATTAATGTACATATTGTACGTCCGCGTGGTGACGGATTAAGAATACAAGTGTAACCACCCCATTTCCTTCCCAGGGTGCTATAAGGGATATTAGCAGTTAATATTAACTGTGAGAGACGGAAATCTCGAAATTAAACCCTGTACAAGCCAACACGCCTGGTCAGCGCGGCACAGTAGACCATTACCCCTCCTAAAGCGGAGGAGGCTGGCACCCAGCAGGACGGTAATGGACTGGAGAGCGAGACAGAGATAATACAAACTTTACCTCTATTAAGAGCATGGATTATATATTTGCTCTAACAAGAGACTTACTTCAACTCGTCGGACAAAACACCTCCGAAAGCTCTCCACGGATAACAATGAGTTGTTTCACAATATTACATACTTCTTGCGAATTACAAACGGCTTTTGTTTTTGTTTTACTTTAACAAGGTTTAGTGTAAATTGTGTTTATATTCAAAATATGGGAAGGGTGGTGCGGTTTTTTAACGTTTGAAGTATGTAAGGGTTGAAATGTGGAATGTAGCAAAAAGTGAAATATTACATACCGGAAACTTATACATAAATATGAAATAGCTTGTGAAAATTAATATTAATTATGATTTTGGACGGAATCAGGCATAAAATTGAGAACACAATATGTTATAAATTTGTGAATTTTAGAATAATTGTCGGCTGAAGAAAATTCCCTTTAAAAATTGCACGGTTCCATCTACGAGGGGAGGTCCAAAAGTTCGTGGAATGGAGGGGATGGAGTGGGGATAGGGGCGCTCGTTTAGTGTCATACTAATTGGGGACTCATAATTAGTATATAAATGGAGTTTCAGCCCTATTGCGTCATTCGTTTACGAACACTCGCCTGCTAAACACGTCAATCCGGAAGAAAACTGAAACTATGGAGAAAATTGAACACCGTGCGGTCATTAAATTCCTTACCAAGCAAGGAAAGAACGCTCAGACCATTTTGAATGAAATGGAAACTGTTTACGGGGAACAGTGCCCTAGTAAATCAATGATTTACAAGTGGCATGGTCTTTTTAAACATGGTCGGGAGTCGATTGAAGACGACCCCCGCTCAGGAAGGCCAGTTGAGGCCACCACATCAGACATCGTCGAAAAAGTGGAAAAAATTGTACTGGAGGACACCCGTTTGAAGAAAAAACAGTTATCTGCATTAGTTGGAGTATCAGATACCACCATTTTGCGAATCCTACATGACCACCTGGGTATGACAAAAGTCAGTGCAAGATGGGTACCGAGAATGCTCACGCCGCTTCAAAAACAGCAGCGCGTCGAAGCGTCAAAACATTTTTTGGAGTTGTGTGGCGACGATCCTGGACCGATTTTGGAGCGAATTGTTACCGGCGATGAAACATGGGTTCATCACTTTGAGCCTGAGTCCAAACAAGAGTCCATGCAATGGCATAAAAAGGGGACACCACCGCCAAAGAAATTCAAAGTGTCGGAGTCGGCTGGAAAGTTGATGGCTACTGTTTTTTGGGATTGTGAGGGGATAATACTGATTGATTATAAAGAAAAGGGCAGGACCATAACCGGAGAATACTACGCAACAATACTAGAAAAATTAAAGGATGCCATCAAAGAAAAACGTCGGGGAAAATTGACCAAGGGCGTGTTGCTCTTGCAAGACAACGCGCCGGTTCACAAGAGCAAAGTTGCAATGGCTGCTCTACACACGCATGGCTTCGAATCACTAGTCCACCCACCCTATAGTCCAGATCTGGCCCCAAGTGATTTTTATTTGTTCCCCAATTTAAAAAAAGACTTAAGGGGAAGGAAATTTTCCGACGACAATGAGGTAAAGGAGGCAATTTTGGCTCATTTTGAGGGAAAAGATAAAAAATATTTTTACGATGGTTTAGAAAAATTAATTCATAGATCTAATAAATGTATTCAGCTTAAGGGTGATTATATTGAAAAGGAAAAATAAATTTACTGTTTCATTTTTACTAAAACCCTTTCATTCCACGAACTTTTGGACCTCCCCTCGTACATAACGTGTCTTTAGGTTTACTTTAAAAATTAAATGATGTTGTTGCCTCAAAATAATAAAAACCTAATGTTGAATGAATAATGAAAATATAATTTTAGAATCATATTTTTATTTCGAGAACCATCGTCCTTTATTAAATGCAATAATAATTAATTTCATAATTTGCGTTATTATTCATTATTTAACACAAATTTACAAACAAAAGGATATATTAACGTCGTTATATTAATTAAACACGTAAAATAAGTTGCTAACAATGAAATTTTCAATTCCGCACATTTTTTTTACATAATAGGTATTTGTTAAGTTAATAATATTTTGGCTAATTATGAGCTATATTTAATTGATATTATTATTGCCAAAGATCGAACAGTTTTTAATGAAGTGTTTTATTAGAGCAAGAGTCTTTTGAAATAAAAATAATTACTCCTATTTTCGCGACTGCTTTTCTCAACAGGGACATTTATTAGAGTACAATCTTCAATGGCAATTTGAAATCGGCTAAATAACTAAAGGCAGGAGAATGGTGATAGTGAGCATTTGTTGCTATAACATCAACTGATATACATAAACTATAAAATTTTCAGCTCTATAGCTATCAAAGCTCCAGAGATAACAGCCTGGTGACAGACGAATGGACAGCGTAATCTCCGTAACAGGGTCCCGTTTTACCTTTTGGTACGGAACCCTAACAATGAGTATATAGCAAATACGCGAAAGAAAAATCTAAATTTATACTTATCTACCTAACAGTGCATATACCCTAATATCTTGGATCTGTTGAGCCAAGGCAGTGTTAGAACACCAGTATATCCACCCATCTGTAAAACAGACCACTACTTAACCTTGCTATAATTTAAATTAGCTGGTGTTACTTATTATTAGCGCAAATTTTTTATATTTATTATCCAATTTTGCTGAATAAATACAATAGAATTATTATTAATGACTATATTATATTATACGAGGTATATCCAAAAATTATTGCTATTATCATGTTTGTTTAAGAGATTAATTCTGATTAATTATGTCATGTGTCGATTGTTGATGCTTAAAAATGAAAGTTACATTAAATTAGTTATGCTAGTTTATTAGTATTGGTAGTAAAAACGAACAAACAATTTATTATACTTCAGTCTTGTCCTGAATATTCTTTTAATCAGTTAAGTAGATATAGTTATATACTATATTCCCTGACTTGTTAATTTTCTTAGCTTAATAATAGCCTTGCTCTACATCTCGGTCCATTAACATCAATTTTGAGAACTTTACAAGAGATGAGTTCGAACTCGACAGCTTCAAGGACTAATTGTTTCTTGTTGAATTAAAGGAGTAAATTGTGTGTACTAAATTGCGTGAGAGGTTTTCGAAAGTGGGCTACTAGTCTAGTCGACAAGTTGAAAATGGTACAAAATAGAGATACTGCTCTTAAAATTACGTGCGATAGCTCATTGGATCCGGAATGACGTCTAGAAAAATGTGCTAAAAGCGTTGTTATGTACCAAACGATTAAGTTATCGTATTAAGTCTGCGCACGGGCATCTCTAACTATTGATAACGTCACTATCGATGACGTTGAGAACTGACCGGTGCATCTGTCCTCGTGGCTCGTTGCCGGCCGCGCGCGACACGGTTACCGAGCGCGCGTTGTCAGTAGTAAAACACATCTTGTTTGCAAATTACGTCGCGATTTGAATGAGATTTGAAGCGTTTTTCTTGCAACTGTTTCGCGAGTTAAAATTGTCACTAGAATTAATTGTTGATAAAACTAATTATCCTTGTTGTGTGAATCGATAATTACAATTGAAACAAAACCTTGAAATGTCACCGCGAAATGTAATGTTCGCCATTTTTGTATGACATAAATGCGTTATAAAAACTAGTGAATTTTGTGTCTCCATACTTAATACTATTTAATGTAAATTGAACTGGTTGATAACTATAATTGTGATAGTATAATTGCATTAAGACGATTGGTGAAAGTTCACGGCTTGAGTCGCGCCAAGGAGTGGTCTTTTGTGGACTTCAAGAGTTCGTGTCTGCCTGTATAAAGTTAAGTATAGTTTGATTAGCATTCTGCGTTATTTTGGCCAATTTATCGTAGTTAGTGTTAATGAAGCTATAGCTAGGGCTTGACAAGTGAAGACTGTGTTGAAGACGAAACCAGGGTAAGTTTGTACTATTATAAATTTGTTAACGCTGTGAAACGCAGATTTTAAGTTAGTTCGTCTTGACCTGAAGAATTGTCACGCTTCCACAAAACTAATAAATTATAAATCCCAGGTTGAACGTAACATAATTTGGTAGCAGAGCGTGGTTTAAACTCCGTTTCTCGAATGTTCCATGTTGAACAAACTATACCCTCATTATTTGTGAAAATTGATTTAATTAATTTAATTAATTTAATTTGATTAATTTAGTTGTTTGTTTGTTTAATCTAAATTGTTGGTATAGTTTTAAATAATTAATTTGAGCACTTGAATTGGCAATTAGATTTTAAAGGATTTGATAATTATTTGTGCTATTGCTAATCGTATTTGTTGTTGCTCAGGTTATTATTTAATATAAATTATTATTTAATTATTGTCTAATATTGAACAACGTTATAGTTAAATTGTGGCGTTGTGCGTTTGTATAATACAACATTTATTTTATACGTTTGTTTGTTTTGTTGGTTACCTTAAAAATAAATAATTTAAGTATTAAATTAATTGCACATTGGCAAGGAATTGTTTGTTTGTTTGATTTAAAATATTTAAGATTTGATATTTGTTTGGAGTAATAGCGGCTTGTCTCATTGAAAGATATTTTGTTTTTTCGCTATTGTAATATTGTTTGTTTGTGAAAGATATTTGTTTTTTTTTGTTATTATAAGATTGTTTGTTTCGTGCCGTTTGTGCTTTGAAGATGTCTACCGCCGCGTATAATGTTGTCCGCGAGACATATTCCGGGATTGCGACTCATTTGAGATGGTTCACGTCAGCTGCCGCCTTGGTGAAAAGGGAGAACCGAATCGAGGCATTGTTGGACAGGCATGAGAAATGCCCTACACGACTTCAGGAGGTGGAGGCGCTTTACCGGCGCTTCATCTTGCATCTGGATGATGTGCCCCTGGAGTCATTCCCCCAGGAGCGACGGGACCAAGTCCACGAGGACTACGTCCAAATTATGGACCTTGCCGACGACATCGCCCAGAGCGCGCGGGAGATTTTAGCCTCGCGCGCCGGAGTACCGGCTCACCGGGCCCCCTTGAAGACTCCCGTGGGCCTTTTGACCAGGTTACCCAACTTGGATCTTCCACGTTTTGATGGTCGACTAGACATGTGGATGGGATTCATTGGTTTGTTTGAGAGCCTTGTGGACTCGAGGGACGATTTGGGTCCGTCTCAGAAACTGGCCTATTTACTCTCCGTGCTTGATGGAGAGGCGAGGGGCTTAGTACAGCACCTCCCAATATGTGACGGGAGCTATGGGATCGCGCGGGCGTTGCTCACCAAGCGCTATCACAACCAGCGCTGTCTGGCAGATACCCACGTTGACCAGATTTTGAACCTTCCCGTCGTGAGCAATGCTGCCCAGTTGAGGACCGAGCTGCTGAACCCCCTCCTAATAGCCACCAATTCGCTCAACCGCTTAGGACTGCCGGTTGCCAAGTGGTCTTACCTACTGGTGCGTATCGTACTCAAGCGATTGCCGGTGTCTTTGAGGGCACGTTTTGAACAGGGGCACACTAGGGATGAGGCATCTGCTCTCCCTACCTTTGACCAGCTCCTGACGTTCCTGGAGGACGAGTGTCGCATGGGTGACGTCATGGTCGCCGACACGCCGGTGGAAGCATCACGTCCCAGACCCACCAACCAACGGCGCAATGCCCAACCTGCACCAAGAGGAGGTACGGCCGCCCGCTTCGCTGTCGCTCAAGCTGCGCCACCGGACTGCCGGTTTTGCAAGTCGCAGGGACACCAAACGGTGCGGTGCCCAGACTTCGCGGTCCTGCATGTGGCCGCTCGTAGGCGGATTGCCCAGGCCCGCGGCTGGTGTTTCTCTTGCCTAGGGGACCACTACCAGCGCGCCTGCCCCGACACTCACCCGTGTCCTATTTGCGGAGGGCACCATTTGAAAATCCTGTGCGCCAACGCGAATGGCCGTCGCGACCACGCGGGGTCGCCTTCGGGCGGGTATGTCAGCGGACACCGGGACCAGTCCCGCAATTTGGAGTCCGGCTCATCACCCCCACGCCGCGCAAACTGCGCTGCCGTTGATCGCCGAGTTGGTTCGGCGCGCAGCCCCACGGGCGGGTATGAAAGCGGGCCCCGGGTTCAATCCCGCACCTTTGTGTCCCGCTCGCCCTCCCCGCTTCCACGTGATCAAGCGAGATCACCTCCGGTAGTGTACCACGATTACCGTGACGCACGTCCTGTACCACTACCGTCCCCCCCTCTGGCGGAACGTCCCCGTTTGGAGACGCGCAACCCTCGGTACGGACGCTCCAGGCGCTACGAACCGCCGTCTATGGCTCGTGGCAGTCGTCACCGAGAGGAGGCCGAGTTTAGGCACTACCCGCACTTTGATTTGCCGTCTCGGGACAACGGCGCTCAGTCGCCGCCACGCCAGCATTAGGATGTTGGCGTCTGCCCCCGCTATGCACCGCCCCCCTTTGAGACCGTCCTCTTGCCCACGGCCCATGTCAGGGTCTGGGGACGGACGGGCGCCTCGGTTGTAGTCCGAGCTATATTGGACACAGGCTCACAGGGGTGCATAGCCTCGTCTTGGTTGGTAGGGCAGACTGGCCAGACTATTGAAAAATATTCAGATGTAATAAGGGGTGTCGGGAACGCCCCCGTGGCCACGGTAGAGGGCCGCGTTTGGTTTGAGTTCTCCCCCTCAAATTCTCCACGTCCGACGTTGGAATCGTCGGCCATTGTGATGGAGAATATCTTGGGCAATCACCCGCAAGTTCGTTTGTCTGCGGATGCGGTAAAATTGACCGCGGATTTGAATTTGGCTGACCCTAAATTTGACCTGCCTGGCACGGTCGATTTGTTGCTTGGTGCCGATGTTTTGGGTAAAATATTACTCGGCAAGGATCGTGTTTTGCAGCCAGGTGGCTTGGTAGCCCTCCGGACCATATTTGGGTTCGCACTGATGGGGCCTGTATTGAGGACTCCCCCCCCTGCCGAACTTGGAACGGCCTTGATGGTGGGGTCCGCCCTTTCTGACGCCGTGCAGAGATTCTGGGAAGTGGAGGAGCCACCACAAGCTCCCCGCTCTGATCCGGAGCATGAAGAGTGTGAGCAGTTCTACAAGACCAACACCAGTTATCTCCGTTCTGGCCGGATCATGACAAGATTGCCATTTCTCGCCGTACGTCCGCCACTTGGCGTCTCGCGGCCTATTGCAGAGAAGCGTTTGTTGGCGATGGAGCGCCGTATGAGCAGGGACCCACTACTCAAGGAGAAGTATATTGACTTCATGCGGGAGTATGAGGATTTGGGACACATGTCTGTGTCAAAATTGGATTGGCGTTCGACGGAGCACTTCTTTCTCCCGCATCATGCTGTAATAAAACCATCAAGTGGTAAGTTACGCACAGTATTTGATGGTTCTGCGCAGACTACTTCAGGAGTGTCATTGAACCAGTGTCTGCATCCTGGTCCCAAATTGCTGAAGGACCTTTGTGACGTCATCACGCGGTTTCGACGTCATCAATTTGTTTTTGTGGCTGACATCAAGATGATGTTCAGGCAAACGGTAATTCACCCGGATGATCGCCGATACCAGCTGATATTGTGGCGAGAAAACCAGCAAGATCCCATGCTTGTCTACGAGCTCAACACGAACACCTACGGGCTGCGGTCTAGCCCCTTTTTGGCTATACGTTCGCTTTGGGAGCTCGCGGATCGAGAGCGTATGTCGTTTCCTCGCGCAGCCGCCATTTTGAAGGAGGACCTATATGTTGACGATGTGTGCACTGGCGCGGCCACGGAGAGAGAGGCCCTGCTCTTGCGTGACGAGTTGATTGGCATTCTAGCCTCCGCAGGATATGAGTTGCGTAAATGGATCTCCAACTTACCTGCGCTCTTGGACGGGCTACCGGATGACCACCAGCAGGATCCTCACCTATTTGAGAACCGTGACAACCCTACCATGATGTCAGTGCTTGGAATCCAGTACAGACCAGTCCAGGACATCTTTACATTTAATGTCAATTTGGATTCGCATCACACTTGGACGAAACGACTGGTTCTGTCGACTGTCGCGAGAACCTTTGATCCCAATGGCTGGATATGCCCGGTCATATTCTGGGCCAAATGCTTCCTGCAGAGACTTTGGACTGCAGGTCTTGGATGGGACGAGCCACTTCGCGAAGCTGTTTTGAAGGACTGGCTCCTATTTGCTTCCTCATTGCCTGCCATCAATAGGATATCGTTACCCCGTGCTCTGCTTCCGCCAGGGAAGCACACCGCGTCCCTTCATGGTTTCTCGGACGCTTCGGAACGTGGGTACGCAGCAGCCGTATACTTGCGCACCGTGACCACAGATGGTCAGGTGAAAGTGTTGTTGGTCATGGCGAAGAGCAAGGTCGCGCCTCTTCGAACTGCCTTGACAATCCCTAAGTTAGAGTTGTCAGGGGCGGCCCTTCTTGTTCGCCTTTTGAATCACGTCATGTCCACCTTGTGCACGTCAATTGACGTTTCCACGATATATGCATGGACTGACAGTCAAATTGTGCTATGTTGGCTGAAGACGTCAGTTCACACCTTAGAGGTGTTTGTAGCAAATCGTGTCTCTCAGATACAGAAATCGGAGACCCCGTTGGTTTGGAGGCATGTGCCTGGCGAGGTCAACCCTGCTGATTGTGCGTCACGAGGATGTATGGCCCCCCTTTTAGTTGAGCACTCTCTGTGGTGGGGACCTGAGTGGTTGACCAGATCAGAATCTAATTGGCCGCGAACTCCGGCCTTAGACATTGTCGCACTGCCTGGGTTGCGAACGCTTGCGCTCGAACGGCAGGACCGTCCGTTCGACCCCGATTTCTTACTTAATCGTTACAGTTCATTGGACAAATTGTTGAGTGTCACCGCTTGGATCAAGCGCTTCATGAGAAATTGTAGACATCCACAGAACAAATGTTTGGAGGCCTTCTTATCGCCACAAGAGCTCCAAGATGCTCTTCTTCACTGGGTTCGTTCTGTGCAAGAGGCACATTTTGAAGACGAGATTGACATCTTGAGGAAAGGCAAATCCAAGCTGTCTGGAGCCATTTGTAAGCTGAACCCTTTTTTGGATAGTGAGGGTCTTTTGCGTGTCGGAGGGCGTCTTAGGAACGCAAACCTCCCTTATGGATCTCGTCACCCCCTCTTATTGCCAAAGAGTGGCCACTTGGTGAACCTGTTGGTGACTGATCGTCACATCAAGAACTCCCACGCCGGCTGTAATGCCTTATTGGCCATTTTGCAACGGGAATTTTGGATTTTATCGGCCCGTCGGACGATCCGTAGTGTGGTCTTTCGTTGTATGCCTTGCTATAGGCTCAAGGCCCCTACCATGCAGCCTATCATGGGTGACCTTCCTTCGGATCGGGTCACTGAGATAAGGCCCTTTGCTGGAGTTGGTACGGACTTTGCAGGCCCCTTTTTTGTTAAAACCTCGACCCTCAGGAACAGTAAAACTGTCAAGGCTTATTTGTGCGTCTTTGTCTGTCTGTCCACCAAGGCGGTACATTTGGAACTCGTCTCAGCCCTCTCGACAGAGGCATTTGTTGCGACGTTAGATAGATTCGTGTCACGACGAGGACTACCGTCCTTGATTCGGTCGGATTGCGGTACCAACTTCAAAGGCACAAACAACTATTTAAAAGCGATGTATGATTTTTTGTCGGCTAACGAGACTGAAATTGCGTCTAGACTAGCTACACGTAGAATAACTTGGAGGTTCAGTCCCGTGTCATGTCCCCACTGGGGAGGAATATTTGAAAGCGTAGTAAAGGTTGCTAAGACACATTTGCGACGGGTAATTGGCGAGTCTGTATTGACCTTTGAAGAGCTCGCAACTGTGTTTTGCAAAATCGAGGCCGTTTTGAATTCACGCCCGTTGTGCCCGATCTCTTCAGATCCTAACGACTTGGAAGCCCTCACGCCGGGCCATTTTTTGATTGGGCAGCCACTGAACGCCCTGCCGGAATATCCCTTTGTTGATGTGAGACCTAATCGTCTCTCGCGGTTTGAATTGGTCCAACAACTCACTCAGAGCTTTTGGAAACGTTGGAATTTAGAATATTTGCACATTCTCCAGCAGCGCGTTAAGTGGACTGACAAGACTGATCCACCTCATGTTGGTGACCTCGTTCTGGTTAAGGACGCTAACTCACCGCCACTGTGTTGGCGCAGGGGGCGCATTCTCAACCTCGTCTTTGGAGCAGATGGAGTGCCCCGTTTTGCTGAGGTCCGGGTGGACGGTTCAATTTTGAAGAGAGCTGTATCAACCTTGTCGCGACTGCCAGTAAATTAGCGGCCAGGTAGTCCTGGCCGAGGCGGGTAGATGTTATGTACCAAACGATTAAGTTATCGTATTAAGTCTGCGCACGGGCATCTCTAACTATTGATAACGTCACTATCGATGACGTTGAGAACTGACCGGTGCATCTGTCCTCGTGGCTCGTTGCCGGCCGCGCGCGACACGGTTACCGAGCGCGCGTTGTCAGTAGTAAAACACATCTTGTTTGCAAATTACGTCGCGATTTGAATGAGATTTGAAGCGTTTTTCTTGCAACTGTTTCGCGAGTTAAAATTGTCACTAGAATTAATTGTTGATAAAACTAATTATCCTTGTTGTGTGAATCGATAATTACAATTGAAACAAAACCTTGAAATGTCACCGCGAAATGTAATGTTCGCCATTTTTGTATGACATAAATGCGTTATAAAAACTAGTGAATTTTGTGTCTCCATACTTAATACTATTTAATGTAAATTGAACTGGTTGATAACTATAATTGTGATAGTATAATTGCATTAAGACGATTGGTGAAAGTTCACGGCTTGAGTCGCGCCAAGGAGTGGTCTTTTGTGGACTTCAAGAGTTCGTGTCTGCCTGTATAAAGTTAAGTATAGTTTGATTAGCATTCTGCGTTATTTTGGCCAATTTATCGTAGTTAGTGTTAATGAAGCTATAGCTAGGGCTTGACAAGTGAAGACTGTGTTGAAGACGAAACCAGGGTAAGTTTGTACTATTATAAATTTGTTAACGCTGTGAAACGCAGATTTTAAGTTAGTTCGTCTTGACCTGAAGAATTGTCACGCTTCCACAAAACTAATAAATTATAAATCCCAGGTTGAACGTAACAAGCGTGTATTAGCACATAAAAAATTGCAAAAGTTATAAACAATTAAAGATGAAAAAAAAATGGCATTTCGTTTTTTGCCAATATTTCATAAATTATTAATATTTAAGAAATTTAAAAAAAAGATTCTGAAAGAGGAGGAAATTTCCAATAAAAAACTCCTAACTCCCGGAACTCTATCTCCATTATTTATAATTTTAATTTAACGCTGAAAATAGGTCTGCGCGTGACATTTTTAGGATGCGCGCGTGGCGTCAAAAGCGAGTACGGCGCATTAATTAATTTATTTAAAGTATTAAATATTTTTTTTTTAATTTGAAAAAATTATGGTGTGTTCTGAACACTATAAATAATTTATTTCCGTTGGAAAAACTTAAAAATCCAAGTAATGTTGTTCAAGTAAAAAAATTGTTATAAACAAAGTATCAATATTTTTTTAACTTTTATGGCACGATGTTGTTAAGTATGTATGTAAGAAAGGCTCTACGAAGCGAAAATTTTTTACGACCATTATTTAAACATTTTTTTTCACTTATAATTAAGACGATAGTTCGAGAAAATTTCGTTAGTTAACAATTGTTTAACTCGTTGAAAAATTAACTTTAAGCAAAATTTCCAACGGGAATAAATTATTTATAGTGTTCAGAACACACCATAATTTTTTCAAATTAAAAAAAAAATATTTAATACTTTAAATAAATTAATTAATGCGCCGTACTCGCTTTTGACGCCACGCGCGCATCCTAAAAATGTCACGCGCAGACCTATTTTCAGCGTTAAATTAAAATTATAAATAATGGAGATAGAGTTCCGGGAGTTAGGAGTTTTTTATTGGAAATTTCCTCCTCTTTCAGAATTTTTTTTTTAAATTTCTTAAATATTAATAGTTTATGAAATATTGGCAAAAAACGAAATGCCATTTTTTTTTCATCTTTAATTGTTTATAACTTTTGCAATTTTTTATGTGCTAATACACGCTTTTAGCACATTTTTCTAGACGTCATTCCGGATCCAATGAGCTATCGCACGTAATTTTAAGAGCAGTATCTCTATTTTGTACCATTTTCAACTTGTCGACTAGACTATACGCAGTCGACAGCCGGCATAGCAATAGGGAAGCCCTGTGGTATTGATCGCTCGCGCCCCACACGTTATGACCAACGGCGACAGGAGGGCGCTCCCGGTTTTCATGCACACCAATTTATATAAAATTATCCCATGCAGTTATATTAATAGCCTATATGCTATAATTTTAAATATCATTAGTTAAATTTGCGTTGTATGGCATTTATAAGTGTTACAACATTTCGAACAGTCTTCGTATTCACAAGCTTCGCCAATAACTTAATATGGAACTCAATTTTGTAAATGTTTTTAATGCCTTCTTAAATCAATTGCTAGGCTAAGTACAAATAAAGGATGTGTACCTAACTATATTGGGATGGAGGTCTTCAAATGCACTTACCTACGCAACCACCTATTTGGTTAGGCATTTGGTAAGCTATTGCAGGCGCACAGTGCAGGCGTAATTTAATATTGAATTTCGTAAGTAATTTGTAGTTAAAATTATCCGGTTTTGAAATATAAGAGTCAATGCACATTAATAGGCGTACATCCGTCCGATTGACGAACCCTCGTGACATGAACTTTAAAAGGTCCTTGTACCAATAGCCCTGACTATTATCACTGACCTCGAGCACAGAAAGTTTATTGTCCTATGAATAGCAGTAAATACAATTTCATATAAAGTTGTTAGCGTTGAGCTTAATACGGTTAAACTAATGAAATAAGCATGAAAACGTATGTGAGAAAATAAGAAAATATAAAAGGTGGAACGACAGATAAGTTTCAATAAGTAGCAAATTTATTTGCTCTCTCTTTAAATCATTATTCAGATTTTGTGGCTAGAGACAGAGCTTTAATAATTGCCTACACAGATTAAAGCAAAGCACTGGGGGGTCTTATGGTTTTATCTTGCTATTATAATGAATGATACAAGTCTGAAAAGACAAATAATTTGGATTAAGAAGTTTAATATTGTGTAATACTTATCTTAAAACTTTATTATATTTTTTACTTTCTTGGCATACAGCCGAAGTACTAAAGCGCGTACTTTAGTTATGAAGGATGGGTTCATTTTCAACGCTCGCTCGTTATGTATCGATTTTATTCAATAAACGCAATTCGTGTATTGTGGTGCCAGATATCGGATAAAACTTGTGCTTATACCGGGTGCTTCAAAAAAATGTATACACACTTTGAACTTCCATAGAAAATTTATTTACCGTTCTACAAAGTTAAATTTCAGGAAAATAGAAAGCTGAAAGTCCAATGTAAATGAAACATAAATAACAAATGTTAATACTGTTCAAATTGGTGACCTGCAGCATCAATACAATTCTGAGTACGAGTCACCACTGATTCTGTACATCGTATCAAAACGTCCAATGAGATTTCTCTACACACTGCTTGAATCTCATTCCAAAGAATGTCTAGGTTACGTGGCTTACGTTTGTACACCTCATCTTTTACTGTGCCCCACAAGAAGAAATCCAGCGGTGTAAGGTCTGGAGAGCGTGCTGGAAACTCGATTGGCCCCCTGCGTCCTATCCACTGGCCTTTTTTGGAATAAAAATAATATTGTACATAAAAACATCTAAAAACTGATTATTTTCCTCTGAATTTCTCTCTCAGTACAACGAGATTTCCATTATAGATGCCGTTGTATTTCTTTCAAAAAAGTCCATTAATAAATTCAATTTCATCATTAGTATAACGGGCTGTGTGTGTTTTTTAGGAACGAGGAAATTACTCACCGAAACAGAAATTTGTCACAGTTTGTAGAGCAGTGTTGTGAATACAAGCATTGCGTAGTCATTCGGACGTTAAACATCCCGTATGAGCAAAGGAAGTAGGTTAACCAAATATAATTATTTTACGATTTACTTGCACCATGTTTTAATGTATGTACAAAACTATTGCTTCATCTTTATCATATTACAATTAAATCGTGTAAACATTGCATTACAGATGTAACTGCAGAAAGCAACGTTACTCAAAGTTGCTCTTTTTGAAAAATTAAGGATATTCATTTGTTTCCTTGGTAAATGATATTAATTGGTATTAACGAACTCAATTTTTTATAGCAAACTAAGTATGTTTCCAAGAATTCCAAGAAGAAGAATTGACTTATGTTTTTTCCAGGCGTAGCAAACACACGAACTGGTACGCTTGGAATTTGAAAAAAATATTTAGACACTTGAATGTACCTATAGCCTTCTAGCACTCGTGGTTTTCTCTTGATGAAAAGATTTTTAAGATAGTACGTCTACTTTCGGAGATTGCTTAGGCTAAAATAAGGTATCTATTTTAAATCAATCATTCAAAAGATTTTGTCTGGATAAGATACAACTACTTGTAATTCCCAGAATATTTCTAAAAGGAACAGCACAATAGACCAGCCGTGATTCCACTTCACAAGCAACAAAGGAAGTCCGAAATGTACATGTACATATGAGTTGCGAATAACACGAATATTTTAACATCTCTAATACAGATGCTAGATGCTAGCAATATAACTATAGATATATGTATAATGAAATGTGAGTCGACTCACTCATCTGACCGTAATCACATACCGTATTCAAATTATACACTAGAGTTTTCACCAATATACTGGTTTGCTTAGAATATGCAAATGTAGCTATAATTCTATTTATGTTCAACTCCCTATGGCCTCGATTCAGACACGTTAAACGATACACAACTCATATGTAACTATTCTACTCTCATCAGTGGTAACACGGAGCCTAAATAGACTTAAATGGTCTTATTAATAATGACTTATCGGAGGTTTAAAAGTTCGCTAAAATAGGTTCTCGAAAATTTTCATAACTTGTTATGCATAATAATCTTTTTACGCTAAAAACTTTAATTATCTCTCCGATAAAATCTACGTTTAAAGCTCCGATAAGTCATTAGTCATTATGAATAAGACTATAATTATATAATATAGTTTCTAGTATTAGTTGTGGAGCAAGTGCCGTAACTGTTCCTTATTCCTTAATATTTTATTCAAAAAAAAACTATTTATTCAACTTTACAGGTCCATAAGAAATGCATTGTGAAGTCAGTGTAAATTGATTAATTGCAAAGGGTTGCTTGGAGGGTCCATTAAAATATTATAAGGGTACGATGATTTATAAAGTGAGGTGAAAGTTGTCTTCGTATTTATCTACTCTCTCATCTTGTTTATACACTGAATCATGAAAGGGTTGTTTATCTTGTCAGGATCCATAACCACCATGGAGTGGTCATGTGATACGTATAATATGTTATTTTTTATATTTTTGGTCTTAATACATAAGTATGCTATTGAAATACTTCGGATCCAGAGAAAATACATATATAAATATCTACACTAATATTATAAATCTCAGGAATTACTGGCTCGAATTGATAAAATGTTTAGGGTTGCATAGTCCATGTTTCGAAGAATGCTTTAGGCTATATAACATCACGGTGCGACCAATAGAAACAAAGCATCATTGAAAATTGTTGAAAAATGTCGGAGAAAATTTTCTAAATTTGACGATTCACGCGTACGAAGTCACGGGAATCGTCGGTGCTCGTAACAGCTAGTAACAAATATACTCATCTAAATCGGTAAAAAGTGGTAAAACCACTTTTTTAAAACAAGTAGTTGCGCAAGTGTTAGAGAATAATAAATATAAATAATTATGTGTTATTTTGCTGTTCATTGCAAAATTAAAAAGAAAGATTGTTTTAATTTATACTGTGATATTTTAGTTATTTACAAAAATACATAAATAACAAATGTAACAAAAGGTGAAGAAGCAGTTGAAGTGAAGCTCATCTATTCGTCTATTCAATACATAATAACGTTCTTCTCGGTAATCCTCCATTGTTTTTAGAGCCATTGTTTTACACTCGATATCATACGGTATACACTCCCGAGTTCATATCGCTTAACGGAATAGAACTTACAGCATTACGTACATTAGAACAACTTATGCCAACTTTTTTTTTTTTTTTTTTTTTTTTTTTTCGCAGGGGAATGCATTTACGCACACCCGCTCCTGTCATTGCGGTCATCGCCGTCATGGTAGGAGCGGGTAGTGTCGGACTCGCCGACGTCCGGATGGATCGAACGACGGAATACCGACTAAACCTAACTGCGGCGCTCTCCTCGTCTTCTTGGAGCGCCAGAGGTTCTGTGTTCTGAACTCTCTCTGACGCCCCGACGTTGGCCTGGCGGCACAACACCCGGTGTCGCAACACATTAAGGCGGGGGGTGGAGGCGAGCGTATTCGCGTCGCCTCCTCCCTGGCCTTGCTCTGCGGAGCGGGTCTGCATCGGCAGCTGCCTCGCGCTCCCGCTCCGCGGCCTCCTTCAGGAGCATGACGGCTTCGCTGAAGTCGGCGACCGCTTGCCAGTACCTGTCGCTGTTAAGCATAGCACTGACTACTGCTTTCAGCGACAGGTCCCCGCCTATCGCCTGGGTGAGGGCCGTACGCTGTGCCTGCCAGGCAGCGCAACTCTCCATGGTGTGGCGCGCTGTATCCTCGGGCGCACCACACGACTTGCAAGAGGGCGAGGACTCCCTCCTTGCAATCTTGTGCAGGTACTTACCAAAGCAGCCATGCCCGGTAAGTACCTGCGTCAGTCTGTAGGTCATCTGACCATGCTCCCTGTCTAGCCACATTTCCATGTTTGGCCTGATAGCCTCGACAATTTCTACTCCAGCAACGGGAGATCCTAGTTGGGCTCTCCACCGTTGCCGGAGTGCAGTTTGTGCCTGTTTTCGCACCCGGGCAGCAGAAGGCTGCTCCCCCCTTGATCGAGCGTCCGCGCGATGCCGGAACACTTCAGCCAACACCTCCGCCTCAAGCTCCCAAGGAGGATCACTTGCCAGGACCGTAGCAGCAGTCCATGACACCGTACGATACCCCCTGATCGCTCTCAGCGCAATGACCCTCTGTGCTTTTCTCAAGAGAGCCTTGTTACGTGCACTGAGAGCGTCGACCCAGATCGGGGCCCCGTACAGAGCCATAGATCTGACGATTGCACTATATAGTCTCCGACAAGTGGAGTTAGGACCTCCTGTATTGGGCACAAGTCTTCCCAATGAAGCAGCAACTTTTATTAGTTTTGGGGCGAGTTGGGTAAAGTGTTGCTCGAAACGCCATCTACTGTCCAGGTGCAAACCCAGGTACTTAACTGTGTTACGCACCGGTACATCAGTGTCCTTGATGCGGAGTTTCGCCCCTCGGGGTACTCCGCGTCGGGCTCCATGAAATAGGAGGGCCTCTGTTTTGTGTACAGAGACCCTCAACCCTAGCATGCCAATCCTGTCGACGACGAGCTCCGTCCCGACTTCGGCCAGACGAGCTGCCGCCCCGTAATTGCGTCTCCTTGCCGTGATGAGGGTGTCATCGGCGTAGCAGAGCACCCCCATCCCAGGGAGAAGCCTGCCGCGCAGTAGCCAGTCGTATCCGATGTTCCACAGGACCGGACCCAGAACCGAGCCCTGTGGAACACCGCATTGCATATGTCGTCGGGACAGTCGCCCGTCGTTTGTCTCCCACTCAACAAACCTATTCTCCAGGTACCCCTCCAGCAGTCTTCGGAGGTACAGAGGCACCCTGTGGTAACGGAGCGCCTCCCTTAGCGTCTCGAAGGGAAGGCTGCCGAAGGCGTTCTCAATGTCGAGTGAGACCGCCAGGAGCACATCCCCTGCATCCACGGCCTCGACGGAGATGGCCTTCAGGGCGGCTATTGCGTCTATGGTAGAACGGCCAGCCCTGAACCCGTATTGTGCCCCTGACAGTCCCGGTCCTACTTCTTCCAAGTGCTGAACGAGACGGTCGGCGAGAATCCTCTCGAAAACCTTGGCCGTCTCGTTCAGCAGCACCAGTGGCCTATATGCCGATGGCGAGTCTAGTGGACGGCCCTCCTTTCGCAACAGACAAAGCCGGCCTTTTTTCCACTCCGAAGGGAGCTGCCCGGACCTCAGGCACAGGTCGAGCAGCTTACGGTAACTATCGCGCAGCGCTCTCAGGGCGATGCTCAGCACCCGGCCCGGGATGCCATCCGGGCCAGGCGCCTTTTTACGAGACTGCAGCCGTGCTAAGGCTCCATCCAATTCCTCCTCAGAGACAGGTGGAACGTTGACAGGCTCCTCAGCAGAGTCTGGGGTAGCCATTGGTGGTGGAGAGTGCCCCGTGGAATGAGGGAGCAAAGTCTCCACCACTCTCTGGAGGACGTCCTCTTCGAGCGTTTCTATTACAGGGGCACTGCGGACTCGAAGTTTATTGCGCGCCATAAGGTAAGGGCGCCCCCAGGGATTTCTGTCAAGGCTTTCTAACATTTCTTTCCGGGCCTCTGTTTTTGCATTGCAAATGGCCCGTTGTAAAGTTTTCTTTGAGGTCTGGTACTCATCCCAGAGCTGCTCCTCCATGGGGGTGTCCCTACCACGGCGTCGGCGGTATCTCATAAGAGCCCGCCGTGCCCTCATGCACGCCGTTCTGAGCTCAGCTATTTCGGACGTCCACCAATAGACCTGTTTCCGAGGAGTATACTTCCGTGCCCTAACTTATGCCAACTTGACTTAATCTTTGAGAACTGTCATTACTTAGTTAAGTCTTTGAAATGTTTCCACTTAAATATTATAACATTCCTTAGTTAATTCTTATTGCTTACTTGATCGTGAAACTGTTCAACGGTGTCACAAAATGCAAATTTCATTTAATATTGGTCAAATCGACCACACCTGGCTGAAACGATTTCTTAGCAATAAATCTTTTTAAATTACCAATTTAACTTCATCTCAATGTTAGCACCTAACCAGATGATCAAAAAAACTTCCATAGATTACACACCTCTTTTTATGAAGGTCAAACCAAACTTGTTTTAACGCGGCACATGATTGAAGCCTTGATTATGAAGAACCTTGATCGAGAAATATCGCGAATCACGCCTGTAATTATTTAGTTGTCAGTATGTATGCCATGCATCATCTGGATTTCACAATTATAAATTAGTGAGGATAAGTAATAGTCCAAGGGTAAGTAGTTTCCGTGTGGTGACGGATTAAGAATACAAATGTCACCACCCCATCTCCTCCCAAGCGTGCCGTAAAAGTCAGCTAAGGGATATTGCACACAGATAACATCTGTGAGGGACGGAAAACTCGAAACTAAACCCTGTGCCAACACGCCTGGTTAGCGCGGCACAGTAGACCATAATCCCTCCCAAAGTGGAGGAGGCCCGTGCCCAACAGTGGGACGTAAATGGGCTGGAGAAGAAGATGTATGGCCATGAATACTGATTATATATTCCCATTTATATTGACTTTCGAACTCAAAATGATCTTTACAGTATAGCCTATAGGTATGTAATCCAAAAAATAAATTTCGTTTAACACAAGAATCGACCTCGTTATTTTTCAAGCAAATGTGTTTGACTGTTCATACATATAGCTCTATGTTGGTACATATGAGAACTTTAATACAAAACCGCTTAGCACCCCTCGCGACGTGTAACTTTACGGTATACTCTAATAACGCATTGTATGGCTGCTTCCAAAACATGATTCCGTTATAGTCAATAGTCGCAATAATATTGCCACTTGCGATTATGTAAGATGAAACATCTATAGTTAGTTTAATAATATAAAGCTTATGTGTTTGTTTGTTGGTTTGAATGCGCTAATCTCAGGAACCACTTGTGATAATGTTGCAACTTGTAGTGATACATACGGCTTCCACAGATTTAATTTATATTTTGTTGTCTTTTTAGTTTTTAAGTTACTCTTATATATGGATTTTTTCTGAAAATAAAGAATTATTATTATATAACATGCGACTCATAGAAACAAAGCATCGGTAAAAAATGTTGCAAAAGCAGGATAAAAATTCTAAATTCTACGCGTACCTAGTCGCGGGAAACTGCTATTTTTTTTTTTATATGTTCGTAAACGAATCCTGCGACAAAACTTTCTTCAATATGTTATTCTTGTATAGTACAATATGATCCATACCTATAACATGTAGTCGTACTTACAGAAATGCGATGTACAAGGGCACACATGTATCGACGATTTCCGCCGGATTGCTCCCTACTCCACCAATGTTTCATTCAGACGTGATCTCTATATCTCAAAAGTGCGTATTAAATACTTAAATATTCTTCTTACCGCAAGTATATCTGCATGTTATATACCAGTTTACCTGCTGATTTCCATATAAACATGGGAAATTCGATTAGGCATAAATGTTAGATGGAAATTAGAATAATTATGCTATTCAAAGTCCAGCGTGATACACGTTTTCTATTAGGGATGGCATTCATATTCAAAATGCGTGTTTTCTTAATCTATTATGCAGATCGATATTTTGTTAATAAATATTACATAACATTGCTTCTACCTTAATGCCTTTGAGTAAATCATTGACTTGGAAACAGGCAGATTTTATTTTTTGCCTTAAACATCGTAATTCTTTAATTACATACTTTAATTTTTCCTACCTTTCAAACTTCATAAGTTTGGAATATTCTACGTTATACAATAATATTTGCTAAAACCTTCTTTTTAATTTTTAAGAAATTTATTAAGCCTGATAGATCCCACATGTGGTTATGAAACCACATGTGGGATTAGAACTCACGACCTTGGTATCCGTTTCATTGCTCTAACATTAAAGTTGTAAGATATAGTAGAGGAATTAGTTATTACGCATGAGGCTCACGGTATCTCCGTCGGTAGACCAAGTTTGGAATAAATATTTTAGGTTGACACGGAAAATGTTCAAAAGTACAATTTTTCTTCCTCGTCGGACCTATTTAATATGAACTTAGTATCGCATGGTAATTTAGTTTTCCTGCATAATCAAGTTACTAGTTCGTGAGCTTCCTTTATAATTTTAAACGGTCTATTGCTCTGCTAGTCTGTATGTAGTGCTGCCTGTGAATTGGAAAGACAATTTGTTGCTTGATGAAGTTACAACCATATAATTTGTCGTATAAATTTTACTTATAATGTTAGGCAAAAAAGCTTTTTAAGTATATTGTAACACACACCTGATTATCACAATGAATATGTGTAGATATTAATAAGTGACGCAATGGAAAATTACGTGATGAGAACCTTGGGTCGAGGAAAGGGTAGGTGTCGTTAATGTGTATGCGAATTTTAAAATAAACTGAAATCATAGAATCTAAAGTGCATAATTATGTATTAAGAGGATACCAAAATAGCTTCGTGCATTGTTCTACGTACGAAGTTTTCATTTTTTCTTTAGATTGAATGGCTACAGCTCTAATTTTTAAGTATATGATTTTTAAATATATAATCTAGGATCGCATAAACTCAGAAACGCGATTGAAAAAAGTTTTCTCGATAGAAAATCTTAGCGAAACAACCTCTCTCATTTTTATTTTTTTCATTTGTCGGTCTATTATCGCGTATTAACTAATGAAATAACTTTAAAATCATATGTAACTATTATATATAGAAACACGTAAACCGGAATTAAAATATATTTAGTAGATTTTGAGTAAACAAAAAAAAATATCCCTAATTCTTCATTTTCTATACCTACTAGCTGTGTTAATAGGTACATGTCGACGGTAATATTGATGTAGGCCGTTAACATTTTAAATTACATATATATTAATATTTATGTCTGGACGTAGGGTAATCACAAAGCCCAATTCAGATCGTTACTATTGTATCAATAACAGCTGGTCCCCAATGCAGCACCGCACACTATATTCACATAATTAATTATTGTCAAATTCAATAGAAATAACGTGTTGAGAACAATCGCTTATAGATTCGAAGAAACCGACGAGTTTTGGAATTGAACACATTAACAGTCCATGTACCTTTATGCATTAAGTTCGTTCACTTATAATATTTTATTGGAAACTAAATGTTGCTTAGCGACTTGTCCGTGCAATAAATCTAGCGGCAAAATAAAGCCTATATTTTTCTGCCTCAGTTTTTTTTGGTCTCAGTCCGTAACAGTTTTAGTCAAATTCTCTACGGAAATAAATTTATCTCAATATTTTTATGCTTTTATGAGAATTATGTTTTCTAAACACGCGTATACTGGCATAACGTTTAGCTGATATGTAACTAAATAATTCCATCTCAGGTTGGTCAACCCACCATCTCGTATCTATCTATATATTAATCCGGAATTTTATCGGATAAATAAACAATTTATTACAACAGGAAGATGTACTGTTTATTTCATTAACAGACTCGTTGTTCCTGGAAAGTTTAATAGACTTCGCTGAACTAGAATTCTGAATTCCGAATGGTTTTGATAGGTACTTTGGCAAATTCAGTTCATTAAAACAAGAACAGATTTAATTACTTGTTAACTGATGGATGTATAAATAAATTGCTTTCTGCTTTTCGCTTGTATTTTATCTTCAGCTATCTAACTGAAGATCAAATGTAAAAAATTTCTCTCTTATGAAAGCATCATCACTTCTACGTCTTGCTCCGCTGGTGGGTCGGTAGAAATATCCGCTCAGAGTATTCATCCCGTAGAAGTAAGCTTGGCATCAGTAAGTCACCCACTGAAATATAAAAATCTATACCGATATAGTGATTGCTGACAATGCATATAGACAGCCGTATTCCTATTTTGGTTCAAGTTCAAGATTCCGCCCGTCTAGGTTATTGACCGGCCTCGGTACCTGCGCTGCAAATGAATTAACTTATCGCGGTTCAATTTTACCCAAACCCACATGTTTGTGTACATTAATAATAAAGATTTGGGGGATACATTGTAAATAATATATAAATGCGTAATTATTTGCATAGATTATAACCACTTTGTACGTATCCAGTTTAGGGGAAGTGTAGAGCTGAATTTACATCATTCAGCATTTTCGGATATTTGTTATTACGGCCTTATCTTAAGCGGTGTTTGTACAAGTGCCTACTTGTTAAGCTTCATCATAATCCTTCTGTGTTTATTCTGCAAATGCTTAGAATAATGTGTACATTTCTTTTTCAGACTTGTAGATTTCTTTGATGTTGATGTAGTGTTAAATCGGATAGGAAAATATTTCTTAATACTTTGCAAATCATTGTCGGTGTAACCATATGTATAGCAATCATCATAAACTAATCTGTGATTCATTAGTTGCATGGCTATGGTGGCGAGCAGATATTTTGGAAGAACAATGGTGCGTTGGTGATTTTATTGATTGCCAGCAACAAGTGGTTGGGGTGTCTCGTCCCCCGCCCTCTTCTTTGTGCTATCACCTTTACTTTCGTCTTCTTGAAGACCAATACTCGTTAAAGGTTACATTGAGAACTCTTTCGTAGTCATTTATATACGTGAAATTTTCTCGGTTAAGAGTCATGATTTATTGCAAATTTTGTCTAACTATTTTGCTTTCCGAATACCTTTAGTATTATCATAAAAACACCTTTTGTATCGTTTTAATCTTCTGTTAGTTCTTCAAAATTTTTTACTTCATTTATTTCAAATGGTTCTGTCAAACCGTTAGCGTATTAAGGAAACGTTCATTCATAATAAATAATTGGTCAAGTGCGAGTCGGACTCGCGCACGAAGGGTTCCGTACCATTATCTATGCAACATAAGGCAACGTTATTAGTATCGAGCAAGAAACGGTAAAAAAATCATGTTTGTTGTATGGGAGCCCCCCTTAAATATTTATTTTATTTTATTTTTAGTATTTGTTGTTATAGCGGCAATAGAAATACATCACCTGTGAAAATTTCAACTGTCTAGCTATCACCGTTCTTGAGATACTGGGCACGGAACCCTAAAAATCATGTTTGTTGTATGGGAGCCCCCCTTAAATATTTATTTTATTTTATTTTTAGTATTTGTTGTTATAGCGGCAATAGAAATACATCATCTGTGAAAATTTCAACTCTCTAGCTATCACCGTTCTTGAGATACAGCCTGGTGACAGACGGACGGACGGACGGACGGACGGACGGACGGACGGACGGACGGACGGACGGACGGACGGACGGACGGACGGACGGACAGCGAAGTCTCAGTAATAGGGTCCCGTTTTTACCCTTTGGGTACGGAACCCTAAAAATGACAATTAACAGACAATTATTATTTTAATGAAAACAAAGGCAGCTGTTCCGCTAATGGTACTCCGTTTCTTAATTAAAATCTGTGAGAATTGTTTTTAAGATAAAACCAATATTGTAATACGGTCTTAACATAGAACTGTTGTGTTCTTATTACCAGATATAATTTTACCTGTATCAAATTATTTGGGTAGTATGATTAATATCTGCTTAAGATGTTAAATATATTTTTTTTCTAGGTTTTAAGTGCTTGGAGATCCTGAATCATCTCTCGTACAGTTAGCTCTTAGTTTCCGAAATGCAAATGTGATATTTGTCAAATATGAAATTTTGCCACTTGAAATTGTGGCTGTGTCATTGTACAAAGAATTGTTTGAATGATGAGAAACTGTACTGCATTAAATTTGACATAATGATTTACATTTCTTCAAGGCTGTATTTTGACTTTGATGTACTTGTGTTCTTATACGTACTTAATTACTGATGATCTCTTCTTATTTAAGATTTCATTAAGTACTTTTGTCGTATTATAAGTATTTTATATGATTTTTTTGTTGGTTTCCGCTAATTTAATGAACAGAACATATAAAGTTACTTAAACAAATGTTTTTAAGGCGGTTTTATCACTTTGTTTTCTTCTTCTTTGTACACAATTATTTTATCATTTAGATTTGTTTTATTCGCTTAGATGTCTGTGTTACACATGTCAGACGTTGTTTTGTGGTTGATGAAGGGTGTATTTTGTTACCTTTGTTTAGTCCCTATTTCTTTGTTTCGTCTGTATAGCTGAATTTCTTAGTAGATTTTATTGTGTGGCATTTATTATGTACCATTACTTCTATCCTAATTTAGAAAATATCGTGTTTAATTTACTAATAACACATCTGATCTGTTCTTTATTTGTTGATTAGTATTTGTATGCAATAGGTATTTATAGTTATCTATAAATAGTATTATTTTGTTTTTATCTTTAGCTAGCTAATGCCCGCGGTTTCACCCTTGTTAATACTTACTACCTCGCTCCTTGGCTTCTACCACGATGATTTATAGCATAAATCATCATAGTAGAAATAAATATAGATAGACTATAATTAAGGTCCTACAGTGAAAATTAGTACAAGCTATGAATAATTATAATAAATCATACGCACAAAAGAATCTTTTCCAAGTCTTACGTCAGCTACAGGGTAATACGATAGCTATAGGATACTGGATGTTAATGTTCTTTCATTGGTATCAATTGTTATGCCGGATGTTATTATGTATTCTGTGCGAGGACTGATTGTTGACAAAACGTTGTACGACCAACTCAACTAGTCCGAATTAACAGAATTTTGTTAGGGAAAACAATTTGATGGCAATGAAACTAATTCTGATGTTTCAAAAACTTAATCTAACTAAAATAAAAACAGCTATGGGGTATTTTGATCAATTTGACTATTTCGTTGTACACATTTATATCAGGTCTATATTACAGGGTTTTTATAAAAAGGAAGTCCAGTTAACAATGCCAACTTGTGTTGTTGACACTATCAATTATAAGTTAGTTAAGTTTAGTTGTGCACGTAGAATTGGTATTGTTCGTAATTTTTGACCGGCTGTTTTTATATTTTTTTTAGAAAATATAGACTATTTTAAGCAACTAATTTCAATATTATTGAAATATTCACTAAATAGAATTTTAAAAAATACTTAAAGATGTTATTTTAAATGTTGTGACGTCATCGTTGTACGCAATCTGTGTATTGACTTTTCCTGATAGACTTAAGACAGATTGCAATATCTTTTCAAAGTTGCCAAGTTGATATAATAGACCAATTTCAACTCCACCACAGAGTAGTATATTCCTCAGAACCAGAACGCCTTAATATTTTAAGTCATTACACTACATAACATATTATATGCTAATGCCACACCTGTGGTTTTAAATATACAGCTACATATGGCTTTCATCAGGTGAGAGTGTTGGTAACCGTTTATTTAGACATCATAAAAAGCCGGAACTTGGAATGATGTTGAAAGAAGCACATGTCTTTTAAACATATCCGGGCTTACCTTTTGAAGTTATTCATTTATTATTGGCCTTGTACTTCAAGGACATCATAACAATGGGATGTAGTTTTAGTAAGGGCAAACTCAAACATTTTTTTTCACGCCAGAAGTTTAGTATCTTTCCCAAATGAATCCTATGGAGAACAGACAACTAACTTTTTAGATTATTCGTTTTTCTTTTTATGTTTCTTATTTTACAACGATGTGCAGATTAGTGAGATTGATGCATATTACTAAGAAAATCGAATAGTTCAGAATCGAATAAAAATAGAGTCAGGTGAAATCGATCAGTTAAGATAGAAATACTCATTGATAAGATACTCGTAAAATATTTATTATTACGTATTGGTTAAGAATACTCAGATTCTATCATGCGTTGTATGGTGTGATTTGGATGTTCGATAAGAATACCTATAACTTGGTAGAAGTCTCCACCAGTTCATAATATTTCAAAAGCACATGCTGGCTTTTTTAATAAATGAAATCTTTTACCGCGATAGAAAAAGTTGCCGATTATATACTGTCCTTGCTATTTCATTCTGTTCTATAAAACATAGTATAATCATGAACAAACAGTCACATCGTCGATATATATCACGTGTTATCAGAAACATGTGCCGTGAGAACTACTCTAGGTACTAGGACAGACATACACTATCAGTTGGTATCGATAACAAAATGATTGAACTTTTATGTAATTAGACGATAAGAACTTATCATGTTTTGTTATCTTTCCTTCCCAGCTAATAAACATCCCAATATTGGGCATGTGTCTCCTCTACTTAGGGACGGTATTTGATAAACTTATGACATGATGACCAAGCGTTTTAGCATAGAGTTTATGGTCGGATTTTCCATCTTTCACAGTTTATGTTATCTGCTTATAATATCCTTTAGCTACCTCTTACAATACTCCAGGCAAGAAATACGGTGGTGACATACCTACCGTAGTTTAATCCCGTATTCTTACATATTACAAAAGAAGGTCGTTATTTTTTTATGTGTGTGAGCTTAGGTATATCTTCAAAACTACCCAACGGATTTTGATGCGGTTTATTTTAATACATAGATTGGTTCGAGGGGTTGTTTTTTTTGTATAATTTGTTAAGGTTTTGTTTTATTTTACAAACTAGCCGTTGCCCGCGACTCCGTCCGCGTGGAATTTAGAAAATTTTGTAACATTTATCACTACTGCTTCGCTTCTACTCGTTGTAGCGTGATGTTATTTAGCCTAAAGCCTTCCTCGATAAACGCCCTATTTAACACTGAAAGAATTTTTTAAATCGACCCTTTGGTTCCTGAGATTAGCGCGTTCAAACAAAAAAACTCTTCCGCTTTATAATATCTTCTTATATATAAAATTTACGTGTCACAGTGTTAGTTACCGTACTCCTCTGAAACGGCTTGACCGATTTTTATGAAATTTTACATGCATATTCTATAGGTCTGAGAATCGGCCAACATGTATTTTTCAAACCTTTTTTTTTGTTTTTTAGTATGGCAAAACAACGTTTGCCGGGACAGCTAGTTAGTATATAGATTCGAACGATTTGCGTACGAAGTTGTGGGCAACTGCAGGCTAGTGTTTAGAAATAAGGTGCTGGTAATTGTTCAGAATATTCACATACTTGCTTAACTATAATTTGTTTATGTAGACGGACTGTTAGGTAACCTCCTTATCCACACTATTTAGAGCAACCAGTTATTCAAGCATGAAGTCGTAACAACTAACATTTTACGCATGACGTTGTTGATAGAAGTGTGAGACTATATACGTCCTATTATGGCAAATTAATTTACCATAATAGGACGTATTAATGAATATTTAAAAAAAAAGCTCAACCGACTTTATGTATTTTTGAAATTTGTGGATTTTCCTCGTTTGCTTAGGAGATAACTATCAGATCCTGACCTGGTGTCAATGGGACCACACAGAAACTACCAGCTTTCAAATTAAAAAATAATCATCAAAATCGCTTCGTCCAGTTAAAAGTTAAGAGGTAACAAACATATAAAATGAAATAATACATACAGAGGAGTTGAAAACCTTTTTTGAAGTCGGTTAAACATCGGTTACTATAAAGAAATTTTCAAATTTTAACTAAGCTAATAGATACGTCATGTACACGGTCCAAAACTATTTATGTATTTATATAACATCAAAATAACAACAGTTTCGACACGCAAGGCCGTCATAAAAAGTTAATTATTCTTATTAACGGGTAATTATGTACTGTTAAGTAATTTTACCTGTAAGTAGTTACCATAATTATTATATTAGACTCAATAAAACGTTATCTTTATACTGTTACCAGTAGGCATACTATTTGCTTAAGTTCATTAACATTGGAGCGATAAACGAAGACGTCCCCTTGTAAACTCCTCAACTTTGAGCTATTAGTAGTAGGTAGTTATGATATGTAATAATATTGCTATGTCGTATTACTATCTGGGCACGGGCTTCCTTCACTTTGGGAGGGATTATGCTCTACTGCGCCGCGCTGACCATTCGTGTTGGCTCCGGGTTTATTTTGGAGATTTCCGACTCTCATAGAGGATGTATTCTTAATCCGTCACCACACGGACAAGTGTGTATTACTATAACTACGCATGTTCCAGTCGAACATATTGGCAAGAGAACTTGTAGGTTTGTTTATGCACCAATCAAGCTTTTTTCGTTCCATAGGGCGCTCCTAATAACACCTCCACTGCTCGGTCATACGAATTCTACCACGATGAACGAGAAGAACGGGATAATTGTGACAAAATGCGATCTTTGATACTGATTGAGGCTGATGGTAGAATGAAAAATTAACAAAATAAATATGTACCACTAAACCTAAATACAAATAGATAAATGCGACTATAACATGTACATCGAAAAGTATAAACGTAAGCTTGGTTTAAAACTCTATTTATAAGCAAATTCTGTGATAAATGTTTCGTTATTTTTTCGTGTGTTCATCATATAAGTTCATTGTCGCCTTAAGATGTTAACAAAAGTGTTTGTATTGCAGGAGTGGCTTGGCGCGGCGTAAGGCGGGCCGCGCCATGGGTAACAAGTGCTGCAGCCGCCGTCATGACCCAGATAGACCTTTGGGTGAGTGACTCAATGACGTCATTAAACATTTTTATGGAACTAAAGCTCCTAATCTTTACGAGTTTGTTATATTCCTTATCTGTTGAAAACTTTGAAGTTATATGTAGAAGTGATGTCTTGTTCTCTTTATACTAACAAACAAAAGTATTGTTTGGAATATGTAAGGGCCATAAAGATATCATGTTACATGAATCAGTCTAAACTCTCTCGTAGGCAACGCACTTTCTAAAGTTGTGTTAATATTTAAATACACGTGAATAATACAATAACTTTTCTTTATATGCTTGTAGAATCTACCTACAATGTCATTTAGCGCGGCATAAGTTTGTTTGGGTATGACAAGCAGGACAATGATGAATGATAGACTTCTCCGGCATTCTGAATTCGAACCACAGTTGACTAAAGCAGTTACTGGTAAAGTACGCAAAATAATCAGTATGACGTACATTTCAGGCCATTATATTTTAAGCATTTTTTCTTTGTTAATTTTGATGACCAGTAGAGACATGATTTTATGATACAAATCTCATCTACGAAGTTAAAACGGAGGAGACATAAGGTTATTTGATTAAAATAAACTACGGACATTCTAACTCTAATATTATTTTCATAAAGAGTATTACTTACATAAATTACCCAACACTGTTGACTAAAGCTTGACTCCGACAGACTTCAGACACAAATTGCTATCTAAAATCACTTAAGTTTGGTATTGAAAGAATACGACAGCTTGTTCAACGATAGAGCAGATAAAAGTAGATATTTGCTGGGAAATGACCTTATTTTCTTTGTCTAGTCGTCTACTGCAATTAAAATTCTTATTTTACTGATTCTAAAGATCTTTTGAGGACTTTAAATATGTATTTGGAACTAAATGTAAGTACTTAAAATGAATGGTTAGAATGAATGCACACACAACTCTAGTTTCTACATAATTTTAGGGTTTAGTATTACATGATGTATCCACAGACAAATAAAATATGAGTTTTTAATTTTAATATTACAAGAAAGCTAGATATAGTAATTTGTCTTGTTGTCATAAGTACTGTAGTCAGCTTCATTGGTAATATAATATTTTAATGATTGTTTATAAATCTCGTACATTGTACGATTGTACACACACGCGCATTCACACACACACACACACACAAATCTACCTTGCATGCCTTGCACACATACGTGAAATATAAATGTAATAATAGTGACAAAACGTTTTACTTACCATATTAGGATACAATACGAAACCAGTGGATGGGAGTAAGCGCTGAGTGCTGAAATACAGGCTTCTAGCCTAGTTTAGCACCAGATGCTAATATGTATTGTAATTATCACATATGTATTAAATTGTAACATCTTTTGTAATATTGGTATAGTTAAACTATATTTTACGATACAATTGTATGATGATGTAACTTTTTAGCTAAATAAAGATTTATTTATTTATTTATTATTTATTGAACATAATTACACCCTGATATATTGCGATAATAAAAATGTCACTGGCATTATTTTCTCGACCAGCTGCATCGATTCGAAGAGTATTTACCACACGTGATCCCAAATTAATATACCACGAGACTAATTAGGCAAATTATTGTAATTTAACAGGGGTAAGCTAGCGAAAGGAACCTATTTCCTTGAAAATAACAATGCTATTAGATTTTTTCGCACGATCTAAAGAGAGGCTATTAAACACAATTTGCATTCATTTGTTACTAGTTTACTGCGCATTTTGAGGTCATTTGGTCATGTATGTTTGGTAACAATATTAATTATGTCTAAATAGGCTCATGAATCAAATGCCGATTACAAAATTTCAAGTAATTAGTTATTGTATTCAAAGGTCAAGAGGTAATTGCGACTATTATAATAAGTTTTGATTAGTATCGGTGATAGTTAGATATCTTTTAAATATTCGCCAATTTTAATCTATTTTGATTGACTGTGATCCATATCGAAACAATACGAAAATTATGAAACAGGTACGTCGTAAATGATAATAACGTGAAATATTTATTTCTGTTACACATAGAATTTTTTTTAATATTCATGAACATTTCATACAACGTCCACAACGTCTAAAAGAATGCAGAAAAGCACCCATCTGTTTTTACGTCTCCTACTACTTATTCATATTTATATCTTTCATAGTCGAAAAAAGTAAGACGTCGTATAAGTACAGTTAGGTGTTGTCTTTTTTGTTTTTTTTTTTTGGATAAATCACCCTGGTCAAAGGAAACAACGAATAGTTTGTAGACCGGCCAAATTCTAACTTTCACTAGTAATTAATCTCTCCTGTTTATGATACTAGCATCACATACATTGGCAGAGTCTTGAAAAAAAAAAAAATACAAGGCCATAAAATAAGAAGAAGAAGAAGACTACAGTTAGGTAAAAGCATATTATTTACAAATATGAACTCTCTCACAGATATCACAGTCCATGTAGTCTAGGTCAACTAAATAACTTATTAACAAATGAGAATAAGAAGTGTTAACAATGACAACAAAAATGAGAGCATGAAATTAAAGCTCTTTTGCCAATTGTAACCTACATCCCACTAATAATTTCTCCAACAATATTTATCTAGTATTAATATTTAACTAGAATTAACCTTTCGTAGCCATTTTATTAATTAATTATGATTTAGAATACGTTATTATGTCTCGAGTTTTTCCCGTGGGTGTGACACGAGTTTGCTAAACTGACTCACAGAAAATCAAAGCCGGTAACCTTGACACAAGGCCTTATACTATACCAACACATCAGGTCAACTTATAGCACACTCTAAACCTTCCCGTTGGTAGAGACGACCCTTACCAATAAATGCAGAGAGAATCTTTAAAAAAAATAAAAAAGTAAGTCTTTTAATCGATTAGACCGAGCATGTCTACATAAAAATGTTTCTCATTACAGTGTACCCGAGCACATTCAAGAACGAGGCAGGCTTCACCGTTTGTCCGTCGTCCCTAGAGACACGCTACACAAGTGAACCCAACACGCGAGTATTATCGCGCCCGCCAGCTGACATCGTGCGAACTAGAAATCCTGGAAAATGTAAGTACCCTTGATATTCCTGTGAAGTTAAAATCTAGGTCCTTATTCGCTAGCGTGAATTAAACTGTCATCATCATCGTTTAATAATAAGCCAACAATATCTGTTAAAGGTGCAAAGAAGTAGCTGCGTCTTTTAAATGTTTCTAGACGTCCTCGTTAATTGTATGTTAAAATCATAGTGGATTGATAATAAGGGTCCGTTCCACGTTTACACATTACCTGAATACATTTTCTGTAATTCTATGTTGTGTAATGTAACATCTATTGGTCTTATTCATAATGATTTATCGAAAGGTTTAAACGGAGATTTTATCGGAGGAATAATAAACGTTTTAGCGTAAAAAGACTATTATGAATAACAAGTTTTGACAATTTTCGCGAACCGATTTTAGCGAACTTTTAAACCTCCGATGAGTCATTATGAATAAGACCGTAGATCTATTAATTATTATAAAGCTGGAGAGCCTGTTTGTTTGAACGCGCTAATCTCAGGAACTACTGGTCCGATTTGAAAAATTCTTTCAGTTATGGATATTAGGTACATTTATCTAGGAAGGCTATATATAATCACGATGCAACCAAAAGGAGTGAAGAATTAGTAAAAAATATTGATAATTGGAAAAAAAATCCAAATACCACGCGTACGAAGTCGCGGGTTACAGCTAGTTGATCATATATTTAAGGTAGACTTTATTGTGTTTTTCAGCCTTTGAATAATCTTTATGCTTTACCGTCTTTTCAGTCTACCTAATTGAGATGTATTCTCTCATTGAACAGCTTTAAAAGAAATACATGTTCATATTTAAAATGGTGAAAGTGAAAACCAATCATATACATATCTATTTAAGTAATTGCTTCTTCGCTCTCACATTACAACCCGTTTAAAACAGCTTTTTGTACGATTTTAAGGTAATTGTTAAAGAAACTGTTGAGTAGGCTTTCACACAAAACTAGTAAATATATGAATAGGAAAGATAGTCACATGTAATTAGTTTTCAAAGATTTGTTACGCGTTATTAGATAGATAGGTTACTCTTTATTGTAGGTACGCCAATTTACATGACTAGATTAATGTAGGTAAGTACCTACTATATTTAACTATGGATAGAAAGGTGTAAAGTTTGCAATATTTATAAACGAGATGATTTTCGAAAATAATGTTTTCTTCCTGCCCTTATCCGAAATTATTTGGCTCCTAAAGCCATAGTTCGATCCCAAAAACACATATAAAAAGATGCAGTCTTCGAAAGGCTTTATATAATATTATGTCTATATAGCCAGGCGAACGAAGTTACGGGTAAGAGCTAGTTAACAATAATATAGTATAATAGGCGGTCTTATCACATGCTGCGATCTCTTCCATATATTGATTGTGGTATTAAACATTTTCAGGCATAACAAATGGTGGCCGTCGTGTTGTGAAGGCGCTATGTGCTTACACAGCGCGAGCAGATTCCGACATATCGTTCCGCAAGGGAGATCGTATGGAGGTCCTCAGCGATGCGGAACCCGACTGGTGGAGAGTTTTACATCTCACTACCAGGAGAGAAGGACTTGTGCCTGTCAACTTTGTAGCTGAAGAAAGTTCCGTCGAATGTGAAGAGTGAGTTTATGTTTATTATTAACAGGCATCTTCTCAGGGGCGTGCGCTCCATTAAGGCAGAAAAGCATTGCTTTACTTGCCATTCACAGATATTTTAATAAAACGTTCGTATGTTTTAGATGACTTTATTCATTTATTTACTATTAATTAAACAAAATATTATAACTTAAAAACGCCTGGCAAAAAGCAATTTGCAAGCACTTGCAAATTGCTTTTTGCCAGGCGTTTGGCGAAGGAATAATATTGGTCAGACGTAGCGTAGGACAAGCTCGACACCGCCCGCCTGCCATGAGTTCATATGTGTGTAGAAATTTTGGTGTCCGTGCACAGTTTACAAACGCACACAGGCTTGCATATTGAAGACGCCTTGTACCGTAACTCCCGCGGCATGCTTTGGCGATCGGATGTTTCCGCAAGTATTCGGCGTTCGTTCGTTACCTATAATCCGAATAAATATAATAGTCGGAAGTCTAATAAATCACGTATGCAGACTATGTATTTTTAGTTTTATCTATTTAAATAGCAGAAATATTTTGGTTCGACGGAGGCCATTTTTTTTTCATGTGATTCATTGAACTGTTTAATATTGAGTTTCTATAATTTAATAATTGTATGGATATAATATTTTCTAACACTTGCGCGACTCATCTGTTTAAATAAAACTACTTTTTACGGATTTAGACGCGTATATTTAAAACATAAAACATAAAATTTAAAACAAATATACGCGTCTAAATCCGTAAAAAGTAGTTTTATTTAAATTGTATGGATTTTCGTTTGTTGATTTTAAAATGTTATTTGATTGTGAAATGTGTGTTGATAGTGTGTGTTTGTTAAAAATTAAAAATAACAAGTTCTCACAAATGTCATTCAGTGAAAAGATTCTGTGTACCAGAGTTACGACAACTAAGCCAGCAAAAAGGTATTGTAACTCGAAAATTTCATGTTAAAAGTTATGAAACGTATGTACATACGTACATGTACGTATGTATGTACGTACGTAGTTATTGTTTAGTAATTCTAGTACAGTGTGGACTGATTCGGGATATTCAGATTTAAATTTGTTCTGTTGGCATGGTTTCCGACTTAGAAATCCGTCGCGTGGCTATGCTAAAAATCTATAAAAGAAAAAGTTTTTGTGACTGAGTACAGCACCGCATACCCTGAGTCATATTCCTGTGCACGCAACTGCATCTTCTCAACTGGGCAAATCCCAGGACCCCGCGATTATTAAGGCCCCACTTTCCCTATTCTATTACGAATTAATAACCCATAGGTTATTCCTAGGGGCTCCAATACCCTAGTCTCCAGGACCTCTTCTTATAGGCGAAGCGATCTCCTGATTATAAAGTTTGTAATTGTCGCAACAAACAGAAATACCAGTGTATTTCTGTTTGTTGCGACAATTACAAACTTCAAGAAGCCATCCTGTTAGTAAGCAGCCAAACTAGTTGACTAGTCTGGTTTACAGACTTGTTAGCCAACCTATCATAAGTTAGAAAATACAAGTAGGCAGTGAAAAATAGAAAGACACTATATATGCCTTTATGCAAGAAAAACTACCTCTTTTTGACTAAAAAGGTTTGCAAATCGTGGAGTTACGAGTAAACTATTACCCATCTTAATCGGAACATTTTCTATTTTATTACAGTTGGTTTTTTCCACACGTTTCAAGAAAAGAGGCTGATAAACTCTTACTAGCTGATAGTAATCCTCGAGGGACTTTCCTAGTGAGGCCAGCCGAACATAATCCACATGGATTTAGCCTTAGTGTCAAAGACTGGGAGGAAGGAAGAGGGTACCATGTGAAACATTACAAGATCAAACCACTTGATAATGGTGGTTTTTATATAGCTACGAATCAAACCTTCCCTAGTTTGCCAGCTTTAGTGATGTCGTATACGAGTGAGTAATCGATTTTTGTTGTACAAACCTATTAATATTAATATTCGGAAAGTAATTTATTAATTTTGCAATTGGGATTGTTCATTATTTATGACCTACTGTTTTTATATTCTTTTCAGAAAATATAGACTATTTTAAGCAACTAATTTCAATATTATTGAAATATTCACTATACAGAATTTTTAAAAAATTCTTTAAGATATTACTTTAAATGTTGTGACGTCATCGTTTTACGCAATCTGTGTATAGACTTTTTTCTTGATAGACTTAATACCGACTGCACTTTATCTTTTCAAAGTTGACAAGTTGATATAATAGACCAATTTCAACTACTTTCACTTCAGAGTAGTATATCCCTAAAAACAAGGGCAAATAGAGATCATTTGCTTTTTTGGAAAAATAATCGTTAATATAGCAAATTTTCCGAAAAAAACTAATGGATCATGATCAGAAACTCTATTCCCCGAAATGGTTTTCGAATTAAGAGTTTAAAAAAAATATGAACAATGCCCATTGACTTGCTAAGCTTTACTTAATTAAATTATATTAATTAAATTTTAAATAACACAAGCATATAAGCTTAGCTTGGGACCAGAGGACGTTGTGTGAAATGTCCATGAATATTTATTATTTATTAAGAAAAATTAGAGTGGAAAAAGTGGTTACTCTATATTACCTATTTAAAAAAACCGCATCAAAAGATATAAGACTTTGTTTTAAGATTCTGCAGTAATCAAGTTAATACCATTAGTTGCGTCATCTAATTAAAGGTACTGATATTGTTTTAGAAAACGCGCTAGGTTTGTGTCACGTGTTGGCGAGACCATGTCCTAAACCTGAGCCTCAAATGTGGGACTTGGGCCCTGAACTACGTGACAAGTGGGAGATACCACGATCAGAGATACAACTCATAAGGAAATTAGGACAGGGCAACTTTGGTGAAGTGTATTATGGCAAATGGAGAAATAATATTGAGGTAAGAATAATTTTTTTTTCAGTGTTCATGGTGTTAGTTCGCTTTTTAGAACGTATAGTCCAAGATAAACAGTATTAATCAGTGTCCATTGTTGATCATTACAGTTATCCATCAGCCTTTCTCCGTCCGTTGGACATAGGGGCCTCCCCTATAGAACGCCACAATGCGCTGTCCAGTGTCGTTTGCTTCCCTGCGACCTTAACGATATCGTCGCTCCGATAGACAATGGTACCAATTCTACATGCACAACTAAACTTAACTAAAAAATGAAAATTGATTGTGTCAATAACACAATTCCGTAATGTTAACGAAATTTTCTTGTTAGCAAATCTGTTTATTATAGAGTAAGGATTTTTTTTTTATAATTAATATAAAAGTGCACTATAAAATAGCCAAATAATCAAGATACAGCAATAGTTGTTTTCATTTTTTAGTTAAGTTTTGTTGTGCACATGGAATCGGCACCAATATAGGTCAATTTAAAGTCGCCAGTAGAACTCCGAAAAATTAGATTTACTATGTTTATAAGATAAGATTTTTTTTCTGTAGAGTCCACCACTTTAAAAAACAGTTCCCAGGATGCTGTATAAGCCAGCTCAGTGAATGATCCCATCCTCTATGGGATACGGAAATGTATTCAGTAGTCAAAAATGAGAAGAAGTAACACACATACCAACTTTAACATTTCTGACTTTAGATACAAACTTACTCGTCGATAATTGCTTATCACCATCATAACATCACGCCTATTCCCCATGGTTGTAGGCAGAGACTATGTGGTGTCATCTGCTGCGATCCAAAAACACCTCTTTTTCTTGATCTCTACTCATACATAACCGTCTGTTGTAAGTGCCACGCACTTGACTATTTTAAATGATAATAATTGCTATGGTTCTAATATTTAAAAAAAAATTCCAGGTGGCAGTAAAAACTTTAAGAGAAGGTACAATGTCAACTCAAGCATTCCTCCAAGAGGCTGGTATCATGAAAAAATTCAGACACAAACGTCTAGTTGCATTATACGCAGTGTGTTCACATCAAGAACCTGTTTATATCGTCCAAGAATATATGAGCAAAGGCTCTTTATTAGAATTCCTTAGAAACGGTGAAGGAAAATTCTTACAATTCGAAGATCTCATTTACATTGCTGCACAAGTTGCATCCGGTATGGAGTACTTAGAATCAAAAATGTTAATACATAGAGATTTAGCAGCTAGAAATGTATTAATAGGTGAAAATAATGTAGCTAAAATATGTGATTTTGGACTTGCTAGAGTCATAGAAGATAATGAATACTGTCCTAAACAAGGGTCACGGTTTCCAGTCAAATGGACCGCTCCGGAAGCTATTATTTATGGAAGATTTTCTATCAAGAGTGACGTATGGTCTTATGGTATATTGTTAATGGAATTATTTACATATGGCCAAATACCATATCCTGGTCTTCATGGTAAAGATGTGATAGAACAAGTTGAAAGAGGATATCGAATGCCAAAACCAGTCGGTCATTATTTACCCGATGATATTTATAGACTAATGGTTCAATGTTGGGATGCGATACCGGAGAAACGTCCTACGTTTGATTTCCTAAATCACTATTTTGAATCTTTCACAGTGACCAGTGAAATACCGTATAGAGAAGTGCAAGATTAGTGCTGTGATATAGTGAAATAGTATGTGTGAACAAAGTGTAGGGTCCTTTTAGCAAATGATTCAGCTATGCAGAGCCTAAACTGCAGCGAATATAAAAAAAAACATAAACGTTTTCATTTTTTGTTGATCATTACATTTTTTTTTTGTTAGTAAGACTATAATTATTATATAGTCCAACTATAGCTGTAATAAAAGAAAAAAATAAATAAAACAAAACTATAAAATCTAAGATAGATAGAAGATTTCTTGTTTTATTAAATCTTTCGTTTGACAATTTGATTACGTATGTACCTATTTAATACTATGAATCAATTACTATCAAAATCAATTATATCAAAATACATAAGACAAATTAATATGTTATATTTTATATTAATAGAAAACAATATTTAGTTAATAGTCACAAAAGTTTGTGCCGTATTTTGTTTCAGACAGATGTATTTTCTGAACAAATTCTAAGCGTAGTTGATTTTAAAATAAGATCATATTCTTAGCTGATTGATTTATATTATTGTTTTGATTTACAAGAAAAGAGTTTTGAAATGATTATTTAAGGCTAAAATACTAATTTTACTATGTTTTAGGCTCTGCAAGGCAGAATTGGACTTAAGTGTTAGTCCAACTAGACTAAACACGCATTTATATTGACACTTTTAGTATTTTTATACTCAAAAATCATTAACAATACAGGAATGTGTGAGCTTCTTTTTTATTCGACAGCTTTTAATTTTATGTTGGTATAAAATATACGAAAAATAATTCAATACCATAGATATATGTGCTTTCATTATGCTATATGGCTTTATTGGCATGTTAACTTGCATTTGAATCGGTATTGAAGACGGTAAACGCATAATTGAAAAAAAATTACCTAAATAAACTAAATTATAGTGGAAAAAATGATAACTATGAGCAGGACTTGAACCCACAACATCGGAATACCGTTCCGTTGCTCTCCCATCTAAGCTATCATGGTTCCCGCATATGTTTACCAAATCTTCCACTACATTCTTCTCAATGTGAGTTAAACATAGCTAGCTGTTGCCCGCGACTTTGTACGCGTGAAATTTAAAAATTAAACCTTAGCGAACAGAAGTTTCCTATATCCTCGATAGATGACGTTGTACAGTTTTTTTATATCACACTATGGTTTTGTTCCGTCATATGGATTATTTATGTAGCATTTAAGCACTTGAAGTTATTTTGCATTATATACAAACTAAATTAATAAATACATAAGCATTATAATGCTTATGTATTTATTAATTTAGTTTGTATGTTAGTATGTAGCAATAATGTTTAAAACTTAAATTTAATGATATTTTCATTCATATTCTAAATTGATATGTGATATTTTTTATCACTTAAGGTCAGATGCTTACCTAATAAATTGTAATCAAATTGTAACTAAAGATGCACAATTTTCATTACCTATTCTTATTTTGCATATATGCTTTTGTCACAGAATAATTATTTTAGGGCTCCTTTGCAATGAGATATCATAATATTTAATAAAGTATGTGTACTTATGTATGCACGTTAGAAGTATATAGTATACCAAATCCTTTGGAATAACATGCAAAAAAATAAATGTTTACTGGTTATTAAGCTTGTCAACATTTTAACTTTGAAATATTTGGGTCTCGATTTTTGACAATGTGTGGCGCGCGTGTTATGTATTAAAAGTGTATTCTCATCAATTTCAAGCAACGCGCCAAAAAAGTATAGCTAAAATATTTACAGATACGCCGTAACAATATCGGTGTTTAATCATTGTCCTAATGATGAAAGAGAATCGAATCTGCGAGCTTTTGCATCATAGGTTTATAGAATACGCTAGGACTAAAGAATATATATAGAAATAAATAAATAAATTTAGCTTTCGTTAATTCTATAGCAATAATTAATTGTGATATCTATGCTCAAATAATACACCATATGTTTGCAAAGGGGCTCGTCTACCCTCAAATGTAAAAAGACAAATAAACCTAGCTTTAGGACCATATACCAAAGAGTTAATTGTACATTAAGAGCGAATGATGGTTATGTAGAGAGATGCGTATTTAATTTATAAACTAGTTAAACCTTACGACTTGTATTATATAATTAATTTGACCAATATTCCCCATTTATGACTATGTGTAACACTAAATTATAAACATTTGACTGAATTGACAAAATCTATTTCTTTTGAATCAAAAGTATTAAAATGCTTTAACAAGTTAATCATTTTGTCGTCCTAGATAATGTTTATAAGCCAATGAAAATAGTGTCTTAACATTCCAATATTCAAACACGTTAAATTTGGACACTTTTGTATGAAAAATTTAGATTTTTAAGATTTTGTACATACAATGAAATAAATGTCATTGATATAAATAAATTAAGTTTTATTCTTATCCTAGCTACGTCTATTTTTGATGGATAAAATTTTGCCTGTAAGTCAAAATATCAGCTTCTTCCTTGCTAAATTTTGTCAAAAAATATACTTATCGGAGAATAGACCAGTGGCCTGAACAGGAATCCGAGCACATAGCATAACAACTGTCTTACCGATATTCATACCTCAATCTATCATATTCTAACACTATAAAACGGGGATACAGATCCCCGGCCAGCCTCCATAGCCTCCCCCTTCTGGCACCTTACACCTTTCAATAGAAGACTCAAGGACTCTCACATACAACGTCTGAGCAACCTTCTACTTCCTCACAAAGACACACTTCACTCAATCACTTTCTTAGAATATCGAATACTGCATAGATTATAGAACACGACTAGCGACAACACCGACGCCGACGTCCATAAGGACCAACTTAACACCGATACGTCGGAATTTGGGCAGCGTAACGACCTTACGCCGACGCCGACCACGACACACAGTAACACCCCGTGATGTGTGCAGCACGAACTTCCGAATAATACACTGAGTTCCAGCCACGTTCGCCTACCGTATTTAAGGAATTTGCTGTACAACAAGTAGTGTATCCGGTAGGTAGTGGCTAGTTCCAACGTAATTAAATCGAAACCAGGAACTAATCTTGCATACGTACAAATTGGTTACAAACACTTTACTATTCTTTTAAAACCTATTTCCTTTTTGTCTCGTCGACATACTTGTTTCGGCGTAAACTTTTAAATTGAATCGGAGGTTACTATAATACTTCCTGAATGGATCTTTCGAGAATGTGCCTCTTTACATGACTTTTACCTTAATGAATAGTTAATTTAGTTGTAGATCTTTTAAGAATACTTTGGCAACATTGGAGCCTTCCTCAGTGTGCCTGTTTGAGAAGGATTTGGAAGAAATCTGAAATTAATATTGGTTTAAACAAATATTAGTTATGATTACATATTTATTTAAATCATTTGTTTATAATATAAAAATAAATATCACATGAAAATTATTATAATACTACAGTAAATATAAATAATGTCGGAAATTAAGAAATACATTTTACAGGTCGGAATTAGGTATATGGACTTGCAGCAAGTTGATACCTTCCTAGAATTTCTAATGAATTATTCGTTCCCGTGAAAACATTTTTGTTAGTTCTTACAAACAAGTTATTCAAACAACAAGCGCGCAACACGTACGTGGTGTAAATTGGAATATTTCTACTTAAGAAATCAAAAGATTTTTAATAATTATTTTATTTAATAGCTAACGGAATAGTTCTTCTCTTCATAATATCGATATTTTAGACATATGCACTTTATTCTTACGCCGTATAAAATTGGTATAAATACATAAATAACGCTACCTAATTCCGACCTCTAACAATTATACATGTTTATTAACAGATCTTATCATATTGACAATGTCTTGATGCCATAAAAATAAACAAATAAAGACAAGCTTTTAATATACCTAGTTAAATCATTTCTCAATTTCATTGTGCTAATAGAATATACGTGTCATTATAGCATTTGTTTATATAGTATTGTCAGCTAAGGAGTGTGTAAGGAAATAAGATCAATATGGAATAAGTGAATAAAACATAAGAGATGCAAAACTCAACAAAACTTAAGACAATCCGCCAGCGGCAATAGTGACCGAACTGGTGGTTAGCTTAACAGAATGCCGCTCGTGAGGCCGCGGTTTAGATTCCCGCACAGGACAGTTTATTGGTGTTATATTTGTCACCCAGTTATTGATATTGCGACTGGATGTTATTTATCTAAACTATAGTAGGTATTTTACAAAACAAACCTTTAAGTAGTACTATATCCGTGTTCTAGTAACCATAACAAACTTAGCTTAGGACCAGAGGAAGTGTCCATGTCCCTAAATATTTATAATAGAACAAATTATCCGATCTCATCGTAGGAAATAAAGAGAATTTTAAAAATATAACTAAACTATATAGGCTTTAATAAAGTCACTGAGCTATGTTAATTAAAAATAAATATTTTTTGTTATACAAAGTTTTTTTTGATAAAAAAAGTATTTCATACTTTTCCACCTAATCAATATAGTGGTATAAAATGCACTTTTATTTTACATTAGTATTTTAATTAATGTTAGCTATTTCCGGCAAAATACAAATATCCGCTACATTGTCATTGCAAGATTATTGCTTCGCTATTCGCAATAGAATTGATATTATGTATTTAATCCATATGAATCATATTATCCTACCCTTAGATATGCTTTAAATTATTTGACTAATATAATTATCCTGAATAGGAACTATCACTTCTCTATAGAGAGACATTGAAGTCAAACATGTAAGCAAATCTGTCCATCAGCTTTTCAGTGAAAATGAAAAGAGGCTTTAGTTATGGGAAGAGACATGTTACTATGGTATAGTCGACGTACTGCCATTTTTGATATCCTATCTATCCCCAGAGTAAAGTCTAACTTTAAACTTTTGTCAAAAAAACTTTTGTCAAAATTCAAACTTTTGTCCTAACTCGCATTGCAATAATAAACTGATGACAGCATTCTCTATTGAAAATTTGACAGGAGAAAAGACATATTTCACTGATAAACGAGGATTACAATCTATCCGTAATCGTAGATTGATGATTGTAAATGGACTTCGTCTATTAATATTTTAATCTCAAGTTAATACTAAAATCATAACTACAGCAAACAATAAATTATTTTTATAGGATAGACCGTTTGCGATACGTAACAAATACTCAAACGATAAACTCCTTTTCAGCTCAACTCTTAGACGCCATGACCATAGGTCGGAATTAGGTAGTTATTAATACACTTAGATCGAAATGTCGCAATAATATTGCGGATTTTCTCAGAATTTCTAATTTATTGTTTGTTTGTTAATGAAGGAATACTTCGCATTTCCGTTATTGTTTTCACAAGCGAAAACGAACTACAAATGTAGTACTTTGAACAGCTCATGTCGTCAATGTATGGTTGGCAACGTAGCTCGTACAATATTTTAATTTGTGTGAGTGAATAACTTTTTTTTATTTTTATTATTACGGGATTTATTCTACTCTTCAAAATTCTTCCGGAATTTGAGGCATATCCACTATACTCTTTCGTATGTAATATGTACGTACAAAAAAACTGTACCAAATTCCGACCGCTGATCAATACGTGTGGTGTTTATTGCCTAAACTTTCATAACAAATTTCAAAAGAAACCACATAGTTTTTTTTTAATTTACAATGCTTTTTCAGCCATTCACTGGATTACCCTGTTTACACAAAGGAAGTTTATATTATTATTAACTTAATAAATACAAAAACTAACCTAATTGGTACCAATTCTAAGTGCATAACTAAACTTAACTGAAAATTATAAGGTCTATAACATATAATAATATATAATATTAGCTGTATTGTGATAATAAATAAATAAATGAAACATAATTTGGCAATGTTATTTAAACTTTCTTATTTTAAAAACTGTGTATGTAACTATTAATAAAGCCAATTAATCGTAATACACATTAGTTCTTTTAATTTTTTTGGTTAATTTTAGTTGTGCTTGCAGAATTGGTACCATGTATGTTTGGCTTGTGCTACAAAGTAGTATAAACACTATACAGTGTCAGTATATGTTTTGGTCTTAACCCTTAAATATCGGTATTCAGATTGGTACAAAGAATCCAGGTAGTACCAACATTTTAATATAACACTTGGTACATAGTTGGGATGTTTTTTGCTGTAATGGTTTAAGTATATTGCTAGTATTACCAATGTTCCGGACCATATGTATCTGTAAAAGAATATAAATGTGCTTAAGCATTTTAAGTATTTCTTATCTATCTAGACAAATGATTAAAAAAAAAGTGATTTTGCCTTTTTTTGTATTATACGATTTAACTTGGGATATTAACAAAATCCGTTACGAAGTTGTGAAGATATACGCTCGGATAGGGACATACATACAAAAATAACAACCTTATTTTGAAACGAGGAAAGATTAACCGCCTTATTCATAATGACTTATCAGAGGTTTAAAAGTTCACTAAAATAGGTTCGCGAAAATTGTCAAAACTTGTTATTCATAATGGTTTTTTTACGCTAAAACGTTTATTATCTCTTCGATAAAATCTCCGTATAAACCTCCGATAAGTCATTATGAATAAGACCGTAATTCGATAAAAATTACTACTTACTGGAATACAAAAGGTTTGCTGAACAACAAGAACGATATAATAATGGAGAGCACTTTCCTAAATGTAGTAACAGTTACAGCGACAGTGGCGCCACATATCCGTACTAAAGTCAACACTGCCTGTAAACCCATGTAGCCACTCACACTCAGTAAGAATATGTCTTTATATATTGTTAGTGCATTCTAAAATAATAAAAATAATATTTAAAACTCCTAAAATAAATTTAAATTTTTGTTTTAAATTTTTATTTTATTTTCCAATTTTAAATTTTGTATTTTTTTTTCTTTTTGTTTGTTATTTGATACTGTCAAATATTGAGGGGATGAACTAGCGCCTGCAACACAGTTCTAACAAGCGCGGGTGCTAGGGTATTCAAAAAATGTGATATGTATATTTTGTATCAATAAAGAATTATTATTATTATTATGTTTCTCTGTTTGCAATTCACGGGCTATTTCTATTATTATTTTTTAAGAAATACCCGGTCCTTTATTAGCGAAAACTTGCAATTAGCTTAGAAGTGTATTTCAATTCTGTTTAATGTAATTTTAACTGTCAGTTTTCTAAATAAAAAAAGAATTAAATAGGATGTTATTTTTTTCTTTAAAAAATTTATTTTCTCTTTACAGTCCATTAGCGTCCCACTGTTGGGCACAGGTCTACTCCACTTTGGGAGGGATTATGGTTTACTATGGAGCGCTGACAATGATTATAGGGTTAAATAGGGTTTATTTTCGAGTTATTCATCTTTTAAAGTAAGTAAGAGTACAATATACCTCAGCTGGCTTTTACAGCCCACTTGGGTTAAAAATGGGGTTGTGACATCCGTATTTTTAATCCTTATGGACATGAAAAATCTTACCTGAGAACAATAAGCGAATCCATTAACTAAAATATTACTGACTCCAGTTATAACTAACAAATAAACACTGGCTATTGCATACGAGTAGAACACAACTTCATTATTAGTGGCTTGATGTTGTTTCATGGCCTTCTCTTGCACATTACCAATTATCGCATCACATAGTAATGCTAGAGATATTACTATAACTCCTAAGAAATCAAAGCTTGGTGACGTTTTTGAGTCCGCTGGAAAAAAAATGTTTTACAATATTCATTACCGATCTCGTCATTCTCCTGACCTTATGCCGTTATTTCGGGTCGGGAATATGACGAATATATTACAACTAGCTGTTGCCCTCAACTTTGTATGCGTAGAATACAGAAAATAAAATAAATAATAAATATTCATGGACATTTCACACAACATCCTCTGGTCCCAAGCTAAGCTTATATGCTTGTGTTATGGGTACCAGAATACGGATATAATACATAAACTACTTTTCTTTTGTAAATACATACTTATAATACATAGTAAACACCCAGACGCAGTACAAACATTTGTATGGCAATTCAAAACATCACACAAATGATTTTCCTGACCGGGAATCGAACCCGGAACCCCGAACTGCCGATCATGATCGGCAGTCCGTTATATGAACCACTCCACTACGAGGCCCGTCAAAATAAAAAAAACTAACAAATTATACAAAAAAAGCCATCTTCTGGAACCTCTCTACCTATTAAAAAAAAACGCATCATAGTTTTGAAGATATAAGCTCACATAGTGACATACATAAAAAAATAACGACTTTGTTTGATAATGTAAAGATTTGCAAAATAAATAAGTAGGTTTATACGTCATCTAATACTACGCTTTACGCTTAGTTTGGGACTAGATAACGTTGTTTAATGAAATTATGCACTATCTTTTTAAATAAAACTACTTTTTACGGATTTAGACGCGTATATTTGTTTTAAATTTTGGCCCAACGTTTCGGAGACTTTGCAGTCACCATGGTAATCCGTAAAAAGTAGTTTTATTTAAACAGATGAGTCGCACAAGTGTTAGAAAATATTATGCACTATCTTTCATGTGTGATTCAAGCACATACTTGACCAATATCTTGCTAAATATTTATGTATGCTAATATATAATTATGTAATGTGCCATGGTTTATCACTAAAACCGAAATACACCACTATCTAAGCATGAACACGGTGAAGGAGATTACTAAAGCCACAGCATCATATCAAAGGAGGCTTGAAGGGCATCCTATTGAGTTGGCTGCCATGCTTAGAACTCTGAGCTATAACAAGCAGAAACATAAGGACATACTGGCCATGTAAATGAGTACATTGGCATTGTAAAGATGAGGAGATGTATTCAATAGAGCGCACACTCGACCCGCCATTCTATTTACCAACGCATTTGCTTATAGCTATTTTAAAGCTGATTGCAGATATTAAAGAAAAAAAAAACAAATATGAGAAAACTTACCCAAAGTAAACATAGTAAGGCCAATACACATGATAACAGCTGCCACATAATCTAAGAACCCATATCTTTTACCCAGTATTATTATACTCCCAATCATTACTGGTATAAGCTTACAGCTTTTAAATATAAGCTGTGTAGGGTAGTTCAAATAGCTTAGTGCTAAGTTAGAGAATGACATTGTGCCTAGCGTTAATGCAGCCAGTAGCATGTATGTTGTTATTGGTACTCTGAAAATAAAAAAAAAGTAATTTGTTTTATTTAGTTTATAATGCAGAGTAGTATAAACTAAATTTGAATTTAGAAGTGCTTTCTCAGTCATAGAATGGGTGTGTTGTGTATCCTTTAAAGTAAAAAGAATTTCTGGGTCATGTAACCAAAGAAAATTAATAGTTACTCTTAACCATAGTTAAAAAGAGACAATCCAGTCCATTTATTTTTTCTTTATTAATAAAGATTTTTGTCTCTATTTTTAACATAGGCATTATTGTTGGCGCAATATAAATTAATAATTTATTATTTTATACTAATAAAAATTTGATAATTTTATATTTAAAGCCACAGGGAAGGTTGGATATGTGTTTTGATTATATTCAACCTACTAAAATAGCTACAATGGTATATAATTGATATAGTTAGATAGTTATCAAACAGAACACATACATGAAACAAGCAGTAAAATTACAATAAACTTACTTTCTTTTTATAGGATTCCTTATCAAAGACTCACCAAAACTCAATGACATTGTGATTAAAAATTGTACAAATGTTATATACAAACTAACAGGTTTCACTTCAGGTTTAGAAAATATTAATTCTAAGAAATATCCGTATGCTAAATAACATACAAAGACGAATATAGAACAGAATATAAACTGTTGCAATTGACTGTACGGTGTGATGTTAAAACACAGTATATTTATTTCAGCTTTGTCAGTTCTAAGATTTGATTGTAGCTTGCTAGCTGGCACATCTATTCTTATTACTGTGTCTTGAGGTTGTTTCATGGTTGGAAATACTGAAAAATATTATCAAATATATACTATAACCTGATTACTCATAGTTACCGCTCCTTTCTGTTGTTTTACGTTGTTACTTTTTTTTTTAATTTAATAACTATGTATTAGCTGTTCCCTGCTATTTTATGTACTTATATGTTTATGCTTACGCTGGGACAATGTAACTCTATTTCTTTTTCTTATGAAGAAACTATGTGGTAAGAAAATTTCCTAAAAGTGTTCACTAGTTTTTGAGTTTATTTGTTACAAAAATAGATGTTTATAAGTTTAGTGATAGATTTAAGTGACTTGATTGTATGTTTATAAACAAAACCACTGCCTACCATGAGTAGGATGTGGAGTAGAATATGAACCCAAGACCTTTGGGAAAATAGTAACAGCACAGCAACTTGATTGCAAAACATTTAAAATAACGTCAAATATTTAATCAGTTTATTGCGGAACATAATTCCAGTGAGCTCATTTAATATATTAAAGATAAATAACTAAAATGTGTATGAACATTAAAATACCTTCTTCCACCTTTTTCCTAACTTTATGCTGATTTCAATTTATAGGTGACAAGCTTACACCTGCAGCAACTATATGTAATAATAAAATAACGACACGACTACATTATTTTCAATGATTTCACACTTCACAGTGGTATTCAGCAATTTTGTGTTTGATTTCGTGCAGTCTGTATGTTACGTTGTGGAAAAACAAAACTAGAGGCCATTTTACCGTTGGCAATAAAAATGCATGAGTAAGCTTTTTTTTTGTTTTTTTTTCATATTTTCTCTATGGTCAGTGTTGTTGTTAAATGTCAAGTTAATCTGTCAACTTAAGCCTGATATAAGTGGTGATATAGTCTGTGATTGTCAAACAAAGAGAAAATACTGAAAATAAATTCTTTTCTAAAATCTATCGTATTTTTTGTCCAATAATTTCCTGAGAAAGGTGCGTGTATGGTGTGTGTTAAATTGAAGTTAATGTTATGCTGCTGTTTTAAAATAATAATTTTTTAATCGCGTGGTAATTTTCGCAGGTCGCTCATTCGACAGTCGTATAATCATCCAGTCAAACTGGATTGATAATGATGGATTCGGATGCGTCTGGAGCGGACTTCTGCCGTTTTTGTCGCTCAGAGGCTTCGTCTGATCGACCTCTCTTCCATCCATGTATATGCACGGGCTCTATAAAATGGATACATCAGGAGTGTTTAGTGCAATGGATGCGCTACTCCAGAAAGGAGATTTGCGAGCTATGCGGTCACCGATTCTCTTTTATGCCAATTTATTCGCCTGATATGCCACGCAGGCTTCCCATTCGTGATGTGGTTGGTGGGCTCGTGACATCTGTTGCGTCTGCCGTAAAAGATTGGCTACATTATACGCTAGTTGCGCTGGCATGGCTGGGTATAGTACCTCTAACTGCCTGTAGAACGTATCGTTGCCTTTTCTCTGGCTCTTTGGACCCAGTAATATCACTGCCTTTCGACATTGTATCAGCTGAAAACTTGGCTAAAGATGTGTTCTCTGGTTGTTTTGTTGTAACATGTACATTGTTTTCTTTTATTGGCCTTGTTTGGTTGAGAGAACAGATCATGCATGGTGGAGGTCCTGATTGGATGGAAAGAGAGAATTTACCAGTTCCAGCCCCTGAAGATGTTGTACCTTTACCGGATAATAACAACGATAGAGTCAATGAGGGTGTTGTGGATGAGGTTGCTCCCCGTGAGGAGGTGAATGGAGATGTTGCCGAGGACCCATTGGCTGCTGATGAGGCGAATTGGAATCCCATGGAATGGGACAGAGCAGCTGCTGAAGAACTTACATGGGCACGCCTTCTAGGACTGGACGGGTCCATGGTGTTCCTAGAGCATGTGTTTTGGGTTGTATCATTAAACACATTATTTATAGTTGTGTTTGCATTTTGTCCATATCATATTGGAAGATTGGGAGCTGCACTAGCTGGTCTCACTGCAGAAGGGCCTTTTGCTGGGCCTCTAACGGCCTTATCAGGCTATGTGCTTGTTGGAGCAATATTGGCAGTATTACATGGAATAGCATCACTACTGCGTTTGAGAAGTGCTAAAAAGGCATTGGGCTTCTGTTATGTGGTGGTCAAAGTGGCTCTACTGTCTGTTGTTGAGGTAAGACATTATTTAAATTTTCATAAGTTAAGTACACTTTCAGTGTAAAAATATTAATGAAACTTACATTGCCTTTTATGTCACTAACTGGTATAAAATTTCAACTAAAAGCCTGCATTAAAAGAGATTGTAATAAGATTAATATGCTTTTATTAATATTATCTGGCATTTTTTGTGATGCAGTATTGTTTTACCTACATAGTAATATTATGATTTTTTTTAACACAATAAATATGATTGTTCTATTTATCTGAATGTAATTACAATATTGTTACTGCTTTATATGTAAACCGTTAAGTTTAAATGTTATAAACAAAGTAGGAGGAAAATCATGTGGGGGTTAGGAGGGGCTATCTCCTAGAAGAGATTCTATTGAATACTGGTCTTCTTCTCTTCAGGACAGTATTGGTCTACTGAACAATTCTAACAATGATTCTCAACATAGTGTAGTTTCAATACTATTGATCCTTATCCTTAAAATAGTCTGTAGGTGTATATTGTGTTGGCTTATTGGAGTTATATAGTCCGCAAGCTCTCAATGTCACCATCATCATGTCAATCTTTTCAAGTCCACTGCTGGACTCTCAATTCCCATAACAATACATGGTCCTTCGCATTCAATATCCATTCTTGTCCTATTAATCTGAACATGCTTTTAGTAACGTCTGATATTTAACTAAGTATGTACTAATAATTATAAAAAGTTTGGCATTTTATCAACTGATATAATAGATGTTTAAACTTGAACTTGGAACTCTTTTTGTCTTTGTTAAACAAAAGTCATATTCAAAGTGACTACCAAAGCTATAGGTAGTTAGTCAAATTCTTTTTATGATATTACATAAACCCATCCTTACACATGTGTGTAAGGATGGGTTTATGTAATATCAGTATGTATGTAGTACATACAGAGTGAAATAAACTTTACTCCTGTAATTTTAATATTTATTCTAATTTGCTTTATTCTGTAAATACTGTGTAGAGTTAGGACATAACTATCTGCTCAAATAATTAGTTGATATGGCATACTCTAAAAGGGTGAGCTGCTAAAGTACCGAATTGTACTACCCATTTTACGTCAAGCACGTCCAGCTTAGTCACTCAGGTTACTAAGCTGGACCACAATTAAATTACTAATGGGACCAGTGTTTACTTGCATTTCTAATTCTTTCAACGCATCACGTTGTCTGTCCTCTAAATATTTCCCGAGGCTGTATATCCCGCAATTAAGCACGACTTGGCTCTAAGTAGCACCTGGCCACTGCATTATGTGTGATCTCACTACCGATTGTGGCGGTACATTCTATGAGGTGGTCATGGCCGCGCGGACTTTTTTACCCCGTGCGTTAGTTTGGTCTGTATTGTTTTGAAGATGCCGTAGTTATACTGCTAGTTTTCCAATTACAGAGCATAATGCGACTCAGTGCCGCACAATGCTGAACTATGCTGACGCTTAAGGCTAAGTTCACATGTAATGCGAGTTAACGCAGGTCAACACGCGATCAAATTTTTAAAGAGTTCAGATAACAAGCGCTAACGCGCGTTGCGAGGAGCTCGTCAGTCTGTATCGATAGAGCTAAGAAAATGGACGAGGAAGAAACTATTATTTTGTGGTTATATTATAAAAAACAATATGGTAAAAGAAAACGCACACATTGGGATTGAATTAACTTTGATTATTTCCAGACTACTCCGACGAAACGAAAGCCTTAAAATTTTTTTTAACAATAAATAATATTACTAACGATAATATCTTTATATATATAAATCTTCTGTACGTGTGTTTGTAATTGAACTCCTTCTAAACGGCTGGACCGATTTTGATGAAATTTTTTGTTGTTGATTTTTACACAGAATTGTATGGCAAAACAACGTTTGCCGGGGCAGCTAGTATAAATAAAATTTCAATCAATGCCAATTTAAAGAAAAAATACTTGTTAATTTTCTGTCGCTGAAGTTGGTTTGAGGTTGGATTGCACGCATCACTTTTGAGAGTGCTCGATTGTGCGATGCGTTGCTGTAGATGGAACACTCGACGTTGAGCATTGTGCCGCATAATACGCTCTTGTGCTGTAATTTGAAAACGGGGACTATATGTCTGACCCAGCTTTTAAGTGCCTGTGTCTTGTTTACACACATTCGCCCTGTATTCATTAAAACATCTAAATAACTGATCTGTTTGATAACAGCCACGTCGTTTCGTATTTTGCTATATGTTAAAGTTCACCCTCGGTGAATGTCGCAAGCTTACTTTATCCAGTGCCAGATTTAGCCCGTGTGGGGGTCAGTAATTTCTATGAAGTGGCCACTTTATTGCTTTATGGTTTTAGCATGGTGATTCTGGCTGCGAAACCATTAAAGACATTATAGAATAGCAGAATTAATTGATCTTTTACCTCTCATACGTTTATGATGATAATTGTCAAAATAAAAAGTGAATATAATAGCGAAAATAAAGAAATTGCGATTTCAAAAGTGGTTCTTTAATTTGCAGATCGGAGTGATTCCTCTTGTATGTGGCTGGTGGTTGGACCTCTGCTCCTTGTCAATGTTCGACGCAACGCTGAAAGATCGGGAAGCCAGTCTTCAAGCAGCCCCTTGGACTTTGATGTTCATTCACTGGCTGGTTGGAATGGTCTACGTTTATTATTTCGCATCATTTATTCTACTGCTTAGGGAAGTTCTAAGGCCTGGGGTACTATGGTTTTTGAAGAATTTAAATGATCCTGATTTTAGTCCTGTACAGGTTTGTAAATATTGTTTTTGTAATTTTTTAATAAATCTTTTTTTTGGCAAAATGCTGGTTTATCCCATATAAACATATTGAGAAACAAACTGAAAATTTTGCTCGATGAAAGCCGTTCGGCAGGCGAATAGCTCGTAAAATTTGCAAAACAATTCTATATAAATATATATGAATAAATATTAATGGACATTTCACAGAACGTCCTCTGGTCCCAAGATAAGCTTATATGCTTGTGTTATGGGTACCAGAATACGGATAGAATACATATACTACTTTTCTTTTGTAAATACATACTTATAATATATAGAAACGCCCAGACGCAGTACAAACATTTGTATGACAATTAGAAAAATCACACAAATGATTGTCCCGAGCGGGAATCGAACCCGCGACCTCTTGATCGGCAGTTCGTTACATAAACCACTCAACCACGAGGTTCGTCACACAATTCTATGGCTAAACTATACATATATGTACGTAAATTTTAGCAATGCGGATGAAACCAGTGAAGTAACCGATGATTAATTTTTGTTGTAGGAAATGATCCATCTGTCGGTTTGGTCACATATTCGTCGTCTGGTTGTATCGGCGATGATCTTTGGTACGGCTGTTTTGTTTATGTTGTGGCTACCGATAAGGGTGATCAAGTATGTCATGCCAGGATTCCTACCGTATGCTGTCGCCGTACATGCGGAGGCGCCGGTCAACGAACTCAGTTTGGAATTGTTGTTGCTACAGGTAACTAATTTTAACAAAACACTCAACGTTTTGATGAATAGGGCTAAAGGTGACTTGCGGCCATATTCATTAATTTATCAATCCTTGATTCTTGCTGTCAAAGTGAGACTAATCTAAACTTTTGTCTTTACTTGCATGTCAATATGCTACAGATAACAGTTTTTCTGAACATTTAACCGGTGCTAGTAATATCTGACTGATAAACGAGGATAATAAATCTATCCATAATCCTAGTTTAAATATTGAAAATTGGAGTTAGGCATATATCTATGTATGTATCATTAAATTTCTGTTTAGGTAAACTATGTTTTTGTGTAGTTCACTGCACTTAGTTCAAATACTTCTGAAGAGAATAATTAAAAAAGTGCTTCAAGTTCAATGATTTATTTATTAGAACTTGTGTATTTGACATTTGTTACAAGTTCACTGATCTTATTGAAACAATTCAAGGCAATTGTTGATATTCATTATATTTTTAATTATAATAATTAGATACAGGTGTTTTGTAATTAAGTACATAGTGATTTGATAAACAACTTGCAACATGTGCAACGCGTATCGTATATCAGGCAGCCTCCCCTGGGATCTCGAAGCTGAGGCCCAGGCAGAGGTGTACCGACGGAGGGCCGTGATGCGGCAGGCGGGAACAGAGCCCCTCACGGAAGAGATCGCCCGCTGGAGGAGCGAATGTCGCGACGATCTCTTCCGGAGATGGGAGGAACGATGCGCGAACCCCTCGGCAGGCAAACAGCTTGTCGAGGCAGTCCGCCCAGTGCTACGGCAGTGGGTAGAGGCGGGGCACCGGGAGCCGACCTACTTTCTGACTCAGCTCCTCACAGGTCATGGTTACTTCGGCAAGTACCTGTGGCAGCTGGTGGGGATAGAGTCGGATCCCGGTTGCCACCACTGCGTGGCTGGTTACGTGGACACGGCTGAGCATACGCTCGCTGTGTGCACGGGCTGGGCCGCCCAACGCACCACAATTGTGGATGCAGTTGGGCTTGACCTGTCGCTCTCGGCCGTTGTATCAGCCATGGCCGAGAGCGAACGGTGCTGGGCTGCCGTCACCTCATATGCTCATGAGGTGATGGCGGCTAAGAGAGAAGCCCTGCGGGAGCGCGAGCGTGCCGGAGACACGTTGCCTCCCCGCAGGGCCCCAACTCGGGGCCGCCGGCGGGCTAATGCTGGCGCCCTTGGCAGGAGAGGAGGCCGAACGCGGCGTGCTGCTGCTGTGCCGAATGTGGCACACGTGATGGGGGGACCTAACGCTCCCCCCACTGCGTTGAGCCCCTCCGTAATGGGGCTACCCCTTGCCGGTTCATGGTCAGGCTCAGGGCACACACCATGGCCCGGTTAGGGTGAGGAGATAAAAAAAAAAACGCGTATAGTATATAGTTGTTATGTGACTCACAAGAGAAGTTAGATATTTGAGATTAAAATGCAATTTTTTAGGGTTCTGTGCCATAAAGTAAAATGGGTCTCTATTACTGAGACTTCACTGACCGTCTGTCAGTATCTTTTGAAAGGTAGAGAATAGAAAATTTCACAGTACCCTGGAAAAAAATGTGGTGATGATATTTGTATACTTAATCCATCACCACATAGAAGAAAGGCCTTTTCAGCAACCCATAAAACCCCCCAAGGATTTGCCCACAATTAGAAAGAAAGAAAGAAAAATAAATTTATTGGAAGGATAATCACATAAATACAATTAGGTACAGCGTACAGAGAAGAATACATACATACGGTCTAATTCATAATGATTTATCGGAGGTTTAAACGGAGATTTTATTGGAGAGATAATAAACGTTTTATCGTAAAAAGATATGAATAACAAGTTTTGACAATTTTCGCGAACCTCCAATAAGTTATTATGAATAAGACCAATGGTTTAAAACAAAAGATGTGTGAACCCTTCACAAATCAATTAGATTTTACTGTTAATATATCCAGCCACAGAAAGTGGGTACGCGTACAATCTTACATTAAATTTAGCTTGGCTAAATCGTACTTCATATACTAATGTTTCATATGACGTGTAGCCGGTATCAGAGACACAAATATATATTTCACCCACACATAGGTATTTATTACTTTAAACGAGCAATTCTTGTATATGTATATTTTTGGGATCTCAGAAACCGCTCCAACGATTTTCGTGAAATTTGGTATGTAGAGGGTTCCTGGGGCGGTAAAGTGGTCTAGCTAGGTTTTATATTAAAAATATGTCTGCTTTTCAGTGTTTTTGAGCATTGAAAAATTGCTATAATTTCATTAAAATAGGATGCATAATTTCACCGCCAGCTGTCAGATTTAAATAACCGAGTGGTTATGTAATAACTGAATGGAAGATCCGGAGTTCGATCCTAAGTGATACGATTACTTAATTGTTTACTTTTGGATTTTTTTTAAACTCTTTTTTTATTTCTTTATTTATTTCTTTATTTATTTTTAAATTCGTTGGTACTTTTGTTTATTATTTTCTTAATATATAAAATTCTCCTGTCTCCGGTGTTAGTGTAATTATACTCCTCCGAAACGACTCGACCGATTTTCGTGAGTTTTTGTTTACATATCCGTTAGGTCTGAGAATCGGACAACATCTATTTTTATACCCCTCCCCTGACATTTATTTGGCAAAACAACGTTTGCCGGGTCAGCTAGTGGTTTTATAAATGTTTTTAGGGATTCGTACCAAAAGTTAAAATGGGACCCTATTACTAAGACTTCCCTTAATATTAATAATTTCTCAAAAATCCATCCCGAGCTACGATTGGTCAACCAGATATTATTATTTTAGTGATGTATTTATAGACACTATCTTATTAATCGAAACCCTGCCTGTTCTTTTGGTTGATTTTCGTCCAAGGTTCTAGCCAATCGTTCTAGTATTACCTTAGAGAAGATTTTTGTATACGTTAGACATCAGGGAAACTGGTCTATAGTTAGATATATCGTCTGTTTTTCCTTTCTTGTGCAGTAGAACTATAGTAGATAAGCGAAACGAAACGGGTTCTCTACAATCGACCACATTCATACCATAAAACAAATAATTCAAAAATGCAACGAATATAAAATTAACTATTACCTGGCTTTTATAGATTACCACAAAGCATTTGATTCGCTTAAACACGAAAAAATATGGGAAGCTCTTGCTACACAAGGGATTGAAAACAAATACATTCGTATGATCAAAAACTTATACGCAAACGTGAAGGCGAAAATATGTACAGAAAAAATTGGAGAATATTTCCCTATAAAACGACGTGTAAGGCAGGGTGACCCATTATCACCAAAACTTTTGTCGGCGTCCTTAGAACACATATATCGACAGCTAGAATGGTGTAAGTACGGAATAAATATCAATGGGGCTCTAATAAACCACCTAAGATTCGCTGACGACCTTATATTAATAAGTGGAGATCCAAACACTACAAGTCATGGTTGAACAACTCTTGCAGGAAAGCGGCAAGGTAAGACTGTCGATGAACACTAACAAAACGATGATAATGACAAACCATATTAGGACACCCATTAAAATCAAACAATGTGTCTGAATTGGAATATGTGAATGAATATACATATCTTGGACAAATTATATCTCCAGCTGACATCACCACAAAAGAAATTAGAAATAGAATATGTATATGTATAGGATGGAAAAGATATCGGGCCCTTAAAGATGTTATGAAGAACCCGGCTATACCAATTCAATGTAAAACAAAAATATTTAATACGTGTATTCTACCAAGTATTACCTACGGCTGTCAAACATGGAGTTGTACAAATAAAAATATAAAAGCACTACAGACTTGCCAACACAGAATGGAAAGAAGTATACTACACCTAAAATTAAAAGATAAAGTTCGTTTAACAACAATAAGGAAAAGGACCAAGGTCATAGATATAAAATATAAAATCAAAGAATTAAAATGGAAATGGTCTGGACATCAAATTAGAAATAAAATTGAAAAGTGGGCCAAAGAAGTGACTGAATGGTGTCCCAGATATAAACGGAGAGGTGAAGGAAGACAGTACTGCAGATGGGAAGATGATATCAAAAAAATAGCAGGATTAACATGGACAAGAAAAGCAAACGATAGATTGTTATGGAGAACTCTTGGGGAGGCCTATGCTGGAAAGCAAGACAATCGAGAAACCGGTGTCTAACGCAACCAACTTAATTTTTTTTTATATTATTCAATATTTATACCTGAAACCGAATTTGAATGTAATAGATTGTTAATAAAGGCTTTATTTATTTATTATATTTATTTATAATCTTATTAATCTGTGTGTTCAGGTAATTCTCCCAGCGTTACTAGAGCAGTCTCATACCCGGACATGGTTGAAGGCCGGTCTGCGTACTTGGTGTGCATGCGCAGCGGGTGTGTTAGGTCTTCGGTCATATTTACTGGGTGAAGCACGTCACGATCAACCACAACCGCATCCTCCAAGACCGCCACATCAACTTGGTGCTGCACATCAGGTAATAATTTTTTCTTAAAATTCAAGATAATTAGAATAGTTTTTCAAAATTATGTAAATAAATATTGTCGTATGTTTGTAATGTTATACTGGCATAAAGTAATGTAGTCATTCATTCATTCATTCGTTGCTTATCAAGAGAATGATTTGAAATTTTTAGAAGAAATAACATCCTAACTTCTAAATCTAATTTTTGAAGTCGGTTAATAAGTGTTTTCAGTTTGTGTAAGGCATTTTTAAGAAACTGGAGAAATAGTAAATGTTGTGGTTTCCTCACTGATCTTTAAACTGTACTGGTCTTATTCATAATGACTTATCGGAGGTTTAAAAGTTCGCTAAAATAAGTTTCGCAAAAAATGTTATTCATAATAGTCTTTTTACGATAAAATGTTTATCTCTCCGATAAAGTTATTATTTAAACCTCCTATAAGTGATTATGAATAACACCATACATCTGTAAGGTTTCATTAAAATCTATTTAAGTAGTGTTTACGTTTATGAAACGCTTATTCAAGCATGCATGTATCTTTACATTCTTACATACTTTCACGTTTAGAATATTACTATTTCATAGATTTGTATTTATTGACAGGCTTCGTGGTGGAGTGGTTCATGTAACGGACTGCCATTCACGAGGTCGCGGGTTCGATTCCCGCTCGGGACAATCATTTGTGTGATTTTTCTAATTGTCATACAAATGTTTGTACTGCGTCTGGGTGTTTCTATGTATTATAAGTATGTATTTACAAAAAAAAAAGTAGTATATGTATTCTATCCGTATTCTGGTACCCATAACACAAGCATAATATGCTTAGCTTGGGACTATATAGAAATAAATAAATAAATATATACCAATATTTATTTATTTAAAGTTTCGTGTTGACAGGCATTGATGCGTCGTGATGGTCCAGCTGGTTTTGAGCCGTACATTCGTGTATCATGGTTCCCTGTGCGTCTTGGTGGCTTAATGGTACTAGTGTCTATATCGCTGGTACTAGCCAGTGCACTTACACTTGTAAGTATTTATTTATTTATACTTTATTGTACACCAATTACATTAAATTTACATTAAAAAAGAAATATAATAAGAACCCGTACAATGGGGGGGCCTTATCGCTTAAAGCGATTTCTTCCAGGCAACCTTTGGATGAATTTAATATGGCAGGACAAGTTGGTAGTCTCTGGTGCACTTAAGTAATAAATACACGACAAAAATATAAATAAATACTATTTTAACATAAATATATACACAAATTTACATAACAATACATAAATTACATATTAATATATCATACATAAATACTAAAAATATACACAGACATATTCACTTAGTTATAATATTTTGATAGTAATCTTTGACAATATTTTTAAATGTTGCTAAAGTTTTAGCACGACGTATGTTTAGTGGTGGCATTCCATAAGCGTACAGTTGTCACTGAAAAAGATTTGTCATAGAATGACGTTGAATGCGGTGGCATTTTCAGTGTTAAATTCTGTAGTCTTAAATTCTAAGTATCATTCTTCTCAGCACATTAATGTCCCATTGTTGGAACTCCTCCATTTCGAGAAAGTTCTTGGTCTACTTATGCCACGCTCATCAGGTATGGCGTAGGCGTTTTATTAACAGCTTTCCATCTCTCACAGTTAATGTTAACTGCTTGTAATATTCCTAAGCTGGCTTTGACAGCAAGCTGGGGAAGAAATGAAAGAGTTGAAGCTTGTATTCAAATCCACACGGAGAGCCAAAATCTATACAGGATTATTTTGTATTATATTCCCTGTCCTGACAGAGAAGTTATAAAATTCAAAAACAATTAATACTTTCTTGCGATGTCGATATTGTCAACTCTATACAATTTTGTAGTAGATTTTAAGAAAAGCTATTTATTGTTGTGTATATTATCTGAATTATGTTATCCCCGGGAAAGAAAAGAACCTTTAATGTTGTTTATGTTAATTTCACAGGTAATTCCTGTCGCCATAGGAAGGAAAGTGATGGCAATATGGTTACCAAAATCTTCTAATGGCGTTCATGAACTTTATACGGCTGCTTGTGGTAAGTCTAAACTTAAAATAACAAAAATACTTCTAATATATTATTATTCACGCACGCACACACGCACAAACTAGATCACGTACGCACACTGGACACGCACGCACACACTTTGAAGTTGCTAGTAAGCCGTTGACTGTACATTAATATTGACATACTCTCCCAATGTAGTTTACCATTTACTTTAAATTTTTTTGTTGTTTTATTCGTATTTTGTTCGGTTTCTTATTACGTCAAGCTTTTTATAGAAAATAAGTGAAAGATTCGAAACAAAAAATATGAGTTTCATTTTGGGATGTCTTGGGACATGAAAAGAGCAAATTAAGTTTTTGATAAACGGCGGTATTTCCTGTAGAGTTAGTTCAACCTCTAAATACCCTCAGATTGCGACTCCGCAGTACGAAGTTCGCGGATTAAAGGCCTGTTCAGACCTAAGCGGTATTCGCTACCGTCTGCGGCAGAGAAATCCCAGTGGGTATGCGGTAATATTATAGTTCAGACCTAAGCCGTATTCGCAATCCTTGTGGGTAGAATAACGCGCGGTAGTCGAGTTTCGTTCAGAGAGGTAATTTTTTTAAATTTTCGCCAGTTAGTCATCATTTCTGAGTCGCCAAAGAATATACATGTCAGTCACGATGTAATTTCTGCAGAACATCTGATTTTAGTGATGGATAGTAATGATGCGGTATGTACCTCTACACACAGCGGCAGCGAATATCGCTCAGGTCGCTCTAGCCGTGGTACTTGATACTAAATACCTTAGCGAAACCCGCGCGGTATGTACCTCTACCCACAGCGGCAGCGAATACCGCTTAGGTCTGAACAGGCCTTAACTAGTTGCATAATTAAGTTAGCAGGCTCTAGAGCCGGCAAAGTCACAACTTACCCATAAAATCTAAAAAAAAGACGTTTTGTACTGCGCAGTTTATTCGTGAATTGTACGCTGTACTACAAATGTAGTAATATAAAAAATATTCTATAAACTTTTTTTTAAAACCTTACGTTTGTGTTATTAATTCATCAAAATACAACCGTAAAAACGGGTTATTTGGATGGTCATATTTAATTTAGTAATCTTGATATGGAAAAAAGAAGGTAAGAAAAGTATAGATACGTAAGACCTAGATACTGTGAGAAAGATTTGTTGCTCGAGAGGCAATATCCACGATTTAAACAAGGAAGTATGATGTCCATATTTTTGTATCAAGCATGGCTTTCTGTCGTACTTTCTTAATTGTTCCAAAAAGTTTAGTTAAGTTTTAAATACACTCGCGTGCAACCGAATCGACTCACCCATACAAAATAGACAAAAAGTGTGTTATAATTTAAAAAAATAAAAAAAAGTATACATAATGTATATTTTTTTTAAAGCTTATTCTTTTAGCTTTAAATTGACACATTTACTGTTTTAATCCAATCACCACTTTAAAAAATATCGTGATATGAACCGTAAGTCCGTAAAATTTACTCCTTGCAGTACTAACGTGTTGCGCTATGCAGCCCCCTATATAAACCCACGTAAGCAACACACCCTTATCAGTCGCTTATCAGAAGTTGACCTGAACACATCACCGTAAGATACGATAAGCAATTCGCCGCCACTATGGATACAAGACCAGAAGAAGTCGCACAAGTTGTCCTTTTGATACAACAAGGCCTTAGTCAGCGAGAAGTCGCTCGTCGACTGAATCTGAGCCAATCTGCTGTATCCAGGGTATACAGAAGGTTCCAGGAGACACATTCTTACTCTAGGAGGCCAGATAACAGTCGGCGGCGGCATACTTCTGAGAGAGACGACCGTTTTATCGTCTCGACAAGCCTCAGAAATCGCCATCTCACCGGTGTTGCTGTGCAGCAGCGGCTGCGAGAGGTTCGAGGAGTCGCTGTCAGTCAGTGGACGGTGAGAAGACGGCTGAGAGATGCCAACCTGACTCCAAAACGGCCTGCCAGAGGCCCTAAATTGACCAGGGCTCACCGACAAGCGCGCATTGCATTTGCTCGCGAACGCATCGGTTGGACGGCTGAACAATGGCGATCGGTCTTGTTCACTGACGAGTGCAGAGTGTGTCTGCATGGCAGCGGCAGAAGAGCTCAAGTCTACCGGCGTCCAGGCGAGCGATTTTCGCAATGTTGTTTCGCGGAAACAGTGGCCTATGGCGGTGGTTCGTGTATGATGTGGGCGGGCATTTCAGTGGAAGGAAAAACAGCTCTTGTTTTCATCCTCGGTGGAGGCCGAGGAGGCGGTCTGACTGCAGACCGATATGTGGAAGATGTTCTCCTTGATCACGTCCTTCCTTATGAAGGCTTCATAGGAGATAGCTTCCTTCTAATGCACGATAATGCCCGCTGCCATACAGCACGAATCACTCGTCAGTTCCTGGATGAAGTTGGTATTGAGACCATGGACTGGCCACCACTCAGCCCTGATCTCATTTCTCTATCTCCTATTGAACACATATGGGACGAGCTGAAACGCAGGGTCCGGGCCAGAAATCCAGCGCCTGCAAACATTGTAGAGCTAAAGACAGCGCTCGAAGAGGAATGGGAAGCTCTCCCTCAAGATCTGGTAGTAAGGGTTATCAGGTCGATGAGGAACCGTCTCAGAGCTGTTATTAATGCCAGGGGGGGCAACACTTTTTTTTTTTATTTTTTTTTATTTTTATATTCTGCTTCTTGGCAATCTGTTTGTACAACAATAATCCAAGTTGCGGTCTGAGTAAATCTGGGTTTTATGTTGTATCTACACATGAAGCTTGTCCATTGACTCGCGTTCATGATTATTGTTAATGGGCAAATCTGTTTGCTAGTCCATAAATGCTATGACGTTTTAAACGAGAGAATATGAGGCTTCCCGGCCCTTGTAACTGAGCAGCCAGTTCATTTCTATGCCTATGGAGCCTATTTTGGTAGTTGTTACAGTATGGCTCGATTTCCTGCTTCACTGTATTTAATTTAATGTCCATGTACATGAACCTGTTGCTGACATATTGTGGTATGTTGAGCATACGTCTAATTGTTTTACTTTGGAACCTTTCCAATATCTCAATGTTACTGTTGCAGGCTGAGCCCCACAACTGAATCCCATATGTCCAAATGGGTTTTATAATAGTTTTGTAGATTGCCATTTCACTCTCAGATGTCAGTTGAGATTTGCGTCCAATAAGCCATTGCAGATTACGTATCTTGGTGTCTAGTTGTTTACGTTTAGTCCAAATGTGCTTATGCCAGGTGAGTCTTCGATCTAAGTGCATGCCCAAATATTTCGCATCTTCAGATTGGGGTACTGGCTCGTTGTATAATAGGACAGGTGGACATGTTTCTCGTCGTAGAGTGTATGTTACGTGAACGGACTTGTCCTTATTGGCTTTGATGTGTCATTTGTCAAACCATCTCTCGACTAAAGTTAGGTGTTTCTGTAAGCTGTCAGATGCTGTTTGTGGACATTTGTGAATAGATATGAGTGCCGTGTCATCAGCGTATGTAGCGATTGAAGTTACATGGTCAAGGGTCGGGATGTCCGCTGTAAAAATTAGGTACAGTATTGGACCTAGAACGCTGCCTTGAGGTACTCCTGACTTGATTTCGTGCAGTCTTGATAGTTCGTCATTATACTTGATTTCAAAGCATCTACTTTCCAGATATGATTTAATAATTAAAAAGAATGAAGAAGGGAGTTTCTGTTTAATTTTATAGAGAAGGCCGTCGTGCCATACTCTGTCAAATGCTTGACTGACATCTAAGAATATAGCCGAGCAGTATTTTTTGTTTTCTAGAGTTCTATTGATTGCATCGACTACACGGTGGACTTGCTCAATCGTGCCGTGACCTTCTCTAAATCCAAATTGGTGTGGAGGGAGGATATCTTCTAGATGACTTCGCATCCTAGTTAGTATTATTTTCTCGAATAACTTCCCAACAACTGGCAACAAGCTGATCGGCCTGTAAGAGGATAGTTCCTGGGCTGGTTTGCCCGGTTTCAGAATCATAACAACCTGTGCCATTAAAGCCAGGGGGGGCAACACTAATCATTGATTTAATAAATTCCTTTATTTTTCATAACATTTGGTTAATTAACCATTTTAATTATCATTTGTTATTTTTCACTAATTCAATTTTTGTTGTTTTGTAATTCGAATTCGATTAAATTCGAAACTATTGAGCAGATTTTTAAAATTATGGTATTACTTTAAAGGTTATGAAATAGGCTTTCAAAAAATATACATATCTTACTATATCTTTTATTCTTTTACAACATATTACACCATTTAGCAGTTTTGTATAGGTGAGTCGATTCGGTTGCACGCGAGTGTATATAGACGATCCTCGTGGTTGAGTGGTTCATGTAACGGACTGCCGATCAAAAGGTCGCGGGTTCGATTCCCGCTCGGAACAATCATTTGTGTGATTTTTCTAATTGTCATACAAATGTATATACTGCATCTGGGTGTTTCTATATATTATAAGTATGTATTTACAAAAGAAAGTAGTATATGTATTCTATCGGTATTCTGGTACCCATAACACAAGCATATAATAAGCTTAGCTTGGGACCAGAGGACGTTGTGTGAAATGTCCATGAATATTTATTTATTTTATTTAAATGCTAAGGTATGTACGTATGCTGGGCTGTCGGTCGTGGCGGTACTCTAGCAGCAGGCTGGGCTCGTGGTGGGCGGGCAGTTCTGGCCGCTCGTGCTGCCCTCTGGGCTAAGGTGGCTGCTAGAGCAGCACTAGCCGCACTCGCTTTATTGGGACTTGTACCACTCATGTTTGGACTACTACTTGAATTGGTAAGTATAAAATAAGTGTTCTTAATTTGAAAGATTATTTTTTTAAAAGAACTTTTAAAATTTTCTATTTTGACTAGTTTTTTTAAGAATTTTTTGACGAGTTCTTAATTTAAAACCTTTTTTGTCCCAACTGCCAAAAAAACTTTACTCAAAACTTTTTTTAATAAATATGCAAATTTCAAACCGAATGGAAACCTATACAAACGTCACTGGCTATCATGTTACAGTAGAGCTAATATACTCCCAATTTGTAAGAGAGCTCTTGTAAGAGCTTTATTAAATGACCATATAATAATATATTTTTAACACGCTTATATTAGTTCGGTAAGTATCTATCAATGTATTAATCTATGTAACGGAATCTTTGAAAGTGATTTTCAGCCACTTACAGTATAAGTAGTCTATAGGAGTATTAATAAAAAAAAATATTCAGGATATTCAAGCGTATTTTTTTTAATTTTGGACCCAAGTAGATTTTTTAAATTAAATTAAATATTTCAGGTATTAGTAATCCCTCTACGAGTACCACTAGAACAGTCCCCAGTATTGTTTGTATGGCAAGATTGGGCCCTGGGCGTGTTGTATACAAAAATAGTGTGTGCTCTCACAATGATGGGTCCAGACTGGGCTATGAGACGTGCTATAGAACGAGCGTATCGTGACGGAATTAGAGAAATGGATTTGAAGTAAGATTTTTAAATAATATTTTAACTATTTCAGTATTTAATAAATCAAATTATGGTGGAAAAAGTGAAATGCCGCAAGTGGGACTTGTGACAAGTCCAAGGTTATAAGCTTTTTTAAGCAAACATGGTGGAACTAGCCAATGTCATGTTCTCCATGTGGTGAAGGATTAAGAATACAAATGTGACCCATTTCCTCTTGAGGGTGCTATAGAAACCGTGTAATGGAATATTAACAGATACACATCAACTGTGAGAGACAGAAAACTCGTAACCTTGACGAGCTTCGTGCTTGAGTGGTTCATGTAACGTACTGCCGATCACGGGATCGCGTGTTCGATTCCCGCTCGGGACAATCATTTGTGTAATATTTATAATTGTCATACAAAATGTTTGTACTGCGTCTGGATGTGTCTATCTATACTAATATTATAAAGCGGAAGAGTTTGTTTGTTTGTTTGTTTGAACGCGCTAATCTCAGGAACCACTCGGCTGATTTCAAAAATTCTTTGAGTGTATATCGAGGAAGGTTTTAGGCTATATAACATCACGCTACGCAGACGCGAAGCAGTAGTGAAAAATGTTACAAAAACGGGGGAAATTTACAAAATTCCACGCGGGCGGAGTCGCGGGCAACAGCTAGTGTATTAGTGCTCAAACACGTTAACTCGCGGGCGCGGTGGCGGGCGCGGTCGCGAAATATCAGACATATAGCGTCATATACAAGTGTTCACATACAAAACGCACGTGCGGTCTAAGTAGCGGGCTAGCTAGCGGCTGCCGCGCGCGAATCGCTTGCGGCAATATCAAACGCGTGAGATGTTTGTGTGTGTTCACGTCGAACTAGCGGCGGAGCGCGCGATTTACTCGCGACGTCAGGTGAGTTCAACCAGCGGCCGAACATTTGTTTGCCCGTTTTAGCTATCTAAAAGTGACAAGTTCAATAGAATCCATTCAATAGAAGCTGCTACATCGTTACTTATAATAAATTGTTTCGGTTTATTTAGAATTAAAGGTAACTATTAGCTACATATTAACGACGGGTGATGAATTGGAGGTGTTTGAATTTTTTGAAAGCGACGAAGATGAACAAAACTCTAGTCGAATGCGAAATAAGATAAATAAAAATAATGATATTATTATTGAATCCAATATGTAATCAAAGCAGTTGACAGTCATTCTGGTATATCCAAAATAATCTTGAAGGATGTTCTCTCAAATTACTATATAACGTATGAAATTCACCATACCGTTCTCTTCTTTATTAATTTCATGCACACCAATTCTTTTTATTATCTGCCACTTTAAATATGAATTTTCGGTAAAAAATATAAGATCGTCGTTCATGTTTACAATCTCTGACAACACGTCAAATCGCGCAAACCTCTAGCGGTCAACGTGAACACGAAATCGCCACGTCTCCGCGCCCGCACCCGCCACCGCGCCCGCGCCTTTCAACGTGAACAAGTACTTATAAGTTTGTATTTACAAAAGAAAAGTTCTATCCGTATTCTGGTACTCATAACACAAGCATATAAGCTTAGTTTGGGACCAGAGGACGTTGTGTGAAATGTCCATGATAATTATTTATTAAAAAAAACAAACTATTTATTAAAAAAAAAAATGTTTCGATCGCAGCAGTCGGCGCTCTATAGTCTCTGCCTACCCCCATGGGAAAAAGGCGTGATTTTATGATGATGATAAAAAAAAAAAATTATGATATGAGGGCCGAAGAAAGTTAATAGATAGATAGATAATAAAATAATGATGTTTTGTTTTACAGGTTCATTCTAATATCAGTAGCGGCACCATGTGTCTGTGGTCTAGGTCTAGCTCTGTCAGTACCGTATGTGGTGGCTCACTCGTTAGCACCGCTCGTTGTATCCGGTGCTGCACAGAGGAACCTGCTGGCGAGGAGAGTGTACCCAGCATTGTTACTCATGGCTGTGTTGGCTACACTCACTATATTCCAGGTAATATTTAAGGTAATATTTACTTTAGTTAATGCCCGCCATTACCCACGTATAGTTATTGAGCAATCCCCGCTTCAGGACTATACACTAACGGTCTTATAATGACTTATCGGAGGTTTATACGGAGATTTTATCGGAGAGGTAATAAAAGTTTTAGCGTAAAAAGACCATTATGAATAACAAGTTTTGACAATTTTCGCAAACTTTTAAACCTCCGATAAGTCATTATAAATAAGGCGGTAAATCTTAACAAATTATACAAAAAAGCCACTCTTTAAACTACCCCCGACGAGGTGGTTGCATGCGGTGGGTCGGTATTCAGAGACCCGCCACGCCAAATGTGGCTGTTGGCCACGCGACAGGGGGACCTAGTTCTCCCCCCGTCGGGTCGAGCCCCGATTAGCGGGGTTATCCTTCGCTGGGTCATGGTAAAGCTTAAGGCACATCATGGCCCGGCAGGGCAGGAGGCGGAAAAAAACTTCTCGCTACCTAATGTAATTTATTAATTTTGCAATTGACTTGCTATGCTTTTACTTAATAAATTAAATTGTAGTGGAAAAAGTGATCACCGCAAGCGGGACTTGAACCCACGACCTCGGAATACCGTTCCGTAGCTCTGCCAACTGAGCTTATTGCGGTCGTGCTAACAGTAACCAATTTGACCAACACAACTTTCCTCGATTGAGTCTACATCGCAATTTTGATGTGCAACGCAATTTATCGTTCAAGTCCAAGTTTCATGTTCAAGTAAAAATAAATAAATAAAGTACTCACTTTTTCCACTACAATTTAATATATTAAACTCTCGCTACCTATTAAAAAAAAACAATATCAAGATCCATACATACAAAAATACCGACATACATATAATAAATTCCATGCGTACGAACTCGCGGGCAACAGCTACTACGTAATATTATTTAACATTGACAATTGGTTTTAGTGGTCACAATGTTTTTTTAATTTATATCATTATTCCCCCACAGATTCGTCAGTTCAGAAAGTTATACGAACATATAAAGAATGATAAATACTTGGTTGGACAACGATTAGTGAACTACGATCATCGAAGACATAAGCAACAACAGAGTAGTGTAACCGCAAACTGAGTACAAATCACAGAATAATAAAGCCATTGTTAGATACAACAATAATGTAAGTAAGATAAACTTAATCAGGGCTCTTATTCTATTTCGTTTTTTAAACGCGTTACGAAGAAAAATACGTTTATTCAATCATACGTTCATTTAAGAAACGCTGGGTAAAGCCCAATTAAAAATATATTTAAAGAAATATATCATATAGGTTTTTGAAAATTGGTCCACAGGTGAACGAATATACTAGGAAAAAAGAAATTAGAACCTCTTCCTTTTTTAAAGTCGGTTAAATTTAGTAAAGTGCGCAATGCCACCGTCTTTCATGTATAAACAGATGTATGAGTATAATATATGAAGTTAAGAAATACATCACACATACAATGAACTTAAGAAGAATTTTTTTTTCGTTCTGCCTGCCCTCAAGAGTAAAAGGTGTGATGTTATATAATATATTCGCTGGGATAGTCATGTACGTGTGAACTCTCAAACATGTCTTCTTTTATTTTCCTGCTCTTATCCCATTGCTTGGGATCAGCACAGCATGTCTTTCTTTAAAAATCTTCTGTCTACCGTCATATCTTAAAGACGGGCTTCGTGGTGGAGCGGTTTATGTAATGGACTGCCGATCACGAGGTCGCGGGTTCGATTCCCGCTTGGGACAGTCATTTGTGATATCCATAAATGTCATACAAATGTTTGTACAGCGTCTGGGTGTTTTCTATGTATTATAAGTATGTATTTACAAAAGAAAAGTAGTATAAGTAGTCTATCCGTATCTGGTAGGCACCCATAATACAAGCATAGAAATATAGCTTACTTTGGGACCAGAGGACGTTGTGTGAAATGTCCTGAATATTTATTTATTTATTATTATCTTTGTTTATTTATCTCAAAAACGCTGTTTTCGTTGAATAATAGCTTAGAAAATATAATATGTTACCGGCTAACACTTACTTTTATGGGATCGATGATGCCGACCCAGGTTTCGAGCATATCCGATGCTCATCACACGGATATGCTCGAAACCTGGGTCGACACCATCGATCCCATAAAACTCACAAAAGTTTCAATACTAGAATAATAGCTTTTTGTAGCTCCGTGACTGGCAGGTTAATATAAGGTTATATGTGTAAGGGAGTGTTACGTCACTCGTTATTCGTGTTTTAAATCTACGATAGAGAATAAGGGCCCAGTTTAGAAACGTATTGTATCTTGAAAACTACTTAGCTAAGGTATTTTGTTTAGATTTACTCTTTAGAGCATTATTCCAACACGAGTTGATATTATAAGACCCCTGCTGGAAAAGGTATGAGAGCAATGGTCATACTCATTGTGTAATTATTATGGCTAACAACACTGCCTCACATCGAAAGGACGCACTCTGACAAGGTTGTTGGCAACAGTCGGCCGGAGTGATGGACCCTAATGGGAGAGAAACCCATTAGGGTCCACCATTTTTTATTAATTATTTATTAAGCTATTGCATAGCTTCTATAGTGGAGACCGAATTCAGAAATTCTGTAACGAAAATAACCTAACACCCCCCACTCCGACCGGCACAGCGGTGATACTTTTTAGTTTTGTCATCTATCGATGAATAGCAGAACTTTTAATGAAATATCACGCTTGTCTCTTTAGTTCAACAACTCGCTTCTAGGTGGCATTGGTTGTATCGGCGTTACTGCGCATGCGTAATCCCCCTCTTCGCCCCGCAATTTGGTGACTCGTGCCGGTTTAGAGTTTCGGCGTTAGGGCACCTCCTCTTTCATAAAATGGAATTGGGATAAATAAACTCATGAAAAAAATAAATAAATAATTATAATTGCATAAGTTGATAAAAAAATGCTATGCAATAGCTTTACCGCGGCAGTCCCCGAGTGACACACGTCTTTTTAGGGTTCCGTACCCAAAGGGTAAAAACGGGACTCTATTACTGAGACTTCGCTGTCCGTCCGTCCGTCCGTCCGTCCGTCTGTCACCAGGCTGTATCTCAAGAACGGTGATAGCTAGAGAGTTGAAATTTTCACAGATGATGTATTTCTATTGCCGCTATAACAACAAATACTAAAAATAAAATAAAATAAATATTTAAGGGGGGCTCCCATACAACAAACATGATTTTTTTACCGTTTATGCTCGATACTAATAACGTTGCCTTATGTTGCATAGATAATGGTACGGAACCCTTCGTGCGCGAGTCCGACTCGCACTTGACCATTTTTTTATTGATTGTCATACACTGTTGTCTCTTAGTGTGGGTGATTTTGGGGGGTGCGACTAATGAAATTATGTTATGGTAAATAAACTAAATTATAATGGAAAAAATGATAACCATAAGCGGGACTTGAACCCGCGACCTCGGAATTCCGTTCCGTCGCTCTCCCATCTGAGCTATTATGGTCCACGCAAATGGTTCAAGTCCCGCTTATGGTTATCATTTTTTCCATTATAATTTAGTTTATTTAGTAAAAGCATAGCGAGTCAACCGCAAAATATTAATATATTTATGTTATGGTGTTTGTGTTCTTTACCTCAGCACTCGCTGACATGGCAGTAAGGTATATTTGTCAAAGAAAACAACGTCTGTAGGCAGCTCTTGTTGGTTCAATTCTTCAAGGATTAAATAGATATTAAACTTTGTATGTAATAGATCATATTTTTAAAAAGCATAATTGTTAAATTTTTTCTTCAGTAAATAAAATTATAAGCAATGGTCGACTAGGTATCCTACATGGCGGTTTGGTATTTTTTCTAAAAATGTTTGGCATTTATTAATAAAAATGTATCTATTTTTGGTTTTTCTATGGTGTTAAACTTAGCATATTATGTGCTACAATATTATAGAATACACAAATAGAACCTGAATCGTCCAAAAATGTAATTATATTTTTATTATTGACTTAATTTGTTAATAATCCTTGTACAAATTAAATGTCTTTTTTAAGACGTAACTTCTTATGGAATGATAAATCACTTCGTTACGTAACGCGTAACGCGGCTCAGTCTGTTTTTTTTTCAAGCTTTTCTTGGCTAACCTGAGAGGCAAATGTATTTTTTCTTGTAAATAAAATTTGTAATTTTATGACGTAATATTGGCATTCCTTTTGTAAATGCATTCGATCTCATACACTTACGAAAGAACATTGTAATATATTTTTCTTATATCACAAGCACTGTTACTAAATAGCTTTTTTTATATTAGAAATATTATTTTACCGGCTAAAACTCACTTTTAAGGGATCGATGATGTCGACCCAGCTTATTCGATGCTTATCTTCAGGAGGAGTGCGCAGCGGTGTTCTTTGTTAACTATAGGTCTTATACTATATTTTCAATGTAACTATATGTTTGTATACGGCTATAGTAAGATAAGGAAGTATGTTCGGAGCGTAGCAGATACCCCTCTATTGTCTCTGCCTACCCCCATGGTAAAAAGGCATGATGTTATCGTCTCATGTCTCGCGAATTTTTAATGGCTATCCATGGGCGTCGAAAGATTCTCCCGAGTTAAGAGGCTGGCAGATCTGCTATCTGATCAATATGATAATTATGGGTTTTGTTGCGTTCAACCTGGTGTTTTAATTAATAATAGGTTAAGTGGAAGCGTGATATCTCTCAGGCGCGAGAGGAACGAACATATACTGTATATCACAGCGTTAACAAATTTACAATAGTACAAACTTACCCTGTTTTGTTCTTCAACAATGTCTTCACTGTGTCAAGCCCTAGCTATAGCTTCATTAACTAACTACGATAAATTGGCCAAAATAACGCAGAATGCTAATCAAACTATACTTAACTTTATACAGGCAGACACGAACTCTTGAAGTCCACAAAAGACCACTCCTTGGCACGACTCAAGCCGTGAACTTTCACCAATGGTCTTAATGCAATTATACTATCACAATTATAGTTATCAAACAGTTCAATTTACATTAAATAGTATTAAGTATGGAGACACAAAATTCACTAGTTTTTATAACGCATTTATGTCATACAAAAATGGCGAACATTACATTTCGCGGTGACATTCAAGGTTTTGTTTCAATTGTAATTATCGATTCACACAACAAGGATAATTAGTTTTATCAACAATTAATTCTAGTGACAATTTTAACTCGCTAAACAGTTGCAAGAAAAACGCTTCAAATCGCATTCAAATCGCGACGTAATCCGCAAACAAGATGTGTTTTACGACTGACGACCGAGCCAAGGTCACCGCGCGGCGCACCCGGCTCGCCGGCGATACATCAATAGTGAAGTTACCATCTCCTAGGGAGGCGCGCGCGCAACTCGATACGATAGGTTAAGTTTGGTACATAACATCTACCCGCCTCGGCCAGGACTACCTGGCCGCTAATTTACTGGCAGTCGCGACAAGGTTGATACAGCTCTTTTCAAAATTGAACCGTCCACCCGGACCTCAGCAAAACGGGGCACTCCATCTGCTCCAAAGACGAGGTTGAGAATGCGCCCCCTGCGCCAACACAGTGGCGGTGAGTTAGCGTCCTTAACCAAAACGAGGTCACCAACATGAGGTGGATCAGTCTTGTCAGTCCACTTAACGCGCTGCTGGAGAATGTGCAAATATTCTAAATTCCAACGTTTCCAAAAGCTCTGAGTGAGTTGTTGGACCAATTCAAACCGCGAGAGACGATTAGGTCTCACATCAACAAAGGGATATTCCGGCAGGGCGTTCAGTGGCTGCCCAATCAAAAAATGGCCCGGCGTGAGGGCTTCCAAGTCGTTAGGATCTGAAGAGATCGGGCACAACGGGCGTGAATTCAAAACGGCCTCGATTTTGCAAAACACAGTTGCGAGCTCTTCAAAGGTCAATACAGACTCGCCAATTACCCGTCGCAAATGTGTCTTAGCAACCTTTACTACGCTTTCAAATATTCCTCCCCAGTGGGGACATGACACGGGACTGAACCTCCAAGTTATTCTACGTGTAGCTAGTCTAGACGCAATTTCAGTCTCGTTAGCCGACAAAAAATCATACATCGCTTTTAAATAGTTGTTTGTGCCTTTGAAGTTGGTACCGCAATCCGACCGAATCAAGGACGGTAGTCCTCGTCGTGACACGAATCTATCTAACGTCGCAACAAATGCCTCTGTCGAGAGGGCTGAGACGAGTTCCAAATGTACCGCCTTGGTGGACAGACAGACAAAGACGCACAAATAAGCCTTGACAGTTTTACTGTTCCTGAGGGTCGAGGTCTTAACAAAAAAGGGGCCTGCAAAGTCCGTACCAACTCCAGCAAAGGGCCTTATCTCAGTGACCCGATCCGAAGGAAGGTCACCCATGATAGGCTGCATGGTAGGGGCCTTGAGCCTATAGCAAGGCATACAACGAAAGACCACACTACGGATCGTCCGACGGGCCGATAAAATCCAAAATTCCCGTTGCAAAATGGCCAATAAGGCATTACAGCCGGCGTGGGAGTTCTTGATGTGACGATCAGTCACCAACAGGTTCACCAAGTGGCCACTCTTTGGCAATAAGAGGGGGTGACGAGATCCATAAGGGAGGTTTGCGTTCCTAAGACGCCCTCCGACACGCAAAAGACCCTCACTATCCAAAAAAGGGTTCAGCTTACAAATGGCTCCAGACAGCTTGGATTTGCCTTTCCTCAAGATGTCAATCTCGTCTTCAAAATGTGCCTCTTGCACAGAACGAACCCAGTGAAGAAGAGCATCTTGGAGCTCTTGTGGCGATAAGAAGGCCTCCAAACATTTGTTCTGTGGATGTCTACAATTTTTCATGAAGCGCTTGATCCAAGCGGTGACACTCAACAATTTGTCCAATGAACTGTAACGATTAAGTAAGAAATCGGGGTCGAACGGACGGTCCTGCCGTTCGAGCGCAAGCATTCGCAACCCAGGCAGTGCGACAATGTCTAAGGCCGGAGTTCGCGGCCAATTAGATTCTGATCTGGTCAACCACTCAGGTCCCCACCACAGAGAGTGCTCAACTAAAAGGGGGGCCATACATCCCCGTGACGCACAATCAGCAGGGTTGACCTCGCCAGGCACATGCCTCCAAACCAACGGGGTCTCCGATTTCTGTATCTGAGAGACACGATTTGCTACAAACACCTCTAAGGTGTGAACTGACGTCTTCAGCCAACATAGCACAATCTGACTGTCAGTCCATGCATATATCGTGGAAATGTCAATTGACGTGCACAAGGTAGACATGACGTGATTCAAAAGGCGAACAAGAAGGGCCGCCCCTGACAACTCTAACTTAGGGATTGTCAAGGCAGTTCGAAGAGGCGCGACCTTGCTCTTCGCCATGACCAACAACACTTTCACCTGACCATCTGTGGTCACGGTGCGCAAGTATACGGCTGCTGCGTACCCACGTTCCGAAGCGTCCGAGAAACCATGAAGGGACGCGGTGTGCTTCCCTGGCGGAAGCAGAGCACGGGGTAACGATATCCTATTGATGGCAGGCAATGAGGAAGCAAATAGGAGCCAGTCCTTCAAAACAGCTTCGCGAAGTGGCTCGTCCCATCCAAGACCTGCAGTCCAAAGTCTCTGCAGGAAGCATTTGGCCCAGAATATGACCGGGCATATCCAGCCATTGGGATCAAAGGTTCTCGCGACAGTCGACAGAACCAGTCGTTTCGTCCAAGTGTGATGCGAATCCAAATTGACATTAAATGTAAAGATGTCCTGGACTGGTCTGTACTGGATTCCAAGCACTGACATCATGGTAGGGTTGTCACGGTTCTCAAATAGGTGAGGATCCTGCTGGTGGTCATCCGGTAGCCCTTCCAAGAGCGCAGGTAAGTTGGAGATCCATTTACGCAGCTCATATCCTGCGGAGGCTAGAATGCCAATCAACTCGTCACGCAAGAGCAGGGCCTCTCTCTCCGTGGCCGCGCCAGTGCACACATCGTCAACATATAGGTCCTCCTTCAAAATGGCGGCTGCGCGAGGAAACGACATACGCTCTCGATCCGCGAGCTCCCAAAGCGAACGTATAGCCAAAAAGGGACTAGACCGCAGCCCGTAGGTGTTCGTGTTGAGCTCGTAGACAAGCATGGGATCTTGCTGGTTTTCTCGCCACAATATCAGCTGGTATCGGCGATCATCCGGGTGAATTACCGTTTGCCTGAACATCATCTTGATGTCAGCCACAAAAACAAATTGATGACGTCGAAACCGCGTGATGACGTCACAAAGGTCCTTCAGCAATTTGGGACCAGGATGCAGACACTGGTTCAATGACACTCCTGAAGTAGTCTGCGCAGAACCATCAAATACTGTGCGTAGCTTACCACTGGATGGTTTTATTACAGCATGATGCGGAAGAAAGAAGTGCTCCGTCGAACGCCAATCCAATTTTGACACAGACATGTGTCCCAAATCCTCATACTCCCGCATGAAGTCAATATACTTCTCCTTGAGTAGTGGGTCCCTGCTCATACGGCGTTCCATCGCCAACAAACGCTTCTCTGCAATAGGCCGCGAGACGCCAAGTGGCGGACGTACGGCGAGAAATGGCAATCTTGTCATGATCCGGCCAGAACGGAGATAACTGGTGTTGGTCTTGTAGAACTGCTCACACTCTTCATGCTCCGGATCAGAGCGGGGAGCTTGTGGTGGCTCCTCCACTTCCCAGAATCTCTGCACGGCGTCAGAAAGGGCGGACCCCACCATCAAGGCCGTTCCAAGTTCGGCAGGGGGGGGAGTCCTCAATACAGGCCCCATCAGTGCGAACCCAAATATGGTCCGGAGGGCTACCAAGCCACCTGGCTGCAAAACACGATCCTTGCCGAGTAATATTTTACCCAAAACATCGGCACCAAGCAACAAATCGACCGTGCCAGGCAGGTCAAATTTAGGGTCAGCCAAATTCAAATCCGCGGTCAATTTTACCGCATCCGCAGACAAACGAACTTGCGGGTGATTGCCCAAGATATTCTCCATCACAATGGCCGACGATTCCAACGTCGGACGTGGAGAATTTGAGGGGGAGAACTCAAACCAAACGCGGCCCTCTACCGTGGCCACGGGGGCGTTCCCGACACCCCTTATTACATCTGAATATTTTTCAATAGTCTGGCCAGTCTGCCCTACCAACCAAGACGAGGCTATGCACCCCTGTGAGCCTGTGTCCAATATCGCTCGGACTACAACTGAGGCGCCCGTCCGTCCCCAGACCCTGACATGGGCCGTGGGCAAGAGGACGGTCTCAAAGGGGGGCGGTGCATAGCGGGGGCAGACGCCAACATCCTAATGCTGGCGTGGCGGCGACTGAGCGCCGTTGTCCCGAGACGGCAAATCAAAGTGCGGGTAGTGCCTAAACTCGGCCTCCTCTCGGTGACGACTGCCACGAGCCATAGACGGCGGTTCGTAGCGCCTGGAGCGTCCGTACCGAGGGTTGCGCGTCTCCAAACGGGGACGTTCCGCCAGAGGGGGGGACGGTAGTGGTACCGGACGCGCGTCACGGTAATCGTGGTACACTACTGGAGGTGATCTCGCTTGATCACGTGGAAGCGGGGAGGGCGAGCGGGACACAAAGGTGCGGGATTGAACCCGGGGCCCGCTTTCATACCCGCCCGTGGGGCTGCGCGCCGAACCAACTCGGCGATCGATGGCAGCACAGTCTGCGCGGCGTGGGGGTGATGAGCCGGACTCCAAGTTGCGGGACTGGTCCCGGTGTCCACTGGCATACCCGCCCGAAGGCGACCCCGCGTGGTCGCGACGGCCATTCGCGTTGGCGCACAGGATTTTCAAATGGTGCCCTCCGCAAATAGGACACGGGTGAGTGTCGGGGCAGGCGCGCTGGTAATGGTCCCCTAGGCAAGAGAAGCACCAGCCGCGGGCCTGGGCAATCCGCCTACGAGCGGCCACGTGCAGGACCGCGAAGTCTGGGCACCGCACCGTTTGGTGTCCCTGCGACTTGCAAAACCGGCAGTCCGGTGGCGCAGCTTGAGCGACAGCGAAGCGGGCGGCCGTACCTCCTCTTGGTGCAGGTTGGGCATTGCGCCGTTGGTTGGTGGGTCTGGGACGTGATGCTTCCACCGGCGTGTCGGCGACCATGACGTCACCCATGCGACACTCGTCCTCCAGGAACGTCAGGAGCTGGTCAAAGGTAGGGAGAGCAGATGCCTCATCCCTAGTGTGCCCCTGTTCAAAACGTGCCCTCAAAGACACCGGCAATCGCTTGAGTACGATACGCACCAGTAGGTAAGACCACTTGGCAACCGGCAGTCCTAAGCGGTTGAGCGAATTGGTGGCTATTAGGAGGGGGTTCAGCAGCTCGGTCCTCAACTGGGCAGCATTGCTCACGACGGGAAGGTTCAAGATCTGGTCAACGTGGGTATCTGCCAGACAGCGCTGGTTGTGATAGCGCTTGGTGAGCAACGCCCGCGCGATCCCATAGCTCCCGTCACATATTGGGAGGTGCTGTACTAAGCCCCTCGCCTCTCCATCAAGCACGGAGAGTAAATAGGCCAGTTTCTGAGACGGACCCAAATCGTCCCTCGAGTCCACAAGGCTCTCAAACAAACCAATGAATCCCATCCACATGTCTAGTCGACCATCAAAACGTGGAAGATCCAAGTTGGGTAACCTGGTCAAAAGGCCCACGGGAGTCTTCAAGGGGGCCCGGTGAGCCGTTACTCCGGCGCGCGAGGCTAAAATCTCCCGCGCGCTCTGGGCGATGTCGTCGGCAAGGTCCATAATTTGGACGTAGTCCTCGTGGACTTGGTCCCGTCGCTCCTGGGGGAATGACTCCAGGGGCACATCATCCAGATGCAAGATGAAGCGCCGGTAAAGCGCCTCCACCTCCTGAAGTCGTGTAGGGCATTTCTCATGCCTGTCCAACAATGCCTCGATTCGGTTCTCCCTTTTCACCAAGGCGGCAGCTGACGTGAACCATCTCAAATGAGTCGCAATCCCGGAATATGTCTCGCGGACAACATTATACGCGGCGGTAGACATCTTCAAAGCACAAACGGCACGAAACCAACAATCTTATAATAACAAAAAAAAACAAATATCTTTCACAAACAAACAATATTACAATAGCGAAAAACAAAATATCTTTCAATGAGACAAGCCGCTATTACTCTAAACAAATATCAAATCTTAAATAGTTCAAATCAAACAAACAAAACAATTCTTTGCCAATGTGCAATTAATTTAAGACTTAAATTATTTATTTTAAGGTAACCAACAAAACAAACAAACGTATAAAATAAATGTTGTATTATACAAACGCACAACGCCACAATTTAACTATAACGTTGTTCAATATTAGACAATAATTAAATAATAATTTATATTAAATAATAACCTGAGCAACGACAAATACGATTAGCAATAGCACAAATAATTATCAAATCCTTTAAAATCTAATTGCCAATTCAAGTGCTCAAATTAATTATTCAAAACTATACCAACAATTTAGATTAAACAAACAAACAACTAAATTAATCAGATTAAATTAATTAAATTAATTAAATCAATTTTCACAAATAATGAGGGTATAGTTTGTTCAACATGGAACATTCGAGAAACGGAGTTTAAACCACGCTCTGGGTACCAAAAATATGTTGCGTTCAACCTGGTGTTTTAATTAATAATAGGTTAAGTGGAAGCGTGATATCTCTCAGGCGCGAGAGGAACGAACATATACTGTATATCACAGCGTTAACAAATTTACAATAGTACAAACTTACCCTGTTTTGTTCTTCAACAATGTCTTCACTGTGTCAAGCCCTAGCTATAGCTTCATTAACTAACTACGATAAATTGGCCAAAATAACGCAGAATGCTAATCAAACTATACTTAACTTTATACAGGCAGACACGAACTCTTGAAGTCCACAAAAGACCACTCCTTGGCACGACTCAAGCCGTGAACTTTCACCAATGGTCTTAATGCAATTATACTATCACAATTATAGTTATCAAACAGTTCAATTTACATTAAATAGTATTAAGTATGGAGACACAAAATTCACTAGTTTTTATAACGCATTTATGTCATACAAAAATGGCGAACATTACATTTCGCGGTGACATTCAAGGTTTTGTTTCAATTGTAATTATCGATTCACACAACAAGGATAATTAGTTTTATCAACAATTAATTCTAGTGACAATTTTAACTCGCTAAACAGTTGCAAGAAAAACGCTTCAAATCGCATTCAAATCGCGACGTAATCCGCAAACAAGATGTGTTTTACGACTGACGACCGAGCCAAGGTCACCGCGCGGCGCACCCGGCTCGCCGGCGATACATCAATAGTGAAGTTACCATCTCCTAGGGAGGCGCGCGCGCAACTCGATACGATAGGTTAAGTTTGGTACATAACAGGTTTGCTATGTATATATTTAAGTCAATGAAACACATTTTCTTTCTATATTTTTTTTTAATGTATAAAAAATAAAAACTGTGGGTAGATTTCATATTTGTATATACCTCGGGGGAGGAAATCCCCTTACTCGACGCCCACCTTCACTCCTTGTATACGAAAGTAATTGGAAATTATTTATACTCAAAACTGTGATTTTTAATTTCTTTATTGTGTTTTTCTTAAATTAGTAGTTTTTATTTTCTAACACTTGCGCGACTCATCTGTTTAAATAAAACTACTTTTTACGGATTTAGACGCGTATATTTGTTTTAAATTTTGGCCCGACGTTATACGTATAAACTTAGTTTTGCTTGCTATATTGTATACTACCTCTATAATAATTAAAACTTTAGTCTATGATAAAATTATGTATGTTTCACCTTATATAATTTAAAAATTCCTTTATATTGTTACAATTTGTTAATGTATTTTAGAAACTAAAATAATATTATTGATTTTATGTAGTCTGAGCACAATGTAATATGATATAGTTTATAGTAAAAGTCTATCTTTATGGTCAATGTAAAATTAAAATCGAATGTGGGTAAACCCTGTAATAACTGATCGTAGAAGATACATTACAGCTCAGTCTCACCCGTGACCATGGTGACTGCAAAGTCTCCGAAACGTCGGGCCAAAATTTAAAACAAATATACGCGTCTAAATCCGTAAAAAGTAGTTTTAGTAGTTTTTCTTAGGCTTTCTCCAACATAAAAAGTATATACTCGGTAATTGTCGTAATATCTATAACGAATTAGAGATTTGTAACTCGACCTATCCGTAGAATAAAGTTACTTCTGCATAATTGTTACTTTACAGGAGAGCGATTTTAAATTTGCCAATCATACAATCAGCTATAACATTTTTCGTAATTCTTCTAGCAAATTGTTTTTTTACAAAATATAAATAACCTTTTTTTGTAAATAGGCAGCCATGTTTATTATTAGTCTGTGGTTGTGGTAACTGCAAATTCTCTTAAATGTCGGGTAGAATTTAAAAAGTTATGGAACGAAGTTCTTGCAACCGTGGCTTGGAGGAGATAGGGTTTTAGTTAGGATTTTGCTTCGCGACCGAACTGAAAAAAAATTGATAGTAAAACCGTAAGAAAAATTCCGTGGAAAAAAGGCCGTGGAAAAAAGTCCGTGGAATAAAACCGTTAAATGAGACGTGCGCAGGCGCAACAGTCGTATACACAGGCGAATAGTGTATAATACCTTTCTCTTTCTTTCTTTTTTTGCAAATTGTGTCGATTCTACATTAGCCGAAGGAACTTCGTTGTCCCACGACACCACATCTGGTTTTTATTTTTTAATTATGTATTTTGAATTCAATATAGTGGTTATATTGATTTCAATTCATAATACATATTTGTAATACCTTGGATCTAATACCTGTTTTCTTTGCCTACTTTGTGGTGAAGGAAAAAGGCGTGTATATATTTAATTATACAGTTATTTTTTATCTTTCATGATAAGTTAACTGGAAATTTTGTGAACTAAAATATAGTAAGTTTTTTTTTGTAAATTTCAATTATTGTACATTGTGTCTTTTAAAATCGATGTGTGGTTAAAAATAGCAAAATTTTATTTTATGTTTTAACGCATTGTAGTATTAAGTAGTTTCAAACTAATGTTATTTATTGTACACTGCTCAATATTTGTTTTTTTATTGTGTATTTTAGTTTTTTTTAATGCCGTATCTATTCTTATTTTTTTAATATAGTTTAATGAAAATGCGAGTAATAGTAATCATTTTTTATTAACTTAAATATAAAACTAATGCATTTTTTTTACTGTTTTTTTAGCCGGTTATAAACTATAGTTAATCTTTTGTCTTTTGAGATTTTTCATGTCTAATTGTGTAAATATTAATGTTTGTCAGATTTAGCGGAATAATATTTCGTTAGAATATCAATGGTTATTAAAGATAATATAGATGGCAGTAGATACAGGCGATAAGCTATTTGTAAACAAATAAAGTGATTATTTAAAAAGTTATACTTTTTTTATACATACACATTTTCCTTTCCTAAGCCGTATTAATAAAAGTTAGGTGACTATGTACATATTGTACATAACTTCTATGTAACGTGTTTTTGTGTTATTCTGAGTTAGGTAAGTAGGTGGAATTTAACTGGCCGTGTGGTAACAGATTAAGAATACAAGTGTCACCACGGTCATCACCCAAATTCCTTCCTAGGGTGCCGTAATAGCCAGCTAAGGAATATTACACTAAAAACCGCCTCTGTGAGAGACGGAAAACTCGAAAAAAAAACCAACCGAATGTAATAACCTCCTTTTTTGGAAGTCGGTTAAAAATAAACCCTCAACGCGTCCCTGGTCAGTAGACCGCAGTCCCTCTCAAAGCGAAGGAGGCCGTGCCCAACGGTGGGTCGATAATGGGCTGGACAGAGAGAGAGACAGACTCGTACCGTCCGCAAATGAGTTGGTGACATGCATTGTTAACTTGGAACATTAATCCAGCAAGAGGTGACATTAAAAGGTACGAGAACAATGATCATACATATTGTGTACGGACGCTGTCGTTTCTTAGTGTGCGTGAGGTGATTTTGGGTGGTGTGTGCGTAGTTAAACAGTATACCTACCATTTACAAACTTAATTCATATCATGCGATCTTGCAAATCGATTTACACTCGACATAGATTAAGGCCACGTTTCTAATATATCCGGTTTTGAAAATGTTTATTTTGCATTGTTAAACTCCTGGTTTTGCTTTCGTATATCCTAACATAACAGACAAGTTCGTGAAAACATATAACTTTGTGAACAATTAAAAATTATATTCGTTATTCGTTCCGCTTAAAGTTAAAAGCCCGGTTTCCACCGCGAGCGGAACGGACCCATTAATGACTTCGTTCAACTCGCAAACGCAAACTGCATACTTGTATTTCCACCAACAAATAGTCGGACGGAAAGAGCCGAGCGTGTAGAAAGAGTAGAAATGAGCTCGCTCAGTTCTAGGGAGCACCAACTCTTCGTTGGTGGAAACACAAACCTATTTAATTAAAAAGGAGTCCGTTCCGCCTAACCATTTTCCGCACATTACCCTTTCGCAGTGGAAACCGGGCTTTATACCTACATAATAAAGGTTAATACGCAAAGATTGTACAAACATAACATGTTTTTAAAGGCATGTCATAAACATACGAGTAATGAATGGGTACTTTGTACCTTTGCTTTGTTATGTTATGTAGTTTCAGACAATTGCGTCTAGAAACTTTTGCAAAGGTGCAAAATAAATATAGGCTTAAGCACCGTTCATAGTTTCATACAATCAAATAACACTCTCTGTGAGCGACGGAAATCTCGAAAATAAACCCTGTGCCAATATGCCTGGTCAGCGCGGCACAGTAGACCGTAATCCCTCCCATAGTGGAGGAGGCCCGTGCCCAACAGTGGGACGTAAATGGGCTGGAGAGAGAGAGAGATAGAAGAGGGATATTCAGTAAGCACGAAAGTGAAACTGCGGGATGTAGCCAGTGTGGTCATAAAAATTTTGCGTCGTATCGTGCCGAATTCCCGAAAGAAGCAAATTCAAATGTGTTATTTGTATACTCGCTAAATAAATAAGTATACATGTCATCTGGTACTAGGTTTTAAGCTTAATTTGGGACCAGAGAACATTGTTTAGTGAAAATCTGAACTAGTAGATTTTCTACTGCCCGTTGAAAATCATGGTAATTTTCTTTGCAAAAAGAAAAATCTTTAGGGAAAATTTTCCTCGCACATAAGTAATCTACACACTTTATTTTCTTGCGAAATAAACAAGGGAATTTTATTTATACAAAAGCAATAAGAATGCAAATTAATTGAATGAGATAAATTCCATTGCAATGAAAACAAAGGAATAATAGAAACCCGTTTATTACAAATTCCACTTTCATTTGAAGTCAATTACCGTGTTATACGGCGTTGGATACACTTCTAGCGGTTAATAGAATGAATTTCATTTCGAACGCTCAAACTAAAACCATACTAAAACTCATTTTTAAAGGTTTTAATTTTAAACTAGCTGTGCGACTTCGTAGTTTTCTTACGCGTGGAATTTAGAAAACTTTCTCCGCTTTGCAACATTTTTCACTGATGCTTCGCTTCTATTTATTGCAACGTGATAGTCTATTCTATAGCCCTCCTCAATAAATGTACTATCCACTAGACTAGAGTGGTTTCAACAAGCAATCTCTTCAGCTTTATAAGATTAGTGCCTAGGCTTGATTAACAAGCTTTTTCAAAACGTCGGACGACAGATGTCTGTTTTAAAATTGAATTCTATGGAGAAGAAACAATGATTGTTACATGTACTTCGTAAAGTTTCTGACACGCTCAGACTTTATAGGCTTAGGAGGAGTAACCTTATACGACCTTGTGACATAGTTGTGAAGTTGCTTACCTTGCGAAGTCCCGGGATTTATGCAGGTATTCTAAATAACTTAACTTCGTATTAGGAAGGAACACAGTCTTTTAATCTATACACAAAAGTCAGTCTTATGCTTTAATAAAACCCAATTAGTTGTGAAACATCTTCGTTTTTAGGAATTAAACAAGTTTTTAGCATTTCAGACACTCAAAGTTAAATAAAATTAAAATAAAGCAAATAATGTAGACTTTAAAAAAAAAAAAGTTGTTCGTGACTGAATCGCTCGTAGTGAGACTGGTGTACTAGTATCTAGTGTAAATTGAAATGAAATTTTGTGCTACAATTCGTTAAATTTACTTAGAGTATGAACAGGATTGCAATTTAAAATTCATAGCGCAGTTCGTTAGTGCTAAACTGTAAGAAAACAATTGGCTTTGTTTAAATTTATTTATCCGAAGAGTTAGCGCACGTTAAAGTGGAATCACATTGCTCGACGATCCGATGACCGTTGAGAAAGGAAACTTTTCGAGTGCAACGACGCATGATGGGGCGGCCTCCAACAATGTGGAATAACATCTTTATATATGCCACCACAGCCACTCGAGGCAGATTACACAGATCTGCGCGTTGTGGCGTTTATGGGGAGGGCTCAATCTAGCAGTGGACGGAGGAAGATTTCAGGTACTATAAAAACTTATATATTTGAAATGTTCATAATAATTGGCATTGTTAATTTTTTTTCATATCTCATAATTCGAAAACCATTTCGGGGAATAGTGTTTCTGATCATAATCTATAAGTTTATTTTAGTCAATTTGCTAGACTTAAAATTATTTTTCAAAAAAAGCCAATGACCTTGCCCTCGAAATGAAGGACTTACAATTCTTATGCGTACTTAGAGACACGCTACTCTGTATTAGAGTTGTTATTGTTGTTAACACGAAGTATAGATAGAAGGAGTCCGAACGGTATAGGCTTTTCCATAATATTTCGTGTACACAATAATAAACCCAGATCATAGTTCTATTTTCTGCCACTGGCTGCGCAAGTGTTCAGGGCGTACCGATGCTATTATTATTATTACATGTAAACACGCGCTGGCTCGTGAATGTTGAATTTAATTTAATTAAATACATTTAATTAAATACATAATATTATTTATAAATAAATAATAATATTATTTATAAATATAATAGAATTCAAACGAGTACTCCTTGAAAAATGGCGCGCTCTACCGGCAAAAAATCTGTCCCTTAAATTGAGACCATTCGTTCAACATTACGTTCGGACTCCTTCTATCTATACTTCGTGGTTGTTAATGACAGTTTTGAAAGATAATGTTACAACTAGTCTGTGGTTACGAATTCCGTCAGCGCTGTCAAACAACAATAAAAACAATTATACATGAAAAGACAATAATTTATAAAAAAGTACAACGTGAAAGTAATTAAAAATCAGGAGATTTATTATATTAAGGATACTAAAAATTAGACAAAAAACACTAGATAAAAATAAAACAAATTAAAAGTTTACGTGACTGACTTCCGCATAGACTAAAAAATTAACTTGACAAGATATAGATTAATGTGTTGTATCATAAGTTTATTAGGCAAAGACAATACACAGTCTGCATACGATGACGTCACAACATTTGAAGAAAATTCTTAGAGTATGTTTTAAAAACTCAATATATTGAATATTTCGATAATATTGAAATTAGTTTCTTATAATGGTCTATATTTTGTAAAAAAAAAAACAACAGGTCAAATATTATGAACAATGCCAATTGTTATTTAATTTGCAAAACTCAATTCAATTAAGGGGCTGTATTTAAATGTCATCTTACATTACGTGTTGCGTGTCCTCAACGTGTCCTTTTGCTGATAGGTCATATTCTTTTTATGCTTCTATACAGTCAATGTATGTGTATCTATATCTATTACTTTGTCGTAATTAGTGTAGGTACCTATCTACTTAGAATGTTATTAAGGAGCAAGGCAATATAAACTAGGTACGTCTTGTAGAAACATATTCCGATAAAATATTGACTATGTATATCGTGTGCTCCTCATTAATTTTCAATTTTGAAGCAGGTTCTTGATAATAGTGGCATAACAAGCTTTACTAGTATCGTATCGAGTATCGATAAAGTATACTGTTTAATAATGTGATCTGTGGTATCGAGTAAAGTAAATCTTTAACGTAAATTGAGAAAATATACCTGGATGATATATGCGATGATATATAGGATATGAATGCGACCGTAAAATAGTACCTACAAAAATTAAACAAATATTAGTATTTTTGGTTGATTTGCTTCTCTTTCTTTCTCCAGCCCATAAACATCTCACTGTTGAGCACGGGCCTCCTCCACTTTGGGAGGGAGCAAGGTCTACTGTCCCGCGCTGACCAGGCGTGTTGTCACAGGGTTTATTTTTGAGTTTTCCGTCTCTTACTGAGGATGTAATCAATGTACAATATCCCTTAGAGCACCCTCTTACAGCACCCTGGGGAGGAAAAGGGGTGGTGATATTTTTTGGTGGTGGTTATATTTTATTCATTGTGTTCTTAATCCGTCACCATACGGAAGTTAATTCAATAGGGGCTTCGTGGTGGAGTGGTTTATGTAATGGACTGCCGATCACGAGGTCGCGGGTTCGATTCCCGCTTGGGGCAATCATTTGTGTGATATCCATAAATGTCATACAAATGTTTGTACTGCGTCTGGGCAGTGGCGTGCGCTCTATACAAGCTTATAAGCTCTGCTTTACTTGCCATTCACAGATATTTTAATAAAACGTTCGTATGTTTTAGATGACTTTATTCATTTATTTACTATTAATTATACAAAATATTATAACTTAAAAACGCCTACCTAATAATTCATAAATAGCACCAATATGTGCTTGCAAATTGTTTTTTGCCAGGCGTTTGGCGAAGGAATAATATTAGCGTAGCGAGCAAGCTCCACGCCGCCCGCCTGCCATGAGTTCATATGTGTGTAGAAATTTTGGTGTCCGTGCACAGTTCGCAAACGCACACAGGCTTGCATATTGAAGACGCCTTGTACTGCATGTCATGCGGCATGAGTTAGCGATCGGAAGTTTTTGCGAGTATTCGGCGTTCGTTCGTTACCTATTATAATCCGAATAAATAATATTTATATAGCAGAAATATTTTGGTTCGACGGAGGCCATTTTATTTTTTCATGTGGTTCATTGAACTGTTTAATATTGAGTTTCTTTAATTTAATAATTGTATGGATTTCCGTTTGTTGATTATAAAATGTTATTTGATTGTGAAATGTGTGTTGATCGTGTGTGTTTGTTAAAAATTAAAAATAACAAGTTCTCACAATTGTCGTTCGGTGAAAAAATTCTAATTGTGTCTATAGGTAGATGTATACCCGAGTTACAACTTAATCAACAAAAGGGTAACGTAACTAGATAATTTCATGTTAAAAGTTATGAAACGTATAACTGGCTATGTGGTTATGTACACACGAATAAATTATTTTGTTTCCCTTGCATATTGTTTAGTAATTCTAGTACAGTGTGGACTGATTCGGGATATTCAGATTTAAATAATTTCCATTCCGCGACAAAGAATAAAATATAAAAAAATAGAAAGAAAGCTTAAAATTAAATACTTTTGGTAAATCTCGTATCGAAACGAGTATCAACAGTCAGTTACGATTAGATATACCGACATCTATGGACAAATTGCGTTATTTTTTGCGTCTATAAGTTGTGTAATAGATAGCTGATGAATTACTTCACAATCCATAATCACTAGATGGCAGTTTTTATCTTCAGTCCACTTTATGCTTTGTGTTTAGTAAACAAGTGGTTTTGAAGTTCCAGCGGATTGTCGTAAGTAGTTTAGTTTTATTTATGAGTTCATAGATTATTAATATTATTATACATCAAGATAAACTAGATGATTTGTGCTTTATAATTAAGTATACATATAGCATACATATCACAGTTTTAAGAGTAAAATCGAGTTATATTTTGAATTGTTATGTTTTCTCCTCTGTCCTCTTCTGTTCTCATTTTTAATACTTTAAAATAAATTTTCAGATCTTAAAAAATAGATAGATTTCATCTGTAGTCTTCTAGTAATTTTTCGTAGTATTTGTCTTCACTCTAGGTATTATAGATAAGAAGCTATAAAGGTTTTTTGTTACAACATGCGAGCGCGGTACCGATCGAATCAGCGCCACGCGTAGCTGGACGGACAACGGTATAATAGGTATTAACTAAAAAATTAAAACAGCTATTGCTGTATCTTAAATGTTTCGCTATTTTTTTGCACACATTTATATTAATTAAAATCGTTAGTCTATAATAAACAGTTTTTATATAAAAAAAGTTCTGTTAACATTGCCGAATTGTGTTATAGACGCTATCAATTTTCATTTTTTAGTTAAGTTAAGTTTAGGTCTGCACATAGAATAGGCACCAATGTAACTCGAAAATTTCATGTTAAAAGTTATGAAACGTATGTACATACGTACATGTACGTATGTATGTACGTACGTAGTTATTGTTTAGTAATTCTAGTACAGTGTGGACTGATTCGGGATATTCAGATTTAAATTTGTTCTGTTGGCATGGTTTCCGACTTAGAGATCCGTCGCGTGGCTATGCTAAAAATCTATAAGAGTACTACCTACAGTATAAGAGCCTACCCTGCTTCAAATTTATGTGCACGCCACTGCGTCTGGGTGTTTTCTATGTATTATAAGTATGTATTTACAAAAGAAAAGTAGTTTATGTAGTATATCCGTATTCTGGTACCCATAACACAAGCATATAAGGCTTAGCTTGGGACCAGAGGACGTTGTGTGAAATGTCCATGAATATTTATTATTATTTTTATTATTAATGGTCAATACATTAAATCACAATACATGGTATGAAATGAGAATAAAAGGCTATAGGGACAATTAAAATAAGTGATAAGTTTTAGAAAAATGGGTAAGAAATCTCAATGAAAGTGTACTCAGAATTTAACAAAATATTCCAAGTATTCGAATACAACAAACAGCTATAAATACTTTTATATTTCTCAACAAATGTTATTTTGTGATTGTTTTATTTTTACTTATTATAAAACGGAGTTGTTATTTTTGTATATAAGCTTGTCTTTAAAAGTACGTAACGGAATTTGATGCGATTTAACCGTAAAAACCGTAAAAAGTAGTTTTATTTAAACAAATGAGTCGCGCAAGTGTTAGAAAATATTAAAATTATCTGACTTAGTATTTTTGTGATAAATTTTTTAACTCATAGCTGTATATCTGCCTTCTAAGTTACAGTACAGTGTACTTGTAAATTTATGTGTAGCATTGTCTTATAAGGACATTTTAAAAGTCCTCAGATCTTAAACTAAGCTTTATACCCGCGTTTTAAAAGTTATAGTATTTGCAGTGGTATTACTGATTGCTTTAAATCACTTAAAAATAAGTATATAAGTGTCATATAAGAGTTTTAAATCTTATTTTCGATGAAAATGAAACCGCAAACCCAATTATAACAAAGGAATACCTATCGTTTAAATTGTAAGGACATCGGGTTGAAGTAATCAACATTTCCATTTCGAAAGCCAATCTCATTGTTCCGACAGAAGTGTCCGATAGTATTATTCAAATACCTAGTTGAAATCATATAGATGAATCCTGTGGATAAATCATATATTTCACACAAATTGACATAGACGTACCTAATTCGAGGCAAGCAATTTTATTATTGTAGTTAAACCTCAGAGTTAAACTAGCGAAGATTATGTACATTTGACAAATAGTTCTTAAATGAAGACATTTAGTCAGAAAGGCTAGAACGCTGAAGATGCAAAGGGCAGGCCACATCGCTCATAGGACTGATGATCGTTGGGGAAGTAAAGTCCTATAGTGCCGACCACGTACTGGACGACGCAGCGGTCGGCGGGCCCCGACAAGCTGGCGCGATCCCATTGTATGGAAGCGGCACAAAACCTAGGGTTGTGGCGTTCTATGGGGGAGGCTTATGTCCAACCGTGGACAGAGAGAGGCTGATGGGTGGAAGACATTCAAATATTGCTTAACTTTTACGACCTTAGATGGGTATTGAATATGTAAAAACTATGGAACAGGTATCTTTTAGGGTTTCGCTCAAGAAAAGCCGATCAACAGCGAGATTGTGTGTGAAACTATTTCGCTCTTGATTGGCTTGATTGTCGGGATGGGTTCCGTACCTACTATTGTCTACTATTTAGCAGCACAAATTAGTTTGAGTTCACAGAAAAGTACTTTTTTTTCGCGCGATAGTTTAATAAAGTTTTTAAGAAATGGGGATATTATAATATATACTAATACGTTTACTATTGCCTACTAATACGTTTTTAGGGTTCCGTACCCAAAGGGTAAAAACGGGACCCTATTACTGAGACTTTGCTGTCCGTCCGTCCGTCCGTCCGTCCGTCTGTCACCAGGCAGTTTGTATCTCAAGAACGGATCACCGTTCTATTTCTTTAGCTAGCGATTCTCTAGCTAGAGAGTTGAAATTTTCACAGATGATGTATTTCTATTGCCGCTATAACAACAAATACTAAAAATAAAAAATAAAAATATTTAAGGGGGGCTCCCATACAACAAACATGTTTTTTTTACCGTTTCTTGCTCTCATACAACAAACGTGATTAATTAAGTATTGTGTGTGTTGTTTGCTCATTTATTAATAACGTGCCTTATGTTGCATAGATAATGGTACGGAACCCTTCGTGCGCGAGTCCGACTCGCACTTGACCAATTTTTTTCGATATACGCAAAAGTGTTTGACAGACAGATAGACGGATAAAGATTAGAAACGAATAGGTAGTATCTATATAATCTTTGTCCCTCTTTCTATAGTATCACATGTAGGTAACTACAAATCAGCAGTGTAATTCTCTGTAATCAATATTAAAATATGTTTCAAATAACCACAATTGATTTCAAAATTGTGTTAAATATCATGAATCTTTAATATTTTAATAATATTACAAATAAGCTGAACTGCGCATGTACTTACAATTTATGACGCGTAAAATTCAGAAATCCAATGGGCTGGCAAATTGCTTCTCTTAAAGTTGAAAACCTTCAGAAGATTTGCACCACAACAGACGTATAGATATTTGGTAATAAACTTATCTACTGTGTACTTACTGGTAATAAACTTGTAACGTAATTTACTACGAAAAATATTCACGGATATTTCAAACAATGTCCTCTGGTCCTAAAGTAAGTCCGTTGCTTGTTTTGTTGATACCTAGACATTATGAGGGCACGATACCAAATTTTGCTCCATATATCCAAATATATCATCATATCCAAATACATATGGGCATCATAGTCCCCTTGTTTCTTTGCAAAAGTTAAACCGATTTTAATTGTTTTTACGCTATATTATAGATGAAGAGTTTAACTATGCTTCTATCACTTTCTTTTTTTCAAAACATAATAACTAAAAGAAATATGACCATCCGAAAATCCCGTTTTTTTTCGGTTTTATAGGTAACGACTAAGTTGCAGCGACTATCACACATATTTGTTAAGGTTTTACCAAAAACGAAAGTGACAGAAGCATAGATATACTCTTCGTCTAATATAACGTAAATATAATCAAAATCAGCTTAACTTTCGCAAAGAAAAAAGGGGACTAGGAAACGTCTTTTTGCAAAGAATTTGTAGGTAAAATCTGCTTCAGCTATATTTGTCCCTTTCAGCGCGGTGCTCGGAAATAGAGATAGCAATACCTAAGGCAAATACCTGAATTAGGAGTACAGTCGGCGTATTATGAGCTTTTTAAAATATTTCAAGTTCCAGGCAGGCCGTAAACTGCATGGCTAAATTAGGTATTATAGCAGAAATAAAACTTTTAGTTGAACATTTTTAGTTAGTACTTAACTTTTAGTTGTACCTTCTCCTTAAACATATTAATGTTTGACTGATTTAGCGAACTGACTGACTAAGAATTTTGTTCATAATACGAATTTGCCAGACAGTTCAATTCACGGCGTAAACTGCCTGTAAATAAAAGCTCATAATACGGCCGCAGTACCCTCTTAAAATAATTTGCTTAGTTCAAATACTAAAAACATACTTAAAAATCCTGATTTTTTCTTAAATTATTGCATTGTCACCGGTCATCTCTCCCTATCCCTCGACCAGTCTAGCCTATCAAATATATAAAATAAATAAATAAAACAATAAATATATATTAACGTTCCACTGTTGGGCACGAGACTCCTTTATGGTCTTATTCATAATGACTTATCGGAGGTTTAAACGGAGATTTTATCGGAGAGATAATAAACGTTTTAGCGTAAAAAGACTATTATGAACAATTATGAATAACAAGTTTTGAGCGAACCGATTTTAGCGAACATTTAAACCTCCGATAAGTCATTATGAATAAGACCATTAGTTTTATAATATTTTCTTAATATAAAAAAAAGTCATTATTTTTGTATGTCTGTCCCTATGTGAGCTTGTAAATATCTTCAAAAGTACGCAACGGATTTTATTACGGTCTTTTTTTTAGAGATAGCGTGGTTCAGTAGGATGGCTTTTTTGTATAATTTAGTTTAATTTCTAAATGCCACGCGTACGAAGTTGCAGGCAACAGCCAGTAGTAAATATACAGAAGTACTCAATCCTAAAATATTGTTTCAAATTAAAGAGTAATAAATTTTATGTTCTTTCGAAACAAGTTTTAAGAATACAGTTTGTCTGAAAGTGCTCTTTTCTTTTATAAGAGTTTTTAAGCTTCTGTTAAGATAAAATTTTGAACTACGGAATTTCAACTTGCCACATTATTTAAATGGCTTCTAATATATTTTCAAAGTACACTTTATAGCTGTTTTCCAATAAATATTTGTTAAGATTAGTTTATTTAAGTAGATAGATACATTTATTTGATTATCACAGGAAAGTAGCGATTAGGTAAACAGTGATAATTATTGAGCCCAGTTAAAAATAAAAAAATAAACACATAGTTTTATCAAATGTTATATGTACATTAAAGTGAAAATGGGCAGGCCAGTTGAAAGTAGCCGTTGGGGAAGGAATGTCCCGCTGTTATGCACGGGCCTTCTCCACTTTGGGAGGGATTTTAGTCTACTATGCCGCGCTGGCCGGGCGTGTTGGCACAGTAAGCTACAATCCCTGGGATGTTAATGGGCTGGAAAAAGAAACAAAAAAAAATACAATAAATGATTTATTTAATTCAACTTAATTTAACTTAATTTTTAGACAAAAATGCCTGTATTAGGATACATCGCAAAAAAAAGAACGAAAACCTCGTGAAACCTGAATTTAATGAGCCGGATATGTAAGATCAAAAATGTAATAACCTAACTGTACTTTTATACAAGCAATTTGTTCCAATGACAAATAAATTAAACGGCCAATTGGTCCTTCGATTACAACTGCTGTCACGTCCGAACAAATGTCTTTTCCATTACTACTCGGAGCGATTGCTAAATGTTGCCCAAACTACCTTTGTACTAACTGCTAATTTTGGTATCTATATTCATGTTAACTACTATTATTTAAATAACAGGTTACGCATGGAAAGTAATTTGACCGCAAGGCAATTATTACGGGAATTGGTAGAATATATTTAACTACTTTAACTTTGGGTAGCCTAAGTAAGCTTCTAGTCACAGCTTAAAAAAATACGAGCAACTATACAACATATGCCACAACTTTAAATTTCTTACAACCCTCTTTTCTAATTAAAAACAATTATAGTTTTGGCTTGAAAGGGTGACAGTCAGACAGAGATATTTTACATTGAGATGGTCTAAAACCTAATGTGAAACTTATTTGTGTCATCATCATCATGACAGCATATTACATTCCACTGCTGGACTTACGCCTCTCCCAATTGGCGCCACCAGCTACCTCCTTCTGACCGTCGGCCAACCTGGCAGAGTGGCATCCTATCCTGCGCTTACCGAGTCGCTGTCTCTGTTTCAGAACTTGTTTGCTCCATCGGCTATAGTTTCTGCGGCAGATATGGCCTGCCCATTGCAGCGTCATAAGTGTAAATTATATTAAAGTTAAGCGTGCTGTTTATATCGTTAAATATTAACACACTCGATTTGTGTGCTTTTTGCAGTATGGTGCCATCTGCATAGGAAACTAAATATGTATTAATTATACAGTAATTTCAAATAATTCAGTAGGTATTAAAAAAAAGTTCAACCGACTTAAAATGCCTTTAAAATTTGAGGGGTTTTCTCGATTTCTCAGGAGAGAACCAACAGAGTTTCTGACCTGTCAATGGGAACAAATAGAAACAACCTGCTTTCAAATAAAAAAAAAGAATTATCAAAATCTCTTCGCCCAGTTAAAAGTTATGAGATAAAAAAAAACCTGTCAAGAGCGAGGTAAACTCGCACATTTAGGGTTTCGTACCTACTAGACATATAAACATAAGTAACTATGTACATTCAAATAATCATTTAATTAAACTCAAAACAACTCACCAACTTAATTTTGTAGTTGAAATATAGGGAATCGCCTACATTTCAGCTACTTTATAAGTTGGTATTATATAAACACTTTTTTCTTGTGATGTGATGACAAATTATAAGTTTTTGGACGTTTCCCTATATCAGCACTATATAGACTGGATCTATGCCAAATTTCAAGGCTCTAGGGAAACGGGAAGTAACCTGTGAATTTTGATTCCCTAGCATAAGTCGAAAATTCTTAAAAATGGTCGTAATTCGGTTATATCTTTTAAATGCGTGGAGGTAAAAGGTTGATTGTATTTTTTGAAGCAAGGGACCGCGTAGATCTACATTTGGTATAAGTTTCAAGTTGATACCTTCAGCCGTTGCTGAGTAAAAAAAGTTTGACAGACGGACATACAGACAGACAGACACCGGAGTGATCCTATAAGGGTTTGTACGAAACCCTAAAAACATACAAACCAATCGAGAACCTCTTCCTTTTTATTGAAGTAGGTTAAAAATTAGCAAATTGTTCTTAAAAAGTGCCTAAGTAAGTATCTATCTATCTATGTAGAAATAAAATGAACACTATTTTGTCAAGGAAAATCGCTGCGTAGTTTGTCTAAAACTACTGAAACGTGAGTCGTTCTCACGACTAGAAACTATAATAAAGGTCTTGCTCACGTCCTACTGGTACAAATACAAAATTGGTCAAGTGCGAGTCGGACTCGCGCACGAAGGGTTCCGTACCATTATCTATGCAACATAAGGCAACGTTATTAGTATCGAGCAAGAAACGGTAAAAAAATCATGTTTGTTGTATGGGAGCCCCCCTTAAATATTTATTTTATTTTATTTTTAGTATTTGTTGTTATAGCGGCAATAGAAATACATCATCTGTGAAAATTTCAACTGTCTAGCTATCACCGTTCTTGAGATACTGCGTACGGAACCCTAAAAATCATGTTTGTTGTATGGGAGCCCCCCTTAAATATTTATTTTATTTTATTTTTAGTATTTGTTGTTATAGCGGCAATAGAAATACATCATCTGTGAAAATTTCAACTGTCTAGCTATCACCGTTCTTGAGATACTGGGTATGGAACCCTAAAAATCATGTTTGTTGTATGGGAGCCCCCCTTAAATATTTATTTTATTTTATTTTTAGTATTTGTTGTTATAGCGGCAATAGAAATACATCATCTGTGAAAATTTCAACTCTCTAGCTATCACCGTTCTTGAGATACAGCCTGGTGACAGACGGACGGACGGACGGACGGACGGACGGACGGACGGACGGACGGACGGACGGACGGACGGACAGCGAAGTCTCAGTAATAGGGTCCCGTTTTTACCCTTTGGGTACGGAACCCTAAAAAGTAACCGTATCTTCCTAAAAAAAACTGTCTACCTATTGTTTTTCGTAAGATTTTCTTGCCAACGACTCTCTGGAAATCATTAATTTCACTTATGATGAAAAATTGTGGTATATCTTATACAAGCCGCATATATTTGCCATTATATATAACAGAGTAAGAAGTAAATGTGTGTATTTGTTCACAGAGACAATTATGTTATTATAATGAGGCCAATTCTGTGTGTAAACTTAACCTAACTAAAATGTAAGCAACTATGGTGTATTTTAATTAATTGGCTGTTTCTTTATACACATCCAAATTAATAAAATCGTTAGTCTATATTACACAGTTTTTTTAAATAAGAAAGTTCAGTTAACGTTGCCTAATTGTGTTATTGACACTATCAATTTTGATTTTTTAGTTAAGGGCCTACATCAATATTATCGTGTATCATCGCCGACACGTACATGTGAGATACGATTCCCTGCTATTCCACTGGCTCTTAGCTATCATGCGGTCTAGACTTCTGGAGGATTGTAATAAAAGAGTTTTTCGTTTTAATGCGGCGTAGATGGCGGCGGAGCGAGCGATCTTCAAGAGAAAGCGGGGTTCGCGTTGCCCCCGTGTCGCTGGAAAAAAAAGTGTTGCCATCCCTCGCTCCGTCTCATCGTACCATCGATATAATTAATTAATTTTTACAGATTATAATCATAAACTATGGTCGTGCACATTCTCCCGCCGTGGACCGAGTGGTACACATTCGCTCGTAAGCACGACGACTTTCTTCACGGCTCTCCTCAAAGTACCTGTCTTAGTTCTCACCTCGACCACTCTGACGACCCCGTCTTTGCCCGGAAAGGTTGCGGAGATTTGTCCTCGGGCCCAGGTGTTGCGTGGCAGGTTTTCGTCTATCAACAGGACCACATCCCCGGTTTGTGGTACTCTTCCAGCACCATGCGGCTCCCGCCGGTGTTGAAGCAGCGGCACGTACTCTCGAAGCCAGCGCGCCCAGAATATATCAGCCAGGCGCTGGGTGTGTCGCCATCTTTGCTTCGCGTTAAAATCTAAATCGGAGAAGCTACCTGGTGAGGGAACTCGAGCTGGGCCTCCCAGTATAAAATGAAGGGGTGTCAGTGCTTCTGGATCCTCGGCCGAAGTGGAGACTGGCGTCAGTGGTCGATTGTTCACTGTGTATTCAGCTTCTAAAAGAAGGGTCGATAATACTTCCTCTGTCGGGTGTCGCTCATTTAGAGTTGCTGACAAGGCTCGCTTGATGCTCTGGACAAGTCTCTCCCAAGCGCCCCCCATGAAAGGAGCGCCAGGGGGTATGTATCGCCATCTGATCACTCGTGACGCGGCCTCCTCTTTTGTGGCGTGATACGCTGCCTTTCGTAGCTCGGCGTCTGCTCCTCGGAGGTTCGAGCCATTGTCACTGTGTATCTCATTCGGACATCCTCGTCGTGCCATCATCCTTCTTAGGGCCATTATTGCGCTATCAGTGCTTAGGGATCCAGCGAGCTCCAGATGGACCCCTCGAGTTGTTAAGCAAGTAAACAGTGCAACGTACCTCTTTTCATGGCGTTTTCCTACAGTTACGCTGCAGGGGCCGAAATAGTCCAGGCCAACGTATGTAAATGGGCGTTGATGATGGGCCAATCTGGTATTAGGGTGGTCACCTGTTGAGGGTGTTGCTGGCTTCCCTCGCAGAATGCGGCACTTGATGCAATCTTTCACGATTCTTCGGGTCGTTGGTCGGAGGCGTAACACCCATAAGCGCGAGCGCACCTCCTTGACAATGGTCTCTGTTCCAGCGTGATGATTTAATCTGTGAACCCATGAGATATATAATTTGACGTAAGTGTTCACTCCATCAAGTACTGGGGGGTTGCGCTGCTCAACCGGTAGATGTGGGGCGGCGTCAATGCGTGATTTAATTCTGATCACCCCCTCATCGTCCAAGATCACACTCAATACTCTTAACTTGCTGTCGCGTTCCAATGGTAGGTTTTTACGTAAGCGAAGCAAGTCATTGTGGAAGCTCTCCTCCTGCACAGCCTTCCACCACAATTTTTCGGCCTTCGTTATATGGTGGGCTTCTAGAACGATATAATTCGACGTGGTCATAGTAGCTGGTAGTGGTGGGCGTGGTGGTTTTTTCACAGGCCGTCGTGACGTCGGTTTCCACAGATCGTCGGCATCAGATCGGCGCATTCGCTTCAGGACTCCGGCTGCGGTTGTAGCGCGCCTGGCGCGGCATAATTCAATAAACTGCAGCACTCTACCTGTAGCTCTCAGAAGACGCAGCCAAGAAGAGAATCTTGATACCGCCGGCAGTGCGTCGATGAGATCTTCGGAGCCGCGAGTAGTCAAGGTCACTCGCTCTTCTCCGGTGACTGGCGTCTGTACAGGTTCCGGCTCCCGCGGCCAAGACACCTCTGGGTGATAGAGGAAGTCTGGCCCGCGGAACCAGCGGTGATTGCGACCAAAATCACTCGGCGTGCCGCGAGTGGCGTCATCAGCAACGTTCAATGCGCTTGGCACCCAGCGCCACTCGCTGAGCTTAGTGTCATCTTCGATTTCTGCCACCCGGTGTGCGACAAAGGGTTTGTAGGTGCGCGGCCCGACTCTGAGCCAGGCAAGCACGGTGCGCGAGTCAGTCCAGAAGACTCTGCGCGCCGGCTTCACGTCGTGCTCACCTTCGACAGTGCGAGCCAAGCGGCTGCCCAGCACGGCCGCCTGAAGCTCCAGGCGGGGTATGGATGTCGTCTTTAGTGGGGCCACCTTTCCCTTGGCCATGACCAGGGAGAGATGGACGGTGGTGTCCTCGGCAGTCGCGCGCCAGTAGCAGGCGGCGACGCACGAGGATTCGCTAGCGTCTACGAATGTGTGCAGCTCTAGATGAGCTGCATTGGCGTAATGTGGATAGCACCGGGCGATGGCGAGAGGTCGCAGCCGTTCGACATGGCCCAACCACTCGAGCCACGCCAGATGCAGCTTGTCGGGAAGCTCGTCGTCCCACTCGATGCCTAGACGCCAAGCGTCCTGCAGCAAACGCTTTGCTGACACGGTGACTGGAGTGACGAGACCTAATGGATCAAAAAGGGACATTATAGCCCGAAGGGCTTCTCGTTTCGTTGGCCGCTTTGACCCTTCGATGATTTCTGTCTGCACTTTCTTTAAGTCTAGATTAAAGGCCAATTCGTCCTGTTGTGGTTTCCATACTAGACCGAGTGTTCTCTCCGTTTTTTCATCGTCACCAAGCTTAACGTCGCTAGCTGTTCTCACTTGTTCAGGTGCAATAGCATTGAGCACTGCCGCACTGTTCGACGCCCATTTTTGGAGAAAGAATTTAGCTTGACGATGCACATGGTCGACATCAGATGCGATTTGTATTGCAGACTGGATCGTATCGAAAGATTGTAGATAATCATCCATGTAGTGATTGCGAGTTATTGCATCTGCTGCCTCAGGATATTGTTGACGATGCTCATTCGCGTTTCTATCTTTTATATATATAGCAGTACACGGCGACGAGGCTGCTCCGAAGATAACGCTGCGCATTCTGTACTCAGTAGGGGGGCCCTCCCGTCGGTCATCCCTCCACAAAAACCTTAGTGCATCTCGGTCTTCCTCACATATGCCAATCCTGAGGAACATCTCTCTAATATCTGCAGTTACAGCGACCTCTCTCTGACGGAAGCGCATCAAGATTCCAGGTAATGATTGCAGAAGATCAGGACCGGCAAGCAGGGCATCATTGAGGCACATTCCTCTGGTTTTGGCTGCTGCATCCAATACTATCCTAGGTTTCGGTTTCGAGGGGTTCAGCACAGCGAAGTGTGGTAAGTACCAGGTGCGTCCAGCTTGAGATATTGGTGGGGCTACTTCAGCATAGTCACTCTCCAGCCAATGTAACATTTGCTCTGTGTACTGTTGCTTCAGCTCTATATTTCGATCTAACTTTTTCTCCATACCTTGGAGCCGCATCATCGCTGATTCTTTATTATCGGGCAGTGTGACATCCTCATTTTGCCAAAGTAGGCCTGTCTCAAAACGCCCATCAGGCAAGCGGTGACTTTTGTTTTCAAGTATAACCAAGGCGCGTTCATTTGTATCGTTTTTAGGGCGCTTGGGTTCGATTCCTATAGCATCTAGGTCAAAGAAATTCTTCATGAGGTCTTCAAATCGTTCTCTTTCGTTATCTCTGTGGACTGTAATTTTTGACACGATGTGTGCTATGTGTGCCTTTCTTTGGGTAGATCCATGTAATACCCACCCAAGCTCGGTTAGCGATGCCACTGGTTGACTGCGAGCTCCACTCTTAACTGATCTCGAAACGATTAAATTCCAGTTATCCTGGCCGATCAGTAGAGTTGGCTTGCCACGATTATATATGAGGTCATTTGCTACTTCATTTAGGTGCACACATTGCTCTATGTCTGTGTTGTCTATGGTTTGTGGTGAGAGGTGTAGTCTATCAATTGTCCGTGCTGTAAATTCATGTTCATTTTGCCTGTTCCGTCCAGATATTTTTAATTTCACACGCATCGATGAAGCAGCATCTACTCGTGCTCCCGCTACTCCTTCAATTTGAAATGGCTCTTTGGGTCCTGTGGCACCCACTGCTTGCGCCACATTGTCTTCAATCAGAGTAACTGTAGAGCCTTCATCCAGCAAGGCAAATGTATCTAATGTTGCTGCTGGACCCTGTACTCTTACGGGCACTATCTTCAGATATGCTTTCTCATCTATAATCTGTGGCCTTGCAGAAGCAACAACAACTGAATCAGTTGGTTCTTTTTTATCACTGTCAGTGTGTAGTAACGGGTGGTGTGATCCTTCACATTGGTTTATGCCACATGGCTTGTAGCGGCATCTGTGGTTAAAATGTCTCTTATTCAGGCATCGGAAGCACACGTTATGTTTCTTTGCATGTTCCCATCTCTCTGCCACTATCAAATCTTTGAAAATATTACACTCACAAATACCATGTTCCTTCTTGCAGAGCGGACACTCTGGACTCTTTTTCGGCTTACTCGTAGACGAGCGCAAAGTGGACCCAGAAGGCATAGCGGCATAGGCACGCTGCTGCTTCCTTTGAGGCTGCGGTGATTGATCTCTTGGCATTTCAGCTTGTGCATACCGGCTACACAGATCTGCCTCTCTGGTAACGAAAGATGAAAGCTTTAGTAAATCGGGCTCCTCCTCTGACATTTCTGCAGCATAGTCATACCAGCGGTATCTTAGGGATGGTGTCATTTTGTCTACTACAGTCCTGACGGCCTCAGGATTAAATAGATAGTGAGTTCTGTTTAGTGCCTGTACCACGGTCACTATATTGCTAACACGGCAGGCAAAAATACATATATCACGTGCATTGTCTGTAAGCCGAGGGAGGTGTTTGACCTTCTCCATTTCAGAAATTACTATGGCATCTGGGCGACCAAATCTAATCTCCAACAGTCGCATTACCTCATCAGGTTCTGTTTCAGCGACAAATAGTGAAATTGCAGCTTCTTTTGCTGTGCCTCGCAAACATCTCCTCAGACGTACCAAGTTCTGGACTTTGCTGAAGTGACGATTGGTGTCTCTGTATGCTGCTTTAAAAGCTAGCCATTCACTGCTGAGGCCACTAAAGAATGGTAATTCTTGGAGGTACTTAGCTGAGGAATGTGATGTTTCCTGTGCTGCAGCTGTTAGGGCCGCAGTGAGAGCCGCCACATCTATGACCGGCTGAGGCATGCTCCGGGCATCTGGTGTTGTATCTTGAAGCATGGGCTGGTCACGCTGGGTCTCAGTATAATCTAGATGATGGAGTAAAGAATTATTAGTTGCTTTTGGTTGTGTCTCCAGCCAGCTCTTTACTAGAACTGACTTGTCCTTTTCTGCTCCACAGTTGCTTTCATCATCATCAGCACTGGTAGATAATGCATCTATTCTTGCTACCTCAGCTTCTGCAAGTTCTCGAGCTGCTTGTGCTTCTTCAAGCTTTGCTTCAGCCAGTCGCTTTAATGCGTCGGCACGCTGCTGGGTCGATCTCTTTGAGGATGTTGATTTTACTGATCGGCTTGTTTTCATCAACAGGCTACCTTTACTGCATGGTGCTAACTCTGCTGATGTACCTGGAGCTGGCTCTGGTTGAATAGCAGGGTTTTGCTCTGGCCAGCTTTCAGGTTTTAGTGCTTTGCGCTTGGATGCAACTGATCGCGTTGTTACTGGCATTTTAGTATAACAATATGTACTTACAATTTACTTCACAACACAAATGCACATATATCTATACTTGCAGCCGTATATAACACCAATATATTATTTTATTCCACTTCACAACACCAACGCTCATAAGTTAGCACTTATTTATTTATTCTTTGTTAACACAATTTCACTACAGCTTTGTATACAGAATTGACACTTTTCAAGATTAACACAACGTTGACTGACAGTACAATGACAGTGACAATCAAACTCAAATTATAATTTTATTACATCAAACACTATATTATTTGGAAGAGATTAATTTCCGGTACAAACGACTAATAACGCTATATTTATTTAGGCTAATACTGAAGTATGATTCGATCTTCGAGCGATTAAAATACACAATATTTGAGGATTATACCTTACAAACACAGTTATTCACGCTATGCCCACTGAAACGAACAATTTTATCAGTCAAATTCGCGATAGTACGATACTCGATTCTAGGCACCCTAAAGTGAGACCTAGGTTTTAATCAGACTGTAAAAGGTAGGCACAACGTTAAAGATTTCACACAACACGATTAACGAACACACAACACACGATTAACGATGACACAACACAGCGCATTTAGTAACTTTTTTAATTTTCTTCAATAATTTTCGAAGCCGCCATTAATACTCACAACCACAACTCGATTATTAAATCACGGCCGCTTGATACGATTCCAATAATCCGGCTCGTAGGCCAGATGTGAGATACGATTCCCTGCTATTCCACTGGCTCTTAGCTATCATGCGGTCTAGACTTCTGGAGGATTGTAATAAAAGAGTTTTTCGTTTTAATGCGGCGTAGATGGCGGCGGAGCGAGCGATCTTCAAGAGAAAGCGGGGTTCGCGTTGCCCCCGTGTCGCTGGAAAAAAAAGTGTTGCCATCCCTCGCTCCGTCTCATCGTACCATCGATATAATTAATTAATTTTTACAGATTATAATCATAAACTATGGTCGTGCACAGTACATATTAACACAGCCAGTAGGCACAGAAAATGAAGAATTAGGGATACTTTTCCTATTTACTCAAAATCTACTAAACATATTTTAATTCTGATTTACGTGTTTCTATACATAATAGTTACCTATGTTTTTAAAGTTATTTCATTAGTTAACACGCGATAATAGACCGACAAATGAAAAAAATTAAAAATTAGAGAGGTTGTGTCGCCTAGATTTTCTATCGAGAAAACTTTTTTCAATCGCGTTTCTGAGTTTATGCGATCCTAGATCATATATTGAAAAAATATATACTTACTTAAAAATTAGAGCTCTAGCCATTCAATCTAAAGAAACAATGAAAACTTCGTACATAGAAAAATGCACGAAGCTATTTTGGTATCCTTTTAAGTTTAGTTGTACCTACATACAGAATTTGTATCACTGTCTTCTTAGGCAACGCTAAATTGTTATCCCGTGGAGGAAATTGAGTGATGACATAATGTAGGTTCTTAATCCGTCCGTCATCACACGGAACTTTTAATTAATGCAGTTGTATTATTATACAAAATGAGTATCATTGTAGAGATTTGAGTACCTACATCTTCTTGACCCAGTTTCTATAGTATTCTGCCGTTTCACAGGTTTATTTATTTTAGCGAAATAGTTACTTATAAAGCTTAAATAAATAAACATTTTGGACATTTCACACAACGTCTTTAGGTCCTAAAGTAAGCTATATTTCTATGCTTCTGGTATGGGTACCAGATACGGATATCTATACTTATAATAAATCTGTAGAGAGGTCAATTCTGTACATGAAATATATTTTCAAAATAACTATCAGGGGGTGATTAGTGATCGATACTGATCCCAAAAATGCAATCAGTAAAATTTTTGTCTGTCTGTCTGTCCGTCTGTATGTTCCTTATATTGACGGGCTTTGTGTCGTAGTGGTTCATGTACTGGACTGCCGTTCACAAGGTCGCGGGTTCGATTCCCGCTTGGGACAATCATTTGTGTGATGTTTATACTTGTCATACAAAGGTTTGTTCTGCGTCTGGGTGTTTTCTATGTATTTTATGTATGTATTTACAAAAGAAAAATAGTATATGTAGTATATCCGTATCTGGTACCCATAACACAAGCATAGAAATATAGCTTACTTTGGGACCAGAGGACGTTGTGTGAAATGTCCAAAATATTTATTTATTTATTTATAGAAACAAAAACTACTCGACGGATTTTAACGAAACTTGGTACAATTATTCTTCATACTCCTGGGCAGGTTATACTATACTTTTCATCACGCTACAATCAATAGGAGCAGAGTAGTGAAGGGAAATGTTGGGAAAACGGGAAAAGATGCTCCATTTTTTAAGCTTCCGTCGCGTGTGCATCCTTAATGGTTAAAGTTACATAGAAATCATGTATGACGGAAATATTCTACATAAAATTGTCTAAAAAATATCCCGAAATAGCACATATTTTATGGTTGACTCACAATAACACGTGTAACTCCTGATAGCTTAGCAGTTCGTTCATTCTGAATATATTTGTTTACTCTTACGTTTATAATACTCTCACTCAAGCAGTAGTTAAAAATATTGCAAGAAAGGGAAAAATTCCTAAATTCTACGCGGACGGAGTCGAGGGCAACAGTTAGTACTACATAATTATATACTTTTTAATACTACATAATAGAAACACCCAGACGCAGTACAAACATCTGTATGATATTTATGGATATCACACAAATGATTGTCCCAAGCGGGAATCGAACCCGCGACCTCGTGATTGGCAGTCCATTACATAAACCACTCCACCACGAAGCCGTCAAATAAATAAGTAGGATAGTGTAGTTACAAAAGTCGGATAGTGCGAAGGATAAATAAACAAGTCGAATTTCCTACTTGTATCCATAAGTACACACTCCCTTATATTTTATAGACACATGCTGTAAATATTGGTAATTTGATTGACAATTTTAATATCGACTAAATAATATCAGTAACGAATGCAAATACGTAACATATGCATATATGTATATGTTACGAACGTATATTGCATTGGCAATCCAATATTTTTTGTCCCGAAGCAGTTTATTGAATAAGTGTCTGAATATTAAGTAAATGAATTGTAACATGTGTGAAATACATTACTTAAATTTTATTATTCTACTAGGTTTTACGCATACGAAGTATCACGCAACTTCGTATGCGTAAAATTTAAATTATACAGAAAACATAAACAAATGATATAAAAAAACATCCTCTTGAACCACTCTATCTATTAAAAATCGCATCGAAATCGGTTTTGTAGTTTGAAAGATATAAGCTCACATAGGAGTATACATACATACAGAAATAACGACTTTGTTTTATAATAAGTAAAGATAATCCGAAGATGATAATCTCACAGTGCTCTTTAAAACGTTTGTCGCTTTAACGCGGATCCACTCTATAGTAAGTATATCTGTAATCTGCTTGTAGCCTCTCGTAGCTCTTCCGTAGCATTAAGGGCCTACATCAATATTATCGTATATCATCGCCGACACGTACATATTATATATTTATTGCCGCATATATTTGCCATATATATAACAGAGTAAGAAGTAAATGTGTGTATTTGTTCACAGAGACAATAATGTTATTTTAATGAAGCCAATTCTGTGTGTAAACTTAACCTAACTAAAATGTAAGAAACTATGGTGTCTTTTAATTAACTGGCTGTTTCGTTATACACATCCAAATTAATAAAATCGTTAGTCTATATTACACCGTTTTTTTTAAATAAGAAAGTTCAGTTAACGTTGCCTAATTGTGTTATTGACACTATCAATTTTGATTTTTTAGTTAAGGGCCTACATCAATATTATCTTATATCATCGCCGACACGTACATATTAACACAGCCAGTAGGCACAGAAAATGAAGAATTAGGGATACTTTTCCTATTTACTCAAAATCTACTAAATATATTTTAATTCTGATTTACGTGTTTCTATATATGATAGTTACTTATGTTTTTAAAGTTATTTCATTAGTTAATACGCGATAATAGACCGACAAATGAATAAAACAAATTGAGAGGTTATTTCGCCAAGATTTTCTATCGAGAAAACTTTTTTCAATCGCGTTTCTGAGTTTATGCGATCCTAGATAATATATTGAAAAAACATATACTTAAAAATTAGAGCTCTAGCCATTCAATCTAAAGAAACAATGAAAACTTCGTACATAGAAAAATTCACGAAGCTATTTTGGTATCCTCTTAAGTGTATTATGACGCCACAAGAAGTTGTGTAAAAAAATTATAACAAAAACAGGTTAAGTACGAGTTGAACTGCCACACACAGAGTTCCGTACCATTATTATCACAATATATTCTTTATACAGATTCTAAATAACCCCAAATAATAACAAATAACAGGACAAGAAAATGATGGTGACGAATATTCGTTGTTGTAGCATCAACTTATATTAATACGTAAGTAAAGTGTGAAACGTTTAGGTGTAGCTGTCACCGTTCCAGAGTTACAGCCTGGTGACAGACGGACGGACGGAAAGATGAACGGACAGCAGCGAAGTATCAGTAATAGATTCCCGGTTTGCCTTTTGATGCGGAACATTAAAACCATACTCATTTCATAAACGTATATTTCTTCAAAATTATTGAGGAAGGAGTAGGTGAACATATAGTATAGAAAATAGCTAGCCCAGGCGTGTTATTATGTGCCATATTTCAAAGGTAGAGTTGATTAAATTGTACCCTATGATATCACTGAACCCTATTCTGGCAAGAGTGGTTTAATTATTGTCTAAAACAATAACAGTTAACTATGTTAATGGTCTGTTATTATTGAAATAGTTACATCCTTCTATACTAATATTATGAAGCTAAAGAGTTTCGTTTGTTTCAACGCGATAATCTCAGGAACTACCGATTTGAATAGAATTTTTTTTTTTGCGTTAGATGGTCCATTTATCGAGAAAAACTATAGGGTATAAAATGTTACGCTGTCACTAATAATAGCGAAGCATTAACATTTAAAACAAATACACGTATCTAAGTCAGTAAAAAGTAGTTTTCTAAATTCTATGTGTACGGAGTCGCGGGCAACTGCTAGTATAATTTAAAATGTAACGGTATCCTTTAGTAAACCAAATTAATTAATATTATAAAGTGAAGACCAATTTCTTCTCTAACATTGTAAGTAATCTTTATATATAAAAATTACGTGTCAGGTTGTTTGTCCGCGATTGATTCCTAAACTACTGAACCGATATTAAATTTCATTTATATAATCGATATTAAATTGCACACGGTGTGCAAATGCACACCATGTGCAATTCGACCCAACTTGAAAGATAGGATAGCTTACATTTCAATTTATAGTCGCAATATTATTTTATTTCAATTTATAGTCGCAATATTATTTTATTTCAAATTATTTGTCTACCCCTGACATTTGTTTGGCTAAACAACGTTTACCGGGTCAGCTAGTATCTATATAAGCTCTTTCTTCTTTCTCTTCCTCAAGCCTACTAGCCACTGTTGGGCACGGACCTCGTCCACTTTGGAAGGGTCTACTATGCCGCGCCGACCAAGCCTGTCGGCACAGGCTTTATTTTCGAGGTTTTCATCTCCCACAGAGGATGTAATCTGTGTATTCCTTTAGCTGACTTTTACACCACACTGGGAAGGAAATGGTGTCGTGACACATGTATTCTTATGGTCTTATTCATAATGACTTATCGGTGGTTTAAAAGTTCTCTAAAATCGAATCGCGAAAATTGTCAAAACTCGTTATTCATAATGTTATTATTATTAGTATTTTACGATAAAACGTTTATTATCTCTCCGATAAAATCTCCGTTTAAACCTCCGATAAGTCATTATGAATAAGACCATAAATCTATAACTACACAGATCTCCTTCTTAAGACTGACATAATCAACATATACATATTTTGCGTATGAATATGAGAAGAAGCCACTCAAGTGCGAGGCAAACCCCATCGTGAGGGTACCGTGCCTACTGAAGCGAATAACACCGTCATTAATTGCCCTAAAATAAAGGTTATCTAAACTAAACATTTACAATTTTGTAGTATAATCTACACTTCAGCAACGAAGATAAATGCGTGCTCTTTTTAATGTAAAAAACTGAAATGTTTAAAAGATAAATAGATATTTACTAAGTAGGAAAGAAGCTAACAAAAGCGTATAATTATAGCGGTAATATTTATTTAAAAATAAACTAGCTTCATTATTGTTAAAACGAAGAAATCATCGATTTTATGAAATGATCATCATGAATCAAGTAACACAATTTTTCAGAAAAATTATGGGCTTATGACATGTCCAATTTTTTTTCCCTACTACCGGTTCAGGACGCAATCTGCTGAGAAGAACCGGCGTAAGAAACTCAGCAGAGCTTTTAATCAAATCAATATTTTTTTAATTAAATGTCAATTATACTTACAATGCTAATAAAACTTACTCCTAAGCTTTATCATCTTTAATATAATCAGAAATTTTATAATACGCCTTTTTACATAATTTAGTTTGAATTTTTAAATTTAGAATTATAAAATTCTCTTACATCAATAGGTCATCGATTTTATGTTATATTGTAGTATTGTCATCAGTCCGTGATTTATAATTAATCCAATCTAATTAGAAGGGTGTGAAAATAACTTTCAAGGATTCTGTAACATGATAATACTTATATATGAATAAAAGTTAATGAAAGTTTGTTATAGTAAATAAATAAATCCGTAGCAAGCACGTATTACAATTTTGTGAGATATTTACAAATTTTCGTAAACGATATTGGTATTGGTCCAGATATATATTCAATAGTATAAAAAATATATATTTAAAAATTTAAAATTATATATTTCTTGCCTTACTCTAAAGGCCAGCATAAACTTCTGAAGTACCTACAAGGTCGTGTACAGTAGTAGGAATTAGACCATCAACTAGGTAAGAAGAATTATGAAAGAAAAACTCAGCACGTACGATTAGATAAAAGTTAATTTGCTATTAAATGACCACAAAGTAGGAATGACCTTTATTTGACCTTTTCAGCATATTAACATCTTACTATTGAGAATGTTCCTCCTTCATAATGGGAGGTTAATTCGCTACAATAAGCTGACCAAGCTAGGGTTTTATAGCAGGTAGTGAGCAAACGCCACGTATTATAAAATTAAACAATGGTACCGATTCTACGTGCACAACAAAACTAAACTAAAAATTCATGGTGTCAGTTACACAATTTGGCAATGTTAACAGAACTTTTTTATTAGAGAATCTGTATATTATAGTATAATGGAATTTAGAAAATTTTCTCCGTTTTTGCAATCTTTTTTAACTACTGCTTCGCTTCTACCGGTCATAGCGTGATGTTATATATCCTAAAGCCTTTCTCGATAAATGCGCTATCTAACACTGAAAGAATTTTTTCAATCGGCCCAGTGGTTCCTGAGATTAGCGCGTTTAAACAAACAAATAAACAAACAAACTCTTCCGTTTTATAATATTATATAGACTAACGAATAGTATAGACTAACGATTTTAATTAATAAAAATATGCACAACGCTAAGTATTAATTTATCAAAATACGCTATAGCATTATTTTTTAGTTAAGTTTAGGTATTGGTACCAATGAGGCCAACTCTGATGCGTCAAAACCTTAACTTAATTAAAATGAAAACAACTAGATGTTGTATTTAGATTAGTTGGCTATATCGTTCTATACCTACATTTATTACTAATCAAAATTCTCAGTATACTTATATTACACAGTTTTTATGATAAGAAAGTTTAGTTAACGATGATACCAGTTGCACATGCGGGACGAAATGAGCAATTAATTAAAACACATCATAGCTGTTTTCATTTTTTAGTTTAGTTAAACTTAACAAATTATTTACTTTGGTGTGTTTTAATTAATTGCCTAGTTTGTTGTACACATTAAAGTAAATATTAAAATCCTTATGGTCTTATTCATAATGACTTAACGGAGGTTTAAAAGTTCGCTAAAATCGGTTCGCGAAAATTGTCAAAACTTGTTATTCATAATAGTCTTTTTACGCTAAAACGTTTATTATCTCTCCGATAAAATCTTCGTTTAATTAAACCTCCGATAAGTCATTATGAATAAGACCGTTAGTCTATAATACACAGTTTTTGTAATAAGAAAGTTCAGTTAATATTGCCGAATTGTGTTATTGACATCATCAATTCTAATTTATTAGTTCAGTTTAGTTGTGGACGTAGAATTTTAACCAATGTTAGAACAATTGCTTTACAAACTCACTTTAGTATAAGTAAGTAAAATTACAGAACTCTGTATAACACATAAGAAAACAACAAATTAGAAAGTTTTTCTCTATTTGTTTCTCTCTATCGTGGTAAAGATAAAGTTCGTGTTACTTTTGTATGTCTTTATTATGTTGTTACGTAACTTGTTATAAATTGCAAGCACAAACATGAACCATCATTGAATGACTCGAGAATAAATAAAAATAAATAAATATTCACGGACAATTCACACAACGTCCTCTGGTCCCAAGCTAAGCTTATATGCTTGTGTTATGAGAACCAGAATACGGATAGAATATTTAAACTACTTTTCTTTTTTAAATACATACTTATAATACATAGAAACACCCAGACGCAGTACAAACATTTGTATGACGAGCCTCGTGGTTGCGTGGTTCATGTAACGGACAATCATTTGTGACCGCTCGGGACAATCATTTGTGTGATTTTTCTAATTATCAAAATATTAATACCTACGTAATTGTTTAAAAATAAAATAATTTTATTTTTTCTTTATCTTGACTGGGACCTAGCCTATGAAATATTTATAATCATTTAACTGTATGTATTATTATATCTATACTTATAATAAATCTGTATAGAGGTCAATTCTGTACATGAAATATATTTTCAAAATAACTATCAGGGGGTGATTAGTCATCGATACTGATGCCAAAAATGCAATCACTAAAATTTTTGTCCGTCTGTCCGTCTGTATGTTCCTTATAGAAACAAAAACTATTCGACGGATTTTAACGAAACTTGGTGCAATTATTCTTCATACTCCTGGGCAGGTTATACTATACTTTTCATCACGCTACAATCAATAGGAGCAGAGTAGTGAAGGGAAATGTTGGGGACACGGGAGAAGTTACTCCATTTTTTAAGCTTCCGTCGCGTGTGCAGCCTTAATGGTTAAAGTTACATAGAAATCATGTATGACGGAAATATTCTACATAAAATTATCTAAAAATATCCCGGAACAGCATATATCTATATTTTATGGTTGACTCACAATAACACGTGTAACTCCTGATAGCTTAGCAGTTCGTTCATTCTGATTATATTTGTTTACTATTACGTTTATAATACTCTCACTCAAGCAGTAGTTAAAAATGTTGTAAAAACGGGGAAAATTTCCTAAATTTTACGCGGACGGAGTCGAGGGCAACAGCTAGTAACTTATAAGAATGAACAACACTTCAAAACAATGTCACGAGGTAAAGTTTTCTATTCTCAAAATTTTGTATTATCAAGCGCTTAAAACCCGCGATAAAATTAAGCAGCACTTAACAATGAATTTTCTTTAAACTTTGTTTATGAGAACAATTAATTTGTCGTAAATATTTAAAACATTTGATTCATTTATTTAAATTTAAAACAGTTGGTATTAAGTTTGTTTACAGTAAATTGTTTGAGTACCTACTATTATTATATATAAGTTGAGCTTAAAAGGCTATGTAATATTATTTCTACCCGACTTCAAAAGAAGGAGGAGGTTCTCAATTCGTGTGTATTTTTTAAATCTTTATTACCTCATAACTTTTAACTGGGCGAAGCGATTTTAATAATTCTTTTTTTATTTGAAGCTGGTGATTTTCGTGTTGTGTCATTGGTACCAGGTCAGGATCTGATGTTTATCTCCTGAGAAATCGAGGAAACCCTCAAATTTCAATGGCACATTAAGTCGGTTAACTTTTTTTTTAAATACGCATTATTTCGTTTGATAATATTATTGGCATTATTCTTAAATAGTTTATCTTAAATATTGTATGTTCGGCAGTTTAATTTACTTCGTAGACATACAATCAAATACAGCGACTTACTCAAGCGCACCATTCATTTAGCAAATGTTTACAAATAAATTCTCGTTTATGATAATAATTATTGGAAGTGATATTATTACAGTTTTTTAAATTTTTGTCGGTGACTGCCACTATACCTACAAAAAACTAAACATTCTAACTGAGTTTTTTTGTTATAAAAACTGTATATTATAGACTAAATATTTTAATTAATATAAATTTGCACAACAAATAAGCCAATGAATCGAAATACAGCAATATTTGTTTTCATTTTTTAGTTAAGTTTGGTTGTGTACGTAGAATTGGTACCATTGTTATCTAAATAAAATCACTGTTTACGGATTTAGAGACACGTACCTATAAGTTCGAAATAAATTTGCTCAGTTTAAAAACTAAAAAATGCTCTTGAAAATCTTGAATATATTTTTTAATTATCGCATTGTCATCGGTCCCTGATATGTATGCAAAGTTTCAAATCAATCCGACTATTGCAATGAAATGGTGAAAATAGCGTTCAAAGATTCTGTTACATAGATTAATACATTGATAGATACATACCGAACTAATAAAAGCGTGTTAAAAAGTAGTATTATTTGACTAAATGAGTCGCGTAAATGGTATAGAATATTGTCATCAATAAGATTTTATGGATGTTTTAAGTATGTAACAAACATAGTATCAGTTTATTTGAGTTATAAACATAATAATAAATATAAAAAGGATATAATCTGACCGGTGTTTGTATTCTATTGTGTTCTTTCGTGATCAGTACAAAGATATCGTTGTAAATCTATTACGTAACTTCACAAACTTATCTAAGTTCTTTTGTGTACTATGTTTTGTAAGTAGAATATAACAGATACGATACGAATTTGGAATCATAAAAAGCTTCGTAATTGCAAAGCTGCACAATAGAAAAAGGAATCCCATTTATGTAACACAATGGTACTTTACAAAGGTTCTATTAAGCATATCATGTACGGAATTAAATTAATAAATGTTGAAAAGTTTATAATAAATAAAAATAGATCTCTATTTTTAATTATCAGAATCTCTATTTTTTTATTATCTTTTATATATATCACTATTTTTAATTGTTAGAAGTAATAAACAATTCTTAATTATGTTTTCTTTATTTAAACAATTATTGGAATGAGACTATTCATATAATATATCTCCTTGTTTTTCCAATGTCTCTATTTTTACTTATATAAAATTAAGTCGTTTTTTCCGTATCTCCCCCTCTCTCTTTCTCTCTCCAGCCCATTAACGTCCCACATCCCACTGTTGAGTACGGGCCTCCTCCACTTTGGGAAGTATAAAATAATGGTATTTTCATTGGTCGTTGCAAAATCAAACACCAAGTTCTCATAGAGCAGCTCTCATTGCAGTTTCATGTATGCTCGATAATACGTATGTTCGCGCGTGCGGAATCATTTGTGGGTAATCTATGATTAGGAAGCAAGACCGGGCGTGCTAGTGTAAACGAACTATAGTGTACAAGCGACAAGATCTGCCCCAGTTCTTTACATAAGTCACACTGATGTTACTGAGATGACAGAGCATCCTTTCGCTATCAACATCACAGCTTCCCACTCTATTCATAATATGAATACCTTTACAAACTTTACATATTTGCTATTGTTATGGCACATATTGTTAAGATTGTAAATATGTAGTTTTATAAAATGTCACTTGCGCTGTTACTTTGTGTTAGATTTTTATGATATTCCCACAACTTCGTAGGTACGCGTGGAATTTTGAAATCAAACCGTAATAAATTATATAAAAATTTGCTTAGTTCTAAAACTAAAAAACACGCTTGAAAATCTCGAATATTCTTTAAAATTATTGCATTGTAATCGATTCTTAATATGTGTTTGAAATTTTAGATCAATCCGACTACAGCAAGTGGGTGAAAATCACTTTTAAAGATTCCGTTACATAGATTAATACATAGATTAATACATTGATTAATACATTGATATATACGTTCCGAATAATATAAGCGTGTCATAATTAGTTTTAAAACTAAAAAACACGCCTGAAAATCCTCAATATTTGTTTTAATTATTACGTTGTCATCGGTACTTAATATGTGTGCAAAATATCAGATCGATCCGACTACTGTAAGTGGGTGAAAATCTCTTTCAAAGATCCCGTTACATAGATTAATACATTGATAGATACCTACCGAACTAATTTAGGCGTCTTAAATAGCCATCCTCTTGAACCATTTTATGTAGGTATACAAAAAAAAACCCACATCAATATCATACATACAAAAATATAGAATTTGTTTTATAATAAGTAAAGAAGATTAAGATATTTCAAAGAATGAATTTGGATCTAAGTAATAAAATCCTGCCTATTTCCACTCTGAGCTAATTTAGGCAGGACATTCTGATTATGTTAGTTCTACTTTTAAATCACAAAATTTTATTTTATTAGCACGGCATATATTTTAACGATGTATTCTTATACCTATGTGTTTAAATATGTGCAATAAAAACGTTTAAAACATGTGAACATTATATAATCGATACTCATCATGACATCAATTATTCACATCTGTTATAGTCTCACGGACATATCTATATTAATACAACTGAATTCAAACAAACATAATCGCTAAATACTAGCTCAGCAGTATTAAGCGCGAATAACAACTCATAAAAGGAAGAAAAAAAAACTAAGAACTCAAACACGTAAAGAAATAGGATACCAAAATAGCTTCGTGCATTTTTCTATGTACGAAGTTTTCATTGTTTCTTTAGATTGAATGGCTAGAGCTCTAATTTTTAAGTATATGTTTTTTCAATATATGATCTAGGATCGCATAAACTCAGAAACGCGATTGAAAAAAGTTTTCTGGATAGAAAATCTTAGCGAAACAACCTCTCTCATTTTTTATTTTTTTCATTTGTCGGTCTATTATCGCGTATTGACTAATGAAATAACTTTCAAAAAATAAGTAACTATTATGTACACGTAAACCAGAATTAAAATATATTTAGTAGATTTTGAGTAAACAAAAAAAATATCCCTAATTCTTCATTTTCTATACCTACTAGCTGTGTTAATAGGTACATGTCGACATTAATATTGATGTAGGCCCTCAACATTAACCGTCCTTTCTGTCCAGCCCATTAACGTCCCACTGTTGGGCGCAGGCCTTTTCCCTTAGCTGGCTCTTACAGCACCCTGGGAGAGAAATGCGGTGGTGGCACTTCTATTCTTATCCCTACACGGATTTACTCTACTCCAGCCCATTTATGTTCCCCTGTTGGGCACGGGCCTCCTTCACTTTGGGAGGGATTATGGTCTACTGTGCCGCGTTGACCAGGCGTGTTGGCACAGGGTTTATTTTCGAGTTTTCCGTCTCTCACTGAGGATGTTATCTGTGTGCAATATCCCTTAGCTGACTTTTACAGCACCCTTGGGAGGAGATGGAGTGGTGACACTTGTATTCTTATTCCGTCACCACACGGAGATCGGATCTACTATAGGGCTAATATTAACAATAGTTTAAAAAGCAAGTGGCTAAGAAAATTTTTTTGTTAATGTAAGCCATGCGGTTTAGCGCAACATAAGTGAGAAAATCGTACGTGACCACAACTGCACACTTAGGTATATGTGAGATTCGTTAGCACGGTTTTATAACATATAGGGACGGACGGACGGATGGACAGACAGCGAACACTCTCAGTAATATGTTCCCGCTTCACCATTTGGCATTGAACCCTAAAAACAGCCCACCATAGAGGAGCAGTGTCGTCAAAATCTTATTAAGTAGGTATTGCGGGTAAATCTGTGTGTCTCCACTAGTGATAGTTAATTAATTAGTTGTTCCTAAATTAAATTCAAATTAGATTTGTAATTGAGTAGACGTTACGTACAAGTATCACCAATTTGTCTGATTTATATTTAGATTTTATTAGCACAGTAATTTGAGACGCTAACGCTAGGTTTCGATGTCATTTTTAGTGGCTTGGTGACTCACAAAGTTGTATAGTTATATTTTATTCGAAAGAGCAGATCAACACAGACTATAAAATCCCTGACATTTTTTATATGCCCTCGCCCGCCCTACCAGGCCATAGTGGTGCCACGAGCCTTACCATGACCCGGCAAAAGTGGCCCCTTTATCTGGGGCCCGACTCGACGACGAGAGGAACATTAGGTACCAAAAAAAAAACTTGTCTATCACTAACTGTGGTTAATTTGAACTATTTGTCATACAAAAAAGTTTAACAAAATATTTTTTTGTCACGTTTTTATCTTGTGCAATGTCCCAAGCGGATTATTCAGCGTAATTGCAGATTAGAGCACTGTACTTATATATACGTATAGACTAATTAAACGTACTTTATACTGCACAGTGTAATTACAGATACTTAGAAATAAAGTGGCCTAATCTATCAACCTCTAAATAACAAAATCTTTATTATCAAGTTGTCTTAAGCATTGTGAAACTTTTAATACGACTTTATCTGAGAAAATGTAGGCAACGCGTTTTAGGGTTCCATACCAAAAAGCAAAATGTGATCCTATATTATTGACATTTAGCTTTTCGTCCGCCCTAGTCCTCCCAAACTGAGAAATTTTCAGCTAGAGAGTTATCAGTCTGTTTAGATTAGTTGACGGTCTTCAGCCCCATAACGCCCACTTGAGCTCGGGCCTCCTCCACTTTAGGAGGCCACTACTGTGCCACGCTTTTACACCCTGGGAAGGAAAAGGAGTAGTGACACTTGTAATCTTAATCGGTCACTGCACGGACTATAATATGTAGGAAGTTCAATTTGAATTGATTCAATATACAATTCTGTAGCACAATATTACACCCTGTGACTACACCTTATAAAATTAAATTGCGCCCGTGTCATGTGGAGTGCCTCTCTACTAGGTAATATCGGCCGTACATTCATTCTCTCAGTTTAGTTGAGACGGCGTATGACATATTGTTCGACCGAATAGAAACTGCTTGAAATATAATAGCAAAGTTTTTAAAGTTTCAGTAATACTGCAGCATCTTTTTTAAGTTTTGTAAATAAATATATAAACATTTAGGAACATTTGCGAAATTGTTTTACTTTTTTAAATTAAGATATAGGTATTTCTATATACTTAAGTGTTATCTAAACTATTGTAACTATACTAAACGATAGGACCATATGATCATCGGCATCATTATCATTACGCCTTTTTCCTATGGGCATAGGCATAAACTATAGAGCCCACATCTGCTACGGTCCAAACACACTTCATTGGCTTCATCAACCCTCATAGATCTGGTCACATATACGAAAGGCCTTATGAAAATTTTTTATGTTTTATGTAACTAAAGTACTGTGGTTTAGAAAACGCATTAAAATTCCACGCAAGACTAAAGGAGTTTTAATACAGATAACAAGCTTGTTTAATTTTACCTTTCCGAATAGTTTGGACAGAAATTTGGATCAAGATTAACTTTCTCAGAATTTGAAGTTTAACATCAAGGTATATTCTCCACTCGATATTACGCTATCACTCAGTTCACTTTGGTAGTATGAGTAGCATATTTATACTTACGTTGATACGTATTATACGATTACGTTGAAATATCTATAATTCTATACTTTTTTGGGTTCCGTACCCAAAGGGTAAAAACGGGACCCTATTACTGAGACTTCGCTGTCCGTTCGTCCGTCACCAGGCTGTATCTCAAGAACGGTGATAGCTAGACAGCAGAAATTTTCACAGATGATGTATTTCTACTGCCGCTATAACAACAAATACTAAAAATAAAATAAAACTAAATATTTAAGGGGGGCTCCCATACAACAAACATGATTTTTTTACCGTTTCTTGCTCGATACTAATAACGTTGCCTTATGTTGTATAGATAATGGTACGGAACCCTTCGTGCGCCAGTCCGACTCACTCTTGATAAATTTTTTAATATTATGAATCTGGAAAGTTTGTTTATTTGAACGCGCTAATCTCAGGAACCACCTGGACCGATTTCAAAAAATCTTTAAGTGTTGGATAGTATATTTATCGTAGAAACTTATTGACCTATATTAAATCACGCTGTGACTAATAGGAGCGAAGCATCAGTGAAAAATAATGTAAAAACAGGTAAAAAAGGTACGAACACGGAAAAAGATATTTAAACCCCAGGATGTTGTAAAGCTCAAAGATATTGTACACAGAAAATCCTCTGTGAGAGACGAAAAACTCGAAAATAAAACTCTATTCCAATAAGCTCAGTCAGCGTGGCAAAGTAGATTATAAACTCTCCGAAAGGCAAAGTGGAGGAGGCCCGTGCCCAACAGTGGGATATTAATGGGCTAAAGAGAGAGAGAGAGATGGATATTGCACACATGACTCTGTCCTTCACTGATCGTAATAATCTCTGAGTAAAAGATAATATACATTTGTTAATTATGTAGTACCTACTCACATTACCTATTATTTTACCGCTTTGAAGTAGGGACGCATTTATCGGGTGCTTGTTAATGTAATTTTCGGTGTAATTCTTCTAACTGGCGATCAGCCAAAACAAGTTGATCCCAGCTCATATCGCGGCACTTTGCAGCATTAACCTCATTTACATACATATAAACGGTCGAATAATTAGGTTCATTAATTTGCATGATTATATAAAGGTAATAATGGTTGCAATATTACATGTATATAGGTATATCTTTGCTTGTGTTTTAGTTAATGGTTGTTCATCTCTAATTATATTATTCAAACAAATAAACTCTTCAGCTTTTTAATATTACTAAGCATACATTACAATTTTATATTCTTAAAATATTAGATCATAAAGTTGAATACTGTTACCCTATTTAAGATCTAACTTATGGCCAAAGCTAAATTGTTAACCAAAGCCCTCACAGACATACCTATAAAATACTATTTAAAATTTGTTCATGCAAAGAAATCCTGTATATTGTTGTAGAAATGTAGAGCTACAAAAGTTACTCACGTCGACTCACAGAAGTTCATTTCCATAGATTCACGTAGTTACATGTCGTAGGCCCACAGAATTGCTTTGTCGTAGACTCACAAAAATTTGAAAGTACGACAATGGTCTTACATCGTAAACTCATAGATGTTACATGTCATAAAGCCATGACAAGTTACATATGTAGAGATAAAGACGTTACATGTCGTAGACCTTTACGTAGATATTTCACACATCGTCCTCTAGTCCTGCTAAGCTTATATGCTTGTGTTATGAGTACCAGAATACGTATAGAATACATATACTACTTTTCTTTTGTAAATAATAATAATAATACATAGAAACACCTAAACGCAGTACAAACATTTGTATGACACTTATTTATAACAAATGATTATTCTGTTCGAGAATCGTACCCGCGATATCGTGAACGGCAATCTGTTGCATGAACCACTCGACCATGAGGTCCTTCAAAAATTAACTACTACTATGACTATATCCAAAGTTTTATTTAGCACGAAAGAAAGAAAGTAACATTTATTATGCCTTCAAGGCGGTACACTAAAAAACATAAAATTCTTCTAACTAAATAAAGAAAAATTAGGAACTAAAACTCTAAACTTTATTTATACATAAAAACAATCTGCATTCATAATATTTAGTAACATTATGTAAATTAAATCTACAATATATTATTGATATGAATACTAACCCTTTTCACAAACATACATATAATATAGGCTAATCTATACAGTCCAGTTTGATCGGGGGATTATTTGAACAAGAGTAAACTTTTGGGTTGTTAATTTTGTAGGCATATTTCAGAGTTAAATTAATCACAAAGTTGCAATTTTGTATTTTAGAACAGAACATTTAAATAATGAATAATTAATTCACAGTATATTTTTAAGACAGGCGTTGTTATAACTTAATTATAATCACGTAAGTTAACACATAAGTTTCACTTAGCGGGTTCCTTTAGCACCTTGGGTAGAAAACTAGAATAGCAACACTAGACTTTTATTTTTGACTAACTAATGCCCGCTACTCCATACGCGTGGATTTTTAGATCTCTATATATTTTATCATCGTTTAAACCTTCTCTAGACTTTCACGAATATTTCAAGACCAAAATCACAAAAATCCGCCCAGCCGTTCTCGAGTTTTAGCGAGACTAACGAATAGCAATTGATTTTATTAAAAAAGAGCGCAGTATTTAGAAAATATTTAGCAACATTTTTCATTAATGCTTCGCTCCTATTAATCGCAGCGTGATGTTATATAACCTATAGCCATCCTCGATAAATGGAATATCCAACACTAAAAGAATTTTTCAAATCGGACCTGTGGTTCCTGAGATTAGAGCGTTTGAACAAATTCTTGAGCTTTATAACATTTAATATAGATAAGTCTGTCCCTACACAAGCCTAATATAATTTTATATACGAAAAAACTCTGTCGATTGTTTAATACCAAATACATAAGTAAATGTAAAGGCAATATATACTAACATTTGATTCGGCAGATCCCTCGTCATCGCAGATGTCGTACCTTATAAATAAAGTCTTTTATAATACGTAACCTCTCTGAAATAAAGAGAGCTTTATATTTTAGGCTAACGATTTTATATTATGCTGAGTTTCTAATACGATGCATACATTATACTAGCTTTAAAGCCCGTGACTTTTATCGCGTAGAATTCCGAATCACTGTACACTCTTGTTCGCATTAAATACTCCCTTTACCAGTCTTTTCTCAGGGTTTAATCTCGTACCAATTCTACATGCGCAACTAAACTAAACATAACTAAAAAATGAAAATTAATTGTGTAACTTAACTTTTTTATTAAATAAACCGTGTGTTTAAAAAATAACTAATTGTGAATGTGCACAACGAAATAAGCAATTAATAAAAATACAGCATAGTGGTTTTTATTTTTAGTTAGGTTTGATTTTACACGTAAGATTGGTACCATGATACCAATGTGTACAAAGTTTTTTTTTAATTTAAGTCTAATTTCCTAAAAAAAAAGAAAACAAGAATGTAAAAAAGAGTTTTTTATATGTTTATTGCTTAAATAAATTGCCAAGTTAAAAAACTAAAAAATCACGCTTGAAAATCCAAAATATTTTTTTTTAATTATTGCATTGTCATCGGTCCTTAATGTGTGTGCAAAATTTCAGAACAATCCGATTACTGCAAGTGGGTGAAAATCACTTTCAAAGATTCCGTTACATAGATTATTACATTGATAGATACATACCAAACTTATAAAAGCGTGTTAAAAATGGGAAAAATCACATTTTAGTTAATATTCACAGGATAGGTAGGTACACATAATAATCTTTGTAACAAATTCTTCATAAGGTATTTAAGCTACGAACGAACGTTTGATGTAAGCCTAAATTAACACTTTACACTAATACTCCTTTGAATCGTACGTTTTGTATTTACCTTGTCAAAATTCAAAGCATTTCATCAAACAAAATATGTTTAACGCTGAAACTCATAGCTAATTCATGAAATAAACGATATGTTGATGATAGTCTATAAAGTTAAGGGCCTACATCAATATTATCGTCGACATGTACCTATTAACACAGCTAGTAGGTATAGAAAATAAAGAATTAGGAATATTTTTTTTGTTTACTCAAAATCTACTAAATATATTTTAATTCCGATTTACTATAGAAACACCTATATATAATAGTTACTTATGTTTTGAAAGTTATTTCATTAGTTAATACGCGATAATAGCCCGACAAGTGAAAAAAATAAAAAATAAGAGAGGTTGTTTCGCTAAGATTTTCTATCGAGAAAATTTTTTTCAATCGCGTTTCTGAGTTTATGCGATCCTAGATTATATATTGAAAAAACATATACTTAAAAATTAGAGCTCTAGCCATTAAATCTATAGAAAAAATGAAAACTTCGTACGTAGAAAAATGCACGAAGCTATTTTGGTATCCTCTTAACGACTTACGGTCTTATTCACAGTGACTTATCGGAGGTTTAAAAGTTCGCTAAAATCAGTTCGCGAAAATTGTCAAAACTTGTCATTCATTATAGTCTTTTTACGTTATAACGTTTATTATCTCTCCGATAAAATCTCCGTTTCAACCCCGGATAAGTCATTATGAATAAGACCATTAATATTTTGACGATTTTAGGGTTTCGTACTAAAGAATAAAACGCGATCGTATTACGAAGACCACACGCACGTCCATCTTTCATCAGGCTGTATAGCACTTAAAACTGGAATGTTAAAACTTTAATGATGTGTCTCTATTGCCACTATACCATCATGTATTAAAAAATGGAAAAATATACTAACCGTTTTGTCTGTAACATAATGATGCCAGTGGCGTAGCTACCTAGGGGCTAGATGGATGGGGCAGTGCCGTAATCAGTTTACATAGCAGTGGGGCCTCATCTTTTAAATTTGGCTCAGGGCCTAGCTACGCCACAGAATGATGTGCTTATGAAGTTGCGATTATAAATGGTATGGTATGATGACCATTATTTTGACGATAACAGCACGGTACCTCTCGTGTCTAACGGGCATTTTTAATAATCAATATAATATTACAGATAATTTGTAATTCTAGTTTGTTAGTTTGATATTTCTATCTTCTGCCGTAACTCTTGCTTGGCCGGTTTTTCATGACGAACCAACTTGTTGTATTACATTATTTAGAATACAAAGAGATAAGGGTATAACAGATTTAATCGCATATGTTTTATTTACATTGTTTGCAAATTGAATCCTGTTTTCTCACACTAATATTAAAATATTGACATTTAGTAAAGCCCAGGAGGCAGATTACATTTTAATAACAACATAACAGTGATGCCAATTCCGTGTTCCCGTGTCCGATGTCCGTGTGGTGACGGATTAAGAATACAAATGTCACTACCCCATCTCCTCCCAAGGGTGCTGTAAAAGTCAGCTAAGGGATATCACGTACAGATAACATCCTCTGTGAGAGACAGAAAACTCGAAAATGAACTCTGTGCCAACTCGCCTGGTCAGCGCGGCACAGTAGACCATAATCCTTCCCAAAGTGGAGGAGGCCTGTGCCCAACAGTGGGACGTAAATCGGCTGGAGAGAGAGATGCCAATTCTACGTGCACAACTAAACATAACTAAAAAAATTTAATTGACAGCGTTATTATCACAATTCAGCAATGTTAACTGAACTTTGTTATTATAAAAACTGTGCATTATTGACTAACGATTTACTTAATTTATGAGTCATCATATTCATAACATCACGCCTTTTTCCCATGGGGGTAGGCAGAGACTATAGAGCGCCATCTGCTACGATCGAAGCATACTTCCTTGGCTTCATCCACACTCATACATCTGGTCATACATGCCCGACGCCGACGGTTGTAAGTGCTACGCACTTGCCCCTTTTGGAGTATCCCGGCGATGACATCGGAGTATATTTTTCTCGGGCGTCCTCTCCCAGCATTTCCACTTACTTCCGCCGTGTATATACCTTTATGAGTGTACAATGAAATAGCAAATAATAGATACCTATATTGACACTGCCAATTTTCATTTTATAGTTAAGTTTAGTTTGCATCTAGAATTGGTACCATTATCTGTATTTAGATTAGAGCTATGTTATCAAAGTGTTTTCTAGTCGTTCAAGCTTCGAAGGTTAGTCATTTCATAAATTTACGTGGATGGACTGAAAATACTTTTAAATGTTATGTTTTCTTTTATTTTTAGGAACATATATTGTTTTAGGCAATCTCGGTACACAATTTGTTAACCACTTTATGAACAAGGCTTGTTTTCATTGTGACGTAATAATAAAACTATATATTCATCCAACTATTTCATTAATCAAAAATTGTTAAAAACTCAGATAGACAGATATCGATACATCTTTTTTTCTTCTATTTTGTGTGGACTTTAAAATATAACTTATGAATACTCGACTGATAATTTAAAGGCATGACGGATTAAGTATATAAGTGTCACCATCCCATTTCCTCCTCAGGGTGCTGTAAAAGCTAGCTAAGGAATATTGTACACAGATAACATTCTTTTTGAGAGCTTCAATAATGTGGAGATGGTATACCATCATAACTAAAATATTCTCTCATCTTCTGAATTTTTATAACAGGATTCGTCAGCCTCGTGGCGTAGCAGATTCGATTCCCACGCAAAACTGTAAAATTATTTTTGTTATTTGGCAAACACGGATTGTAATTTTACCATTGAAACTTCGAACATAAGATGATACCCACTTGGGTATTTAATTAGGTTAATTGTGTGGGTTTTTTTTTTTTCAAGGAAAAAGTGAAGCAGAGATGTGTTTACTTGAAACCAACAGCTATTTAAATGTCCGCCTTAATTAATTATCTTTGCTACGGTTGTCTAAATACATTTTTATTATTTAAAGGCGATTTTACGCTACCGCTATGCTACGTTATTTATGTAAATCAAAAACTGTAAAAAATCGAAATTAATTCTAAGAAAAAATATTTTAAGTTTAATAATAAATATCGTATCGCGTACTTTGTAGTACGTACTTTTACTTACTTTTTACAGACCTCGACAGAAAGCGAACTAAACAATGCACAGCGGAAGCGTGAACCGGAGAGAAAACGGAAGTGGCGAGAACTTACTTATATTTATTTATATCTTAGTTTATGTAAACGTTTAGCTTTGCAAGTATAATTTTATAAATAGTATCTACTAATTGTGCCCAGCAGTATTTTTGTGTTTAATTCTGTTTAGAGATACTTTTAAAGACGTTGTGTAAAATGAAAGAGAATACAAAGCTGGTTTTAATTTTTATATTTCAGCAAAAGGCTGACTCAAATAAATATAGGTATAACTAGAATGTGTCAAAATTCTGTACAAGTTTCTTCATTTTCTCCAGAAATTATTCTAAAACCTAGATATTAATTTCCTTGGAACACATTAAGAAGTATACCCATCACAGTAACCAATTAAAGATTTTTTAAATCGACGCAGCCGTTTCAGTAAAAAGTGTCATAAAAAGGTTCTGACCAATTATTCGGGTCCTTCTTTAATTATTTGAGGACATTTATGTTACTGAGGATGAGAATATAATGGTTTAATAACAAGTAAACATCGACTTTAAATACTAATTAGATACTGTTTTAATAGTATCCACAGGTAATTATACCAATTCAAACTACGTAAACAAGTATAGGTACTTAACTTAATAAAAAAATTTAAAGACCTATTGCTAAATAGCTATTTAATCAAGGTACATCCTTGATTAAATAAATAAATAAATATTCATGGACATTATACACAATGTCCTCTGGTCCCAAGCTAAGCTTATATGCTTGTTTTGTGTTATGCTAAATAGCTATTTCGTGATGTACATCCAAAATACACCAATAGTTGTTTTTATTTTTTACATAAGGTAAAATTAATTCCAATTCGGTACCAATATCAATTTTGAGTTTAGTTGTGCACGTAGAATTAGTAGGTACCGATATCTTTTATTGATCATAGATATCATATTAACTCCGAGTAATACTCGTTGCACCTCTTCAATGCACAGTTTTAATATTACTCCTTCTGTTATTACTCAAAGCGTTGTAGGATTGCTGTAGACTCTGTAGAGTTTTAGTATCGTTGACCTGGTTTACCGCGGAATTTCAACAACTATTATTTTACCAAAATTCTGACTGTTTTGTTGAATATCATTGCAATGAGACTATAAATATTTTTCTCAGGAACCATTGCACATTGGTCCGATTTTAAAAATTCTTTCAGTGTTAGATAGTACACATTATTATTATATCGAGGAAGGCTATAGGTTGTTTGTTTGTTTGAACGCGATAATCTTAGGAACAATTGGTCCGATTTTAAAAATTCTTTCAGTGTTGGATAGTACATTTATCGAGGAAGGCTATAGGCTATATAACATCACGCTGTGCACAATAGGAGCGAATCATCAGTGAAAAATATTGCAACAACATGGCAAATTTTCTAAATTTCACGCGTACGAAGTCGCGATCAACAAATAGTTTTTAATATTTTTGAAAAATCTTTCCAAGTTTTCGTGCTCCCAGACATTCGTTAAATATTACTTAGCTTCGGTGGGAGTTCTTTTGCGAAATTACTTAATATAAAAATATTAAAAAGAAAAATAAGTTTAAAGACGAGGTTTTTGAGAGGTTGTGTGAGATGAAGTGGAATTCTTCCATCAACTGCATCAATTGCGCTGATGTCGCAAATTAAATTACAATAACAGATTATAATTACAAAACTTAATTTTTACAAAGATCGCATCAATATAGGTTTTCGACAAAGATAATATCAAGCTAGAATCTATAACCAAATGGCTATACTAAAGCCGGTGATTGAGTTGATAAAGACGTCGAAATTTTCAAAAGGTATTAGGTTATCTATCTCTAGGTAGGTACCTATTTCCTATAAAAAGGTTCGTTCCAAATATGACGGTGGAATATCCGTCTGGAGCTTGGAGAAAAAAATATTAAACATAAAAGTCTGAGAGAAAAATACCTTGTTGAATTGATATTTTACATGATAAATTACATCTACTAAAAAGTAGTGGTAGTATGCAAAAAGATTTCAAGGGATTGAAATTTTCTTATCGTTACTAATATTATAAATGTGGAAGTAACTCTTATCTGACTGTCGCTCTTTTGCGCCATAACCACTTAAACCATTTAAAAAATGACTTGTAGTACACAGTTATTTTATAAAATTACGATTAATACTTACCAATGTTCTATTCTAAGCTCCTTTTTCGTGAGAAACCAGACATCAGTCAGACACCTTTTATCAGACATCAGTATAAAATAATAATGAGCCCGATGAATTGAGAAATTCGTTCATGTTTCGAAAGTCTGTTTACAATTTCCTCGTGACAGTATAAAGGCAGTGAATTTTCTCTAATATGGATTTATCAACACATCACTAGAGTCGCCCTATTTGTTCACAATATCAACCTGTTCGAATGGAAACATCCGGAACTTAGCGTCCAGTTAGCGTCGCTTAGCTATATCTTATATTGTGACGATAATGAACAGGGGAGGCTTAAGAAAAAGGTATTGAATATAATTAAATAACGAACCCATTCGTTTAAATAAAACCCCTTTTTACGAATTTAGACGTGTATTTGTTTTAAATTTTAGCTCGACGTTTCGGAGACTCCGTAAAAAGTGGTTTTATTTAAACAAACGAGTCGCGCAAGTGTTAGAACCTATTTATCTTAAAATTAATGAAGTAAAGTCTAAAACAGTGTTTTTAAAAGTAGCGAAAAAGCCGTTTTAGGAAAAAACAACACGAGAAGATATAATTAAATAAATTTGATTGATTTTAGAAATTGGAAGGAATAAATAGAAATAAAAAAAGACTAGTCTTATGTATACAAAACTAGCTATTGGTCGTCGTGAAATATAGAGACCAAACCTTAACAAATTATACAAAAAACCCATGCTCATGAACCACTCTATCATTTGAAAACAAACCGCATCAAAATCTGTTTCATAGTTTTGATGATATAAGCTCACATAGAGACATACATAAAATAATTGGTCAAGTGCGAGTCGGACTCGCGCACGAAGGGTTCCGTACCATTATCTATGCAACATAAGGCAACGTTATTAGTATCGAGCAAGAAACGGTAAAAAAATCATGTTTGTTGTATGGGAGCCCCCCTTAAATATTTATTTTATTTTATTTTTAGTATTTGTTGTTATAGCGGCAATAGAAATACATCATCTGTGAAAATTTCAACTGTCTAGCTATCACCGTTCTTGAGATACTGGGTACGGAACCCTAAAAATCATGTTTGTTGTATGGGAGCCCCCCTTAAATATTTATTTTATTTTATTTTTAGTATTTGTTGTTATAGCGGCAATAGAAATACATCATCTGTGAAAATTTCAACTCTCTAGCTATCACCGTTCTTGAGATACAGCCTGGTGACAGACGGACGGACGGACGGACGGACGGACGGACGGACGGACGGACGGACGGACGGACGGACGGACGGACAGCGAAGTCTCAGTAATAGGGTCCCGTTTTTACCCTTTGGGTACGGAACCCTAAAAATAACGACTATAATTAATATTATTATTATATGCTATGCTCGGTGTTTCCCTACGTGATAAGATCCGAAATCCGTAGAAGGACTGGTGCGTACGACATAGCCCGAACAGTTACCACGCTGAAGTGGCAATGGGCAGACCTCATCGCTCGACGATCTGATGACCGTTGGGGACGGAAGGTCCTCGAGTGGCAACCACGTACCGGACGCAGTTAGCGCAGGACCGCGCGTTGTGGCGTTCTATGGGGGAGGCCTATGTCCAGCAGTGGACTGAGAAAGGTTGATGGATGGATCGATGGAATAGTTATAAATGGCTTACGAAACATACATTCACGCCATCCATATTAAGCATGTAGGTACAAGGATACTTAACGTGAGTGAGGGCTTAACTAATCCTAACATATTAGGCCCATGATGAAATTCCCTATCCGCTAAGTGTAACACAACATTCGTAAAGCTTCAGTCAGAATAAACTTGCACATAATACATTACCCATTTTATTACAACTGGAATTCAAGAACTAAAGTAGAAGTAAGCAATGTGTTTCATTTCTAGAATTTATATCGCGTTGTGTTGATTTTCCTAGTGTAGTAATGTACTTGACATTTACGATGAGTTTAACATTTGATGTATGCCTGAAGTAACGAAACTTTTTTCTGCTAATTGGGCTTTTTGCAAGATAATTGGCAACATTAATTGGCAAGCACTGTAAGTAATTACTGATATTTGCGAGGTATTTGTAGTGTTTTCAATTTAAGCACCACATTGTTCCATTAACGTTTCCAATAACATTATCTAAGTACAGTATATTAGTATCGAATCCGAAAACATTGGGTTTGCATTTAATTTTTTTAAACGTATGCGTATGTAAATGAGAAAAATGTATTAAATAAAACAAATAAATATTAATTTATGCAATTGACTAGCTGGATTTCCTCGTTGTGGAAAACATTTTCAATTAATATACGGGGCAAAAATAAACGATAATCTTTTAAACACCTCGCTGTTGTAAGAGGTTGTAAGTCAAGATTAAACCTAATCAAACTCCAATACGTCGTCAGCAAAAATCAATACTCGGAGATGAATGTATTAAGCAATGTCAGATGAAGCTCCTCACTTCCAAAATGTAGGACATTTCTTTGAGAAAGCAAAATCAATAATATTGTATTTTTTCTATGCAGAACACGTTCAATAAAATGCTTATAAACTAATTATTTCTGTGCTTTCATGATCATGTTATGAAGCTTAAAAAAAGTTGTTGACAAAATGCCAAATTTTGAAAGCTTTGTTCATAAAATGCATAGTGTAGGTACCTACTAGGGTGCTAAAAAGCCTGTTGTGCACAAGGTTAAGAACTCCATTCACGTTTTCACAATTATTTGTTTGATGAAAAAGTAGATAAGTACTATCTCTTTCTAGTACTTTAGCACACTTTCTATGTATTTCATGACTTTAGCTATTTCGAAATGGGACACTACTTATATAGACACATATTTACATACATTGAAAACATATTATTTGAAGAATAGCTGTAGGAAATAGAACCTAAAGTAAAAGCAAAGACGAAGTAGTTTGCTAATACATTCAGAGCTAAATTCGTAGATATTGAAACGGTGAGTTCCGTACCTCGCTGCAGTTTCAAGTGGGTGCTTGAAACATGAATCTCATGCACAAAATTACTTGCATATCTATTGCTGGCTTAACGTTGACGCTTTTTATTGCGGTTTAAAATATCATCGTCATAATACTTAACACGTTCCCAGCGGCACTAATTTATGTGTACTTTCCATTACTGCGTTACGAGGCGTTTGAAACCTGGTCCTGAACCAGAGGTTGGAGCGGTACGAGACTTAATAAACCCCACCGCCCAGTGGAGACAAAAATCCTTTATCGATTTACCTAATTATGTTATGTTGTATAATTTGTATTAATTCCAAATATAGTTATTGCAATGAAGAGTATAGCCATCTATCTTTGTAAGGTAAATGCTTTTGCTTGTGATAGAACATCAATGTATCAAAATGCATTGCGTTTTTTTAAGAGATAGTTTGATGTTGAGAGATTTAACTTTAGGGAAGTGAAACAGAATCTTGTAAAAGCAATCATTTATTACACAGAGGATTAATTTGGTAAAACATTCTAAAACAATATGTAACAAACTATAAAGTAGACACGATATAATGCGGATATAAGTTGGCAACAAGATTTCTTTAATATTTCATACATTAATTTTTAAGCTAAACATTTTTTGTAGAGTACTTCCTGTGTCTGTGCAATAAGTTAATAAATAAAGTACTTAATATTCTCTAACACTTGCGCACTCATTTGTTTAATGAAATCACTTTCTATAATAATCTACTTAGTTCAAAAGTAAAAAACACGCTTGAATGTGATGATTTTTTTTTAAATTATTGCATTGTTAACGGTCCTTAATATATATGCAAAATTTCAGATCAATCTGACTACAGCAAGTTCGTGAAAATCACTTTCAAAGATTTCGTTACATAGATTAATACAGTGATAGATACATACCGAACTTATATAAGTGTGTTTAAAGTAAAAGCTCGTAACAACTGATCACAGAGGACACTTAACTGCTGAGTCCCACCCGTGACCAAGGTGACTAAAAACTCTTCAAAAAAATATAGATACGCGTCTAAATCCGAAGAAAATGATTTTATTTGAAAGTAAGTTCGTTACAGGTATTGTTGTACTTCTATTTTTAACTGTGGCTCGTAAATTAGAACCCGTGGACTTGAAATAAAGATTTTGCGCAATAAAAGGTAACCTAGGTCTTTTCTTAAGCTGTATACTATTAGTGATGTATTTAAATACCAATTCAAAAGGTACACAGATAGTCTAGAGTCATTCGTTTCATCTTAAAAGAGCCATGTATGGACAGACTGAATTACGCATTTATATCATTATGTAGTAAGGTTTTAATGCGTATCTAAAATATTAGTTACTAAGAGCTTGTTATAACAAAGGCTAGAAGGATGTTATTTGTAATTTTTCATCACACAATCTAAAAATAAGAATCTCCTTGTGCACCGTTTTGTAAATTAAAGGAAGCCAGCCCATAAAGATTGTTTCACTGGTATGAAATATTTGATTATAAAAGTTAACAATAGTGTTTCTTTAGACGAAAAAAATTATATAGCCTCGCGGAAAACATTAAGCGAAAACTTTAATAAAAAGTTAATAATACATTTTTTTAAATTAGAACAAAGGATCCTTAAATATGAATAAGAATATAAAAGTTTGTCTTTGTACTTATCACATCTATTTTATTTTGTTTTTTCTGTAAGTGCAATAATAATAATATGTTGTGAGCTTTCCGTCTCTCGCAGAGGATGTTATCTGTGCAATATCCCATAGTTGACTTTTACAGCACCTTGGGAAGGAAATGGGATGGTTACCCTTGTATTCTTGTCTTCTTAATCCGTCTCCGCACGGACGGATTAAGAATAGGGAGTATTTTTAATCCGTCCTTGTGTACTAAAATCTCAAAATGTTAAACTGTAAGCAGTGTTTCTAGACTCCTATTTTTAAATTCCTCACAATTGAACTAAAAATTTAACAGTTCAAACAAAATTTTGGTTTTATGACTGAGAGTGAAAAATTACAAAATTGTTACACAGCAAAAGTATAAAAAAAAAATAGACGCAGACACAAAAAGTACTACTGTTATATACTTTCAGTTCGATTATACTAAACAATTTACATAATAAAATAACATCACATAAAAATTATATCATTATGTTGGATATTTTTGTCTAAAACGGGTTAAATAAGTACATTTTTGGTCCCGACAATATTTTAAGGGTTAATTCATCTTTAGTGACCCATCGTCTTAAAGAAGATAATAACTAATTAATAAATCTTATAATATTAACTACATAATATGAGTAAAATAAAAAAAAATGTTAAAGTTATACAGGTTTTCGTAATATTCTCCTAATCCCACGATTCATTGATCCAATGATCCACCATGATCACTGGTGGGACTGATCACACTGTGACCTATGGTGAAAAGTCTCTGAAATCTTAGGCAAAAATTTTAAATATACGCGTCTAAATCCGTAAAACTGATTTTATTTCTATAAAGGATTTTTAAATATTTGTATAATAATAGGTCATTAAAGAAAAATACTCTGAATTTAAATGCATATTAAACACATTTTTTATATAATTTTCATATAAATGATATGATAGTTTAGTTGACTATATCAAGTAGAACTAATTCTCGAATTTATAATCACTTTTATTTAACAATGTTTGCTTATATTTGGATACATTAACAAAAGTGTGGGTTAACATTTTTACACATATCAAGCTCGACAAAAATACCTTATATACAACTTATATACATTAACTGCATTGCTTTGCATTTTTATTGATACAGTCAATGCTACGCGCAAAGACTGGACAAAACTGATTTATTACGGTCTCGTCTACGTCTCTAGACGGGCCTTGTGGTCTAGTGGTTTATATAACGGACTGCCGATCACGAGATCTCGGGTTTGATTCCCGGTCAGGACAATCATTCGTGTGATGTTTTTAATTGTCATACAAATGTCATACTGCGTCTGGGTATTTACTATGTATTATAAGTATGTATTTACAAAAGAAAAGTAGTTTATGTGTTATATCCGTGTTCTGGTACCCATAACACAAGCATATAAGCTTAACTTGGGACCAGAGGACGTTGTGTGAAATGTCCATGAATATTTATTTATTTATTTATTAAATACTCTAGCAATGTTTGATATGCTTCGGCTCCACCAGCTTTATCGGTAACGATCATTGCTGCGATATATACAGTTATAAAATATAAAGTTTGGAAATGTTATACATATCACTTAATTTTGGTCACAAATGCGTTCAGCGTACATGGTAGCGATAATATACACTTTGATACGAATGACTGAAGCCGTTAAAATATTCTTTTCTTTGGAAACTTAATCGTTTAGCAACAATTATTGGGAATGCGTTATCAACAATTTAATAAACATCATCATCATCAATTTAATAAATTGGAACGTCTCCATCCGTATGTTGTGGACATACCACCTGTCCGTACTAAACTTTTTGGGACGTCGTTCTTGCCAAGAACTGCCAAGGACTGGAATTAACCGATGTCTGTGTTCCCCGAGAGTTACAATGTATAAACGTTAAAAAAAAGAGTAAATAGGCTTCTTACATAGTTGGTACGCTTTACCATCAAAGATTCCATTGTCGCTTACCATCAAACAACCCCCAACATGTTTAATGAAAAAAAAAATTGATAAAGATAAACTTTCTATCATATAGATTAGGAATAAGTAGGTAATCTTTTTAGGAAAAGGTCGTAAATAAATATAAAAGCCGGGGAATTCTACTATGACCATATCGTTTACCAATGAGAGGTGAATGAATAGATATATTGTTATTAAGTCCCGAGCAATCCAATATTTGTGACACGCTTGATCTGCTAATAAATCCAAGATATTTTATTACGCGTTTGTTATAAGTATATCGACGACCTTCAGCCCTTAGTAAGCACTTATAAGCCTATATGAGTTATTACTCTGAGTAATTTAAAATATTCAATGGATAAATATACAAAATAAACAATTTAAACGAATTTTACATATAAATAACTTAATCATCATTCTCCTGCCCTTATCTCACGGCTCAACATGTCTTTTTCTTCCAAAGTCTTATGTCAGCAGTAAGGACATGAAAGAAAGAGTAGTTAACACAGATTTAACTCCTCTTTCTTTCATGTCCTCATTCACACAGTCCATTCATCTTTTCTTAGGTCTTGCTCTAGACTTTTTTCCTAATCATATTTTTTTTAAAGAAATTTTTTTTACTTCTTATGCAACTATTAATGTCCAAGAGTAAAGTTGTTAATATTTTATATTAACAAGGTAAATTTTTTTCAATTTTAATAATATAACCAACTTACCCTTACGCCATCTTAATATTGAAATATTTTTCCTAAATCTTAAGAGAAAACAAAACTTACAAAAACATATTTCAAGAAACCAGATTACGCTACCGTATAGTACCCATAACACAAGCATAGAAATATAGCTTACTTTGGAACCAGAGGACGTTGTGTGAAATGTCCATAAATATTTATTTACTAATTTCTATGTTACTTGTTATGTGTCACTATCCTATTAAATGAATTTCATATATACCTACACCAACACAATAAGCACTGCATATTTAAATTTAACAAATATCATACCGTATAAAAAATATCTGTCACTGTACAACACACGAACGTTTTTCACTCTGTCCGGTTGTTCTTACAAGTCTATTGAGATTGATTTTTGGACTTCCACTGGTACTATCTGATTCTCCTTTGGCACAAGTTTTTGTCCTCATAATCATTAAATCAGTACGTATACTAGGCCTCCTCACATTTGGAGCGACAACCCCACAAGCATCTGACAATCGTCTTTTTATTGACAGAGTACATTTCTTACTTCTACTGCTTTGACTACTGGTCGGTGGTAATGTACAAGGACTCCCAAATGCTGTGCTAACTCTTTTATGGTGATTAGGTGCCATTTCTAAAGGAAGATTCGCCACTACGAATAATTCATAAAACAAATCGTCAACGTGGAAGTTCTTTTTCGCCGAAGTTTCCACGAAAACGCACGCTGAATCTTGCGAATTACAATATGCTACAGCTTCTTCCACTTGTACAGTCCTGTGAAAGAGTACTATATTTAATGACTAGATAGAACACAGTCTAAGTCTTAGTTTTATTAGGCTACAAATTCCGCGATATGAAGCCACTTTAATCAGACGGAATATAAAATTGAATTACTTATTCAATTTTTAATATAAAATGTTAGCCAGTGAATTGATCTACCACAAGAGTAACGCTAAAAAAACTAGACGTGCAGTGTATAAGATATAGATACGCAGAACGAACCACTTCAAAGATAATTAAATCAGAGAATAAAGTAATATCTATTTATTGACACCATTTTAAAGCTTAAAAGAAAAAGCTGCCACTGGTACGCGAAAGAAAAACGGAAGACAAGAATCGACGCAAAGTCTTAAGTTATAAATTGGGCCTTTATTGCACAATTTTTATTAAATAACCAAAAAATAACTTACTTAACATCTCGATCACATTTATTCCCTGCTATGGCCATTGGGACTCGTGGAACTTGCCTTCGTCCCCTACTACCTCCACTACTGGCACTAGCTTTTGTTTCTAGTATCTGCTCCCTAAGACGTATCACCTCTTCATATGACTCTCGGCAATCCATCGCAAACACTAAGACGAAGAGATCTCCTGCAGAAAACATCTAAAATTAAATTTGATTCTGGTTTAATTTGGCAATGGTGGAATATTTGTTGATTTAAAAAACTTTCAGCATTTATTGATTTAAAAACTTTCAGCACAATATTTTACACTCTCTCTCTTTCTATTCTATTAAAATCCCACTGTTGGGTACGGGGCTCCTCCACTTTAGAAGAGAATATGGTCTACTAGGCCGTGCTGGTTCGTAGTGGTTTCCGTCTGTCATAGAGGATATCTATACACAATATCCCTCAGCTGGCTCTTACAGCACCCTGGGGAGGAAATGGCGATATTTGTATTCTTAATCCGTCACCACACGGACGCATATATCACTAAGCGGACTAAATGCTAAAAACATTATCTACCAGTCAATCTACCATTAATCGCTTTGTATATATTTCTATTTTATGTCAGTTGTTGTAAGAAAATGTATTGTAAATTTTGAATTTATCTACTTGCATTTACTTTGTTTCCTCTACATAAAAACCCGGCTGCCATTCACGACCGTAAACTCAAAACAACGAGCTCATTATATTGGCTATAAAATGACACGACTTATTTCTGTTTTTATACTCCACGAAATTTAAACAAGACGTTTTTTCTTTACTCGCTGCGAGTCTTTAAAAAAAAAGTTCACTTTACTGATATAACCTTTTAGTTAAAGAAATGAAATACGTTATTTCATTTATTTCAAGACTGGCTGTTGCCAGCGACTCCGTACGCGTGGAATTAGGAAGATTTTCCCCGTTCTTGCAACATTTTTCACTACTGCTTCACCCCTATTGGTCGCAGCGTAATGTTATATGGCCTTCCTCAATAAATGTACTATCCAACACTGCAAGAATTTTTCAAACTGGACTTGTGATTCCTGAGATTAGCGCGTTTAAACAAACAAACAAACAAACTCAAACTCTTCAGCTTTATAATATTAGTATCCTCCTCCAGCCCATTTACATCCCACTGTTGGGCATGGGCCTCCTCCACTTTGGAGGGATTATGGCTTACTGTGCCGCGCTGACCAGGCGTGTTGGCACAGGGTTTAGTTTCGAGTTTTCCGTCTCTCACAGAGGATGTTATCTGTGTGCAATATCCCTTAGCTGACTTTTACAGCACCCTTGGGAGGAGATGGGGTGGTGACACTTGTATTCTTAATCCGTCACCACACGGACTTCACTTCAATATTAGTATAGAAAGAAAGAACGAAACTTTTAGAAACTTTAAATAAAGTTATAGTGATTATCACTATAACTAACTTTTCAATAGTTGCTTTAATGTTTATCTAATTATGAGATGAATTAAATGGTATAATTATTGAGTCTGAAAAGTATAATTAAGTTCACTGTCTAGTATAACTTTATACTTGTAGTTCAGTAACAAACAACTATACAGCTGCAGTGGTTTTCAGTAAGAAAAGGTGAAGTGAATTTTCGGTGAATCTTGATCACGTGACAGCGCTCCTCCAATAAAAATAAAGGAGCGCTGTCACGTGATCAAGATTCACCGAAAATTCACTTCACTTTTTCTTACTGAATACCACTGCTGTACTTACTTTAATTTTGCCGACTCCCAAGTATAAATAAAAGTAACGTAACGCTATATTAAGGCTACATTGCATTAAGAGGATACCAAAATAGCTTCGTGCATTTTTCTATGTACGAAGTTTTCATTCTTTCTTTAGATTGAACGGCTAGAGCTCAAATTATTAAGTGTATGTTTTTTCAATATATGATCTAGGATCGCATAAACTCAGAAAAGAGTTTGAAAAAAGTTTTCTCTCAAAAAAATCTTGGCGAAACAACCTCTCAAATTTTTTATTTTTTTCATTTGTCGGTCTATTATCGCGTATTAACTAATGAAATAACTTTAAAAACATAGATAACTATTATGTATAGAAACACGTAAATCAGAATTAAAATATATTTAGTAGATTTTGAGTAAATAGGAAAAGTACCTATCCCTAATTCTTCATTTTCTGTGCCTACTGGCTGTGTTAATATGTACGTGTCGGCGATGATATACGATAATATTGATGTAGGCCCTTAATTTAGCTGTACGTTACGTTACTGTTAAGAATATATTGTACATATTTATTTATTTATTTAAAACAAAGTCACTATTTCTGTATGTATATACATATACATACAAAAACTATTTTTGTATGTATATACATATACATACAAAAATAGTGTATCTATGACATGTCTGTTATGTAAGCTTCGTAAATCATTATGGTGTGCAATAAACAATATTTTACTGTACTTTACTTTATACAATAACTTAGATGAGCTTATATCTTCAAAACTACGAAACGCATTTTGATGCAGTTTTTTATAGTAAGTGTGTTTCAAGAGGATGGCTTTTTTGTATAATTTATTAAAATCAAAATAAAAATCATTTATTCATGTAGTCATATTTTTTGTAGCAAAAAATAAGATCTTATGATATGTCCAAATTATTTCCCTACCATCGGTTCAGGACTTTCAATCCGCTGAGAAGAACCGGCGTAAGAAACTCAGCAGATATCGTTATCTTTAGTCATATTAATCTTTTTATAAAATAATTATTACAATAGTTCTTATGATTTATATAAATTACAGACGATAGGAAAGTAATGTCGTTACGAGAGTTCTGAGTATAAATGTGGAAGGAAAAAAGGTCTAGGGAAGACCTAAGAAAAGATAGATAGACTGTGTGAAAGAGGACATGAAAGAAAGAGGAGTTGACAGAGACATGACGGCTAATAGAAGACTATGGAAGAAAAAGACATGTTGCGCCGACCCCAAATAATGGGATAAGGGCAGGAGAATGATGAATTTATATAAATTACAATTATATTAATAATATGTGTTGCTCTGGAACAATTGACTCCCATGCTTTATTGTCATTAACATAGTCTGAAGTTTTATAATACGCCTTTTTACATAGTTTTGATTTTATAATTTTTTAAACATAGATTTATTTAATTCGTTCATATCATTAGGGAGTTCGTCATAAAACGTATACCGTGCCTCATGAAAGAGTTACTTATTTTGTGGAGACGAGTAACATGGTAGTCGCTTTTCTTTTTAAAGTGATCAATATTATTATGAATGTACAATAAATTTTCATTTAATTTAGGTGTTAAGAGGGCTCGATATCAAATTATGCTCCATACAAAAATATGGGTATCGTACTCCCCATTTTTCTTTGCGAAAGTTAAACCGATTTTAATTGTTTTTACGCTTTATTATAGATAAAGAGTATATCTATGCTTGTATCACTTTCTTTTTTTCATAACATAATAACGAAAAGAAATATGACCATCCGAAAATCACGTTTTTTTTGTTTTCTTTACGTAAAGTTGCAGCGACTATCACACATATTTGGTAAGGTTTTACCAAAAAAAGAAAGTGATAGAAGCATAATCTATGCTTGTATCACTTTCTTTTTTTCATAACATAATAACGAAAAGAAATATGACCATCCGAAAATCACGTTTTTTTTTGTTTTCTTTACGTAAAGTTGCAGCGACTATCACACATATTTGGTAAGGTTTTACCAAAAAAAGAAAGTGATAGAAGCATAGATATATTTTTTATCTATAATATAGCGTAAAAACAATCAAAATCAGTTTAACTTTCGCAAAGAAAAATGGGGAGTACGAAAGGTTTACTTTTTTTCAAAGAATTTGTAGGTAAAATCTGCTTCAGTTATATTTGTCCCTTTCAGCGCGGCGCTCGAGAATAGGGACAGCAATACCTAAGGCAAATACCTAAATTAGGAGTACAGTACCCTCTTAAGGATTCGTTTCTAAACTCCACGGGTGCGAAGCCATAGCTATTACATTAATGTTTTACCTGTAAGAAACGATAATCTCCTCATGGCTGGAAAGGGATGATTTCCAGACGTATCCAACAGGTCCAACTGATAAACTTCACCTCGTATTCTGTACAACTTGCGGTGAAAATCCTCAATAGTAGGGGTGTAACTATCTTCAAACTTCGTACCGAGGAATCTTGAGACTAAAGATGTTTTACCCACCCGCGCTGACCTGTTGATTGAAATATTCTGTTTAATTGTACATAACTTAGTAGTGTAAATAAATAATAATATGTGATTTAACAATATGTCGTCTAGTCTTAAGAATTACAATTGACTCTTGCACGTAAGACGGTTACATGATCGATTCGCCATCAAAATCTTTTTAACACGATATCATAGCAGTAGGTACATAATATGTGTACACGAATCATTATAGCGAATCAAGAATAACTGACTGACTGACTATTAACCTACACTCTGATAGAGCTTAATTTTATTTAACGTAATTACTAAAGAATATTACTTTCAACGTTACGCACAAACGAAATAGACAAAATATAAAAAATAAAAATTATTCATGGACATTTCACACAACGTCCTCTGGTCCCAAGCTAAGCTTATATACTTGTGTTATGCGTACTCTGGTACGCATAACACAAGCATATTCATAAGTATTCTGATACGGATATAGTACTTATACTACTTTTCTTTTTTAAATACATAGAATCACCCAGACGCAGTATAAACATTTGTATGACAAATATAAGTATCACACAAATAATTGTTCCAAGCGCGAATCGAACCCGCGACCTCGTGATCGGCAGTCCGTACATGAACCACTACACCGAGAGGCCCCGAAATAAATAGGAGATGTCTATCCAAATAATATAAAAAGCACAAAAAATGCACATGTTAATATTCTAAATGTATATTACTCTAATAAATGAAAGCCAATTGCTGACAGCGGGAAACGACGGATTAATGAGCTTTTGGAATTACGAGAGCAAACAGAATCCTTTATTAAGGACCTCATTATTACTATTAAACGTATTTAAAACCCTAGGGACATGTACTACAGTTATATTACCTAATTAAATATTATTTAAGTGGACCTTAAATGACTAGTGTATATGTGTAAAGGAAACCAAGGTAATGGTAGCAATTCTACGCGGACAACTAAACTAAAAACTAAAAGATTAATTTTGATATTGTCGATAACACAATTCGGCAATGTTTACTGATCTTTTTGAGTTTAAAAACTTTTTATTATAGATTTTAATTAATATACATCTGCACAACAAGATACCCAAATAATCAAAATATAGCAGTAGTTGTTTTAATTTTTTAGTTAAGTTTAGTTGTGGACGCAGAATAGGCACCATTGTATTTAGATTATAGCAGATGACGGTTTATAGTCTCTGCCTGCCCCCACGGTAAAAAGCGTGACGGTGCACCACTAAGATTATATTAAATGGTGCGCCATAAAGTATAAATAAATAAATCATACTCGTACATACTTTCTTATTTTATTTTGAAATAATTAAAGATATGAGTGTGGTTCTCTTAACCACAACAACCTACAATCGTATATATGTATATTTAATAAATAAAGAGTTTCAAGATGATGGCTTTTTTGTATAATTTGTTAAGTCTCTAAATACTACGCGTACGTAATCGCGGGCAACAGCTAGTTTTACTTCTGTACTTCTTATTCTATTATGTTTGAACAGATGAAAAACCCGAACGTTTTTGACCGTACTAATACTAACGTGCGCAGAATAACCACTAATTTGAAATTTATATGTGTTTAAATTTTAAAGAACATCCGTTCATTCGTTATTCAACTTTCGTAATTCATTTGACGGAAACACGAACTTGTGTAGAATATGCTCTACTTTTAATAAATAAGTGAGGTTTTTAACTGCCGTAGCTTTTAGTCATTACTTACGTTTTTAATCTTATTTAATTAAGTACCGAGGCTATTTTAACACGCTTTTATAAGTTTGGTATGTATCTATCAATATATTAATCTATGTAACGGAATCTTTGAAAGTGATTTTCACACCCTTGCAGCAGTTGGATTGATCTGAAATTTTGCACATATATCAAAGACCGATGACAATGCAATTATCAAAAAATATATTCCGGAATTTTTTATCGTGTTTTTTAGTTTTTGAACTAAGCTAATTTTATTATTAACACACATTCATCTTTTTCGTTTATTTTTTAAATAAAACATGTTGGTGTTTGATTCCATTCCATTTGATGGTAAGCGGCAGTGAAATCTTTGGTATTTATCTATGCATATAACATACTAGCTGTTGCCTGCGACTCCGTATACGTGGAATTTAGAAAATTGTCCCTGTTTTAGCAACATTTTTCACTGATACTCCTAACGCTCCTAATAGCCACAGTGTGATGTGATAGCCTAGAGTCTTCCTCGATAAATGTAATATTTACAACTAAAAGAATTTTTTAAACCAAACCGGTGGTTATTCATACTAGCGCGTTCAAACAAATAAACTTAATTACATAAATGAATAATTATTGTAGCATATCATGATATTCCTGTTATGTAGTGATCTATCAATTTGCCGAGTGAATGATCAAAGTAATTAACACTATTAACGACACTATTTATCACAATTTACAGTTCAAAACACACAGTAATTAGAATTGAACTAACTGATTGAGATTTGTTTTTATTGCCATTTTGTATTTTACATCTAATACACAGGTTATATTCCACATCATTAAAAATTCATTCTTTAATTTTATTTTTAATGGGAACTTTCATTATATTTCCAGAATAGCAATTTACAATAAAAATAAGGAACTCAGCTATAAAGAACGAGTTTATATGATAAAATCTTCAACATTTTTGTATGTATGTCCCTATGTGAGCTTATATCTTTAAAACTATGTAATAGATTTTGATGCGTTTTTTTAATAGATATATAGTGATGCAAGAGGATGTCTTTTTGTATAATTTGTTAAGGTTTTCTTATTTTCTAAAGTCGACGAACGAAAGAAAGAACTAACAGGACAACACGCCTGCCAATAATATGAAAAAAAAGTTTTTTTTAATTATAAAACCTAAACTGAAAAGATACTACTAACTTTGTAAACATATCCTTTAAATCCTTTGACTACCAAAACTTGTATCGTAGTGATACTGACTACTGCATAGTGGTTGTTGTTACAATTCTCTTTCTTTATAATCAACTTCAAAAAAGGAGGAGGTTCTTAATTCGTCTGTGTTTTTTATGTTTGTTACCTCATAACTTTTAACTGAGCGAAGCGATTTCAATGATTCTTTTTTTTTTAAAGCTGCTGGTTTCCGTGTGGTCCCATTGGCGCCAGGACCCATCTGATGGTTATCTCCAAAGAAATCGAGGAAATCCCTCAAATTTTAAAGACACATTAAGTCGGTTTAACTTTTTTTTTAATAAATACCTAGTTGTATAAAGCTTGTTTGTCTAAGTATTCATACTAAACCACTTACCCCAACATAACCAGTCTGAAGCAGTTTTTCGGAGGAGGTGCTGAATCATCACCGCAGGGCTGTACAGGAGCACTTGGACCTGGAGATCTTTCCACTTCAGACTCTTCACTGATGCCTGCACCACGTCGACATAACCATGACGTGCCACATTTATCCCTTGCATCTTCTAAAGGAGCTGCGAATTGACATTTTCTTGGAGATTTTCTGCCACTTGCGAAGGAGGATTTTAATGGTGATGGTGGAGCTCTTACAGGGCTTGGTGATGCTCTAACAGGTGATGTGGTGGTTTTGACAGGTGATGACTGTAAAGACAGTCCACTACGTTCCGTAGTTCCATTCAACATTTTAATTACATTTGGCTGTGAAGTTAACTGTCCATTGCTTTTGTTTTTAAAATTTATTTACTTGCCTTTAATTAGGCTATTAGTATTTGCCTGAATGTTTCAAGTATTTAACTGCTTAAGGTAATTAGGTTTTGATAGAAAAACATAAAAAATACCAACAGAATTACTTATTGACGAGCTTCGTTGGTCTAGTGGTTTATGTAACGGATTACCGTTCACGACATCGCAGGTTTGTTTCCCGCTCGGGACAATCACTTGTGTGATATTTATAATTTTTATACATCTATTTGTACTGTGTCTGGGTGTTTATATGTGTTATAAGTATCTGTTTAAAATAACAAAGTAGTTTATATAGTCTATCCGTATTCTGGTACCTATAACACATGGATAATAAACGTAGCTTGGGACCAGAGGATGTTGTGTGAAATGTCCATGAATATTCACTTATTTATTTACTTCGGTTTCGATCTATCTGTCAAATTTTCAAGATTGTCTGTCACCCGTTTTAAATATTTTATCTATCCTCGATTCTTGCTATTAAAGTCAGACTAATCTAAACATTTGTCTTTACTTTCATATCAATATGATACTGATGACAGTATTCTCTATAGAAAATTTAACCGGAGAAATATGTTACTGATAAACGAGGATAACAATCTATCCGTAATCGAAGATTGGTTATTGAAAATATATATATTAAATTGTTTAAACAGAACAAAAAGGAACCAAATAAAATAATTCCCTTTCTTCCATGTTACATCGATCTCAAGTTAATTCTGCGTTCCCAAATCCCTGATTTAGGGTAATTTATTTTTGGTTTGCCAGTGTTTGCATTTCATTTCGCACGTACGTTGTTTCCGTATTTCCAATTTCTACTTACGTAATTTAAATTGTCTTTTAGGTTTGATAGAAGAGATTTGGATAATCAACAAAATTATTGTCTAGAGGATAACTCGATAAAAATTAAGACACGGGCGTAAGAGATTTATTTAGGTATCTAACTGTTGTAAATATTAGCCGTAGCAATGATGGTACATACTACTAGCTGCTGCCCGCGACTCCCCGTGGATTTTGGAAAATATTCCCCGTTTTTTTATTGCAACATTTTTCTCTAATGCTTCATCCCTATTGGTCGCAAAGTAATGTTATATTGCCTATAGCCTTTCTCGATAAATGGTCTATCCAACCCAAAAAGTATTTTTCAATTCGAACCAGTATTTCCTGAGATTGGCGCGTTCAAACAAACAAACTCTTCAGCTCTATTATATATGTACATAGTTAAGTTATAAATAGGTAAAGTTTATAGTATGTAGATAGAGTAAATCTCCGAAAGTGGACCAATATTCAAAAATCTTCGTGAGATTTGTAGGCTTACGAAAATCACAGTTTAGGCCAACAAATTCGTTGGCTAATAGTATATTCTATATGTATTACATATTAATGTCCGTGTGGTGACGGATTAAGGAAACAAGTGCCCATTTCTAGCCCAGGGTAAAAGCCAGCTAAGGGTTGCTATAAGATAACCTGTTAACAAAAATGTATCTGTTTCAGTAATAACATCAGAAAATTTAAAATCAAGAATAATAATTATACTACGTTAACGTACTGATTATTTCAGAAGTTCCTTTTTCGAAGACCATTAAAAATAATTTACTCAATTATAGACAAATTATACTCGTACAATTATCGTTCGAAGGGCCTTGGAGGTCACTGAACTTAAAATTATTGATAAGGCATAGGTCAATGTTCAATAGACGTCGATACTACAATAGAACCTTAATTATGTCATCTCCAGAGATCGCTTGTTTTATATTAGATAGAAGTGCCAATTCTGATATCACAACTGAACTAAAGTCAACTAAAACAGAAACGACACTCTAAATCTCGCAATTTAATGTAATGTGTACAAGCTTGATCAGTGAAGTCTAGTTTAATGTGCAAGGTTTGTATTTTTATGTGAAGCAATTAAATGTTTCTAGATTATAGTCCCTCTTTTTGAAATCTGAGAGATAAAATAACAGATAAAGTAAAGACTTAATTTCCAATCGATAAAATGAAGCAAACAAAAACGAGGCAACATTAGGTACTTACTTTTCTTTCTATAAAACTTTCTTTTTATAAACTTTACTTATTATAAAACAAAGTCTACATTAATTTATTAATTTTTGCAATTGATTGTACAAAAAACATCGCACGATGTTTAACTCACATTGAGAAGATTGTAGTGGAAGATTTGGTAAACATATTCGGGAACCATGATAGCTCAGATGGGAGAGCAACGGAACGGCATTCCGAGGTCGTGGGTTAAGTCCCGCTCATGGTTATCATTTTTTCCACTATAATTTAGTTTATTTATATAACAAAGTCTTTATTTTTGTATGTATGTCCCTATGTGAGCCTATATATTCCAAACTACGTCATGGATTTTGAAGTGGTTTTTTTAATAGATGGAGTAGTCCAAGAGGATGCTTCTTTTGAATAATTTCATAACGTTTGGTTGTTAAATTCGATCCGTACGAGTTTGCGAGCAACAGCTAGTTATTGTTATAAATGCGAAAGTGTCTCAGCCTGTCCGTTTATTGATCTTTCATGTTAAAATTACTGAATCGATTTTAATGAATTTTGAGACCCTGATAATCTAAAAATAAATAGAGTATCCGTGTTCTAAATTTCATTTTAATTGATACTGAACCTATAACATATTAGAGATAGAATTTAATTTTATTATTTTCACATATAAATTAAGTTTGGATAAATTTTTTGTGTTGTGTAAATCATACAGGAACAATTCAAACCCAAATTCTAAATAAAAACTCTGATATCAAATAGGGTACAACAAAGTCCATCAATATTTATTTATTATGTTTTTACGACCGCCTACGCAGTCGTTAAATATACGTATAATGTCACATAACAAAGATGGGACTATCATAATCGTATCCTTATGGAAACCTTTATTAAATACTTTGAGCATGGAACCAGCAGGAGATGTTACGTATGTAACATGACTGTCATCTTCACCCAAGTCGAAGAACGCACACCGAACATAAGTATGCGCTAATGAGCATCTATAACGTGTTGCATAAAGGTGTAGTCATATTTTAAGGTTGCATTGTATAGGCCTTAAATATTATAAATATTACAGTTACACATAGAAAAATACAGTTGGTAAGTTTTTTGTCGTTTATAGCCGACTATTAAATAACTACCAGGAACGCATCAATTATGAGATGTTTACGGTTTATTGAATGCGATTGAAGCTTACGATAAAATATGACCTCATAGTAGTGTTGTATTTAAAGAAGATCGATTAATTTAATAAATTAATTAAATTTTTATAAACACATAAAAGTCATAATTGTCAAACACATAAAAGCCATAAAAGTCATAGTTGACGGGCTTCGTGGTCTAGTGGTTCATGTAACGGACTGCCGATCAGAGGTCGCGGGTTCGATTCCCGCTCGGGACAATCATTTGTGTGATTTTTCTAATTGTCATACAAATATTTGTACTGCGTCTGGGTGTTTCTATGTATTATAAGTATGTATTTACAAAAAAAAAGTAGTATATGTATTCTATTCGTATTCTGGTACCCATAACACAAGCATATAAAGCTTAGCTTGGGACCAGAGGACGTTGTGTGAAATGTCCATGAATATTTATTATTATTTATTATTATTATATTTATAATATAACTAGTATTTGTAATTTCATCCATGCCTAGTGCCTAGTCACCGGACATGTGTAACGATGGTAAAATATGACTACACCTTTCTGAAACACGTTGTATAAAAATGGATGTATGAGAACTCTCTTGTTTCTGCTCTTATCCCAAATTATTTGGGGTCAGCGGGTCAGCACGTTTTTTTCTTCCGATCTCTCCTATCAGCAGTCATTATTCTCATAAACTCCTTTTCTTTCATGATAGAATATATGAGAACTCGACGTGTGATTTTGCTACAATCAGTGAAAATGTACTATTATTTCATACACTAGAACCCGCACCTTCCTCCAACGTTGCCGTTGCGTTGGTAGGTTTATTCGTTCACAAAAATATCGTAATGCTGTGGTTATATATTATGTTTTTCAAATGTAACAAGATAAGGGGAGTGCCAAAGTAACGCATATAAACACTAAAACAATTCCTTTGGTCAGTAAGCACGCAGAAAATCTTCATACACACACTAAGAAACGACACTGCCGCCATGATTATGATCATTGATCTTGTACTTTTTTTAGCGTAGTTTGCATACCAACTCCTCTTGGATTAATGCTCTAAGATTGAACACTATCTATAGAGTTCTGGACAGATATATAATATATATCATATGACGGGCCACGTGGTGTAGTGGTTCTGGTAACGGACTGTCGATCAAGAGGTTGCGGGTTCGATTCCCGCTCGGGACAATCATTTTGTGTGATTTTTCTAATTGTCAAACAAATGTTTGTACTGCGTCTGGGTGTTTCTATGTATTATAAGTATGTATTTCCAAAAAAACAGTAGTATATGTATTCTATCCGTATTCTGGTACCCATAACACAAGCATATAAGCTTAGCTTGGGACCAGAGGACGTTGTGTGAAATGTCCATGAATATTTATTTATTTATTATTATTATTATTGCTAGCTCTATATTGCATTTTGCCTATTTACTATCGAAGTGGGATTACTGGAATTACGCATTTGTTTGTTTAATTTAGCACGCTTCGCAGATTTAACGATTTGATAGATTAAACATACCTATCGGGTGTCATTGAATATGTATCGGAGAGACATATCATTTTTCGGAATTCTCATGGGTACTCGTATTATGCGATAAAACACACATATCTGTTGTATCGATAGTTTTAGAGTTCCACACCAAAAGGTAAAACCCTATCACTCAAATTTTGCTGTCCGTTCGTTCATCCGGCTTTCTATCATCGAATTTTATTTCATGAACGGCGATACCTAGAGAGTTGAAAGTTTCACAGATGATGTATTTCTGTTGCCGCTCTAATAGGCAAAACAACAGAATATAGTAAAGAATATTTATGGGGTTTTCCATACCTACATTTTCGCGTAACTGAAGATATCTATTAATGATGTGACTTTTACGGCATGATAATATTACGATACAGACCCTTTCAGGGCCGACTTTAGCTCGTATTACCGACCGACGCAATTGTGCATCAAACCTGCGACCTGGTAAACATAGGTATGTTTACCAGGTCGCAGGTTTGATGCACACTTGCAATCTGATCGGTGATCGGTGGTGTTGAAATATAATGAAGGAAATCACGACGAATTCATGAATTCCAATAATGAGTCTAACAAAAAGTATCATTAACACGCTTATATTAGTTCGGTAGGTATTGTAAAGGTCGTGATCATTGAATATAACCTATTCAATGATACAGGCTACATATGTTTTATTTTTAAGAAAATAATAAAATTTTTAAGAAAGGAACTAAAAAACAAAAGAGATTTGGGCATTCGAGAGGACAGAAAAGATGATGTAAAAATAGATATTGTGAAACAAATATCAATTTAAAAAATAATATAATTATTTATAAAGCCTTAAATGTTTTTGTTTTGTAAATGTAACAAGTCCTAGAAGGGAAATAAATGAATTGTTCTGCAAGAAGAAGGTTTATGTGAAGCAGAGGCTTCACAATTTAGAAGGTTTATGTGTAGTGGAGGCTTCACAGTATCTATCAATGTATTTATGTATGTAACGGAATCTTTGATAGTGATTTTCATTCAGTTGCAGTAGTCAGATTGATCTGAAATTTCGCATGCTTATTAAGAATCGATAACTATGCAATAATTTATAAAAATATTTAGGATTTTTAGGCGTGTTTTTTAGTTTTTGAACTAAATAAATTATTTTTAATGATAGTGATGTAGCGATACGGTAGCGATACACATATTTCGTATCTATACTTTCATATATTAATTTTATTTCTTTCGGGCCTCGTGGTGGAGTGGTTCATATAACGGACTGCCGATCATGAGGTATCGGGTTCGATTCCCGGTCAGGAACATTTGTGTGATGTTTTTAATTGTCATACAAATGTTTGTAGTGCGTCTGGGTGTTTACTGTGTATTTTAAGTATGTAGTTACAAAAGAAAAGTAGTATATGTATTCTATCCGTATTCTGGTACCCATAACACAAGCATATAAGCTTAGCTTGGGACCAGAGGACGTTGTGTAAAATGTCCGTGAATATTTATTTATTTATTTATTTAGCTGTAGAGTTTGTTTGTTTATTTGGACGAATTTGAAAAAAAGAAATTCAGTCTACTACTTACACTTATCGAGGAAGGCTAGAGGCTATATAATATCACGCTGTGAAAAGGAGTAACCCATCAGTGAAAGATGTTGGAAAAAAGGGGGAAAAAAATTAATTCCACGCGTAGAAAGTAGAAAGTCGCGGGCAATGGCTAATATATGATATTTGTGTCAAACTCTGTCAAACAGCCTTAAATTATTAATTCATGAGACAGTCATTATAACCACGCTCGTTTTATTATTACCACAGAACTGTCTGATATATCTATAAATATATATTACGATTCCATTAAACGTGTCTCGTAACATAAATTCAATTTAGAGATACACGATGTTGTTTGCTACGAATTTGTACCTCACAAATTCTAAGATTCAGGAAATTAATTTAAAATAAGCTATTCTAAGTGACACTTATTTTCCGTGTGGTGATAGATTTAGAATATAAGTGTCACCCCCTTTTCCTTCCCAGAATGAAGATAACATCACACTTTACATCACAATATCCTCTGTGAGAGACGAAAATCTCGAAAATAAACGCTATGCTAAAACGCCTGGTTTGCGCGGCACAGTAGACTGTAATCCTTCCCAAAGTGGAGAGGCCCGTGCCCAGCTGTAGGACATTAGTAGGCTGAACAGAGAGAGAGAGAGAACTTACACTAATTAGTTATTACATTTGTATTAAAGTTAGACTTCTCCTCTATATTTTGTTTGATTTTCAATACAGGTGTGAGAAGGATACAGGACAAACCCATATTGGATAAGTGAATTAACTAAATACTAAAACAATTTTAGTTAGCCAATGTTGTATGACTAAGTAATTGAAGTAACATTGTGGCATTTACTCACGTTATCCATAAATATAAAACTAACCTATAACATAAGGGACATATAATATTCCTTTGATAAATACATAATTAAAACGACTGCCAGCAATTTCAAGGTAAACGCTCTAATTTATATTTTTGTCATGGTCGATAAACTATTTTTAAAAATGTCTAAATTTTTTTATAGTAGTACATGAATATCGTATATATATGGTATATGAATAAATGTATGTGCTGATGTGTGTCTACTAGAAAGATAATTTAGCGGAATAATGGTACCGATTCTAGGTACACAACTAAACTTAACTAAAAATGAACATTGATAGTATTAATAACACAATTCGGCAATGTTAGCTGAACTGTTTTATTAGAAAATCCGTGTATTATAGACTAACGATATAAATTAATATAAAAATGCACAATGAAATAGGCATTAATCAAAATACTAATAGTTTAGATTAGTTAAGATTAGTTGTGCCTGTAGAAGTGGTACCGATTGCTACTAAAATTTAATTGCTATGAGCAACAAAATTTTAATAGCACTTATAGGAAAGGCAGGAGAGAAGAACCAAATTGATATCGCTATTTGGATTATCGACAAATTATAAATTATAGCTACATTTTCTTAGGTAGGATTTATAAAATGTCTTTTGAAAGTTGTATATAATTACTATTTTAGTAATTACATACAACTTTCAAAAGACATTACCTAGGTTTTAACTATTCTCTGAATTGTGCAATTTTTGTCGTAAAAACTAACTGAAAAAATACACAGGTATTAATTTTGTACGGTCTCGTGACGAGCTCACATGTTTACGAAAGAATTTTCCCACGGGAACTACACGTTTGACTGAACAAAAAAACCTACTATGTATGTTTGTGTGTTAAATGCCCCCTGTGTATAGTTTCGTGATAGCAGAAAGGGAATGTGTTGATAGTAAAATATATACACAAATATGACAGGAATATGGCTTCATAGGGCGTAACTAGAATTTTGTTAGTCACCTCATTCAAGTTTAGGTCAGTTCAGGTAAAGCTAATGTCAAAAGAGTCCATCGCGTAGGGGAGATGTCCCGGTGTGCCCGGATGTCGCCCGTAAGAGGACGCTCATGAAGCAGTAGCTGGATGGGCAATTAATGGCGGAATCACCGCAGTACCAGTGCCCATTCCCCAGCTGATGTAGGCACACGGCGGGGGTTTTAGTGGGTCCGACAGTCCGGGGACAACAGAAGGGTAGTGTGGGGACACTACCCTTCTGTTGTACCCGGACAGTGGGTGTGCGATCAGGCACCATAAGAAAAAAAAGGTTAAGCTAACGTATAGAATACTAGTTGTTGCCCGTTAAACGTTAAACCTTAACAAACAAAAGTTTACTTCACTACTCGATAGATGGCATTGTACAGTTTTTTTAATCGCACTATGGTTTCGTTACATACATTAACACTTAAGCTCGTCAAAATTTTGGTACATCATCAACTCGATTCCACAATTATATTTTAGACAAGATGTGAAGTAATAGTGAGACTCGTGAAGGGTTACCGACACCGCTATTGTCATAATATATTAGTCATAATAATATTCCCGAATAATGGGATAAAGGCAGGAGAATGTTAATAATGAGTATTTGTTATTGTAGCATAAACTGATTTACATAAACTGTGAAATTTTCACCGTTCTAGAGATACAGATTGGTATAAAAGACTGAAGAACGAAACGAAGCGAAAACCGAAGCCCAATTTTTTTTTTATACGGAAACCTGTAAGTATCTATTTAAGAGTGAAGTAGATTCGAACATTATAGGTTTCGTATTACTTAAAACATAAAATATAATTAGCTGCGTCAAAGTTTGAAAAATTTCACAAACTTAATTTTGTAGTTGAAATGTATCGAGCGAGCTGCCTACATTTCAGCTTGTTTATTAAATTTTTGTTAACAAGGAATAAGTAATCCGCCCCAGCTTCGTACGGGTAAACAAAATATAGCCTATATTCACCGAAAATAGTGTGTAGCTTCGCGATGGTAATATACTTTTTTTTTAGTTCTTTTCTTAGCCTGTTCGTACAAAGAAACAAGTAATTAAATCTTTTCTTTTTTTAATTATCAGTATCACGTTTCTTGTACGAGAATTCCACTTAAACATTTGTTAAATAATTAATTAACACGCTTTTGTTAGTACAGTACGTCCGAGTGGCGGAATCATGGAAACTAATTTTCACCCACTGTATAACCATCCACTAATGTCAGATTGATCTGTAATTTTGCACACATCATAATTAAGGACCGATGAGAATACAATAATTTTAATAAAAAATGGTCAAGTGCGAGTCGGACTCGCGCACGAAGGGTTCCGTACCATTATCTATGCAACATAAGGCAACGTTATAAGTATCGAGCAAGAAACGGTAAAAAAATCATGTTTGTTGTAGGGGAGCCTCCCTTAAATATTTATTTTATTTTATTTTTAGTATTTGTTGTTATAGCGGCAATAGAAATACATCATCTGTGAAAATTTCAACTCTCTAGCTATCACCGTTCTTGTGATACAGCCTGGTGACAGACGGACGGACGGACGGACGGACGGACGGACGGACGGACAGCGAAGTCTCAGTAATAGGGTCCCGTTTTTACCCTTTGGGTACGGAACCCTAAAAACGTATTTAGGATTTTCAAGAGTGTTTTTTTTAACTAAGCATATTATTCCATACAAACTTCGATTGCTCAGAAACACATGCCACAAAATTAACATACAAGGCACCTTCACCTTTGACGACAGTAAATCAACAAAACGAGGTTCGAAGGCGTTTTCGGTTAACATGTTAATTAAGCTAACGATCAACGTGTTTGCTATTAGCTTGGATAGCTCACGAATATTTGACGAGAATAGCCAATAAATACAGTTACATAAATAATATAATTGATGAATGGTATAGAGGAAGAAATTAACCGACTCCCTGAAAGTTCTTTTGTCCATAAACTAAGCTGATTTGCTTGTGTTATGGGTACCAGAATCCATATATCTATACTTAAACTGAAAGAGTTCGTTTATAAGTTAGTTTGTTTGTTTGAACGCGCTAATCCCAGGAACTTGTGGTTCGAATTGAAAAAATATTTTTGTGTTGGATAGTCCATTTATCGAGGAAGGCTATTTAATATCAGGCAGCGATCGATAGCAGTGAAGCATATGTGAAAAATATTTCAAAAACCGGTAAAATTTCCTAAATTTCACGCGTAGAAAGTGGCGGATAATAATCCATATAATATAAACATAAAAAACCTCGCAGATATATCTCTTATAGCTATGAATATCTACGGATACTTCAATACGATTATCAACATTATTTGATATATAAATCAAGTAAATATAGAGCCGTTACCCTAAAAATCTAAATACCGACCTACCATTTTTCCCTTAGCTTTCATATTATTAAAGATTTTATATTTTTTCATATGGTACGTCACTCGTGAAGACGAGGGATCTACTCAATCTGAGCTGTAGGTATATTTATGTAAGACAGCTTTATATTTACTTATAATAACCGTTTAGATACGTACGTACCAAAGAAAATATTAGGTGTTTCTTATGATAGACTTGTGCTTAGAAAGTAATGGACAATTTGAGAGTTTTATAGATACAAAACTATTGTCTATGTATGTTTATATTGTGGGTAATATCTTTACTTATTATATAACTAAGTCGTTATTTTTGTATGTCTATATGTGAGCTTAAATCTTTGAATCTGATGAACGGACGTTGATGCGGTTTTTTTATAGATAGAGGGGTTCAAGAGGAAGGTTCCTTTATATGCTTTGTTAAAGTAAAAAATCGCGCAAAAGCTAGTTTTTTATATATATAAAATCCCTATAAACAAATTTAACGTGTTATCTAAATACACATATGTATATAAATAGTGGGGTTATTTTTTTAAAATAAAATTTATATTATTGTTAATAACGGAATTTTGAAGCGTAATTTTGATGCCCAAACATACGCTAAATATTCAATTCCAAAACGCTTAAATCTAAGCCCACAACTAATTTAACTCTGAAATATGTCTACTAAATTAACAACCCAAAAGTTCACTCGTGTTTAAATAATCCACCGATCAAACTTTAATATAGATTAGTTTATATGTGTGGTAATATTCATGACAGTGATATATTGTGATTTATAGATTTTAGTTATTATATATATAACTATCTGATGCCCGCTACTCCGTACGCGTGTAATTTATAGATCCCTTTATTATTTTGTCACCGTTTAAACTTTCTCTGGACTTTCACGAATATTTCAAGATGAAAATCACCAGAATCGGCCCAGCCTTTTTCGAGTATTAGCCAGGCTAACGAACAGCAATAGATTTTTATATATCTAATAATTATGCTCCGTAGTTTCACTTGCATACAAGTACTTGAGAGGTTTTTAGACTTAGTGATGTAAAAATTGTTTAAATCCTATTTTCATAATAAACGGTCAAGTTATCTCAGAGATGATTTTTCGATTGATAGTTACTTAATTAAGCTATTGTTTTTTTGTTAAATATGTTGTTAAGGGATGAAATATTATGCAGATCAAAAGTTTAGCGACTATTTAAATGTTGTTCAAGTAAAAAAAAACGAGTCTTCGAATTATCTTCCACGCGGAAGCCATTGCGATTTCTGACTTCCTTCCGAAGGAAGTAGGTCGGTAACAGGCACGTGGGAAGCGGAAGACGTTGAATATAGCATTGAGGGCGGAGGACAATAGAAATGAAAAAAATATATTAATATAAGGAGATGGTATTTATAAATATATGTATGTATGTTTATATGAATGTGAAAGACATATGTAACAATTTTTAATTAATATAATAAATAAATAAATATTCATGGATATATCACACTATGTCCTCTAGTCCCAAGTTAAGCTTATATGCTCGTGTTATATGTACCACAATACGGATAGGATACATAATTATCCTACTTTTCTCTTGTACATACATATTTATAATACAAATAAACAAATTGTTCATCTATCTATACTTATAATAAATCTGTAGAGAGGTCAATTCTGTACATGAAATATATTTTCAAAATAACTATCAGGGGGTGATTAGTGATCGATACTGATGCCAAAAATGCAATCAGTAAAATTTTTGTCTGTCTGTCTGTCTGTCTGTCTGTCTGTCTGTCTGTCCGTCTGTATGTTCCTTATAGAAACAAAAACTACTCGACGGATTTTAACGAAACTTGGTACAATTATTCTTCATACTCCTGGGCAGGTTATAGTATACTTTTCATCACGCTACAATCAATAGGAGCAGAGTAGTGAAGGGAAATGTTGGGAAAACGGGAAAAGGTGCTCCATTTTTTAAGCTTCCGTCGCGTGTGCAGCCTTAATGGTTAAAGTTACATAGAAATCATGTATGACGGAAATATTCTACATAAAATTGTCTAAAAAATATCCCGAAACAGCACATATCTATATTTTATGGTTGACTCACAATAACACGTGTAACTCCTGATAGCTTAGCAGTTCGTTCATTCTGATTATATTTGTTTACTCTTACGTTTATAATACTCTCACTGAAGCAGTAGTTAAAAATGTTGCAAAAACGGGGAAAATTTCCTAAATTCTACGCGGACGGAGTCGCAGGCAACAGCTAGTACTTATAATAAATCTGTAGAGAGGTGAATTCTGTACATGAAATATATTTACAAAATAACTATCAGGGGGTGATTAGTGATCGATACTGATGCCAAAAATGCAATCAGTAAAATTTTTGTCTGTCTGTCTGTCTGTCCGTCTGTATGTTCCTTATAGAAAAAAAAAACTACTCGACGGATTTTAACGAAACTTGGTACAATTATTCTTCATACTCCTGGGCAGGTTATAGTATACTTTTCATCACGCTACAATCAATAGGAGCAGAGTAGTGAAGGGAAATGTTGGGAAAACGGTTTTCCCGTTTTTAAGTGTTCCATTTTTTAAGCTTCCGTCACGTGTGCAGCCTTAATGGTTAAAGTTACATAGAAATCATGTATGACGGAAATATTCTACATAAAATTGTCTAAAAAATATCCGGAAACAGCACATATCTATATTTTATGGTTGACTCACAATAACACGTGTAGCTCCTGATAGCTTAGCAGTTCGGAGCATTCTGATTATATTTGTTTACTCTTACGTTTATAATACTCTCACTCAAGCAGTAGTTAAAAATGTTGCAAAAACGGGGAAAATTTCCTAAATTTTACGCGGACGGAGTCGAGGGCAACAGCTAGTAACGTAATAAAAATATGAAATATATTTTATACTAGTGACTTGAAACAGCTTAATAACTTTTCAGCTACCATGGTCACGGGTGGGATTGGTCCCGTCTCCGAAACTCTGCGCTTATAAAAAACAAGTGTTTTTGTAAAGAGTGGTTTTGTTTGAAAAATGAGGCGCGCAAGGGTTAATTTGCAGTTTTTTTTTATTTTAATGAGTTTTCCGACAAGCCGTTAAAACTCAAGCTCATTTGCAATAACATAAAACTGACAGCAATTTGTGTGTGCCCAAAGGATATTAAAAAAAACTGTGGTTCTTAAATATTTATAAATTAATCAGCTACTCCGAGCTGTATAAAACATATTTGATGCTGCTGACGATTGAGATGTCATTTCTTTATTTTCTCGATAATAGATCTAAGATCGAGATATAAGGGTGTTAAAGAGACGTTCATTCTCAAAACAGAAGCTATCGTGAAAATAAAGAAATAGAAATAGTATAGTAACTGTGATTTTCTATCTACCATAAGCCATAAACCTTTGACGTAACAATAGACGGCAATTTTCTGACCAGTAACTTTTATACAAAGGTACCAATGCTACGCGCATAACTAAAATAAACTAAAAAATGTATTTTGATAGTGGCGATAACACGATTCGGCAATGTTAACTGAACTTTCTTGATAAAAAACAACTGTTTATTATAGATTGAAGATTTTAATTAATATAAATGTGCACAACAAAATAGCCAATTAATCCAAATACAGCAATAGTTGTATTCATCTTTTAGTTAAGTTTGGTTGTGTACGTAGAATTGGTACCTATATCAGCTATGTCTTAAACTTCGGCAATGAGAAGTACGGGAACCCTTTTCAACGGAGATCGTAATTTAGCAAAAAGGTAAGCTTACATGATTCAAGAAGAAAATAACTCATTATAAAAGCAACCCTTTGTTTAATAGCTTACTAGCTGTTGCCCGCGACTTCGTACGCGTGAAATTTAGAAATTAAACCTTAACAAACAGAAATTTACTATACCACTCGATAGATGGCGTTGTACGTACGTTTTTAAATCGCGTTATGGTTTCGTTACACATATTAACACTTAAGCGCGCCAAAATCATTGTTGTGACATCGTCCGGATTTCGCATTTATAAATTACTAGCTGACCCGGCAAACGTTCTTTTGACATACTAAAAAAAAATTTGAAAAATAGATGTTGGCCGATTCTCAGACCTACTGAACATGTATGTAAAATTTTATAAAGATCGGTCTAGCCGTTCCGGAGGAATACGGTAACTAACACTGTGACACGTGAATTTTATATATTAGATTAAGAATAGAATAGGCATGAGATATACCTGCGATATTCTATACCCGGGCTCAAAGGTATGGGTATGGCCGTATACCCAGTACTAAAACCCAGTATTAAAATACCTATAGGTATTTTCTAACCTGGTCTAGAGGTTTCCTTTTAGAAACTCGATTGAACGACGTTTGGAACATTTAGATGAGAGTTTTTGAATGAACACCAAACCTTCCAAAAATTATTTTGGAAGGTTTGGTGTTCATTCAATAATTCAAAAAACTGGTCCGATTTTGCTTTACAGATTTTATAATCTGTAAAGCAAAATCGGACCGGTACATAAAGGACTGTCAACTAAGAGTTTAGTGATAAATATGAAAGAAGAAAGAAAGAAAAATATATTTATTTAACGGTTGAGATGCAGACACTTTTACTTTTACTTTACTCAAAAGAGTAAACAAGATCCCTACAGCACTACAATAGCTGGTCTAGATCGTTACCCACAAAAGTACAGCACAAAACAAATAAGATATAATCTTCACACAACAGTACGTAATTACAGATGTACATTCAGACCCGTAAAGGCGCCGTACTCAGTACTGTCATACGATTTCGTTTGGCGTTTATCTCGGCAGTACATTTGTACCTATCGGGTACGGACCGGGTTTCTGCTATACATACCCAATCTGCGTACTGGTATACTCATACTGGGTATTTATACCTGTACCAGTATATACGTGTCATCCCTAGAATAGAACTTAATACGACTACGTTAGAATAATAAATTGCTTTTTTATAACATAGCTACTTGTAACATTGATATGTTATTATTTTAACAAGCGTACATTACATTTACTTATTGTAAAAAAAAATCGTGATCATTGTACCTATGTATGACCCTATGTGAGCTTCCTCTCCAGTCCATTAATGTCCCACAGCTGGGCACGGATCTCCTCCACTTTGGGTGGGAATTTGGTCTACTGTGCCACGCTGACCAAGCTTGTTAGCACAGGGTTTAGTTTCGAGTTTTCCGTCTCTCACAATAGGCGTTAACTGCTTATCTAGGCTCTATATGTTTACCTGGCTCGTAAGCACCCTGGGAAAGAAATGGGATGGTGACACTCGTATTTTTAATCCGTCACCACATGGATATGAGTGAGCTTTTTTGAAAGCTATCCCGGATTTTTTGAAATGAAATGAAAATGAAATGAAATGAAAAATCATTTAATCACGTAGACACAATTTTTTAGAAAAATTATGCGCTTACGACATGTCCAATTTTTTTTCCCTACCATTTTGTATAATTAGTTAAGGTTTTGTTTCAAAATTCCACGCGTACGGAGTTGCAGGCAACAATTAATTTATTATAAATCAGTAATAATGATTGCCTAGACTAGGATTAGAACCATTTCAATCCTAGTAATCACTTAATGATTGGTAAAAAATAAAAAGAGTAACATGTTAGATGTAAAATAAATATTCAGATTTGTAAAATAGTTGTTATAAAAAGTATTATATGCTTGTACCTTCCTGTACCTAGAGAACACGTAAAAATAAACAGGAATATACTACATATAAATATACAAAGTACTCGAATGCCCGCAATGTGGTCGATTTTTTAAAAACTTTTATTTTTTTGTAAATTACATCTAGTCAAATCGATTTATTGTTCCCTACTACGCAAAATTTCACGAAAATCATTAAAACCGTTTCCGGATATTCAGGATATGTATTAGATAACACTTTTTTTAAGAATTTTTCTCTAATTTTCTTATTAAAAAATGAATTTTGTCCAAAATTAATTTAAAAATTACTGAACATCATACAAAATCTTATATCAAAACACAAAATACATCTAAATGAACTGTTTTGTATGTCTTTCACGGCACTATTTAAAAATGTGTCACATCAAATAGCGGATGTACACTGCATTCAACACGTTGTGTTGGGTTGAAAAAAGCACAAAAAATATAAATGAGAGCTCGTAGCGCGCTACGAAGCTACTACGAACGTTGCGTAGCTCGCGTAGAACTACACGAGTGTCGGCTCGCGTTTCCCGTCTGACACTAACTGACTATCACCCATATCGGTGGAGGGGATGCCAGATGTGAATGAAATTACCCGATAACTTCGTCCTGAATAATGCAGTGATATTCTCCCTAGTTGCGCCATATGTTGTACATTCTTGTCTCTTATGAGGTTTAATAAAATGAAATGACTTACTTGCCTCTCTCTCGTAATAACACAAGTCTGTAAATATTTATAATGCCCGGAAATAAAATGCAGTCGTCTATATTATATATCTTAGTTTATAAAACACCTGGACATTAATGATAATAAAGTCTAAAATATTGTAAAATAACGGAGCTTTATTTTTGAAATTTTCAATAACATCAATTTGATTACAGTTCCGCGCCATTGTATCAACATTCTGCAATCTTGACGATATCGATATTCTACCTTGATAAGTGCGGCCACATGCTGCGCCAGACACGTGGACTAAGTGGTTGCCACTCGGGCACTTTTCTTCTACAAAAGTCGCCAGGTCGTTGAGCGATGGACTCTAGCCATTGCCTCTTCAGCGTGCTTACTCTTCAATAGCACACTGCGTGATTGCGAGTTTTATTGTAGAGCCAACATTTAGCGACTTGTAGCTGTAGTTACGTATTGTGTTATTGTAAGTTAATTAGTGTTAGTGGCTAGGTTTTGGTAGAGCTACAACAATATTTTAATTTATTGACGACCGTGTATAATCGAAATAGGCTTTATATGCATCTATACTAATATTATAAAGCGAAAGAGTTTGTTTGTTTGTTTAAACGCGCTAATCTCAGGAACTACTAATCCGATTTGAAAAATTATTTATTGTTGAATAGTTCATTTATAGGGGAAGGCTTTAGGCTATACAACATCACGTTGCGACCAATAAGAGCAAAGCATAAGTGAAAACTGTTACAAAAACGAGGAAAAGTTTTGTAAATTCCACGCGTACGGGGTCGCGGGCAGCAGCTAGTATTCAAATAAAAGAATAGATATTTAGATCCTCTGGTCCATGACATTAAAATATGAATAAGTGTGTCAAAGAAAACATTAAAGTCACGCCAGTAACGAAATTTAATAAAGTCTTTATAATAATATGAAATGTAATTTGAGAAACTCCAGACGTTGAGTTAGTTCAAAGACAAGATGAATGTATTGTCTGTAATATCATACAGGCATAATGGCGGTAAATAATGAGATCAAATATAATAGCTTAGCGAAATAATATCACCATTTTATTTTTCATCTTTTACGTTATCTTATTTATCCTTAGAGCATTAAAGTAACATGAGGAGTTACGTTGTTTTCTTTGACAGCTAATCTGCCGTAATGGGGTGCCGAGGTAACATCCACTAATACTTAACGCAATTTCACTGGTTGCTACACACTGCCCAAAATAGCCTCACGCTCGTTATGAGACAACAGTATCCGTACACAATGAGTATGAGCATTGCTCTCGTACCTTTTCTAGCAGAGGTCGCCTTACAATGTAAACTCCTTTGGAATTAAAGTTCTACGTATTTATCGCAATATCTTTAGCGAAAAAGTGTGGTTAGTACTTTTTTTTTTAATTGTCTAGACAAATGACTTTATTCTATGATGTTAAATGGGAGTGTAATTCAAAGAACAGGACAGCTAGTACAATATCTATGCACTAGTAGTTCCCATCTTGTTGGCCCACAAGATGCGTATTCATTCCTCGCTTAAAAATCCCCAAATATCGGTATTCAATATAATCTCTTAGATTAACTAGTCAGGCTCTAAGTTATCTACTACTAATATTATTAAAAGCAAAAAGATTTGATAGCTTGTTTGAAACGAATAGTATTCTATACCATCGTGTAGCTACAGTAACCCCGGTTAACATAGGCTATATTTTATAGCATTAAAATCTACTTAGATAAAAAACTAAAAAACACACTTAAATATCCTGAATATTCTTAATGATTACATTGTCATCAATACTCAATTCTATGCTACCTACTTACAAAACGTTGACAGCTTATGTTGTCAGAGACATAAGTTTCTGTTGTCAACTTGTCACATGTTGTCACAATCGTAGTAAACACAAGTAAACAATTATGATATTTTTACCCGATTCTATAAACAAAGCGTTTTTATGTGAAATTATCTGATTGTATATGAAAGGCATACGAAGAAACACAATAATCTTGGTGAGTCTACTCATATACAATTAAACTATTACGTGTATAATTAAAAATACAAGTGTGGTCATAGTGATACTTCAACATGCTATTCTAGTAATTCTGATCAAGGAATTGGGATTATTCTTTTAAATTATTGCATTGTCATCGGTCCTTGTTAGGTGTGCAAAATTTCAGATCAATCCGTCTACTGCAAGTGGCTGGAAATCGCTTTCAAAGATTCCGTTACACAGATTAATACATTAATAGATACATACCAAACTTATAAAAGCGTGTTAAAAAAGAGTAGAGATCCTTGCTTAAATACTAATTTATAACAGGTCAGTAATTAAAATAACTTCAGTCTGAAATAACATAATATTTTTAGAACATCGCAAGCAGTTACAACTAAGATTAAGAGCATTCCATCAATCTTAGTAAATAATCATTTTAGCGAGATTAAAATATAATATTTGTAGAAATTGACGTTTGTTCGAGGAGTGAAAGTGATTTAGGTATTAATAGTTAAACTTTTGAAGTAGGTACGTGATTATAATTAAAAAGTAGACACTCAAATGTTAATATGAATTTATTCGATATTCTTTTACTTTGTCGCTGCAATGCAAAATAAATATTAATTGAAATTGAGAAATTATTTTTGTGTTGCAAAGTTCATTTACCGAGAAAGGATTTGGGCTATATAACATCACGTTGCCACCAAAAGGAGCGAGTGGAGCATCAGTGAAAAATGTTGCATTAACTGGGATTATTAACTATATTTGAGGTGTGTTTGGTTGCGTGTTAGTGGTAGACGTATAGGTCTCGGCACGAATCTTGAGCGCTCGGTGGTAGAGTGGGGATAGCTTTGCGCATCGTATTATACTTCATTGGAAAAAAAAATGGGGATTATTTACTTTAATAAAATTATATTCCGAAATTTTTTTTTTTTACATAATACATGTTGATGATTCACTACGTAGCGTACGTAAGTGGTAATTAAATTAAATTAAAATACTTGTGTTATTGTCTATTATTTATATCATTTTAGGGATAATAATTGTTTCTAATTATGAGTAAATAAATATTTACGGACATTTCACACAACGTCCGCTGGTTCCAAACTAAGCGTAATGATACTTGTGAAATGGATCCCAGATTACGGATATAATATATCATATTATACATATACTACTTTTTTTGTAAATATATATAGATTGAAAACACCCAGACGCAGTACAAATATCTGTGTTCATAACACAAATAGTTGTCTTGTGCGGGAATCGAAGCCGTGACTTCGCGATCGTAAGTCAGCTACGTAGCCGCTACGCCACGAGGCTCGTCAATCAAATCAAATCAAATCAATCAAATCATTTATTTGTCAGAATATGGGTACAAAGGTGTATAGGTACATTAATCAGAGTCCGAGACCATAATCTGCCAGTATCTGGCGTACAAATATTCGAGTGTTATAATATTTTATAAATAGAGATATAATTATGTAATATTTAGTCATACTATTAAGTCATATATTAAAAATAAATATTTCAAATAATCAAGCAACACAAAATACAAATCAATACAATGTCACAGTTTTCTAGCGTCTAAAAATTCCTTTACAGTATAAAAACATTTATTTAATAAGAACCTCAATAATTTTTCTTTGAAAGCCTTCGTAGTAGTGATGTCCTTTAAGCTAGTTGGTAATTTATTATAAATTTTTATAGCCATACAGTACACATTCTTGCTATACACATCTACTCTTTGCTTAGGTATTACTAATTTATGATTGTGTCTGCCTGGTCTCGTTTGAACATCATCGCGTCTGCTAAACAAATTAGAATGTGTTCTTACAAATATGCAGATTTCAAATATATAAAGACTAGGCAATGGTAATATGTTAAAGTTTTTAAAATATTTCCTGCAGCTATCCATTTGTTGTAAACCAAATATTGCCCGAATACATTTTTTTTGCAATACAAATACTCTATTAACGTCTACAGAATTACCCCAAATTATTAGTGCATATCTTAGTTTAGATGCAACATAGCCATGGTATGCGCTAAGAGCAGCATCCAATGAAGATATCTGTCTCAAACGATAAAGTGCATAAACAAACCTATCAAGACTCAAACAAAGCTTTTCAATATGTTGTTTCCAGTTACAATATTTGTCTATCATGACACCCAGGAATAGGGTCGCATCCACTTCTTCAACTACCTCGTTTTTATTTTTAACATTAAGTTCAACAGCTCTACTGTTATAAGTCTGGAATTGTAGCATTTTTGTTTTATCAATATTGACTTTCAAATTATTAACATCCAACCAATTTGTTATATTATCCAATGCTTCGTTAACTTTACCCTCCATTGTATTTTTATTAATATCTTCTATAATTAAAGTAGTGTCATCAGCATACAAGACACATTTCTGCTGTGTTACACTAGGTAAATCGTTTATGTATAATACAAACAACAAGGGTCCCAATATACTCCCCTGGGGTACTCCAAAATTATTCATGAGTTTAAATTCTGATCTAATATTTGATTTATACTTTCCCAATATAATATCATTTAATTCAACACATTGACAACGATTTTCTAAGTAGCTATGTAGCCAGTGTAAAGCATTACCACGGATTCCATATTTTTCCAGTTTATACAGCAGTAATTTATGGTCTACAAAGTCGAAGGCCTTCGACATATCTAAGAATAATGATACAATGCATTTTTTACTATTAAGACTCTCAGTAACTATTTTCATAAGTGTGTAACATGCCAAAGTAGTCGAATAGTTTTTTCTAAAACCATTTTGTTCAGCCCTAATTATATTATTGTTTTCTAAGAATCTATAGAGTTTATCGTGCATTATTCTTTCAAAAACTTTTGACAACACCGGAATCAAGGTAACAGGTCTATAATTGTTCATGTCAGTGGTATCACCTTTTTTGTGTAGTGGTTTTACTATTGATAACTTTAATCTAGTAGGGAAATGCCCCTCTGTTAGTGATAAATTAATAATATGACTTAAGGGAACAGAAAGCGCTTTTGCACACAATTTTAAGACATCAGTTCTAACATCGTCATAACCTGTAGACCGTGTATTTTTTAATGAAATAATAGTTTTAAAGACGTCATAATTTGTCACTGGGGTCAAAAATATAGTGTCTAAGTTGTTCGGAATTTTTATCGGGTAAGAGGTCAAAATAGATTTATCGAAGCTAGATTCAGCATTTGAGGTCAAATTAATAAAAAAGTTGGTAAAAAATATTGCTATATCTTCAGGATCAGAATATTGGATATTATTTATTTTAACCGAGTTTATGTATTTAGAATTTTTATTGCCTAAAACGTTATTTTTTATGATTTGCCAGGCTGCTCTACACTTATTGTTAGCTTGGCTGATATATCTAAAACTTTGGATTCTTTGGGCCTGATACATACATTTTTTCAAGAGACTATTGTACTTACTATACATATATTTGTCTCTGTTTATGCGAGTCACTTTATATCTCAAATACAGTGCTCGTTTTCGTTTACACGATTTTTTTATTCCTTTAGAAAGCCAGTTACTTTTTGTGCTTTTTTTTGTGACTTGTGACTCAATAAAAACAAACAATATAAAAATTTTAATTTTAAAAGCTTCAGGCAAAAATTTATATGTATCAATTTAATTGTACTGAAGTGTACTCGTAGTCGTAAGGAAAGTGCATCTAGCACAGAGAACGAATCACGAGTGGCAGATATGACGCGACGCGCAGCAGGCCAATCACATACGATGATTTGATTTAACCGTTCCCGCGCTTCACCTCCTACCTCCAAATAGACCCAATAATTCACTTCTGCGCAGGTAAAGACCAGCGCTCAAGATTCATGCCGATACCTATACTTATAGATAGTTGTCAATATAACAGTGTCAAATTAGGACAGTGTTAACATATTTTACACTATCACAGGCTTCGTGGTGGAGTGGTTCATGTAACGGATAGCCGTCACGAGGTCGCGGGTTTATTGCCGCTTGTGACAATCATTTGTGAGATATTTATAAATGTCATACAAATGTTTGTACTGCGTCTGGGTATGTATTTACAAAAGAAAAGTAGTTTATGTAGTATATCCGTATTCTGGTACCCACAACACAAGCTTAATATAAAGCTTAGCTTGAGACCAGAGGACGTTGTGTGAAATGAATATTTATTTATTATTTATTTAAAAACCTCTACAAATAAAGATTTAAAGGTTTTTAAGATCCTTAAATATGTCTTAATTTCTCTGTTCTCTCTTTTTCTCTTAACAGCCCAATAATATCCCACTGTTGGACACGGGGTCTATTTTTGGATGATTTATATAATAATATAATAATAATATCTTTATTTCGAGTAACACAAGACTCATCAAATGTTAGAATTACAAAGTACTTAAATGTTAATATTAGTAATAAAATTATATTAGGTACAGAATTTTGTTTATAAATTATAAATTACATTAGCTAGTGCTTCCATCAATCACTGCCGTATCATTCCATGAGAAATGGCACAGCAGTGACCGATGTAAGCACAGTCAAATCTGTCAGCAATCATGGACAGGATCCTGTTGGGGCTGGCCCTCACCCGGCGCACCAGAGATGCACACCTTATGCGCATGGTGGTGTAGAAGCAATCCACGCGCGCATCAGCGAACATCCCCGATGCGCTACAGTATCGAGGCAACCCCAACAGAATCCTGAATGCATTGTTATATTGGATACGGAGGGTGTTGTACGATTTTTGAGTATATCTGGCCCACAGGTTGCACGCGTAGAAGGAAGTGCAATATGCTCTAAAAAGTGTGATTTTAACATTTGTTGAGCAGCGTGCAAACCTGCGCGCCAGCATGTTCGCTCTTACGGACAGCGCCCTCCTCTCCCGTTTTATTTATTTATTTATTTAACTCTTTAAGTACAATTTGAGTACAAAGGCGGACTTAATGCCATAGGCATTTTCTACCAGTCAACCTTTGGGTGGTGCAGAGAATAAGTAAAGTAGGTGCTTAAGGATGAAAATTAAATATTCGCTAATATTTTACTATTTTATAAAAAAACAATACATACACTAAACACTATAATCAGTAAACGTACATACATATATAAATAGATACACATACATGTTCATCTACACAGCATACACATATACATACAATTATACCATAGATATCCTTATATATTTACAATAAAGGCAAATAGATGATGAAAAAAAATAAAAAATAACACAGACAAATTAACTTAGATGGGGTTCTCCAGCATTTCAATGTAGAAATTATGTACTTTTCGCTTGAAAATTTGCTTACTTTTGGACATCCTGATCTCGAGAGGGAGGGCATTCCAAAGAAGAACGGCTTGTATCCTAAAAGAAGAGTGAACAAAATTAGTGGAATGGGAAGGACAGCTTAAGAGAAGATTTCTAGACGGACGAAGACTTCTATCGCAGCTAGTAGTAAGGTAATCGAAAAGGACAGATAAGTAATGTGGGGCATTGGGCGAAGAGAGTACTGAGTACAGCATAGTCAATGCATGCAAGCTACGGCGCTGGCGGATAGGTAGCCATTTTAGCTGTCGGCGATAATGGGAGACGTGGTCGTACTTACGAAGATTGTAAACGAATCGAATGCAATTATTGAGAAGTCGGTCTAGTTTATTGAGCAGATCTGCATTCTCCCGTTCTATGTCATCATCGTCTTTGAGACCAGGGGTCAAGACATGGCCCAAATATTTAAAATTGTATACCCTTTTTAGTGGGGTTCCGTTGAGCGAGATAGATGGCATAATGTCTGGACTTTTACCCCTGGTCTCAAAAACCATGACTTCACTCTTTTTTACATTGTAAATGAGTCCGTGGGTTGTCGCGTATCTTTCACACACTCCTACTAGTCTTCGCAAACCACAGGGCGAAGCACTTAACAAAGTCATATCATCAGCGTAACTGATGTTGTTCATGCAGACTCCGTCTACATGACATCCTATGTTACTGCTGCTAAGTTCAATAATCAATTCATTTATGTACAGGTTGAACAGTGTGGGCGAGGTTAACCCTCCCTGTCTCACTCCACACTCCAACCCGTACTCGCGCGACATCGTTCCCGACCATCTCACCGCATTGACCTGGTTAGCATACCAGTACTTTAAGATATTAATAATTGTTGATGGTAATTGTGACTTTTGCAGTTTATCCCATAGAATGTCATATGAAACCAGATCAAACGCCCTGGAGAGGTCGAGGAAACAGCTGTATACAGAAGTCCCACGCTTAGCGTAGTAATCGACAGCATGCTTAAGACACAGAATAGCACCATCAGTTGATAAACCGGGACGAAAGCCGAATTGGTTGTCATGTAGTTTTACATATTTTTGTATTTGTGTGTTAATCATGCTATCGAGCACCTTGGATAGTATTGTGGCCAGGGAAATAGGCCTGTAGTTTGATTTATCGGCCAAGTCTCCTGTCTTATTTTTAACAATAGGTACCACCACAGTGCGTAACATTTCTCTAGGTAAGTAACTATGATTTACACAAAAAGTATACAACAACGATAAGACTCTGGGTAAGTGTGGACCTGCATAGCAGAGATGCTCGATGCTGAGACCGTCATGGCCCGGCGACTTGCCCCTGGTCATTGACAGGATAACATCCGATATTTCTTTAGATTTAAACCTTATAAACCGTTCCATGCCGGGCTCAGCACTGCGCATACTCTTCGCCGAACCAAGTGGCGATGTTACACGAAAGTGATCCACAAACATGTTAGCAATCTGTTCAGTGCCTCTCACCCCGCCCACGCTCACAGGCCGGCCAGGTCTATGCTTCAATTTGTTAGTTTCTTTCCAAAAGCCAGAAAAATCCTTTCGCGAATGGTGTGCCGCAAGTATATCCATTTTAATCTGTGTTTCATGATCTTGACACCATTTTAATCTCGATTTGAATATTTTCTTAGACTCGTACATCTCATCATAAATAACGCCAACCGAGGGCCTACCGTGCCAATTCCACAACAAGAATTTTTCTCTGGCCTGCCCGTGAGCGTCAGCGACGTGTTTGTTCCAACCGGTGACTGTTTTGTGTTTAGAACGTCTACGGCTGTCTTGACCAACCACTGCCGCCTCGGTTAGGGCTTGTATAATATTTTTATAAAAAGTATCTATACTATTTCTATGCGTAATATCCTTACATACCCCATCACTGCAACTAATAAGTTCAGGTGGAAAATCAAGCAGCCGCAATCGTCTATGACATTCATCCCGATATGTATTAATTTGTTGCGGACATCTACTACCCCATGTCACATAATTTACACAAAATTATCCGTATTTACACTGTGTGAAATAAGCTTTAAATTACAATTTATAACCAACGGAAAATGGTCTGACCACGATATATCATTCAATACATGCACTTCTCCCACCGTTTTACTAGCGGCCTGAGTTACTAAGCAATGGTCAAGCCATCGCTTGGAGCCGCTCGCCTCACATAAATAAGTATATGTGTCGGATAAAATACCTAACTTTTGTATGTCAATACATAACCACTCCTGGTCGTCACAAAAGTCCTTTAATTCGCGATGAAAACGTTCGGTAGGGTGCGCATTATAATCACCTAACATAAAAACGGAATCCATATCACAAGTATCTATAATAGCACTCACCGAGCTCAAAGTATCCGTAAAATCCGTCAAGTTTGCGAACACATCCACTGGCATATACACACTCATAACTATAAAAGATAATTCCATTGTAAGCACTTTAATTGCACAGATACGTGGATTATTGCACTGAACTACGGTAACGTTTTGAAAGACACTGCGCCTCCACAGTATAGCAACGCCGCCGTGTGGCCGACCGTGTAATATACCTACCGATGTATCAACAGCTGATACACCGGTCGCGCTAAACTCTTCGCTAATTGTATTTAAAAGAGGTAGCTCATCCGGTAACAGCCAGGTTTCTTGAAGGGCTATTAAGTCGCATGTTTTACAGAGGTCTCGAATACTCAGTAAGGAACGTTTCACACTCTTACAATTAAATGAAATAAACTTGGTATTTTTGTTATCCATCAATTACTAATATATTTATTGCCGATAGCTTTATCCTGTTTTGGCTGAAAGTGTACAAATCTCCTGAAGACAACGCCTTCGGGCCAAAGTTTCTCATCAAGATACAATGGTAATTTGTGTATTGCTACATAAAACTTGTACGCATTATAATCACATTTGCGTTTTATAGTAATTTTTTCTAAAGAAACTCGTTCCTGAGTTTTTCTTTCTATATAGTTTACAATATCCACCTCCGAGGTACTTTTATCAACATACGTTATGAACATCGGCAACTTCCTTTCAGCAGCTTTAAATTTTTCATCTGGCTCTGAATTGGCCTTACCCGTTTTGCCATTTAGCCGATAATTAGGTGTTCTCTTGTATTTTACTTCTTGCCAGTCGTTATTTAAGCTCGTTTGACGTTTTACTACACCCGCGTATGACTGCTCCTGTAAAACCGTAACTCGCCGGTCAGATAGTATTTTCGACCGGGGAGAGGGGGTTAAGTAGGTACAACTCCTGCTCTCAGCATCATTAAATAGGTCATCGTCAGGTCGCTCAGAATTTTCTGAGTGGACCGTTATTTTACAACGTTCATCGGTTTGACTTGTTGTTTCATTTCTACCCACTGAATTATTGTCGTTGTAATTCTTACATATTAAATTCTGTTGTCTTTTTTCTCGACATTCCTTCATAATAATTTGTATTTGATCCTGTGTCACATACGATGATTTAATTACACTGAGGTCCTCTCTTAGTTGCGCTAAGTCTTTTAGAAGTTTGCTAACATCCAAGTGCTCGACGGTAATAGGCGGTAGTTTTACTAAGTCCCGTGCTACAAACACTGGGATTACGTCGGGGTCTGTCCTTTTTAAACGGCTTATAATGTCACATAATATTCTCTTTTCCTTGCCCTCTCCTCTTCTTTCCTTATTTTTCGATTTGGGTAGATCCGATGGTAAAGACTCAAGCAGTAACCTGTTCGATTTTTCGATGTCTTCACTTGAGAAGGTGGCCAGACATATTCTCACTAGGGTGTCCTCATCAGACACAGATATTTTATTCTGAATGTATGACAGCATCTCATCAATAACTATATTACACACATTACATTTCACAATATTTGATTGCATTTTATACACTGCAATAATTACTGACACACGCTGTTCGAATCAAAGCGCGCGCGCGACTGTTTTATGTATTTATGGTCTACTATACCGCGCTGACCAGTTGAATTGGTTTTGACATAGGGCTTAGTTTCGAATTTTCCATCTCTCACAATAGCTGTTAACTGCTTACAATATCCCTTAACTGGCTCTTACAGTACCCTGGGGAAGAAATAGTACTGTGATACTTGTATTCTTAATCACTACACAGATAGCCTTAATTTAAATAAAATATAATACGTATTTTCATTCTATTAATTGCGATATAACCTAAACTGAATAAAAATAGGGTGAACGAACAACCGGATTTCAAAACAATGTTTATAGATGAGAAGAGCACAGGTGTTCAATTCTGAAATGGCGTTTCTATTACTTTGTAGTCTCACGGTAGACATATTTTTATAGCTTGTTAGAAATTTCTGTGTATTGCTTTTCAATTAAAGAATAGGACTGAGTAAAAATGTTTTATTCGTACTCTGTATACCAGAATTATGAAACAAAATTCGTTAAAATTGCCTCTTACATTATTTTTCTTTTCCTGTGTAGCAACCACCCGACTTAGGCCATGTTTAGATGACGGGCGTTTTCAAATCGCACGACTAGACATCGTAGTATTTACATACAACCGATCACATGAGCGCGCGTTAACGCGCGTTAGCGAGCGTTGACGCGGCGCTCAGAGAAAAATTCTCTATACGCAGGTGATCGCGCGTTGACGCGCGCTTTGACATCTGTGTAACATAAATATGTTGACTGTTTAGTTGACCGCACGCTTACATCGCAATTGCACGTTTTTTTTTGTGACTTGCTTTTGTATTTAGTTCAAAATGAATGAATTAGATATTGGCATCGACTTACTAATTGACGAAGTCAGGAAAATGCCAGCGATTTGGGATATAGCTTCAGAATCCTATTAAAATAAAATTTTAAAACGACCAACCCAATGTGTGCGTTTTCTTTTACCATATTTTTTTTTATAATATAACCACAAAATAATAGCATCTTCCACGTCCATTTTCTAAGCTCTATCGATGCACACTGACGAGCTACTTGCAACGCGCGTTAGCGCTTGTTATCTGAACTCTTTAAAAATGTTATCGCGCGTTGCCCTGCGTTAACGCGCGTTGCATGTGAACTTAGCCTTAGCGGCCGACCGCCGACCCGACCTTGAGTAGGAAATGGGTTGGTGACACTTGTATTCTTAATCCGTCGCCACATGAACAGATTCGTATATATCTACGAGCGTTTAGAATTTTTCTAACGATAACATATACATAATACTTTTAGACCTAAAGGGCTTCGTGGTCTAGTGGTTCATGTAACGGACTGTCATTCACGAGGTCGCGAGGGTTCAATTCTGGTACGGGACAAATTATTTGTGTGATATTTATAAATCTCATACAAATGATTGTAATGCCTCTGGGTGTTTTCTATATATTATAAGTATGTATTTAGAAAATGAAATGAAATGAAAAATAATTTCATCGCGTACACATATTTTTTTTGAGAAAATTATGTGCTTATGACAGGTCTAAACTTTTTTTACCGTACCACCGGTTCAGGACGCAATCTGCTGAGAAGAACCGGCGTAAGAAACTCAGCAGAGCTTTTAATTAAATCAATATTTTTTTAAATATTTAATGACAATATACTTACAAATTGTAAGTATAATTGTATTGTAAGTTACAATGCTAATAAAACGTTACAATATACATTATGTATTGCTCCAGAGCAACCCACTCCCAAGAAAAGTAGTATATGTAGTCTATCCGAATTCTGGTACTCATAACACAAGCATTATAAGCTTAGCTTGGGACCAATGAAATGTCCATAAATACTTACATATTTAAAGCACAACCCAAAGTTTTAATCCATTACTTGTCTAATATATTATACGTAATTTAAATACGAGCTTTTATCGCGACGCCAATGAGTCAGTCCTAACTCACAAAATGTCAATAATTTCCAGTTTATCCTTAATCAACAACTTGTGAAGAATTTGTGGTATCGGAATTCACTTTCGAATGAATTTTCGGGCACGTAAAATGTTTTATTACTTTCTCGTAAATGATTTTCAGTAAATATAAAGTGTGCATTAGGTTATTAACATTTTATATTCATTTTATGGGCTTGTATCGTTGTTTAGTTTTATTAACTTCACCATAATACAGTCACCTTTTTCCATGGGGACAGGCAGAGACTATAGAACGCTATGATGCGATACAAACAAACTTCTCTGGTCCATGAATCTAATGACAAAACATTTTCTTTTCATTTGCATTGTTCGCGGCTTAATTGGTCCAAAATATATACTATATTTTAGATTAGAGCAACAATGTCAAGAATTTTAAGAATGCAAGTGTCACTACCCCATTTTTTTCCCAGGGTACTGTAACAGCAAGCTAAGGAACAATATAAGCAGTTAACGTCTACTGTGAGAGACGGAAAACTCGAAACTAAATCCTGTCCCAACACGCCTTGGCACGGTTGGTCAGCGCGGCACAAAAGACCAGAATCCCTCACAAAGTGAAGGAGGCTCAGCTGTGGGACGTTAATGGCCTGGAGATAGAGAGACTTTCACACAATCAACAGTTTTCAAATTAATTATCATTTTTGATAGTTTTGTTCTTGAATTTTATTATTTGTGGAAGTTTAAGGAAGGTTTCAAACAATAAATAATATAAATAAATTGCCATCAAAGTAATAGAAATAGTAATTTCATAATATTTCTAAAGAACTGGCTACTACGTACGCGTGGAATTTTAGATTCCCATATATTTTCTTACAGTTTAAACCTTCTATGGACTTTCACGAATATTTCAAGACCAAAATCATAAAAATCGGCCCAGCTTTTCTCGAGTTTTGGCGAGAGTAACGAACAGCAATTGATTTATATAAATAAGAGAAGAAGAAGTATAGCTGGCCCAGCATACGTTGTTTTACCATATAAATGTTATACGACAACCCTTATCACTTAGGGGTATGAAAAAAGATAGTAGCTAATCCCCAGACCTAGTGAATATGCATATAAAATTTCATAAAAATCGGTGAAGCCGTTTCGGAGGAGTATCCTCCGAAACGGCTTGACCGATTTTACTGATAACTAACACTGTGACACGAGAATTTTATATATTTTAGATAAAACTGTTGCTTTTTTTGTTGCATCACATTACATTATTTTGTTTTTTAAACTATCTTTAGTTTCATTTTTCAAGCTTCATGGTGTTTTTATCGCTTGTGAAATAGTTTAATTTAATTTCCCAATTTCCCCGTATCAGTGTTACAGCTTTTCTTTCATCTCTGTTTAGCATTTCACGTACTATTTTATATTTAATCCGGTAACACGTACAGTGGCATTTTAGGGATCTTTGTGAAGAAATTTGAACAGTCTGAGGAACTCTTTGTAAACATCCAACGTATGTATTTAAATTCGTCAATACGTTCGTCCGTCGTATCGTTAATATTTCAAGTCATTTTATTTGAGTTGCAGGCAAAGAAAACCCCTCCCAGAGACCCTTTTTGTTTTTCTTAACACGAAAAACGGGGCCCTATTATTGAAACTTTACCGTCTGAACATCTGCCAGTCTGTCAAAAGAACAGTCAGTATCGCAGGATATTACCTGCATAAATCATGTCTAAGTCGACGCTAAGGCCTGGGGAGGACATATCCTCCCAGGCCAGAGCCCATGGGCTAGGGACATTTCTATTCCTAATCCAGACCCACACGAACAGTAAAAACCTTATATTTATAACGTGGCCTGCGACTTTGTACGCGTGGAATTTAGAAAATTTTCCCCGTTATTGCAAAATTTTTTACTGCTTCTACCTACCTTCCTATTGGTCGCAGCGTGATGTTATATAATCCAATGCCTTCCTCGATAAATGTACTATCCAACACTAAAAGATTATTTTAAATCGGACTAACGGTTTCTGAGATTAGCGCGTTCAAACAAACAAACTTTTCAGCTTTATGATATTAGTATAGAATAGATTTTATACCTAACCTTTTACAACTCATTAAATTTCAAAGAGGTAAATGCATTCAATATGGGATAGTGAAATTCTTATTTAAAAGACTCGTAGAACAGTTTGTGTAGAACACATTCGCTTGGAACTGTTTCTAAAGATATTTGTGTAAGGTACACTTGAACGGAGAATGGAGCACAAACACTGATACGTCAGCTGCACGCTCTACAAACTTGTTGCTTTGAACGGAGACGTGCGCAACTAGAATTACGCTTCCAATTTTTCCTGAAACTAGAATGTGTGTAGGTTTTGATTGAAACTTAAATTGAATGGATTTATTTGAAATATTATGCAATAGCAAATAAGTTCGTGCAGCGCTTTTTTAAATAGATATACGTATTACTACTAGTGCTTATTTAGATCGTCTTAAATAAGTACTTATATTTAACAAATTTTTGTTTAACAAGTTACATCATTTAAATAAAGCTCATCGGCATTTCATGATAGCTAAAAAATCCCCATAACATCAGGATTATATTAAGTAAGTAGAATATTAACATCTAGATCTCTACCAAATATATTGCAAGCATCAATAAAAAAATTATTTTTTAAGTTTATTGAATTTACAGAGCTATTATCATCATTATCCTCATCATAACATTACGCCTTTTTCCAATAGGGCTAGGCAGAGACTATGGAGCGCCATCTACTACGATCCAAACGCATTCTTCGCTTCACTTACACTCAGAGCCATTACTTTTGAAATGAATCTCAATCTTCATTTCATTCAATACGAGATGCGTGATTACATCCATAAGCGTGCAAACTTATTTAAACTCCGTGAAAAGATTCCTTAAAGACTTTTTTAAAGAAATTAGTCCAAATAGTCTTAACTTTACCCATTATTTCTTTGATATAGAACACGAACGCTAGGTTATCTTAGAATGTTTCCTACGTGTTTCGTGACGACCTGAATATTTTTGCCTTACATTTTTTACATGTTGTTTTTATTTTTTTTATTCCTTTAGAATTTGAATTAGTTCAAAAACTAAGAAAGACGCTTGAAAATACATCATCATCATTTTTGCAATGTCATCGGTCTTTAATATTTGCAAAATATCAGATCAATACAAGTACTCCAAGTGAGTAAAAATCACTTTAAAAAATTCCGTTACATAGATTAATACCTACAAAGCCAATAAAACCGTAAAATAATACACTACGTACGATATAAAGTATCTTGATATAAGCTATCTTACTGAAATATATCAGCTTTGAATTAGAATCAATCTCTCCATGGTGTGGTTATCATGCATTGACCTATTTAGTTTGAAAAGTGTTAAGATAAAAGGCTCTCAGTTAGATCCATTAGAGGCGACGGAGAGTCGGCGTCACCCCCTGATCATTAACAAAACCATACATTCTTTGAATATTATGAATTTTCAATTTTATATGAAGATGTATGAATTATATTGTGCTGCGTCTCTCCGATATTCTTACGTACTTATTTGAGAGGTTTATCATTTTAAATGTATAATTAAAAGTATTAAATGTCGTTGTCTTTTTCATTGAAAAGGTATTAGTTTAGTGAGGTGTATTTATAAAAACGTTTAGGTATATAGTCGTATACATCCTAAATTGTAATAATTTGCTTAATACATAAACTAAAAAAGACGCTTGAATAACCTGAATATTTTTTAATTATTGCATTGCAATCAGTTCTTAGCATGTGTGCAAAATTTCAGAATAACCCGAAATAAATGTATACATACATGATGCGCATGAAAAACAACAATGATTGTAAAATTACATATTTAGTTTTCCTACGAGTATATCTACTGTATTTGTTAAAAAAACTTTGGTCTTGTCGCAATTACCTTTATACGTTTAACTCTCGCAATCAGATTGAAATTTGATAATGACCTGCGGCAAGCTCAGTTTTTTCCGATAAAATTGATGACGTCAGTAACTAAGAACCATAGTCAAAGTCAAAGTCAAAGTATTTTTTATTGTGGACAAATAGGTACATAAGATGTTGAGATCAAATTAACAGGTTTCACTATGTCCTGCCATTTAGGCGTACAATAATGGTAGTGATTATAAATATATTATGCATGCAGTTTTCATTTTGTCATATAATAACAATGTCATATGTAATAATAATATTGGAAAAAGAAAATGTCGAAATTAGCACATTAATAAAAGAAATATCATTAATAAAATTTTGTTTTAAATAATAATAATATGAAAATGAAAATTTAGTTAACGTTGCCGAATTATTTACTGACAATAAAATTTAAACCTTTAAATAATTATATTATAATATATTATGTCAGGCTAATATGCTATCCGAATCATCATTCTGGAATTCATGTAAAGAATAATAACATTTAGAGCATAACATTTTGTGGAGGCTTTTTTTGAAACGAGCAATGTCTGAAATATCCCTAATGTGTTTAGGTAGTTTGTTAAATATGTGTATAGGAGTACAGAGAACACTCTTGTGCATTAGTGTTGTTTTACATGGTACCACACACAGTCTGTCAGCATGACGTGCACGTTGTCTTTTCTTATATAATCCTATATTTAACTTGACAAATACTGCACATTCAAAAATATAGATACAAGGCAATGTCAACAGTTTATATTTTATGAAGTAGGGTTTACAGGAGTCTCTTTGCTTCAATTTAAAAATTGACCTAATACAGCGTTTTTGTGCCTTGAATACTAATGGCCAATTTGTAGAGTTGCCCCAGAATATTATACCGTAACGCAATTTGGAGACAACACTTGCATGATATGATGTCATAACTGTGCTCAGATGCGCAATATCACTTAAGGCGTACAGACCATACGCAGACTGGTTAAGTTTTGAACACACATGGTCTACATGTACCTTCCAAGTCATTCCCTGATCGACATGCAGTCCCAGGAAACGGCAAACTTTGTTTTCTTCTATTGTATTTCCCTTGTGGTGAATTTCTAAGTCACAAGTCTCATCTTGATTTCTTTGTTTAAAATTTAAATATGCACATTTTTTATAGTTTATTTGTAAGTTGTTTATTTCCATCCATTCAATTATTGATTTTAAGGAATTATTAATTTTTAGTGCTAATGCAGGCATATTTTGTTCAGAACAAAGAACAGTGCTGTCATCCGCAAACAGGGTCATATTTAGATTTGTGGATTTAGGTAAATCATTTATGTATATGATGAATAATAATGGTCCAAGAACACTCCCTTGCGGTACTCCAAACTTGACAGACCTAGGCCTTGAGTGATGGATTTTTACATGGTTAGTTCTGTAGCATAAACTCGCTATTTCTGTAATTTGTTCCCTATCAGACAAAAATGATCTTATAAATTTATGTACTATACCTCTTATGCCGTAACAGTATAGTTTGTCTAATAGAATATCATGTCTCACATGGTCAAAGGCTTTCGTCATGTCCATGAATAATCCCACTGTTGGGAGACGCTTGTCCATACTAGTCATCACGGATTCAACAAAGTTATGTATTGCCATATTGATGTTTCTTTTTTGTCTAAACCCATACTGTTGTTCTACTAGAATATTTTCCTGTTCAAAAAAGTCATAAATCGTTTGAAAAATTATTCTTTCTATTATTTTAGCAAATATAGAAGTGAGAGCTATTGGCCTATAATTAGCAACCTCCAATCTGTCTCCTTTTTTAAATATTGGCTTTATGATAGTCTTTTTTAGTTTATATGGAAATTCACCCAGCTCAATACACAGATTGATTATATCACACAGAACAGGGGAAATGATAGGGGCAACATCTTTTACAACTGGTGTAATGATATCATCATACCCAGTACTATGTGTACTCTTTAATAATTTAATTGTGTGTAATATTTTTTCTGGTGTTACTGGTGCAAAAAATATTGATTTAGTACAATCAGTAAACTTATGGTTCTTATTATTATAGTCAGATTTGTCCTTTACCATATCAATATAGTAGTCATTAAAAGTGTTGCAAATTGTATTCGGATCGACAATCAACTTACCACCTACCTGTATCTTTGATATTCCCCTCTTGGGCATCTTACATTTGGGTCTGTTGATAATACTCCACATAGCTTTACCTTTATTCCTTGAAGAATTTATATATTGATCATTTTTAGATTTTTGAGTCAATCTTATAATTTTTTTGAGGCGTCGTGTATATTCTTTAAATTTATTTTTATTATTAACGGTTGGTGACCTTCTGTATTGTAGCAGCATTTTTCGTTTTTTGGAGCTACATAATTTGAGTCCACGTGTAAGCCATTTATTGTTACTATTTGTGTATAATTTGATTCTTTTTATTGGGAAACACAAATCATAAATTAGTTTGAACATTTGAAAAAAAGTGTCAAAAGCCTCATTTGCATCACGGTTTTCTATAATATTAAGAAAATTAATTTGTGCCAAGTGTTTTTTAAAGTTCAACCTGTTATATATTGAAAAGTCACGTTTATACAAATACCAATACTTTATCAAACATTTGTTTTTTACTGGGCACCGTAGAATTTGTGCTAAATGATCTGATATTGAGAGTTCAATAATTTCACTTCTACATCCCCTCATGTTGTGTATTATATTGTCTATACATGTGTGACTGTTGTGTCTTGTAACTTGCTTGAATTCCATCCTTAAGTTAAATGCTTTAAGGGTTTGCTCAAATTCAAGCGCAGCTTTTGACTTTCTTAAGTAATTAATATTAAAGTCCCCGCATATTATAGTTTTTTTATTCTTATTTTTTACTAATTTACATAAAAGTAATTCTAATCTATTGTAAAAGGTTGTCATAGATGAGGCAGCATTATTTGGCGGTCTATAGATACTAGCTATGTAAACATTAAGGTCAGTTAATTCAATCACCGAACACTCAAAAATGTGCATCACCGACAAACTGTTTAATTCATCAAGGCTTTTATAGTTTATACCATTTCTAACCAAAACACAAGAGCCCCCATGCCTGCTATTTCTCATGAAAGAAGATGCTAAATTAAAATTATTTAAAACAAAATGCTGTTCATCACCTCTTATCATGTTATGCTCCGTGATACAGATCACATCTACATAAACTTTTAGTTCATTTAAATGTACATAGAGTAAGTCACTTTTGCTTATTAAGCCATTAATGTTTTTAACCATGAAACTGATACTCTTTTTAATCTGTAATACTAAGCTGATTTATCTTATTAATACTACAGTTTTATTATATGCGAATGTACATTAAAATTTATTCTTTACAGTAAAGTAGGGATGTCAAATTGAAAAAAAAATATATCGATATATCGATATTTATAAAAATATCGATGTCGGCTTCGATATTTTATTTGAAAAATATCGATATTTCGGCAAAATTAAAAAACTGGCTATGTGCGAATAGGACTCAAAAGGTTTCGACATCAAATTAAGAAGCATCTAATCGAGAGTCGACCAAAAAACAAAATTAAAGACAAAAAGTTAATACCTATATAGAAAGTAGGTACCTACTTGGTTTTCGGTCTGAAAAAAATATCGATTTTTATACCATTTCGATACTTGAAATTTTATATCGATACATCGATATATCGAAAAATTTAATTTCGCCGATATATAACGATATATCGAAAAAATAATATCGATATATCGATATTTTTTCAACAAGCCTACAGTAAAGTAAATAAAATTATCTTCTATTTCTATCCTCCTTCTTATTCTCAATCTATTAATGTCCCACATCTGGACACAGCCTCCTCTACTTTGAAAGGGTATTTAGTCTACCTAACCAGGCGTGTTGGCACAGGATTCTTCTTAATGGACATTTAAGAAAACAATAGTAGCAAATATGTTGCGCCTAAAACTAAACTCAAATGAAACCAACTATACGAAGAACTTGAAATAGTATTGCGTTGTAATTATCGCAATAGACATTGGTATCAATAACGCAGGTGGAACCGTAGTATAAACTTAGTAGCTACATAAAGGAAAACAATCAGGAACACAATACAGATAATCAAAAATACAATATAGGTTTGCAAAACCTTTATATTATTTAAATTTTTCTTCAAAGAAAATCTCCTTGATCGTTTCTTTTCTAGGTAATTGAGGATCGTTTGGTTTTGTCGAAGGATTATAATCATGATCAGATTACTTGTAATTTTATCCATGATTTTTCTAGATTCCATTTAAAATTATTCATGAACTAGCGGTGCCCGCGGTGCTAGCTGCGGTAAAAGGATAAAAATCTGTTCGCTTTTTATTGTCCCACGGTAACATTGCATTCTTTCGGGATGAAAAGTAGCCTTTAAGTTGTTCTGATGTATGTAAAATCCATTCAGTAGTTTTTGCGTGAAAGAGTAACAAACATCCAAACATCCATACTCACAAACTTTCACATTTAGTAGCTTATACATCAGAATAACATATAGGCTACTTTTTATCCCGAAAGAATGCAAGGTTCCCGTAGGATAAGAAGTGTTATCCTAAAAGCACCTGTTACTGTCTGATTTTTTACCTTTTTTACCGGGAGTAACACCGCGGAGCACAGCTAGTATTAAATACATTTACAAAACTCTATAAAAAATATTTGTTTAGTCTAAAATGAGATTCTTTTTAAATGACACTGTGTATGATGACTAGAAATTGCTTTCAACGCATGTTGTGGTTATAACACTCACAAACAAATCGTAGCCATTCCAATTTGTAACCGCAATGTTAACATTTTCATTCTGTATTTATCTTTTGTTGATGTTTATTTTTATAGTAGACTAGGCTGGTCACCCACAACTTCGTATGCGTCCAATTAACATATACTGTGAGAGACGGATATCTCGAAAATAAATCCTATGGCAACACAACGTAGCATAGTGAACCTATTACCCTCCCAAAGTGAAGAAGTTCTGTAGTCCGTCACCAAACGGACTGTAAATATAATCTTATATATAAAATTCACGTGTCACAGTGTTAGTTACCGTACTCCTCCGAAACGGCTTGACCGATTTTTATGAAATTTTACATGCATATTCAGTAGTTAGTTTTAGTATGGCAGAACAACGTTTGCCGGGTCAGCTAGTATGTATATAAAATAAGTATGTAAAAATAAATTCTAATATATAAAATTCTCTTGTCACAATGTTCGTTCGTAAAAATTATAAGAAAGTTTCGGAGGAGTATGGTCCTCCAAAACTTTCTTATAATTTTTTTATGCATATTCAGTAAGTCTGAGAATCGGCTACTATCTATTTTTTTCAAACATCTAAGTGATAAGGGTTGTCCACCCGTACCATTTAAGTCAAAACAACGTTTGCCGGGGCAGATAGTTACAAATATATTTATATAAACTAAATCAAAACTTACTAAATGTAAATCACCGACATAAAGTACTTGTAAAAGTCTGTATTAGTTTAAGACTTAAGCCGAATGTAAAACTAATTAAAATTCAAGAACCAAGTAATCGTACTTAGCCAGCTATCTAATTTAACTACAACATTTGCCTATAAAAGTTTTATCGTACTTTTAACAGGAGTATTTTACATTGTAAATTTAATTCTAGCTGTGTTATAATATTATTAGCTGTTGCCCGCGACTCCATCCGCGTGGAATTTAGAAAATTTTTGCAACATTTTTAACTACTGCTTCGCTTCTACTGGTCGTAGCGTGATGATATATAGCCTAAAGCCTTCCTCGATAAATGCCCTATCTAACACTGAAATAATTTTTCGAATTGACCCAGTGGTTCCTGAGATTAGCGCGTTCAAACAAACAAACAAACTCTTCAGCTTTATATTATAGTATATAGACTAGGGGTTGCCCACAACTTTGTACGCAAGAAATCTATACTAATATTAAAAAGCTGAAAATATTGTTTGTATGTTTAAACGCACTGATCTCGGGAACTACTGGCTGGAATAAATTTTTTTTTTTTGCGTTACATACGAAAGGTTATATAATATAACGCTGTGACTAATAGAAGCGAAGTAGTAGTGAAGAATGTTGTAAAAACGGGGATTTTTTTTTATATTCCACTCGTACGACGTTGCGGGCAGCAGCTGATCTAACAATATAATAAAAACAAGATTATGAATATGTCCATACAGAAAAGAACAGAAATTTACGTAATGATAATACATAATATTCCCATTGCGTGTAGTTGTCACGTACCCAATATATCAAACTACAACATGTAGAGACTATAAAAATAATCTCTCAGTCTCAAGACAATATTAATGTTTCTATCACGGCGTTAGGTTGGTTGCTACAACATATAATATGATAGGTATGTACTCGTATATGCTACAGTAGCTGTTGCTTGCAACTTCGTACGCGTATAATTAAGAAATCAAATCTCAACTAATTATACAAAAAAGCTATCCTCTTGAATCACTCTATCATTTAATAATTTTCTTTCTTCAAAAACTAAAAAACACGCTTAAAAATCCTAAATATATTTTTAAATCATTGCATTGTCATCGGTCCTTGACTTGTATGCAAAATTTCACATCAATCCGACTATCGCAAGTGGGTGAAATTCGCGGTCAAGTTTCCGTTGCATAGATTAATACATTGATAGATACATATACCGAACTTATACAAGCGTGTTAAAAAAAGACGCATCAAAATCCGTTTTGTCGTTCGAAAAATATAGGCTCACATAGGGACATACATACAAAAATAAGGACTATGTTTAATACTAAGTAAAGATGCTACGGAATATTTTCTATATTATAAACTATCAAAAAATTCGAAATACACACCAACCCTAAACAAAATAAACAAAAATGCCATCTTCTTGAACCACTCTATCTGTAAAAAAATGCATCTAAATCTTTTGCGTAGTTTCAAATTGTCAACATATTATATTTATACTAATAATATAACCGCGAGTTGTGGCGTTCTATGGGGGAGGCCTATGCCCAACAGTGGACGGAGAGAGGCTGATGGATGGATGGATGAATATTATAGAGCGGAAGAGTTTGTTTATTTGTTTAAACGCGCTAATCTCAAAAACTACTGGTCCGATTTAAAAAAAATTGTTTTTGTTGGTTAGTCCGTTTATAGGGGTAGGCTATAGGCTATATAACATCACGCTGTGACCAATAGGGGCGTTAGCAATCGTGAAAAATGTTGCTAAAACGGGAAAAAAATTCTATATTCGACACGTACGGAGTCGCGGGCAACAGCTAGTTTCAAATATTCAGATAATAGTTCAGATAGTAACACTCAAGTTAGTGTTAGAATAAATATTAGATCAAATAAAGATTATACATAGTTTAAGATTTTAGTTTATGAGCGACACTGTCGAATTAGGATATCCTATAATTGTAGATGTTAAGATTTGAAATAAATAAATAAATACTTATCGACTACTAATGAAGCATTGTGACTTTGCATCAAGTATGTGCGTTTGTTACTGTTTCAAATTGAATGGATTTCAATGTCTGCTATTTAACTGTGTAAACCTTTTTGGACAGTTATCGATTGTGATACTATATCTTAACATCAAATTTTATAGAAAAACTAGCTGACCCGGCAAACGTTGTTTTGCCATACTAAAAAAAAAAGTTTGAAATATAGACGTTGGCCGATTCTCAGACCTACTGAATATGTATGTAAAATTTGAGAAGAATCGGTCAAGCCGTTTCGGAGGAGTACGGTAACTAACACTGTGACACGTGAATTTTATATATTAGATTTGTATAAAGAAAGCTCATTAAAATTGAAAATTTGTTCCTACAGACTATAATAGGCATTACCTGTGCTATGTCTTCCTCGTTCTTATAATAGCAATAATACACGGTATATCAAGCAGCGGACAAACAGTACCTCTTTAAATTACATATTAAGAAATAATTTCTAATGAATAAGTAATATAAAATTTTCTCTAAATTACTTATTTCCATGGCCATTTCTCGAACTCCGAAATTATAAAGGACCCATTTATTTTTATTGCTCGTTAATTTTCAAAGATTTTTGTTAGGAGTTTGGAGTGTGCTTTGAATTTTCTTGTGTAGTTTATGGGCATAGACGGAATTTGCTTTCGGGAAAAAATAAAGCAATTAGACACATGTAACTATAGAAAATATCGTAAATTTAAGTTTGAATACGAAATAATTTTTGTTTACTACTTAGCTGTTGTCTGCAAATTCGTGCGCGTGGAACTTAGAAACCAAACCTTATCAAATTATACAAAAAAGGCATCATCTTGAACCACTCTATCTATTAAAAAAAACCGCATCAAAATCTAATGTGTAGTTTTGAAGATATAAGCTCACAAAGGGACATACATACAAAAATAACGACTTTGTTTTACGATATGTAAAGAAAAAAATATTTAAAATAAAATAAATAAATAAATATTCATGGACATTTCACACAAAGTCCTCTGGTCCCAAGCTAAGCTTATATGCTTGTGTTATAGGTACCAGAATACGGATATACTACATATACTACTTTTCTTTTGTAAATACATACTTATAATACATAGAAACACCCAGACGCAGTACAAACATTTGTATGACAATTAGAAAAATCACACAAATGATTGTCCCGAGCAGGAATCGAACCCGCGACCTCTTGATCGGCAGTCCGCTACATGAACCACTCAACCACGAGGTTCGTCATTATTGTTGTATTAATGTTGTAGTTAATTAGATCAATATTAATTTTATTATCACTTTACGTTATTGCCTTAGGTACAGGTGCCATCCTATAACTGACTCTTGCAGGAGAAAATATTGGTTAAAAATCTTAATATATATATTCTCACCTTGACTGATCTTGAACATTATTTGATACTAGCTGTTGCCTGCGACGGGCCTCGTGGTGGAGTGGTTCATATAACGGACTGAGGTCATCAGGTGAGGTATCATGAGGTCTCGGGTCCGGTCAGGACAATCATTTGTGTGATGTTTTTAATTGTCATACAAATGTTTGTACTGCGTCTGGATGTTTACTATGTATTATAAGTAGGTATTTACTGTTCGCGCGACTTATTAACTCAGCACGACGACAGTACAATCAAATCCTTTGTAATATGTTATCGACCACATCACTCAACACTTGAACACTAGACTCCGCTCACAGTACTCGCGCCCCTCGGACGAAAGACCATTCCGCTCTCTGAACCGACTCAGCTCGCACCCTTCTTTCGGGACTCACGTACGCAAAGGGTCGCTCGCGCAGAACAAGTTGCAACTTTCGCATTCGTACTAACAATACAGTGAATAAGTGCCCAAATCAGCTCACAGAAGACACGATAACCTGTTCGTCCGAGTTCAGCATCCTAACACGTGAGTACCAACATTACCCATACCTATTCACCTCCGCCTTTCAGCCCCACACGTCGTGCATGCGCCCCCAGCGCATTCATTTACAAAAGAAAAATAGTTTATGTATTATATCCGTATTCTGGTACCCATAACACAAACATATAAGCTTAGCTTGGGACCAGAGAACGTTGTGTGAAATGTCCATGTATATTTATTATTTATTTATTTTATTTATTTCTTACGCGTGGAACGAAGGAAGCAAACGATACACTTATAACACCATTGTAAAACACTAACGCAGCGCACGTAACGGAAGCCAACAAATAATGTGGATAGGTTTTCTTGTTTTTGCAAATTTTCTCGCTCATCCTTCGACCCTATTGGTCGCAACGAATATAGCCAAAGTCTTCCTCGATAAATGGATTATCTAACACAAAAATAATTTTTGAATTCAAACAAGTAGGTCGTGCGAGATTAGCGCGTTCAAACAGACTCTTCAGCTTTGTAGGCGAAGATATAATAGAAGATAATCTATAATAATATTGTAAAGCTGAAGAGTTTGTTCGTTTGAACGCTCTAATCATAGGAGTAAGATAGTCCATTTATCAAGGAAGTCTAAATAACATCACGAATAAAAGCGAAGCACAGTAAAAAATCTCACAAAAACGGGAAAAAAATTCAATTCGCAGTCGCGGGAATTAGCGAGCGTCAAATATATGCACATAGTTTGATTTCTCAACGTAAGATATCTTTATTTATAATTTCACATACCTACTTACATCCCAATAGGCACTTCACAACGTAAATCAAGCCCTTCATTATATGAATTTTACATGGTCTCAGTTCAGGAAGGTCAAAATACGAGTACCCTTGTTTAAGGGTGCAATTGGGTGACTCTCGCAGTTGTTGTGACAGGTGGTTAACGAGGGTACTGTAATATAGTGGGTCAACAAGCAGAGACAGGTTAAGTTGCTTATAATTAGTTTCTACAAGAGAATTGATAAATAAATAAATGGTTTAAATTCAAACAACGTCATCTTGTTGTAAACTTAGCCCATAGTGTATGTAAGTAAGTTACGTTGTAGAAAACCTATCAAAAATAATATCTATAATAGTCGATATCATATATCGACTATAGGTATCGGTAAGGAATTCATATTATGAATTTTTCACTATGGCCTGAAAGAGTCCAATCTGACCTAGTCTCCTACTAATATTATAAACGTACGAGTATATGTTTGTAAGAATGTGTGGATGAATGTGGGGAAGAGCCCCAATCCTTTGACTACTAGTTCTTGAACTTTCCCCCTTTTTGCAACATTTTTCACTAACGCTTTGCTTCTATTGGTTGCAGTGTGATGTTATGCCAGTCTGTTGCCAGTATTTTATGTCAGCCTATAGCCTTCCTCGATAAATGGTCTGTCCAACACAAAATGAATTTGTAATCTATGTTTGCAATTCCAAAAAGTAGTTCCAGAGATTGGCACGTTTAAACAAACAAACTCTTTAGCCTTATAATATTAGTAAAGATATATGGTCTTATTCATAATGACTTATCGGAGGTTTAAAAGTTCGCTAAAATCGGTTCGCGAAAATTGTCAAAACTTGTTATTCATAATAGTGTTTTTACGCTAAAACGTTTTAATAAACGTTTTAGCGTAAAAAGACTATCTATCTCTCCGATAAAATCTCCGTTTAAACTGCCTATAAGTCATTATGAATAAGACCAATAGAAGATATGGGATACATAATCTTCTAATATATAAAATTCACATCACAGTGTTAGTTACCGTACTCCTCCGAAACGGATTGACCGATTTTTATGAAATTTTACATGCACATTCAGTAGGTCTGAGAATCGGCCAACATCTATTTTTCAAACCTTTTTTTTTTAGTATGGCAAAGCAACGTTTGCCGGGTCAGCTAGTCTAATATATAAAATTCACGTGTCACAGTGTTAGTTACCGTACTCCTCCGAAACGGCTTGACCGATTCTTCTCAAATTTTGCATACATATTCAGTAGGTCTGAGAATCGGCCAACATCTATTTTTCAAATTTTAATTTTTTTATTTATGGCAAAACAACGTTTGCCGGGTCAGCTAGTAACCATGTAAAGAACGTAAATATTAATAGTCATACTTCAATATAAGTGTGAAATTAGTCTGTTTGTCGGTCGGTGGTTGAAACTACCAAATAGATTCAACTTAATTTTGAACACCAATGCTCTCGCTAGAGTCTGAGAAAGAACGCAGATTACTAAGAGGCATGTAATAATAATAATAATAAACCCTCATTTATTTCCTTAAGTACATTTTTTTATCGTCAATTATTTTTTGCTGTTATTATTTAGGACCTCTCTACGAGTAAAGGCCTCCAGTAGAGGCCATGAGGCATATACTGTTTTAAAATTCCACATGTACTAATTCGAGAGCAATTCAACTAATTAAATACCCATATAGTCATAAAGACTCAATTTAAAAAAATCAAACCAATCAAAATATATTCCCATCGTATGTAGAGAAAATATTTTGGCTTCGACATTTATCTGTGTGTTACTGAATGTTCTTTAGTCTATGTGAAAATATAAACCAATTTAGCAAGCTATTCGATTTCCCTCGCGATTGCCATTATCAAAAATTCAATTCCAACATTATTTAGCAGTCGAATATTCGCAATTAAATTTTGCAATATATGTATATAGTTTGGTAATATTGGGTTTCTGTAGTAAGTATTTCATGTATTTCGTGTAAGTATTTCATGGACCATTTGGTGACGGATTAATGATATACATGTCATCACAACATTTCCTCTAACAAGTGCAGTAAATGTAGATTGCGTCTGGGTGTTTACTATGTATTACATGTATGTATTATATCGAAAGAAAAGTTGTGTATGTAGTATATCCTTATTCTGGTACCCATAACACAAGCATTTAAGATTAGCTATTAAACTAACTATTTGGATGCATTATCCACGAAGAAAACAGCCGACTACAAATACTACAATGTCCAATGTCCATAATTATTTTTGTTGTAGCATAGTTTAATGTTGTGCCCTCTTAATCGTGTCTTTTAGTTTTTAAACTAAAGGCTATTATTACGATTAATGTCTTGCCATTAGTAGTTACGTAATAGTTATCTATCATATAAGTATATTTTGTTAAACGTGAACGATAAAACCAATAGATTGTTATTGTTTACCTAAAACTATAGAAGTTTGTTGTATATTGAAGTTGATTAGTTAGCGAACTCTTAGGAGAACTTTAGATAGTTGAGTCGAATTTAAATTGACAGGAGGCTATTAAGATTAAGCATTAGATTATAGCAATAACAGAGCTTCTTCTCTAGTTCTGCCTTTTAATATTTATTTAGTTAGTAGGTACATCTTTACTTATTGTAAAACAAAGTCGTTATTTTTGTATCTATGTCCTAACTGCCGCACTCAGAGACATTTAATGGTTACTTAGGGAGCTCTTTAGTATTGATTTAAAAAAGTAAAAGTTAAGTTAAAACTTTTTTAAATCACTACTAAAGAGCTCCTTAAGTGTAACCATTAAATGTTAATGGTTACTTAGGGAGCTCTTTAGTATTGATTTAAAAAAGTAAAAGTTAAGTTAAAACTTTTTTAAATCAATACTAAAGAGCTCCTTAAGTAACCATTAAATGTCTCTGAGTGCGGCAGTAAGTGAGCTTATATCTTCAAAACAACGTAACGGATTTTGAAGCGGTTTTTTAATAGATATGGTCCACCAGCAGTCGCGTTGGTTTTTTTTCATAATTTGTTAAGGTTTCGTGTATAGTGGGGCTCAATAATTTAAAATGCAATTGAAACCGCTGGCATTAGCTAGTACTTCATGTATTACAAACGTGAATAATAAATAAAAACTCTTTATTGTACACCATATAAATTACAAAAACACGTGAAAGTTTTTTGTTGTCCTCCTTCTGTCCTACCGGGCCATGGTGGTGCCTTGAGCCATGCCATACCATAAACCGGCAAGGGTGGCCCCCTTTCTTTACGGGGAGCCCAACTCGGCGGTCATCCTAATGTGGCTTCTTGCCACGACGGATGAGGGGCGGCGGGTTCCTGAACTACGACCCTCCATGCGCGACTACCTCGTCTGGGCTATACGTGAATGTTGGGTGAAATAGAAATAGGTGTTAATAGCTTTCTTTTTCAAAATTCATTGATGTATAAAAAAACGTCCCGTTTAAAAAAAAACAAAGGGTAGAACGTCCTGTTTTATAAGAACGGAAATCGTCCTGTTTTATCCTACCCCATTTTAAAGACATCGACAGCGTTCCAAAGAGTAACAGTACTTAATATACATATACTCGTAAGTACTTAATATACATTTGTTGCTCGTTTGTAACCAGGCTGTATCTCAAGAACCGTGGTAGTTAGATAAGATGGTGATTCGTACTTCGTTGGTTTTTATTTAGTAGCTTGTTATAATGTAGTAGTTTATATAGTTTTTATAGATTACAAATTCAATGCGTACAAAATCGCATGCAACAGCTAGTTTTATAACAAAATATAGTCATGCTTAGTAGTTTGTGGTATTAAGAACCATTGTGGCGCAGCACTTGTCATCGAAACACGACGGGGCCCTGAGTCGGGTATTTCAATGGTGTCACAATTGTACCATTATGGTACCGTTATGGTGCAATTGTAAAGTTTTTGTTAGTCTACTATTAATGTCTTGTCATAACGACTTCATCATTGACTTACAATTGTCAAAGTGACATAAATTGCTAGTCTCGTACACAACTGCTTCACAATTGCAATTCAATGACTGAAATGTTTCGGTAGTCTGCTATTTTGAATTTGACAGTAATATTTTGAAATTGTCCTGTGTCGACAGATTGCCATAAATAAAAAATAGATAGATAGAAATATTAGAAATTGTTCTTTGTAATTTATTGCAATTTTGGATCTCCTAAACTTCACATTGCTTTTTATACTAATAAATAGTATATACAAATATATCTAAACAAAGTCTAGCATGATTAAATGTTTAAATTTATTAGTAGTTTTTCGAAAATCACTTCGACTAACGCATTTTTTAAAAACGGCAACACATACATACCGTTCTAACACAATTCATAAATAAAAGAGACCGAAAATTCAATACATAGATAAAAGAGACCGACAATTCTATTACCATTGAACGACCGTTATGAACGCATATAGCAGACTACGGACATTTGACTTCAATTGCAACGGTATCGTGCCGGTATGACAATTGTTCCAAAATAGTAGACTTGAGCACCTGATTACGGGTCGGTGCGGGGGGGACGCGGTACAACGCGGTGCGACATCAATTCGACGTCGAATGCACGAACAGTGACCGCTCGGCTCCGCTGTTGCACGCTAGTTTATTGTCGCTTGTTTACATACCCTTTTAAAGTAATTTAAAATGAATTGTCCTATAGAAATACAATTAATAGAACAAATAGAAAGAATTGATTTTTTGTACAATACAACATTACCAGAATACAATCGTAAAGACTTGGTCGACGAAGCGTGGTCCAATATATCGGCGAATATAAATCTTCCTGGTAAGTACTTCTGTAGTGTTAACTGATTACTCATTCACATACATCGCGGCAACGTTGCCGTCATGTTGTTATTCTTGCAATTATTAATGTTTATTAGTACAAAGGTGTTAATTATTACAATATTGTATATAATATGTACGAGAACTATTTAATTATTATGAAAGTTATGACTACTTATGTAAATAAAGCGTAGTCATGTGGTCTATAAAATATTACCACATGTTTAAAGAACCGAACTAAAGTACCTACTAGTAGTAGTACGAGTATGTATGTACGGCTGTTTGAGATCTTGCATGTATTTGCATCGCATAATATGGTTGTCATAACTGTTTTGTAATCTGTGTAGGTTTTAAAATATCATTGAATTAAAAGAATAAGATTATTTTAGCCCGTGGTGACGATATCTTTATTAGAGGTATTAAATAACTTTAATGTGTATAAATTAAATAAATGTGTTTCGTTTGAATGATAAATTGCTGAAAATCAGAAATCTTTATTTTCTTTGTTTTTCTTTTATATAAAAAAATAATGTATAGGTGTTTTAAAATACGTGAAATAAACCAAAGATTTAATTAAATGCATAATTTAAATTATTTTTAATTTCAGTAACCGAATGTAGAGAAAAATGGCGAAATATAAGATCTTCGTTCTTGAGAAGTCTAAGGCCCAATGGATCGAAAGTAAAGAAACCATATTATCTAAAAGACTATTTAAAATTTATTGTGCCCTTTTTAAAACCCTTACATACTTACGAGTTCCCAGAAGACATGCAAACTGAAACACAATCAAACGCTGGCGATAAAAACAGTGAAACACATATTACCTATGTAAAACCCGAACCTGGAGAATTCGATGAACATAATGATAGCGATAATATCATCGAAAATGGTACTTCAAATGAATCCGTAAATGTTAATATTAGTACTGAAAAACAACCAGCAGAAACAACACTTCGGAAAAAAAGACGATATATAACTGACAAAAGAAATGTTGAGGCTGTAAAAAATGGAAGAATAATGCCGAAAATTCAAAGAAGTGAATCAAGACTCAACAGTCATTATAATTCTAATAATCATAGTATGAAAATGTTTTTGTTAAGTCTCTTACCAGAGTTAGAAAGTATGACCGATGATCAAGTAAGACTGTTTAAAATAAAATCTATGATTTTAATAGACGACATTAAATTAAGTTATCCACAAATGCGAGAAAATAATAGTGCTATAGGCACAGAGAGGTTACAAAAAAAATTAATAAATCTGCTTTTGAAGAATTTAAAACATACGAGTTCTTGAGTAAAGTAAATGACAAAAACGTTATCAGATAAGATAAATGACTGCTATTTATATAATTACTTATAAATTGATTATAAAAGACTAAATGATATAGTTTCATATCTAATAAAGATTTATTTTTTAATATATTTACTTTAATCTTTATTTTGTCCGACCAGAAGCGAAAATCTTCGGAACTTGCAACTTCCGAAATTTTGAGCCGAGCCCGTTTGTTAAAAATATACATGCTTAAGAGAGATTAAACTCGAAAGTAATCCCTATATTAATCTTGTATATTTTATAGTAGATCAAATGCCGTGTGTAATAGGCTTTTCCTTAATAGAGAGACAGCTTGGCGAGCTTGCTTGTATGCCCATCCTGGTAGGAAAAATAACCTTAGTACATATAGTATTAATAAAGTTGGTCCAATACGAGTCGGACACGCACAAGAAGGTTCCGTGCTGTAATTAACCTTAAATTTGTCATATTTCCGACTCTGAATAACGGGGTCCGAGGCGGGAATCGAACCCGTGACCTTATGATCGGCAGTCCATTATATGAACCACTAGACCACAAAGTCCGAAAATCCTTTTGAACCACCCTATTGTTTAAAAAAACCGCATCAAAATCCGTTGCGTAGTTTTAAAGATATAAGCTCAAATAGGGACATACACACAAAAATAACGACTTTGTTTTATTTGTGTTAGATTTTCTAACACTTGCGCGACTCATTTATTCAAATAAAACCACTTTTTACGGATTTAGATGCGTATATTTGTTTTGAATGTATATATATATGTAATATGTACCCAATATATTGGCTCGTCAACAATTTACCACACGAATACAAGTTATGGAAATTTTAATTGGACTCTAAAAGCTATCCATCACTACAGTAATTTAGCAACTTTGAACAAAAGTTATTAGTTCGCTCACCTTGTTATCGCTACATTAATGGTAGCGTAAACTATATTCTACTAACTTATTATAAATTTACCTGCATATATGTACCTAAGGAAATCATATCCGATATATATATATATAGCCGATTCCCAAAAATGTCAGAACTCTCTCTCTTTCTCTCTGTCGTCCCATTGTTGGGCACGAGCCTCCTCCACTTTGGGGGCCTCCCTTAGCTAGGTTACTTCCCTTCTGCTTGCCTGTCAATGAACCGACGAGGCGGACAAATGACAAAGAGGTTTTATCCCAGGGCATGGCTGACTTCACTAAAAAAATAATTCTAACATACTTGTATATTGTAATATTATTATTTGCCTTCACAGGGTAGGCAAAAGTGTTCGAACTCTTTTATAAACTCTTAACGGACGGGCCCCGGATGTCCTTCAATCTAGGATAAATCTTCAGAAACTCTCACGGATGGAAGCCCTAGATAAAGGTTATTTGGTTCAGATTCTAAATGTTCGAGAAAATTGATCCATTTATCAAATAATAGGTTTTTATCTTTTGAGAAAGATTTATTGCGATATCTTATTAAAAATATCTGTCTTACTCATCAGTAATATAATAGTAAAGTAATTTTGATAGATGAGTGGTTCTGCTGTGTAATCTTTACAAATATTCGGGTTCGACTCCCGCTCGGAACAATAATTTGTGTGATGTTTATAAATGTCATACAAAATATGTTTGTTCTGCGTCTTGGTGTTTCTATGTAGGTATAATAAGTATGTATTTACAAAAAAAAAGTAGAATGTGTAGTATATCCGTATTCTGGTAACCATAACACAAGCATATAAGCTTAGCTTGGGACCAGAGGACGTTGTGTGTAATGTCCATGAATATTTATAAAAAAAAAATATTGTAAAGCTGAAGAGTTTGTTTGTTTGAACGCGGTAATCTCAGCAATTCTGGGTCTGATTTGAAAATACTTTCAGTTTTAAATAATACATTTATCGAGGACGGTTTTAGGCTTTATAACATCACGCTGCGACCAATAGGAGCGAAACATCAGTGAAATATGTTCCAAAAACGTGGGATTTTTTTTCAATTCCACGCGTACGAAGTCGCGGTTGATAGTTAGTTCAAAGATATAATTAGATAGATAGATAATTCTTTATTTGTATCCACATTTAGAAATATTGTTTACTTTCCCTTATTTCATAGATTAACAAGGTAATAAAGTCACTTTTTATTTTATTTCATATCGCTATTGGAAGTTGTTCTACTACTGGTTTCGCCTCTATATTAAACCAGGGCTCATATTTCTTACAAATCCTTATATATATATCCTTATATTATAATAAATAAAACAAAGTCGTTATTATTGTATGTATCTCTATGAATTACGTACGGATTATAATGCCGTTTTTTTTAAATCGATAGGGTGGTTCAAGAGGAGAGCTTTTTGCATAATTTATGACGCGTACGAAGTAGCGGACAACAGCTAGTATTTATTAAAGTATGACCATATTTCTTACTATCGCTAACAACTGTCTTTCTACCACCTTTGTACAATTATTTCTTACACGAAGTATCAAATAAATAAACAAATAATTGGTCAAGTGCGAGTCGGACTCGCGCACGAAGGGTTCCGTACCATTATCTATGCAACATAAGGCAACGTTATTAGTATCGAGCAAGAAATATTAAATATTTATTTTATTTTATTTTTAGTATTTGTTGTTATAGCGGCAATAGAAATACATCATCTGTGAAAATTTCAACTGTCTAGCTATCACCGTTCTTGAGATACAGCCTGGTGACAGTCGGACGGACGGACGGACGGACGGACGAACGGACGGACGGACAGCGAAGTCTCAGTAATAGGGTCCCATTTTTACCCTTTGGGTACGGAACCCTAAAAACAAAAAGTATTCTATCTCTGGCTAAACACGGGGCCAAAACTAGAGCCAGAGAGGCATTGATAACGAATATATCTTGATGAAAGCTTATTGGTGATATAATATGTATTAATTACCTATGTATTATATATATCGGAGAAACATCGTAGACATCACCTATAATTACAGCCAGAGCAGTCATCCATCTAAAGACCCTGTAATACTGGACAAACTAACTACGTTAACTACATACAACATTCTATTAACTACGATGAGATTGATCCGTGGCTTACGACACTTGTAACTGGTTTGGAAGGATCTTTTTATGAAATTTCAACGGGTCACCATTCAGTCTCACCAACTACAGTAAATAAACGAATTACTCACCATTGACACCATTTGAGGACCCACTTCACAATCTTGGAACCTAAGTTAAAACTAAATACCCTTAAGTAAACTATTATAATCAAGTCTCCTACGACATATACAATTATGGTATTCACGTAACAAACTATATTTCGCCTGTTTGAGATTGAACATAATAACGCAACGTAATAAATGTGCAGTAAATTTCCTACCGCAATGAATTCTCTACACGAAAATGGGTGAGTTTGCATCGTGCAAAATAATTACAGTGCTACGTCTTAGGCAATTAGTGTACCCTAGTTCACTGCAACATTGTAGATTGTATCACGTATGGCTTAGAACTTATTAGTATATTGGATTCTGGCAAAATATGTAGCATTGCTTTATGTACCTACGCCAGAACTCTCCATTAAAGATAGCCTATAGAATTATTATATAGCTGGCACAATATTTAGCCATTCACCAATATAGCCTACTCATAATAAAAGTATATACCTATACTAGCTGACACGGCAATCGTTGTTTTGCCATACAAATATTAGGGGTGGACAACGCTTCTCACTTAGGGGGATGAAAAATAGATAGTAGCCGATTCTCAGACTTACAAAATGTGCATATAAAATTTCATAAGAATCGGTCAAACCGTTCCCGAGGAGTATGGGGACAAACATTATGACACAAAAATTTTATATATTAGAAGATGTACCTACGCTAGAACTCTTTATTAAAGGTAGCCTATATAATTATTATATAGGTGGCACAATATTTAGCTACTCATTTGCGTTCTGCTGCCAAAGATGATCATAATCGGAAAATATGATTACAGTAAGTCGACAGGTCTCGTGGGTCTTGTAACGGACTGCCGTTAACGTGGTCGAAGGTTCCATCAACGCACAGTAGAATTATTTGTATGGTATATTATGCCATACAAATGTTTGTACCTACAATCGTCTGGGTGTTTTCTATGTATAATAACTGTGTATATATGTAGTATATCCGTATCTGGCACCTACTCGTAACGAAACTATATAAATATAGCTTACTTTGGGAGCAGGAAAAATAATGCAATGTTTCTAGTCGCTGTTTTAATAAGGTCATAGGCACAATAAAATAGTAAATATTTAAACCTTGCTTAACAATAAAACTACAAAATGTAATCTCAAACAGTAGTCACTACGGAATTTAATGGCAAATATTTAACAGCCAAACATATTGAATCCGAGCTGTTGACAAAAGAGTCCGCGAGGGAAATCCAACTGTTAGGAAATTGGTAAATGTTGTCAACAAGCTACAGTTTGTCGATAAATATCGTGGTTAAAGAATTGACTGATTCACAGTAAAGGTCAAAGATTTGTTGACATAAAATTGTCCAAAAAGGTCTTTTAAAATTGTGCCGCTTAAGAGGCATTTTTTCTTCTAATACTTAAGTATTAGAAGAAAAAATATTAAAAAAGAAGAAGCGGTGAACGGCTGTGACAAATCTCTGAGACTGAACTTAAACCAAGCTAACTCGACGCTAAAGCCTGTCTATCTAAAGGTACTTTGTATTTGATATGGATAAAACAAAAACATCGCAGTTCAATATATACAAAACAATCTAGAATACAAGTTATCTTACTACTTTTTATTCAAATCTATTCGGCCATTTATAACAACATTTATAACATTAATGTGATGAGCTACCACAATAATATAACGACCTAACATAAATACGGAAAAAAATTCAATTCACATCAGCATTTAAATAGATAGTTTATTTATACATTGCTTAAACACTGTCTTATATTTCAAGGTTCAATTTAATCATAAAATTAACACGTTCTTTATGACTTAAAACGTGCTGATAATAAAATTAATAAAATGAAATACACATAAATAAATTTTATTTATTTCTTCACAGCAATGGTGTGTCATTATATATGCTAGTATCAAAACCGGCAGTTATAATGCCTTCACATCGAAAGCCTTCATCTTGTATTCAGCACAAGCCCATATTTTTATTGACAACGCGCCCCATATTTCCTTTATAAAACATTGCTGGTAAAGATTAACAAGCAATGAGTTGATATATTATATTCATAGATGGGATTTAGCTAGCTTCTGCCAGCGACTTTTTATACGTATGTACGTACGTATTTTGTAAGTATATCTTTGCATTAAAAAAGTAACCTTTTTCGAACTTTATACTAAGCAACAAGCTGTGGATTTATACTTGCGTATTTTACCCATTTAGACTTTATTTTATTTTTCCCCATTTAGACTTGCGTACTTTTTTCAAACCATTTTGTAAATTCTTTCTCTACGTAGAAACCATCCTCGTAAATAAGAGAGGTTCTAAATACAAATTTAGCGGATTTGTCCTTAGCAACAGTACTTACTTTCAGGGATTCATTTATCAAGTTAACTTATAAAGATTTATAAAGTTCTTTCTTAGTCCAGTGTCCTTTGGAGGTTGATCTTTTCAATAATGGGAAAATATTTAGTGCTAATTAAACTAAGAACAGCGATGCCTATGTCAGTAACTTACCGACATAGGCATCACTAAGTTTTAAGATTGCCGTGTCTCGTAACACATGTTATCTTCTTACCTAACAAACATCACTCATGAGGGGAAATAAGAGTTCTTAAAGTGTATTTTTTTTTTCTTTACGGCGAGATAGTCACGAAGCGACAAGCTCTTTAAATAAAAAAAATAAAATAAAAAGTATATTTTTAATCATTCACAAATAACCAACTTATAGAAACTGAAATGAAAAGTTACGTAGGTTCACTAGGTAACTACTATGAAAACCTTAAAACTTAACTGATTAACTTTTCTCTAGAAATAGCTAATGTCTATCAGAGGGTGTCCAAGTGTTGACTTGCGTTATATTGTACATATACATAATATATTGTACATACATTACATACGCGTACATTTATACTCGTAGCATTTCTTGTAACCCTCTGTGCGTAATTTCCGGCACTCTCGTCCATTTACTCAGTCACAATTTGCTTTACTGTAGCTATTTATTGATATACTTGTTAATGTTCGCTACTCCGTACACGTGGAATTATAGATCCTCATATATTTCGTATAAACGTATATATCGTTTAAACCTTGCCTGGACTTTCACGAATATTTCAAGACCAAAATCACAAAAATCTGCCCAGCCGTTCTCGAGTTTTAGCGAGTATAACGAACAGCAGTTGATTTTTATATATAGCAAAGAAGATATTTGTGTGGTGACAGATTAAGAATACAAGTGTCACCACTGCTTTTTTTACCTGGGGCACTGTAAAAGCTATGGAATATTGTAAACAGATAACATTTTCTGTAAGAGACGAAAAATTCGAAAATAAACCCTGTGCTACGATAACACGCCTGGTCAACACAGTAGACCATAATCCCTCCCAAAGTGGAGGAGGTCCCTCCCTAACAGCGGGACGTTAATGGGCTGGAGGGAGAGCTATTTATTGAAACATTACCATGTTTTATTTATTTATTAAACTGTAGATACAATCAGCACAATATGGTATTCATCGAGATACGCGGTAGCGTGTCAAGCCATATACGAGTATCTACAGATTTGAAAAAAAGAAACAAAGAAAGAACTTTATTGACACCAGTGTAAGTTTACAACATAATAATATAAGTATTTAATAATTTACAACATGCTACGTAAATTATATACAAATTTAAATATGAATTTAAGCTATATAGAAATTTTCACAACAAGTGCCAAAGGGCAGGCGACGCAGCATATAGTTAGATGGCAAAACATGACACCCAACGCTGATTTTCAGTGCAACCCGCTAGCATCCGCTAGTGCTATGCGCTCAAAAGTAAACATTACAATAATTCGTAAACCAAAACAGAACCTTCACTTATATTAAGATTATGCAACATAAACATACAAACAATCATTGCCATTTGCCAGACAATTTATGGTGCCAATTCTACGAGCACAACTAAACTTAACCTAACTAAAAATGATTATTGCTGTATTTTGATTATTTGGCTATTTTGTTGTGCACATTTTTATTAATTACAATCTTTAGTTCATAATTAACAGTATTTATAACAAGAAAGTTACGTTTACACTGCCGAGTTGTGTTAGCGACAATATCGAAATTCTATTTTTAGTTAAATTTAGTTTAGTTGTGCGCTTAGAGTTGGTACCAATGACTAGTCATTGGTATGACTTTTATTGGTATGAAGTCACATAGATATCTATGTGTGCGTCAAATACTTTTAAAGATTTAAAACGTTTACAACTTATTTGAAAGAAATACTTACAGAAAGATTATAGAAATACTTGCAGAAAGATTGAGGACTAAGTAAGTAGTCCTCAATATTTCTGAGAGTTTTGTATGTGGAATCATAAATTTCCCAATAAACGTCTCGCAGTATATTATCATCCCATTTATTCAAATCGAAGAATTTTGCGCCACATATTACAATATGGTTATCATAAAAGGAAATTGTGTGTAAATATTGTCTCGAGGATTTCAGTCTTTATCTGTTTTATTTTGATAAATTGGCTACGTGACTTCTTAGAGAACTGTAGATATTTTGTTTGAACAAATATTTTATTCCATGCCCTCATCGTAGATCGTTAGTAGGGTTTTTCAATGTAACATTTTCAATATCTACCTATAATAAAGTTTTTAGAAGATTCTACATATTTATATACCAATATAATACGAGAATAAAGCTAAAGAGTTTGTTTGTTTGAAAGCGATAATCTCAAGAACGACTGATCCGATTTGAGAAATTCTGTTAGAGTTGGGTAGAACATTTACCGAGGAAGGCTAAAGGCGATATAACATCACACTGCGACCGATAGGAGCGAAGCATTAGTGAAAAATGTTGCATAATGGGTGAAGTTATTTAAATTACACGCGTGCGATATTAAAGTCCTATTATCCTAGTTATTATATGTATATACGTACGTAGATAGATATAAAACACATACAAAAAAAGCTAATGCAAGCGTTTTAAGAAAAAAATTTTTTTTACAAATTTTGGTGTTGGTAACTATCTACAAAGCTAAATAGGAATAAAGAAAAGAATATTTAAAACACTGTAAAGCGCTTTGTGCGTAAAAACGTTTTAATTCTAACGTACCTACGTATATAGTGGCTTGATGTTTGTGAAGTTTGTAAAGGCATTCATGTTATGAATAGTGTATGATGCTGCAATGTGGCTAGCGAGAGGAAGTGACGCGATGTCTATCAGTTGCAGTTGTAAATTGTGCAAGAACTGGGACAGCGCGCCTACGACAATATTAGAGCAATGTTATTTACTGCGTTTTACTTATTTACGACATTTCTAAGTTTAATTATTTGTGTCTATGATTCTACTGATTTCATGGATTTGATTTAATACTGTTGGACATCCTGGCGACGTAACGCATTACGTTACCATCAGTTAATCCTTCCATATCAAGTAAATTTAAAAATAAAGTATAGCCTTGTATGTAGACTCTACTTTTAGGTTTTTCTCTCGACGAAATTAAGCTGTGACATAAGTAAGTACTAATCTATATTATCTATACATATAGTGAAAATCTAAAAAGTTCACGTGAGCACTTTGAAGGTAATAAAAAATAAATTAAATAGGCGGTCTTTTTTTTATCGTAATAGAAGCAAAAACAATGGTTTTTGTCTTGTAAAGCAGACAAAAGAACATGCTCCACCATCTGTCGATTAAGAGGATACCAAAATAGCTTCGTGCATTTTTCTATGTACGAAGTTTTCATTGTTTCTTTAGATTGAATAGCTAGAGCTCTAATTTTTAAGTATATGTTTTTTCAATATATAATCTAGGATCGCATAAACTCAGAAACGTGATTGCAAAAAGTTTTCTCGATAGAAAATCTTAGCGACACAATGTCTCTCATTTTTTAATTTTTTTCATTTATCGGTCAATTATCGCGTATTAACTTATGAAATAACTTTAAAAACATAAGTAACTATTATATATAGAAACACGTAAATCAGAATTAAAATATATTTAGTAGATTTTGAGTAAATAGGAAAAGTATCCCTAATTCTTCATTTTCTGTGCCTACTGGCTGTGTTAATATGTACGTGTCGGCGATGATATACGATAATATTGATGTAGGCCCTTAAGACTAGGACATAACTGCACCCCACCCCTGTCTTTCTTGCTAAATTAAGGATTAGGAATTCTTCTATTTGTGAATGCGGTCTGGATGAAGGCGATGTTGACCACTTATTCTTTGTTTGCCCTAACTTGCGCCAATCTCTTCATGACTCTCTTCCCCGTTTTATTCCTCGTCTTACCTCTGTTAAATGTCTCATCTATAATACTTTCCCGGTTCCCCCCCCCCGTGTAAACTCTACACTGTAAATTTGTACAAAAAGATAATACTAGACTGTAGATACGTGTGTTTTAAAGTTTTTAACATTTACTAACATTTTATGTAATTTATTGTAGATTAGTTATACTAACCTCCTGACTCAGTATTGTCTGTATATTTATGTATATATTTCTAATTAAATTACCTTGGTTGTCGGAATCTCCCAAAATTTCAACCGATCTACACGTTGGTAGACAAACATCACAACCATAACCCCTTTAGTTTGTGACACTATCACTAAGAATACTGGCAGAGTCGCGAATTAAACACTACGATAAGTCGCTTCTAAAAAAGCCATCAAACAGGAACAAGAACAACAATGGTTTTTGTCTGTCTTTCTGTTTGTATGTTTGTACGTGCATCACGCCATAACTACTGCATGGAATTAAATATCGTTTTCAGTGCTATGTTGTTAAAGTTCTAACTTAAGAGGATACCAAAATAGCTTCGTGCATTTTTCTACGTACGAAGTTTTCATTGTTTCTTTAAAATGAATAGCTAGAGCTCTAATTTTTAAGTATATGTTTTTTCAATATATAATCTAGGATCGCATAAACTCAGAAAAGCGATTGAAAAAAGTTTTCTCGATAGAAAATCTTAGCGAAACAACCTCTCAATTTTTTTATATTTTTCATTTGTCGGTCTATTATCGCGTATTAACTAATGAAATAACTTTAAAAACATAAGTAACTATTATATATAGAAACACGTAAATCGGAAATAAAATATATTTAGTAGATTTTGAGTAAACAAAAAAAATATCCCTAATTCTTCATTTTCTATACCTACTAGCTGGGTTAATATGTAAAGAAAAAATGAAAACTTCGTACATAGAAAAATGCACGAAGCTATTTTGGCATCCTCATAATAATAATAACAAATATTCATGGACATTTCACACAACGACCTCTGGTCCCAAGCTACGCTTATATGCTTGTGTTATGGGTACCAGAATACGGATAGTGTATTCTATCCGTATTCTGGTATACGGATAGAATACACTACTTTTCTTTTGTAAATACATACTTATAATACATAGTAAACACCCAGACGCAGTACAAACATTTGTATGACAATTAAAAACATCACACAAATGATTGTCCTGACCGGGAATCGAACCCGAGACCTCGTGATCGGCAGTCCGTTATATGAACCACTACACCACGAGGCCCGTTCGTATGAAACCAAATAGGTATGGGTTATACCTAATTGGTTGTCTCTTCTCTACTTTCCAGCCCATTAAAACGTCTCAGTGCTGGGCACGGGGCGTCCTGCACTTTGGGAGGGACTACGGTCTACTGTGCCACCCTGAGCAGGCGTGTTGGCACAGTGTTTAGTTTCAAGTATCCATCTTACAGTAGACGTTAACTGCGTATATTGTTCCTTAGCTGGCTCTTACAGCACCCTGGAAAAGAAATGGAGTATTAAAACTGGTGTTCTCAATCCGTCACCTAGACCTGTCCTGAGAGTAATACAGACAGTAATTTTTACAGAATTTTCAAGGATTCTATTGTCTTTATAACAAATAGAAAAATAGTAACAACCGGACCAAGTTTGTAAGACAAAAACATTTAAGGAGGCTCCCATGCAACAAACATTTACAGTTTTTCGCTAATTAAAGTTGTTATTGTAAGGAAACTTAGGAAACTAATCAGTACTAAGTAGTGGGTGCTATCAATACTAATATTATAAAGCTGAAGAGTTTGCTTGTTTGAACTCCCTAATCTCAGGAACTACTGGTCCTATTTGAAAAATTCTTTCAGTGTTGGATAGTACATTTATCAAGGAAGACTATAAGCTATATGACATCACGCTGCGACTAATACGCGCTAAGCATTAGTGAAAAATGTTGCAAAGACAAAGAAAATTTTCAAAATTCCGCGTGTACGAGGTCGCGGGCAAAAGCTAAGTTATATCTATTATGATAATTGTGTGAAAATTGAGCAAACTAGTGGGCAATAGGCTAGTATCATTAAAAATACACTTTTTATTAACAGAAACATCTTTAAATACAAGTACATGTTAACTTTTATACCTTTTTGTTAATTCACCCACTCGTTCATTCGTATGCAATACTGAAATGAATGCTAATTAAAACGGTATTTTATTGTATATTCAATTAATTAGTGATGTGAACATCAATCGTGATGAATTGCTAATTACAAGCCCAGCTCTGATTGTATTTCGCACTATATATATTTAAATATGGTTTATTAATCAGAATATGATGATTGACCCCATTTCTTTCTCAGGATGCTGTAAGAGCCAGCTATGGGACAATATAAGCAGTTAATGTCTACTGTGAGGGCTGGAAAACTCGAAACTAAACCCTTTGCCAACACGCCTGGTCAGCGCGGCACAGTAGGACATAATCCCACCCAAAGTGGAGGAGGCCCGTGCCTACCAGTGGGACGTAAATGGGCTGAAGAGGATTTTCCTCGATTTCTCAGGAGATAACCATCAGATCCTGACGTAGTGCCAAAAGGACCAGACGGGAACCACCACCTTTCAAATAAATAAGAATTATTAAAATCGCTTCGCCCTGTTAAAAGTTTTAAGGTAACTAATATAAAAAATAAAATAAATGAAGACGGTTAAAAATATCATGACAGTAAATATTAAACACAATCCTTTGTATGAGTGTCACTTCAAGTAAAAATATAAAAGACGATCTTATAAGAAGTACTCTCAATAAAATATTTTTATTGAATGTAAGTAACAGTCGTTAAAAAAGATATAAGTTATTTATAATTTGGAGAGTTCTGAGTATAAATGTGGAAGGAAAAAAGTCTAGAGGGAGACCTAAGAAAAGATGGATGGACTGTGTGAAAGAGGATATGAAAGAAAGAGGAGTTGACACAGACATGACGGCTAATAGAAGACTATGGAAGAAAAAGACATGTTGCGCCAACCCCAAATAATGGGATAAGGGCGATGATGGTGAATTGACATTCGAATGTTTGTACTGCGTGTGGGTGTTTTCTATGTATTATAAGTATGTATTTACAAAAGAAAAGTAGTATATGTATTCTATCCGTATTCTGGTATGCATAACACAAGCTTATAAGCTTAGTTTGGGACCAGAGGACGTTGTGTGAATTGTCCATGAATATTTATTTATTTAAACTAATATTATAAAGCTGAAGAGTTTGAATGTTTGAACACGCCAATCTCAGGAATCGCTAGTCCGATTCGAAAATTTCTTTCAGTATAGGATAGCACATTTATCAATACCAATAGGTTTGCTCTTGCAGTAGTGAAAAATGTCGCAAAAACGGGGAAATGTTCTAAACTCCACGCGTACGAAGTCGCGGACAACGTTATAATATATTCGTCATACCGACAAAAAATCATCAAATAACGGAACCCCGATTAACGGGATAAGAGCAGGAGAATGAGTATTTGTTCAACTTACAACTGAAATTTTCATATCTCTAATTATCACCGTTCCAGAGATAACACGATCCTAAATAACGGGATAACGGGAGGATAGTGATAATTATTACTATTTATTTTGTTGTCGCTACAATTGATATACAAAAATTAAAAAAAAATCAGCTCTCTAGCTATCACCGATCAAGAGATACAGCATAGTGAGAGACCGATGGACAGCGAAGTCTCTATAATCGGGTCCTGTTTTACCTTTTAGTACAGTACTCTAATAATACGGCGTATAGTCGTACATATATATAATACTAGCTGACCCGGCAAACGTTGTTTTGCCATACTAAAAAAAAAGAAAAAAAAGGTTTGAAAAATAGATGTTGGCCGATTCTCAGACCTACTGAATATGTATGTAAAATTTGAGAAGAATCGGTCAAGCCGTTTCGGAGGAGTACGGTAACTAACACTGTGACACGTGAATTTTATATATTAGACTAGCTGTCGCGGCAAACGTTGTTTTGCCATACTAAAAAAAAAGGTTTGAAAAATAGATGTTGGCCGATTCTCAGACCTACTGAATATGCATGTAAAATTTCTTAAAAATCGGTCTAGCCGTTTCGGAGGAGTACGGTAACTAACACTGTGACACGTGAATTTTATATATAAGAAGAAGATTACCTTTCAAGTGGGCAATGACAGCCATCGGGGAAATCTAACAGTTTACTAATAGATGAATGCTTACAATAATTTGATTTTCATTGAGTAAAATATTGTGTTCAATATTTGATCAAATAAATGATTTTATTAGCAGGATAAGTTTATTTCTCTCTTTCCATATTTTTTAAGTCCTCGTGCTGTTAAATTGAAACTTGTGTATTCCTTCCCTTCTTATTATAAAACAGAGTCGTTATTATTGTATGTATGTCCATAAGTGAGGAGTATATCTTCAAAACATAACCGAATTTGGTGTACTTGACTACGGATATACTACATAAACTACTTTTCTTTTGTACTTATAATATTTATAAAAACACAGACGCAGTACAAACATTTGTATTACCATTGTAAATATCACACAAATTATTGTCCGAATTGAATCTGCGACCTCGTGAATGACAATCCGTCACATGAATCATTAGACCACGAGGACTGTCAATATTTATATTATGTATGTACATCATTGATATACCTACCTACTTACTTAGCTTATAAAAATCACAGACAAAGATACAGCTAATTATAATATGGTCACAATCAATAAATAACAACATTTTGTTATAATATTACAGATTTACACAACTAAGTATAGAAGAGCTATACAAAGGCAACCGTAATAAATAACCGACGCAATCCCAGTTGAATGTAGGGATGACTTCAATTTAGGTTGGAAGTGACCCCCACTACTCCTTTTTGTTGAAATCTTTTACTTTCTTCATATAATTTAATCTATAAAACTTCCGTTATGTAAAAGTAATAAGAAAAACTAAACAATAGATCTGTGTTACTTAAAATTTTCTCGTTTCATTAGAAATTGGACTTAAGACGATACCAAAATAGCTTCGTGCATTTTTCTACGTACAAAGTTTTCATTGTTTCTTTAGATTGAATGGCTAGAGCTCTAATTTTTAAGTATATGTTTTTTCAATATATGATCTAGGATCGCATAAACTCAGAAACACGATTGAAAAAAGTTTTCTCGATAGAAAATCTTAGCGAAACAACCTCTCTCATTTTTTATTTTTTTCATTTGTTGGTCTATTATCGCGTATTAACTAATGAAATAAGTTTAAAAACATAAGTAACTATTATATACAGAAACACGTAAATCAGAATTAAAATATATTTAGTAGATTTTGAGTAAATAGGAAAAGTATCCCTAATTCTTCATTTTCTGTGCCTACTGGCTGTGTTAATATGTACGTGTCGGCGATGATATACGATAATATTGATGTAGGCGGTAATGTAGTAATGTGGTAATGAGTACTGAGTACACGGTAATGAGTACACGGTAATAGAAATCAAACATCAAACAAAATTTTGTTTGATTACATCGAACTGCCTGCTACTCTCATCGTATGAACGAACACAACAATAAAGTTCCGAGATTTCAAATCTAGAATGTATGAAATATATCAAGCGAAGTATTTGATTGAAGCAAGCAAGAATTATTAAAAAGATCATGCTAGAGTGAATTTATTGTTTGGAAATCTTTATTTAAATAGAAAATTCTTGAAAATTTATTTTTAAGCATTCAAATCTAAAAGCTAAGTACCTATCATAAAACAGAGATCTACTTGATATACCAGAAATTTGACTAGTCTATGTGAGCTTATATCTTCAAAACTACGCAACGGATACAGAGTCGTTATTTTTTATGTATGTCCTTATGTGAGCTTATATCTTCAAAATTACGCAACGGATTTTGATATGATTATAGAGACAGAGTAGTGTCAGAAGATGACTTTTTTATAATTTGTATAAGTTTGATTTCTAAATTACATGCAGACGAAGTTACGAGCGACTGCTAGTTTATTATAGACTTCAGGCATTAAGTAGTTCAAGATAATAAACAAAAGACATAACAACTTTTCACACGTTGCAATCACACTAGAGCCGTTAAGCTGAAAATAACACTTTAAGTTGTAGTTAACATTTTACTACGAACTATAAAGTGTGAGTCAAGTAAAACTAATCGTAAAAGTGAACTCTTCACATACTTGTTGTATGTACTAGATATAAGTCACTATATGTCGCTATTTATTACAAACATTACAACAATCAAGAATTGAAAGCAATAAGTTAGTTTAAATTGAAATAACTCTTGAATTATTGCGAGAAAACCCAAAAAAATATAGTTTTGTATACCACTTATTGTTATAACCACTTGTTGCTATTTCGTTGTACACATTCATATTCATTAAAATCGTCAGCACTTATTGCACAGTATTTATAATAATTGGTCAAGTGCGAGTAGGACTCGCGCACGAAGGGTTCCGTACCATTATCTATGCAACATAAGGCAACGTTATTAGTATCGAGCAAGAAACGGTAAAAAAATCATGTTTGTTGTATGGGAGCCCCCCTTAAATATTTATTTTATTTTATTTTTAGTATTTGTTGTTATAGCGGCAATAGAAATACATCATCTGTGAAAATTTCAACTGTCTAGCTATCACCGTTCTTGAGATACAGCCTGGTGACAGACGGACGGACGGACGGACGGACGGACGGACGGACGGACAGCGAAGTCTCGAAGGTAATGTATTAGTCTATGTACTATGTGTATTTTCACCTACTTGCAGTAGTCGGCTTGATCTAAAATTTTCCACACATATTACGTACCGATGGAAATGGAATAACTTAAAAAAATATAGGATTTTCAAGCGTGTTTTTTAGTTTTTGAACTGATCAAATTTTTAGTTAATTTAGTTTTGCGCTTAGAATCGGCACCAATGTCAACAAACTCCACTTGGTAAATTAACTTCATTGGATATTCAATTAACATTATCTTATCCAAGATTAAGCATCTTAAATCTTTTAGATTATTCTATCAACACGATAATATTAGAAAAATTTTATTATGGTAAATTGTCAAAATCAAACGGTGAAGTCACACGTGCTTTAAAATATTGAGATATTTCTTTATATTATTCTTATTAAAAAATGCACTTAGTGATTTTTGTGTAACATATACTTTTGAGGAATATTATACTGATTTATTTAGCAATAATTTTGGAGTTTGTAATGACGGTATGAATCAATGGAACATTGGATCTTATGAAAATATTAATCTGGCTGGGTTCAACCCTCTGAGTACAAAATTTATATACGCAAGCCCAGAAAATGGCCTTAGCTGTGCGTCGTTCTTCATATTCCCTATGGATTACGAAGGTGTTATTGAAATTAATGTATATCTAAACTACATCTACAACTAATTTGATACATGTCTTGGCGTTTCATTATACTACTGGTTTCCAGTCTCTCGTAGTTGCACATGTAACTAATATATCTCCAGGATGGAATACATTAAGAATGACGTTACAAGCAAGCAGTTCTAGGCCATATAATGGTTATGTAAGTTCTTCTTCTTATTTTAAAGTCTCGATGTTGTTCTAAATACACTTTCGAATACTGTAGCTTCTTCCTATTATGGCAATTTTAGCATCGGACCGGACCAGCACTTTCGTAGATTACTCTCAACATATATCACAAACTTTACCGCTTTTCAATAGTATCTCTCTCCAACCCATTTACGTCCCACTCTTGGGCACGGGCCTCCTCCACTTTGGGAGGGATTATGGTCTACTGTGCCGCGTTGACCAGGCGTGTTGGCACAGGGTTTATTTTTAAGTTTTCTGTCTCTCAGATGTTATCAGAATCTGTGTACGATATCCCTTAGCTGACTTTTACAGCACCCTTGGGAGGAGATGGGGTGGTGACACTTGTATTCTTAGTCCGTCACCACACGGAGATTCAATAGTATAGTTGTTAGGGTTCGCCCTAATGTGGATTTTGAAAATGAAAAAACGTTTAACGAGTACTTGTGACTATATTAAAATTAAATAGTACATAGGTCAATACAGTTAGGTGAAAGTCGTAGGAATACATAGATCGCGCACACAACATCTCCCCGCGCACCTCAACGTCCCCCATTTACTCGCTACTCCTTGCGAGCGTTAACAATAGTCTTAGCTGTGCTGGTATTATCCGGCACGTCCACTACGACAAATGCTAGTAATTCTATTTATATCGAATTAAAAAAAATATATTATCGAGTTTGATGCTGTCCATCGGAAATAAAAAAATATAAAACAACAGCTTGTTGGTTTGAGCGCGCTAATCTCAGGAATCATAAGTCCGATTTATAAAATTCTTTCAGTCTTTGATAGTACATTTATCGAAGATAATAATATATCGAGATAATATCGAGCGTAATATTTTATAGCTATAGTCTAGCCATAAAATATTACGCTGCTAATAATAGGAGCGGAGAATCAGTAAAAAAATTTGTAAAAACGGAGAAAATTTTCTAAATTGCCGCTTTTCCCGCTGAAATAATGCGATTACTTATTTACTCTTTAGGGTTTCATTTTAATTTGTAGATATATAGATAAATAAATAAATAAATATTCATGGACATTTCACATAACGTCCTCTGGTCCCAAGCTAAGCTTATTATGCTTGTGTTATGGGTACCAGAATACGGATATAATACATATACTACTTTTCTTTTGTAAATACATACTTATAATACATAGAAAACACCCAGACGTAGTACAAACATTTGTATGACATTTATGAATATCACACAAATGATTGTCCCAAGCGGAAATCGAACCCGCGACCTTGTGAACGATAGTCCATTACGTGAACTACGCCACGAAGCCCGTCAAAAAAATATAACCCCGTCAGATATTGGCAATAAAACCAAATACTTATGTATTTTGTTTCTCTGCAAGATCTGCAAGAAAAAAATATACCTATATAATATTTATATCCAATATAGGTATATTTTGCTTGCAGTCCGACCTTTTTGAATGGTGTGAGCTCTTTCAAAGTGGAAATTTTACACAATGCACTATATGGCAGGCAAACGGTAATTACCTTCTTTTAAGTATAAAAATCGATCGCTGGTCGTTAGTCTCGCTAAAACTCGAGAACGGCTGGACCGATTATGGTGATTTTGGTCTTGAAATATTCGTGAAAGTCCAGGGAAGGTTTAAACGGTGACAAAATATATTGGGATCTAAAATTGGACGCGTACGGAGTAGCGGGCATCAACTAGTAAATTATAAAAAAAATCATTGACATATTTTGCTTGCGTTTGGTCTAAAAACTAGATTTCCTAAAACCACAACCCCAACTGGCTAACCCCATGTACTGGTAAAATAGACGCACCGGCGTAACTTCGCCTGTTATAGATTGCTGATATATCTAATTCATATTATTAGTATTTAGAAGGCGATGCTTGGCGATCAACCATTGTAATATTAATTAAGTACCTATTCATACTAATTGATCTTTACTTATTATAAAACAAAGTCGTTGTTTTTGTATATGTACATATGTATATCCGAATGTGACCTTATATCTTGAAAACTACGCATCTGATTATGATGCGGTTTTGGATTTGGTTTCTATATTCCACGCGTACCAAATTGCGGGCAACAGCTAGTATCCAATAAGTCCAATAACTTCATTATGCTAAGAATATGCTGTAGTTATGTGAGCTTTTGATTGTTCATTTACCGCGAGGTATGTGATCTTTTATTGAAGGTTTATTATGTGCTTCTAAGCGATATTATCTGAGAGTCGCATCACAAAAGAAAAGGCGATATCTGCTAGATATTTGACAGAATTAATTAAGACTAGATAATTTACTGAATTTCTATATGAGTATGCGTATTGTCTAGACTTCATAGACATCAAAGCTAAAAGCTTTTCAGGATCTTTTCTAATAGATATCAAAGCAAATGTATAAGAAAAGTTTTTTTAAATTCCCAATGTCAACAAACTTCACTTAGTAAGTTAACTTTATTGGATTATCAATTAACATTATCTGATCCAAGATTAAGCATCATAAATCTTTCAGATTATTGTATCAACAGTATAATTCTATTGAAATTAATGGTAGATTGTCAAAATCAAACGGTGAAGTCACACGTTCTTTAAAATGTTGAGATATTTCTATATATTATTCTTAGTAAAAAATGCACTTAGTGATTTTTGTGTAACATATACTTTTGACGAAACTTTTAATGATTTATTTAGCAATAATTTCGGAGTTTGTAATGACGGTATGAATCAATGGAACATTGGATCTTATGAAAATATTAATCTGGCTGGGTTCAACCCTCTGAGTACAAAATTTATATATGTAGACCCAGAAAATAGCATGAGCTGTGCGTCTTCCTTCATATTCCCTATGAATTACGAAGGTGTTATTGAAATTAATGTATACATGGAAACTACATCTGCCACTGATATGCTATCTGTCATAGCGTTTCAATACATCACAGGTTTCACGGATCCGGCACTTGCACAAGTAACTAATATATCTCCAGGATGGAATACATTAAGAATGACATTACTAGCAGGCAGTTTTAAGCCATTTGATGGTTATGTAAGTACCTCTTTCTCTCTCTCTCTCTCCAGCCCCTATACATCCCACTGTTGGACACGGGCTTCCTGCCACTTTGGGAGGGGTTATGGTCTACTGTGCCGCCCTGACCAGGCGTGTTGGCACAGGGTTTATTTTCGAGTTTTCCCTCTCTCACAGAGGATGTTATTTGTGCACAATATCCTTGGCCACTACAGCACCCTGGGTCGGAGAAGGGGTGGTGGCTATATAACATCACGCTGCAACTGATAGGAGCGGGAGCATCAGTGAACAATTTTGTAAAAGTGGGGACAATTTTCTAAATTGCCGCTTTCCCCACTGAAATAATGCGCTTACCTACTTACTCTTTAGGGATTCATTATAATTTGTAGATATATATATAGATATTGGCAAGAGAATACACAAATAATCCAATACGATAATATATGTTTTTTCTTGCAGATCTCACTGTTGGGCATGGCATCTCCGGGATCAGTTGTTTTGGTTGATTCTTTCCGATACATACCACCTGGTATGAATGAAACTGATTGTGAGCTATACTTACCAGCAAATACAACACCGATAGATACTCCAGTTGATACAACACCAAGTACTGGTCTAATAATAACAGAAGCAACTATATCTAGTGAGCTAACAACGGAAGCTATCGAAGAAGAAACAACACCACCTATAGATGGCGGCAAATGTATCAAAAATACGCTGTACATAATATTAATAGTACTTGTATCAATAATTTTATTAATTTTGTATACCACTTTTGTCTATTGTCTTGGCAAAAGACGTGGCAAGAAAGATATCCTAAGACTTGTAAGTTTAGTCAATGCACGAAGTAATGTAATTCCGGACAACAGAGATCCCCGTTTTGTAAGTAGAGTAAACCCTATGTACAATAATAACGCGTAGATAGTCTAAACCTGCTTACTTGAATATGAATGGTTCCTAAAGCTTCCAATTCTAATCTCCAGAAAGTTAGCACAAAATATGTTTGGAATGGACTTTCGGACTTTTGTAGATACAAAATACTAAGTTAAGCAGTATAGTATTGATTTTCTTTGTAAATATGTCATTATTGTACAATTTATCGTATATTTAGTTATCTCTAAGCATAATAAATAAGTATTATCAACATTGTCTTGAAATGTTTATTGTTTTATAGGGAATCCCACTTGCAAAAGATAATAATAATAATAGTACGGGATCCGTAGTACATTTTATTACTATCAAGCTGATTTTCCGTGACAAGCCATACAAACACACCCAATACAAACACTGTAAGACGCAGAAGACGAGGTAGAGGGAGAGGTAGGGGAATAGGCAATACGAATGAGGTAGTGCGGACATAGATAGGTATCTCTTTTCCCGTATGAACCGGGACGAGGTATTTATGAAAAACCGACAAAAAATGTCGAGAAAAAGCTGAAAGCTTAAATCAAATAATATAATGTAATAGATAAGAAAGATAAAAATAATAAGTTTATTTTGTGACTAGCTAATAACCGCGGTTCACCCATATTTAATTCCGCCTCTCTTCTTGTCTTTTAGCGTAGTAAAATATAGCTAATGTGTTATTCGGAAGTGTAAGCTATGTAACTGCAAAGTTTTATCGAAATCCGTTAAGTAGCTTTTGCGTGAAAGAAACATGCTAACCATGGATAAGATTCGCCTTGTTTTTACTTACTGTTTCATTCTCGTAATGAATTCCAAAAATCATTGTTTAGATTTATAAATGCTACTTATGTTCTTTTTCTTCTATTTATGTTCTTTTCTAAAAATGAAAATTGATGGTGTCATTCAATGGTGTCATTGATATAATAATTTGGCTATGATAATTGAATTTTCTTGCTATAAGAATATATTATAGACTAACAATATTAATCAACATAAATTTGTACAACATAATAGCCAATTATTTGAAACACACCCATAGCTGTTTTTATTTTAGTTAAGTTCCATTCTTCGTGGCAAATACAAAGCGACAGCAGAGTAGTCTTCAAGTGAATACTTAGAAAACAAACTCATATTAATCAGGATTACTATACTTATAATATATCTATATAATAATCAATAAATATTATTGTTTCAAATGAATTGCAACGATAAGAAAATTAAAGGCGCCACTGTTTATATGTCACGATAAAAGATATGAAAAATAAGTAGGTAAACATACAAGGAAAGTTCTTTAAAATGTTTCGAAAATTTAGCAGAAAGTTACTTCTTATTATAGGGGGTTTATCCGTGTGGTAACGGATTAAGAATACAAGTGTCACAACTCCTTTTCTTACCTAGGATGCTGTAAAAGTCTGACGTACTGTTATCTATTCTCTCTCATTTCATGATTTCGTCTGAAGTACTAGAATGGCTGTCGTCCTATCTTCAGGGACGTCAGCAGGCTGTACGATTGGATGATAGTTTGTCTGTCTGGCGTAGCTTTGTATCCGGCGTCCCCCAAGGTGGAATACCATCCCCTCTTCTGTTCTCTCTCTTTATTAATCTTTTAACTGTCGAACTTCGCTGCGCGTATCATTTGTATGCCGATGACTTGCAGCTTTATTCGCAGGCTGAGTTACATAACTTATCATCTGCCATGGGCGTGCGCTCTATACAAGCAGAAAAGCACTGCTTTACTTGCCATTCACAGATATTTTAATAAAACGTTCGTATGTTTTAGATGACTTTATTCATTTATTTACTATTAATTAAACAAAATATTATAACTTAAAAACGCCTAATAATTCATAAATAGCACCAATATGTGCTTGCAAATTGCTTTTTGCCAGGCGTTTGGCGAAGGAATAATATTAGCGTAGCTAGCAAGCTCCACGCCGCCCGCCTGCCATGAGTTCATATGTGTGTAGAAATTTTGGTGTCCGTGCACAGTTCGCAAACGCACACAGGCTAGCATATTGAAGACGCCTTGAACCGGAACTCCTGCCGTATGCTTTGGCGATCGGAATTTTCCGCGAGTATTCGGCGTTCGTTCGTTACCTATTATAATCCGAATAAATATAATAGTCGGAAGTCTAATAAATCACGTATGCATTTTTGTTTAGTAAGGTTTTATTTATTTAAATAACAGAAATATTTTGGTTCGACGGAGGCCATTTTAATTTTTCGTGTGATTCATTGAACTGTTTAATATTGAGTTTCTTTAATTTAATAATTGTATGGATTTTCGTTTGTTGATTTTAAAATGTTATTTGATTGTGAAATGTGTGTTGATAGTGTGTTTGTTAAAAATTAAAAATAACAAGTTCAACAACTAAGCCAGCAAAAAGGTAGGTAATGGTGCCTATTCTATGTGCAGAACTAAACTTAACCATTCACACGTTCAAGGATACTTTGATATCCAAAAAAAAGGGCAATTTACGTCCAAGGATACTTTTATATCCATAGCGACATATTTTATTAAACCGACATCTATGGACAAATTGCGTTATTTTTTGCGTCTATAAGTTGTGTAATAGATAGCTGATGAATTACTTCACAATCCATAATCACTAGATGGCAGTTTTTATCTTCAGTCCACTTTACGCTTTGTGTTTAGTAAACAAGTGGTTTTGAAGTTCCAGCGGATTGTCGTAAGTAGTTTAGTTTTATTTATGAGTTCATAGATTATTAATATTATTATACATCAAGATAAACTAGATGATTTGTGCTTTATAATTAAGTATACATATAGCATACATATCACAGTTTTAAGAGTAAAATCGAGTTATATTTTGAATTGTTATATTTTCTCCTCTGTCCTCTTCTGTTCTCATTTTTAATACTTTAAAATAAATTTTCAGATCTTAAAAAATAGATAGATTTCATCTGTAGTCTTCTAGTAATTTTTCGTAGTATTTGTCTTCACTCTAGGTATTATAGATAAGAAGCTATAAAGGTTTTTTGTTACAACATGCGAGCGCGGTACCGATCGAATCAGCGCCACGCGTAGCTGGACGGACAACGGTATAATAGTTATTTAGGTCGGGACGTGGGAATGGTTATCTTAACTAAAAAATGAAAACAGCTATTGCTGTATCTTAAATGTTTCGCTATTTTTTTGCACACATTTATATTAATTAAAATCGTTAGTCTATAATAAACAGTTTTTATATAAAAAAAGTTCTGTTAACATTGCCGAATTGTGTTATTGACGCTATCAATTTTCATTTTTTAGTTAAGTTAAGTTTAGGTCTGCACATAGAATAGGCACCAATGTAACTCGAAAATTTCATGTTAAAAGTTATGAAACGTATACATACGTACATACATACGTACATGTACGTATGTATGTACGTACGTAGTTATGGTTTAGTAATTCTAGTACAGTGTGGTCTGATTCGGGATATTCAGATTTAAATTTGTTCTGTTGGCATGGTTTCCGACTTAGAGATCCGTCGCGTGGCTATGCTAAAAATCTATAAAAGAAAAAGTTTTTGTGACTGCCTACCCTAAGTTAAATACCAGTGCACGCTGCTGTCATCTGCTGTAAATAATATTAATCGCGATCTCGCAACATTACTAGATTGGAGTTACAAGTTTGGTCTTAAAGTGAATCCCATGAAATGCCAAGCAATTTTGATCGGCAGTCCTTATATGGTGCGAAGGATTAATGAAGAGCAACTTCCTCCTGTCATTTTCAATGGATCTGTTATTCCTAAAGCCCGGTTTCCACCGCGAGCGGAACGGACCCATTAATGACTTCGTTAAACTCGCAAACGCAAACTGCATACTTGTATTTCCACCAACAAATAGTCGGACGGAAAGAGCCGAGCGTGTAGAAAGAGTAGAAATGAGCTCGCTCAGTTCTAGGGAGCACCAACTCTTCGTTGGTGGAAACTCAAACCTATTTAATTAAAAAGGAGTCCGTTCCGCCTAACCATTTTCCGCACATTACCCTTTCGCAGTGGAAAACGGGCTTTACAGTGCGGAAGTAAAGAATTTAGGCCTATATATGGATAGCATGCTTAACTGGCAAAGACAAGTTTCGAACGTCTCCCAAAAGGTCACCTGTAGTCTTCGCTCACTGTACCGCTTAAGGAATTTTTTGCCAGTTGCGACTAAAACCACTCATAAGCATACCTTAATTTTTCCAATTATCGATTATGCTGATGTGTGCTACTTCGACCTGAATGCAGATCTACTCAATAAACTTGACCGTCTTCTCAACAATTGCATTCGATTCGTCTTTAATCTCCGTAAGTTTGATCACGTGTCAGCATTCCGTGCTCGCTTGAAATCGTTGCCACTAAGGCATCGACGTAACATTCGTGCACTGACCACCCTATTTTCAATTTTGAACTGCCCTAACTCGCCTTCTCATTTAAAGCCCTATTTCCAATACCTTTGTTCTATCCATGAACTTAGCTTGCGTTCTTCTCAAAACCTTCTTCTCACATGTCCACCTCATAATTCTAGGCTAGTACGCTCTTCCTTCCATATTCAGCGATTCTTCTCTGGAATGCACTTCCTCTTGAGATCAGGATGGCAAAAACCCGTGAAACATTTAAAGCTAAAGTACGACTACACTTTAAAAGATTATTGGCTAAAGTATATACCTAAATTCCCCTTTACTGTTTTTGTTATGTATTTATGTAAGGTTTATGTTATTATGATTCATGTAGGTATATGTAAATATTATGTTTGTATCTTTTGTGTATGTGTATCTTACATTTATTTATTTTAAGTATATTGTTAGATTAGAATGTAATATAAAGACTTCTTTTTTTTTTCTATCTTTTAAAAGAGCACCTGCCCTATTATCTCTGCACCAGGGATGTTGCGGATGCTGATTTTTTCACATCCGCGGATGCGAATGCGGATGCGGAGTTTTGAAGGCTCACATCCGCGGATGCGGATGTTTAAGATATTGTGTAAATAAAGTCAATTTATGAAGAACTAGCTGTTGTCCGCGACTTCGTACGCCTGAAATTTAGATATTAAACCTTAACTAACATAAGTTTACTATACCACTGATAGATGGCATTGTACAGATTTTTTAAATCGCACTATGATTGCGTTACACACAATAACACTTATGCTCGTCCAAATTTTCATTACATCATCAGTTGAATTTCACAATTATAAATTAGTAAGGATTAAAACAATGATAACTTATTTATTAATTTCTTATTGAAATGAAATCTTACAATCTGATAGATAACGATCACGTGTCGTTATTTTTAAGGGGCGCATTACTCAATGATGTCAAACCCATGTCATTAACAGCAATTAATTCATAACTAATACCGATACAAGTGTGAGAGTAAAATGTTAGGCAAAAACATGTTAAAATGTCCACCATGAGGTGATCCTTAAGTGGCTTACCTACATAAATTACGGTATTAATGTTACAAATTTATTGTGGTTTTTTTAAAATAGAAATCGTCACGTATTTAAGCTATCGCAATTCATAACAAGGTACACAACTACACACAATGATCACTGTATCACAACAACATTTAAAATATCTGTTTATACGATAAGTAGCCCACATGCGTTGTGGGCTACTTATCGTATAAACAGATATTTTGTATGTTGGGCTACAAACACGTAATGAATTACTACGAATTGTCGAATCTTTTCACCAATTTCTTTACTCCCATTGGTCATTGTCTCGTGCGACCGGCACGCGCCAATTGCCAGGCCCCACCCATATCTTCTCGTCGTTACTTTACTTGCATGATATTCGCATCCGCATGAAAATCCACAACCAATCAGTGCGGATGCGAGTGCAGATGCGGATGTCCAAATCTATGCGGAAGTTCCGCATTTGCGGATGCGGATGCGAATATTCGCAACATCCCTGCTCTGCACCATCATTGGTTGACTGGTAGAGAATGCCGATGGCATTAAGTCCGCCATTGTACATTATAAAAGTGCATAATGTTATAAATAAATAAATAAATAAAAGTCAGCATATGAGATATTATTCACATATTATTCTCTGTGACAGACGGAAAGCTCGAAAATAAACACTGTGCCAACACGCCTGGTTAGCTCGGCACAGTAGACCATAAAGGGCACCACAAACGGCATATTAATATAACGAGAAAGGCACAGATGTATACAGAAAAAGACGAGCCGAAAAGAGACAGATATACATTTTAATATACCGTGATGTATCTATACTTATGACGTCACCAAAAGATACATCTGTCTCTTTCTCACCTAGCCATTTCTTTATATCTTTTTCTCGCTATATTAAAATATATTAATATGCCGTCTGTGACGCCTTTAATTCCACATTCTACCTGAGACGCAAATCTACCTGGACAGAGTCAAGCAAAAAAAAAAACATGCCTATGTTTTTTTTTTTGCTGCTCTCCCCTATGATCCCATCTGATACAGACCATCATCTAAATACAGACAGGTTGGGACACACTAATTATAATTATCTAGGTATACTAATTTTATAAAGCTGAAGACTTTGTTGAAGAGATTAGCGCGTTCAAACAATGAACGCGCTAATCTCAGGAACCGCTGGTCTGATTTGAAAAATTCTTTCAATGTTGGATAGTGCATTTATCAAGAAAACTTTTTATAACATCACACTGCGACCAGGATCAGTTAAAAAAAGTTTTAAAACGGGGAAGTCGCAGGCAACAGCTAGTAACAAAAAGAAAATTTACATACAGGTAAAATACTTTATACGCAGTGGCGGATTTGTAGTCTCGGCCGACCTAGGCCCCAAGCCATTAGCCGCTCTAGGCCCCAGGCCATTAGCCGCCCCTTTCTCAGCATCCACCATATAAATCACCGCCCCTAAATCTGGCCGACCTAGGTCCGCCCGGACCTAGGTCGGCCTTAGGGTAAATCCGCCACTGCTTATTACGATATCAATTACAAGTAAAACTGCAAATAATTTGTAATGGATTAAATTGGATAAAATAATAGCATAATCTTTGTATTATGTATATCTGTAATTTAATACTTTTATAATCACTTGCATTTAATATAGGTACGTATAAGAGATTTTTTGAAATCTTTTTATTGAAGCCAATTCTGATGCGTCGAAAAACTTATTCTAACTTAACTAAAATGAATACAATTATGGTGAATTTTGATTATTTGGCTATTTTGTCGTAATTGCACATTTATATTAATTAATATTGATAGTCTATAATATACAGTTTTTAATATAATAAAATTCAATTAGGTAACAATGCCGAATTGTGTTATTGTTCCCATAATTTTCATTTATAAGAAAATTTATATATCTATTTCTTTATCAAGAAAAAGAGTAGCATAAATGAATATACCTAATGATTTTGGAATTCATAACGAGAAAAATTTAAAAATTTCTGTAAAAAGAGGTTTCATTTCATCTCGGATTCCAGTTTTTCTATTGATCTTATTTAGTTTATCAAGCTGTGCAAAGCAAACAGCTAGTTTATAGGCGTTGTACGAGTAGATATATACCTACAGCAACCACTAGTTGTTTCGAGAACGAACCACAAATTCTATTACGCGTTAAAAGCTCACAAATTGAATTCTAGCGTTGTTTGGTTGGATGATCGAACGTAGCGAAGTTTGCAACATGGCTACAGGGGAAACTTAGCACAATCTCGTAAAACAATATTTTATTTCGTCTCGTCACACAAATAAATATCCATGGACACTCACACAATGTTCACTGCTCCTAATGTAAACTATATTTCTATGCTTGTGTAAAAGATACTACATATTATACTTTTTTGTAAGCACATAGTAAACACCCAGAGGCAGTACAAATGTTTGTATAACATAAATAAGATACTTATACGAAGGTCTATGACCAGTGTGTGTTACCAGCGATGACATACGGAACAGAGACGTGGTCCCTAAATGTTGGCCTCGTAAATAAGCTCAAGGTTGCACAGCGTGCTATGGAGAGGGCCATGCTCGGTATTTACCTACGGGATAAAATCCGGAACACGGAGATCCGTAGTAGAACTGGCGTGTCCGACATAGCCCGAAAGGTTAGCACGCTGAAGTGGCAATGGGCAGGCCACATCGCTCGTAGGACTGATGATCGTTGGGGAAGAAAAGTCCTAGAGTGGCGACCACGTACCGGACGACGCAGCGTTGGGCGGCCCCCGACAAGGTGGAGCGACGATATCGTCAAGGTCGCGGGGAGACATTGGATGCAGGCGGCACAGAACCGCGCGTTGTGGCGTTCTATGGGGGAGGCCTATGTCCAACAGTGGACGGAGAGAGGCTGAAGAAAAAGAAGATATATATTTTATTGCGCTGTGCGGGGATTGAACCCACGACCTCGGGACCGGCAGTCTCTTACACGAATTATTAGACCACGAGGCAGTATAAGGCGTAACGGTATGATGATGATAGAATGAATGGTAGTTTTATCGGACGGACTACACTTAATATTGACCTAAAAATGCAAGATTTCGACTGCCAATGTACCTACATGTAAATTTGTCGCTCTTCCATGATTTAGATATCAGAAAAAGCAAGCAAAAATGTTTATTCAAAGAAATATAAATCAGAACAAAAACACCATTTAATTATGATTTGAAAAAACAAAAGATTGTTTTTTTTACTTTTCCGTCCGTTTGAATGTTTATTTTTTTTCTGTTTTTACAAGTCATTAGCAATTGTGTAATTGGCATCTCCGTCATGGTCATCTCTACATTTCGTTTACCCTGTGTAAATTCAACTCTGTGAGTTTCCATTCCACAAAGTGCCCTACTGCAATGGCGTGTTTACCCTTGGGCCTTGCTATGACCCGTAGCGGTGCCAGGCTTAATTTTAATGTTTTACTCTTTTTCTAAAATAAACGGGCCCCGGGCGTTAATTAATATTATTCTAAGACTTTTTTAAAAAAAAAACAAGTTTTAATCCCAAACTTTATTGCAAAATCTATAATATAAATTTACTGACTAAATAATACATATTTATATTATTTATATTTAAAATCACGTTTTCAAACGTATACATAATAATATGACGTTTTACTTTTATACAATGAAAAGGCATGGATTTAATTCAGTCTAATATATTTCGCACACTTGTAGTCAGATATTAACAACAGACCGTCTTTCAATAAACAGAAATAAACATTGTTTTATTAATTATTATAATATGATTATTACAATAATAGGAACAATACATAATAGATATAATTAAATAGACTCAATATTTGTACCTATTATATGGCAACATATGCGCTATATTCTCGTAACACTTGCGTTACACATTCGTATAAATAAAACATCTTTTTACGGATTGAGACGCTAAAATTTAAAACACGCGTCGAAATCCGTAGTGGTTTTATTTAAACATATGCGCTTGTATTGCACAAGATTTAGGTTCGAATCAAAGCTCGAATATGAGATATATATACCTAGATAATTGTACCTACGTAACTTTAAAAATATAACCTACTAACTTTCAATTATTAGAAACAGGATACGATAAAAAATATTGATTAGTAACAGAGCAAACAAAATACGGGTCAAAGTAATTTATTAATTTTTGCATTTGACATGCTATGCTTTTACTTAATAAATCAAATTATGGCGGAAAAAGTGAAATGCCGCAAGTGGGACTTGAACCCACGACCTCGGAATACTGTTCCGAAGCTCTTCCAACAGACCATATTGCGGCTACAATCTTGATTGATATGAGCTATAATCTTGATAGATGGCGGTGTACGTAAAAATATATAAACTCATACGAGTGACAGATATGGTGGTTAATTTGAAGTGTTGCAAGTAGACCGCAATAAGCTCAGTTGGAAGAGCTTCGGAACGGTATTCCGAGGTCGTGGGTTCAAGTCCCACTTGCGGCATTTCACTTTTTCCACCATAATTTGATTTATAAAATACGAGTCGTTAGTTCAGACGACTTCGTTTTAGCAAACATGGACCGTGCAAATTGCTAATTGGGCACCACACGTTATGTCTAGGACTAAATACAAGTCAACGTACGTAATTCCAAACACAAATTATTACTGTGAAATTTACTGCATTTAGGTGTTGTTTATTAATAAAGATTAGACAATTTTATTTCCTGGCGTATTAAGAATAAGTGACCCCTTTTCCTTCCCTAGGCGCAGTAGCAGCCAGGAGTATTGTACACAGAATTACATCCTCTGTGAGACAGCAAACTCGAAAATAAACCCTGTGGCATACAGTAGACCATAGCACCTCCCAGAGATAGGAGACCTGTTCCCAACAGTGGGAAGTTAATGGGCTGGAAAGAGATAGTTTTAGTGTTCATAACATTTCGTCAAATGAATACTGAAAGAATCAAATAAGGCCCTTAAATGACTCTTGAAGTACCCATAAGACTATTGGGAGTGTCCCTTCTAAGTATATAATAAAATTCTTTACTGACATACTTAGACAGCGTACATACAGTACTGACCCATTTATTATGAAAGGTTACCGTGCCTAATAATGGAATTATAAAATTTGGCTGCAAAGAAAAAAGTACACTATTGCTAAGGATAATGTGATATTTCTAAAGTTATATTCAATATTTGAGAAAAAAATTTCTTTTTTACTGGCAGATATTATTATAAGTACATATGAAAGTATGTAATTATTATTTAACCCATTTTTTTTTATTTATACAAGGAAATGATCGCAGAACTCAAACGTTCGGTTTCAGAAACTCTTAAAATGAGCCTATTCTACTAAACTCTATCAACAGTTTATTACAATATATAAATGTAGACTTTCTTTTAATATTTCGATTGTATAGAGATAATAACATATAGAACTACAACACCGCCAACAACATAGGAAAGGAAGTTACATAATTACATCAATTACGGCAGCCATCAATTCTTTTCTTAAGAATGGATACTATCTCTTATGATGCATTAGTCGATTTATTTTGTTTAAACTTGGTATTTATATACATAATTCATACCAAAAAAGACCTTACAATTGTGTACTAGGCAATATCAAATACACATTACTAAACCTAAACCCCCTTATTACAAAACGCGGCTCAACGTTAAACCCAGGTTTAACAAAATTTATTTACGAGGAATTGGATAGTTAGACCCGCTCTGACACTAGTTTGGCGTCGGTTTAAGACTAAGGTCGTTGTTAGATCTAGGATTTGAGAAAAATCTGCTTGAAATGCGCAATTGAAGTGTTTAAAAACCAGGCTTAAACTCTGGCTTAAACTTAGTCCACGTTTTGTAATAAGGCGGATAGTATTTTTTTTAAGAAATGTGAAAGCAAAACAGCTCTCAATTTTAATGTTTTTTACAGACCTGTAGGTAATTTCACAGCAAAATTTTAATTATAATTAAGTAGGATCAATAGTTCAAAATAGAGCACCTTATATATAAAATTCACGTGTCATAGTGTTAGTTACCGTACTCCTCCGAAACGGCTTGACCGATTTTTATGAAATTTTACATGCATATTCAGTAGGTCTGAGAATCGACCAACATCTATTTTTCAAACTTTTTTTTTAGTATGGCATAACAACGTTTGCCAGGTCAGCTAGTAATTATATGAAATTCAATTTCGGTAAACTTAAGGTGTCGCACATGAATCAAATTCTAAAATAACTAAACAAAATACAAGAAACGAATAATATATTTTAAGTCTTACAATTTAATTATAATATTGCTTAAATCTTATTATAGTTATATAACTTTATATTATAGTTAACAAAATAATGTTTAGTCTCTCAATAAGTAGGTATATGACGTATAGGTATTTGACGGGCCTCGTGGTATAGTAGTTCTGGTAACGGACTGCCGATCAAGAGGTCGCGGGTTCGATTCCCGCTCGGGACAATCATTTGTGTGATTTTTCTAATTATCATACAAATGTTTGTACTGCGTCTGGGTGTTTCTATGTATTATAAGTATGTATTTACAAAAGAAAAGTAGTATATGTAATGTAGTATATCCGTATTCTGGTACCCATAACACAAGCATATAAGCTTAGCTTGGGACCAGAGGACGTTGTGTGAAATGTCCATGAATATTTATTTATTTATATCAAATAAATCAAAAATATTGAAGATAAATAATAAAAGTTTAACCTAACTTTTATTGACCGGATGCAGTTACAGTATCAGACTTAATTATTGCAAAGTATAAAATATTAAGAACAACCATTTCCAATCAATCTTTTTTACATCGAGCTACATAAAGGATTATACTTGAAGTTACAGAAGTCGTATCTTTACATGAGCTTCACAAGAGAGTAGATAGGAGAATTCGCTTCCGTCGCCTTAAGAGTTTCAATATTAAATCAACTATAAATTTTTACATCATAATTGTCACCCAAGTATTTGCTCTTGCAACCTATTGATTGGGACTGAAAGGCGACTCCTTTATATCTTTATGGAATTAGCCCTTTTTCAGTATTATAAGAGTAGAAAAAGGAGTTGTGTGCGAAATTTTTTTTTTTTATGAATAAATATTCATGGACATTTCACACAACGTCCTCTGGTCCCAAGCTAAGCTTATATGCTTGTGTTATGGGTACCAGAATACGTATATAATACATATACTACTTTTCTTTTCTAAATACATACTTATAATACATAGTAAACACCCAGACGCAGTACAAACATTTGTAAACATCACACAAATGATTGTCCTGACCGGGAATCGAACCCGAGACCCCATGATCGGCAGTCCGTTATATGAACCACTACACCACGAGGCCCGTCGAAATTTGAAATTTGAAATTATATCCTTTGATAAGATATTCTGTAAAGTGTAAACTAATTTGTAATATGGCATATTAATCAATAACTTGTAATCATCACGTAACAATACAAATATGGCAATTTATTATAAAATAATTTATATTATTACTCCAAAGATATATCAGATATATAATAGGCGTTTAATCTTGATAGACACATTAACAACGTATTTCATGCACACATAGATATGAAGATGGCTTTAAGCCATCTGCGTGACTTAGCCAAAGACACACCTATATTTTGACACTATTTTACTTAAATTAAAAACTAGCTGGTGCCCGCGACTTCGTACGCGTGAAATTTAGAAATCAATCCGTAACAAAAACAGAAGTTTACTCTTCTGCTCAATAGATGGCGTTGTACGTTTTTAAATCGCGTTATCGTTTCGATCCACACATTAACAATTAAGCGCGTCAAAATTATTATTGTGCTATCATCCGGATTTCGCACTTATAAATTAGTAAGAATAAGGATGCGTGAATAGTGTGGACGTAATTCTTGAAAGTTGGTGATAGCAGCTTGGATTATTTTGGTTTAGAACTGAAGGGTTTTATTGTTTAAAAAGTATATGTATGAAAATTATTAATCTACTTTCAATGCTTGATATAACAATAGAATTTGTCAATATTAACAATATACCGTCTAACAGTACATTCAAGTCGTGAGTTCAATACTCACTTGTAACCAATTCTGCATCATGTTTTGTTAACATTAAAATCAAATTCCATGCCTTTTTTAATTTCAATGGATTTTACTCTTAATCTTTTATAGACGGGAGATTATGTGGCATGCAAAAACTATTTTATTTCTAGCAAAAGCTTAAATAATTCAAATCTAAATAACAAAAGCTCCGTTTAATTTTGTCCATTATGTAACTATTTAACTAATGGTAAGTTAAGAAATAAATGTAGGACAGTGACGTAAAAATTTTATTTGGTAACGAGATTTTAAACTATTAAAACTCTTACTAGAGTAACTTGATTTGAAATGATTCGAATTTTTTAAGGAGAATAGAATAGTCTTATAATAACAGTTATTTCATATTCTTATAATAATAGGTATTTAATGGATACTCTTACATATGATTCAACCTACAAACTAGGTAATATATTTTCATTTATATATTTTTATTTTATACTTAACTAACAATGCCAAAACAAATGCCAAACATATTCTACTAGCCTAAGAGATTAACACTATAACTAAAGTAATAAATGATTATTCAATGAATCAGTTATTCCTGTGAAAACAGGAGTTTGGTCGAATGTAATATGAATATAGAAGATTCAATAAGAAAGTTTTTGATATAGAAAATACCTGCACCTATTTTGATGTATAGATAGTAGATAGACGACATCTGTGTGGTTCGGAGTATAAGTGTCCCTACTTCTTTTCTTCCCAGGCAGATAATATCTCCTGTGAGAGACGGAAAATTCGAACTAAGCCCTATGCCGACATGCCTGGTCAGCGCTGCATAAGAGGTCACAAACCCTACCTATGTGGAGGAGACCTATGGCCAGTAGGGAGATGTTCATAGGCTGGCGAAAGAGAGATATATATATATATATACACGATAGACGTAATTAATGCTAAGAGAGGGCGTCTCAAAAAGACATGCAGTTGTCATCGACAAGACTCATAACAGGTCAAGAACATAGCACTTACAACCGCCATGCATGTATGACCAGATGTATGAGTGGATAACAGATGGCGCTCTATATTCTCTGCCTACCCTACGAAACAGAAGACATGATAGTATTATGATAATCATGTAGTTCAGAAAATTATAAGTATGTACATAAAACATTATCGTTAATTTCTTACAATCATTTTTGTTCATATATAACGTTATTAATGGTAAAAATATAATATAATTAAGTATATTTTATAAAAACACGCTTTTGTTAACTTTGCTTTCGTATCTTTAGTATCTACTTATCTATATGGCAGAACTTTTTAAAGTAATTTTCATGCCCTTTCAAAATCTTGCAAATTAATTTAAAAATAAAAAAGGCGTACTTAGCAGAAACCAGGAAAAATAAACTAAGAAACACACAAATATGAAGTTATTTAAGTAAGAAGTGAAACACACTTTAAGTTATTCAAGTATGAAACACTTTAATATAAGGTATTCAAATATGAAACACACTTTAATATAACCTAATCAAGTGTGAAACATACTTTAAAACAACTTATTTAAGCGTGAGAGACACTTAAATTAATTATAATTAAGGATGTTATTTAGCTTTTAAAAACAATACAGTATTTTAAAGTATATAAACAAAATATTAAACATTGCAGTTACACTGATATTATTACTTGTAATGTTCAACAAATGTACTCTTAATCACCTAAGTATACAATGAACCCATCAACTGATAAGCAATTTTATAAACATTTTTTTTTGTAAATATCTAACTAAAGTACTTGACAAGCTAGGTTAGTAACTTGTGTAGTCTTTTTAAAAATCTGGTTGTGTTTATTTAAGTTTATCTTGACATTTCAAAGACTTTAGATGCCATGGTCATGGGTAGAACTGAGTTTTATGGTGCTATTTCAGACCAGTCTCTTTTTTTTTCTACTTCAAAAAGGTTGGTTTGGCTTTGCATTAGCCAGTGTAATTTTTTTTTCTTATGGTTTACTCTGTATGTCCTTTGTGTTAACAGCTTATTAGAAGTGTTAAGAATATTTTGACTGCTGAGAATATTTATTTGAAGAATATTTTGATAGTAGGTATATTAATTTTGACACAACATAACTGCTTTTTGATGTGCATTATTGTAATATATTAAGTATGTTAAATTTTTATAAGTTTTTAAAAACCAGGAAACAAATTTATGAATAATCCTCACATATTTAACAGTCGAGTACTTATACTATAATTTATATAATTTTATAGTTTTAATTTTCACTTTATATTATTAATTAACTTCATATAATTCTATAAATATCAGTAAAAAGAAAACCCAACTATCAGGAATACATATTTTCTGATATATAAGTATGATACATATAACAAAGAATTTACCCTTTTATATTGTGTTATCAATCAATAGGCTATATATAGCAACAAACAATGTAATTATACAAATGAGAGAATATATACTGACACAAATATTTTCAGCAGCACTCGGGAATAAAAATGAAGGAAATGTATGGTTGTATGATTATTATTAAATGTTGGTATGATTGACACATAAATTGTATACAAAATTGTTGAAAAACTCATAGGTGCTGTATTCCCAATCAATAACAGTAAGGCCTCTAGCTAATTCTTAACCAAACAGTGCTCCACAATTTGAACATCTTCTATTTTTAAGTGCAAGACAACATAAAATTCCTATTGGAAAGAATAATATAGCACAGAGTATACCAAGGCATGTAAAGTCATCTTCAAGGATACCAACGCGACAGGCAGGGCAAGCGCCAACAGCGATTATTGGAGGTGGAATAATGATATTAGTAGCACCATAATTTGGAACAAATCCCGCGCCTGGTGGTGGCACCCCGTATGGAGTATATCCTGGCGGAGGAGGCGGATAAGGCGCGCCAGGAGCAGCCGCTGGCTGAGGTAATGGTCCTGAAATTTGTATGAACCTCGTGTAAACAAAGAGATGATATTAAAGTTAGCATCTAAATCGCATCAAACTTTTATAGACAAAGTTTCGCTATAATTAAGGTTTTGCCTTTGTGAGGCTTTGAATTATCATTAAAATTGAGCAGACAAATTAGGTACGCAGTATCGGTATTCACCTTATCAATAACATGATTCATTTTCATTCTAAAAACAAAACCTAGAAACTTACCTGGGGGCACAGTCGCACTGTACGGTGGTGGTAACTCAGTTACAATTGGCTTATCCATTTTGTTAGATTTTAGTCGTTTCAGGATAGCTTCTGAATTCTCAAAGAAAACAGATACAAAGTTGCGACTAATTAAATTTCAAGTTTGCAATCACAATCACCGAATCAGGCTATCAAATGTCATATAAATACAGATTAATAACGAATGTCAGACAGTAGATACCTACTCATAGTATAAGCAAAAAAGCACGCTGCCGTTTATAAGCAATCCTCGCTTAATGCTTATCTTAAAATTGCAACACAGTTGTGCAAACAAAGCAAACAGCATATTATGAATTTTAAGCAGACTAAAAAAATTAAGTTGAGTTAATTTTCTTAACGAAAAAGTTAAAAAGCATAAAATAGCTGCTTAAGAGGATACCAAAATTCTTCATGCATTTTTCTACGTACGAAGTTTTCATTGTTTCTTTAGATTGAATGGCTAGAGCTCTAATTTTTAAGTATAAATATGTTTTTTCAATATATAATCTAGGATCGCATAAACTCAGAAACGCGATAGAAAAAAGTTTTGTCGATAGAAAATCTTAGCGAAACAACCTCTCTCATGTTTTATTTTTTTCATTTGTCGGTCTATTATCGCGTATTAACTAATGAAATAACTTTAAAAACATAAGTAACTATTATATATAAACACACGATATTATTATATATAAATATTATATATACACGTAAATCAGAATTAAAATATATTTAGTAGAATTTGAGTAAACAAAAAAAATATCCCTAATTCTACATTTTCTATACCTACTAGCTGTGTTAATATGTACATGTCGACGATAATATTGATGTAGGCCCTTAAAAATAAGCAACTTTTTAAGCAGCTAACTTTTTTAAGCATCTCGTTTAAATTCGTTTAAAATTTTAAGCCGTTATTCCCATTTCTAGATACCCACCCTGTTTTCCAATGGCAGAGCATAATGCGACTCAGTGCCGCACAATGCTGACGCACGTCAACGTCAGCATAGTTCAGCATTGTGCGGCACTGAGTAGCATTATGCTCAGCAATTGGAAAACTAGCTCAGTTGTCTATTTACAGAATTTCCAAAAATCCTTTCTTAGCACCTGTAGGTATACGTCTGGTGCTAAGAAACATCATATAGTCCAGTCAAATTACGGCTGAGAATGGGAAAAATAATCACTAAAATACCTAGTTTGGGAATTATGAAGGATCGATCGGGGGGTGTATTCTGAGCTTATATTCAAATTTGAGGGAATCTAGGGAGGTCAGCTCAAGGTCATTTCGATGAAAACGCGTTTAATTCGATATCTCGAGAACGGTTAGTGTTAGGCAAAAAATTGTAGAGACCTTTTCTCTTTTAAATTAAATTTACTAACTTTTTTATCCGAAACTTTTTTTTTATCATCAATATTTTTCAATTTATTGCTTCTGATAGGCAAAAATTTTACTTTTTTTCCTCCCTTTTTTAGTTTTCGCAATTTTCTCCCCAACCGTTAAATTTTATAAAATTTTACCCGAATATGAAAGTGTTGCTCTTTTAATTATGAACAACTTTATATGTAAACTTTTTTCTGTAATGCCAATACCTTCGGAGTTATATATTACTTTACCGAGCGAAATCCGTGCCACTGTCGCAATATCGTCGACATCAGTGGGTATTTAGTATTTGAAAGAAATATTAAAGTATTCCATGATCATTTATTAGCCAACTTACCTGTATCAAAAGGTGAATCGATTAAACTATTAAAAAATTGAACTTCATTTAAATATTAAATATTGTAATAATTGAAATATCATTTAATTCAATAAAATAACAATTTGATGAGCCTCGTGGTTGAGTGGTTTATGTAACGGACTGCTAATCAAGAGGTTGCGGGTTCGATTCCCGCTCGGGACAATCATTTGTGTGATTTTTCTAATTGTCATACAAATGTTTGTACTGTGTCTGGGTGTTTCTATATATTATAAGTATGTATTTACAAAAGAAAAATAGTATATGTATTCTATCCGTATTCTGGTACCCATAACACAAGCATATAAGCTTAGCTTGGGACCAGAGGACGTTGTGTGTAATGTCCGTGAATATTTATTATATTTATTTTTTTCCGTATTCTGGTACCCATAACACAAGCATATATAAGCTTAGCTTGGGACCAGAGGACGTTGTGTGAAATGTCCATGAATATTTATTTTATTTATTTATTTATTATTTATTTATTTAAATATTGTACTTTTTCAATTTGGGTATTTTTTATTCCATTCAATGGGATAATAATGTGAATAAGGATAAGAAAAAGAAGTAAACGAATAATTGAAACTGTTTCACACATTTAATGATAAAAAAATAGGTCATAAAATTGGTAAAAATAAGTACGCGAGGTCGATGGAAGTGAATCGTCAATATTAAAGGCCCACACTAATGCACGCCACAGTGTCTGTGAATACGCGTCGCGACAGTGGCACGGATTTCGCTCGGTAAAGTAATATATAACTCCGAAGGTATTGGCATTACAGAAAAAAGTTTACATATAAAGTTGTTCATAATTAAAAGAGCAACACTTTCATATTCGGGTAAAATTTAATAAAATTTAACGGTTGGGGAGAAAATGGCGAAATATAAAAAAAAGGGAGGAATAAAAGTAAAATTTTTGCCTTTCGGAAGCAATAAATTGAAAAATATTGATAATAAAAAAAAAGTTTCGGATAAAATAGTTAGTAAATTTAATTTAGAAGAGAAAAGGTCTCTACAATTTTTTGCCTAACACTAACCGTTCTCGAGATATCGAATTAAACGCATTTTCATCGAAATGACCTTGAGCTGACCTCCCTAGATTCCCTCAAATTGGAATATAAGCTCAGAATACACCCCCCGATCGATCCTGCATAATTCCCAAACTAGGTATTTTAGTGATTATTTCTTTCGGTAATTTGACTGGACTAATAGGATTTTTGGAAATTTTATAAGTACAAAATTGAATAGCATTGAATTATGTAGATCTATATGAATATTATTAATACAAAGAATTTAATTAATTGTTTGTATCGGATCCGCTCGGAAACCCATTTAAAAATACCTTTACGCTACACTTTGCTTTGTTATCCTATTTCGATAAACATTAGGTAAATAGATACACAGATTAGGTAAATTTCACAACTGAGCTTAAAAGATAGATACTAATCTAGATCTGACTACTCAATGCCTGTGTTGCGTCGTGATATTAGTACGCGTACTTACGTGAACATACATCTGTGTATTTTTTGACCGACTTCAAAAAAGGAGGTTCTCAATTTGTCTGTATGTTATTTTTATGTTTGTTAGCTCATAACTTTTGACTGGGCGAGGCGATTCTTTTTCTTTTGATGATGATTCTTTTTTTTATTTGAAAGCTGGTTCCCGTGTGGTTCCATTGGCACCAGGTCAAGATCTGATGGTAATCTCCTTGAAGTTTTAAGGCCGCCTACCATGAATAGAAAAACTATTCCGTTCTCCTCCGAGGTTAAGTATCTAGGGGTTACATTAGACCAGAAACATACCTGGAACATACATGTGACTGCCACTCTCCAAAAAGCAAAGGCAGCACTGGCTATCTGCTGTCGGCTAGCAGGGAACAGATGGGGACTAAAACCCAAAATGGCCCTGTGGCTCTACACATCCATAGTAAGACCGATGGTATCTTATGCCTCGGTGGTATGGTGTAGGAAAACGACACAGAAAACAATAATAACAAAACTCAGCAGCCTGCAAAGAACTGCTTGTATTATCGTTACTGGAGCCATGTCAACCTCTCCAACAACCGCCCTAGAAGCTATACTGAACTTACCGCCCCTACACCTTCATCTGAGGATGGAGGCGAAGTCCAGCATGTATAGAATCTCGGGCGATAGGAAAGGAAACTGGCTCTCGAAATCCCTTAACACACTAAGGGATACACTAAACGATATCTATGTGCTAGGGATGCCCACCGATGCCTTACCCCTTACACACTGTTCACAGAAATCTTATTCTGTCGAATTACCCGCTGGGGAAGACTGGTTAAACAGTCAAATAGAATGGGAACCAGGAAGCCTGAAGTGGTTCACTGATGGCTCCAAGTCCGGAATGGAGGTAGGATGCGGAATATATGGTGAAGTTCCCAAGAGGGCGCTCAGTGTGAACCTAGGAACATACTCATCTATATTCCAAGCATAAGTGTACGCCATCATTGAATGTGCAGTAGCTAATCTGCAAAGTAACTACCTCAATCATACAATCTATATACACTCCGATAGCCAGGCGGCTCTCTTGGCCTTGTCTTCGGATGCTATTAGCTCGAAGTTGGTCATGAACTGCAGGCAACTATTAAATACTCTGGGTGTAAAAAACAGAGTAATATTACGTTGGGTCCCAGGACATGCTGGGATCGAAGGCAATGAAAAAGCCGACGACATAGCGCGGGCAGGAGCTAAAGGCGTTCAGTTTGGTCCTGAACCCTTTTGTGGAATACCCAAAAGCCTGGCCAGACTGACCCTGAAGGCAGACTGCATGCGCTCAACAATTCAACTCTGGAGAACAAATCTCGGATTGAGACAGTCCAAGGCTCTCATAAGACCCTTTAATTTAAAGGCTGCTTCTGAAGCTCTGGCATTAAGTAGGAACAACCTGCGAATGCTAGTAAGAATACTTACTGGGCATTGCTGCCTTAATAAGCATGCGCAGACAATAGGACGATTGACAATGGGACGTGTAGACTCTGTCATTTGGCTGAGGAAACGCCCATTCACATTCTCACTGATTGCCCTTCAGTGATGCACATGCGATGTTCCTCTCTGGGCAATTACACCATGCACCCAGAAGAGACTAAACTTCTCGGAGCCAAAAAGATCCTGGAGTTCTTTATGGCAACAGGCTTGGACCGAGAACTGTAAAAAGTGGCGATCACAATAGATCAATCTGGTCGCAGTGATACTAGGCGTAATATAGCCTGAATAGCCGCTACTCAAAAAAAAAAATCTGAGAAATCGAGGAAAACCTTCAAATTGCAAAGACACAATACATGAAGTCTGGTGCTCAAGTCTACTATTTTGGAACAATTGTCATACCGGCACAATACCGGCACGATACCGTTGCAATTGAAGTCAAATATCCGTAGTCTGCTATATGCCGTCATAACGGTCGTTCAATGGTAATAGAATTGTCGATCTCTTTTATCTATGCATTGAATTTTCGGTCTCTTTTATCTATGAATTGTGTTAGAATGGTATGTATGTGTTGCCGTTTTTATAAAATGCGTTAGTTGACATGATTTTCGAAAAACTACTAATAAATTTAAACATTTAATCATGCTAGACTTCGTTTAGATATATTTGTACATACTATTTATTAGTATAAAAAGCAATGTGAAGTTTAGGAGATTAGTAAATTGCAATAAATTACAAAGAACAATTTCTAATATTTCTATCTATCTATTTTTTATTTATGGCAATCTATCGACACAGGACAATTTAAAAATATTACTGTCAAATTCAAAATAGCAGACTACCGAAACATTTCAGTCATTGAATTGCAATTGTGAAGCAGTTGTGTACGAGACTAGCAATTTATGTCACTTTGACAATTGTAAGTCAATGATGAAGTCGTTATGACGACACAATAATAGTAGACTACCAAAAACTTTACTATTGCACCATAATGGTACAATAATGGTACAGTTGTGACACCGTTGAAATACCCGACTCAGGGCCCTGTTAAACTTTATTTAAAAAAAATACTCAATTGTCTATTAACGTTACAAGAGGCAGGTAACTATAATTGGTGCACTAAATTGTCCCCGTTTTCCAATGGCAGAGCATAATGCGACTCAGTGCCGCACCATGCTGAACAATGCTGACGCTTAATTGGAACGAATTAGTTTTAAAATGCGCCAGCAGAGTGCGCTAAGTTCGGTGTTGAAAAAAAAATTCTAAAACAAACATTGTATTCACATTATATGTGTGGAATATAAAAAAAGTCATTGTTTATACCTTCATCCATACTTAGGTATATTTATTTATTTTTTAACACAGATTGAATTAACTTTGAATATTTCCAGAAAACTCCGACGAAACGAAAGCCTAAAGAAATGAATTTTTTTTAACAATTAATAATATTACTAACGTTAACATATAAATAAAATTTCAATCAATGCCAATTTAAAGAAAAATACTTGTTAATTTTCTGTCGTTGAAGTTGGTATGGATTGCACGCATCACTTTTGAGAGTGCTCGATTGTGCGATGCGATGCTGTAATTGGAACACTCAACGTTGAGCATTGTGCCGCATAATGCGCTATTGTGCTCTGATTGGAAAACGGGGTGTATCTCCATTTCTTAATTTAAACAAGATATGAAACAACTTGTACCCTCTAGGGCCTCTTGCCTTGCTTAAGGCATATCAGCTGGGAATCGGCCGGCTACGCCCTTAACTTCATTAAATCTTAGTGCATACAGTGGCGTAACTACCTAGTTACGCCACTGTATGCACTAAGATTTGAACCAAGATTGATTTATGAACCAAGGGCCCTGGGGCATATTAAAAATGGGGCCTCACTGCCACCCACTGCTGTGTAAACTGACTAGGTTTTATCAAAATATGAAATATACAAATATTTATAAAATGATAAAAAATAAGCTAGTACAGTTTGATCAATATTTCTGGTAAGAATTCGAGAGGCCCCTGAGCTTGAGGGCTCTGGGGCACTGCCTCGTCTAGCCCCGCTTGGTATCTACACTACTGAGTGCATAAATAAACACAAATATGTCTTGAACTTTCAATATATTCATAATATTTCACAAAACAATAACTGATAACTTCATCTAACTACGTCTAATATTGATCAAGATAATATTTACAACATAACTAACACATTTTGTCTATGGCATTTTTGATCAGTGCAGTACAAAAAGTACTGCACCGATCAGGACCATTTACTTAAGGCAAGTATTTATATAATCACTATACTTAAACTGGAATATTTGAAAATGACAAAATATACAATTAATATAACTTACTAACACTGTATTTTATATTTATAAACAATAGTAAAGATAAAATAAAATCCTTCATAATTTGGTGTCAAAAAGCTGGTAACAATTGTTAGGGTTGCCAGTTATTGAAAAGTTTTGTAAAAAAAAAGTATAAATAAATAAACTTCGAACGAAAACTCGTGAAGGACATTAAGACGTGTTGAAAAAAATTTGGTAAATAGAAAAATAAGCAGCTATTAGAGGCGTTCTAAGAATGAACGTGGAAGGAATCAAGTATATCGGAAAATAAAAAGAAATCCGTATTGCGTGGAAGAGAATATAATGAAGGAGAGGAGTATACATTAGACAGAAAAGTACAGAAGAAAAAGATATTTATTATGTTGCCATCCCCAAATAATGGGATAAGAAAAGGGGTTGGGTTGTATGTTGGTTTAACAAATACTTAACCTTACTTTTGTTTTTAAATATAAATCGTAGAAAAAACTCGATAGTATAAATTATCACAATAAAACAAGAATAATTATTTAAATTAACTCTATTAATAAAGATTTTACCTGAAGTGTCATGGTTGGAATACAATTAAAAAATTAACGGTAGAAATTGTATTAGCATTTTGAAAAATAAAGAACGCGCGCGTTCTGGTTACAGTCGCGATCGATACGTCCGTTTGGTTCAAATTGGTCTAAGATCGGGGGAGGATCTTAGAGCAGTTTTAACCAAGATGATGCTATATTTAGTGTCTTAGCTTATAAGAGTAATAAGGGGCAAAATCTCTAGCGATCAGTCTTTGTCAATCTCGACAAAGACTCCCGCGATCTAGATATTTTGATCGCGACTTTACCCAGATTGCGCTATAGGGTAGGTACTATATTTCCACACCGCATACGTCATTTTCACGAACTTACAGGATACGTACAAAATGTTATTTGCGGTGTTGAAAGGCCAATTTGACGGGCATTTTACACAATTGCTTATATGTGTACCATAAGATTACGGATATATATTTTAGATACATAAATACAAAGTACCTATAAATAGAAAACTCCACGCAGTACAAAATTATCTGTCTTCATCACACTAATAGATTGTCCTTTGTGGTGATCGAACCCGCGACCTGGTGAGCTTAAGTCAACTGCATTTTAGTCAATTAAAATTCTTGTCGACATAGAATTGGTGACATTAACATTACAGCATAGAGAGATGGCGAATATTTACCACAAAAGTACGATATTCCCTTAGCAAGCGCTTACGTTGCACGACTTTTTAGCAAAGTGCCTAAGTCCGGTCAAAAAATATTGTTTTGTAACTAGTAAAGCGATGGTGACCGTCACTGTACAAAGGCGATGTTATAAGCGTCGTTTAGGTGTTAGATCATTTAGAAAAGTGTCAAAATTGCGTCAACCGTAAGAAATTACTGTATTTACAAAAAAAAACATCTTTTTTCTTAAAATTATAAAATAATGTAACAAAATTCCTCTGCTATTTGAAAGTCAATAAAACACTGGAATCAATTGGTTCACTATAAAATACCCTGAACTAGATCTATAAATAGTGTCGTGCATAAGTAGTTACAATATGTGACTAAAGGCCAACACAGACTGAGTACGTGAGAGGCACGTTTTTAGTTTAACACAAGCATATAAGCTTAGCTTGGGACCAGAGGACGTTGTGTGAAAAATGTCCATGAATATTTATTTATTTATTTAAGTGTATGACGTATTTCACGTATTTTATTTTAAGTTCACGTGCACGTACTAAGAATTATGTACCGTGTCTATGTATTTATTTATTACTCATTTATATCTAAAAGATCTCGTAAAAATGTAAATGAATATTTTCTAACACTTGTGCGACTCATTTGCATAAATAAAACAACTTTTTACGGATTTAGACGCGTATATTTGTCTCACCCGTGACCATGGTGACTGCAAAGTCTCCGAAACGTCGGGCTAAAATTAAAACAAATATACGCGTCTAAATCCGTAAAAAGTAGTTTTATTAATGTAAATGAAGTAAAATTTACTCACAAACTTTTTTGTACGACACTCTTTAGCGAAAGAAAACACTTGCTTCGCTGTATGTTTTATTTGAAGAGCTTTGCTGCCCTATCAAAAGGGCCTTTCGTTATGAGAATTTAATATTATTTTATTTATTTACGTTTTATTCACTGGGATTGATTAATAATTTATATGGAGAACGTACTCTAGTTTTAAAGAACAATCGTCGACAAACCGTCGTGATGGTCTGCGCAATACGCGCTGCCAACGCATTCAGTCTGTGTTGGCCTTTCATAGAATAATAACATGGTATGTACTGTGTTTAAATATATTTAAAACCGCATTGGTATCCAACATCCGGTCTGTTCGTCACGGCGATAGTAATTGGGACGATTTTCCGGGAACACAGTAACCGCTGGGAATGGGTGTTGTTGTATGAACTTTAGCGTTTGCCGGATCTGGAAAAATTGAAAATTAATATCTGTAGATTAATATTTGAATGCCATTTTCAACCGACTTGAAAAAGGAAGGAGGTTCTCAGTTTGTCTGTTGGCACCAGGTCAGGATCTGATGGTTATCTCCTGAGAAATCTAAGAAATTCCTCAAGTCGGTTCTTTTTTTTATAAATACCCAATTATTGTCCATAAACTACCTATGAAGACAAAAGCCTACCTTGTTATAGGAGGCGTATGTGCTACAGTGCAGTTCAGAATATTGTACAGTTTTGAGATTTCAGTTTCTTGCAGATGATGAGTTATAGAGACAAGAAAAAAAATCTATCTCTCTCACTCTCTCCAGCTTACGCCCTCAGTTGGGTCTTTCTGAGAGGGATTATGATAGAGTGTGCCGCGTTGGCATAGGGTTAATTTTTGAGTGGTCAGTCTTTCACAGAGGATGTTATCCTTGTACAATATCCATAGCTTTTACAGCACCCTGGGAAGGAAAGGTGTGGTGACACTTGTATTCTTATGCGGTCACCGCACGGATAGTAACTATCTCCCGCATGCGACGTCGCCCGACTTATGGCGATGGCGCATTACCGCGCCCGCTTATTTATACTTATATTATTGTCGATGTAACAACGATGCGTCAAATAAAACATTTTTTTACGGATTTAGACGTGTGTATTTGTTTTAAATTAAAATTAAAATCAAATGTAGGTAAACCCTGTAATAACTGATCGAGGAGGACACTTTACAGCTCAGTCTTACCTGTGACCATGGTGACTGCAAAGTTTACGAAACGTCGGGCTAAAATTTAAACCATATACACTAGTCTAAATCCGTAAAAAGTACGTAGTTTTATTTAAACAAAAGAGTCGCGCACACGATGCGTTACTCAAAAACATTGAGATAATTTTGTGGTAGACCTTTTTACCTGCGAAGCTTTAGGCCCGGCCCTACCCTACTGAATCTATAAAGAAAAGTAAATGTATACATACATTTCGTACGAAGTGTGGGGGTTCAACAGCTGGTGTAGTACTTAGATGTTTAAGTATAAAATCATCGGACTGCTGTAACCACAGGTCCACACCACGCAGCGGCTCGTAGTTAAACGGACCGATACGTAACATGCCTACCGTGTTGTCGTATATATCTAAAACCTGTATAAACAAATACATATAACACATCATTAAAAAACAATTACATAACCGGTCAAGTGCGAGCTGGAAACACGAAGAATTCCACACCATTATGGTCGTAATATATTTGACACATTCTCGATCCCAAATAGGTATAAGGGCAGGAGAATGATAGATAATGATAAATCATCAACTGAACATAACCTGTGGCATTTTATAGGTCTCTAGCTAACACCGTTTCAGAGATACAGCCTGGTGAAAGACGAACAGACGGACAGCAAAGTCTATGTACCGAATAAAGTCCTATTTTACCTTGTGGTACGAAACCCTAAAACCGGAACCCTAAAACCCGAAAATGCCCGACAGTAAGAAGTATTGCCCTCAAATTGATTATATTTTAACATATTAAACACGTAGGTAACTTGTAAATACCTTCGTAGACCCCTTTCTTCTTTATTTTGATACCCTATTCGATAAGCTTCGATTTAAGCCTCATTTAACTATAAACTCCTAGTATTAAAGCACATATTATTATCGGTCTGACGACTGCGTCAGACCTACTGATACCTATCTGATGATGACCTACGACATACTGATGTGACCCAAAATAGTATTGTATTCTATCCGTATTGTAGTACTCACAACACAAGTTTATAAGCTTAACTCGGGACCAGAGAACGTTGTGTGAAATGTCCATGATTATTTATTTTATTTTTAAACATATTTAGCTTTACTTTGAATTTAGTTTTGAACAAACGAAAGAATAAAGAAATGCTGTATCCATCAGTGCAGATACATATTTCATAACACAAGTGTATTTGTAACATCACAGAAAGTTATAAAATATTTCGAAACTAGATGTGATCAAAATCCGCTGCGTAGTTTAAAGATATAAGCTCACATAGGGACATTTACAACTATATTTCATGATAAATTAAGATTGGTATCTTACCTGCCCAGAGTGTGGTCCACTAGTGATAGTTCTAGCACCACGTAGCGGCAGATCGGGTCCTTTATCAGGGAAGGTGGCAGGGAACAGATCTCCAGCTCTTATATCTACACCAACCCCTTTAACTAAGGGTGATGCTACTGGACCGTTTAGAGCTGTATTTAACTCACAACAGCACGCCATTGTTAAATCTATTTCGACGCTCAACCGATGGAATGATACTGAAAATGACATAAAATAGAAAATACTATTAATTCTACGTGCACAACTAAACTCAACTAAAACAACTATGGTGTATTTTGATTATTTAGCTATTTTGTTGTGCACATTTATTTTAATTTAAATCTTTAGTCTATAGTTAACAGTTCTTAATGAAGAAATTTAATTTAACAGTGCCGAATTGTGTTATTGACACTATCAATTTTCAGTTTTTAGATAAGTTGTGTACCTACGTAGAATCGGTACCATATTACCAATTTTACAACTAAACTAAACAACTACACTAAAAATGAAAATTTTGTTTCAATAACACAATTCGGCAATGTTAACTCAAGTTTTTTTTAATGAAAACTGTGTATTTATTTGAATTAATCTACTATATAAAAATAAGTCGGATTTTCCTTCCTGACGTTATAACTCCAGAACGCACGAACCGATTTCCACGGTTTTGCATTCGTTACTTTTTTTTGGTATGGCAAAACAACGTTTGACGGGCCAGCTAGTCTTATATATAAAATTCACGTGTCACAGTGTTAGTTACCGTACTCATCCGAAATGGCTTGACCATTTTTTATTAAATTTTACATGCATATTCAGTAGGTCTGAGAATCGGCCAACATCTATTTTACAAACTTTTTTTTAAATTTAGTAGGTATGGCAACACAACGTTTGCCGGGACAGCTAGTATCTTATATATAAAATTCACGTGTCACAGTGTTAGTTACCGTACTGCTCCGAAACGGCTTGACCGATTTTTATGAAATTTTACATGCACGTTCAGTAGGTCTGAGAATTGGCCAACATCTATTTTTCAAACATTTTTTTTTAGTATGGCAAAACAATGTTTGCCGGGTCAGCTAGTATAAATGTATAAAATGAAATAGAAATAATCATAATATGTACACCACTGGCCTTATTATTTTAGATAAGCCTTCGACGCATCAGAATATTAGCCTCATTATTTATTTTATTACAAATATGCAACGGCGGGCTTATTGTCGAGGGCATTTTCTACTTTTATCAGTTAAGTGTTAGGCACTATCAAGTGTTTCTAAAGGTGGCATTCGGAAGTCCCGCGACCAGCTCTGGTTTGGTATTGAAAATGCCGTCACTGCTTTGAATGAGAAGTGGGCTTGGCTAAATGCTTAAGTGCCCGCAGAATTGGCACCACTCAATGACCGACATAAATGTATTCTTAACTAATTTTGACAATGTGAAAATGGACACTAAACTAGATGCATCGCGCGTAGCAGTCGCGGATCTTCCTAATTTCATCTTAAGCCAATCTCCTCGAAATTATCGAAATCTAGGTTTTGTGTAAGATTATTTTGAAATACACATCTAATATTATACAAATAACAATTTAGTAGGTAAATACGCCTTCTATATACATGATACCTAAAAATAAAATAGAAATAGTACAATAGTTTAAAACTTCTTAATCGCTTCAAGTTATCTATACCAACAAAGAATAATATACCATGTTGTCGGATAATAACAATAGGTATTGCCGTTAGTAATGATGGCAATCGAAGTTTGTCAAAGTGCCAAAGTGCGCCAACGTTATGTTATCGGTAAGGCGTGGGCATTGTGAATTCCTCATTGTTTCTTACCTACTCACGTTCAATGTCTAATGTACGTATCTACTTATTCATTGTATGTGTATATGTTACGGCTAGGTACACACATCGAAACCTAAACGACGATATTGTAACGTGAACGGTTTTGAAGACATTTTTGCCTCTTTAAATTTTTCAGCCTGCGGGCCGAAGAGGCCTGTGCGACTCATTGACACTTATTTACATACGATGCAACCAACTATAGCCACTGAGATTTGGCTACATCTAGTTTTTGCCGATATGATAACGAATAAAACTAGGTGAAGCCGAAATCAACCGGCTACAACTAGGATTAGCCAACCACCCTTGGCTGCACCTAGTTTTAGCCGACTAAACCTAGGTCCAGCAGCACTTAGGCTTTTAGTAACATATTATACATATATGTATTAAAAAATGTATACATATGTAGCATATCCGTATTCTGGTACCCATAAGACAAGAAAATAAGCTTATCTTGAGACTAGAGGAAGCTGAAAGAAATGTAAAAAATAATGACAGACAAATAAAGTGTCTCATCCTTGTAATATATACTTACACATAATATTAGCGAACAGTTCATCTGAATAACGATGTGGGTCTGTGAATCCTCCAACCAGTTGTAGCTCAAGTCTTCCTTCTGGGTAACCAACAGCTAATTGTTGGACTCGAGAGACCATAGCTGCGGCTGCTTCAGCTGTCCCCGAGCCGTCAAGATGTGCCAATGCTACTGCTCCTGAACCTGGAACCGAATATAACCATCAGCATCATCATTATCATACGCTTCTCCCCATATGGGTTGTCATAAGTTTTCTTTTAAAATATTAAGTTGTCTAAAGCAGCAGGCGTGTTTAGTAAGAGTTAAGGTATAAGCAAAATACATCATCTGTGAGAAACCTCGCAACTAACCCCTATATCAACATTACCAACGTGCCTGATCAGCGGACCATAGTAGACCTAATACCTGATGTGGAACAGGCCATAGGCCTCTTTCACATCAGGAATTGGTCTATGTGATATAAGAAAAGGCGGGACGTTTTTGACTGTGGTGTGGTGCATGTCATGGTGAATTTATAAAAATGCTAGATAATTACCTGCATGTCTCACTACGACGATAATACATGATGTGGCGTCATCTGACCCTATAATAGTGACGTGTTCTGAAATAAACATACAATAAAAAATTATTTCGTACCAAACCAAATATTAACATAGAAATGATAGATCTGACTAACATTACGTAGGTTTCCGACATTTTATCAATCAGCAGACTATTAATAAAGATTTCAAAATAATAGTAAAATAAATAAATCTGGGAGCAGTGTTTATTTTCTCACATTTAAATATGATGGGTTTTACTTCATGTTTGTTGCTGTATTTTTCTTAAAACTTCCATCTAAAACGAAAACCCCCCATAAATTCGTGTAAAAGAACATTAGATTAATGACAGATCTTTAATATAATGTTCGTTTACACAACTAATAAGCAATATTAAAGTAGACTTTCTGGCTGGTTTTCACAAAGAACTACAGTATAGAGCTCTTCAAAATGGGCATAAAAAGTTCCCACAGAGGCTGCAAGCGAGTGCGATACTCTTAATGTTGCATTGCAAATGTCCTTAGGCTACGGTAACCGCTTACCATCAGGCGGATAGTATGTTCATTTGTCAATCCAATAATAGAGACAAATTAGACTTACTGTCATGTGGTACTACGGCTGCGAGTTCCCTTTGCGCGACGTATAGCAGCCCTGGCGGTGGTACCACCCTGGCTGCGGCGGCCAGCAGCTGCGTGGCCGCATCTCTGTAGCCGGGGTGCGCGTTCAACAGCGCACGCACCGACGTCGGACATTCATCCGCGAGCACGCCGTTCAACACCACCACCATGCTACTACTGGAAAATAAAGAAAAATAAACAATGTTATTAGTTTGAAAACTAAAAAATACGCTTGGAAATCCTGAATATTTTTAAAAACTATCTATTGTGTTGTCATGTGTCCTCAATAACGTCACACTGCTGGGCTCAGGCCTCCTCCACTTTGGCAGGGATTATGGGTTTATGGCACAGGGTTTTCCGTCTCTCACATAGTCGGTATATTATATTGTGTGGGGAGGAAATGGGGTGGTGACACTTGTATTCTTAATCCGTAACCACACAAGTACTCGTTATTCCACATTTGTAACTGACTTTACAGTAGATCAGTGTGATTGCATCCGTTTATTTGTGACGAAGTCTTGAATAGAAAAAAATGAGACAATGAAAGTAAAACTTGAAACTATAATTATGATTACAAGATACAAAATATGTACCTATAAAATTTGAGGCATATCTTTGAGTGCTCTAAGTAGTAGCTAAACGAACGTCTGAACAGATAAGATCTACAAAAGACGAAATGAAATCACATATGAACACGCCTACTCGACGTGGTATGGTAGAAGACTAAATTAACAATACTAATGTAGGTACCTATATATAAGATAGATAACATTGTATGTGTGTGCTCAAGATACTTATAAAATTCGTTCTTCCAAAGTAACCTTGTAATGAAAGAGATAAAAAAAAATAAAAACTTAAAAGTAGCTATCAAGAGTCCGTTGTTCGAAGGATAACCATTACTTTAATAAAGTGTCTGTCTAAGCTAGATTATAAACGGTGGATTGTAATAATATGAGTCATTCCTTGACATATTTAACTGACATGAGCATGCTAAATAACAAAATTGTAAAAACTAGATGATATGTTTCTGAAGTAATGCCTAACGTTTTTACATAAAATGAGTTGATAGACTATTGGTCTTATTCATAATGACTTATCGGAGGTTTTAACGGAGATTTTATCGGAGAGATAATAAACGTTTTAGCGTAAAAAGACTATTATGAATAACAAAATTTGACAATTTCCGCGAACTGATTTTAGCTAACTTTTAAACCTCGGACCATAAGTTAACAAAAATGCTACATACGTAGTATAAAACGATACCAGCAAAATTATTTTATGCACAATAAAAGAAAGATAAATAAGGAATACACAGCCAGGACTGCTATAGTACACCAGGTACCGATTTTTCTCAGGAGCACTTATTATTATTAAAGACCATAAGCAAACAACATAGAGCTTGGTAAAGTAGACAAAATACCAAACCCAGCAGTGGGAAAATCACAGATTAATAAGAGTATTTTTAGAGAGTCTTGGAGACTGGCAGCGTTACTACATCAGATGGGAATGTTACATTGACGTAGCCAGGCCGAAAGGGGTTTGATGGTTACAACTATTTTTGCCATTTTGCGGGGGCAAAATGGCAAAAATAGTTTTTTTTTAATATAGCTTGGGTTGGCAAATGATTTCACTCCACTTGATGTTAAGTGAATGTAATGAAAAATGTGTACGCTTAGCTAAGGCGTACAAAGGCAATGCCTAGTAGTTTTATTACTAGCCTAACAGTAAACAGTCCAATCGCAATCTTCATAAAGAGGAAGCGAGCACTCGAGCGCAAAGCGAGCGATAGCAATAAAACGCAAATTTCCGGAGAGCTCCTATGACTATTAATTTGTAATCAACCTTTTTACAATTAATTAATGATCGATATAAAAAAAAATGACTAATGTCTGCGAGTCATAAGCTGCTTAATTTCTACTTATCAAGCAAATGTATCAGAAATAGGAAACATAGCAGTGTCATTTTGCAGGCACTGCAGAGGGCACTGTACTCCTCATTTAGGTATTTGCCTTATTGCAACTTTCTTTTGTGGTAAAACTTTACCAAATTTGTGTGATAGACGCTGCAACTTTATCTAAAGAAAACCGAAAAAAGTGGGTTTTTCGGATCGTCATATTTCTTTTAGTTATTATGTTTTGAAAAAAAGAAAGTGATAGAAGCATAGATATACTCTTTATCTATAATATAACGCAAAAACTATTAAAATCGGATTAACTTTCGCGAAGAAAAGGAAGTACGATACCCATACTCTTGTATGGAGCATAATTTGGTATCGTGCCGTCTTAATAAATACCTGCGTATTTCCAAAAGGAAGATAACAACTAGTAATAAATACGACTTATCGCACAGTTAAACACAAAACACGCACAATATTTAGCAAAGAGATCTGAAGTAAACTGAAAACTATGAATCGAATAAGCTAATTTATGATGTTCTCGTATCAGTTCCGGAATTATGATTCAACAATGACAGTATATTGCAAATTAGACAAATTGAATCACAATAAGGGTCATTGTCTTGTTTAGAATCTAAAAATAAAACATTGTATAAACATCGATAAAAGATTTCGATGAAATCTGATAAAACATAAGTGCCGAAATTTTTTTATCATCATATCATCTAGCGCGGAAATACTTACAAAGAAACGAACTAAATTAAGTGGAAATAATCTTATTCTGTAGAAGTAGATTAAAACGGGCTACATTTGTTTCATTGGCTAAGGATTTTCAAGATAACCAATCTATGACTCTACAAGGATTGCGGAACAGTCACTTCATACAAAAATCTATTTAAATTTATTAAATATACGATATTACACATAGAACATTTTACAAATAATTGATAAAATAGAGTATATAGAAAAAAATAGTACATAATAAATTTACGTAGCGAACCTAAGACACTGAAAGCAGTATATCTTTACTTTATATAAAGCGAAGTCTCTATTTTTATATGTATATCCCTATGTGAGCTTATATCTCTAAAACTACGCAACGGATTTTGATGCGGTGTTTTTAGTATATGTATAGAATGGTTCAAGAAGATGGTTTTTAAATATCACGCGTACAAAGCGATAGATAGTAATTATCTATAATAATATTATAAAGCTGAAGAGTTTGTTTGAACGCTAATCTCAGGAACTACTGGCTCGATTTAAATAATTCTTTCAGTGTTGGATAGTACATTTAATGAGGAAGGCTATATAGCATCACGATGCGACTAATAGGAGCGGAGTATCAGTGAAAAATGTAGTTGCAAAAAAACACGGGAAAATTTTTCTAATGTTCCACGCGCACGAAATGACGTTGCGGACAACAGCTAGTATTAAATAAATATTATATGCCTTCTCTAAGGACTGTGTCAATATAATCAATACACATAAAACTATTAGTGATGATAATATACGACAGCTTCCGTAAAAATAATATTAATATGATAATACAAATATATAGTTCTTTAACCCGTACTAACAAACATATTCATTAATTGATAATTTGAACATATCTAACTATCGGATTTTTTTTTATTTACGTGGTGAATGCCTTTACGCTCTTTGTGTGGGACTCCCGGATCAGAAACGGACCCGGAATACCCACTGAACCCTACGGTGTTCCTCCTCGCCCCCTTGGCCGGGCCATGGTAGTCACTCAGGTATTACCATGACCCAACCAGGATCTAACTATCGGATGATGTGTAGGGTATGCGTCATTTTCATCTTTTATTTATTACTACTGTGCAATTTTCATCAAAATTAATTCAGTAGATTTTACGGCAACAGACATCTCGACATCCATCCATACATTCTTATAAACTTGTATCAAATAATTTAAAGTTTTCTAGCTGTTCCCTTACGACCCAGTGAGTAGGGATATAAAAATAGTCAACATCTATTTCATCCTAATCTAGAAATTTTTTACAAAAATAGGTCGTTCCGTAGCGTGTGGTGACGAATTAAGAATAAAGTATCACCACTCTTTTTCCTGTCCCAGGGTGTAGTAAAAGCCAGCTCAGGGGGTTATTGTATGGTAATAAACCCTATCCTAGAGAAAGAGAGGTCGTTCCGTTTCTACGTAATTGAACAGAAGTATTTTAAGCAGTTACATATAGCATAAAATTGCCACTGGCCAAATAAATGTAAGATTAATGATAGAAAGACGTCCTGCTGTGCAATAGAAATGATTGGAAGACCCATTCTGTGACACGTAAAAAACATTGAAACGTAAACAATTCCGTACCTTATAATTCAAAATGGCTAAAATCCATATTGAACGGCCAATATCAACAATAGGAAGATTAATTTTACAACGCCAATACAAATAACGTGTGCTATCAATCACTTATACAATTACGAAATATTTCTTTTACTTACTTATTATAAAACAAAATCTTTATTTTTGTATGTATGTCCCTATGTAAGCTTATATGTTCCAAACTACGAAACGGATTTTAAGGGCCTACATCAATATTATCATATATCATCGCCGACACGTACATGTTAACCCTCAACCACTTAACACCGGTCTCTCAGACTCCGTCGAAGTGTATTTTGTTTATATTTTGGCGTCAGCGCACCATTGAGTTTCGTGCGTCCGTGTACCTTCCCCCCGCTCGTCTCAGTGTCGCGCGAGCCGCCAACGACGTCGCACGTGCCCGCGTTTGCTCAGGGTAAGTGCCTAAACATCGTCAGCGGTCTGTGATACCGATGGTAAGTGGTTACGTGATTTTTTTTTTATCCTTATTTTTTTTCGTTTGCAGTGAATAATGGCTGCTAATGACGAACTTATTAGTAGATGGCTAGAAAAGGACCCGTCAGATGAAGAAGACATAAGAAATGGAGATTTTAGTGATGTTGAAGTAGATATTAGTGACCACCACGTTCTAGAAGAAGCTAGTGGATCCGATTCTGAAATTGAATGTGAGGAGGAATCTACGTTTGCAAGCGGAACTACTAATCTTCAAAATAGAAACTCGCCTCCAATATCGTCTGTTCAAACTTCATCAGATGAGGATATACCGCTATCAGAGATGCGATAACGTCCCAGAAAAAAAAAATATTTTGGTAAAAACCGATTCCGTTGGTCGTCTGAGCCTCCATCTACTCGTTCAAGGACATTACAACATAACATTGTACAAGAAAGAGAAGGTATAAAGCCAGAGTACAGACCGCTTATAACTGTTTCTTCTACTCCTCTTGAAATCTGGAGTCTGTTTTTTACCGACCAAATTCTAGAAATAATTGTAAGTAACACCAACCAAAAAATTCGCGAAATAAGACCTAAGTACAATAAGCAACCGAATGTTCAAGATACGGATTTGATAGAACTTAAAGCATTCATTGGATTACTATTCTATACCGCCATTTTTAAAGAAAATCGTGAACACTATTCGTCATGGTATAAAATGGATGGTACTGGCAGAGAAATATACAGATGCATCATGAGTAAAAGCCGGTTTGAAGTTTTACTGAACACCATACGATTTGATGATGCCGGTACAAGAGAAGCACGGCGAGAAACTGACGCATCGGCACCTATTTCAGAGATATTTGACAGCTTTATCAAACAGTGCCAAGCTGTTTATACGATTGGAAGCTACGCCTGTATAGATGAAATGTTATTAGCTTTTAGAGGAAGATGCCGATTTAAAATGTATATGCCAAAGAAACCAGCCAAATATGGCATTAAAATACTATGCATTACAGATGCAAGGTCTGGCTACCTCCTCAATGCCTATATTTACTTAGGTAAAGACTCAGATGGGATAAATTTGCCTGCAGAATATAGTCGACTGAAAAAACCCACACAGGCAGTGATGAGACTTGTTTCTCCAATAGAAGGGTCTAACAGAAATGTAACCACCGATAACTGGTTTACGTCTCTAGAGCTCGTGAATTTACTAAAAGAGAAACATCTTACATTGGTGGGTACCTTGAGAAAAAATCAGCGTGACATACCCCCGGAGTTCTTGCCCAATCGTCACCGAAAACCTGACACATGTGAGTTTGGATTTACAAAAGATGTAACAATAGCATCGTTTGTTCCAAAGCCAAATAAAGCAGTAATTATGCTCTCAAGTATGCACCACTCTCCAGCGATTGATGAATGTACTAAGAAGCCAGAGATTATTTTATTTTATAATAGCACTAAATTTGGTGTAGATTTACTAGATCAGAGGTGCTCGAACTATTCTACAGCCCGCCGTACACGCCGATGGCCGTTAGCCATTTTCTATAGATTACTTGACGTGTCAATTTCCAATGCTTATATCGTTAGCTTATCAACCAACGCACAAAAGAAAGAAACTCGATTCCACTTCATCAAGAAGCTCGCAGAACAACTCACTATACCTAATATGGAGCGAAGAGAAAAAAATATCCATCTTCAACGGGATATCAGAATTGCTCTTCGTCGGATCCTGAATATCAATGGAACAGATACTCCAGCAGTTGCAGTTGGTAGCTCTGATAAGCTAGAAGTACGTAAGACTTGCTTCACTTGTGACCCAAAGAAAAAACGCAAGACACAGTACCTGTGTTTTGAATGTAAAGCCCCAATATGCCTCGAATGTTCAAATAAGCTGTGCAGTAACTGCCGAGAAAAACTATAAATAAGTAGGTTGCAATTTTACAGAAAAAAGGACAAATATGAGCCAAAAATAGGTTTTCTGTGTTATTTGATTACTAAACTTTAGAAAATAAGTAAAAAAGTAATTATTTAGTAGTTCTACTATTTACGATCTCAGTTACCAAGTAAGTCGTAACTTTTTGTTAAAATTTTAAGTCTGACTAGAAGTTATGTTTTTTTTTTCCAAAGAGTTGATTTTATTTCGTGTTTTTAGGGTTCCGTACCCAAAGGGTAAAAACGGGAACCTATTACTGAGACTTCGCTGTCCGTCCGTCCGTCCGTCCGTCCGTCCGTCCGTCTGTCACCAGGCTGTATCTCAAGAACGGTGATAGCTAGAGAGTTGAAATTTTCACAGATGATGTATTTCTATTGCCGCTATAACAACAAATACTAAAAATAAAATAAAATAAATATTTAAGGGGGGCTCCCATACAACAAACATGATTTTTAGGGTTCCGTACCCAGTATCTCAAGAACGGTGATAGCTAGACAGTTGAAATTTTCACAGATGATGTATTTCTATTGCCGCTATAACAACAAATACTAAAAATAAAATAAAATAAATATTTAAGGGGGGCTCCCATACAACAAACATGATTTTTAGGGTTCCGTACGCAGTATCTCAAGAACGGTGATAGCTAGACAGTTGAAATTTTCACAGATGATGTATTTCTATTGCCGCTATAACAACAAATACTAAAAATAAAATAAAATAAATATTTAAGGGGGGCTCCCATACAACAAACATGATTTTTTTACCGTTTCTTGCTCGATACTAATAACGTTGCCTTATGTTGCATAGATAATGGTACGGAACCCTTCGTGCGCGAGTCCGACTCGCACTTGACCAATTATTTCCTTTTAATAAATAGTTTATACTTTAGAAATGTCTATTTTATTGAAATAAACCCTTTGTTTTTAACGATTTATTATAACTGAGCCACTTAAAGCGAACGGTCTCCCTGACCGGTGGTAAGTTGTTACGGAAGCAAAACTAATGGTAAGTGGCTAAGGGTTAACACAGCCAGTAGGCACAGAAAATGAAGAATTAGGGATACTTTTCCTATTTACTCAAAATCTACTAAATATATTTTAATTCTGATTTACGTGTTTCTATATATAATAGTTACTTATGTTTTTAAAGTTATTTCATTAGTTAATACGCGATAATAGACCGACAAATGAAAAAAAATAAAAAATTAGAGAGGTTGTTTCGCTAAGATTTTCTATCGAGAAAACTTTTTTCAATCGTGTTTCTGAGTTTATGCGATCCTAGATCATATATTGAAAAAACATATACTTAAAAATTAGAGCTCTAGCCATTCAATCTAAAGAAACAATGAAAACTTCGTACGTAGAAAAATGCACGAAGCTATTTTGGTATCCTCTTAATGCGATTTTTTTTTTACAGATAGCGTACGAGGTTCGGACATCATTTAATTTCATATACATAATATAAAAAGTAAAACTCATCAATCTCTAGTTAGAATACTAAGTTTATATATTTTTTAAAAACATACCTATAACTAATTTCTATGATTTTTTTAAAATATTTGATTTAGATACATTTATTTAAAATAAATAAATAAATATTCATGAACATTTCAAACGACGTCCTCTGGTCCCAAGCTAAGCTTATATGCTTGTGGCATGGGTATCAGAATAAGGATATAATACATAAACTACTTTTCTTTTGTAAATACATACTTATAATACATAGGTAGTAAACACCCAGACGTAAGACAAACATTTGTATGTCAATTATAAATATCACACAAATAATTGTACCAAGCGGGCATCGAACCGCGACCTCTTGAACGGCAGTTCGATACGTAGACCACTTGACACCCGTCTTTTAAAATTCAATTTAAAAATAATTTATTTAAAAGAAATTATGATAGCAACACCAAGGGCGCCTAAATTTCTGGCTATTAAGGGCCTACATCAATATTATCGTATATCATCGCCGACACGTACATATTAACACAGCCAGTAGGCACAGAAAATGAAGAATTAGGGATACTTTTCCTATTTACTCAAAATCTACTAAATATATTTTAATTCTGATTTACGTGTTTCTATATATAATAGTTACCTATGTTTTTAAAGTTATTTCATTAGTTAATACGCGATAATAGACCGACAAATGAAAAAAATAAGAAATGAGAGAGGTATTTTCGCTAAGATTTTCTATCGAGAAAACTTTTTTCAATCGCGTTTCTGAGTTTATGCGATCCTAGATTATATATTGAAAAAACATATACTTAAAAATTAGAGCTCTAGCCATTCAATCTAAAGAAACAATGAAAACTTCGTACCTAGAAAAATGCACGAAGCTATTTTGGTATCCTCTTAAGGGGAAGCACAAGAGAGGTAATAAATACTTATTCGCGAACATCGGTAAAACATTATATTGATCAAAATTGATATACTTAATCGACTACCTAGATTAAGTCATTGACCTTCCACAAGTAGTCAAGTTTATACTTTTAATAAATTTCAAGTGATAATTTAGAAGTTTCGTTAACAGAAAAATAGGTCTTAAATTCAAATAAAAACATTCTTATATGTTTTATATGCATAATAAATTAAATAAATCAATGACAAATGCTATTTAAATGAAAATAATTTCAACAGAATAAACGACTTTGATGCATAGAATAAATTATTTGCTTCAATATCCGAAAGTGGTATTATTATTAGTAGTAGTATTACAATAGACACTTACGGTAATTTTAAATTTCAAACACACTTAAAACTTCAACACTATACACACACAGAGTCACTAACACATTTCAAAGACGAGTATAACCGTATCAGTCATTTAGGTAACACTAAAATGTATACTTATATTTTTTTAAATTTAAACACGGCACACAAGTACACTTCCCTGCTAACGAAAAGCATCTGAGTAAAAGCCAGCATTCACTGTCGCATTTACGTTAGGGGTAAACGCTGGCTGGACGCTTGTTTGTAAATGCAACTTGATGTCTATCTAACAAGATCGAAAAGCTTACACGATAGAGACAGAAAATCAGGCAATCAGTGCATTAGTACTAGTTTTGTCCAAAAACACAGTTTTTAGGGTTTCGTATAAACCCTTATAGTCTCACTACGGTGTCATTAATGCCAATTTTGTTTAAAAATACCTAACTATTCCCAACGATTTGGTGCAATTTTATTATAGAAATTTAATGGATTCTTTACAAATCGTAGGAAAGCGACAGTTCGTTTCGCAGACCTGCCGTGAATGATAGGTTTAAAACTGCCGGGTTATCGGTACCCGACATGAACACATCGAATGCCGCGTCTTACTAGCTCCATATTAGTTGTTATTGTTATGATAAAACTTATTATGTTGGAAATACGGCTCCGATAGTATCCGTATCATGCAGCGAGCAATTAAGAAATATACCATCATGTATTTATCTTGACTTGTAATAACTTAATAGGCAATACACATTGATAATAAAATTATTTCTTTCCTGGAACATTTTTTATATATCTGTAAAAGGTTAAGGACCGTTATAAACAACAGTTTTTTTATATTTAGCGTAGTTGGAGACTATAAATAGTACTCAACGGTAATAAAATTATTGAAATACTTAACCTATGCCCATTTGTAAGTATACTAAAACAAGTTTAACCTGGAATATGGATACATTATAACAATCACGTTAAAGAAATTGTGAAGAAATGTATAAAATGATCCGTACACATTGCGAAAGTCAGTATCCGTAAATTTAAACTAATTTTTACTTCATTAAAATGTATTAAACAAAAATTTTGCATATTTACCAAGAACTGAAGGATGACATACGATTATTTTTGCCTTGTAATTAAAAAAGAATAAGTTTCAATGACAACTTATTATAACATAAGGGTGTCTTTCCATTTTTAAATAAAGTATTACTTTTTATTTAAAGACTTTACATGCATGTTGTCGCGAATTATAAACACCATAAAATCAGCGTCTTGTTAAAATATCCAAGCAATTCAGAAGTCAGTTGTTAATCCATCGTCGGTGTATCAAAGAGCAAATGTCTTATGGTTGTACGTAATTGAGTTTAATTGATGGCTGGACGTGTGTTAGCTTGTACATAGAGTATTTAACCAACAGGAGCAGGTATGTACGCTGTTTTCTTTGTCTATACTAATATAATAAAGCTAAAGAGTATCTTTGTTTAAACGCGTTAATTGCAAGAACTGATTAGATATTTATCGAGGAAGGTTTTATAACATCACGTTGCGACTAATAGGGGCGAAGCATCAGTGAAAACTGTTGTAAATACGGGGAAAAATTTCTAAATTCCGCATGTAGGAAGTCGCGGGCAACTGCTAGTTGACAACTAAACTGCCGCGTCGGCGAGGTGCCAAGGTAATACATACCTAGCCGCTATCCATTCTCAAAATCACCTCACACACACACTAAGAAACGATAATGTCTGTACACAATAAGTATGAGCATTGCTTTCGTATGTATTTTAAACACGACCCGTGTTTAAAATACATACGACTTGACTGTGACTTTATAATATCGTCTGCTGTTGGTTAAATACTCTAAGCGCTTGTAGCATTCTGTAAATAGATATACAGCTGCGGAGAGAATTGAAGCAGCGATTTAGCAATTATCACCAACGATAAAGTGTATCTGTGTCAAAGGTTTTAATGATTAAATCTTAGATTCACCTGTTATTTTATTAAAACAACGTTGTTATTTTTGTATGGATGTGAGCTGAGCCTATATACTCATATAGGCTCAGCTCACATCCATGCATCAAAATTCGTTGCGTAATTTTAAAGATATAAACTCTTATATCTTAAAAATTACGCAACGAATTTTGATGCGGTTTTTTAATAGATAGTGGTTTAAGAGTAGTTTTGTGTATATAATATCTTTAAATTTATTTTTAGTATGTATTTACAAAAAAAAAGTTGTATAAATATGTATTCTATCCGTATTCTGGTACCCATAACAAAAGCATATAAGCTCAGCTTGGGACCAGAGGACGTTGTGTTGAAATGTCCATGAATATTTATTTATTTATTTTTATTTTATTTATATATACCTACTAGCTGTCCCATCAAACGTTGTATTGCCATACTAAAAAAAAAGGTTTGAAAAATAGATGTTGGCCGATTCTCAGACCTACGGAATACACATGTAAAATTTCATAAAAATCGGTCTAGCCGTTTCGGAGGAGTACGGTAACTAACACTGTGACACGAGAATTTTATATATTAGAAGAAGATATATATTTGGTCTAAACCTGGTCGATGAAGTAGGTACTAAATTCTTTATTAACACGCTTTTTATTAGCGGTACGCATGTATCAATGTATTAATATACTTACGAGTACGTCGTCTATAAGAAGTAAAATTTCGCATTTCTGTCAATATTTAACTTTATTAACTTATTTTATCTACTCAGTTACCACATTTGGTGATAAAGTTTTGAAAACAAATGATTCAACATCACGAGTGTTGTTTTATTATAAAATATTATTTTTAATCATTTTTTGTTATAGTTTGTTATACAATATGGTATGATATCATTCATCATAATATATTGTATTGTTCTAAGTTTCGTACTATTTATTCAAAATCTTCTCGACAAATCAAACAGTTTAAACAATTAAGATGGGCTTCGTGGTCTATGGGTTCATGTAACGGACTGCCGTTCACGAGGTCGCGGGTTCGAATCCCGCTCGGGACAATCATTTGTGTGATGTTTGTAAATGTCATACAAATGTCTGTTCTGCGTCTGGGTGTTTCTATGTATTATAAGTATGTATTTACAAAAGAAAAGTAGTATATGTAGTATATCCGTATTCTGGTACCCATAACACAAGCATATAAGCTTAGCTTGGGACCAAAAGACGTTGTGTGAAATGTCAGTGAATATTTATTTATTTATAATTTCAAATATTATATTTATTAAGATTAAAAAGATGTTTTAAAAGTCCAATTTTTAGATTGATTATGGAATATCGGTGTTAGACAGACAAAGTTGGCTAAAATGTATTCTATAAATGAAAACTAAACTACTAGTTCACTAATAATTTATTTAAATATATTCAAAGCAGCATAGAATTGTAGTTTTCCAGAACAAATTACACAAAATAACATTATTACAATTTACAATGAAAGACGCAATACCCCGATAGACACAATATACAAGGTTATAAAGTGTATTGTCAATAAACCAATGACCCGTACGTTCAGCCGATTTAAAAATTGTTACTGAGATGAAAAGTAGAATTTCCAAACGACATATACTTCTGTTCGAAATATCAAATAGTCTATATCGATTGATTTCGAATCATCGTCTGAAGAATCATACTGTTCGAACATCGTTACATCTTGGTAGAAAATTAACCGCAAAAATTTTTCGTCGGCTCTTGTAGTGTTCTTCGGGCAGTGGTAAGCCAACGAAGCAGTTATTACATTTAGTTGCAAATGACAGAGAGAGAGATGGCATTTATATTGCACCTTCAACAATTTTGGAAACAACCTAGGCATTGGGCATATCTCTTAAAGCTACAAGAACCATTCGTGACACCGGGTAAAACAATAGTGAGGCCATTATAGCAAGCTGAGCCAATAGAACTGTCCGGAAACTTATTAATGACTGCAAGGCAATGACACTAACGCTATTAAGTGGTCGATGTCGCGAACTGGAGCAGCGCTTAAACGCATGCACCTTGTAAGCTGTCATCTGCTCATGAGTCAAATGGTTTAATGTGAGCTCAATTTTGGATTTATATTACCAAAATGGAAGCATAATTAAACCATTAGGCCAAAAATATTCAAAGACGGACATTCAAGGAAATACGGAGACGATTATTAACCTTTGTACGTTCATTAATGAATTACGAGCTATTTTATTATTATACAGTACTTCTATACAGTACCGTACTATTTGAAACAATGTCCTATATTCGAAACTAGAAAATCAAGATATCTTATGTCCAATAACCGTTCCCACGGTTTATTAATGACTAAGCAAAAGTTTAGCGAAAACGCGAGCCTTTTATGTTCGGTCCACCATTATCCGGCTCATTTGCGGCAAAAGACAAAGTTCGATAGGAGGCGAGCACAAATTTTGCCGATATAATCATCCAGTAAGACAATGGTTATCGTCTGGACGCGATACCGGCACAGATAGAGCACACCGAGAGCTGATGGATGCGGCACGCTCAACAGATACCATCTTCATCGTGACGCCCGCCCTGTTCGACTCGTGTGCACCAATTATTATTCAATATTGGTCGTCCGTAGATCACTGATACCACTATTAAGGTTAACATTTGGTTTGATTCTCCGGGTCTGCTCCGGTCAAGTGACAATCGTATTTGAAACGGAACGGCACCTAATTGAATAATGGTTTTTATTTGTCAGAAGCATCAATAGTTATTGAATGATGAATTTAACCAATAATGATACTGTTTAGTACTTGATTGTATCTTTAAAACATAATGTTACAAATCTTATTAACATATATAGAACAACTATCATTTAGGTTAACTAACAAATTACGGATGCGAGATAACGTTTATAATGTTCATTACGAGTAATATGAAAGTCATAAACAATTATATGTAAATAAATTTAATATGTGACAAATCCAATGACCTCATCACAAGAAAACAAAGAAATAAAAGTGACAGTTCTTTGAGTAACAGCATTTATTTTGTTATTAACTTACGTTAAGAGGAAACGCTCGCACGCGAGAAAAAAATGGGGATAGCAACACTGAACATAAATACCTAAATTGTGATTTGGCTGGGTCTGCAGTGGAGCTGCCTGCAACAAAATGGGTAGGTACTATGTGATAATCTGAAAGTAGACGAGCCAAGGTATGCTTTGCTGAGAATATCACACGTGACACAGGTGCCTTACGCTCCATATAGATGTTAGGATTAGGCATCTAAAATTATCTGAAGTAAAGATCTCTTACGATTCTGTTAGTTTAACGCAATTCCCAAAAAAAATTATATAATGCGACAATGAAATTTGATACGTGCTTCCACCAGCACACAACGAAATCTAGAACAGCGGCAATGCTAATTCAATATCGTAATATCTTGGTATCTTGTTGTAGTCGCCGCGGTCGATCCAACCGAGATAGTCTACGATTGCACCGATATGGTTTTGTTCGTGATTTATTTTGGTCGCTCCCATATAAGTGCCGTGTACTGCAACAATGGGTTGAGAGTTTGGATTTACGACAGACGATTTGGTTGCGATAAAAGACTTAGCCGCGTTCATAGCCAGCTCTGGAAATGCAGCATTAACGCAGATCTGGTTCCAATGTGCAAGTGCCAATGAATAAATGAAACTGCCGTGGTATTAATACTGCTGTCAGTATATCGAGAATCTAAACTATCTAAGTGTACTACGAATACCGGTAATGCAGATAAGAGAAGAACTTAATGAACGCGTATAAATTTTAATTAGATATGCAGCTCTAAGCATTTATAAAATTGGTCAAGTGCGAGTCGGACTCGCGCACGAAGGGTTCCGTACCATTATCTATGCAACATAAGGCAACGTTATTAGTATCGAGCAAGAAACGGTAAAAAAATCATGTTTGTTGTATGGGAGCCCCCCTTAAATATTTATTTTATTTTATTTTTATATATAAATATTTATTTTATTCTTTTTTTTGTTGTTATAGCGGCAATAGAAATACATCATCTGTGAAAATTTCAACTCTCTAGCTATCACCGTTCTTGAGATACAGCCTGGTGACAGACGGACGGACGGACAGCGAAGTCTCAGTAATAGGGTCCCGTTTTTACCCTTTGGGTACGGAACCCTAATAATATGGATGTGTAAATAAATTGAATATTCGTAAGTAGTTTGCAATTCTAATGGAATTTTAGCAATAGATGGTAGTGGAGTGCTTGTTTTGATTTTCCGTCGTTCTTTTATTTAGTACAAGTTGCGAATAATCTCGACGTTTTAAATAAATATTTTTCTCTTATTAAAATTGTACCAAGTCAAAGGCTAAAAAATAAAGGCAAATGTCCATAGAGCAGGCTCTAGGGCTACTTTATTAACCTGGAGATCAAACCTAAAACTACTAACCCATAAACCCAAAAGCCAAAATATAACACAACTTTTTAAAGAAACTTTTTAAGTCAAGACTAAAAAGTAGCTCACTACTAGATAATCTGACAAGTTTTTTTTATTCAAAGCTACATATAGTACGTCTACCCAGACATACTAATTACTATCTGACACAGAAAGATTGGATAAGTGGCGGAGTCTGCAATGAATTAATTTTATAAAAGTAATATTGACGTTCGTCTATCACTGAATCATGTGTATTTAACGAATGAATCGCATTTAATATAAAATTAAGTAGTTGAATTAAAACATAGTTAAGAGTAAAACATTAAATTACTAATAATAATCTTCCGTGTGGTGATGGATTAAGAATAGAAGTGTCACTTCCCCATCTCCTCCCAAGGGTGTTGTAAAAGTCAGCTCAGAGATATTGCACACAGATAATATCCTCTGTAAGAGACGGAAAACTAAAATAAAATCCGTGGCAACACCCCTAGTCAGCGCGACACAGAAGACCATAATCCCTCCAACGTGGAGGAGGCCCGTTACCAACAGTAGGACGTAGGTAAATGGTCTGGAGAGGAGGAAATTACTAAATTTGAAATTAAAAACCTACAACATTATATTAGTATATTGTTCACGTTTGTTAATACAAACCAAAGTACAAACATTTTTGCAATTTTTTGCTACAAGAAAAAGGTAATCTTTTATACTATCTTTTCTAAATTGTCCACTATAACAAGTTGGCAATATTATCAATGAAAAATTTGTCAACTGTAGTAAATAATTTGTCAATTGTATCTACATTATCACTCACAAATAATTAATAGCTATATGGAAATGAATACATGATTAACATACAAGATAATCGATCTTTTATCAAACATAGTTTAATGTTAATAAATAATAATAAATAAAATAAATAAATAAATATTCATGGACATTTCACACAACGTCCTCTGATCCCAAGCTAAGCTTTATATGCTTGTGTTATGGGTACCAGAATACGGATATAATACATATGAATGTCTAAATACTAAAAGGGCACTTGTCACCTTTTTTCCCCAAAATATTTTTTGTTTTTATACCTTGGCAACATCTATTTACACCGTTTTCTGACAAAACAGCGCATATCCGTGCTTTTAATAAGTCATGACAGGAATGTCAAAAAACGAATAAATACTATAACGGCACTTGTCCAAGAACATGTGCCCTTTTAACAATTATTTCTGAACGCTTCATCCAAACAACATCTGAGCGAGTGCCAACATGGGCTTATGGTAGGTAAGTCTACTACTACGGTAGGTAATTTAGTTAATTTTGTAGACTATACTGTTGCTGAATTAGATCGTCAGAGACAAGTGGACGCGGTGTATCTTGATTTCAAAAAAGCATTCGACCCGGTCCACAATGATGTGCTATTACGAAAATTTGCTGAAATCGGATTCACGCCTAACCTTTTGAAACTATTTGCTAGTTATTTCGCAAATCGTGCACAGTATGTTCAACTAGGTAATTATCAGTCTGACCATATGACACTCGCTCTGGTGTGAGTCAAGGTAGTGTTTTAGGTCCGACGCAATTTTTAATAATGGTCAATGATTTGCCTGGTGTTGTTAGCTCGGTCCAGTGTCTGATGTTTGCTGACGATCTGAAGTTGTTTTTGGGTATTGGTCACAGAGACCACCGTGACGCTCTCCAGCGGTCAACATCGACAGTGTAGTGGCGTGGGCAGCTAGTAATCATCTAGAGTTCAATGTATCTAAATGCAAAGTTACAACATTTACTCGATGTCGCGTCCCGTATGTTCACAGCTACAGCATATCTAGTGTTCCGCTGGAGAGAGTTACTGAGATTAGGGACTTAGGGGTGCTGCTGGACCTGGGTCTAACATTTAATACACACATAACAAACATTTGTAAAAAAAGCTTCAAATTGCTAGGTTTTGTAATTAGACAATCAACTTCATTTCAAGATCGAAATACTATTATTATACTTTATTTTTCGTTCGTACGTAGTATTTTAGAGTGTAATTCTATTAGCTGGGACCCTCATGAGTCTAAATATAGCTTAATGATTGAGCGTGTTCAGCGAAAATTTTCCAGATTTCTATACAAAAAGCTATATGGCTATTATCCCTAGGTACTTATATCCTTCTCTCTTCGTATCCGGTATGGTCGGTCTTGATACGCTAGCGTTACGTCGCAAGTGTATTCTAATGTTACACTACTATTTACTACTGCATAACAAAATTGATAATGCAAGTTTGTACATTATCTCGCTGTGCTCTCTCGGCACCTAATCAATACACACGGCTGCGTTTTAGGCCGTTGTTTGCTACGCCACAGGTACGATCATGTGATATATTTTTCAACAATTTGAATATATTTCTTAATTTATGTAAAAATTTCATAATATGCAATGTAAAACTGTATTAAGTGTATGTAGCTTACTTCACGCGTTGGGTAACTGTAAGTGGAGTAAGCAGTTGTATATTAATAAATAAATAAATAAATAAACGTCATTGTCATATTGTCAATGTAATTTCGAGTTTACAAGAAACCGATTTTGTGGCTTTTTTCCAATACCTATAGCACAGAATAAAATGAATGACTTGCTAAAGTTAGCAGAATACATTCCTGAAGAATATATCTCATTCTGGAACATAATATATGATTGGCCAGTATTAGAAGCTCAACAATAATTTGATAAATGGAATAAAATATATTTTGATTCTATTTTTGTGTTTTTTTTACAATATTTTCTTTACTTTAACATAATACTAATCTACTATTTGGTGTTATAGGGGCACATGTCCATCTAATACCATGATTAATTGTTAAAAGGTCACATGTCCATGATTTTCTGAAGCTGTTTCTTAAAATGTACAGAGATATTATGTTGATTTCTATAGTGGAATTTATTGCTTCCTATATACTCTATAACATATATTAAAACCAAAGTTTAGTAGTGAATGATTTAGAAAAAAAATGGTTTTTTATGTTTCCTGTAAAATTAATCCTTTAAATTTTTGAGGGACAAGTGCCCTTTTAGTATTTAGACATTCATATACTACTTTTCTGTTTGTAAATACATACTTATAATACATAGTAAACATCCAGACGCAGTACAAACATTTGTATGACAATTAAAAACATCACACAAATATTTGTCCTGACCGGGAATCGAACCCGAGACCTAATAAATAAAACTAATATAATGTAATATAATATAATATATCTAATACTTTATGATACTTGATATCTGATTAATCGTGATGATGACATTCATCTTATTTATTTAAAAATACACTCCTACGGCAAATGATAGCTTTTAACATAACATTAATTTATTAAGTCACATTTATCAAATATTCCTCTAACACTTGAGCGAATCATTCGTTCAAGTAAAATTACTATTTACGGATTTAGTCGCGCATGTTTCGGAGACTTTGCAGTCACCATCAGTCCCACTCGTGATCATGGTGACTGCAAAGGCTAAAATTTAAAGTTCTAAAAAAACGGCGACGTAAAATTAGCGAAATTACTTACGTAATTGAAAAAAAAAACACCGAAATTTGTTCCTTTTTTTTGCTAATTAGTTGCTACAAAATTAATTTTTTTGCTCTAACCGATCGCATAAAATCGGCTGTAACGCTAACTTTACATTAAGATAGCGTGGGAATCACTGAATGTAGACTGATCAATCAAGCAAATAGGGGTCAATTTGTTGCTGAAAGATGCTAAGAAAAAAAATTAAAAAACAAAAAATTGATTTTATTTCTTAATTATGCCAAGATAACTAATATCCACGCCAGCTTAACTCGCGAGTTTTCCGTGGAAAAATTATAGTAATAATTTGTTTCTCCTCATAGTGCAGCTTGTTTTCACAGAGAGAGTCAGCAACAAAATAAAAACCGGAAGTCAAGAGAAGTTGGAAATCGGTTCATTCTCTTGAATGTAGCGTCCAATAACAACCCCAAATCTTTATTGTTACGCTATAATCATAATATCATAATATCAAGCGGTGTTTGCCTATAAGTAATTGTTGCATGTTCATTTGTTTTGTTTTTGAATGTAATTTTTACTTTATCTAATGTTAAGAGGATAATAAAATAGCTTCGTGCATTTTTCTACGTACGAAGTTTTCATTGTTTCTTTAGATTGAATGGCTAGAGCTCTAATTTTTAAGTATATGTTTTTTCAATATATGATCTAGGATCGCATAAACTCAGAAACCCCTATTTGCTTGATTGATCAGTCTACATTCAGTGATTCCCACGCTACCTTAATGTAAAGTTAGCGTTACTGCCGATTTTATGCGATCGGTTAGAGCAAAAATATTATTTTTTTAGCAACTAATTAGCAACAAAAAAGCAACAAATTTCGGTGTTTTTTTTCAATTTCGCTAATTTTACGTCGCCATTTTTTTACGCCTACAATTTTAAACAAATACACGCACCTAAATCCGTAAATAGAGAACATAAATAACATTACAATAATAATTGCTATAAATTAGTTAATCTAATATATAAAATTCCCGTGTCACAGTGTTAGTTACCGTACTCCTCAAAACGGCTCGACCGATTTTCCTGAAATTTTGTGTACATATACTCTAGGTCTGAGAATCGGCCAACATCTATTTTTGAAATCTTTTTTTTTTGGTATGGCAAAACTACGTTTGCCGGGTCAGCTAGTAATATATATATACTAATACATCTTTAAGATATGAATAAATAGATATTAAAAGGCATTTCACACAACAACAACACAGGTTAAGCTTATACTTAAATACTTGTGTTATGGGTATAGTAATACACAAACTGTGAAATTATTAGCTTTCTAGCTATCATCTTCCAGATAAACAACCTGGTGACAGATGGGCGGACTGCGAAGTCTCTATAATAGGGTATAGTTTTACCTTTAGGTACGTAATCCTCAAAACTTTGTAGTTTCATAAAGGTTTTGTTTATTCTCTAGTTTGTTTGCGACAAAATCCTGGTTCATAACATCTTTAAAATTTTATGACGTCTATCGTATATGTATTGTTATAGACATGATGTCAGTAAATTACAATAACAATGCTAGCGTAAGATTGTCGATGTTTACAATACAATGATATTATCCTATACAAAAATAACAATAGGACGGTATAACTTTGACACCATTTCCGCAGTCAATCTGCAAGATTTTCATAGATATTACTTTTCCTTGTGCCAAGGGTGCTGGAAAAACCAGCTAAGGGATATAAGACACAGGTAATATTATCTGTAAGCGAAAAACTCGAAAATATTCCTTGTGCCAACACACCTGGTCATCGCGGCACAGTAACCAAAGTGCACCAAAGTGGAAGAGGCCTGTGCCCAACAGAGAGACGTTAATGGGCAGCAAAAAGATACCCATAAGGTGAAGGAAAACCTAAGAAACGGTAGATGGATTGTGTAAGAAAGTATTTCTTTCATATGAAAGAAAGAAGAGTAAGAACAGAAATGACGTCTAACAGAAAAATATGGAAGAAAAAGCTATGTTGCGCCAACCCCGAAATAAAAGAATAAGGACAGGGGAATGCTGATGACGCCAATAAGTAACTAACGTACGTAGCTGGAATTAAAATACCCATCGTATACTTATTTTATTAGTGCGTAAGTTCTATAAATAAACTAATTCATACTAAACTATTTGCTTTACGTCAGTTTCTTTTTTGGCTGAAAGTCTCTCACTTAAAGTAGTTGTCCAAATAAGCATTTAGATAAATTGGCTATCTAAGATTACAAAACAAGCGGGAGACATTGCGTCAAATCTGATCGTAATCTATCAAGACAAGGTTTTATTGTAGTTCTTAGAATTAGCGTCATCGATGATTACTTAATCAGACATTAAAACGCAATTTTATTGCTTCGGTATTGTATAAATAATAGATTGACATCATGAAAAAACTTAGTAAGATGATGGGTACAGATAACTACAAAAGTTTACGCGTAATTATCGAAATTGTATTGTTAGGTCGTAGACAGAGCCATCAGATACTGTCAGTCAGTAATTTAAGAAGGTAAACTAGCAAAAATGTAGGCAAATAAGTAAATTGGGGAGAGCTATTTTGGGTAACCTAAAACCAAGTGTACGAAAATATAATCGGCATTCCTAACGATATAACACTAGGCAATTTGCGAAGAAAATTAAAAACCTAAGGATTTTAATTGGCACAACAAATGACACCATTCATCCAATGTAAATAAAATTAATCTGATGCAAGGTTAAATTTACAAAATTCATTAATTTACTAACAACACATATGAACAAGGAGATTAAATTGCACGAATATTATTCCTAAATTACGTAAAGGTGTACTTGTCTAGCATGATTTCTCTCATCCCACTTTATATAATAATACTAGATTAGAAATCAAACAATCTAAGTTGTACATATCCGCAAACTTGTTATCAGGGATCGGTCATCGGCCATCTAGAAGATTCGCATGATTGCAACTAGTGAATCACTGAGGAAGTATCTACTATCAATTGACATCAGCACACGCGAACTGTACCCATCCTCTAATTACTCTAATCATATCAGTTACATGACTTTAATGCGCTAATACCTTGTAACAACAGATTAAACTTGATAATTAGACGTATAGTATAGAAAAGAACTTGAATGACTTGGTCTTCATTTTAATGACTGTATAATTGAATTTAGCCGTTGTACGCCAATATTTTTTTCTTTTTTTCTTTCTAATGAAGATTCGTAAATTAGTTTAAAAATATCTAAGTATATACTCAACCATTTTACATAGCAAAACGTCCAAAGTTAACTCGGAAGACAAATTGGCATTTTCACCTGACATGATTTTAAAAAGATAATTTTCAATAGCAAATCTGTACTTACCTTTTTTCGTAATTTCTCAAAACAATAAACACAACGTTATAAAATAACGCAAATAAATACACTTAATGGAGAAGCAAACAAAGAAATATGCCACCGATTTAGGTTTTTTAGTAACCCTCAATTTTTGTGACTAATGTAACATTATCTAAAGTTGTGTCGGATTTTCCGAAAAGTTCTATATTTAACAATGTTTGCATTTGATATTGCAATGTCAGAAACTATCGGTATGTGGTAATCTTACCGTCAATTCAAATGTCTATAAGCATTTCCTAGTACTGCACGTCACAACATTAAATCAATCATCGGGCCTTTATATTTTAAATATTACATAGAACGGATCATGATCAGTCAATACTACTAACCTGAAAGCATTTCGAGTCATTGACATACAATAAATAAAATAGTTTTATTTCCCGAATATTTTAGAAAATTGTGACGTTCCCTCGTGTTCTATTACTACAAAAGTTAATCATATATTTAATAAGCTATCTAATAATATAACCATAGTGATGTCAGAGAACTTCATTAACAAATTGAATTATCGTCAACCATTGACAAGAAAATATTTCAATATGAACTATACAATGGAATTGATTGATCATTTACATAAATTCTTTCACGCCTCTGCGCAAGATCATCGATAAAAACTAATATCTCAGTACGATTGGTACCAGCTTCTGAAATTCCATTGATTATATCGTTTCGCCACGGGATAGTGATCGAGTTCTGAGAATCCGTTAAATGCCTTTCAACATTTCTTGATTTTACGGCGAAGGTACTTAGAAAATGATAGAATAGAAAAAAAATATTGTCAACGTTAAGAATCACACTTGTAATGAGAAATATTAACAATAACTATTCGTTTAAATAAAACCATTTTTTACGGATTTAGACGCGTGTATTTGCTTTAAATTTTACATACATACAACAAATACACGCGTCTAAGTCCGTAAAAAGTGGTTGTATCTAAACATAAGAGTCGCGCAAGTGTTTGGAAAATATTAAATAACTATTCATGTTGTTAGTTACATAGCCGCTATTTTTAATGCATTAACGTCGAGTTACCCGAATAAATATAACTAACCATTACCATGGGGTACATAATGGCTATTATAGCACACATTCATGTGTGTGCTTATAAGAGTCAATACCTCAACAATACACTCAACAAACAAACTCTTTGAGGCATTATTCTAAATAGGTAGTACTTCAGAAATTATCATCCAAAACATACGTTCATTCTCTATAGTGATTTAAAAATACCAACTGAAATATACGTTCTGGTGTCTAATATATGCTCAAAACCTCTGTATATGAATACAAAGGGCGTTCCGTGCGCAGATTCATATCCGCAGACGTATAATGTCATGAACTTGTACATTAATGTCAAGCAACAGACAAGATACATCGTGTTGAGAACAAACCAACTGTAATTCAATCATACAAGGTGTGTACCTAAATTGTTCTTAATAGGTACATGCTGTTGCGGAATTAGAAAATTTTCTTTTCAGCCAACTAATGTCGCAATATTAAGCACTTATACCACGGTGACCGTGTTGGGACAGGGTTTTATGTCGAGTTTCCTTTCTCTCACGGTTGTTTTCTGAAAAAAAACATCTCACAACAAAAAACTTTTCTGCTTACATTGTCTCTTAGCTGAGTCTTACAGCACTGTAGGAAGAACATCTGACACCAAACAGACAATTTCATAATTTTTTTTTTAATTATTTTGTTTTGTCTACGGTCAATCTCTATATAAACCGATCAAACGACCCCTAAAGTGACTGTCATAGCGCCTGAAGCTAAGCTGCATAATGTAGTTCAATGACTTGGCAACAAATACATATATGCAAAAGACCAAAGACAATTACATATGCATTGTATTTACTTTAATCATTCATATATGCAAAGCTTACGTATCAATCTATTGTACAAGTATGTACGAGACGCTACAAAATTACAACAAATATTGAGTTCAAATATATACCTTTACGTTTTAATTCAAACGCATTTTCCTCCTTGCGTTTGAAAAAAAATTGGGTAGAGACCACACTGTAAATTGTATACGGAATTATATTATATGCTGCTAAGTCCTTTCTCTCTTCCTTAAAAAGATAAAAAGCTGATGTTCTAGACAATCTAAGAAATCCATCTGCCCCCTCTCGTAACGTACTAACATGAAAACCTATCATGAACATTCATCTATCAATATCTTTCAATAACGTTTAGATAAGTATTTCTTCTCTTTCTCACTTTTTCTTCTCTTCTTCTCTCCAGCCCATTAACGTCACACTGTTTAGCACGAGTCTCCTCCACTTTGGAAGGGATTAAGGTCTTCTATGCCACGCTGACCAGGCGTGTTGCCATAGGTTTTTCGGGTTTTCCGTCTCTCACAGAAGATGTCATCTGTGTAATATTCCTTAGCTGACTTTTACAGCACCCGGGGAAGGAAATGGGGTGATGACACTTGTATTCTTAATCCGTGACTACACAGACGACAGAGAAATACTTACCTAAACGTTATTGATTCTAAAAATATGAATATTTATTATACAACGGTAATATCTGGATCAGTGTTAGATAAAAATGTTATTTATACAAATTTAATATTTCGCGGAATGCTTTACATCGTAATAAAAGTCAAAATGTAATATTAAATGCTGAGTTCTGACTGTCCGCGTAACGATTATGTAAATTACTGTCCATTCCAATAGCAATATCATTATATTTTCTGATTATATCAAAATTAAAAGTATACTTATATATATAATGATATGCAAATACTAACATGTTTTAGTTAATGTATTGCTATTATCGTAAAATTAAATTTTACAGATAGCCATGATGAATAACATATTAAAAAACAATAAAACCGTTTAACCACAAATTAGATCCGATGTAATTACTTTAATAAACAAAACTACTCGTATGTCGTCACTGTTATTCTTGTATGCAAAATGATTCTTAAAATTATCTCTAGGTTAGGTACCATTTTAGATTTGCGTATGCTATGAGTGGGTAACAAAACAAACAGACGAATTAATAACCTTCTTCTTTTGAACTCGATTAAAAATAAAACCAGAATTGCTCTAGACCTAATACCTAACTATCTTGTAACACCATCGTTCCACCTGGTTTCATGTTTAAATCACAATAACACTGCAATTATTACAGAACTCTAGTCTCTGTCGACCATTAGAAATCTATGGATTTTAACGGTGATTTAAATTCCCAAAAGCCATCCACTGATGACACTTAGGTATTGTAAGTACCTAACGAAAGTATTTTTTATCTATGACTATTAGTCGTAGCGTTATGTTACGTTAGTCTACAGCCTTTCTCAATAAATGTGCTATCTAACATTGATAGAATTTTACAAATCGGACCACTGGTTCCTGAGATTAGCGCGTTCAAACAAACAAACAAACTCTAAAGCTTTATAATATGAGTAAAGATAATTTGCTTAGCTCAAAAACTGAATCCTGAATATTTCTTTTTTTAATTATTGCAATGTCATTAATTAATTCTTAATAAGTGTGCTTTTCAGATCAATCCGATTACTGCAAGTGGATGCAAATCACTTTCAAAAAATCCGTTACTTAGATTACTACATTACTTACTAAACTAATAACAGAGCGTGTTAAAAATACCATACCTACCCTGACGAATAAACAAATGGTTTGTACGATATAATAATGTCACAACAAAATAGAAACAATTAAAATAAAATACAAGACAAGACAGTAACAGACAATATCTCCGAGGATATCTTGGACATAGAACAAAGTCTATTTAAATTCAATTTTCATTCAAGAGAACACGGAACATGTTATAAACGGTGAAAGCTTAATGTGATTTGCATAAACAGGACTTCATATTGAATATGTACAGTATGTACACATAGGTACCTAACAGTTGTTAGTATGAATAATACATTTCATAAATATAGGACTTTTTTAATGTTTGACCTGAACACTAAAAGAATATTGATAAAATTTTTCGTCAATGGCTTATATATGTATAATATGTATATATATAGAATATATAGAATATATTTGATGATTTTATATGATTACTAGCTGTCCCGGCAAACGTTGTTTTGCTATACTTACTAAAAAAAAAGGTTTGAAATATAGATGTTGGCCGATTCTCAGACCTACTGAATATGTAATTTGTTAATATTACCGGGACTATAATCACGTTCATAACTTAAAAAGGCACAATACCTTTGCTCCCGACGTTTTTTTATAGTCCCGGTAATATTAACAAATTATGAGTTCAAATCGCGTAAGTTTAAAATCAATCTGAATCTGTCAGTCAATCAGTCATTCTGAGTGTGTCAATCAGTTCTGAATATGCATGTAAAATTTCATAAAAATGGGTCAAGCCATTTCGGAGGAATACGGTAACTAACACTGTGACACGTGAATTTTATATATAAGACTAGCTGACCCGGCAAACGTTGTTTTGCCATACTAAAAAAAAAAGCATGAAAAATAGATGTTGGCCGATTCTCAGACTTACTGAATATGTATGCAAAATTTGAGAAGAATTGGTCAAGCCGTTTCGGAGGAGTACGGTAACTAACACTGTGACACGTGAATTTTATATATAAGACTAGCTGACCCGGCAAACGTTGTTTTGCCATACCAAAAATAAAAGTTTGACAAATAGATGTTGGCCGATTCTCAGACCTAGAGGATATGTACACAAAATTTCAGGAAATTCGGTCGAGCCGTTTTGGAGGAGTACGGTAACTAACACTGTGACACGGGAATTTTATATATTAGACTAGCTGACCCGGCAAACGTTGTTTTGCCATACTAAAAAAAAAAATGTTTGAAAAATAGATGTTGGCCGATTCTCAGACCTAGAGGATATGTACACAAAATTTCAGGAAAATCGGTCACGCCGTTTCGTAGGAGTACGGTAACTAACACTGTGACACGTGAATTTTATATCTTACTAGCTGACCCGGCAAACGTTGTTTTGCCATACTAAAAAAAAAAAAAAATTGAAAAATAGATGTTAGCCGATTCTCAGACCTACTGAATGTGCATACAAAATTTCATAAGAATCGGTCTAGCCGTTTCGGAGGAGTACGGTAACTAACACTGTGACACGTGAATTTTATATATTAGATAAATAAAAATCAATTGCTGTTCGTTAGTCTCGCTAAAACTCGAGAAAGGCTGGGCCGATTTTAGTGATTTCGGTCTTGAAATATTCGTAAAAGTCCAGGGAAGGTTTAAAAGGTTTAAACAAAATATATAGGTATCTAAAAATCCACGCGTACGGAGTAGCGGGCATCAGCTAGTATAAGATATATATAGAATACTCCAATTTATTTGATGCGTGGTGCAAGTTGCAATTTTTTTAACAACGCTTTAATTAGATCGTTACATATCTATCATGGTATTAATCTATGTAACATAATTTTTGAAAGCCATTTACCCCCACTTGCAGTAGTCAGATTGATCTGCAATTTGTACACATAGGACCGATGACAATGCAATGATTTAAAAAAATAAATTTTCTATCGTTTTTATTAGGGTTCCGTACCCAAAGGGTAAAAACGGGACCCTATTACTGAGACTTCGCTGTCCGTCCGTCCGTCCGTCCGTCTGTCACCAGGCTGTATCTCAAGAACGGTGATAGCTAGAGAGTTGAAATTTTCACAGATGATGTATTTCTATTGCCGCTATAACAACAAATACTAAAAATAAAATAAAATAAATATTTAAGGGGGGCTCCCATACAACAAACATGATTTTTAGGGTTCCGTACCCAGTATCTCAAGAACGGTGATAGCTAGACAGTTGAAATTTTCACAGATGATGTATTTCTATTGCCGCTATAACAACAAATACTAAAAATAAAATAAAATAAATATTTAAGAGGGGCTCCCATACAAAAAACTGATTTTTTTTACCGTTTCTTGCTCGATATTAATAACGTTGCCTTATGTTGCATAGATAATGGTACGGAACCCTTCGTGCGCGAGTCCCACTCGCACTTGACCAATTTTTTTTTAGTTATTGAACTAAGTAAATTATAAATAAAATTATAGTGGAAAAAATAATTACCATGAACGGGGTTTGAACACACGACCTCGGAATACCGTCCCGTTGCTACTTACCAGCACTTGATAACCAAATTTTCCACTACAATATTTCCCAATGTGAGTCAAACATCGTGCGATGTTAATGTATTTTTTCCACTATCATTTAATTTATTAAGTAAAAGCATAGCAAGTCAATTGCAAAAATTAATAAATTAAATAAATTATAATTATTTTAGTTTATAATTATTCTCCTAATAACCGTCAATATAAAACTTAATCTTAACAATCCTAGCCTTTTTGTTTCACGACACAAACTTGAATGACACAAACAAATGATTGCAAAAACAAATTACACACTTCATTACCATTTACATATAAGTATATTTAGAAGATAGGTTCATAAAATAAAAGACTTACGGTCTTATTCATAACAACTAACATAACATAAGTATGTATTTACAAAAGAAAAGTAGTTAATGTATTCTATCCGTATTCTGGTACCCATACCACAAGCATAATAAGCTTAGCTTGGGATCAGACGACGTTGTGTGAAATGTCTATAAATATTTATTATTTATTTATTTAACTTATCGGAGGTATAAAAGTTCGCTAAAATCGGTTCGCGAAAATTGTCAAAACTTGTTATTCATAATAGTCTTATTACGATAAAACGTTTATTATCTCTCCGATAGAATCTCCGTTAAATCATTATGAATAAGATTATTAGTAACTATCTCAACGAAGTCTTTACAAAAACTTACTGGTCGGATATAATATTGTTTTACAAACAAACAGTCGTTGTTAGTAGCTGAAATGTGAAAGGAAATCCTTTCCGATAAACTTAATAAACCCACCGGTGCAGTGTTCATTGTCACCAAACGATCTACATGTCTTGCGCACGCGCGTGGGAAACTATCCACCATGTACTAGATGCACCAAGCTAGTTACTCGCTTTAACATCTTGTATTTTCCTTTGAAAACAAACTCATGAGGATATTAAAGAAAGATTTAAGTCAAGATAGAGTAAGTATAAGATATTAGTAATTATTTAGATTAATTTGTGGAACATCAATTACATTAGAATGTATTTAATACGTATTGTGATCAGAGATAATAATGATTATAAATTTATATGTTTAGATTCGATTTCCACATAGAATCGTTGTGGAGGCAAGTAATGGCCCCTACACACCTTACGATTTATCGAACGAAAAGTCGGCTGACAAAACTGTGCAGTTCATTTTGGGTATTCTTTTTTTAAAAAATGTATGACAAATCACTGCAAATCGAATCGTTTGTCAAATGTGCGTTGTTTAGCGCGCATTAAATTATCGTACGATAAAACTGTGCGATCTCTTGATCTTCGATTTTTCGTTCGTTTGTAGAACATTTAAGCAATAAAAAACGTAGAAATTCAGAGATAATAAAGTGGCAAATAGACGGATAAAATTTTCAAATACTAAACAACAGTTGAAAGTGAAATCTAAAAAAAATCTGGAAGTGACAGAAAATTCGAAAAGAAAACTATAAAACAATACGTGAGGGCGGCCTGATATAAAATACCAAATAACCCTAGGGAAGAACAACTAGTAAATATTGGAGAATATTATTTCACATTATAATATGTTTTTAGATTTAAGTATATATTGTATGTATTTATTTATTATGTATTGTATGTATAGTATTCTAGATATCTAAGTATTTTATGTTTTAGTAGCTTATGTAGTTTACACTAGTATGTAGCACACACCACAAACTACCGCGTTATCTATCCTAGATATTTTTATCCATCCTAAGGTTGCCTGGGAGAAATCACACTAGTGATAAGGCCGCCTTTTGTACAATACCTTACTTTAAGAAATTTTTATGTAAGTAAAATGTATTATTGTGGTGTACAAATAAAGAGTTTTCTATCTATCTATCTAATATGCAATTTTCAAGAAAGTAAATGTGACTTTAAATCGTGTGGGATGGCTATAAAACATGATTTGAACATTAATTTATCAAGTCGTATTAAATTAATAAAATGCTTAATCTTAATATATGGCGCCAATCTATAAATCATAGGCGAACAAAAAGTTCATTGACACACTGTATAGGTATTAAAAATAAACGAGCTAAGCTTCCATTGAATTAACCAAATATGCAAAATGAAGATTTTTAAGCATAATTTAGTCCGAGGATTAAAATTAGATGTATACTCGTATTTGTGAGTTAAATTACATGTTTGTATGCTAGTACTTTCTTTTGTTTAAACAAAAAATTTCGTTTTGGTAAGTACAACAAAATAAACAAAAAATGTATTTTCTTAGCGACCCAAAACTGTAACATGTAAAACGATGATTATAAAGAACGCAAATCCAACGTAGAAGGATATTCAGCCTACTTTTATTTACCTAGCAAAGATTCGAAAAACAATGGAATAAAACTCTCATGTTTGTCGCCAGAAAATAAAATAGTTATTTACAAGCGAAATACCAAACTCAAACTCAAATTTTATATCCTCTTCTTTAAGTGAATGTATCTTAAAATGAGTAAATATTGATGTAAGCTTTTATTTCAAAGTTTTCAATAAAAACAAAGTTTTGTAACAGATACACATTTTATCTTTTAATAGTAAACAAATATGAATAAATTGTAGAGCCATACAAGTGATGGATCTGAACTAAACGTGTGGATAATTGCAGACACGCCACGAACGCCAACCGAGGCGAAATGGAGGCGTTCCTGCTGGCCGTAGAGAATCAACGATGAAACACATCAACTCTACATACTTATGATAAATCAAAATATATATTATTGCCTTATATGACAGTAATCCACTCAGATATTAAAAACATGATAATGGTGCCGATTCTGAGCGCACAACTAAACTTAACTTAACTAAAAAATTAAAATTGATAGCGTCATTATCACAATTCGGCAATGTAAACTGAACTTTCTTATTATTAAAACTGTGTATTATAGACTAAAGATTTTAATTAATATAAATGTGTACAACGAAATAGCAAGTAATAGCTATAGTGACACTACCAATTTTCATGTTTTAGTTAAGTTAAGTTTAGTTGTGCACGTAGAATTTGTACTATTGACTCGAGAATAAAATGCTATTTTTTAGGGTTCCGTATTTATGTTATTCCGTTACTAACAAGTTAAACAACTGTACGAAGATTTGTTTCAAAACAAACATTTTGTGTATCGTCATCATTTTAATTTATGTCCATATGATGTATTATATTATACTACTATAAATATATTGCAAATTACACATGTTCACAACTACAATGTCTTAAGTTCTACTGCTAACATCCTTCATCCTCAGGTTGCTTATTATATATCTTTCATTCAACATTTTTTACACGTCTCTATATCATTAGAACTTTCGATTTTATAATAGAGCTGACAGTTAAATATAAACCGCAGAAACCATAAATTCAATGATAAAGACAGCTTTCACGTACTGCGATTGATAATAAAAAATATGAACACTAGCGAGAAACGCAAAAAAAAATTAACGATTTATAGGCTCATGCAAAAAAGATTTTACAATTAATCGCGCACTAGCCGTTAGTCGTTCACGATCTATTTAGTAAAACTAATCTCACAACCTGTTACATGCTTTGCAAATTGTCCTTCCAAGAAGTGTAGGTGCTCATTAGGTCACAGTAATTATAAGTTACAATGAACCAGGAAAATAATCATGCGTCTCTGTCTAACGCTATACGGGATACCTTTAAAGAAAACGTGACAAAACGATCTAGATAAACTTATCAGATGCGATCTGATCAGAATGCGGTACAGATATTACTATTACAAACGTCTCATTATTTATTACGATATTTTCTATGTTAAGCAATAGATAGTGCTTATTAAGGACATAACGAGGCGTCTAAGTTACATAAAATTTCATAACTAAGACTAATTTACCGTAACATTTAGTCGTTCATTTGTAGTTATATTAACATCATGGTATTTGTCTTGCTGTTGAATATTTAGTAATAGAACGTCCATCAGGACAAAAAGATTAGGCATCAAATATAACTACGCGTTTTGACAACTGCTGTTAGTATTAAAATTGCAACAGGCTGATATTATCAGTGGTTAAGATGCACTTTGCTATAAGTACTTATAGGTACTGACCGTTAAAGAACATTAACAAATAATGCAATAAAGTTATAAAATGATCATTTTTTAATTATTATCTGGGAGTCTCAGCGAGCACATCGTTAAATGCTCTTGTGATAGTAGGACAAGGTGTAAAATAACAAAGAGAAACTATAGCGCATAATTTACTTGTAGAGACTAAAATGTTTTTAGTCCCCAAATTTATATGGGAAGTCGAAAATCAAGAATGGGATTTCAATTTGTCATATCAGTTGTTAATTTTATGAAAATCAACGTATCTTGTAACTCATAAAAACAATGGACACAGCAGTACTATAGCAATACAAATATCACAATGTTTCTCCCACAATACAAGCATCCCTCTCTTCAGCCCATTAAAGTCCCACAGTTGGGCACAGGCTTCCTTCACTTTGGAAGGGATTGTGGTCAACTATGCTATGCGTGCTGGCATAGGATTTATTTTCGAGTATTCCATCTCTCACAGAGCACGCTCTGTATACCTAATACCCACAAAATCCTTTAGCTGGCTTTTACAGCACCCTGAGGAGGACATGCCGTGGTGACACTTGTATTCTTGATCCATCACCACACGAAGAATAAGAAAAAATACAATACAAGTATAGTGGCATTGTATTTAATTGTCAACATAATAACTGGGGTGCTTACATTTATATCAAGCCGGTTTTGTTGGCACTCATGCACGTCGCGATCACAATCTGCAACAAAGATTAAATATTGTTAGACATATCGTTCAAGGCTTGTATTCGTCATGAATAGGTTTTATAATCTACATTTAATATTTTTTTTCTGTGTAACGAAAGCAACTGACTAATTGATTGACGTATTAATGTACAACCTAAACTCTATTATTCTTATCAATGCCTAAACTGCAGAGGACTAAGAACTTAAATATTGGTATGCTGGATATTTTTATACTGTAAACATGCACTAATAATTTTTTACTATTATTTTATACCATATTTCATAAATGTTTGCGTTTATTATCTCGTGCAGAGTTTTTAGCGAAATAATAACCTATTTTAATTTAAATTATATTTAATTTATATTTAAATTTTATTTTAAATAGCCTATTTTAATTCCAGGATTATAAGTTATCTCTACCTATATAAATTTTCGTGCAATTTTATTCGGTAGATTTTGTGTAAAAACGTCACAAAGAAACAGACCCACTTTCACTTTTTTATAAAGGATTAGGATTGAATAAATTAGAAAATTCATTCGAAAACCATTCTTCATGCAATTATTTCTTACAAACTAAACGTCGCGTCGTCTTATATGAGTAAGCTTCAAAGATTCGATTCACAGGGTAGAAGTTCGACAGTTTTTAACCGACTTCAAAAAAGGAGGAGGTTCTCAATTCGTCTGTATGTTTCTATAATTCGTTTTTAATTTCAAAGCTGGTGGTGGTCCCATTGGCACCAGGCTAGGATCTGATGGTTATCTCCTGAGAAATCGAGGAAAACCCTCAAATTTCAAAGGCACATGAAGATGGTTGAACTTTTTAAAAATATACTCATTTATATACTGAACAAGTTTAATTAGTACCTAAGTAGTATACTTTGGAATAAAATGTTCAAATAATTGACATACATGGAAAGCGCCGGCAAGTAAAGCAATTGCAATGAAATTTGACTAAATATAACAACAGTTTTAAATCAAACAGGATATCAAAATGTTATCAACCAATATTTTACTACACAGATAAGTACAGCTACCAGACAGATTAATACTGAATGTATTATTTGAATGAGAAGTAGGTACAGTTATAGTTGACTTGATTATCTAAACATAAACTTAATAATGTAATGTAAACAAATAAAGTCTGTTTAAATGGAGTGTAAATTACGGATTGATATTTATGTTTGATTCGTGTGCAGTTAAATACCACCTATTCAGTTTGCACTTCGGTACTAATTAGAGTTTGACAATTAGATTTTCTGAATTATTAATAAATTGAAATACTAACACAGCCTTTTCAAAATTAGTCTAGTTTTGGGGCTCTTTTCCTGTCCTGATTTTTTTGAGATTTTAACAAAAGAGTTTTTATCATTCAAAGGTTAATACTCTTTGCCTTGTAATTTCCTCGAAGCCAGACTCTTCTAATAGGTATAGGGCCTCTAAACAGTTGCCCACTATACTTTTTAATGTATAATTTAACCCTAGTCTAAAACGATTTCATTAAGACGATACCAAAATAGCTTCGTGCATTTTTCTATGTACGAAGTTTTCATTGTTTCTTTAGATTGAATGGCTAGAGCTCTAATTTTTAAGTATATGTTTTTTCAATATATGATCTAGGATCGCATCAACTCAGAAACGCGATTGAAAAAAGTTTTCTCGATAGAAAATCTTGGCGAAACAACCTCTCAATTTTTTTATTTTTTTCATTTGTCGGTCTATTATCGCGTATTAACTAATGAAATAACTTTAAAAACATAAGTAACTATTATATATAGAAACACGTAAATCAGAATTAAAATATATTTAGTAGATTTTGAGTAAATAGGAAAAGTATCCCTAATTCTTCATTTTCTGTGCCTACTGGCTGTGTTAATATGTACGTGTCGGCGATGATATACGATAATATTGATGTAGGCCCTTAAAAGGGTATTGTACTCCTCATTTAGGTATTTGCCTTAGGTATTGCTATCCCTATTTCCGAGCGCCGCGCTGAAAGGGAAAAATATAGATGAAGCGGATTTTACCTACAAATTCTCTGAAAAAAGACGTTTCGTCCTTCCGTTTTTTCTTCGCGAAAGTTAAACCGATTTTAATAGCTTTTGCGTTATATTATAGATAAAGAGTATATCTATGCTTGCATCACTTTCTTTTGTAGTAAAACTTTATCAAATTTGTGTGATAGACGCTGCAACTTTATCTAAAGAAAACCGAAAAAAGTGGGTTTTTCGGATCGTCATATTTCTTTTAGTAAAAGTTTTGAAAAAAAGAAAGTGATAGAAGCATAGATATACTCTTTATCTATAATATAACGCAAAGGCTATTAAAATCGGTTTAACTTTCGCGAAGAAAAACGGAAGTAGGATACCCATATTTTTGTATGGAGCATAATTTGGTATCGTGCCGTCTTAAGGATGAACTTAGTTTTGAATTACCAAAATCTGTTTAAATAGGTTTAGTTGTTCTAGTTTACAAGGCTTTATTGGAATAAATTATTAAATTAACTAAGATTAGTTAAAATCTCCATTTGTAGCTGTGAGAAATAAAATGAAATGGGTAATAAAGATAACCGAACTAATCTTTTTAAAATGATAAAAATATATAAAAATACAGACTCGTTTAACAACCTCATTAATCACTTAACGAAGCGCCACACAAAACCACAGCTTATCAACTTTCTGTTACACATAAATTATCGAATGTTCATAATTCGGATTTCCAACAAAAACACGTCGCAGATTGATCGGCGCTGGCGTCTTATCTTAGTTCTGAGAAATGAGATAAAAAGTACTCTGTAACGAAAATAGCACACAGAAACCCAACGCATTTTATAAAAAATAATTGTATTCTTGCGTTAATAGCTTAAAATGAAGGATTAATATTATAGTTACTCAATATTATGCCTATTTATTCCGGAAGTAGGATCCCAATACTTTAACAATAGCATAATTATTAATTATTGTTAAATTATACTTTACGGTTACTTTTGCGAAAGGTTACGCTTTTTTCAATCCGAATAAAAAACCGAACATATTATACCTACAAAGTTATCGCTTAAAGCATTGCGTGACGGAGGATTTCAATTAATAATGTCATGATGCCAGAAATAGTATCCTGATTCAAAAGTTTTCCGCAACATGTTGCGAACATTGAATAAAATTGCTTTGATAATTTCCAAAGCAATAATGAGTGAAAGTCATAATATCGATGTATATTGTTTAATGCTGTTGAAACAATAATATATTTTGTTGAATCAACACGAGTTGTGTAATTGCGAGCAATGGCATTACTATATCGATGGCGCAGAAAGTTCAGAAACAAATCACAGCAATTTCGTGAGGCATTATAACAACGTTTTGGTAGAATTACACGTTGTGCTCAATACGCAACGTATGTTTATGGAAAATATGAGGCCATCATGTAATACGTTGTATTTTAGAAAGAATTTTGCCGCCGTCACATGACTACTATAAATATTTTTTTGGTTAAACAATTTGATCAATGCTTACAAGCGTACTACGTCATTTTTCAACTTAATACAAAAAATGTGTAAAATCCGCTTTGTTCTTATCGATATCCGTCTATATTTAACAAACACACTACATGGATAGGAACTTGACGGCGTGAAGGATTATCAGTTCTAGATACATAATGTGAAACAATATTGAATGTATTGGGGAATCCGTCGATCAACATTTTACAAGTTGGAAAATTATTTCCATTTATATACACCAATCATGCAAAACCCTAAAAAACATCGACCTCCATAGCTAATAATCCGATGAGAACTTTATAAAGTTTATTAAAGTTTACCGAATTCTATACCAGTGCTAATTTGTCTATCAAAAAGTGTTCAAAATATATATGTACATTTTGCTGACCGTACAAGGAAAGTAAAAATGAGAACTTCGCGTTGTATTTCTAAGCTTTAGCACGCGAAGGCTTTTAATATTGATTGTAATATGTTAATTAGAAACACACTAGAAAGCAATATTATATAACTTTTTACGTACATATATATAGAATGCTGGTATGTTAGACTATTCAATACATCATTAGCAATAAATGAGACAATATTGTAGAAATACGCGGCGCGTCCGAGTAGGTATCTCATCTCACTATCGCTGTTGCTCAAGCCATTAATCATTGGTCAGTGGCGTCCTCACGGACATAAAACACTGAGATTACACTGTCCATAAATGTTACATCACACTATTATACACATACTCTTGGTTTTAAACTCATTTATTTCATTATAACATACTCAAATGATTCCTAAATATAGCTGAGTTATGTAATCAACATTGTTCATATGGCGACGGATTAAGAATACAAGTGTCACCACCCCATTTCCTTCCTGGGTGCTGTAAAAGCCAACTAAGGAATATTATCTTAAGATAACATCCTCAGTAAAAGACCGAAAACAAGAAAAAAAAGCCCTGTGCCAATACGTTTGGTCAGCACAACATAGTAGACCATAATTCCTCCCAAAGTGGAGGAGGCCCGTGTCTCACAGTGGGACGCTAATGGGTTGAAGACATAGTGAGAGGAGAAATGTAATCAACATGTCTGTGTGGTGACTGATTCAGAATACAAATCCGACTAACCCAATTCCTCCCAAGAGTGCTGCATGTAAAAGCCAGCCAAAGGATATTATTATTAGCTAGTCTTTAGGTATGTCAGCGGTCTCATACCTAAGACTATATATTTATTTATTTATAAATCTTACACTTCCATCTATCATTACAGGCAATACCTATTGCGACTACGGCAATAACTATTCAAATTTTATCTTAGTATATAATATATCTACTTATTTACATTAGTGCAAATATAACTAAAAGTGGCCCTTGTGACATCATTCAATGAGCAAGAGTAAATATCTATGGATTCGGAAACCGCGTTAAGAGTGGTGCCTGCTGCAGCAAGTTGGTACGCGCAGCTGGTATCTCCAGTTGCCGTCGCCGACCTACGTAATCATCGGGCACGTACAATCGAAGCTCATTCAGAATTGCAGGGTTATATGTTTTTCCCCTTAGGACTTTGAATAAATATATGGCCAGTTCTACTTCCCGTCTAACCTCCAATTTGTAATATCCCAATTTGTAAATTGTAATATATAAAAGTTATTAAGACGATACCAAAATAGCTTCGTGCATTTTTCTACGTACGAAGTTTTCATTGTTTCTTAAGATTGAATGGCTAGAGCTCTAATTTTTAAGTATATGTTTTTTCAACATATGATCTAGAATCGCATAAACTCAGAAACACGATTGAAAAAAGTTTTCTCGATAGAAAATCTTAGCGAAACAACCTCTCTAATTTTTTATTTTTTTCATTTGTCGGTCTATTATCGCGTATTAACTAATGAAATAACTTTAAAAACATAAGTAACTATTATATATAGAAACACGTAAATCAGAATTAAAATATATTTAGTAGATTTTGAGTAAATAGGAAAAGTATCCCTAATTCTTCATTTTCTGTGCCTACTGGCTGTGTTAATATGTACGTGTCGGCGATGATATACGATAATATTGATGTAGGCCCTTAAGTACATTCAACAGTTCGTAAGGTTATAAATGAAAGATCTTTTACGCCTTCAGTGCAACTGAAACCAGTTGTACTGACTGTATGCAGTTTATGCACAAGACCATTTTTTTCAGTTTACCCAGAGGCGATTGCAGCCAAAAGCACTTTCAACTTGTAAACTGCCATATTTTTCAGAAATGCCATTTAAAAAACTTTACCAATTATACTATGACAGACAAGCCCTCAAAGATATGTTCATAGTACATCAAAGCTAATAACTAAGTACTGTCCTAATAACAACTGGCCAAAGTTTCACCTACGATTACGATAGTTAACAACATCCCAACACGCAATGATGATAAACTAAAATCGGAAACAACGAACAATGGGGCACTTTCGTATCTCACAAGACACGGCGACGGCATCAAAGATACCACAGCATGACAACGTCGCAACATTCAAATATGTACAAAAAAAGCTTTATTAACAAACGCATTCAATTGTGAATTCATAGCTGGCTCTCGTGATGTCATTTAACGCTTAATATGATACCATATCTCGTACGAGACAAGGAAACCAATGTGACTTCGATAATTCTTGATTAAACAATGTGAAATGTATCTAAATAACTATTAATTTTAGATAGATAAGAATTGCCTTTAAAAAGACTAAAGTAACTTAGGTATTTACGGTAAAATTGTCTACGATTTATGTACCTACAGCCTACCTTTATAAATAAAAAACTAAAACAGTTTACTTTAACTGTCACTACAAACCACAAGCAAAATGATAAATATAAAATATACTGCAATACATAGTTGCATCATCTAGCTAAACTAACAACATTTGCATATACTTCCTCAAAGGACAGGAGTCTAAGCACGTGCCAACTCAGACGCTGATTGGATGATGCAAGTTTAAGATAACACTTTAAAGGAAAGGATCATTTGATCCGCAGATACTTGCATCCCGCCACCGATTGATGCATGTTGTATTGAAACGTCATTATTACTGATAACATCTGCCCATAGTTGGACTACCTTCAAGCCATTTATGAACATCACTATGTACGCAAGGAGCCAACCGCATTAGCTATTCAATTATGCGCACTCCTACTATCTGATACAACAGGACTTTCAAGTTATTTTCTTCAATGATACACGTAAAAAGAGGAATAACAATGCTACAACAATAAGTCAAAATATGAATAGATTAAATCTGTTGCAAGGATGAATATGAAAGAACAAGTTGTGTAATATATAAAGGTTAGAAGAGTGCAACTAAGACAGATCACAAGGTACAAAAGCGATGCATATATTCGTAATACGGTAATAAACCCCCATAAAAAGAGGGTAAAGCACTCAGTTATGAACACTCTAAATTCGAAAAACGTATATCTGTAACAATTTTAGCAATAAAAAATATTTTAATAGCGAAAATAAAATAACAGCGATAGTTCTAAGAAAAAGCACGATATTATGCCAAATGCTAGTAAAAAAAAATTACACAACAATGGAACAGCTTTTTGTTATTTGATTTCTTAGCGACACTAAACTCAAGTTTCTTGTTTCAATATAACGCCTATTGTATTTTTTTTAACTCTTGTTTCTTGCGCTGAATATAAGGCCTATTGTATAAGGCTATACGTAAATAGTCTAAAACTAGAGCTTGCGCTGTATAACTTAAAACCTATTTTTTACGATTTGTAATGTTCTTAATGTGGCATGTATGGTTCGAAACAAGTACGCTTACCTTAAGCACAGAGGGTGTCGCAGGCGCATCAACAGTGCTCTCGAATAAAGGCTCGTTACGCGCCAGCACTCATGAATGATGGATAGCCGTGGCCGATCAGCCAACACGCGCCGCACTAGCCTTCCCATAGCTTTCTTGTATATACCTTATTATTCTCTATATCTTCATCGTTAGGTTTCAAAATCATCTGTAGCTTGAAATGGTCAAGTGTAATTTTGATGTCTGCTACGTTTCTATGTGATTGACAAGTCCGTGCCGATGGTATCTCTCGTCATAAATAACACAGCCACTACTAGTTAGAGCATATTCAAAGCTTTATCGCTCTCGTGCAACATCTAACAATACGTTTGTGACGATCCTACTTACTCAATTCATTATATGTTGAAGAATGACAAGAACATGAGCGGGACTTAACTTTTTCCTTGTTCATGTTAAAATCTAAGCTCTAAACACCATGAGAACTCACGAAAACGAAACAAAACTTTATTATCTTGTCGAGATAAAAACGCAAATGTGTTCACGATGTATTCCGCGAACTAAGAAAACTTTGCCAAACAATTTGTCACTTAATTGATATACCTAGATATTTTGGCAAGAGAATTAGTTTATTTTAAAAATATACCGTTTTCAATGGTGAACGGTGATTATTTAAAACAAGAAATGATGTTGCAATACAAACGTTTCTCCATGAATATATTACAAACGACAAATGGAATAAATATCGTGGTGTTAGTGAAAGTAAGTCATCCATAGCACAAAACATGTATGTGTATGGCCGTATAAATTCAATTACGACTTAAATAAATATCACGACACATTTGAATTATGACGTTATATATAGCCAACAGATTTACACGAATGGCATTTTGCCGTACATTATATTATAATGTACGACGAGGACCAGTGGAGGGACGGCGCAGACGCAACCGTTATTTCGTGTCCAATAAATTCAAGAACAAACGACAGCAATAAGGAACAGACCGTGGCCCGACATCCATCTCCTGTCAGCCACAATATGGATCATAAAAAGTCGGCATACGTCATACATAAACAGCCAGTCGATTAATCAAAACCAATAATCGTACACAGAGCACTGTATCGAACTTTTACATACATAATAGATATAATTTTATAAATTACAAATTTAAAGCACCTACACTACCTACAGCCATCTTCTAGGTCCATCATTGGCACAATGTCATCATGATATTGCGTAAATTGTATTCTCAGTTTAGTTGGTAATCGAGAAGTGTGTCAAAATTTGCTGGCAAACTTTGGTTACAGACAAACATCAAAACAGGAACCTAATAAAAAACTTGTAAAAAAAACAGCTTTATTTCGCTAATGATTTAAATTTTTACTATCAGTTATAATAATAGTAATGAATTTAATTAATAGTATCAAATCAACAATAACTGTGCATAGAAGCAGATGTTCCGGATGTTAGTCATATAAAACACCGCACGAATAATATTCTACACTGATAGCAGCGCGAATGGAGCTCAATAATTACAATTGAAGACTTCCTGTAGCCCATTAGAACTCGTTACTGATTAAATCAAATACATAAAATCAAATTTTCTTCGATATTGCAATCTGTAAAGTACATAACGTAACTTGTTATATTTCGTTAAGATCTAGTTCTTTTAAGTTTTAGAGCTTTAGGGAAAAAGTGTTAATTATTTTTTATGTGTGTTTATACACTATTAAAACACTGACACGATGAAGTTAGTTATAGAAGCATAAGTAAGATTACGCAAAGGATAAGCAATAAAATATAATTTCATACGTGCGTATATAAGTACTCACATATTTTATTGAAAGTTGAATTAAATCGTCGATGCCATGACGCTATTTTCATGTAAGTATTTCATAAACGTAAAATTCTAAAAAGTATTTATGTATATGTAAGAGCCTTAGCCAATCCCAGAAAAACTTCGAACTAAATTGTAACAAATTGTAGAGAATCATCAACAGAAAAGTTCGATGTGAATTCAGTAGATCAGCGCTCAAGATTCGTCCGTACGCCAGTCACGTGTAAGCTATTAGCAAACACTTTAAATACTCACAGACATGCAAACCACACGAGGATCAAAACAGTTCCACGTCGTTAGGATTCTAGATTAGTTTTTAAAGCACCTGTCCTTTTAAAATGTCTATCGTGTGACAAATTAGTTAAACTGTTTTAAAGGCTGCATTATGTTCATGAAGTTAATCAACCAAAGTTTAAATATAACTAATTGGACGGAGTTAGACGCAGGTATTTGTTTTTATTTTTTTCTTTAAATTTTAGCCCGACGTTTCGGAGACTTTGCAGTCACCATGGTCACGGGTTAGACTGAGTTGTAAAGTGTCCTCTACGATCAGTTGTTACAGGGTTTACCCTAAATGTTTTCCGAAGCATCACGCTAAAATTAAGAACAAATACACGCGTGTAAATCCGTAAAAAGTAGTTTTATTTAAACAAATGAGTGACAGTGTTAGAGAATATTATGTGAACCAAAGTTTACTGAATTAAAATACACGTTTAGCATTGTTAATATCTAATATTAATTATTTTATCCAATGGTTGCCTGTAAGAGATGACTTAATGACTTATGTGATGTGATAAAGCCGCTATTTGTACCTTATCATAAGCTTTTCTTTGTTTTACGTTTGTTGTAAAGTGTATAATAAAGTTTTAATTTATCTATCTATTCTAACGATCAGTAGCAAAGCTTGTGTAAGTATAGCTTGACGCCAAAACTATTAGATCCATTTTAACAAACTTTATTAAAAACGGTGATTGACAGATTTTTATGTTTCAAAGATAAAAAACTAGAACTATTTTTAAAAGAAAGATTATTTTTCCATTAGCTGTGTTTTATTAAAATATATTAGTCACTTAAAAATGATGCTCAAAGCATTTTTACATTTCAGTAGTCTATATTATTCGTTTGTTAAATTTCAGTTTAGCCTATCACAAACGAGTACTTATTAAGTAGGTACTTTTCGTATCACTTAACAGTAGTTCTTATAAAACTCTTCAATTTTTAACAATATAAATATTTATCTACAGTCGATATACAACCAAAACAAACATATCTTTATGTGCTACACATATGTAAAGATGATACTATCTAAATGTCGAGGTAGCAGATGGAATCGCACCAATAACTTAACCTCTATGTTCCGAGTCAAGAGGTGCACATTATTGCCTATTAACGGTCATAAAATTCATAGACTGTACAAGCGTAGTCTGCCTACGCCTACGCCACACACGACTTGTACCAATGATGTTTAAAGAATATTTGAATGACTAAACCTTCACTTTATTATTTAAAGGATTGACATCATTTTTGTATCACAGAAACTTCTCAATATTACTTGATATTAACTGTTGTTTTCGACTTTTGCTTAAAAAATTGCCAATGTCTTTTTCAAGCTCTAAATCAAATATTAATTAAATCAGTTTTGGCGCGAAATATCGACAGAGTTACATTTGTATTTTTAAGATGAGTAAGAACTAGGCTAAGGAGGCACATCTTTAGGTACTTATTATAAAAAAAGTCGTTATTTTTTGTATGTGTGTGTCTTTTTTTAATTTACATACAACATTATATAATAACTTATATTGTGATATTCTTAATTTCTTAAATTGTAAAATACAAAGATATAGTAAAGCTTTCTCTAACTATAAAGATATAGTAAAGCTTTGAAGGGCCTCGTGGTGGAGTGGTTCCTATAACGGACTGCCGACCATGAGGTCTCGGGTTCGATTGTTTGTACTGCGTCTGGGTGTTTACTATGTATTATAAGTATGTATTTACAAAAGAAAAGTAGTATATGTATTATATCCGTATTCTGGTATCCATAACACAAGCAATATAAGCTTAGCTTGGGACCAGAGGACGTTGTGTGAAATATCCATGAATATTTATTTATTTAATTTATATCTAACAAATACAACGACTGAACTACACTATTGGAAATGCAGTTAAAAAAATAACCTGTAAAGAAACAGTTTGTAATCTATACTTACTAATATTATAAAGCTGAAGAATTTGTTTGTTTGTTTGTTTGTGTCCAGTGGTCCGATTTGAAAATTTCTTTCAGTGTTAGATAGTAAATTTATCGAGGAAGACTATAGGCTATATAACATTACGCTGCGACCAAAAGGAGCTAAAGCATCATTGAAAAAACGGGGAATATTTTCTAAATTCCACCTGTACAGAGTCGCAGAAACAGCTAGGATTGACATTAAAACTCACTTTTTACTAACATAATTCATTACATAACAGAGACTAGATTTCTAGATGTTGTTAAAAACTAAGTTTTGATTGACTTTAAAGCTCGTAAAATCCTATATTACCTTAGTAAGGTACTTGAGTTTTACGATAGGCAATATATTTATGTTATCAAACCCGTATATTGATGAACATGATAGATCCCATGTAAGGTTTTAATAGCATGTCATTGCAATATACTACGTAATATTATTATACAGGCTATTTATTATATACTAGCTGTTGCCTGCGACTCCGTCCGCGTAGAATTTAGAAAATTTTCACGTGCGACGGCGCGATGGCTTATTTATTCTTTTTTTAGGGTTCCGTACCCAAAGGGTAAAAACGGGACCCTATTACTGAGACTTCGCTGTCCGTCCGTCCGTCCGTGCGTCCGTCCGTCCGTCTGTCACCAGGCTGTATCTCAAGAACGGTGATAGCTAGAGAGTTGAAATTTTCACAGATGATGTATTTCTATTGCCGCTATAACAACAAATACTAAAAATAAAATAAAATAAATATTTAAGACAACAACAAACATGATTTTTTTACCGTTTTTTGCTCGATACTAATAACGTTGCCTTATGTTGCATAGATAATGGTACGGAACCCCTCGTGCGCGAGTCCGACTCGCACTTGACCAATTTTTTTTATTGAATAGGTAATAATGTTATATATGCTGTTGCGGGATATTTTTTTAGACAATTTTATGTAGAATATTTCCGTCATACATGATTTCTATGTAACTTTAACTATTAAGGCTGCACACGCGACGGAAGCTTAAAAAATGGAGTAACTTCTCCCGTTTTCCCAACATTTCCCTTCACTACTCTGCTCCTATTGATTGTGACGTGATGAAAAGTATACTATAACCTGCCCAGGAGTATGAAGAATAATTGTACAAAGTTTCGTTAAAATCCGTCGAGTAGTTTTTGTTTCTAAAATTTTACTGATTACATTTTTGGCATCAGTATCGATAACTAATCACCCCCTGATAGTTATTTTGAAAATATATTTCATGTACAGAATTGACCTCTCTACAGATTTATTATAAGTATAGATGGATAAAATTATCTTTGCCTATCCTTACTTATTATAAAATTAAGTCGTTATTTTTTGTATGTATGTCCCTATTGAGCTTATATCTTCCAAACTACGCAATATATTTTAATGTGGTTTTTTATATAGATGGGGTGTTTTAAGAGGATAGTTATTTTGTTAGTTAAATTCCACGTGAATGGCGTTGTGGGCACAAGCTAGTTATTCATATAATTGAAAGCTTAACTTAATAACTCTATTTAAATATTATATTAACTTATTACTTGAAAATTATCTAATAGCTTTGGAAGATCAATGCAATGCAATATGGTCTTATTCATAATGACTTATCGGAGGTTTAAACGTTCACTAAAATCGGTTGGCGAAAATTGTCAAAACTTGTTATTCATAATAAATAAATAATTAAATAAATATTCAGGACATTTCACACAACGTCCTCTGGTCCCAAAGTAAGCTATATTTCTATGCTTGTATTATGGGTACCAGATACGGATAGACTACATATACTACTTTTCTTTTGTAAATACATACTTATAATACATAGAAACACCCAGACGCAGTACAAACATTTGTATGACATTTAGGGATATCACACAAATGATTGTCCCAAGCGGGAATCGAACCCGCGACCTCGTGATCGGCAGTCCATTACATAAAACCACTCCACCACGAAGCCCGTCAATAATAGTCTTTTTACGATAAAACGTTTATTATCTCTCCGATAAAACGTTCTCCGTTTAAACCTCCGATAAGTAATTATAAATAAGACCATTAGAATTTAGGAAACGGTGCCAACAATTTGTATATTAACGGCTTTTGACGGGCTTCGTGGTCTATCTAGAGGTTCATGTAACGGACTGCCGTTCACGAGGTCGCGGGTTCGATTCCCGCTCGGGACAATCATTTGTGTGATGTTTATAAATGTCATACAAATGTTTGTTCTGCGTCTGGGTGTTTCTATGTATAATAAGTATATATTTACAAAAGAAAAGTAGTATATGTATTCTATCCGTAATCTGGTACCCATAACACAAGCCTATAAGCTTAGCTTGGGACTAGAGGACGTTCTGTGAAATGTCCATGAATATTTGTTTAAGAAAATAAAAATATGAATCAATAAGATAGGTAAGTTTTGTAAAATTGGCATAAATCCGACGGTTATGTGGGTTTTATACTTTGAGTTCGATAAAAAATGTTTTATTGTAATCTTATATCTAAAATTCACGTGTCACAGTGTCAGTTACCGTACTCCTCCGAAACGGCTTGACCGATTTTTATGAAATTTTACATGCATATTCAGTAGGTCTGAGAATCGGCCAACATTTATTTTTCAAACCTATATTTTTTTTTAGTGTGGCAAAACAACGTTTGCCGGGTCAGCTAGTTTTTTATAACAATGAAGCTTTTCGTATCTTTACAATTTTCATTTTCTTTAAAAACCAACCTCGAGCGAAGAATAAGTGAGAGTTAAAATTTTTATTTGTCATATTTTTATTTTTTTGTGTCTTAGTAACTGTCACAAATAATTGTAAGAGATAGTCTAGTGCACCGTGAAGACAACGTAAAACAAAATTAAATATTTATTGTATTCTGATTTTTAGCAACAAAAACACATCATCTGTGATCTCAACAGCTGTCAACGTTGATAAGATACAGCTTAGTAACAGACGGAGGAATGGGCAAGAAAGTCGCAGTTATAGGGTTCTGTATTACCTTTTTTGTACGGAACCTTAAAAAACTAAACTATAATGAGTCCAGGACAACGACGCGTTGACAATGAATTAACATAAAATATGTAAAATATCATTCTAATCCTATAATTTAAAGACTATTATAAACCCCAAATTTTAATAATATTAATCACAATAAACGAACTGTGCTAACCGAATCATATTTAATAGTCAATGGAATCGATTAATCGATACTTTATTGGTATTCGAGACAGGAGACAGTAATGATTTTGGTATGTTTATTAATGTAGTCAACTTCCGAAATAGACCAGTGCCGATAATTTTTAAAACAAAAAAAAATTATAGTAGGATGAAACCCATTAGAAAAGGAGGAGAATAGTATAAAAATAAGAGGAAAAAAAATTTACGGGCGATCTGAGGTCGGGAAGGGGATGTGGGGGGGTTTTAAGGGTAAATCTCTGGTTAAGGTTCTCAAGGTTCTCGATTTCCGGCAAAACTAATAGTCCTATGGAAAAAAGTCAAAAGGCAAAGTTGTAGGTAATAAAAGATCAAAAACTTTTGTATTCACACTTTATTCACATAACCTCAAAATTTATGTGAAAAATTCAAAAAGCCAACTTTTTGGTTTTTTATTTTTTTTCTTTTACAAAAATGTTTTTTCATTCACGAAATTTGGTGAAATCTTACCTTTTTATGTCTTAAATACGCTGTAATTTATTTGATTAGAAATATTTATTTTTTCACCTTATTTTGAATTAATATCGAAAAAGTACCCTAATTTTCAATCGAAAATTCACCTGTCAAAATATCAGCTTTTTTTCAAAAAGTTGGTATGCTTTCTGTTCATTGCAACCTCTACTTTCCTATAGTAAAAAAAAAATATGTTACTATAGAAAATCTTTTCAGAAAATGCACTAAAATATTATTCAATTTTAGTCTTAAGGTTGTATGTTACGTTAAGCATACTATTTTTAAAGAAAATATTACTATTTTTATGTTTGATTTGATTGATACAGATAAAAATAGAGACCAATCAATCAAATCAAACATAAAAATAGTAATATTTTATTTAAAAATAGTATATTATTTTTCCTGTTATTTTTATAATATTCTCCACCTTTTCTAATAAGTTTCATCCTACTATTTTTTTTTATTTTTTGTTATTTTTAAAGCTATCTGCACTAGTCTAAAATATTTTTATTAGTATTAACATATTTTCTAATGATAAAAGGAATGTTGTGTAATTTTTTTTATTGTTTTACTAGCTGACCAGGCAAACGTTGCCATTGTTTTGCCATAAAAATGTCAGGTGTCGAAAACCCGTATCACTTAGGGGTATGAAAAACAGATAGTAGCCGATTCTCAGACTCACTGAATAAGCATATAAAATTTCATAAGAATCGGTCAAGCCGTTTCGGAGAAGTATGGGAACGAACATTGTGACACGAGAATTTTATATATTAGAGACTACAATGATGTATGTGGTACATTGTCACAGTTTCCACACGATATCTTGTGAGACATCTTGCGGTTATTTTTAATTATTACACAAATAGAGCCTATTTTAGTCCGTGTGATGAAGGATTAAGAATACTAAGTGTAACCGCCCCTTTTCCTTCTCAGGGTGCTGTAAAAGCCAACTAAGGAATATTTGTACACAGAAAACATTCTCTGTCAGAAACGGAACGAAAATAAACCCCATGCCGACGCGGCTGGTCAGCGCAAGTTGGGGAGACCCGTGTCCAGCAGTGGGAAAGAGACAGCCTGTTTTATAGTGACAAATTATTTCATTCAATCTTTAACATTTGATAGCTGTTAAACATTTTGGTTGGAATGAAGTCATTTTCAACTGGACGACGGTACATTTATACATATATATTTTTAATGTGATTTAAAAATAAATATGTTTTTTAATTATATAAATCTTTTTTCTATACAGTAGTATATTACTTATCTATAGAAATCTCTACATTAAACAAACAATTTCTGTTACCGTAGACTCGATATACTTATATTAGTTTCTCATTTTAAATTTATGAACGATATTTTTTTTGTTTTTAAACAAGGTACCCTTAGCGCGTGCGTATACTGCATGTGCCAACTCTTCGCTCCACCTTTTTAAAGCAACAAGTTACAAAAGTTTGTCATGAATAAAATTTTGCAACATTGTTTCAATTTTGTCAACAAAGCTATGTTTTACAAATAGAAAGTTCAATATCCTAACTTTGTTGTGGCTATTTGGTGGTATTAAAGTGTTTTGTAAAAACCAGACTTTTGTACAAAATATGATAAAGATAAAATATGAAATTTTTATTTAAAATAAATATTTCTTAATACATTCTTAATTTAAAAGCCCTAAGTAGTATCGTGCCACTTGCGTCTCTGTTTTTTTAAATATTGCACCCACATTTTTATCAAACACACCGGGTTTTTGTGCGCCTTAAACTTATGGATTGTGCCAAAGTAGTAGTCCGTGGCATTATCTACACCACATGTTAATATAAGAAACAATTTCAATAATAAAAAATAAACTTAAGTAGGTAATGGGTATAGCTACTGGTAGAGAAAAGTATTTTTTCTACACGGAAATCGAATTCGTCACCTCTCTTTAATCTTAAAAACAACGTATATCATCATGGTATGTGCAAAATAATAAAATAATTATGAAAACACATTAAACTCTACGAAAAAATATAAACTCAATATTAACATTTTTTAATAATACGAGTAAATAAACTTATTACGATTATATTAGGAGGAACTTTAGTAATACATGTATGTAGTGTAGGTACATATGTTATCAAGTTGCCTTGACAGATAAATTACACATTCACTTATAATTTATTATAACTTAACTCTATGTATGTATCAATAAAAAAAAATTGAGTCCAAAACCATAATAATGAAGATGAAACTTACATTTATCTTTCTGGAACAACAAATCTTCAGAGTAGAGGAAATAAATTCAAAAACAACACTCGGATAATCACACATTCACTCAGTAAATAAACACTACGTAAAACTAGAGACGTGAATCGACTATGGTACGTGTATCCACGATGAAGGCTCAGCGAGGAATGGTATGGATGGTATCTTGATGATGGTAAAGCGAAAGACCAGGGGGAGGGAGGGGTGCGCGGTTATAAAACTTGGTGGGCGTGGCTTCGCAGGTGTATTACTTCGAACCATTATTTATGCGCATGTTAACACCAGAATACGTACACGCCTCACTGTCACGTATACAGCCGAATTATGGGCGCACTCTATTTGTTTGCTGTAAATTGAATAAATTAATAGGGTTCCCTATAAAAAGGGACCCTTAACTTCTCACTCGTACATCTATCTGTCTGATAAATATTGTTTGTCAGCAACGTTACAAAGCTATAACATTGAAAGTAATAATTGTTATGTTTCAAAGTAGCATAATATTATTTAACCCATTTAACACTTTAGATAAAAACTGCAGAGTCAATGTTTCATAATTTAGGTTATACCTAGCCATTTTTTTATAACTTAAACATGTTGAGTTCCTTTCAAGATATGTAGAGCAGACTCTATAACTCTACAAGAGAAAAAAAAAACTATTTTATCAAGACGAGTCATCAAATGTTTTAAATTCGACACTAAACTATAGGTAACTTACAAAAAATAATGTTTTCTGACCCGGGAACAAAACACAAGACCGCATATTAGTCCAAAACAAGCATAAAATTAAGTTAAGCAACTGTTCTAACTAAGCAAAAATAGTTTTGTCATACCAAAGTTTATTAACAAAACCAGACTACTTAAAATGAGAAGTGATGATGATTCTTTGTCAATCTCTTTCTCTCTATTAACGTCCCACTGTTGGGTACGGGCCTACTCCACTTTGGGAGGGATTATGTTCTATTGTGCTACGCTGACCAGGCGTGTTTGCACAGGGTTTATTATCGAGGTTTCCGTCTCTCACAGAAGATATTATTTGTATAACTGTTTACAATATTCTAAAACTGGGTTTTATAGCATTCTGGTAAGGTATGGGGGTGGTGACACTGGTATTCTTTATCCGTCACCATACGGACATTCCTCGTTAATAACACGAGATAACTAAGAGTTTTTATAAAATGCCAACTGATAGATATTTCCTTTATTTTAAGGACCATTATTATTGACATATTTATTTATCAATGACAATAAATTTGTGACCGGTTGCCACGTGGAATGCTAGGGAGTTGAAATTTTTGAGTTCGTCAAAATCAGTTGTTGCTACAACATCAAATACCTACTCATCATTTATCTTTCTCGTGTCCTCATCAAACTATATTGAATCCCGTTATATGGCGTTATTACTGGTTGGTATGACGATTATAACCATATGTTGTATGTATACCATTGTTGTTTGGTTAATCTATATACGAAATGTTTATATAATGTGCACAACTGTATTGTATTTGTCACTGGATGCTGGCGTCCTAAAATTCAGGCTCTTTTTTTTTACATGGGGAATGCATTTACGCACTTTGTGTGGGACTCCCGGGTCAGAAACGGACCTGAACTACCCACTAAACCCCACGGTGTTCCTCCTCGCCCCTTGGCCGGGCCATGGTAGTCACTCAAGTATTACCATGACCCGACCAGGGGTGGCCCCTAAACTATAATAATGGTACGACACCCTTCGTGTGAAAAACTAACTCGTGCTTGACCGGTTATTTTCATTAGCAACTAGCTGTGAAATAAAAATATATCATTATACTAAAAAGTATTACGTTTAAATTATAATGGAGAATTTGTTCAAGCTTTGTTTAATTAACTTATAAATCAAAACTGCAGTTTTATTATGATAGCGAGCGATCGCCAACAGAGCGCCTTTCGCCTCGAGCAAGATCTTTCATAATCGATATGTCATACTTTTCATTGTGTGTTCGTATATTGGTATTAACATTATTCAAGTTGAAATTAGTCCACATTGTACCTGTATGGTATTCAATATACGAAATAAATAATACCAATACACCATTGCGGAAAACAGCTACTCTAAATATAAATTTAGAGTAGCTGTTTTCCGCAATGGTGTTTTCGTACGCGTAGAATAAAGAAACTAAATCTAAACAAATTATACAAAAAGCCATCCTCTTGAACCACTTTATCTATTAAAACAACCGCACCAAATCCTAGATAATAAGCTTATATAGGGACATACATACAAAAATAACAATTTTGTTTTAAAATAAATTAAGATACTAATGCCGTACATATCATCACATATTGTAATCGTGAAAGGTTGCACTTAAATAAACAACAGATCGGATGATTTAAATACCAAATAATAGCGAACACTGTGTCGAAATAACCTCAGTATCTTAGACAAAAACACAACAAACAATGTAACCGTACTGACATTTGCATCGAAATAATCTGTACACATCGATATAATAAATTATTGTTTGCTTTATTGGCGTGTTGCTAGCTCTAGTGTCATTTCAATTCCGCAGATAGGTACACATCTTGAGATAGGGAAGATTCAAGATTCACATTGTGTGAAATGTCTCTAAGTGTCCTGCAAAGTCCGTGTGGTGACTAGTAGTGGAGGATTAAGAATACCTACAAGTGTCACCACCCCTTCTCTCAGGGTGCTGTAAAAGCCTGCTAATAAATTATTGTTTGCTTTTTTAGACATTTGTAGTTGTGTAGCTCTAGTTCCGTTTTAATTTCACATTAAAATAATACAGAAATTTAATCAAATTTGGATTTCCCCATGTTCAAGAAAGGAGCTAAAAGATTTCTACAGGGTCAGGTACGCGCGATCGACACTGGTTCTTCAAGATTCGGCTTCAAATTCCTAACTTCTCGAATAATTGAAAATTTCAATAGGGCGAAACAAAGTGATACAACATGTCGCATGTATGTTGGATAGTCATCTTGTTTGCTACCTGCATAAAAACATTATAATTATGCTATCTTTTGCTATACCAGAAAGTATAATTAGGCAACCATAAATCATATTAAAGGCGTATCATATTTAATAGAAATATCTAAAATATAATTTAAATAAAATATGGATATCAAAATTGTAAATCCTACATTCAATCAATTTCAAGTGTACCAATTATCGCTAAAGATTTCACTTTCATTAATAATTATTTCGTTTTCTCGGCGATTATTACTATTAATAGTTATTTAAATATACTCGTCGCATAGTCTGATAGATGGTAATGACTGGTTGCGCCTGCGCATCGAGTATCTACTCGCTAATATTGTATAACAAAAGGGCGTGACTAAACAACATTGATCTGTCTACAGAAACTAACATTGAAAATGTAAGCGAAATCTAACTCAGGGGCATCTAGAGGTATATATATAGGTAGGATATTTATAGTATGATTAGTGATAGGGTTTGTATTTACGAAATATTGCAATGCCCTCTTTAACGTCCTTGTAAAGTTAGATAGGGTTGTTGTAAAGTTAGATAGAGTGACATTAAGAACTTTGTCATAATTGATAGTTATGCTAAACAATACGTAAAAGAAGAAGACAGTAATGACTAACTACGACCACAGAGAGAGAGTTTTTTTTAGAGTTTATATTAGACCATAAGGGACGATATTCTATCACTTTTATGAGAGTTTCATGTCTAATAGAGAAAAATAAAAAGTTTTGCCAAAATCCAATTCGTAGGTGTAAAACATTGATTCGTAGAAATCATACTTACAAAGATACATATAGCGTAATGCCCACAATTTTTAACAGTAATTTAAAACTGATATTAAAGAAATAAAATGACTACCATTTATTAAATTACACTTTTTTATAGATTTATGTCAACCAAAAATAATAAAGTAATACAAGAATGAGGAATCATATTCCAAGTCGATGTTATTAACAAATTATTTTAATCTAACGTCACATAAATCTGCGTAACTAAAGCCATTATAATCAGCTTACGTGCTGCTTTAATGCGACATGTCTCATAACCAATACAATAGAGAAACAATTTTCAATTTTCGATAGTTCAGTCGGCAGGGAGCTCTCGAGAAAAGTTAAAGATACGCATCGTATAACTATTATGGATTTCTTAACTTTCCTTAGAACTTCATCTGCGTCTGGTTGGCGTACAATTACATCGGGGTAATATATTAAAATGAAAGCGCGTACAGTACACGCGCCCATTCGCAGAGAGAGACCAACCTTACTCAGAAGTAGTATCACGCAATGGCGTTTATAATTCAACAACAATAAACAGATAGTTAATTGCGATGCTGTCACGGGCGCAGTATATGGTAATGAGGCATAGGGATCGCGGTTGCATGGACAATATCTCTTGACGGTGAAAGGTAAGATGTATACGGTGCAATAGTAAACTCCAAGCGATAATCAGCTACTTTCTCTAAGACGCATTAATCCTCTTTAATTGTGTTCCAATTCCATTCCCTTACAACTCCAAAAGTAAGACAGTTATTAAGTGCAAATATATTTAAATCATTTAACCCACTTAATAAATCCGTAAACGTCCAACTCGGACCACGTGCACATTCTTAAAAATAGTTACATCCATCCTGTTAATCTGAACGGGTCCATTTTCGTCCATTTAGTTCCAACGTTTCAAAGCTTCGAGCATTTAGATTTTGTCAAAATCTTCCTGTTCCAGTCTTAAAATCGACAGGAATATTAAACACATATCAATGCTAAATGGGATGTAAGGACAATTATTTACATGAGATTAAGCATTGAGACGCTACTAGAAAACTAAATATGCTTTAGCAGAAGCATTTATTTGCGGAACATTAATAATGAGCGGCCCAATAGGGGAAAAATCTGATGATATTATCACAATGTTTCATGACCATTTTGTCGCTGCAACTTGTAACTTAGACAACATAGTAAACACTGTTTGTTTAGCACACTGGCCGTGTCGGTGAGATAGGTGCTGTACATGCGCTTTCAGGTACCAGCCACAATCTAAGTAGCTGACACCAATAGCTTTTTATCAGCGCTGATCGGGGTTATGAGAAAGCTATCTAGGTAATACGCAGAGCCTGCACTGAGATTACCAAGGAGAACCTGGAACAAATTAAAAATATAGACACATTTTTACTTCTTGCATACCGATAGTCGTAAAAATCCAGCAACAAAAATGAATAAAATTGTATGGCGATCTACATAAACAAAATTTATTAATGTAGATCGCAATACAAGCTTACCGAAATGGTAAGGAAATAATGAAATAGAGAATACGTCAGACGATTATTCATGTCACAGTAGTAAAGATTTAACTTTAGTATTTTGAAAGGAATCTAGTAACGAGCTAAGGAATAGAATTACGATCTAATTATACAAGTGGCCCTTGAGATCGCGTTGTAAATGTCATTTCACACTCACACACTCTCAAACGGTTCGGTTCTCACGATATCGCTGGTGTTGCTTTGGTGAGTTTCCCCGATTAGTCGAGTTACCACCGACCGACGCCGCCGATACGGGACTTATTTTACGAGCGCTGCTTATGTAAGAGCTCTCTAATGAGGATACATAATTTTATAGGATAGTCGCACCGATTTCTGTAACACTTAAGTATTGAGTAGACATATTTTGCAATAAAAGCAACGCATTAATTTAATTATACCTACTGTTATCCATCAGAATAAAATCCAGGACCTGTCAATATTCTGAAAATCATATATCCAAGAAACTAATTTAACTATAATGCATTTTAACCTTCAATACTTTTCTGGCAAAATGTCAAATATATGCAATCATTTTATTAAAATGTTTGCGTCAGTAATGAACAGAAATGTATAAATAAAGTTATAAACAACTCATTTCTATTATTAAACTAGACAGTCTACTCAACATTCGAGTTTAATATTAATTTTTTCTTACATAGAGATCCATATTCATTCATTGCTGGATTGTATGGTATCTACAAATAGAAACTACTACATGCACGTGAACATAATACATATACCTACTAATTTGCAATGTTATTATATCGATTGAACAAAATATTATTTACAACATATAGGAGAGCGTTCGGATACGTAGTCACCAATCAAGATCTTTTCCTCCCTAACGATTTCAGTTCCCAAGTTCGTCAAAGAACGGTCATTTCTTTACTTCAGCGTGCTAATTTGTACAGAGGTTTAAATTGATTTAATGAATTGATGTACATATTAATAATTAATACATTAATTAATTCAATAATAAACTTATATCACTAGGTACATCAATCAGTGCTTAAGTCATATAAAGATCTGATAAGCTATATAACCCAGGCAGAAATATGTATTGGAAAATACGCAAAGATGCTTTCCTAGAGTTCCTACAAATATCATTTACGACCGTTTATGTGTTTAATCTGTAAATTGTTGCATATGAAAGTGGCTATCAGGCCTTTTAAGAGCTTGTTAAATTATGAATATTGTTTGTAAGGTGTCAGGGAGCAAAGGAACACGGAAAGGTTTAATAAAAAGGTTAGTCAAAATTTATTCGATTTTGAACCTGTTTTGCCTTACCCTTGCCGGGACGTAGTAAGGCGTCAAGGCACCACCATGGCCAAGTAGGGCAGAAGAAGAGGAGGGAAAAAAGAAATTTTCGCCACGACTGCTCTCTGTGGCACATGCGGCAGAATTTTGCACTTGTTGAAATTGGTTCGAATTTTTTTATCTTTTTGTTCTAGCTACTTATGTCAGATATGTACACGAATTAACTGCAGCACAACAAACTACATGAATCACAGGATAAAGTTTAAAATCAACATCATGGATCTACATAATTACTCAGAAATAATATTAAAACATTAATAGAAAAAATTGCGAATTTTCTAAATACGTACATAGACAAACTGGTTCTGCAATTTATTACTCATCATAAATTCATTAAAAATCTAAACTTAAACTAGCTATATACCAAGGTGCAAGGTAAAAGGTGCAAGAAAATATGATACGTCTATTTTTATACCGAAAACATAGTCTAAAAGATAAGGTTAAAAGCAAACCGTAGTTATAAGATTGAATAGATTTTATCATTTTATTGCATCTATATACATTTATTATTGGCATTGCAAAAACGATGATAGTAACAATGTATAAAAGCAATATCATTATAGATTGGATATTTCAATACAAATCACTAGTGAAACAAAAAGTAATAAGCATCCAATTTCACGGGTACTAAATAAAATTAGCACCATACTGACAGAATAACAAAGCGGTCTCAATAACTCGCACAGAACGAGCTACGCTAAGTTACATCTCATTATTCACAACTCAAATGTATTAAATTATCGAAAGTGTAATGGCCACTTTCGATAATTTATATATTAAGTATAATTTTATGGAACCAAATTTAACTCATACTAATCTTTTCGATGATAGATGACTCTTCGATGTAATAATTACAATAACAACAATTGAAAGAAACAGTGTCGTTACAACGCGTAAAATGTAAATACACATTGACTTTCACGGTTAAGTTCTTTTTTCTCTCTCAGTTTCCTACTCAGGGAGTTAGGGGCCAATATAAACACAACACATACTATAAGAGATGAAGAACGGGAAACAAAATCCTATGTCAACACATCTGATCAGCGTATATACAATACACTAAATACCCTCCCGTTGTGGAGGGCTATGCCTTATTATTATAGTATTAGTAGTTATAGGATGCGAAGAAAAATAAAGTTGTAACGAAAGAGAATAATGAAAAAAAACAGATTATTACTGAAACAATATTTTGTCTCCAATATGAAAAAAAACCAAGCCCAAAATTTAATATTCCTCAGTTTGCTGCTGGATCTATGAATGCTGGTCTAGAGCGCGTCGGAGAGTTTATCAAGACGGTTTATTATTATTAGTTTATTTTAAAACTCAAAAGATAACGATAATACAAAGAATGTTAACGAAATAGCTTTACAACTAAGTCATTATATTTCATAATAATCCAAGGATGATGTAACGGGACGGGACGTAGCCAGTTTATTCGTATAGCTTTTGCTTCACCCCAGATAAGATTCACAGGGCCTATTGAGGATCGTTACAAGACTAGCGCGCGATGATCTATAATAATGGTAATTTTACATGAAACACGTGTAGCATCAGTCGTTTATTGATGCGATCGCGATCTTGGCATATCTAGCCTAATAAGACGGACTATAGGCAGTCGATGGAAACAACTGCATAGATTGCATAAAATATAAATATATTCTCAACTATTTTCACATTGCCTACTGTAAGAATTTCTTTGGACTCCAAAAAACCGCAGCACATTTAAAACTACCATAAAGCAAATCCTAGGTTATATTTCTTTAACTCCTGTATTAAATAATATGTCATATAAATATTTTATGAATAAAGTTATCATGGTTCACAATAATAACAATTTTAAATAGAGCTGCATTTACAGAAATGCTAACCACCCAGCATGTATTATGTGTTAATCGTTAAGATATGGAAATGTCTCTCGTCAGATACCTATTCAGAGGACATGAGAGTCTTTGCGATGCAAACTGTTTGTATTTATGGGACGTCCGACGTTCCTGGAGACCTATAATGGCAACACAATATCACAATACGGGCATAGATTTATGCTCGGGCGCATCGCGTTCTCGCACGCGGAAATCCTATAGTTATTTACCGGTTGCGAGTTAAGTGCGGCAGATTTATCGGTGGTGTGCTCAAGCCGCGCCATACGACGATCTCGTTTCCGTGCGTCCCGTCTGCGTCCAAGCAACTGCACTATGATAAATATTGACCTGCTCTCTGATACCACTATATCAGGACTTGAGGGAAATTTAAACAGGCTCAGTATAATTACGTAAGACGAAGTGCTTTGGTAATCGTGGATCGCTAATATTATTGCAAATGCATGCAAATCGCACACAAAGATAATATATTTACATGTATGACATTATATGTATATTGATTTAAAGGCTCAGTATAAATAAAAGAAATATATTTTAAAACAGTGCATGCGTCAACAAATGCGTAATGGTATACATATACATCCTTGTTAAAACGTCATCAACATCCTTGTTAAAAACATCTCATGAACATCATGAAAAATGTAAAATGTCTTAAGGGGCAACTAATAGACAGCCTTATAACGTTTCCAACAAACACGTTCCAAATATCAAGCGGGCTACTTCAACTGAAATATTAGCATCGGTTTAGACGTCCCAGTTTTGCTAGTGAGTGATATAAAATTTTCCAAAAAGTAGGTATCTAAATTAAACTCAAAATAACGCAATAGGATCCTTAAAGAGTTATCGTATTTGTTCGAATGTGATTTTGACACATTTACTAACAAGAATTTATGTGCTATTTGCTGCAACATTAAAGATAATGGCCTAAAGATTTATCGAAGTTTATTTGAAGCCAATACTTTCGTTGCCAAAAGCAATTGATTTCATTACTGCACACAAAACATTTGTAAGAATTTCATAGCGTACTAACATCTCATATTGCTTTCTTCTAACAAGTGACAATAAACAATACAATTCAGACTATAACAAAAAAGAAGCAGTAATGAAGTATTATGAAAGATTATACTACTTTAAACTGCCAAGATAGAAAATAAATCCAACATGTTTGAAAACCGCTACGTGGGATATTATTAAATTAATATTTAATTAAGAGGATACCAAAATAGCTTCGTGCATTTTTCTATGTACGAAGTTTTCATTGTTTCTTTAGATTGAATGGTTAGAGCTCTAATTTTTAAGTATATGTTTTTTCAATATATTATCTAGGATCGCATAAACTCAGAAACGCGATTCAAAAAAGTTTTCTCGACAGAAAATCTTGGCGAAACAACCTCTCAAATTTTTTATTTTTTTCATTTGTCGGTCTATTATCGCGTATTAACTAATGAAATAACTTTAAAAACATAAGTAACTATCATATATAGAAACACGTAAATCAGAATTAAAATATATTTAGTAGATTTTGAGTAAATAGGAAAAGTATCCCTAATTCTTCATTTTCTGTGCCTACTGGCTGTGTTAATATGTACGTGTCGGCGATGATATACGATAATATTGATGTAGGCCCTTAAGCACGTCATCGTTAGATCACCATTCACCGGTATCTATCAAGAGCCAAACATTATTATTATTACGGTCTCGTGTGAAATTACACGCGGTCATTTGTCATGTGAAGGAGGCGTTAGACTTTGTATTCCACGGTTATTAATTTCATTATCCCGCTCTTAATCAAACGTAGACAGCAATGGATGTGAACGGAGAACGCCATAGTTCTTACTCACTGGTTCAAATATTTATAACCTCCTACTTTTTTGAAGTCGGTTATAAAGCATCGATGATATTATAACCGGTTTTACCACAAGTTGTGATTTGTTATCCGATATATAATCTGTATTTCAGAAAATTTTGAATAGGAATAACTGCAGAATTTCATTGGAATAAATTAAGAGATGTAATAATTGCAGCAGAAGCTATTACAGCGTCTCATTATATCATCTCATAGATCATTCCAACGCCACATAGGGACTTGCAGTGAGCCTCAATTGTCCAGATTGGCATAATGACATGGGCTCCGGGCCGCCAGCTAACTTATGACCACATTACCGTGACACGCTTGACGCATGTCCAATTATTACATACAATATGTTTGCTCGTGTAAAATATGAATAAGGCGCCAACCGGCCATTAATAAGAACATATCGTGTGTAGGATGTTAGTCACTTTGAAGGGACGAGATAATGTTGCTTGTAAAATAAATCCTAGACGCCACAGTCGGGAAACAAATGAACCACCCAAGGGAAAAATATTGCAAAAAAAATCTATTTAATATATCATAAATATCGTCTTTGTTTTTCATAACAAGATACTTGACCATACTTGTGGTCTTTCAAATACAATAAATTAGCTAGAAAGAAAGAAAGAAAGAAAAGAAATTTATTAGCGATAAGACAATACACACAAAAAGAGTAAAAATAAATAAAAAATATTAATATATTAACAGAAAAAAACATAATAAAAATAATTACATGCAATTACATAATAAAATAATTGGTTAAGTGCGAGTCGGACTCGCGCACGAAGGGTTCCGTACCATTATCTATGCAACATAAGGCAACGTTATTAGTATCGAGCAAGAAACGGTAAAAAAATCATGTTTGTTGTATGGGAGCCCCCCTTAAATATTTATTTTATTTTATTTTTAGTATTTGTTGTTATAGCGGCAATAGAAATACATCATCTGTGAAAATTTCAACTGTCTAGCTATCACCGTTCTTGAGATACTGCGTACGGAACCCTAAAAATCATGTTTGTTGTATGGGAGCCCCCCTTAAATATTTATTTTATTTTATTTTTAGTATTTGTTGTTATAGCGGCAATAGAAATACATCATCTGTGAAAATTTCAACTGTCTAGCTATCACCGTTCTTGAGATACTGGGTACGGAACCATAAAAATCATGTTTGTTGTATGGGAGCCCCCCTTAAATATTTATTTTATTTTATTTTTAGTATTTGTTGTTATAGCGGCAATAGAAATACATCATCTGTGAAAATTTCAACTCTCTAGCTATCACCGTTCTTGAGATACAGCCTGGTGACAGACGGACGGACGGACGGACGGACGGACGGACGGACGGACGGACGGACGGACGGACGGACGGACGGACGGACGGACAGCGAAGTCTCAGTAATAGGGTCCCGTTTTTACCCTTTGGGTACGGAACCCTAAAAATTAAGTGTATTGCTCCATCACTAAACGGCCACAGCTCAGCATAATGCTGGTTAGAACCAGCGCTGGTCTTCCGCTGGGCCGCTTAGTGACGTCACAGACTACAAGGATGGCATAAGTTTATTACACATATAAAAATAAAATAAAAGAACACGAAACAAAATAAAAACAAAGCATTAGTAAAATAGGAGAATGAAAGTATACAAAATAAACATTAGGTATATGAATAGTGCGCTAAACAAGGAAATAAAACCAAAACATAACAATAGATAAAAAACAACAAGCAATAAAATAGGCAAAAATGAAAATTAAACAAAAAAGAAATGAAAATTAAACTGGCAATCTATCATTTTTGTGACATACGTATGCTACACGTATCGCATTATTTTTTTTTGCTCCAAATCTATTGCTATTAAACAAATAAAATCTAAATAAAGGGCAGATATATGTGTTTTAAGTGGAGTGATAGTTCAACAACTGAACGCTGAAAATATATGCCTATGCATACATTTTTGTATTCAGTAAAATATTGAAAACATCCATCAGGCAAGTTTGATTGGCTATCTTATAGGACCATCTCCAGTTTTCATTTATTTCCATAGCTTAGGAAGGGTTCACGGAAAACAATCATGGAAGATACATCATTTGAACGGCCCAATCAGCTGAAACAAATAGCTTCAATTTATCTTGACGGGGAGCCAACGTATTCACAAAACTTAGCTTTTGGAAAACTATGCGTTTCTTTGTTAAAATATTTAAACATGACCTAATGGTTGGAGAGACACCGAACACTTTTTATAGGCAAGTTAGGACAAGCCTGTGAAGAATTTGATAAGCCTTCATAAAAAATAAATATTGTAAAGCTTCTTCTTTACAAATATAAAAATGAAAAAATAATTAATTTGTTATATTTTTTATAATATAGAAAAACTATTTTACAATCATTTTTCAACATCCTCTCTTCATGTCCTTTTTTCATTAATTATTTTTTATAATATAGAAAAACTATTTTACAATCATTTTTCAACATCCTCTCTTCATGTCCTTTTTTCATTAATTATTTTTTATAATATAGAAAAACTATTTTACAATCATTTTTCAACATCCTCTCTTCATGTCCTTTTTTCGTCTCCCCAAATTCTTTTCTTTTCATTTTCAAATTTTAAATTTTTTATTCCTTTTTTAAAAATAAATCTTAAGTGGCCTGTATCATTGAATAGGTTATATTCAATGATCACAACCTTTACAATATCTAGTTATCAGCATTATGAATGTCAATATCTAGTTCGTTACGCCTCTCGGTGACCTTAGTCCAATTTTAGTAAAAGAAAAATTTTACTAAAATCACAACACGATCTGTTCTTGGTATATGACAAAGATATACCCTAATAGGAGGTTACTAAGATTAGTGATGCGGGCAGTTGACAAAATATTCTTGTTACTAGAGAAAAACTCTAATCCGATGGACGGGGGGGACATTAATTAATGATCATTACTTAAACCGATTAGCTAGTAGAGAACCGCCCGGACTGGTCAAGGCCTAAGTCCCAGGAGAAATAAGTACAGTTGATTAGTGTAACGAAACACATTTATAATATTTATAATTGACGACTATACCCCCACACTTTGAAATTATGGTTTAACTCATAATACTCGTAGAAGCATAGTAATTAAATTTAGGACGAGAAGATGTGTGAAATATGCACACGTATGTTATTAAATACTGCCAGACAAGCTTACATTGTTGCAAGTCTGAGCGCCACCTCTCGCATTTTGCAATGAATATTGTACGCCGTTTATATACCAAACAAAACAAAGGAACACTCCCAATTAATAGTTTAAGACAAATAAATAAAGAAGATATATTTCTAGAAACACAACACAACTATTTTATAGGCCCTGTTGAATATGGAAGCTAAAATTTAATAATGAAATTGTTTTAAACTTATGTTACGTAACAGTCAATATTGAAGCTCTTTCCTTAATCCTAAATTAACATCCGAAGATACAAAATCTCCTGTCCAGTTTATAAGAAGATTAACTGCTAAGATCATTAGTAACAATAACAAAGTAAGTTTCTGCAGGCAACATAATAATTTACAAGGTGTTAACACTTCATTCTTTAAGTCCATCCATTTAGAATAAGTGATTAGCCTGCCGAAATTTCGTCCAAACAAACTTATTAATCGGCTTTGAAACCTCGTTAGACATTACATCTTATAATCTCTGTTAATGTAGCGTTCTTAAGGTGAAGATATTTTATTTATTGTTGTTTTCACGTTTTTAAATGCTAATTATGAAGTATTGGACACCCCTCAAATAGATATTCAAAAATCTTAGGAAAAATATAGAAAATGTAATATTTTTTTGTCATTAAAACATTTTTAATTGGCTCGGTAGGTATTAATCTATGTTACGGAATCTTTGAAAGAGATTTTAACCCACTTTCAGTAGCCAGATTGATATGAAATTTTGCACACATATTAGGGACCGATGAAAATGCATTAATTAAAAAATAATTAGAACAATCTGGATTTTTTTTTAGTTTTTGAAATAGGCAAGTTTCTCTCAACAAGATGAATCAAACAAGAAAAGCTCGATGGGGCAACGTTGTTTCTTTACAAACCTACTACTAATGTACAGTTCAATCATCAGACCATCTGTATACCATCATAATATTGCATTGTTAGGTTATACATATAAAACCACGTTAAAATCTAATAAGAATCATTAAGCCAAACATGGTGTAAGTGTAAGTAATATAATAATATGTGTAAACCTAAGTAGCGATAAATATCTATTGCTGTTTTAATAGATAATTTCTACTCTTATAATGAGGTAGTTAGTTATTTCATTACAGGTAGACTAATAATAATTATATGTTCGACACCTATTTTATGTAACAGTACGTCATAAAGTAAGTGTCGAAGTTATATTTACGATGTACACTCAAAGACACCACTTTAAATGAAATTTTCGCTTAACAGTGTCGATGTCGACAGTGTCTACGTAATAATCTGTCAATAAGTAATTTTAAGTCATTAATGGTCGCCCTGAATGTCGGCCTCATAACAAAACTCAGAGTCGCGCAGCGTGCTATGGAGAGGGCTATGCTCGGTGTACCTCGGCCTACGTGATAAGATCCGGAATACGGAGATCCGTAGAAGGACTGGTGTGTACGACATAGCCCGAAGAGTTAGCACGCTGAAGTGGCAATGGGCAGGCCACATCACTCGACGATCTGATGACCGTTGGGGACGGAAGGTCCTCGAGTGGCGAACACGAACCGGACGACGCAGCGTGGGGCAGCCCCCAGCAAGGTGGACCGACGATATCGTCGAATACGCCGGGGGCCGCTGGATGCAGTTAGCGCAAGACCGCGCGTTGTGGCGTTCTATGGGGGAGGCCTATGTCCAGCAGTGGACTGAGAAAGGTTGATGGATGGATAGAATGGTCGTAAATGGCATAAGAGACCAGAATTGCTATTAGTTGTGGATCACGTAGTAGACAAGGAGTTGAAGGAGATCGAAGTAGTGGTGGTCGGAAACCGTCAAGCAGGCCGCTAACACAGGCATCGTGCTGCTATTAGATACCTACGCAGAATATCGCGCAACCTTGATGAAGCTGATCTAGAGTTAAGATTATGGCAGTCAAGAGAGAAGAGACATAAGGAACCCACACAGAAGAAGAAAGTACAAACTGTGTATATTAGATGTGATAACGTTATATACACGATTTGTAAGTTGTTTCTCAACATTCGCAACTGACAAAAATCTACCAAATTTCAAGTAATCACGCGAACTTAGAACCAAATAATTAGATAACAGTTTAATATACTTAATCTTAATAACATATCTAAGATGCATATTTCTTAGTCAAATATTACAAATAGTATCAAAATTCAATTAGAACAAACTCTAATAATAATTGCTGTAGTATGCTATGTAGTGTAACATAGACGATACATCAATTTTTAACTGGAAGCGATAACGATACGGCCAGTATTTGTAAAAGCCATTTTAAATTTTAAACGTTGTTATTTTTAAAAGATTAAACATCATTTACATATCTGAATAGACGTACACATCTTAGATTTGATTTGACATTTTAACATGGAGTGAAAACCTATAAAAATTAAAAAATTACGAATAATCACAGTTCAACATTTTCCAGGACAAAATAATATAAAATAAATACTAATAATAAATGTTCACAACCATTTCACACAACGTCCTCCGGTCCCAAGCTAAGCCTCTTTTATGCTTGTGTTATGGGTACCAGAATACGGATAATAATGTAAGAGAAGTCTCATCTAGTGTAATAGAAACGCTGTATAAGAGATTATTACCGTTCGTAATATCGCACGAGCAGATAACCAACTAGATACGAAAGGGTGTGTCTGCAGGCGGAGTTCGGATAGGAAACTATCGTATTGCAAAGACACGAAATAAACAATAACCGTTTGTATCTGATCATCTGTATTGTAACAAGAAACATATAGATATACATAAACATCATAAGTAAACAGTAATCATCTTTAGCTGTAGTAGTGCTGCGTTTGTGCCAGCAAGATTTTATACATAGGTACGCAAAAAATAAGGTATCACGTATAGAAGTTCAAAGTAATATGCTTACTTCCGAATAAGGTTCACTATCATTCTTTTTAAGTTACCTCATAACTTTTAACTGGACGAAGCGATTTTAATTATTCTTTTTTTATTTGAAAGAATTATCTTTTACGGACCACACGGGAAGCATCAGCTTCCCGTGTGGTCCCATCGGCACCAGGTCAGGCTCTGATAGTTATCTCCTGAGAAATCGAGGGAAATCCTCAAATTTCAAAGGCACACACATTGTTTTCACGTATTATGTATCTAAGCAATCAAAGAGTAGAAAGGTCTCATGAAGTCGGTTTTTTTTTAAATAATTTCCAATTATACGTATACTAGCTGTTGCCCGCGACTTCGTACGCGTAAAATTAAGAAATCAAACCTAACAACCTACAAACAGAAATTTACTACTCTACTCGATAGATGGTGTTGTACAGTGTTTTTAAATCGCGCTATGGTTTCGTTACACACATTAACACTTAAGCTCGTCAATATTTCATTGTGTCATCATCTCGTTTTCACATTTATAAATTAGTAAGGATACATACGTGATACCATATATTTCGTTCCAAAGAAGTTCTTTGCTTTCGAATACGCTTCGGGTTAATTTTTTTTTTTTGCTGGTAATGCTGGTATCGATTGTTAGTAACTGCATAATTTAATAGAGAAAGTTCTAGTAGCTAGCAAAATGAAAGAAGTGCAAAGTTGTCACGACTGTACAAGCAATGCATTTCTAAAACCAAAATGTCAGTACATTATTGTAATATCAGCTACCGCTATAGGAAACTAGATACTAACTACCTGTGAATATTGAAAAATTATGCAGACAGTAAGCCGAAGATCAAATGTAAATATTGATGCGACATAATTTAAAGAAGATTATTCAAGCAATAGGTACATGTTTTATGTCATTAATTAAAGTTCTTTTTGTAGCCTCTACTGAAAAAAAAAAACCACCCGTCCTTCGGTACTGTTGAAATGTTCATCGATAATGTGTTTCTGTTGCCGGCGCGGCATTGACGCTACAACAACAAATAATGAAAAACCAGAATAAAACAAATAAATGTTTTTAAATGTATTTAAATACCTGTAAACTAAGAAATTTCATAAGTATGTAGGTCTTTTAGGACTTTTAATAATAAAACAAATTTGTGATACAATACAGTCTATATAATTGAAAGTATAATTTTACAAAAATACATTTATAGAGAGCTACAATACAAAAAGCTGTAGAGTTTATACATTATAAAATCTAATCTTTATCATTCGTTATTAGTCTACGTGCTCCACAGTGAAAAAAAATCTTAATAAGTTGATACTGTGTAAGGGAAAATTGTAGGAAAAATTGTTATATTTAATATTGTATAATTTAAAATAGTAACATATGTAGTGAACATAGCGAAACCAGAAACTAAAGAATGTAAAAACTTTATAGATAAAGGTTTAGCGGAAAAAATAAATAATAAATATATTAACGACAAGCCAAATCTACCCCTTTTAATATTTGCAGTTATGCGCACAATTTGTTGAATCACAAATATATTGTGGTATTTGGTAGTTCTTTCAAAAATTGAAGGAAATATTCGGTCAACGTTATTAACAGATCATTTGCGTCGTGGAATGAACTGAAAGAACATTTGATTAAAAACTCTTGTAGGCACGAACCTGTCTCAACTTAAGGAATTACATTGGAAGAAAGTTTTATTTTTGGAAAAAAAATTCAACACCTAATAGTAACAAGCGAAGATAATGAAGAACTCGTAAAAAGCCAAGCACTAAAAATTTTACTAGCGGGCTTACATACCAATTGTAAATGCTATTAAAATCGCAAAAGCCAGTGTCGAAAAAGCAACATCTATCGACATTTCAAAAGAACATGAAATTAAATCGATCCGACACATTACGAAAGAGACACTAACCTAGTAGTAATACTCTGAAAATCACGTTGTTCTGCTTGTTTCCATTTATAGTCAATAACTAACTGAAATCGTGTGTTAAATAAATAAGTATTTGCGTTAAACGTTGTTCATCACAATTTCTCTGGAAGTGTCCAGAACCTCTTTAACAAAGAGCCAACCTTCACAATTGGTGTCAAAAGTGGGACACTTCCAAGATAATATACGCAATTGGATTGGCAAGTCCTGACCCAAAGGGTTGCCGAGTCCAGGTAAAACGAGCGTACTTTGAGAGACGCCTTCAGGGTTTTGAGTCCTGGCGAGTCCCTCAAAAGATGGTAGCGGTGTACACCGGCAAATCAGCTATCAAGAGTAAAGGACAGCCTTGTAATAATGGTTAGAAACCGCTTCAAATACAACTAACCGTCACATTTGGTGTCAGAAGTGGGATTCTTTCAAAATTACCCGATAATCCACTCGATTGGATTGGAAAGTCCCAGCGAAAACAAAAAGGGATGAGGAGTCGTTAATACGAGCGTAAGTACTTTGAGTGAAGTCTTTGGTGTGCTGAGATCTTGTAGATTTCCGAGACAGAATTCAGGACATGCGCATCTACTCGAACTCGGTGTAGAGCAACGTCTATCTTTCATCGTGCAAAATCGAATTCTGACTCTTTTGATCACACAGATGTAGTGTTTACAGATTAGAGTCCAAAGAACGACAATTAGTGTCAAGTCAATATAATTAGTAATGATGTTTTCACACCACCTGCTCGACAATGCCTCATTATATATCATGCAAACCTTACTCAAAGTAAATCATTATAGCCCTTGTCTTTTGCCGGGGTGTAATGTTGTACTGAATTTCATTATAACCCGCCGGGCAGTAATGTGATTCTCACTTCTCTTAGTTCTTATTGTTATGCATTTAAAGTCTAATTTCGTCAAAATTGCGCGGCGCGCGGCTGCTGCAGCTGCTGGTGGCCGACGGCGAGGAGGTGGACGGCGGCGCGCGCCGCGCCTCATTTATTTGAAAATCGAACTTATTCGAAAATCGAGCTGGCCACGCCACGGCAAGCCGAACGAAAAGAAATCAATACTTAAAACAAAAGCCGCGAGTATTTCAATACGGTGCAATCAATATCAGACAAAACTTGCCAATTATATATAATTAGTAATGAAAATAGTATTTTAATAAATAAAATACTTTTTCTAGTAGCCTTGGTTTTTATTGTCTCGCAAAAGGTGAGAAAAGTAGAGTATACTCCTCAGGGATAAAACTGATTTTGCCTTGGGCGCGCTTAAATCCTTCACTGCTCTCAGGACTCCATTTTAATTCCCTCGCTTCGCTCGGGAATCAACTCAAAACCCCCTCGTTACGCTCGGGAGTTAAATCTGGAGTCCTTCGTTACGCTCAGGATTCAATATCGCGCCCGTGACATAATACAGTGCTTTATCCCCTTGGTGTACAATCTACTATTACTATTTTAATTCTGTATAATTATTATAGGGTTGTTGTCTTTCCCAAAGAGAAAAGCAATGGGATATTGACAGTAGATTGGCATATGCCTCTCGGAATTTCGGCTTATACATATAAGCCGAAGTTCCTCCTCATTCGTCAGTCACGACCGATCAACTAGTCACGACAGATCACTAGTTCAGTCTAGTACTAGTTACGACAGATCAAGCAGTAACGAACTATCTTCTAGTCACGAACGATCTAGTAGTCACGATAGTCACGATAGATTCTGTAGTTACGACCGGTTCCAGTTCTTGTATTGTGTTTTAAATAAAATAAGTTGTAGGTACTCAACGCCGTGGTTTCAATACCCCTTCACCGAAACTCGACTGTACATTACATTAAATTGGTGTCAGAAGTGGGATTCTTTCCAAATAACTCCGTTAAATCTACTCGATTTAGAGGAGGAAAGACCTGACGGGGAAAAAGTAATCAAGCGTCACTGTGTCCTGGTGAAGAAAGGCGGTAACGGCAACAGCTCTCAAGCGTAAGGTGGTCTTTGCGACTTGTGACTTCAAATGTCACTACGTCTTGCTAGCAGCGCAACAGCAATATCAAGAGGTTAAGATCGTCGTGCTCCGCAGTAATAAGAAAACTTAATGTAAGTTAGTCATACTGTGTAATATGTATGTTTGAATTTGTAATAGTTAGTTGGAATATTTGTAATTATGGCGAAACAAGCAGAAGGTAAAAATGTAGAATTAAACATTCTACATTTAGATATAAGTTTAGCGGAAAAGATGATGAACAGATACAATGACGATAAAGCCAACTTACATGTCTTCATAGATAATGTAATAACGCATATAGTTTATTAAATCCAATTTATAGAGTAGCTTTTGTGAGTATAGTACTTTCAAAAATAGAAGGTAATATTAGATCGACATTGCTAAACAGAACATTTGCGCCATGGAACGAGTAAAGTTACTTACTCGAAAATTATTCAGAAAGAAGAACGTTTGCACAATGGCAGTTAGAGTTAAATCCATGTAAACAAGGAAATAGTGAACCAGTTTTTATGTATGCGAACAAAGTAGAAGGGTGTCTTATTAAGTTAATAAAATCGTTAGACCTAAAATTAAACGTAAACGCAAGAGAAGCAAACATAGAATTATTGACAAACCAAGCATTAAATATTTTTATAAGTGGGCTTACTCCACAGTTACACATATTGTTGAAATCCCAAAAACTAAATAATTTTGGGGAAGCGGTTTCGATAGCCATATCAGAAGAGCAAGAGATAAAGTCGAGATTAGAAATGAATTATAGAAGAGATGAAAATACGCAAAGATTTGCAAACAAATCGTTTAAGTTTAGACAAGAGAATAATTATTTAAGGGCAATTGGTCAAAGAGAATAATAATGTACCAATATGTTTTAATTGCCAAAAGAGAGGGCATATAGCAAAGAATTGTTGGAAGTCAAACAAAGGATATATTAGGAATGAATAGAATTACGAGCCGCGTACTACTTTTAAGGAAAATAATAATAATCGAGACTTTAATGATAGAAAAAATTTAAAAGATGAAGGGCAATCTTAGGTCAAACAATAGGTAAATTTCGATGCGTAAATATATCGATTTATGTTACGTTAAATTCGCCAGATTTAGTAGATGATAGCCAGTTTTTAATAGATACAGATGCTGAAATTTCATTAGTTAAAGCAAGTTTTTTAAAGAAAAGTTTAAAGATATGTAGAGATGAAATCCTGAACTTAAAATCGTAGGAATGCTTTTTACGCACTTACCCCCCGACTGCAGGGGCAGCCGGAGGACGTCGTATGGGACTCCCGGGGAGAAATTCTCGACCCAGCCTACCCACTAAACCTACGGTGTTCTCCTCGCCCGTTGCCGGGCCGTGGTAGTTACTCAGGTATTACCACGACTCGACACAGGGGGCCCCCCTAGTGGTGGGGCTCACTGCGACGGGGTGGGCAACGTGCCCCCCCCGTCGGACTTTCACCCCTCGGGCCGGGCCGCCGGCTATTGCGCGCCGACGACCCCTACCCGCGGCCCTGCGGGGGGCATCACGCTCCCACAGGGCCTCTCTCTTGGCCGCCATCACCGCGGACGCAAACGAGGCGACGACGGCCCAACACTCTCTGCTGCCGGCCATCGAGGCGATGACGGCCGGCAGCGACAAATTAGCGCCTATTGCGCCAGTGAGTCTGGCGCGCTGAGCGGACCAGGCCATGCACACGGCCAGCGTGTGCTCGGCAGTGTCCACGACTCCGGACGCACAGCTTTTGCAGTCGGGCGCCGACTCTACTCCCACCAGCTCCCACAGGTACTTGGCAAAGCAGCCGTGACCTGTGAGGAGCTGGGTCAAATGGTAGGTCGGCACCCTGTGCGGCGCCTCGACCCACTGACGCAATACTGGGCGCACGGCCGTGACAAGCCGCGCGCTCACCCTCGAAACCTCCAGTTTGTCTGCCCACCTCCTGAAGAGGTCGTCGCGGAATTCGCCTCTCCAGCGAGCGACCTCGTCGGGGGCGGGCTCCACACCATCTTGCCGCATCAGGGCCCTCCTTCGGTGAACCCCCGCCAGGACCCCAGCCTTGAGGTCCCAGGGGAGGCTCCCGGCTATCACGCATGCCGCCTCCAGCGACACGGTGTGGTACGCTCGAGCGGCCCTCTGCGCCATCACACGCTGCGCGCGCCGCAGCAGCGTGGAGACTACTAATACGTTGGGTTATGTCGATGCATCATTAATAATAGGATATGCAAGAGTTTGAAGTTGATAAGGAGATAGAAACGACTATAAATTTATTTTTGTTTGTTAAAAATAATGCTTTACATCCAGTTATCATTACATTTACCATTGCAAACAAAATACCCATTGAGTTTAACGATAGACGATGCACTAGAATTGTTATCATTTTGTTACGACCGATTCGCTAGTAACGAACGATTCGCTAATTACGGACGATTCGCAATTTGTTCTTGTCTTGTTTGTAAAATAAAATAAGCTTGCTCAACGTCGTGGCTTCAATACCCCTTTACGAACACCCGTTCGTACATAACAAAACAGCGCGCATTAATGCAATAGCCAATGAAATCAAAAATAACATTTGAATTTTCCTTATCGCTAACATAGGTACTTTTCCCTTATTACACAGTACTTACTTATCTAGTTTTTTCTTCACAGTCGTGCAAATGGGCGTCCATATCTCCGTCATGCACGTCGATTTTTCCCTCTTGAAATCCAATTTAGCAAACAACTACACAGCAGTTCAACTGAAGTGCACTCGTAGGTAGTCAACTTCACGTAGAACTGCTTGACACTCTTCATAGCTGATTTTCCGTTGTTCACCTCGACCATCTTTTGTCACTTGGATTTATAATACTGGAGACGTCATCACTAGAAGTGCGCTCGATTTGACTGAACTTTGCAAATTTTTTTGCTGCTGATCAGTATTTTCAAATCCAATTAATTTTCGTTTTTTTTTTAAGTAATTCTCTTCACATCAGTTTGTGGCGAAATTAGAGGTTTGGTTACAGCCGTATCAGCTGTAACAATGATACGGTACCTCCGGGTAAGGTATCTTTAGGAAATATATCCTTTCCTTTAAGCTTTTCAACACAATGAATACAAGGTTTATTTCTCCAAGACAAGCTACGCCGCAAATATAGAATATTCCTACCGAGGCAATGTATGTCGGCGAACTGATTAAATTAGGAGGATTATTCTTAGATTTATAGAAGATAGAAGATTATTATTGGATTATTCTTAGATCAATAACTCGTTACTGTAATTATACCATCAACTTACTATGTTTACACAATATTATCTTACTCATTGTCACATAGGAAATACGGCATCGTATTATTAATTATGCCTTAATGTTGCAAATAATGTACTATCAGTAATGATGTTAACTTATATGTAGGTACTTAACAAATGATAAGCTATAAAAACTTCAAAGACTTCAAACAAACTAAATACGTTAAAATGCTCAAGAAATAGAAACCCAAATCACTTATAGACATGTTTGATTTAAAATTCACTCCTTGTACAGTAAAAAATAGAACTTGGATGCGCCGGCGCATTATGCAGGCGTGCCTCACGACCGTGCAACTGAATGTTGAAAATGTAAGAATGAGGGACAATTGTAAGACTAGTAAGTGCGCAATAATGCTATGTAGTGATAAAATTGTATTGTGTAAATAATTTTGCAAGACATCTAAATCGCGTAGACTATAAAATAAAAAGTAAAATAAATATTCACGGATATTTCACACAAGGCCCTCTGGTCCCAAGCTAAGCTTATATGCTTGTGGTACCAGAATACGGACATACATACTTATAATAAATAGAAACAACCAGACGCTTTGTGTCACATTTATAAACAACACACAAATGATTGTCCCGTGCGAGAATCGAACCCACGGCCTGGTGAATGGCAGTCCGATACATGAACCATTAGACTACGAAGCCCGTCACTACACCGACTATTTAATGTGTCATATCCTTGCTCAAAATGGGTGATTCCCATTCGTTCACACCCCATCGTCCACAGTGTGGACGAATAAGAATAGTTGAATGTTTTTAATAGGTACGAATAATTTCAAGGAAATGTCCTGCTGTCATATCTCTGTGCATTACTTCAATTTGAGAATCCTAAATATCTCTCCAGACCATTTACGTCCCAGTGCTGGGCACGGGCCTCCTCCACTTTGGGAGGGATTATGGTCTACTGTGCCGCGCTGACCAGGCGTGTTGGCACGGGGTTAATTTTCAAGTTTTCCGTCTCTGAGAGTCGACATTAACTGCTTATATTGTTCCTAAGCTTGCTCTTACAGCACCCTGGGAAAGAAATGGGGTGGTGATACTTGTATTCTTAATCCGTCACCACACGGACATCATCCTAAATATATTCATGTTTAATTCGATCTCTTTCACGCCTTTTTGTTATCTCTTATCAGTGACTCCAATTGGCTAGACACAGAGCAGCTGGTAAATTATTGCTGGCAATTTAAAAGCCGACAGTATAACCTGTGTAACTTTGCAACCTTTTTTTACGATACGTTTTGATGGCTTAATTTGCCATTGAAAGTCGTAATTAAACATTAAGAAATCCAACTCATCATTTTTAAAAATTAAACTTTTTCGAGTGTCGGTTCCTGCACTATAGTGTGGACGAACGAGAATAAACGGCACCTTTCCTCCACACCCTTTTTATTCCCATTCGTCCACACTATTCCCATTCGTCCACACTGTGGGCGACGGGGTGTGGACGGATGGGAATGATCCCGCAAAATTATTAAAAAATGTAGAGAAAGATTTGAAAAAGCTACGGTTCCACAGAAAATCAAACTGAAATGTAGAAACGTAAACAAACGAAACATCGTTATTAAATTACTTTTTTGATTCCCACTACCTAATACTTTAAATATTCTTATTAAATTTAAAAAGGCTTACCTATCGGTCAATCATCACGTACTTAAAGACAATCTATCTGAAACAAAATAATAAAACATAAAGCAATTATACATACGAGCAAAAATTCTTATACAAATACCTACTTAGATGCAAGCAATGTTAATGTAAACAGAAATACTTTTACAGGATCAGAGTCAAGGAAGTAATCAATAAACTCATTTCTATGCAAATATCTTTCAACAATAACTAAACTTAATTATGTTCCTCATCGGAAGACCAATTTCCACTTAGTATCACGAGGGATACCTATACTAAATGTTTTGTGATTGCATCGCAAGAGATAATATTTTTATTATATTTTGCAGTTTCAGCTAGGGATATTTAGCAAATTCTTTCAGTGTTGGTAGTACATTTATTGAGGAAGGCTATAGGCTATACAACATCGCGCTGCGACTAATAGAAACGAAGCATCAACGAAAAATGTTGCAAAAATTATTCATTAATTAAATAAAGTTTTACAATTTTATAAAACGTATTTTCCCAAAAACGGATATTTTATGATCGGTCAGACAAAACAACAATCTTTATAACAGACATAACAAAACATTGAATTCACAAAACTAAAGCCACTAATAAATTCTGATGACAAAATTAATTATGAGACCAATTAACATTTATTTTCGATGCGTTTAAAGCTCTAAATTACCATCATAAAACAGGTATTAAAACTAAGAAACATAGACTTACTTGGCACATCCCTAGCATAAAACTGGCGATATTTGTTACCATCATAAACTATTTTCTAAGTCCACATAACAGTGCATAACTACACTATAAGTTTTAGGTACAAGAATTTCTTTTCAGGTTTTATATTGTTTTAGAAGGATTTAATCAATTCCAAATTTTACCAGAAAAGAAATTTATGATACCAAAAATTGTAATTTTCTAATTAAACATACGAATACATTTAAACACTTTTAAGGATGAAGTTTTTTAAATTTTAAACGCAAAAACTAAACTAAACTACTTTTTACAAATAGAACCTATTAAATCATGGATTAATTTTTTTTTTTATTAAGAACTTTCTGGCTTGTTTTCAATTGAATGAATATAAATATATCACTTACCAATTATGACCATCATCAACTCATATAAAGGATAGCATTTGAGTTGTTTAATTACATATGAAAAGCGATATTCCAATGGCTTAAGCCAGCTTAAAGCAAAGCAGTATAGTCGTAAATAATAATTGTGTAATAGAGCAATAAACTTAGCTGTAAATAGCTTTTGATTCTAAAATCCATAGCCCAGTGAATCATTAGCAATGCTTAGTAAATAAACAATAAGTTATTGATGATGGGTATAAATATTTGTGCCAGCAGTATAGATATCTTCAGACCTAATTTCCTTGATAAATTAATGAAGATAGCTGACTCACTGACATCGCAATTGTCATAAATTCACTAGATATATTATAATGTTGATTGTAAAATAGATGCATGTGTTATTAAAATATTTGTAACACTAAATTATAACTAAGCTGAATCTAGTCATTTATTCGTTTCGTCGTATATTTCTGCACGGCTTCTACGATTTTGACGAAATCGCTTAAGTTTTTGGCCAAAAACATATGAATACGTAGGTACTTGCCAAAATTCATAAGCACCTCAAAACCACGGAATAGAAGATTCTATTCCGTGCTCAAAACCCTCGAGGCAAAAAAAATCTGTCAGGTATTTATTGTAAGGTATTTGTTGCCAAAGATTTTCTATGTTTCAGGAAAGCGTCGCGTCATAGCAATTAGAAAGAATTTTCTAATGAAATAGACAACTTCATCACACTACCACAACAAATAACGGCATATTTTGTTGCATTCCACATAAGTAGGAATAATATTTACTGTATTCAGTCGTTTGACTACCGCACATCTTGGTCTCACGACTCAATCTAATAAATAGTACTGGTATTACTTGCAAAGATATTCAGTAATAAGATATCCAGTAGCGCAATGTACGACTATGGCGGTGCTGAACGATTATAGGAAATTATTGACTTCGCAACGCATATACTAACATTGAACATAAGATATTTCAACTACTATTACGATATACAGGACAACAATATTTTTAATTTTTAACATATCGTTCTCATGGGAATATTCAATGTGTTTTTAAATACGCGATAATCGTGGTATTTTGGCCTATTGTGTTTTTAGGGTTCCGTACCCAAAGGGTAAAAACGGGACCCTATTACTGAGACTTCGCTGTCCGTCCGTCCGTCCGTCTGTCACCAGGCTGTATCTCAAGAACGGTGATAGCTAGAGAGTTGAAATTTTCACAGATGATGTATTTCTATTGCCGCTATAACAACAAATACTAAAAATAAAATAAAATAAATATTTAAGGGGGGCTCCCATACAACAAACATGATTTTTTTACCGTTTCTTGCTCGATACTAATAACGTTGACAGGTAGACGCTTTAACTATGTGCCTTATGTTGCATAGATAATGGTACGGAACCCTTCGTGCGCGAGTCCGACTCGCACTTGACCAATTTTTTATACTATTGATATTACAGTACAATCCGATGATAACTGAAACCGCTGCGAAACTACTGACAACATAACAAAATATTATGTTTGGTGTCAAATAAACATTGTAACCGATGTCGTAACGGGCTTGGGACATTTTGACAAGCGAAGGCTCTTCCATCCCATCAACCATCATTTAAAGAGGATATCATACACCAGTACATAAAATCTCGTATATCGCAAACTTTAAAGGGACGTAGGCCAATAAAGTTGGCGATATTTGAGTGTTATCAGTGTAAACAAGTCTCTTACAATCTGTTGTGAATTAGTACATTTTCTGACCAATAATGACTTGAACGTTGCGGTAGAATAGCACTGGGGAATTTTCTCATAAACTGTGTCTCAAATAGTCTCAATATAGATTAAGTCACCTAGTGCATAAAAGGTTTTTCAGTTTATAGAAACCTTTTAAAACCTATGTGAATAGGTACAAGAAGTTAACAGGAACCATAAAGATAATTTTGCAAATAATCAGATTTGAGGAATAAATTGACAGAGGAACAAATACAGAACCAGATGAGATTCTTTCTATGACAAAGATTTATGTAGGTTATTTATATTTGTGATGGGTATTATTTGTGTAACAAATCAACTTAAATGAGAGTATAACACGAGTAGAAAGTGTTTGTATATAACGACAGGCTGTCACGCCACCTCGGCATCGGGATAATGTGACCAGTGCAACACAATTGAGTATTAATTTAGAAGAAGCCGGCGGCGCGGTCACGAAGACGAATACCGTTCACACCCAAGGCTACACTTCCTACAATTTCAGGAAACGAATATATTATCTCACGTATTTGGAACAGTAGTGATGTCTGTCAGTAGAGCATACTAATTTTAATGTGTTACACGCAACATTTGAAACTAAAATTACTTAATAGCATTTATGTACCTATCTAAGCAAGCAAATATGCAGTCGTATCTAATGAGTGAAGCAATTGGGATTGTTCATAATTTTTGACCTGCTGTTTGTATATTTTTTTAACTAATTTCAATAATTTTCAACTAATTTCAATATTTTTAAAATATTCACTCTAAAGAATTTTTAAAAAATACCCAAAGATCTTCTTTTGAATGTTGTGACGTCATCGTTGTACGCAATCTGTGTATTGTCTTTTCCTGATAGACTTAACAGATTGTAATACATATTTTCAAAGTTGCCGAGTTGATTTAATAGACCAATTTTGACTCGCCATTAAGTAGTATATCCTTAAGAACGCTTAAATATTTTAAGTCCTTCATTTCAAGGGCAAATAGAGATCATTTGCTTTTTTGAAAAAATAATCGGTAATATAGCAAATATTCCGAAAAACACTAATGGATCATGATCAGGAACTCTATTCCCCGAAATGGTTTTCGAATTAAGAGTTTAAAAAAAATATGAACAATGCCCATTTTAATGATTCTTTATTACTTGAAAGATAGTGCTTCCCGAGTGATCCTTATTTTAATTTTGTTCATTTCTGACAGTGACAAAACTATTTTTTTCAGCTAAAATTATTTTATTATTCTATTCTTGCACACATACAAAACAAAACAAAAAAAAAATTACAGACATAAAAGAAACAGCATGTACAAAGGCGAGCTTAATTCAATAATGAATTTTCTTCCAGCAAACCACAATGATGGAGAAAATTGAGGAATATGGGCATATATATTATTACCGAGTGATTTTATATTAATTTTGTTCAGATTAACATTTGTGCCGTGAAGATACAAGTATATCTACCTAAATGTCTCTCCTGCAGTTTCATCTAATGACACGTGTTATTGAAACTTCTTTCATACATGATGACTGTTATTGAATGTGACTGGCCACTTACTCGTACATATCCCCTTGAGCTCTACAAATCATACAAGACTTTCATCGGCAAATGCTCTATGAAATTGTCATCGTGAGTCCCGCACAGAACATAAAACAAACGGGAACGCGACGCGTTTATGAACTAGCAATAATAACCTAATATAATGTTACGTACATTTTGTACCAATCTTCCTCAAGTTTAATGGGTCAATTTACGGTCAAAAACATCTTTATAAACATGAAACCATAATGAAAACTAGCTGTTACCCGCGACTTCGTACGCGTGGACTTTAGGATATTTTCCCGGTTTTTGTGACATTTTTCAGTGATATTTCGCTCTTATTAGTCGCAGCGTGATGTTATACGGAGTGGATACGACATAGGGGCATTAAATTAGACTACGTATACTATAGGTGTATAGTATTAATTCGATACAGTATAAAAATAAATAGCACCAAAAATGAGATTTCTTTTTTTTTCAAACAAACTAAATAGCTTTTAACTTCAACCACCCTGTGTAAATAATCTAAGGTACAATAGTAACTTTCTATCTCTTTCAAGCGCATCTTTTTGTTATTTTGGTCACTTTCGTAATAAAAGTGCAAGTAATTTGATTGAATAGTGAAGAATGGCAGCTTGCATCATAAATGTACCGTAATTTATCGTTGTAAGAATGTAAGGTAGACGACCTTTGCCTATAAACTTATCAGCTGTAACGCGAAAGATACATCGTGTTCTTATAGTACTAAAACTTTTAACCTAATTGCCGTCTAAACTATTGCTTGTATTTATTTGATTTTTGGTACAGAGCTTAAAAATGTTACCTAGTATTTCCAGTTTAAAAAAAGCCCATATGTCGTATCCACCTTGTATATAGCCTTCCTCGATAAATGTACTAACCAACAATGAAAAACATTTTCTTTTCGCAAAAGTGGTTCCTGAGATTAGCACGTTCAAGCTTTATAATACATATTAGGACAGATCAGTATAAATTTCCAAGTGACATTAATTTAGCCTCATACTGCATTTCTTCAATTCTTTTAAGGACAACTTTGTTCTCACTTTGTTTTTGTATACCAAATCGACCGACTGGCCGAAAATACGTCTGCATTCTATTGCTGCAAAAATCATGCGTTTTATTTCAGAAAATGACAAAAATATCGTATTATGATAATTATTGCCAACAATCGCAAGAAATTGAATAAAAAAAATTGGTCAAGTGCGAGTCGGACTCGCGCACGAAGGGTTCCGTACAATTATCTATGCAACATAAGGCAACATTATTAGTATCGAGCAAGAAACGGTAAAAAAATCATGTTTGTTGTATGGGAGCCCCCCTTTAAATATTTATTTTATTTTATTTTTAGTATTTGTTGTTATAGCGGCAATAGAAATACATCATCTGTGAAAATTTCAACTCTCTAGCTATCACCGTTCTTGAGATACAGCCTGGTGACAGACGGACGGACGGACGGACAGCGAAGTCTCAGTACAAGGGTCCCGTTTTTACCCTTTGGGTACGGAACCCTAAAAACCATCGTTACTTCCCATTAAACCCACAGTTCGGACATAAATAGATCGTAAACAAATGTTTAATTTTAATCGATTAATGAATTAAATTAATCGAATAAATTTCCGTTTTATAAACGGATTCGTAGTATTGAACCACGAATCCGTTTATAAAACGGAAACGATATATACTTTGTAGTATATTTCCTTTGTAATTCTATTATAAGTTTAAAACGAAGGATATCGAATCAATTTACATAATTACCATTAGAAATTTAAAAACAAACTTTGTATGGTAATCAGTGTCATTGAATTGCAGTGTTTGTGTTTTTGTCGATTTCTAAAACAATGCCTCAGTTTTAAAACGTATGTTATAAATATTTAAGTAGATAGACAGGAATGTAAAATTTAATTCTCTAAAATATGTATAGCTGGTATTAACGAGAGGTTTGATTGACAATAATATTACACAAAGAATGAAAATTATCTTAGCGTATACACATGTACTCAACCCTGTGCCAACACGCCTGGTCACCGTGGCACAGTAGACCATAATCCCTCTCAAAGTGGAGTAGGGCCGTGCCCAACAGCGGGACGTAAATGTACTGGAGAAGATACATGTAGGTACTGTTTGTATGTAAAAACTAGAGATCTCCCAATGATAAGCAAATATCTTGGATAACATATTGGTTCTAAAAGGAATAGAGCGTCGATAGCAAAAAGGACTTCTTCTTGCACTTGCACTACCTCCAACCTTCATGGAATGACCATTGAAAAAAAATTGGTCAAGTGCGAGTCGGACTCGCGCACGAAGGGTTCCGTACCATTATCAATGCAACATAAGGCAACGTTATTAGTATCGAGCAAGAAACGGTAAAAAAATCATGTTTGTTGTATGGGAGCCCCCCTTAAATATTTATTTTATTTTATTTTTAGTATTTGTTGTTATAGCGGCAATAGAAATACATCATCTGTGAAAATTTCAACTGTCTAGCTATCACCGTTCTTGAGATACTGGGTACGGAACCCTAAAAATCATGTTTGTTGTATGGGAGCCCCCCTTAAATATTTATTTTATTTTATTTTTAGTATTTGTTGTTATAGCGGCAATAGAAATACATCATCTGTGAAAATTTCAACTCTCTAGCTATCACCGTTCTTGAGATACAGCCTGGTGACAGACGGACGGACGGACGGACGGACGGACGGACAGCGAAGTCTCAGTAATAGGGTCCCGTTTTTACCCTTTGGGTACGGAACCCTAAAAAGGACATTTATTAGTAAACTAGCTATGCTAGCGTTATCTAACGCAGGAAATAGTGATTCGGTAGTATTCATTAACAGTCTAATACTCTAAGGCTAATGTCCAGTTAAACTTCAAGTAAATATGCAACGTATGTAGTGGTAGTTTCAAACCACACAATCTCACAATAGTAATACAAACTGAGGAGGCCGAATTACAGCACAAATTCGCTGCACGCGAAGTAATGCATCCACCTATAATTACGGTCTATCAATGCGGTACTGGTTTATTGAAAGCCTGGTTGAGGGGCGGGGGATATTAAGATGATGGCTGGCTTGTAATTTGATGGATTAAGGAATACACCCGCAGGCCTAACAACGTGTAATGACGGTCAACTAAAACGTCTTGATAGCTTTGAATTGAGAAATAGATAACGACTAGATGTACTGTTCAGATTCAGACGCGCTAAATGTCATTTACATATTATTATTCTCTGTTCATTAATCATTATGGGGACTCTCTCTTTCTCCCTTCTCCCTCTCTCCTCCAGCCTATTAACGTACCACTGTTGGGCACGAGGGGGACTGCACTTGGGGAAGGATTATGGTCTACTATGTCGCGCTGACCAGGCACATTGTAATTGTCGTCGCGTGTATTGGCACAGGATTTATTTCCAGTTTTCAGTCTCTCACTGAGAATGTTATCTGTGGACAATATTTCTTAGTTGACTTTTACAGCACCCTGGAAAGGGAAAGGGGTGGTAACATTTATATTCTTAATCCGCTACCACGCATACACATACCGGACACAATGACCTAGGCTACAAAATAATAAATCATGTTTTTTGTCTAAAGTATAGTAGAGTTTGATTTAAATTCCCAATAAATAAATCTAAATTATGAATGTACCTAATAAAAATGCAGGTAAAGAAATAAACCTGATACAATAAAATATCTAAGTGCACAATATAGTATTGTATTAACAACATGACAGTGGTGTTGCAACAAGTATGTTCCAATAATGATATTATGTGTGACAGTCAAGCAACTATGATATAGGCGTGTCTGCCCGGCCCATGGATGTCTGAGCGAAACCCAGGAGAAAAGAATATTTCGCCATTACACCACATTCTATTTCTGATAATGTCATGGCAGAAATGACAAAGATCTAACCATGTGGTTACTAAGTATGTATTATATAAAAAAATACGAAAAATACCTACATCTTTATACAATACATAATTACTATATTGACTTCATACTATATTTCGCTCTTTAAAATTAAGTGTTGCATTTATACGAGAAATCTATTACGTGATTGATCTAAAGTAATATTTAAAGACAGATTTCAATTATTATTTGTAACTAATAAACTCAAAAACTATTTAAACAAAAAAAGTACACTTTTACCGCGAATAATGGTTATTCCAATCAACGCGCTAGATACTCTGGACTTAGCCACTATTCAATATTACTATACCTGTAACATACAATAAGAAACATGTCCTAGTAGAAGTAACATTAAAATCCAAGCATTTCACCAACATAAGACGATAAATCACGAATGACGTTGTGTAGCGATTAAAATCCGTGTCGTCTATGCAGAACGCTTATACAGGCGCTCAACTCGTGAGAACATGCCGTATAGAACGGTAAGCAAACATTCCTTAAACACTATGAAGATTTCTTACTTTTTAACAACCTAAACTGAAATAGAATGTTTTGAAGTGAAATTTCTATACAATTAATAAAGTTGCTTGCATAGCATGCAAGCTTGTAATATGCATGTAAGGGGTTGAACTTCAAAAGTCATCGTCCGATCGTAAAAAAAAATTCCTAATAGGAAGCTTCAATCTCCGATAATGTCATAGGCAATGTTAGATTATGTCTATCTGATTCTAAATTTTATATGACGTCCTAAGTTCCATGTGTGACTATTGCCCTATGCGCAGTATTCCTAAAAGTCTGGTAGGGCCATGAACTGCAGCTGCTGCTAACTGTTAATTATGGACATTTCCAAAAGGCATACAAAATAATGATGATGAATAAAAGAGCTCAAGGATGAATACATAATATCGAGTTGAATCTACTAATCATTATTACAATATCTCGCCAAAAAATGATACAATAGACACTTTTCATATCAGTCTGTCCGCCACGTCGATTAATTAAACAATGCAATTTAGATTGCAATTGGCCAAGCCGTTGAACGGACATACACATATTACATAGCACATATTGCGTTGAGATTAAAAAAAATATTACTTGAAACTATGTACTCAATTGAATATACCATTAGGAAGGCGTAATTTCAGGCCGGTGTACTTTGACCTGTGCATGCCAACGCGCATCTCAATTGATTTTCCACCAGCAATGGTTAACTTATAAACTGCGGTACGGACGTGGGGACACGGCTTGTTGACATCCGTTTGAGATCTTAATAGAGAGTCTCGTAGCGAGCTACTGATCACGACTATCGAGAATTCTATCCTAAAGTCTGCAGCTATGTTTAGTTATTCGGTCTGAAAGTTCAACAACTTACAACAAGTTAAAGAACATGTACAATGTGACCATTGCTTAGATGGAAGAAATACCTTTAATTCTGAATAAATAATACCATTACAATACAATACAATTTTTAAATGAAGCTATAATAACAATATTAATAATATTTAGCTATAATAACAATACAATTTTTAAATGAATTTGAATCCCCTCTAATCAGAGGACTTGAGCAAGTCTAGCTACGTCAGGCAAAAAATGTTATTATTTTTTCTAGTTACCTAGATAAATCGGAATTAATAGGAACATGTAACCTAACCAATAATAAAACAGCTCCATAAGAGTAAAATCACAATACCATTCCGCCTATCAAGAACCATTTAAGTTTCAATATGCTTTGCATCTACCGAAAACCATTTAAGTAAAGTTTACCGCTTGTCTCATTATTCGCATAGCTATTGTGCCTTCTAGGTTTAGCCTAGCTTCAATAGAAGATGGGCCGTACGATAGCTTAATTGACGAGAGCTTGAATTCCCGAAACCTTAGACCGCTGCATAATAATGGTGCATAATCCCTTATCGAGGGTTTCGTTAAGGTCAAGTTGTTACAATATTAAAATTTTAATTTTCTTATTAATATAAATGGGCTTTGTTAAATTAATAATTTTCCATTTAACTATACTGACATAACACACTAGAACTTACCTTACAGTTAAAAATATTGAGTGATTTTGAAAAAGTTTCATCACAATCGATACAGTTACCACAAGTTTTCAGTATTAATCTGCTTATCTGTCTAAACCAGAACCTATCTGTTAGAACGAGAAAAGCAATGTCTAACTATTGCATTTATAATTTTCTCTATACATCTATAAAATATCAAAAGATAAAATTAGATAACACCCTAATTGGAAGTACAGCTTTAATTGGACAAGTCAACGTCAAATATATCTTAATTTCACGCATAGACACGATGAACATAGACGGACTCTTGTCTCTCATGGCTCATGTCTAAATCAGAAGGTGTCTGTTCCAAAACAAAAGGCGAAGACTAAACGAGAAACTTTCAAGTAACTATACAGAAATTAATGTTAAAATATTAAGTCTTGGTCCATACAATAGTGCTAACCCTTAAACATTTGTGAACGGTAGAGTTAATAGCGGCGAGCACAATACGTTAATTAAATCGTCGTCTAGTACCAGCCAAGTCGTGGCATGTATCCACCTAACTAGCACACACGAATATGCATTCACTGTTATTTACATTAGACATTTTTAGGTGCAAGAATCCGATCAACCGTATGCTGACGGATCAGTGTCATCATCCCATTACCTACACAGGAAGCTGTAAGTGCTAGCCCAAGATATAAGTTCTAGATAAATTTAAAACAATACCCTTTGCTAATACGTCTGGTCAGCGTGGCATAAGTAGACCGGGGCCCTCCTGGAATGGGATGCCCGTGCCCAACAGTGGAATATTAAGGGGCTGAGAAAGAAAGAAATTCCATCAACTTCATAAACAACCATTATTACTCACATAGGTACTAATTAAAGAACTCACACTAATTTGCCCCGCTAGAAGTTATCTATCAATCAGCTGCAAAGGTAAACAAGTAGGGAGCAAGCGCCACGTCCCTTTAGGGCACGAGAACAGCTTCCGCGCATGGTAATTACCTACCTTTATCTATAGCCCTTAATTGGACACTTTTAATGTCATACTGTTGTTGGTGCTTTATTATAGTTTAACGGTACTTATTAAGGGCCTACATCAATATTATCGTATATCATCGCCGACACGTACATATTAACACAGCCAGTAGGCACAGAAAATGAAGAATTAGGGATACTTTTCCTATTTACTCAAAATCTACTAAATATATTTTAATTCTGATTTACGTGTTTCTATATATAATAGTTACTTATGTTTTTAAAGTTATTTCATTAGTTAATACGCAATAATAGACCGACAAATGAAAAAAATAAAAATTTTGAGAGGTTGTTTCGCCAAGATTTTCTATCGAGAAAACTTTTTTCAATCGTGTTTCTGAGTTGATGCGATCCTAGATCATATATTGAAATAACATATACTTAAAAATTAGAGCTCTAGCCATTCAATCTAAAGAAACAATGAAAACTTCGTACATAGAAAAATGCACGAAGCTATTTTGGTATCGTCTTAAACATTCTAGAGAGGATTTAGTGTTGTAATATGGACCAAAGATTGTTAAAAAAGAAACCAGACTGTTATATAGCACAGTTTTCGAAATTATCACGAAAACTGTCAGAACAGGAGAAAGAAAAAGAGGTATTACATCCACTAACAGGCTTTTGACGTATACATGCAAATTTCTGCGACTACGTGACAAAGAAAATAAAAAAAGCAATCAGAATCTTAACATTCAGATTCATAGAAAATCCACCAGTTCAAAGGATTAGTTTAAAATGAATTATGGTCGAATTTTAAGCACTAGGCGATAACTAACACAATAAACTAATGCATTCATAAAACGTATATTTAAACTGGCTAATTGCATTGGTGAACAATAAAATGATCCCGTTGCTACATAAACGGCATTTAAAATCATTTATTGTTCTGTATAATTATTGCGTACTTAAGCTCATGTAACTGCATTATTATGGCACAGACTGAAATGAAATGAAATGAAAAATCATTTAATCACGTAGACACAATTTTTCAGAAAAATTATGTGCTTATGACATGTCCAATTTTTTCCCTACCACCGGTTCAGGACGCAATCTGCTGAGAAGAACCGACGTAAGAAACTCAGCAGAGCTTTTAATCAAATCAATATTTTTAAATTAAATGTCAATTATACTTACAATGCTAATAACTTTACAATATAGAATATGTATTGCTCCAGAGCAACCTACTCCCAAGCTTTATCATCTTTAATATAATCAGAAATTTTATAATACGCCTTTTTACATAATTTAGTTTTAATGAATTTTTTAAATATAGAATTATTTAATTCTCTTACATCAATAGGGAGTTTATTATAAAATCGTATACAATGACCCATGAAAGAGTAACATATTTTGTGGAGACGGGTTACATGCATCACAAGATTGTGTTTATGTCTTGTATTAACATTATGGTGGTCGCTTTTTTTTGTAAAATTATGAATATTTTTATGAACATACAATAAATTTTCATATATATATTGCGAAGCGACCGTTAAAATATTTATGTCTTTGAATTTCTCCCTTAGAGAATCCCGCGGACCTAGGTTATATATAGCTCTAACAGCGCGTTTCTGGAGCACAAATATCCGATTAATGTCCGCACAGCTTCCCCAAAGAAGAATTCCATAGCTCATTACACTGCCATCATTCTAGCCGTACCTACATCCGTAAGTCGTCTAATTGTTTTCACCGCATATGCCGCAGAGTTAAGTTTGCCAGACATTTTTGATTGACTTTGACTGTATACCAAATTCCATATTTTTCTGAAAATGTCGATATAATTTCAATACAGTCCAAGCGTCTCATCGCAGCGCTTTTTGGTGACTCTTTTATAAATTGTTTGGTAAACATTTACTGCCCAACGCAGAGTTAAATGAGTCAACGAAATTTTTTTTTTGTATTTAATTCCAATCAAGCCATTCTCCCTGTTCAACATACTCGAGAGCCTTCCCAAATAATGGAAGAGAAATTCTGCATTTCCTGCACCCAAGGGCCTGCATCAAAGGCTCCCTGTGATTGTACCCCCGTTTCTGTGTTTTACCTGGATAGTTTCAGAGAAACCCAAAATTCTATTTTGTTTTATAAATATGTGAACTGTACTTACTGTATATTGAAGTTGGACTATAAAACTTAATGATCTCTTAGCTATGCAAATACGAGATCGCAAACAGTAATTGCTATATATAAACCTGCTATTACGGACGCACCTCTTAGGCCATTCACAATAATCTAGACTATTAGCTGACTTGTTCTTTGGTTCATTTCATTTATTCCTAATGCGATTCTGAATAACAAATTAAATTTCGATACCTGTGAAAATAAAAATAGAAAGAAAGAAGATTCCTTATGTTTATAGTGAATCTATTTCAGCCACAGATCACCCTAGGATCTGATCTGTAAAAAGGTGTTCCGCGATAAAAGTTAAAGAACTAACATACAGTCACAGTATCAAACTTTCATTTAAACTATTACTACAATAGCGAAAGGCAAGCGCACAAATTGTAAAACGATAAAAGTCTTATTACATTCGTACTCTGCCACCCAATTAGCATTTATGTCGTATTGCAATCAGGAATACCTTTACCAATGGCCTGCTCCTACTACCGTGAGCTTTAAAACTATAAAAACAGCAGAGACACTTTCACTGTGATGTTCTTAGTCGCCACTATAAAAATCGTATGCAATTTCAAATTGCCTCTAGGTTCCCGGTAAGCATTAACATCGCACCTAAACATAAGGTCTATAAAGACGATAACTTTGAAAGCAATGGCATCCAGTTTTATAGGCGTTTAAACTATAGTATTTAGTGTTATAGTAAATCGGCTGTAGGGGACAACGACACTTGTCGTTAACGACTATTATGAATTCTGTTAAGTCACCGCTGTTTGGGTACAATATGCAAATACGTTTTTTCGTGTATATTACTAAACTAGCTGTTGCCCGCACCTTCGTACGCGTGGAATTTAGAAATCAACCCTTATTAAATTATATTAAAAAAGCCATCCTTTTGAACCATTCCATCATTTAAAACAAACCTTATCAAAATCCGTTGCGTAGTTTAAAAGATATGAGCTTACATAGGTAAAGTAGGGACATACATAAAAATATCGAGTTTGATTTATTTTACAATAAGTAAAGAAGATTTCACTACTACGAAAGTTGTTATTAAAATATATCAGGCGTTAAGAGGATACCAAAATAGCTTCGTGCATTTTTCTATGTACGAAGTTTTCATTGTTTCTTTAGATTGAATGGCTAGAGCTCTAATTCTTAAGTATAAGTTTTTTCAATATATGATCTAGGATCGCATAAACTCAGAAACGCGATTGACAAAAGTTTTCTCGATAGAAAATCTTAGCGAAACAACCTCTCTCATTTTTTATTTTTTTCATTTGTCGGTCTATTATCGCGTATTAACTAATGAAATAACTTTAAAAACATAAGTAACTATTTATTATATATAGAAACACGTTTTATTGTATTATCTGTCTATTTATGGGGTCCAAATGCCAGGTAATGTCTATAGTCCTAAGAGGCGCAAGAGAACTATGATAGTTAAATTCCTAAGGTTCCTACTAGAAGTTATTTAAACAATGCCTCGGGCACAGCTAGCCCGTTATCACATAATATGTAGTTATTATTTTTATTTTGCTAATATTTTTTTAGGATTCTATAACAACGGGTAAAATAAGACGAGAATCTATTACCGAGACTGCGATGTTTGTCTGTCTGACGCCACTCATGAACTAAGATAGCTAGACAATTGAAGTTGATGTATTTCTGTTGTCTTTATAATAATAAATACAAAACAACAAAAACAAACATTTTTTAAAGCATACCACGTTCTATTGTTTCAAAATCTGGAATGTATTTCAGTGTAACTTTACTGAAAAATTTTACCTATTACTAGCTGACCCGGCAAACATTGTATGGACAACCCTTATCACTTAGGGGTATGAAAAATAGATAGTAGCCGATTCTCAGACCTAATGAATATGCATATAAAAAAATTTCATAAAAATCAGTCAAGCCATTTCGGAGGAGTATGGGAACGAACATGTCACAATGTTCGTTCCCATACTCCTCCGAAACAGCTTGACCGATTTTTATGAAATTTTATATGCGAGAATTTTATATAATAGATTCAGGTCAGTAATTTTTTAAGAATGTCGAACTGACTTTTAGCATGTCTATATAACTACAGGTTATATGTTTTTCTGATGTATTAGCTAGACAAAATAATACAAACTACAACAGATATACCAGATGATGGTTTGACATTTCAAATTGAGAACAAGTAAACTGTACTTCATAGAGTAGGTAATGTTTCATATAACATACAGCCTATATCATACACACACACACACACACATAGATACATTTTCTTGCAGATATAGATAAGTAACTTCAAGCCTACTTAGTCTGAGTGTTGTAGTCATAACCTATACATCTGTGCAAACTACAACTAAGTAGTGCAATATTTTAATAAATACTTTTACATACATGGTCCCTAAATGGTGCACAAGCCTTCCTCATAATTTATTTATTTATTATTCACAAAAACAAACAGTCTTATTACAAATCAATATAAAAAGAACAACTAATACGGATAGACTTCTAGCTCCATAATTAACATAATATAAATGGTAAACATAAAAGTGTCTTACATAAGTTAAATAAAATATAAAGTTGAACCATATAAAGTTGTTACATTAAATTCACTGAAAATTTTATCTTTATTTTTTTTTGAACATGTATACAAACATATTGTATAAAGATGAATTATTATATAGATATTGTCAGAGCTATAATCTTCTTAGTGGAAACAAGTAAACTACCGATTGAGGCCTTCTATGTTCGTCGCCACCCTATCTAATATATTTATAATAATTTTATATTTGTAATATTTACGTTCATCACATTAGGACTGGAAATAGCAGAAATCAAAATATTGACATAACCTTAAAATGCAACATATGACTTACCCAGAATTAAACGTGGTTTTCTTTCTTCGATATTATTGAAATTGGTATATACCAATTTCAATAATATCGAAGCAATAATATTCTGCGGCTTTATTTAATTAGTGATATCACTAATTAAATAAAGCCGCAGAAATGAAACTAGGTATGAAGAGTCTACTTTTATAAACTTGCTGAATAAAATTTATTATTACAAATCTCAACTTCAACTTCAACTTCTTTTAGTTTATGGCTTTTGTATATACAATTTCGCCAACGTCGCGTAACAGGATAGGACACCAAATGATGGAGATTTAAAAAAAAAAAAGAACTGGAGGCCGGTAAAATCATAAAATAATTATAACTATAACTACATTCAACTGCTAATTGGTGTGATTAAACTGAAACAAACAAAATATTAACTAATTATTACAGATACAACTAGTGTTGAACAAACATTAAAACTAAGACTAAAAATTATATTATACATCTAAATTAATTAAATTCTAATCCTATTACTAGTTATATATTCACAAAGTATTCTAATGAATGGACTATATACATGAGACAGTAAAGATTTTAAAGAAAGAGGACGAGAGATTTCTGGTGGGACCAACTCATATAAAGACGGCTGATTATTTGAACAAGAAAAAAATATATGCTCCACAGTACCTTCTCCCATACCACACTCACAAATAGAGCTATCTCTTATCCTAAGTTTTGCTAGGAATACAGGTGAATTACAAATCTCATTCATAATTCATTTGACATTGACAACTTGTTAGTTGTTTGACAACAAAATCACAGATTGAAGAAATCACAGACTAGTACAACACCACAAATCACAATAGAAAGAGGCAAGCAAAGGAACGCGCAATCAATCCCCGTTTTCCAGCACAAGAGCGCATTATGCGGCACAATGCTCAACGTTGAGTGTTCCAACTACAGCAACGCATCGCACATTCGAGCACTCTCAAAAGCGATGCGTGCATTCCATACCAACTTCAGCGACTGAAAATTAACAAGTATTTTTTAGGGTTCCGTACCCAAAGGGTAAAAACGGGACCCTATTACTGAGACTTCGCTGTCCGTCCGTCCGTCCGTCCGTCCGTCCGTCCGTCTGTCACCAGGCTGTATCTCAAGAACGGTGATAGCTAGAGAGTTGAAATTTTCACAGATGATGTATTTCTATTGCCGCTATAACAACAAATACTAAAAATAAAATAAAATAAATATTTAAGGGGGGCTCCCATACAACAAACATGATTTTTAGGGTTCCGTACCCAGTATCTCAAGAACGGTGATAGCTAGACAGTTGAAATTTTCACAGATGATGTATTTCTATTGCCGCTATAACAACAAATACTAAAAATAAAATAAAATAAATATTTAAGGGGGGCTCCCATACAACAAACATGATTTTTTTACCGTTTCTTGCTCGATACTAATAACGTTGCCTTATGTTGCATAGATAATGGTACGGAACCCTTCGTGCGCGAGTCCGACTCGCACTTGACCAATTATTCTTTAAATTGTCATTGATTGAAATTTTATTTATCTATTATCGTTAGTAATATTATTTAATGTTAAAAAAAATTTAAGGCTTTCTTTTCGTCGGAGTTTTCTGGAAATAATCAAAGTTAATTCAACTGTGTTTAAAAAAATTTAATATAAGTATGGATGAAAGTACAACAATGACTTTTTTTATATTCCACACTTACAATGTGAATATAATTTTATTTTAGTATTTTTTTTTCAACACGGAAATTAGCGCACTCTGCTGGTGCATTTGAAAACTAATTTATGTTCCAATTAAGCGTCAGCATAGTTCAGCATTGCGCGGCACTGAGTCGCATTATGCTATGCAATTGGAAAACTAGCAATGTAATAAATAACTGTTGCTCTGCTGTAGCTGTTGCTCGCGACTCCGTACGCGTGGAATTCAGAAAACGTTCCCAGATTTTGCAATATTTTTCACAAATGCTTAGCTCCTATTGGTCGCAGCGTGATGTTGTATAGTCTTCCTTGATAAATAGACTATCCAACACCAAAAAAATTTTTCAATTCAGATCAATAGTTCCCGAGATTAGCGCGTTTAAACAAGCAAACAAACTATAGATTCACTTTATACTCTAAAATACTCTAAATCATGCTCTAAACAAGAGAAAATATATATGTATTTCAGTATTTATATGCTTACCTCAATGGAGAAAGTTGGAACGATATTTATTCAAAATATTCAAATGTCGCGGTGTTGGTTACTCCTCCGAAACGACTTCACCGACTTTTTTTATTTGTGTGCATATCTGGCAGGTCTTATGATAGGCCAATATTAAAACTGCATTTTTTTTTATATTATTATTATTTATTTATTTATTTAATTACATTTTTACAATTGCATGGCATAGTTGATAAGTTTTAAGTCTTTGTACATTTCACATGGGGCAACCGAAAGCCGAATTCATAAAATATTTATTGAATTCAGTTTTTTTGTATTTGTTGTGCTCTTTGCTATCACCTATGAGAAAATCAAAATTTCATGAACGGTGGTCCGTTCATGAGATACTTAGAGCCTGGTGACATCTCACTATTACCAGGGAGTATCTACATTTTATCGTTTAAAATTAGGTTACTAAATAGGTACCTAATAAAAAGAACATCCCTACTAATATTATAAATGCGAAAGTAACTGTCTGTCTGTTACGCTTTCCCGCTTAAACCTCTCAACCGATTTTGATGAAATTTGGCACAGACAATCTTTAGACCCTGAGAAAGGACATAGCCTACCTTTTATTGCGAAAAAAAATTTCGAAATTCCACGCGGACGGAGTCGCGGGCAACAGCTAGTTATTAATAACTAGCTCACACTACCATCTTCAAATGACATTAGAATAGATTCTTACCTAGAGCGCTACCGTCAATCTACTGCCGACGGGCCCATAAACCTACCGTTGGTATATACAGTCACTATACAGTATACATATTATTACGTGACACCGTCCTATTTCCTCCAAACGGTGCTGTAAGAGTCAGCTACGGGTACACCTAAGCTGAGCAATAATTTAATTTTGCAAAAGATGAAATACTTACTTGAAACTAAGCAATAAATAAATCAACATGCCTAATCAGCGTGATTATATTAGACAAACCATGTACATACAGTAGGTGCATGCTCAATAACGGGATTTTTATCTGATGGGAAGATTGTGAAGAATGAGATTGAGAAAGAAAGAATTTAAGATGCATTTCTAGTTTTCACTTACCCAGGTCGTTGATCGTAACATTTCCGTCACGAAACAATTTTTGTGTGCAGTAGCACGAAAATAACCTCCCGGGTGTCGCTGAGAACGTATAATCCAGCCAGTACATACAGTACCGGCGCGCGCCCAACTTGTGCCACCCTACATCAAATATCATCTTTTACGAGAGTGAATGGTCTTCTTAGACATTTAGTGCTTTAACTACATACCTATATATTAACACCTTGGTTTACATGAACTACAATCATGCATTGACATACCTATCACAATAAAGAGGTCGTTTATTGGGATATAATAACCAATGCTATCAAAGTGTAACAGTGATTATAAAATTATTATAAAAAGTACGTGTAATCTAATAGTGCAACTAATTGGAATACCGCCAAGTGTATTGTGTTGTGAATACTAAGGAACCGCCCCGTGATTTTGGTAAAATATATGTATTTATTTGTCTTATATTTCTATGTCATTAACCTCCGGCACCTCAACTAGGTACTTACTTTTCTATGAATTTCTAATGTAGAGCAACAAGCCGGAATTCATACATTGATTATGATAACGATAATCTTCTACTACTACTCCTCCGAAACGGCTCTACTAATTTTCGTGAAATTTTGTGTACATATCCGTTAGGTCTGAGAATCGGACAACATCTAATTTTCATACCCCTAAATGATAAGGGTTGTCCCCCCCCCCCCATGACATTTGTATGGCAAAACAACGTTTGCCGGGTCAGCTAGTAATGTAGCTAGTAAATGTACTATCCAACGCTGAAAGATTTTTTTAAATCGGACCAGTGGTTCCCGGCTTCCAAACAAACTCTCAGCTTTATATTATTAGTTTAAATTCATCTCAAAATAAATCACATAATAATTTAAAAAAAATTTTATATTACGGGATCCGTAGTACATTTTTATCACTTGATTACTATCAAGCTGATTTTCCGTGAGTAGCTTTAGTATGACGAGACGCCCAATAATATTCTATTCCAAAATCTCGATTGTGGTAGCTAACAGAGGTAACAAGGATAAAATATCGTACTATTACTGGAAGAAAGCAGTGATTTTTTTAAATTTTTGTTTGAAATTTTTGACGCAAGTTCACTTAAGTCTTTTTTTTACGGGTTATTATTTTAATAAATTGTATAACCCAATTACGCCTGCAGCAAAGCGTTTATGTGAACTAGCGGTACAACGTATAAATAAATTTTATTTTTTGTATTTATTTGAACTATGTAAGTTTAGGGTACGATGGGACTAGCATGTTTTTAAAATAAAAGTCCTAAATAAAAACAAGAAAAAATAAATTTGTAAAATTCGTTATTTATGATGTTACTCGGTGTAAGACGGGCGTCGTGGTCTAGTGGTTCAGGTAGCGGACTGCCGTTCACGAGGTAGCGGGTTCGATTCCTGCTCGGGACGATCATATAAGTGATATTTATAATTGTCATACAAATGTTTGTACTGCGTCTGGGTGTTTACTATGTATAATAAGTAGGTATGTATTTACAAAAGAAAAGTAGTTTATGTATTACATCCGTATTCTGGTACCCATAGCACAAGCATAATAAGCTTAGCTTGAGACCAGAGGACGTTGTGTTACATGTCCATGATTATTTATTTATTTATTTAACTAAAATTCCTATTAGTAATAAAAAATTGGTCAAGTGCGAGTCGGACTCGCGCACGAAGGGTTCCGTACCATTATCTATGCAACATAAGGCACGTTATTAATAAATGAGCAAACAACACACACAATACTTAATTAATCACGTTTGTTGTATGAGAGCAAGAAACGGTAAAAAAATCATGTTTGTTGTATGGGAGCCCCCCTTATATATTTATTTTAATTTATTTTTCGTATTTATTTTGTTGTTATAGCGGCAATAGAAATACATCATCTGTGAAAATTTCAACTGTCTAGCTATCACCGTTCTTGAGATACAGCCTGGTGACAGACGGACGGACGGACAGCGAAGTCTCAGTAATAGGGTCCCGTTTTTACCTTACTTACCTTACCTTACTTTAACCCTAAAAAGGGCGTTATAGTCGTAAAGCGACCAAGCCCTTAAAAAAAAAGCACACGAAGAGTTCCGTACCGTTTTTATCATAATATATTCACCATACCGACCCCGAATAACATAAAAAAACGGACCCCAAACAATCGTATAAAGGCAGAATGATGATAATGAGTATTTGTTGCTGTAGCATCAACTATTATACAATAATCTACTTAGTTCAAAAACTAAAAAACACGCTTGAAAATCCTGATTTTCTTTTTAATTGTTACATTGTCATCGGTCCTTGATATATGTGCAAATTTCAGATCAATCCAATTACTGCAAGTGGGTTATAATTAGAGATGAAACGGATAGTAGTTTGGCCGGAAACCGGATACCGGATATTCGGCCCTTTATTGCGTTGACGTGATCAGTTTGATTTGATCAACAATCGCGAAAAAATTGGTATTTATTCATCACAATTTGCCACTTGTTAATTTTGAGTACCTATTAAAGTAATAATTAATAAAACAAAAATTTTTGACGTGCGATTATAAAAATAAACGGTGTCCATAACCTATTGGAGTATGATTTGCCTTGTGTAAAATATTGAGATTTTTTAAAATTTTACTATCCGGTATCCGGCCGGATAGTGAAAACAAGGCCGGATAGGCCGGATACCGGATTACCGGATATCCGTTTCATCTCTAGTTATAATCACTTTAAAAAATCCGTTACATAGATTAATACATTATATATATAGATACTCGTACATACTGAACTTATTTAAGCGTGTTAATTAAAACTGAGAAATTTTCACAGTTTGTGTATAACAGTTGACAGACGGACGGACAGCGAAGTCCTTAACAAAGAGTAAAATAATATAGATATAATGGTCCCTAATAGGGTCCCTAATAGCTTTATTATATTATCTGTGCTAATAGGAACTAAAAACGACAACAATAAGAGAGGCATATTTATAGAGATGTCCATATTTTGTATGGAGCATGGTTTGCTGTAGGTAGATAATAATGATAGTATTCATGACTTCTATCGATAAAAGCTCATGAGAAGTCGAAAATGGCTGAAAACGCTTACTTACTTGGTCGATGGTTATAGCCAATACAACATATTGGGTGTCATATAAGCCGAGTTCAAGTAGTTTAGTTTTTGTTGCTATAGAATTTCAACTTTACCAAGTTATAAGTTATAAGTTTATTTTTTATTACCATAATACTGTAAAAGACAGACAGACAGACAGACAGAAAGTGGGAAAACTTTGATATACAATATCTAATATGTTTGATTAATATAAAACAAGCATAATATTTGGCAGATTTTCCATATTATTTATAGCTAAATAAAGACTTTAGGTATTATCAGCTATTCGGTAGGTGCAGACCATTTCCTTGAATGTAGATCAGCTGATGTTAAAGTAAAACGATCGCACATTACCTAATTGTTACGTTAACGAATTATGACTCTACATTATGCATACAATACATAAGGTGGTCTATCCTTGACCTAAAATAGATACAATAATATGATCTAATTTCTAAATTAGCGTGTTTCAAAAAAGCAAAACAAACATACTAATTACTTACCTAAGTATTTACTTTCTGCGTAACTTTCGTTTACTTGAAAATAATTATTAAAAAATTTATTAACGTTATACTTTCAATGATTTTTGATAAAACGTTAACTATAAATTATTACTTAGTTTAAAATAGGATACGAGGTAATGAAGTGTTAAGGCGCACACATTAGGTATCTACCTATTACACCTACGTATTTTACGTAGGCGTAACTCTTTTGAAGGGCCATCCTGTAATGTTGAAAATACCTAGCTTAGAAATCCGGCGAACAAATCGATACGCGCTCATCTTGAAGATGAGCATCAGTCTTGCTCGATACCTGGTTGAATAGTTTCAGTTCTAAAATCTGTGATACTTGGTAAAATATAATTAATTACTAGACTATACACATACCCACGTAGGTACTCGCACTAACAATATATCTATTTAAACTTCAAAAACCAATTGGAATAACATAAATTCAGCTAAGGATCAAAATGTGATTCAGTTTTGGATTAATTGCCTGTTAAACAACAGCTTTCAATGTAAAACCAAAGATGAGGCATTAGGTGACGTCACAACATGACGTCAGAACGTCCGTCTGGATCTGGAGTAGACATCAGACATCTGGCGATCATCCAAGAGCATTCACTCAACGATTGAAACTGGGACGAACCGAGCCGGCTGTTCGACCTACAGTCAACTAGTACCTGCTGACTTTTTAAAATTTCTTTTCATTGTTATTCTAAATTCATGATACTCGCGATTTTTTGTTCTGTCTTTGAGCTATAGCGTCTACATACAAAAGGGAAAACTTGCTATTTATTTATTTGTGATCATGTTGTCAAGGCACAATAATTAACAGTCCCATAATAAAGAAAAGAGTTACTTGCCTTGGATGTTTTATGGATTATCGATTTTTACCAGAAAGTGGCCTGGTGGTCACTGGGTATTTTATTATGACGCAGAACTGTTTGATTTTGCGGAACTAGTAGAGTCGTGTCCAGTTTACTTAAAAGAATCTTTGAATAATTCGCCATTGCCAGTTGTGACATTCATTGTCTGCTATTTTGATTTAGTCACCTGATTTACCACTTTATTAGCCCTTAACACACTTAAAATAAGCTTAGCTGGGAGCTAGAAGACATATGGCGTAAGCAAAAACCCTGACTAAAGTAAAGACTGCCTAAATCCTAACAAAGAAGTTTCTAGTTAGGAGGTAAAAACCTTACATTGCCACTATATGAGAGGTACCTAAGTCCTATTATGAGTGAGAAGTGAACAACCGAATCGTAGGTACCTCAATAAGTGCATAATCTAGTTCCTTATTTTTCTTATCTATTAGATTCATTATCTTAATCACACGCAAGTTAATTAAACATTTCTTTTTCCAGGTTTATATGGCACAATGTAGTTACCGCTTTGGGCAGTCAAGATGAATAATGGGTCAAGAAGAGCCTTGACCGGCTCTATACATAAAATAAGAGAGTTTGAATTAGAAAAAGTAAGTCTATAAATTATTTATTTATTTCTTACTAACTGTTGCCCGTAACTTCGTACGCGCAGAATTTAGACACTAAACCTTGACTAATTATACAAAAAAGCTATCCTTTTGAACCACTCTATCTATTAGAAATAACCGCATCAAAATCCATTGCGTAGTTTTGAAAATATAAGCTCAGATATAGACATACATACAAAGATAACGACTTTGTTTTATAATAAGTAAAGATTAGTCAGTTTGACTCCCGATTACGGTCGCCCAATCTCTAATTTTGAAATAAAATATTATAGCACTCATGGAGAATGTAGTACTCAAATTTTAAGAATCGTACCCTTGCTTTCGGAGTTTATCCCTACGTACAAATTTTACCTCTTTTAGTAATTGAGAAAAATTTACTTTGCCATTAATTTTATTTTCTTTCTATTACAGGTTTGCCTAGTAGAAGAATTTGATATTTTACAAATAGTTGGAGAAGGATGGTTTGGGAAGATTTTGTTAGTAGAACATAGAGCGTCTGACACCGAGATTGTGTTGAAAGCTTTACCAAAACCATATGTCTCTATTAGAGACTTTTATAGAGAATTTCATTATAGTTTACATTTAAGTGCTCATAGAAACATTGTTACTACTTTTGATGTAGCCTTTGAGACTGCCGGATTCTATGTCTTCTGTCAAGAATATGCTCCTTTGGGTAAGATGTTGTTATAAATAGCTAAGTAATAATAGATAATTTCTTCTTTATCTAAGCGATGTGGGACCTACTTTGTGGCATTTTATGGGGGAGGCCTATCTCCAAAAGTGGACTTATAAAAGCTTGATTTGGTTGATTCGCAAGGAATTAGTTTTTGATTTAAGTGGCTTTCCATATCTTAAAATCTAACATATTCTGTTAGCGTAACGCCAGCACTAAGTACTGTAAAGCTTCTTCTTTATATTAATTTATAATAATAATTTAAAACACATTTAATTAATTTGTTATATTTTTTATAATATAGAAAAACTATTTTACAATCATTTTTTTAACATCCTCTCTTCATGTTCTATTCCCATCTCTAAATTCTTTTTAATCATTTTCAAATTTTAAATTTTTTATTCCTTTTTTTAAAAATAAATCTTAAGTGGCCTGTATCATTGTATAGGTTATATTCAATGATCACAACCTTTACATTCTCCCCCCCTTAGAGGATAAAAAAAAAATTATTTTTTCAAAAAAAAAAATTTTTTTTTTCTAAGTTACAAAATACTGGACACCCTACCTAAGGTTGGAAAGCATGATAACAAACTAGAATGAACCAGATTAGATCCAGCTAGGACCTAGCTTTTCGAAGCAATACATTTCGAAAAACTTGAAAAGCAAAAAACCAACCAAAAATTGCCTTTCTAATCTTAGTTATCCGAACCACACTAACTACGATGCCCTTATATCATATCACTCTTTTCATAAAATATTAAACTACTTCATCTTTAAAATTGATTTATCCAATAATAAACAAGAGTGATAAGGCATCCTTAAAACTATCACACCAAGACACAAAGCATATATCATCAACAATCAATCAGAAAAATGTTCATCACCAAACAATTAATGCTCTTATAAAAACTATCGAGCTTCAATTATGAGGTCAGCATCATAGATCCGAAAGATATGCTAATTTAACAGCTTTCCAGCTTAATGAGAAAATTTACATAAGAAACCATTATAATTGATAGAATCCAGAGATTATCAAATTAAAATTTAAAGTATGCTCAGATAATACTCAACCGTCTTTTCAATTATTTAGGTATAATTTCTACTAAGTAATCCTGAATGCTCGGGAATGACCAATTTATTCCACATTTAGAATTCCTTCTCGTGAGATAAATTTACCAACCATTCTTCTACCACAAGTAACGTTTTAAATAATCAATCATTCTATTATCTAAGTAATTATAAACTATTCGCTAATCACTATTATCTAACTATTACCCAATAAATAAAATAAAAATATTATCAGCAACCTCTCACTATAATACAACTTCTTTCAATTTTCAACCTTTCACATTTCTCTCCTAATGAACAAATACTTTACTCTAGCACCTACTTTCCTAAATCCTATCTTATGAGTTCTATCTCTAAAATGCGTGATATCCCAAAACAGGATTCCATGACAAATAGCCTATGGCCTTACCATGTTGCATTCAAAGAAATTACCCGTTGATACGACTCATCCAACTAACTCTACCAAGCCACTCCCTTCGACATTATAACTCAATACAACCCATTATTATACCTATTAATCGTTCCACCTTAATACTATAATCATAATCTAGTACGAAATACTCACTATCCAATTACTATGTCAATATATTTATCTCACATTTTTAACTAAACATTCAAAATATAAATATGAAAAAATAATTAAATTTTTGATGTGGTTCCTTTTCAATGCATCTTTCTTATGTACAAATTTGCTGACGTCATTATGAAGTCTCGCCGATCCCGAACAATATGAAACACACCAAAATAGAACAATATTAGTAAATTATAATTATCACTATATATATAACCTTAATCTAATTGAATCACTAAACCAATTTACATCATTATGCAAATAATTATTGCGAACATTCTTGGTAATTTACTTCTTGGAACTCTTCCCTTAGTCTATCAAATACCTCCTGCACGCTTTTGCACGTGTCTTTAATGCCCCGGAAGAAAAGTAAGGCGTTACCCCTTAAAAATGAGGGCAATAGTGATAATTTTTCTTCTTCAGACGAGCATCTCTTGAAAGTTATTAAAGCGTAAAACATTTCTTCGAATTCATCTAGGCACCATTTGTAATACTTCATCTTTACATTAATTTATAATAATAATTTAAAACACATTTAATTAACTTGTTATATTTTTTATAATAAAGAAAAACTATTTTACAATCATTTTTTCAACATCCTCTCATCATGTCCTATTCACCAGTCCCATTCTATTCTTTTCATTTTTAAATTTTAAATTTTTTATTCCTTTTTTTTAAAAACAAATCTTAAGTGGCCTGTATCATTGTATAGGTTATATTCAATGATCACAACCTTTACATTCTCCCCATTTGTAAAGCTTCTACTTTACATTAATTTATAATAATAATTTAAAACACATTTAATTAATTTGTTATATTTTTTATAATATAGAAAAACTATTTTATAATCATTTTTTTAACATCCTCTCTTCATGTTCTATTCCCATCTCTAAATTCTTTTTAATCATTTTCAAATTTTAAATTTTTTATTCCTTTTTTTAAAAATAAATCTTAAGTGGCCTGTATCATTGTATAGGTTATATTCAATGATCACAACCTTTACAGTACCTATAATCGCAATAAATTCTCCCAAAACATATGCTTAAATACATAATTAGATAAGTATTTAGGTAGGCTATGAAATAATGCGGTAGTTGATCAATAATAATGTAGTCTAGATCAATAATAATTGAATACAGAATACTAATCACAGTGCGTCTTACTCGCTCACCCGCACTTCAAATTGGATTGTTGCCAAAAATTTGCGGTTTGAATGAATACGTATTAAATCTAGCACAAATTTCAGTGCCAGCAATTACTAATATCGTGTTAGCAACTTTAAAAAACAAATGTAACATGAAATAAAAATATTTTTAGATAATATTTATCAGTGTTTAACTATATATCAGTCAACGTTAAAACATAGGTATTGGTATATTTCCTATTACTTTCAAGTCGTTGATTCCGGTTACTAAAAAGTTATTTCATGTATTTTCCTTCTTGTCCCATAAATTAAAGACCCACTACACGAATATACGCTCGTTGTTGGTATACACCAAGTAATGTTAGCATATAAAATATTTTGACTACCACCGAAGATATTTACTTCTTAGATTCTCTGTGGGACGATTAGCAAAATATTACGTTCTGAATCTGGGAGCTGATATTTAAACTCTTCTATTAAATAATAGACCTCTTGAACACTACATCATCAAAGGCGGTTTTCAAAAAAAAATTTAAATCTGTGGCTATTTGTGATGCCTTATTGTCATTAGCTAAGGAGCTGCTGTTACATTGGGCGTCCCACAGGGCTCCATTCTCGGTCCATTCCTTTTCCTTACTTATATTAATGACTTACCGTACTATGTTGGGAACGATCAAGAGATTGTTCTGTTTGCTGATGATACTTCCTTGACTTTTAAAATTAATAGACAAATGCGTGATTATGACGAAGTAAACAGTGCACTCTCAAAACTTGTACAATGGTTTAATGTTAATAACTTATTGTTAAACTCTAAGAAAACAAAAGTAATAAAATTCTCCATGCCAAATGTTACCCAAGTAGAAACCAATGTACATTTGAGTGGTGCGAAATTGGAACCAGTACATTCAACTATATTTTTAGGAATCACTATTGATTCGAAATTACAGTGGGGCCCACAAATTGAAAAAATGTCTGGCAAACTTAGCTCTGCGGCATATGCGGTGAAAACTATTAGACGACTTACGGATGTAGATACGGCTAGAATGGTTTACTTTAGTTATTTTCACAGTGTAATGTGCTATGGAATTCTTCTTTGGGGAAGCTGTGCGGACATTAATCGGATATTTGTGCTCCAGAAACGCGCTGTTAGAGCTATATATAACCTAGGTCCGCGGGATTCTCTAAGGGAGAAATTCAAAGACATAAATATTTTAACGGTCGCTTCGCAATATATATATGAAAATTTATTGTATGTTCATAAAAATATTCATAATTTTACAAAAAAAAGCGACCACCATAATGTTAATACAAGGCATAAACACAATCTTGTGATGCATGTAACCCGTCTCCACAAAATATGTAACTCTTTCATGGGTCATTGTATACGATTTTATAATAAACTCCCTATTGATGTAAGAGAATTAAATAATTCTAAATTTAAAAAATTCATTAAAACTAAATTATGTAAAAAGGCGTATTATAAAATTTCTGATTATATTATAGATGATAAAGCTTGGGAGTAGGTTGCTCTGGAGCAATACATATTCTATATTGTAAAGTTATTAGCATTGTAAGTATAATTGACATTTAATTTAAAAATATTGATTTGATTAAAAGCTCTGCTGAGTTTCTTACGCCGGTTCTTCTCAGCAGATTGCGTCCTGAACCGGTGGTAGGGAAAAAAATTGGACATGTCATAAGCACATAATTTTTCTAAAAAATTGTGTCTACGTGATTAAATGATTTTTCATTTCATTTCATTTCATTTCATTTCATTTCATTTCATTTCATTTCATTTCATTGTACAATGGTACCTAGTGTAATCGACTGCCATTCACGAGGTTGTGGGTTCGATCGATGTGTATAATCTCCGTTATCTTAAAAAGAAACGTAACGTTTACGTAAAACTACTACCTAGTTTAAAAATATGTCGTACATTTCCAGGTGACTTAACGTCGAATATGCTGGATACAGGAATAGGAGAAATACATACAAAAAGAGTAGCAAAGCAATTGTCAGCTGCTTTAGAACACCTTCATCAAAGAGATTTAGTTCATAGAGACGTAAAACTGGACAACATACTTATATTTAAATCGGATTTTTCGAAAATCAAACTTTGTGATTTTGGAGAAACAAGAAAAGTTCAATCGGTTGTGCGAAGACGGAATGAATGGTTACCGTACTCACCACCTGAAGTACTTAGATTATCTATGGACAGTAGTTACAAGTAAGTTATTTATTTATTTAATACGTTCAGTGCGGCTAACGCTTATGCGCGTTTTTCTGATCTTCACCAAGTGCGGGCCGACGCGTATACGCGTCCATACAAAAAAAATCTGTAGGCAAGCGGGGTGCGCCGCACCTGTGCGTTTATAGCGTGTATTCTGGGTGTCTATTGTTTCGAAGCGGTCGTAAAATGTGGAATTGTAAAGGAGACTACACACTAGTCAGATTTCTGCTACGAATCTTGCAGGGGGGGGGGGGCGGCGGCGGCGACGACAACAATAACCTAATTTAGTACAATAGATTATTGAAATAATTTTATTATGACTCACTCTTTTAACTAAAGTAATAGGTAGTTTTAGTCTATTTATAAATGGTGTCTATTACGAGGCGGGCGAAGAGTCGTAAATTAAAAAAAAATAAGAATAAAAGGGTTTTCGAGAGAAGGTACCTTTATTATTACTGTTTTATTAAGGTATAACTACTACTATGCCTAAACTTCACAAAATCTCTTACAAATAAACACTAGTGTGGAAGCACCTTTATCCATCCAACACCTTTATATGACCCGTAATTGTTATATGACAGTCATAAAACTCGAAAGTTACCGAACGCACATAAGCGTCGGCCGCACTGCGGGAAGGTAAAAGACAACGCGCTATAGCGTCCAGCCGCACTACGCGAGTTTTCTATGAACGCATATAAGCGTTCTTAGCACTACGCGAAAAATTTTTTGAACGCACATACGCGTTTTCAGCACTGGGCGAATGACTCTTTTATTAGCATTGGCTATAAATTCGCAAATTATTCAGCATTGAACGCGTTAAGCCTACGGGCCTCTTTCACCATTCTCAAGTAAAGCGTCAAGTAGACTAATCGCTAGTTAAAGTCACCAGTAACTATACGTGCGACGTTCACGACGTTCGAGTAGCAGTAATCTTACGAAAATTGGTCAAGTGCGAGTCGGACTCGCGCACGAAGGGTTCCGTACCATTATCTTATCCGTAACGTTATTAGTATCGAGCAAGAAACGGTAAAAAAATCATGTTTGTTGTATGGGAGCCCCCCTTAAATATTTATTTTATTTTATTTTTAGTATTTGTTGTTATAGCGGCAATAGAAATACATCATCTGTGAAAATTTCAACTGTCTAGCTATCACCGTTCTTGAGATACAGCCTGGTGACAGACGGACGGACGGACGGACGGACAGCGAAGTCTCAGTAATAGGGTCCCGTTTTTACCCTTTGGGTACGGAACCCTAATAAAAAAATTGAAATTGACAGAAGATACTCGTAACTATTACTTGACAATTAACGCTAATCGATAAGTAACTAATCAACGCTTTACTTGAAGATGGTGAACGAGGCCCTACCTCTTTTATATTTAAATAAAGAATTTAAAAAGAAGTTATTTGTTTATTGCACTGCTAATACAACGGCCAAATTTTAATTCATGGGAATTAAAGCCGGAACTGGAAGTATTCAAGCCCAATATAGCCCAAAACAACCGAATTTTTATGGAACATAAAACAAAACGTTGTTGCTGTAGGTATAAACAAACAAAAGGGTTTGTAAACATGAAAGCCTGTCTAAATAAGAACCAAGTAAAATCGATTTCTGGCCTCAAACGTAATGTTAAACGTTTTGTAGTTAAAGCTCCACATTTACCGCTGGGTAGGCTGGCAGGTACATTTATGCACATGATTTACTTTATTTTAATTTACTTTCAGAGCCTTGATAATACATGACATTTGGCAATTCGGCATAGTTATTTTCATTTGCCTTACTGGATGTTTACCTTGGCAAAAAGCTGCTTTCGATGATCCTCGATACTCAAGGTAACACTAAAATATACATTATGTAATTAAAAATTAAACGCTAAGCGTAGTAGCTTGTTAGTTGCTAGACACACAGGCTAGACAATGATTTACAACGTAAATACGTTGATGATAATATTATAATAAATAAATAATAAATAAATAAATATTCATGGACATTTCACACAGCGTCCTCTGGTCCCAAGCTAAGCTTATATGCTTGTGTTATGGGTACCAGAATACGGATAGAATACATATACTACTTTTCTTTTGTAAATACATACTTATAATACATAGAAACACCCAGACGCAGTACAAACATTTGTATGACAAATATAAACATCACACAAAGTATTGTCCTGACCGGGAATCGAACCCGAGACCTCCTGATCGGCAGTCCGTTACATGAACCACTAGACCACGAAGCCCGTCATGAAATCAAACACTCACAGAGCGAATAAATATGTTCGTCAATAAGTAGGTACGGTATACATTGTGCCTTGTGCCCATAGCGCGATCGCGAATGTCAAGAAATATTCAATACTACGAAGGCGAACTTTATCGCAACTATATTTACTATACACTGTGATTATATGTGTTAGACATCAGAGTAAATGACTGAAGTACTTACTTAATTATATAAATTTTTCAGCTATTTTAATTGGTACAACAGTTCAAATCCTTTAAAAAGACAGCCAAAACTATGGAAGATGGTGTCATCTAGGGCACAGAAGATGTTCAAAAAGTTTATTGAACCAAGGGAAGAGAAAAGAGCATCAAATTTCCTAGAAATATCTCGGTACGTGGACGATAGATGGCTGGGTAAAGGCTACACGGACAGAGTCGGTATGAATTTAAATATTTTGACTATTCGGCAAATCAAGAGAGTATTTTGTGAGCGTGTGCGAGTACCCAAATCCTTAGTAATTACTGCGTTTATGCAGTCAAACCCAAACTTTTCTGCCAGAGACATGCAAGATCAAGCCCAATAAATTACAATCATAATAGTCTTGTTCGTTATTCACGTAATCACACTCTTTTTCGCCATGAAAATTAGCCAAACAAAGTTTCAAATAGTATCTAAAGCAATTTAGGAATAATTTTATTTATTTCAGCTGGAGATGATATTGACGAGCTCTGTCCTTCAATGTATAGTTTTCATAGTGATCCAAATGAAAAGAATATTCTACTGAAACATTTTAGAGATAATGGAATAGAAACAACAGTTGATCGACAAGCGAAAAAACAAAGAATACGAGACTGGATACAGAACAGTGTCATTGAAGAAGTTGACGAAGAAGTATGTATTTTCTTTCTAACTTATTTATACATTCTAAATCATTGTACCAAAACACCTACTTACTCGATTTTGCCTAAGCACCTACCTTTTCCTACAATTTGTATTAACAATAATTCTGTCGGGCATGTATGACCAGATGTATGAGTGTGGATGAAGCCAAGGAAGTGTGCTTCGATCGTGGCAGATGGCGCTCTATAGTCTCTGCCTACCCCCATGGGAAAAAGGCGTGATGTTATGATGATGATGATGATGATGAATAATTCTGTCATAGATCATGATAGGTTAGTCATAGTCTAAGGCATAGTCATTACATAAAAGCCAAATTACTATTTTTCAGGAAGAAGTGGCCATGGTTGAAAACAGCGACGAAGAATTAGAACATAGAACAAGAAATCATCCTATAGATGAAAGTCACAGGATAACACTCCGCTACGATACAGAGAAACATATAAACCCTAGAACAGGTGAAGTAATCGATGGGGCGAAACAGATCAAAAATACACAACCAGATAAAAATCCACTATCTTATGACGTACAAAATATCGAACCTGTAGCACCAGTAAATGTCGTAAGAAGATATGGAGTAAAAGAAGCAAGTTCTTCTCATAGCTCTACAAAAGATAGTGCATATGGATCGATGGAAGTTAAAGTAAACGCACCGGTAAGGTCGAATCATAAAACGGATCACAAATCAATTACATCCATAGATAGTGTCCCAAATAATTCACCTAGCCGATCTTTAAGTGCCACATCTTTAAATCAAAACAAGTCACCAATTACATCACATGCTCAAAGATTTCAGCGAAGTGAGGAGGTTTACTCGAAAGAACTGGATAGTTTAAGAGGAAGTACATCCACATTACATTCATTAGCTAACTCATCGAGATCAAACAGTCTTCAAGTCACTCGAAATAACTCCATCGATAGTGCTTCAAAAGTTAATCCGCAAACTACACCAAAACCTGAAAATCAAAATTCCACGCGGCCTCATAATCCAGTAGTTACACAAAATGGGTTTAGCCCTGGACCTAGACAAAATCAACCGTCGGCTCAAGGATACGTTTCGATGAAAAGTACACCATATGATAAAGTAAATGGTCAAAGTGACAAGGGGTCTCTAAAAGATAATCAAACAAATAAAAGTCAGTCGTCAGAAAGTCCATATACATCAATGTTAAACATAGTACAAGGACAAATGAAAATAAATCCCCATGCAACAGAAAATAATCGAAACACAATTAACGTTTCAGTGTCACCAGTCAATCATAAAAGTAAAATGCAATTGCTCAAATAATTTATCTGTGGATCAAAATATGTAGTTAATAAGGCATTTAGAAAATAGTTGTAAATAACTAAGTACACATACTTATCATAGATTTTTTTATGTTTCGTATTTCGTGCATGTATGCAGACCATTGTTTACCTACCTATAAGCTATACAGGGTGTGGCGTAATTAATGGATAAGCCTGTGCCTGTGGATAAGCCTCCTACTGCGCTATACGAATATGTATATTTTTAATTAATCCTATGTATGGTCTTGAAAAAAATGGCATAAGTCATGTTTTTCATAAAATGACTACTTTCACTAACCAATTATGCTACTGTTGCCACAATTTTCAAAAATTTTGCATTCTGTTTTTTTTATAAAACAGCTTAAGAGGTGAGCTATTGAAAGCAATAAAGAATTCCCTATTCGTAATACAAATTTTGGGAAAAAATACATGAGATATCAAAAAAGTGTTATTGATTATTCAATTTGTTGACTTTGTACATCGTCTAGCTTAAAAAATCTTTATGGGAGTTGATTTGCCCAATATCTTAAAAACATGCTTGTTTTATGCAGTTTCCGAAATGGTATAATACTTATTATAATACTTATTAAGTTTGATGTGATATTAAAGAACCAAATGACACTCGTAAAAAAATGTTCTTATTGTGATTTAATTAATCAAATTAATACTGTTAACTTAAACAAACTGTCAGTGGTATTTTAACTTATCTGTCTGAGTTTACCAGTGGGAATGTTAGTCGTTGAAAAAAAATAACAACTTATATTATTTTTTTTTTTCTAAAGATGCAAACACTACATAAATTTTATTTTACAAAAAATGTTCGAAATGGCGGCCACCTGCGGCTATGCAGGCCCTGCATCGACGGATAAATGACCGCTTTAGGCGTCGGATGAAGCCGGACCTCTTGATTTCATCAGCGGCTTCAAAAATCAGGGCCTTTAGTTGTTCCAGGGATGCTATTTCTTTTTTATACACTTTTTCTTTTAAACACCCCCAGTAAAAAAAGTCTAGAGGGTTCAAATCAGGGGACCTTGGTGGCCACAAAATGGGACCCAAACGACCTATCCACCTCTCATTGTACTCATCATTGAGGTAGTTCCGTACAATTCGTGCGTAGTGAGCGGGACAACCATCATTTTGTAACCAGTAGTTTTCTGGCACATTTAAACTTTGTAATAGTTCCGGCAACGTATTTTGCAGAAAATTTAAATAATTGGGACCTGTTAGTGTCTCGGATAGTTCGACGGGCCCAACTATTTGTCCATTTAAAATTCCTGTCCAAAGGTTCACTTTAAACTGGACTTGAGCTCGGTCTTGCCTTATGTTTCTCGGATTGGTTGCCTGCCAAATATGAAGATTGTGCATGTTGACGTAGCCATTTCTTTTACATGATGACTCATCGCTCCACAGTATTTTGTCAAAAAACGCCGAATCTTCGCGTATTTTTCGCAACATGACGCGACAAAATTGGACTCTAGGCTCATAGTCTCGTGTCATTAGTGTTTGCACCCTTTGATAGTGATACGGGTGAAGCTCATGCCTGTGCAGAATTCTGCCCACAGTACGCGTATCTACACCGGTTCCTCTACTTAACTCACGAATTGATAACTCTGGATTAGCACGCACAGCTTCTAGAACTTCGTCATCACGATGTCGTCGAGGTCTGCCTTCCGAAGCACCACCAACACCGGTACCAGGCATTCGCCCTTCGCTAAAAGCGATGTGCACACGTGTAAACACCCGGTAGTCTGGGTGTCGCAAATCGGGGTATCTTCGACGATATTCGCGTGCAGCTTCATTTGCATTGCAGTTACACAGGCCGTAAATAAGATGCATATTTGCATACTCTTGAGGAGTGTACGTATGACGCGGCATGATCAGTAGTCCAGGGATATGTAGAAGTCGTCGATAATATCACAATTGTCCAATTCGTATAGCAAAAACAGAGTCCGTAGTACATAAGCCAAATTCACGTCACAATAACAAACACGATAGAGCAAACGATATGTGCGCAAGAGACGATAGTCAAAAGAGCACTAACTTTGTTAAACAAGTTCAAAAGCTGTTTTGTTGTTTGTGAGAATAATAAAAATCTATCTCTGTCGCACAACTGTTATTTACCTGACATCAAAATGCTTTGTCTCTGTCTTATGATAAGACTAACCGTCTGGATTTGCCGTGCGATAAACAACCACAAGTAGTTGACTTAGAGTCGTTATCTGCTTACCCTATTCATGGTGGATGACTACCTGCTCCCGAGCACCCAAAAAAGGGTCCATTGTGAATGACTACCTGCTCCGGAGCACACAAAAAAGGGTCCATTCAAACTGTTTACAAAGACATGTTTAAGATAAATTAATAATTCTGTTAAAGAAAATTAGGGTATTTTTTTACAACTGTCGTTTTTTTTTAAAACCTCGTGAAATGTAATAAGTATTATACCATTTCGGAAACTGCATAAAACAAGCATGTTTTTAAGATATTGGGCAAATCAACTCCCATAAAGATTTTTTAAGCTAGACGATGTACAAAGTCAACAAATTGAATAATCAATAACACTTTTTTGATATCTCATGTATTTTTTCCCAAAATTTGTATTACGAATAGGGAATTCTTTATTGCTTTCAATAGCTCACCTCTTAAGCTGTTTTATAAAAAAAACTGAATGCAAAATTTTTGAAAATTGTGGCAACAGTAGCATAATTGGTTAGTGAAAGTAGTCATTTTATGAAAAACATGACTTATGCCATTTTTTTCAAGACCATACATAGGATTAATTAAAAATATACATATTCGTATAGCGCAGTAGGAGGCTTATACACAGGCACAGGCTTATCCATTAATTACGCCACACCCTGTATGTATCGCATAAATTAACATGAGTGAGTGCTTAGACCTTTAAACTAGCTATGTCATTTAAATTGAAAATTAGAGCTAAGTACACTCGAAATTTTTTAAACTATTTTATTTGGCACTTTTGGAAAAAGTTATAAGATTTTTTTTACGATGTGCGCGCACACAGTCGCAGTACAAAAACATTGACACCATGAAGTTATTTCCAATTGTTCCAAACGTCGGAAATGCGCACACACATCGTCTGGTGCTCAAGTCTACTATTTTGGAACAATTGTCATACCGGCACAATACCGGCACGATACCGTTGCAATTGAAGTCAAATATCCGTAGTCTGCTATATGCCGTCATAACGGTCGTTCAATGGTAATAGAATTGTCGATCTCTTTTATCTATGCATTGAATTTTCGGTCTCTTATAACTATGAATTGTGTTAGAATGGTATGTATGTGTTGCCGTTTTTAAAAAATGCGTTAATTGACGTGATTTTCGAAAAACTACTAATAAATTTAAACATTTAATCATGCTAGACTTCGTTTAGATATATTTGTAGATACTATTTATTAGTATAAAAAGCAATATGAAGTTTAGGAGATTAGTAAATTGCAATAAATTACAAAGAACAATTTCTAATATTTCTATCTATCTATTTTTTATTTATGGCAATCTGTCGACACAGGACAATTTAAAAATATTACTGTCAAATTCAAAATAGCAGACTACCGAAACATTTCAGTCATTGAATTGCAATTGTGAAGCAGTTGTGTACGAGACTAGCAAATTTATGTCACTTTGACAATTGTAAGTCAATGATGAAGTCGTTATGACGACACATTATTAGAAGACTACCAAAAACTTTACTATTGCACCATAATGGTACAATAATGGTACAGTTGTGACACCGTTGAAATACCCGACTCAGGGCCCTGGTTATTGGGTTAATGAAAGTAGTAGAAATTTTACTTTTTTTTTTTTTACATAAATACATGTTGATGCTTGACTACATTCCACCTGATGGTAAGCGGTAATGCGGCCTTGGATGGTAAAGCGCAACGACTATGTTAGAAGCCTATTCACCCTTCTCTTGAATGCTTCCACATTGTAACCTTATATACTTATTACCTTATGTACCCACACACACACATAATTATTATTATGACTAAAAGAAATTAATTTCCATCAGTTTGTATGTACCTTTATCAGTACTTATGTAGATAAATAATAAATATTCATGGACATTTCAGACAACGTCCTCTGGTCCCAAGCTAATCTTATATGCTTGTGTTATGGGTACCAGAATACGGATAGAATACATACACTACTTTTCTTTTGTAAATACCTACATACTTATAATAACTAGTAAACACCCAGACCACAGATAATATAATAAAGTCCAGACGCAGTACCATAGAGACTAGAAGAACTTCTAGTCTCCATGCGCAGTACAAACACTTGTATGACATCACACAATTGATTGTCCTGACCGGGAATCGAACCCGAGACCTCGTGGACGGCAGTCCGGTATATGAACCACGAGGCCCGTCAAGTCCTGTACATACTAGCAAAAGATTTTAAAAATATCCGAATAGTTTATTTAGTTACATACTGTGGTTAAATGCTGGCAAACTAGTTTGTATATTACCCACCTAGTCCTAGCACAATAAAATATTTTTTATTTTATTTTTATATTCTCTGATTTTTACATGTTTAGGTCATTATCCATCAACACATGCAGGAACTTCGGAATGGTAATTATTACGAGTATAAAAGTTCTGCTGGCGATGGACAATCATCGGAATATCTTGATAGCAGAAGTGAATAAAGCGATAACATAGAAAACGCTGTACTTAAAATGATTTAATGAAGAATAGGAATAGTAGTACCAATTGTAATGGCGCAATTAAACTTAACTAAAGCATAAGTAGTGCCAGTAACACAATCTCACTCCTGGCTACACTACGTTAATAAGCATATTATTATGCACTTTGTACGTTTTTAATTTATATGTCACAATAGTTAATTTTGATAAAATGAAAATATAATATAGGCGTACTTAGTGGTACTAATTCTACTTGCACAACGAAACTAAGCTAAAATTAGAATATTGATTATGCAATAAGCAATTTCAGTAATGTTAACTAAATATCCATATTTTATGTACTTATCCATATTTTTCAAATTTATTTTAAATGATATGTGCAAAGTAAATTGTCATGTGACAACCCTTTCCTCCGTCACTTGAGAGGTAACACCACAGTCGGTTTCGTTCTATGTTATGTTCAAATAACTTCTTGATGCAATAGAATTGGTGTCAGAGTTAAATGCAGCATCGTAAATATTTGTAGTCGTAAGTAAAAAACATGTTACAATTTAAAATTAAGTAGGTACGATAAATAAGCTTGATATAAACATTTATGTAAATATAAATTTGATAAATTTGTACAAAAATATCTACTGTTTATTATTTTACCATCTTATTCCCAAAGTCAAAGTGATATTCTTTTATAATCTTATTTTGCACATGAAGAGTCCAATTTTAAAATATTTACCTACTCTCAATTGCTTAACTAGACCACTTAACTAGACAATTATCATATAACAAGGATATTATTATTGCTATTATTAAAGAAAGCTATCCGTGGGGTGATGGACAAGAATAATAAAAGTGTCCCCTCCCATATCTTGCCCGCGGACGTCTTGAGAACGGCGGCCGGTCGTAATTTTTTTCAAAAACTTATACAATATGCAGGTATGTAGGCTAACCCCAATTATGTAACGAGATAAGGGCAGACGAATGAAATGATCCTGAGCACTCAGCAGGTGGGTGTTAAGGTAAACGTTAAATTATTGAGAAAACATTAAGGGCCTACATCAATATTATCGTATATCATCGCCGACACGTACATATTAACACAGCCAGTAGGCACAGAAAATGAAGAATTAGGGATACTTTTCCTATTTACTCAAAATCTACTAAATATATTTTAATTCTGATTTACGTGTTTCTATAATAATATATATGATAGTTACTTATGTTTTTAAAGTTAATTCATTAGTTAATACGCGATAATAGACCGACAAATGAAAAAAATAAAAAAATTCAGAGGTTATTTCGCCAAGATTTTCTATCGAGAAAACTTTTTTCAAACGCGTTTCTGAGTTTATGCGATCCTAGATAATATATTGAAAAAACATATACTTAAAAATTAGAGCTCTAGCCATTCAATCTAAAGAAACAATGAAAACTTCGTACATAGAAAAATGCACGAAGCTATTTTGGTATCCTCTTAACTAAGTACTTTATCTATGTGCTGCGCAAAAAAAAAAACATTAAGTTAAGTACAAGTGGGTACGTTTCGAAAAAACCATAGCAACCTGGCTCAACCAAGTAGAGTCCGCGCCACCACCAAGCCACCACTCAAGTCCGTTAGCCGCGGCGCTGTATTTGCACAACTAAATGTTGCCAGTAACATAAAAAAAAATTACAAAGTTATGACTAACATAAATCACATTTAATATGCGTAATATTTTGTAACTAATTTTATTATTAAATGCCTGTAAGAACTTAAATAGGAATTTAAGGATCATAAAACTTACATCATCATCACAGTCAATGAATGTCACCTTAGAGTGTATTCTACATCTTAGTCCATCTCCATACAGACACTATGTTTTATATCATTTCTCAGATTTTTCATAGAATAAAACAAAATTTTTGTGAATCATTATTTTGTATTATTTAAAATATTTGTTGCTAAATCAAAGTCATCTAAATTATTTTTTTTTGTTGCTGTTGATTTTTGCCCGGTGTAACAATTTTCTTAGATGTACTTTCTGCTACTTTGCCTTGTTTGGCAATTCGAGCAACTGTTTTCACAGATCAGACATACATCAGACAGACCTGAAAGAAAGAAAAACGTAAAATTATTCTCAAATCACTTTTAAAATGTGTTATGGAATCCCAAAATAATATTATCCATTTCATAAAATATTTTTTACACTATTTTTCTATAATTATAGTGAGATTATGATAAGTCACAACGGTTACAGTTAAATATTAAAATTTTTAGTCATTTTAACAATAAAATATGTATTATTATTTCACCCACTAATTAAACAAAAACTTATGATTGTGGTAACCCTAAAAAATTACCTGCCATGGCGGCGACCCTCATCTGCACTTTATTTAATGGTATTAAAAGGGTTTATTCTTCTGTTCTAATTCACAAAACTCTTTTATTTTAAGAACTAACTCACGAGCTGCACTTTTCATCACTTTACGCTCCATTAATGTATTTATTTCACTCAAAACAATAAAAAATTTCAAATGACAATAATGACAATATGGCGCGCTTGTCTAAGTTAGTTCCAGTTTTTGCCGTCGGACTTGAGTCGTGGCGCGGACTCTACTACCTCTATTTTAAAAACAAAACGAGCACAACCAAAGCACAACTCACGAAGTATAGATAGAAGGAGTCCGAACGTAATGTTCAACGAATGGTCTCAATTTAAGGGACAGATTTTTTGCCGGTAGAGCGCGCCATTTTTCAAGGAGTACTCGTTTGAATTCTATTATATTTATAAATAATATTATTATTTATTTATAAATAATATTATGTATTTAATTAAATGTATTTAATTAAATTAAATTCAACATTCACGAGCCAGCGCGTGTTTACATGTAATAATAATAATAGCATCGGTACGCCCTGAACACTTGCGCAGCCAGTGGCAGAAAATAGAACTATGATCTGGGTTTATTATTGTGTACACGAAATATTATGGAAAAGCCTATACCGTTCGGACTCCTTCTATCTATACTTCGTGGCACAACTGATGAAACTTGACATCACGAAGTATAGATAGAAGGAGTCCGAACGGTATAGGCTTTTCCATAATATTTCGTGTACACAATAATAAACCCAGATCATAGTTCTATTTTCTGCCACTGGCTGCGCAAGTGTTCAGGGCGTACCGATGCTATTATTATTATTACATGTAAACACGCGCTGGCTCGTGAATGTTGAATTTAATTTAATTAAATACATTTAATTAAATACATAATATTATTTATAAATAAATATTAATATTATTTATAAATATAATAGAATTCAAACGAGTACTCCTTGAAAAATGGCGCGCTCTACCGGCAAAAAATCTGTCCCTTAAATTGAGACCATTCGTTCAACATTACGTTCGGACTCCTTCTATCTATACTTCGTGCTTGACATAATCATAATATTCTGTGAGATTGTCTATGCCCATAGTCTATGGCGAACACGTACTGTCACTTTGATTATTGTTTTTAATGTTTCCAACTTAGTAAATTTTCCTACAAAACTGGTAGCACCACATTTCATCAAAATATTGAAATTAAGAGTATAAATCCACTTAGCCACTAGGCTATTGGATATTGTTGCCTCATAACTGGCAACGAAATCTGTTGTATTGTACTATAACCGTGTCTATGATGCAGGGTCATCACTGTCATCAGAGTCATCACGTAACTGCAGTTCTTATTTTGACCATTTTTGCCAATTCAGGAACTGCATCAACGAAATATTTTTCTTTTGCTTAATTTCTATGAATTTTGACTCTATACTTTGAAAAACGATACAAATGTTTGACGGACAGATTGATGTGGAAGCGGATTTAAAAGTTGATTTTGGCTACTAGACTTTTGGCTGTTGACAACACTAATATTATATTTTGAAAGATTTCTTTCGGTTTTTTGGTGCTGCCGCGCGCTAGAAGAAGAAATAATTTAAAATGGAAAAACGGAATCTGTTGTTTAATATTTTAGGACTGTAAAATCTACTTAAATTTACAATCACATCAAAAATCAATACAAGATCACCAGAGTGTTTTAAAACTATATAAATGTTTTCTGTGTAACTTAACCTCCCGTAACTAGTTGTTGTTTTTCGGTTAGAAGTAAAACTACGAGAATACAATAATTAAAAATGCAGAGGTTACAAGATAGTGTGTTTTCTATTGTGAAAACGACAAATTTATCTCCTGCCGTGTTTAATTTTCTGCAACCTAGCGAGGATTTCACAGGTGAGTTGGTTATGTCAAAATAAAAAAATATTTGAAACATATTCGTGATGTTTTTTAAGTTTCAACTAATGCGGTATTTTCAGATAAGACTCCTCTCGGCGGTATTTTAAAGGATACTAAACATGGATGGCTCGCTCTTGGACCTAAATTTTGTGTCGTTGATTTACGTACTGGATTGAAAGTAGCTGCTCGTACTTTTGGAACTCCTTTGAGGTATGACATCATCTAGACACCTACAACAAAATGTCTAAAATCTTTATATATTTAAATCTTCTGTACGTGTGTTTGTAATTGAACTCCTCCTAAACGGCTGGACCGATTTTGATGAAGTTTGTTGTGTATATTCAAGGGGGTTTGAGGATGGTTTAGATTCACAATTGGCTGGACCGATTTTGATGAAATTTTTTGGCATAACATATTTGCCGGTACAGCTAGTCTTTAAGTTTATTAACTAAAGTACTATCATTTTGTATCCCAGCTTCAAAATATAGTATCGTAGTTTAGGTAGTGTAACCATTTTTGACTTGCTGAGCGAATGTTCTCCAAACGTAAACCAGAAAATAAACTTTAAAAACACAAATTTCTATTTGTATAGATTAGTCCATATAAATAAAAAAATATTCAGGACATTTCACACCAGGCCTCTGGTCCCAAAGTAAGCTATATTTCTATGCTTGTATTATGGGAACCAGATACGGAGAGACTACATATACTACTTTTCTTTTGTAAATACATACTTATAATACATAGAAAACACCCAGATGCAGTTGAAACATTTGTATGACATTTATGGATATCACACAAATGATTGTCCCAACCGGGAATCGAACCCGCGACCTCGTGTAGGGCAGTCCATTACATAAACCACTCCACCACGAAGCCCGTCAATTATAGATTAGTCTATGACATAATAGTAAAGAAAAAGTTAATTACTCAAATGTTTTGTTGTGACAACATCCATTGATGAGCTTTTTTATATGTTTACAAGACTAATGAGGACGTAAATTTCTACTACAATGTCAATACAAGCTCAAGTGCAAATGTTTATACTTTTCATATTTTGGAAAGATATTTCCAATAGATTATTCTAATATACACAATTATAACACACATTTAGCTTTATCTATCTACGTGATGTTTTACCCCTTAAATGATTTCTGATTAATCTGAAATTTAACACACTTATCAAGGACTGATGATAATGCAGTAATAAAAAAAAATCTTCTAGGTCTACTTGTTCTTTTTAAAATAAGTATAGCATGTTTGTTGATTTTTTGTTTAAGTAAAATATTTATTTTCAGCAATTACAACACATCGGTCACTAGTGTGGTAGAACTCTCTAAACCATTAACAAGTAACTCTATTCAACTAATTATCAGTTTGCAAGACGGTGATTCTGGATTGATCTGTGTCTTCCATATGAATGGTTCACAATTGTTGCATTGTATACAAACGGATGTTGTGGTCACAGAGCTAGCAGTCTGTGATAGAATACCGGACGGACCGTTTACATGCTTTGATGGTATAATATTGGCGGGTACTAAAACAGGAGAGATATTTGCTTTTGATCTTAATAGAGGATGTTTGATTCAAGGTAAAACTATGTTTATTTTTTTATTGGTATTGTTGTTTTATGACCGATTGCCCGTGACTTTGTACACGTAAGATTTGCTTTGCTCCTATTATTAGTTGCAGTGTGATGTATAGCCTTGCTCGATAAATCTACTGTATTGTATATACGGTATTGTACTATCAAAATCAAAAATCATTTATTCACGTAGGCATATTCTCTTTTTGCCAAAAAAAAAAATAAGCATATGTCCAAAAATTTTTTTCCCTACCACCGGTTCAGGACTTTTAATCCGCTGAGAAGAACCGGCGTAAGAAACTCAGCAGATATCGTTATCTTTTGTCATATTAATCTTTCTATCCAAGTTGGACCAGCGGTTCCTGAGATTAGTGCGTTCAAACAAACAAACTCATCAGCTTTATAATATTAATATAGATAGAAGCTTTTGTTTGTCATTTAGGAATTAAATAAATTTATAGTACTTTTTCAAGTAGGTACTAAATTATATTTCATTGATATATTTTGCTAAGGCTGTACAGAAATTTTATCAGTAGGAGTTATTGACAGAAAAATAAAAGTTTATTTGCTATATAAATTCTACATCTTTACTTATTACAAAACAAAGTCATTATTTCTGTATGTATGTCCCTATGTGAGCTTCCAAACTACGCAACGGTTTCTGACGCAGTATTTTTAATTGATAGAGTGGTTGAATAGGATGGTTTTTTTGGGTTAATTTTTTTGTTTAGTTTTAAATTACGACTAATTCAGCTACAACAGCAACAGCTAGTGAATTTATAAAGCTTTTAAGAATTGGTACCAAGGAAAAAAACTTATGGAAAAATTTATTTATTATTTATTTTTTACACCTGATAGACAAATCTGTTCCAGTAAAACTATTTATTTATTTATTGAGGTAAAAACGAATTAACCACTTACATTTATCTCACAATAACATTAGAACAAAATTAGGTGTTGTTTGACCAAAAGTCATTTGGCAAAACTACACTTGACAAACAATGTTTGACAAAACAGTGAATTCGCCTATTGATCATTTTACTACTGATCATTTTACAAATTTTTCATTTTGCCAAATGATCAACACTTAAATTTACAGTTAATAAATGATTATTTTACAAAACTAACATTTAGCAACTGAGTTATCAGATAAATCTACTATTGGTCTAAATATTTGGTATTATTGTCAAAATGACCATATTTTGCATATTTTTTGCAAAGCCACTGCTCTGGATTTTCCTAAAAAGAAAATACTATGAGTATTAATTGATATATTTTATTAAATATAGATAGATAGAATGAAAAAAAAACGTTATTTTACATTATTTGCAAAATAATTACTTATGAACCCGTTCGTCCTTGGAGATATATATCTCTTTTAATAGATTGGGTTAGGTTAGAACTTTAACCCCAAACGGACGAGCCGAGCGAGTAAAGCGAGCGTGCCGCGTCAGCGGCCGGCGAGTGCCAGAAGCGACTTTAGGGCATTTCTCCCATATGATGATTCATGATAATAATGATATATTTAAAACAACTAATTTAAGAAACATATCATTTGGTGAAATGATAAAAAGGTCAATACAACAAAAAAAAATAATTTATGGACATATCATAGGAGCTTATTTTTTTTTTGGCAAAAAGAGAATATGCCTACGTGAATAAATGATTTTTGATTTTGATTTTAATTGACATTTGAATACTTAACACATTTGTCAAGTGTAGTGTTTGCTAATGGATCATTTGCTAAGTAAGTTTTTGTAAGATGATACTTTTGTCAAGTGTATTGTTTGCCAAATGATCATTTGGTGAAAAGTTGTTTGTCAAATGATCATTTGTCAAAATTTTTTTGGTCAATCATTAGGGAACCCAAAAATTAAATTATATAAGTTAAAATAATATAAGAAGCATGCAAATAAATTTTATACATTTTACAAACATTCATACTAATAATAAGATGATAAAATAAGTAGTTGGATTTAATTATCCACATCATGCACATCGGTGTTGCATCTATCCCTTTGGTCTATTAAATTTTCACAGTCTAACTATATCTAACATATTTACAAATTATTTTGTTGTTACTTTTTCAGCATTAAAAGACATATCCCAAGGCTATGAACATCTGATTAGAAGTGAAGCCAACCCTGCCAACTTTAGTTTTTTAAAATATAATGCACTGCATAGAATTGAAAATCAAAGAGAACTGGCTCTAGAGAATGATAATCATATAGCCTTTTTATTGAATGAAAACTCTATAGTTGATGGCCAGTACATATTCCGTAACCCAGATGGAACTGTACGTATGAAGGCTAAAAGAGACCATATAAGGGTAACAGTTTTACAATACATTCCACAATTAGGCAGTTTAGCGGTTGGCTATAATTTTGGAGCATTTCAAATTTGGAACCTCATTACGGCTGAATTAGAATTTACTTCGCAAGTTAATGTTGAATGCCTGCCGGTTACACATTTTGGATTCCAGGTAATTTTTTTTTTACTTTTTTGAATTGATGTCATAAGGTGTTTTGAAAATCATAAAGATACAAAAACTATTGTTTGAATAATTTTTGCTTGATATTAAGTTTAAATAAAATGTAGGTAGTTTGTATGGTTAATTTATGTTTCTAAAATATTTTTTTTGGATTTAATTATAAAGTTTTCCGAATGTTTAAGTTTAAGCTGAAATAACATTTTCGAAGGAAATTATACACAGTAATATCGAAATGTGTGTAATTTTTTAAAATTTTTCTTATAATTTTTGTCTGTCAGGACAGTATTGTCCTAGTTCAGGCACCAGTCTCTCACATTTGTAAATAATGTTTAAGTAATTGAGATTGTCCATAATTTTGACCTGCTGTTTTTATAATTTTTTTTTAGCAAATAAAACTATTTATTAAATCAAATTGTGGTGGAAAAGTTGATCACCGCAAGCGGGACTTGAACCCACGACCTCGGAATACCATTCCGTAGCTCTGCCAACTGAGCTTATTGCGGTCGTGCTCACAGTAGCCAAATTCGATCACCACAATCGTCACTCGATTGAGTTTAGATCGTATTTTGACGTGCAACGCCATCTATCAAGAATGTTTTGCAACAATCTCGACCAGCCACATAGTATTCTTTACAGAATACAATTGGGCTGAAAATAATTACGCGACTGTTATTACTAAAGTAATTTATTAATTTTGCAATTGACATGCTATGCATTTACTTAATAAATCAAATTGTGGTGGAAAAAGTTGATTGTGGTTGAAAAATTGATTGGTGGAAAAGAAATAAAACTATTATAAGAAACTAATTTCATTATTATCGAAATATTCATTAAATTTAAATTTTACAAAATACTTAAGGAATTATTTTCTGTTGGAATTCTTTTTATCTATTTCACAATAGTTAATGTGTTACCATTATAAGCTTCAATATCTATTTACAGGAACCATGCGACGATCCAAGAGCATTTTGCTATTTATGGGTGGTATTCTCAGTTACTGATAGGTTTGAAGAAGAAGAATTTCCACTTGGAGTTATGTATTCCTTAACGTACCAGGGCAAACGGATGCTTTCCGATACTAAATGTCTTTATCAGGTGAATATAAAGTTTTTAGGGTACTGTATTAATTAACAAAGAACCTTCTTCTTTACTTATTATAAAACAACCAGCTGTTACTCCGCCATTTCGTACTGTGAATTTTTTTATAAATTATACATTTAGAAAAAAATTCCCCATTTTTGCAACATTTTTCATTAATGCTTTGCTCCTGTTAGCCGTAGCTTGATGTTATTTAGACTATAGCCCTCCTCGATAAATGTACTATCCAGCACTGAAAAAAATTTTCATATCGGGCCAGTAGTAGTAAGATTAGCGCGTTCAAACAAACAAAATTTTTCAGATTTATAATATTAGTATGGAAATCGTTAAATTTGTATGTATTTTGATAAGGTATTTTTAATGCATAGTGATTCAAAAGGATGGTTTATTGTTTGATTTGTTATTTGATTTCTAAATTCCATGCTTACGAAGTTGCGGGCAACAGCTAGATACTTTTATAAGACAAAGTTGTGCTTTCTCTGCGTCTTTATGTGAACTTTAATAACCATTTTTTTCAAATAAAACTACTTTTCACGGATCAGACAGACTCACCCGTGACCATGGTGACTGCAAAGTCTCCGAAACGTCGGGCTAAAATTTGAAACAGGTATACGCGTCTAAATCCGTGAAAAGTCGTTTTATTTAAACAAATGGGTCGCGCAAGTGTTAGAAAATATTATGTTAACCATTTTTTCCCTCAGGAATTTTCATCAGCAACAATAAGATTCCAGTTGGAGTTAGGCACAATTGATGAAGCACCCCTTCTTGGTGGCAAATGTGTATCCTGTCATACTTATTCAATAAATTCTACACTTGGTGCTGAAGGAGAAGACAGTGAGTTTTATTTCAAAGTATAATAATGTGAAAGACTCTTGTAAAGCTAGTGCTATTATGAAATGTGTACTTGAAAAAATTTGGATGTATTTTTAAGTAGGTACCAAAAAAATGATAATGAATAAAGAATGAAAATGTAATGAGTATAATTTTTATTTTTGGTAAAATTTGTATCTACACAGTTAAACAATATTCATTTTCATTCTACTTTCATTTCATTATATACTAGCTGGCCTGGCAAACGTTGTTTTGCCATACCAAAAAAAAAAAAAAAATCAACTATAAACCTCACGGAGCCCAAGACCTTTCCAACGAATGCAAAACCGTGGAAATCGGTCCGTGCGTTCTGGAGTTGTAGCGTCAGGAAGGAAAACCCGACTTATTTTTATATAGTAGATTATAGAACTTTACTAAAAGACTTGTTTGATTTTTATGACAGTAATTTAATTAACTTTGCATTTTTTTTTAATATATATATTTGTTTCTTCATTATATCTCTTAAGTTCGTGAGGCTGGCGCTCTCCAGAATGTTCCTTCTCTTAAAGGCATCAAAAATCTATTTTTTACACGCTTTATATTAGCTTCACTTGTATGTTGGTTTGTATGTTTGTTTGTATGGTTGTTTGTATGTTTGTAACCGACTCCTTTGGACGCTATTTTGACCCACTTTAAACGGTCAGATTCTATTCAAATTTTGCACACCTGTCAAAGACCGATGACAATGCAATAATTCGATTAACTAAAGCGTGTTTTTTAGTTTTTTTAAACTATTTTTAATTATTATACTAATCTTCTGCCAACAGATTTAATCTGGGGTACAACTACGTTTTCACAAATAAGTTTATCTGGTTTTCTAATTTAATCACATACAGACAAATCATTTACTTTCTATTAATTTCAGGTATGTTAAATATATGTCAGATTGTTTGGGAATGCTGGGGTGAGAATGCAAATACATCAACTCAATATGGAATGCTCCTCTTTGATTTAGATCAATGGTACAAGGATCAGATGCCAGGTAACTGATACATAATAGACATTATTCTATATTAAAAAATATCAAATACGATGTGTGTTAAAAACTCCTAACGTCCTATCTTATTTATGGAATTTCATGTGGTTTGTGGGTAGGTTTACATTTATTTTGACGGACTTCGTGTTCTAGTGGTTCAAGTTACGGACTGCCGTTCACGAGGTCGCGGGTTCGATTCCCGCTCGGGACAATCATTTGTGTGATGTTTATAAATGTCATACAAATGTTTGTTCTACGTCTGGGTGTTTCTATGTATTATAAGTATGTATTTACAAAAGAAAAGTAGTACATATATTATGTATTCCATTCGTATTCTGGTACCCATAACACAAGCATATAAGCTTAGCTTGGGACCAGAGGACGTTGTGTGAAATGTCTGTGAATACTTATTTATTATTTATTTATTTTATGGCCAAGTGAAACTGGCGAATTGTGAGGCATAACTTTTTTATCTATAGACCTGTTTAAAAATATATAAATGTTTTTTAATATATGCATAAATATATGAAAATACAATTTTAGCAGATTTAAAATGTAGCCTAGAATTAGTAGTATTTTTCATGCATTTAAAAAATAATAGTTTTTCACCAATAAAGATTGCATTGTACGTCAAAATACGATGTAAACTCAATCGAGTGACGACTGTGATGGTCTAATTGGTCACTGTTAGCACGACCGCAATTAGCTCAGTTGGCAGAGCTACGGAACGGTATTCCGAGGTCGTGGGTTCAAGTCTCACTTGCGGTGATCACTTTTTCCACCACAATTTCATTTATTAACTTTCTTATGTATTTAGCTACATGGCGTTTGGAGTCGAACGCGTTTATGAGTACAACATGGTGTTCAGAGTTATCAGCAGGCGCCTGTGTCACATTAGATGTAAGACTGGATCCAGCCTCAGTTGTTGTATACTCACATGCCACCAGATTAGAAGAACATTTCTATCCAAACTCTTTGCAATACAGTAAGTGATGATGTTATTTTGCTTGCTATGAAACAATGTCTTAAAAAACAATTCGTTTTAGCTCTATTCAGCATATAGATAGGTAAATATGTAATGTAGTAATGGAGTTTCTTGTCTGTTCTTCTCCATAGGATTCGCGTTTGGAACAGACACCTAGTTTCTGACGTTTCAAAAGAGATTGTAAAACATGCCAACTTGAAATAAAAAATTTTTACTTTGACTTTGAAATAAATAAAATATATAATTTTACACAGAATTTTAAAAATACATTCTTAAAAGCTATTGTACAAAGGGCGGCCTTATCACTAAAGTGATTCTTTCCAAGCATTCATATGATGAATAGAATATAGAATAGACATCGCGGTGGTCATCAGATAAACAGTTCAGCAGTTGAACAGTTTTATAAATTATAACCGTAAACTAAACTTAACTGTGACGTTTAAATGAAACTACTACCACTAACTTTGACTTTGATCAGAATGTCTCCTCATTCAACCTCATATAGGATTTTCTCTTAGCTTCGCCATATACACTTTTCATATCGACGGGGCTCGTGACCTAGTAGTTCATATAACTGATTGCTGTTCATGAATGAGGTCGCGGATTTGGCCTGGGACATGCTTATATCTTTCAAACAAATGAGTCTCGGCGGCAAAAATAATTATTCCACTTGTATGTTTCGTCCGTCATACATTTTCTCCAAATTGCAATGATATATAATTTGAATTTTTTACAGACTGTATTTGCCTAAACACTTCAGAAGCAAGTGTGTTAAGTACAATCGGTATACAACGACAAATAATAAGTTCTATTGATGAGATTGGCCCCACTGTTCTACTAAACCCGCCGAGATTGTACAACGCTTGTGTCGCCGCTGGACTAACACCACTCTATACGGATACTTACAATAGAAATCTTTGTCAGGTATGTAATATCATCATCATCATAACATGACGCCTTTTTCCCATGGGGGTAAGTAGAGACTATAGAGCACCATCTGCTACGATCCAAACACACTTCCTTGTCTTCAATCCCTGAACTTCTTATTTGTCAAAATTAGTCTTTAAAGCAAAAAGACTAAGAAATGGTTCTTATCAGAATTTACTATGTTTCTAGGATGATCAACGTCGTTTTCTTTTGTCTGTGGCACTAGAAGCTCGGTTGTCACGATTCTTGAAGCGATGTGCTCATGACTGGGCTACCGGAAGTCATAGTGGAGTTGGATGTACACTTACTTTTCTGGTATGATTCATATTATTTAAATCATTATCACACCGTCCGCCTTACCGACTTTTTATTTTATTCTATTAAAGGGCTTGGTAGCTGTGCATCTCTACCGCCCTGATTTTTTCTTATAAGAGTAAACCTGGTAGACCATTCAGTTTCACATAGAGACTGGTAGTTAAGTGTATCATTACAATATTAAAGTTTATATGTAACTATTGAATGCTCATTTTTAATTAAGAACTGTACAAGTGAGAACATCATATCGTTCTACGACTGCGAAAGGAACTCATTAAATTGTGGGCTAAGTAAGTGCATTTTGTGGGCTACAATCTCCTTGTCCTAAAATGTTGAAAATGGCTAACTGCTATATAATTGCTAATACATATTATAAAGCGGAAGAGTTTGTTTGTTTGTTTGAACGCGCTAATCTCAGGAACCACTCGGCCGATTAGAAAAATTCTTTCAGTGCTAAATAGGGCATTTATCGAGGAAGGCTTTAGGCTATATAACATCACGCTACGATCAGTAGAAGCGAAGTAGTAGTGAAAAATGTTGCAAAAACGGGGAAAATAGTCTAAATTCCACGCGGACGGAGTCGCGGGCAACAGCTAGTATTAAATAATTTTGATTATCGCTTCTTGTATTTCAGGTAGACTGGTGTTGGCAAAGGGCTTTAGACTTAAAAGAAAATGCAAAGGAACTTACTGCTCCACTATTCTCATCTTCTGCATTGCCAGACAGGTATAGTGAGCAAAATGTTCAGCGAAATAAAATAAAAAATAATAATAATAAATTTCATTATAAAATTCTGGTGTTTATAGTGTTTGTCGCCATTCTTCTTCAAAACGGTTCAACCCATTTTTATGAAATTTCGAGCTTAAATCCAGTGGGTTTGAGAATGGGTTGTAATATTTTTTTGCACACATATCATTCCAGCTAATTTCAGCATAAAAGACATATGAGTATTAACAATAATAGACAATTCCATGTGTCATACAGCTGTTAAATTTGCATAAAGTGCATACACCTTTTTCTCTAGTGGCATAGTACGCGTCACGTAAAAAGAACGCTGGAAGAAAGTGGTGGGGTCTTTGCGCATGGATACACTCTCGCACGAAAGTTTTGTGCAAATTATTTTATTTTTGAACTAGGCTTTAGCTGGCGAGTCGTGGCTTGGTACCTACATATTTGTTATACTTATTAGATAATACATAGAAAAATATATTAGATACAATATCAATAAAATGAATTAAAAACATGTTTGTATTTGGTATTAAAAAATGTTTAGGAGAAATAAAATTAAAGTATTATTAAAACTAAAAAAAAAATGTAAAAATAAAAATCATGAAAAAAATAATAAATAATTAATTAATGTAAAACCATTTCGTAATTTAAAACTTTTGTCCGCGATGGTATTTCTAACTTTAACCGTCGGGCATGTATGACCAGATGTATGAGTGTGGATGAAGCCAAGGAAGTATGTTTGAATCGTAGCAGATGGCGCTTTATAGTCTCTGCCTACCCCCATGGGAAAAAAGCGTGATGTTATGATGATGATGGTATTTTTAACTGACGCACCAATAGCGCACCGGCAAACATGCTGCGCGTGGCTCACCCCCCCCGCGCCTTACCTCGTGTCACCAATTAGACCGATAAATCGCGTATGCGCAGCTTGACCGCCAGCGTTCTTTTTACATGACGCGACCTATAGGAGCAATATTTTTAAATGTTAAATTTACAGAAATGTGGTGCGATGCTTAGAACATTGTGTACAACAATTAACTCAACTGACTGGTTTATTGGATGCTGTTCTTACCAAATGCTGCAATATTATTGTTCCTGATGGTATGGCCACTTTATTTATTTAATCTTTTTTTTTTATTAGTCTTTTTATACAAAATAATTAATGTATACAGGCGGACTTAATGCCTGAGGCATTCTCTGCCAGTCAACCTTGGTCATATCCAGACAGAAATTTTCGCAGACAAAGTGTTTCTGGTTGCATCCCTTTTAAAATTATGCGATTCTTGGTCACATAAATACGATGATGTTATCATTATGGTATAATATTATCACGAAAACGGTACGCAACTATACTTCGGCGTGTCCATTTCTTGGCCAGTATTTTTTTGTATGAAAATGTTAATAATTCTAAAATGTTTTTTGAAATTACAGCGCTTAGTGAAATAGAAGAGAAATACAAAGGAATTGGCACAGTATCGTTATACTTCCAAGTGGTACAGTGGTTTCTAAGAGTGGGTTTGCTACCTGAGAGACATGACTCTTATAATGCACTGCCTTATCCAGCTCAACAACTGTATAACACTTATAATAAAAGGTAACGAATAAACTAAATTCACATAAAAATGGTATCTTGGTCTCCAATAATTTATTTATTTAGTTCTTTTTCTCCAGCCCATTTACGGCCTACTGTTGGGCACGGGCCTCCTCCACTTTGGGAGGGATTATGATCTACTGTGCCGCGCTAACCAGGCATGTTGTCACAGGGTTTATTTTCGAGTTTTCCGTCTCTCACAGAAGATGTTATCTGTGTGCAATATCCCTTAGCTGACTTTTACAGCACCTTTTTTTACTAATTTCGTTTTAGGGGATAATAACTGAATGTGTTACCAAGTAAAAAAAAATGTTAGACAAATAAATTATTATTTTATTTATTTATTAATTTGCAGGCGTCTAAAACTGAATCGTTTACAAGACAACGCGCCCACTAAGGAAGAGGACTCGAACAAGCCCTGTTCATTGTTATACATAGATCAACTTATTGAACAGGAGTTTGGAGGAGACAGAATAAGAGAGTAAGTTACATTTAAAAAAAAAACCACGAAATAAGGAATTTATTAATTTTGCAATTTTCTTGCTATAGTAAAAGTAATAAATTAAATTGTAGTGGAAAAAATGATTACCGCAAGCGGGACTTTAACCCATGACCTCGGAATACCGTTCCGTAGCTCTGCCAACTGAGCTTATTGCGGTCGTGCCAACAATAACCAATTTGACCACTACAATATTCCTCGATTGAGTCTACATCGCATTGTTAATTTATTTAAAAAAATCATGAAGTTCAAAGTGGTTACATAAATTACGTCACGTCTCAAAAAAGTTTTCAAAATTTCAGATTCGTCGTACATTTGGAAAGCAGTGAAATTACGGAAATACGAACGAACTTACAAAAATATGTTAATAAATGTTTATTTTCTAGGTTATGGGTTAAAGGAGGTAGTGAATGCGAAGGTCTTTACCCACCACCATCACTGTACTCACTTCTACGTCTGTATTTACTCTGTGATGTCGCTGAAGAACACAAACACTCTCTTGTTTTATACCTCCTTGTGGATTACTCTATGGTGTATGACGACGTAAGGTATGTACGAATATTTTTTTTTACTTCTGTTATTGTATTGTTGCAAAGATTATAGAATTGTAATAGCGTCTGTCGCTCAAGCATAGCAATCGAAATTTTTCGACCTGCCACGAATTGCCTGGAACATGCATGATTTTTAAAAAGTGAAACCAGTGTAAATAAATAAACAACTTCTGTTGGCTTAAATACTTAAAGCCTCAAACGTATTAAGCTAAAAAGTTTTTGATTATTATCTTTGGTTATAACTACTCGATTTATATAAGATTTCGCCCTGAACCCACTTTGATTTCCCCTTTCTTCATTAAGGGCCTACATCAATATTAACGTCGATATGTACATATTAACACAGCTAGTAGGTATAGAAAATGAAGAATTAGGGATATTTTTTTTGTTTACTCAAAATCTACTAAATATATTTTAATTCTGGTTTACGTGTTTCTATATATAATAGTTACTTATGTTTTTAAAGTTATTTCATTATTTAATACGCGATAATAGACCGACAAATGAAAAAAATTAAAAATGAGAGAGGTTGTTTTCGCTAAGATTTTTTTCTATCGAGTAAACTTTTTTCAATCGCGTTTCTGAGTTTATGCGATCCTAGATTATATATTGAAAATACATATACTTTAAAAATTAGAGCTTCGTACATAGAAAAATGCACGAAGCTATTTTGGTATCCTCTTAATATACTATTATATTTTCAGATATGAAACAGTCATTCGTAGGTTAATGCAGTTCCCGACAATGTTTGGTTTAAGTAACACTGCTATCAAAGCAACGCAGGCGTTCTGGCATCTTGACCATAGAGATTTTGATGTAAGTTTTTTTTTTCATTTCACACAACATCCTTGACGAGCCTCGTGGTTGAGTGGTTCATGTAACAGACTGCCGTCAAGAGGACGTGGGTTCGATTCCCGCTAGGGACAATCATTTGTGTGATTTTTCTAATTGTCATACAAATGTTTGTACTGCTACTCGATGTTTCTATGTATTATAAGTATGTATTTACAAAAGAAAAGTAGTATATGTATTCTATCCGTATTCTGGTACCCATAACACAAGCATATAAGCTTAGCTTGGGACTAGAAGACGTTGAGTGAAATGTCCGTGAATATTTATTTATTTATTCTTTGGTCCTAAGCTATATATTTGTTTTATGGATATACTAAATATTATAATAATTTTCTTTTATAAACACATTCTATTACATAGAAAACACCCAAACGCAGTACAAATATGCGACCAATACAAATATCACACAAACACTTGTACCTTGCGGGATTGAAACCCGCGACCTCGTGGACAGCAGTCCGTTAGATGAACCACTAGACCAAGAGATCCGTCATTTCTTTTCATAGAGTAATTATAATGGAAAATAATTCCCTACTCAAAACTATCTTGTTTGTTTGCAGTTTGCACTGGATCAATTACAATGTCTAACTGGTAACACTTTATCAGAATGGCAACATAACGTGGTGCTATCAACATTGTTAGCTCAGAACAAGACGCAAGCTGCCCTTCAATATTTACACGTAAGGAAACCTGCGCCCTTACAGAATATCAAAAATAAAGATGGAGAAAATACTGTCTGTTCTATGAGGTAAGACTTTTTACTGAAAGTAAGAACACCTTACTGATTGCTTGCGTGACTTATTTATTGAAATAAAACCACTTTTTATGGATTTAAATGCGTATATTTATTTTACTGTATAAAAGTATATTGTATTGACTACATCTAATAAAACACTGTTGTAAATGTTACATAACTTTTAAACCCATCATATTCTGCATTTCAACGCTTTACTTGCTTCTGTTAAGGGCCTGCATCAATATTATCGTCGACATGTACCTATTAACACAGCTAGTAGGTATAGAAAATGAAGAATTAGGGATTTTTTTTAGTTTACTCAAAATCTACTAAATATATTTTAATTCTGATTTACGTGTTTCTATATATAATAGTTACTTATGTTTTTAAAGTTATTTCATTAGTTAATACGCGATAATAGACCGACCAATGATAAAAAGAAAAAATAAGAGAGATTTTTTCAATCGCGTTTCTGAGTTTATGCGATCCTAGATCATATATTGAAAAAGCATATACTTAAAAATTAGAGCTCTAGCCATTCAATCTAAAGAAACAATGAAAACTTCGTACGTAGAAAAATGCACGAAGCTATTTTGGTATCCTCTTAACGAATCTATCGAGATCCTGACACTGGTAGAATCACGAAAGTAAGAAGAAGTAGGTTTAACTGAAAATGAAATATATACATACTTCAGTTATTCGTTGCGTGTAGAGCACGTATACGTACACTTTATGTACGTACAAGTGGCGTTGAACTGTGTTTATATATATGGTGCGAAACACTGAATGGATCAAATCCCACAATCAAATACTCGTACGTGCACGCGAACGTGTATACGCAATACCTGTTGCACATGAATTTTTTCTTACTGAACCTGTATGTTGTGACTATATCTTTGTGTAAGATTGTTTCGGTAATGTGGATTTAAGTAAAGACTTACGTCATACCGATTGATGGATAGAGAATGAAATGAAATGAAAATGAAATGAAATGAAATGAAATGAAATGAAAAATCATTTAATCACGTAGACACAATTTTTCAGAAAAATTATGTGCTTATGACATGTCCAATTTTTTTCCCTACCACCGGTTCAGGACGCAATCTGCTGAGAAGAACCGGCGTAAGAAACTCAGCAGAGCTTTTAATCAAATCAATATTTTTAAATTAAATGTCAATTATACTTACAATGCTAATAACTTTACAATATAGAATATGTATTGCTCCAGAGCAACCTACTCCCAAGCTTTATCATCTTTAATATAATCAGAAATTTTATAATACGCCTTTTTACATAATTTAGTTTTAATGAATTTTTTAAATTTAGAATTATTTAATTCTCTTACATCAATAGGGAGTTTATTATAAAATCGTATACAATGACCCATGAAAGAGTTACATATTTTGTGGAGACGGGTTACATGCATCACAAGATTGTGTTTATGCCTTGTATTAACATTATGGTGGTCGCTTTTTTTTGTAAAATTATGAATATTTTTATGAACATACAATAAATTTTCATATATATATTGTGAAGCGACCGTTAAAATATTTATGTCTTTGAATTTCTCCCTTAGAGAATCCCGCGGACCTAGGTTATATATAGCTCTAACAGCGCGTTTCTGGAGCACAAATATCCGATTAATGTCCGCACAGCTTCCCCAAAGAAGAATTCCATAGCACATTACACTGTGAAAATAACTAAAGTAAACCATTCTAGCCGTATCTACATCCGTAAGTCGTCTAATTGTTTTCACCGCATATGCCGCAGAGCTAAGTTTGCCAGACATTTTTTCAATTTGTGGGCCCCACTGTAATTTCGAATCAATAGTGATTCCTAAAAATATAGTTGAATGTACTGGTTCCAATTTCGCACCACTCAAATGTACATTGGTTTCTACTTGGGTAACATTTGGCATGGAGAATTTTATTACTTTTGTTTTCTTAGAGTTTAACAATAAGTTATTAACATTAAACCATTGTACAAGTTTTGAGAGTGCACTGTTTACTTCGTCATAATCACGCATTTGTCTATTAATTTTAAAAGTCAAGGAAGTATCATCAGCAAACAGAACAATCTCTTGATCGTTCCCAACATAGTACGGTAAGTCATTAATATAAGTAAGGAAAAGGAATGGGCCGAGAATGGAGCCCTGTGGGACGCCCAATGTAACAGCAGCTCCTGGAGATCGTTTACCGTTAACATCAACTTTCTGAATTCTATTGTCTAAATAAGAGTTTAAAAGATCGAGTGCTTTATTTCTGATACCATAATGATGTAGTTTCCTAACTAAGGTTTCATGTTGTACACAGTCAAAAGCTTTGGACAAATCGCAAAAAACACCTAACGAATCTTGCGAGTTCTCCCAGGCCGAGAATATACCTTTTAACAGTTCAACCCCTGCATCTGTAGTTGAACATCCTTTCGTGAATCCAAACTGTTTCTTATGTAATAATTTATTGTCATTAAAGTGCTTGAGGAGCTGATTTAGAATAATTTTTTCAAATATTTTACTTAAAGAAGGAAGTATAGAAACAGGTCGGAAATTCGTTGGATCCGAAGAATCACCTGACTTAAATAAAGGTATTACTTTGCTGTGTTTCATGAGATCTGGAAACACACCTAAATCAATACAACAATTAAAAATTTCAGCCAGGCAAGGGGCAATTATTCCTATAATATTTTCAACAGTTTTAACAGACAATCCCCATAGGTCTATGGTTTTCTTTTTATCAATTGTTTTGAAAGTACTTATAATATCTATATCATTAACTGCAGTAAACGAAAACTCGGTGACACATTCTGTAACATTTTGTTTGAGGAGCTCTTCGGCTGAGATGGGAGAGGACTTGAGTGAACTGGTTGTTAATATAGGAATGTTAGAAAAATAATGTTCAAACTCAGTCGCTACTTCCATATCCGCCGTTATATTTACATTATTTATTTTTATATTAAAGTCGCGGCTACGAGCTGTAGCCCTACCAGTTTCACTATTTATAATATCCCAAGTAGTTTTAATTTTGTTTGAAGAAGTTTTTATTTTATTTTTTAAGTAAATCGTCTTTGCGGCAGAACAGGCTTTTCTAAAAACTTTAGAATAATTATTTACATGTTTTTTAAAAGTTTCACTCTGATTATAAGTTTTTTCTTCATAAAGTTCATACAACTTATTACGGCTTTTATAAATACCAACAGTTGCCCATTCACTGAACTTCAACTGATCACTAATGATCTTAGATTTTGGTTTAAATATTCTATTGAACTCACCAGTTATTATGTTAAATAAAGAGTTATAAAGGACATCAGGATCAGGAGTTCCATGAACTGGCATCCATGATAGCTTTGTGAACAAGTTGCTTTTTAGTTCTTCTAGGCGAGTCCTATTCATTGGTCTAAAACAAATTCTTTTTTCTTGAACCCTATTGCTCTTTTTAGGAATGGATATCAACTGACCACAATGATCAGATGATAACGAGCTAAATAAAGACTTGTGATCTGGTTTGATGTTAATAAATATGTTATCAATGCAGGTGGCACTGGAGGCAGTAATTCTTGTGGGTTCAAGAAAAACATTATGTAAATTAAATGATTTAAACAGATTTAAAAAATTACCAGTCTGTGAATTATTTTCCAGTATATTTATATTAAAGTCTCCACAAATAGCAATTATTTTAGGACTATTAGCTAATTTAAATAAGGCATCCTCCATGATATTAATAAAAGATTCATAAGGCGCACATGGAGGTTTATATACACTCATAACAATAAGTTGCTCCAGTTCAACACATGCAATCTCTACTACCCGTTCAACAGAGAGGCTCACAATATCAGTTCTTTCTTTAAATTTAAGTAATCTATTAATAATTGTTAAAGAGCCACCACGTATCATACGAACCCTGTTGAAAGAGCTTACAACCTGGTGGTTATTGGAACTGAATATGACCTGATGACTTTTTAGCCAAGATTCTGTAACACATAAAATATCAATATTATTATAGTTCAAAAACAATTCCAATTCTAACTCCTTACCTAACATCCCCTGAATATTTTGATGCACCAGGTTAAGGCAATTTGGCTTTTTTGTATTACTAACAGATAATGGGGATGTATGATGTTTATTTATACAACAAGCAGGTGTACTATTAACATTGCAACTATCATGATCATTAACAAAATGTATCAGTGTATTGCCGGAGTTTCCCTCCATTGTCTTACATACTAATTTAAAGAATTACTGTCACATAAAGCATCTTTACATGACGTCAAATTACAAGGCTGCTCAATAGAAGCAGAAAAATGTAAAAAATATGATAGCGCAGTTGCTATCTCTCTTTTATAATAGTTAGCAAGACAATAATTATCTTTTGTCATATTAAAATAGTATTTATTAAATACATTAATGTCAATTAAATTAAATTTATTATTATAGACAGTCAATGTGTGTAATTTCATATTGAATTTATGTCTATTATTATTTTCAGCGCGTGACAACAATTTGCTGTAAGGAAATGTAAACAAGATAATATTCTTTACGTTCAATTGTGATAATAAATTAAAATATTTAACCAGTTTTTGAGCGTTAACATATCCCGTTCTGCCAATTAAAACAATTAAAGTAGTCTCAGGAGTGTAACTACTGCTATCTAAAAGTAACTTATCTAATATTTGTGTGAAACTAGCACCAGGCAAGCAAGAGTTGGTTACTAGTAGGCCCGTATTATGAAACATTGTTTGGCCCATATGTTTTCCCATTTCATCACTATACATAAAAATATTGGTTTTAGGAGTATTACTTTGGCTTTTACTTTGAACTTGGGAAGCACTGGTATTAATACCATCATTCAGTACTGAACTCTGTGATGTATCTACAAAATGAGATGGTTCTGAGCAAGTTTGTGTTATTTGGGTGGTATTGTATTGAATATTATAGTCATCAATGAGAGACAAGAATTTTCTCTCATTATCTTTGCTCATTTCTACTAATTTATCTAGATTAATTAAATGTTCATCAATGTCTCTTTGAGCTGACTCAAACTTTCCTGTCATTATAAATAAAGAATCATTCAAAGACTGGATCTCAGATTTCAGATTCTGAATAATGGTCTCATATTTTAAATTATTACAATCTAATATAATCTCACAAGAAAGACATAAATTGCTTTGATTTATTGGAATTGATGTTACAGTATTATCACAGGAGTTATTATTTAATATTGGGTTTTCGTGAGAGCTATCAGGTGCACTGCCGACCAGCTCCTCAAACAGCGACTGTGTATGAGCAGTCCTGGATGCTTGGTTGGCGCGCTCTAACTGTTCTATAGTGAGATATGCCTGACATAATTCATCTCCTAATTCTACATTGCGCTTTAGAGTTGTTTCAAATTCAATGGCACATTGATCAAAACTTGAAACCCTAGACTGTAATTGAATATATTGTTCAGTAGTAATTTCAAGTTGTGATGTTAAACTAATCATTTCTTGTTTTAACTTTAAATAATCTTGATTATTTTTCTCTATAACGGATAGTGCTTCCCGCTCGCTATCATCATGTTCCCTACTCAGTGCCTCATACAAACTTTTAAATTTCTTTAATTCCTCTAATGTATCTAAAAGCTTAGTGTTTAATTCTACATTCTGTATTTCTACAGAATGTAGTTGTTGCAGTGTGTCCTTGTATTTAACACTCAACTCCTCATAACGAGCACTTGCCTTTCTTGTCATCATTTTTATGGAAAATAAAGAAAGACTAAAGAATGTGGAGATAAGCTACAGAAATAATAATATGAGGGTAATTGAAAAAAAATAAAAAAATTTAAAAAGACTAAATTAGGATTGAAAATTCTAGAACAAAAGTAAGAAATATCAAAGCGACAGGATTTTAGTAAAAATAAAGATAAATTAATTAAAAACTAATGACAAATAAAACAACATTAACAACAGGTTAAATGCTAACTACTGACTAACACATTAAAAATATTATCATACATATACTCATTTAACTGATATAAATATTTAACAGTTTTATATCCTTCCTTAATAACTTTTGTAAATAAAAACAAATAAAAACAAACACTACTAAAAATCCACTTAGTAACTAGATCTTTAGTTAGATATATGTGGAGTGTCTAAGATAGTAATTGTCTGATGGCTATATAGCTTATCCTTCAGTAACACTTCCACATATAGTCAAGTGTACAGAGATTAGCTGAGCCTCTGTGTGGAGGGACGTTACTCGCACAATAGTGAGAGAATTTGTGTAGTATATGTGGTTGTGTAGTTAGATTCAAAGTAGTGCCTATATATAAAAAAACTGATTATATATTGAATAGTGTATTTAAATAATATAAGTTATAAATACTAATACACAAGAACTTTCTATTCTTAAATATATAGAATATATAGAATAAAGAAATAATTGAATTTGATTAAATAAGATTAATTATATTTTCTTAATTATCATATTCTTCTTAATTATATTATTCAATTATATCAATAAGAGAATAAATTGAATTTGATTAGAATGTTGTTCTCTACCATTTGCGTGACAAATTTGTTTAATTAAAACTACTTTTTAAGGATTTGGCACGTGTATTTGTTTTAAATTTTGGCCCGTCATTCTGGAGACTTTGCAGTCATCATGGTCCCGTGACCATGATCAGACCATGACCATGATCAGACCATGACCATGATCAGACTCAGAGACAGAGTGTCACCCGTGTGACACTCTGTCTCTGAGTCTGAGTCTGTGATTTGATTTTAACTAAAATATAAGGGTAAATCCATAAACAATTGTTTTTTTTTTAAACAAGTAAGTCACATGAGTGTTGGAGAATAAAATGTAGTAATTCTAATGTATAATATAACAGGGTTAACGACCACGATAAGTTAGAAGACTGGCAGCCATGTTGCAACTTGTATTTAGCGCGTGGTTTGGTGTTTGAAGCGCTAGATGTAGCTAGAATATGCGCACAGAACGCTGTCACTGTGGAAGATAAAGCCAAAATTCTAAATTTTTTTTATAAAGGTAAGTGTCTTTTGATTGCTTTTATGTGCCAATCCTTCTTTTACAGTAAAAACAACGAACTGTTAACCAACTTCAAACAATAATACTGCACTCTAATGATATAAAGCAAAATGTGATTGCCATTCCTGGAGAAAAAAAGTCATGATCTAGGAACTCCGTGTGGTGACGGATTAAGAAAACAAGTGTCACCACCCCATCTCCTCCCAAGGGTGCTGTAAAAATCAGCTAAGGGATATTACACACAGATCACATCTTCTGTGAGAGACGGAAAACTCGAAAATAAACCCTGTGCCAACATGTCTGGTCAGCGCGGCACAGTAGACCATAATCTCTCCCAAAGTGGAGGAAGCCCATGCCCAACAGTGGGACGTAAATGGGTTGGAGAAGGAGAAGAAGGATCTAGGAATACCGTTCTAGCGCTCTGAGCTATCGTGGATATTAGTCGTAGTAACCAATTAGTTTTTTTCATTCCAACTTTGATATGAATTATTTTTTATTTTGAAATATCTCTTTTGACAGGTTGCCGCAATACTGGAAATCTAGCGAAGTTATTGCAAGTTACTTTATTACCATTTGAAGAAGAGGTGTTTACAAAGTATTTAGAAGATTGCAACGATCCCAATACATCGGATATACTAGTCATGTATTATTTGCAAAATTCAAGGTAACACATTAAAAATATCCTATATGTCATGTAGTTTATCAATGTAAAAATTTATTTGTGAGATAGAAGAAATAGTGAAAGAAAAAGTGGAAGATAAAGACATGTTGCGCCGACCCCAAATAATGGGATAAGGGCAGGAGGATGATGATGTGTGATAGAAGAAATAATTCTGCCGTACCCTCTCCTATGGAATTGTTGCAATGGTTTTTGGCTAAAAGTCCTACATTCACTGCTCGTCAATAAACGTTAAGCTTGGCCTAGGGGTAATTATGTAATTTTTTATTACAGGTATTTAGAAGCGGAAAGATACAATAATAAATTAAAACACAACAAGCCTAGAGTTAAAGAAATATCAACATCATATGAATCTCTGTTCGACGTGATGGATAGAGAAAACGCAAGAGATGCGATAGTAGAAGTTGTATGTTCGTCTTTACCGGCTATCACTAATACTGTGGCTAGACAAATGATGGATTTGAGAGGATTAGATCATGGTAAGTTTTTATTCTATTCTTAAACTCCGTGTGGTGACGGATTAAGAATACAAGTGACACCACCCCATCTCCTCCCAAGGGTGCTGTAAAAGTCAGCTAAGGGACATTGCACAAAGATAACATCTTCTGTGAGAGACCGAAACCTCGAAAATAAACCCTGTGCAAACACGCCTGGTCAGCGCGACACAGTAGACCATAATCCCTCCCAAAGTGGAGGAACGGGCTTCCTGTTGGGCACGGGTGCCCAACAGTGGGACGTAAATGGGCTGGAGAAGAAGAAGGGAAAAATGATGATATTATTACTAGCACAGTGTCACTGTGAAGTCAATTACAAACATAGGATAAATAAGAAGAATAACTTCTTACCTACATTAGTGTTTATGTTTTTTATAACTAATTATTATATTTCATTATTCATCATTTATTATTCGACGGGCTTCTTGGTCTAGTGGTACGTATAACGGACTGCCGATCATGAAGTCGCGGGTTGGATTCCCGCCTCGGACAATTATTTGTGTGATGTTTATTTTTTATTCAAATGTTTGTTCTGCGTATGGGTGTTTCTATGTATTTAATGTATGTATTTACAAAAAAAAAGTAGTTTATGTAGTATATCCGTATTCTGGTACCCATAACACAAGCATATAAGCTTAGCTCGGGACCAGAAGATGTTGTGTGAAATGTCAGTACTTTTTTATCCTAAACTCTAGACACTTTCGGGGATTCAAAATATGAAAATAAACTGTTATAGGAGTTATAATGCTTAAAATATTATAAAACTAGCCCTTCTCCTCAACTTGGATACCATTATTATTACCATCCCGTACCGTACAATTTAATAGAAATTTTATCCCACGTACAATTAGGTTGTGGAATGAACTACCTGCCGAAGATTTTCCATTGGACTACAGCATGGGGCTCTTCAAAAAAGGGATTAAAAGATTTCTGCAGGGTCGGCGACGCGCGAGTGACACCTCTGGTGTTGCAAGCGTCCATAGGATACGGTAACTGCTTACCATAGGCAGGCCGTAAGCTAGTTTGCCACCGCTTTTTTTGCGCTTTTTTTATAAAAAAAAAAATGTGCATATGGAATTTAGAAACTAAACCAAGTTATACAAAAAAGCCACCCTCTTGAACCACTCTATCTATTAAAAAAAAACTGCATCAAAATCCAAAAAAAATGAAATGACAAATGGAAGCGAATGTTGGGTGTGGCAGGAGAAGCACAAAAGTAGAATAAATGCTGTAGAGATGCGCTCTTTGAGAAGTATGTGTGGTGTGACTTTGAAAGAGAGATTAAGAAATGAAGTTATAAGAGAACGTTGCGGTCTGAAAGAGGATGTAGTGACTAAGGTGGAGAAAAGTATGCTTAGGTGGTTTGGTCATGTGGAGAGGATGGATGAGAGACGCTTAACGAAAGGCATATACACGGCGGAAGTAAGTGGAAATGCTGGGAGAGGACGCCCGAGAAAAATATACTCCGATGTCATCGCCGGGATACTCCAAAAGGGGCAAGTGCGTAGCACTTACAACCGTCGGGCATGTATGACCAGATGTATGAGTGTGGATGAAGCCAAGGAAGTATGCTTCGATCGTGGCAGATGGCGCTCTATAGTCTCTGCCTACCCCCATGGGAAAAAGGCGTGATGTTATGATGATGATGATGATGACAAATGTTGCAAAACTCCACGGGTACGAAGTCGCAGGCAACAGCTTGTCTTTTGAAATCAATCGACTGTCTTTGTAATTTATCCCAAAGTCATAATAAATGTTATTGTAAGTTTTCTCGCCAGAAGACTTAAATTCTCTTTGACTTGTATTACATTTTATCGCGTAAATTTTTTTAGTTTATTATTCAAATTAAAACCCTGTCTTTTCTATATTAATATTAAAAAGCTGAAGAGTTTGTTTGTTTGTTTAAACGCACTAATCTCAGGAACCACTGAACCGATTTGAAAAATTCTTTCAGTATTGAATAGTACATTTATCGAGGAAGGCTATAGGCTATACAACATCACACTGCGACCAATAGGGGCGAAGCAGTAGTGAAAAATGTTGCACAAAAAAAAAGGGAATTTTTTTTAAACAACAACAGCTATCATTTATATACATGCAAATTATTTTCGTGATAATTTTCACCGTGTTACTGCGAATATTGTTCAGATGCCTTGACCTCCTTTTGTAAATTATGATCACCTTCACCTATTTATTTAGTCTGACGGAAGTTTAGTGTAGTTATCTAGTTTATTTAAACACTAACTGTTGTCTGCGATTTCTTATCTGTGGAATTTAGAAAATTTTCCCTGTTTTTGCAACATTTTTCATTGATAATGGTATTTCGTCTATAGCCTCCCTCGATTAACGTACTATTCAATACTGAAACAATTTTTCTAATCAAACCAGTAGTTTTTTAGATTAGCGCGTTCAAACAAACAAACAAACTCTTGAGCTTTATTATATTAGTATAGAAGTCGTTAATTTTGTATGTAAGTCCCTATGTGAGCTAATATTTTCAAAACCACGCAACGGATTGTGATGCGGTATTTTTAATAAATAAAGTGGTTTAAGAAGATGGAATTCAACGTCCTTTAGTCCCGAACTAAGCTTAATTGCATGTGTTATGGTTAACAAACGCAAATATCGCACAAATAGTTATGCTGTCCGGGAATCTAAATCGCGGCGAATGGCAGTGCGTTACTCAAACCGCAATTGACTTGCTATGCTTTTACTTAATAAATTAAATTGTGGTGGAAAAAGTTATTAACTCCAAATTGAATAACTATTTCTTTTCAGTTATCATGCCTAAACCAATGTCTGTGTATGTAAAGGCGAAGTCTCCTAAAAATACATTTACATACAAATCGTCATTCATTCAGGTAAGCACACATACTATTTTGTTAACACTGTGTCTCGCAGTTTCTCTTGGGCTATTCTTATTACTGTTAAGTCTTTTTTATACATATAGTAGAGGATATCAAAATAGCTTACATCTTATTTTAAGACCTAGTAAATATGCACACAAAATTTCATAAGGATTGGTCGAATAGTTTTGGAGGAGAATATTAACAAACAAGAAGAATAGGCTAAATTGCATTACCATCATTATCATACCATTAAGCTCTGGGGATAGGCATATCTAGACTATAGAGCACCATATACTGTGATCCTAACACACTTCCTTGGCTTCATCACGACACGCGATGGTTGTAAGAAATTACAATAAAGAGATATTCTCAACAAGACAGCTATCAAACCGCTAATTTTGCCAATTTCTTCACACATGTAATCTAAACTCGCGTGGTTAAGCACGCACGCGAATAATCGAAAGAAAAGTTGGACTCAATAAAATATAATGGTGTTTTTAAACTATTGTTCTATTTAAAATTTAATAGTACATCGAGTGCGTCATGTTTACATAAATAACGTATTTTATATAGTTCAGTCATAAACTATTTTTGATAACCTAAATACATGGTGAATGCCGGTCTAATATGTAAATTGGTTTTTGTAAACGCTATCGTTACGAAAACTAAACACATTATATAGTGATTACATATAATATAAATAGAAATAGTGGTTTTAAATCAATATGGTATAGAATTTATATTTGTTTATTTGTAAATTAAGGACTGATATTTATAATAAAGTGAAAATTTTTAAATGTTTCGAATATATAAAAAGCTGAGGCTTTCCACCGCAAAACTATTGAATAAATTTGAATGAAATTTTCTACATAGACAGTCTGTAATCTGAGAAAGAACATAAGATACTTTTAAATGACAAAATATCGAGTAACAGCTGGTTGTCTTTATATCTATTTAATAATTTTCTAGGATACAATAGAGAATGCAAGTGAAACATGGATTAACAAACCTAAAATGCGTCGTGGTATCAAACGTGCGCTGAATATTGAAGAAACTCCATTTATATGTACACCAAAGTTGAACAGAACTCGAAGGTGAGTACTTCTCTCTCTCCAGCCCATTTACGTCCCACTGTTGGGCTCGGGCCTCCTCCACTTTGGGAGGGATTATGGTCTACTGTGCCGCGCTGACCAGGCGTGTTGGCACAGGGTTTATTTTCGTGTTTTCCGTCTCTCACAGAAGATGTTATCTGTGTGCAATATCCCTTAGCTGACTTTTACAACACCCTTGGGAGGAGATGAGGTAGTGACACTTGTATTCTTGATCCATCACCACACGGAGAGTATGTATCTATCAATGTATTAATCTATGTAACGGAATCTTCGAACGCTATTTTTACCAACTTACAATATTCGGATTGATCTCAAATTTTGCACACTTATCAAGGACCAATGAAAATGCAATTATTTAAAAATATATTCAGGATTTGTGTGTTTTTAAGTTTTTGAACTAACGAAATTATTTTATCGTCAATATAAACGATAATCAAGTTTTAAATACATAAAAATATTAATGTCGCAGGTTCCATTCCCACTTGTACCGCGTCAATAAATGTTTGTACTGAGTCTGGGTGTTTACTATGTGTTATAAGTATTTATAAAAAAAAGCGTAGCAGATTTATTCTATAAGTATTCTGGTACCCATAACCACAAGCATATAAACTTAGCTTGGGACCAGAGTATGTTGTGTATGAAAAAAAAAAATTTTTTTTCTAATACTTATTTATTTATTTATTTACACTTTATGCTTAAACTATGCAAAGGCGGACTTAATGCCTAAGGCATTTTCTACCAGTCAACCATAGGGTGGTGCAGAAAAAGGGAAGGTAGAAGTGTAACAAATAAAGCTAGATTATCAAAGATTATAGTTGTTAAAGACTTATTGACATAGATAAATCCTATAAAGAGTACATTACATACACATACATAGAGATACACGTAAATCAATACAATTAAACAGATACATACATGTCATACATACATACACAGATATATACGCACATTACACATACCATAAATACATATAATACAGGTACTTAAATACAGATAGATAGATAATACTCATTTTGGTCTTCATTTAAATGCTTATTAATATAGTCTACTAAAATAATCACTGACTCCCCTATGGGAGAAAGGCTTGTTAAGGAGTGTGATGATTTTCTCATAAAGATACGTAGCGTTTAGACTGTGCAATCTCAATGTTAATTGGCATTGTTCATATTTTTTTAAAACTCTTAATTCGAAAACCATTTCAGGGAATAGAGTTTCTGATCATGATCCCTTCGTTTTTTTTCGGAAAATTTGCTATGTTAACGATTATTTTTCCAAAAAAGCAAAATATGATCTCTATTTCCCTTTGAAATGAAGGACTTAAAATATTAAGGCGTTCTTAGGGATATACTACTCTGTGGTTGAGTTGAAATTGGTCTATTATATCAACTTGGCAACTTTGAAAAGATGTATTGCAATCTGTCTTAAGTCTATCAGGAACAAGCAAGACACAGATTGCGTACAACGATGACGTCACAACATTTAAAATAATATCTTTAAGTATTTTTTAAAAATTCTTTATAGTGAATATTTCAATAATATTGAAATTAGTTGCTTGAAATAGTCAAAATTTTCTAAAAAAAAATATAAAAACAGCAGGTCAAAAATTATGAACAATCCCAATTAATGCAAATGACTATTTTTCAGTATTCTGTCAGCATCACAACAAATATCGGAATCCAGTCCATCAAAACGTCCTCGTTTGGACCCCATTGGTACTCCAAAGACTCCAAATATTGGCATATACAAAGCTAATTCTAAGCTGAGCGGTCAGATATCTATGTTGTTAGACATGCCTGATGTACAAAGTCCAGAATGTAAAATGTATAATGAAAGACAAGGAGCTGAAACACCACATAGTATTTTGAAGGTAAACTTCTTTTCAATCTATGACATCCCACTATTAGGTACGGGTCTCCTCCCTTTTGGTTTTATATTCTACTATGGCGTGCTACCAGGCGTGTTAGCACAGGGTTTATTTTCAAGAGTCACAGAGGATGTTATCTGTGTGTTATCACTAAGCTGGCTTTTACAGTACCTAGAGGAAAAAGGATGTTTACACTTGTTTTCTTAATCCATCACCACACGGAATGTAATAACATATTATTTTATGTAAAATGTTGTTAAAAATACTATATTTATACGTTTTTATGTTGCAGATAAGACGAGACGCTTTGGATAGAGAAGCTCCTTCACCAGTAGACTCCAGATATTTGAATGATAGCGAAGATGAACTGTTAGAGACTGCTAGCAACCATACACATTACAGTGATTCTACTAACAAGTATGTGTTTTAATTATTAATGGTTTTAAAACTTGGGATAATAATCCAACCAGAGGTGACGTTATATGACCAGATGTATGAGTGTGGATGAAGCCAAGGAAGTATGTTTGGATCGTAGCAGATGGGGCTCTATAGTCTCAGACTACCCCGTATAATAAAAAGGCGCGATGTTATGATGATGATGAGTTGACGTTATAAGAACCTCGCCGAAAAAGGTACAAGAACAATGATCATACTCATTGTGTACGGACGCTGTCGTGTCTTGGTGTGCGTGCGTAGAGTGCCAATGAAATTACGTTATATTGTTCGTGTGCGTTACTTCGGCACCCCGCCGACGTGGCAGTATGTTTGTCAAAGCAAACAGTGTACTGTACTCCTCTTGATTTAATACTCTGAAATCAAAATTCTTAACAACTAACATGTTATAATACCTTTCAGTTATTATAATTAATTTAATAGTTTAGCTAAGAAAACCGCATCAAAATCCGTTGTATAATTTTGAAGATTTTTAAGCTCACCAAGTTTCCGTGTGGTGACGGATTAAGAATACAAGTGTCACCACCCTTTCTCCTCCCAAGGGTGCTGTAAAAGTCAGCTAAGATATATTGCACACAGATAACATCCTCTGTGAGAGATGGAAAACTCGAAACTAAACCCTGTGCCAACACGCCTGGTCAACGCGGCACAGTAGACCATAATCCCTCCCAAAGTGGAGGAGGCCCTTGCACAACAGTGGGACGTAAATGGGCTGGAGAGAGAGAGAACTTCACAAAGCGACATTTTTAAATTCACTGTTTTATATCCCATCCAAATATTATGACGGTTTGTGCAGTGATTGTATCGTTAACCGTGAGGTTATCTATTATGCTTTTATTTACAGACATCTACGTTTTACAATTCCAACACATTTGGAGTTTGATTCTCCGCCCGTAAAAATGCAAATACATGAAGATGAAATGGATGAACCGTCAACTGCATCTAAAGAGAACGAAATGGAAACTGATAACTTTAGTACTACTGCGTCACATCCTATGGTTCGTAGTAGAATTTAGAAAGACCTTCCCCTCCGTTTTTGCAATATTTTTCACGATTCTTAGCTCCTATTAGTCGCAGCGTGATGTTATCTATAACAATAACCTTCCTCGATAAATAGACTATCCAACACAAAAAGAATTTTTCTATTCGAACCAGTAGTTCCTGAGATTACTGCATTCAAAGTAATTCAAACAAACTGTTCAGCCATATAATATTAGAATAGATATATCAGACATAGACTATATATATGTCATCACGCTAAAACCCAAAGATCGACGCAACAACGATGAAGGCGGTTTAAACCGCGGACATTTCATCCATCACTTTTTCCATCGCTTTTCACGGCCACTGCTGGACCTATTTCCAATATATCCTATGGACATATATGACGTATATATACTCTTATAGATTATAACGCGTATTCTGGCGTTCTATGTGGGAGCACATAAAACGCCAGAATACGCGTTATTTTCTATAGAGTAAAATCATTAGGATTTTTAAATAGACTAAATTAATTCTTAAAAAATATTTTCTTTTTTTAGAACGAAACTAATCCGTTGGAGTCGCCTCCTAAGAAAATGGCTACCGAAGAATTAGTGTCGTCTAAAAAATCTCTCAAAGATAATGTGCGCGCCAGGTAATTAAAAGAGTATACGTTTTATTTTAAATCTTCAAGCATTCAGACTTTAATATTAGATTAAATTGACGTAAATTAAAATTAAACGTTCATTAATTTTCCGACCATAACACATTTACATTAACACTAGGGACAATACAACTTTTAATTTGATCTCCTCATTATTTATTTACTATTTAGTATTATTCCTAAATAGTAATCGCAATTGAGCAGCAGCATTTGTTTGATTTTTAGTAGTGTCCGACCGAAAGTTCGTTTTCGGAATTCAGCCAGTTTCGGCCAAAAATCAAGTTTCGGCGGCAGTTTCGGTTTCGGCTAAAATCGGCCGAAACTTTTGCCGAGACTAAAACTTGTGTCGCAGTTCACGCACACTCACGCTCGCCTAACTTCGTTTCCCACGGCCCTGTTCAGGAATTATGAGAACATAATTTTAAAAAATAATAAAAATGTTATTAATATTTTTTTAATTATATTAAATAAATGATTCTCACAAACTTAATATACTGTGTCTCCATTTCATGCCAAAATTCAATGCAAAATTATAGGTATAATGCACCAAATTTCAGTATGTTAAGAAATTTTATATTTGACCACGTGAGTTTCGGTTTCGGCCGGAAAACCAGTTTCTGTCGGATACTACTATTTAGCCTATAAGAATGGTAAAGAAGAAAGAACTTCTACATACAAACAGATGTACACTAATGTGAACCGTGGTTTCTTTTTTCTGGGAACCCCAAAAATTATTTTTCTAAATGTGAAGGTAGTTTTAGAAAAGTAGTTTATTAGGGTTATTGTGTAAAATAATAAAAATAATCAAATATTTCAGACGATCTCTATCAGTATCGTTGAACAGTAGTTTATCAGATGATCCAAATACCTCAGTGGAGAGTGTTGCTGATATTCCTATTACTCTCCTCAACCCACGTTACTCCGGAGAGAGACGTAGAAACAGATCGGAAGCCAGACAAATAATAGAGACGGATGACAAATCAAGTGTGAAAGAGACAGAAGATGTTAATATAATTATAAGTGTAAAAGAGACAGAAGAAGTACCAAAGACGCCCAAAGGCAGAAGAGGTATTAGAGGTGTTAGTGAAAGTACACCATTAGTTAATATAAACCAATTTGTTACTCCAGAGAGACAAGATTCGCCTCTGTTGCTGCGCAGCAATATGCCTGCTAGGTAAGATTTAAAAAAAAAGTTTTGGGCTTTTTAGCTATGTAAACATAGATTTTGTTAAAACTTTTAGTTGTGGTTTGTACTTCATGTGAACTGCCAACAATACATGACATTGCGGCTGCGATCCCGTTAATAACTATTATTTGAGAGATATTTAGGTATACTGGTTTCTTTGTGTGGTATACTGTCCGGTCGGACATGTCGAATCAACGTACACAAACACAGAATGTGATTTTGTTCCCTGCTGTAGATGACCTCTCACACACACTAAGAGACCACACTGTCTGGATCCAATGAGTATGAGCATTACTCTTGTTCCTTTTTCAGCAACAATGACAATGCCAACTTTGGGTTAATGCTCTAAATTTTCCGTTCACAAAAATACTCAACATTCAGTTGGCAGAGCTACGGAACGGTATTACGAGGTCGTGAGTTCAAGTCCCGCTTCCGGTGATCACTTTTTCCACTACAATTTAATTTATTAAATAAAAATTCAATTGCAAAATTAATAAATTACTCAACATTGTTGAAGATTCTTGTTTATTGTTATAATAGCAGATCCCGTACACCAGAGTTAAGTCCGCGCTCATCACCACTCGCCCCCATCCCAGAACAACCCAAACAAGAGGTGGAGAGCGAACCACATCCAACTAAAACTATACTTAGCGTGCCTAGACAACTCAGGTGAGTTTTTAGCTCTCACTAGGTAGTTCTAGCTTTGTTTCCAATTTATCGTTTCATTTCGTAGGATTTTGAAACAAAAACTTTATAATTTTAAAAAATAAAGCAAAAGTAAGTAGGTAAAAGAAAACTTTCTAAAAAGGCTTTTTAATTTTGTCGGAAATGCATTTTCTTTATTTCAATGGGGGAATCTTTAAAAAGGAATTTTTGGGGCTCAATACCTTCCGACGAGGGTCATACGCTTCATTTGGTCTCATTTAACAAAACTTGTCATTTGCAATTGTTGATTTATTTAATACTATCTAACACTTGCACGATTCTTTATTAAGGTAAAACTGCTCTTTCTCTATACTATCTTGCATTTACTAACATAACATAATATCATAATGACTAACATAACAGGAGCAGATCACGCACACCAGAACGGAAAGACAAGGTCGTGGTTGAATCATTCAAATTGGAGGCTATCTCTGAATCTCCTACAAAAACATCCAACAATGAATCTCTTCATAATAGGTAAAATAAAAATTGATTAAGTTTTCTCTAATCATTCCTTCCACTTTCGAATTGTTTTATTTATTCCCACAGAAAGTAGTAGTACTTAAGTGTGTCCTTTAAAAGTTCTTTATCGTTTATTTGACAGGAGTAGATCGCGTACACCAGATCACAAAGACAAAGGTGTGTTAGAATCGCCCAGATTAGAAGTTATATCTGAGTCACCTACAAAATTGTCTACCAAGGAAGAGACATCTTCACCTACTCGCCTCACTAGAAGGTATGTTGCTAATACTGTTCATAATAAACCAAATTATAATACAAAAAATGTTTACCATAAACTGTACTTGAACCCACGAACTCGAATACCGTTCCGTTGCTCTGCCAACTGAGCTATCGTGGCGCCTGCAAATATTAACCACATTTACATTGTTTGATGAAACGACTCTACTTCAACTAGTTTTATTATAACTCCATAGATTTTAAGTGATAAGAAATTCTTCAGTTTTACTCTATTTACACATATCTGTACATAACTGTGTCTTACAGAAGCCGAAGTCGAACTCCGGAAGTACAATTTGAAGCAGAGGCTGTAAAGACACAAAGTTCCAGGTATGATAGATTTATAACATTAATTTTCAACGATAAGTTATTATTTATTTATGTTGCTTTTGTTTGTAGTACAAACTTTAATACAGGAGCTATTACAATATACTCCTTATGAGCTTATGCTGTCTTCTCTGAAGAGATTTTGTGATAAAGTGAGTAGATTTGCCGGGAATTCAGAAGTGTACAAAATATGTCACCCACTTAATTAACCATATCTTTATTTTTAAATTCTTATAGCGTTCGCTCTAAAACTCCAGAGAAATTGTTGTCACCAAACAAAGAAATGCCATCAGCGCGCGGCAAGAAATCTCTATCTCGTTTAGTTCTAGAAGCTAACACATTTGCTAAAACAAAACAAGTTACAAAAATGGATACAGAATCCGACAATACTGAAGAGAGAACAGTAGAATCGACCCCTGTGAAAACTGTAAAACAAGTACCCAGTCTTATGGATGTAACTTTATCACCAATAGTCAATAAATCAGTATTACAAAGTTTCACAGATTCTACAATATCAGACAGTATGGAAAAAGATTCAAATAAAAGTTCTATACAATCTGAATTAAAACCTTTACCAGATTTCACCTCATTACCAGGCGCTTGTATTGAAAAATCAGTATTGCATAGCTATGAAAGTAGTACAATTGAAACGTCTGATAATTCGGTTAATATAAGAGAAGAAAAGATTGTTTATAAAGAATCAAGTGTTTTGAAATCTTTGCCGGCGTTTACACTGAATGAAACTGAATTAGAAAAATCTGTTTTACGTTCTTACCAAAGTAGTGTCGCTGATGTGTCTAGTATACAAGATGAAGGTACTAAACCAGATATAGATGTTTCTAAATCTATAATTGAACCGATTCAAGTTGATTTTGGAAAATCAGTTTTAAATAGTGCTCAAAGTAGTATAGCGGAATCCTCTGCAATCGGTTCTAGAATACAAGATGTCTCTAGTTTAATTACAAATGATAGTGATGTTGAAATGCAAGAAAAGGCAGAAACAGAGAATTCTGAACAAGATAAGGCAGAAACAGAGAATTCTGAACAAGATAAGGCAATTAATATACAGAAAGAAAAAGAAAAGATTGTTGAAATAGAAAGAGAAATTCATGAGATTGAAGGTGACATCTCGAATGATGAAAGTGATTCTTCGGATGAAGAGGAAAATATTGCTGAAGAAAGCTCAGAAAATGAAGAATTGGAAAACGAACAAAGTAATTCAGACGAGGTAAGATTTAAAAAATATTTGCTTAAAAATATGTATTTATGACAATGCGTAAAATAGTTTTAAAAAAGAAATGAAGTCCATGTTTTGCTTTTAAAACAACTTTATCATATTTTAGCATTGTTTCTATATTATTAATAGTATATACGTAACTTGGCGCGTGTCTAGATCACGTTTTCCTCGTTTTCCCAATATTATAGTAATCTTTTAGATTCGCCGGAAAATGTTGATACGTATTTAACACGCTTGTATTAGTTCAGTAGGTATCTATCAATGTATAATTTCACCCACTTGCCACAGTTGATCTGAAATTTTGCATGCTTAATAAGGACCGATGACAATGCAATAATTTATAAAAATATTCAGGATTTTTAAGCATGTTTTTTAGTTTTTAACTAAGTAAATTATTTAATATAGGATTACAATACTAGGTTGCAAAGCTAATTTAAAAATAAACGTTAAGTTAGTTAAAGCTAATATAAAATTAGACAATTATTTAAATCTTCATAATGTAACAAATATATTTAATAATTATAAATTGTCAGATGTCTGTGGAAGAAGAGGAAAGCGATGAGAAGGATGAAGTAATATCAATTGAAGACTCAAGTGAATCCAATATGAGTTCAGATAGACTGCAAATTGATGAACCTGAATCTAAATCACAACCTGAAGCTGTTCAAAAAACTTATGAAATCAGTGAATTGCAAGATGAATTACAAAATGCAGTTGAAATGATAACAGAAGGTGAAAAAATGGAAGAAGATGAAAGATTACATTCATTAAATCAGAACTCACTGCTAACTGATGATAGTTCTGGCGTAGGAATGGATAAGTCTGAATTGAATTTCACCTCCGCAGATGCTAACGAACAGAAAGAAGAAGAAGATGATTCAAATAAAGGTACATATGACTTTTTGATTTCCTTTTTGCATTTCGTTATGAATTTTCCTAGTGTTATCATATATTTTGCATTTGTTTTACAGAAAACCAAGCAACCAGTGAAATAGACCCAGTAATTATACCAAGTGATTCTACAACTACAGAGGAGAAAGTCTTAGAACAAATAACTAAAAATGACACAGTTGCAACTATGGAGTCTACAGAAATACCTACAGAAACTGATGAGAATGACGTCACTCTTGTATCAGAGAAAAATAACCAAATAGTTAAAGATATGGAAGTTGTAGATACAGAGGCTACAAATATCGTTGAAGAACTAAAAGAACAACAAGATGTTCATAAAGAAATCGAAAATATAGATACTGATGTTAAATTAACTGCTTCTGAACCAGACACGCAAGAAAAAATACAAGAAACATTTGAAAGCAAAGATTTCAATCAAAAAGAAGTTGAAAAACATATTAGTTCTGATAAAACTACAACATCTGAGAAACCTATCGAATCTGGTATAGATGCAGTAATAAAGACACCAATTACACGAAAAAGAACGCAATCTAATGCTTCAGCTAAATCTATTGAAATAGAACCTAAAACACCTGAGAATGACAAATCAGCAGATACTAATACACCAAGACGTAGAGCTAAAACACCTACAAGCGCTGAAGTTCGCAAAATTATAACTAGACGAGTCTCGAGAGAGATGTCTGAAAAAGATGATTCGAAAGTTCTAGATGAATCTAAAGAAGAAATATTAACTCCTAAACGAAGATCTACACGTTCTAGAAGTAAAAATATCGATGATAATGAAAGTGTTGCTTCGGAAAGTTCGATTACTTCTGACAAGAGTCGGTTAAGTGAAGAAGGTGATAGACAAATAAGAAAAAGCAAGAAATTGATACCAAGTAAACCGGAGTTATCTGTGATACCTGAAGTTACGGCCGAAGAGAAGGCAGACGCCAGTGATGTTATTAATGATTATTCTAATGCAAGAAGGTTAGTTTAAAAGTTTCATACATTTAAACAAAATCGATATATTTTCATTTCTTTTGTTTTTTTTGTTTCTGTGATCTTTTGGTAGTAATCTTTATTTTTAGTTAGTTATTATACAACGTGAAACGAAATTACTATAGTATACTTTCAATGCTACATTATTTAAGTCATGTATATTTGTAAGATGACTATTAAATTTTAATAAATCAATTAGAAAAAAAAATTAAAATTTCTTACAAAAAAAAAATATTATTTTTCAATTTCTTTTGTTAGACAGCCCTGACTTTATAAACACCGGACAATGTGGGGCGAGTCAATGGCGCCAAAATGGGGCGGAGTCAATGTTTGTAAACAAATCAAAAGAACTTACCATCGATCTTATTTATATCCTAGGCAGCTTTGTTATTTGCTATTTAATTAATCCAGTACAGTTACATCACAATCACAACACAATCACAGGTTAAGGAACTATACCACTAAGTCGGCCCGTACTTGGTCACGGTACCATGCACAGAAGTTATAACCCACGGACCTACCTAACCTTCGGAAACAATCGTACGAGGGAAGTCTTCTGTTCATGTACCATCGCTGCCGCGCTGGTATAATTCACTAATACACAGTATTGTTATTTCTCACATTTGCCATTATTATTACGAAAAAATCACTGTACATAATATTCATTGGTTGCATAATTTGCCATAATTATTACAAAAAAATCACTGCACATAGTATTCATTAGTGGCATAATTTGCCATGTTTATTACGAAAAAATCACTGCAATCCAATACAACCGCCTGGTCAAAGCATAGACGGGGGACTAATTTATTTTATTAGAATAATTTTTGTCATTACCTAGGTACCTATAATACTGTTAAAGGGTTGTGCTCATGCACTTTAGCTATCGACATACATATCGATATTATGGTAATTCGATACAATAGAATACACTGAATATGTATTTATATCGGTAAAAACAATACTATGTGTTAATTATGTGCTATCAAATTCGTATATTAACCTACAATTTATTACGAAACTTCTCCTGAAATTGAATCTTAGCTACAACCATTTTGTGTTTGCAATTTGAGTGACTATGTTGACTGTGTTTATCGGATTTCAATGGAATGAAATAAGTTTATAAGAAAATGTTACAACGAATAATTATAAGCCAATATGAATAATATTTGTTGTGGACAGACCATGTTTTATAATACGATATTTATTAAATAAACACCAGCGATACGATACGACGATCACTTTATCGTGTGATCTAGTATTTTACCTCGTTCGCGTTGTATTGATTTGATACAATAAAATGTAATAAAATATCGATACATAATAGAGATGACCCATCTCTATGTACACGTGTCTTCATGTCGGTTATTCCCCGACTATCGAAGCGGCGCGGGCGGCACATTGACATCAAAGGAAGTCGGTTTCTTTTGACAAAGGTGTCGCTCTTTACAAAGGACTCAAGTAGCCAATCAAGTAATACAATTGGTTGACGTATTTCTAATATTAACCAATCACGATTCGTCAAAAGTGATTAAATTATTTAGAGTGGACAGTCGCATATGTGACTTTTTTACCTAACATAATTTTATGAAAAATTACATCATCGTTAATATGTCAATATCTTCGCTCCCCTCGTCACATTTTGCTAGTAGTTGACACTTAACTTTTCCTCAATTCACGTTCGTCATCTTCGACATGCAATTATTCATTATTTTTTCGGTAATATTACTCCTCAAAAAACTCGCTCATTTTTGTATTCTTCTCGCTTTTCTTCCATCAACATCCAACAAAATTTTCTTCACCATCATGGAAAAATTTTAAACAATTTTCCTCACAGAGGCAATGAGCAGTTAGGCATATTACGTTAATCTCTATTACGGGACATGATCACTATTAGGTCAAATAGAGTTCATAAAAACAGCTGATTAGGGTTGTGCAACGTAAAAATTTTGCAAAAACTTACAACATCAAAAATCGTATTAAATTATAATGCAAGTTAATTTCTAACTTCACGTAGTCATTACTGATGACCTAAAGAATGCCGGGTTTCAAGCATAACATAGGAGTTTTGTTTCACGTTGTATAACTATTGCCATAATACTAATTTCATATATGTATAAGGATGTAAGCAACTAAAATTACACAATGGTACCGACTCTACGTGCACAACAAAAAAACTGAAAATTGATATTGTCAGTAACACAATTCGTCAATGTTAACAGAAATTTTTTAATAAATTAAATTGTAATGGAAAAAGTGATCACCGCAAGCGGGACTTGAACCCACGACCTCGGAATACCGTTCCGTAGCTCTGCCAACTGAGCTTATTGCGGTCGTGCTAACTGTAACCAATTTGACCACCACAGCGTTCGTCGATTGAGTCTACATCGCATTTTTGATGTGCAACGCCATCTATCGAGAATGTTTTGCAACAATCTCGACCAGCCACCTAGTATTCTTTACAGAATACAATTAGGCTGAAATAATGACGCGACTTTTATTACTAAAGTAATTTATTAATTTTGCAATTGACTTGCTATGCTTTTACTTAAGTCAGTCAATCTTTTAAGTAGTTTCAAGTCAGTTATTAAGTAAAAGCATATCAAGTCAATTGCAAAATAATACAATACTTTTGAACTTTTTTATTAGAAAATCGGTAAATTATAGACTAACGATTTTTATTAATAAAAATGTGCACAAGGAAATAGCCAATTTCAATTAATTGGCTATTTCATTCATATATACGCCGTAGTTGTTTTCATTTTTTATTTAAGTTTATTTGTGCACATAGAATTGGCATCAATATGTATTTTTTTACAAAATTCTATGTTTATTGTGTTTTATTATTAGTGAAACTTAACAGAGCTAAATAAACTAAATTAACTAATAAATAAAATAAATAACTAAGTTGGTGCAAACCGCTCAATAGATGGCGTTGTACACAAAACATCGCACGATGTTTAACTCACATTGAGAAGATTGTAGTGGAAGATTTGGTAAACATATGCGGGAACCATGATAGCTCAGATGGGAGAGCAACGGAACGGTATTCCGAGGTCGTGGGTTCAAGTCCCGCTCATGGTTATCATTTTTTCCACTATAATTTAGTTTATTTAGTAAAAAGCATAGCAAGTCAATTGCAAAAATTAATAAATTAACTGAGCTACTTAAAAATGATTATAGATAAATGCGCAGAAGATTTTTATTCCTTATTCTACAGGTTGACACGCCATCAAAAATCTTTGCTGGAATCCTGGATGGAAGTACCAAAGTCACCTAGACGGCGTCTCAGTACAGCATCCCGTACATCTCGCGCTACAAGATCTTCCCGCGCTGATTCTGATGAGGAGGAAGATATTGAACCTGCATTCGATGTACAGCCCTTAGATAGAATCAGTCTACTTAACAAAATGGAATTTGAAGGTGAGTTTTGTTTTGTTTACATAATATTACAATAAGCCATGTTTTATAGTATTTTAATTAGTGAATATAATTTGCTTTTAATACTCTGTGAATCTGCTATCGCTGTTAAGATGGTACTTAGTACTGCATAGTTTCTTTTTTTTACGAATAACCTGCCATATGTCTTTATTAATTTGCACCAAAAATTCTATCTTATTATAATTGAAAATGGGAATGTTTAAATCGCTGTAGTAACCGTTATTAATCGTATGATCGTTTTATTTCATGAAAATAATTATAAATGTTTAATTTATGAATCTCCAGCTGCTAAATATGTTACTTTAATTTATTTACTTATATGTTAAAGTAATTTATTAATTTTTGCATTTGACATGCTATGCTTTTTACTTAATAAATCAAATTATGGTGGAAAAGGTGAAATGCCGCAAGCGGGACTTTAACCCACGACATAGGAACACCGTTCCGAAGCTCTTCCATCTGAGCTTATTGCGGTCTACGCGCGTTAGCGGTTAGACAGTTAGACCGCAATAAGCTCAGATGGACGAGCTTCGGAACGGTGTTCCTATGTCGTGGGTTAAAGTCCCGCTTGCGGCATTTCACTTTTTCCACCATAATTTGATTTATTAAGTACTTATATGTTTTTTATTTTATTAAATGCTGCTGGTATTAAAACAAATTTGATGTATATTATGTAGCATGAAACCATAGGATATAGATAAGCATTATGGAAAGTATAACCGATCGAAACCACACGCATACACTAAAGAAAATGTCATCGATTGCTGTCGTGTATGTAATGGTCTTGTACCGACATAAGAGTTTTGCCACGTGCCCTAAACTATTTTTCATAATTTAGTGGACGTCGTCAATGTTTTAGGTAATAACAAATCTCTGAATTTCTATTAGTGTCCGACCGAAACTGGTTTTCCGGCCGAAACTGAATGTTCAGCCGTGGCTTCAGTTTCGGCCGAAACCGAAACCAAATGTTCGGCTGTGGCTTCAGTTTCGGCCGAAACCGAAACTCACGTGGTCAAGTATAAAATTTCTTAAAATACTGAAATAATATGGTGCATTTTACCTATTATTTTGCATTAATTAGGGCATGAAATGGAGCTGGAGATGCCGCAGTAACTTGATCTTTGGCCGAAACTTTCGGCCAACCGGTTCGAACTTTCGGTCGGACACAAATTTTTACTGACTTTATCTTTAAAAAGAGCTCAATTTGTAGCTTGCTAAAATATGTCTCTGAGCTTTAACCAAACAAAAATCTTGACAACTCTTATTCATCATTGTTTTGACAACCCCAAGGTTCCAATGCGACGATGATAAGGTATATGTTTGTTCGATTATATGAAATTATTCCATACCGCTTATCTTTATACCCATTGTTGTATCCCGCATGAGTAGTAATGTAATACCAATACTAATTGTGCTTTTAAAACTACTAATAATTAGGTTCCCCTGATATGGACGACTTGCAGGCTAATTTCTCTCCAGAATCTCTAGCGTCAGATGCAAGTAAGCAAAGGAGATGTAAGTATCCTCTTCGAACGTATTAATTTAATTTTAAACGTATTAACTAATATTTAAAATAATATAGCTAAGATGATTCAAAAGTTCGTAAATGATAAATATTTTATTAAATACCTATTTTTTTAAAATATTGCATTATAATCTGTCTGTCCTAAAATGACTGGGTATAGTAAGTAGGCCTTTGGATATTATTTCTAAAACGAGTTTTACTATAAATTTCAATATAAAAGATACAAAGCTGAAGTTTATAAAAAATGAAATCAATATATATTCAGAATACTATATCTTAGTGCTAGCTTAGCTGTTCCAGTAACAATTTCATTATTCCAACCAAATAAACTTATGGTCTTATTCATAATGACTTATCGGAGGTTTAAAAGTTTGCCAAAATCGGTTCGCAAAAATTGTCAAAACTTGTTATATATAATAGTCTTTTTACGCTAAAACGGTTATTATCTCTCCGATCTCCGTTTAAACTTCCGATAAGTCATTCATTATGAATAAGACCGAAATATTCTCGTTAACTGAATTTTTTTATTTGTCTAAATGCACTTCATATCATACATCGTCATAATTTATACGATATACTAAAAAGCCAACAACATTTGGGAAACAAATGTGACTAAACGCCTAGGGACTACGTTATTACTACTTTCGAACAGCAGGGAATTAAAGACATAATTAAATTTAATTGTATATTTCAGCGCGTCTCGCTCGAGCTGCCTCAGAAACTAAAACTACGCCTAAAGCGTCCAAAATTAATAGAAGAATTTCTGTAGATATTAGTAAGTAGTTTCAATATATTGATTTATGAATAAAATAACTACTTATGAGGATACCAAAATAGCTTCGTGCATTTTTCTATGTACGAAGTTTTCATTGTTTCTTTAGATTGAATGGCTAGAGCTCTAATTTTTAAGTATATGCTTTTTCAATATATGATCTAGGATCGCATCAACTCAGAAACGCGATTGAAAAAAGTTTTCTCGATAGAAAATCTTGGCGAAACAACCTCTCTAATTTTTTATTTTTTTCATTTGTCGGTCTATTATCGCGTATTAACTAATGAAATAACTTTAAAAACATAGGTAACTATTATGTATAGAAACACGTGGATCAGAATTAAAATATATTTAGTAGATTTTGAGTAAATAGGAAAAGTATCCCTAATTCTTCATTTTCTGTGCCTACTGGCTGTGTTAATATGTACGTGTCGGCGATGATATTGATGTAGGCCCTGAATATTTAATATGTTATGTGTAATAATATTATGAAATCAATGTCTACCTTCAAAAAACCAAATGTTTTTTTTTATGAATTTATGCATTATTGTTGAATATTCGGATAAAGCAGGTGACAATCGATACCAGTTTTATACAAAATTTATCTATCTAGCATAAAAAGGAAAAATTTGATTGTTTTGCGTTAAATACTCTCTACTTAAATACCTATTTTCTTTTACTGTCTGAATTTAATAATTTTTTTTAAATATCTGTATGCCCGTCTGATTTGAAACCTGGTCAGTCTTCCGTCATCATACCGTGAAGTCGTTTTCCCCAAATTGTTTTGAATGATTTTTAGCAGGTAGTCCGGCATCCCCTGCATCATCGTTAGCGGGTGAAGAGAGCGGCTCTCGTGGTCGGCGTGCTTCCTTCAACCGTGCGTGTGAAGCGTTGAATACGCCAAAAGGACGTAGGACAAGTACTGATAAGGTATACACTGAACTACTCTAGAACTATTCTGAAATTTCATATGCTGTTTTCCTCCATAATATCATTTTGATCAAATTTGTATACATTATTCTCAACTCATATCGCACATACGGTGCTATAACGTCACTTATGCAATTTTTGTCGAAACTGAACTGAGTAGGAGAAAATACACCCAATCTACCTCTTTACTTGGTGCGTTATTGTCACTTGTGTAGTACGCATTTAGTTGTTTACACGTGAGGGCATTAGTGTCGTTATGGTTTTGGCGCGAATCTAGACGCCACTGGGAGAAACAACGTTTCATGAGTCAGTTGCGCGCGGCCCTCCGCACAAGAAGCATTCTCCTGGAGCTACAACGTTACTATGGTAATTGTGACAATTTATTTTTATGTCTTTGGAGCAATAACGACACTTGTTAGTCACGTTTGTATCCTGAAACAATAATGTTTTATTCGTTTTGTCATAATTGTCCGGTTAATTGTTTTTTAGCGCCATAACGTCACTTCTGTGAGGGTAGTAATGTTTAAACGTTTATATTATTTTAATATTAATTAGTGAGATGTTTGCTTTTACTTAAAAATGAAGTTTAGAGTTGTAGTTTAAATTTAATTGCTTTGTTTGTTAAGTCGAGAAGAACTATGCGTTGCAATGGGGTGTTGAATTTTCAAATGCATCTCCTGAAATATTACATCATTTGCATAAGTGACGTTATAGCACCGTATGTGCGATATGTCTGTTTAAAGTTCAGATCAGTTGCGTAGACGTATACGTGCACATAACTGTGTAATTTGTGTATATAATATTATGTCATAAAGTTTAGTTTGTATATCTATTCTGTGAGTTTCTAAAATAATAATCAAATTCTAGGGTTGTGTATGGAACCCTAAAATTTGATCAATGTTTTAGGCTACTGTCCCAAACGAAGTTATAGGTAAATGATGTTTTCTTCTATACTACGTGGCATTACGCAGGGTGGTAAATCCGCCGTAGAGTCCACATTACAAGTACATTTCACCACGGTGAGATCAAGCAGTGTGCCAAGCTATGGTATCCTATGATAGTAATTGTCTGACTGTCAGCGGCCGATGGTCGATATTAGTATATCCTCTCAACTGGTACTTGACCTTGACCTATATATAATATAGAAATAATAAATGTTATTTTTTCAGAGAAGCGAGGCTGCTAGTCCGGTAGGATCGCCGACGATATTCGAAGCAGAGCCGAGCTCGGCTGCTCGTAGAACTCGCCGGACAGCCTCTACCGCATCTGCTACTAGCGGGAAATCTGAACCTGGCAAAAGGTATGACTACTGTCTTTTTTCTTTAGTTTCTATACATACATCATGAACGTAAGTAGAGCTGGTATTTGAAAATTAAAATAAAAATTTTCACTTTACCCTAAATTTTGATATACTACTTACCCACATATTTTGTTTTTACAAAGTCACTTTGTCAGATGTATGGGAAGGTTTAAAGAATTGAAGTTAATAAAACAATTTTATCTTTTACAGAACAAGGAAGACGTTAGACGAAACTAAGAAAAAATTAGAACAAAATTAAGTTATTTTTTGTACTTGCAAGTTATAAGATATTCATTTTGTTTTGCGTTTTGATCATAATAAAAAAATAATAAATTTTGTAAATATACGTAAATACTTTATTTAATACACAATCAGTCACTGTTCATTACAATTTTATTTATGCGTTTTAAAATACTCATCTAATGGCTAAAGTTATATTAGAGTGTAGATATTTACAGTGAAGGTAATATCTTGTCCCTAAAAAGAAATCAATTTATATCACAATATGCATAACAAACGCAAACCTGCACGCTAAATAAATTAGTTAAATAGTTTTACTCAAGTGTCCAATGACAAATTAAGATTCTAGACTAGAAGACAACAACTATAAAACATGAGGGTAGATAACAGATCACCTCCAACAGATTGCGCAAGGCGATCAACCCACAAGGAGCATATGTATGGAAACTTGGTGTTTGATTTTGCAACGACACGCATTACTTCATACCTCGCAACCTGTAGCTTCCTCCAATGTTGGTGCGTTATGTTGTTAACAAAAAATCTATTGGAAGTTATCTTAAATCATAACTTAATTTAAATTTAGGAAGTGTGTAAACCGGTAATATTTTTAACCAGCTTTGCCACTGCCCTAAGTACATACCTTTTGTAAATCGTTTTATTTGTATTTATAACGAACAATGGCTTTCGCCAAGATTAAATCATACATTATAAAAGTATTTGTTGCTTCTGATAGGCTAGTTGGACTAAATTTGAAAACATGGTTATATTTTACTAACACAGATTTAGTAAATAGTATTATGTGGCTACATAGCTCACCCGGTTAGAAGCCACATAAATATCTATATGTGCGTGAAATATGTATTTTATCAGTCTCTGATTCAGGCTATACGTAATATGAAAAATTTCTAGTCTATGAAGTAAGATTTGGCCAATATCTATTTCATCCCAAGATCCATAATATAAAGGAATAATAATATGTATTTACATTGCGTATTTTATATTTGAAAAAACATTTAAATCCCTCTTGAAAACGTGAAGTAGGCGTCCGGAATGACGTCACTGTCTGCGAAACAAAACTGTTTAACCACTGTTGGGATGTAAACATCAACAACAATAATGGAATTAGTTGTCACGTGACTAAATGAACATTAATAAAATTAAAAATATTAATTACATAATTAAAAAAACACTCAATAAATTAACTAAATGCAATTTCACATACAACCTACCCTCAACAACCTTTTGTTACGTTTGATCTTTGTCATAACTTTTCAATGATCTAACCATATGATGTAAAACGTTCGCGTCCATTGGTAAACTTTTAGGTAACGCTTCTTTACCCAAATCTATTGATGGTAATATATTATTCTGTTTAGGATCTACTACAGTATCACATATTTCTTTATCTTTAGGTGCTAAGTCCACCTTTTGTGTACAATCAACTACTTCTCTCTTTTGCCTCATTATTGTTTCTTTTTCTTGTGCGTTATTTATAGTTTTCTGTACAGAATCAACTTTAATATCATCATTTAACTGCTGAGCAACTGCTTCTTTTTCTTGTATTTGTTTACTAGACAGTAAATCATTCATAGCTACAGCTAGAGGTACATTTTTGTCTAGTTTTATTTCTGGCCGTTTTTCTTGTGCGTCTTCTCCCTGTTTATATGATTGAGGTTCATCTTGCGAATGTGAATGCTGTTTCATTTCATTTAGATCTGGTACAGTTTTTAACGGTTGATTTTCTGCGTTAATTATTTGTCCCACATTGCCATTTGTTTTAATTTTATTATTAGTTTGAAGAATGCTAAGTGGGGGAAGAATTTTTGCTGGTGGATTCACAATGTCCGCAATATTCGGGGTTTCTACTTTTGTTTCTGCTACGTTGTGTGTTTCGCTTTTCACAATTTGTGGATTGACAGCTTGTGGTTGGATATTTTGAGATCCAACTTGTGGTGGTATTTTTGGTGGATTTATTTCTTGTACCTTTGGTTTGTTTACTGCCTGCAAATTTTCTGGAATATCCTGTGATTGAGCTAATGCTTGTGGTTGCACATTATTATTTTGTATTAAATCGCCATTTGCATTGTTCTCTTTAACTGCTTTAGACTCTTCAGGAGTTTCCTTTATATCCTGGATAGCTTCAATAGTCTCGACAGCTTTTTTGGCAATTTGTTGAACAGCTTCATTTGTTAGTTTCTCCAGACGTTCAACGTTTGGATCATTTACTTGAACAGGTTTCTCTGTTACACCTCCTATGCTTTGTATAGCCATGTTTGCTATTTGTTTAATGCTCTCTACGGCGATTTTCTTGGCTTCATTAGTATCAGCTTCATTTTTATTTTGCGATAGCTCTTTCTTTGTTTTTATAATTTCATCTAAAATTTCTTTTTGCTCCTTCATCAATTCTTTCTGTTCTTCGCCGTGTTGTTTTATTGTTTCAATGAGTTCCTGCTGTTTTATAATATCTATTTTATCTTCATTAGACTGAGGCTTAACTTCTTTTGGTCTTTCACCGCCGTTTTCTACTATTGCTTCTTGTTTAGGTTTCTGTAGATTTTTCGGATGACTATCTGATATCTTTTGGAAATTTTCTTTTATTTCGAGTTTTGGCACAATTTTTTTCTCTGTTTTTATTGAATCCTGTTTTGTGTCTGTTAATTTCTCATTGGATTGGGATTCTGGTGGTACTGGGTTGGGAGGTTGAACTTCAGATTCTTTTATGATGTTGTGTTGTTCCACTGGCAATGGCTCGATATTCTGCGGCTTAAGATATACATCTGCAGGATAAGAAAATAGTGATAAATTGTGAAAAATATGTTTATTTAAAATGTAGGTAGATTTTGAAAAATATTTACCATCTTTGTCTCTTTTTTCAAAAAAGTCTTCCACAATCTTGTCGATTCGTTCTTGTGTAAATTTATCTTCATATCTGTCTACTTTGCTATTCACTCCGGCCGCTTCCAAGTTAGCGTAAGTCCCCAGAACCATAATGATAAGACCCAGCACTAAAATACCCTGTAATTTAAATAGTTATTAAGGACAGAAAGAAGAGTCATCATGATATGAAAAAATTATGACTTACCTTTGCTAGAAGCCTTTCATTGGTATCTTTAAAAGTAACGTTAATAAAACATGCCGCTGGGAACACAATACATATTAATACACCTATAGTAGACCCGACCAGTCCCAGCACTAGTTCAATGTTGGGAATCAACAAACTTATGAACAAAGCGACTGCTATGATTGATACAGTGATACATCTGAATGTTGTCTCTGGTATAGAGTGGTTGATTATATGATCATGTTGAGATGAATGTACCTGAAATATTATTCAATTTTATGACTAGTTGTTATATGGGAGTTCGTACGACTTGAATTTAATTTCCCGGATTAAGAATACAAGTGTCACCACCCCATCTCCTCCCAAGGGTGCTGAAAAAAAGTCAGCTAAGGGATATTGCACACAGATAACATCCTCTGTGAGAGACGGAAAACTCGAAAATAAACCCTGTGCCAACACGCCTGGTCAGCGCGGCATATTAGAGTACATACCCTCCCGAAGTGCGCCACAGCTGGCGAAAAAAAAACGTGAGTTTTAAAGAATGTCTGGGATTTAAGGATCTTTGTGGCTTTTTTCCACCAAAACTATTGAACAAATTTTAATGACTAGGGTATTCACGTTTATAATATTAGATCTTAAAGTACAAATATGCCAATTACCTTTTTATACAGAAAGGAATACAGACTAGCTCTGCACGGGAAAATGATGAGTGGAAAACTAAACGCAACTGACATCACGAAACCTAGCTTTATGACGTCACTGGCCATTGTTGGACTCAAACTCATCAGAATATTACCTGCAAACATAATCAACAATAAAAACTTTCAATTGGATTTACGAAGAAATAGGCAGCATCAAATATTATAAATATTTAGATTATAAAAGAAATAATTACCAGATATATCTTGTGAGCAGAACGCTATGTATCCAAAAACTCCCAACGTGAAGTACACTCCGGTACAAATGTTGATGGCATTCTTGGTAACCAAGTTCATTTTCTCTAACGATAGTGTTGGGAGAGACTCGAATATTTCGAATAACTGTCTGAAAACATCAAAAACATTGAAAATTATAATTGTTTTGCATGCTAATTGAGGGTAGAACACTTTTATAATGAATGATTTAAAAGTAAGTATAGAGGGTAGTCAAACAATTTGACTACAGATGTAGACTTTCTACATTTTCTTTACTTATTATAAAAGAAAGTAATTATTTTTTGTATTCATGTCCTTATATCTTTAAAACTAACAGATTTTGATGCAGTTTTCTTTAATAGTGGTTCAAGAGGATGGATGTCTTTTTTTGTATAATTTGTTAAGGTTTGTTGTATATTTGGGGAGACTTGGGTTTGCTCAAAAACTATAAACACAGGTAACACTCAGAGACAGTAAATTAGAATTTGTAAAAAAAAAAAATTTTATCTGTCCATTACTTTTGGATATATTACGTATTATTCTCAACATACATTTACAAACATTATTGCTTTGAATAAAATTTATATACAGGCCGGTGTCCAATAATGGGGTGTTATTGGTCTTAAAGTGTATACTAACGTTTGACAGAATAGTGCCATAGAGAATATAGGCACACACTGCAATAGACCGGCGGGTCGCCACATCTCTACACGCCTGTGCCAATCACTTGTCATCAACTGAGTCGCTGCTTCTGCTATTACCTGCAATATTAAATATGTTACGCGACGTTAGCGAAATTGTATATACAAAAGCCATAAACTAAAAGAAGTTGAAGTTGATTAAATATCTACATCAACAACGATGATATTAAGTAAAAAAAGAGAAGAAATTTATATATGTATTTTTATTACTAACACGCTTATATTAGCTCGGAATATATACAGATTGTTTTATGTAACGGAATATTTGCAAGCGATTATTACCTACTTGCGGTAATCAGATTGATCTGAAATTTCATACACATATTAAGGAGCTAGGTCATTGCAACAATTTAAAAAAATGTTTAGGATTTTCAAGCATGATTTTTTTATTTCGAACTAAGCAAAATCAAGTTAATGTAGAATATAATATAAGCTAGAGTAATTTAATAATTTTGCAATTGACTTGCTATGCTTTTTACTTAATAAATTAAATTGTAGTAGAAAAAGTGAATACCGCAAGTCGAGACTGTTGCAAAACTTTCTCGATAGATGGCGTTGTACATCAAAAATGCGATGTAGACTCAATCGAGTAACATTGTAGTGGTCAAATTGGTTACTGTTAGCACGACCGCAATAAGCTCAGTTGGCAGAGCTACGGAACGGTATAAGCTAGCTAGTTTAGTACCTTTTACTCAAATTCATCCATTTGACCTAGGAGTATCAAACATACAGTAACAACATAGACACATATACTAATCCTTATTCGTTATAATGTTAGAATAAACATATAGAATTATCATCTCACCTTTATAACTAGACAGAAGTAAAAACATATAGTAGCAGCGCTCACATTACTTAGACTGTCCACATTTCTTAACAAACCAAGTGGTAAAACACAAACTAGTGATACAATCACCATTATAGATGTTCTAAAACAAATAATAGAATAACATGTTACTCAGCGATAATGTAGCATTCTGATGGTAAAAGTATTATTGAAATCCATCTAGCAGTAAACAGAAAAGTATGTTTCCTCATTATATACATAAGATTTTTGTAGTAGTATTTGTATTATAACAGCAGTTTAGTATTAGTATGTATTATTATAAGTATTTTTTTACAGTATTTAGAGTGTAATTTAGTGTAAATGTATGTCTAGTGGTTCATGTAACGGACTGCCGTTCACGAGGTCGCGGGTTCGATTCCCGCACGGGACTATTATTTGTGTGATTTTATAAACGTCGTACAAATATTTGTACTGCGTCTGAGTGTTTCTATGTATTATAAGTATGTATTTACAAAAGAAAAGTAGTATACGTAGTATATCCATATTCTAGTACCCATAACACAAGCATATAAGCTTAGCTTGGGACCAGAGGCTGTTGTGTGAAATGTTCATAAATATTATATTAAATATTAACACTTCTGCAATGCTATTCAAAAAGGTAAGGTAGTTCCTTAAGCTACTAAAAAGTAGTGTCCGACCGAAAGTTCGGTTTCGGCCGGGTTTCAGCCAAAAAACAAGTTTCGGTTTAGGCCAAAATTGTCCGAAACTTTTGCCGAAACCGAAACTTGTGTCGCAGTTCAAGCACACTCACACTCGCCTAACTTTGTTCCCGCGGCAAGAATGACGCTGTCGGCCCTGTTCGGGAATTATGAGAACATAATTTAAAAAAATAATAAATTTGTTATTAATATTTTTTTAAATTATATTAAATACATGATTCCAACATGAAAACCAGTTTTGTTCGGACACTACTAAAAAGCAATCTAATAAATATACCTACATCTAATTATTATCATTATTACCTTAAAATATCACTCTGATTGATATTAAACATCTTAGCAACAATCTGAGGTCCAAGATCACCGACCACAACAAAATATGCTATACATGTTCCCATTAAGAAACCTATTATACCCACTTCTACTGCCATTTTTCCAGCCGATCCAAACACATGGAATGCTGAAAGAGTAACCATAAGTATTTTAAGTTAAAACTATGTATTTAATTAATTAAAGTCTCTGAATCGAAATAGTTAGTTAGTCAATAGCATAGTTTTATTAGCTTCATTCAGATTTATCTATCTATCTAGTGCAACAGAATCTCCTAAAGCAATTTCATTCACTTAAAATAGTCAGATTGATTTGAAATTGTGTACAAGGACTGATGACAATACAATAATTTCAAATATCCAGTATGTTGTTAACTAATCTATTTTGTCTAATAGTTTGTTTAACTAATTTATCATTAATAAATAGTTAATTAACTTTTTATTGGTAGCAATTACAGTTAAATACCATGTGATTAGATGAAAAATGATTTCTGAAGAACACAACATATTAGGTACTGTGTAAGTCTGATATTTCCAAGTCTGCTAATAAATGTAGAGTAACATCTTACTGTACCTCTACGCTCTTAATAACTACTGTTACAGTATTTGTATTGACTTTTATGTCATATAAATAAGTTTTATCACAGCAATCCAACTTACCCAAAAACTCAAAATTCCTTCGTCTAGCTAATAAGGCTGATTTTAATAAAAAATAACAGCATAATCTTGAAATAAGTCCCATAAATAACAGTATCAAAGCAGCGAGTAGCATACCACACTGTAAAAGTATAGAATTGCATTTAGATAACTGAGCTTAACTGTATGCCCACAGACTATGTGTATGCCATAGTAACAGATACAATACCACATTTATATTTACTGTACTGCTCTTTGGGATCTGAGAAAGCAATTTATGATAAAAGAAAAACATAACTTACTTGCTGAAAACAAAAAGGCATAGCCAATATGCCAACACCAATAATGCTGTTGGCCAAAGTGATTGACTGACCGGCGGTACCCATGATCTTATGGTGTCTTATACTTTTGTTCAATTATATTACACTTCTTTCTAAAACTCTGTCGCCTTCCAGGTTAAATTTCACATTCTGCATAAGTTTTCGATTTGTTTTGAACAATTTTGAAATAACATGTACCTGTACACCATGCAGCGTAACGTCAAAGCACTACACAGAGTAATAGTAGAAATCAGAATTACTACGAATGTCAACTATTTTCTACAGACTACGTATTTGTGATTGTCAACTTAAAGAAGTTTGAAGTGCTTTTGGATGGATTCCTAAGAGCATTAAACTAACAGGAGCAGCATTATACGACGTTTTCCATTACAAATATACTGCCACGTCTGCGAGGTGGTGAGGTAACGCACACTAACTCTATAAAGTAATTTCGTTGGTTGTTGCGGACGGCCTGTCCCCAATCGCAAATAATAAGTATGATCATTGTTCTCGTACCTTTTTCAGCGCGGGGGGGATCACCTTATAATGTCACCACTTGTTGGATTAATGGGCTAAGATGGATTTAGTGCAGAAGCTTTAGTTTTTAGGGTTCCGTACCCAAAGGGTAAAAACGGGACCCTATTACTGAGACTTCGCTGTCCGTCCGTCTGTCACCAGGCTGTATCTCAAGAACGGTGATAGCTAGACAGTTGAAATTTTCACAGATGATGTATATTGCCGCTATAACAACAAATACTAAAAATAAAATAAAATAAAGATTTAAGGGGGGCTCCCATACAACAAACATGATTTTTTTACCGTTTCTTGCTCGATACTAATAACGTTGCCTTATGTTGCATAGATAATGGTACGGAACCCTTCGTGCGCGAGTCCGACTCGCACTTGACCATTTTTTTAGTATTAGGTATAGATTGCGTTTCGGGATAATAAGGGTTGAATCCAAACCATCCGCTACTAGGTAGATACATGCGTGATGAATGGATTGGGATGGATAAGGTAGTTTGACTGAGCGGGACATGGGATCCTTCGAGAAATAAATTGAATAAAACACAATATTTTGTTACATCCATGTATTTTATTAATATAATGTAATATTTAGAGCGTCTTTACTAAAAATATTCTTTGGTAGTTTTGAACAAAAATGAATAAATTTTCTAGATAATCGTCGTCTTTTAAATCTTATTCTTATAGCTTATTTTCATTCCAGCTAAAATTACAAAAAAAAAACACTGTCCAAATTACAAACGTAACTCATTATTCACATACAACTAATATTAAAATTTAATAAACCAGTCAATTGAACTAATTTAAATACTATTAAAATTATTCTTTGTAAACATAATTATGAATAAAATGGCTGTGTTTTTACGCCAAATATAGTGGATACTGGATTCCACGTGGATTCTAAGTATTTATATTGCACTTCTATCGTATCATACGTAAATGGCTCGAATAGATCCTCTTTTTACTTACTTCGGTGGTTATATACCAGTTTTATAAATACCGATATTTAATTAAAAGTAAATATAAATAATATATCGTCATTAAAATATTCATTACAATCACCTACATAATCTACATATAACTCCTTGACGTATCAGAACATTTATAACTAATTTTAATAAATTAATTAATTGGTCACAGTATTCACAATGAAATGAACAAAAGCAAGAACAAAAAAAAATAACATACACACAATAAACTGAATTATTGCTAAAATACAATTTAGGGAAGATATTCATAAAACGGCTGCAAGAATTCGAAAGAAATCGAAATTAAATTTTATAACGATATAACATCGTATAGATTTTGTATCGTACGATATTATTATACCAATAATATTAACCAAGTTCATATGTTTAATATAACCCCAACCACGCTAACAGCATGATAAGATTTACTTTCGACTCAAAGAGCTGTTTATTGGAAATCGTCCTTAAATTGACAAAAACATTGATATCGATACCAATCACTAGGTTCGTAATATGAGATAACGTGCGCATAAAATTACGTACCTACCCTGTGTACGTACCTATTTATAAAAAAACAACATCTTTGAATTAAGAACGAAATGAAATATTTTTTTTCTAAGTCAGTTAACTAAACGACAACATTATATGGCACAGGCATAACGATAACAATAAAAAAGAAATGGTATAAAATTTTGGGAAGTAGCTTTTTTTTAAAAGTGATAAAAGTAGTGTAATTATATCAAATTATAATAAGCCTAATTGTATGTATACATTTATTTAACATAGCTATTGTCTGGGACTTCGTACGCTTGGAATTCACTTTACTGCATAGAGACAATATTTAACATAATACATACTTAAGTCTAAACTTCTAAAGCATTCTCGAAGACTTCTTATCAGTGAAATTGTTTTTAGGGTCAGAACACTACTTTTGGAGATTACACGGTACAAACATATTAAAAACTTTTTAATAAAATAGATCAGATAAATAGCAACAAAATGACCTGAATTCACACTTTAATTACAGCTAATACATTCATTAACATTTAGTAAACACGCAATGAGACGTGACTTGAACTAACGAGCTAAGACTACGATTATATTCAATGATCCGAACTACGATTTCCTTTTGTCTATAGACGGGCCTTGTATGCATATTTATGAGGGTCACTTAGCACACACAGACGTTTTATAACAGCTACTAGTTAGACTGAATGAATCTTCATATTATTCTTACTAACTGAGCATCATAACTATACGGAAATATGCATACTTATATTTGCATTAGTTTAATGACTAAACAACCATCAAAGAGAACAAATTACCTTCTGAATTGACACAAATATCATTTCTACAGATTGTTTACAAGCAGATAATATAATTGTTGCTACAAATGGGTCTTCTATTTAAATGTATTAAATATCATTCTATTAGCCTATGTGTTTGAATATCAATATGAAATTGAAGTACAGTATTTATTTTAAGTGTTTAAAGAGAGAGGAATCCTATTCAGGTCAAACGATTCAAACATCTTAACATTAATAAAATTCTGAGAACGTATTGAAGCAGAAAATTCAATTCAAACCTGTGATGTATTGAGTTAACTATATCGGAAACTAAACAAGACCCGACATGACAACAACGTTCAATTCGAAAATTTATTAATATGTATACGTGTTTGACTTCTTAGTAATGACCCAACCTTTGGACGGTATAAAACAAAAGCTAGGCAAATTACATTTAGTACCTACGTTGTAAAACGACTAATGTCGATAAACACCATAAAATGTAATTTTTACAATACTAATAATAAATGTTCTAACGCACATGGGTCACACATTTGGTGTTCTATACGTTAAAAAAAACTACACAAGTCAGTTAACAAGAAACCCTCACACGAAGTATATAAATTTTGTAACATAAATAAAAAATACGTCTAAGTTGACAAACAGAAAAAGAAATAACATAAAACATCTACGAGCTTTGCATTCAACTTTGTATGGTTTTCTTGTGGCGACTAATAAGAATAGACATCTGAATTTCAACCCATAGGGAGTCAATAAATGCCAAGGGTCCTTTTTGTGAGACACGGAAAATTCGAGTATTATAATCCCCTATATTTCCATCTATAAACCTGGTCAGAGTGGAATCTTAAACTTAATTCCTCCTATTTTGGTAACTCGTGTTTAAGAGCGGGCCATTACTGCGTTGAAATGTTGATTATTAGATTAAATGAACTCATTTTGGAAGAAATCGTCCTAAAAGTACATAAAAGATAAAATAGACAACTAACCGTGATTCTAATTCTACAACTTGCGTGTCGGTAAACTTTATACAAAATATTTTAATAATGGTTGAATTATCAGCTTAGTTTTGCCCACTACAAATCAATATGCATGAAGTATTTTGAAAAAGTAGGCGGAATTCGGCATAAATAGTTTTTGAACGTAGTAGAAGATTTTGTACAAAGTTATAAAATGTTTTGGTTAAATCCTCACAAATAAAATTGTCAATTTTAAGATTAAGTAAATTAAATAGATACAGATTTCATTTTTCAAAAATATAATTTCTTATACTTATACCTTTAAAGTTACATTTGAAATTTAGATTATTTTTTTATACATTTTATTAAAATATAGCTGATTGAAAAATCGTTTTAATGGCACGTTAATTATAAATAGGAATGCTACTATAAACCTTAATAACTAATATAAATAACAAATGAAATGCAGTAAAATAGTTATCTTTGGGTACATCACTTTAGTTTAAATGGCAAGTTAGATTAAATGAAGTTTTAAGACCGATGCAGACCGAATGCGTATGCAGTGCGTATTGTACCTATGTACCATAATACAAAGTACGTTGTGGTTGATAGAACAAAGAGTTAGGAATTAATTTGTGTAACTAAGGAAAGTTTGTTAGGTCTTTAGAGAAGGTTCTCATTAAGAATAAACTGCAAGCAATAGCCCAAGTTGTCTTTAACGAAAAGAACCCAAAGACTCTAGAAAATTAAAGAGACAAGGCGAAAGCTTTTCCCTTTTCGCATCTTTTTCTCAAATCACTTTTTAGCGAAGACAGCTAAATATAACGTAGTACACAATTCACTAGGTAGAACCTACTCACAAGATTCTTTGTACAGAATTTCAATTTTCTCAAACTGATTTTAATGTTGTATGGCGTGCACATAATCAATGTGACACTCATATCTGACGAGCCTCATGGTTGAGTGGTTCATGTAACAGACTGCCGATCAAGAAGTCGCGGGCTCGATTCCCGCTCGGGACAATCATTTGTGTGATTTTTCTAATTGTTATACAAATGTTTGTACTGCGTCTGGGTGTTTCTATATATTATAAGTATGCATTTACAAATGAAAAGTAGTATATGTAGTATATCCGTATTCTGGTACCCATAACACAAGCATATAAGCTTAGCTTGGGACCAGAGGACGTTGTGTGAAATGTCCTTGAATATTTATATTTTTCAACACTACAACAACTTTTCAACTTCCACGCATACGTGCTGCACACGCACTCAGTCTGTGCTGGGCTTTATAAGATACATATATTTTTTTACTATGGTCTTACGTAATCTAAATACTAAAATTGCAAATAAATTAACTTGTATATTACTTAAGCGTATTTAACTAAACAAATAAATAAACGTAATTTATGAATAATTTTATACTAAGTTTCTATTTTAGTTGATATGAGATACTCTAATATACATATTTATTATATAATAATTATAATCTACCGATTGACCGCACTTTGGTTATTTTTGGCTATTCAACAAATGAAACAATTATTGCAAAATAAGTCATTAGATTACGATGAAAAGAAATCATTTAATGCGGTGATTTAGTGTGCTTGTATTAAACGCTACAACCCTGTGCATTTCTATTTTTAGCCGTAGGTATTAAAAGTGTTGCAACAAAAAAAATTATAAAATATTCCTCCTGCATATTGCCCCATTTCCTTCCTTATGTAATAGAGATATGAGAGTGATTTTTTTTTTAAATATCTATATTGTAAGAATATTTCGGATTTAATTACGGAGTTGATATAAAAACTATTTCTTCGATACTCTCGTCGAGACGAATATTCAAAAATTTTTGTTATTTATGTATTCACTATCAGCTTTTTCACAATGAAGTGAAACGTGTAAATGTCGTAAATTATTGTACGTAATGTTATTATCGCAGACATTTGTTGCATAAAATATGCAGTGTTATAATGGTAGGTATTAGCCTCGCCTGTCTATAACATAGGTATTGAGTGTCTCAACGTATAATACATATATGACGGCATAACCTTGCAGTGGTACCAATTCTACGCGCACAACTAAACTTAACTAAAAATGAATTTTGATAGGGGGCCGTTCAAGTATTACGTAAGCACTAGGTATGTGGGGGCGGGGGGTTTATGTATTGCTTATTTTGGATGACATGGGGGGTAGGGGAGTCTAGATGATGATTACGTCATTTGGTAGTAAAATTACTTTTTTACACGAATGGCAACCCTCACATTCTCTTTGCTTGAAAACGAAACGCATTTTCGGGGATTCCCGCAAATAATGCATATGTTTAGGCAATAGCTTTAGAACTGAGTAGGGGAATTACCGCGCGCTATTCCCTTGTCAAAATTTTCTCTGTAAATTTTTTTTTTTCTTATTTTTTACATCATGATTATAATATTAAAAAAAAACAATACATTAATAGAAAAATATTTACGTAAGCTTAGGGGGAGGGGGTAAGAGCTTTGCTTACTTTTGCTAACAAGGGGTTTGGGGGGCGGGGGTAAAAACTGTAATAAATTTACTTACGTAATACTTGAACGGCCCCTAGTGTCAATAATAGTTTAAAAAAACTAAAAAACACGCTTTATATGTATAGAAAACCCAACTAAAAAATAGAAAAAAGAGTTTCTCTGGAAATGCGCGCATGCGTAGTTCGCGTACTAGCCCTCTCTTTTACTCTCATGCAAAGGATCCGGAAAGAGATTAATGAATCCTGGCGAATCTAACCAGGATAATCGGATATTTTAATCGAATTATTGCATTGTCATCGGTCTTTACCAGGTGTGCAAAATTTGAATAGAATCTGACCGTTTAAAGTGGGTCAAAATAGCGTCCAAAGGAGTCGGTTAGAAACATACAAACAAACACAAGTGAAGCTAATATAAAGCGTGTAATAACACAATTCGTCAATGTTGACTAGACTGTCTTTTTATAAAAACTGTTTATTGTAGACTAGCCAAGTAGTCAAAATACAGCAATAGTTGTTTTCATTTTTTAATTAAATGTAGTTGTGTACGAAGAATTGGCACCAATGTTATATTCACATGAATAAACTAACTTACTTCTCTTTCTCACTTGTTAACAGCTCCAGAAGTTCTTCGGTAGACTTTTTTTCTTTCTTAAATTTATTCATCTGTTCCGGTGGTACTGTTCCTTTCAATAATGTTTCAATATTAGTTCTGAGACGGACCAGAGGCGACATGGTCTCGTCTCTGCAAGGAATTTGATCCATTGCTTCCAATGACTCAACAAGCAAGTCATCTACTAATCGCTTGTTGAACCCTGTTACAATAAATTCATATTAAACTTTATCATAATTAGTTGGAGAAAGCTTATTTACAAAGCTTTTAATTGAAAGGAATTTATTTTAAATTAAAAACCAGCCACCATAGTTTTAAAGCAGAAAGCCGACATTAAACCATAGTTCGGCGTCGGATTTTGATTTCGAACCAAGCCCACGTACTAGATCGGAGATTTAGTTTCGTTGCTATACATTCAATGTACTTTACTTTCACCAATTAATCCCATCCACCACGAACAAATCCAGCAGTTTGTCAAAATGATACAACATCGAAACCAACGTAAATATTTCCGATTTTCGTGAAGAAAACATGTTCATCGTAGGTTTTAGACGCCGCATCTAAGAAAGATTTAGGGAATTATAACCATTACCAAAAACCAACATAATAAAACATTGCCAACACCCGCCCAACACCGAATTAACAACACAATGGGAAATGAACTCACTCACAACATTATTTAGTACTCATAACGCAAACCTCGCTGGTGACATCCCAAAAGTCGTTTACAACGACAAGTATCTTCGCTAGAATAGAAACCAATGTAAGTAAGCATTGCAATGAACATCGTGCCAACAAAACTGTCGCTGAACAATACATAAAGCGCACAATACAATCGGGACACGGCACAATGACTGTAGGTACTCACACATCAAAACCTAGCAAATGAAAGTTATGTTTAATGTTCATATTTATGTATCAGTTGCACTTGCATTTTCAATGACAGTGCATATTTGTTATTAATACGACCTTGTTATAACGATAACATTCAATGACCGTTACTAATGTGTGTATTGAATAATGAGGACGCGTTGATGTCTTATGTACGCGCAATTATTATCTTAAGTCAAAATTAGGTTTTTATGATTGAATTTATAAAAAAATGGACTATGGACTGTGCACGCGTTGCCCGTATGGACTCCTGTTATAGGCGGACACACACTAAGCAATGTACTTCACACTAAAAAAACACAGTGCCAGTTTATGAGTATAGTGTAAACTACAAAAAAAGTTACGCACCTAAATATTTGAGTTTCTCTTTACTAGCAATCATGGTGAGAAGGAGAGCCAACAAGAACCTCATTCGAGACAAGGTCATTGTAGATTCCACTGGATAAACCTCACAATCATCTTGTGAAGAATCGTCATTCAACTTTCTGTCTCCGTATAAATCTGTATCAATGCCAACACCAGTACATGTTTTCTTATGGACGAGAAGATCTTTTTTTAGCTTAAAATAGTCATTACATTTGAGACATTTGTATGGGTTCTCTTTACCATGAATTTTACACATGTGTGATTTCATATGCGGTAGTTGTGAGAATGACATTGGACACTCAGCACAAGGGAACGGTTTCTCACCAGTATGGCGTCTTAGATGCAACATCAGCGCATTGGAATGTGAAAAGGGGCGTTCACATATCCTACATGTGTATGGGCGGTACCCAGTATGCCCACGACGATGGACCTTCATTTGAGTGGACTGGGCGAAAAGCTTTCCACAATCCGGGCATTTATGCGGGCGTTCCTTATCATGTGTTCTCAAATGCTCAGAAAGATGTCCCTTTAATTTTTTATTACAAATGGGACACTGGATTGTACGGCCACCATGCATTGTCTGAATATGCCGTTTCATTGAATTAGCCCTCAAAAATTCTCTGCCGCAATACTGACATATATAATCAGTTAGTTTCAAATGACTCTTAACATGGACATATAGCTTGTCACGTGAATTATATTTCACATCACACAATGTACACTGATATTTGCCAGTAACCAAATGTTTTTTCTCATGCTGAATCAATAGCAGCTGATAAGTAAACTTTTGATCACAATAAATACATTTGAATGAATTCTCTCCTTTAGCGTGACTTGTGAGATGTAATTTTAAACTTTCTTTGGCTAAAAATGGTTTATCGCATATATCACATGAGTAAGTCTCTGCGTCATCGTCTACTGAATAAACACTATGATCTTTGTCTACATGATTCTTCATATTTTTAAGAATGCGAAATGTTTTTGGGCATACCGGGCAAGTGTGTGGCTTTCTGCCGAGATGTACATAAACATGTCTTACAAGTGAATGCTTTCTGTTAAATACTTTACCGCAGTAATCACACTGGAACTGTAATGGTTTTGAAGCATCGCCATCAAGTTTTTTAGTTCTATTTCGAGAGATACCGTTTAAATTCTTTTTTGATTTACCTTTTCCTGGAGTTTGTAAATGTTCATCTGAATTATTTAATAAAGAAGTTTGTTGTGTGCCATAATTTCTATTATCTTTAGCTATTTCTAGCTCCACAGGCTTAGGTGTTGATAACGTATTTGTTGTAGACTTTTTCAAGAGATTATTCCTTGTTACTTTAGTAATATTTATTCTCACTGAATCAAATTGGGGTACTTGATCATCAACTTCAATGTTATTATTAATTATCTTTTTATTATTAATTGCATTTTCTCCATTATTATTGTTATTCACACAATCTCTTGTTGATTTCAGATTCAATGACTTATCATGTTGATTACCTGGGATCATACCAAACTCACTTTTTAATATATTATCCATAATATTTAAATATTTATACTTTGAACTTTTAAGACGGCCCGTTTTAGTCTTCATGGGGCTTGGTATATCACAATCAGCGGGAAATTTGTTTTCAGATTTATCATGCTTCGTTTGTTTGGAGTGACCCTTCTTACTAGTGGTAAGAGGTAACTTAGGATCAAATTTATCTTTTAGTTTATGTCCATTCTTAAGTAAATACTTTACTTGTTCATCTGGGGTCAGAAATACCTTATTACTGTTTACTGGTCGTTTTCTAACCATACCAGCCTCATTATCATTGCTGTCAGTTTTTCTTGAATCTATTTCAATTAAAGACTTCGTTCTAGATTTTTTAGTTTGATGATCTTGCTTTTTGATCTTATTATTGGTTGCACTTTTGGGTGCTTTTATTCTACGTTTTACGTTAGCCATGATAATCTAAGTTGAATTAGTAAGCTGGACTATCATTTACTTTACTAGTGATAACATCAAGCGATAGAAACCCACCACCGGTTCAAGAAAAGTTAGTAAATAGACTATACACGTCTTTTTTTGGCTAAGGTGCAATAATTTGAGCGCAAGTGTTCGACTTGTAGTACTTACATGCAGAATGTAAACATTAACATTTCAATAAACACCTCCAACATTACGCGGCGTGCAGATAATAACTTGTTTGCGCAACTATGCTCTACTAATGTGTGAAGGACGACTCATTTGTTTTTTAGAACAAGAACCATCGCGCTTTACCTTGCCGTATATAATGTGATAAATCCATCCATTGTGCTACACATAAAATCACACATTAAAACATATTTTCACGACACAAAAAAAAATCTTAAACACATATTTATCCCACCGCCAGAAAAATATAGTCACAATTTAAATTAATCAATAGAATATGCGTAAAACGATGATTGATTGAATAAATACGTAATGGATGAATTGGATGAGCAACAGAGAAACCCGAGCTCGAGCCCGAGTTCACCCGAATCAAAATAGGCTTGCTGAAGACTTATCGATATTGTAAATATGATGTATCGATATTAACCGTACGATGCATCGATACTTTTAAGCTAATACTATTAATGTATCGATTAGAGGCTTGTACTGTCGAATAGCTAAAATAATTATGCAAAATCAGAAAATCCAACAAGATTCTAGTAATCATACCAGAATCTGTTGGATTTTCGTTTCTCACTATTAACATTTAATCACTTTCTCTAGAGTTTATTATATCAGAATTGACATCAAAGTTCAATAAACAAGAAATTGGTTCCATTTTTATTATTATTCTATGTCACTTTTTAAGTGGAAGGGAAGGGGTAGATGTTTTAAATTAAAATTATTTAAGAATAATATCGAGATATATGTTATCTTTATTCGAATTATTCTTATATAAAAGTTAGCAAAAAATAACACGTAACTTATAATAAAAACAAGATAATGATGACGTCTATGGTCTACCAATAGGTAAGTAGATACAACTGACTTAATGTGACGACCAAGATTTATTAACATCTAAAGTATCTAGAAAAGCACAACAATTCTGAATTCCGTTCTATTCACAATTGTGCATTATGTAAGTTCTTTTAATGTACCGATATTTGTAAATAAGTTGAAGTGATATTATAGTAAGTGTGCGATATTAAAGTATCGATATTTTTTCATTCACATCCGTAAACTGAAAGTGCCGTTGCGCCGCACCGCGGCGATGTAGGTATACAGTCTGTCCAGTATAAGTTGGCGTTTGAGCGGGGGCGCCTCCTACGCTATGGGTGTTGCCACCTTTATTTTATATTCCCTATATCTGCCTAACAAAATATTTATTGACATATATATGTATAATATTATATGTGTATAATATTAGATGTATATAATATTAGATGTATATAATATTAACATATATTACACTAGCTGTTGCCCGCGACTTCGTACCCGTAAATAATTTCCTCTATTAAATATTATAGATTAATAGGGTTTTTCTGGGTGAGCATTTGAATAAAACAAAAATTTATTGTTTAAGATAATTGCGATCTATTAGCGGACATATGCCTGTGAAAAATTCTTCAGATTCATCTGAATTATAAGAATCTGAATCAGAAGAATCTGAATCGCTGGAATTTAAATTAATCTAATATCGAATATCATATAATCTTTATAGTATAGAAACTACCTTCAATTATGTGATTCATATTTATAAATATAGAGAAAACATTTTTATGATACCAACTCACATCGAGTTTCTATGGCAACCATGTACATTTTACCCCAAGTATGGGGTAATGTATAAAACTTTTAACTAGCAACTCTTATTTTGTACCAAACACAAGCAACTGTGAACTGTCAAAATTAGTTCTCTTTTTTGCCACGCGCCAACTTATACTGGACAGACTGTACAGTCCGTTCACAGTTATTTTACCTCTGACATCTGTCAATGAATTTTTCCGTTCTGCTACTACTCTGAATTCTATTCGGCATGATTAGATTGATAATAACGGCACAAAAGCAAAATTTAAGCACAATTTATCACAACAACAACTTCACATAAGAGCCAGATAAACCAGCCTATCGAAAAAATTTATTGACAGATGTAAAATAACTGTGAACGGACTGTACAGCTAGTTAGGGTAGAGTGTACTGAAAATATATCGATACTAACCGATGAATTAGAAAAATCGAGTAAAGATAGATCGATGTTTCTTTATCGAATCATCTCATGGCTTGCCGCACCACACTAAGGCCTTGTTTTAAGTTGTTTTCTTTAAAAGTGCTTTTTACACTTACGATAAGTGCAAGCAACACTTACAACCGCCCGTTATAAATGCGACTATGCGAATGTGATGTGACTGATGTGGTACCTACTTGTTATAAAACCAGAGAGCGTTTTTAACTGTATGACTTTAGCAATCTCGATTTAGTACACATGCATTTTTATTGTTCGTTCGTCTGCATTCACTATACTTTTTTGTGAAATGTAATAAGCACTTTAAATACGTCCTGGAATTCTATAAATAGATTGAACACATCTGACTCAAGTCTTACAGCAAATTATAATGCTTATTTCAACACCTACCTAATATTCTTTTTGGGTTTCCGTACCAAAAAACGGGACTTTATTACTGAGACTTAGCTGTCCGTCCGTCCGTCTGCCAGCGGCCGTATTATGAGCATATATTTCCAGGCAGGTTACGTTGTGAATTGAATTAGGTACCTGGCAATTCGTATTAAGAACATAATTCCCAGTCAGTCAGATCGCTAAACCAGCCATAGATTAATATATTATGTTTAAAGAGAAGGTACAACTAAAAATTTAAGTACTGACTAAGAAGTTTCAACTAAAAGTTTTATAGATGCCATATTACGTAATTTAGCCAGGCAGTTTTCGACCTGCCTGGAACTTGCGTCATTTTTAAAAAGCTCTTATTACGCCTGCAGCTTTCATTATTTATGAATGATAAGTAAAGTTTGAACCCATAGAATAATTCCATAAAATTAATATGCACTATGAGATTTCTCATAGGTACCTACTGTTTAACGAACTCAATTTGGTGCTAAATATTATTGCTCACAAATATCTGTATTTGTGTACTTAGTTACTATTTAGGTAAATAGCGGTGTGCCCCTGTAGTGAATAGTGGATTTGATTCTTCGATGTCTCGGGTTCGAAATTGTTCCAATCCTTTTCATTTTCTTTTTATATTCAGATAGCCAGGAGCTTATAGAGAGATTGCCTTTTAAAGAACTCTGAAATAAGAAAACCTCGATGTTGCATGTTACTAAATACTTAGGCATACATTCCATGCAGGTTCTTTTGAAGAGACCGCTGACAGCAATAAGATTGTCGTATGTACATTACTAAATATATATACATATATCATAAATATTTTATTTTTATTGGTGTAAAATAAAATATATTGCATTGTATCGTATGTACGTCGCGTGGCGTCTAATTAGTTGCGTTGATGTCTTTTTTAACAAAAACTTAATCTCTGTTTCTAAAGACTTCAACGAACTTGTTCTAATTATGGATTATGATAAAACATAATTAGAATTAGTTTTTAGCTTTTATTAGCTTTTAATATATAGGCAATTAGACAGTTAAATTATTTTAAAGACAAATGTTATGTATGCCTAATAAATTGCTACACAAGTGATATTGGTACCTATTCTATATGCACAACTTAACTAAAAAATGAAAACAACTGTGGCGTATTTTGATTAATTTGCTAGGTATCTTGTTGTGCAAATTTTTAACACGCTTTTATAAGTTCGGTATGTATCTATCAATGTAGGTATTAATCTATGTAAAGGAATCTTTTAACGCGATTTTCACCCACTGGCGATAGTCGGATTCATTTGAAATTTTGCATACATACCGATGACCGATGAGGACCGATGAGAATGCAATTATTTTAAAAGATATTCAGGATTTTCAAGCGTGTTTTTTAGTTTTTGAACTAAGCAAATTATTATTAATTATAGTAGTTAGTCTATAATATACAGCTTTCTAATAAAAAAGTTATGTTATCATTGCCGAATTGTGTTATTGGCAATATAAATTTTAATTTTTTAGTTACATAGAATCGGTACCAAACAATGACACTATCAATTTTCGTTTAGTTATGTTAAGTTTAGTTGTGCACGTAGAATCAGTTCCATTATTTAACTAAACTAGTACCTACCTAAAAACATTCTGTCTCTACTTAAATATTTTTTAATTATTTATTTAAAATAAAAAAAATGGTCAAGTGCGAGTCGGACTCGCGCACGAAGGGTTCCGTACCATTAACTATGCAACATAAGGCAACATTATTAGTATCGAGCAAGAAACGGTAAAAAAATCATGTTTGTTGTATGGGAGCCCCCCTTAAATATTTATTTTATTTTTAGTATTTGTTGTTATAGCGGCAATAGAAATACATCATCTGTGAAAATTTCAACTCTCTAGCTATCACCGTTCTTGAGATACAGCCTGGTGACAGACGGCCGGACGGACGGACGGACAGCGAAGTCTCAGTAATAGGGCCCCTTTTTTACCCTTTGGGTACGGAACCCTAAAAATAGGTAGACGAAGTAGTCTATGTCAAAAAAGTGAAGTGATAATATTTGTATTGTAAGAACTATCAGATCAATAAACTTTCTTCAACGTGATTTTTCTATCATAATGGGGACATCAGACATTTTCTTTTTTCTTTCGGTAATCTTTTGTATTAATGTGATCGCCGACGTGAGTGAAAGCAAGTGAAGCTTTTAGAGCAATTCTACAAAATTGACAAAACATTTCATTGGCATAACACTTGTTTATGAATATTTCTTTACTTTAAGTATTATAAAACAAAGTCGTTAGTTTTGCATGTATATCCTTATGTGAACTTATATTTTCAAAACTGCGCAACGGATTTTCTTGCGGTTTTCTAATAGATAGAATCGTTCAAGAGGATGGATTTTTGCATAATTTACTAGCTGCTTCCCGCAAATCGTGTTGCTACAAATGTACACGTATTTAAGTACCTACATAAGTAAATAGCAATCGTTTTATTATAATTCTTTTGAATTTACGTAATAATATTTCAATATAGTGGTTTACACATAGGGATGCGGATATTTTCAAACGACAATAGAACCTAACTCGTCTACATTTTTTTCTGAAAATTAGGAATGGCTATGAATACAGCGATTAAAACTAGGAGCATAAAGACATGGTCTGGGTAAATATGCAGTTATTTCTTTCTTAGGTACGTACATAGTCAGGTTATCATATTTGATTAGTCATACCAGTGTATCTTGCAGAACGAGTTTCTTATATCATTCCTGACGCTACGAGAATCTAACACATCGATGGAAGGAAAGCGACTTATGTGACAGATGATATGTACTAGACCAGTGATTTTCAATCTGTGGGTCGCGACCCCTGGGAGGGGCCGCGAAGTCATACTCGGGGGGTCGCCGGCTGAAGGAATAAGTCAAGGTTCTTAAACAACAAAAACACAAATTTAGTGAGAATGATGTGATTGTTTATTTTCCAAAAGTTTTTCAAATTGTGGTGTTATTTTTTAAACGTTAATAAGCAAATAATTTTCTAATTCTGGGGCGCCATGGCGGGAAACCTCCCCGCGTGGCCTATTGCTTCCCGAGTCTGGGAAGCCATAGGCCCGGTGCGCCCTGGACGGCTCCCAAACATACTCTCTCCCCTTATGTTGGAAGTGTGTTTGGGAGTTGACTGATGTCCTGCCAAGTGGGACCCCACGAGGGTCGTGGGTTGGCGGACCTCCAAGGACCGCGGCGGCGCTCTTTCCTTTGAGCGCCGCGAGAGTCGTTGCGTCGCCCTGCTCCCAATACTATTCTGATCCGCAGAACTGATTGGTGAGCGGGGTGACTCTAATTCGACGTTGCGCGCTGTTTCGGCGCGAGAGCTCTGCTCTCTCTTGAGGGCCCTTCATGGGCAGCGGTCTTTAGACGTAGTTGTGGGCGGGAGTACCCCGCGGCGCGGCGGTTCCCCTGGATGCGCTAACCCGTGTCTGGGGGGATGTCCCCTAATGTGGACAACGCCGGGCAACCTGTTTCAGTCGTCACGTGTCGTTGATCACGTCTAGCGGCGTGACGACTGCGATAGGGGGCTTGCCTTCACTGGCCGGCCCGAGACAAGGAAAAGTCGCTAACACCGGACAGTAAAGTCCTAAAAACCTGCGGAAACTGGCCGACCTCCGTAAGGGTTACCTAAGTAAATAGGCTTGCGTCAGTACAGGGGGCTCTGCTGGCGTCGACTGTTCTACCCCCATACTCGTGGGACTAAAATGGATATCTTTAAAAAAAACACAAAATCAACGCGAAATCTTAAAAACGATGACCTAGGCAATGCTAAACGGACTACTGAAAATGCTACGGAGAATGAAACTTCAAGCGAGGACGAGAGAAGAGACGTCTGTAGGAGCAAAGACGCGGAGAGGAGTCGGTCCTCTCGATCCTCTGGGAGTGACTCTTCCGGGGGTCGAATCTTGACGCGATCCGCAACGAGAAATTTGACCAGGATCTCGGCCCAAACATCGGCCGAACAATTAGATGTACGGCGGGAGACGAGAGCAACGACCGCGCGGACCGACCAGGGAGTCCCGCTGACCTTGTCGGAGTCGGACGATATGGGCAATGTTTCGATGGCGGAAGAGCGCTCACGCTCCAGCTCTCCGAGCTGCCGTCGATATTGGCTGAAGCGGCCTGCCGACGAGCAGGCTCTGAAAAAGTATGAGCCGTCGAAGCGGGGTCGCGGCCGTCCGCCGACTACAGGCGCCTATGTCGGCCTAACGAAAGCCAAGGCCGAGCTTAGCCGACAGAAAGAGAAGGAGCTCCAAGTCAGAGCGGAGGAAGAACTAGCGGCAGAGCAAACCGGAAAGAAGACGGCCTACCGGACCCGGTCTGTTACGAGGTTGGCGGCGGAACCGAAACTAACACCTAACAATGAAAAAGACGTAGAGGAGACCACATGCAGCAGGGCAGAATTTGAGGCCACGGTCAACGAGTCTGTTGACATTATCAGAACTGTGGCCTGCGAAGAAACGCCAATGGACTGCCAGCAAGTTGCCACAGTTCGGGCCGCATTGGCCAAGATAACCGGGGTGTCGCTGCGCTTCGCCGCGACAAAAGAAACGGAGGAAAGTAGGCTCCTCCGTCAAGAAATGAAAGCCGCTGCCGCCACCGCGATGACGAGGGACGAAATTACGTTCCTCATAGACGCCCGGCTCGCGGGAATTGCGGATCGCCTCCTACCGGAGCAGAGAGTGCGTCCACCGCTAGCAGCGGACACGAGCAGGACGCGGGAGCGCTCATCTCCAGCCCCGGCTCCTATCCCCCCGATTGTCTCGCCCACTGTGCCTCCTACGGTGCGGGCTGCCCGTCAATCGTCGTTCATTTCCCCTTTGGCCCCCGCCGCCTCCACTGCTGGGACAAAAGGGAAAAAGAAGAAGAAGAGCAAAAAATCCCTGGCAGCCTTTGAGGCTGCGGCGGCCCGTGGAGTGCCGTCTGCTCCCGCACCTTCCGATGGGACCAACCCGCTGCCGCCACCGCCACCAACCGAACCTCTTCGGGAGGCATGGAATGTGGTGGCTCGTAAAGGAGCGGCGTCAAGACCAGCCGCTCGGGTGACTGTAGTACACGCCGCTGACACGCCGGCCTCAGCATCAAACCAAAGTGACAGGAAGGAGAAAGGGAAGCGCACCCGCCGGTTACGTGCCCCTAAGACGGCAGCGGTCGTAGTAACGTTGCCGCAGGGCTCGTCAGCCTCTTATTCAGACGTGATGGCTAAGGCCGAGGGGGCTATCAACCTCTCGGCCTTAGGAATCGGCGGGGTGCGCTTCCGCACCGCCCGCACCGGAGGCCGCGTAATGGAGGTATCTGGCGTGGATAAAAACAAGAAGGCCGACGACCTCGCTTCTAAATTGCGCGAGGTCATCGGGTCAGTGGCACGCGTCTCCAGGCCGGAGCAGTGCGCGGAAATGCGCATCTCCGGCTTGGGAGACGCGGCCACGACTGAAGCAGTAGCCGCGCAGGTGGCGAAGGTGGGGGATTGCCCCCTCGATTTGGTAAAGGTGGGCATCATCAATCGCTCACCTGGCCGCCAGGGCACGGTCTGGGTGAAATGCCCAATCCTGGCAGCCAAGAAGATAACGGAGGCTGGCCGGCTCACAATCGGCTGGTCCACCGCCCGGGCCACGCTTCTGGATGCGCGGCCCCAGCGGTGCTTCCGTTGTTTGGTGCCAGGACACCTGGGAGTGCAGTGCCGCTGCGAGACGGACCGCAGCGCACTGTGCTTTCGGTGCGGACAGCCCGGACACAAGGCGGCCACTTGCGCTGCAGAGTACGCCTGCGCGGTCTGCCTGACGCAGGGCAATGACGCTGGCCACCGTCTCGGGCACACAAAGTGCCCGGCGCTGGCTAACGATCATAAAAATAAGGCGACAAATAAGTCGGGCGGGGGCACTCCTAGACCCCCCGCCCCGGTTAGTGCAGCAGCTTTGCCTGCTGCCGAGGAAGTAATGGACACCGCCACCAATTAAATGGCTTCCAAGGTCTCCATCCTGCAGGCGAATGTCAACCATTGTGCGGCCGCTCAAGATTTGCTGATGCAGACAGCTGCGCAGTGGCAAATAGACGTAGCCATAGTCGCCGAGCCGTACCGAGTGCGTCCCCGTAATGACTGGGCGGGTGATCGTGACGGCTCGGTGGCTGTCGTCGCCTGGCAACGCAATAGTAGTCTCCCCCCCTTCAGCAGGGTGCTGAGGGGGCGCGGATGTGTCCTTGTCTCGCTAGGCGACGTTGCAGTGATCGGGGTGTACTTCTCGCCCAATAGAACGCTCGCCGACTTCGAGCGGCTCCTTGCGGAAGTCAGCGACCTTGTCGCGGAAGTACATCCCACCCCGGTGGTCGTCGCCGGGGACTTTAATGCCAAATCCCAGGCCTGGGGATCCCCGGTGACCAACGCCAGGGGTGAGACCTTGGAAGAGTGGGCGGTGTCTACGGGACTAATCCTCTTGAACCAAGGGACGGTCCAGACGTGCGTTCGGCATAACGGCGGATCGATCGTTGATCTCTCGTTGGCGAGCCCTGCCCTGGCCCGCCGCACGAGGCGGTGGCGTGTCGAAGAGGGGGTGGAGACCCTGTCAGACCACCGTTACATACGGTTTGACCTGGGCCCATCCCCCACGGATGCTCCAGCCGCTGCGCTGGACCGTCCCTTGCCAGAGGAGGGTCCACGGTGGAAGTTGTCCACCCTGGACCCGGAGCTGGCCACCGAGGCTGCAATTGTGGAAAGGTGGGTCGCCGGAGGTGTTGATAATGCAGAACGCGGCCTGGACGTGGATGCGAGATGTGAGCAGTTTTGTGGAAAGCTCTCTCGCGTCTGCGATGCGGCGATGAGCCGAGCGGGACCAGCCCTCCCGCGGAGGCAGATGTACTGGTGGAGACCGCACCTTGCCGGTCTCCGCGCCGAGTGCCAGTTGGCGCTCCGCAGGTGCACCCGCAGCCACCGGAGGGCCAATAGAAATCCCGCTCACGAAGAAGAAGTGCTCGCCGCATACCGGGTCGCACGCAGGAACTTCACCTCCGCCGTTAAGGCCGCCAAGCAGGAGGCCTGGCGGGAGTGGCTCGAAGAGCTTAATAGAGACCCATGGGGGCGCCCATACAAGGTCGTGACCCAAAAGCTCCGACCGTGGGCGCCGCCACTGACGCGGACGCTCGAGCCACTCCAACTAGAAAGGGTGGTCAGCTCCCTATTCCCAACTAGAGAGGAGTGGGTGCCACCCAGAATGGTGGTGCCTGCTCCGGAAGATGGACCGGCACCGGGCGATGTCGTGCCGCCCGTGTCTGAGGCCGAGTTAGGGGTCGCGATCTTCAAACTCACAGAGAAGCATCGCGCCCCGGGTCCGGACGGAATTCCCGGGCGAGCTCTCGCCCGCGCGCTGCCGGTTCTCGAGGAGGAGACGCTGTCCCTCATGTCAGCCTGTCTAGAATCTGGCAGGTTCCCGCGGCGCTGGAAGAGAGGGAGGCTCGTGCTGATCCGGAAGCACGGGCGTCCCGCTGACTCGCCGTCGGCCTACCGCCCCATTGTTTTGCTCGATGAGGCGTGCAAGCTCTTCGAGCGGGTACTCGCTGCGCGCCTCAGCGAGCACCTGGAGGAGGTGGGCCCAAACTTATGTGACGTCCAGTTCGGTTTTCGCCGCGGGAGATCGACGCTTGACGCGATCTCGCGACTGAGGGACGGCGTCGAGAATGCAGTCTCCCGGGGGGGAGTGTTGCTGGCGGTGTCGCTAGACATTGCGAACGCCTTCAACACCATCCCCTGGTCCACTATTGAGGAGGCGCTGAGGTACCACAACGTCCCGTGGTACCTCAGACGCATCCTGGCGGACTACTTCGTAGACCGGGTCATCGAATATCCGACCCGGGACCGCGTAGTCCGCCGGGACATGTCGTGCGGTGTTCCACAGGGGTCGGTTCTAGGCCCTCTCCTGTGGAACATCGGATTTGACTGGGCCCTGCGCGGTGCTAACCTCCCGGGTGTCCACGTGATTTGTTACGCTGACGACACCCTGGTGACCGCGCGGGGCCCCACTTTCAGAGACGCGGGTGTGCTGGCCACTGCCGGCACGGCCCAAGTAATTCGCCGCATCAGGGCCCTCGGCCTGGAGGTTGCCCTCGAGAAGTCTGAGGCCATGTTCTTTCATGGTCCTCGGATGAGGCCCCCCTCTGGGTACTCAATTGTGGTGGGTGGCGCTTCCATCGCTGTCGAAGGCACGATGAAGTATCTTGGACTCGTGCTCGACAGCCGGTGGAGGTTCACCGAGCATTTCCGTGTGCTGGCTCCCAAGTTGCTAAAGTGCGCGGGAATGCTCGCGAGGCTGCTCCCCAATTGTGGGGGGGCCAACCGAGTTGGTCGCCGCCTCTACGACGGCGTGTTGCGCTCTATGGCGCTGTATGGAGCGCCCATATGGGCAAGGGAGGCCCTCAGCACCGAGAACATGACCCTGCTGCGTCGTCCGCAGCGGGTCATGGCACAGAGGGCTTCCAGAGCGTACCGCACCGTCTCTTATGAGGCGGCTTGTTTGATTGCGGGCAGCCTCCCTTGGGACCTCGAAGGCGAGGTCCTGGCGGAGAGCTACCGCCGGAGGGCCCTGATGCGGCAGGCGACAATAGAGCCCCTCGCGGAAGAGATCGTTCGCTGGAGAAGCGAGATGCGCGACGAGCTCTTCCGACGATGGGCCGAGAGGTTGGCGGATCCCTCCGCGAGCAGACGGCTCGTCGAGGCGGTCCACCCGGTCCTTAGGGACTGGGTTGAGGCGAGGCACCGGGATCCGACGTTTCACCTCACCCAGCTCCTAACAGGTCATGGCTGTTTTGCCAAATACCTGTGGGAGGTGGTTGGCATCGAGTCGGATCCCGCGTGCCGAAACTGTGGCAGTGGGGCCGTGGACACGGCAGAACACACACTCGCCGTGTGCGCGGCCTGGGACGCCCAGCGCGCCGAACTCGTTGGCGTGCTGGGCGAGGATTTGTCGCTCTTGGCCATCGTTCCGTCCATGGCCGAGAGCGAACGGTGTTGGGCCGCCGTCACCACCTTTGCTCGGGAGGTGATGGCGGCAAAGAGGGAGGCCTTGCGGGAGCGTGAACGCGCTGGCGACACGTTACCACCCCGCAGGGCCCCGGGCGGGGGTCGTCGACGGGCAAGAGCCGGCGGCCCCTCTCGAAGAGGTGGTCGTGCGCGGCGGGTCGGTATTCAGAGACCCGCCGCGGCAAATGTGGCACTCGGCCACGCGGCGGGGGGAACAATAGGTCTCCCCGTCGAGTCGGGCCCCGCTTAGCGGGGCCACCCCTCGCCGGGTCATGGTAAAGCTCAAGGCACCATCATGGCCCGGCAGGGTAGAGAGGAAAAGAAAAAAAAAAAGAAAAAAAAAAAAAAAAAAAAATATTATTTTCTAATTCTAATCTAATTGCAGTCTATTTCTCTTTTAAGTTTTAATATAGCTACCGTTGAAGAAAATGTCAGTTCCATTTTCAGCATGGATCGTCCTTTAATTAATGGCTTTTTTCTTTACTTTGACACAAGGAGGTCGCAGGAACATTTCAACCTCTAAAGGGGTCGCGAGATCAAAAAGATTGAAAAACACTGTACTAGACCATAAATTTTTATCAATTGTTAAGGAGATAGATTTTTTTGTGTACTTTTATTGCAAACTGTTACATCAGAACATTCAGCAATTGTTTATATGTATCAGTGGCATGAGCGGACGTCGTCAATTTATACTATATACAACGTGTTGCAGAAAGGTGTAGTCATAATTTAAAGTTGCATTAGATAGGCCTTAAATATTATAAATATTACAGTTACTTTAGGGTTATATGTCGTGTGGTTAGAGGATAAAATGAAATACGTCCGGACTTGAATGGCGTTTATTTGCGACTCTATATATTTAATATAATATTAGGTTATATAGTTAAGGGGAACAATCGTTTCTATATATTCCTAAAACTGCTGCTCGCTGAGTGTTGCATACAATGAATTCATACATAATATATTTGTATACAATAAATTAGGCGTCGAGCAAACAATAGGACCATACATACTGTAATAAATATATTTGTTTATTATAACTTGGGTGGCTAGCACAATGGTCTCTATAGATTCGTAGACCTGTTGACAAACGTCTACTTACAAACAATGAATTCATACAATGTGTTCCTACAGTTACACATAGAAAAATACAGTTGGTAAGTTTTTTTTGTTTATTGCCTACTCTTAAATAACTACCCGAAACGTATCAATTATGAGATGTTTACGGTTTATTGAATGCGATTGAACCTTACGATAAAAGATGACCTCATACTAGTGTTGTATTTAAAGAAGATCGATTAAAAGTCATAATATAACTAGTATTTGTAATTTCATCCATGCCTAGTGCCTAGTCACCGGCCATGTGTAACGATGGTCAAATATGACTACACCTTTCTGAAACACGTTGTATATGGAGATAGTTATGTAATTTTGTATGTAATTGTTAAAAGGTAGAGTTTAAACTAAAATACTTCGATTATAAGAAGTTACAAATAATCCTACTAATATTATATAAATTTGAAAGTTTGTGAGTATGGATGTTTGTTACTCTTTCACGCAAAAACTAGTGAATGGATTTTAATGAAACTTTACAATAATGTATGTACATCAGAATAACACATAGGCTACAATTTATAAAGATTTTGTGTGAATTGTCCAAAATTTGACGATAAATGTCAAGTAAGTAGAAAAAAATCTACCATCTGCGAGCTATTCTGGCATGCTCTGCCAAAACCGTTACACGTATTTAATGTATGATATGATGGAAACGTTTATCCAAAATGATCCTACAAAAAAACCCTATGTGAGCTTATATCTTCAAAAGTACGCAACCGATTTTGATGCGGTTATTTTTACGCTGTTCTCATAGCCACATAAATTGTATCGCACACTAGTACAGCGGCTTTCACTATTGTTGTTTGTAGTCACAATGGAGGCAGCTTGCACCACTAGCGGATAGTATCGGACACGCTTGCACAATCTAATAAACAATGACATTGTTTGTACGAGCCATGTGCTCACTCATTTTGGGATAATTAAAGGCTAAGTAACCATAAAAAGTTGCAAGCTTCTTATTACTGTCATTATAAACACAATTAGATTATCTTAGAGAGCCATCTTGGCATTGATATTAAGATACAGCCTCAGAATACAACTTACACATTAAAATACATACATATGAATTATATCACAGAATAATAAATAAATAAATATTCATGGACATTTCACACAACGTCCTCTGGTCCCAAGCTAAGCGTATATGCTTGTGTTATGGGTACCAGAATACGGATATAATACATAAACTACTTTTTCTTTTGTAAATGGGTACATACTTATAATACATAGTAAACACCCAGCCGCAGTACAAACATTTGTATGACATTTATGGATATCACACAAATGATTGTCTTGACCGGGAATCGAATCCGAGACCTCGTGATCGGCAGTCCATTACATAAACCACTCCACCACGAAGCCCGTCAGAATAATATCTATATTCTGTGGAATACATAAATGCCATTACGCTAAAAGCTAAAGGGCAGGGCTGTTATAAAAATGCGGGTTAATCGCTGGTTATAAATGGTGATTTTCTGCTAGTCTACCTTTGGGTGATGCAGAAAATGGGGCAAGAAGGTGCACGAGGCAGTTCTAATTCTAAACAAACTTAACATTTAACTTACAGACTAATAGGTAAATAGGTACCTACACAAATAATATTTTATAGTACCTATACATACCTACACAATTGTTTCGAGTAGGGGTCGCAGCACTCGCAGCGGTCTATGTTTGCGTTGGTATAGAACGTCTTCTGTTCCCCCGCTATTATTATACTCTCTCTCTCTCTCCGGCCCATTTCCGTCCCACTGTTGGCCACTGGCCTCCTCCACTTTGGCAGGGATTATGGTTTACTGTGCCGCGCTGACCAAGCATGTGGCACAGGGTTTATGTTCGAGTTTTCTGTCCCTCACAGAGAATGTTATCTGTGTGCAATATCCCTTAGCTGACTTTTACAGCACTCTTGGGAGGATATGGGGTGGTGACACTTGTATTCTTAATCCGTCACCACACGGAGATTATACAATAAACTTTAAATAAAAAAATGTTAAGCAGATGTGATGACATACCTATACAAAAGAATTGCACAAATAGTGCACAAGAATAATAAAATTGTAGATAAAGATTATTATTTTCATAATAGAACAGTCGTTTTGAACTTATTTCGTACCTACTGGCTAACGAGTAACTTTTTGTTATTGTACTATAAATTGCAATAAAGTTTCTTATGTGAAACGTAGCAAAACAATGGTACTTTTAGAACACTTTAGGACAATAGTCAATTTTATAAGATTATGTAAATGTTTTGTACTTGCAGTAAAGAAACAAATACTTATTTAGTAAGATTGAGGTAAGTACATACATTGTTTTAAACGATTTAAACTTTATGTGAAGGTGCAGGTGCAGGTATGTTAGGTATGTGATGCTCACTCCGGAATCATGATAACATTGATGTTTTATTCGAAAATTGCAGTATTACGTGTACAAAATAATTTACTAAGTTCAAAAACAAAAAACACGGTTGAAGGTCCATAATCTACTTCTTATATATAAAATTCACGTGTCACAGTGTTAGTTACCGTACTCCTCCGAAACGGCTTGACCGATTTTTATGAAATATTACATGCGTATTCAGTAGGTCTGAGAATCGGCCAACATCTATTTTTCAAACCTTTTTTGTTTTTTTTATTTGGCAAAACAACGTTTGCCGGGACAGCTAGTAGGTATTAAAAATAAGTCGGGTTTTCCTTCCTGACGCTATAACTCCAGAACGCACGAACCGATTTCCACGGTTTCGCATTCGTTGGAAAGGTCTCGGGCTCCGTGAGGTTTATAGTTCTTTTTTTTTAAATTTTTTTTTAACTTTTTTTTGGTATGGCAAAACAACGTTTGCCGGGCCAGCTAGTTTTTTATATTATTGCATGGTTAAAGGTCCTTGTTATGTGTGCAAAATCAGGTCTGCTGTATATAAATGATACGTATCGCGCTAATTAAAAGCGTGTTAATAGGTAGGTACATAATTAATAATTCTTTTCTCGTGAGTTTAATGAGATTTGAGGTAACATGTTAGCTTCAAAGTGGCTTGATCTTTGTTCCTCCTGTTGATACTAGCAAAAGAATTCATGAGCAAAATGAATAAAAAGGCGCGTATGCGTAAAGGGTTTATTTTAATTGATAGTCATTTCTCTATTTAAAGAATTTAAACATTTCGAGCTTTTTTGTAATTTTAGTAGAAAAGCGATAAGGCTGTTGAACGTTATAATTATATGCGTGTATAGTTAGTTATTAACTGATAAGCTAACCATGAAAGTATGTAATCAAATAATAATTCCATAAAGTACGTTCACCCAACTTTGTCAACAATTTTATACGGCTTAACCTAATTTCTTTTCGTAATTGCGTCACACTCTAGTTGTAAAACGGAGAGTGTCTGATGTCGTCTGTGATAAATAAATATATAATAATATGGTGTTCTATTTATTGTTTCAATGTTTCATTGTAACTTCATGTTGTTTTTTTAAAATTTTTATACATTACACTTAGATAAATAATATATACTAATAGGTGTAAATTAAGCCAAGTTTCAAATCGAAGCAGATATCGTTCTAGGTAGTTCGAGAATATTCGCCTCTATAATATATTAAACTATGATTTCTGCTACTCCCGTGGGAAAAGGCGTGACGGTATGAAGATGATAATAGACGAGATAGATAAGTCGTTTTAGCAAGACCCCGTCCAGTCCCTACTACTAAATACATAAACACGAATACCTAGTGTCCTAATAAAATATGTATCTAATTAGGTACTTAGCTTGCATTAGTTAATCAAGCGATTATGTGTAATTCAAGTTAAGGGTTTCATAACTACCTATTCATATATTTAAAGGTGCAGTAGGTACAGATTTATCAAGTATGTAGATCAATGTGCAATTGTCTTACAATACTTTAATACTCAAATAATGGCCTGGGAAAACAGAGTATATGAATGGGTTTTAAAATTTACACACATGTTTAATTCGAGATGTATTTTCTTAACATGCATGTATGTCACCACCCAACTTCTCATGTGTAATCTCATACAGCCAATGTAAGGAATAATGTAGATGATCAAGATAACATTTCTTGTGACACAAAGAAATCTAGAAAATATTATGTAAGCTTAACGTAAAACCCCAATTTGGTTCCGAACTCCAGTCAGTATTGACATTTTTCTGTAGTAATACAACCTATATCTTAATAGTGTGCCAATTGTTAAATGTAACAAAAAAATTGTTCCGCGCGTTTATCTCAATCATGACCTCGCGAGTAACAGCCCGCTTCGCTTACCGCTGCACCACAGCGCCTGTCCATCAAAATATACTGACATCACTGACATCGATAATTTTTGTACCCAATACTGTTCAATCTTAAACGTCAATTTTCGCTCTAATAATCATCATCTCGTTTACGTGACTTCCATTAAGTGCAGTTGTCTAGGGCGGCACAGCGTTACCTGTCGCGAAATCGTCTACAAACAACTACTTACCTATTATCAACTTGAGCGGGGATTATTTTCCAAACACTGCACTTCACATTGTCTTACCTTCCATACTTATTTCGTGTTACGATTTTGTATTGAGAGGAAGCGGTTCGCGTTACTTTTACTGTGAATTTTTTTTATTGTGATAAAAACAAAGTATACATCTTAATTTTGTGTCTGTTTATTTGTGAGAAATGGTGAAATTCTGGTGGATGTTTATGTTATTTGCTAAGACCGCATCAGCCAGTGATAACGAGCTTCCAAGTTCGGAATCCCAAAAAGGTACATATCGTTAGAAAATGAAGTTGTAACACAATTAGATCGTTTTTAAATCAACGAAAATATTTTAACCAAAGTAGAAAATAGATTGAAAAGTGTTCCTAAATATTACAAATACCTACCTAAGTTAACTTAATAAGTAGAAAAAGAAGGAAGATTTTTAAGCTTTTACTGCATACGTGGGAATGAAATAGATAGATTAATAAATAACACTTTATTTGCACATTAATGATTTACAATTCATAAAATTACATTACAATGACAAATGCACAAATGCCTTATCGCGAAATGCAATCTCTTACAGGCAACCTTATATAGAATACGTATCTTTTTAAATCAGCTTATCAATTTTATTATGCCATATATTAAGGGCCTACATCAATATTATTCAATATCATCGCCGACACGTACATATTAACACAGCCAGTAGGCACAGAAAATGAAGAATTAGGGATACTTTTCCTATTTACTCAAAATCTACTAAATATATTTTAATTCTGATTTACGTGTTTCTATATATAATAGTTACTTATGTTTTTAAAGTTATTTTATTAGTTAATACGCGATAATAGACCGACAAATGAAAAAAATAAAAAATTAGAGAGGTTGTTTCGCTAAGATTTTCTATCGAGAAAACTTTTTTCAATCGCGTTTCTGAGTTTATGCGATCCTAGATCATATATTGAAAAAACATATACTTAAAAATTAGAGCTCTAGCCATTCAATCTAAAGAAACAATGAAAACTTCGTACGTAGAAAAATGCACGAAGCTATTTTGGTATCCTCTTAACAGTCAGTTCTTAAAACTTGACGTGACCTAGCGGCACTAAATCGAAGTATATAAGGTTATGGGTTGGATTCTCACGTAGGCTAACATTATATTTTGACATGTATGTAAATCGCACTCAAAGCTATAAGATAATTTATCGGACCTATATAACGAATAAAATATAATTCTGAATCTCTTTCTCATAATAAAACAGCAAAGCTTTTAAGGGTTCCTCATGAAATAAAAAAAAAAATTATGACTATATAATAAAGTTTAAGGCGCTTAAAAGTACCTACTCATACTCATTACTGCTCTGTAGTGAAATACAAGTTATCATTACGCTTTTACAGGATAAGCAGAAATAACGCTGCTTTATAAGCACTCGCTACCGTATCTACACTAATGTAATTGATCGAATAATAAAACTAATTTCATCCGTGTGGTGTGACGGATTAAGAATACAAGTGTCGCCACCCCATCTCCTCCCAAGGGCGCTGTAAAAGTCAGCTAAGGGATATTGCACACAGATAACATCTTCAGTGAGAGACGGAAAACTCGAAAATAAATCCTGTACCAACACGCCTGGTCAGCGCGGCACAGTAGACCATAATCCCTCCCAAAGTGGAGGAGGCCCGTGCCCAACAGTGTAAATGGGCTGGAGAAGAAAAACTAATTTTATTATTAAGTATTATTTAGGTGCCAATATCGACGTTATGTTACTGGATGCTTTTATAGCTTCTTCGAACGAAAGACACATATTCATATTGTACCTAGTATTAACATCTTCGGGCTTCGTGCTCGAGTGGTTCATGTAACGAACTGCCATTAACGAGGCCGTGGGTTCGATTCCCGCACGGGACGATTTTTTGTATGATGTTTATAATTGTCATAAAAATGTTTGTACTGCGTCTGGGTGTTTTCTATGTATCATATGTATGTATTTACAAAATTTTTTTCTGGTACCCATAACACAAGCATAGGTATATAAGCTTACCTTGGGACCAGACGACACGTAGTGTGATATATCCATGAAATGGATATAATGAATGAATATTATCTTTGTTTGGTATCCTTTATCTATCATCAATCTTAACACATCCTATTTCTCTTTTTATCACGGTTTTTAATAATGAATCTATGTAATGGAATCATGCAGTACCTACCTAGTCGGATTGCTCTGAAATTTTACACACAAACATATAGGGACTGGTAACAATGCAATAATAAAAAAGAAAATAGAATATACAAGCGTGTTTTTTAGTTTTTGAATTAGGCAAATTATTTTATCAATAATAAAAGTCTTCCCACAATCAAATTCAAAAATGTTTTAACTGCACTTTTTAATGAATTCCAAGCATTTTATCACATTTATTTCCCACGCTTTCATCTTAGTGCTGCAATGGGTACGAAACTGTGATTCGCGAATATTCTGTAATATTTTGTTAGAAGTATCTTATCTACTGTTTACAATATTTTGATGTCATCATTCACGGCATAGCTTAGAGAACTATTTTCACGCTTTTGAACAACAAACAATAGAAGTGAAAACAGTAGGATTACTTTTTAATTGCTGTAAGTTAACTTTCAATTTTATGTATAAGTATGGTGTGTGTTAGTATTTTCTTTTATTTGCATTCCTTTGTCGATTTGATTTAATAATAAAAATAAATTTACGTACCTGTTGTACGTAGTTTTATTTTTATTATTAAATAAATAAATATTCATGGACATTTCACACAACGTCCTCTGGTCCCAAGCTAAGCTTATATGCTTGTGTTATGGGTACCAGAATACGGATAGAATACATATACTATCTACTTTTCTTTTGTAAATACATACTTATAATTATAAGTATGTATTTACAAAAGAAAAGTAGAAATAATAATAAATAATATAATAAATATAAATAATATAATAAATATAAATAATTAATAATAATATAAATAATATAATACATAGTAAACACCCATTATTAAACACATTGAATACGATAATGTAGGTAGCATTTAACCCACGACGCCGATTCCAATATTTTATTTATCCTTAATTGACGCTAAAAGACAAATAGTATAAAAAAATACCATGGTTGCATATCAATTAACTATTGACGGATAGCATTTCCTATCTTACTGATAAATGGGGATAATTTCTATTAGTAATCTTAGACTGGTTGGTGTAAACGGTCGCAAAGCCTTAGTATTGTAACACTATACTAAGTCTAGTCTAGCTATAGTCTAGTGGACTTATTCATAATGACTTATCGAAAGTTTAAAAGTTCGCTAAAATCGGTTCGCGAAAATTGTCAAAACTTATTATTCATAATAGTCTTTTTACTATAAAACGTTTATTATCTCTCCGATAAAATCTCCGTTTAAACTTCCAATAAGTCATTATGAATAAGGCCATAGAACTCTATCTTGGGTTAAACTCTTATCATTTCGTTTTTTGGCGGCTGAGAGAATACGTAATGACATGTTCACTTCCGTGAGTGTATATGGGAGCGGAATGCCAAGACAAGTATTTCTGTACCTACCGTTTCCATCCTGCTTTTCTGACACTACCAATTGATATATAATCTCTACATTCTTTCCAGAGTCACGTTTTCTTCCTTTATTTGAAGTAAAGCGCTTTGACAGCAGGCCAGGAGTAGGTCCTGGTGGTTTACCACCACTGACAACAATGCCAATTGCAGGAGAGAGATGCTCATCGCGATTGGAATCCGCACTAGACCAAATGAAGCGACGGAAAAGGACTCAGCCTAAGAACCTGGACACACCAACAGTAAGATCTAACTTTTTTTCACTTTACCTATCGCACAGACCTCCTCCTTAACGTGATTTTATCTGGTTTTCTATACCACTCCGACGAGGCATATTTGAAGAGATAAATTTCGAGATTTCTATCTCTAGAAAAATATAAGCAAACCATTACTTCTGAAAGTATATTATTCCGATATGTAGTATTATTTTTCTGATAATATTATAACTTCTATTTTTTGGGTGTTAACCCAGGAACAGATAAGTAGGTATAGTGTTGACGTGCGTACCTACCTATTCATATTCCTATTTCATGTATCTATCTTTGTTTATTTCATTATTATAAAATCGTAACAGCACTGCAAGCACGTACCTATTTTTAAAATTAAATAACTACAGAATATTGTAGGTATTCACTTTATTAGCTAGTATCAGCCAATAAATCTCAGCTGTTACCTAGGTATTCAGATAAGATAATGAACTTAATTACGTTATTTCATCTATGTTTACAGATTGATATCACGTAATTAGTTCCCAAGTACCTACCTTTATCAACGTCTGATAACAATATCACCTCTCTCTTTATTCTCTCTATTTCAGTTAATTATTATCAAAATAAATAAGTTTTTGTGATAATAATTAACTGAAATAGAGAGAATAAAGAGAGAGGTGATATTGTGAGGTGATTTTTTCTCGTTATCTAAATGCTTATAGCAAGCTGTGGAAATAGGTATACAATAAGCACCTACTTACCTACGCCTTTAGGTTTATATATATAAATATTTAATATGCTTATATTCCCATTTCGTTTACAGGGACAAAGCATAGACTTAAATGGCTACAGTCTGTACCAACAAATGCGTTCAGCACCAGTCGATATGTATGTTACAAGAATGAGGGTTCGTCTACCACAAAACACTAACTGGGTAAAGGTAGAAAAATGTTACTTTGACCCAAGAAATGTATCTCTGGATACCATGTTACTGTTCCACGATATAACTATCAGTGGAAATGTAGATTTATATGACGCAAATGAACTTGATCGAGAATTAGCTCCCAATAGCAGATTGAGACGCCACTACGCAGAATCAAGGTCTATAGACGGTCCATATCCTGCCGATTATATAAAAAGAAATCGCGGAAACAACGGCTGTAATATGATACTAAGACTCCGAAAAGCGGGTATAGGTTTTCACACAAGACCTTTAAATCAACAACCTGGTAAATTCAATGTGAAAACCGATTCTGAATTTGTAGAGCCCGGTTTTATAAGCGTCTACGCGTACGGCTGCGAGAAATATATTAATAGGAACTCTATAAGGAATAAAGATAACTTGCCGTTGAAAAGGAAGAAACGATCGGATGAGTTTTCTTTTGAGCCACATTTTCGACAGATATATGATGTTAGTTTAGATAGTAGAGCAGCAGATAATAACTGGGATACAGTTTACGTACCGCGTAGCAGAGCCAATTATGAGAGAAGTAAGCTATTCAGACCTGATGATGAACTGGATGAAGCGGAAGACATTTCAAGAGAAATGGAGGATATATTTACGAAAGGTATAAGGACTCTTTTGACAACATATATGAAGAAAGAATTGCAGCCAGCTATTAAGGATACCTTGATGAGAAATATGGGTTATGTGATATCTTATGGATAATAAATTAATTTCTATTAATTAAATTTTTAAGAACTTTAGATAAAATCTAACCTTTTTATCGAATTTGTTAAAATTATAATTTTTCAGTCAATATAATTTTTTAATGTTTGTTAAAAAATTGTATTAAAACTCATGTTTATTGTAAATTGTAGTATTTTATTTAAGAAAACATTTTTCTAATATCACAGAAATTTGTTGTAATGCCTATAACTATATAAGACCATAATAGTGTAGATCTATAACAAAATAATAGATAAAAAAAAACAAAAATAAATATGTAATTAACAAATTGAATGTAATTCGAAACAGTTATTCTTAAACTAATTGTTGATTTTAGTTTCATATCCATATGCAATGAATATTAAGACTAGTAAAATCTATAAATAACAATAAATAATTGTAAAACAATGGTTATTTACCCTGTTTTATTAGAACTTGGCATAATGAGATTTTATAACCTGTTTTCAATTGAAATTTCTCTACTTGATGGGATATTACAAAAGATTTTTAACTTCTCTGTGTAATCAAAAACTCTTTATTGAATATGAGATGCATTAATCAAAATTGCTTCATCTATATTGACCTTTTACATAATAGAAAATGAATCTGATATGATGCAAAAAGTTTACATTGAAAAAAATATGACCCCTATAAAAAGACAATATTATTTTTACCCTTATTATTTTTTTCTTTTTTTAACATACTTGGAAACTATAGCCCGTTTAATATTATGAAATGCATACTTAACAAGTGTGGTAACATAGCTGTAATAATGTTTTTGTAACAGTCAATAAGTATACATGTTGCAATATTATAATACTGTGAACTGTGTGATATATGAATGGAATCATATGCCAGTGCAGTTTTTCATATATGAATTAAGTATTTAACACCATAAAAATTTCCTCAACGGCTCAATCTTGCAAACAGATACTTTAACTCATCATAAACTGCAAAATGTAATCCAGATACAAACGCTGCCTTCAACATACTGGGTGCATAACCTTTATAAAGTGCTAGAAAACCTTCTTGGGTTATTGTTAACTTTACACAGTGTAATACACCATTACAATACAATTGTTTCCCAAAATACTCTCTGTGTTTTTGAAATCCTTGTACTTGCAATCTTTTCTTCACCAAGTCAAATGGATATATCATTGTCTTTGCACAAGTCCCAGCTATAGAACCAGCAATCATATTAGCAGACATTGTTGATTCTAATGCTGGAGAAAATATTCCTGGTCTTTGGAAAAATTCAAATTTATTAAAAATATTTTCTGTAAATAGTTTGTAAATTGCAAACTGCACTCCAGCATGTGGCGCAATCTGTGCTAAAGTTGGAGTCAGACCTCTAAACAATGTTCTGATACCTTCTGTTCTCCCAATAGTAAGTATAGCATGCATGAATCCTTTGTAAACTTTTTCTGTCTTGTGTTCAGCTATTAATCTTGTTCTCACAGTGTCAAATGGAAAAGAGCCAACAGTAGCGATGCATGCGGCTACAGCTCCACTCGAAAAATTTATAGAAAATTTATGATCCCGGTAAAATTCTGGATCAGGTGTTTTGCATAGCTGTGTCAACTTTTCAAATGAAGCGAATTGTAGAAGGCCGAATGATATTGATAGGAACTGTGCCGGTACATGACCGCTCCAAAGAGCAATAATTCCTTCCTCTTTCACTATGGAAGCGACTGCTTGTAACACAGAACTGTACCTCGAGCCATGTGATATTGGTTCAATTTGGAGTTGAAACCTTATTTTAAGTACATCAAGAGGTTGTGAAACTGCTCTTGTAATTGCTCCCGCTGTGCCACCAGCAACAGCAGCTTGAAAAGAAGACGTTTGAGACTCCACCGTGACTGTCCTAAATAGAGACACCATTACAATACTTCTAAAATTACAAGTTTATTTTATAAATCAACATAAACATAGCCAAGAATAAGAAATTTTATTAATTTATTACCATGAAGCAACCTGCAAACTCCTCACAATTTATCACTTATCACAGACTAATTAAATTTACGTAAGAAAATTTATTTTATGCTACAGCAGCACAGACAACTTTATGAAACCAGAATTCTCGAAGGGTCAAGTTGCGTATTGCATAACCCCATCATACCCCCCACATAAAACCATAATGTATTTTAGTCTTAGTAACCTGTGGTGTGGGTATCATTTTATTTATTTGTTCATTTCATTCATTCATTTATTATTTATTACATAGGTACCTATTTACATTACATCACAGAGTACATTATATATAGGGTATAGAGACAACAGTCATAAAACATTAATAACGCACTCTATCGGTATACGACACAATGAAACGGCAAAAGCTTTTCAGTATTGATTTTTATATTACTTTTGGAAATTGCGGGAGTTAATTATTGTATAAAAATTTAACTCCTGCAATTCCCAAAAGCCTTTTCAATAATGTAAGTAAATAAAAAAACAATTTAGCGGTAGCGTGATTTATTATGTTTCCTTTTGTTAAAATATTCAAAGGCATACATTTTCAGAGCATCATTTGCATCCAAATCTAATCTGGTGCCGTTAAGTATTTTATTAACGTCTCGGCACCAGTTGCACAGAAAAAAATTGCAGGACAGTTCCAGTATATATTTTATAATTTCAGGCTTATGGTTTTCACAATCAAAAATGTCAAAATCCAGTTCAGTGTACAGTAATGTTTTTATGTATGTTTTTATATTAGGAACAATACATTGGTTTTTAATTATAAATGTAATTAAATCTTGTATCTTCGAAAACAGTTCTACTAAATTTTTGTTTGGATATGACAAATAGAATTTTCCTTTAGTGTATTCACGTACTTTCAAATAATCACAAGCATTATTTTTGTCATACAAAGAATCTTTGCAGATCCTACAATTCTTAAACACTTTTATTTTGATTTTTCTTAATAAATATCCAGTAACATATTGCAGCGTCGCTAATATACGTGGATCATTTATTTTCTGATTTAATTGAACATATATTGTTTCATCAATATCAATTATAATATTATCTGTGTGGATGGGCTCAGGTGGAATATTTTTAAAAAAGGATGCCATTGATGTGAACATTGATTGGCAATTGTCTTCCTCACAGTTTGATCCACGTGAGTGCTGACCACTTAAATTATTAATGAGCAAAGCAGCAAAGGATGATTCGAAGCCAGCTACAGTTGGATTGGTGTTCCTGCAGCCATGGCTACGAATCGCCCCAAAGAAGTTTTCAAGTGGATCCTGATTGAAATGCCTCATCCACACAGACTTTATATTATACTCATTAAATAATTTCTGTATTAGATATTCGACATTATTTATTGTTTGTAACCAATTATTGATTGTAGGAACTGTGATCTGCTTATCTTGTGCAATAAATTTCATAGTATTAAATATCATTTTAGCATTTGACCAAATAGAGTGATGTTTTGATTTTGGCGTTACTGGATATAATAACTCCTTTCCACTCCTCTTCTTGGAATTGTCTTGACTGCCATTCAAGGAATCGAACAACTCGTCAAAGAATAAAATAATGTCTGCAGTCTGCGTACATTCAGCCGGCAATATCTTCCTTTCTGAAAACATAATATAATATTAATTTTGCAACATTGCTTTGTTTTTGACTGAAGAGATATTGGTCTAAAACTATGAATATATAATATGTAAAATTATGATTATGGTTGCTACTAAACTTACTAAGCATTAAACTCGGATATTTATCATTCAGCCATATTATACAGACAAATGCATTTTGACATTGAATTACCTACTTTTTACGGACTTTGCAGTCACCATGGTCATCTTTATGGTCAATGTAAAATTAAAATCGAATGAGGGTAAACCCTGTAATAACTGATCGTAGAAGACAGTCTCACCCGTGACCATGGTGACTGCAAAGTCTCCGAAACGTCGGGCCTAAATTTAAAACAAATATACGCGTCTAAATCCGTAAAAAGTAGTTTTATTTTAAACAGATGAGTCGCCCAAGTGTTAGAAAATATTGAATTACCTGCTAAAAATCCCATAGTAATGGCAACTTTCTGGCTAAACACTTGAGTTGCATATTTCACTTTCATTTTTTGAAATGTGTCTGGATTGATATGAATGGCAGTAAGTTTTGGCACTAATCGTATTCCTTTATATGCTGGGTCTTCCTCATGTAATTTAGCTATGTGTTCCCATTTGCCAATTTTTGTGGAACCATTAATTTTGCATATTAAATTTTTACTTAATAAATTATTTCTTATGCCCTTTATTAAATGAGGTGGATCATACAAGGGAATGACTTCCTTGTCATCAACCTCAAAAATATCTCGACGCAGTTCTTCATTTCTTTGCAAATATTTTCTTTTTGTTTCTCCAATCAAAGAATTAATAGCGCTAACATTAGACGTCCCCTGGTCGCAAACAGTTGCTAGTACCCGAAGCCCAATATTATGCAGTTTCCTTATTACTTCTTTTATTTGTACAGCAAGTTCTGCTGTCTTTGTGCTACCTGCACAAAACGTATAAGCCAATGGCTGTTTAAAGTTTTTTTGGATTCCTCTTATGAAAAAAACTAGAGCATGGTCGGCTACTTTTACTTCTCTTGACTTGCCATTATTTACAAAACCTGAGATTTCGTCCCTTCTTTGATTGTAATCAAAATGTGGGCCTATAGACATTTCATCAAACAATAAAATGCACAATTTGTGATCATCTTTCATAGCCTTCACTCTTTCTTCTAATTGTTGAAATAGATTTTTGTTGATTCCGGGTTTTATATTCGCCCGTGCTATTAATCTGCTTAGCGTCATCGAAGATGGTAAAACAAAAATTTTTTGGAGCCATTTGTAGGCCCGAGGGCTACGCTTGTATAAGCTCAATGCCATGATTTTTTCAGACTCTGTAAATCTATGTCCCATTTTTTTCTTGCCTGTTAGGCGAAACTGCATTGAGGTGAACATTGCACCTAAAGTTGTAAACTTTTTCAATGTATTTTTAAATGTCTTATTTTCAGCTAACTGTAAAGCCTTCTTTAATCTGAGAGCATAACGCTTTTTCTGGATTTTCAGCTTATTGATAGCCTTAATTAATGATTTGCCATCAAAACCAGTTTCTAATTTCGGCTTTGCTTGAGTTGCTGCAAGTACTTGAACTCCAAGTTGCCCTGTAATTATATTAAACACATTGTAGTTAGCAAATTGTTAAAAAAAAAATGTTTAAATGTAAACACTTGCGCAGACATTTACACAAATAAAAGTAAGTTAAATTTAGATAGTCAGAAAATGACAAAACTTACATTCTGAATTAACACACAGGCTACTCTTTATCTTGGTAAATGGTTCCCGTGAGATACTCAAAGAATGTTTTTTTATCTTGGTTTTTTTTATGAGGTTTAAACTGTCTTTGTACAAAATTTTATAAATATTTGTTAAGTAATTACCTGTAGATGTTGATGGCGCATCCAACAAATGACTTACAGGTATGTTTGATATGTCAACCAATGGCACTCTGGCTTCTTGAGAACCTGTAAGTAAATAAAAATAGTTAACATAAATAAAACTAGTTTTTACAGATTTTATCGTGTATATTTTATGATTCTAATAGCCTGACGTTTCGGTGTCTGTTACATAGGCCAAACAAAGAGATCCATAAGAACTCACAACCACATATTAAAAGTAAAAAAAAAAATTGTTTTTTACTGTCCGATCCGAACAACAATAAATTAATAAATCATATCTTTTTTATTCGTACTGAATAAATAACACAAACCTAAATAATATTTTTTAACAATTTGAATCTAAAACTAAACAAAATCAAATAACATCCTAATATTTCAACTTAAATTTTGTACTTCCTACAAAAATTTCTTTCTTTCTTTTTAGTTTATTAAATATTCTGTAGTTAATTAACAGATTGTAACATGAAATTTCAAATTAATCATTGATATTTAAATATTGTTTTTTGTTGTGCTATCTAGTATTTTTGGCAAGAGTATAAAAGCTTCCTATTTATGTGTACTATCTAAAAAAAAAATTGGTCAAGTGCGAGTCATACTCGCGCACGAAGGGTTCCGTAACATTATCTATGCAACTTAAGGCCTGTTATTAAGAATGAGCAAAACGACTAGAACATTTAATTATTTTTCTAACAGGTGTTACAAGTTAATCACGTTTGTTGTATAAGAGCTCCTCTTAAACATTTATAAATAAATAAATAATAACTATTCATGGACATTTCACACAACATCCTCTGGTCCCAAGCTAAGCTTATATGCTTGTGTTATGGGTACCAGAATACGGATATATACTACATATACTACTTTTCTTTTGTAAATTCATACTTATAATACATAGTAAACACCCAGACGTAGTACAAACATTTGTATGACATTTATAAATATCACACAAATGATTGTCCAAAGCGGGAATCGAACCCGCGACCTCGTGATCGGCAGTCCGTTACATGAACCACTCCACCACGAAGCCCGTCTTGTTTGATTATGATTTGTTTTGTTATGTTTTTAATATTTGTTGTTATAGCGGCAACAGAAATATATCTGTGAAAATTTCAACTGTATAGCTATTACCGTTCTTGAGATACAGCCCGGTGACAGACGGACAGACTGACGGACGGACAGCCAAGTATCAGTAATAGCGTCCCGTTTTTACCCTTTGGGTACGGAATCCTAAAAAAGAATGTTTCTTCGAAATCAAAAGCTCATGTTTCTTGGGAAGTATATTCACCTTATTAAACATGAAACTATAGTCTCCAAATTGACTGATAAATATTATAAAACTTTGTTTTGACCTTCAAGTAAGGAGATCTATTTTTTTTAGCCGTGTGCATCTGACTGGGTTAAGTTAATGTTTCTTAATTATCAAGAAGAACCAGAACGGCAGAACGGAAAACTTCTTTCTTAACCTAACTTGCCTAACTTGTATAGGGCGTGCAAATTACTTTATAAATGCAAACTTAAAAAAATAATATTTCTGAACAGTCTTAATGGTCACTAAAGGAAAGTATAACCTTATAACCCTTCTTCTTACCTGGTAATAGCAATGTGGGAACAGCTCCAGGGCTTAATCTTCTAGTCCATGTCAAAAATTTTTGTTCAAAATGGTCATGGCATACTCGGCGATTTTTATATACATAATGAGGATCCAAAGAAGAATCAATTCCAGTAGCTTGAATCCATGTAAGATACCGGTCCATATCCAAAGCAGGATTAGGAAACGAATGCAGGATTGTATCATCCTTCCCTAAAACAGACGATCTAGTTAGAACTGTTAGAAACTATCACTGATAACTACATAAGTAGTTTGGCAGCTACTATAATATTTTACAGACAAATATATTCGAATTAGTAGGATTTACTTACGAGTTTTACCGCATATGGGCACACAACAACCTCTTTCAGAAGTAGCCATAATCCAAGTCAACAGTGAACAAATCGTTAGGCAAATCGGTGTTCAGGGTACATGCGTAAGTCCAACGTGATAAGCGAAGTCTTCGGAGTCCAATAATCAAACAAAGTTATCGAAAAATAATCAATAAAAACAAACAAAGTATATTCACGAGTCACAAGAAACGAAATGGCGGCAATCGACAACAATCGACATGTCATTTTGGTTTTGACATATTTGACATCCTTGACAGATGTCGATCTTTCATATATGTCTTTGGTAAATCGACAACTATTCATCAAAATCCAGTAATTTTATTTAAAAAGAGCTTTATTTTTTTTTAAAAGGTGGGCAATAGAAATTACTTACTTTAAAATATATATATTAGCTGATATGGCTTGCAAAAACCTAAAAACATTTCAAATATTTCTTAAACAAATATTGCAACGACTGCGTATAACGAAACATATTATTTTCTTTCATTTATTGTTTAATTTGAGAACAGTGACATCTACTGCAATAAGTAGTACTATTATATCGCAAAAAATCTCTAAGAAAAAATAATTGTACTGACTGTTATGACACTGCATTACATTAACCTGTGGTTGTTTGTGCTGTAGTGTGGTCAGTGTGGTGTTTATTTGTTTTCAACCATTATTTATTCAATTATTTATTGAAAACCATGTCTTCTTCTTTAGAAAATCTTGAGACTCAGTTAGAGATGTTCATTGAAAACGTGAGACAAATTCGTATCATTGTCAGTGATTTTCAGCCACAAGGACAGAGTGTACTGAATCAAAAAATGTAAGTCTTGTTTTTCCCTTATTATTCCCCCTCTCAACTCATATTTTGAGCATACGTAGTCAGTAGATACGTTGTATTTAGACATGTAAAGGAAGTTGTAATTGCTTTTAGAAAAGATAAGAGATATTCTACTAATATTCTAAATGTGAAAGTTGTGAGTATGGATGTTTCGATGTTTGTTACTCTTTCACGCAATAACTATTGAATGAATTTTAGAATAAAATACAGGCTACTTTTTATCCCTTTTATGTTATGGTACAAAGTAAGATGCTCATTACATATTTTTATCTCCTATTATGTTACAGACAGTCGCTAGTAACCGGTCTCCAGGAAGTAGATAAATTGAAATCTCAGGTTCACGACATCCATGTTCCTACAGAAGTGTTTGAGTAAGTCTTTTTGTACTATTAATGTCACATTTTTGTTTTAATACACATGTATTTAATTTAAATATAAAAATATTTTTGTACTGGTATTTAAACCTCTAATAAGTGTTCAGGATATGTTGGTTAACATATTTATTTTTATTTTGTGCTATCTGTTGCTTGCAACATTATTCGCATGAGAATTTGAATAACTGGGCATCAAGAAACTTAAAGCAGGTTTTCCCAAAGGAATTTCATATTAGTTATCCTGGAATAAATTGTAGCCTATATTTTAAGTTAAATCTCTAACAACATATCACTGAAAACGGTATTGAATTACATGCAGCAATTTTAGCATAATTACGTACATACAGACAGACAAAATTCTATAAACCATTGTTTTGGCTTATATTAGCCCAATCCAAAACTATATTTTTGTTATATGTATAGATTTACTATAATATTATTCACACTAAGCTTATAGATATGTAGTTAGAAAATTAGACTTATTTTTACATAAAATTCAATTGATTAATTTTTTATATACTTTAATACTTTAAAATTACTGTGAAAATTATAATATAATTGTTGTTTATTTTTAATTACAGCTATATTGATCAAGGACGCAATCCTCAACTCTACACTAAAGACTGTATAGACAAGGCTTTAGCTAAAAATGAAGAAGTGAAAGGAAAAATTGATTCATATAAACGTTTCAAAAGTCACTTGCTTTCAGAGCTGACCAAAACATTTCCACATGAAATCAACAGCTATAAAGCAATGAGAGGAGGAGAGTAGGTTAATATCATTAGAAATGTTAAATTATTATTTTAAAAATATTATTTTCTTAGTTCATAAGTAATTTCCTATGTAATCTGAATAAACCTTAATAATTGTGAATGAGACTGTTGACTTATCTGTTCCTCCCCTACAAACATATATCCCCAGAAAATAACGAAGTTCGTTTATAATTACTACCCTGCCTAGGAACTGCAGGAATTTAAACGGGGGTTTAATCATAGATTTATTCGATATGGTCCCGTGTTAATATAATGTGAATAGCATAGATGTTTATTTAATATTTTTAGATTTTTATTGTTCCAACTTTTATCTTGTCGGATAACAATAATGGTGACAACCCTAAATCATCGATTTTTTTTTGTATGGAAGGTCGCAAATTTATTGTTCTAACTTTGCCCACTTAATTTCACAGTCATTATAGAACTTTCAATTAAAAGATTAAGGATAGGATCTTATGCTAGATTGATAATCCCTTTATAATAACCCTTAAGTCTCATGATTGTAACGTTAAAAACAACAGAGTTATGAGTGACTCTGCAAAATGGTCAAAGTTGTAAAATCATGAGACCAGAGGCAGGGTTGGCACGATTAAATCATTTTGATTTAAATCACGATTTAAATCAAATGATTTTTTCAATAAAAATCAATGATTTAATCAAAAATGTTTAATTTTACTTTCTTTCACAGAAAATTAGAAAAAAATTAAAAATTATAATTAGGTTAAAGACTAGGGTCGTTTAAATCTGATAAATCAATATCATTATTATAATATTTGAATAAAAAAACTAGTTTTCCAGCCTTTTCATTGCCCAGTCGGTTTCTTAATTTGCTCTGAACAATTCCAAAGGTGGAAAACACTCTTTCCACAGCAGCTGAAGAAGCTACCGCTCCAAACAATTGTTTTACCACAGGAAACATTTTTGACTGTTCCTCTTCACTAAATATATTTTTTTGTGACATCCACCATTCTAGTGGTGTTACATTTTTTACTATTTCTTCTGCGAACATCACATTTTTGAATGGTTTTGATTTTGACTTAAGTTTTACTATCAACGGTAGCAAAACTTGTATTTTCATTCTCGCAACCAGACCTTGAATTTCTTTTTTACATTTGTGGCATATGGCCCGACAGCCAGTTTTGGTAGTGCTTTTTTCAGTAAAATGTTCCCAAATCCTATCTCTTTGGCGAGGCATTTTATTTATAATAAATTCGTTACGCACGCCAGCACAGCAATAACAAAAGTAAACTAAGCTGAAGGAATGAAGTAAGATCGTAACTGCAAGCGACATGTACAAGTACAAAACACTGCGCGGGGATTTCCCTTTTGCTTGACATTCACAGGTCAGAGGGCGCGTTCCGTTTGCGCAGAAATATGGTTAAATTATTTAATAAAATAAAAAAAACAAAAAAATCGTGATTAATTAAGATTTTTTCAAAAAATCGTGCTTTATTCGATTTTTTTAAAAAATCATGATTTTTTCCAACCCTGACCAGAGGACGTTGTGTGAAATGTCCATGAATATTTATTATTTATTATTATTTATCTCAAAATTTGGCCCGCACTCTAAATTGACGTTTTTGTCATATTAAAACTAGTTTTATTAATCTTATCTTATCTTATACCTATATAAAATTCACGTGTCACAGTGTTAGTTACCGTACTCCTCCGAAAGGGCTTGACCGATTTTTATGAAATTTTACATGCATACCTATTCAGTAGGTCTGAGAATCGGCCAACATCTATTTTTCAAACCTTTTTTTTTTAGTATGGCAAAACAACGTTTGCCGGGTCAGCTAGTATGAATATATATTCCATGCATAGGAAACTACATAAAAAAATAGATTACCGCTATCGGGACTTTATAGCAATGTTATTTTTTTAAGTATTGAAAAACCAAGTTAAAATAGTCACAAAGGGTAAGATAGATTTGACGGGAACAGTAAGCTATTTTAGTACAGGCAACCCCTCAAGACTCCCTTGCTTAAAAACAAGGTATATTTTTCTCTTTACTTTTATTTATCTTTTATTATAGGGAAAAGTTGTTTTTATGCAAGGGAGTCTTGGGCAAGATGTAATTTTTTTTTAATCTATGTTTATATTCTCTAGTCTTTGGCACCACAATGGCGCGAATATTGACATTTTGTTTATTTTCTTTTCAATCGATGTCAAGTTGGTAGTGTGATAAAACCAGCTGTTTATTGTATCTTTATTTGTCCTGAGAACATGAAATAAACATATCGTTATCATGGGTATTACTGGGTTAATACCATTTATCGAAAAAGCATCTAGACGAGCTAGTGTTATTGAATTCAATGGTTGTACAGTGGCAGTGGATTCATATTGTTGGTTGCATAAAGGTGCTTTTGGTTGTGCTGAAAAGTTGGTAAGAGGTGAAGATACTGACATGTAAGTAATGAAATTACGTTAGGTTAATTCTACTCATAATTTCTATCTATTATGGCAGTTCCAACACTTCTACTCTACTAGTCTATTACCAAGCCCAATGAACTATCAATGAAAGTAGACCATTAAGGTAATAACTACTTGAAACTCAAAGCAAAATAAAAATCTTGAATGAAAGAGGAATAACTTTATGTCTTTTTGTATTCCTAAAATTGGCTAAGTTTTTAAAGATTGTGCAACATCAGGTGCATATTATTTTGAAGATCTAAAAACGAAGTTTATATCCATAAATAAACATCTAAACGATAAAATAAGACAGCTACTATAGCTGTCTTATTTTATCGTTTAGACTTTATGTACTTTTTTTTTATTGAGGGCTTGGTTGCTGTTTAAGTATATATTATGCTGGGCAACAAAAGCAATGGATGAAAGACGAATGCATGTTGCGGAGATGCGAATGTTGAGATGGATGTGTGGCGTCACGCGAATGAATAAAATAAGGAATGAATATATTAGAGGAAGTCTGAAAGCGATGCCAGTGACTGAAAAATTGAAGAATGAGCGGATGTCCTGGATTGGCCATGTCATGAGACGAGAGGAAAGTAATGTCGTTAGGAGAGTTCTGCATATAAATGTGGAAAGAAAAAAGTTTAGAGGAAGACCTTTGAAAAGATGGATGGACTGTGTGAAAGAGGACATGAAAGAAAGAGAAGTTGACACAGACATGACGGCTGATAGAAGACTATGGAAGAAAAAGACATGTTGCGCCTGCCCCAAATAATGGGATAAGGGCAGGAGGATGATGATGGTTGCTGTGTGAGTATATAAGCCTCTATACCTTTTTTTTATTAACCATTAATGTGTTTTTATTTCAGATATGTAAAATACTGTATGAAATATGTGACAATGCTGCTATCAAATAACATAAAACCTATTTTAGTATTTGATGGTAGGCACCTGCCTGCTAAAGCAATGACAGAACTAAAGAGGAGAGAGTAAGATTTTTTATATTGATATAAGACTTACATATCTTTACTTATTATAAAGCAAAGTCATAATTTTTGTATATATGTCCCTATGTGAGCTTATATCTTAATAATTGGTCAAGTGCGAGTCGGACTCGCGCACGAAGGGTTCTGTACCATTTTCTATGCAACATAAGGCAACGTTATTAGTATCGAGCAAGAAACGGTAAAAAAATCATGTTTGTTGTATGGGAGCCCCCCTTAAATATTTATTTTATTTTATTTTTAGTATTTGTTGTTATAGCGGCAATAGAAATACATCATCTGTGAAAATTTCAACTCTCTAGCTATCACCGTTCTTGAGATACAGCCTGGTGACAGACGGACGGACGGACAGCGAAGTGTCCGTAATAGGGTCCCGTTTTTACCCTTTGGGTACGGAACCCTAAAAATTACGCATCGTATTTTGATGCGGTTTTTTTAATGTTAGGGTGGTTTAAGAAGACGGCCTTTTCATATTTTTTTTTGAGTTTTGTTTCTAAATTATACATATACGAAGTTGCTGGCACCAGTTAATTGACTATAAAAATACTGATTTCACTGATTTTTATAATTTCAGATCAAGAGATATATCTAAGAAAAGAGCGGCTGAATTATTAAGTCTTGGAAAGGTAATATCTGAATATATTCTACAAAATAACCTAATTAATTTTACACTATGAGGTCTCATAATAATTATGTTATTGAAGAAATATTTAGTTTCTCAAAGCAAAAGTAAAAATTTTGCAAAAACGGAAAATTTTCTATTGATTATTTATCTCAACATGCAGTGTTATTAACATTAAAGTAAAACACTACATTGGGCTCCATATTTTATTAGCAGAGCAATTATACAAAACATTTAACAAACGTGAAACACCATTTTTCTTAACCAACACAGTAATACCTGTTACACAAAAGTGTTGCCAGTTAGGGATATTAATTTATCTATGGGAGTGTTATTATAATCTCAACATTTTCGTAATACCACTCGTACGAAATCGCGGCCAACAGCTAGTTTAATAATAATATATTTTTAGATAGAAGAAGCTCGGTCTTATATGCGACGTAGTGTGGACGTAACTCATGCGATGGCACTGGCCTTAATCAAGGAGTGTAGGAGACGCAACGTTGACTGTATTGTGGCACCTTATGAAGCAGACGCTCAGTTAGCGTACCTCAATATCAAAAATATAGCACATTTAGTTATTACAGAAGATTCTGATCTAATATTGTTTGGATGTTCTAAGGTACTATTTACTTTTATTGAAGCACTATCGTTATTTTTGTATGTATGACAATATGTGAGTTTATATCTTCAAACTAGGTACCAGATTTTGATGCGGGTTTTTTAATAGATATATGGTCTTATTCTTAATGACTTATCGGAGATTTAAAAGTTCGCTAAAATCGGTTTGCGAAAATTGTCAAAAATTGTTATTCATTCATATAATAGTCTTTTTACGTTAAAACGTTTATTATCTCTCTGTTTAAAATCTCCGTTTAAACGTCCTATAAAGGTAGTACATAAAATATTTATGCTACCTTATAACGGGAATATAAATGTATAATAATTAATATATAAATATATATGTATCAAATCGGTAACCAATAATAATTTTTTTTTTTAATATAAATATTCACTGACATTTCACACAACGTCCTCTAGTCCCAAGCTAAGCTTTATATGCTTGTGTTATGGGTACCATATACGGATATACTACATATACTACTTTTCTTTTGTAAATATATACTTATAATACATAGAAACACCCAGACGCAGTACAAACATTTGTATGACATTTGAAAACATCACACAAATGATTGCCCCATGCGGGAATCGAACCCTCAACCTCGTGATCGGCAGTCCGTTACATGAACCACTAGACCACGAAACCCGAAACCATACTAAGGCAAGGTAAAAAAAATGCGAAGGTAACAGTTAGTAATCTTTAAAATTAAATTCTAGGTGTTGTTTAAAATGGATTTGGATGGTACAGGTACTTTAGTAGAAACTGCAAAGTTACCTCTAGTTATGAAATGTCCCATAGAAAAATATTCATTTGACAAGTTCAGACAGATGTGCATCATGTCCGGTTGTGACTATTTAGCATCATTACCGGGTATTGGACTTGCGAAGGCTAGACAATTTGTAACTGCAACACAAGACTCCAATTTTGCTAATGTAAGTAGAATTTTTGAGCTTTTTGTAAGATCTATTTCTTTAGATCACAGGTCTAGTTTCTAAAAAAATATATATCTGGAGCGCCAGGGAGCTGAAAATTTCACAGGGTCATTCATTCAGTTGAATTTCCGGTCACTGGATTATATGGGGTCCCGTCCTTGGGTTATTTAGTGTTCCGGCTTATTGTTTCCGTCTCTGAGTTATTTGGGGTCTCGTCTCTGGGTTATCTGGGGTCCTGTCACTGGGTTATTTGGAATCCCGTCACTGGGTTATTTGGGGTCGATATGACGAATATATTAATACCCTAATGGTTCGAAACCCTCTGTGTGCGAGTTCAACTCCTAAATGACCTTTGCTTTAGATGAGCCCTTTTTAGGGTTCCGTACCCAAAGGGTAAAAACGGGACCCTATTACTGAGACTTCGCTGTCCGTCCGTCCGTCCGTCCGTCCGTCCGTCCGTCTGTCACCAGGCTGTATCTCAAGAACGGTGATAGCTAGAGAGTTGAAATTTTCACAGATGATGTATTTCTATTGCCGCTATAACAACAAATATTAAAAATAAAATAAAATAAATATTTAAGGGGGGCTCTCATACAACAAACATGATTTCTTTACCGTTTCTTGCTCGATACTAATAACGTTGCCTTATGTTGCATAGATAATGGTACGGAACCCTTCGTGCGCGAGTCCGACTCGCACTTGACCAATTTTAAAAGAATGCCATAACAATCGCTCTTGGTTGTTGGCTATCAACAACTTAAATCATCGCTAGATTTTATTATTAGTACTATTATGGTGCATTTTAAAGATATATTATATATTTTCTGATTACAGGCATTGAAGAAATTACCTAGTTTTTTTAACAAATTATCACTAACGGTTACAGATGAGTATAGGGAGAGTTTTCTTAAAGCGGAAGCTACATTTAAGTATCAATATGTATACGATCCTATTGAAAGACAAATGGTTAGATTAACTGAACTACATGACGAAGGTAAGTTCAATATTTGTTGCTTTTAATATTTCAATTCTTTTGGCCCGTTGGGAAAATATTACGAAAGTTAAATCTTACAACATCTGTACTAAGATGAAGAGTTTGTTTTTTTATTGGAACATCCTAATCTAAGGAAAAACTAGTTCGATTTAAAAAAATCTTATAGTGTTAGATAGTACATTTATCAAGTAACGCTATAGGCTATATAAAAGGGGAGGGCAAAGAATGGTGACACTTATATTCTCAATCCGTCACCATACAGACTCCAAGTGCCTAATATTTGAACTAATATTTTATTATTATTATGTTGCAGATGTAGAACAAGCATTATGTGTAAATGCAGGTGAATTACTTGAACCTAAAATAGCGTTTCAATTAGCTCTTGGTAATTTAGATCCATTCTCATTGAAGAAAATGGACGATTGGCATCCAGATTACCATGATAATAAGGTAATTTATACATATCTCTCTCACTCTCTCTATCCCTCCAGCCCATTTACCGCCCTCTGTTGGTCACGGGCCTCCTCCACTTTGGGAGGGATTATGGTCTACTGTCCCGCGCTGACTAAGCGTGTTGGCACAGGGTTTATTTTCGAGTTTTCCGTCTCTCACAGAGGATGTTATCTGTGTCCAATATCCCTTAGCTGACTTACAGCACCCTTGGGAGGAGATGGGGTGGTGACACTTGTATTTTTAATCCGTAACCACACGGAAATTTATGAATATACGTGGTCTATAATATATTATATTATAGACCAAATAATGGGTAAATGTAAATGGTAATAATATAATGACCAAATAATGTAAATGGTAATAATATAATAATGGTATATAATAATGGTAATAATTAAATAAATATGGTAATATTAAAGACTCTATATTATTACCATATTTATTTAAATAATATGTGAGTGTAAATGAAACCAAGAAAGTGTATTCAAACCGTGGCAGATGGTGCTCTATAGTCTCTGTCTACCTCCATAGGATAAAAGCGTGGCGGTATGACGACGATCCTGCTATGATTCGGGCCTTCTAAAATACAAATACTAAAAAGTCCCTGTACCGTATCTATATGCGTCTAAATCCGTAAAAAGTGGTTTTATCACATAAATTACTGTACAGAAATCAAAGCCCTAGTCCGTTACACTAACCCGAAATCTATTAAATCAGTATTTACAAACTTTCATCTTATTATTTTCCAGAATGATCCAGTTAAAATTGATAGTTGGAAAGACAAAGGTGTTTCTACGCACCCATCTATCTGGACTGACAAGTTTAAAGCTTATATAGATGAACCAAAGCCTTGGTTGAAAAAAGTTAAAAAACCAGAGCCAATCTTAGCCGTACCCACAACAAGACCTAGAAAAGTAGTCAATTTAGTTAGTAAATATGTTCCAGAGTCACAAACACAAGATGAAAGGTTTGTATTATGTACTAAATCTGTATGTTGTATGTCCATGTATTTAAGGGCCTACATCAATATTATCGTCGACATGTACATATTAACACAGCTAGTAGGTATAGAAAATGAAGAATTGGGGATATTTTTTTTTGTTTACTCAAAATCTACTAAATATATTTTAATTCCGATTTACGTGTTTCTATATACAATAGTTACTTATGTTTTTAAAGTTATTTCATTAGTTATTACGCGATAATAGACCGACAAATGACAAAAAATAAAAAATGAGAGAGGTTGTTTCGCTAAGATTTTCTATCGAGAAAACTTTTTTCAATCGCGTTTCTGAATTTATGCGATCCTAGATCATATATTGAAAAAAAACATATACTTAAAAATTAGAGCTCTAGCCATTCAATCTAAAAAAAAAATGAAAACATCGTACGTAGAAAAATGCACGAAGCTATTTTGGTATCCTCTTAACTGGTTTATCTATGTTTATCTTTTTATTAGAGTAGTAATAGTGACACCTAACTACCTCATCAGGTCAGACACACTTCTATTCATCTAAGGTTGCCTATAAGAAATTGCATTAGCGATAAGGCCGCCATTTTGTACCAGTACGTAATGATTTAATCCTAATGTTATTGATAGTGATTATGTAAAAAGTTACAAATAAAGAGTTAGCTATCTATCTATCAAAATCTTGTAAATACATTGAAATTGACAGACCTCATGGTGCAATGGTTAGCACAGTGAAATGCATGAGGTCGTGGGTTCGATTCATGCGATTTAAGTATTTCTATGACATCTAAATCTGTTACCTATTTTGGTTAGGTTAGTGACTCATAACGCCAGCTAATATGTTTAACTTGGAACAAGAAAAACGTACTCTGGTTGCATGTTGAGCTTATTTGAGCGAGATGTCTATCATTGGCTATCAATAATGGCCTTGAAATATCATTCTATTGCTTTATCCACTGAGCTATCATAGGATTTACTCATACTGATTTCTCTTCATCTAACGAAAGAATAAGTACCTACCTACACCTTTACATTTTCAGGAGCTTAAACATAGATACACTCCTAGTAGATTCTACAAGCAATGCCAAATATATGCGCCAAAGAGCATACATATATAAAACCGAATGTTTGACGAACGCCTTCCTCCAATATGCGCTATCTATTGGGAGGTTATCTGTATATCGCGTCTAAATCCGTAAAAAGTAGTTTTATTTAAACAGATGAGTCGCGCAAGTGTTAGAAAATATTAGGTTATCTGTGCTCATAAATAACTTAAATGCTATTTTAAATGGTACAATTTCTTTATTGTTTCAGCCTTTCAATACAATCTCTAAGCAACATGTACTGTATAGAACCGGTATCGAAAAAAGCTAAAACAGATGAAGAAAGTGGAATATTTACTCAGAATTCACAAGAATCATCTAATTCTTCAACACATGATCATAATTCTAATAGAAAAACTTCACCTATACTAGAAAATAAAGAGAGATCTTATAGAAAATGTATAAAAGGCAATAATAAAAGTTTTCTTAAGAAACTAAGTTGTTTTCCAAGAACTGTTATCGATGATAATTTAGTAGAAAGCAAGTTTTTTTCAAATACTGATGCGGATTTGAGTAAAAATATCTCAGATAGCATTGATAATCAAGGAAGACTAAATAAAAATCCTTTTAGAATTAAGACTGAGGCTATAAATGTGTCAAATATAACAAAATGTGAAGAAAATGTGACTGATATGGCACAATGTAAAGAAAATGTGTCAGATATGACGCAATGTGATGAGGAAATGTTAAATAATTCCCAAAAAGAAAATTCGCCACTAAATAGTCCCATAAAGGCAGTTAGTCCAATATTAAAACCGAGTCCAAAACATAGGAATCCTTTTAGAAGAAAACTAGATGATTTAGGAACATTTGATAGTGATTTAAATGATGAATCTGTTATAGAGAATACTTATCCTATGGAGAATTTAATCACACCGACTGACACTCAGGTTTGTTAAAAATATTTTATTAAAACAAATTTTCGGCAAATTACGAGTGTAAATTGTACACAAAGGGTTCCGTACCGTTGTTATCAATACTAATATATAAATTTATTCATAATCACTTATCGGAGATGAGATGTGGAGTGTTAGAAAATATTACACTTATCGGAGGTTTGAAAGTTCGCTAAAATCAGTTTGCGAAAATTGTCAAAACTTTAAAATGTTGTTTTCACTTTTTAGTTAAGTTTAGTTGTACATGTAGAAATGCATTAAGGCAAAGATTTTGTTATAGAATATACTTTTGTTACAGGAATCATTTGGAGCTTCCCAAGAAACTGTGCATATCCCATTAGTAGTCAGTCAGCCCAAAATTAATGGATTTAGGAAGACATTAGGAGTTAAAGTGAATGGTATTAAGAAAACTACATCATTACCTAACAATCAACCAACGTTACTTAGCAAGTTTGGTTTTCAGAAGAAGTATGTCTGTTATAAGCTCATAATGTTATATTCTCTAACACTTGTGTAACCTATACTTAATCTTATAAAGCTGAAGAGTTTGTTTGTTTGTTTGAACGCGCTAATCTCATGAACCACTGGTCCACCTATTAGAAAAATTCTTTTAGTGTTGGATAGTACATTTATCGAAGAAGGCTATACAACATCACGCTGCGACCAATAGAAGCGAAGCAGTAGTGAAAAATGTTGCAAAAACGGCAAAAGTTTTCTAAATTCCACGCGTACGGAGTTGCGGGCAACAGCTATTTGTTAAATAAATCCACTTTTTACTGATTTACGCGTCGAAATCCGTAAAAAGTGGTTTTATTTCAACTTTTAATGTAATTACTGTCACTAGGCGGCAGCACTGAGGCGTCAGGTTTAAAAAAATAGAAAATAGAGCGCATTTATTATTATTGCTTTTGATAGCGTTTAGAAATATTTTTAAAGTAACGGCGTTCAACAAAATATTAATTTATTTTAATTTTATTTCAGGCCTATAATGAAAAGGTGATCGCGAAATGAAGATATATTGTGATATGACATTTTTGTTTTTATTTATTAATTAAACACAGCAAATATTAATTATTATGTTCCGTGGGTTCCTTCCTACAGTGTATTGTTAATTATAATTATGTTTATAGTGATCAATATAAAGTTTTTAATTACAAATTGTTTTATTTAAATAATAAAAGACGTGTGGCACTCGGGGACTGCCGCGGTAAAGCTATTGCATAGCATTTTGTATCAACTTATGCGATTACTCGCACGTGAACTCAAACACCGTGTCGAAGACTGCCGAAAAGAAACGACGTTAGACAATGCACGGCCTTCAAGCCACACCTCCGTGCCCGTCGGAGTGGGGAGCGTGAGGTTTTTTTTCGTTACGGAATTTCTGGATTCGGTCCCCGCGCTCAAGGCCCTCGATAGAAGCTATGCAATAGCTTAAAATGTTTATAAATAATATAATTTTCAAATAAATAAATTTTCTAGAACATTTGTCAGGATAAATGGGGGGTACACGGACTAGATTGACATCCAGGGGTGTAAGATGGATGTGCAGCAACATGAAAGTAAATTAAATGCTGTAGAGATGCGTTCTTTGAGAAGCATGTGTGGTGATGACTTTGAAAGATAGATTAAGAAATGAAGTTATAAGAGAACGTTGTGGTCTGAAAGAGGATGTAGTGACTAAGGTGGAGAAAAGTATGCTTAGGTGGTTTTGTCATGTGGAGAGGATGGATGAGAGACGATTAGCGAAAGGCATATACACGTATCAACTAATTGGTAATTTACTGATTTGTTACTTAATACCAATTATTCCGAGTTTGTATATGACCAGGATGTTTATGTGTAAACGTAGCTAAGTATGTTTAGATTGTAGCAGATGGTGCTCTATAGTCTCTGCCTACCATTATGGGAAAATGGGTGACGTTATGATGATGATTGATTATAACACGCTTATATATTATTATATACGGTACCTATGTATCTAATATCTATCAATGTATTAATCTATGTAACGGAATCTTTGAAGCTGATTTTAACCCTCCTGCAGTTTGCAGTAGTCGGATTGATCGATTATTAAGGACCGATGACAATGCAATAATAAAAAAAGTATTCAGGATTTTCAAGCGTGTTTTTTAGGGTTCCGTACCCAAAGGGTAAAAACGGGACCCTATTACTGAGACTTCGCTGTCCGTCCGTCCGTCCGTCCGTCTGTCACCAGGCTGTATCTCAAGAACGGTGATAGCTAGACAGTTGAAATTTTCACAGATGATGTATTTCTATTGCCGCTATAACAACAAATACTAAAAATAAAATAAAATAAATATTTAAGGGGGGCTCCCATACAACAAACATGATTTTTTTACCGTTTCTTGCTCGATACTAATAACGTTGCCTTATGTTGCATAGATAATGGTACGGAACCCTTCGTGCGCGAGTCCGACTCGCACTTGACCAATTTTTTTAGTTATTGAACAAAGTAGATTATTGAACATAGTTTACAAGTTAATTTATTGATTTAAGTCAAAGTCAAAGTAAAAATTTTTTATTTCAAGTTTGCATGTTATACAAGCTCTTTTGAAACCTCAGAAACTAGGTGTCTGTTCCAAACGCGAATCATATGGAGAAGAACAGACAAGAAACTCTATATTAACTACTAAGGTAAAATAAATTCGTGATAGTGCGATATTTCACATAATTGTTTGCTAGTTTTATTTGTGATCTAATTACTAAATTAAATAATAAAAATTAATTACAACATCAACAAAAATACCTACATTAATAATAAATTTCTTTAACTTAAATGAAAACCAAGTACCTACCGTCATTTTTGCGAATAATGGTCACAGCAGTGCAGTGGCGTAGCGTGCCTTTGGCCGTATAAAAATTTATATGGGGCCCTTATGAAGGGTAAAGATTTCTCACTAAAGAAAAAAAATCTGTGCATAAAATTTCTGAAATAATAAAAAATTTGGAAAGCATTTATTTATTTTTGCTTTCGCACGTTGGGGGCCCCCGTGGCCCGGGGTCCCCGTATAATTGATACGGCGGTAGCTACGCCCCTGGGTGACAGCAACATGATGCTCTTAACTTTTAGTTGGCCATTGGCCACGAAACCCCGAACGGTTAGATAGATGGGGTGTAATTAAATTGAAAAATAAAAATAAAGTAAATTGCGGCTAAAACTTACGCGATTATATTAAATATTCGAATAACATTTTGTCGATATAGACGTGTATCCGAATAGATACGAGTATTATTATTTTATATCAAATTCGAAAACGATGTTTCGGAGTCGTCAGCCATGAGTATGGTCACGGTCAGCAGAGCGGTATTAGAATATCGCTCATACTTCATTAGCGATGATAGCTAATGAATGATGCATGAGGCATCATTCATTAGGAAAGTAAATGGTAAGTTTATTTAAATTTAAAACTAGATCGTGTTTTTGTGTTTCTTAACAATTTATTTAATACAAAATACTCGTAGATCCTACTTACTCGATCCCAAAACAGAATGATAGTGTAACACTCTTGGGCACGGACCTCGTTTACTTAGGGAGGGGATTTGGAATAATTTGGGTTAATGTTGATGGTCGTCGAGTTTACTCCTAAAGCTAATTAATAGACCAACGGTTTTTGCCTCTCTCACCAAAATGTCCAAAAGGTATAACGGGACCCTAGCAATGAAACTCCGTTGTGGGTCCGTCCGTCTGTCACCAAGATGTACCTATCTCTGGAACGATGATAGCTAGAGAGCTGAAACTTTCACAGTTCATGTATTATCTGTCGATGTTACTACATCATCATCATTATCCTGCCTTTACACCGTTATTATGGTTCGGGAATATGACGAATACATGTACTATGATAATAAAGGTAAGGGACCCTTTGTGTGCGAGTCTAACTCCTACTTGACTGGCTTTTGTTCAATCCGTATCGCACCAGATACACAATGAGGCGTAATAGTAAGCTAAAACTTTAAAATATAAATAGCCACTCCAAGCATGATGACAACGTAAATATAATTAATGATGGCAGGCACATTAAATTAGTGACTCTATTAAAATCGCAATCATTGTCCTGTATTCTTTAAAACGGTTAATTTTGTTCAAATTACACACGTAATTAAAGCAACGACATGCGTGCTATCGTACAATAAATAAAGCAATTTAAAATTAATCTGATAAAATGTACAGCGTAACGCATTTTTAACAAGGGTCCTTCGCCATTATGACAAGGCAAGGGTTATAGCAAAATTGTCGATAAATTATTGTTGTTGTTGGCATATTGCTGGCTGGATATTGTGTTGGTTTATTACATTTGATGAAATCGCTCTATCCATTATACTCTTGATTTATTCCATAAATTAATTTTTACATGCCATTTCAAAGACCAAATATCTAATTAACATTTACAAAGAACACATTTACAAAGAGCACATTCCATGTAAGTGAAATATATTATAATTAATAATATTATATAGTATAGATGTGATAATTATCGTAACGAAAAACGGGTAAAGACACAAAATACGGTTATAAGAGAGAGCGGTAATCAGTGTTTATAAAGAGATCCTAATGACATTAAGATTTTTCCGCCGCCTTTAATGATGCATTCCAAGTGAAACTGCCTACAGCGTCTAACGTTCAAGGGGATATATCATATTACCCATCAACTTTATTTTTCAGCTGCCATTTATCAATTGTTAATGGCCCTAGGCTGATATCGGCTCGAAATTGAGAAATAAGTCACTCGCGAACAACTTTTCAAGCTGATTATGATTTATTATAGGTATACTTCTGAATTGCGGCGAATTTTTTAAGCGCGAAAGAATCGGCTTTTAGGACTTACCACAGGAAATATTCTCGAAGTTTTTATTGTAAGCCGCAAGTTGAGGCGTATGAAGTGTTTCTTTTTTAAGTTGGTAATGTTGGGTTACGTCATTGCTAAGAGTACATCGTTAAACTCGACATTTATAGGCCTGAATAATAAGTGACTTAATACAGCTTTTTTACTCTTATACGTAATGTTATTTTTATTGATACGAAATTATTCTCATCTTATTAACGTACTTACCTATATTTTGGCGTTTTTACATTAGTGGTCCACTTTGTACGTGCGTGTGTGATGTGGATGTAAACAATAACGAATCCAGTAAGAATACGCCACAACGTTAAGCATTTTAAATACTACCCATTGAAAAAAGATTAAGTAAGGATAGAAAATTCATCACTAACATTCTAAGAAAGAACCTACTGCTGCGGCAATCAGAATAAATGAGCTGATGTGAAAAATTGTATTACTTTAGATAAAATTCGCGCGTTGTATGAAGAAATGAAATTATAATTGTGGAGGTTTGTAGAGAGGTAGTGAGGTGAAGGTGCGTGTTGTAATATAACTCCACATGATAGCTCGTAAGACGTTTATTCTCGACCAAGACCAAACTATGACTAACTTATTAAACTTATTACTAATCTTACGTTCTACAAGAAAAGTAGCGATCCCGTTTTGTTTAAAGGACGCGCTACTTGAGGTTGTCGAACACATGTCCGTAGCAGCGATAAATTCGTAACTAATATTGATAAAAGTGTGAGAACAAAATGTTGGACAAAAAACTAAATTTAAAATTGGTCCTCATGTGGCTATGCATAAACTAGGGTAATAATGTTACAAATTTATTGCAGCTCTTAAGATACTCGAGTGTGGCTACATAATAGTATCTAGAATTAGATTAAATCACATTATTTAATGAAATAAATAACCTAAGACAAAACTAAAATAAATGCGGTTGAAATCCCTCCCTACGTAAGGAACTTTCAAAGTCAAAACCATTTCACGTTGGAGTTTTGACCGACCACATTAATAACTTAATATCAATGTAATATTTTCCACAAGCCACATGAGCAAACATATTGCAGTAGGTAGTATGTGGGTTTAAAACAGAGTTTAACTAAATTAGGTAATATACAGCTTGAATTTAAAAACGTTGGGTAGACATGGACAAATTTTTTTTTCATACATCCTCTGGTCCCAAGCTAAGCTTATTGTTCGAGGTACAGTACGGATATAACAAATGAAGTGATATAATTCTTTTTTTGATTTCAATGCAGTTTTATCAGATGTTTTTATCTTGTAGGTATTTATTGGAAAAGGCTAATAGTCGCTAATTATAACAAAGGTTAAACCCCTTGGGGACACCTTATACCTTCCTTGCAGTCAGTACAGCAATATTTTATTTAAGATGCTATCTTAAGTATTAGGTACTTATTCATTTGAGGGTAAAAAAAAAAAATACAATTTTGAAACCTATCTATTAAATAAACAAAAAACTATTCGAGCTACCGACCGTATTGGTCATAGGCCTCTCCAAAAAAAAACCACTACAAAGCTCGGTCTTTTGTCGTTTGCTTAAAACGATCTCCGTAATCATAATTAGGTACCTACATCGTTGCTTTATCTGGTTTGCAGTGTCGATCTGTTTGTGGTCGACACAGGAGTACCTTTATTAAATAATAGTTACGCATTTTGCGAGGGAAAAGGGCTATCCTTGATGTTTCTTTCATATGCAAATCAGTCGGAGATGTAGCGTATCCGTCATTGCCCGTAGGCTTAGCACGTTGAAGTAGCAATGGACTAGCTATATCTTAAATTAACTATCAACTTCGCCCCGTGATGATAATGAATATACCTAAATATCAAGAGGTACTAAGATACAGAAATCAAATGAAATCCATAGTTTCTTTTATATTTTTCTCTATAAAATTTCATTTATACAAACATTTAGCCTAATATATTAAAAGAGCTTGTTGTTCAAACCTGTTTAAAATAATAAAAAATAATAAAGAAGGAATCTTTTGCCTGCTGAAATCTTATCGTTTCTCATGCATAATAAAAACAAAGAAATCCTCTTCAAGTCGATTTCCACCTCACGCTCTTCATATTCAACGGGAGTTCAAACAACGTCAAATATCGAACTCACCCCCTCAATAACATAACGCAAGGTTCAATTTCATTTACATATGGTATCGCAGGCGCGAGCTCAAATTAATTTTGCACACGGAATCGTTTCGCGTTACTTTTAAAGATTATTGACTGAGACCTTTACACCCAGAGAGCGTATAGGGTGGCGTAATCAGATAAATCAGATTTATTCCTATTGTGTTTTTTGTTGAAGTAACGGAGGAGCGTAGGCATAATGTTGACACGGGTAGGTGACACTGTTTATAAACCAAATTTATTAACTGGTGACAAAAACGTGTTGTTAAAAGCTGTTATTTTATTGCGAGTTGGAGAAAGGGAGAATACCGAAAGGTAATGGCCCACTACAGAATTATTATCTTCTGCTCGCTCCAGAATTTTTGAATAGGCACTTATGTAACAGCGTATGACTATTAATTTATTGGGGGATAAAGATAAAGTTTACAGAAGTTCGCCGCGAACTCTAGTTTCGTAAAACGTATTAACATTGATGTAACCATTTTGATCCCCGTACGGGCGTATAAATAATCTGAATCTACGCCTGTCCACCGTTATAGCTCTACTTTCGAATTAATTCAAATTACCTATATGAAAAATATTTTTCATCCAATAAAACACTGGCCACAAAATTGGACGATTATTTTAAGGCAAAAGAAAAATATAAATGAAACATGCCTACTTAATTGTTAAATTTTTCAAAGAGCAACATTAAACGGAGTTTATTAAAACGCACCACTTGGTATCCATTAGCATGTCAGAAAAGAATTTTGCAATTTTGTTGGGCCTCGTAATAAAATATGAACCACTATCCCCTTTTTAATTCTTAAATACGAAAGGCAAACGGTGTCACGCAAAATAAGACTTACTTTAGCTAAAGTAATGAATATTGCTCCGCTGTCGACTTATATTTTTTTTTAAAGTATGAGATAAAATTAATCTCAAGAGCTACTTAAAGAATTCAAAATTATTTTATACTCTCATTTATATTACACGGAAAACGTTTTTTATTCAACTGCGGTTAACTCGGTCCAAGAGTATTTGACTTTTTCATAATAGACCTTCATGTATGTCTGTATGTTTCTACGTCCAGTGTCTACAGAACGGCATGTTTTTTTAAGAGGAAACTCAAACTCAGCTTTGCCAACATTAAACAAAAAAATATACGTACTTAATAAATCAAATTGTGGTGGAAAAAGTGATCACCGCAAGCGGGACTGATAATTTTTTCTGACTGATCACTTTTTCCACCACAATTTGATTTATTAAGTAAAAGCATAACAAGTCAATTGCAAAATTAATAAATTACACAACAAATTGGTTGTCAACAGGGTGACCCTCTTGGACCGGTCATTTTCAGTCTGACAATACAACCCATCATTCGGCAACTAAATTCTAAATTTAATATATGGTACTTAGATGACGGGACTTTCGGAGGCAGTGTTGATACAGTAACTCAAGATTTGGAATTTTTAAAAAACGAGTTTCATTCGTAATATTTTCTAACACTTGCGCGACCCATCTGTTTAAATAAAACTACTTTTTACGGATTTAGACGCGTATATTTGTTTTAAATTTTGGCCCGACGTTTCGGAGACTTTGCAGTCACCGTGGTCACGGGTGACATTACAGCTCAGTCTCACCCGTGACCATGGTGACTGCAAAGTCTCCGAAACGTCGAGTTTCATTCGATTGGTTTGGAATTAAATCCTACCTGATCCTACCTGTGAAACTTTTTTTAATGATAATGTAGACAAAGTTTCGGCTCTTGCAAAATTTTCTTCTTTGGCTCCCAATATCAAAATTATTGATAAGAGTTCCCTCTGTCTCCTTGGGTCTCCAATCTTTGAAGATGACTACTCCTCTTTTGTGGAGAAAAAGTTTAAAATTTTTGTGAAGTTTCGGATCGTTTACTAAAAATTAACATGCATTCGGCCTTTTCCATTATTCGTTACTGCCTTTTTGTTCCAAAATTAACCCTAGCAATGAGATCGACACCTTTTTGGATACATTTGAGTCCCAAGATTGATAATATTATTAAATTAAGTTTGAGCAAAATTCTAAATTTGACGATGGACGACCGCACTTGGCGCCAAGCGTCCCTACCAGTTCGCTTTGGTGGCCTTGGTGTTCGTAAAGCGTCTGACGTTAGTTTGCCAGCGTTTTTGTCCTCGGTCCACAGCACCGAGAAATTAACCAGGAAAATATTGGAACCCACACTGGTTAATTCCGAGGTGCTATGCAAGGCCGAGGCCATAAACGCTTGGAAAATGGCTTGTCCAAGCTCTGATGTACCGGCTAACCCACTCTCCCAAAGACATTGAGACGGTGCTCTCTGCAGTACTGTTAGACAAAATCTCATCAACACCGCTAGCAGTGCTGCCGAGCGGGCACGTTTGTTGGCTGTGGGGGAGTGGGAGTCAGGCGTTTGGTTGCAGGCGCTCCCCTCACCTAATTTAGGAACTTTTTTAGATAACACCACCGTATCGCCACATGCCTACGCATAGGTGCTCTTAGTGTCACTCCTCATAGCTGTCACTGCGGAGAGGCCGTTGACGGCCTCGGGCATCATGGCTTGTCATGCAGCAGAAGTTCCGGACGCATATGAGTACCAGCCGTACTAGAAACCAATGGCTTGGTACGTGACGATGGGAAGAGACCAGATGGTATGTCACTGTTGCCTTGGAAGATGGGTAGGCCTTTGGTGTGGGAGCTACTTGCGCCATCACATCTTCCAAGTACCGTTTGTACGGCCGGTGCTGCTGCTGCCTCTGCGGAGACTCGCAGTCGGAGGCGCAAATACAATAATCTCTTAGGGGATTATATTTTTGCGCCGTTTGGGGTCGAAACGCTAGGCTCATGGGGCCCGAGTGCCCGAAATCTGTATAATGATTTAGCGAGCCGACTGATATGATATGATGCTGGCCTTTATTTTGTTCAAAAAATAAGCATTGCCATACAACGTGGCAATGCCGCCAGCCTTCTGGGCACACTTCCTGTCGACAGCGATGGGGAGGAGTATTTTGACGCCTAGTTTGTACATATAATTTTATTTTTTAATATTGTACATGTTTCCTTTTTATATTTTATTTTTTAATTGTATATAGTTTTTAAAGGTTAGTTTATAAATTAAGGAATAAAAAACATTAATAAATAAAAAAAAAATTACATAAGTACTTAAGTTAAAAGTTTACCTGAAAGATCTCGTGGCTTCTTCATCTTTACATAATATAATACAAAATCGTTACTTTTGTATGTATGTCCCCATGTTAGCTTATGTCTTTAAAACTACGTAACGGATTTTTATGTGTTTTTTTAATAGATGGAGTGGTTCAGGAGGATGGCTTTTTTGTATAATTTGTTATTGTTTGGTTACTAAATTCCACGCGTACGAAGTAGCGGGCGACAACTAGTAACGATAATGAGTATTACCAACTTGAAAATACGAGGTCATTATGTTCGATCCCCGCAAAGGACACTTTATAATTCTCTAATTAATACAGATATCTACGAGCACATATATTACCGCGTCTAAGTATTACACATTTGTAATTCGTTATCTGATTCCTGTAGCTTGTAATTGTAACACATACATTTAGCTTAGTTTTGGATCACAGAAATTTGTGTGAAATGTCCATAACTTATTAAAAATGTTGGTACCAATTTTACGCGCACAACTAAACTTAACTATAAATGAAAATTGATAGTGTCAACAACGGTTTCCGATTGTTTGACCAAAAGTCATTTGGCAAAACTACACTTGACAAACAGCGTTTGGCAAAACAGTGAATTCGCCTATTGATCATTTTACTACTGATCATTTTACAAATGTTTCAATTTGCCAAATGATCAACACTTATAGCAGAAGCGACTTTAGGGCATTTCTACAATTAATAATGATTCATGATGATAATGATACATTTAAAACAACATAATTTACGAAACATAAAATTTGGTGATATGACAAAAAGGTCAATTGACATTTGAATACTTAACACATTTGTCAAGTGTAGTGTTTGCTTATGGATCATTTGTTAAGTAAGTTTTTGTAAGATGATACTTTTGTCAAGTGTATTATTTGCCAAATGATCATTTGGTGAAACAATGTTTGTCAAATGATCATTTGTCAAAAATTTTTTGGTCAATCATTAGGGAACCGTCAATAACACAATTCGGAAATGTTAACATAACTTTTTTATAAAAAAATCTGTATATTATAGACTAACGATTTTAATAAAGCAAAGCTTAGCCAATTAATTGAAATACGCCATAGCTGTTTTTATTTTTTAGTTAAGTTTATTGTGAACGTAGATTGTTACTATAATCTTACCTCTGTATTTGTCAAGTCGATATTATTTATTATAAATGGAATAATTAATCTATCTCAATTTACGCCTCAAATGAATTGAGATACTTAATAAAGATCTTGACGACCCGCGAGACTTGACTACCTACCTACTAAATAATTTATGTTTAAAACAGCAAGAGTTATGTATTGCTATTTTTAATAGGCCTCGTCTTAGTACAAGAAGATTTTGCACCGTTAAATATTAAAGAGAATTAATAATTGTTACTTTGAAGGAATTTAGCAGAAACATTATTAAATTCTTATTGCAATACCATTTTACCTATAACCTTTATAATAAAACATGTTGGGCTATATTTAATCCTTTTATGAAGTGATACAACCACCAGTGATATTTCTAGGAGTTTATTATTACTCATTTTGTTAAACGTGCCCATTCAGAAGCTTCCTGCTAGTAATCGTTCTTAGCAATAATACCACTCCTTGTACTGTCTAACACCCGTATTCACAAACAATATTTACTTAAGTGAGTACCTACTTAAGTGTTGATGCACTGTGCAAAGGGAAACACTTCTCAGTGCGTTCCGTTCATCGAGCCTTTGTATTCATAGACAAAACTTAGCTATGCGTTCAGTTCAACAAACGCATAGTGCGCTTCACCACTTAAGTATTGTTTGTGAAATGATTTTGCTACCCCTGTGCGTCCATGCCTACTATGAGACCTCACAGTAACGTTTGTGAATACGGCTGTTAGTCATAAGGTAATCCTCTGTAACTATTTTGAACGCTGGACACAATAAGCAAGAATACTTAAATAAACAAATAAAGCTTTGCGGTTTGCAAAAAACCTGTTATACCTAAATTTTCCTTTCTTCCTCTCCAGCCCATTCACGTCCCATTGCTGGGCACGGGCCTCCGCCACTTTGGGAGGGATTATAATCTACTGTGCCGCGCTGACCAGGCGTGTTGGTTTAGTTTCGAGTTTTCCGACTGTCACAGTAGACAATAACTGCTTGTATTGTCCCTTAGCTGGCTCTTACAGCAACCTTGGGAAAGAAATGGGGTGGTGACACTTGTATTCTTAATTCTTCACCACAAAGACCATACCTACCTAAGATTAACTAAGTAGGTATTCTTAAATTCTTTTTTTTTTATTATTTCGGTTTTAGAAGCACATCTTTTTACTTTTAATTTCATACGTAACTTGTAATCGTAACGATTATTAGAATCTATTTTTTAATTAACAAGAGTAATTTAGTAATTAATAAAATATCTTTCGCGTTAAATGTAGAGAAGCGTCAGTCAGTTATTTATTACGGGATTAAAATCGGGGATGGGCCGTAGCGAATATGGCTACAGAGGGCTTAGCTGATAATTTAAATACAGCCCCATCGATTCACATAAACGCGAGGATAATTAATCATATTTTAGCCATCTTTAGAAATACTGGTACCAGTTTAAAGAAGGGACTATTAAAACATGAGTTGAAAGGTTATAGTATACAAAACGCTTTAGTTTAGAAATAAATAGGCAAATAGATTTGTACAGATTTCATCTTTAGGCGAAAGATGCGGAAGCTTGTTTTTATAAGTAGCTATTGCGATATTATAATATTTTATAGAAAATATCGACTTTTAAAATTGAAAAAAATATTAAGATACTTTTCCTTAATCCTAATTAAACTACAATTCATCAGCTCAATATCTTAAGATTCTGATTAAAAGACGCAAATACATGAACAGTATTAGTAAATAAAGGTGTACACACCGATTTCCCTAGAATCTAGTCATCAGATCTAAACTTGATAATGGATTTACTTCTAAATTTCCCGCAACTTGGCACGCGTCGAATTTAAAAACCAAATCTTAATAAATTATACAAAAAGCCATCCTCTTGAATCACTCCATCTATACCTAAATAATAAAAAAGCCGCATCAAAATCCATTACATAGTTTTAACCATATATCTAAGCTCACGGAGAAACATACATACAAAAACAACGATTTTGTTTTATCTCTAATATATAAAATTCTCTTGAAAATTGACTCCTCCGAAACGGCTTGACCGATTCTTATGAAATTTTATATGCATATTCAGTATGTCTTAGAATCGGCTACTATCTATTTTTCATACTCGTAAGTGATAAGTGTTGTCCACCCCTGACATTTGTATGGCAAAACAACGTTGGCCGGGTCAGCTATTAATAAGTAAAGATATTCGAATTTGCTTAAGTTAGTTTGGTTATTTTTGTGTACATAACTGCGATCACAGACTACGATTTGTTACAGGCTACAGACGAAAGATACTCACCGAGATGAAGTAAATCATTAAAGACGACCTACTTTTAACTTGACGAGAAAATATTTGGTAAAAACTTAAGTGGTCACGTCTGCTTAGCAACGTAAAACTGCGAGCTGGAAAAATCATCAATCATACATTCCAGGAAATCATTCATCAGGAGAATTCTTTATGTAAACAGACTACAAGACTATAGATTTCAAAATAGAGTACCTACTAGCTAGATTTTTTTAAATTTATTTATTTATACTTTATTGTACACCAATATTGACGGGCTTCGTGGCGTAGTGGTTACTGTGGTATACTGGACTGCCGTTCACAAGGTCGCGGGTTCGATTCCTGCTTGGGACAATCATTTGTGTGATATTCATAAATGTCATACAAATGTTTGTACTACGTCTGGGTGTTTTCTATGTATTATAAGTATGTTTTTACAAAAGAAAAGTAGTTTATGTATTATATCCGTATTCTGGTACCCATAACACAAGCATAATAAGCTTAGCTTGGGACCAGAGGACGTTGTGTGAAATGTCCATGAATATAAAAAAAAAAGATACTTAAATTAAAGTTCGTCAAAATCGACGAATTACTTCCAGGCAACCTTTGGATGAATTTAATATGGCAGGATAAATTGGTAGTCTCTGGTGCACTTAAGTAAATTATCTGTGTAAGTAAAAGTAAGTTTATCTGTGACGGTGAGAGAGGCTCTAATTCTAATGAGATATACAGGCGCGTTTGTGTTTAATATTTTCTAAGTTTCTATATCTCAATAGGGGCTGTTTGGGTAGCTAGTGAGTAGCCAGGAGTAGTTCATTTGATACCAACTATCTACCTAAATCCAAAAAATAGTATTTATTGTATGAATGATTGAATGAACTTTATTTCTCTTAAAATAGAGTTAACAAAGGTGTTACATATTAAGTTACAATAGTCCATCTATTTATGTATAACTAATATAATAAATAATAGTTTAAAAAAACTAAAAAACACGCTTTATATAGAAAACCCAACAAAAAAATATAAGAGTTTTTCTGGAAATGCGCGCATGCGTAGTTCGCGCACTAGCCCTCTCTCTTACTCTCATGCAAAGGATCCGGAAAAAGATTAATGAATGCTGGCGAATCTAACCAGGATAATCGGATATTTTAATCGAATTATTGCATTGCCATCGGTCTTTGACAGGTGTGCAAAATTTGAATAGAATCTGACCGTTTAAAGTGGGTCAAAATAGCGTCCAAAGGAGTCGGTTACAAACATACATACATACAAACAAACATACAAGTGAAGCTAATATAAAGCGTGTAATAAAAAGGAAATGGAAAGAGGAAGTCATCCAGCGTCGAGTCAGTATACTTTGTCTATATGAAAGCATACACAACATCAGGATCGCAGAGAGACATTGGATGCCAGTGGCGAGCGTTGTGGCATTTAATGGGGGAAGCCTATGGCCAGCAGTGACCAGAGAAAGGCAGAATTTTGAATAAGTCAGTTTTTATACCGCTATGTTAGTTGAATTAAAACACCGAATATAGGTTTCACATAAATTTATTTCTTCATATACATTATGTATAATTTGCGAATCCACTGTGTCCCGAGGCGCAGCGCGGGATCTTTACAAAATAAATGTTACCTACAAACTTCTACAATTACATACAAATATCGCCCCAACAGTTTTGCGTTCGGTTTCATAATTGCACTAAAATATTTAATTAAAGCTAGGAATTTTTATACCTGGCAATTTTAGAAAAAAGAAAACATATCAAGCAATTTGCTTAAAGGCGGTAGAATACAAAGTTTGAAACAAATATATGAATTACATAGATAACATTGGTTGTGGCAATGTTAGTACATATATCAATTATATACTTTTATTTATTCATTTAAACATATTATATTAAAATAATACTACTTAATTAATAGATGCCAATTTTATTCTAACTTATAGAGCGCAATATTCTTTGTAAATGAAAAAGCTTTATGTCAATTGAAACTACAAGAAAATATAAAAATAAGAATTTCAGTTAATTCATTAAAGTTATGCAATTAGTATTTTTTTCGCATATCATTAATACAAAAAGTTAAGTAATGCAATATACAAAAAAAAAATACAATATGGCAATACGCAAAAAACATCGATTGTCTATTAACAATTTACATCATGACATACATTCTACGAGTTACAAATAAAAGTACAAAAATAAAACAGTAAAAATCAGTCTCAAAATAGCGAAAATATATAAAATAATAGCGAATGATTTTGACAATGAATGAATGTGAAATAAACAAAGAAATGTTTTGTACAAAATTGTGGAATTACAGTGGAACAGCACCTTAATATACGTACTTATGCGTTTATCCTATCTATGCCTATCCCCAAAGGAAAAAGCGTGATGGTATGATGATCATTATTGGGCACTTTAATAGTTTTTGAAGTTTGGTTCTCTTTAGATAGTTCTTTCACTTGTCCCTCTATTGAGCAGGAGCTTGCTTTGCTCCGGGAGGGTATTTGTGTTTCGTCTACTCATGCCACCCTGACCAGCAGTTCTTGCTTCTAGTTTCTAGGATTCTATCTATAACACAAATTCATATTCTCTGAAAGAACTCTTACAGCATTTAAAAAAAACATGTGTTGGTGGTATGTGTGTTCTTAATCTGTCACAACGACGTTAACATTCCAAAAAATGAACATAAAACATTCTCATTATACCATGTAATAATGTAAAAATACAAATGAAACAATGTTTCCCGGTGGATGTTATTAAAGGAATTTACTTGTGAATGAAAGGAAACGCGCAACAAAACCATACACCAACCAATTACTAATTAGCTGCCTTAATAGTAAATGATTGGCCTACTGCAAACTAGGTCAATCAATCTAAGGAACACAACAACAATATATAAAAACATCGAGCACAAAGAAGAACGCATTTATCAAGTGTAACGAGACTTCATGGTCTAGTAGTCATGTAACGCATTGACGTTCAAGAGGTCTAGGGTTCGATTCCTGCACGGGACAATCATTTGTGTGATATTTATAATTGTCATACAAACGTTTGTTTCTACGTCTGGGTATTTCTATGTATTAAAAGTATGTATTTACAAAAAAAAGTAGTACATGTGTTCTATACGTGTTCTGGTACACATAACACAATCATATAAGCTTAGTTTAGGACCAGAGGACGCTGTGTCCATGAATGAATGAAAAATTTAACATAATATATTTTTTTCCCTCTGCTCTGCCCTGCCGGGCCATGATGGTGCCTTGAGCTTTACCATGACCCGGCGAGGGGTGGTCCCGCTAACCGGGGCCCAGCCCGATGGGGCGAGCATTAGGTCCCCCCATCATGTTTGGCGAGGCGGGTCTCTGAATACCAGTCCGCCGCGCGTGACTACCTCTTCCGGGGGAGGGGGACGCCATTTATTGCGCGCCGGCGACCCCTGCCCGGGGCCCTGCGGGATGGCAAAGTTTCGCCAGCGCGTTCGCGCTCCCACAGGGCCTCCCTCTTTGCCGCCAGGTGACTGATTAAGAATACGAATGTCATCACCCCATTTCTGATCCAGGGTACTGTAAAAGTCAGATTAATGATAATATAATCAGAAAACATCCTCTGTGAGAGATAGAAAACTCGAAATTAAACCCCGTGGCAACAGACCTAGTTAGCGCACTATAGTAGATTTAACCCTGTATAAAAGGAGACGCGTGCCCTACAGTGGAATGATATAGGGGCTGGAAAGAATATAAACGCATAGTTACGTAATAACCAAGAACCTAGCGAAATTATAACTACTTACCTATTAACTAGTGGCAGACGAACAAAAAATAATAGGTATTGTGATGATAAAACAAACTGTACAAAGAGATCTTAAGTGTGCGTTCGGATATACTTGATTAACATACACCCCATACATTTATACATAAATAAGTTACATACGAAATAATAGGAATGATACATGACCTAGAATCACTGGTAGGTACATATTAAGTATGTTTTCTAAAGCAAATTAAGAAGCTGCCTCATGTTATGTAATTGTTTCAAATCTCTATCTAATCGTTAATTTATTTATATTGACGATTATTAAATTTTCACTATAACCTCAATTTAACAATATTTTCAATAATTCTACGCACGCTTCATACTTCATAGTATTTATTTTTTCATTATATCTAAGTGAAACGATTGGCAGTTACGAATAAGGCGGTATTAACCGACCACATCTAGATGTATTTTAGTTATTTAATTAGTTCCCATAAATAAGTTACTTTTCAAATTGTTCGCATTACCTACGGGTAGATTTCAAAATTGCGTCCAAACGCATTATATTCCCTAAATTACATACAAGCTCAAAGTTAACTTATACGTAGTTACATTGATATAAGTAGTAGGTATATTGTATAAAACGAGTGAAAAACGTAAAAATTTTATACATTTACTATGCAAGAGATTACGGTAAAGTATTATGGTCTTATTCATAATGATTTATCGGAGGTTTAAACGGAGATTTTATAGGAGAGATAATAAACATTTTAGCGTAAAAAGACTATTATAAATAACAAGTCTTGACAATTTTCGCGAACCGATTTTAGCGAACTTTTAAACCTCCGATAAGTCATTATGAATAAGAACATTAGATAACACACTATACTTAAAGATAGCTTAAAATAGTGTCAAGAATAACTCGCAGTCACTTTTACTCGTTCAATTTTATATGTCGATTATGACTTTAAATAAACAAAGTATGAAATTCAAGAGAAATTATCTTCTACATTATAATTAGGCGAAAGAGAGACGTGAAACGGCTGTTCATATCCATAATTAGCTTTCGAAACTCACAATTCATTTCACCATCGTTCCTATATCTAAACACCATACGATCTAGTATCACGATTCAAATTGTAATTGAATCGTCTTTCTCTTAATCCTATCAATATTACCACACCAAAACATATTTATCTAACTACATATAGATATGTCATCACGATTACCTTCTAAAAGCAAGCAGTAATTGGTAGGTTTAGTTATTTGTAATAGACCTTTCAAATATGTAGATTTATTTCATGAAATATATTAATTAATCCTGTATTTTATATTTTTGTCAAATTTGAACAGGTTTTAGAAACGAACTCTGTTGTATACGCTAGGCAAATAAGTTTTTAACCGTCGAAGCTACATTTCCACTGAAAGGATCAGCACGGCAAGTCTGTTATTTATATACGTCTAGGCAGCACAAAGTTATGTTAAGATATACAATATTTACATAACATAATGTACTAAGCACGGGACAGACACAATAATTCACACGACACAGCCGATTCGTCTAAAAAATTTTCAATATTGCAATATTAAATGTGTATTACCACAATTTACACTACTTAAACATATTTTAACACCCCGATATGAAAAATAAACATCTAATTACCGCTGCAATAACTATTCACTTACACATTTTACATGTTTGTATATATGTTCGTAACTTTCAGGATTGGATAATAGATATTTAACATATGGCGTAAATTTATTTAAAGTCTTCTAAGCGCACTGTTCAATCACTATCATTAAGTTATAATTTGTTTGCAAATTATATATTGATGGCGTAATCATTATACTGATCATTAACTTCTTTTTTAATATAAGTGCATCATCTAAGTATAATTCAACTGTCTATATGCACTTTATAAACATTTTTAAACTGTTCCAATTTAGAGACAAAAATAGCACGAACAGCTGACAAAAAGTAGAAATATACTTAGTTATTTACGATGTCCTAAATATAGGACATGTTGATAATCATGATAATTGCTTAGTTACATTCGCTAAGCATATTTCCACTTCAGTGTCCATTATAGGTTACATAGTCGGATAATAATTTACTATATTATATATTACCCTTCTGACTCACAATTATGATACTTTACATTCGTAAAATACATCATATGTAACTTTCCTAGGCACTCATACACATTTAGCCTCTTATAAAGATGAAATGACAGTCAGTTGATGTAGGGTTACATCACTATATTAAGAAATTTTCAAGCTTGGAACTTTGTCGATATTAATTATCTGTGGTAGGAGGACAAAGAAGCATTCAGTCTCTGTTGGTTAATATGCCGAGCTAAAAATAAATGTTTAATGATGAAAAACCTTTCTATGAAAATAAGAACATTTTTACTCACTCTTTTCAGTACATACTTTTACAGTATTTTTTCATAAAAATATTATCATATAACTAAGAGATATTTTTATGTTCATAACGGGATAATAAACTTAACAAAATTTTTTCAAGCTGATGATCCTCATATTGGTTTTAAAGCTACTGAAGTTTTAGGTAAAGTTATTTAGGTTGATGCCACATTCACTATTTGGTGAAATACAAAAGTACTAGATAGAATGCCTCAATGTCCTATGTTAAGTACATGGTGACAAGTTCCGAGTGCTTTAGACGAGTATGTCTCAGCGTCAGTTAGCGTAATGGTCGAAAGAGCCGAGGTACTCCAACGCTGCACGGTAGCAGAATTCGTATTGGTCCTGTGAATATAACTTCCATGTTATTAACAAAAAATATGCTTATTCAATTTTGATTAATTTGCATTCTAAAACTAGTGAGTTTAAATCGAGTATAGCGATAATATATAATTCTTTTATCATCTTTTTCATAAATTATATGCAAACAATGATATAGTTCACTGATAGTATAACCTCAAATTGCAATTAATTTAGTAGGAAGGAGTATCTGGTATATTTCGGCAAAATCTCAACATAAAATATTAAATGTCCTAAGAATAGTACATATCTTACATGTCACATATATAGTACAGGTTAATAAATAAAATACGTCATTACCTCAGTTTGCACCATGGCGGGGCGTTGCGTGCGCAGCGTGCGTACTGTCTGGAACACGTCCACTACACCCTCGTACTGCATGCGCTCCAACACTGTCGATAGTGTTATGAACACACCAGTACGACCCACTCCAGCACTGTTACAATAGAATAGAATACTCTTTATTGTACATCTTAACAATATTACAGTAGGTACTTAATATTATACAATTTTAGATTATATAGATAAGTACAATAGGCGGTCTTATCGCAAAATGCGATCTCTTCCAGACAACCTTTGTATGGACTGAGAGCAAAAAAAAATTAGGCTAATTGTGATGTACATACATATACACATACATACATACATAATTAAGTAACTATAAAGACACGTACATACAAAATACATAAAAAATATACAAATATAAACTCTATATATACTAACACTATGTTAGTATATACAGGGTGTCCCAGAAAGAATGGATAACCTTGACACACCTCATAGCCGAGCTCATGGGTACTCAAAATATAAAATTAAAAAAAATAGTACACATAATAGGCATTTTTTTAAAATAATGTTTTTTTTTTTCACACTTCTGTGTCTCATTGTACACTGTGGCTACACCCGGTATAGAGTTACCTAGACCTATTTGGATAACAACCACAAGTAATGTTCCTTCAGGTACTCTTAAAGGTAGTTACCAATTTTGCTGCCGTTATGTTCTCAGGTAGAGAATTCCACAGACGTGCTGCTTCTATTGTGAAGGACTTAGCATAAAATGTCGTAGTGTAATGGTATAGCTAAACTACAGTTTTCCGATGACCTTAAGGGTCTTGAATGTGTGTTATGGAGAAACTGAAAACGTTTTTTAAAATATACTGTTCAACATAATATTTTGATTTAATATCTATTATATTACAAGCTTTAGCAGCACTTGATCTGCTTGGAAGCAGTAACAGTAATTCGTATTTTCGTAATTCTATATTTCAAAATAAGTGAGAAATTGATATAGGCATTTTAGTGCGAAATGCCTCATGCGGGAACCAACATAAGGAACTAGCATTATGCATATTTTCCGATTCCTAGCACCTGTATAGTATTAGGCTTTGATATGTCAGTTAAGTAGATAGTTTTTTAACACCCTTGCTCGTAAAGCTGATGTAATTCCACCGGTCAAAGCGGGTCATAAAAAACGCGTGTGTTACCAAAGCAAATAGTTATAGTCCATACAAATTTCATAACAGTACTATTTGCCATTTCAAATATGGAACTGATCGCCGCCGCACGACTCGAGCAACGCGCTGTTGCTATTCAAATTTAGAACTAATCGCCGCGCGGCGCCAGTCAGTAGGCAGCGCTAGCGCGCTGTTAAAATGGCGGGAAAGCAACAGTGTGCATTCACAGATTGAGTTTATTTAATGTTTTTTTTTCCGTTTCCTCGCAAATGTGTTAAAAAACGTCGTACGATATACGTGCGTATTGGTTATAACACGCGAGGCGGAATTTCAGCCCGAGCCGAAGGCGAGGGCGTAATTGAGCCGAGCATGTTATAACCAATACGCACGCATCTTAACGCACTAATATCGTAATGTACTATAAACCGTGAGATTTGTGGATATAATTATTACATACCTGCAATGTACAGTAATGGGTCCATCCTGGCCAAACTGCTCTTTGGTCTTATGAACTTGTCCTAGGAAGTCGATGAATCCTTCGCCGCTCTTAGGCACACCTTGTTCAGGCCAGTCAGTGAACTGGAATTGACGAACTGTTCTAGACGACCCATCGCGAGCATCAGTCACCTGAACAGATTTATTGATTAGTAAAAAAAAGACAAGAAAAAAGCAAAATACATAGATTATTAATTTAAAGAATACTCACTTTGAATTCCCTCAAGATGTATTGAGGCATATTGTACTCAGCGATAGGATCCACCACAAAACATTGGTAGCGTACTGAACGGTCCGATGGCCAGTATTGATGACATTTTTCCTAGAGAAATATAAAAAATTATAAACAAGTTTAATAAGGTTGTCGAAAAATACTATGTCAATTATTTTAAAATAAACTTACGCGGCCCATCTCTTTTAATTTAGTCAGCATCACGATGATTGTTGAATTGTGTTCCCAAAGCATTCGCCAGAAATCATCAGTAGTATCTGGCAGCGGTCCCTGCGTCGCGATGTAAGCTGCCCTATATCTATAGCCATCAACGAAAGACGCATTTATGTAGTCAGATCCATCTCGTGGTGTCAAACATACTCGACTAGACTCATATGGCAATATGTGAACTAGTCTGTTTTTGTGCTTGTTGCAAGGAAGGCTAGCCGACACAAATCTGGTAGAGTCCGCTTTCATATTGGCTAACTTCTTAAACTCCAATTCCATACCTGTTATATTTTCTATAGGATCGATACGCATTAACTTTTGAATATGAGCGTGTAAGTTACGAGCTGGAACTTCTGTGTCACCACAAATGACAGCCTCAAGAAGGGCGTCGTGAATAAATATGTATTGGTCTTCAGTCTGTACCATATAATTTCTTTGAGCCCGCAAACAAGTAACGTGACCGTATATATCCACGGTTCGTTCATGTCTAGCCCTTTCCAACATAGAATCTATAACGATGAAGCATCCAGTGCGTCCTACACCAGCAGAACAATGTACTACTAAAGGTCCAGCGTCAGGTGGATTTAGAGCTCTGACACGACGTAAGAACTGGAGGAATGGTGCTGGGTGATCTGGAACACCATGATCGGGCCAAGCAGTAAACTGTAATTGTTTAATTTCACGTCTTTCGCTGCTATTGCCATTTCTTTCTACTTGGAACGTTCGAATGCAATAAGTTGCTAATTCTTGCACTTCGGCAATAGTTACAGTCATCATGCCGTAAGTTTCTGTGCCTCTGCTAGGCCAATATTGATCACATTTGATACGCGTTCTCTCTTCTAGTTTGGTCATCATAACGATTGTAGATGTCCGAAGTTCCCAGCACATCCGCCAGAAGTCAGCTAAAGTTTCCTGTAAAGGACCCTGAGTCGCAACGTATGCGTTGTGTTTACGATATCCATCACAGTAGTTTGCATTTATATAGTCACTGCCTAATATTCCATCTATAGGCTGTAGAATCACACGGCTGTGATCATACGCAATAACATTAGCGTAGCGGTTTTTAGGCTTATTAACTTCCATATTTGAATGATCCCAGGTAAATTGTTGTCCTGGCTCGATACTTTCATATTCTTGTGAAAATTTTAGGTTATCATTAGTTTTCAGTCTTTCAATGTGTTCGGCCAATTCTAGTATAGGAATAGGAGGATGTGAAATCATAGCGGGCGTTTGAAAGTTCAATCGCCTCATTTCTACTGGATCTGACGGTGCCCCGAAACCAACATCAGCTGACATTAATGGCCTAGTTACGGCAGCTTGATCGGGAGTTTTGCAAGGTTGACGTCTTCTTTTGAATATAAACAACACTACAAGACACAATGAAAGCATTAGTGCTGCAATAATAGGCCCAACAACCCAAACCATACCAGCTTCTTTTTTGTTTTCTTCTATTTTGATTTCAGGGTCTCCATGAATGTCTTTTGGATCTGGTCTGCTTGGTTCTTCACCTGGTGGTGCAACACGCATATCAAGTGATAGATTTTCGGAAAATGGACTGGAGGTGTAGAGATGTTTCTGCGGTGTATCAACGACCGCGCGAACAAAAACTCTATACTTCTTATTTTGGTTCAATTTTCTATTCAAAAAGCCTTCGAACATTTCATCATTACCCAAATGAAAAGTGTATAAAATATTTCGTTGTAAGAATTTGGCAGCTATATACGGGGCATTTTCATCGTCTGTTCGAACATTATTTTTTATTAAATCTTCTGTTAGGAACTGATCCGGATTCTTATGATTATGAGCTTTGTCATCTGGTACTACAACTAAATAATAATGCGATATCGGCCCGTATTCTTCGGAGGCTTGAGGTAGAATAACCAATATTTCATTTTCAACGACACCGTAAAAATCGGGCTTCACCATCGGCTTAGGCGCTGCCATTTGTGTGGTAACTGTAATCTTTGTCGGCGGTCTATACGAGTCATCACTGGGTATGGCACTTACATTAACATTATATGTTGTGAAAGGAGAAAGATCGTTTATCGAATACGATGTTCTTTCATGCTTAACAATAATTTCCTTTCTTGGTATTTCTTGCGTTTGTGTCATACCAAGAGAGTCAACAAATTCTTTAATAGCATTGTAGGAAATCTTATAACTAACAGGGTTGAGGCGTAACGGAGGTGACCATGATAAAGTCATGGAATGTGTGGACACATCTTGAGCTCTAAGGTGTAAAGGCACTTCTTCAGGCCGAACCTTAACTGTAACCTTTTCTGATAACCTTCCCAAACCGTCTGCTGTCTTCGCGGCCACTGCAATAGCATATTCCGCGAACTTTTCCAAATTATCTAAATCAGCCGAGTGGGTAACATGAACGCTCTTTTGCTGCCATTCCTCTAAATCCTCTACTGGAGTCATAGTGTAGAAAATTACATAACCAATAATTTTGTTTCTAGAACGAAACATTTCCCACCAAACTTCTACACTAGATTCTGATGTAGCGACGGCTTTAACAGCCATGGGCGCTCTACCGATATCCCTTTCAGTATGAGCTGTGACGTCTTTACTGTATGGCCCAGCCCCTTGGTCGGTATAGGCCCTGACTTTGAACACATAATGTGCGTCTTCTTCTAAACCGGTAAACACTGCCTTATTGGATTCAGTGGTTTTTTCTACTACTGATGACTGATCCCCACGTTTATAAAATTGTATATCGTATTTCTTAATCTGTCCACTTCGATCAGCTCGTATTGGAGGATCCCAAGTGACGCTAATAATATCCGGTGTTTGGAAATGGTAAGTAATGTTAGTTGGAGGCCCTTTCGGTGCACCTTCTGGTGTTAGCCAGTATTTGATAGTTTCTTGCCCCACACCAATATGATTTTTACCTGCTATTCTATATTCATATTGGACACCTCTTTCTAGATCAGTAATTTTATAGCTATGTACTTTAGTTCCAGGAAAATTAATCTCTTGTAGTGGTTGATCCTTAACACCATATTTCAGACGATATCCCAATAAATCACCGTATGTTTGGGATGGTTTACTCCACTCTAATTCTATTGAAACAATTGGTTCTCTTTCCAAAACCCTGTAAACATAATATTTTTGCGTTATAAACATTAAACATGTCGTGAATATTTTGATGATATTACTATAACAGAATAAAATTTATGGCCTCACTTTAGGTTAACGGTAGGCCTATTTGGCACACCGCCAGGTGTCTTTACAGACACCGGCGCACTTCGGTCACCGTCTCCCTTCCTTGTCAGAGCAGCCACTTGTACATTATAACGTGTATCCGGTTGGAGCCCCGAAACATTGAGTTCGAGCGTTGTATCGTCCATTACATTGAATCGCATCGGATCATTTAGCAGACCTTTGCCCTAAAAAAATATAAATTTGATTTTAGTGTAAAGGTACTATGCCTAGTAATATAAAAAGAAAATATTGAATATACCTCCTCTCTGACTTCTTGCACATGTACATGATAGCCTCTGATAATGCCATTTTTATCTTTTTCTTGTGGTGGTTTCCACGTCACATGAATTGTAGTAGAGTTGACTGCAACAACTTTCACGTCTTTTGGCTCACCAGGCACTGTAGGTATACAAAATACATGTAAAACATCTGAGCTGAACTTATTTGCAAGTCGACCTAAGTTGCCCTATCAGCATCTACAGGAGCGTGCTAACAACTATCCAAGCGACTTCAAAGACCTAAATTGGAAACAAGCTTCAGCAAGGCTTGCCAGTGAACGACATTGTTTTTTACAAAATAATTAACTCCATTGGAAGTGGTGTCGGTAATCCCCATCGCCAATGCTGATAGAGCACCTTGATCGGCGTCGAGTGTATTAAACACGCCTTCAGCATCTCGATCGGGCATTTGAATACCAACACACACTGAGACATTATCATATGCGTCCTTTCATATCACCATAACCAATTAAAATCCATTACCTTCCAATCCACATCGTAAAGATCAACTAAAATCGTAAAGCTATCACAAAGAGTAACATTTAGTAAGTTTCATCTATAAATTTTCCAAGCAGCATTTCTAAAACCTGAAATTACACACTGCAAGGGAACATGCTTCGGGACGTCAAGACTTCGGAATATTCTAAAGTTAATCCACAATAAATATATGAAACAAATCAAGTCTTCCACTCACAATAATCGTCTACGAAGACATGCTTTTAGGGGTATCGCTTGCAGTTTGTTTTAGATTAGGTTAATTAAGGCTCTAGGAAGATAGACTAAAGAAGCATAAGGCACAAGCACAAACGCACACTGAAACAAGCACTATAGTAATTGATACTCACTCCTTATAGCTGTACGGGTTACCAGCAGCCCATATAAAGTCAGTGACGAGAGAAAAAAGAGAAAAACGCATTCAAATACATTTAAGACATATTGTGCGAACATTGCAGGGCGAACGGAACTACCAAGTGAGAGATAACGAGTAGAACGCTTTTCAGTGAAATAAGGGGTTTTCTTATTTTACTGCCTCAAGTACATAATAGTAAAGTCCGTTGTGAGGCGCATTTGACTTCAGCCGCCTAGGACGTCGATGCGGTTCGCGTGCGTTACCTTTTTCTGCGCGATCTAAATAACAAACTGCAGTGGAAAATTACGTAAATACGCATTCAGTTCATTTTAATAGCTTCATTTTAAAATATTTTTATATTATCGCTGGAATATAACTATATAATTATTTGGCACATTTACAGAAAAAGGTAAGTCCACACACACATTTTGTGAACCGTTCCAAGAGGTTTGAAGGCACTCACACGCACATGTATTGATTACCGCGACGGCGCCAGTCTGAGTGTGTGTGCTTCAGTGTAGGTCTTGTCAATGGTCAGCGGTCGTACCTTCTATGTGTGTGGTGCCTCGTAGCTCGTGTGACTTCTGTGATGTTTGTGACTGTGTCAGTGTCCGTTGCTTTGCTCTTCAGTAAATCTGTTCTGTGTTCTAATTGAACTCGACCAAGTACTTAACAGGAATGACTGATGCCAGATAACACGCAGCGTTCTTTGCGTCCAGCCCGTTCGTTGTTATTGGCAATAGCGAACGTTAGGCATAATTTGTATTATGTCACAATATCTAGTGTGCATGCACGACAAAAGTTTGATAGAGTACAGAAGAAAGAAGAGAGGCAAGAGTGAAACTGCTACTGGCGAGAAGTTGTAGCACAAGAGCAAGTGAGACAGATAGAGAGAAACAGATATAGATATATAAAAAGAGAATAATAGCGCGTAGTCTAGAAAGTAAACGAATCGAGCTGTCAGGGAATACAGGCGAAGATAGTTGTGGTCTCATCCCAAGGATCCGTTACGAGTGGCCAATTTATTTTGTGGTGTATTTTAGACGCTGGATCCTCGGGACAGGGCTTCGACCGACAGCTTTCCCTCTAGCAGTAGATAGTAGTGAGGACAGTATAGTGAGTAGAGAAGTAGTAGTTGTGAGTAGATCAGTAGCATGCGCGCGTGTCGTGTGGGGACGGTATTGGTATTCAAATGCGGCGTTCGGGCCTTGGTGTGAGCCGAGCGGGATAGCCGTACGGTGACTCACTGGAGTTGTGTTGTGTACTCAGCTGAAAGGAATATGTTCTTGGCAGGGAGCGTCCTACAACACTGTGTTTGGACGGCGCTCGCTGCTAAGTGTGATCATGTTATATTGTGTCTAGTCGTGGCCCACATACGGCTATGGCTGGTTATGTGACGCACTCGCTCTCTCACCTCGTGTCGTCGCTAGATGTGCTGAGTAATTCCTAAAAGTGCATTTTTACTTTACGCAACTCAATCAGGTTCATTGCGTGCAGTAAAACATGAAACCTATCTTGTGCCCAGTGAAAACTTATAAAGAAAAACGGTGCTGTGTTGGTAAAGAAAGCATGCAAAATTGTGTCCATTACTAAATACTGAACAACTGTGCGCCAAAATTAATAATATAACTGTGCCTTCGACACTATACCAGGTGCATATAAACTTTGCATTTCAGTGAGTGCCATCTTACAACGAGTCATTGAGACGCGTCAATAAAAAATCATTACATGTGACAAGTGAGTGGAGATATCAACTGTATGCCGCTGTGAATATAAGTGAAACCAAAGTGACCATCTGTGGCATGATGAAACATATATAGATACATGGAATATATATTGGCAAGCATATTAATGTTACGTTATTTGAACCTCCTTGTTTAGAATCCTGCTATGTGCTCACAAAAAGGAAACAGAAGAAAAAATATAACATTAGTATTGAGATCGTTAATATTAGAGCGTCGTGTTGACGAATATCAGGTATCATGACCCTATACAATAATGACGTTAATGTTTATTATTATTATGATAACAGTACCACCACCAATATCGGATCATTTGCATATCATTATGTTCATTCACAGGTAAAAGAGAATTGCGTCGGTAAATTTTGGTTTAATCCAAATTAAACACAGAGTATCATTTTATCACAACGAAAATAATGGTATTACAATTCAATTTTAACTGTAATGGAAATATAACAATAAAAACGTTCATATGAAATATGGTATATGTAGATGATAAAACGACTAATATTATTTAGATGTGATATTATATTAATATGTTTAATAATATGAACGATTTTATCAAGTCACAATTTATACCAACTTTGTACCATCCCAAGGCTTTATAAATAAAGGATTAATTTATTAACAATCATTTTATGATAAGTTAGTCAAAATGTAATAAAAGAGGACGTTTTCAATAGAAATATACATCAGTTTCAACTGTACATTACTGTAGATTTATAAATTCATGCCTAATTTTCTTAAATGAACTTCCAAAACTCCTCTGATATTACATGGCCAGAGAACTTTGTTAATTTGAAAGATAATTAAATTATTCATCAATTATTAGCAATTAATTCTTTGGCCCGGTATCGCTCAATTTTATGATTTTGTATTTATTAACGCTGCCTCAGATTATATTAAAAAGTTTAAGAGTTTCGTAGCTTTTATTTTGTAAATTCTTTCATAAAATTGAGTTGTTGAGTAGTGTCAGTTATTATTTAGTTCCAATGATTGTATGAGACACGTACCGTCTTCATGCGTTCGGACGGTAACAGGGTACGAGGCAGGTCCGTCGCCGACGCTGGTTCCAGCGAGCACCCAGATGCGGTACTCGGTCCATCGACGCAACTCGTCAAGCACGAACGACGTCTGATTCAATTTGACCACAGTCGCCTCACTATCTCCCCTCCCAGATTCCACACAAAGAAGTTTGTAGTAAGCAATCCTGCCGTGAGCGCGCTCGGCGGGCGGCGGTTGCCAAGAGACGCGGACCGCGGTAGGTGACACGGCCACCGCCGTCACATTCATCGGTGGTGCTCCAGGAACTAGACAAGCTCAATGATAAGACATTCACCTCGGGCAAGATCGACCGATCCTTCCCGAAGGATAAGCTGAAACTGAAATGTGATGCGCGATACCACGCATCACGTTATACCACAACCGACCTAACCGATGCAATCACTGAATGCGATTGAAATAAACATAAAGTGTGCCCAAAATTAAATAATAGAATGACGCAACGCGTCAAAATAAACAAGCATGCACATTTTGTGAGTGTAGTGTAATAATTGTAGCATCCGCTCGCCCATACATCTCTATGTCTCATCCGTCACACTTTGCCCTGTTGGAAAATATTTGTGATAATATGACAACAATGTGGAGAATATAGACTGATACCCGGGCTTTAACATTTATGGACGATAAAGTTGATGGAAAACAAATAATTAATAAAATTGTTAGTGACTTATGATATATTCTCCACATCATTTACCATTGTATAAAATACATCGAGGAGTTAACCTCCAGTTTAAAATCTGACCTACGTACAACATAAAGCTACTACTAAGGTACAGGGTACGCTTTCAAATATAAGGTTACGCTAAAAACTCCGATTACTGCAGAGGGAGGGTAATGTTTTAGGTTAAACATTTTAATTTGTGAAATCAACATACGGCGTACACTTTACCGTTTCGACATATTAACGATTACAAAACACTTATTGTGATATAAAACTTGGTGCGTGTGCTGTATTACTGGCAGCGTGCCGGGCAAGTGCTCTTATGTGAAACATAATATTACGAGTTACCTGAAATACCCACATAACATACACATTCATATAAATAACGATGGAGACGGTACCAAATTGTATGATAACTTTGATAGCTAATAATGTGCCAATCCCTCAAAAATCAGATTTTTTCTAATCTTCTGTTTGTTAGCTGTTGAAGTGCTAGAAGTACTTTTTTGTGATTTGAATAAAACCTATGTTTTTAGATATCTAGTATAGCGGCATATATAGTTACGATAATTATGAGGATACGAGCCACTAAGCAACCTCCGTCTAAGCCTAGGAGCAAGCCCAACCTTTATTCTTATTTTCGATACAGGCTAAGCTATTTATTTATTATTTATTTCAAACTTTTTATACAATAATTGTACAAAGGCGGACTTAATGCCTGGGGCATTATCTACCAGTCAACCTTGGGAGGTGTAGAGAAGTTCTGTAGGTGTATTCAAAAGTTATAATTTAGAAAATATAAAAAACCTAATAAAGTAACACTATAACGACATTATTATTCCTAACTAACTTATACACTACCTTATTACACATATATAAACAAATAACACAATATAATACACATAGGCAATACAAACATACATACTAATACATACACTTACATACATACATATAATACATACATATACATACATATACCTACATATATCTTGTTTCGTAACCGTAATCTATTTCTATTCGAATTTCAAATCTTCCCGCCTTTTATCATATGTTGGGCTTTAATTTGCAACGATCTGGAATTTTCTATGATATTGTTGGGAGTTAACCAATGGCAGGGCGTATATGTCACGCCATACGTTCCGTCCAATGACAAGCCGCATCCATTTCGCGGCAACACTGCGTCATCGGTCAAGACGTTGACATTCGAATGGATTTCAAAAAGGGTTAATACGTTTTAGTATGAAGAAAATTCGTAAAACTTTGAAAGTACAACAAAGCCATCGCGAGTGCAAATCTGTATAAACATTATTCGGGGTGTGTGTGTGTATAAACGTTTTAATCGTGAGGAAAGTGGAATTAATATATAAAATCATTAATAAACTATTACAAGCAAGTACTTTATGTGCCGGCCGGCGAGACTTCAGCGGTGTACCCAGCGCTGGACAGGCTTGGACATAGGATCGTACATATCCAGAGGTAAGCTTCCACATTGTCTCTGAATATTTTAGACGTTGCAGCCCAACTTTACAAAAAACGTAGCTGTTACCCAAATAGTGTGAGGACCATCCGCACACATTCATATGGTGCCGAAACCCGGGAAATAAGCACCCATTCCCTTTAGATCGGCTTATTTTCCATTAGATATCTATGCAATTATATGCACATCTCGTAAAATATCGTATATTTAGCGCCCATTTAAAATAAATTTTATTAACAATTTCGTTCTGCCGCCATTACCGGCTGACATTCCGTTGATCTTTTGCATTCAATTCCGCTTGAATAACATAACAAGTTAGTTACGAAGGCATATGAACATTAAAATTTGTATTTTTCTGTGTTTAATTGCGTTCAAAATTCCTGTGAAAATTTGTTATTTTGTAAAAAGGAAAACCGGGATACGTCATTATTAATGCGAATCGGTTCGGTATAACCCGACAGAATTTAGTGGTCGTTAATTTACTTCAATTCGATACGTATGCACGCACCAACATTATTTAGCCGTCTTATACGTCATTCGATGCACTCGCGCTTCGCGCTCCTATTGGTTGACTGTTTAACGTAAACAATTGATAATCGTTTTTAGTTTAACTTTATTCTCTCAATTCAATTGTTTAATTTCGTGACGCATTCGTATTATTCGATAAATAATTTTTTATTATTTATATTTATTTTTTAATATGTCTTACGTAACTATGAGACGCCGTTCCAAGCCTAAGTCATTAGAAAAGGAAAACCAAGAAGATAAAAATGTTTTCACAGTTCTTGATTTACCTGTATTGCGCCGTAAACGTATAATTGCGTTAAACCGCTTAAAGAAAGCATTCGAAGTAGCTGAGTTGGCAAAGAAAGATGACTCGTATTTGGATTCGTTTCTCGTTCATTATTCGTCTTTTCAAAAATATTGCAACAACTTTGAGGAAGCGCATTTTGACATTCTGAGCGTGATTGATAGCGATCAAGAGGAAGAGGAAGATTTAATTCGCGAACAATTCGATGATATATACTATGGTATCATGATAATTCATAGACAGTTAGTACCAACTGAAGTAAAATCTTCCCATTCATTCGAAAGCGCCTTAGGTCGTTCTTGCGTTTCCAACATCAAGCTACCTAAAATCACTATCCCCACCTTTTCAGGATCAATTAAGGCTTGGCCCGAGTTCTATGACATATTTAATTCATTGATACATACGAATGAAGCGTTATCGGATACTGAGCGTATGCACTATCTTTTATCGAGTCTTTCTGGCGACGCTCTTGGCCTCATACGTTCCTACCCCGTTCAGGGTAGTTTCTACCAAGAAGCATTTCAAACTCTTATCTCTCGATATCAAAATAAACGCGAACTCGCATTCGAGTGTTGGAAAGAAATATCAAACCTTAATTTCAAATTAAATTCTCCAATCGAATTTCGTCGCTCGCTAGATCTCATTAACGAGAATTTAAATATTTTAAAAGGGGTTAATTTACCTACTGACAAATGGGATTTTATTCTATGTTATTTAGTTTTATCTAAATTGGACTCTAACACGCGTTGTTTATTCGAACAAAAGTATACTTGTTCTGAGTTGCCTAAATACGGAGAATTAATGAAATTCTTAAATTCTAAATGCGAGGCGCTCATACGAGATACTCATTTCTCTTCACAAAGTCAAAGTAACTCTAATCGGTTTCAATTTCAAAGTAAATCTAATTTAAATAACAACAATAAAACAAATAACAAACAAAAGCAAACTTCTGTGTTTCTTTCCAATACAACTGATAATCCGAAGCCTCAGTCCGATCATACGAAGCTGCAGTCCAATAATACGAAGCCCCATTCGATCTCCGTTCCAGTGACACCTTCGCCATCCGTATTGAAGTGTTCATTTTGTTCAGAAAATCATTCTCTTATGCAGTGCAAAGACTTTGCACAGTTATCCGTTTCTGAACGGACTGATTACGCTAAAACTCATCGTTGGTGTTTCAACTGTCTCAAATCGTCACATAGTGTGAAGGAGTGTAAATCTATTTTTAAATGTCAGAAGTGTCGTCAGCGTCACCATACACTACTTCACCAAAACGAAAATTTGACTACTTCTTCTTCTCAATCCGCTTCGAGTAGTCAAACGACCGATCAAGTCCGTGTACTTACAAATATAGGTGAAAGTTCACTTGTATTACTTTCAACCGCTATCGTTCAACTTCGTAATTCGTTAGGTAACTTCCAATCGTTTCGCGCCCTCATTGATTCGGGAAGCCAGGCACACTTCATCACCGAACGCGCTGCCCTACGCTTGGGTGTAGATTGTACTCCCACTTCTCGGCGTGTTCGTGGCTTAGGCCAGTCGTCTTCTGCTGTTTCAGGAACAGTCAGACTCGAAGTAGGTGCTCATGGTAAACCTCTATTCAACGTCGACGCATTCACGTTACCTTCCATATGCGGCAGGATGCCATCCACCCGTATTGATAAATCATCGTGGCATCACCTGCAAGACCTGCGGCTAGCTGACCCAGAGTGTCACCAGCCAGGTCCTATCGATCTTCTTCTTGGCGCAGAGGTGTTTGCTTCGCTCTTGCTTCCTGGTACTGTTAGCGGCGGTCCCATGCAACCCTCTGCATTTAATTCTGTGTTCGGCTGGCTACTTCTGGGAGGTGTTGGCTGTAAAGAGGAAGACATTCAATCATTTCTTATCAAAGAAGACGACCAATTAAACGAAGATATTCGACGCTTATGGGAGTTAGAATCATTCGATACTTCTAAACGCTTAACTCCTGAAGACGAACGCTGTGAGGAGATATTCGTCTCGCAACATTCTCGTGATTCAACGGGTAGATACGTGGTTTCTTTACCTTTTAAGGAAGAAAACGTTCAATACTTTCCAGGTTCCCGTGATGTCGCTTTTCGTTGTTTTAATTCGCTAGAACGTCGACTCGTTAAGAATCCAGATTTACACAAACAGTATAACGATTTCATGAAGGACTATTTAGATAGTGGTCACATGAGCTTAGTTCCTATCCAAGAGTTAAGAAAAGGAAAATATTACATTCCACATCACTGTGTTTTACGTCCTGATTCGGCTACAACTAAGCTTCGCGTTGTCTATAATGCTTCTTCGAAAGACGCCAGAGGCATCTCACTTAATGACTCGCTTCTAATAGGGCCTAAACTTCAAACGAATATAGTCGGGATTCTTCTCAATTTTCGCATTCATTTCGTGGTTTTTACTGCTGATATGCGACAAATGTATAGAATGATTTCTATACGCAACGACGACCGCGACTATCAACGTATTCTATGGCGTTTTAATCCCGACGAACCCGTTCAGGAATATCAGCTCAATACGGTTACGTATGGCGTGTCTTCCGCTCCGTTCCTCGCATGCCGTACTATCAAACAGCTGATTTCTGACGAAGGTAATGACTTTCCTCTTGCTAGTAAAGTTTTATCCAGGGACTTATACATTGACGATGTCGCAACCGGCTGTGACACACTCGAAACCGCTCATGAAACCAAATCAGAGATTATTGCTCTTCTTAAACGAGGGAACTTTGAGCTTCGCAAATGGGCGAGCAATTCACCCGAACTTTTGTCTGACTTATCCCCAGAGCATTGCTTAACCGCACCTGTCACTCTAGACGCAAAAGAAAATTACACCCTTAAAGTTTTGGGTCTAAAATGGGACCCATCTAGTGATAGCTTCTTCTTCGCAGTGACTCCACAAAACAAAAAATGTACCAAGCGCAGTATACTCAGCGAGCTCGCGCGTGTATATGATCCCTTGGGCTTTCTTTCTCCGTTAACTATTGTGGCAAAAGTTCTCGTCCAGCGCCTTTGGATCCTTGGTGTAGGATGGGACGAAGATCCTCCTGAAAAAATCGTAAACTTCTGGCATCGTTACCTCGAAGAACTCCCTCTTTTGAAATCGTTGCAGATACCTCGATGTGTGTCTGTAAAAGACATAAAATCGTGTGAAATTCATGGTTTTTCGGACAGCTCTGAAACCGGTTACGGCGCAGTAATCTACTTAGTCACAGTTGATATCTACGACAACGTAAAAGTCTCTTTTGTGTATTCCAAAGGTCGTGTCGCTCCAACAAAATCGACGTCATTACCTCGGCTCGAGTTGTGCGCTGCTGTCCTCCTCGCCGATCTGCTGAAATTCGTTAAGGATTTATACTTACCTGTGTTTCCATGTACCGGTATCTACGCGTGGTCAGACTCCACGGTAGTGCTTGCGTGGCTGCGATCTCACCCTTCACGTTGGAAGACCTTCGTCGCGAATCGCGTAGGTCACATTCTAGACGTCGTTCCAGATGCTCGCTGGGGTCACGTGGCCTCCGAAGAGAACCCAGCGGACGTAGTCTCCCGCGGTCAGCTTCCGTCAGCTCTTGCCGACAATAGGTTATGGTGGGCGGGCCCTAAGTGGCTATCCCAACCGTCTGTCTCTTGGCCTACAGGCTCAGATGAAGCTCCCGACAAAACCGTTCTTGAAAGTGAAGAGAGAACGCTGCGTGCGCTCTTCACACATGATGACTTAACCGTCTCGTTTATAGACTTGTTATTCGACCGTTATTCGTCCCTTCGTAAAATCCAACGCATTATTTGCGTGTGGCTAAAATTCTTAGACTTCATTCGTAATAGACGTAAACGCTGCTCTTCTCCCATTCATAAACGCTCAGAGCTTCATGACGCGCTAACGACTATCGTCAAGCACGTTCAATCAACTCATTTTGCGAATGACATTCATCAAATTCAATCTAACAGCCTTTTATCAAAACAAATGCGTAAGTTGAACCCGTTTCTGGACTCCCACGGAGTTCTCAGGGTGGGCGGTCGGCTAGTCCGATCCGGACTCGAGTTTGAACACAAACACCCTGCTCTACTTCCCCGCGACTCTAGATTAACGTACCTTATCATCGAAGCCTTTCACCGTGAAAACTGTCATCCCGGTATTAACACGATGCAATACCTTTTGACACAACAATTCTGGATCCTCTCTCCTAAACGTGCTATTCGTCATTGTTTGTCAAAGTGTTTGCAATGCTATAAACTGAAACCTACTCCGCTCGAACCGTACATGAGTGATCTACCTGCAACTCGCGTAAATCAAGTAAAACCGTTCTCTATCGTCGGTACTGACTATGGCGGTCCTTTCCGCATTAAACTTGGTAAACATCGCGGTGCTAAAATCGGTAAAGCTTATCTTTGTCTATTTGTCTGCTTCAGCACGAAGGCTGTGCACCTCGAAGCCGTCTCTGACCTCTCAGCTGACGCGTTTCTTGCCGCTCTTCGTCGATTCGTAGGCCGTCGCGGTAGAGTCAGTATAATACTCTCTGATTGTGGTACAAATTACAAAGGCGCGAGTAATCAACTTAATTCACTCATGCACTCAGCCGCTCAAAGTGAAACCATCGAATTCCGTTTCAATCCGCCTTCGAGTCCTCACTTTGGTGGAGTTTGGGAAATTCAAATAAAAGCCGTTAAGACGCATCTTTACCGTATCGTAGGTGATCAAGCTCTAACTTTTGAAGAGTTAACAACTGTATTCGTTCAAATTGAGTCCATGCTTAATTCGCGACCGCTCTGTCCATTGAGCTCTGATCCCAACGATTTAAGCGTTCTGACCCCTGGTCATTTTTTAACGCTGGAACCGTTAACGTCTGTTCCTGATGAAGACTTAACTTCTATTAATATACATCGTCTTGATCGTTGGCAACTCATTCAGCGTTTTCAACAGGATTTTTGGAATCGTTGGAATAACGAGTACCTTCAAACTCTAACTCAACGCGCTAAGTGGACAAAACATTCTAAGCCACTTGACATAGGAACAGTCGTTATTTTAAAAACTGAGAATGCAATGCCATTACATTGGCCTCTTGCACGCGTACTAAAACTACACCCTAGCCCGGACGGAATCATACGTATCGCTACAGTGCGTACCGCGGATGGATCTCAACTTACTAGGCCATTAGCTAAGCTCTGTCCTTTACCTAACCAAATCGCATAGTCTTGAAAATTCATTATACGTTATAGTAGATTTAAGTAGTTTTAGTTCAAATGCCTTCATCAATTTAGATTACATTTATTCTTTAGTTTATTTCCTGAATAGAAAATACACAAGTGTATTTTGGTGGGCGGAATGTTTCGTAACCGTAATCTATTTCTATTCGAATTTCAAATCTTCCCGCCTTTTATCATATGTTGGGCTTTAATTTGCAACGATCTGGAATTTTCTATGATATTGTTGGGAGTTAACCAATGGCAGGGCGTATATGTCACGCCATACGTTCCGTCCAATGACAAGCCGCATCCATTTCGCGGCAACACTGCGTCATCGGTCAAGACGTTGACATTCGAATGGATTTCAAAAAGGGTTAATACGTTTTAGTATGAAGAAAATTCGTAAAACTTTGAAAGTACAACAAAGCCATCGCGAGTGCAAATCTGTATAAACATTATTCGGGGTGTGTGTGTGTATAAACGTTTTAATCGTGAGGAAAGTGGAATTAATATATAAAATCATTAATAAACTATTACAAGCAAGTACTTTATGTGCCGGCCGGCGAGACTTCAGCGGTGTACCCAGCGCTGGACAGGCTTGGACATAGGATCGTACATATCCAGAGGTAAGCTTCCACATTGTCTCTGAATATTTTAGACGTTGCAGCCCAACTTTACAAAAAACGTAGCTGTTACCCAAATAGTGTGAGGACCATCCGCACACATATCTACATAGATGCAATAATGACGACAGATGTTCTAATCATTGTCGAGACATGCCAGCAATTCTATCAAGCAACAGTTGCTTGATTCTTTTCTTAAAAAGGAAACGGCTGTTGCAAGTTCTTATTCGAAGGGGGAGTGCATTCCATAAGATAACAGATTGGACCGGGAAAGACGAGTGGACAAAACCAGTTTTATTGGGAGGGCAACTAAGAAGAGGATTTTTAGAAGACCGAAGTATTCTGTCGTGAGTATCACAAAGGTACTGAAAATAGGGTTTCAAGTATGAAGGAGAAGAAGGGGATTTCAGTATTGAGAAAAGAGAGGTGAGAGTACGTAGATCACGTCGTTGGCGTATTGGCAGCCATTTCAACTGTGAGCGGTAAGCTGACACATGGTCATACTTGCGGAGATTGAACACGAATCGAATGCAGTTATTGAGAAGCCGGTCAATTTTGTTAAGAAATTCTGCATTCAGGTCGAGATAACACACATCACCGTAATCGATTATAGGGAAGATTAAAGTATGCACAAGCGTCGTTTTAGTTTTTTGTGGTAAAAAATTCTTAAGGCGATAAAGTGCGCGCAAAACATTTGTAACTTTGGAGCAGATATTTGTAACTTGCGCTTGCCAGTGAAAAGTAGAATCGATGACAAGACCCAAGTCCTTGACAGGTGAAGTCAGTTCAACAGTCGCTCCATCAAAAACTATAGGTGGCAATGATAATGCGTTAAGTCTGCTCATTAAGCGCTGGCTGCCAATTACAATGGCTTGACATTTAGTCGGATTAATGGTGAGACCGAATCTGTCCGACCAGCATTTTATGTGTTCTAAATCTTTATTAATTAGGTCTATAGCCTCTGAAATAGAGTCGACACTAGCTTGGCAATACAACTGCAGGTCATCGGCGTAGAGGTGATACATACATTTAAGGTTATTCGTGACAAAGTTTATAAATAACGAAAATAATAATGGGCTATATATTATATAAATAGCTATTCGGGCAGTAGGCTAATTTATCACCTATGTTTCTTTTAAAAGTTTCTTTTGTAGACCTTTCTCTATGTCAATCTACCCGCATTAAACATATTTTAAATTATATTTAGTACGTTTTAACGTTACAAAATCGATGTTATTGTTGAAGTTGACACATTATTTTTTAAACAAAATTGGATCCATCTCATTCATTGATTTACATTCACCCATTCATTCATGACGTCACGTTCCAATGTCGGTAGTTACCACATACCATATTGTTTAGTTCGCACTGCAATAGGCGGAGTGGTAGCACCTTCACCACGTTGAGATCTTGCTGCCAGCCATATGTAGTATAGTGTGTTGGGGTACAAACCACTTAATGTATACGTTTCTGTTATTGGAATCCGCCTATAAAACAAATAGATCGTTTACTCCTAACACCGATTCTATATTGTTACGAATTGTCAGGAGACACTTTTGTTCTAAATACTCTGCTCTGTCTGACTAATCCAAACTAGGTAGAATCGGATGACGACATGTTTGTGTTAAGATATTTATAAAATGTCATGTCAAGATGCACATCCGTATATGACATCCCCGCAGGCGCCAATTTTATATCCTTAATACAATTTCAGCCACTAGTTATATTTGCTTCATCGTAACAAATATGATGTAACATAATAATTGGCCAAAATCTGTTACTGGATAAGCTAAGCTGATAACAACGTCTGCGAGAGAACGAAATGAAATTCTTAAGCACCAGACCTGGTCAGCTAACTGTAGTAGACCAAATACCTATGCAACATCGCGTTTATGATAGCTTGGGTCCAGAGGACGTTGTGTGAAATGTCCTTGAATATTTATTATTATTTATTACTAGCTGTCCCGGCAAACGTTGTTTTGCCATACTAAAAAAAAAGTTTGAAAAATAGATGTTGGCCGATTCTCAGACCTACTGAATATGTATGTAAAATTTGAGAAGAATCGGTCAAGCCGTTTCGGAGGAGTACGGTAACTAACACTGTGACACGTGAATTTTATATATTAGATTATGATCTGGGAAAATAATATTAGACTAGATATGCTTACTTTCTATGATGCTCCTTCGCGTAAGTATCGTTCCAGTAAAGTTCGTAAGATACGATGTTGTCCCCCGCATGAGCTGGACGTCTCCATGACAACATCACTGATGTTTCTCCAGCTTCAACTGCTACTAGATTAGATGGCTGTGATGGTACACCTGTATATAAATGAGTGTTACCTAATGCTATTTTTTTCTGTTTAAAAATATAAATGCAACCGCCCGTTATCAAGGTAATATACAGATAATTCTTTTCACGAAATAGTTTTACTTGGTACTATTTTCTTCTGAGATCTTTAGACATCGCTACGACGTAAGTGCCTGTTACGTTAAGGCTACTATACGCGCATAGCTACAATGCTGCTACGGCGTAGCTGCGCAATGTTTTAGCTTGTTACGTAAAAGCGTACATAATATTTGGTACATTATATTAACAACTAGCTGACCCGGCAAACGTTGTTTTGCCATACTTAAAAAAAAGGTTTGAAAAATAGATGTTGGCCGATTTTCAGACCTACTGAATATGCATGTAAAATTTGATAAAAATCGGTAAAGCCGTTTCGGAGGAGTACGGTAACTAACACTGTGGCACGTGAATTTTATATATTAGAAGAAGATAATGTCGAATGAGTACGAACCTTGTTGTGTTTTAACTTGCACTGGCGCGGAAATGGGCCCGGGTCCAACTGAAGTGAATGCCTGAACGCGTATTGTGTAAACAGTGTGTGGAGTCAGCTCGCTGATTGTAGTTAGATGACTATTGTCCATCTGTTGACGAGGATACTTTGTAACTACGCGGCATTAAGGAGTTCGAGTCGGCTCAACATTGCACATGAACTTGGTAATGTTTGTTTTAGAAACACTTAGTTGTTGTTGGCTGCATTATACAACTTCCCATTAGTGACATTACTAATAGACCTGCATTAATATTAAACCAAGTAAAAATAAATAATTAAATGCATATAATTTTTTACTGTGGCGTCTGAAATAAGGTTATAATACACTTTATTCCTAAATGGCGAGGGAGCATATATCTTACTAAAATATTTTATTTTTGAGTGTTTATATAGTTGCTGCTAATAATTTAAATTTAAAAATCTAAAATATTTAAATGTTTTCCTAAATCTTACCATTTGAGAATGCCACGACTGCATTGGTTGCGATGGATCCGTGGTGTAAAAGATTTTGTAGCCCTGTAAGACAATCTTTTATTATATAAATTACATAGAAAATAAATTATATTTCGCGTAAGTTTAAAATCAATACTACGCAAAATCAAATAGTCCAAGGATGCGAAAGGCACAGGACCGCACGTTATGGTACTTGTTAGTGAAGCCTATGTCCAAAAAGTGTAAAGAAAGGACAACAATCGTGCATGAAATAGATGGATGATATAAATGAAATGAGCACATAGTTTTATTTATGTATTATTCATTTCACTTATATGCTTGGTTATATGTGGTTGGAGGTGTTTTATACTTTATAACGTAGTAGAGGTACAGCTGTCTTACCGTAACTTGTCCATTAGGGGTCTCAGGTTCATCCCACTGTATCACCATGGTACTGGAACTGAGGGGACGGACCTGAACATTCCGCGGCGCTGACCCTGGTTCTAAGACGATAAAGATATATATTAATATTTATAAAAAAATTAAAAGATCCTATCTCTTAAAATATTTACAAATGCATGCGTACAGCGAAATAAAAATTATACTATTACTTATCTTATTTTTATTAATCGAATGTTTGTAATAAGTTGAGATGTTCTTCTATCTTATTTATATAATAATTTTATTGAAAATAGCTTAAAACATACTCCTCTTTAATTGATCTATACATAGTTAGATAATTTCTAAGTTGTAGGCCAGGTAACATATAAAGATTTGGCTATCTTCAACAAAGAGAAAATCGAATCCTAAATGAAATTTTTAGAATAAGAATTTAGTATACAGAAGATCGTTATCAATCAACATAAAATATAAGTTTTAATTTTATATATTTATGTTGCAATAAATCCTAATGAATACTGAGTATTTAATATTTCTTTGTGATTATTTAAATTAGTTGTTCATCCAAAAGATTACAAAAGCTTACACAACAGTAAGATGTAATGTCTCTTTGAAATCTCAAAATGGATTTTCCCAAAGACTCATAAACGTACAACCATTGTTATAAGCACAATAACACGAAAACAACCCAATATTAAATTAAGAACTGACTTGAGTCGTCTCAATTATTAACAAAATAAAAATAATAGCACAATAAGCGACGGGGGCACAAAAGCCATCTTAATAGGATTTGTAATCGCTGTCTCTAACACGAAAACAGGGCGTCACTCAATGAAAAAATCTCTTTTCTGTTTATAATACTCGCGAAGGACGAAACAATAAAAGTTTCGGGACTATGCAATATTAAAACGCTATAATCTCGTTTGGTTCCAGAATCCGGGTCGTCGGCACAGACTAAACTTTTCTTTTATTTGAAATGTAAAGAATATAAAAATACTGATGGTAATTTTTATATCTACACCAACATTCTCATTATTAATTCTCCCTTCTTTACTTCTTACTTTTGTTATATTATACACACAATTTAACTTAGAACCAAGATATACAGAGCTATATATTTTAGATCTGTATAAAGCATGATTTTGCTATTGCCAGAAGAGTTAGTGCTATAGATTGGGAAAACCGATGAGAAGTAAGTAGGACTTGTTGAGAATGTAATGACCATGCAATTATTAGAAAGATGCCCAACCTATTATAAAGGCATTTTAACACTTATCTATACCCAAATTTTAAAGATTTAGTATAAACCATATAACTGTCCATGCAAAAGCCCATCATTAAGAATTGCAGGTACACAAGACGAAAAAATGTTAATTCACGTAAATTTATTAAGTATACTCACTGGCACCTGCATACGAATCTCCTGGAAGAGAGCACGGGAACAAAATAAGTAGGTTAGTTATAAGAAAAAAACTAAAGAATCGCATTCTACATTACACAGAGGGTGCCGTCGACGCAGTTTAATAAAGGTGTTCACACAAAAAATATTTCATTTATATTCAACCTAATATTGAACGAAATGGTGCATGACCAAAAATAAAAAAAAAAAATATGCACTACATTCTATAACAGAATAATAATGTGCAAATGAAACTCAAAACATCGTTAAATTATAAGCGAACTTACATGAAGCGTCGGCGAATGTCGTACGTCGCGTTACGAGTATACGCGTAGACATGTAAAAATGATTAAAGAAAATACCTTAAAACTGAGAATAGAGAGCGACTAACGTAAAATAAATATATCTGTTTAAAACAAGGAAAATTAATTATAGACTTCACAGAATTGAAAGCGAGAGAGAAATTATATAAAAACAAGCGTATGGACAAATGCGTTTAAAACATTTGTTACCTACTGCATATTAATAAAATGATAAATTCTACGGAAACCGCTAGGTTGTACTGGTCAAAAGACTTCTTAATTTTAGAAATAATGAGGTATTTTTTACATTGTTTAATATTTAAAAATGTATCGAAGTTTTCTCCAGAATCTAAAAACAATGTATGTGCCTATTTAGAATAGAGCTAATTTATTGCTTAAATTACACAAATTACCCGAGCTATTTTCAGTGTTATAATATTATCTACTGAAAAGAGAACAGAAGTGATTATCCATAAGAATAATCTGTATGGTACTTTTTCCAATTTTTTCTTTCATGAACATTACGTAATCAGTCCAAATTAACGATACCTTAAAACTAATCAATTACTTCAAATAATTACAAAAGTAAAAAGTAATTCCAATTTACGCATTTATTTTAGTAAGTAGTTTTCCCTCATTATTTTATCATCCAGTTTAGTATTGTAAGTTTCTGTAGACACTTTGATTAGCTGTTAGATATTCATATTGATTAGCTGTTAGATATTCATTACTTTGCACTAAAATTCAAACTTTCTTAATATATATTCTTTGCAAGCTTTTTCTTGTACTGTCGTCATATTTTTCCTAAGGTCTTTTATATCGTTTTCAATTATAAATTTTTGTTTATTTTTCAGATTGTATATGAGCGAATCATCCATGTAACAGGTAATTTCTGATCGAAATATGTACTAGTCATTTTTGAAGTTACTTTGTTAGTTGTTTTTCGTCCTCCCCAGCCTATTATTTGCCCCATTGGCCAAAAGCTTCCTGTACTCATGGATGAATTTCGGTATTCTATGTCGCGCCAATAAGGCGCGTTGGTATAGGGTTTGGTTTTGATTTTCCGTCCCTCACAGAGGATTATATATCTGCCTATAATATCTTATACGGGTAGGTGACACTTGTATTCTTAATCCGTCACCACACGGTTGTTGTTGATTCTCACTGTCTCTATAATTGTATTGCAGTGATTGCAAAGCTCCATTCATAGGGTCTAGTGATATGTTCTTTGTTACGGTGCCACGATGTCTGATGTATTACTGTTATCACTTATTTGAATATTGCATATACATACATATTACATTACATATAACAAAACTCACGAGTCGCGCAGCGTGCTATGGAGAGGGCTATGCTAGGTGTTTCCCTACGTGATAAAATTGTATGTATTATATTATTTATTGGTGTTTACTATGTATTATATCCGTATTCTGGTACCCATAACACAAGCATATAAGCTTAGCTTGGGACCAGAGGACGTTGTGTGAAATGTCCATGAATATTTATTTATTTAAGATTCGAAATGCGGAGATCCGTAGAAGGACCGGTGTGTACGACATAGCCCGAAGAGTTAGCACGCTGAAGTGGCAATGGGCAGGCCACATTGCTCGACGATCTGATGACCGTAGGGGACGGAAGGTCCTCGAGTGGCGACCACGAACCGGATAGTGTGGGGCGGCCCCCAACAAGGTGGACTGATGATATCGTCAAATACGGATGCAGTTAGCGCAGGCCCGCGCATTGTGGCGTTCTATGGGGGAGACCTATGTCCAGCAGTGGACTGAGAAAGGTTGATGGATGGATGGATATACATACAAAGCAATTTACATGAATGTTATTAAATAATAATTTCACTAGCCATTGCCCGCAACTTCTTACGCGTAGAATTTTATAATTAAGCCTTAACAAATTATACAAAAACGCCATCCTCTTGAACCATTCTATCATTAAAAAAGCCGCATAAAAATCCGTTACGTAGATATGCAGATATAAGCTCATATATTTATACATACGAAAATAACGAGATTGTTTTATAATAAGTAAAGACGTGGCCCTTCGCTAAGAATGACTATGCTCGAAGTGAAAGCCCTTTTTATCCTCTAGTATTTAACGGATGTATGTCGCAAAGGTACAACGTCTTTGAAATTCCAAAAAGTAAATAAAATCCAGCTAAACATTAGCAAACCGGATAAAAACTAATATGCATTAAAGGCTAAAATGTACTGTTAAAATTGATCTACTGAAGCTTTATTATTTATGTTACTACATCAAAAAACCAATAAGTATATCACCGCATAAATACTTGATAAATATTTATGACTTAGGAAAAACGTACAAAAAATAAGCTGGGAAAATGGAACAGAAAACGTTACACTTATAGACCCGTTCTATAAGTTATATAAGCGTTGTAAATACTGCTATTAGTGAGGGCCTTTTATATTCGTAACTAGTAATAAATACGACACAGCCTGGGACGGCTCCTAGCAAGGTGGATTGACGATATCGTCAAATATGCCGGGGGTCGCTGGATGCAGTTACCCCAGGACCGCGCGTTGTGACGTTCTATGGGGGAGGCCTATGTCCAGCATTGTACTGAGAAAGGTGGATGGATGGATGGATGATTAATATATAAATAAAATTACCTACTTGACAAAATATGCACATACACATTTTTTTATGTAGGTAAAGTACGCGTCACGTAAAAAGAACGCTGGAAGAAAGTGGTGGGGGCGTCTTTGCGCATGGATACACTCTCGCACGAAAGTTTTGTGCAAATTATTTTATTTTTGAACTAGGCTTTAGCTGGCGAGTCGTGGCTTGGTACCTACATATTTGTTATTCTTAATAGGTATTACATAGAAAACCGATAAATCGCCTATGCGCAGCTTGACCGCCGGCGTTCTTTTTACATGACGCGACCTATAGCAGAGTGTTCTATCAACTGAACTAGAGACGTTCGTGCATAAGTATGGACGTCTCCAGTTCAACTGACGGAATGCCAAGACTAAGAGTTGAACCCTTCAGGACTAAATACTGGCTATGTAATCTTGCAAGACCAGAGGCTGGGTACGCCCATATGTATAAATAGTATAAAAACGTTCAACATACCGGTTTCTCCCGTAGTGATAACGGCTGGTGCTGAAGGTGGGCCTCGTCCAATATTATTGACCGCTATGACGTACATTTCATACTCTGTGTAAGGTGATAGGTTCGTCACAGAGTAATACTGGGTGATCACTCCGGAGATCTCACTGAATGCCTGTTAAGAACGATTATTAAATCATAAAAAAACATAGAACTATGAAAAATATAGTAATAAATATGAACCATATGAGAAAATATAATTATTCAATATCATAGTGGTGGCTACGAATTCTACGTGCACAAGTAAATTTAGGTAAAAAATTAAACTTGATAATGTTAATAACATATTTCAACAATGTTAACTGAACTTTCTTATTATAAAAACTGTGTATTATAAATGTGTAAAATGAAATAGTTATATTATTACTAGTTCTAGTTATATTACTATTATTAATAGTTGTTTTACTTTTATAGTTTAGTTTAGTTGTGGACGTAGAATTGGCACTATTGTCCAACTGCGTAAAAGTAAAGTTCGCATTTCAAAAAAAAAAAATTTTATAATGGTAGGGAGCCGTTACATTTCAGAAAAAACCTCGATCTTCCGTATTTAAGCCATTCGAAAGCCATCATAAAATCTTTGATGGTGCTTTCAGATCCTACTCGAAAATGTTTACCTTTTAAGGGCCTATTCTACACATTGATCAATAATTTAATATATCAACTTACAAAATTATATTTTACCTGGTTCGCATATTTAGGTTTGTACTGTATAACGTAGTACTGAGGTTCCTCAACGCCGTTGTACGTCCAAGTTAGTCGAACTGTGGTGGCTGTGATCTCCGATGGTCGGACTTCCGTTGGTGGACCGGGTAGAGCTGATGAACATGATTATAATTTATAGTTTTGGCTTCATCAACGACATACGTACAGGGTTATTTAAAATAAGTGAATTGTACATACAGATTCTCATATATCGTTCTAATTCGTGGCCTATATACCTAATCTATTACAAGAAGATTCCACGCGAATACCCGTCATAACAACCATATCGATTGATCAAACACTAAACGTATCGAACGACTTAAATACTGTAACATTAAATTCATAAAATGTTGCCATGACTTATAATAATTAATCATAAATCAAGCTGACATTCGTTTGTCTCTCGGGTCCCGCACAACTTTCTAACCCTTTCAATTATGAATTATAACACTAATTCATAATGGATGTCTTCTCGCCTTGCCGCAATTTATCAAATTGATTTTCGTAAATCCCTCTTTCCACCTCAGCAAAGTTATTACCATAAATTTGCAACAGTTATCCCAAGAAATTATGAGTGTAATTTGATTCAGTCACTCAACTAGTCTCCGATGTTACAGTAAAATGGCTTCGATTAATTATTTTATGCTGTGACGTACAAGAACATTAAATACTTTGAAATGGAATTTTATTGTCAAAGATACATAGGCCCGGATACTTTATAACTATCTCAGTACGGCCACTGAAAGAGTAAGCAATAATTATGATTAACATTGGAAATGTTGTTCCCATTGACGTAGTTATAAATATTTCTAAATAAAATCTAAAGCATTTGATACTAAATCTTTAAAATTATGTGTACATACGTAATTACACAAATATAAGCTGTATATTTGATGGTTACTGGTGGACACGGGCCTGCTGCACGGCGGAAAGGTATTTGGTTAGCCATAACATGCTGAACAGGCGCGTAGGTACACGATTTACCATAGAGATTTCCTTCCCTTACAGAACATGTATTGCACAATATTTTTAATTTAATGACTTGCAGTTTCATGAAATGAAAACCCTTTCGTTATGTATTTGATTGAAGTCTGTACATCAAACGTGATGTCCACTCAACACTCCAATCAAGATAGCATTCATATAGTTTACAATTACAATGGTGTGAATCAGAGATTATGCATCCCTATTAGATGAAAGCCCAGTGGAAGCGCACTGTTACATTATGACATAATGGAAATATAGTTAGTAGACGTTTGAATCAGGCCATATAACATTTGTGATATTATCGTAAATATCTGTGACTTTATTCGGAACACAATTCGAAAAGAAAGTTGATCAATTATACCTCAAATTACTACACATATGTATGTATTTCAAAAGGAATATTAAACTTACACTGTACTTTCACCTCCGCAACAGCATTAATTACACCAAGTGCGCTGGTTGCCTCGCATGTATAGTTGTCAGATTCCTTTATGTCTTCCAGTTTGAGCGTATTCAGACCCAGCGGAGGATTGTCTTCAGGAGTCAGCCACTTTGCAGGCCCTGCAATCAAAATAGAAATAATGATACAACTTAAACTAAACATACGCAAAAAAGCAGCGTCTTCTTCTTTTGAAGTTGATTAAAAATCATGCTTATAATTGCATTATTTAGCTGATTGCCTTTATACAGAACTGTAACTAAATTATGAATACGAAATATGTTTTACATATCTTTACTGGTTATGTGACTCTTAAGATCTCACCTTTTCTCCATTTAACTGTAGGCATAGGAGAACCGAAGGCAACGCACTTGAGTGTGAGGTTGCCACCCAACATAACTTCAGATTTAGGCGGCGGTGGAATTGAGAACTGCGGCGCAACTCTTCTTACTGTTAACAAAAAAAGTAATGAATAATTTTTTCTTGACTTAACTCCCTACCACAACTCCTTAACTCACATAAAAAATACGTAATAACTCTTCAGAACTGAGGCACCTTGCCGGCAAGGTGGGGGCAGCTAGTACATTAACATTGTACTAGCTGTCCTTACTTAACACCAGGTGGATTGTAGTCATTTGCCTACGCCTAACGCTAAAAAAAAAACTGAACGTACTGAAGTTTTACCCATTAATATACGAAATATAACACAAAAGGAAATATTTTTTTCACAGCGCCGCTACAACTTCAGATTGTCATAAACATAATATATTTGACATGGCTATAGTGAATTGTTCCCTGGAGGTTAGGCAGTAATATTACGTGCGATATAATTGCGGTTCTCGAGGTAACGGATAGGAGTCTCGGTCTCCTCGTTACCATTAAGTGTAAAGGCTAGTTCGTTGGGCGGTTACGGGCCAAATATGTGTTTAGTAAAATTATATGAATGGTTGCACGTTTGAAAAAAATATGATCACCTGCATAACTTGTTTTGTGAAAAATAAATATGTATAAAATAATGAGGGATACGAATTACTGTTATAGTTTAAGGTCTAATTATTAATTACTATTATAATTAACGACGATCGATAATTATCGATCATCGTAAATTTAGTTAATTAGGCACATCCTTAAATTTTAATTTTCTGGCCAAATAATAAAGAAACTCTAGGTTAATTTTTACCGTTATCTGAAAGAAATATATTAAGGATTCAAGTCTTAGTAAATCCTGAAATTTTCGTATGCATGTCTGTGTCATTAAAAGTTTTTATCGACTTGCTTTGATGAAGGTTCGTATTTTAAAAATTTGGAGAAAAATTTTTTTCAGGCATATTTATAAGAAGCGGGAATCTTGCTATCGAACTTCTTTCAGTAAATAGTCAACGAAATCTGGGCATTATTGAAAATTCATTTCGTATTATTTAGAAATTGTTTGTAAATAATATGTATCATAAATATCTCAATTGAAATTGCCACAACCTTAATAGTATTTAGGCTTGTCAGTAATCTTATTTGACCTCACCAGGCCATAAATATTTTAATAAGCGCCTAACAATGTATGATAGCCTCCCTACTTCCGCTATAACCTCCTGAACCAAATAACTTTAAAAAAGGTTATTTATTAAGTACTGAAGTCTTATAATATGGCCATCTTCAAGAGCAATGCAAATTTCAGGTAAGATAATATTAGATTTTCATAAAATTTATGCTTAATGTTTACATTAAATTTTGTCATTTCATTAATATATCGTATTTGGTTTTGCTTTAGTAAGTATTTTAGTGTCTTTACCCTTTATGATACTTTTTCAAATCAAATAATTAAATATTTATGGACATTTCACACAACGACCCTGGTCCCCAGCTAATCTTATTTGCTTGCGTTATAGGTAGGTACCAAAATACAGATATAACGATATAGGTCTTAACTGGGTCTCAAAAAGTGTAGGTCGTCCTGTCGTTCTTAGAGCGGATCTTTCACAACGTGACGAATATTTTATTTATTTATGTTTTATTGTACACAAGAGAAAATAACAACAGAATAAAAAACAAAAAACCTAAAGAAATGTGCAAAGGCGAGCTTATAATATAATATAGGCGAATATAATATGTTGTATTAGGAACTGTGATCAACAGCGATTAAGGAATTCTTGATATTAATACATCACGAAACGATGAGACCTGCTCTATTATTCTACTCGACAGGTAAAAACTACGAAAAAGCTATAAATCAAAAACGATTAAAACTAGCCATAATAACATGTGATCAGTCATATATCAACAAAATGACGACGGTTCTAATTAGTTCAGCTGTCAACGTGTCAGCAACCTCGAATAAATATTACTTAGTAATAATACTTATGTAATTTAAATATTTTAAGAAATTTTACTCGTATTAAAATTAATACGAGTACAAACTTTTCTATTCAGTGTATAAGCATCCTACAGTTGTGTAGGGGACTCCTATAGAAGAGGTGTTTGGTATAGTATACTCGTAATACGCCAAGTTAATTGCAAAAATTAATAAATTAATGTAGAAATACATGTACAGTCATTATTTCGGTCCAATTGTGTTCTGTAAAGAACACCTACTGCCGCACTCAGAGACATTTAATGGTTACATAAGGATCTCTTTAGTATTGATTTAAAAAAGTAAAAGTTAAGTTAAAACTTTTTTAAATCAATACTAAAGAGCTCCTTAAGTAACCATTAAATGTTAATGGTTACTTAGGGAGCTCTTTAGTATTGATTTAAAAAAGTAAAAGTTAAGTTAAAACTTTTTTAAATCAATACTAAAGAGCTTCTTAAGTAACCATTAAATGTCTCTGAGTGCGGCAGTAAGTGATCGATTGATCGAGTTGGTGCAAACCGTTCAATAGATGGCGTTGTACACAAAACATCGCACGATGTTTAACTCACATTGAGAAGATAGTAGTGGAAGATTTGGTGGACATGTGCGGGAACCATGATAGCTCAGATGGGAGAGCAACGGAAGGGTATTCCGAGGTCGTGGGTTCAAGTCCCGCTCATAGTTATCATTTTTTCCACTATAATTTAGTTTATTTAGTAAAAGCATAGTAAGTCAATTGCAAAAATTAATAAATTGATGTAGAAACACTATCTGATATAAAGATCCCTAAATCTCGGATACTAATGAGATACAATACAGTAGGAATAGATAGTAAAGCTTAAAAATAAGCATTATCCGTGCAATCACGCCATTAGACATGCACAAAGAGTTTACAAATAAAATTGAATATAAAAGAGATAATAGTAACTGAAGGAGAAAATTAAATACCATTTCTATTTGAGTCTTGTATAATAGTCGTCTGAATGTGTTTTCATTGCTACATAAATTTAATTTGAAAGAAAACATTGACTTTATACTTCCCATTAAGTTAATTAGTGTTGGAAGGGAGCTCATTCATTGTGTGGTTATTACTATTGTAATAGCGCTGAGGTGGGTCGATACGGTACTGGAATTCATTCAATATTCATTACACATTCACCAATTTAATTACGTTTCCTTTTATTTATAAGATATTACGCAAAATTGATCGTTTTAATAGCTAGCGACTGTTTTAAAGACAAAGTACAAGATGCTAAAAGTCAATAGCTTTTGCGTCAAGGCGCTAAAGAAATGGATAAATTAACAAACAAAATTACGTCTGCATTTATAATATTACATTATTGTTAGTCAACGATGTTAACTCATCTCAAGTTAACACCGAGATTGATATTGACGTCTCGAATTATCCTAATACAGGAGCCTACGACATGTATTCTAAGATATGCGACGTCTCGTCGAGAAATCTATTCAATGGAATCTCTATCGGTTCAATTTGTGGCAAATACCTATCGATTCATAGCTTATCTTCCACACCGCTAACTACTCAACTCACACGTTAATGGCCCCATTGATTACAGTATTTCTCTATATTGATTTAGCATATAGAATTCTCATTTGAAATATATATTACTAGCTGTTGCCCGCAATTTCGTACGCGTGGAATTTAAGAACAAAACCCTAATGGTGTTATTCAGGTTTAATAGTTCGCTAAAATCGGTTCGCGAAAATTGTCGAAACTTGTTATTCATAATAGTCTTTTTACGCTAAAACGTTTATTATCTCTCCGATAAAATCTCCGTTTAATCTTTCGATAAGTCATTATGAATAAGACCATAAATATACGAAAACCACTCTTTAACCACTCTAGCTTTTAAAAAATACCGCATCCTAATCCGTTACGTAGTTTTGAGGACATAAGCAGACATACGGACAAACATACTTTGTTTTATAATGAGTAAAGATTACGATGAGTTTTTCTGTACATGATACCAATTAAGTAAAATAGAATTAAGAGAGCAACCTGTAATAGTATATTCTGGGATCTAATTAACAAGAGAAACGTGATTTCAGTATGGAACTAATTCGTGTTGTATAATTCGTACATAAACATTAAGCCAACTTTCAGTCACCTATAACCCTAAACTTGCTTTATTTTCGTATGTTTCATACTAATATCTAATCTTACATCGTTAAAATGTATAAAATACTATATAGCACATATAGTCTTAAGTACTAACTTATTTATATATTCTTTATTGTACACCGTTAAATAAATTACATATAGTAATTTGCTTAGTTTAATAACTAAAAACACGCTTGATAATCTATACATATAATAAAAATCTAAAAAGTCGATGTCTGTACTTTGAAGATATTGAAAAAAAATGGATATGATGAAAAAATGGATGGATGGCCTTTTATTGGCGGAATAGAAGCTAAAAAAATGGTCTATACAATTTTTGACTTTTGTTTGTATGTTTGTACGCGCATTATATCAAAACTACGGAATGGACGTTTAAACCTATGTTCACAAATAAAGAATACTCTGACTCTGACTCTGACTCTGGAATTGAATACAATTTTTCACTGATATGTGGTAAAGATCAACTTAAAGTATAGACTACAATTTATCCCGGGATGATGTCTAATTCCTTCAGGAAAACCTGCTTTAAGTTTCTTATTGCCAAAATTCCACGCGAATGAAGTCGCGGACAACAACTAGTATTGAATATTTTTTTTTTAATTATTGCTTTGTCATCGGTCCCTAATATATGTGTATAATTTCAGATCAATCCGACTAATGCAAGTGGATGAAAATCACTTTCAAATATTCCGTTATATCTAGATTAATATATTGAATGATAGGTACCACGTCCCTCGGTGTGGTGACGGATTAAGAATACGAGTGTCATCTCCTCCCAAGGGTGCTGTAAAAGTAAGCTAAGGGATATTGCACGCAGATAACATCCATGATGTGAGGGACGGAAATCTCGAAAATAAACCCTATGCCAACACGCCTGGTCATCGCGGCACAGTAGACTGGAGACTACTATCCCTCCAAACTGGAGGAGGCCCGTGCCCAACACTGTGACGTAAATGGGCTGGGGAGGGGAGAGATAGGTACCAAGGTAATGAAAATGTGTTAAATATATTTTCTTATAAGTTAAAATACCTATATATTTTTTTAACTACTGTAAACCAGTATATCTTCAAACACTTATATTTACGTTTCTGGTCTGGTAGTTATTATTGATTTCAAGTAAGACTATGTTTGATATAGCGAGCATAGAAACAGTTACAAGCAACAAGACTTATGTCTATCAAGGACATTCAATATACAAGTAATTTGTTAGATATGTGCTATGTACCTATATCTGGCGAGTTATCACTTTTACATATTAAAATACCGAGTACTAACACTGCTACAGTTAATTTTATTTAAGTTCTAAATAAATATAGTGCTTTTTAGATTTTTCCTCAAAAAATGTAAACTTTTATTTATGTTTGTAACTTTTAGGTAGATATTAAATCAAATTATTAAAATAGGTATAGTGGAAAATATCATTACCATGAGCGGAGCTTGAACCCATGATCTTGGAAATATTCTTTCGAAATACAGAATTCCGTTGCTCTGTCAATTGAGCTAGATCTTGATTTTTGTACGTTTATTAGGTAAAAGCATAGCAAACTGCAAAAATGTATAAATTACTTTTAAGTACCGTAATTATGTATGTAGCTTTCAATTATCGTTCAATCATTTTCAAAGCTTAGTAATTCCATATCTTGCACTTTCTTACGTACATACATAGTCAAATAAATTCATTATACTTTATATATTTTTAAACATTACCTACTATTTTTATCCTAGTCATGCTATTTTTTTTTTATATTACAAGGGTGACAAACAAGCATACGGCTCGCCTTATGGTAAGCGATTACCGTAGCCTATGGACGTTTGCAACACCAGAGGTATTACTCGCGCGTTGCCGACCCAGAAGGAACCTCTTGACGCCCTTTTTGAAGAGCCCCATGCTGTAGTCCTGTTGGAAAACCATGGCAGGGAGTTCATTCCACAACCTGATCGTACGTGGTACTCCACGACATCAGAGGACAGATGACAGATGACTTTACTAAGTCATCTGTCATCTGTCCTCTGATGTCTCAAATATATTAATGTGTTTTAAGGGCCTACATCAATATTATCGTATATCATCGCCGACACGTACATATTAACACAGCCAGTAGGCACAGAAAATGAAGAATTAGGGATACTTTTCTATTTACTCAAAATCTACTAAATATATTTTAATTCTGATTTACGTGTTTCTATATATAATAGTTACTTATGTTTTTAAAGTTATTTCATTAGTTAATACGCGATAATAGACCGACAAATGAAAAAAATAAAAAATTTGAGAGGTTGTTTCGCCAAGATTTTCTATCGAGAAAACTTTTTTCAATCGCGTTTCTGAGTTTATGCGATCCTAGATCATATATTGAAAAAACATATACTTAAAAATTAGAGCTCTAGCCATTCAATCTAAAGAAACAATGAAAACTTCGTACGTAGAAAAATGCACGAAGCTATTTTGGTATCGTCTTAAGCTACATTTTTAGTCAGTATTATCTATAGTAATACTATGAAGCTAAAGAGTTCGTTTGTTTGAACGCGCTAATCACAGCAACCACGGGTCCGATGTGAAAAAATGCTTTTACTTTTGCATAGTATATTTATCGAGGAAGGCTATAAGGCTATATGACACCACGCTGCGACTATTAGGAGTGAATCATAAGTAAAAATGTTGTAAAATAGTTTGTCATAAAAGCCAAATTGAAATTGTAGAAAAAGACAAAAAGTAGGTTAAATATACACTAATATATAATAATCTAATATATAAAATTCACGTGTCACAGTGTTAGTTACAGTACTCTTCCGAAACGGCTAGACCGATTTTTATGAAATTTTACATGCACTTTCAGTAGGTCTGAGAATCGGCCAACATCTATTTTTCAAACTTTTTTTTTTAGTATGGCAAAACAACGTTTGCCGGGAAAGCTAGTAATAAACTAAAATACACTGTAATGTAACAAAATATTTGTATTACTACCATCATTATTTAATTCCATCGACGTCATTAGTATAATGAAAATTCACCATCAAAAGGCTCATATTATATTGATGTTTCAAAATAAACCAATAGATTCATTCATTCCGTATAATTGAGGAGTATCATTGGTATAAGGCGGTAGACGTTACACGTTCCTTTTTTTTTCGTATTTCTCATGAATTCATTATGATATCGCTCGGGAGTGATGTTTATGCGGCACAGGTATTATCTTTATATGAATACACATAAAAAGTATTTTGATATGTTTTATAATATTTATGTGAAAGATATTTAAGGTTACCCATCATGGCTGTTTTTATTTTTAGTTGTTAAAATTGACTCCTGTTCAGGATTCACCTGCGTTATAGATTAATAAATACAGCTGTATCTTTACTTAATACGAGTATGAAACAAAGTCGTTATTTTTGTATGTATGTCCCTATGTGAGCTTATATCTTCAAACCTAGGCTACGGATTTTGATGCGGTTTTTTTAATAGATAGATGGGCTCAAGAGGATAGCTTTTTTGTATAATTTGTTAAGATTTCATTTCTAAATTCGACGCGTACGAAGTTGCGGGCAACAGCTAGTAGCTGTATAAACAATAGAATTAACCGGAAAAGTTTTGTAGAGTACTACAAAATTTAAAGAGACTTTGCCGGTTAATTTTGGTCACATATGCATAAAGCGACCACCGCAACAATAATAAACGACACGTTATTGAGGTCTTGAATTTAAATTTTAAATTAAATCCTTATCCTCCATTCCATTCTTCAGCATATAATCACAACCATCCATCCATCCATCAACCTTTCACAGTCCACTGCTGGACATAGGTCTCCCCCATACAACGCCACTACGCGCGGTCCAGCGCTAACTGCATCCAACGGCCACCGGCGTATTTGACGATATCGTCAGTCCACCTTGTTGGGTGCCACCCGGCCGCCGCGTTGTCGCATCAAACAACCAAGCAACTGTTAAAATCAACCCTACCAGTCTGTTATTAAGTCTACGTTACCTATATTTTACAGCCCTTTTAAATATTTTATCTATACTCGATTCATGCTGTCAAAGTCAGACTAATCTCAACTTTTGTCCTTAATTCCATATAAATACGCTACTCATGACAACATTCTCTATTGCTTATTTGACAGGAAATAGAAATATCTTACTGATAAACAAGAATAACAATCTATCCGTTATCGTAGATTGGTTATTGAAAATGGCCGTTAGTCATGCTGATCAAGCATATTGGTATAGAGTCTATTTATGAGATTTCTGCCATTGTTCTCATATTTATAGTTTTTGCACAGGTGTATATAAACTACCTAAATTTAAATTACAGTAGAGTAAAAATAATTTAAAAAATATATAAGAAGCACTAGTTAGCAAAAACATTTTAATTACCGACGTGCAAGTTACGTTGTAAGAAAGTAGTTTTGTTAAGATAATTTTGTGTACATTGCCTCTTGTGAGAGGAAGTCTAATAAAAGGTACAGCTGGACCTTTGCACGATATTTGCACTTTCGTTATTGTAAACTCATCATAAGTTTTGGAAAGCCTGTTTGTGACATTGTATAAATTAACTTTTTGTATTCTTGAAAGTAAAATTAATAGCTCATAAAAACTTATTATAATTAGTTGTGTTGTACGATTTTGTTTTCAAATTGTTGATTAAGAGCACAGAAGAATGTTTCTTAATTTGCAATTGGGATATAATTCATGTTTTCAGTATCGGACTCTATAGTGCACTTATGTTGCATATAAAAATCACTTTGGTTTGTTCCTTTCCCCAATGCAAACAGACTCCTCTGTTGTCTTCATAGATAATGCCTCTAGAACCCCTTCATATTTCATACGAGTATGTATGTCATTTGTTGGCATGGTGGTATTTTTTATTTTCTTTTCATTGAGTTACTTTTAATTTGAAATCTAAATTAGATTTTCGACAACTATTATACGACAGACGTGCGTTGGACTAATGTGAAATTGCACTCCCCAGAGTTATCTCACGGTAGTCCTAAAAAAGCAAAGCGCCAGAGTCGCTCGCTCGCTCCGGCTAATTTTAATTAATCGTGATAACAAAGTAGCGTAGCGCTTCCCAGAATTATTTTGAATAAAAGAATAATCATTTTCATAGTTATAACGAGAATGGATGGTTTAAGTTATGTACTGTTGCAGAAATAACCAGTTGTTTGTGCTACCTTACACTACAGTAAAATGTGTCTATAGTGAAATGTTTCTTCCTTATGTACCTATGTAAAAGAAAATTGAACGTTTGGTTAGGACATTAAGCAGTCCAGAGTTTGTAAAGCAGTAAACATGTTAGAATTCGTATTCGAGACATTTTATTTGAATAACAGAGACGAGCTGAATTTGAAAATGTTTTCAAAGCACATCTGCTTAGAAATATTTATATTTCAATTTCAATATAATATAACATACAAGTAATACATCGCCCCCTTTTCACACGGGTAACTATATTGACGAATAAATATAAACACTATGTTTACCGGGGATACTTAAGCTTTTAGAGCCTATTAGTTTCAAACAATCAAATCTTTAGTCCTTTAATCTTATATATAAAATTCACGTGTCACAGTGTTAGTTACCGTACTCCTCCGAAACGGCTTGACCGATTCTTCTCAAATTTTACATACATATTCAGTAGGTCTGAGAATCGGCCAACATCTATTTTTCAAACCTTTTTTTTTAGTATGGCATAACAACGTTTGCCGGGTCAGCTAGTATTAGTATATATTTGAGAGAGACGAAAATAATATATAATTGTATAAAATTTTTACTTTAGGCATTTTGTACACATAAAATACACCCTGAATATTTGAAAAAATCAATCTTTAAAGGGGGAAATAAGGACTGACTTGCGTATAAATTTTATTTTTATGTTAGTCGAGTAAAACATTGGATTTGAAATATGAAAGCCCCGGGCTTCGGTACATACATGTATACGTAGTATGTGTTTCGTAGCATTAATGTGGTTATTGAAAAAGTTTCACAGACAGACGGACGGACACTAAAGCGATCCTATTATACGAAGAGTTTCCATTTTAGCTCATACGAAAATGTTAAAATCACCAATATCATCTATGTGTAGAAAAAGAAATGTTATCCTTACAAAACTTACATATTTCGCTAAAAAAAAAATCATGTCAATATCACCAAGAAAGAACGTGGCAGATATAATATGCCATTGTTAGATTTTTCTTGACTGCTAAAAAAGTAATATATTTTTGCCCACGATTGATGAGCTGATGATAACGCATAGGATTATAAAGATTTTATATGACAGATGTGTCTATTCAAAATGAAAGTCGATATTGTTCTAATAAGCACCAGTAACTCCCACAAATCCTCTTCGGAATCCACTGTATCATAATAAACTTTAAAACATTACAACATATCTTATACAGTACTTATTAAAGACAAAACAATAGATATTTTCATTAATCAGATGGCAACACAATTTCGTAGCTTGACAACTGTATGAGACAATACAAGTTCGTAAGTTAAGAGTACTTAACGTTGTTTCTGTACTGTAACCTTATTAGTTTCCTCCAGGTTTCGTGGAATTGAAGGGGGGACAGTCCGGCAGTATTGTGCCTTTCTTTATGCCTTTCATTTCGTGCCTTGATTTTAGTCGAGGCGTTATTACGAGCGGTAGATCAAAGTAATTTATTCTAACAATTGGGTACTGGTTAATTTATAAAGGAATGTTAAGAAATCTCATTTTTATTTTATTAAATTTTACGTTATCCTTTTTAAATTACTAAAGATTAAATGTTTGATTAAGCAATAATGTGAAATTGCAAAAACAATAACATGCATTTACTGTGCAAAACATATTTTTTTAGGAAGAACTAGAAAAACGTCAATTCTTAAAAAAAATATTTGTTTAAATAAAACAACTTTTAACGGATTTAGACGCGTGTTAAATTTCGTTCTCGACGTTTCGAAGAAAAGTATCTATATTATTTTTATTTCATAAAAAAAACAAGGTCATTATTTTTGTATGTATATCCCTACCCTATACGAGCTTAAATCTTCAAAACAATGTAACGGATTTTGATACGATTTTTTATTTAGTACACATACGAGTGGTTCAAGAGCAAAGCTTTTTTGTATAATTTGTTAAAGTTTGGTGTATATTAGGAGATAAGGGCTCAATAACTATAAACGCGGGTGAGACCGCAGCCATTACCTAGTTATCCTATAACAGCTTGATTACAACATACTACCGATACGAGTATTGTGAAAGATATAAAACTAAAGCAGTAGCCGCACCTATGTTATGGATGTACTAGGTATAGAATATATAATTCGAACAAACCTTGTCAGCTCAAATTAGATATTCTTTTCGTGTATAATGGATGTTATTCCACGGGGTATAACTGCTGTCGTACCCTAGTCATCCGCGAGGGACGTGAGGATCCGTTGACAGATCACATCCGACTTACTTTTGATAACTGCTACATTTGGAATCTCATAACACAGATATTTCACAATGTGATATATTGTAATTAGCTAGGGCAGCAAATGGATTTTTTGTTCGTATATAATTGGCTAACAACGTATCTTAACATACACTGAAGCCAACACAATACTTTGCAGGTCCAAGCCGTGTGTCAAAAAGTAAACATAGCCCTCCGGTAAATTACGAAACTATGAAAACAATATCTATAGATTATATTATCTGTTTTTCAAATTCGTAGTTTTTCCAACTTATATAATAATACTAGCTGTCCCGGCAAACGTTGTTTTGCCATACTAAAAAAAAAGGTTTGAAAAATTGATGTTGGCCGATTGCATTATGATTGAATATGCATGTAAAATTTCATAAAAATCGGTCAAGCCGTTTCGGAGGAGTACAGTAACTAACACTGTGACACGTGAATTTTATATACTCGTATAAGATGTAATATCAACCTGTCGCCCGCAACTTCGTATAAGTAAAATTTAAAAAATGTTTCCTGTTTTTGCAACATTTTTCACTAATGCTTCATTCCTATTGGTCGTAGCGTGATTTTACATAGCCTACCATACCTTCGTCAGTAAATGAACTACTCTACTCTAACACTGAAATTATTTTTCAATTCTAACTAGTAGTTCCTAAGATTAGGACATTAAAACAAACTCATCAGCTTTATAATATTAGTATAGACATATCGGTAACTTTTCAATCACCAAGCTCGAGGTTAAGAAAAAAACCTCGATAAATAAAAAAAAAATAGCATGAGAATTCATAAAGATTTTCTTTACATGTTACTTAATTTTACCTTATCAATAACTCAATTAGTAACGTTCCGACAGTATATGAAAAACTTATTGTTGCAGCATTCTTGGTACAAAAAGACGTTGAAAAAGTAAAATGACTTATACTGTTTTCTATAATGAAACGGAATGATAGTAGAGGTAATAAAATGTTCACGTCTTAAGCTAAATTTATATAAGACATCTAAAATAATATTGGAGCACAAATTATCACAGCGCTCTTATTACCATGCAATCAACGTTCCATTAATAGTTAAGTAATCTTGTGAAGCACACTACTTGATTGTGTCCAACAACAGAAAACTATTATATGTATATAGCACACACTATAAGTCTGATTATTCCAAGTTCAAAAAAATTGTAATAATAATTGCTACTGTTATCTGAGTTTTTAAGCTAAAATATATAGAAAAGTCTCGAATAAAATATTAACAAATTAGACAGCTGAAATCATTTCGAAGCCATTTTTAACGGTATACTTTTGATATAATAATATAACGAAACTTGAAATGCCAAAAAATAAGAGCTAAGAAGGTACACATTATTTTAATTATACATAATATAAATTACTTATAACTTTAAATCATCTTTCGCAACTTTATGATACGACTAGCTGTTGCTCGCGACTTCGTACGCATGGAATTTAGAATATTTTCCCTGTTTTTGCAGTATTTTTTTTACTAACTACTTAGCTCCTATTAGTCGCAGCGTGATGTTATACATCTGCTTCGAACATTTATGGAGGAAGGCTTCCTCGATAAATGTTCGAAGATTAGCGCGTTCAAACAAACAAACAATCTCTTCAGTTTAATAACATTAGTATAGATACAAAAAATCTCAATAAAAACATAGCGGTGCTTAAAAAGCAAATAACTGAATGTATAAATAAACAAAATCATTCAAGATAAATCGAAATGGAATAAAAGTGAAAAAACAAAAAATCACATTGATTGACAGGGTAGGCAGGTGGTCGCAAAAACAAATAGGTAGTCTGCTTGAAAAGGACCGTTAAAATTCTCGTGTATGGTTAGCAAAATAGATCAAGCAATATTCGATAATATTATGTCAAAAATCGTTGCTAGGTATACTTAAAAACATTTCTGTATGATTTAAGTAACAATTAAAATCTATCAAAGTCACATTTTTATTCATATTATTCAATCAGGATTATCCAAAATATAATAAACAGAAGTTTCCAATTTCATAATTTTACAAGAGCCATCTCTAGATTTTTCGACGTGAATGCAAGATCGGCAAATTTTGAAAAATGACTTTAGGGTGCATTACATGCGAAAAAAAATAACTCTACGGGTCGCCAAGGCCATGCAATTCGATCGAAACTTTGGGATTACATACAGAAAACGTATCTTAGAATTATTACTGCGAAAAAAACTCTGTCTTACTCTAACATATGAACATGTTTTCATATTAAATGTAAAAGAGAAATTTAAGTTATTAATAAAACCAACGCGATAAAGATATCGCGTTGGTTTTATTAATAACTTAAATTTCTTCTTTTTAACAGTCTCTACAAGAGTAGAGACTGTTAAAAAAGATCACAAGAATAAACAAAACAAAAATGCTAACGCATTATGTTGCTATCTGTACCTAATGCGTGACATTGACAGAGGTCCAGCCAGCGCGGGCACAATAACGTAAAAAGACCACTTTGGTTAAAAAGTGTTCACTTACAAACATTTTCGTGCTAAAGCTACTTGTGTCCAATTGGATTAATATGTTTCTGGTTTATTTAATTCTGTATTTGACGTTATACATTATCTTAGACACGTATGAAAAAATGGTTTCAATGGTCTTTACACAATTTTTATATATTTTATTTTATATCAATAAATATTCAGGACGTTTTTACAAACGTTTTCTGATCGTTAACAAAGCATTTAATTAGTGACATACTTGTAAAAAATACCTCAGTATGAATTGACAAATCATAGCTTATTTAGCCAAAAGTAAAAGTATTGATTATTACAGATAAAACCTTAGTATGCAAAATAGCGATATTCAAATTAATTAATCAAACACTTTTGTTTTGCTTGTGTTTTGTGTAACTGTGATGATAACCAATAATAACAAGTCAAAGTCAACTCAAACATAGTTAGAGTTATTATTCATAGCCAAATGTTTATCTGTCGGTCTGTCTGCCAAAACTATATCTAAGCATGTTTTATAATTGTGAATAATAGCATTTCAGGTCATTTTGATTGAATAGTTGAACTTAATTTTAAATAACTGTATGGCCGATTTTTACCCATTTTGTAGTTTTTGAAGCTTTTTTGATGGACATGTAATGGTAAGTCTTAGTCAAGTCAAAGTCAATTTCTTTTTCCAAGTTGGCATGGTCATCTGTTCCGAAAGTGAATGCTATAGAAAAGAACAACTCAACAAGTCTTACCATATTTGGGTGGTAAAATCTAACACAGAAATGTGGCTCTAAAATACCACAGGTATTAGTATAATTGATAAACGTTCTAAATTTGGCTAGAGTAGCTTTTAGAAACCTTTTTAGATTTATAAACAAAAAAAGGTTTATGACAATTATTTTTTTATCCATATAATGAATGCCAAAGTTACGTTATAACTTTACGAGTTATTTCAAAATGGAATTTAAGAAAGAAATAGTCCCACTTAGCAGTGCAAGACAGACAATAGCAACAAATGTAAAAAAAATGCCAAAGTTCTCTAAAAATAAAAGCTTACCGGCCGGGATCCTCTTCAAGATGAAAATAATCTGGGTCCCTTTCGTCTAGTTGGAAACTAATTCAATAAGATTCGGTCGCTTCTGCAAGTTCTATTTCGACGGATGGTTTAAGTGAATAATATTAAAATATTGTCAACTTGAGTCACGAGAATATTACAAAATTTTATGCAATACACCTTTAAAGAATATCTTTGTCTGTTTTAGGTTTTCGAAAGGCAGAATTAGACCCTCCGTCCCTCTCAAGCCCAACGTCCCACTATTTGGCACGAGTCTCCTCCTATTTGTGAGGGCTTTTAAACTAGATTAGGTATATCTAAATAAATTAATCAAAATGCTTTCATTGTTAGCTATTTTGTATGGCGTTATGCATACGACATCGCTACGGGTGGACTGAATTTTAACATAAATATAGATCCACGATGGGCACGCTGTGAGAGTCAGCTTAATTTTAATATGGAATTACTTTGGTATATATGATACCGTACTTTTAAGCAGATCCCGCAGCTGAGGCACTCTTAAGAGGGTACTTTACTCCTAATTTAGGTATTTGCCTTAGGTATTGCTATCCCTATTCCCAAGCACCTTGCTGAAAGGGACAAATATAGCCGGTATCACTTTTTTTTTGGTAAAACGTTACCAAATATGTGTGATAGACGCTGCAACTTTACCTAAAGAAAACCGAAAAAATCGGCATTTTCGGATGGTCATATTTTTTTTCCTTATTATGTATTGAAAAAAATAAAGTTACAGAAGCATAGATATACTCTTCATCTATACAAACAATTAAAATCGGTTTAACTTTCGCGAAGAAAAAAGGGAAGTACGATACCCATATTTTTGTATGGAGCATAATTTGGTATCGTGCCCTCTTATATCAGTGTTTTGCCGTCCACTACTGGTAATAGACCTTCACTAAAACAACGCCACAACGCTGGATACTTCACCGTCTATATCTAAAGACTTCATAATATCACAACAGTAATAGCAGTTTAACATAATGCGCTTCACATAAATCTTTACTTATTATAAAACAAAGTAGTTTTAGTTATTATGTGTATCCTTATATGCGCTTATATTTTCCTAACTACACGAAGGATTTTGATACGGTTTTTTTAATAGTAAGTCGCAGGCAACAGTGTTCTATTTTAAATAGTTTTATATCTAAGTTTCTTATTTGTCGCTTCCGCTTGTCACACACACGTTATATTTGTAAGTGATCCGGAAGACTGACACAGAAGATTCAGCAACTATTTTACCTTTGCTGTGTGTAACCGTCAATATACATTTGTATTTTATTTAAGAACTGTTTAAAAAGAATATCTGTCTATAGAGCTCAGCTCTTATCTATTTATAGTAACTTAACAAAATTGATGTTTGTTAACATTTTTCTTTAATATATGAATAGTGTTCATGTGTGGTGACGGATTAAGAATACAAGAGTGGGGTGGTGACAATTTGGTGGTTTCGGTTTTGTGGTGATGTAAGAGCCAGCTAAGGGATATTATGATGATATGCGGTTAACATCAGTTGTAAGCGAAGGAAAACTTGAAAGTAAACCCTATGCCAACATGCCTGGTCTGCGCGGCATGGAAGAACAAAAGCCTTCCTGAAATGTAGGACCAACAGTTGGACGTTAATGGGCTGGGAAGAAAGGGGCTATGAACAGTGCTGTAGTATTATTTCTATTATGCAGATATATCACAGAATGTTGAGATGGATGTGTGGCGTCACGCGAATGGATAAAATAAGGAATGAATATATTAGAGGAAGTCTGAAAGTGATGCCAGTGATTGAAAAATTGAAGAACGAGCGGATGTCCTGGTATGGGCATGTTATGAGACGAGAGGAAAGTAATGTCGTTAGGAGAGTTCTGAGTATAAATGTGGAAGGAAAAAAGTCTAGAGGAAGACCTAAGAAAAGATGGATGGACTGTGTGAAAGAGGACATGAAAGAAAGAGGAGTTGACACAGACATGACCGCTAATAGAAGACTGTGGAAGAAAAAGACATGTTGCGCCGACCCCAAATAATGGGATAAGGGCAGGAGGATGATGATGATGATGCAGATATATCACAATGTAGGAGATATAATCATATACCGATTTTGTTACTTATCAAGTAGACATATCCTCCTATAAAAGTATATTTTATAATTCAACATATTCAAACAAACAAGGTCATAGGTCATCAAGGGCATTTGATTATCAAAATTGCTAGTGTGCAAATAGTTTTTGTTTACATTTTATTAAGGTAATTTGGATAAGGTATAAATGTTATGTAATTATATATATAAAACACTTTATTACCTAAAGTTAACCAACCCGAGTGTCTAATGTCGCAGGGTTTACCACTCCCAAATTAACACCGAACACGCAAATCGTCATTCTAAATATGTATATATATTTATACGTATGGCAGGCTCTTTGTCGATCATTATTTTGGGTGAGGTTAAGATATTATGTTATTTATTTTGCGCGTTACTTCTGGCGTCACTGCAATGCTATACGTAATGAAAAAGAAAAGGATTTTAATCTTAACTCTCGGATATTTTTATTAGGCCTATAGATGACGAAACGATTAGGCAGCGTCTTGATGAATTCTGTCATTATTTAATATGTCAAATAAATCACAACTAATATACAAAATACTAAGGCAGCAAATAAAGACATTCAGACCACATCCCTAGACATACGCTAGAATGGTTCCTACACGGCTAGAGAAGACGTGGCCGCCCTAAAAAGCCTGGGGGCGCTCCGTGGCAGCACAGTTGAAAACAATCAGTCGATAGCCCAAGATAGACGTTTATGAAGAAGCACTGTGGACGCCCTCTGTCCCACTTGGGGGATATAGGTAAGTAATACTTACTTCCAAACCTTTCCCGTAAATCAATCTTTCTATTACTGCATGATCAGTTCAGTAATTTTTAAGTTAATCGCGAGCAAACCGACGTGCGTAAAAAAGGAGTGTGTTCTGTAAAGGCTCGCCCTGCGCAGGCAAATATTGGAAGATATTATAAGATATAACGATTATATAAGTCGAGTCAATACCAAAATATCGTACGCTACATTTGTTGTTAGGAAAGTTTCCTATAAAACAACTCGTGTGCGTTCCCTCACGCCTTTTATCTTACTTTTGGTCCTCGCAATTAATCAAAAAGTATGTCTTTAATATTTATTACCCTTTAAGTCTGTAATATTTCTTTAGCTCAGGTATATAAGAAATGTTAACAATAAGTCACACTATTAGCACTAATTCCTATACATTTCCGAAGTTTTAAATTACTAACCGCAGGTAACATTAAAGGTACCCCTTGATGTTATTATGACTAAGCCAAACATCAGTCACAGTAGCATTTATTTTTAACTTTTGTTTCTTTTTTGTCGCAACAGAATTAGAGCTATTGTAAAATAGTGTAGGTATTTAGTGTGTAATATGAAGTTTCATATGCGTTAATTAGAATTTAATCTGCTGTGGCAGACGCTGTGGTAAGCTTAATATCCTACTAACATTTGTCTAAATAAATTCAAGAAACATACTTGTGCAAGTTACTTAATGCATTTGAATAATCAACTGAGATTCAGATTTTCGTTAAAAAAGTGCATGTTCTAATAATCAGATTATATACGTAAGTACGATTAATAATGACTTTGGCGCAGCTACCAATGATGTAGTCAAAACCGCAACGTCATCTTTACTTATAATAAAACTATCGTTATTTTTGCATGTCTTTATGTGAGAGGTTATCTTTAAAGCTACGCAAAGTATTTTAATGGTTCTTTTTTATAGGTAGAGTGGTTCAAGGGAATGGTTTTTGTATAATATGTTAACATTTAGTGTAGATTGGGGGAAGGGGTTTTCAATAACTATAAACGCGGGTGAAGCCGCCGGAAACCAAAAACCAACAATAGTATCTACAATAGTGATTATTTATGTCTGATTATATTTATTATTATTATTATTTATATATAAATATTTCTTTTTATATTTGACATGTTATTATACTAAAAATTAATTATTACTCAATCATTACAATTGTATTTTTATAATCTTACTAGCTGACCCGGCAAACGTTGTTTTGCCATACTAAAAATAAAAGTTTGAAAAATAGATGTTGGCCGATTCTCAGACCTACTGAATATGTATGTAAAATTTGAGAAGAATCGGTCAAGCCGTTTCGGCGGAGTACGGTAACTAACACTGTGACACGTGAATTTTATATATTAGAGATAATTACATTGGAATGTATCAATCTTAAACGTATGACGTGTAAAATATGTTTACCAATAAATAAGTATTTGAGTATTATTTGAGTATAGTATAAATAATAAATACTTGTATCTTAGCAACCGCATTTTAAATCTAGAGTAATATCATTTTATTTTTTTTAATTTTATATAAAAGGCTTGGTCGCTTTGCGGCTATATCGCCCTAGAGTAATATCATAAAATCTCATTTATCAAATTAATGTCTTTATTTTTGTCAGTAAAATGTAACAGTTACGATAAAGGGTGATTAATTACTATTTTGAGTACATAATAAATGGAAATCTTCCATTTTACACCGCAGATAGCTTGAAACTGTACATATAAAATAACACCAACCACTCCACATTATCAGAGTAAATGGGTCGAACACAAGAAAGTACACTACAGACTGGAGAATGACGCAATATACTCTATATATATTGTAAAGATAACGTTGTCCCGATGTGTCGACGACGGCAGCTTTATACACATTTAGATGGAAACATACTGATTATATTTGTTAAATAGTTCTGTTTCTATCATACTATAGCAATACAATAATGGTTATGATAAATAGATTTTTCATAGATATTCCGTATTTAGAATTGGACCACAATGGAATATGGAAAAGGACAAAATAGCAAGGATATGTACAGATAATTTAAATTTCAGAAATCTAGATACAAAGATTAACCCTACATAGAATAAACGTGAAAATTTTCAAGACTGAATGGATATTTGGATATAAGAACTACGAAACGGATTTGAATGCAATTCACAACCATTTAGCTTATTTATCAGAATCAGACTTTTATTGATATTATGTCGCCTAAAGTCAAGAAGCGAGCAGCAGCTACTATAGATATAAAGATAAACAACTTGTAAAATTTTGCTACAGAAAAACTTCGGTACAAGGTAGGTAGCTAAATAAAAGCTGTAAAAATAGTCATATTGGAATACTAAAGCAAAATCTTTACTCACTTTGAAACTGTGTTTAAGAAATATCCATAAAAAGTATATTAGTTTTAACTAGATTCATATATTTGTTAGGTGAACACAACAAGATAACATGATTATAGAGATATTGGATCGTCAAGAACATTGTTTCTGTCTGGCGAGCTAGTTCGCAAGATTATTAAATTTGTTTAATAAGATAATATAAATTAACTGTTTAGTAACAAAATTACTATTAATTTATGAATTTTTGCAATTGACTTGCTATGCTTTTACTAAATAAACTAAATTATAGTGGAAAAATGATAACCATGAGCGGAACTTGAACCCACGACCTCGGAATACCGTTCCGTTGCTCTCCCATCTGAGCTATCATGGTTCCCGAAAATTACTATTAATTTATTTTTATAGGCAATATAACGTGTTATTTATTATAGACGAACCTGTAATGAATAAATAAGAAGCCTACAGTGCTATATTTTTGGAGAGTACTTCTTCGAGATACTGTCTCCTGCATTTTTTATGGTGGGGCCCAAAGAAATCCTTGTCAAAAAGACCATGTAATGATGTGAAATAATATTTTACACTGACTATTTAGGCAGTTTTATCTTATTGGCATGAAATGAAAATAAAATAAATTAAAATAAATAAATAAATTAATAATTAATTAAATTAAATTAATTAATTACTGTAGTGCGGTGGTGTGATGGTTTGAATGATAGATCCAAAGGAAACGCCAGAATTAGTATAATAGTAATGTAATATGCGTTTTAACAAGTCACTTTACATAGGTACTAATTATACAAAGGCAAAGCAAACTAAGAGCACAACTGACAACCGTCCGTTAATACGACAGTGGGGATCCGCCTGTCGCAACGTACACTGCTATCAGTGGCACTCGCTAATATCTCGATAAGGTCCGGTGTTCCGTACACTAATCGAGTCCCTGGTTAGATTAATTGTAGAAAATTATGAGACAATATTTTACCATAGACTATGTACACAAACTAAAGCGCGAGTTAGAATGACCGGTGGCGCCATCTATTATTTATTTCAGGAAGTTTTGTTCGTTACAGGCTCCCCCTCTGGCCTCGAAGAAGTCCCGGCGAGAGAGCCAGTCTTTATGTAGGTATCTTGCGTGGACGGCCTCGTTTTCGTATTGGTTTAACCGGCTTTGGAACATCTTCGTTTTCAGATGCACTATACATTTTAAGTGCCGAAGCATGATGAATACCCTTGCTTTCATCCGGTGCATTTGGCATTGTCACTTCAAATGAACTGGGTCCATGTCTTCTCTTTATCATATAGGGTCCATCACGACGCGGTGCTAATTTTGCACTGACTCCTTGCTGGCTATTGCTAAGTATATGAGTTTTCACGAAAACTAGATCACCAGGCTGATAGTTCGGACAAGGCCGTCGTTTACTATCAACATATTCTTTACGTTTTTCTTCATTCCACTCTTGCACCTCTCTAGCCTTTTTCATTGTGTCAGCCATCATCAAAAGCTTAGGGGTAATTTCAGGAATAAAGTTTTCTTGTTCCACAATGGTTCTCAGATCGTGCTGCACATCATCCGGAGTTCGTAGATCACGCCCAAACGTCAAATATGCTGGGCTATAACCCGTAGCAGATGTCTGCGCCGTGTTCATCGCGAACCTGATAGTGGATAATTTTTGAGCCCATGTTCTGTGATCATCACCAACTAGGATGGACAACTGTGTTTTAAGATCACGGTTTTTGCGTTCTACTGGATTGGTTTCCGGGTGATAGAGTGGCGTTAACCCATGGTCAATATTGAGACAAAATACTAATTTTTGCATAACACTACTAACAAACTGCACACCGTTATCACTTATAAAGCGTCGGGGTGTCCCGTATCGTAGAATTATTTCATCCATCAGCACCCGTGAGCATTCCTCCGCGGTTGCATGTTTAAGTGCAAATAGTTCTACCCATCTTGAAGCTATATCTTCAATTATGAAAATCCATCGCTCTTTATTTTGGGTCTCAGGTAGAGGTCCAAACAAATCGATTGCTACTATTTCAAATCGGTGTCTCATAGCCATGGTTTGCAATAATCCGGCTGGTTTAGTATTCAAGGGTTTATAACGCTGACATTGTAGGCATTTACGGACATAATCTTCAATCTTAGCTCTCATCCCCTTCCATGTGTATCGTTTAGCTATCCGATCGATTGTTTTCTTGGCCCCATAATGTCCAGCCAACGGATCATCATGGTATGTGGAAATGACCTTTAGTTGTTCTTGCTTAGGGACCACTAATTGACATCCTTCAGAGTCCACATCTTCATGCATACGGTACAAGAGGCCTTGGTCCATGACGTATCCTTTGCGTGACCAGTACGTTGCATTTTCAACATTTTCCCCCTCTAGGGCTTCAATAATGTCTTCGATATACTTGTCTTTGACTTGCTCTTCTCGAATCTCATTAACACTCTTTCTCGGCATATCAACAGTTACACTGCAAATTCCACATTCATCTGAGTTTTTTGAGTTGCAAGCTGGTCGTGACAGTGTGTCTGCTACGACATTTGTTCTGCCAGTTATATATTTTATTTTAATGTCATAAGGCTGCAGTAGCAGAGCCCATCTTGCTAACCTGCCAGTTGGAGATTTTAACGACATCAGCCACTTAAGGGACTGGTGATCTGTGTAGACAGTAACTGTTGCTCCCTCTATATAACCTCGGAACTTATCTATGGCCCAGACCACAGCGAGAGCTTCGCGCTCAGTAGTTGAATAATTCTTCTCTGCAGGTTTCAGGAGGCGGCTTGCATACTCAACTGGATGCTCTTCTTCCTTCTCCCCCTGGACTAATACTGCTCCAATAGCATAATTGCTAGCGTCAGATTTAATAATAAATGGACGAGTACCATCAGCCTGAGCTAATACTGGTGCTGTTACCATCAATCCACGCAACTTGTCGAAAGCTGTAATTTGTTCCTCAGACCAATTCCACTTTACACCCTTCCTGGTAAGTCGGGTGAGAGGCTCAGCAATCCTTGCAAAGTTAGGCACAAAACACATTTGTAAAAATGATAGCAGATGTTTAATGTTCGTTGGTACAGCCATGTTGGTTATGGCTTTAATTTTATCTGGGTCCATCTGTAACCCTTCAGCTGTGATCAAGTGTCCGAGATACTTAATTTTCGCGAGGCAGAATTTACATTTCTCTTTATTAGCCACTAAGTTGTATTCACGTAGACGTGCAAATACATCATTTAGATCTTTCAGGTGCTGCTCAAAAGTAGGTGATCGTACAATCAAATCATCAAGGTAGACCAAGAGTTCAATATGGCTCAGCGTGACTCGAAAACCATCCATCAATCGTTGAAAGGTAGCTGGCGCGTTTTTTAAACCAAATGGCATACGTAGGAACTTGAACATGCCGAAAGGAGTAACAAAGCTTGTCTTAATTTGATCTTCGTCTCGAACTTTGATTTGCCAATAACCTGAACGAAGATCAATAGTGCTCATAAACGGTGTTTGCTTTGCGCTGTGCAATAGATCGTCAATCCTAGGGAGAGGATATTTATCAGCAACTGTTAAAGCATTAAGCTGTCGGTAATCTATGCACACTCTAGTACTTCCATCCTTTTTCGGAACTAGTACAACTGGGGATGACCATGGCGAAGTGCATGGCTCGATAATTTCTTCTGCGAGCATCTTTTCAACTTCTGCCTTCAAGATATCAGTCTTCTGTGGTGATAGTCGATACGGTGGAACGGCGACTGGTCGGTGATTTCCACAGTCTATTTGGTGCTCTATTTGCGTGGTTGGTTTACCATTGGATATAAAAGTATCTTCGTGATCTGACAAGAAATCTTCAAGTTGCTTAGTCTCATCGGATTTCAAATTTGATATATCTATAGAGGCTAACTCAACATCTGGGAATAAGGCAGCTGATTTCGGGGATAACTCTACTTCTGCTTCTTCTATAGATTTCCTCGCATCCCGGTATAGTGCATCCATTATTGGAGAGTATCCGTCGAACAATGTTCTTTTCTTCCTTTTAATACATATTGGTATGAGCGGTCCATAAGCTCTGTATTCTGTAATACTTTGTTCAGGTAGACTTGCTTCTGTTTGTTGACCCAAAGTCAACGTCGACGGTTTGAAGTTAACAAAATCTTCCTTATATAGCTCGTAGGTTTGATCACTATCTATAAAATTCCAAGTGTATTGTGGCAAATTGATTAGTATACCTGCATCCTGAATGAAACCTACACCTAAAAGGGTGCGGTTTTCCTTTTTATCAGGCATTATAAGAAATGTAGTACTAATTGTTTTGCTACCTAGTGTAACCATAGCCTTTGTGCTTAGTACTAATTCCTGTTTTTTCACTCCATCGGCCAAGACAAGAGTCATCATTTCTTGGCTGAATCGATAGCCTCTCTCTCTCAGTAAACTATACAAGCTGTAAGAAGCGATGCTTGATTTGGCGCACGTGTCTATATACGCTGTACCTTGAATCCCTTCAATATTAACAAATACGACTGGTCGAGCCCTTGCGTCAATGTTTACATTTACAGAGCAAAACCCAATTTCTGCTGGACCGGTTTTAGACCTGTGACAATTTGGACAGTTGCTTCGGACTACATTTGGGGCACCACAACCATAGCATGCAAACTTCGGTGTTGACGGTGATGGTGCTTGTGTTACTGCTTCCGCTTTGGCGCTCGTGGATTGAAGGACCTTCTCTTCTTTTCGCTTAAGTTTGCGGCATTGGTCTACACTATGTCCCATAATTCTGCAGAAAGTGCAACGTAATTTTTTAACTGTGCCAGTCGTCGACGTTTGCACTACACTTTTATCTGACCTTGTGTCAACGAGCATCTTTTTTTCAGCTAGAGTCCGCTCAACACCTCTCGCAGTCTTTAAAAGCCCTTCAAAGTCTTTCACAGCTTCTCGTGGCATCTTTTCACGAATGCTGATATGAAGGAGACCAAACAGCATGTCTATCTGTTGCGTCTCACTATGCTTTGGTTCCGGCAATTGTGCAAACAGTAAACGTTTCTTACTTATAAATACTTCGGTAGCCATACTTATTTCTTGTTTGTCGTGCATAATTTCTTGGTAAACTACATAAGCTGGTTTAAGAGGTGCGAAAGCATGGTGTAGTTTACTTTCGAAGTCTGCCCACGTATAGATAGTAGACTTAACGCCCTGCCACCATGTAGCTGCTTCGTTCCTCAATAGTAAAGGTAAGCCATCAAGAGCTTGTTCGTCACTGATACTTTCTATGTTTTTAAATATTCTAGCAGCTGATAAAAAAATTTCTACCGCCTCTAAAGTCCTTGTCCCGTCGTATGAGGTAGAACAGGAAGCAAAAGAACGTCGCTGCTGGCTTGCTAATGTGCCTAATAATGATGCAAACTGTTCTTCGGAAAAGGAAACGGCCATCTTCTTAACCGGAGGCTTGCGTTTTGGTTTGATTTTCACGTCTCTAGGCTTGTAAGATGGTCCCGAGCTCCAACGTCTTTCTTCTGCAAATGTCTCCTCCTTCACTGCCGATTCTGATTCACCACCCGACATGAGTGTGGTTCTTGGCCGCAGAGATTTTCGGGCCCCACGTTGGGCGCCAATGTAGTGCGGTGGTGTGATGGTTTGAATGATAGATCCAAAGGAAACGCCAGAATTAGTATAATAGTAATGTAATATGCGTTTTAACAAGTCACTTTACATAGGTACTAATTATACAAAGGCAAAGCAAACTAAGAGCACAACTGACAACCGTCCGTTAATACGACAGTGGGGATCCGCCTGTCGCAACGTACACTGCTATCAGTGGCACTCGCTAATATCTCGATAAGGTCCGGTGTTCCGTACACTAATCGAGTCCCTGGTTAGATTAATTGTAGAAAATTATGAGACAATATTTTACCATAGACTATGTACACAAACTAAAGCGCGAGTTAGAATGACCGGTGGCGCCATCTATTATTTATTTCAGGAAGTTTTGTTCGTTACATTACTTAATTTAAATTAAAATAACATCTTTTGTTTTATTCCACAAATATGTATATTCTTCTTTGTACCTAATTGTATCTGTGTGATTATCCTTCCAATAAATTTATTTTTCTTCTTCTTCTTCTTCTTAAATTACAATACTTAAATACTAATCACGTGGTGATGATCTGATTAAATCCAGTAACCAGTACTATATATACATATTATAGTTCTATTTGTTAGTTCTATAATTCGTACTCAATCTTTTTATACATACATTTTTCGTGTCACAATTTGTCGCTTCCGAAAGCGCTTGACGGATTCGTATGAAGTTTTGTGTAGTTAATTATAATGGTAATTGCTGGAAAAGGAGAGGAAGACCAAAGAGACTGAAGATGGGTGGACTGTGTGAGAGACGATATGAAAGAAAAAGGAGTTGATGAGAATATGACGGCTGATAGGAGAGGTTGGAAGGAGAAAAACGTGCTGAGCCGACCCCAAATAATTTGGGACAAAGACGGGAAGAATTAGAAGATTTATTCAACAGTTTATTGTAGACTGAGAATAGTAGAGAACGGGCTGAGAATGTGAACTATTCATCATATGAGAGCCCTCCTGAGAATTGCATGCAAATGAAACTGCGGGGCACAGCTGGTATACATTTACATTTTTATCAAGTATATTGCAGAGATTCAATTCATATTTGATGCATATAACTAACCTATGATTGATATACCTACTATTAAATAATGTATAATGTTTTAATGAACTACATGAAGTATAATTGTACGGGTCACTTTGAGTGGTCATTAAGTAAGTTGACCGCATGGGTCTGCTCGGGGACGGCCACACGTTGAAATACATAGACGCGGTCTGAATTCTGTCGACTGTTGATAATATCTGTGATTTAATTCATGCCTCTATAAATAAGATGGTTAATTAATTAGCAGAAGGGGATAAAGAGTGAGAGATGAATAGATGTCTCCAGTTCAAATTGTCTTTTTTCGTTTCATTTTTGAGACTAAAAAGTAGTAATTATATATTTATTTTGGTTATTGTAAGGGAAATTTATTTATTTGTGTAGAAAATATTGTACTTTATTAGATGTTTTATAGGATTGCGCGAACTCACTAAAAGCTCTTCCCTGGCCTGTATAACATGAGTTTTTTTGGGAGAATCTCAATAATATGAACATATTTTTGGGATATCGTACCAAAAGGTAAAATGGAATTAAGGCAACAGTTACCTAATATTAGACTTACCTTTAACGTATAAAACTGTAGGTTTAGAGAATTCCGTGCCGATAGGATTTTCAGCGACGCATTCGAACTTGCCATGGTCCTCCTCTTCGCTTTTCACTATCTGCAGTGTACCTGAAACAATTAATATTATATTAGATTAAAACAAAAATGTCGGGAATACCGCTGTCGTATCAAAAAATTTGAACTAAGAAGTAGTTATTATATTTATTAATTACTAACTTGTGTTATACATATATGTCTATGCTTCTGTCTCCACGGAAGAGGAAAAAGAAATCTTTCTCTTTCTCTCTAATACTAATAAATACCCAATACAAATAAAATAAAATAAAATAAAATAAAATAAAAATAAATAAAATAAAAAATAAAATATAACCCAATAAAATATACTAATACCCATAGACTTAGGATATAGATCTAGACGTAACACTCGGTACAACAAATCCGGCCTGCTGCGGCCCTGCCTTGGAACAAATCTATGTTCCCGAGTTGTTTCAAAACTTTCATGGTATTAGCAAGAAGGTTATAAATAGGGAGTTATTTATAACCTTCTTGCTAATACCATGAAAGTTTAAAAATATTAAGTACGATCTCGTTCAAAAGTACTTAAAATAAAAACATAAAAGCACTAGCTGTCCCGGCAAACGTTGTTTTGCCATACAATTCTGTGTAAAAATCAACAACAAAAAATTTCATCAAAATCGGTCCAGCCGTTTAGGAGGAGTTCAATTACAAACACACGTACAGAAGATTTATATATATGTATAAAGATTATTATCGTAAAGGTTATTGTATTTCTGCATGGTTTATTGCAATCTTTAAATGAATGACGATGGAATACCTAACAGATAGACAGACACCAAAATTAAGGAGACAAGTTAAATAATTTTGTATAAAATCCTAACTATACTAAATATGAATCATCATCATCATCATCATAACATCACGCCTTTTCCCCATGGGGGTAGGCAGAGACTATAGAGCGTCATCTGCTACGATCCAGACATACTTCCTTGGAAATATGAACTATATAATATTATAGTAATGAACTATTTTATATAAGTGGTTCATTTTTATAATTTAGTCGTAAGCGTAACCTCTGAAGACCATGACATTTTCCTAAAAACAACAACGTAGAACAGAAGAGGTCATAAAGTGCCTATCATAAAGTGACACTTCACAGTCATAAATAACGTTAAGAGGTCGATAAAAAGCAACCTGTTGTATGCATGGCAGACAATGTACTAATAACAAACATCTCTCCAGACCTTTAACGTCCCACTGTTCAACACGGGTTCTCCAACTTGGGAGGGATTATAGTCTACTAGCTGTTGCCCGCGACTTCGTACGCGTGAAATTTAGAAATCAATCCTTAACAAACAGAAGTTCAATAGATGGCGTTGTACGTTGTTTAAATCGCGCTATCGTTTCGTTCCACACATTAACACTTAAGCTCGTCCAATTTATGATTGTGTTATCATCCGGATTTCGCACTTATAAATAGTAAGGTATGCCGCGTTGACCAGTCGTGTTGGTATAGTATAGGGTTTATTTTTTGAGTTTTCCATCTCTCACAAAAGATGTCATCAGTGATCAGTGAGGAATATCCCTTAGCTGGCTTTTACAGCACCCTGGGGTGGATGGATATGGGATGGTAACACTGGCATTCTTAACCCTCACCAAACGGAAATCTATTTAATATTGATTATTTGAAAAACTGCGTAACTAATTAAAATGTTATGTCAAATTGCTTCATGATGTTATAATATTAAAATACATTACGTGTTATGATATATGCAACAGCGGTCTCATTTCAAAAAGCTAATATATCTTTTGATCTTTCGGCAATGTTTCCTTCATATAATTATATAGACTTGTCTTAATTTTAGACTCACACAAACACCAGTCTCCACTTAACATAGTAATGCGTTTGTTGTAATATTTAAGTTACGTTACAGCTTCGTATGTACAAAGTTGTTATAAAATTCTCGCCAAATAAAAAGAATGTCTTTAAAAGTTATTTAATTCACGAATAAACATACGTATATAAATTTATGAGCTAATAACACACAGTTGAGAGCAGCCATTAGAGACTGGCCAGAGATCCGGGCCGCGCTCTTGGGGGCCTTTATAGTGCTCCATAGAGGATATTAAGGTTATTAAATTGAATACCAAGTGAAACACCTGTTTGCCGAGTAACTATCTTTCATTAAAAGTTAATAGTGTATTATTATAGAATATCAGTTTTACTGGTTTCCATAAGTATAGTAGCTGTTAAATTTTAATGATTTTTAACCATAAATATCCTGTTAGTATTGTAGGTACCGATTTGTCAAGTACAATGGACCCACAATATTTCCGATTAAAAAGCACCTGACAGGATAGGGTCTTATTCTTCTTCCCAGCCTAGCCCATCGCTGGCTTTTACAGCACACTGGTAAAGAAACGGGGTGGTGATACTTGTATTCTTAATCCGTCACCACACGAATACAGGGGTGTTAGGGTGTTATATGTACTATGTAATGAATTAGTTGACACTAAAAAGTCCGCGTGTCCCATAGGAAGGGAAAATCCAATTTCTGTTATAAATAAAAGATGTCGAATGCACCTGAAGAAAGGTGAAGTGATGCTGCAATATAGAATCGTTTGCAAAAGGTGCATTTTTAACAGAGTATAGCAAATGTCTAAAAGATGGAAAGACTAAATATACATACTGAACTTTATTATGTAAATTGTATATGCCTGTGATTCCATTCCGTGGTAAAACAGGAACCTTACATAAATACCATTCTTTAGTTTGACAGCTATGAATGAGTTACTTAACAATTAATTAAAGTTAAGCAACATTTAGAAGTTGGTATAATTAAGCAAAATGTTATTTAATAATTAATTTAGTTACTTCCTTGGTGTTAAGACCTTCAATGTTTGTCCTCCAAGAAAGAGTAATAAAACTTTCTTTCGATATATAAATTTTGCGTAGTTCTATAAGTAAGTATTCATAGGTATACAAACGTTACCGTTCCAAACCAATATAACACGCCAAATATCGACTGGTTATAACGGTCTTAATAAAAATCAAGTTTAGAATTAAATCTTGAAATAATTGGTCAAGTGCGAGTCGGACTCGCGCACGAAGGGTTCCGTACCATTATCTATGCAACATAAGGCAACGTTATTAGTATCGAGCAAGAAACGGTAAAAAAATTATATTTGTTGTATGGGAGCCCCCCTTAAATATTTATTTTATTTTATTTTTAGTATTTGTTGTTATAGCGGCAATAGAAATACATCATCTGTGAAAATTTCAACTCTCTAGCTATCACCGTTCTTGAGATACAGCCTGGTGACAGACGGACGGACGGACGGACGGACGGACGGACGGACGGACGGACGGACGGACGGACGGACGGACAGCGAAGTCTCAGTAATAGGGTCCCGTTTTTACCCTTTGGGTACGGAACCCTAAAAACGGTTCTAGAAACTGAGAGACGTTACTATAGACAATATATGCTCATTTCGCGGTTTTAAAATTAAAAAACATAGTTTTGATTCAGGTACCAAATCCCTAAAGGCGACGTCGGTGCGCGAGTCGGTAAATAAATTCCATTTAAAATTTTTCTCATCCTGGTTTTTGTAATAAAATATGATTTTTACAGAGAAATAGTGACTCTCCCCGGGTTTAAATGTACGCCACATTTAAACGAACATAAATTTGCCGAGAAAATCCAAAAACAAAATCGATCGTACATCATTTTATTAAAATTCATTTAGTGCTTGCGTCTAATTGATTATGATATCAAAATTTAACCACCTATATAGTTAATGCATATCGTCATGAAATATTTATTACCGGTAAATATGCTTAAATTTAAAACTTACGTAAAGCTCCAGAAAAGCGGAGGCGCACCGCACCTCACACAAAATCCCCGAAATAAGAACAAAAATTTGCTTATTCAAACGCGAGAAACAATGACACTTTTGAATACGGATATGAAATTATAACCGTGTCTGTCAGTCCCATGTCCAGTTGCAAAATCCAAGAGAATCCCTGAGCGTTTGGTCCAGTAATGAAATAAAACTACCCGCCAAATCTGTACGTGGAGGGATTTGGGAATCTCATGACAGTCGACGATTTCTTAGGAAAAGGTCGTCCGCTGCTTGTATTTTGTGATAATAAATTGTTACTAAGCCTATGTCGAATCTATACGCTTGGATTTCGTGCATATCGTTATTGTTTTATTACTACCAAATTTTGTTCCAAACACGATAACCAAATAGATGATGAATACGTAATTAAGTGTTAAAAGATTAATAATTTTACAATACTCATAATATTACCTAATTGAAGAACGGTACAGAATTCCACCGGTTGACTGGTCTAAAAACGAACTTAAACTAATAATGTGAACATAAGTACCTAAGATGTTTAGGTATTTGTTACTAAAAAATGGTGCACTTACATTTCAACAAAATACGCGAGCATATAACTGCAGAAAAAGGGAATTTTTGTTTTCCTATTGGATATATTTCGGATAATGTTAAAAATAATAAGGTTGGTCAGAACAACAAAGCCGACTAAGCCTTTGTATCATTTCTTGGGTTATGTTGGATTAACAGGGTTCAAAGTAATGATAAATAGTCTAATGAACGTAGGTATTAAATGTCTGTAACTGCATAGTAGGCGTTAACTAGACTCTTCATTTTTGAATAAAGCATTTAAAAGTTTAATGTAATAGTTATTTTATACACCGTTAAAACAAGTTAGCTTATTGCAGTCCATCGCTGTACGGCCTCTCCCTATTCGATTACGGATAGATCGTTTATTAGTTAAATTTCCAACCAAATTTTTAACAGAGAATACTATAATTATGTGTCTTTTGATATGCAAGTTAGGACAAAAGTTTAGATTAGTCTGACTATGACCGCAAGAATCGAGTATAGATAAAATATTGAAAACGGCCGTAAGGTACCTACCGATAATGATTTTACTATGTAATTCCACAGCCTAGATGATCGTACAGAGAAGGACATCAATCATGCATTTCGTACTAACATATCCCTACAGTGTATCATGTCAATTAGTTTTCTTATTCACTATGTCCCTTTCATATTAGAATCATTCAAAGCCGTCTTTTTGATCATACTTTATCTATTCAAGCAAGTCAGGACCGTGAATAAACACAGCAAATTCACGAATAAATCACAAGGATTTAGAGCGCTTGATATTCTATAGACCGCTTCGGGTTGACAACGACGCCTCTTACTTACCCTGATCATCGTAGAGCTGCAATAATACCCGTCTAGACCGATATGCTCCACCTCTAGGCGTGTTTATACTATAAACTGACGTGACTAAACTACGAACATTGTACATATATGTTGAAGTCATCAGATATTTGCAATGATGAATAATGACCTGCAATTGGGATTGTTCATAATTTTTGACTTGCTGTTTTTATATTTTTTTAGAAAATATAGACTATTTTAAGGAACTAATTTCAATATTATTGAAATATTCACTATATAGAATTTTTAAAAAATACTTAAAGATATTATTTTAAATGTTGTGACGTCATCGTTGTACGCAATCTTTGTATTGCTTTTTCCTGATAGACTTAAGACATATTGCAATACATCTTTTCTAAGTTGCCAAGTTAATATAATAGACCAATTGCAACTCCAGCACAGAGTAATATATCCCTAAGAACGCTTTAATATTTTAAGTCATTCATTTCAAGGGCAAATAGAGATCATTTGGTTTATGGAAAAATAATCGTTAATATAGCAAATTTTCCTAAAAAAAACTAATGGATCATGATCAGAAACTCTATTCCTCGAAATGGTTTTCGAATTGTTTAAAAAAATTGGTCAAGTGCGAGTCGGACTCGCGCACGGAGGGTTCCGTACCATTATCTATGCAACATAAGGCAACGTTATTAGTATCGAGCAAGAAACGGTAAAAAAATCATGTTTGTTGTATGGGAGCCCCCCTTAAATCTTAAAAAAAATTCTTTAAAATGCTTGAAAATGGACACCGTAAACTAAAAAGGAAACTTAAAATAATGGTAAAAGGAAACAGGGATAAATAAATTAGTAAATTAATTGATCTAAGAAGGATATAAAATTATTTTCAGATCAACTTTATCTTCTACAAAGTAAGATAAATATGATATGTCAACAATGACATTTTATCAATAGTTATTTACCAAAGGTAGTGTGTATAACTCTAGATCATTACCAAACCAGTACAGTTGACGGGACGAATCTTACTTTCGGTAACTGATAAGAATCATGTTTTTCAGTTTCCCAAAGCACCACGTCAATTGTCCAAGAGATACACATCACGTCACCGGGATGGCGTGACGTGTGTTGAATGTATTTCCGTCGGTGAGCGAGTTCGTAATGGGCAACTTAGTGCGGTGGCTCGCAAACTGCCGACAAAATACGTCAACAGACGGCAGGGGATGTAATTAAAAGAAAAATAAGCTCTATTCATAAACGTCGGACGGAATAGCAAGTCGTTTTGGTATTACATAACCACCAGTTTACACGGATCTCTTTCGTCCCCTTCGCGTTATAAGAGTGAGAATATAAAAGCTTATGGTCAGTCAGTAACAGAGGCCAAGTTATAATAGACATCAGAGTTCTATCACACAGGGCCGTTTAATCTTGCTCTTGGAACAGGGGGGAAAGCTAGAAAGGTTTACTTTACGCCTCACAGGGGTTGATTAAGCGATATAAGGTGATCTTATTTTCATGAGACACTTATGAGACCATCTCTCGCTGTCTTAATGAATGTCTCATAAAATATAATTTTGTTGAGTGATTTATTTTGTGTATTATTGGGAAACTTATTTCGTTATTGTGCCAGTTATTATAAGAGGCGCCTAAAGCGATAGTGAATAGGTGGGTTAAGATTCCGTCAAGAGGCAACATTAAAATTAATGTAAGAGGAAAAGGGTGAAGATTTAGTTGTACAGAAATAGATCTAATATGAGATATTGCTACAGACAAGATATAAAAATTTAAGCAGTATGAGCTTGTTTTTATACGTTTATCTAATCAAATTGGTATTTAATAAACAGGGCCACTGGATCGCGTACATATCGAAATTTTTTTTTGGACGTTCCTCGTGTTAGCTGTTTTGATTCTCGCTCGGGTCAATCATTTGTGTGATCTTTATAAATGTCATACAAATGTTTGTTCTGCGTCTGGGTGTTTATTATGTATTATAAGTATGTATTTACAAAAGAAAAGTAGTATATGTAGTCTATCCGTATTCTAGTACCCATAACACAACTATAGAAATATAGCTTACTTTGGGACCAGATGACGTTGTGTGAAATGTCCATTAATAATTATTTATTTATTATTTTCCGCAACTTAGGTACACAACCCATTCAATACTTATTTTTTTTAAATTGTTAGATAACATTTTTTAAACACTATTTACAACTACAAGGACAGAACATAGTTACAGATAATACCTTATTTAGAATACCTTTTAATTAAATTAACTCTATTTCTACGACGCCGCGCCGTTGGCATTTGTATGTAATAGAAAAGATTTTTGTGAATGCTAAGATAATAAAATATGAACTAGAAATGAATGAATATGAACAGATATTTTTGTAAAGTTATTTAATTAAATCTCCAAGGCTCGCAGATTATTATTAAAGTAATTAAGCTCAATGAAAACAACTCTTTGAGAAACGAGCGCGCTAAGATTTCATAAACAAAATTTAGCAACAATATTAAATCGAGTACAGATCACTAGATAATAATATACTTACAATATTCTTATGTTTTATTTGTTACAAAAATTTTATGCAAATGGCTCATTTAGTACTCGGTAGTATAATAATCATTGATGATAAAATAATATCATAGAAAGTACTCCATTTTCATCTTTGTTATTATTTTATTAATTTTCTCATCGCTGTTTTAATATCCACTTTAACGATCAGGTATAAAGATGAGTTTCATTAAGTAAAGAATATGGCGGTAATTCATTGTGGGTATAAAACCAACACATTCTAATATGTAAGAGGAAGCGATGATCCTTAAGATACAGCTCTGAGAAAACGTACTGCCATTTCCTTGTGTTATTGTATTCCTTGTATTATTAAATATATTGGCTGTTTAATTTTTTTAAGTACATATTACTATGTACATATTCATATTTTTATATTTATTACGACATTTAAAAATCTTAAGTTTCTACAACGTGCCATTGACTGCATTTAACTGACTACAGTCATAATAAACGTAGTCAGATGCTCGACGTTATTGTATATTATCGCAAAATAGTCCAAAGTTCTTTACTTACAATTTAATAAAATAATCTTTCCAAGGAATAAAAAATCAGAAAACTTTTCATTCTATAGATGTTTGAAGATGCACCACAAAATTTTTTTTATTTATTTTTTATTTATTTTTTATTTAAAAGATTTTACACCAGGAAAGCATAGTAAATACAGACATAAGAAAAGTAGTGTAGGGATCCACATATTTCTAAAAGAAATCGTACACCTACGTATACAGTACTTAATATGTTGGTCAAATAACAATGTTTACGAAGTTATCTCACAAGCAATATCAACTAAGCACAGAAATAACACAGACGTAGAAGAACCACCTACACTTTTGGTAGTGACAACAGGCGGGGCATCCAGAGACAAGCGTCCTTAATCAAGCGCACCACCCTGTATTATTATTGTTCGCATTAAAGCCAAGCTTTTTGCTAGAACAACAACGAACCATAGCCCCATTCAAAGTTGAGGGTTGGCGCATTTGTATGTAAATTAATCGTAGTCTTGCCCGTAGGACGCAATCACTACGTTTATATGTATATTTGCGTGTCTGTTTGTTCTCAAGGGTTGTAGAAATATTAAAAAAAAAAATATAAATAAAGGAAGTATCTTTATAGCTTCAACTATTGCTCTAGAGTAGAGATATAAGCGCAACTTTGATCGTACATGCAGGACGGTGAAGGGTGCTATGCACCTGACTCTTTTGTAAGCCATTATTGGTAGAACCAGAGTATAGTTTTCTCGGTCCAGGCGGTTTTTACCCGAATACAACACACAAATCCATTTCAGCAAAATTGCTTGGTTATTTATCCATACTAATATTATAAAGCTGAAGAGTTGTCTATTTGTTTGTTTAAACACGCTAATAGGGGAGCAGCAGTTGTGAAAAATGTTACAAAAACGGGGAACATTTTCTAAATTCTACGCGTACGAAGTCGCGGGCAACAGCTATACTTAATATTATAAAACTGAAGAGTTTGTTTGTTTGTAGGAACGCGTTAATCTTAGGAACCACTGCAACTGGTGCGATTTGAAAAATTCTTTCAGTACTCTGTAGTACATTTATCGAGGAAGGCTATAGATAGGCTATATAATATCACGCTGTGACTAATGGGAGCGAAGAAATAGTTAAAAAATATTGCAAAAACCCGAAATAAATTCTAAATTCACTCGTACGGAGTCGCGGGCAACAGCTAGTGTCTAATATAGCTAATGTTTGCAACATCAAAAGGAATTTCCATATTTCATGCATTATGATAAATTTCACATTTAGGTACAGTATCTTTTGCAAGGAGGGCTGTCCGGTAAACAGATAAGTTTCGATAAAATCTCTCGACATTTGGCAAATTTGATGCGTAACAAAATCCCGGAATTATTCATGAAATTGTACACCAATCAATTGCACAATATTGTCAGGATCTTTTTATATGAAAATAACAATATGGTTTATTCAATTCGTGATTACTGATATTCTGTTTTTTACTGAGAATGTAAATCCTTTACATAATACCGTTCAGATTTGCGTTATGGATAATTTTTTTAATGAATTAAATGATGATTAAAAGCAATTGTGATGATGAAGATAAAGGTAATAATAATTTGATATCGATATAAATGTATTATCAGAATAATCCCTGTAGATAAGGCAAGCAAAGAATTAAGAACTGCCTCGTATTCTAATAAAATTAAAACAATTTTCCTTTATTACTTTAAATCTAAGGAGAGTTATTTCGCGATAAAGTAGTTATCTAATCTTGTAAATCCTTAAGAACTAACGAATCTAAATTTGCACAGCTCGCTTTTAGAATCTTATATAGGCTCAATATTCCAGATTATCTCTAGGTTGATTAGCCGTCGGATTGTAAACGAGTGTCGTGGTACTACTTGAAGTTGATTACTTTGCCTTTTCTTGAAGTGATCAGGACAAATTAGTTAGTTCCATTAAATTATACCATTCGATTTGGTTATAACGGTAGTAAAATATAATAAAAACAAAAAACGTAGTAATACTAACAGATAACGTAGGGTTATATATTTCCACTAACGTGATATGATCAAATGTGGTATTTCCGTTCATTGGTAATTCAGTTATTATATCTTCACAATACGGGGAGGTCACATCGCTAAAAAACTAACTACTTTTGGTGAAACAAGATTCTTTAGGAGCGAACAAGGAACCTGAATACGAAGCTTAGGACCATACCTGGTAATTAACGATGGTATCCTTAGGTTTGTAGCAATCATTTCTGGAGAGGTTTATATCAAAAACTACATGGGTGAATCAAAATAATGTTTTAATTTATCGTAGTATGAAATTTATATCTTCTTTAAAAATATTTTACACATTATTCTTTGTACTTCTGACATTATAAATGCGAAAGTACTTCACCGCTTGACTGTTGAATAGATTTAAATATAATTTGGCAAAGAAGTACTTTAAAAGTTGGGGAACAGAGTAAGATGATTTTTAAAAGAAACTGGCGGTTACTCCAAGACTCCCTTGTGCAAGACCTCTTTTATGTAGTTGCTTATGGTATAGTAGAATATTTTGGTGCAATATTTATACTCCAAATTAAATTTTAACAGTTTTCTAAATTATGAATAAGGTGACAGGTAAAGTGGCGGAAGAACTTTTTAAGAATGTTTTTTACTAAAAATAAGCCTAAATAAAATATTTCGACCTGCGCTTTTAACAACGCTAAATATTTTCACAAATTAAAGAATATATTTTTTTATTATGCGTGAGTAAAATGTTTTCTATGTCATGTTTTATTTATAGGTTACTGAATGAAAAGCCAATTCTCACGCTGGATTTACGTGCGTTCTAATAATAATCAAAGAGTTTTATATTTAAACTGGCAAAATTAGCATTGCAATATTTTTTTGGAATATTTGTTTTACTTCTATAATAATTTATCATGAAAGTAAAGATCACAACAAAATCATTAAATTCGGTACAGTTGCGCATATTATTTTAGCAATATTTCAATTAGTCTTTCAAAAGGTTAAAAGCTAGATTCTATATTTCAACGTTATCATCGTCATCATAACATCACGCCTTTTTCCAAAGATGAAGATAAAGGAAAAAAAAAAAACGAAGAAGATAAGATAATAAATAAATGATTTTTAATGATCTTATCTTTTATTTCAACTTGAATACTATAAATGAGAACAGAGAAAAGGTTAAATAGATACGGCACAGAACAAAAGCAGCATTAATATTTACTGTTAGTTATTCCATCGATGAAATAATTCCTATTATGTAGACACTACGAAGTATTTAAGACGACCGCGGGAAATAATCTACTCGAATAAATTAAAATTAATAAGATTAAAAGAACCCATGGTGACTGGGCTTAACTGAATTTGAATTACTTTCGTACCTTCTGGAGTGCATAATAGCATTAAAATTGAAATTATTAACATTTTGGAATATAAATAGCATACCACTTATTTTAATTAAAGATGATCGCAGGTTACAATCAGGTGAGCAGTTTGCTTGTTTGTCACCTTTGTAGTATAAAAAAAACCGAGGAAGTACGAGGTGGACTCGCAATTGAAGAGTTTCATATCGTTATTATTGTAATATATTTGTCATACTGTCATGTAAGGTTAGTGTCAAATTACTCTGAAGATATTTCTTGAAAAAGAGCCTAAAAGTATTCTGGTTTTAAATATTTGCTTCTATAGCATCAACAAATATCCCTAGACCACGTGTGCAAATTTTAACTCTCAAGCTACCATTGACCCTGAGATACAGACGGACAGAAATAGCTTTCAGTCAGCCCTGTTTGACCTTTTGGTACGGAACCCTAAAAAGGTTGATAAATGGAATATAATATGAGAAATTCTTTTATATGCTGTTGTAAGTAATACCAAGTAAATACTTATAAATTTCCAGCCATAAGTAATAAGTATAATGAAAGCGTTATTTATTGCCATTATGGCAGTTAGTCCGAATTATTGTTCTGTACTCGTAAAAACGTAAGATATATGGCGAACCAGATATAACTATACGAGTATATTTGATATGTAGCATTGTAGGTATATACTCATAATAAAGATTAAGCAAAAGGGAAATAACATTAACCAAAAGGGTATTACTAACTGACTATAGCAAATATAGTTTCTCATTTTAACCATTCAGTACAATAACAAAGCAAAAACAATATTAGCCCTATGTTAAACCAACACACTGAGGTAAATGTGTAAACAAACCGACTAACAAACTATCTGTTCCTAGCAATACATGCGCGTACTTTAGACTAGGCAGTGTTTGGTTTTAATCTCCTTATACATATAAATAAGGTGGCAAGGCAATCGTGAAGGGTAAACGCACTAGATTAAAAATAGATTAATCCTTCTTGGTTGACGACATTTTATAATTACTTTTGAGTATACATGTGTCAAGGGTTTACAAGAGTTGTTAATAAATTGATGTTTTTTATGCATAAGTAGTTGTGATAGTATCATGAATGATATTATCATCATAGGTTTCTTTCTTTACCGTTCATGCGTGTTATGGGGCCTCTTGAGCAGAAAAAAAACTTTGTAAAACATGAAGATGTGATAACACTCTATAGACGTGCATATCTGCCTGAGCTTTAGCGACACTAAACTAAAATAAATAAATATTTTTATTTACTCTTCAGTGTAATTTTAGGTTATAATATTTTCGAATACTTAAAACTTGATATAATTAACATTTCGTCGGCTCCCTGCTTATCATATTGTGGACTCGAGTCGAGTATACGACGAACTTTCATTAAGATTTGCAAATTAAATTCGTCTCTACGGGGTGTTATAATCGCGCCCATCTTTTCTTAATTAAACTTAATTCTAAGTGACGCTAAGTGATACAGTGAGTTCTAAAATAATTTCGTGTCGAGGTGTGGTCGCCATCCATTATCGTGCGGTATGGTCACGACTTTATTTTGGTTTGGTTTGGTTTGGTTATAAATACCGTAAATAACAAGTGACGACTCTGTTGATGTATTCCATGCAATGGATCTATATGGATCACTTTATTGTATGTTCGCACGTTGTCCAAACATAGTTTTTGTTCACAAAAGTTATAATTTTGTTAATCTATACGTCGCTACATAGTTATTATGCTATTGCATAGTTCCTATCGCGGGCCTTGAGCGTGGAGACCGAATCCACTAAAATTCGAAATTTAAATTCCGTAGGTAACGTACGCCATTTCAGCGTAAAAAACCTTACACATCGGCGCTACTGCGCGTTACTGTTCGCGCTGGTGACTCATGTCAGTTTTGGCGTTACTTTTTATTTTATTGACATTTGATTGACAATCGCTATTTTATCATATTTACCATAAACAATGGACAGTAAATAAGGATTATTAATTTTATTTTAGTTGATGGTATTTAGATTCTTGCATAAATAAAATAAATAAATAATTATAATTGCATAAGTTGATAAAAAATACTATGCAATAGCTTTACCGCGGCAGTCCCCGGGTGACACATGTCAGTTTTTATTTATTTATTTATTCTGAGAAGTTTATTCGCAACAATACATAAGTAATCAGTAATTTATTTAATGAGTTATAGATCTAGTAAAAAATGTTCCGGAATTTTAAACTATTACGCATTTGAACTTAAGGACCTGTATTTTAACTAGGTACAAATTCTTGGTTGTATATTGTTTGTATAATTTTCTTTAAAGAATTGTAATAATAGGAAGGGATAACGAAAGCACGATACTATTTATATCGCTCTAAGCAATGATTGACGTAGAAATATTAGGTACGGTGAAACGTCTTGATACGTGAATAGCTAAAGGTATCCGTAAAGCTTATAATCTCTTTGATACGATAAATGAATAGACGTGCCAGTAATCGTCATATTTCTGATAATATTCAAGGGATGAACTACAATTTAGTCGTAGATATTTATGGAACAACTACTCAATGTTTTCATGTAACTGATATTTTACAAAGGTAAATTGTTTATTTGTTGATAGATAAGGAGTATCCTTACTAATACTAAATACTAATACTAAATACTAATATTAATACTAATTACTAATTTACGAATTAATAATTACTAATAATTTATAAATGCGAAATCCGAGTGACACAACAATGATTTTGGCGCGCTTAAGTGTTATTATGTGTACCGAAACCAAAGTGCGATTTAAAAACGTACGTACAACGCCATCTATGGAGTGGTATAGTAAATTTCTGTTTGTTAAGGTGTGATTTCTAAATTTTACGCGTACGAAGTCGCGGCAACAGCATCATATATCACCACTGTCAGAGCCAGTGAAGGGAAAATATGAACCAGATGAGGGACGGATAACTTTATACTAAAACCAACACGTCTGGTTAGTCTATTTTTTTAATAATATACTAGACTAAATAAAATGGGCTTGTTCGCAATTGTTAGGATTTATAAACGGGCTGAGAAAAAATCTGCTCTTTCAATCCACATGCAAGAAATTATAAGATAATCTAAATTTGACATTCCTGATGGATGTGAAGATTTCAATTTAGATAAAACAAGTTGAAAATATTCGGCTGACGATTAGCTTAAGAAGATCTTTGTGACATTTTATTCTTTTACTTAATTTTTTTTTTTTTTATAGTAAGTTCGTATCGTATATATATAGTATCGTTTTGATTGTTATTTCAGTTCATCTTTACTTCTTATAAAACAAAGTCGTAATTTTTGTATGTATGTCCCTTTGTGAGCTTATATCTTCAAAAATACGCAACGGATCTTGATCCGGTTTTTTTTTATAGATAGAATGGTTCAAGAGGATGGCTTTTTTGCATAATTTGTTGGGGTTTGCTGTATATTAGATGAGATATGATTAAATTTGCCGAGAAATTCGGATGCACGCGAGCTATAAATGAAAACGCTGCCTTATCTATGTGAGGTACAACCAACTAACGTATGGAGGAATTGTTTGTTACCTATAGTTCTTCAAATAAGTCCGCGAGGGCATATGTCTATCTTTAAAGGGAATCCCACTGTTCCCATAATAATGTCAAAAAAATTATCAAATTCAATAGGGTGTTTTCAAAAGCTATTTATATGTATATAGTAATATTTTTATCAAATTAAGTAGCTTAGTTAGCTTATGCAATTAATATAAATTATAACTGCTCTTTACGGCATGCAATTTAAATGAATATCTTAGGAGATATGACGAAAAAAGAATTACGTGTCAAAAAATAAAATACTTAAATGGTTGGCTGAGCAACGCGATCGTTTCCTCGGTCTTCTACCCATACTCCAATGTTTGGATATGTAAAGATGTTTATTGTGCTTTCACGTAAAGACTGCTGGATGGATTTTCATGAAACTTTCCATTGTAAAATGGAATAGAAAATGAACTTATTTTTTAACCCTTTTTACCGCGGGTAACACCGCGGGGCACAGCTAGTATATCATATAAGGATATGCCGCAATACTAGCAGTAACAAAAACCGAACAAAAACAGTATTCGAATTACAACATGTATGAACCATTTTTCCAAAAACTTTAGGCATTACGACAAACTTTAGACAGTAAGATGAAAGTAATATGCTTATAACTACATAATGCAGATGTAGAGAATTTCTAAGCAAGAAAATGATAGACAGAAATACGCTATATACATATTTATATTAAGTTTGCAAGAAATCTTAAAAAATAAGACACTCATATTATACAACGCGTATAGTCGGCCTGGTGGCGGATTGACAATACAAGTGCAGCCACCCCTTTTCTTTCCTATTATTTTTTCTTACCTATTCTCTTTTACACAGTCCATCGGTCTTTTATTTAGCCATCTTTTACCCATAATACCTTCTAAGCCTCTGTGTTTTATAGAGTTCTTTATCTTATTGAAATATACCACTTGTATCATTTATCAGGTAAACTAAGCAGTTATAGACGTACGTACGTAAATGTTACAGCACTTACCATGCATTTTGTCATTGAGCAACGCGTATCTAGGATTCGACGCAACATCCAGAGGCAGCGAGTTCCAAAGCCACCTGACCTTAGGAGCTGGATTGCCTGTGGCTTGGCAGGGCAGTGTCGCGGTGTGACCAACTTCAACAACCATGGTGGTAGGCGGAGGTGCAATATTCGGGAAACCAGGAGGGACTTTGTCAGCTAGAACAAATATTTATATATGAGTCACGTTTGTCATAAGTGGCAAAACTATGAAATTACAGTTCTCATTTAATTAAATTCTTTAATTTCTTAAAAATAATATCTTTTTTGTCTTTTTGCGACGTTTTGGATAACTATTACCTTATCGCAACCAATAACCTAAACCTAATATACACCAAAACAATTCTCATGAATCTATCACTTGGCGAGAACCGTGAAAATCCTTTTTCGTTTTTGAGCGTATCGTAGCTTCAACTTTGTTTTATAATATTTATGTAAGGATAAAACAGTATAAAAATTCGTAACAAATGTATATTCTAAATTTATGAAAACTGTTCTGTAGTTTTAACAAACAAAACAAGCGTTACAATACAAGCAATAGCAAGATTAAATTATACTACATACAACAAACGGTTAGTGAACATTTGCATTAAATTTGTAGTCAAGCAATTCATCGTTGCAGTGGGTGTTATATTGCACACACAAAAAGTCCGTAAAGACCGACTATATATCTCCTGTCGGATGTACACTACAACTGAGGATAAAAACCTCTTAAAATAGGGCAAGTTTGTACTTATGGAGGTGTGTTAAAACTAGTTCACTTAAATTTATTTATATACAAAATAATAATGGTGTTACATCAACGGAAATCCCTAATCTAATATATAAAATTCACGTGTCACAGTGTTAGTTACCGTACTCCTCCGAAACGGCTTGACCGATTCTTCTCAAATTTTGCATACATATTCAGTAGGTCTGAGAATCGGCCAACATCTATTTTTCAAACTTTTTTTTTAAGTATGGCAAAACAACGTTTGCCGGGTCAGCTAGTAATATTATAAATGCGAAAGTAACTCTGTCTGTCTGTTACGCTTTCCCGCTTAAACCTCTCTACCGATTTTGATAAAATTTGGCACAGACAATCTTTAGACCCTGAGAAAGGAAATAGGCTACCTTTTATTGCGAATAAAATTTTTTTCCAAATTCCACGCGGACGGAGTCGCGGGCAACAGCTAGTAAAAATAAACTCAAATGTATGTTATTATATTTTACTTTCATATTCAATGGAATGTAAACTTATGTTCACATTCAAAAAACAAAAAAACAAAGACACCATATAAATTACAACGAAACCAAATAATCGCACAATAGGCAGGTATAAAATATAAAAGTTTCAGGGTTTCTTTGTATTGTCTCAGCAAACTAACTTTAATTTAGCTGTAGCTTTACTCTGTTTTCCTAAATCTGTATCTTCACTCTAATATATCGCACATAACATATAAAAGAATGGAGAGGATAAAAATGTTCTCGGGATTTTAGCTTTTGTTGCTAACTTATGGGCGTGAATTAGTAAATATTTCATACGTAACAGTAAAGATTTATGCTGTATTCTGATGGATTAAGAGTTACATGGTAGGTACATGAGAATACAACGTGGGATAATCTAAGGATCTAATAAGAATATTTGCAGTGGGACAAACAACTCAAAACTAAACTATAAATTATGTCTAACGCGCCTGGAGCAGCGTGCTATAATATTAACGCACTAGCTTTGTAGAAGGCCTGTGCCAAACTATAGGACGTTTATGGGCTGGGAAATTTTTTTTACATCTAGATCATACAGAAAACAGCAAAAAGTGCTATGTATATTTATGTATTACATTAAGCAGTGCACGTTTTTATTTTAAATTAACTGTACCCCGCGGTGTTACCCGCGGTAAAAAGGATTAAAAAATCTGTTCGGTTTTTACTATCCCACGGGGACATTGCATTCTTGCGGGATTAAAAAATAGCCTATATGTTATTCTGATGTATAAGCTACATTATTATTAAGTTTCATTAAAATCCATACAGTAGTTTTTGCGTGAAAGAGTTACAAACATACAAACTTTCACATTTATAATATTAATAGAATTCATTTAGGATATACAAATATCGTAAATTTAATATTAATAAAATGTGCGAATTTCTAACAGTTTATATGATGATGGCACTGCCGAATTAATGTTAATTATATTGAAACAGATTATGTATACAGGTTAGTTAGTAAGTAAACGGTTCAACTGTCGTAATACAATTAATATTGAATCTGCCTCAGGTTCATGTAAGGTCGGCCAAGTATAACAACATAATTAGTCTGCTTCAGATAATTTAGTTGTGGTAAATAAACTTAACTAACACATAACAGAAACCTAACATAGATGAAAAATTAATCTTCCTATCATATGTCTGTCTCACTTAATTATAAAGTAATAAATAAAATCTAATTACAGTAACTTGTTTTCATTGAACACGTGTCCTTATAAACTTTTATAGCATTACAAACTCGGATAGCGTTCACATTTGTAAAGAGAGTTGTGTGCATGTACACAAACTAAGAATTAAGTTAGTTTCAAGAGAGTTTTCACTAAGGGATCAGACTTGGGATACTTTATTGTCCGAAAAAAAAGGTTTCCAGAACAAGCGGAGACTATATCAATTTAATGCGTTAAACATAAGATTCGCTCCATTGAAGATCTTCCAAACATTTTACGTGTTTTATTTTCATTCTGTATTTTGAAACGGACATTAATTAAAATTCACGAGTAAATATTAAAACATCGTAATAGGTTAAGTTCCTCTTAAGCCTTCCTTTTAAACTGTCTAATTCAAGGTTCGCGAATTGAAACGGAATTACATTCGCGGATATCTTTAAATGGCCTCGTAAAATTCCAAATAGTGAAATGTTAATTTGCTAAATGAAATTTCCTCTCGCTCCACGGCTAAACTGAACGAAATTTGATTAAGTTACAACGCTGACATTATTTCTCACAGATTGTAAGCCTCGTCTGATACAGAGTGTGAAATAGATGGGTCTATTCTCTGTAGGTTCCACTGGTAAGATTACTTAACAATTTTAAGATCTAAATGAAATTCATTGTCCGGTGAAACTCAGCACGATTAATTGGATAAACAGAAAAGGGTCTCTGATGTTATTCAATTCAGTATGCTGTGTAACATTTTAATCTTATGTTAATAAGTGTTGCTTTTGATTTATTGCTCTCGCTATAGACCACAGATTAAATTAATTCTAAAACTAATTTAAAAATATGTTTTTTGGCAACGTTCTGCGATTTATTTGTTATATTTAAGTATAAATCAACGGGAAGATATTTTTTTAGTATTATTTTTTAAACTACTATCATAGTTTTATTTCCAACTACATAACTGCAATAAAGTTAAATAAAAATTAGAGTAGATAATTGGCATTAAGCTTTTACATAAATTTCAAAATAATTTTAGCTGCATGTCGGTAGGTATATCAATGACAGTTTCAATGATTTGTGATCATAAGTTTGGTTTTCGACAAAATTATAACATATTAAAGTATAATTTCACGAGTTGCAAACTACCGCCATAACTAAAGATCAGGAATCACTTTCGAATTTCCTACTAACGGAACTTCAACTGAAATCCCTCTTTACAGCATTAATTTAGTTTAATATCCTTAGTAGAATCCGTAGTGTGCTGCTATGATATCTTATGAGCTTTAATACGAGTAACCTTCCGTTGTTTCCAATCCCAAGCGATTGTCGGTTTCCTTCGACATTAATAATAATAAACCTATGTTAAACCATCAGACCCTAGCCGTGTAATACATGATTTGTATCCCAACATAACCCAACGTAATTATTATTTAAGTATGCCCCTAGTTTCACGTTCGAGGCCATATAATTTACATAATGTTAGCTGGACTGAAAATGATTTCATGTTCTTTGCTCTTTAATTATTTAGGTACGGTTCTTGCAAAATTTTAATAAGTTGTTTTTGGGTTTTATTGAGGTTCTATTTACGGTCTTTTTATTACTTCATAAGTATACATTTTAAATGTGTACCTTTTCATACTACTTGTTTTCATAAGACCGTTGATGAAATGACTTTTGTAATAGATAAAAAATATAGAACAATCGAGGTCAGGTTCACAAACTCAAAGCAAATTGTAATTACTTATTTTATTGTTTCTATGTAGACTAGTGCAGATAGCTTGAAATATAATGAAAAATTAAAAAAATTATAGTAGGATGCATAAGCATACTATTTTTTAAAGAAAGTAGATAGATAGATAGATAACACTTTATTTGTACATAATTACAATTCTATAATCACAATTTGAAAAATTATAAATATTACTAGCTGGCCCGGCAAACGTTCTGCTATACCAAAAAAAAAGTTTAAAAAAAAATAAAAAAAAAATTAACTATAAACCTCACGGAGCCCGAGACCTTTCCAACGAATGCAAAACCGTGGAAATCGGTTCGTGCGTTCTGGAGTTATAGCGTCAGGAAGGAAAACCCGACTTATTTTTATATAGTAGATAACAAATGTACAAAGGGCGGCCTTATCGCAAAATGCAATCTCTTACAGGCAACCTTAGGATGGAGAATAAATACATAATATCGTAACGTAGTTGAAAGTGTTATACAATAGAGAAAAAATATAATAAGTAAATAAATACAAAATAAAGTACATTAATAAAATATAGATACATGTTATATAAACATACCTACATGTCATACATATACCTACAAATATATAAGTACACAATACGCAATATATAATAATACTAGCTGTCCCGGCAAACGTTGTTTTGCCATACCAAAAAAAAAACAAAATGTTTGAAAAATAGATGTTGGCCGATTCTCAGACCTAGGGGATATGTACACAAAATTTCAAGAAAATCGGTCGAGCCGTTTCGGAGGAGTACGGTAACTAACACTGTGACACGTGAATTTTATATATTAGATAATACAAATATATACAATACATTATTACTAAAAAATGAAAAAAGAATTATATAAAAAGTATTACTATTTTTATGTTTAAGTTGATTGATTGGTCTCTATTTTTATCTGTATCAATCAAATCAATCAAATCAAACATAAAAATAGTAATACTTTCTTTAAAAATTTTTTTGATTGATTGCAACAAACAGAAAGCATACCAACTTTTTGAAAAAAGCTGATATTTTGACAGGTGAATTTTCGATTGAAAATTAGGGTGTGTTATATACTTCTTTCATAAATACTTGTTATATTCTTTAGAATAATTTTAAAATTTATATTGTCATCTGTAATTACGTAAAATAGACATTATATGAAATAAAACATGAAATAAAACATTCATGTCTCGGGCTCCTGGAGGTTTATAGTACTTTTTTTTTTTTACTTTTTTTTGGTATGGCAAAACAACGTTTGCCGGGCCAGCTAGTCTACTATATAAAAATAAGTCGGGTTTTCCTTCCTGACGCTATAACTCCAGAACGCACGAACCGATTTCCACGGTTTTGCATTCGTTGGAAAGGTCTCGGGCTCCGTGAGGTTTATAGTTAATTTTTTTTAATTTTTTTTTTAACTGTTTTTTGGTATGGCAAAACAACGTTTGCCGGGCCAGCTAGTTTTGTATATAATAGGGTGCTTTTTCGATATTAATTCAAAATAAGGTGAAAAAATAAATATTTCTAATCAAATAAATTACAGCGTATTAAGGACATAAAAAGGTAAGTTTTCACCAAATTTCGTGAATGGAAAAACATTTTTGTAAAAGCAAAAAATAAAAAACCAAAAACTTGGTTTTTTGAATTTATCACATAAATTTTGAGGTTATGTGAATAAAGTGTGATTACAAAAGTTTTGGATCTTTTTATTACCTACAACTTTGCCTTTTGACTTTTTTCTATAGGACTATTAGTTTTGCCGGAAATCGAGAAAAACCATTTTTTACCCTTAAACCATAACCCCCCCTCCCCCTTCCCGACCTCAGATCGCCCGTAAATTATTTTTCCTCTTATTTTTATAATATTCTCCTCTTTTTCTAATGGGTTCCATCCTACTATAATTTTTTTTTGTTTTCAAAATCATCGGCACTGGTCTGGTCGAGAGCAACACAATAGAAAATGTAAAAAGATTTTGATAAATTACGTGTCAATAATACGGGTGCAGGCATCCCAATCAAACATATCAATACAAAAGGAACGAATTTTGCAAAGTTAACTCCAACAAAATTTGCACAGACATCAAAATAATTGGTATGACAAATAAAAATTTTTTTCACCGTTGGATTGAAGCTCTGGCCACAAAACTATCACTGTTTTGCATTTTTAGCAATCGATTAGAAACCGATAAGTACTTTTTTGCATACTAGATTTAACTTATTTATTCCTTCTTTACATGACTTTACTTCATTGCTGCTTTCCATTGCGTGGAATGTCAGTAGGCAAGCACCTATTTGAAGAAAAAAAAAACATTTTGTTGCGTTCAACCTGGTGTTCTAATTAATAATAGGTTATGTGGAAGCGTGATATCTCTCAGGCGCGAGAGGAACGAACATATACTGTATATCACAGCGTTACAAATTTACAATAGTACAAACTTACCCTGTTTTGTTCTTCAACAATGTCTTCACTGTGTCAAGCCCTAGCTATAGCTTCATTAACTAACTACGATAAATTGGCCAAAATAACGCAGAATGCTAATCAAACTATACTTAACTTTATGCAGGCAGACACGAACTCTTTAAGTCCTCAAAATGACCACATTTGGCGCGACTTAAGCCGTGAACTTTCACCAATCGTCTTAATGCAATTATACTATCACAATTATAGTTATCAAACAGTTCAACTCACATTAAATAGTATTAAGTATGGAGACACAAAATTCACTAGTTTTTATAATACTTTTTTGTCATACAAAATTGGCGAATACTCAACTTCGCAATGACATTTCAAGGTTTTGTTTCAATGGTAATTATCGATTCACACAACAAGGATAATTAGTTTTATCAACAATTAATTCTAGTGACAATTTTTAACTCGCGAAACAATTGCAAGGAAAACGCTTCAAATCTCATTCAAATCGCGACGTATTTTGCAAACAAGATGTGTTTTGCGACTGACAACGCGCGCTCGGTCACCGCGTCGCGCGCGCGGGCAACGAGCCACGAGGACAGATGCACCGGTCAGTTCCCAACGTCATCGATAGTGAAGTTACCATCTCCTAGGGATGCGCGCGCGCATACTTGATACTATAGGTTAAGTTTGGTACATAACATCTACCCGCCTCGGCCAGGACTACCTGGCCGCTAATTCACTGGCAGTCGCGACAAGGTTGATACAGCTCTCTTCAAAATTGAACCGTCCACCCGGACCTCAGCAAAACGGGGCACTCCATCTGCTCCAAAGACGAGGTTGAGAATGCGCCCCCTGCGCCAACACAGTGGCGGTGAGTTAGCGTCCTTAACCAGAACGAGGTCACCAACATGAGGTGGATCAGTCTTGTCAGTCCACTTAACGCGCTGCTGGAGAATGTGCAAATATTCTAAATTCCAACGTTTCCAAAAGCTCTGAGTGAGTTGTTGGACCAATTCAAACCGCGAGAGACGATTAGGTCTCACATCAACAAAGGGATATTCCGGCAGGGCGTTCAGTGGCTGCCCAATCAAAAAATGGCCCGGCGTGAGGGCTTCCAAGTCGTTAGGATCTGAAGAGATCGGGCACAACGGGCGTGAATTCAAAACGGCCTCGATTTTGCAAAACACAGTTGCGAGCTCTTCAAAGGTCAATACAGACTCGCCAATTACCCGTCGCAAATGTGTCTTAGCAACCTTTACTACGCTTTCAAATATTCCTCCCCAGTGGGGACATGACACGGGACTGAACCTCCAAGTTATTCTACGTGTAGCTAGTCTAGACGCAATTTCAGTCTCGTTAGCCGACAAAAAATCATACATCGCTTTTAAATAGTTGTTTGTGCCTTTGAAGTTGGTACCGCAATCCGACCGAATCAAGGACGGTAGTCCTCGTCGTGACACGAATCTATCTAACGTCGCAACAAATGCCTCTGTCGAGAGGGCTGAGACGAGTTCCAAATGTACCGCCTTGGTGGACAGACAGACAAAGACGCACAAATAAGCCTTGACAGTTTTACTGTTCCTGAGGGTCGAGGTTTTAACAAAAAAGGGGCCTGCAAAGTCCGTACCAACTCCAGCAAAGGGCCTTATCTCAGTGACCCGATCCGAAGGAAGGTCACCCATGATAGGCTGCATGGTAGGGGCCTTGAGCCTATAGCAAGGCATACAACGAAAGACCACACTACGGATCGTCCGACGGGCCGATAAAATCCAAAATTCCCGTTGCAAAATGGCCAATAAGGCATTACAGCCGGCGTGGGAGTTCTTGATGTGACGATCAGTCACCAACAGGTTCACCAAGTGGCCACTCTTTGGCAATAAGAGGGGGTGACGAGATCCATAAGGGAGGTTTGCGTTCCTAAGACGCCCTCCGACACGCAAAAGACCCTCACTATCCAAAAAAGGGTTCAGCTTACAAATGGCTCCAGACAGCTTGGATTTGCCTTTCCTCAAGATGTCAATCTCGTCTTCAAAATGTGCCTCTTGCACAGAACGAACCCAGTGAAGAAGAGCATCTTGGAGCTCTTGTGGCGATAAGAAGGCCTCCAAACATTTGTTCTGTGGATGTCTACAATTTCTCATAAAGCGCTTGATCCAAGCGGTGACACTCAACAATTTGTCCAATGAACTGTAACGATTAAGTAAGAAATCGGGGTCGAACGGACGGTCCTGCCGTTCGAGCGCAAGCGTTCGCAACCCGGGCAGTGCGACAATGTCTAAGGCCGGAGTTCGCGGCCAATTAGATTCTGATCTGGTCAACCACTCAGGTCCCCACCACAGAGAGTGCTCAACTAAAAGGGGGGCCATACATCCCCGTGACGCACAATCAGCAGGGTTGACCTCGCCAGGCACATGCCTCCAAACCAACGGGGTCTCCGATTTCTGTATCTGAGAGACACGATTTGCTACAAACACCTCTAAGGTGTGAACTGACGTCTTCAACCAACATAGCACAATTTGACTGTCAGTCCATGCATATATCGTGGAAACGTCAATTGACGTGCACAAGGTGGACATGACGTGATTCAAAAGGCGAACAAGAAGGGCCGCCCCTGACAACTCTAACTTAGGGATTGTCAAGGCAGTTCGAAGAGGCGCGACCTTGCTCTTCGCCATGACCAACAACACTTTCACCTGACCATCTGTGGTCACGGTGCGCAAGTATACGGCTGCTGCGTACCCACGTTCCGAAGCGTCCGAGAAACCATGAAGGGACGCGGTGTGCTTCCCTGGCGGAAGCAGAGCACGGGGTAACGATATCCTATTGATGGCAGGCAATGAGGAAGCAAATAGGAGCCAGTCCTTCAAAACAGCTTCGCGAAGTGGCTCGTCCCATCCAAGACCTGCAGTCCAAAGTTTCTGCAGGAAGCATTTGGCCCAGAATATGACCGGGCATATCCAGCCATTGGGATCAAAGGTTCTCGCGACAGTCGACAGAACCAGTCGTTTCGTCCAAGTGTGATGCGAATCCAAATTGACATTAAATGTAAAGATGTCCTGGACTGGTCTGTACTGGATTCCAAGCACTGACATCATGGTAGGGTTGTCACGGTTCTCAAATAGGTGAGGATCCTGCTGGTGGTCATCCGGTAGCCCGTCCAAGAGCGCAGGTAAGTTGGAGATCCATTTACGCAACTCATATCCTGCGGAGGCTAGAATGCCAATCAACTCGTCACGCAAGAGCAGGGCCTCTCTCTCCGTGGCCGCGCCAGTGCACACATCGTCAACATATAGGTCCTCCTTCAAAATGGCGGCTGCGCGAGGAAACGACATACGCTCTCGATCCGCGAGCTCCCAAAGCGAACGTATAGCCAAAAAGGGACTAGACCGCAGCCCGTAGGTGTTCGTGTTGAGCTCGTAGACAAGCATGGGATCTTGCTGGTTTTCTCGCCACAATATCAGCTGGTATCGGCGATCATCCGGGTGAATTACCGTTTGCCTGAACATCATCTTGATGTCAGCCACAAAAACAAATTGATGACGTCGAAACCGCGTGATGACGTCACAAAGGTCCTTCAGCAATTTGGGACCAGGATGCAGACACTGGTTCAATGACACTCCTGAAGTAGTCTGCGCAGAACCATCAAATACTGTGCGTAACTTACCACTGGATGGTTTTATTACAGCATGATGCGGAAGAAAGAAGTGCTCCGTCGAACGCCAATCCAATTTTGACACAGACATGTGTCCCAAATCCTCATACTCCCGCATGAAGTCAATATACTTCTCCTTGAGTAGTGGGTCCCTGCTCATACGGCGTTCCATCGCCAACAAACGCTTCTCTGCAATAGGCCGCGAGACGCCAAGTGGCGGACGTACGGCGAGAAATGGCAATCTTGTCATGATCCGGCCAGAACGGAGATAACTGGTGTTGGTCTTGTAGAACTGCTCACACTCTTCATGCTCCGGATCAGAGCGGGGAGCTTGTGGTGGCTCCTCCACTTCCCAGAATCTCTGCACGGCGTCAGAAAGGGCGGACCCCACCATCAAGGCCGTTCCAAGTTCGGCAGGGGGGGGAGTCCTCAATACAGGCCCCATCAGTGCGAACCCAAATATGGTCCGGAGGGCTACCAAGCCACCTGGCTGCAAAACACGATCCTTGCCGAGTAATATTTTACCCAAAACATCGGCACCAAGCAACAAATCGACCGTGCCAGGCAGGTCAAATTTAGGGTCAGCCAAATTCAAATCCGCGGTCAATTTTACCGCATCCGCAGACAAACGAACTTGCGGGTGATTGCCTAAGATATTCTCCATCACAATGGCCGACGATTCCAACGTCGGACGTGGAGAATTTGAGGGGGAGAACTCAAACCAAACGCGGCCCTCTACCGTGGCCACGGGGGCGTTCCCGACACCCCTTATTACATCTGAATATTTTTCAATAGTCTGGCCAGTCTGCCCTACCAACCAAGACGAGGCTATGCACCCCTGTGAGCCTGTGTCCAATATCGCTCGGACTACAACTGAGGCGCCCGTCCGTCCCCAGACCCTGACATGGGCCGTGGGCAAGAGGACGGTCTCAAAGGGGGGCGGTGCATAGCGGGGGCAGACGCCAACATCCTAATGCTGGCGTGGCGGCGACTGAGCGCCGTTGTCCCGAGACGGCAAATCAAAGTGCGGGTAGTGCCTAAACTCGGCCTCCTCTCGGTGACGACTGCCACGAGCCATAGACGGCGGTTCGTAGCGCCTGGAGCGTCCGTACCGAGGGTTGCGCGTCTCCAAACGGGGACGTTCCGCCAGAGGGGGGGACGGTAGTGGTACCGGACGCGCGTCACGGTAATCGTGGTACACTACCGGAGGTGATCTCGCTTGATCACGTGGAAGCGGGGAGGGCGAGCGGGACACAAAGGTGCGGGATTGAACCCGGGGCCCGCTTTCATACCCGCCCGTGGGGCTGCGCGCCGAACCAACTCGGCGATCAACGGCAGCGCAGTTTGCGCGGCGTGGGGGTGATGAGCCGGACTCCAAGTTGCGGGACTGGTCCCGGTGTCCACTGGCATACCCGCCCGAAGGCGACCCCGCGTGGTCGCGACGGCCATTCGCGTTGGCGCACAGGATTTTCAAATGGTGCCCTCCGCAAATAGGACACGGGTGAGTGTCGGGGCAGGCGCGCTGGTAATGGTCCCCTAGGCAAGAGAAGCACCAGCCGCGGGCCTGGGCAATCCGCCTACGAGCGGCCACGTGCAGGACCGCGAAGTCTGGGCACCGCACCGTTTGGTGTCCCTGCGACTTGCAAAACCGGCAGTCCGGTGGCGCAGCTTGAGCGACAGCGAAGCGGGCGGCCGTACCTCCTCTTGGTGCAGGTTGGGCATTGCGCCGTTGGTTGGTGGGTCTGGGACGTGATGCTTCCACCGGCGTGTCGGCGACCATGACGTCACCCATGCGACACTCGTCCTCCAGGAACGTCAGGAGCTGGTCAAAGGTAGGGAGAGCAGATGCCTCATCCCTAGTGTGCCCCTGTTCAAAACGTGCCCTCAAAGACACCGGCAATCGCTTGAGCACAATACGCACCAGTAGGTAAGACCACTTGGCAACCGGCAGTCCTAAGCGGTTGAGCGAATTGGTGGCTATTAGGAGGGGGTTCAGCAGCTCGGTCCTCAACTGGGCAGCATTGCTCACGACGGGAAGGTTCAAAATCTGGTCGACGTGGGTATCTGCCAGACAGCGCTGGTTGTGATAGCGCTTGGTGAGCAACGCCCGCGCGATCCCATAGCTCCCGTCACATATTGGGAGGTGCTGTACTAAGCCCCTCGCCTCTCCATCAAGCACGGAGAGTAAATAGGCCAGTTTTTGAGACGGACCCAAATCGTCCCTCGAGTCCACAAGGCTCTCAAACAAACCAATAAACCCCATCCACGTGTCTAATCGACCATCAAAACGTGGAAGATCCAAATTGGGTAATCTGGTCAAAAGGCCCACGGGAGTCTTCAAGGGGGCCCGGTGAGCCGGTACTCCGGCGCGCGAGGCTAAAATCTCCCGCGCGCGCTGGGCGATGTCGTCGGCAAGGTCCATAATTTGGACGTAGTCCTCGTGGACTTGGTCCCGTCGCTCCTGGGGGAATGACTCCAGGGGCACATCATCCAGATGCAAGATGAAGCGCCGGTAAAGCGCCTCCACCTCCTGAAGTCGTGTAGGGCATTTCTCATGCCTGTCCAACAATGCCTCGATTCGGTTCTCCCTTTTCACCAAGGCGGCAGCTGACGTGAACCATCTCAAATGAGTCGCAATCCCGGAATATGTCTCGCGGACAACATTATACGCGGCGGTAGACATCTTCAAAGCACAAACGGCACGAAACAAACAATCTTATAATAACAAAAAAAACAAATATCTTTCACAAACAAACAATATTACAATAGCGAAAAACAAAATATCTTTCAATGAGACAAGCCGCTATTACTCTAAACAAATATCAAATCTTTAATATTTTAAATCAAACAAACAAACAATTCCTTGCCAATGTGCAATTAATTTAAGACTTAAATTATTTATTTTAAGGTAACCAACAAAACAAACAAACGTATAAAATAAATGTTGTATTATACAAACGCACAACGCCACAATTTAACTATAACGTTGTTCAATATTAGACAATAATTAAATAATAATTTATATTAAATAATAACCTGAGCAACAACAAATACGATTAGCAATAGCACAAATAATTATCAAACCCTTTAAAATCTAATTGCCAATTCAAGTGCTCAAATTAATTATGCAAAACTATACCAACAATTTAGATTAAACAAGCAAACAACCAAATTAATCAAATTAAATTAATTAAATTAATTAAATCAATTTTCACAAATAATGAGGGTATAGTTTGTTCAACATGGAACATTCGAGAAACGGAGTTTAAACCACGCTCTGGGTACCAAAAATATGTTGCGTTCAACCTGGTGTTCTAATTAATAATAGGTTATGTGGAAGCGTGATATCTCTCAGGCGCGAGAGGAACGAACATATACTGTATATCACAGCGTTACAAATTTACAATAGTACAAACTTACCCTGTTTTGTTCTTCAACAATGTCTTCACTGTGTCAAGCCCTAGCTATAGCTTCATTAACTAACTACGATAAATTGGCCAAAATAACGCAGAATGCTAATCAAACTATACTTAACTTTATGCAGGCAGACACGAACTCTTTAAGTCCTCAAAATGACCACATTTGGCGCGACTTAAGCCGTGAACTTTCACCAATCGTCTTAATGCAATTATACTATCACAATTATAGTTATCAAACAGTTCAACTCACATTAAATAGTATTAAGTATGGAGACACAAAATTCACTAGTTTTTATAATACTTTTTTGTCATACAAAATTGGCGAATACTCAACTTCGCAATGACATTTCAAGGTTTTGTTTCAATGGTAATTATCGATTCACACAACAAGGATAATTAGTTTTATCAACAATTAATTCTAGTGACAATTTTTAACTCGCGAAACAATTGCAAGGAAAACGCTTCAAATCTCATTCAAATCGCGACGTATTTTGCAAACAAGATGTGTTTTGCGACTGACAACGCGCGCTCGGTCACCGCGTCGCGCGCGCGGGCAACGAGCCACGAGGACAGATGCACCGGTCAGTTCCCAACGTCATCGATAGTGAAGTTACCATCTCCTAGGGATGCGCGCGCGCATACTTGATACTATAGGTTAAGTTTGGTACATAACACATTTTATCTACAATTATTAAGTTAGCATTAATAACCCAGGTGGATAAAATTACACACAGATTAATAACACAGGTGGATATAATTACACCTGTGTGTAATTTTATCCACCTGGGTTATTAATGCTAACTAAGGCCCATAGCACACGGCGTATTTTAAACGCGCAGACGACGCGCGTTTTAGGAACGCGCTTCTTCGGCGCCGTAAACGCTGATTGTTGCGTTTGCATTGATAATAGAAACGCGCGCATGAAGCGCGTATACGCGCATTTGAAGCGATACAAACGCGCGTACAAAGGAGCGGGGTACGGGCAGAGGGGGGCTGGGATGCTCACGCCACCACTGCGCTCTGATCGAAACGCAAAAACTACGAGTGACTACAGCGCGTCTGTACAGCTGTACCTGCGCGTATACGCGCAGTAGAGGCGCGTTTTACAATCGCACCGTGTGCTTAGGTTACAAGGGTTGCGATCAAATCTCGTTTAAACCACGTATACGCGCGTCGTCTGCGCGTTTAAAATACGCCGTGTGCTATGGGCCTTAATAATTGTAGATAAAATGTTTTTTTTTTGCTTTTGAACTCAGTAGTTTTGTGGATTTTTAGGGTTCCGTACCCAAAGGGTAAAAACGGGACCCTATTACTGAGACTTCGCTGTCCGTCCGTCTGTCACCAGGCTGTATCTCAAGAACGGTAATAGCTAGAGAGTTGAAATTTTCACAGATGATGTATTTCTATTGCCGCTATAACAACAAATACTAAAAATAAAATAAAATAAATATTTAAGGGGGGCTCCCATACAACAAACATGATTTTTTTACCGTTTCTTGCTCGATACTAATAACGTTGCCTTATATTGCATAGATAATGGTACGGAACCCTTCGTGCGCGAGTCCGACTCGCACTTGACCATTTTTTTAGAAATAATTAACTTTTTATTGAAATGTGGTGACAAGTGGAAAATTTTATAGAAATTTATATTTCGTTAAACTAACGCTCAGTCTGTTATTCGTATGATTCATATATGTTGAGATTTCTTAATGGTTGGTAAGCTCCTTTGTGAACATATTTATATTTTTATTATATAGTATATATAGTATGTATAGTATTGTCGACAGCTTTCACGATGCGATATTTAACTCACATTGAGAAGATTGTAGTGGAAGATTTGGTAAACATGTGCAGGAACTATGATAGCTCGGATGGGAGAGCAACGGAACGACATTCCGAAGTCGTGGGTCGTGGTCCCGCTCATGGTGATCATTTTTTCTATTATAATTTAGTTAATTAAGTAAAACCATAGCAAGTCAATTACAAAAATTTATAAATTAATGTACTCTATAGACATATTGAATTCGATTTATAAACACGCTTCACAACTTTCGTCAAGTCATGCTGGGCTGCAAGTTATACATATACGTGAAGTTTATTTGTTATGTTATAAAGTTCCAAGTTAATATGAAGTTACTAGTACTCAAACTGCAACTATAGTTTTCACTGCCGATCGGTTAAGTATCAATCATCATAGGTAACGTCATACCACTATCATAATTGATACTAGTTGGCTCTTGGCAATGATTGGCCATAGTTTTCTGAATAAAATGCTCACCCACTGTTGCATTCTACATTAACAAAGGAAATGTTCGTCCTTTCTTACGTGAAAACGAATATTAAAATAAGCTTTAACTAATGCAGACAGGGTATACATTCGTGTAATAAAAGTATTCGGTGCACCGTCATAAATTTATAGCAAACTTGATATTAATTGCGTCGTTCGCTTCCAGACTACCCACAAATTGTAATATATCGCAGTTATACTATATTTATTCTCTTTAACTCTTTTGAATGTTGCTACAGATTCTCGTTAAGTTCCATTGAACCCTGCTATATGAATGTTTGATAAAAAATGTAAAACATTCTTGTCGAGTTTATAACAACAAAATGCTACTAAACTTTTTGGCTTCTATAACTTTAAACCTTTTCTAAGTTACCCTTACGTACCTCATTTCGCAAATTTTTGATGCTTTCATTTTAAAAAGGAAAGCTCTGTAATGAAATCTTTTAACGTTTAGAATTTTAAACAAAATAAAATACTATTTTTAAAGAAAACAGAAGCCGTACCAAAATTGTATCTAAACTCACAACTGTACTAAAATTAAAACTAAATGAAAAAAAATTGGTCAAGTGCGAGTCGGACTCGCGCACGAAGGGTTCCGTACCATTATCTATGCAACATAAGGCAACGTTATTAGTATCGAGCAAGAAACGGTAAAAAAATCATGTTTGTAGTATGGGAGCCCCCCTTAAATATTTATTTTATTTTATTTTATTTTTAGTATTTCTTGTTATAGCGGCAATAGAAATACATCATCTGTGAAAATTTCAACTGTCTAGTTATCACCGTTCTTGAGATACAGCCTGGTGACAGACGGACGGACGGACGGACGGACGGACAGCGAAGTCTCAGTAATAGGGTCCCGTTTTTACCCTTTGGGTACGGAACCCTAAAAACGATATTATTACTGTTTTAAATTAAAGAAGCATTAACACAAAATCAACATTGAAATTGCTGAATATGATTAAGGTACAATTTATGAACCATAATTGTGTTCTTAGTAGATTTTAATCAAAACAAATATATGACAATACTTATATAAAGTTTATATTATCTTACACACATAAAACACATATCACGGCAATTAAATCTTTCTTCTTTTAGAAGTTGTTTATTTAAAATTGTTTGTGATAATATGTTTTATCATACTAAAAGTAATAAAACAACACAAGTTCATTATTCCGGAACACGTTTGGATCGATTCCGATTACATATCGTATATAGGACGAAGGGCTTTCAATCCTCTAACGTCAAATAAAGGGACTCTTTGACATTAAGAGGAATGAATTCAATAATACTTTATGGCGATGGTTGTTTTATCGGATCTGTGTTGGGGCTAAGTTTGATAAGTTAATGGCACATAAAATGATGATTTTATAGTCTACTAGCTGTCCGGGCAAACGTTGTTTTGCCATATGAAAAAAAAAAGGTTTGAAAATAGATGTTGGCCTATTCTCAGACCTACTGAATATGCATGTAAAATTTCATAAAAATCGGTCTAGCCGTTTCGGAGGAGTACGGTAACTAACACTGTGACACGTGAATTTTATATATTAGATGAACAAATCAAAATATGTGCTTTATTTTAATATGATGATGCTTAGGTGATTGTTAGGGTACCGTATCACAAGGTTAAACGGGAACCTATTTCTGATACTTCTCTGTCCGTACATCCGTCTGTATCTCTAGAACGGTGATAGCTAGAGAGCTGCAAATTTCACTGTTTGTGTTTATCAGTTTACTAGCAGTGCCCGCGACTTCGTACGCGTGGAATTTAGAAACGAAAAATTAAATGAACTAACAATAACGCCATTTTACAGTTAATTAATAAATCGTCTGTTTGGTTTTCTTTTCTTGCACAATTCTAAAGAAGTAACACACATGGCCCCAATGTCATTTTAGTAAATGACATCTCAGAGTTTTACCTTTTTAGGGCTTCGTACAAACCCTTATAGTCGCACTACGGTGTCCGTCTGTCTGTCCATCCGCCCGTTAAACTTTTTTTTACTCGGCAACGGCTGACGGTATCAATTTAAAACTTATACCAAATGTAGATTTATGCGGGCCCTTGCTGCAAAAGCTACAATCAATAATTTAGATCTACGCATTCAGAAAATATAACCGAATTACAGCCATTTTTGAGTATTTTCAACTTTCGCTAGGGAATCAAAATTTACAGGTTACTTCCCACTATCCCAGAGACTTGAAATTTGGCATGACCAAGCCTACACACTGCTGATAAAAATCCAAAAAACTTGTAATTTATTACCACATCACATGAAAGATTTGCTAAAAACTAATACGAACTTATGAAGTAGCTGAAATGTAGGCGATTCCCTTTATTGCAGCTACAAAGTTAAGTTGGTGAGTTGCTATATGCTATGGCGAATAACACTTGATTGAAATTATTGTTAAAATAAGGATTACCATAAATAGGACTTAAACCTGGGAATAACGTTCTGTTGTTCTCTCAATTAATTAAGTTAATCGCAAAATTAATAAAGAAAAATACTTGATTATATTATAGCGTATTTAAATAAGTTTTTTTTTGAATTTTTGGCTGACCCGACGCATATGCCGACGCCGACTCCTATAAAAACCAACTAAGCACCGATACGTCACGATTTGAGCAGCGTAACGACCATACGCCGACGCCGACGCCTATATAAACCAACTCAGCACCGATACGTCGGGATTTCAGCAGCGTAACGACCATACGCCGACTGCGACGCCAACGCCGACGCCTATAAAAACCAACTCAGCACCGATACGTCGGGATTTGAACAGCGTAAGACCACACGCCAACGCCGACGCCAACGCCGAAGCCGACACCTATAAAAACCAACTCAGCACCGATACGTCGGGATTTCAGCATCGTAACGACCATACGTCGACGCCCACGCCCACGCCTATAAAAACCAACTCAGCACCGATACGTCGGGATTTGAACAGCGTAACGACCACACACCGACGCCGACGCCTATAAAACCAACTCAGCACCGATACGTCGGGATTTAAGCAGCGTAACGACCATACGCCGACACCGACACCGACGCCGGCGCCTTTAAAAACCAACTCAGCACCCATACGTCGGGATTAGAGCAGCGTAACGACCACACGCCGACGCCGACGCCTATAAAAACCAACTCAGCACCGATGCGCCGGGATTTGAGCAGCGTAACGACCATACGCCGACGCCAACGCCGAAGCCGACGCCGACGCCTACGCCTATAAAAACCAACTCTGCACCGATACGTTGGGATTTGAGCAGCGTAACCACCATACCATATCGTCAAATACGCCGGGGGCCGCTGGATGCAGTTAGCGCAGGACCGCACGTTGTGGCGTTCTATGGGGGAGGCCTATGTCCAGCAGTGGAATAGAATAGAATAGAATAGAATAGTCATTTATTTCCAAGAATATGGTACAATAGATTCTTATAAATAGGTGCATATTGCAGTCACACATATTCTACCGTAAGCCGGCGTAGAAATATAATTAAACTTATAATAGTCAGCATAAGCTTAGTTAGCATATTGTCAACATCAGGTACTATAAATTAATACATAAGCATAAAGTATTATCTGTGTGACAAATATTCCTTCACTGTATAAAAGCATTTGTCTACCAACCAGCTGTACAAATTTTTCCTAAATTTATTGAATGGCAGTGTTTTCAATTGAGCTGGTAGTTTATTATAAAGAGTAATAGCCATACAATAAGCATTTCTGCTGTACAAGTGAAGTCTATGACGAGGCGTATACATCTTAGTGGGATTTCTACTATTAACTTTTTTTACAATTTCATCATGTAATGGGAAAAAGTGTGGATTTTTTCGAACAAATAAGCAAATTTCATAGATATTGTAAAGGTTGTGATCATTGAATATAACCTATACAATGATACAGGCCACTTAAGATTTGTTTTTAAAAAAAGAATAAAAAATTTAAAATTTGAAAATGATTAAAAAGAATTTGGGAGATGGGAATAGGACATGAAGAGAGGATGTTGAAAATGATTGTAAAATAGTTTTTCTATATTATAAAAAATATAACAAATTAATTAAATGTGTTTTAAATTATTATCATAAATTAATGTAAAGAAGCTTTACAAAGAACAAGCATTACAAATGGTGGAGGCGCCGGGTATAGCGGCCCGATTGGTAAACCAGCTCCTACGCCCAGGGATGTGTTGACGAACAAAGGGTCGACACAGGATAAATATTAATTATCAGAGAAGTAGCCGTATCTTTTTATTAAAATTTTATAAATTATTTATAACTAAGATGGAACTAGCCACGATAACTTTCGGTGGTTGCGCACAGGAGTGCCTAGATGAATTCGAAGAAATGTTTTACGCTTTAATAACTTTCAAGAGATACTCGTCTGAAGAAGAAAAATTATCACTATTGCTCTCATTTTTAAGGGGTAACGCCTTACTTTTTTCCGGGGCATTAAAGACACGTGCAAAAGCGTGCAGGAGGTATTTGATAGACTAAGGGAAGAGTTCCAAGAAGTAAATTACCAAGAATGTTCGCAATAATTATTTGCATAATGATGTAAATTGGTTTAGTGATTCAATTAGATTAAGGTTATATATATAGTGATAATTATAATTTACTAATATTGTTTTATTTTGGTGTGTTTCATATTGTTCGGGATCGGCGAGACTTCATAATGACGTCAGCAAATTTGTACATAAGAAAGATGCAATGAAAAGGAACCACATCAAAAATTTAATTATTTTTTCATATTTATATTTTGAATGTTTAGTTAAAAATGTGAGATAAATATATTAACATAGTAATTGGATAGTGAGTATTTCGTACTAGATTATGATTATAGTATTAAGGGAGAACGATTAATAGGTATAATAATGGGTTGTATTGAGTTATAATGTCGAAGGAAGTGGCTTGGTAGAGTTAGTTGGATGAGTCGTATCAACGGGTAATATCTTTGAATGCAACATGGTAAGGCCATAGGCTATTTGTCATGGAATCCTGTTTTGGGATATCACGCATTTTAGAGATAGAACTTAGAAGATAGGATTTAGGAAAGTAGGTGCTAGAGTAAAGTATTTGTTCATTGGGAGAGAAATGTGAAAGGTTGAAAATTGAAAGAAGTTGTATTATAGTGAGAGGTTGCTGATAATATTTTTATTTTATTTATTGGGTAATAGTTAGATAATAATGATTAGCGAATAGTTTATAATTACTTAGATAATAGAATGATTGATTATTTAAAACGTTACTTGTGGTAGAAGAATGGTTGGTAAATTTATCTCACGAGAAGGAATTCTAAATGTGGAATAAATTGGTCATTCCCGAGCATTCAGGATTACTTAGTAGAAATTTTACCTAAATAATTGAAAAGACGGTTGGGTATTATCTGAGCATACTTTAATTTTTAATTTGATAATCTCTGGATTCTATCAATTATAATGGTTTCTTATGTAAATTTTCTCATTAAGCTGGAAAGCTGTTAAATTAGCATATCTTTCGGATCTATGATGCTGACCTCATAATTGAAGCTCGATAGTTTTTATAAGAGCATTAATTGTTTGGTGATGAACATTTTTCTGATTGATTGTTGATGATATATGCTTTGTGTCTTGGTGTGATAGTTTTAAGGATGCCTTATCACTCTTGTTTATTATTGGATAAATCAATTTTAAAGATGAAGTAGTTTAATATTTTATGAAAAGAGTGATATGATATAAGGGCATCGTAGTTAGTGTGGTTCGGATAACTAAGATTAGAAAGGCAATTTTTGGTTGGTTTTTTGCTTTTCAAGTTTTTCGAAATGTATTGCTTCGAAAAGCTAGGTCCTAGCTGGATCTAATCTGGTTCATTCTAGTTTGTTATCATGCTTTCCAACCTTAGGTAGGGTGTCCAGTATTTTGTAACTTAGAAAAAAAAAAAAATTTTTTTTTTTTTTTGAAAAAAAAATTTTTTTTTATCCTCTAAGGGGGGGAGAATGTAAAGGTTGTGATCATTGAATATAACCTATACAATGATACAGGCCACTTAAGATTTGTTTTTAAAAAAAGAATAAAAAATTTAAAATTTGAAAATGATTAAAAAGAATTTGGGAGATGGGAATAGGACATGAAGAGAGGATGTTGAAAATGATTGTAAAATAGTTTTTCTATATTATAAAAAATATAACAAGTTATTTATACTAAAAGTGTTTCAATGAATATAAAGAAGAAGTTTTACAATATATAAGCCTGGTAGTGTTAGAATTTTTAAATCCTTAAATATCGGTCTACAGTGCGCTAAATATTCAGCACCTTAGACCGCACGTACGCACTTTTTTTGCGCTATAAATACCCTATGCACTTCTACAGAGTTTCCCCAAATCACTATCCCATAGCGAAGCAACGACGCGACATAACCGTTGTATGCAATGAGGGCAGTTTCTTTAGAAACCGTCTGCCTAAGTTTTCTGAGAGCAAATACAAATTTGTCTAGTTTTGTGCAAATTATATTAATATTTTCCTTCCAGTTTAGTTCTTTATCTATTGTTAAACCAAGGAACGGCGCTGCGTTTACTATATTTATTTTAGAATTATCCACTTTGATATTTAGGTCGCCTGTTGTAGTTTTACCTTTACACGTGTTATATTGTACAATTTTTGTTTTAGCCGCGTTAATTTGTAGTTTATTTTTCCCTAACCATTCTAATATCTTTTGTATTTCATTATTTGTTTCTCTTTCAATTTCATTTTTTTTTTCACATTTAATTACTAAAGTTGTGTCATCCGCAAATAGTATACATTCGTGCTTAAGACAGCTACTTAGGTCATTTATGTATATTAAAAATAGCAGCGGCCCCAGTATGCTGCCCTGTGGCACCCCACAACGATTTATTTTTATATTTGATAGGTATGGTACCTCCGTGTTATTTACAATCTTCGTAATCACAATGCGCTGTTGTCGGTCTCCTAAGTAACTTTTTATCCAATTATGAGCGTTACCTCTTATCCCGTATTTTTCTAGCTTAGCAAGCAACCTTTCATGAGACACAAAATCAAATGCCTTGCTCATATCTAAAAATACTGATAAAACCGTCATCTTTCTGTCTAATGCCTCAGTAACTAGTTTCACCAACGAAAAAGCAGCCAATGTAGTGGACCTGTTTCGTCGAAAGCCGTATTGATTATCAATCAAAATCTCGTGTTTATTTATAAAACTAGTCATCTTCAGATACATTGCTTTTTCCATTATCTTCGATATTATAGGTATTAGCGTCACAGGTCTATAATTACTCATAATAGTGGAATCACCTTTTTTAAATAATGGCTTTACCAATGACATCTTTAGACTAGTAGGGAAAATTCCTTCTTCAAATGACTTATTTATTATGTAGGTCAATGGTATTGCTATTGTTTTTGCCATCATTTTATTACTTTTGTATTGATTTCATCATATCCCGCTGCATTTGTATTATTTAAATCTTGAATAATTTTGATAACATCATCTTCACCAACAGGGGTGATAAACATTGATTCCATTTTATTACTAATATTTATGTCATTTATCATTGTAAATTGTATAATTGTTTGTCAATTCAATATAATAATTATTAAAACAGTTACTTATTTCATTTGGATTACTTATGGATTTATTATTTATTTTTATTTCATTTATGTCATGCGTTACATTATTTGAACTTACTTTAGCCTTTATAACTGACCATGTCGCCTTACATTTATTTTTAGAATTAATTATATATCTTTATTTGTTTATTTTTTGGGATTTTTTAATACATTTCTTTAATAATTTTGAATAGAATACATATTTGTTTTTATGGTGTTTTTTGTTAATCGCCTCATTAACATAACTATAATACAATAACCTTTTTCTTATACAGGATATTTTAAGACCTTTACTGATCCATTTATTTCTAATTATTTTTTCACTCTTTTTAATGCGAATCACTGGGAAGCAAAGTTTGAAGAATAATGTAAGCAAATCATGAAATATGTTAAATGATTGATTACAGTCCTTTTGTTCGTAAACCTATTGGAACGATAGCGCTGATATGCATTGATTAAATTTTTCTATATTGTCTTTAGAGAAATCTCGCTTCATTTGATACCAAAATTTTAATTTCCGGGCTACATTGCTAAATTGAGTACTTGTGAATGTGAGAGACTGACCCGTATTGTGGTCTGATAGTGCCAAATTATGTGTTCTCGCATTTACGTTTCTTGCAGGAATATTGGAGGCTATTTGGTCCAGGCTCGTGTTTTTTCTAGTAGGGACGTCAATGTGCAACCGTATATCGAAGTTCATAAGAAGAGAATTTAATTTTTTTGTTTGTGAATTAATCTTAAGCACATCAATATTCCAATCTCCGCAAATAATTACTCTTTTTTTATTCTTTTTATTAATTTTCGTTAGTAATTCTTCCAGTTTGCTTAAGAATATCCCAACATCTGAGTCTGGAACCCTGTAAATACATACTATAATAATACTGCAATTAATGAGTTCTATTCCACAGCATTCAAAACTACGTTCAAGAGATAGTTCTTTAACCTGTAACATTTCTTTAAAAGCTATATCATCCTTCACTAAAATACATGAGCCACCACGTTTCTGCAAGTCTCTTGAGTAGAAAGACGCAAGTCTGTAATCATGTAACCTCAAATTAACTTCATGTCCTGATTTTACAAAAGTTTCCGTAAGACAAATAAAATCGATATGGACTGAGAAAGGTTGATGGATGGATGGATGGAACCACCATACGCCGACGCCGACGCCGATAAAGACCATCTCAATACCGATACGTCCGGGATTACGGCGTAACGACCTGTAAGCTATATTATTGGAAAGTTTCATGAAAATCCATCCAGCAGTCTTTACGTGAAAGAACCACAAATATCCTTACATTCATACATCCAACATTAAGGCCTCCCGCGCACTAGGCAGCCATGGCTGCGCAGCCAGGCTGCGGCAGCCAGTCAAACATATGACGTTGTATGAGAGCCCGCGCACTAAGCAGCCACGAAATCTCGGCTGCGGCAGCCAATGAAACGCGCCTGTTTGCACGGCAGCCAGCTGGCTGCGCGCAGCCAGAACGTGTGTAGGCGAATGTATGTGGCTGCGGTCAGTCTGCGCACACTAGTTGTAGCAGCCAGACATACAAGCATTGATTGAATTTCGTATTTTTCCAAAAGGTTATCAAACGATTGCACTGACATCCTCGTGTAGTTAAAAAACCGGTCTGGGAATGCGCGAATATTTTTGAAATAGGTTTGGAATAAGCCTTTTGAGTCTCTTTCTAGAAAAAGAGGATGAATCCAGTGTCTTTTCTTGGTTTTGCGTTTTTTACGAGATAGGTAAGCAATAATTATAAGTTCTTCCACGTCCATATTGCTCGACGGTAGGATCTAGTCGTTGGTTGGCTGTTATAACTGGCTGCGCAAATATTCTGGCTGCCGCAGCCTGGCTGCGCAGCCATGGCTGCCTAGTGCGCGGGGGGCCCTAGTGTGCGGAGACTGATCGCAGCCACATACATTCGCCTACACACGTTCTGGCTGCGCGCAGCCAGCTGGCTGCCGTGCAAACAGGTGCATTTCATTGGCTGCCGCAGCCGAGATTTCGTGGCTGCTTAGTGCGCGGGCTCCCATACAACTTCATATGTTTGACTGGCTGCCGCAGCCTGGCTGCGCAGCCATGGCCGCCTAGTGCGCGGGGGCCCTAACCAAACATCAAAACATTGGAGTACGGATATAAGACCGAGAAAACGTTCGCGTTGCTCAGCCAACAGTTTAAGTATTTTATTTTGCCGCGCGTAGTTCTTTTTTCGTCATATCTCCTAAGATATTCATTTAAATTGCATGCTGTAAAAAGCAGTTATAATCTATAATAAATGCGTAAGCTAACTAAAGTATTTAAATTGATAAAAAGTATTACTATATACACATAAATAGCGTTTGAAAACACCCTATTGAATTTGATAATTTTTTTGGCGTTATTATGGGTACAGCAGGTTTTCCTTAAAAGATAGACATACGCTCTCGCGGACTTTTTTGAAGAACTATAGGTAATGAACAATTCTTCCATACATTACTTTATTGTACCTCACATAGATAAGGCAGCGTTTTCATTTAAGGGTCGCGCGCTTCCGAATTCCGCAGCAAATTTAATCATATCTAATCCAATATACAGCAAATCCCAATAAATTAATCAAAAAAAGCCATCCTCTTGAACCATTCTATCTATTAAAAAATACCGCATCAACATCCGTGGCGTATTTTTGAAGATATAAGCTGACATAGGGACATACATACAAAAATTACGACTTTGGTTTATAAGAAGTAAAGATAAAGAAAAGATGAGCGAGTCCAACTGGTACTTGTCCGGTTTTTTAGAATTAATAATCATTTATATTCTATAAATCTCTGTGCGAATTTACACTGGATTAACGTAGCAAAAAGACATATTTATCGCAGTCATATTACATTGTTATTAGCATACAGCAGGTTTAGTATAAACCCTAGCTTTTTTATAAGGCTCTTAAATATTCCAAGACCTTTTTGGTAGTAAGCTAGTACATTTATGACTACTATTATATCTCTTTGATAACAAATATATAAACATTATATTAAAAGGAAACAGAAAATCGCGTAGCCTGTCTCTTGAGTTTCGCTGCCTGGTTTAGTCTTTACTCAACAAAGTTGAAAATTAAGTTATCCCAATTCTGTCCTTTGATCCGGATGCCCATTAGAACTGGATAGCGTTTCTGACTCAACCGTTTTTTGTTTCCCTATTCGTATAATTGTGTTTTGATTTTTTTTATTATCTACCAAAAATGTTTCCTTAAGTGTATCAGACATTTTTGCGGTTCAACTTAAATATTAATGGGATATTTTATTAGAATCTAGATGTTTTAAGTAAACATTTAATTGTTAATGTTGTATTTTGAAACGCCTTATTTTTACTACCGATAAAAAAAGCCGAGACTAACGCATTAATTATTCTGTCTTTATTAAATAAATTACTAATTGTACTATTTAATAAATCAAATTTGATTTATTAAGTAAAAGCATAGCAAGTCAATTGCAAAATTATTAAATAACTTTAATTGTACTATTATTTTGTAGAAAAAAATTTAACAGCAGATTATTTTATAGTTCACCTATGCTTTTATAGTAGATAACGTATAGGAATTTGCATCGAAAGGAATACTCATCAAAAATTGTAATACTAATGTGCATAAATAGAGATTAATAAAACCAAACTACAAAAAGGATTGTATCTTCACTCTTGTGACTAAATCAAAAGACACATATATTCGTTAAACCTAAAAAAATACCAACTGTAGGCAAAGAAGACGCATGTAATTAAATGTAACAACTTATACTATTAAATGTGACGGGTCGCACGGTTCCCTACAAAATGGTCGAGCTGTGTGAGGCTGATATGTGCGTTATGTGTTTCCGGACAGTTACAATGTGGAAGCATTCAAGAGAAAGGTGAATAGGCTTATAACATAGTTGTTGCGCTTTACCATCCAAGGCCGCATTACCGCTTACCATCAGGTGGAATGTAGTCAAGCATCAATATGTATTATATTAAAAAAAAGTTATACTCGTGAACGGGTGCCTTCTGCTGGGACTGGTCGACTTGCTCTAACAAGGCAATTTTTATTAACTTAGTTTTACCTAGACCTGATAGCATTAATCGGCATCATTTTCACACCCCGCAACAATAAAAATTAATATTGAAAAAAAATATGAAAAGAGAGGAACCAGAGAAAAAAAAAACGTGTGTCACTTGGGGACTGCCGCGGTAAAGCTATTGCATAGTATTTTTTATTAACTTATGCAATTATAATTATGTATTTATTTATTTTATATATGCAAGAATCAAAATACCATAAACTAAAATAAGATTAATAATCCTTATTTACTGATGCTTACATCTGTCCATTGTTTATAGTGATTATGATAAAATAGCGAATGTCAATAAAATAAAATTACTGCGCATGCTGCGCATGCGCTGTAGCGCCGATGTGTTTCGAATTTTGTGGATTTAGTTTCCACGCTCAAAGCCCGCGATAGAAGCTATGCAATAGCTTTAAAATCCACGGAGTTTCTTGTCTGTTCTTCTCCATAGGATTTCAAGTAAAAAAAAATTACTTAGTACTTTGAATATATGTAAAGAACTGTATACATAACATACAACACATATCTACTTCATAATGTTCGAAGCGCCTCTTAATATTTTGCAGATTTAATTGCCAACTTCTATATAACCGTGTGTTCATCCTTAATTAAATATTTCAAAGCTTATGAGCATAAACAAATTTTAGCCCGTCGATTTTAACAATAAATTCATTAAAGTATGTACACAACGGGACTTGCGTCAAGTTTTAGATTTAGGGGTGGGCTGTGCTTAGTCGTCTTATTTGAAAAAAAAAATTTACTTTTACGATTTTAAAGAATTACGTGATAAATGCCAATTCTAATACGTCAAAAACTTAACTAAATTGAAAACAACTATGGTGTATTTTAATAACTATTTCGTTTAACACATTTATGTTACTAAAGCAATATATTAATTTTCCAGTTGACTTGCTATGCTTTTACTTAATAAATTAAATTGTAGTGGAAAAAGCCGCTTGCGGTGATCGCTTTTTCCACTACAATTTAATTTATTAAACATTTATGTTAGTTAAAATCGTTAGTCAATATTATTAGTATTTATAATAAGAAATTGCCGAATTGAGTTATTGACACTGTCAATATGTCAAGTTCAATATTTGTTTCTTTATGTATTATAAGTATGTCCGTATTATGTATTATAAGTATGTGTAAATAAGTATGTTAAGTCCGCCTTTGTACAATTATTGTATAAAAAGTTTGAAATAAATAAATAAATAAGTATGTATATGACGGGCTTCGTGGTCTAGTGGTTCATGTAACGGACTGCTGTTCACGAGGTCGCGGGTTCGATTCCCGCTCGGGACAATTATTTGTGCGATGTTTATAATTGTCATACAAATGTTTGTACTGCGTCTGGGTGTCTTCTATGTATTATAAGTATGTATTTACAAAGGAAAGTAGTATATGTATTATATCCGTATTCTGGTACCCATAACACAAGCATAGAAATATAGCTTACTTTGGGACCAGAGGACGTTGTGTGATATTAATATTAACAATATGCGTTATGATCGATTTCGTTGTGAAAACAAACACAGCCTTGAGACATAACGAGTTTATTTGACGGATTTGTTATAATGTCTGTCAAGGCACACATACATTAACTACATTTTACTTAAAAATAAACTCTTTTCACCAAAATTTCAATTAAATATTTTGAAAGTCGGCTTTAATTTATCTGCAAGAAAATTATGATACCTTACAAAACACACAAGCCCTAAGAGCTTTGAAGGAATTGCTTTGAACATAACTGAAAATTACTTTTATAGATACAATCGCGCTTTCACTTCGACTATTCAATTAGTCCAGTTAATTGAATATGTAGGTACTCTAGTATTCAATTTATAGTATATTATTTACTGAATAATATTTTTAAAATACATAAGGTAACAATTCGTATCAAGAAAAAAAAGTGTCTAATTTTTGTAGCTATCTCTAAAAACACTTGGTAACAAGACATGATTGGCTATTCAAATTGTTGTTAATTTTAAACTAGAACTTTTAATTACCGGCGGCATCAAATAAGTGTATTAGAAGCGTGTCGATAAGGTTCCAATAACAAGTAAAGCCAACAAAGAAGGTTGAGTTGCTTGATCAACTAATTCTACAGAAGGATTTCACCGTCTCGGCCTCACGTTACTCGGGATATTTGAGACTGGTGTAATACGCGAGAAACTCGACTAGGCTTAAAGGCTTCGCGACTTGATTAAATATTTCTATTACCCTTAATACGTGCGTGATTTGGATTTTCATACTATATACGAAGATTAGGTACATGATATTTTCTGCAATTTGAATTCTATAGCTGAATTCTCAAATAAAAACGCTTGTAAAGAGATCAGATTTAACGATTTATTACTCGTTCGTGTTTTATGAAAGTCAATAAATCTGGAGGGCTTTTAATGGTGATTGAATCTAAATGGACATGTCAATGGAGGAAATTGAACTTGTTCACTCCCTGTGTATATAGTATATTTCTTATTCTCTAAATAAATTGATGCATTTTATATAGGTAATTCACAAATTTTATAAGTTAGGTATGTATCTATCAATGTACTAATCTATGTAACGGATTCTTTGAAAGTGATTTAGACCCACTTGCAGTAGTCGGATTGATCTGAAATTTTGCAAATTTTTCTAAGCATATTTTGTTTGTACAACTTTTTAAGTTTTGGTGTATATTTGGGGAGGGGGGGCTCACGCGGGCATTAGCTAGTAATTAATATATTATTATATTTGGAGATGTCTGGTATTAACAGATACTAAATAAACATGTCTTTTCTGATTAGATACAATTAAAATAGTGGAAAATAAGATTTGCTTGGATATTGTGTGGTTACCATAGTAATAGCTATAAATAGTGAAAAAAGCAATCAGTATTTCAGTATTCAGTTCGCAGTCTGGTATTGTATCCCATTTTCAGTAATAATTCTTGGGCTTTTTCGCAGTGTAAAGTGAATATTATTAGTATTTTCATACTAAACCCATTTGTGGATATAATATGATTGCATACCTGCTAACATAATGTACAAAGGCTGAACGATATAAAAATATGAAGTCTCAATGTTACTAGTAGCTATGTGCTACGATAAAGTTGCATTTCAGCAAAAATAATAAACGTGTATTCATGTCAGTAGTTAAATATTATTATCACAAAGTTTGCATAGTGCGATAAACTTCTCTTAGCTGTAGACTAACATAAACATATAGCAAAGTACACCAACTTACAATTAATACATAGACGAGGCTGTATTCCGTTACCTGTTACGTTAATCCTGCAATATATTTGACAACTAAGAACAGAGTTCAACTTTGGGATATTATGTCATCGCCGTGTATACAGATTAAACAACATGGGATAACAAAATTATACGGAAGATGTAATAATTACACACACATGGGCGGGCGTCGTGGTCGAGTGGTCTAGGTAACGGACTGCCGTTCACGAGCTTGCTGGTTCGATTTCCGCTCGGGATAATCATTTGTGTGATATTAATTTTATTCTCATACAAATGTTTGTAGTGCGTCTGGGTGTTTTCTATGTATGTATTTAAAAAAAATAATTTTGTATGTATTTTAAAAATAACAGATACAGCACTGTCTCATTAGCCCTTTGACTTAAACGTATGATCTATGTACGATCTGAAGTCTGGTTAAAGCTTGCCTTCAGACGGCAATTTTTATTTTCGTAATAAAATATGCTGTTTATATACGATACACTCTGTATATATACAGCATATTTTTTCATTATGGCTGCTTTAAGAATCAATTATGGAATAACATCGAATACGATACAACATCTGATCGCCATCATGTCATTCATTTTAATATTAACTTTACAACAATAAAAATACAGTTGAGCATCCATTTCTTCACGTTGTCACTTTATACTTCATGACACTTCAGATATTTCTTTAAGGTAGACTGAGCTTTGAAGTACGCTCAATATCTCTAACGTACCTAACGTAGTAGCCGTACACATTTCAAATAATAATATACAGAAACCTTAAAAGTGTGGCAAATGCTTTAGAGAAAAATGTTTCTAAATAAAAGATCATTTTAACAGAATTCGTTTCAATAACAACTACAACTATAAACTCACTTTTTCATAAACTTAATTACATATACTTTAATAGGATTTCTTTTTTAAACTAATGTGCCAGTATAACGACTTACACAAAACTAAATACCACTCTAATAATTTCGTGAACAAAATTATGAGGTACTAAAAGTAACTCATATTATTTTATAACTTATTTTATCAACTAATGTTGCCAGTTTTAACTATACTTTTGTATTATTATATAACAAGTCTGAAACTATGACGGCATTGTACTAAGCAATATAGAAATTACACGCTGCATTAGTTTTTGAAATAGAATTAGACGGATCTTCATGGATGATTAGCAAGTTACGTATGCATAGACTAACAAAAAAGGTGTGTGGCACTCGGGGACTGCCGCGGTAAAGCTATTGCATAGCATTTTTTTATCAACTTATGTATTTATAATTATTTATTTATTATTTTATTTATACAAGAATCTACATACCATAAACTAAAATAAGATTAATAATCCTTATTTACTGATGCTTAGGTACATCTGTCCATTGTTTATGGTACATAATATAATTATGAAAAAATAGCGACTGTCAATCAAATGTCAATCTGTTTTAAATTAAATGTCAAATGTCAATCTGTTGGTATACAATTTTAGTTTTGACATTATTTTACATTATTAAAATGTAAAATACGCTGTTATCTGAACATTTAGGATATATCGAGTATGTTGTCGATTCGAAATCCTTATTTTAATACGTTGTTTAATTTGAGGAAGGCGTTTAGCCTTGGTATCAACAGTATGAAAAAACGGCGCCGTGTGTATTATTTTTTAGGAACGCTATCTTTGTTACGGAATTTAAATTTCGAATTTTGTGCATTTAGTCTCCACGCTCAAGCAAGGCCCGCGATAGAAGCTATGCAATAGCTGTGGCAATAGCTAAAAAAGTTACTACATAATAAAATAAGCGTTTCTCAATTTTAAAAACTCACTCAATTACCAACATATTGGCATCTTTACAATACGTTGCAGCAATTACACAGGATTGAGTAAAAAGTTAGCCGGCTCATATAAACAGGTAGTGTGCTCCAGAAATCCCAGCATTTGTTGACTTACCCATCTGCCTTGTTTACTCGGGCGAGTGGACTTTTGTTGTAAATACGATACCTACTCAACTCTCGAAACGAATTACGATGGTGTCAAAATATGAAGCACAATCGTTTATCTGACGTAAAATTTTTCCTACTTTTTTATTATTATTTTGGGTAAATACACTCTAGGTGATAAAGTATCATTCTCGAGTTTGAATGAGGCATTGTCTCATTTTGTCTTCGGTTTAAGTTTAATTTAAGTAATTAGCGGCAATGCATTACCGAATGCTTGTAGTTTTTAGTTCAGTATCTCTATTTTAACAGTTTATGTTTTTTTTTAGTTTTTGATTAATTTATGGGCATCTAATCATACGGCTTTCTAATCTAATAATAATTTAATCATACGGCTTTTCAAAATTCCATTTATAATAATACAACGGTGACATAAAATTAGAAATTAGCAAATGACAAGGGTTTAATATCTTATATATAAAATTCACGTGTCACAGTGTTAGTTACCGTACTCCTCCGAAACGGCTAGACCGATTCTTTTTATTTTTATTTTAATTCCGAAATTTTGTATGCACATTTAGTAGGTCTGAGAATCGGCCAACATCTATTTTTCAAACTTTTTTTTTTGTATTGAAAAACAACGTTTGCCGGGTCAGCTAGTATATACTCGTATATAGATTTAAATCGATTTTATTTGTAATATCGGTCACTGTCTGGGTGTCACTGTGTATTATAAGTATGTATTTACAAAAGAAAAGTATGTTTATGTAGTATATCCGTATTCTGGTACCCATAACACAAGTGAGCTTAGCTTGGGACCAGAGGACGTTGTGTGAAATGTCTATGAATATTTATTATTTATATATTATCGGTATACTAGTTACGACTAAAGGTAACACAGCTAGGAGGGTTATTTTACACAATAGTTTGTAGTTCACATCTTGACAATAATCGTGGACTGGGAGCAATTTACGGGCACTTGACAACAGGATTACACGCAGGTGATGATTTATTTACCCTTAGGGTCACATTGTTAAAATAAGCAAAAAAGTTCTGTATTTTTCCTATTCTAACAAACTGCTAGTTTAACAAATTGACTCACAATAAATTATACCAATTTAACCCTTTTTAGCCAAGGCCATCTCTTAAAAAGCAGAATCATTCAAAACTACTCCAAGCTTAGATTGAGTGTTACATAATTAGTCTTTCTTCAAAATATGTTATATAAAATAGACACACATATGACATCTTTTTAAGCTTGATTAACAAAATCTCGGATATAAATTGTGGATAGCAACAAGCTTATTTCACGCACGCAAAATGCATAATTACCTTTATATTAACGTGAAGGAGTAAGGTTTTAGAGATTGCTTGACAAGATTAGATGGGATACACCGATGTTTTTGTCGTTCATACGTAAATATATGACAATCTTTGTGAAAATTTTCGGTGTTGACAATGTGAGTGTTTGAAGTGAAATGCAAAAGCATATTTTTGAATTACGTTACCGCTTCGTAAATAAGTGACGTATGTAAAATTTAATTGGTAAATTATGCACGTATTCAGTACATGTTTTTTTGAAACCTATGCCAACCAAAACCAATTTAAATGAAAGTCGACAGAATCTAACTAACATGGATCAAGTGTAACATCATCTAGAATATATTACTATAAGCAGAAATCTACTTATTTATTGATACATCTGCTTGTTTTTTGGCAGTGCCAAGTTGCGTCTATCTAAGACTAACTCTTTTTAAGGTATTACTTGGTGAGAAAATATTATATAGTTGTAATAAAATAAATAAATAAATATTCATGGACATTTCACACATCGTTCTCTGGTCCCAAGCTAAGCTTATTATGCTTGTGTTATGGGTACCAGAATACGGATATAATACATATACTACTTTTCTTTTGTAAATACATACTTATAATACATAGAAAACACCCAGACGTAGTACAAACATTTGTATGACATTTATGAATATCACACAAATGATTGTCCCAAGCGGGAATCGATCCCGCGACCTTGTGAACGGTAGTCCAGTACATGAACCACTACGCCACGAAGCCCGTCAAAATGAAACGTCGTAATGAAAGCCAAACTCACATTATGGGCCTCTTTCACCATTCTCAAGTAAAGCGCCAAGTAGACTAATCGCTAGTTAAAGTCACCAGTAACTACACGTGCGACGTTCACGACGTTCGAGTAGCAGTAAACTTAAGATTAAAAAATTGGTCAAGTGCGAGTCGGACTCGCGCACGAAGGGTTCCGTACCATTATCTATACAACATAAGGCAACGTTATTAATATCGAGCAAGAAACGGTAAAAAAATCATGTTTGTTGTATGGGAGCCCCCCTTAAATATTTATTTTATTTTTAGTATTTGTTGATATAGCGGCAATAGAAATACATCATCTGTGAAAATTTCAACTCTCTAGCTATCACCGTTCATGAGATACAGCCTGGTGACAGACGGACGGACGGACGGACGGACGGACGGACGGACAGCGAAGTCTCAGTAATAGGGTCCCGTTTTTACCCTTTGGGTACGGAACCCTAAAAATTGAAATTGACAGAAGATACTCGTAACTATTACTTGACAATTAACGCTAATCGATAAGTAACTAATCAACGCTTTACTTGAAGATGGTGAACGAGGCCCTTAGTTTAATACATACTCGTATATCATGACAAATAGAATTCTGTTATTTATTTGTCTAACACATTGTTCCATAAACTTGTTATGGTTGACACAAATTTGATGTTTGTTTGTGAGAAAATTGAATTCGTTATCTCGGCCACAAAGAACCCCTGTGACAATTTCAGAATGCTCGATTGATGCGAAAAGACGTGAAAGCAGTTTTAACCTTTGTCTCTCGGTAGCGACACAGTGAGGCTCAACTTTATTTACTCAGTAATGTAAAATTTCATAAAAAATATATACAATGACACTGGCATCAAAACTCAGCCTAACAAAGGCGAGGCTTTATTTAAACTTGGGCAAGCAACTAAGCCTGACTCCAATACATGTTATTTAAGTTATTAAACAAGATTGTCTTTGTTGGGTAATTTGAAAATTTTGTACCGAAAATTTTCATATAAACATACCGTTGCCAAAAGACAAAGCCTGTATGTTATGCATTAATTCCAAGACTCGAAGGTTGCTGCCTGTAATAACAACATACTGTATGACTAAAGTAGGATTTAAACATTTTAAATATAAATGTAGCATTTATTTCACAATCGTATCTTGTCGTAAGCTAGAACTAGCCTTGGTTTATCTAGAATTTTTGTTGACGGGGATGTTTTGTAAGAAAACATTTATGGTCTTATTCATAATGACTTTTCGATGGTTTAAAAGTTCGCTAAAATCGGTTCGCGAAAATTGTCAAAACTTGTTATTCATAATAGTCTTTTTACGCTAAAACGTCTATTATCTCTTTGATAAAATCTCCGTTTAAACCCTCGATATGTCATTATGAATAAGACCATTCATATTTAACGTATTTATATGTACCTATTGTCACAGCTCGTTGTAAAATTCTATCTCTAGAACTTATTAATTGCCAAAGTGAAACTTTTAGTCGCAATTTTTGCGATTTACTTTACATTAATTTCCTTCTATTCAAAATGTTAAAAGTGTTAAATTAATATTTTACCCAATATTTAGGTTTTATGCATTGAAAACGACAAAGATATGGTGAGTTATCCTATAATTAATTAGCTCCTATCTTATAATCTACCAACCCCTTTTGTGGACCCTCTCCGTAAAATAAGAGACCGTTATTAATTCCTAACTTTTGACTTGCTAATGAATTTCTCGGAAAAGAAACAAAAGACTCGAAATGTTATTTTAAAAGGAATCTGGCACAATATTTGAAGAGTGCAAGAACATAGACATTAGGAGACAGAACGTTATTCAAATTAAACAAACTTGCCGGTTTGCAGAAGATTTTTTTTCTATTTTTGCTTTAATGTTAGTCGCTTTTTATTTCAGTCAACTTCCCGTGATGGTGACATAATTCGAAGAATTTTCTATTCAACGTTTTAATATAATAAAAAGTTCTTCACAGTATCTACTTAAAAGGGATACAGTAAAACTTTTATTATTGTGTACCTCATAACTCGAAGCAGTCAAATAGTTATATGTAGTAAGTAGATACTTTGCACTCGACATATTTCGAAAATAGGATAGGTTATGGAATTTTAAGCGAATAACTATTATTTTCAAGATGTAGCCATGTTTATCATAATTTTTGCATAGTATTATAGAATAGAATACGTTACGTAGTAAAAGCCTATTTAGCCAAAAGACCACGATATTTGTGTAATAGGTACAGAACTCGAATAGGCAACAGGGAACAATGCTTCTAAACAGCGATCAGTAACATGTGTTCAACGAATGTCTGACTCAGCCGAGAGCAATACAAGTTCTCGTAGAGATTCTAAAAGAACTAAGTGGTACAGCTCTCAACTGCTTTATATTATTAGAAAGCATAACAAATATGAAATCAGTGATTACCTAAAGTATAAAAAATATGAAACCTAAACTATGCAATGGTAATGTTTTTAGGGTTCCGTACCCAAAGGGTAAAACGGGACCCTATTACTGAGACTTCGCTGTCCGTCCGTCCGTCCGTCTGTCACCAGGCTGTATCTCAAGAACGGTGATAGCTAGACAGTTGAAATTTTCACAGATGATGTATTTCTATTGCCGCTATAACAACAAATACTAAAAATAAAATAAAATAAAGATTTAAGGGGGCTCCCATACAACAAACATGATTTTTTTACCGTTTCTTGCTCGATACTAATAACGTTGCCTTATGTTGCATAGATAATGGTACGGAACCCTTCGTGCGCGAGTCCGACTCGTACTTGACCAATTTTTTTATAATATTGGTCTAAAATTATTAAAATATCGGATTGATATTAGAATTCATAATCAAAAGAAATGGCTTCTATACAAAGAACCTTAAAATTAATTGTTTGTTGATGTTACATGTTCAATTTACTTTATTTTACTAAAGTGTTTCAAGTCAGGACCATCAGATGTAAGGCTTAGTTCCGGACTATATTAGAAGCTTGTGAATGGTCCGCTCGTAATCCAGCTAGGTGACGGCTCTGGGTGTGACAGCCAACATGCTATGGCTACCGGTCAAGTTAAGTGAACATTGGAATTTACTTGCTTTAATTGTAAGTTAAATAAAGATTTATTGGGACTGAAATACTAATCTCGTTTTTTAGTAACGGTAATTTTGTACAACGTCTACCAAAGTTTGAAGCATGCAATACTTGTATTATGGGTATGGATATAAGCTTAATTGATTTAAGGGCTTACTTAAATATTTCTTCTATTATTACAATTAACTTCAGAGGCTGTACGGTAGAAAAAATAAATAAATTAAAACAACCGTAAACCTATTGAATACCTACTATAAAAACAAATTGACTTTAAAAGTTAAATTATCAAAGTCAAATAATAAAAGCTGTATTCACAGAATAAAAGTATATTCAAATAAAGGGACAGGCAACGCTTCAAATTTAATTATTTGAATAGATGTGTGATACTCAAACATAATATATCAATTGGCGTGCGGGTTCGAACTTTTATTTATTTAAAATCTGTTTTATACATCAGTTATGATGTATTTTACTAATTAACATTCTAACTTCTAAATAAACTCCCTTTTTAGGGTTCCGTACCCAAAGGGTAAAAACGGGACCCTATTACTGAGACTTCGCTGTCCGTCCGTCTGTCACCAGGCTGTACCTCAAGAACGGTGATAGCTAGAGAGTTGAAATTTTCACAGATGATGTATTTCTATTGCCGCTATAACAACAAATACTAAAAATAAAATAAAATAAATATTTAAGGGGGGCTCCCATACAACAAACATGATTTTTTTACCGTTTCTTGCTCGATACTAATGACGTTGCCTTATGTTGCATAGATAATGGTACGGAACCCTTCGTGCGCGAGTCCGACTCGCACTTGACCAATTTTTAATGTATTATAGAGTAAAAATATGTTTGACGTATTGTATAACTAATTAGTCATTCTAGAATATTGTAATTGACAAATTCATAATAGTCTTTTTACGCTAAAACGTTTTCATTTCATTTTCATTTATTCTTTATTGTACACTCATACAAGTAAGGCAACATAAACAATATTGTTACAAACGTGCACAAAGGCGAGCTTAACTCATATTGAGTTTTCTACCAGCAAACGTTTATTATCTCGCCGATAAAATCTCCGTTTAAACCTCCGATAAGTCATTATGAATAAGACCGTTAATGTCTAACCCTGCTCTAAATATAAAGGCAGTTATTTGATCTTTTATTATACGGCCGTTTCTATTTTTGGAATGAACACAAAAAATGTGAAGATATAATCGTAAGAGCAGAGCTAACAAAATTGGAAGGCATAAGATTGACGACAAACTTACTTACGTTTGTCATAGAGGAAATACATTGAGGCGCCAAGGTCTCCAATGTTTTCTTACGAGAGGAATATAAGTTGATTGTCGGTGTACCGATATACCGCCTCATTGCTTTTGTACAAGCTGACGGAATAAATTGGATAATGTAACGCTTTCTCTATACGCCAGTGAATGTGTATTATTTTATTAGAATAACGTATGTCAAAGGTAAGAACGATTCCATTTTGTTTATTCTGATGTATTATTTTGGTATGTGTTTTGACATTTTATTACCACGAAGCTGGCAGAAACCAAATAATACATCGAGTTACACGTTATAAATTATTCAGAAAATAAATAAGCTCCTTTATATTATGTTATGTATAAAGTGTTTAGCTTTAATATTGAATGAGAAATTATTAGACCATGATCTTAATAAAGTTTAAAACTATCGATAGCATCGATTTATTGGAATGACGAGCAACTCGCAGTTTATGTTACAAGTAACTCGTGTTCCGTCGGCATAAGATTAGTAACGATCTAGATAGTTCCCACAATCTCTCGGTTATGATATTAAGTTTACTGCAATCCAATCGATTCTGTGTAATATTATTATGAATGAAGGTGCGATTATGATTAGGTTATATCTATTTAAAACACATTTCACACATAATATCTTATCTTATACATATATAAAATTCACGTGTCAGAGTGTTAGTTGAAGATAAATTAAGGTTAAACAAGCTTACTAAAAAATTGAAGAAGTTAATACAAAACTTTCGCGAAGATTCCATGAATACCTATCTTGCACAGTTAACAAATAATCGCTCTTTAGATTATTCTTTATGGAAAACAACAAAGACATTGAAAAAACCTACTATTCCGATTCCACCTATAAAAAAATTTGATTGCAACTGGGCAGTCACAAACAATCAAAAAGCAGCTACATTCGCAGAGCATTTAGAAGCAATCTTCCAACCAAATGAAGGAGACAATGATAGTGACTTACTAGCAGACCCTTTGTGTGATGATGTTGAAATAAAGCTCGTAACACCAAGAGAAGTCCAGAAGGAGATTAAATGTCTAAATCGAAAGAAATCACCTGGATATGATTTAATTACCAGTGAAGTTCTCCAACATCTACCTCGTAAGGCAATAGTTAAACTAACCACGCTTATTAATGCGGCATTTAGACTAAAGTATGTTCCTGATGTATGGAAAGTTGCCGAAATAATAATGTTGCCGAAACCAGGCAAACCCATGCAAGAAACCACCTCATACAGACCAATTTCTTTGCTACCAATCATAGCCAAAATTTTTGAAAAATTGCTTCTGAAGCGGTTACAGACTATCATAGAAGAAAGACATCTAATACCCGACTATCAGTTTGGTTTTAGGAAAAATCATTCAACTATCGATCAGGTGCACAGAATAACGAGGGTGATTGAACAAGTCTGCACAACAGTATTTCTAGATGTTCAGCAGGCATTTGATAGAGTCTGGCATAAAGGGTTCATACATAAACTAAGAAAGATGCTTCCAAAACAATATGCCGATATTTTAGAGTCCTATCTTACATAAAGGATGTTTTTAGTAAGGCATGACGATGGATATTCCGACCTTAAACAAATCAAAGCTGGTGTACCTCAAGGAAGTGTCCTAGGTCCAGTACTATATTTGCTATATACTTGTGATATACCAGAATTGGGTAATAATATAATTGCTACGTTTGCTGATGACACGGCTATTATGGCCACAGGATCTACTCAAGTGAAAGCTGTAGAAAAAGTTCAAACATCTGTAAACACTCTGCTCAAGTGGACTAAAAAGTGGCGAATAAAGTTAAATGAGTCAAATCTACTCATATAGACTTTACCAACGAAAAAGATAATTACGAGCCTTTGTATCTAAATAATCAGGTAACACCTCACCAGAACACAGCCAAATACCTAGGCATGACATTAGACGCAAAGCTTCGCTGGAAGGCCCATGTCAAAAAGAAACGCGAAGAGTTGGAGCTTCGCTACAAGAATATGTACTGGCTACTGGATAAGCATTCGTCGTTGTCAGTACATAATAAATTGCTCTTGTACAAACAGGTCCTAATGCCAGTGTGGACCTATGGTATCCTGCTGTGGGGCTGTACCAAAAAAAAAATAATGTGGAAATTATACAAAGGTTCCAAAATAAAGTGCTTAGGGGTATTGTGAACGCACCATGGTACGTCCGAAATGCTGACCTTCACAGAGACTTAAATGTGGACACGGGCGCTAATACAATTAAAAAGTTTGCCGAAGCCCCATGAACGGAGGCTTCATCATCACGTTAACGTCGAGGCTATCCAGCTCCTTGACAATACGGATCTAGTTAGAAGACTTAAAAGAACAAAACCGTTCGAACTAGTTTTTTAATAGTGATAGTGTTAATTAGTGTAGTGAGTGCTAACTTTAAGGAACACAAAATCAAAGTGCCTTCGCCTTAAATAGAGACAATAAGAAAAGTGTTGAAGAATGTGGTCTCCTAAGACCAGAGTCATAAAAAGAAAAAAAAAACAGTGTTAGTTACCGTACGTAGTCATATTCAGTAGGTCTGAGATTCGGCCAACATCTATTTTTCAAACCTTTTTTTTAGTGTGGCAAAACAACGTTTGCCGGGTCAGCTAGTATTATATATGACGGAGCGATAATAAAAATAAACAAATATGAACGTATGATTTGTTCTCGTAAAGAATTGTAGACAAATCCTAACACGTGTTTACCCCACCTCGTCCCCACCTTGTAGTGCGTATAAATACAAGACAGCCACACACTCTGTGGCTGTCTTGGGTGTCTGTCAATGGCTCTGTGGCACAGAGTCAATGATCAGTATCGTTTGAGACGCTAGACAGGGCGAATCGCTGCCCAAATAGTTGCTCACAGTAGTGATAAAGAGTTTATACCGTTCGTCAACCCGCGTGTGTATAACTGCGTGTGTGCCTATAATTATAAAGTGTGTATTAGTAAGAAAATGTAAAGTGACGATTGAGAGATGACGTTTTGTGTGAACATTATTATGGCGGTGAAAGGCGCAGGTTTAAGGGAGCTTTGGTTGGAGACCTGCAGTGGAAACCTTTTATGAGTGACACAGAATGTCAGATTGATGTATGAACATCTAAAACATAGTTTCTACAATTTGTAGACTGATTATAAACCATAGCAGTTACGCTCTCTATTATGTTACTCCGACAAATAAAAATCATTTTTAAAAATATGATCATTTACGCATCGTCATCCAAGTACCGATAGATAAATAGGAGCTTATAGCTAGAGCTAGAGCTTATAGCTGAAAAATCTGGGTATTGAAGTGAAAGACAAAAAGCCCAGATTTTTCTACTTACAGGCTTGACGGGGTTAGAGACTCCTTACTTTGAATTGCTCTTAAGCCGCTCTTATTTCATATCTTGGTCTCTGGATACTTTTGAACTTTCAACATACAGGACGAGACCGTCTGGCGCATTCCCTTTTTTTCTTTATTGCGTATCAATTTTGTTCCTACTGTCGATACGTCACCTGGTATTTTGTCACAATATTTATTCAATGATTGCAAGAAACACACAAAAAGCATAAGTGTGTCAATAAACACGCCCAATATTACCGACATTTGTTCAAGTGACAGGAAAATAAGTAAATCCTATGACAGTAAAAAGGGGAAGACAGATGATTGATTCGATTGTAAGCTTATTCATTTTTAAACATACGGTAAGAAATACAATGAATTTAGAAATACGTTTATGATTTTTTCAAGTATAATATATAAATCGTTTTGCAAAAATCTAAATCCTTATATGACGATTTCGAAATCCGCCTGCCTGCCTGGCTGTGAGTTAAACCATTTTTTGGCCGGTACTTTAAATTGAAAGAGACCAAGTAAAAAAATAAAATATTGTCCAAAATCTAGTTAAAATAAGCATTATGCTCAGTTTAGGACCATAATAATATTGCGTAAAATATCCGTGAGTGTTTGTGCAATCGTTCGTTTAGGTTAAATATCAATAATAGTAAAATGTAGTAGACCTTTTAAAATATAGCTTTAATAAGTCTGCATAGGTAATCGATGTCTTTAGGAAGACAAAAACTCTGAGGTATTTTATCTACGAGATATTTTGTTTTCTATTCATGTTTCGTACAAGTATATAAACATATACCTACTTCTCAGCAAACGCGAGATGACGTTGGTACCAAATAACAAATTCTACTTATTATCGAACTATGTCAATAATAATACCTAGGCTTCTTATGAATTCTCGAAGCATTGCAGAATTTCATATTCATAGCGCGTTACTACACGGTTATACTAACACGTTTGATATCTTTCCGCAGTACATCCGCTATAAACTTGCTTATTATAGGTATATTGTACTAGCATATTAATCATCACAGTGTTATATGCAGCGTTTTCGTAAAACAAATAAAATGTTTAATTACATATTAACTAACTGATATGACAATAAATTACCCTATTAATGGCATATTCTATGTATGTAAACCCTATTAAAATCTGTTACGTGGCTATCTACAGAACCATTGTGCTATGTAAGCAACTACCAAGTAAAAATGTACCTTCAAATTGTACACTTAGTTCGCGCAGGTCCCACAGCTCCCGCTTAGGTCTAAGATTGCTCGAACGAGTTTAATTTTTTTATTCAACAAGAGCGCTACGTTTTATAAGCTCCTCTGTTAGAAAGGACACTTCTTTTCATTACCCTTGAGACACGTTTGAAGCGCTCTATATAGATACAATCGCGTACACAGGTGTTACATGCAAAGAACTCTTTTCTTTGTAAAACAGTGTTTCGAGTGTCTAGTACCGTATGGGGAATAACTTCAATGGCTTTTTAACTGGCAGTATATATTATATAAAGTAATTTTAATATTGATATCGGTATTTAATTTATTCAATGCACTATACCTATGTTAAATACCAGATATCAATCTTTTGATTGAGATATCTAACCATAGACAAGAAATAGATTATTCCTTGGTACCTATTTCCACCATAACGTAACTCGCTTTGACATAAATCGATGCGGTTAATGTCAAGCACTAAAGGCTTGTGCCAGTTCCTTACGCCAAAGTAAACACAGAGTATCCCGACTATGCGAACACATTGCGACATCACCTATAAGTTAGTCAGAATTATACGAAATATTAGTTGGTATAAGTTTAGCTTATGTTTCATAAATTAAATTGAAGTTTAATTGTTCATTTATACCGATAAGATCAGGCAATACGGTGTCAACGGGATCAAGATCGTTTTTCGTATTATCGTGATTAGACCATCGAACTGCAGCCAGGGCCATGTGGCACATTTAGACTGTAGTGACTAAGATATGAGGTTGTGAATTCAATTTCTAATAAGTTAAAAATAAGTTAATAATAATTACTTGCGCTGTGTAATTTTTCTTGGGTTTGAGTGTTGTCTATAAAATACATGTTTGTTATGTATTAAATGATGTTTTGAAATCCTACTAGTCTCTACTAATACTACTACAATACGAACAAACTAAATGGATATACGTACACAATACTAAATACAACAAATTTTTCTATTACGAAATTAAACAAATTATAATATGATACTGTTTACACTAAAACTGCTATACCCAAAGTTGGAATATAAGCCAAAAAGTTATAACTGTTGTAGTTTCAGCTCCACAATACGCCACGAATACTAATTTTACTTCTCACAGCTATTATGTAAATGATAAGCATAATATAAATGTACATACATAAATCTGTTATAAGTTACTCCCGGCAATAGCGAAGTTTGATATGTAGTTTTCGGACGACCATATATTTGCTCAAAATTTTCTATGTCATACGAGCGTACTGTATTAGAAGATATTTAAAAGCTGTTTATATTTAAGAGCAAAAGCTTTATAAAAATTAGAACAGTTATATTTCCGAGTTGCATATTTTTAGCTATAATTGCACTAAGCCTATTTAGGCGGCAGATGGTTATGTTTTGTCGCGTTTTTTAAGAAATCCTGTTTTCTGCATTGGACGATATTAATTTTTTTAATAACATGTAACAGAGATAAGATATACCTATTAATGTATTACACTATTACTAATGGAATATACTTAAAGCTATTGTTGCTATGTCGATCTTAAAGTAATTTTTTTTTCTCGAGAATAATATAACGCTGTTTTACACAACTGTACATCTGTACATTTGAAAGATAGTGTGAAGTTAACTTGGTGTCGCCAGACTAGCAGATCCTCTTGCAACAAAAAGAGCTAATTGCACTCGACTTTTACGGGAATTAATTTAAAATGTTATATTAATTTTCAGTTGCTGTTTAATTTAAAGTTTACACCAAATTATCCATTTTCTTTTCAGTAGAACACCCGCTACTGTTTTTATGCTTTAGTGCGTTTTTGTTTTGCTGTTTCCTTTTATTGTTCTACAATGATTATGCAACCTGGCAACTCGCTGGATTGTTTCGTGGTATTGTTTATGCTTACTCATTACTTCTCTACAGTTACTAAAGTAATTTATTAATTTTACAATTAACATGCTATGCTTTTACTTAATAAATTAAATTATATTCCATCATTATTTAATTTCTCTACAGTTGCAATATTTAACACCTTATTTGTGTTTCTATTGTGTTTTCTGATTATGCGTTTTGTTAGCTCTAGGAAATGAACGGAGTAACGATACTCGTGTTCTTTATCCGTTACTAATTGGACATCATGTCCATCTCATACAATAAAGATAAATTGATGTTAATTTTATTAATATCGTAATAACAAACAATACAAAAATATGACTACAATACTGATAATAGAAAATCACACTAATTCTGAAACTCGAAAACAAGCAGTTAAAAGTTTTAAGTTAAGCCTTCAAATATGTACGTAATTAAGGTACAAAACCGTGCTCTTGTCAAACAGAGAACATGATATTAAAGAAACCCCTCATCTTGTTAGGCCTGACCCGAATACATACATACTTGGAAAGTTTCAACATGTTTTCAGAGTAGACTTACTTCAAGCACCACGATAACAGGAAAATGTACAGATAAAGATAAAATAATTCGGTCTTAATATACATAAAACTTCCAACATACATCTCATATACAGACATTACGCTTAAAAATGTTGCATAACCGTCTATGAATTCATGTACCTATATAGGTAGGTACTAGTAATATAATTGTTACACAAAAGAATCGATCAGACATATACATAAATTAGATTGTCTACTTACTCATTTTACTACGTAACAATTTTATTACGTAAAAAAAGATTTATTTGCATGGTGTAAAGTTAAAAAAAAACGAGTTTATTGTGAAGCTGACTTGCACCCTGAGGGCTTTTATTTGTTATACCAAACCCTATTAGACCGAACATAAGTATAAAATATTGCAATTTTATATGAAAGTTACTTCGACCCATATTTAAGCTGCATAAGTAAGTTTATTATCACACAAACTAGTTTTATAGATTAACTAGCTGTGACTCGCGACTTCGTACGCGTAGAATTCAGAAAATATTCACCGTTGCAATATTTATCACTGATGCTTTGCTCCTATTAGTCGCAGCGTGATGTTATACAAGCCTGTAGCCTTCCTCAATAAATGTACTACCCAACACTGAAAGAACTTTTCAAGTCGGACCAGTCGTTGCTGAGATTAGCGCGTCTTCTTCTCTTAATATTAGTATAGATGGGAAAGAGCTTCGTAAGATTAACTTCTAAAAATGGTAGTTTTCTTTATCTTATATATAAAATTCACGTGTCACAGTGTTAGTTACCGTACTCCTCCGAAACGGCTTGACCGATTTTTATGAAATTTTACATGCGTATTCAGTAGGTCTGAGAATCGGCCAACATCTTTTTCAATCCTTTTTTTTTAGTAGGTTTGGCAAAACAACGTTTGCCGGGTCAGCTAGTATTGATATAAAATCGCATTATTACTTCCGGTAACGTGTTGCAAACTTGATATGCATTAGGACACAATGTTCACTTTCTATTAATTCAGTTTACAGAATGTCTACTTGTCTAGAATTTGAGCAGGGCGTTTACCCTAGGTATCAAAATGATGACATAAATTTGACAGTTATAAAACCTAAAAATTTTTTTGGGAAAAATATATATCTTTTATTATATGTTATTTGTAAATTTTTCAATGTTTAAAGTATCTTATTCCTAAGCTACCTTCCCGACATTTTTTGCCAAATTAGTTCAGCCGATCTTGAGTTATAATTGTTCCCACTAACACAACTTTCTTTTATTTAAATATATAAGGTAGATAGGATAAGATATAAGAAATAAGATAGATAAAGATAATATACTCGTACATGTCGAGTCTGGAACTAATTAAAATGTAAAAGTATCTCATACTCTTCAATGAAATGACATTAAATACTAAGATGTTGCAACATGCGACATCTAAAGAGTACTCTGTTCGACACCAAGGGAAAGGTGAGCCACGCCACAGAGAGCTCTTTAATTTGGATCAAAATATGCTTGATTTTTTTAATGAATAAGTCGCAAGAGATTTTCTTTTTATACTTCTTGTTCTAAATTGAATTTATTCAGTGACGCATTCCAAGATTCCTTTGAGTCGATAAAAAAGAAATTTTACATGTGCCTCGAAGATTAATAATGTGATTCGAGACATAAGAGTCTTATTAAAAAGGTGCTTGAATGATGAAATATTTCAATATTTCCAATTTTCGCAAGGTATGTACAAAATAGACGTCTCGCGTAAAAGGTATTGATAAAATCGAAGGCTGTTTTTATTAGTAGTACCATTATCAACGAACCATGCTTTCACATTGAAGCAAAAAGGTACGAATACAAAACATACTTATGCTTTCAGCTGTTTTGTGATAGCTATCTGACCTATATTTAAAAAAGAAAATTTGATATTCTATTTCATATTTATTTGAAAGTTAACTTGAAATCTTATATATAAAATTCGCGTGTCACAGTGTTAGTTACCGTACTCCTCCGAAACGGCTTGACCGATTTTTATGAAATTTTACATGCGTATTCAGTAGGTCTGAGAATAGGCCAACATCTATTTTTCAAACCTTTTTTTTCAGTATGGCAAAACAATGTTTGCCGGGACAGCTAGTATAATCAAATATTCAACACTAAATTAAGTTAGTGTTCACAACAAAAGGTAAACTTATATTGTACGAATACCGACCGATATTTTGTTGCCATGTTTGAATATTGTTTGTGGGTACATTCGGGTACAGTTTTGTCTCCTGTTTTGAATCCTTTATCAGATTTTCAACTTCGACTCAAGTTTGAGAACAATATTTTTTGTCACGCGAAGTGGACAAAATTTAATAATTCTGAATCTCAACCAATTTTAGTGAATTTCATAGCATGTTCAAAGCCTTACGCCTGAAAGATAATACAATTAAGTCAATCCTGTAAACTTTCTCCCAGAAAGATAAAGTTAGGCAACAATTTATAGAGAGTCAGAATTTGTTAAATTAGTAAATTATATCCAAGCATCGGATAAAATTATTATGTACACGTTTATACATATATATGTGGTTAATTATTGCTATTTTAAACGTCAAGGGAATTATTATGAAGGATGAAATCCATATAAAATAATGAATGATTCATGACAACAGTCCTTTCACGGCGTGGTAGACTGTTGTAGCTATTTTGATGATTAGACGAACCAGTTAATACGAAGACTGAATTCATACGATCTAAATAAATTAAACTTGTAGCACTTAAAACGTGAAAATACTAGGTTTTGTCGATATACGGTAAATTAGTAATTAGTCGTCATTGTATTAAGGTAATTATTATTAAATATACCCAATTATGAGCTTTTCGTTATGATATTTTATTACGATGTAGTAAATTGGGACCATTTCAACATTAGAATTGCTGAGAATTAGATACTTCTTCGTCATTTCCTACTTTCTATCTATATTTCTATACTAATATTATAAAGCTAAAGAGTTTGTTTGTTTCTTTGAACAGCTAATCTCAGGAACCACTGGTCACACCACCGATTTGAAAAATTCTGTGTGTTGGATAGCACATTTATCGAGAAAGCTCTATAACATCACGCTGTGACCAATAGGAGCGAAGCATTAGTGAAGAATGTTGCAAAAACGGGGAAAATTTTCTAATTTCACGCTTACGTAGTCGCGGGAAACAACTAGTTAAGTATAATTATTAAGGCATCTACAAGTGTTTGGATCGTAACAGATGGCGCTCTACAGTCTCTGCCTGCTCCCATGGGAAAAAGGCGTGATGTTATGATGATGATGATAGTATTTGAAAATACCTAAACCTATACGAATATATATACCCGAACCTATAAGAGAATCTATATACTCGTACATCGGTATTACAAACACCATTTTACTTCTACACACATTGGTCTTCAACGTGTGTTAAATGCAACTCTTTTTAGATGGATGTTTTAGTAATAGGGACAAGCAAGCCATAATGTCGTTATGCAGAAATACGTTTCACTCACAAAGGCAGCAACAATACATACATAATCGGGACGCGACAGGACTTCAACTGACAAACATCTCCCAAGGGTACCTATATGCATCGCTGCAATGTTTTGGACAGATAGCACCATTGGGATTCAGTGCAGGGTCCGTTAGACCGTATTAGGCTATGTATTTAAATAAGTAATACTTTTATGAGTTTACTAGCTCTATTTTTATTTTAGAGGATTATTATCTATTTTTATTATTTTACGGTAAGTATATCGGTAAGTATTTAAATAAGTCAAAGTAAGTTTTTGTAAATTATTTAAACAAATAGCAAAAAATACAAACAATATATTAGAAATCGTTGGTATTTTATAAATTTTATATATCGTTGGTATTATAAACAGCAATTGACTAGAAGCGACTTATTATATTTACAAACACTCACTCCAGAAGGCGTACATAGAGTTCTCAATTACGTGTGACTCTGTAGCAACCCTATCAATTGCCAAGATTGAAAACATAATTGAGGCGTGATGGGAACACATTAAATTTATTCCATGACAAAATAAGTTGTACTCACATTCCACAAAGTCACAATCTGTATTTTCACTTTAAGAGATTTCTCCTTTTGCTTATTAGCCAAGGTTTGGTTAAAGACATTGAAGTTAGCGGGTAAAACTAACAAAAAAAATACGCAATGTTTTGAGTAACCGAAATATATAAGCAATATTCAAGTTGAATAGTGAACTCTAATATACATATTTTGTAGCCACAAAACATCAAAATTTAAGTTACTGGAACTCACCACTATTGACAGATCTATAGTAGTTTAATGTACATATTACTATTAACTACTAAACTATTTTTATTTATAATCACAGACAAATGTAAAATAAATATTATAAAGCTGAAGAGTTTGTTACTTTTTACGGATTTAGACGCATATATTTGTTTTAAATTTTGGCCCAACGTTTCGGAGACTTTGCAGTCACCATGGTCACGAGTGAGACTGACTGCAAAGTCTCCGAAACGTCGGGCCAAAATTTAAAACAAATATACGCGTCTAAATCCGTAAAAAGTAGTTTTATTTAAACAGATGAGTCGCGCATGTGTTAGAAAAAAAAGTTTATTACTTTGTTTGAACGCGCTAATATCAGGAACCACTGGTCCGATTGAAAAAATTCTTTCACTGTTGGATAGTAAATTTATCGAGGAGCGAAGCACCAGCAAAAAATGTTGTAAATACGGGAATATTTTTTCTAAATTCCACGCATACGAAGTCACGGGCAACAGTTAGTGTAAAATATACTTTCAAGAACTTTAATACTTAAATATCTAGTTCTAGAAATAAAGAAACATCATTAAAAGTGAAGATAGAGACTCAAACTTAAGCTAAAGGCACTTCAAAAGCAGCAAGCAATTAATCGCTCATCGCTTATGCCTTACTACAGTAACAAACAATATTGCGATCGCAGCAATCTTCTTCTCTTTGAAATTGTTTGTGATTACAGCAGTTTGTGTTGAGACAATCGAGGTGTAATTTTGCTTCCTATCAGTACGCCTCTTAGCGTACTTCTTACGTTTGTGCGTTTGTTTTATATTAAAAACGCCTTTGGAATAGGTTGTATTGGTTTATACAATTTCCAAGTTTACGCAATCATTTGAATATGATCTTTCCTGTTTTAAACAATTGAATCGTTCGTTCTTTTGTCTAGAACTCACAAACTTTAGATTATGTCGTAGCTCGAGACAAATGTATATTAAAACAAGTTTGTCTTTTTGATGTGGTTTTCAGATGAAACAAGTCAAAAATTAAAAAAAGCTCAACATATTATTGAAAGCAGGAAAACACTAAAGTCCATGAGTAAATCTTAACGAGTATCCGCGGACATTATGCACAACGTCCTCTGGTCTTAGGCTAGCTTTACTTTATGCAGAATATGAACAAAACACACATACAATTTTCTTGATACCTATCTATAATAGATAGAAAACACAAAGACGCAGTAAAAATATCTGTGTTTAAACTTAAATATCACAACAAATGATTCATGATTCATTCATGACGCATCTTCTGATTATATGGCAGTCCACAGCAGTTAAACTAAAGCACTTTACCCGACTTGAAATGGTCTGATTTAAAAAACTAGATTCAATGCATATATTTCTGGCTTTTTTTTATTTCAAAGGCAGTAAGTACTGTTAGATCGTGAAAATAAATTATAATACACTGCCCTACGAAGGTCATTATTATAAACGCTGTGGGATCTTACACAAAATAAAACAGTATTTGACTGAATTGATCAGTAAAAAATAAAGATAAATTATATATTTGTCAAAGTTATTTATTACTAACCAATTGAAAACCAAGTCTGTTTTCGTGGTAAATGAGATTTCAAGTGATATAAAACTCAATATAGAATAGCTGCCAGCTTTCGTTCAGGTTGGTGATACACGAACGCATCTCGCTAGCGTCTAGCACATTCTTATGTATTTGTTGTGATGCAAATACGATTTATTGCATCGAATGGAGCAAATTCACCTTGTATCATGCCTATGTTGTATTTCTAGTTCCGTTATGCGGTTTCGAGAAAAATATATGACAAATAAATATGAAGAGTTTATTATGAATCAATTTTGTATATTCGGTAAAGTTTTGTTTTGATATTCGATGTATGATGAGTCTATTTATTTTCAATTAAGTGACACAATATACAAGAAAACACACATTACAAATATCTGTGTTAATAAAGCAGTGTGTAATCTTGTAAAAAATCCTAGAAATGCATACGACATTAATTGTCAAACCATTTGGATTATAGGATTTTTATTTTGTGAACATTTTGATGATTTTATCGTAATCAAAAACCAATATTTGTGTATCGAATGAGTGACCAATTTTTTGTAGACAGCCTAAGTGACCCAACACCTAGCAAAATGATTAATTATTTGCTACGTAATGAGAATGAAAAATTATGGCCCACTGTTGATTTATTGCAAATAATGGCGTTACCGAAGCTACAAAAAGGAACCACAACAATATATTATATGAAACAACACGAAAAAGAAATTATAATGAGTAATTTTGTAAATACCAATAAAATAGGTTTAAATAGTAATACTAGACAATATCAAGAATACCAGATAAAATAGGTTTAAAAAAGCCGGATAAAATAAACTGCTAATTATATAAATAAGCACGGGATGTTTTATAATCCCTTTCCTTCCTCGTTATCACGTCATTTACAGCACGGTAAGAACCCGCATGTCTGATAATATATGAGCTTTCATGATATAATGATATGAGTTACATTTAACAATCAACTATTTATATATATTTTATTGCTGCTATTTAAAAAAAATAGATCTTGTTCAGAATCAATATTCAGTATCAATTAAATATTTTTTCAAGACTGGATTAATTCCTTGACATTAATTTAAAGTATATTCTAAAGAAATATATATTAATCTTATCTTTGGATAATCCATTAGGATTTATTTAAACCGAGGCTTGGCGCTTGCTCTACTATTCGCGTATAATACCACTATCCAAAAGTCTGTCTAAAGCGACTTGTACCGCCAAATTTAGTACCATTACCCACAAAAGCTTCAGGAAAAAATATGGCACCGTTTGAGCTCGAATTACAAGGGCTCAGCGAGATATTATGATGCGTCCAAGTATAATACGACAAATATATTATTAAAGATGTGAAATATCATTAAAAAATTTCACAATTCTAGAATCAATGACATCAATTGATGACGGCTTTTCTCATAATTAAAGAAATTTAATGTATCGCCATACTAGACGCTTACCAGAAGGACGCCATTTAGATGTATACCTATATAATATATATTTTTCATTTATTTTGAAAGTACGTAAGGATATAGTTGGCATATCTTTTTGATAGAATGATCTACGAGTATGTTCGTGATAATTTAAATATGTTCAAGCGAGTGATATTAATGTGATGGTAATCCTTTACTACCAAGAGAACCGTATGTATGTTCGTCACCTTAATAGTTTAATTATACATAAGAATTTTAAATATCACTTTAAATAATTTAACGTTAAGAACAAATTATCGCCAACTTTTCTATTTTAGACCGAACACCACGGCTTTGTTTCAAGTGGTCGCATTTATTCCCCCCATGTCCGAGTCTACTTTAATTACAGACAATTTATATTCAGATTAAAGCAGCCGGCAGGTGGCTCCATCTACAGGCTCTATTATACGCCATCACCATACGTGATTATATTGTCAAACTATGCGCGTAAGTACGAAACTGTGATAGCTAATACCTCACACACTTATATAAATCTCTCTCTCTCTCTCCAGTCCATTTACGTTTACTCCTCCAATTTGGGAGGGATTATGGTCTACTATGCCGCGCTGACCAGGCGTGTTGGCATAGATAGCCCACATATTTATTTTCACAACATTATATAATTAGTAATAATATAAATATCAATAGCAGCTTTACTTTTCTAAAGAAACTTTACTCGGTGTATATTGCTTACAGATAGTTAACACGTTCAAGTTATGATAGAGGTGGGTTAAATCTACAGTAAACGCTTACTAACTATCAATACATTTGTTTGTTATCAACTCGCCCATTATCTGATTTATAAATCGTAGTATTTATAAATCGGGTAATATATTAAAACTAGCTGCGCCGGCAAACGTTGTTTTGCCATACAATTCTGTGTAAAAAAAATTTCATCAAAATCGGTCCAGCCAATTGTGAATCTAAACCATCCTCAAACCCCTTAGAATACACACAACAAATTTCATCAAAATCGGTCCAGTCGTTTAGGAGGAGTTCAGTCACATACACACGCACACAAGAAATATATATATTAAGATTAGACGGGCCTCGTGGTGTAGTGGTTCTGGTAACGGACTGCCGATCATGAGGTCGCGGGTTCGATTCCCGCTCGGGACAGTCATTTGTGTGATTTTTCTAATTGTCATACACATGTTTGTACTGCGTCTGGGTGTTTCTATGTATTATAAGTATATATTTACAAAAAAAAAAGTAGTATATGTATTCTATCCGTATTCTGGTACCCATAACACAAGCATATAAGCTTAGCTTGGGACCACAGGACGTTGTGTGAAATGTCCATGAATATTTAATATTAACAAAAAAAAAACTGATAATGGGTTGTCTTTAACTTTAAAATTAAATGCTCTAAATAAACATACGCACTATATTTCAAACTCCTTAAGAAACATCATATTAATCCGTGCAATAAACAGTGGAACACTGACTGCTCAGAATCGCTCATAAAATAAATAGTTCAGTAAACAGGTACGTATGTATTTAAACATAGATAAAATTGTAACAAAGACAAATGCAGCACAAAGAAAACACAACGTTTATACAACAAATTTTCGCATTCCTGTACACCGAGAGAGATAATTATCAACAAAATAGAGGTAACCCTTACAAAGTCATGTTGCCATTTTTATGTAACGGTCAGTTAGTGTTCTAAAAGTTGCATGACACATTCATTTGTATTTCAATGTGTGTTAGCGCCGAAGCCATTCTATTATTTTATTGTAAATCTTATCTGACTGACAAAAGCAAATAAGTCGATTAAATTGCCTATATCTTCACATCGCCTATATCTATCTATGTCAAACTTATTACGCACAAACAGGCTTTTACAGTCTAAGTTCGCTTCGCTATCTGTGATAGGAAAAGTACATACCCTCAAAGGATTCCAATCTAGTGTTAAACCGTTTTGTAATTAGAATTTATAATTAATTTTGCCACCCATGTTTTGAATAAACGTAAAGATAAGAAAATCAATTACAAGCTATAAATTTACATAGCGCTAGTTCCAAATTAATTTAAATAGGTTTGTTCAGGTCAATGATTTCACCCAGTTCGAAGTCGACTGTTATCTCATATCTATCTATTTACCTGGCTGGTTCAACTTATTTGGAGCTCGTAAATCAAGCTAGATATTTAAGTGTCACGGCTTAGGAATGTTCGTTTGGCATTCAAGTTGTTCTATAATAGGATCAGACTGAGTTGACGCGATAGCTCAATCAAAACTTGCGGATGTTTCATATTCCACCCCTCTCTGACGCGTGACCAACTTACTTAACATTATTATCGATTGTGAGTTATCTGAGTGAGCTATTTATAGAAAAGTCCTAAAATATACAACTAGAATTATTTAACTAGTGCATGTAAGACTCTTTAAAAGTGTTTTAGTCCTATACGTATAAATGTACACACTATATTAAAAAAAGATACGTGTAAAAACTTTGCATCAATGTATTATTTTCTTAAAGGAACCATGAAAATCATTTAATAAGCAAGAGGGCTTCTGTATCCCGGGGCGTGAAGCCAGTTATGATTACAGAGAACCCAAGTTACCTGATACTTTTGTTATTTACCTTCCAAAGTTAAAGCTTGGCTTCATGGGCGTTTGTTTTAATAAACAACACGTATTTTATGTATTTCGTAGTTAAAGTCATGTAGAACTTCGCGGCAGGAGTGCGTTTAAATGCCCAAGTAGCTTTGACTTTTGAAATTTATGTGTGTATTGAAAATGAACAAAGGCACCTTGACTTTGTCGAACAGACAAGACTTAGCATTCAATATAAATTCACGTATTATAGTTTGATTTTGGTAAACAACACGGAGTCATAGTTTCTATTTATGTCATCTATTTATTTTCCATTACAATTTAGTTTCTATTTCTTTTGTTTTAGGTTAATACCTAAAACAAAAGAAATACTTACAGGCATTTAATATTAAACATAACACAACCTAGAACCTTTTACTTCCTCAAAATAGACGCGAAAACCTTTAAAAATGATGTTTATAAATACAATATTTTTTAAATAATGTTGAATTCCTTAATACCTAAACTTAATACCTAATATTTGATCTATTTATACAGTTTAGTGTTGTTAAACTGTCTGCATATTCTAACATCTAATGTCTATAATAACAATATAATTAATTATTACTAAGGTAATATAGTAATATAGGCGATACCGATCACAATATCAAAACCAAACGTATTACCGTTGCGGGTTAGCATCATCATGACATATTAACATTTAACATCAGATTGAGTGACACTTTACTGGCAAAGGGGTACAACAAACCCCAGTTCACTTAACTGCTGACGTTCCTAAATTATGTGATATAAGGGTTTAAGGAATAAAGCTTGACATCAATCACTAATATACTGGTGTGTATTTGAGTTGGTTATTGTGGTTAATGTAAAATTAATTTCCTTGTTTAGTACCAGTATAATCCTTGGCTCAATTCGTATTGTGTTTGGATTGTCACGTTTCACTTATTTCAGACCCAGAATTATTGACTTGTAAGTAAATAATTTTGGGTCTGAAATAACAAATTGTTTTATGTTATGTGTTCTATGTTCATTAGGTCATTTTAGATAGTTAGGAGTAATTTCTATTATATGAGAAGTGCAAGTACATCTGTTAATCTTAATCTGCTAAAAAAGGTATAAATTTAATCTTTAGGCAGCCAGATGCTTGATACATCTTATGAAAGTAGTACCCATGGGTGCTACTTTTAATAAGCACACGACCCACTTTTCACTTGTTTGGCTTATTAAGTAATGTATGAATTTCTTGTAAAAGCGTTCTATTTAAAGCTATTATATCATGTAGTGAAAGAGCTAACTCCCACTAGGCAATGGTTCATATAAAGTGGATTCAAATTGCAAATTTCTTTTCTATAGATAGGCGAATCTGCAGATAAATTTAATAAATTCTACTTTGTATAAATAATGGTTAATGTAGAAAATATATATTTTTGGTAAAAAAGTAACCTATATGTTATTCTGATGTATTAGCTACATTATTGTTTAAGTTTCATTAAAATCCATTCAGTAGCTTTCGCTTGAAAGAGTAACAAACATCTATACCTACTCACAAACTTTATAATATTAGGATTCTCGATAAGGTAGGACCAATAAAGTAAGGAGAGAAAAAAAACTGGCTTATGAAACTATTATTTTTTACACAATAAATCCAATTTTAGAATTAATGTACAAGGAAAATAGTCAAAAATATACCTCAACCTGGATAATATACTTTTTTAATCAACACGCTTTTATAAGTTTGGTATGTATCTATCAATGTATTAATCTGTGTAACGGAATCTTTGAAAGCGATTTTCAGCCACTTGCAGTAGACGGATTGATCTGAAATTTTCCACACCTAACAAGGACCGATGACAATGCAATAATTTAAAAGAATAATCCCAATTTCTTGATCAGAATTACTAGAATAGCATGTTGAAGTATCACTATGACCACACTTGTATTTTTTAATTATACACGTAATAGTTTAATTGTATATGAGTAGACTCACCAAGATTATTGTGTTTCTACGTATGCCTTTCATATACAATCAGATAATTTCACATAAAAACGCTTTGTTTATAGAATTAGGTAAAAATATCATAATTGTTTACTTGTGTTTATTGTGACAACATGTGACAACAGAAACTATGTCTCTGACAACATAAACTGTTAACGTTTTGTAAGTAGGTAGCATAGAATTGAGTTTTGATGACAATGCAATCATTTGAAAAATATTCAGGTTATTTAAGCGTGTTTTTTAGTTTTTAAACTAAGTAGATTATTATTTATATCTTCTTTGTGTGTAACAATCGACTCCAATAAATATTAATAATTTCAAGCAGAATTTTCCCCAAAAATATTATTTGTTCAAAACTGGAGTTTTCATCGAAACAACAGACAAATTATAAATTTATACAACGCCAATTTCATAGGTCGTATACTGCTTTCAGAATTTTATATTTTCTGTCGAAATATATTGACCAGGCTTATTTTACGAATCCCTTGCAAGTTGCACAGTAATGTTAAAATAAATAAACGACTAGTTATTTGAAATTGTCTTGTTGGCTTTGATTTTATATAGCATCTAAACAGGGCTACATTAATGCCCCTACGCAATTTACGTTGTCCCCATAGGAAAGGCCCTGTGATCCGACAATCTACGTGAGGGTAAGATATGCTTGTACATGTAGTTATATTTCAAGAGATACCAGATGTTATTCTCTGAGATATTACGATCTTGTAAAAATTAATTCTGTGTCGTTACGTAATCCCTACTAATATTATAAATGCGAAAGTAACTCTGTCTGTCTGTCTGTTACGCTTTCCCGCTTAAACCTCTCAACCGATTTTGATGAAATTTGATACCGACAATCTGTAGACCCTGAGAAAGGACATACTTAGGCTACCATAATATTTTCTAACACTTGCGCGACTCATCTGTTTAAATAAAACTACTTTTTACGGATTTAGAAGTCTCACCCGTGACCATGGTGACTGCAAATACTCCGAAACGTCGGGCCAAAATTTAAAACAAATATACGCGTCTAAATCCGTAAAAAGTAGTTTTATTTAAATACTTATCATAGTAGATACTCATAGTAGATACTCATAGTAGATACTCATAGTAGATACTTCAAAAGGGGCAAGTGCGTAGCACTTACAACCGTCGGGCATGTATGACCAGATGTATGAGTGTGGATGAAGCCAAGGAAGTGTGCTTCGATCGTGGCAGATGGCGCTCTATAGTCTCTGCCTACCCCCATGGGAAAAAGGCGTGATGTTATGATGATGATGATGATGATGAAATACTTATGCTACATTTTATTGCGAAAAAAAGGGATGAAAAGTTTTCTAAATTTCACGCGGACGGAGTCGCGTGCAACAGCTAGTATGAAATATGAGTAATAATATTGTTATGAAGCGTTTAAATAAAACACACATTTCATTAAATCTACCTAAATATTTGGGTAAAGGGAACATGAAAATTGCATCACGTGTTTCACTCTCGAAGAGAATGGGTACAGTCGATACGGATATAAATTCAAAATGGTCTCAAATAGGATTATTAATAATTTTTGGCCCAAAATCTCCTTTAGTCTTAACAAGACAGTAATCAAAATTTTAATAAGATTAATTTTGTTATAAATAAGCCTCAATATAGACTGGAACAAAGAAAAAAATTAAAACTCTTTTAACATTTATTATATTAGTAGATTCGTACAATAAGGTTAATATTTGAATTAGTATCCTCTTATCCTTTAGACACGTATTAAAGCTAAGTTTGTCGAGAGACGCGTAGGTACACCCCTCCCGTTCAGAACAAATAAAAGAGCTTAACATCAGTAGTACTAAGCTATGTATAATACAAATCTAGAGGCCAATTATCTACGGTAAGATACCGTCAATACTTAATATAATTCATGCATAATATATAGCTAAGAAACCTTTCAAAGTTCTATGACGTCACATCACACAAAATCTTACGCGTAATAACTGGCTCTAATTCTCCGCAAATGTATGCAAAGGGGCTAAATGTGGTTCTGTTGAGTTATGAGATAATTATCGCGATTTAGTCGTCAATTACACCGCGGTGTGGCTTCGTAAATCGGCAACTTAACTTATCATTGTAATAATTCCGAGGCTTTTCATTTAACGTAGCAAATTGTCATCGTATTTTATTTGTACAATTTTGCCGTCGTCATTCGATGCACAGTTGGGTAAGCGTGCTAATTGTCGGTACGAAGTTTGGCATGCTTGTTTATGGATTAAGCAAATTAATTTTGTTTTACTTGAAACTGAAAACTAAAGTTACAGTTTGAATATAAACACAACTAATTGGTTTTATTTTTATTTATGTCGTAGGATAATATACATTTTACGTAGAAAAATCGTAGAGTAGGAGAGAATTGTTCAGAGTTGAGAATAAATACTGCGCGATAATTTTTCCGGAAGAAAGAAAAATGCAACTGGTTTCTAATAGTACCGTGCCGACTATGCGGCTAACAAGACAATAATCCTGATACAAAGCTTTATTTTTCTTCGCATAATCTCGAATATATCTAACACATTTAATAAGATTTCTGCTAGAGTACTCTCCAAAAAACATATTATTAGCATTAAAGGTCTCCTTAACAACTTTAAATAGCACTATAAAAGCCATTTTCACCGTTTTTATAAGTACTTGAATGACCTCCACTTCAAGGAAATTCGGTCCCACCATAAAAACCAATTAACAGTAACACAGTCCGTATACCTGTCGTACTTCTTATGCCAGGCGTTTAATGCTTATTTATTGAAAGCAAGGGAGAAGCTCGTTTTGCAAGGAAGCCATTCTTGGAAAGAAGTTATGTCCCCTAAGGATCATTGTTTCCGCGCAAGTCTGTTTATGTTCGAGAGAGTAGTTACATTGAGCCGAAGATATCATGGTGCAAAGCGAATGCAGCGTCAGAGTATTATATTGTTAGGTAATGATAAACTTACAGATCGTCGGTATTCTGAAGCCCTATTGAGGTAAACGCCAACACAATAATGTATTATTAATTTTTACTAATAAGTTATAGGTACCTACAGAATAAAGTAAGTATAAAGTTGCAATACATACCTTCAAAAACAGTCAACTTAGCCATCGCAGTGACGGCATCACCAACACCATTCTCAGCTACACATTCATAGGTCGCATCGTCCCGTTGAGCGCGTACCGGTTCAATGCGAAGCATCGCACCATTAGCACCTGGTCCAGCGGCGGTGTCCATGGGTGATACTTGATAACGGGTTTGCATACCTATGAAAATATATAACAGTCATTAATTTTGTTTAGTCCTCAAATAATATTTTATATTTTTTAGCTTATTGGCGTCCTACTGTTTATAAATATAGACCGCTTCCAGCCTACCATAGTACGTTGACCTGCTAGTTGCGACGTTTTCGGCTCTACTGGATGACCGTATTTATTTCGATCGAATATTCAAAAATGCTTTCATAGTACTGTAAAAGAAATCAGCAAGCAAACTTTCAGGTTTATACATCAATCAGTCTACGAAATCCATTTTTAATTTGTTTTAAATTAAAAAAACAATACCCTTTGTAGCGTTGCATTGGTTTCATTTAATTGAAACACAAATATTTGATTAAAATAAAATATACCTAGTATCTATATACAAAATAACATTTCCAAAACAGTGCTTCAGGTTTCCCTACAAGTTGTACAGATGAAGCTTTTCACACATCACTGAACATGTGTATTAAATATTCCATTGCAACGAATAGCTAACTTATGAATTCAAAGAACTTCATTCCCAGAAAAACTTAAGCAACATGTTTTTCTGAGTATCTTTCCTTTTAGCTATTTCTCTTAGATTCTTAAGGTTTAGAGGAATAACCGTAGTTTTTAGGGTTCCGTACCCAAAGGGTAAAAACGGGACCCTATTACTGAGACTTCGCTGTCCGTCCGTCCGTCCGCCCGTCCGTCCGTCCGTCCGTCTGTCACCAGGCTGTATCTCAAGAACGGTGATAGCTAGAGAGTTGAAATTTTCACAGATGATGTATTTCTATTGCCGCTATAACAACAAATACTAAAAATAAAATAAAATAAATATTTAAGGGAGGCTCCCATACAACAAACATGATTTTTTTACCGTTTCTTGCTCGATACTAATAACGTTGCCTTATGTTGCATAGATAATGGTACGGAACCCTTCGTGCGCGAGTCCGACTCGCACTTGACCAATTTTTAAGAACTACGCGATGGGGACCAAGAAGGTACGTTGAAAGAAATGCTATGGAAGCTACGAAAAGAAATTTGCATCAATTTTATGATATGCATATATTCGTTGTCGTACGATTGCGATATTAATTTGATAATATAAATTCTTATAGGTTATACAGTTGGTTGTAATTGTGTTATTTTTGATCTTAGAATATGCTATACCTACTAATTATGTTTAGTTACTGCCCTTATAACTATAACGACAACAGAGAATAGCAGCATTACACAAAGATATAAAAGAATAAATAATACAATACACAATACAGTCATTTCATCTACAAACCTTACGATTTCCCTAAATTATTGAGTTAGCAAAAAATACTCGGAATACGCAAGTCGTAAAATTAGATCTGAGAGAGAATAAATTCCGGTGAATTAGGCATCAATTCCCGATAAAATAAAGAAATAAATCCGCATGATAAGTAGCATTACTTTAAAAATATTATTACTGGAAATATCGGGTAACAACGACATTACGATCTTATTGTCTGTATCTCGATATGTAATGTACTACAAGGCGGGCGTGAAATAAAGATATCATGCTATCGATCGCCCTATTTATAAAAAGGAACTGAATTAAATTTAGAAAAAAACGGACTCAGTAAGGAAACCTTTAGTGCGTGATATGCGACCGTGATGTTAGTTACAAGGTTATTAATAATTATTAACAGATAATAAAGCCTTTGAAAATCGATTATCAAGAAACTTACTGCTTCCAACTCATATTGAGAACTATTTAACACATTCACGAGCGCGCGGGATAAGTAGTTTATTTAAATATAACACATCAATCACGTACGATGTTTCTCAGTTGCCTGCGTGCCTATATCGAATCGACTGTTTGACATCCGCTATATCAACTCCATACTAAAATATACGATTTATTATTCAGTAATATACTTTTATAAGCATAAACATATATTTACGATACGGGTGTCGGAACAGGAATATTTTAAATTCTGAGTTCACATCACCACGTAGGTGGCACACAATGTATTTATAGCCAAATTCGAAAAAAAAAACACAAAACTGTGTTTAACAAACACTAGTATTCATGTACCTATACTAATGTATAATATTCGGAGAGCTTATAAGAAACATAAAAGCGCGGCGATTCAAAAGCAGATGCCGTTTCAGTAGCATTCAATAGGGCTTCGACTGAGGGATCTAACTAATATGAAACACAACATTATGCTTGCTGAAATCAAAATGGACTACAAGTTTTGTTGCAATTTACACAATATGAAGTATAAATAAAAATATACTATTCGAGTAAAAATATAGGAATTTTGAAAGAGTCGTTCACTATCCTAATGTATCTACAACAAATACAAGAAAATCTAGACTGAAATACTTTAAAACAACATAGGAAATACGCATATTCCAAAAGAGAACGCATTTAACCAACTATAAAAAGAAAACTTGTGTTTTATAACAAAATCGTATAAGAATAGAGGGGTATGCACCCCTTCGTCCTTCGGTATTCAAGAGCGAGAGGAGGTAATAAAAAATATAACAGTCGTAAAGCAATAACAGATACACGTGGTCAGAATACACAAGAGAGTACACAAGTATTGTGTACACAGACAAGGATAAGTACACAGCTATTATTACACGGAAACCTTTTACCTGTAATCTTAAACGTTTATTCAATTTTAAGATAATTCGTACATATACATGGCGGAGGAGGAAAATAAATATCACACCTAAATAATAACGTCATTTACGGTGTAGCAAAATAATAATATGGTCTTTTACTACACCGTAAAAGAAGGCAAGGGACTATTTTATGAAATAGATGGCAAAACCAAGTCTCCAACCTCTGTTTACAGATTAAGATATAATAGTAAACATGTGATTTAAAATAAATTATAACTAAGGAAAAAATTTTAAGCCTAAAATAAAGAAAAATGGATTAAAACTGAAACTTGGAGTTAAAAGTTATAAATTGCAAACCAAATAGTATTATAACACGTAAATTCAGCCGAGGGCAAATCCTGTCACATACCGTTCCTAAATATATAAAAAAGTCTGTACCAAAAATACAAAAATAAAAATACTGAATGGGATAGTATCTTTGCCCCATATCTGCGTCAGGGACAGGCGTCATCCATCATTGCTGGCGACATGTCGACGTAACTCGTGATTGTCAATCTAGCGTGCGACGCGCGCTGCGGCTTGGCTTTCCCGCTTTTATTGCTCACTTTGAAGGTTACATTCGAATTGTTTGTATACCGTTAAACTGAATCGTAATATATACAAACGTTTAAACCATTTTATTCGTACTTTTTGAAGTCTGCTTTTTAATCAATTAAATGTAAACGAAAAAAGATGTCTATCTATATATAGAGCTCGCTGTCTTCACAAAAAATTCAAGAATTATAAATCGTTTTCCGTGCTCTACATAATTATACCAAGATTACTCATTTATGAAAAATGCATTTGCGAACTGCGTTAAATTTTGTTTTTTAATATAAAAGAACAGAGTAAACTAAAAGCCTTTTGTCATGATTTTTTGAAATATAAAAATCTGTAACATATATAGGTATCGCAATAAATGTAGCTGGTCTACAAAACATTAACAAATGTACGTATGCTCTACAGCAACATTTACTGAGTTTTATTTGCCTATTGTGTGACAATTTTGTTAGAATATTGTACATTTTAGAGAGTAAACAATGGCCGTTATAGATTTCAGCAGCAAAACCAATGAAATAAAATAAAAAACATTATTTTTAACTGTACAACTAACCGAAAATACTGTTGCGCTCGAGGCTACTATTAAAACAAGACCAGCTACGAGTATCTACGAATTTAGGACATCGTTGCCCGAAATATTTGGATACACAAAATTAGAATTTTATGGTATGAAATTATTTGCTTTCTGGAATAATTTTTTTCTACGTCCTTTCAGAGACAGTATTTGGCATCGCAGAATCAACTAGTTGACTTGGATTTCACAGTTTTAGTAAGTTGGGAGGGATATAAATTTCAAAACACCTCATGTTAAAACGTTAGGCCACAGAAGCTAATCCTGTAAAATACTGTTTTTAAGATATAGCCTAAGACTTGACAATTTTGCAAGTCGTAAACAGCGGTATGACGTAAATGTTGAGAGACGATAAAACACACATTAAACTCCACACACATTAACACAGATTATATTAATCTCACTGTTAAGAGGTATTTATCTATACATATAATTATGTAAAGGAGAAGACTGCCTGACATATCAATGTACAGCCAAAATTACTGACGCCAGGAACGTGAAACTGCACACTAGTTCGTTTGAAAATCTGTACCTATATAGCGGCCTATTACAAACATCGCTTTCGCTGTTTTATTATACCAAATGGTGTCAAAAAATAGAAGATCAAAATTATAGGCTATAAGACAAGATATTTCATTCCATGCTCTTTAAGCGCTTTTGTAACAATAAAAATATTTATACAAGCTGGATCATTTAAGGACAGGTAGAGGTTCCCCCTGTGTGCCAGGTGTTCATGATTATCCAAATATACGCTTGCTGGGTTTCGAATCTCTTAATCTTTAGCAGTTAAAATATGTTTAGTATCAAGTCCATATTCCAGTGAATTAAATTATTTTAGCGGTCACAGTTTCATAAAAAAACACCTACCTACAACATTATGGTATTTTATTTAACAAAAAATAAATGATTAGGGAAAAAACGCTGCCAACTGAAAATAAAATACCCAAAACAATTGAATAATTTAGAGGAATCCATCCAAAATTGTTCGACGACGTTTTGATCGATGACGGGTGACGACAAAGGAACAAATCATAGGTTACTTTGATAACGTTGAATATGGAACGAGGTCGGTGGGCGTAAAAGCCACTATTCCTCTTTTATGGCTGGTGGATTCGCTCGGATGATGAACGATTACATTTTTCATAGGAACCGATGAAACTATTTAGGGTGCTTGGAGTTGCGGAAGAGGGGGTGTTACAGGACACAGAGGGGAGATTTCGCGTGCGTGGCCAACGATATTTTTTTCAGCTCATTGCCTCAGGCTTATAGTCATCATTACCGTCAAGATATTTATGGGATTAAGACGTAGTTTAAGGTACATTTCAATCAAAGGTGAAATCGACTGAGCAAGGTGAGTCGCAGTTGTGTGCAACAAACTGCACCAAAACCACCACAACATTATAATGGTAAGATACATAACGTAAAACTTGAATAAGTCAACACATCTTTATCTTTACTTACTTAATGTAAAACATAGTCGCTTTTTTGTATGTATGTCCCTATGTGATCTTATATTATCCATTATTACGCAACATACTCTTAATGTGTTTTAACACGCTTATATAAGTTTGGTACCTATGTATCTATCAATGTATTAATCTATGTAACGGATTCTTTGAAAGTGATTTTCACCCACTTGCAGTAGTCGGATTGATCAAGAAATTATGCACACATATCAAGGACCGATGACACTGCAATAATTTAAAAAAATATTCAGGATTTTCAAGCGTTAGTTAGTTTTTGAACTAATTTAAGGAATAAAGGGGTTCAAGTGGATAGTTTTTCATCACGCGTACGAAGTTGCAGGCGACAGCTAGTTCTAATAAAGAAAATGTTAAATTCTGTTGAACAAATCATTTAAATAGATAAAATATTGCATATAAATATACAGCAAAGAATCAGTCCATAACAGATAACTACTAACTTAAAAGTTCATTCAGATCCAAAGTTATTGTTATTGACGCAAGAGCCGATAAAATGTCTCGAGAAGAATATCTCTATTTATTGATCAAGATAGTTAATATACGGATATACTTCCCTAAATCCCTGACAACTATTGTATTATTAATGAAACTTTGAGATATCGTTTATGGTGTAGGATTATGAAAGTTATGCGGAAAGTTATTCTAACAGAAAGACGTAAGTTCATAAATTCACTTTTAAAATACATGATTTGCACGCCGAAGTTGTAGTAAGTACTAAATTAAAAATCGTTTCAAATACAGCCACTAAATTACAAAACATCATGACTGTGAAGTAAAATAAGGAGTTGAAGTAATATCTACAGCATAAATCTACAAACTTTCCTAGGACTTTACAAAAAAATTGTTACGTAAATATTTTAAGTGTGCTGAATATAGTTAAACGTGTAATCTTAAATACTTACTTGATACTCGTTTGCCGTTCTTTCTCCACTGTATATTGGGCATAGGGTCACCTCTCCCAGCACAATAAAAAGCAGCGATGCCGTTGGCTCTTACTTGAAGGTTTCTGGGCCGGATCGTCAGTTCGGGCGGATCTGTAAGAATAACAAATCATTTAGTCTAATCACTGTATTGCTTAGGTATGCAATAACCACACAAAACATAAAATAAACTCAAAATATTTTATACAAAATGTGGGCAGTTAAACATATTTTTTTCAGTATTTTAACACCTACTATTAAAACAGACAGAGTTATATGCATTTTCTTATGTCATAAATTAAGTATTAATTGAAGTTAAGACTAGTTTCAAACTTCGCGATCGCAGCGCTTTGTAAGGAGCAAGGACAAATAAATTTAATTCTTCCAGTACAATAAAAGTCGTCGGAAAGTTTCTACCGGGCGACACACGGAGAAAACTGGTAAGAATTTATTTCCAACGATATACTTGGGAAGACCAAAGAGATTTCCGCTATTCGCTGCGAGATTAATAGTCCAATTTTGTTGAAAAATACGAAGCAATTATGTATACAAGTGACTTCCGAGTTCGATAAACATCGAAAACCAGAGCAAACGCCGCCATTAATCGAAAATTTTGTCCGTGTTTAAATCACAGATATTTTCTATTCATAAACTAAAATTATGCACCATTTATTGTAGGGTAAGGTTTAATATAACACTCATAACAACAGTGATTCGATTCAGGTAACTGTCATTATAGGTTTCTAAAAGAATCCTATCACCTAAACCTATCACCTATATGGCTCTTCGAAGTCTTTCACGGTTTTAAATCTTTGATTTAAAATAATATCTTATCTTAATAGTTATGCTATGGGAACTAGAATACATATTAATCGTGTCTAACTTTTTCATAATTACAATACATTAAATATGTATAAAAGACAGTCCAGAAGTTGTACGGAGTGTACGGTGAGTACATCATAGAAATATAACTGTCTTGTGCATCCTCGTGCATAGAAATAAGTATCACTGTGTTATGACACCTGTATTTAAATTTCGCTCGTAGCAATCTCAGAGAAAAAAATTATTGTACGAGTGTCAGCAATCAAGTTACAAGGGTGTCATTTTAAGCGCAAATAATAGTGTTGTCTAAATCGAGTGGGCAAAACACAATATCAAATATGATGATCCGAACGAGATGAGATTGAAGTCCAATTTTATTACATCTCGGACATTCCGTTAAACATCAATCAACAAGTACTTTTCGATAGATTTTTGAAGCCGAGTATTTTTTTTGTGAATGAGTGTTATTTTAGATCAGGAAATTGTTTGTTTTTATTGCAAAATTCATAGATCAAAAGAGCTCTGTATTATTAGGATATTACCACAGGCTTTGCACCTTTGAGAATAATGTGAAACTACAGCGAAATATTTAACATTTAAACTTATTCGCTAACTAATATTGCTTAAGCCCATAAAATATTTTCATAAATTTTTCATAATAAATCTTATTATAAAAATTTTTACTTGTGTACCCCTAGTGAACTTATATTTTCGAAACTATGCAGTAAATTTTGATGCAGTGGTTTTTAATAGCTAGAGTTGTTCAAGATAGTGGTTATTTGTATAATTTGTTGGTTGATAATTTTTAATTCCACGCGTACGAAGTTGCAGGCAACAGCTAGTATATTTATAATTATAACTAATTCAATACATATAAAACCTGTCTATAAAAGTCTGTCTATGACTATGTCCATTTTTAGTGTTGTATTACGTCAATCAATGATGACATAGAAAAATGTGACGTTTATCTTTATCCCTCAACTGCAGAAGTAAATTGATCACGTTTTATGTGAGCTTGATTAAAATGGGCAATGGGACGTGCTTACGCGGCATAATTGGCTATTTTTCGTTACATCATTCTCGCCCAAAGATAAAATTAGGGCAACCCTAAAATATTACAAATCTAATTTTATTATGTTTTGGTTCTAATATGTTTTGGCAGAAGATCGATAGTCGAAATATTATGAACAGCAATAGCTTAGCCTATCAAGTTGATGTTACAGTGATATACATTATGTCCATTCAGACAGTCTTTAAAAAAATATTTCCCATTTATTTTTTGCTTAAGCCGCAACTAATTGGAGTGCATAATATCGAGAACGCGCATCTCTTATGTTTACTATATACTGCTGTCAGCACCTACACAAAATGAATTGCTAGTTAGGTACAGTTAGTTCAATATAATAAATTTCACACAATTTAATCGGAACACACTTATATTGGATCCGCTAAACCGGTTATAGCCAGGATATGTCCGGATTATTGTCATAAATTGCCTATGAGGATATATCTGTCCGGACAGCGTATGCACATTTCGATTAACTCTATTGGGATACATAATGAAATATGCTCTCGTACAATAAAATGAATTCAGATGACGTCTTAAATTATTACCTATTCTCGTGTAATAATTTAAAATAAAATTCTGTTGCATTTTCTGTTTCTTATTTTTGCAAAAATCTAATTATTAGAGCGTAGAAAATGTCCTATAAACCTTTTATAAATTCTGAAGCGCTTTGAAAACAAACTTGTAAAATCAAAAAGATACAGAAGTTTTATCGTCACTACGTTTTGATAGCACACAGCCAGCTTAGCTCTTCCACTGATCATGATACTTGCTAAGCTCTGGAAACGTAAATAATTTATTAAACTAAAAAACCAGAGGATTACATAAGTCTGCTAGAAATCAGTTAAAAAAAAAATGTTTAACTTTGGAAGTTCTGAAGTTAAAGAAAAAATAATAAAATATAACACGGTATAAAGTTATATATAGACAGAACATTTCCACCTTTTTCGTAAGGACTTAGGACGTTGATGTAGTTAAAAGATGACAATATAAACAATTATAACATGTCCACACTACGTATTAAAATAAAACTATACATTTTCATTACGTTAATATTAATTAACATAATTGGATATAAATAATACGTCGACACCGGGCAACCTGTAACAGATAACTTTTTTTTTATTAAATTAAAACTTACGTGTCAAATAACGTATAATTATGTTGCCAGTGTCGTTGATAACTGGAAATGGCCTTGGTGGTGGCAATGTAGGTAACGCTTGTGTTACTATCGCCGGTAATTCTGGCGGTTCTGGTGATTCCACCGATTCTGGCAATTCCAACAAATCTGGCAGTACCGGCAATTCCGGTAATTCCCGCAATTCAGGTAGTTCCCGCAATTCAGGTAGTTCTTGTAATGGTGGTGACTCGGGAGCTTCTGATTCCGAATCCAGTTCAGATTCGACAGAGTCTTGGTCTGTCAAGAAGATTCGTATTTCGATACGCGCGAACGGTTGTCGTATTTTTGATTTGATTTTAATTTAAATTAAATTGTGATGTGTTAGACATTTTTACAACAGATTTGCTCTTAAATTAACATATTTATAACTAGGTACTAATTTAATACTAAAACAATAACAAATGATAATTTTATTATATTTAACTATTGTTTTACATTCGCCTCATTGGTATATTCGTTATACACAAGAAGATACCTAATTACTTTTAAATACAGGAATTATAAGTTGGAAAGAAAACACATCGACATCATGTATATTACAAAAAACTGAATAAGTCAAATTTGGAAATAAGGGCGCGTACGCCCTTATTTCCAAATTTGACTTATTTAGTTACTTATGTAGTTTAGTTACGTTAGTTTATTTTGTAAGATGAGATCATGAATACACAGATGCCTACATCTGTGTATTCATGATCTCATCTTTGTACATATAAGAAACGTCAACGATAACATACTCGCAAACTACCGTTTACTACAGCTAGTTCGATGTGACTCGTGTTATGTAAATAAACAAGATATGTTAAGTTCAGTGGTTTGTTAAAATTGATCTCGTAACATTAGTACATATGATGATATCTATAATCAAACATTCGTATGATAAAAGTAGGTAATTATTTTAATGTACAACTACTATATTACTACATCAAACAACCGATATTTTTCCATTTTATGCGTTCATTTGTGCTGAAGCAAACGAAGAAATTTATTCACACGATATTATGATACAGATTTTAATAAATGAATTGCAAACAGCACATTTTTTTTACATTTCCAGACTAGAGAAGCAGGTCAGATAATACAATATATCTTTAATCTGGATAGGAATCTGAAGTCTGCTCTTGTATGCACTAATACAAATATTTATACAAACGTGCATACACGTTTATGTACGTATCCATCCATCAACCTTTCTCAGTCCACTGCTGGACATAGGCCTCCCCCATAGAACGCCACAACGTGCGGTCCTGCGCTAACTGCATCCAGCGGCCCCCGGCGTATTTGACGATATCGTCGGTCCACCTTGTTGGGGTACCTATGTACGTATATTGATGATTAAATAAACAATCGCCCGGAATATTATTTGTCCACCGCAACTGTGTATTTTATGCAAACATCACCTATGGAAATAGACTAGATAGTTGTTTTATTCATTTTTATTCACAGATTATATTAATTGGCTAAGACTTGGTGAAATTATTTAGCTTTATCTCAGTTATAATTTTCCTTTCATCATGTACAGAACCCTCTCTGTACGAGTAATCTCACTTTTGATTGGCCCTTTTTTATAAGGCTTACGACAAGTATTAATAAAGAAAACTCAAGTTTTATATCGCTTCTTAAGTTCTTAAGGTTGTTACAAAATAAAGCCTTGGTGAGCTTAAGTAGTAAGATTAAATTTGTGATTTCTTTGTTAAATCGGCGGATGTGAATTAAGTGCATGTGGTCAAATTAACCTCAGGTATTTTTTTATAACAATCGAGAAAGTTAAATGTATATCGCAGTGATTTTCAAACCAGATCAAAAATCATTCTTATTTAAAATCTCCATATTCGTCCGATTGTTTTCATATCTGCATTCGAAGATTTCACAACAAAGCTTTTCCTAGGTTCCTAAACAATAATAAATCATCCTTTGTTATTATCGAGAGAAAAATACACCTCAGTATCTGTATACTTTCGCATCGACGCAATAAATAAACATTGACGCAACATTGATTATTGAAAGATTTATATCGGAACTCATCCGAAGTACATATATTGTGTGTAGTTCGTTTCCGATGTATTCATATACAGAAAGTTCTATTGTAGAATGTTACGATATAATGGATAATGGAATACTTTTCATATTTCCATCTTGTTTTGAATGAATCCAAGTTTCATTCGAATTTTATGGTGTCCAATACTCTCGGCTGATTGTATTTTACAAAATCTTGCAGGAAATTTTAGGAGTACTTGATGGAGGAGAACTTACATTTGAAATTAATTTGCCTAAGGTAGTAAAATATAATAAGCACTGAAGAACTTTAGTAAAACAGAGTAGTTAAAACCATTATAGTAATCCAGAAATAAAAAAAAAACACACGATTCCAATCATAACAGAAAGCATTGGTCAACATATTTTTTTCCATAACAATTATCAATTCATTAGCAAACACAAGCGTCTTATGAGGTTCACATTAGTGTTTTTTATATTATAGTGTGCTGACGTATTAGCTGTATTAATTTAGCATGTTTAGCTTTTGTTGCAAAATGTTTAGCTTTTATTTGAAATAGTAACTACTCGTAAAGTGCTATTTATCCTGGAAAACCTTTTACATTTATAATAATATCAGTAGCATAGAAGGATTGATCATTGGCACAATTTTGAGGCCTTTAATAGATTCATCCCTTGTTTTCTTTATCCTTTCCAAACATTATTTCATCCATCTTTCACATGTCGCTCAGGAAACCATCGTGGCGATCTATTTTAAGCCTCGTAAGGTTTTACAAATGTTTGTCTTGAATTAAATGGTTCCCTAATGATTGATAAAAAATTTTTTGACAAATGATCATTTGACAAACAACGTTTCACCAAATGATCACATGGCAAACAAGACACTTGACAAAAGTATCATCTTACAAAAACTTACTTAAGGCCCCTACACACCTTACGATTTATCGAACGAAAAGTCGGCCGACAAAACTGTGCAGTTCAATTTGGGTATTCTTTTTTTAAAAAATGTATGACAAATCGCTGCAAATCGAATCGTTCGTCAAATGTGCGTTGTTTAGCGCGCACTAAATTATCGTACGATAAAACTGTGCGATCTCTTGATCTTCGATTTTTCGTTCGTTTGTAGAACATTTGCTGCGAATTATCGTTCGTCGAAGGAAGATACAATTTTTATTTCTTAAAATCGTTTCGATTTTCTGACCGCTTGATCGACGGTCCTCGTGATCTAGTGGTTCATGTATTCTACTACTGCGGCCGTTCAAAAGGTCAAGGGGTTCGATTCCTGTGCGGGACAGCCAATTCATTTTTGTTTTTATTTGTTACACAAATACTATAATAATAAATATAGGTACTGCGTCTGGGTATTTTTAACCAACTTCAAAAAAGAGGAGGTTTTCAAATCTTTCGTACGTTTTCTTTTTTATTTATGTTTGTTACCTCATAACTTTTAACTGGGCAAAGCGATTATAATGATTCTTTTTTTACAAATCTGCTGATTCCCGTGTAGTCCCATTGGCACCAGGTCAGGATCTGATGGTTATGTCCTGAGAAATTGGGTCGTCTCAAGGGCCTGCAAGGGACCTGGGGTGCCGGTCGAACTTAGTTTATTTCGGCGGATGACTCGATGACGAGTTTGGCGGTCTCAGCGTCCATTCTATGGATAGGGGGTTTAGGAGCGGCAGGCGCCACGGTTGGAGCGGCGGGTGCCTGTTTCGCAGCGAGCGCGCACACGATGCACACGGCGGGCGGTGCGGACTGCTCAGTGGGCGCCGTTACTGGCGGTGCGGCTTGTTTGGGCGCCTTCTGGCGGGAGGGTGCGGACTCGATTTTCGCTGCGGCGGCATTTTCTTCTTCTCTTCCTTTTAGGGGAGGCTGCATTGGCGCCAGCTGCGTTTGCCGCCGCCACCAATGAGTTGGGCGCACTGTCTACCGTAGCGACAAAGGTCACTACTACGGGTTTGGCTGCTGATGTAGTTGTCGTGCGCGACACCGTTCCCGCCCGTTTGTTTCTTGCTTCCGTGCGAAACACGCAGCAATGACGTGACGCTGTTGGCAGTGTGTTCGCCGCCGCACGGCTGTCCAAAACCCAAACCTAGCAAGTTACAATTTTTTAACAGATTCTTTTTCATTTTGTAATCAACAAGTATGAAGTGCTGGTTGCTAGGTTTATACATGCTTGTATCTGTGATTCTATGTAAGATAGAAAAAGAAATACAGTTGTTTTTGAATTAGACGCAGTAAGAAAATTGGGAAATATTTGGTTTAGGAAAAAGAATTAAAAAAACGTGACTTGCTAGGTTTTGGTTTTAGACAGCCGCGCAGTGTCAAGGATGTTGTTGTGATTGATGTTTTATAATCAAACTAGATGGCGCCCCGGCAACCCTCGGTGCCACACGAAAAGTTGTAAAAAACGTTATAAATAATGCCATCTACCGCAAAAATGCATTACTATTTGAACGCTTGAAGAATATTACTTGGTACCGTATGAAATACTAAACTAGAAAAACAACAGATGTCAGACTCAGTACCAGACTACCAGCTGTTTAGAGTTTAGAGTTGGTCATATTTCACAAATGTTTACAACAACGTATCACATGGCGCCACTCAGCCTGGTGTAACCGCCAATAACAGTTCCGTAAACTATTCTAATAACTGAGTCGTCTAGTTGCAAAACCCGCTAAAACGCTTTAATTTCAAATTTTAGCTACATATGACATTTGAAAGTACTCTTCAAGTAGTACAAATTCGTCAATTTGTTCTCTATCAAACTCCACTATAAGCGGTAGTAAAATGCATTATATTAACAGTGTTCGGTGCAAAGAACGCTAAAACAAAGTGTGTGAGTTTCAAATTCCTCCATAACAAATGCAACCAATGGCAGCCCAATATTAGGTCACGTGACACAATGAATTTGAATCAATTAGTATGGCTGATTCCGCTATCTGAGTGTGTCTTAGCTGTGGTTTTTTAATGTTTTTGTGTGGAAAATATGGAGGATTTACAGCAATTTATAAGAAAATCGGAGCCTGGGAAAGCACGCAAGAGATTAGTTGATAAGTCAAAGTGGAAACGTGAAGTACTGCGTGAAAAAAGTTAGGTTTCTTTCTTCTACTAAACAGTCAACTGCCATTTACCAAAGTTGTTATGCGAAACAGGACCAAGAAAGAATTCGATACGCTTTGGTGTAAAAATTAATTTTTTTTTATTGCTAAATTGAGTAACTAATATAAATTTCCCTAAAATAAAATGTTAAGACTGTACTTGCCCCCTGAATTAAACATAAAAAAACTTTGGCGTATGTATAACAACGACCATCCTTCCTTGCTAGTAAAACAGCATTTTTTTAGAAATATATTTAATTGTTTTTATAACATTGGTTTTGGCACACCTAGGTCTGATGTTTGTTCAACTTGTCTGCTGTTAGACGAGAACATAAAAAATGAAACTAATTCTGGGCTTAAAAATAAATTGATCATTGAAAAAAGAATTCACCGTTTGAGGTACAAAGCATTTTATAGGATCTTGCAGGAGCAAAGAAGTGATCTATTAACAATTAGCTTCGACTGTCAAAAAAATTTGGGCCTGCCTAAAGTACCAGATCAGTCTGCCTACTATAGCCGCCAAATTAATTTCTATAACTTTACTATAGTAGTTGGTAGCTCTAAAGCAAAATTGACCAAGGAAAACATATTTTCATATACCTGGAATGAAACCACACACAACAAAGGTAGTAATGAAATCATTTCAGCAGTTCATCACTTTTTAATTAATTTAGACTTCAAACAAGAAATCAAAGTCTTAAGAATAGTAGCAGACGGCTGTTCTGGTCAAAATAAAAATTCTGGCATGATAGCCATGCTTGGTAAGTGGTTGACAACAGAAGCAGCCAGACACATCAAAGCGTTTTATACAACGTTGGAAGACAGAAGGTCTTCTGAACAAATAGATATTGACGAGGACACAGCGGCGATACCAAGCGACCTTTGTGAAGACGGATTTGACGATGTCAATTTAATAGTATGATTTAAGTTTTTAACATTTTTCTTTTTAATAAGATTGATTGTGTTTACCCGCCTTCAAATGTAGAACAACAAATTATTTTATTTTCTAAATATATTATTATTTTAAAATTGCATTTTTATTTACTTACTTATCAGATATTGTTGCATAACATTGACATCACCACAAAATGACGTAAGTTTCAAATCCCGCTATTCCACAAAGCTCAGTTGCAAATGCCCCTATAACACTAAGTAAGTTTCAAAATCCCCCATAATCAAAATTGAAACAGGTTTTTTTGCTAGGTTTTTGGAGTAATCGCAGTTGTTTTTCATTTTCTCAATAGGTATATTTTATGAGTATGGAAGTAAATAAAAAGAGTATAATAAAGTAAAGTTGCTTTGATTTCAAAAGTTTTTTTTCATTCCTGCAAAATTTTCTAGAATCATTTTAGTGGGGTTTGCAACTAGACGACTCTATCTATCTACTATCTACCCATATCACAGGCATATTTATAAGCTTAGCTTGGGACCTGAGGACAATGTGTGAAATGTACATAAAATTTCTATTATGTATATGCATTATGCAGTTTATGTACTTATGTGATACTAAACAAATATTTTGTCAAGGTTATACGTAAATGCGTCAAACGAAATAATAGCGTGATGTAGCGAGACGGCACAACGCCATCTATCGAGTCGGATAAAAACTTCTTGTGACATTTGTTTATTTAATAATATAATTTATCGTCTGTACTGTTGACGACATGCTACTTGCACGAGCTTGTGAGGAGAACTGACGACCGCGGTCGTCCATAAAAATCGTTCGATAAAACTGCGCAGTTTTTTCGTTATGGTTTATCGTAACGTGTGTAGGCGGCATTAGCAAACGATCCATTAGCAAACACTACACTTGACAAATGTGTGAAGTATTCAAATGTCAATTGACCTTTTTGTCATTTCACCAAATTATATGTTTCGTAAATTATTTTGTTTAAAATGTATCATTATCATCATGAATCATTATTAATGGGAGAAATGCCCTAAAGTCGCTTCTGGCACTCGCCGGTCGCTGCCGCGCCACGCTCGCTTTGCTCGCGCGGCTCGTGCGTTTGAGGTTAAAGTTCTAACCTAACCTAACCCAATCTAATAAAAGAGATATAATTATTATATCTCCAAATACGAACGATTATAGTAATATAAGTAATTATTTAGAAAATAATGTAAAATATATTTTTTTTTATTCTATCTATATTTCATAAACTATATCAATTAATACTTATAGTATTTTCTTTTTAGGAAAATCAGCATCAAGAAGAAAATCAAAAAAGAAGAGAATCAGCAGTGGCTTTGCAAAAAAAAGTGCTAAATGTGGTAATTTTAACAAGAATACCAAATTTTTAGACCAACAGTAGATTTATCTGATAACTTAGTTGCCAAATGTTAGTTTTGTAAAGTAATCATTGATAAAATGTCAATTTAAGTGTTGATCATTTGGCAAAATGAAACATTTGTAAAATGATCAGTAGTAAAATGATCAATAGGCGAATTCATTGTTTTGCCAAACGTTGTTTGTCAAGTGTAGTTTTGCCTAACGACTTTTGGTTAAACAATCGGACACCGTTAACACAGATTTTATAGATTTCACGCAAGACATCATTTGATCTGTTTTCATTCTTCATATTTTAGTTATTCTCTTTGTCGACTATTTAATAAATTATAACATTTTTATTCTCTTAAGCTGTAAGAAATGAAATGTTATTGTATGTTTAAAACACAATTGTAGATATATAATTTGCGAGGTCGAAAGTTAGTGTCTTCTAACGATAACAATAGAGGTATTTTTCTTGCTAATAAATTTTGCGACACTTCTACATTTGTCAATTTGTCACTAACGAAGGGTTTTCCGCTTCTTACAAAAGGATAAAAAACACCCTAAAGACAATAGTCGTAAAACAAAGCTGCCTAACCATCAAAGCTAAGAAAAAGTTGAATGCAAGGGATTGCGTCTTACTTTTAAAACATTTTTTATTAGAGTTATCCTTTGGATTTAAACGCTATTCATTTCATTAATTACATACTTTTACCAAAATATGTAAATTATTTTTTGTGCATCCATTTTGTTAGGTTTTGTTTCTAAATGTGATAAAAAGGTCGAATTTCTAATTAACTATTTCAGTGTGGTTGTGTGTTTTACTCGAGAAAATGGGATTTAACTAGGATTATCCGTGATTGAAATAGTTCAGATTGATAAAAAGGTGCTTTAAAATAGTGGTATTGGATTTGGTTGAGTGAACAGACATACCAAAATTGAAAATATGATTACAATTATTAAATTAAACGCCAAATTGTTTCTGTAGTAAAGAGCCTCGTTAACTTAATTTAACAAACTTTATCGGCAACGAATGTTCCTTTAAAACTTAGTAATATCGAAATCAATAACTCGTTGTAGGTAAATAATAATCGATACCGTAGTCTTTACTTTTGTTCTTGATCATAAGTATATCACCATCATATCGTGAAAGTAGCACGCGGGCGCGATACATCATTGAAACGCGTGTGATACGCGAACAAATCGGTATTCTATCGCTCTTAGGAATTTATTGTGCGCTAGACGGTTAATAGGTAACATTAATATGAATCGCGCCTGCTCCCGCGAATTCAATATGATACGTTCTGTTACGGTTTGTATACGCATTCATTTATAATTAGAATATAAAATACTATACTTGATTCAGTCATTTGGTGGAATAAAGGGTCACGTGGAAAGTTTTCCGGAAGTTTTGAAAATTGGTAATTTTATAGATTTTGATGTGCTCTTTCCAAATTTCAACTTTGCCACCTCGTATGTTGCACGTTTGCGCCGCCATATTGAAAAAATGGCGTCTAAAATCAGTTTTTTGATAATAACTCCTTTCCGACGCATTTTACAGGAAAACATATTTATACAAAACTAGCTGGCCCGGCAAACGTTGTTTTGCCATACCAAAAAAAAGTAAAAATAAAAAGAAAAAATGAACTATAAACCTCACGGAGCCCGAGACCATTCCAACGAATGCAAAACCGTGGAAATCGGTTCGTGCGTTCTGGAGTTATAGCGTCAGGAAGGAAAATCCGACTTATTTTTATATAGTAGATAAAAGTAGAGAAAATTTCCTACAATTATGTCATAATTTTTTTTCCCTAAAATTAATAGTTTCTGCGTACGAGCGCCGTAAACCATTATACATCCACACCAACGTGTATTATTTATTTTAATTATACGAAGGTTAAATATTGTTCCACAGAATGAAAACCCAACTAACTATAGTGAGTCATGTCTCCACAGGTATAAAGGAATACGTCCCTTCTTCCCCTTCTAAGAAACATCTGGACCCTATTCTATTGGGCTCAGCAGCTGGGTCCAGATGTTTCTTAGAAGGGGAAGAAGGGGCTTGACACAGAAACATCTGGTCCCTATACTATTGGGCTCAGCAGCTGGGTCCAGATGTTTCTTAGAAGGGGAAGAAGGGGCTTGACACAGAAGGGACGTATTCCTTTATACATGTGGAGACATGACTCACTATAGTTAGTTGGGTTTTCATTCTGTGGAACAATATTCAACCTTCGTATAATTAAAATAAATAATACACGTTGGTGTGGATGTATAATGGTTTACGGCGCTCGTATGCAGAAACTATTGATTTTAGGGAAAAAAAATTATGAGATAATTGTAGGAAATTTTCTTTACTTTTATTTTGTATAAATATGTTTCCTGTAAAATGCGTCGGAAAGGAGTTATTATGAAAAAACTGATTTTGGGCGCCATTTTTTCAATATGGCGGCGCAAACGTGCAACACACGAGGTGGCAAAGTTGAAATTTGGAAAGAGCACATCGAAATCTATAAAATTACCAGTTTTCAAAACTTCCGGAAAAATTTCCGGGCAAAAATACTAAATGACTGGGCCAACTAGACTGGAAAAATACCGAAATTTTCGATCATTGCCAACATAATATATGAACGACAAGATAGAACATACTAGGTATCAATATGAATGCCCATAAAAATAGGTAACCTATGACAAAAATAAAAAGCAAGTTGAAGTGCATTTTGGAATAATTTTAAAAATGTAAGTAGATACATTATTATGTATAAAATAAACCAGCTTTCGAATACTTGCGCTACTATGTCGAAGCTAAATATTTTTCCATGAGCGTAAACAAACAGAAAGGTTCAAACAAGGTAAAATTAAAAGTTTTATGAAATATTAGGTACACCAAAATATATTTTAGATTAAAATGTTGAATAAATGTAAGTTGCTGCTCTGTTTAGAAAAGCAACGTTTTATTGAAAAAACTTTACGATCGGAATGACGCAAAATCAACCGAAAATATCGCAAGCGAAACTAAAAGAGGCTTATACGGTTCCTCTAAGTACGTATTTCCTATCCGCTTGGATACTAAAGCGATGCCGTAACCCTCGATGCTTCATACATAACATGAGAGATTGGCCATAAATTCCGACCATCGTACCAAACTAATAGACTCTTCTTTAGGGGTCATTAAACACCAAGTATAGTTTACATTCCACTCAATGCTCTCTGACGATATATTATTATGATGAACAGCATATTTTAATATATTTTTATTTGTATTATTTATTTTTTCCAAAACTAGGTTCAAGACTAAGTTGAAAACAGAAATATTGATACCAATGCAGTTTGATTTTAGATAATACTTGCGTAAGGATATGATGTATGGATATTAGGTCATGCTGGTTATAAAACGACATTATAAATTGTCACATACATCGGAATGCACGTAAAAATGTGTTTCATTCATAACAATAGGTTACAGCAGCATACATATTCATATGCATAACATACAATGTTGATAAGATGGTTCTCCTATAAGCGTGTTCATTAGCACAGGTGCACTCTCTGAGTGCACTCGCCGCAGTTTTATGGCACATAAAAGTTCATAAAACGCCATTGAGTGTGATGGAGTCGCAAGCGCAACACATATTACATAGCTATGTTTAATTTTAATACGCTGTAAACAGGATACGTAGAGAATAACGTTGATTATATTAACGTAAATATAAAACTTTTGTGTTGGATTTTAATGTCTGTCGTCTGGAAAAATGAGTTCACATTCGAGACGTATTTTAGTTTTCACTATATTTCCTGTATAGAAATATTATACCACTTGCTTTCTGACAGCTAAACCATATGTTATAAGTACACCATTTTAACGCTCAATGACCTTCCACGAACTCCAGCTTCAAACACTGTTTTCGTGAAGGCTAGCGTGAGCAAGCCGACGATCCAAGAGTTGCTTTGTGAACACGAGTCAAAGGAAACTTGTGATCGGGCGGAGCTCCCGACATATTATTTCCTTTATTTATATTTTAATGAATAAAAACATGTTACGCCTTAAGCAATAGCCGACACAACTTCAATATCCATGTCTACCATTCTTGCTTATAAGAAACGCTACACTAATCTATATGCGTACATGTAAATTTTATCCAAACCTTCGTAAATAAATGCTCGGAGCTCATTGAAGTTGGCTGAGCTTCGGCAAGCGTGAACATGTAGCATGATATGATAGGCACACTTAATCCTTTTCCGACCATAAACAATTCGAAATAAACGTAACTGCTATTAACACGCTGACGTATTGGATACAATACATATTAAGAGGGTACTGTACTCCTCATTTAGGTATTTGCCTTAGGTATTGCTATCCCTATTTTCGAGCGCCGCGCTGAAAGGGACAAATATAGATGAAGCGGATTTTACCTACAAATTCTTTGAAAAAAGACGTTTCGTACTTCCGTTTTTTTTTTCGCGAAAGTTAAACCGATTTTAATAGTTTTTGCGTTATATTATAGATAAAGAGTATATCTATGCTTCTATCACTTCAAAAACTATTAAAATCGGTTTAACTTTCGCGAAAAAAAACGGAAGTACGATACCCATACTTTTGTATGGAGCATAATTTGGTATCGTGCCGTCTTAAAGTTAGCAAAAGCTTATTCTTACGAATTACAAATGAATAACGAATATACCAGTGTTACATATTTAGAATAGAAGACATTTCTTAAACTTCAAAATTTACTTAAAATATAACAAGGATTAGCATCAAGAATTATATAAACGATCTGACAAAAGAGAGCTTATACGTGAAAGATTTTTCTTATACCAACGAGTTCTTAACTTTTCCTTTTCAAATATAAAATTAACTTTATGTAATATATTCTTTAATAAAAAAGCTTATGTAGGATTAAAAACATTTGCAGCACATCCATATAATAGTCTCAAAACAATATCTCTGCGAAATACACATACCTACAATATGTTACGTTGAGCGGCCATAAAACATACAACACTCCGTCATCCGAAAGGTCATTGTTTAAATTAATCTAAACAAACGAAAAATACGACGGCGTATATATATCACCATGTTTGCATAGTAGTAATAGGATTTTATGACACTGTCATAATTAGGACGGATGTCACGCCACCCCAATTTTATTAAAGAAAGTACCTACCTGCCTACATATGTTTTTATTGTCACACGAGACAGAAAAAATTACGGGGCGTATAATAGTTGAATATAGTAAACGCGTAGTTTTTAGAATTCCGTACTAAAAGGTAAAGCGGGACCGTATTACTGAGATTTCGCTATCCATCCGTTCGTCTGTTACTAGGCTGTAGCGCTAGAAGAGTGTGTGATGAGTGATAGCTAGAGAGCAGAAATTTCAAAGTTTGAGTATTTCAGTTGATGCTAGAAAAACCAATACTCATCATTATTAATCTTCTGCTCTTATCCCGTTACTTGGAATCCCGTTTTTTGACTTAATTTGGGGACGATATGGTGAATATATTACGATAATAACAGTACGGAACCCTTGTCTGTGAGTCGTACTTAATCGGTTTTTTGAAAAAATATGCAAAAGAATCCACAACGAAAGCTTTCCCCTTCAAAGTATATTTTTAATACATAAACAAATGTATATAAAACATAAACAAATTTACATAAACAATTTACATAAAAAATTACATAAACAATTAAATAAGTAATAAAAGTGAAAGGGTCCTTATACCGTACCCTACTACTACCAACAATATTTGATTGATTTGTTTGTGTATTCTGTAGAAATATTACATTATACATGTTACGATTTTAAACGGATTTCGTTGTATTCAGGTGGTATAATAGGTTCGTCTCGCAAATAATCCGTATATCTCCAAAAATATATTCACATCCCTCTTAAGACTACGAATAAAGGTATATAGACGGAATAAACGCGTGACAAGATTTTCTGCTTACCATAAACAATATTACTCGAAAACACTCCACAAATGTATGCACAGTGACTGCTTACTTTCTCAAGTGTGAGTAATATTGGTATATGTGTGTACTTATTACTTCAATATGTGTTTGTGCGCGTGTATGTGCATGTTTTAAGGATATTACTTAGTTTCAACATCTTATATTTTTGTGTTCTAAGAATTATTTTAAAAGCAAAAGAAAAAAAATCGAGTTTTGACATCGGTTTGCTATGCCAGTTTATAACTAAAGAAAAACGAGCCCTTATTTAAATAAATCAAATTTTTCATCGATAAATACGAAAGTAAATTAGTAATTAGTAGTAAATTCGTACAGTCTATGTGTTATTGTAATTTTGACGTTTCAGAGCTGTAAAGTTTTATTAAAATGCATTTAGTAGTTTTTACGTAAAAGAGCAACAAACATTCTCACATACATCCCAAACATTTTTATAAACGCATTTATAATATTAGTAAGAAATACGATGACGTCATTTACAACCAAAAGTCTTCGCTAACATTATTTCTTAATACAAGATAGCCTATATTAACCACCTGCAGAGATAATATATTTCACTGGTTATGCTGACAAGCTGTTTTAGGATTCAGCTTCGAAACTCCCATAGTGATTTTGTTCGTTCGTTTTACATCCAATATACACATTTTACGACTGCCGTAGAATGAAATAGCGGTACGCACTAGAAACAACTTTTTGATGTGCGAGTGTAATAAGAAAGTTCGGGAAAACAAGTTTTTAATGCGTACATATATAACAAATAGAGTTGGAGATAAATATAATCAAAAACATCGTTATATGTTTTTATACTGTCCGACATGTTTTAGTAGCCCGATATGTTTTAGTATTTTCTCTACTTATGACCTAAATACCATTAATACCAATTACAAATAAAACATAAGAAAAATCATATTAGCTACGCCACATGTAGAGTATACAATAACCTAGAGATTTATCGAGCCAGTTAGTTTAGCTTATTAAAGCTAAACTAACTGGCTCGATTAATAATAGGCTCCTAATAGTAGAGCTCTAGGTGCGCGAGCAAAATATGTATCCCAACTGTATAGAAACTTTTTTAAAGTATATAGTATAGATAGATAGATTCTTTATTGTACGATTTAAATGATACAAACTTAACCTACTTAAAATGATGTACAATTGGCGACCTTATCGCGTAAAGCGATTTCTTCCAGGTAACCACGGGATGGAAAGAACTGATAAAAAACGTTTATCGGTAGGGTAGATTGCTCTGTACAGATAAAAGAACAACTAATTAGTTATAAAATAAATGATAATAAAATATACATAAGACAAATTTTACATACAATACATACATAAATACTTAAACAAATATACCACATAATATATACATACATATTACTATACAAATACAACATAATATATACTATATACATACAACATAATATATACATACATATTACTTTAAAATCTAGACTTATCGTCATATAATATGTACCAAAATTATTAATTTACTAGAGTATAGTAGTTGCAAAGTTGTAAGGCAATCTTGTATCTAAATTAGTTATTAATTATGGTCTAGATAGCATTAATCGGCATCATTCTCACACCCCTCCAACAATATAAAATAATATTGAAGAAAAAAAAATCCATGGAAAATCTTGTCTGTTATTCTCCATAGGATTCCGTTTGGAACAGACACATAGTTTCTGACGTTTCAAAAGAGCTTGTAAAACATGCCAACTTGAAATATTTTTTTTTGACTTTAGTAAACAACATGTTTTATTTTGCAAAAACAAAGTAAAACTCTTATGTTTTTTCTGTGGCCAATATCTAGAAAATACTGTGTTTCGTTTACATAACTCTTATTATGATAGACACGTGTCAGGGTGGCAAACTGATTTACACGAAGAATGTTCCTCCTATTTCACACAGCATCTTGCAGTTTACTTCGCAACTTCACTTCATGATGTGTGTAAATGTAATATTGTATAATAATCTACTCAGTTTAAAAACTAAAAAACACGCTTAAATATCCTGAATTTTATTTAAATGATTGCATTGTCATCAATACTCAATTCTATGCTACCTACTTACAAAACTTTAACAGTTTATGTTGTCAGAGACATAAGTTTCTGTTGTTACATGTTGTCACAATCGTAGTAAACACAAGTAAACAATTATGATATTTTTACCTGATTCTATAAACAAAGCGTTTTTATGTGAAATTATCTGATTGTATATGAAAGGCATACGTAGAAACACAATAATCTTGGTGAGTCTACTCATATACAATTAAACTATTACGTGTATAATTAAAAATACAAGTGTGGTCATAGTGATACGTCAACATGCTATTCTAGTAATTCTGATCAAGAAATTGGGATTATTCTTTTAAATTATTGCATTGTCATCGGTCCTTGTTAGGTGTGCAAAATTTCAGACCAATCCGTCTACTGCAAGTGGGTGTAAATCGCTTTCAAAGATTCCGTTACACAGATTATTACATTGATAGATACATACCAAACTTGTAAAAGCGTGTTAAAAAAACAGTAACTTGTACTGTTACAAAGTGAATAAACTGTTAAATATTTTTTTAATACTGTGTACCAATAGTAGCAGTTACAAACATTGTTTTCTTTGATAAATATACTGTAAACTGCAAGGTTTTTCTCTGCTTGTCTTACAATGCCAACTCCTGTTGAATTCATATTCAAGAGTATAGCAGAAATTTCTGTTGATATTAAACGGGGTACGTGAATTGAAAAATGGCATGAAGATTTGAACATCACTGTGCGGATTACTTTAGGACAGCCTTATATTATATTTTTTTATATTTCGGTATAAAAAAAAAAATATAATAGCCTATCCTAAAGTAATCCGTACAGTGAGGTAGGCAGAGACTATAGAGCGCCATCTGCTATGTTTGGATCTTAGCAGATGGCGCTCTATGGTCTCTGCCTACCCCCATGGGAAAAAGGCGTAATGTTATGATGATGATGATGATGATTATATTTCGGTAGAGCACAGTACAACATTATTATTTATAATTTTTTTATGCTTTTAGCACTGTTATAAATACCCAATTAATATTTATTAATTTGACATAGATGACAATATGATAAAGTCACCTGGGCTAACATAATATGATTTAACTGAATTATTCCATCGAATCGATTTTTATATAGGTATATCTTATTCAAACAGAGCACTCTGTAAGTTATTCCTGGATTTTTTTAACATATGATGTGTGTGGAGGCTTGAATATCACCAATTACATTGTGGGTGGCAAGGTGAACCGTCTGTGTTCAAATATAACCATGCATATTGCATGAGAGGCAATAATTCGTCAAAGTCGAAGTTTCTAGGAAAAATAGCGAAATCAACAGTGCTTTGGCGGTCAAATATTATTATGGAGAATTATGTAATAACTTTGCTGTTATAAAAAAGGCAAATTTAATCATTTTCCGCTTATAAAAAACCACCATTTATAAAAAAATATATTTATATAAAAAAATGTGAAGCTAAGTACTCTTAGCTTCACATTTTTTTATATAAATATATTTTTTTATACACACAAGAATAAAGTAAAATAGGCTAAGTAGAGCCGTTCTCGCGTTTACCCACATTTACATAATTATGTTAGACGATGCTCACAAGTAGGTACATTGGCTGGCCACCTGATGCCACTAAGGTGTACACTGACAATGACGTAATAGAGCTGCCGGTGTACATTAATAATTAAATATTTGGTGGTGTGTAGACATTCTAACACATTGACGCGTTCTTCTGAAAATATTCTTTTTATGTGATTAGTTTCCTTCGTGGTATTTACATATAACTAGCTGACCCGGCAAACGTTGTTTTGCCATACAAATGTCAGTGGGGGGAGAGGTGTTTGAAAAATAGATGTTGTCCGATTCTCAGACCTACTGAATATGCATGAAAAATTTCATAACAATCGGTCAAGCCGTTTCGGAGGAGTATGGTAACTAACACTGTGACACGTGAATTTTATATATAAGATTTTATATATTAGACTAGCTGACCCCGGCAAACGTTGTTTTGCCATATAAATGTCAGGGGTGGACAACCCTTATCACTTAGGAGTATGAAAAATAGATAGTAGCCGATTCTCCGACTTACTGAATATGCATAAAAAATTTCATAAGAATAGGTCAAGCCGTTTCGGAAGAGTATGGTAACAAACATTGTGACACGAGAATTTTATATATCAGAAGAAGATAATAAAACTGTAACAAATTGTAGGAGACATAACAATTTACTGTTAGTATGGATTTTAATACTTTTAAATATGCCGTCGCTAACGTCGACCAACTTTCGGATATGATTTACATTTGCAAAGAGTTTTTAAATATCAGAAACAGAAATTCCAAGGATTTTCTTTATTTAAGTATTTTCGCATATCTAATTAATTGCAAGTAAAACGAAATAGATCTCAAACACACCAACGTCTATAACGTAATGGATTTATTTATATGCACCACGGAACTAAGCATTTAAAAATTACTTAACACTTAAAAGAAGTACTTAAACATTACCCTTATTACTACATCCGAAGCAAAAGTGGTGGGAACAACTTATTAAAATTCAACGGGTGGTGACAGCTTCTAATGAAATTACCACAACAAAGCGACGGACCTGAACGTAGTCAGAGCGCGATTGTTGTGCAAATATAAACATCGAATCTGATAATAACGATGGACAGTAAACATTCTAATAAATAGATAAATGCAATTCAAATTTTAATTACCAAGAAACAACCCAAAATATTTATAAAGACCTCTACATTATAAAAAAAAATACAATTTAAGAACTATTATAACATCGACTTTTATCTGTGGTGTAATGTCTTAGATTTTTGCATTATGATTAGTGCAATAAATAAGATATTACGATAAAGATTTAAGTAATGTTATCGTAAAACATAGTTAACCCTAATATTTAGATAAGAAATACAAGTATCAAATATATTATTCTAAATAATATTCTAAGTTGTAAAAGAAAAGGGTACGAACGAAGACATTAGAAACGTAAATTGGATCTACTAACATTTGCAGACAATCTTGATCGTAGAAAGTTGTAGTAAAATACGGCACAAAGTGTCCTTTCGAGGAAATATAACAGAACACTTCGATTGAATTTCAATTGTCTCTTAAGAAAACTGCGCCAGTAATAACAGAGCTGTCTTCAATCAATAATAAAAATAAAGTATTATAGTGAAAATAGATCGGATTCAAGCCACGCTCAGTTTTAATTCGAGTAAGTAAATTAAAATGCGGCTGGACTTCGGCTCGTTTGAATACAAATGGTTTAGGGATGAGCACTTTCAATTCAGAGCTGGCCTCCCCTCTAACTCATTAGAATCGGTCTGAACTTCTACAGTTATTTATTTGGAGTTTTTATTTTATTTATTGCTACGCCCAAAGGGGTGTCATTCTATTCGATTATGCCTCGCGAAAAGCGGATTGTTCGGTGCCATATTAAATTGTCTTTGTCCACATAAATCTTGGACATTTTATTGTGTTTTAAAGACATTTAGTTGTTGGAAACGTTTGTTTATACGTGTTTACTATCTATGTGTCTGTTTCTGTTTAAACATTTTAATTAAAAAATTGAAACCAATTAAAAGATATTCGAAAATTCATAAGTTAACAGTTATTGGGTTTGACTATGGGGGCTATTGCTGGACCTAATTATTTATTGGGTTTTAAGAGACACAGATCTGCCTTTTAATTATAAAAATCAACACTGATTAGTCCATAATGAGCAGAGCTGAAAATAAGTTTAAATATGACGAATTAACAGTGCCATTTACAGTGGATTGTAATTGTCATAGGGCAATTTCGACTGAGAAATAAGTATCTAGTCACCTGAAGTAATGAGTTGCTGTATTAAGAGGGCACAATACCAAATTATGCTCCATACAAAAATATGAGCATCGTAGTCCCCTTTTTTCTTCGCGAAAGTTAAACCGATTGTAATTGTTTTTACGCTATATTATAGAGGAAGAGTATATCTATGCTTCTATCACTTTCATTTTTTCATAACATAATAACTAAAAGAAATATGACCATCCGAAAATCCCGTTTTTTTCGGTTTTCTTTAGATAAAGTTGCAGCGACTATCACACATATTTGGTAAGGTTTTACCAAAAAAGAAAGTGATAGAAGCATAGATATGCTCTTCATCTATAATACGAGTATACCTTAAAACAACCAAAACTTTACGATTAACTTTCGCGAAGAAAAAAGGGGACTACGAAACGTCTTTCTATCTAGGAATTTGATAAAATCTGCTTCAGCTACCTTTATTTGTCTATTTGCTAAGGCAAATACCTAAATTAGGAGTACAGTACTCTCTTAACATTTACGAATGTACTGAAATTATCTTTCTATTACTTTTTACTTATGTTTTTAAACATAATACCGGAGTAGATCCTGATAATCGGTTCAAAACATCCTCAATATCACATTCAAAGTTAGAAACCTATCGACGTTATTAAATATTCAGTTGTTCAGGGATCGTTACGTAGAGGAAGTTGCCATATCCTCGCATAAGCCTATTATCTTAATAAGCAATTTTGTCTTGCGTTGTTTGGCGGCGTACTCTGACAAACATTGATAAGATACCATGATATCATCTTAGATTTTGTTCGTACAAGCGTGTATAGGTACACTTTGTATTTAATTGCTTCTCTTTAAGACATATATTATTATTTAACATTAATCTACTGTCTCTACAGAGACACTACTCTCTGTGTACGTACTCTACATCATACTTATTAATATCGAAACAGAATGTAGCTCTCACAACAGTAAAATAGTTTTTACCAATTGCTTAAGGAGTCCATACATCAACACGATATCAAGCTTAGCTAGTAAATTTGTTTATATCCTTGATTATAGTCCGGTTAAGTATAGCTTTACGCAGCCGTCTTAATACGGCAACTGACAGGTATTTGTAATACACTCTCTTTTTGAATGGATCACACGACAGACAGAGCGATATCTAGAAAAAAATATATAAAAAAGACATGTGGCACTCGGGGACTGCCGCGGTAAAGCTATTGCATAGTATTTTTTATCAACTTATGCAATTATAATTATTTATTTATTTTATTTATGCAAGAATCTAAATACTATAAACTAAAATAAGATTAATAATCCTTATTTACAGATGCTTACATCTGTCCATTGTTTATGGTAATTATGATAAAGTAGCGATTGTCAATCAAATGTCAATAAAATAAAAACTAAAGCCAAAACTGACATGAGTCACCAGCGCGAACAGCGAAACGGCGTATTATTTTTTAGTTACGCTATCTTTGTTACGGAATTTAAATTTCGAATTTTGTGCATTTAGTCTCCACGCTCAAGGCCCGCGATAGAAGCTATGCAATAGCTTAAAAAGATGTGCGGCATTCGGGGACTGTCGCGGTAAAGCTATTGCATAGCATTTTTTTATCAACTTATGTATTTATAATTATTTATTTATTTTATTTATGCAAGAATAATAATACCATAAACTAAAATAAGACTAAAATCCTTATTTACTGATGCTTACATCTGTCCATTGTTTATGGTAATTATGATAAAATAGCGATTGTCAATCAAATGTTAATCTGTTTTAAATTAATAGAAAAGGAGGGAAGAAGAAGCGAAGAGGGGATTACGCATGCGCAGTAGCGCCGATTATGTAAGTTTTTTTTCATTACGCTATTTTCGTTACGGAATTTCTAGATTCGGTCTCCACGCTCAAGGCCCGCGATAGAAGCTATGCAATAGCTTAAAAATTTGACTACTTGATTATACTAGAGCGAATACTTAAGTTCAGCCAACTTCAAACAACCAGTGTTCACATGTGAAGCTTATCAAGATGATATCTCCACAGACCTCTGGAGTTCCTTCCTTCAAAATGTGTTGATTACACATAGCGAAATATTAAAATTAACTGCAATAAAGCTAAACGCAAAGTCAATTTAGCTAGGGACAACAAACGATAAACCGCAATACCTTTTGTGTCGAATGGAGCGCGCTGCTTCATCAGTGACGTCATTTGTTACTGACACATCATTATGAATACAACAATCAGTTTGTAGGTTCATACCGCTACCGAATTGGGCGAACATAGGTGAAACCTATAATTAGGGTACTGACACGCTCATTGACAGTGGGTTAAACATGGAGTTGTTTACTATCCACAAGGGTATATTTAAAAGGTCATTAAAATACACATAGAATTAAATATTTTATAATGGACATCTTCATATCCGAACGAAAAAAAACCAACCTATTTGAATGATACCAGTGAAAAGCATTGGGAACTATTATGATTTTTGAATAGTTAAATAAATTAAATTATTTAAATCATTTCAATTCTTAAATCGACTCGTGAACATCGTGGCTGCTGAATCTCTGAAAAAAGTTTACCAAATTACGTGCGGATAGTCAGCTTTACACTGAATAGCGCCTAAGGCTTGCAATTTTAACTTGATGATGGTAAAATGAAAGTTTATAGTGAGAAAATAATAAATACGATTTTCGTAGAGAAGAAGCTATAGTTATGCTTATAAAACAACTCGCCACATAGCCTATAGCATATCGTAGATATAACACATCAACTAAGTGAGTTTATGTTAAAATTTTATTCAAACAGTACATGGTAACATAAATGTAAAAAATGGGTAAAAATAATATTTTATGATTTCATCAGTCACAATGTCCCCTTTACACAAAATAAAGGCCATTTTCTCACCTGGCTTGCACCCCCATGAATGTAATGACACATAGTCACGCATACTATTATTTAGTGTTAATAATCGCTGAATGTAAATTAAAACTATCTGCACTAGGTGTATATTTACGTATATCTTTACGTAGATACTAAAATATCGGCCTTATGTTAAATATTTTTAACACGCTTATGTTAGTTCGGTAGTTATCTATCAATGTATTAATCCATGTAACGGAATCTTTGCAAGTGATTTTCAACCATTTGCAGAAGTCGGATTGATCTACAATTTTGCATACTTATTAAGGACCGATGACAATACAATAATTTATAAAAATATTCAGTATTTTTAAAGCGTGTTTTTTAGTTTTAAACTAAGTTAGTGTTTTTTACTTTTAACTACTTATTTAACTTAATAATATTAGATCTCAAATACATGTTTTTTTTATAGAATCGCAGACAAAGCATATGCTATATAACTTCTGTTTATTGAATGTTAAATTATATTGTAATTCCATTCCAGACAGTCATTAAGAACGACAAATATATGATATGATATATGATATTAATGGATTGTACATTTTTTTGCCACAAAAGGTTTATTCATTTGTTTTCTGCCATTAAGAGTTTTCTGTTTCTTTGAATAAATAATAAATAGGCTGAGAAAACAGGTCAGATGACATCTGCTGAAAGTCACTAATTATTTAATACCAGAATAACAAACAATTTGTAAATTTACTTTATAAATATTTTACGGTTTATTTTTTAAGACTGCATATATAATGTAATAAAATAGAATATAATCACCCGAAACAATTAAATAAGGAGTTAATCATTTCAATCAATTTTGATCGTGATCATTGCAATGACCATAAAAAAGGAACATATTCGTCACAAAAACAATACATTAACATCATCATTTCTCTGCCCTATTCGCGTTATTTGAGGCCAGTGCAACATGACGTTTAGATCATGTTCTACGTCAACATACTCGTATATAAGCATTCTATTTGCTTTAAATCATACTTCAAGGAACCCATACTAAGTTAACACAAAAAAACCTGCAGAAAAAAGCCATTATTAATAGCAACGCATAAGGAACCAAATCTCATTTTATATTTTCTGTATAAATATTATTTACACAAGTTTCTTTCTACCGTAGACATTCTTCACTGTACTTACGAGAAAGGTTTCTTTCACATCAATCTTCCATGTCAAAAACGAGCGGGCATTTGGAAAAATACTTATTTTCCTTATTAGAACACACGTTCACAAGAACAAATACATAATTGTTTGATTGCAGCACAATAAGCCCACTACACCACAACGCCCTTTAATTGTAACAAGAATCTACGGTAAAGATATTATATAAATCGCACAGTATTTAAAGGCAAAGAATATCACTTAAAAACCTTTTTTATTAAGCGCAAAAACAATTAAAGAAACCAAGAAGCAGCATTTTGGTATTTCTGAGAGTGAAAAACGGGATTCCAGGAAGGCCATTGCGGGGCTACGCAAAGGTCGTGTTCGCGATAAAAGCAATTTAAATTAGAGCATAAAACACGTCAAGGGATTGTCAACGAATAATGGAGTGAGCAAAGTCTGGGACAATTCATTTAAGACGTTTTTAAGTCGACATTACGGACCATAAAATAGAAGTTACAAAACATTTTTAGCATGAAAACAATTGGTAAAAGTTTCGTTTTGATTACTAATTTCTTAAGGCGGAGACTATGAAAATGAGTCGAAAAATTCTAATCGCGTACAAAACACTCGTAATACCTGTGTTTCATCGTTAATTATGAATCCTTACGAATATTCTTGTTATAATGCTTCAATTAGAATTTCACAAACATAAAATATATCCGTTTTTCGTCAAATATTACGACAGACAAAAAGACACATCTACTCGAATAAAATCAGAATTTTTATTACAGCAAGTGTAAAATAAGAGCACTCTGACATAAAAAGGGGTTAAATAGGAAAAAAACATCCTTACAATAAAATTGATTTTTTATATTGAAGAATTAAAAAGTTATCCTTTAAAATATAAAAAATAACTATTGAATTTTATATTCCGTATGTTTATTTAATATTCTGCGTCTTCCAACGTTCATATTTTTTTTTTTGCTCATTCAAATACCAAATATATCTACCTATGTACGCTTATGTTATAAAAATATATATTAATCTATGCATAATTACAATAACCAGATAAAAAGATATCAGGACGATACCTTCTCAATCTGTATCTCAATGAATGAGCCTCGTAACTTCAAGTCCTGAAGTACCAACAGTTAACTCTTATTACGTACTGTATAAATAAGTAAATGAAACAGGTAACCCTCAACATAAGGTTGTTATTTCCAAACTCATTACTTATTCATACTTACTTTTACAATCTACTTAGAAATTCACAAAAACAAACGATAAAATTACACGCTGCGGAACCAAATGGATTCGACGTCTGATTAAAACTTAGCGATTGATGAAGCACGGAATTAATTAGAAGCATCTGAGTTTAGCGGAAAAACTTCGTAACTTAACAGAGAGTAAATGTTGCTTGTCGTCAACTTGCTGAAGTAACGGCTGGGACACTTGGCCGAGTGCGATAGACAGCTAGCTAAATCAATTGTGTTAAAATCCCTACTAATATTAAAAATGCGAAAGTAACTCTGTCTGTCTGTCTGTTACGCTTTCCCGCTTAAACCTCTCAACCGATTTTGATGAAATTGGGCACAGACAATCTTTAGACCCTGAGAAAGAACATAGGCTACCTTTAATTGCGAAAAAAAAATTTCCAAATTCCACGCGGACGAAGTCGCGGCCAACAGCTAGTTTAAAATAAATATTAAATACGAATATTTCATTAATGGCAAGCATTAAGTTTGTATTATGTGATTAAAAAAAGTCAACACAACTCTATTTGTGTGCGTTAAAAGATAAAAAAATGTTGTTTAATCAAAAGTTATTGGCAGCACAATATAGTTATAACAGTACCAGACAGATATAGAAACTTAAAGCATTTATCTATATTAAGTATAGAAATCTAAACCCTAGATCTATCTCGCAAGTATGACAAGCTAATATTCGCCAATTTACGATCCAGTGAGTCACTATTTTAAATAAATGTTAATGAACGACAGTCCATAATGAATAAACGTTTGATCGAAAATTTGTTATTCCGCCCGCACTTTGGCCTTTACGAAATTAAACCAAAGAACTTTGAATTGTTTTAAGAATACTGTCGATCGTAAGCCAAAACGAGTTTGGAATTGAAAAAGTAAACTTCTATTACTTTTGGCGCGTACTGGACTTGAAATTGGTTTTTATGTAACTTGTAAATTATTAATGGATTGGTTTTAATAATTTTGAATAAATGCATAAAATTATTAATATTAATTTCTATCAGTCAACACGACAAACACTGATATAACATACAAATCCAAGTAATATAAATTAACTTGTGTATTTTTTTATAAATACTACATAATATGATTTCAGGTCAATCACCCTGAAATACCCTTTAAATATAAGACATATATTATAATGTACATACAACATATACATGTTTAAAATCACTAAAACAATCAATACTAAGTTTAAGCAGTAAGTCGAAAGTAATTATGGGCTGAAACTTTATTATTACTTATAATTGTTAGTTACGCCAGAATTTTATACATGGACACGGAACATTTTTTCCTATACTAAAAGTTTTAAGCAATTTTGCTATGACATAATATTTTGTGTTTTGCTTAGCTTACTTTTAGTGTTGAATTACAGTATGATAAAATATGTTTGTATAAAGAGTTACATTGATCTAATAATTTATTAATTTTTGCAATTGACTTGCTATGCTTTTACTAAATATTATATGGTTATCATTTGATCTAATAAGATAAATAAGAACCAATAAGTCTCATAGGTCGTATTTTATAATAAGAACAATTCTATTATTATTCAATACGATTACATTGACGTTACTGTAGTTATGATCATTCATTTACCAATTATTTAACATAAGAGTTTGTATGGTTCTCTCTCTGGAATCCTATCCACCGCGCACCGATAGCACGGTCCTCGTACACGACACCGATGGGCTTCCGCATAATTTAATACTTTTTAAATGTATCAATTTATTTACTTGTAATATATAAAAAAAAAATGTGAGCTAAAATAATTTCATTTGATTAATACAATAAAACTACTTTTTACGGATTTAGACGCGTGTATTTGTTTAAAATTTTGGGAATTTAGGAATAGTGTTGTTGGTTTTATGTAGTCTGAGCACAATGTAATATAGTTTATGGTTAAAGTCTATCTTTATGGTCAATGTAAAATAAAAATCGAATGTGGGTAAACCCTGTAATAACTGATCGTAGAGCACACTTTACAGCTCAGTCTCACCCGTGACAATGGTGACTGCAAAGTCTCCGAAAAGTCCAGGCCAATATTTTAAATAAATATACGCGTCTAAATCCTTAAAAAGTAGTTTTTTTTTATTATTTTAAAGTTTATTTTATTATATATCACTTTACATATTCACTTTAACACAATGAACAATAAGAACAAACAGTTTAATAGGATACTTGTTATTCTTAGACACTTGTTTCCTTGTTATGTAAATTTAATCGTGATTGAAATCGATTCTATTACGATTACAGTTCGCCTTGGTGTTCGGTTTCAGTTTCACTGGGCATTGGAAAACAATATTACTAAAGATATATTATTTGTATTGAGTTCTATATAAATTTTATTTCAAAATTACAATCTGTACTCTTGTAGCTGAAAAATCTAACTCTTGTCCGAACGGGGATTAAACACCACAAACAGAACTGGACCGAGTAACCGGTCATTTTATAATTAGTACTTATTTACGGATACTAAATTGTACCAACAATACTGACTGATGGCAGTCTTTTTGCAGGAAACACTCATAAAACGCATATATGACTATCTATAACAAAAAGATGACGAGTAGTGTATCGACGCACGAGTGATACCTTGGTATTGCAGCCGTCAATAAGTTACGGTGACCACTTACCATGAGGCGGGCTGTATATGCTTATTCGCCTCACCTCCTTAGTGTAAAAAAAAACAAAAAACCTGTCAAGAGCGAGGCAAACTCGTACACTTAGGGTTTCGTACTACTAGACATATAAACATTAGTAGCTGCATTCAAATAATCAGTTAATTAAACTCAAAACAACTCACCAACTTAATTTTGTAATTTAAATATAGGGAATCGCCTACATTTCAGCAACTTCATAAGTTGGTATTAGTATAAACACTTTTTTCTTGTGATTTGATGACAAATTATAAGTTTTTGGATTTTTCCCTATATGAGCACTATATAGACTTGATATATGCCAAACTTGAAGGCTCTAGGGCAACGGGAAGTACCCTGTAAATTTTGATTCCCTAGCATAAGTCGAAAAATTTTAAAAATGGTCGTAATTCGGTTATATCTTTTAAATGCATAGAGGTAAAAAGTTGATTGTATTTTTTGCAGCAAGGGACCGCGTAGATCTACATTTTGTATGAGTTTCAAGTTGATACCTTCAGCCGTAGCTGAGTAAAAAAAGTTTGACAGACGGACAGACAGACAGACAGACAGACACCGAAGTGATCCTATAAGGGTTTGTACGAAACCCTAAAAAGGCAAAGAAAGTTGAATAATGCTACAAAGAAAATGATTATTTATTTATTATGTATGTTTCAAATTAGTCCTGTTTCAGTGGGGGCAAGTTCTCAGTATATTTATTTCAATAATGTTATTATAAATCTTGCCCGATGAGTGCCATTGTTTATACGGTTGACAAAGTGGAAATTATTTTCGTTTGGTAATGGTTTGCGAATTTCTCTTTAGCAGTGTCTGAAAACTGATACAGTGTATTATTGTTTAACATTTCTATTTGTAAGCATAAAGGGATTTTATAATTATAACCCGTTTCAAACACGCTGGATTGGTTTAAATTTTTAAATACATATCAAAGATCGTGAGCAATGAAGTATTGATAAAATATTATTAAACATCACATTAAAAGAGATTCTTCCCAAATGAAACAGTTCTTGCACAGTCAAATAACAACATTAATGATTAACAACTGGTAAAATATCACATACATTAGGTACATAAAAATGTAATACTGTTAAAAGATATTCGTATAAAATACCTTCAAAACAAACTCCTCTACAAAGAGCTTAAATGTTTAAAAATAAACATACATCCATCCGCAACAGGAATGATTATTTTCCTTGCATTATAAGAATTAGTTTACCTTTAATCTACAGAAGCGCTGCCATGTCCAAATAAAAACAGCGAGAGAGGGCGGAAAATTAAATCTACCTATAATCTTTATAGAATCGTAAAATTTGTACAGAGTTTAAAAGGGTGGAATAAAAGTTATTAGCTTAATAAGGTCGTGCAGGTCAATTTGGAAATACAGAGAGCGAAAAGAAAAGTCTTACTGTTATTATAAGAAATTATAAATGAAACTGATCTAAAGGTCCGTCTTCTATCCGTATTCTGGGATCCGTAGCACAAGTATAGAAATAAAACTTAATTTTGGACCAGAGGCGTTGTGTAAATGTATCCGTGTTCTCAACGAAATATATGTATTAACCTAAAATCCTTTTTTATTTTACTTCATAGATTTGGTCCGTTTTAATAACACAGTTTTACTATGATGCCTTAAAGTTGAAAGTCAAAAATGTACCGAAATCAGATTATCTATGATGAGAAGATGTGAACAATATAGTTATGGAAAAAAGTTACAGGTGGTTAGTTATTGAAAACTAATAAATTTACAAAAAATTAACCACAGGCTTCAAATAATCCTGTACAATTATTGATAAATTCATTCATAGTCTAGGCTTAGAATTAACTATTCTAATAACTTTGCACACTAAACAAATTGTATGGATTAATACTCTGTATTTTCAGTCGAATTTGCGCACAGATGTGGATAATACTATTTGTTACGGTTATTGGGTAATATTAATTGTCGTAAATATACAAATTTAAATAAAAAGACAATTAAGCGGGTTAAGGATTTATCAATTTCCAATCAAATAAAATATTATGGCGTTTATGAAAGTCAATAATATTAGCTTATTGTGGTTACGAGTAATAGCCTTGGCTTATCTGTGTGATATATTTATACAGGGTTTATAGGTACGTAAGGCGCCAGCAAGTGCGAAGTTCATGGCAGTGCAATTTGTCAGTACATAAACGCGATAACGTGGAATACGGTTACGGTGAAGCAACTTTTAGAACCAGTGTGAAATACGACCCGGAAGGTAGGATTAATAATTTCTGCTGAATTGAGTCCTCGCTTAACAAATATATAAGCTCTTTTTAGCTCCATAAGCTGTTATTAATCAAATTGGAAACAAAATAATAGCATTTTGCCTTTCATTTTCATATTTGAAAACATAAAAAATAAATAAGTGTATCAACAAAAGAAGTCACGAGGAAACCTGTGCAAAACAAAAATGATAAAATCACCTGCGTTAGAAAAACATATAGCACAAAATCAAACACTAAACAGAAAAAAAGACGAAAGTCCTCGTAGCTATGAAAACGGAATAAAGAAGAAATAAGAATAATGATTTGAGAAAAAAATATATTGTGCAAAAGGCGAACGCACATTAACCACGACGGGACGAGACAAGTCGGGAATTTTGTTTCAATTACGCCCCTTCGGCTTACTAGAGTGAATTCAAATAGCGAACAAGACGGCTGCAGAATGTACCTATTTACTTAATCCACGTTTCTTACTCGAGTGACGACGTTTTACGGATATCTAAGCTTCTTTGATGTATGCGAAGTATCAAACATTCGGAAACAAGAAGTGTTGATATGTTTGCTTGGCGTTTAGAAATCATCACAGTCAGCGGCTTTAGCCCTTTTTTTCACCCTCTTACCTTTTTTCCAGCCCCCAAGCGTTCCATATCTGGGTACGAGTCTCTGTCACAACGAGAGCGTATTTGCTTAATTATGTAACCAACTACAGATACAGATCCGATTTTCGTCCCACTTAGATGTTTTCTGGCTTGAATTTTCCTTTAGATAGCACAGCACTCATTGATGAAAACTGAAGGTTATATGTGTATTATTAATCTGTCACCATATAGATGACATTCCATTCTCTTTCCAGCCAATTTACGTCCCACTGTTGGGCACGGGCCTCCTCTAATTTGGGAGGGATTATGGTCTACTGTACCGCGCTGACCGGGCGTGTTGGCACAGGGTTTATTTTCGAGTTTTCCGTCATTCATTATTCTTTTAGTATTGGGGATTGTGACCTTCTTTCTGCAAGGCATTTTCGCATGATTTTTCTACGTCATTTCTGATCTTGGAGCGGCGTGTAGGGCACAGCGTTTCAGTCGATAACGATGTGCATTCATACGGATTATTGTATATGGTTGAATCCAGGGTGCCCTTTTCCGTGTCATAGTTGGGCACAATAAGCCTCTTAAAATTGCTATCGTACTATTTTCTTTAATCCTAATGTAACCAAGTATAAAAACTCAAATCTCGTGTTCAGTTCTCCCAACATGGAGATATAATATGAAATGTCTGTCCAAGGGACATATGCGTATGAAAGTGCAAATGGGTGTTTCTATGTATTATAAGTATGTATTTACAAAAGAAAAGTAGTTTATGTATTCTATCCGTATTCTGGTACCCATAACACAAGCATAATAAGCTTAGCTTGGGACCAGAGGACGTTGTGTGAAATGTCTGTGAATATTTATTTAATGTCTCCTTTTTATTTTGAAAGTGATTCTGTCAATCTTCATTATTGTGTTTGATGGCAAAATATTATTACATGCATTATAGCAAACTGCCACTAATAAAGTACTGTCATCCAATTAGTGTGGGCAACAATAACTAAGCTTTAAACGTGATGGCAATGAAACCCATACATTAACTTTCTGTTTTATTATGAAAAGTAAATCTCCATTGAACATTACTGCATTAAACAACGCTGTTTACTTTAGAAACTTCAACTTAGCATCGTGTTTCATTAAACCTTAATATTGCTGAAATAAAAAATAAATTGTAATAACAGTTGTTTATGACAAGACCCGCAATATTGAAGCAAATCTATCAACGTCAATAAGTATAATTGGGGCGCAGTAGTAGGCCAGTATACTATAAAAATGATTTGATTCATTCAGCAGCTAAAATAAAGGCTTTGATAGATAGTAAGGTACGTTAGAGTCGCAAACAAAGCGCAAATTATTTTTCTTTATAGTCACGCCTGAATGTGGATTTATAAACTGTATTTTTATCGCGTACCGAAAATAAAAACGATAATACCAACCAAAATACATGTCGAATTTTACGTAATTTATATTAAGAAGATTGCGGAGGTTTGCGGAGCTGCTAATAAGATTAACTCCAACCGAAAAAAAAAATACAATGTTATCGACATAATAAAAGCAGTGTATCAATTGCTATATAGTGGCTAGCATCTATTGCTATATGATAATATTAATAACATGCATAGATCTGGTAGTCCTATTCAATTAAACAATGGAAGATCACATTTACATTCTTGTTGAGTTTGGTAAGGAGATGGCTAAAATAATTAATTTTATATATTTTACTTAACACAACAGAAAATATGTTTAACAGTGTTAATTATTTTAGTTTTTAATTGAATTATTCAGTTGAATGATTAAAATTGGTGTAATTACACATAACCGTCAAATTACACAAAAATCTTTTATTAAGAAAATATAAAAATAAAATAGAACATAAAGCAAGTATAAAATCACAAATTAAAACAATATAAATCACAGCTTAATCCTATATAAGTCGAAGGAGGCCTTCCACCTAATTTCCAGGCCCTTAGCGAACTTATCAAAACGGTAATCTTGTAGGCCTTGGCATTTGGGTAGTGTATTCATATCGTTAAGACGTCCTAACGCGGCGTCTTATCGTGTTCCTCTGTCAACATGCTTTCAACATTCGTTCACAAAAGAACACACGATAAACGATTGATGATAATTTTCTTACAATGTAGGCCATTATCATAAATGTGATATTGAAAAAAGTCAAGCATAGCGTAGCTGTTATTATTTCTACTAAGTAGAGGGTACTAAAGGCTTAAGTGAAGAAATAGGCTTTTAGGAAGTAAGAGGACATTATGGATGAAGTTGTGAGACTACTTTAAGCTTCTTGGTTTATAAAGAAATTAATAATAATAAATAAATAAATATTCACAGACATTTCACACAACGTCCTCTGGTCCCAAGCTAAGCTTATTATGCTTGTGTTATGGGTACCAGAATACGGATAGAATACATAAACTACTTTTCTTTTGTAAATACATACTTTTAATACATAGAAACACCCAGACGCAGGACAAACATTTGTATGACATTTATAAACAATAATAAACATCACAAAAATGATTGTCCGAGGCGGGAATCGAACCCGCGACCTCGTGATCGGCAGTCCGCAATATAAACCACTACACCACGAAGCCCGTCCGAAATAAATAGTTATTTACAAAATAAACAGTTTCAGATGCATACTTTAATAGGTGATCAAACTAGGTAAGTATGCATCTTTTTGTATTTAAATAAATTCCGAATAAACCGCTTCTGGTTTGATTTAAACATGTTAACTTATAATATATATGGAATAAAAAATCAATTACAATGCAACGTTTTGAATAATATAATTGCATATTTAGCCACAAATTTAACATAATTCATTATCCTAGAATAAAATAAATTCCAAACATTAATTAACAAATGCCATAAATAAACGAATTATAAACAAATTGAGATTCATCGTTTTCGGAACTTGGAACTGAATACTAAATATTGAATTACAAATTAAATTTGAATGGCTTTCAAAGTTATTTTGTTACGTAACATAGCGAAATGTTTATTGTGTAAGATACCATTGCAAGTTAAGTTTTGAGTTGAAATTGAAATCGTATTTTGGTTTCTGTAATTGATCTGACCGAAAACACAATTAACGTCCATTCATATCTTGCAAATGACATGATAATAAGTTATTTGTACTAATATTATATATTTATAACAAATAGTCTTATATATAAAATTCACGTGTCACAATGTTAGTTACCGTACTCCTCCGAAACGGCTTGACGGATTTTTATGATATTTTACATGCATATTCAGTAGGTCTGAGAATCGGACATCTATTTTTCATACGACTGACATTTGTATGGCAAAACAACGTTTGCCGGGTCAGCTAGTATCTAGTAGTATCTAGTATCAGCTAGTATTCTTATAAAATGATTTTCTAACAAACCATCGGTATTAAAGAATGCCGTTGTTAAGAATAACCATTATTAATAAATCACCTTTGAATTTTTAAGAGCACAATATAGCGTAACGAAATTCTTGTGCTTTTTATGAACACTCATTAATGCATCATAAACTCCCGAGGTTAATAAAGATATACATGATCCGCAAATAGCCAACCAAACATCGGTCAGGCACGTAAAAGGCTTCCCGCTAACTTCGGCCCCTAACATTTATTTATTATTCTCTCTACTTTGACGCGTACAGGTAAAAGCCTTTTTAGATTAAGCGTTGCAGCCTAATGAAGATAAAGGGTAACCTAATGGTCTCTACATCGGATAAAAGAAACCTGTAAAACATAATAGACTCGTTTGCTAATTAAGTACACAAATTTCTTTGTTTATTATACTCTTATATCAGTTATACATAAAGTTATTGAATAGTGTGACTTTCCATGGATATTACCCTCTCCAGCTCATTATTGTCCCACTGTTGGGCACGGGCCTCCTCCACTTTGGGAAGGATTATGGTCTACTGTGCCGCGCTGACCAGGCGTGTTGGCACAGGGTTTACTTTCGAGTGTTTCGTCTCTAACAGAGGATGTATCTCTGTGCACAATATGCCTTAGCTGGCTTTTACATCACCCTGGGGAGGAGATGGGGTGGTGACACTGGTATTCTTAGTCCGTCACCACACGGATAAGTCCATCACCATGGATATTTAAACAAGTTAATTGTATTAGAATTAGATTATTGATAGAAAAGTGTCTAAGTCTTTTCCCACTATTTATAATATACACACTCTACGCCGAACTTTTTCAGTAAATGGTAAAAAACAATTATTAAGATACGACTGAACTAGAACTCTAAAATAAAAATTAATAACTGAGCAATAAATGTGTTGTAAGTTGATTTAAGTCTGTAGATACAAGTATCATAACGACAATGAATATAATACTGATTGTAAACTATTCAATTTCCATCTGCGATACACAGAGGCGGATATTAATTAGTTTGGCTGGCGATTACGTGAAATTAATAGGGTGATCTGAGTAATCCAATATAAATTTAACGATGGGCCTGACACAGAGTTGTGAAAACGCTTGTGTTAAATTTGTTTCCTTTAATAGTTAGATGACTATTTATCTAAATAAAGCTAACTTTTACGGATTTAGACGTGTATATGTTTTAGATCTAGACCGACGTTTTGGTGACCTTTCAAATTAAAAGCTGACGAACGTATGAACAGCTATTTTCAATAATCAGGACCAAACCAACCTCTAATGTTAACTGCATTTGGGTATAAAAATTTGAAGAAAAATATTTACCCCATACATATACACACATCTATCCATTGGCCTATTAACCTTCGTTTTGTGCTTTTTTGTCCGTTGTGCGCTATAAATGAGAAAATTGGAGTAGCAACAAATCGATTTATTTTTATTTTTGTATTGATAGCTGAAAAATCAAGTGCGAGTCGGACTCGCGCACGAAGTGTTCCGTACCCATTATCTATGCAACATAAGGCACGTTCTTAATAAATGAGCAAACAACACACACAATACTTAATTAATCACGTTTGTTGTATGAGAGCAAGAAACGGTAAAAAAATCATGTTTGTTGTATGGGAGCCCCCCTTAAATATTTATTTTATTTTATTTTTAGTCTTTGTTGTTATAGCGGTAATAGAAATACATCATCTGTGAAAATTTCAACTCTCTAGCTATCACCGTTCTTGAGATACAGCCCGGTGACAGACGGACGGACGGGCGGACGGACAGCGAAGTCTCAGTAATAGGGTCCCGTTTTTACCCTTTGGGTACGGAACCCTAAAAACAAATACTTGCTTTGATTACCGTAGACAAGAAGTAATCATGTCAATCAGAAAGACTTACGAGTGCTTCATTATAATGATCAAACGGATATTTTTCTATTTATGTAAGTAGAATTTGTTTGCTCTATGTAGAGGTAGTTACAAGATAGTCTGTCGCCGCGTGCTCTTGAGATATGACACAATGTACCTTTGGCTTACGTCACTTCCGAACTCCCGGGAGCAAGCACTCAATATTCACGATGTGAAGCAACAAAGAATTGTAGATGTTTCCACACAGGGATGTAAACCTTAACCCCAAGTTCGTATAGTTTAGCATCGGTTGATGTATTTTGTTCTAAATAGTTAAAGAGAACGTGCACAGTTCAGATCCTCCCTGTAGAATCTCGAGGTCCACTGAGGTTTGATACAAGACGATTTAAAAGCTTTTTTCTTTTTCTATTCATGTGGTTCTGTTGCGACTAAAATATGTTTGCATGGAGACATAAATGTTCGGATAAATTGAGGTAAAAAAGCAGCAAGGAAGCAATATGTTTAAATATAAACAAATGAAAGTTGAAAATATTAAGCACGTATAAATGTAGTCTTCCGTTGCGTAATATTCTTGGTAGTAATTAATTTACCTAATGAACATAGACATCTGGTAGTGGACGTGAGTGTCCGTTATCCGTGTGCACAATTAACCACACATAACAAACACATATAAAACAGATGATTGACTTTGTTTGATAATGTTCTTGTGACTAAACGTATGAGATTTGGGAGGAGAATGTTGTAGACACGTAATTTGTAATCACTTGAGATTAAATATATCCCATCCGATGTCCACATTTTTTTAATTTTTAGGTTGCAGAATTGCTATTCTTCTATAGGGTCTTCGATTGAGCACTTTTTGGATTAGCAAAAATTATGTAATTCGCGTCATCGGCAGTCCCCAAAGATTGCTCTGCGCATTTTAACGTAAACTATGATAGAAATATAACTATCATACCTTTAGTCTTAGATAGTCTTAGATTTAGACAGTCTCCTTATGCCACTTCATGCATGGGTTCATTTCATACAACGCACTCATAATTTATTTCCTTCTCTATAATACGCATTAAAATAAACCAGTAAAATAAATATAATGAAAAATTAACTTCTCTATTATATAGATTACGTAAATGCTGCGGAACGATATGTTTAACAAAATTCTTCAGTAACAGAATGCTAAGGAATTGAAACAATTGGTGAGATTGTATGTTAGAATCGAAGCATTTATATGTGTTTTTTAATTATTTTCATTTTTTATTTATTCATTAACTAGCTCTTGACCGCATCGTCGTAAGCGTAGTATCGAGAAAACAAACCTTAACAGATTTTGCAAAAAAGACCCTTGAACAACCCTTTAAAAAACCGCATCAAAATCTATTGCATAATTTTGAAGATTTTAGCTCACATACATACAAAAAGAACGACTTTGTTTTTTAACAAAAATAGATAGATAGATAGATAGATAACACTTTATTTGCACATTAATGATTTACATTTCATAAAAATTAGATTACAATGACAAATGCACAAAGGGCGGCCTTATCGCGAAATGCAATCTCTTACAGGCAACCTTAGGATGGACAAATAATTGAAATATAGTAGTTGAAAGTGTTACATAAGTTTACAAATACATAAAATCGAACATACGAATATAAATACACATACACGAATATAAATAAACGTAAACAAATTCAAATACACATATACATAAATATATACTACTTAAATATATAATATTACTACTTATATTATGTCTGAAGTGATGTGTAATAATGAGTAAGTTTCGATTTAAAAAATAGATATTTAGAAAAAAAATTCTAGACGAATAAGCCTTAAAGAAAAAGATATGTAATGGATTAAGAGGAGTAAAATGATTTAAAGACGCATAAAGTATATTCGTCAAAAGTACATAACAGTCATGCACGTAAATAATTTAATGCCGGCGACACAACAGATGGATTTTGTAGAGTTGGCAAATAAACATTACTTAAATAGACTATCCGATACGGTTGGTTTATGAATAATTCACAAGCCCCGCGATCAGTACAGTCGACCAATTTAATATTTACGTTTATTTATTTCTGAAAATGTTTTCAGGAAATATCATACAGTGGTAGTGGAGTTATATTATTTATTCTATGGTAGTGGTAAAAGTAAAATCTTTTTAGCTATTAGTAATGTTTTTGAGGTTGCGGTGTTGAATTTTAATAAAAAAGTTGTATATAATTTTAAAAATAAGGACTCTTTCATACTTATTACACAAATACATACAGTTATAATTGCGTCGTTAGTTAAGGCATAAAAGACTCCTAATCTCTACAATGACATTGTGATCAAATCCAATTGGTTTCATAGCAAAATATAGATAATTGTGATATAAATATTTATATATATGGGGATATATAACGAACAGATATTTAAAAGATATATGAATATAGAGAGTGACGACACGGATGTCATTGCGGTTATAGGCGTGTTCATATTATAAGTTTAAAATTAAATAAGCTGTTTAAAGTGGACAAATATAGTTTACAAAGTTAGATAAACGTGTTTTACATATTATACATTGTTATTTTGTTTTTGTGCGGAGTTTCCTTAAAATAACGTTTCATTTATAGCTTACGTGGAGTGAATTTTTAAATACCTAACCACATTAATAAAAAAAATCAAAAGAATTTTAAATCTAAGCTGTTTTCGATAAATAGACAGGTAATTTTAATAATATAACCAAAAAATATGGTTAAATGCAAGCTGTGCCAAAAAAATGTTGCCGTTGCCTCTACAGCAAAATGTAATAAGTGCTCAGCGGCATATCACCGAAGTTGCTGCAAACTTTCTGAAAATTCTGCAATACCTGATAATTGGCTATGTTTTTACTGCAAAGTTAAATCATCTCTTCACGCAAACCACTCTTTAAATTGTAATCAAGATATTGCGCAAAAAGATCAACCCAACAAGTATCTCGGACTTGAAATCCGTTCTTTAAGAGACGATATAAGCGCTCTTAGATCTGAAATCCGTGAATACCGAGGCGAAATAGCCGAGTTTAGGACGGCGTTCAATTCGTGCAACGAAGTCATCGATGCTATGGACGCTCGATAACGTCGCTTGAAAATAATTTTAATGATTCTACGACTGAGGAAGCTATTATGGATCTTGAATATCAAATTAACGAACGACTCTAGGATTGCTTAGTTAACGAAGTTGAGATAGCTGGAGTTCCAGAAAATATGAGTGAGAATCTTACTCAAATTGTGAAGAATGTCTCCAAGAAACTTGGTGTTGAAATAAATGAAATAGACATAGCACATGCAAAGCGCGTTGGTTGCGGTCAGACTGCTGATGTCCCAAGTACAGCGACTACCAAACCTCGCCACATTTCCGTTGGGTTCACAAGGCGCGTAATACGTGACCTACTACTACATGCCGCTCGGAGACAACGAGGTCTTTCCTCTAAGGAACTGGGAATAAGTGGTCCTCAGTATAATCTTTATATTAATGAGCGCTTGACACCACATAACAAAAGACCTTTCTACCTGGCCAGGAAAAATGGTTACGAATGTCACTGGAAGTATATATAGGTCAAAGATGGAAGAGTTGTTGGTCGAAAAGCAGATGGAGATAACATTGAACAAATACGCTGTGTTAGATATATTGCTAATATTTTCGTACCTGTAGCTAAGTAGCTTCTATTATTCTTCTATTTTTAACTGCAATGATATGTAGGTAGTGTTTTTTGTTCTTAAATTGTAGGTATCGTTTGCTTTAGGCATATCTTTGAATATTTACACTTAAGGTAATGATATTTTATTTACTTGATTTTACTTTTATTTTTGTATATTATGTAAGTATGTACTATTAGATAATTTATTTTATTTATTTAATTAAGAACTTTTGCACAAAAATTGCTTGATGCTAAAAGCATTCTCTGCCAGCTAACCTAATTTACGATATTACTAGTACAAATTTAGTAAAATTTTATGTCTAGTATTTGTTACGTGAACAAAATATATTCGAATGCAAACTTATTTTATATAAAAATATTGAAAGAAGTTATACTTTTTCTCTTTAATAATTATTATACTTAATTAGTTTCTACTTAATATTTAATACTGAACTCTTTGATTTTAACTTCTAAAGTAGCATTAAACAAAATTTTAAAAGGACTGATCATGATTGTATTCAAGTTAATTAAAGGTTTATGTTTAATGATATCCGTGTCACCACTCACCAAGGGCTCGTTTGAAAATCAGCGTCAGGTCTTTAAGATCTGATATATGCTGAAACGGATACCTATTTACTGCTGACTACAAAGCACGATAAGTATTATTACGCTATTTCCTAACATAATTTATAAGATAATTTAAAATAAAACTACTTTTTACGGATTTAGACGCGTATATTTGTTTTAAATTTTGTCCCGACGTTTCGGAGACTTTGCAGTCACCATGGTCACTAACAAAAAGTAGTTTTATTTAAACAAATGAGTCGCGCAAGTGTTAGAAAATATTAAGATAATTTTAAGTTATAAGTGTAATAATTATAGTATTATTTGGTTGTAATTAAGCAGTAATAAAATCTTTTTCTTTCTTTCTTTCTAAGAACATTATTTATTTACAAAAATCACATGCTGCAAAAAGAAATATCAAATGAAGGTTTTCACGATATAAACGAGTCGATACCAATTAAAAACACACGCGGTAAATGAAAGCCTAATGTTTGTACAAGAAAAATATTTACCATAGTAATTAATAGCTGCTATTCGCAGGTCGTGTGCCTACAAAAATTAATTAATTATACGGATTTAGTTAATGACCACGCTCCATGTTTATATGCTATCAGTAATTGTTAGGCATCTCCCTCGGTATCAATTAACAATATCCGCAAATAATTTTAACGCTTACTCACGGAATTTGCGATAAAATAGCGCCAGTTTAAACCAAACATTGACTAAACCTTCGATAGCCAAACAACATACACAAACATTGTGAAAAATAATATCTTAAGTTATTTATTCAGTAGCTCATAAATCAAATAGGCACGTGCAGTCAGCAAGGCTGCCAAATACAAAGTGACGTCGTTCGGGTGTTGGGAGGAAGATAGAGGGGAAATATAAAAACAAGTCTCCACAAAAACTTACATTACTTCACGCCTAAATATAACGCAGCCGGATGAAAAGTTACGTGAAAGCTAAGAAAGATGACTCTCTCGTATAATATAAACTACAAATGATATATAGTTTATCTGTATGCAGAGACAATTTTCCGCGTTATTTATTGGTATAGAGCTGTGTACTCAGACCTTTTGTGCGGCATCTGCAGTTTTATAGTCACAATCCCCGCGCGGTCCTCAATATCAATAACAGAAGCAAACGATGTAAAATTCGGACGTTGGTCAGACTGAACTTTGTTACGGCCAGGGTAAACCCAGTTTGTCAATAAAAGTTCTCATGTAAATTTACCTAGGGACTATTTGCTATCCTTTTATAAACATAAGAAGAACCTCTTTATAACAAATGTTGTTAGACTTTTCACACAATATCATTAAGTTCCAAATTAAGCATATTATCAGATTAAGTAAAATATAATAATGATTAATTTAATACTTTTATCTTTTTTTTTCAAAGTGTAAACATAAATATTGACATGGAATATTTATAGTTAGTTTTTTTGTTACGTCATTCACGTTCCAGTGCTAAGGCATCTTCAAACTTGCAGATGGATAACAAAAAAGGAACTTCGCTAACTAACGATAACAAACACCACCCCAAATCCACTATAAAACTGTTAGAATTGGTTGAAAAATATGCTGTCGCAAAAGTCAGGGCTTGCCAACAAAGTAAACCGTGGGATTAGTCGATGAAAAGTTCTGCGGCCCTTGGTAAAGTTTTCATCTCTTGTTCATGTTGGAAAATAATAAAAAAGTGACGCTGTATATCTAGTAAGAGATAGGGGATTAGTAATCTGAGCCGTGAAACGTGCTGCAGTGAATAATGGGGGTCGTGACGGCATGATCAAAAGTAATACTTTCTAAAACAGTAATGTATCTCAAGAGGAGAGCAATCCTCGCACGCGATATGTCACGATGATGTGAAAAGTTTTCTCTGATCTAAAATTAAACAAGTCAAATGTAGGAGTAACTTTCATTCAAGAAATTGTTCTCTTATGTTATAAGCGCGGCACAAATATAATATATGCCATGTGCACACATTTTGCATGCCATTTGTATTAACAATTATGTAACTTTTTGATAAGGTCTGAAGTTTTCTGTAGACTCATTTAACATTATTACGAAATCGCACAGCTCGAAGAAAGACCTTTCATGAGACTATTTGTGTGCAATATGAAATAATTAAATAATTACGTGCATGCAAGCATTAGACAATAACTGTACGACAACATAATTCTGTGATTAGCTATCCATCAACTATATAGTATTGGCTGAATTTATTTAAAATCCATAACCAGCAACAGCAAAAAAGTAAAGCAGACGGTACCTACACATACTAAACCACGCAGATGTTTCAAAGCACCATATAATGTGAAAGGTTTACGAGGCCGCCATAAGTAATGTTCTATGCTATGGGACATGAGCCTGAGCAACGAGTTATGAATTTTGAGTATCTTGAAGTTATAATGTGCTCCAAAAATAAGGTGTAGAAAAATGTAGGAAATATGTTGTGTATGTGTATATCATAAATAGAAAATTCACGTGTCGCAGTGTTAGTTACCGTACTCCTCCGAAACGGCTTGACCGATTTTTATGAAATTTTACATGCATATTCAGTAGGTCTGAGAATCGGCCAACATCTATTTTTCAAACCTTTTTTTTGTATGGCAAAACAACGTTTGCCGGGTCAGCTAGTTTGAAATATAAATTTCAACGGGTGACGGTGATTACACACACATTACGTCGAAGGTATTTCTTTTATGCTATTTTACTTTGTTTGGTTCGTACACATACTTGGAGTGACATCTTTATCCAGCTGTGGACGTCTTTTAGCTGATCCAAAAATTTTGTATTGAATTTATTTAGCGGCCCAAAACCTGAAAAAGGGGTAGTAAGGTCTTAATAAAGGATTTTTACTAAAAATATTAACTCATATAGAAAAATGACTGAAGGGGATCCATAAGGGCAATGTATTAAATACTTCAGCCACTGAACCGCGCCCTAGTTAAATCTTATTACATTAAAAGAGAGATTATTGTATATTATATATATTTGGGATCTCGGAAACGGCTAGAACGATTTTCGTGAAATTTTGGTATGCCGAGGGTTTTGGGGGCGGTAACACGATCTAGCTAGGTTTTATATATATATAAAATGTATTTTTGTCGGTGTTTTCACAATTTACAATGAAAATTGATATTTATTTATCTCTGGAACAGTGATGGCTATAGAGCTGAAATTTTCAGTTTGTCTATATTAGTTGATGCTACAACCACAGATACTAAAATCATCACTATCCTGCCCTTGTCCCATTATTTGAGGTCCCGTTATCTCTGTTACCTCTGGAACGGCGATAGCTGGAAAACTGAAATTTTCAGTTGGTCTATATCAGTTGATGCTACGACAACAAATACTAAAAATTATCACTATCCTGCTCTTATCCCATTGTTTGGGGTCCTGTTATTTGGGACTGGTTTGTCGGTCAACCAGATATTACTTTATTATATACAGGATCATGCAGGAAGCCATCAGATGTCAGTAGCACAGAACTGTTTGATCTAAAACTCCATGAAACGGGGCAGTAGTTGGTAATCGTTATGTATATTATTTTAAGAAAATAGCACTTGTATTTTCTAATAACAAGGTCTGATATTTGCATTCTTCAAATATTATTGTGATTAAATTAACTTCGATCGCTGTTATATTAAAAAAAAACAATATTTAAAAGCTAACAGGCCCAAACGTTGTGGTAAAATAACTTTTCTGGTGTAAATTATCGTTAAATGGACTCGCAAAACGTCAATTCGTGTCACTTCGGGTTTTACAAAACAAAGATTCGGAATAATGGCTCTCATTCGGAAAAGTCTATTGTGAAAGCCCGTCCCATGGGTGTACCCTTCCATTTCGTAGAATTGGACCCCCACAAAATCCAATCTAAGGTGATCTTGCATGATTCCCGCAAATAATATTGATGAACACTAACGATGGAGGAAACTAAGATGTTACAGAGATCTTTATTTATTGGATAACTATAGCAATATATGGAACTATAGCAACAAACGGAATAGATACGTGGCCCGTTTATTAGATTCGTAGCTTTCTTTCTTTACCTTTGACTGAGAGGCTCTGCATTGTCTTTTGATAAGACCGTTCGGTTTGACGCACAATTACCGTTTCGAGAAATTGGAAAAAAGAGGATCATATAATCTAAAATCGTATTATTTCGCACAAAATTCTGGCGTGAACTTATTGCGCGTAAAAATATATATAAAGGGAAACATATCTTTACTGTGCAGACAATGTAATGGTTGATATATATAAAAATAAGATATAAAATAAGAAAGTAAGGAGTGCCACGGAAAAAATGTTTCACTAATGTTGTTAGGCCGTAAAATAAAAATGTGACGATATAAAACAGAATGTAATCAACTTACGAATGTGTCACAAACAATCGTTCGACATATTTCAACCAGAGCGGTTTTATGATTTGACATAAAAATACCATCAATCGTTAAAAATCGTATTCAATTGTAAGATTAGTTCGTAACGCCACGAAGCATGTTAGGTAACACAAAATCTATGTATTCTTTTTGATGGGACTGGTGTAAGCTTGGGAAAAAATGATTTATTTCAGAAAATCTTCAATTTTATTTTGTATTATCAAATAAAATAGTTTTATTTACAAAGTAGGTTGACAGACAAGCATACAACAATTTGATAATGAAAGCTGTCAAGCCATATCAAATTTTTTAATTTTATTTTATATACCTATATTATAGTTTTAGGTCCTGCTAGAATTGGATGGTAACGGAGATTGAATTACAGATTAAGCATGCTGGTTTAACATCGATGACGATCTGACTACCTTATAATTTATAATATTGCTTGTTTTTGAATTATAGGGTTGTTAAAAATGTCTATTAGTCCAATCAAGGTACATACAGAAGCAACGTAAGGAACCAAATATACGGACAGGCGTACTGAGACACAGGCTTTTTACGTCATTACTAAAACATTGAAAACTTAATTAAGTACGTTTACAAAACCACCACTAGAGAGAGTACATTGTTTGAATCCAACGAGATAAACAGTATTACGTGATCACAGTTAATTACAATAATTGACTGCCCAATGTATTAGAACCAATCACGGAATGTCTCACCTCATTCAAATGTGTTAGAATATATCTATGAATGTTTTGCACATTTTATATTATTAAATATATATAGGTTTTATAACAGATTTCGGTTCGATTCTAAGCATGTTTATTTTGAAATTAAAACAAGTCATAAGGCACGATGTTTCATTATAAATATGAAACATCCTGCCTTATGATTTCATGTAGAAGTCGTAAAAGGTAAAGATACGAAATGCACGCTAGTCTCAGTAGAAAGCGCTTAAAAAAGCTTTATCAGGGGCCCACATATAGAAAAAATGTCCGGAAAACTTAGCTCTGCGGCATATGCGGTAAAAACAATTAGACGAATTACAGATGTAGATACGGCTAGAATAGTTTACTTTAGTTATTTTCATAGTGTAATGTGTTATGGAATTCTTCTTTGGGGAAGCTGTGCGGACGTTAATCGGATATTTGTGCTCCAGAAACGCGCTGTTAGAGCTATATATAACCTAGGCCCTCGGGATTCCCTAAGGGCGAAATTCAAGGACATAAATATCTTGACAGTCACTTCACAATATATATATGAAAATTTATTGTACATTCATAATAATATTCAGCACTTTAAAAAGAAAAGCGACTACCATAATGTTAACATGAGAAGTAAGCACAATCTTGTAATGCATGTTACTCGTCTCCACAAAATAAGTAACTCTTTCATGGGGCATGGTATACGTTTTTATAACAAACTCCCTAATGATGTGAAAGAATTAAATAAATCTAAGTTTAAAAAATTTGTAAAATCTAAACTATGTAAAAAGGCGTATTATAAAATTTCAGACTATGTTAATGACAATAAAGCTTGGGAGTAAATTGTTCCAGAGCAACACATTATTATAATTGTAATTTATATAAATTGTAAGAACCATTGTAATGATTATTTAAAAAAAAGATTAATATGACAAAAGATAACGATATCTGCTGAGTTTCCTACGCCGGTTCTTCTCAGTGGATTGAAAGTCCTGAACCGGTGGTAGGGAAAAAAATTTTTGGACATATCATAGGAGCTTATTTTTTTTTGGCAAAAAGAGAATATGCCTACGTGAATAAATAATTTTTGATTTTGATTTTATCATTTTGAAAACTTATTTGATTGTCATTATTCTAATTTCCTAATAATTAAAATAAAACAATGTAACATCGTAAGTACTGAGATAAATGGTACACATAAATAGCTACACGTCTTACAAGTTAAGAAAAAAGCAAATGTTTTGCCGTTATCAAAAGCCAGCGCGAGCAGGCATACGACTTTTATTGCCTTGGGCCATTCAAAACTTCACCAAAGTTCCCAACTTTTGAAACTTAAATTTTTTTTTGTTTGCCAATTTGACAGATATTTTCCTATGGGAAATGAAAGTGCGAAGTGGAGTCTAATTCAATAAAGTTGAATATTACAAAGAACATGCATAATGGGTAAGTAAACACAACTTTACGACTCCACTGGGTTTTACGATAACCATGGACGTTGTCCTTTTTTTTCTATTCAACACAAACTTTAGAAGCGTCTATTTATGTGTGTAAATGTGTGTGATATCAATTATACACATTAAATCACAGTTGGTTTACTGGTTACTGAAATAGGGTCAACACATCAGTCAATTAATTAACTAATGAGAATAATTGAACTCGATAGACCGAAATAAGCCAAATAAGTATTATTGTATATTTACTAAATATACTATTGTTTAATAGCAAATAATTTATTATAACCGTAGCATGTAAGTTATTATGGCAAATAAATATTGATATTTTTTTCCTACATCTCTCAACAAACGTATCCATTAACAAAATTCAGCCTTTGGGATTCAAGCTCCGTAAAACCTTTTAACTCTGTAATGGATGATCTTTCAAAAACAAAGAGGGAAGTCAAATGGGTATAAAACTCACTGGTATCTTTAGAAGGTATCTAATGGATTCGATGGGTGGCGTCCGAGACTGTCCTACATCTAATGCAAATTGATTTGGAGTGTGAAGTAGAACATTGTTGATACTGTTTAGATAGTAACAAAAGATTTTGCTGCAAAACAATTTGAATAGACAATTTTTTCAATTAATTCTACAGGTATGTATGTGGTAATATCAATGATATTTTGTTTAATAATACATTTTCAATCATCACACCGTATATGTCCCAATATTACACAGAAGCTTTCTTGGATGGAGGGCAATAGATCTACCCTACCACAGTTTACAAATTGGTAGAGTTCTGAATGCGTTTGTTTTTACATCAATTTATATTTAATATTTTTTGCAATTGACTTGCTATGCTTTAATTTAATTTTTTTTTTTTTTTACTAAAGCAATGATACTTACTGTAAATAAATTTATCGCGTCCTTCGTAATTGATTCGCTCTAAATGTCAAATCGCGTGATGTTTCTTTCAACGTTGTGCCTTACATAATGCTTGTTGAATTTTCACTAGAGTAAATTACCAACTACCTATAATTTATTTTGCACGTTATACAATGTTTTTGGCTTTTCTTCGTTTATTTACTCAATAGTATTTATATTGTGAACTCGCAGTAGACATAGTAAATCAGCCAACACAACAACGTATCTTTGTAGGACTCTTATCTGTTTTATCTTGTTGTATCGTGATATAGGCGATCGCAAAGGTAGTTAATTTAAATCAGAATTGATTTTACACAAGGGACAATCACAGTACTTCAGTTAGGTATCTGCTTTCTGTTTTTAGTAAATATGTTTTCTTTTAAAGCTGACACTTGATTTACATTGAATTCACATCAATCAAAAACAAAAGATAAAACATCATTCCATAACAGATCATCCAAAAACAGCAATTAATTTAGTTTGTTGGTCGTCCATGAAAACTCCCCTTATAATTTTTCCTAGAATTTGTAAATGCGTTCAATAATTGGTAAGCCTACGTTGTAATATCGACAACCAACCCTTGCATCCATTCCATTTATGACCCATCCTAATGGTCCACTACGGAAAAAGAACGCCACTCAACTGTATCGTATTACTAGAATTGTGTCATTAAAACGTTATTGAACTTCCGATTGGCGATTCTTTTTTCGATTTAAGCCCTTTCCGTTCTAGATATTACCGATTAGATTTATGCAATATACCTGGATAGCATTTATTACATTGACATAAAAGAGAAAACAAATAGATATTTCATAACTATAATTATTTCATATAGAAGCCTATAGTTTTTAATACTATGTTTTATTTAATGTACTTGGCTAAAACTTATATCCTAAGTAACTTCTGTTCTGTAGTACAGGCTTAGCCCTAGTTCAGACTCCAGACTCTCATAAGAATAGTTTTATACTCTATGTCTCAATTCATTGATAAGAACAATATTGTTACCTTGTGAGATGTCAATAAACATTTAATTATTTTTATTATTTGACTAGAAAGGTCAATATATCAAAGTAAGTTAAATATGCAAAAAATTAATTCTATATTTTACATATTAAACTTAGTAATATAGATATAAAATCAAGAAGTAAGAACACATAATCATACATAAAAAGCCTCTTAAATTTTTCGTAAAATCTACTAGCGTGAATTTCGCCTGTACCCGAATTAAAAATCAGGTGAGCAAATCTCCTCCATACGAAAATAATCACAGCTTTGCACTAGTTGTTAAACAGTGTCTTCCATTGATGGCTCATCGTAAAAGACGAAGGTAAAAAGAAAAAACTGCTGAACGGCTTGAACAATATGTTAATTTGATTGAACATAAGATATTCCAAAAAATACTTATCCTGACTTTGGTTGAAATCGTAATCTGATATTTCAGCTTTCTTTTTCCTCCCGATTAGAAAATAAAGAAAAGTAAGAAAGAAATAGCCTTACATTTGCCAATTCAGGAAAATAAGATACTAACTCCATAAATGTGCTCACTGTAAATATTTATGTACGTACGAGTTTGTTTCAAGTGATTTACTGGAAAGAAATCAACATTTTAACCAAACATGACTTGAGACATGTCCATTCAATCAGCACAACACTATTGAGCGTATTATTAAAACTTTTTGTTTTAGTTTGACGGTTTCACACATATTTGCGTTTTGTCGTCGAATAAATTCCTCAAAAATTTTAGTGCTACAAATGGAATGATAGATGGAAAATATGTATGAAGTTGTAAACGCAGCAACGCAACGCATTCGAGATAAATACCGGCTTCAGATCTTAAAGCTCAATTAAACTATATAGTTTTCTACCACTATCCATATTACCAATAATAACTCTAGGTTAATCATTCAAAGTAGGAAAACTGTTTAGTCAGCTGCTTCAAACTGTCTAAAGTGCTAAAAGTAATGAACAAAATCCAAACCGACACTAACAACATAAAATAATAAATAATCAGCTTAATTTTAAGGCAAGGATTACGACGTAACGGTATAATGAACGTAAACTAACGATGGCTTTCAAATGATAGCTCGCGTTATCTAGAATCCCATGTAGAATCGATGATAGATAAAATAAAATTGTCTATTTATCCAGAAACAAACTATAAAAGCGATAGTAATCGGTGTATCGCATAAAAATATACAACCCAATTGTCTGGGCGATAGAAAACTGCATTAGTTAAGTGATATTACTATGTAGGTTGGGTGTATAGTGACTCTATATTACAAATTAATAGTAGTTTACTTGAACGATCGAATCCAATATTTCCGCAGAGTCAGCGACATGCGAGCGACACCTCAGGTGATATACTCGTAGACGTCTGTAAGCTACGGTAACCGCTAACCACCGCCGTAGTGGTTTATAAAAAATACTTCCTAGCTCTAGACCTCCCTTTGTTTCTACTTCAGTTGTCTACTTTAAAAATGTACATGTGTATGTATGTACTTTAATAAATGTGATTAATACAATAGTTAATATTAAAATCATTTTCTACTTGCAAAAGTCAGGGCTAATACCTTCTGCAGTTTGAATAATTTATAAATACGAACATAACAAAAGTGGTAGAGGATCATGAATTTGTAACGTCAATATATGCATGATACGTTCATTGGAAACGAAATCAGACGCATGTGTGTGATCAAACAAAAGCGTGGCTAATCATATATAACAGAGAAATAATATAAAACCACTATAACCCTCGCCCTTAACCACTAAACAGTTCAACAAAGGCCTATGTATTATGCATTCCGGTCACGTTCCGCTAATCTACGATTGTTACTGGTTATTAAGCAACCATTGCCCATTTCGTATGTTAACAAAAGAAACAAAACTACTGAAAGCTGAAGTAGTTTTGCTGCATTTAAAAGGATTAGGCGAAAATGGACGTTGCGGAAATAATTGGAATCAATATGAAATTGTTAGTTAGGCAAAACAGCCCAAAGTTGCATAAATATATGCGTAAGAAGTAACTCTTTACATTTAAATTTTGATATTTTATTTATAATATTACATTTAATTTTGATACTGTGCCTTCTCCGTGTTTTGGTAGTGACAAAGCAACATAATATTAGTTAAAATATAGGAATGACTACATTTATTCCAACTAGTCTTAAATTTAATATATACAGCGTATATACTTAATTTAACTATTAACACCTTAGATGTACCAAGTTTGCGGCAGAATATTCGTATACTCAGCACGATTTTTGTATTTATTATAATCTTTGAACAAGAGTGCATCCGTAGCAAAATGTAGGAGTAACCATTAGCATCCTTAACCAAGACTGAAAACAATGCATAATTAAAAAGAAAATCTATAAACCATAGACGATTGCTCAAATAAATTTTTGTACACTATCTAAAAATAAAAATTCACACAACACCTTGTTATTACAATAATAAATGACATGTGAATAATATTTTTACCAAGTACTACGTTGATAACGTAATTTATTTATTTTACTTAGTTAAATATTTTAATTCGTATTTCCGTAAAGCAGCCTCGTAACATTTGTATAAAAGTCAAAGTAAAAGATGCCGCGAGCTAAAAGCTATAAATAAACTGCTTAAAAATACCTGCGGATGTAAAGAAAAATAAAGAAGTTTGAAATATAAGCAGAAAACAGAAAAAAATGTAAATAGAGACTGCCTTTATTATTGCTATATCAAAAGAAGCCGCGTGTGTACATTGCATGGTTATTTTGACATCATTTATAATATTTGCAGCGGTGATGGTGTGTTAAATCCTTACTAATATTAATATCCTTAATAAATGCGAAAACCCGAAGTAAAAATGACGAGCTTAAGTGTTAACGCGTGGAACGAAACTATAGTGCGATTTAAAAAATTGGAAACAGCGCCATCTATCAAGGGGTATAGTAAACTTCTGCGATCAAGCCCTTTAAATAAAAAATAAATAAAAAAATTAACGAGTTCGGCTCGTACACGAAAGGTTCTGTCCCGTTATTGTAATAATATACTCCGATTTCAGGTACGGAATAAGGGCAGGAGAATGATTATGATGAGAACTTGTTGTTATAGCATAAACTGACATACATAAACTGTGAAATTTTCTGAGGTCTTTAGCTATCACTGTTCCAGTAGACGGCCTGGTGACAGACGGTTTCTATCAAACCTGTGCTGGCACTATATTATACATATTTATAACAAAACTCTACATTCAACAGGATTGACGAACTTTCAACGCTTTTCTTTTGTTAAGAGACTACTATAGGAGAATGCAAGTAAATCGTACAAATAAAACAACAACAGATATGCAGCAGTATAAGATATTTAATTCATACTCTTATCAATACATTATTTATACGCTAGTATTTTTTGTACGCAAGTAACGCTCAATAACCCTATATATCAGTCACTTGATATTACTTTCCAATCACGTATCAACTTATGAATACTTTTCCAACATTTGTCTTTTTGTACCATGTTAACGAAATTCGAGAGGATTGCTTTGCATTTTTGATGTTTTTGTGTGTTTGCTTTATGACTTCTCAATTAGCTACGCGAACATACGCTACCAAGAGATGCTTAATGTCACTGATTGCATATTATGTATGTATACTAGGTATTAGTATAGATACCAATATTGTACCTAATTAATTATAATTTATAATTTTTTATTTCGAGTTTTCCTTTTTGTTGCGCACGTTGTATACTTAAATTACCCTACTCTGAAGAGCTTTTGGGACTGATATGTTTAAGATTATTTTTGTTATATCTGGAATGAATACGTAAGAACATATTCACGTAAAGGAGTAACGATTATTTCAATATATTATATACTTACTATGTTTAGTTAAGCAAAGCCTAAACATAATGTTCAAAGTTTACATGTACATTGCTATTTTAATCACCGTTCTTTGTAAGTGTTAACCCGTCCGATAAGCAGCGGTCTCATAACCCTATGCGTCACACACAACATTCAATAGATCCCAGTGTACAATTAGACCCCAATTTGTAAGCGGTATTCCAGGTACACCTGCGGGGTTACGTTACTGTTTATATTGTAAACACAACGAGTACACCCCGGAAACGAACTTGTGCGATGATGTGTACGTTGTATGCGTTTAGTCTGTATAATATACCATCTAAATACCTATAGCCTACATAAATAAGTTGCTTTTTGCGTCCATTAAAACGAGTTTATGTAAATTTCTAAAAATGTGGACTGATAGACGATATGATACGATATGGACGATGAACACAAAATAATTGTGCTAGATAGATGCATTGAAACTATGGATATAGAGATCAATTTACTCTAACACGATTACAATGAACTAAGTACCGTTAAATGTAGATACATTTTAGCAGGAAACAAATATCACCCGATCGGGTAAATATAGATCCAGCTTCATGTAAATACCATTAATGAAATAATATATTCTTAGGTTTGAGCACATAGCTAACACATTTTGAACTATAACGAGGCTATACTTTCTTATTAGATATCTACATTATTTATGTATACTACGAGCGTCAAAAAATATAAAGATATAGCAATTTACTATAAAGCTGTGTGTGTATAGAGTTCTCGTGAATAGTCAGCGACTACGAAGTAATAGAAGCTTTCATGATCATTGATGTTGGTGACATTAAAGCTAGATACGTTACAAATTTAATAGTCCCTAACACATTCACGAGGGACATAAGCTATATACTTGCATATAATTTCGTTGAGTGCCTTTGTCTCACGACTTATAAGAGTCAGCACTCGACTATAACATCTTTATACCGGCACTTAGTTTTAACGAGAACGCATATTTTTTCTTGATGAAACTCCGTTACGGTTGGTTTATTAGAGTAATATCTCATCAGAAGTGTGGAGCTTTTGGAGGCAAGTTTAAAAAAATATTATATTATGAGAGGCAGTTTTGACCAGCGCAATTTAATATCTTTAACGAATTACTTCACAATTTAATGTTGTTTCATATTTTACAACACAACAAGGCATCTCCAGAGTTATACTCATCTCCTAGAAAGGGATATAACATAAATAACAATAAGTCTGCCTGCAATAGATTTCATTTTAACATAATAATATGGTACCTAGACCTAAAGACATTTGTTATTTTTAAATTACTTTTGCAAATAATTGTACGTATTACGAAAATACTGTTGTGATTGTCGTTCCAGGTACAACGTACGAATGTTTTTAATAAAAGCTAATTATGGAAGCAACTACTAAACAAACACTCACTTGTATAATTATGACATTATAACTCCCGGTTGATGTTTGTTTAAAATTAAGTGACTGTATACATAACTATACATATATATAAATAACGTACTATAGATATAATGTATGTACATACATGTATATTCATAAATTACACCCAACAAACAACCAGTTCTCAAACAATTAAGTCTCACTCTTTGTATCACGTTTCAGCCGTTGTATTATATTTATTGAGGGACGCTTTATTTTGTAAATGAAAAACAAACTGAACCAAGGGTAAATTTTAACAAAAATATAGCAAGAGGCATGATTAGGTGAATGTATTTCAAAACATCCGAACCTTTACTCAATACGTTCAATGCCGTGATAGATTAAAACCTGTGTATATATTTAGGGTTGGCGTTCGTGTTAAAAATACAAGTTGCGAATGAGTTAATTAATTACTTTGATGATCCTACGAAGGATGTGAAAATAAAATGTATTTGTTTTTAATGCACTTTAAAGATTGATCATAAATACATTCCTTGGTACTGCCAACATTTCAAACAGTTGAGGTATTTGATTAGGTACCTACTAACGCATTAAATGGATTGATGTTTTGTTTTGGAGTTTAACGTTGCGGTTTATCTGAAAATCGCAGAGAAAAAACATTTTTCCACCAAAAATGTTATTGTAAGAGAAGGTTACCTATATGTGTATTTCGACACACGAAGACAAATCATTAATCCTAAACTCAACCCATTTTCGACACCCATAAAATATTATGAGCGGTAACCCTATTATACACAATGTGTACTATCCGATCATAATGAGCCCCAAAATTTGTATGCCCGACATTTGAATAGTAACCGTAGCTAAAATATAATAACGAGCAATATGGAAGCAGTGTTTCAGCATAATATTATAACAGTTAATTTAGTATATACATAAAAAACACACATTGAAAGTTTCATCAAGATTTTTACTTTAAATTAGGAAATATTCTAAAAACAATAACGGCACGTTTTATATTTTAAGTTTATTGAAATTAAATGTAATTGTGTTTAGACAGATAAAGCACTTGACCTTTGTTCGACATCAAAAAGCTATAAGAATTAGCGCAAATAAACATATAATAAAAATATCAAGAAAATAAGCAACGATGCAGTTAATTCTAATCAATAAAAAATTTCAGTTACCGTGTTTTCTAAATTTACTTAGCAAAAACAGGACTCTATATTATCTTCATAATAGCTGTATTGGGTTTGCATATTTTTACACGCTTTATATTAGCTTCACTTGTTTGTTTGTTTGTATGTTTGTAACCGACTCCTTTGGACGCTATTTTGACCCACTTTAAACGGTCAGATTGTATTCAAATTTTGCACACCTGTCAAAGACCGATGATAATACAATAATTCGATTAAATAAAGCGTGTTTTTTAGTTTTTTAAACTATTTTATTAGTAAATGTTCGTCAACATCAATATAACTTCAAAGCCAATATAAACGCCTTGTAAATACATTTCACAATAAATTGTACACAATCCATTTCCATTTTCTATAAAAGTCAATACAGGTTTTATGTGATCTACAAATATATTAGGTCGTATAAAAATAGAGGCAGCACTTTGCAATATTAAAACAGATAAGGTATAAAACCGAACAACACATGCGAGCGTAAAAAATTTAGATGCAATTTGCAATTATAAGAATTATTTCACTTTCATGTAAAATACATATTTCAGAGTTGAAATAGATTGCCCATGAGATTGCAGACAGTCTTATTAATTTGAACTATAACCAATAACAAGTTTATTCATTTAAATCAAACAACGTTTTATGAATTTAGACGCGTGTATTTGTTTTCAATTTTAGCCAGGCGTTTCGGGGATTTTGCAGTCACCATGGTCACGGGTGAGACAGAGCTGGAAAGTGTCCTCTTCGATCAGTTATTACAGGGTTTATTCCGTTAAATTCTATACTATATTTTTAATGATGATGATGGTACGGAACCTTTCGTGCACGAGTCCAATTCGTACCTAGCCTGTTTTCGTTTCCACTTTTTATAATAAAATATTATGGATACAAGAATATAAAGTTAAGTAAACAAATATACAAAGTTGTAGTACGATAGCCACCGACGAGTGACTAGACAAAATTATAACATACTTGTTTAGAAACTATCCTCCGTTTGGAAATATTTCCAATCTTAAATCATCAAGGGTTGTCACTCTACTAAATGAATAAATACACGATATAACGTCTTAAATGTATCGATTATAAAATGTACGTAATTAACGACGGAAAATGGATGTTTGGCAAATTAATAGAAATAAGCGTTGAAAATTGAAAATTTTGTTATAATGGCGATTTAGTCGAACGTTATATATAAATAGATCCAAAACCATGGTGACTGCAAAGTCTCCGAAACGTCGGGCCAAAATTTAAAACAAATATACGCGTCTAAATCCGTAAAAAGTAGTTTTATTTAAACAGATGAGTCGCGCAAGTGTTAGAAAATATTAGATCCAAAAAGTTAGTTTTAATATTGTTAAAAATAATTAGGCTCTTTTACATGAATTAAATCATGAAATTACACTAACTAATTAAAATGATAAACTTCGCGACTATTCACATTACGTGTTATTTACATAAACCAAACAACGTATGACTATTATTGAAAAGCTCAAGACAAAATTTCATACAAAGATAACATAATATTTAGTTACTTTAGATTAAAACATAATTACTTTTAACGTATTTGCGTACTTTTAACGTATTTGAACTTTTACTTTTAATTGTTATAACGAAGCCTTTGCCATAATTATCACTGACTATAAATATTAATATAAATTATAATAAATTGACAGCCCTACATACCTGAAACTTTGTTTAGCTTAAAAGTAACCACACGAGGTATTTGTCTGTGAAAGTATGATTTTATCGGTTAACCATAATAATTCATAATTCTAAATATCCATGTTAAATAAACAAGCACATTACGCAAATAGTAATGGCTGTTAGGCCCATAGCACACGGCGTATTTTAAACGCGCGTTTCAGGAACGCGCGTCTTCGGCGCCGTAAACGCTGATTGTAGCGTTTGCATTGATAATAGAAACGCGCGCATGAAGCGCGTATACGCGCATTTGAAGCGAAACAAACGCGCGTACAAAGGAGCGGGGTACGGGCAGAGGGGGGCTGGGATCAGGGTTGCCAACTCTACGTCTTTTTACGTAGATCTACGTATTTTAAGCCTTTCCTGCAAACCTACGAACTTTAGTCCCAGAATCTACGTATTTTCTATCAAAATTGTTCAAATTTGCAAAATAGACTGAATGGGCATAATTTCCTTTACTTTCGCTAAAAAAAGTTAATAAATGTTCCGTTTCATACTAACACACACTCGCCTCGCCACTCAACACGTCGCGCCATTCATTTTAAAAACAAAGTGTCCATTCTATAGAACTGTGACTCATGTCACATGAGTCATGACTCATGTGACATGAGTCACAGTTCTTTTTCTTTTTGTCTGTGTAAAATGAAACGTCTTGCCGTAAAAGTGAATCTTAAGGGCCTACATCAATATCATCGCCGACACGTACATATTACACAGCCAGTAGGCACAGAAAATGAAGAATTAGGGATACTTTTCCTATTTACTCAAAATCTACTAAATATATTTTAATTCTGATCCACGTGTTTCTATAAATAATAGTTACCTATGTTTTTAAAGTTATTTCATTAGTTAATACGCGATAATAGATCGACAAATGAAAAAAATAAAAAATTAGAGAGGTTGTTTCGCCAAGATTTTCTATCGAGAAAACTTTTTTCAATCGCGTTTCTGAGTTCATGCGATCCTAGATCATATATTGAAAAAACATATACTTAAAAATTAGAGCTCTAGCCATTCAATCTAAAGAAACAATGAAAACTTCGTACATAGAAAAATGCACGAAGCTATTTTGGTATCCTCTTAACCTAAAAAAAATATTTCAAACTAAGACTTCGAAGGAGTTGTTTAATTTCGATATTTTTCAACTTCCTGCTCAATTTAATTAAATTCAATTATGGAAATAAGCAGTGACAGTGAGGAAGAGCAGAATGTGACTCTTACTAAAAAAAGAAAGCTACATTGAAAATGATAATAAAAATTGAATAATTTAAATAAATTGATGATGACTCTGAAAGTAGCAAAATTCATAGATTTTTTTGTTTGCTAATGGTAATTTTTTTAAGTTTATTGTTTGTCTACTACTTTTAGGGTAATATAAATTGTCGTTTTATTCACTTTTACCTACCCTACTCTCTTCAAACGCAAAAGCTACGCGTGACTACAGCGCGTCTGTACAGCTGTACCTGCGCGTATACGCGCAGTAGAGGCGCGTTTTACAATCGCCCCGTGTGCTTAGGTTACAAGGTTGCGATCAAATCTCGTTTAAACCACGTATACGCGCGTCGTCTGCGCGTTTAAAATACGCCGTGTGCTATGGGTCTTATGATAATAATTATAGTTACGAGTATTTAAACTAATTAATTAGATAAGTTTAGTGTGGTGATCATTAAGATTTTTATCTCTAAAATCTGTGCCAATGCTGAGGTAACTTATGATTTATAATATTTGGAAATATAGCTCGACGAAAGCTGATGCAAGGCTGGCTGCTCTGAAATAAATAATGTGTGAGTGAGGTCGTAAAATTCACTGCCTGTAAGACTTTTTTCAGTTCTAAACGCATAATATGGTTGAAACTGTATATGCATAAAATAAATGGAATGTTGCGAGGATAAAGTCTAGTTTATATTGTGAAAAACGACAAGCTCACGACTGTAACTTTTAGAGCTCCTACATATCACGAAATGCGGAGACAATCGACTGATAACAGCTAGCAGCTACTTTTGTAGATACATTCTTATATTCTTATATATTCATGGACATTTCACACAACGTCCTCTGGTCCCAAGCTAAGCTTATATGCTTGTGTTATGGGTACCAGAATACGGATAGAATACATATAGGTACTACTTTTCTTTTGTAAATACATACTTATAATACATAGAACACCCAGACCCAGTACAAACATTTGTATGACAATTAGAAAAATCACACAAATGATTGTCCCGAGCGGGAATCGAACCCGAGACCTCGTGATTGGCAGTCCGTTACATGAACCACTAGACCACGAAGCCCGTCAAACATATTAGGTTTCTACTATGTTTGCAGCGTTAAATACAAACATTAGGAATTTGTGTCACTTTGTAATTTCAAAGATATAAGCCGAAAGCATTGATAAGGATATTAACTGAAACAAACGACAAAAATAGTAGAAAAAATCTAAATTACCTACTTTAAAATCTGTGTTCTGATAGAAGTAGTAACGATAATACCCTATCTAATTTATATTTCAAAATGAAAACGAGTCACGAATCACAGAGCCTTGTAGATACAGGCCAAGCGAGAAATTACGCTAAAATGAAATGCAAATTAGACAAATTTATTGTTATCCTGCGGTCAAAAAATAATGGAATATCCTCAAGAGAGGAATACAGGAAGTGATTAATAAGAGCCCTCCAAGATTTCGGTTGGCAGGACAAAAAACTTAATAATTTCGTATATCTAAGTACAACCATTAGACTCTTGAGTTGGAAAAATATACATTATTGGGATACGAAAAGAAATTAAGACTTATTTTTCGAGGTCAAGTCTCAAACTTTGTGTGGAAGCTTTTCACTTGTATAATAAAATGAGGATCTTATTTCTGTCCCCATATCTTTGTGATCTTTTCGTTTCGGATACGCTACGGCAATGTTGAAAGAATAGATACGGTTTGAAAAAAAAATTAGTAAAGAAATTCAGTTTTAAACAACTAAAAGCCAAATAAAGCGTCTACTGATTATCTTAAATGTATAACCGGAGAGACATTCTATAATACTAGTGCAGTGTTAGTCGTATACCTACCTAAGTAACTAAACTATATGGCTGGAAAAACATTTTCCTTTCGATCAGCCAAAAAAACATAATATGAAAAGCCCTAGATATCAGCTACTATAAAATATATAAATCTACAGTTTGAACAATATAGTATTGCGGTCAGTTTTCCATTTCTTGCGAATAACTTCCAGCAAATAAAATACAGTCATGTAATGATTTAGTACTAATATTCTAGAATCTTGATAGTAACAGAAAAAAGCTCATAAGGAACTAAAGCCATGCCAATTACTAAGGTGACGTCAATTCATAATTTATTTGACTTGAAGTCTAGAATTGGCCCATTCTGGCTTAAAGGTGGAACATAAAACTAACAATAAGTCTTCATTAGCGTTGCCGCTAGCATTACTTTTATATAAATATGTTGCAATAAAGATTGCTGGCTGAGTGTAAGCACTAGGTCGGCGTAATTTTGTTGTAAGCAAAATTCTTGAAACGCTAGGAGGAAAAGCGCTGATGTCAAAAGAGTTTGAATTAAATATTTTATGGATTAGTGTAACTAGTAAAAAATTTATGAATAATTACATTGCAGAATTAATTAAATAAATTAGCTTTCTAGAATATTAATAAGACCTTTAAGATAGCGTTTGTAGACCACCGCTTGAAAATTACATCTAACGGTTAGGTAAACACCAGGCTATTCTAAAATTAGCAAATGACATAATGAAACTGCAGTTGAATCCCAAGGGTTTCGTAACTACGAAAAGAGTTATTAACCTATCTGTTAGTACAACAAATAAAAATCTTAATAATTTACTCCACATACTCCACAATTACACATACAGTTAACGAAGCTTAGGATAAAACGTAATGGAGAACAGATTAATAATAATCTTATTATTTTCAGTTATAGGCTAGGTGTAGACCACATGATTGCAATTATATACCGGCGACGCACTGTGTACGGACGCTGCTGTCGTGCACAGTGCGTCCGTACAAAAAATTTTTAGTAATGTGATACAATACAACATTAAACTGTTAAACTGATAATTTCAAAGAAATATAACTTTTTCGTGATTAAGTCGCAAAAAAACAGCAAACTTTGGTATCACATAGCACCAAAACTAGACCGAATTGGCATCTGGGTGTTCTACTCTCGCATCTTTTTGCCAGTCCATAATTGAGCAGAACAAAAAATTTCCGAATTTAGCTCCCGTCCGTACACAGTGCGACAGGCTGGTAGCCTAAGGACGTTAAGTGTAGTCTGTGGGTAATAAAATTAATATTATTATGGAGGCGTGTGTTTAAAAGGACAGTATATTTTTCTTAATATTTCTGTTGCTGCTATAACAGATTGTGGCTTCAGATACTTTTCATTGTTTGATGACTGGATGACTATTTGGTAAACAGTCTTTTTAACATATCTATGTTATCTATTTTTTATCTAAAAAAGCTGAAGATAGGAAAATACTAAAACATCACAACAATTTTGAACCATAATATTTCATTCGAAAATTTACAATAGACACTTGATAGAAAATTTCTAGGTACTTTATTCATTGCTGGTATTTAAATTACTCGTTATAGCGGTTTTGGCCGTAAATCATCAACAGGAGGATTAGGTAAACACCGCTATTGGTGGGCGCGAGGCTTTATCGTCCGTAAAGTAACACGTTCTCGCTCTAAAAACTTCCGTACGTACTACGCAATAATTTCAGGTCAATTTTGTATTGTAGGTAGTGAAACAGTTAGTTTGTAGTGAATAATTTTATTATTAATTTTTTTATTTTTTATAATTAAGTCCGATTCACATACAAGCCGATGAGCTAGCTTGCTTAAAAGCTTCTTCAAATTTTACACCCTAGGCAGAAAATGGTGTTTACTTAGAATATTAAATGAATACCATTTAAACTAGAGATGAAACGGATATCCGGTAACTATCCGGTATCCGGCCTATCCGGCCTTGATTTCACTATCCGGCCGAATACCGGATAGTAATACAGTATCCGGTCGGATACCGGATAGTAAAATTTTTAAAAATCTCATTATTTTACACGAGGCAAATCATACTCCAATAGGTTATGGACACCGTTTATTTTTATAATCGCACATCAAAACTGTTTGTCTTATTAATTATTAGTTTAATACGCCTTTTTTCCTTCACCACCTCGAGAAATTTTTACCTGACACAATAAACATACCGCGTACTTGTTATTGTCACTGTTTATATCAAAATATTGCCATATTGGCGATCGTGTTTTTGATGATGATATTTCTTGTTAATCTATAAGAATAAAATTCAAACATAAAATCACGACGACAAGTGATAAACAATGAAATAAACAACAAACGAACTGAGAAACAAACACAAACTGACACGCGCGATAACACTCGAACCCCGAGTCAACCCGATCTCCACTTACGTGTGACCCGAATGCACCTGAATATTTCCGATCTCGTTTACCGCGCCAATATTGAAATCAAACTGATCGCGTCAACGCAATAAAGGGTCGAATATCCGGCAGCCGGATATCCGGCCTAGTAACTTGCCGAATATCCGGTATCCGGTCAAACTACTATCCGTTTCATCTCTAATTTAAACCTTTACCCTAAGCAGATTCTCGCAAGAAAGAAGGCAAAAAGCAAAAAAAAATGAAATATTTATACTTACTCTATCATGTTATGGATTCAGTAACTCAATTAAATTACTTCCTACCCACAGATATCCCACTATTAACTAGGCTCAGGCCTTTTCCATATCGAAGACATCTGGTACACAGGATTTAGTTTCACGTGCTTACGTGATTATAATAATAACACCGTGTCTAAGGATGAATAGTTTAAGGGTCCTTTCCCTTTCAGTCAACTTAACAAAACAATACAATACCTATATGTAAGGAAACACACACGTCTATTGTTAACAACTTCTAAGGAATGTTCAACATTGAACTTCTGGAATAAATTATTCTTTTATCGTCTCAATGGAGAGTTCTTTATCTCATCAAGCGTTTGGTAAAGAGTTCGTTAAAGAAACCTGTTGTGAAACAGCATGTGGCATCCACAGCCAATCAATTTATGTTTTAAACACGTGCGCCATGAGAACGTAAAAGGACGAGACAATATTAGACTTTATCTTAAAACAGAACCTAGATAAAAATTCTTTATTGTATACTTGTAACAGATATTTTCCGGTATGTTTTTACGTATTCAAGGACGATGTTTGGCAATTCGCCTCCGTCACACCTGTTGTGAACTTTTATTGTTATATCGACACTGCGGCGGACGTACACGTACCATACTATATTGCGAAGGCTGTGTAAAATAAAACTGTAAATGTATGTTTCTTATTTAAATATGTAAATATTCTTTCCTTACTTACTGATCTGTTTACACTACTTTCTTCTTAGCTCTACGTGCATAACATCATTTACGTATTTAAAAATTTGCACAAATAATAAAATGTTCTCAATAAAGTGTCCTTGCGCTGAATAGATTTTAACATAAAATTCGCTGCGTGCGTAATTAAAATAAAATCCCGTTTCTTAAGACAAACGACCAAAATTTTAAAACCAAATCTTAGAACAGTTAATACTCATTCATTACTTTGTTAGTTAGACGGTAATAGTATAACAGGTTGTTCTTCATAATATAAAGTTAACTAATTAATATAGAGCGGTCCTGTGGGCTAGCTAAACCTCCATCAAATTACTTACATGTAAAAAGTGTTATAATCAGAACCATATGACGTATGAAACCTTAATGTCTAGAAAGCTACGTGTTATTGCCTTCACTTACGTCACAAGTCAGCATTACCTTAATCTTTTCGCTCATCGTAAATATAATAAAGCTTCATAACAAAAATGCGTGTGATGAAAATTGTTTTTTATGGAACATTATTATATTTACATGTTTTTGTGATATCTTAAAGAGTAGCGAGTACGAATATAAGACAAAAATCAACTAAACACTGTAACAACATATATTTTGAACGAAATTACACCAGCACCCGGCATGTTTACTTTAAATAACAACGCAATCAGATATATGTAGGTACGTATACAGCATATCCAAACACGGCAACAAAATAAATAAAATATGGATAGCATTCATTGTGAAAATTGATTCATTGTATTGGAAACAAAAGGCACAACCGGTGTTTTATAAATAACGTGTTTCAATCTTTTCGCCAGTGAGTTTTTATGAAGTCGCATATATACGAACGAGTAGGTCGAGCGTTATTACCGTTCGGTTCCCTTGGCCACTTACGTCGGTCAATTTTTGGGTCAAATCGAAGTTCTCGTAGTATATTTTATGCGGGCATCCTTTTCTGTGAATTACGGATAAGTTTTGGTAAAGTTTTGCCTTTTGAAGCCTAGTTTATTCGGCGTGGTAATTTTTCATTTATTATTTAGGTGCCTTTATATTATAAATAACATATCACACAACAGCCACGTATGGGTAGAATATGGTGGGTATATGAGGCGCGGAATGATATTGTTTATACACGCAAGTCTAAATGATTTCATGGAATACACAGTTACTCTAGGGTGTAGATTGACGAAATGTGAGAAATAAATATAGGACAGAGTTGACTGCATGATATTTAGGACTATAACAAAAACTATTTCGAATAGAAATAGACATTACTATTAATATTTTCGTATATTATGGCCATAGCTGTTGCAATTGTCTATGCCTAAATACGTAAGTGGACAGACAAGCAAATGTATCGCACAGTTGCATAATTAACAGTAGACCAACTATTGTCAAAGTATAACGTATTTTAAGAGAACGGTAGCTTGTAAAGTTACCCCTTGTCACGACAAGGGCCTAGCTCACGCAATGTTAATTAAAATCTAACGGCTGACTGTGAATAACACATTTTGCGTCTGTTGTTCGGCATACTGTCTCAGGATAAAAACGATTAAAATGTGAAGTTAGTTTTATTATCTTCTAGTTCTCAAAAGCTTTTTAATCTTGTATCACATTATCTTTTACTCGGTTCAAAAACATTAAACACATAAACCGACGGACTATACGGACATTATCTAGCAAGACTGATTTCTGCATCTGAGCCGTCACCGACTTGCTTTAGTACGTTATTAAACACTTATTATTGATTGACTACGGTGCTGGTGCTACAAGTAATGGCGTCTACGACTGCTGCATGACCATAGAAGAGTAATGTCAGAGAACTACGTTTTCGTTAAATTACGATTTATTATATCAACAATCAAACCAAATTACATACAAGCATAATATAAAGTTAAATAGAATTTTTGCTATGAGAACAAAAGCTATACCTATTCGTATTACATGTGACAAACAGTAGAAATTAGATTACAAAGGTGAGAAATAAGCTCGAAAATTCACTGTAATGGAAACCATGACACGTTGGAAAATAACCGTATTATTCGCAGGTAGACTTTTAAACCAAAACAACGCGAGCGTTCACGTATGCCGCCCGCGCTCGCCCGTGATTCTAGACGTGTTATCCTACATTGACACGTTAGAGCTTCACAAAATGCGTAGAACAACCGCTATCCTGTTCTATTGGACTACATCTTGGCGGGTCTTAATAGACCCGACTTTGGTACAATGAAAATATCTCATGCCTCACACACAGGAGACAGTGCTTTACGCGTAGAAATACTGTCTCCTGTGAGGTCTTTACTTGCAGGGCCTATCTTTGGTGCAAAGCGCCTCGCGCGTAGCAGACAGTTTTTTACGCGTAGCAGACAGTTTTTTACGCGAGGCACACAATCCCCGTTTTCCAATTACAGCACAAGAGCGCATTATGCGGCACAATGCTCAACGTTGAGTGTTCCAACTACAGCAACGCATCGCAGTATCGAGCACTCTCAAAAGTGATGCGTGCAATCCATACCAACTTCAGCGACAGAAAGTTAACAAGTATTTTTTCTTTAAATTGGCATTGATTGAAATTTTATTTATATATTATCGTTAGTAATATTATTTATTGTAAAAAAAAATTTTAAGGCTTTCGTTTCGTCGGAGTTTTCTGGAAACAATCAAAGTTGTGTTTTAAAAAAAAATATAAGTATGGATGAAGGTACAAACAATGACGTCTTTTTATATTCCACACTTATAATGTGAATACAATTTTATTTTAGTATTTTTTTTTCAACACTGAACTTAGCGCACTCTGCTAGTGCATTTGAAAACTAATTCATGTTCCAATTAAGCGTCAGCATAGTTCAGCATTGTGCGGCACTGAGTCGCATTATGCTCTGCAATTGGAAAACTAGCACTGTCTCCCGTGAGTTATATTTCATACGTAGACTTTATTGGCGTGTTAACGTGCATTTTAATAACATTATGAACGGTATATTTATAATTTTTGTCGAATATTGTTAGCTTAACTGATATATCTTACTTTCGCATCATAAGTCATTTCACAGCTAAACTGATTATTCGAGACCGATTTAGCTATTATGAATATTACATAATAACTAAAATATGGCAATTTTTAAAACGAATAACTAACTACCTAAACGGACTAACAAAAAAGTTTTGATGATAATTACAAACCACTACGAGAATTGGTCGGTACGGATAGTCACCATGACTGAATTTCCTGTGAGCTATACACGACAGTCACGTTGACGAAAAAATAAATGATAATAATATTATATTTTCTAACACTTGCGCGACTCATCTGTTTAAATAAAACCACTTTTTACGGACCCGTGACCATGGTGACTGCAGTCTCCGAAACGTCGGGCCAAAATTTAAAACAAATATACGCGTCTAAATCCGTAAAAAGTGGTTTTGATAATAATATTGTTGACCTTTACATCGTTATTGTCTGTATAATTTAATCTGTAAAACAGTCAGAAAATGAGGCTAATACAAAACCTTCCAAACTTGGCCAGACCACAACATGGTTGCGGTTTGTCGGTTACCCGATAACTCGTCCCCGTGCTCAGAGTCCGTATAATTATTTATGTCGCGACACTACAGTGCTAAACAGGAACTGCTGTGAGATATTTTAGACCTATTGTGACCGTAGTATATTGCCCAAGCCCTTTTTGTCTCCGAAATTGAGAAGAATTGTGAGCAGATATTTCTATATATTGGAGAAACAACGCGTCTAGTTAAAAAAATCTGATAATAAAAATGTAGGATGTCGTATTACATAGACACACATTTTGCCTCCATTAGATTTGTTTGTCGCTAAATACAGACGTTTCCCAAAAAGCAGTCCACTAATTTAATTTCAATGTAATATAAAATATGTTTTTTTTATTAAGATAGCCCTGTAAGAAAATAAGCAAACAAACGACAAGAAAAGATGTTGGAAATTTCAAATATAAGAGGAGAGGTAGAAGTTTCTGTTAATTTTGAACACAGCAATATAAAATCGCTAATCCTTACCAGTATTTTAAATGCCAAAGAAACCATGTCTGTCTACAAACAGTACTCCCTTTCTGAAAAACTTTTCCTTTTTTCTCTAAACATACTTAAAATACGTAAGCTTACTTTTACTCAAACGATAAACTAGACGCTAAAATGCCCGAGATAAGACAGACGGTTTCATAGACACTCATCTCAGCTTCCATTAACTTTGGCAAGCAAAGGCACCCACTAAACTATGCATGTATCGTGTGTACATCTCTATTCATCGTTCACTGTCCACGGCTCACACTAGTTAAGATCCAGCCGCCCCGACTAAGGAGATGAAAAAAAGTCGACTCAAAGAGAACAGGTTTACCAACACCACTCGAGATTTCATCTCTAAAGGGGGCGCGAATTCGATATTTTTAATGTTCGTCTTTTGAACTCGCCACCTATTAAAATCTCACGAAGTTCCAATGAAAAAAGAACATGAAAATACTTTTTTGTAATTAAAATAAGGATGCAATGAGATAACTTAAAGAGTGGATTTTAAATCACAATATACTGTATTAACATTACAAAGGGACCTTAGAAGTAGGTCGTTGTGTAACCCTATCGTCGTCTATTAGTTAGTGGCTGGTTAATAAGGTTCTTTGTTGGCGACACTCAATGTTTTCACAATTTTGCCTTGAATGTAGCTTATCTCCGGGCTTGTTTGCTTACACCCTCAGTGGGAAACCCCTCGTACTATGTTATTTTTCAATTTTTGTCACTGAATTATAATTAGAAATTATAAACGTACTAAAGCTGAGCCAGCATTTGTGTTCTGCGATATCTAACGTGTTTCTAATGCGATATAACAAGTTATATAATTAAGGTATCTTGTTTGTGTATGGAGAAAAAGAAATACTTAAACTACTACTACGTACTAAATAGACAAAATTAGCTTAATTATTAATAAAGAATCGATAAAACAGTCGGTAATTTGAAAATCGCTTCTTCTAAAATACGTTGACTAAAACTCTCAATAGTCGATTTAGGAGCAAAATGGAAAATTAATGACACGGAAGTGAAATTCTTTAGGCAAACCGGAGACAATGGACTTAAGCAGTCGTTTAAGAGTTCAACTAAACTAAAGGTATTCAGCTCAATTATAAACGGCGCAAAGATGACGAAAATAATAAATAGGTTTAAATAAACAGCGCAGGGTTAACAATACTTATATAGTGTATCTATTTCCAATAACTTGGTGTCGTATTAAAAAACCTAAAATCGAGTTCGATTTTAAGTTTTTTCAACTTCTATACAATTCTATAGAAAGAAACTATTTTTATGTTTATTCGAACTACCAATTAATTTTCGAAAATAAAAGCGATTGTGCTGAAGATCGATCACTGAAATATTAAAATTAATATTCTTGTCACTCGCAATTTCTGATAAATGTGTGTGTGATGTGTCAAAACTTTGTCAAACTTCTGTTAAGGTTGAGAAATCCTTTGATGTGACACCCATATTAGGAAGGTTCAGGTACCTTTTGATTATACGGATTTTGTGGCGGTGGCTACTTTGAAAATAATGTTACATTGATTATATTAGATTACACTGTGACCAGAACATTTAGGTAAAATTTAAATTCGCCTTCCTTCTCGATTAATTAGTGACAAGTTTCAGCCAAAAATTTCACAAACATATTATTCTATCGACTGTGTTAGATGTATTACACTACTATGCCTAAATATACTACAGAAGAACCAAAGAATTAGTAATAGAAACAGTGATGATAGCAACAAATACTAACTTCACAACATTCCCATTATATTTATCTGTTAGCCAGACTGTTACCAAACCACTATCAAATTTTAAACAATAGTAGTAAAGAGCGGTCGCAAAGGGCACAACAATGGCGGCGCGATCCACTGCAAAACGTTATTAAACTTAAATAGAAGAGACCAGCGATGTAGAAACTTCTATTACCGAGGATTGAAAGAAAATCCCTTATCAGAAGCGATTATTCGGCCGAGATTAATATCTTACAATGTTCCTCTTGACAGGAAGATAGAAATTCCTGATAAAAACGCCATGGTTTTGGGCACTTTTGTTTTTATTAATAGTAAACTTTGTTTTTATAGGGTGCAATTATATATTTAACTGTGAAACAAAAGCTATGATGCCTGCAGTGATAAATAATGTAGGTTTATTTTAAGCTCTATCAGTTAGAAAAAAATATATAAAGAAGGACAGGAATAATTGATGGTATAAGACATTTGGAGGAAATCCGTTGTATTTGTGTGGAAGAGAAGTTGACAAGACAAATTCTTAACTAGAATTTTTCCAGTATTCCAATAACAATACATTAAAAAATATAAAAAACAACAACTATAGCCACATGTGTAACCTAATAACGACAAATTAAACACCAAACACCATAGTCGAACCACTACTCACTACCAGATGACAGTCGTAAAAGGTTAAATTGTATTCTACGAGTTCACAGTACTTTCAGATTTATGTGCGGGTTCTCGTAGGCGAAAATTCTACAGAAAGCTTGTTTGAAAATGTGTTTGTTTATTCAGCAATGTACTAGTAACTACTTTGTTTAACTGAGTAAAGAATTTTTAAACTTAAAATGGTAAAAAATTATCATAGAAATTTTAATAGGCATATATGTCTTTGTCATATAACAAACAATTTCACCCACCCACATTAAAAAGCTAAAAAAAAACAGTAAATTTCGTAATTTTGCGTCACAATGATTATGAAAGGCAAATCTTTGCTCAATAAATGTGAGGGTCTGTACAGACTACGTATAATTAATTTCTAATTTAAATCAATAACATCTCACCGACGAGGTAGTACTGATAATTGTATTTCTCAAATGTACCTACTAATAATTTATTTACGCACATTCAAATTCAAATTATTTGTCATAGACAGAATCAATTCTGCTGGTAATAATAATTGTTATCTATAGGAGGCGTAGTTATAACTCATGAATATTCATGAACGAAGACCGTGGACGTTAACAGAACGAACAAGGGTTACCAGATTTAAAATTATACCAAAGAGACTGAGTGTTTGTGAATATGATTTTAAAACTAAAAAGTAAAAAAAAAATTCTAATAACACGCACACAAATATGTCGATTTTTAAAATATAGAAGTACTAGCTGCTGCTCGCTACTTCGAACGCGTGTCATTTGGAAAAGGTTTTTTCGCGTTATCGCGCGTTTAAGTCCATTCCCTCTAAATTTTATTAAAAACGGTTCAGTAGTTTTATCGGGAAGGACCAACGAACACCGAGACCGATAGAACGCTTTTATAATATTAGTAAAAAATAATCCTACATACGGTTTAATCTTTTACAATATTGTTTTCACAAAGTAAAAGATTCTAACATCCTCGCAAAAATTTGCAGTTAACGCAATGACAGTCGAAATTAAATTAAATTGCTCGCTGCACAATCTTAGGAGAATATTTACTTCCATTCCGTCGTCTGAAACCCCTAATTTAGAGATCTGTGGAACCTTGTTCTTGGAATGAATAACACTTACATTCAACCGTAGATAACCTAAAATTTATTGTTGGCGTAAGCATGCGAATTTAATTAATAGTCATTCCAAACAATAGTGATTGCAGGCGGTATATTGGGCCTTCTCGCCTTTCTTTATTAAGCTATTACTGATGCGTATAAATGTACATGTATGATTGTAAAAATAAATGAGATATATGTCGAACATATCTAATTCGACTCCAAAACATATTAAGTATATACATATCATAATATACATGTTTGCGAGTAGGTAGAGTCAAATATATTTTGCGTACTTAATACATTCCGGTCAACAAAATAGCTTGAATACGTAACTAATACTCTTAAAAACCATCAAAAACACTGATATTGTTAGTGCAAAAATGTACTTAGTAAACGTGTTTTTTGAATGATACAAAGCACGTACGAAACGTAGCTATAAAACACAGAAAAACAAATACATATATAAAACGGAATGATAAGAGTCAAGAAATGTAAAAACAATTACAATATTACTAAACAGCGATAAATAACAGTCGATAAATATTCATGAACAGACATAAAATTATTTCAATGTATTCAATAGGTTCTATCACTCAATATTCAACAAGGTCTTCCGAAATCTACCTTCTAAAATAGCAGATCCACTGGAGACCCATCGACGTTTGTAACAAGCCAGTGGCAAGAGCCATCAAAACCCCGGCATATCGTGCGACGCCTTGACGTATATATATTAGCATTTAGATTATGTCCGATGGCACTGTAGGACACGTGGCGTCCTCCTACCACCGAGTACTCTGATTTGTCCCCACCAATGGATGATCCTTGTGTTTAATGAAAATAGGAATTTCTGTGTAAAGGAAATGTGCGTAGTTTCCCGTTTAAGATGTTAATTTCGGTTCCGTATTTCCTGGTTGTGTTAACTTTGAAATCTGTTTTAGTAATTAAAAGCCTTCAGGCATAGTTAATGGTTTTAGAAATGAAGTATTAAAATATTTTCTTGACTTTTATGTATAGACAGACTGTCAGAAAATGCTAAGAGATTCAAAAATTGAATCTAATCGATGTATTTACACAGTTATTAAGTAAACAGATAGCATTTATGTAAACAAAGTTATATAGATCCTTCAAAACATGCCATATACTTACCTATGTATTGAGACAAACCACAAAAAGATTTTCCTAGCTTTTACACAATTTTTTCTTACATACACTACCGCTCCGAATTACTTAGATAAAGAATTCACAACCCAAATGAATTTCCGAAGAAATTCCATATCGCTCTTTGTATTGTAGAATGTTATCTCGCCTTTCTTTAGCTTGACATAAAAACTCAAATAAAGGTGCTCAAAAGGTCTCGTATTTTTCTTTTGCATTTTTTACCTCAATGTGGAATAACCGATTGTTTGCCAATCGATCCTTGACATATATCTATTTTACATGATCAGGTTTGCACAATATGACAGCTTCGTTCCAGGCTCCCTTGTGCATATTAAAATGCAAATCAAAGCTCTGTCGCATTTTCAGATTTTTTCCGCTACAAATAGATTCGTCATCCATAATCCAAATAGGCACGAACAGTCACGTTCGTAATATATATTTGGGGTGTCGTAAAAGCATCTAATACGATTTTTTTTTACTTATTTCAATATGTACAAACAAAATATGTTTTTCCTTTACGATTGCAATAAAGTTTTTAATCGAAAGTTAATGTTGCAGAAAGGGTTTATTTGTCGTTATTTTTGGTTTGAGGCTATTTAACAAAGATAAAGTTGTGGCGTTTATGTGACTCTATACCATGGGTTTGGATGTAATTAAACAAAACAAGCCTATAGATTTTTATTTTGTAAGTATTTCGAAATTAATATAATTTACCATCGAATCGTCTACTTCAAGTGTTAAATAATACGGAAAACTTGACCTAGTATTTTTGAATTTATACTAAGCCGTACAATAAAATACGCACGGCTTAAGAGATATGTGGATTATAATGATTTGATAATTTATAAACGAAAAAAAACTGACTAAATATTTCTGGTAGCACGTGTTACCAAGTGAAGAGAAGGGTTAGTATAGAAGTAAAAAGTGTAATTTGGCTGTCCGTATTGTATCATTTAGGTTCATTAATTGCGTTTGTAAGTTCGACAGCACGGTTTTATCGTGGAGCCAGCCGACGACCGTTTATGCAAATGATACCACCGAGTGTCCGTAATGTCGCGTTGTAAACGTTTAAGAAATAAAACAACAATAAGTGTGTCTAAATATCTATATATTTTCAACAGAAGGGTTCAAATTTGCATGCCTATATGGTTGGGGTTTTCAAAATGCGGGCTTGTATACAGAACGTATTAATAAAAATGTTTAAGATATAGGCGAGTTACCGCAGTCACCCAAAGTGGGATCAAAACAGATCGATAATGTTTAAAAGGCCTTGTGTGTAGTGAAATTTGTATTCGTACAAAGTGTTCTTTGGAGTTATCCCTAATGCTGCTGAGAACAAAATGATATTTAACAAGAAAAGGTAATCTTTCAATAAATGCTACACGTTGATTTGAATTAGATGATAAATTCGTAAACAAATATTATAGGGCCTTTAGTGTGCTCATAAATTAAGCGTAATACTCATTTTTGTAAATAAATAAGTTTATTGCAACTTATTTATTTGTCCTGAGCGGAAAACAAACCCAGGATCTTTTACAAGTAAATTTTTTCATCTTGTCTTACATGTAGGATATTGCCTCAATGAAATAAATGTAACGAATCAATGACTTCATATCGATATAATAGCTCTTGCTTCCAGATAATGATGGATGTTACCACCTCCCATAAAGAATATAACTTAAAATTATCCTATTCGAGCGATACTTTATATGTCTTAAATCCAAGACCAACCTCGAGAAGTTACGACAGATACCTTAAAATCGTACCGCGCGTACGTACGCTATTTTACCCTTGCTTCATAATTTACAAAAACGAGCTCACGACTTCTTCACTACTTATTATATGCACACACTGTCCATATTTTCACGACTATGCGAGGCGTCATACCTCCCCTACACAACACGCATACTAATATCATTGAACAAAACATATACAGAACAACAGTTTAGACTACACTCATTTTATTTTCTACCATAAACCGCTTTTACGTTCCATTTTCATGAAGCAGTGGGACATTATATTGCGGGGAAAATGTCCCCGATTTTTGGGTAAATTTTATGTTAATGATCACCCGTATATGTATGTTTAATATCTTTATGAGTCTGACGTATGTTTTCTGTGCGGTTGTTTTCAATTACAGTACGGAAGGAAATAATATTATCATATGTATGTCAAATATGTTCCATTTTCTTTGCTACGGACATATTCATTTGCTTCTAGAGAAATTGCTAACATTGTTATTAGAAGAACAATTAACATTTGTTTGATGACATTTTTAACCGACTTCAAAAAAAGTAGGAGGTTCTCAATTCGTCTGTATGTTTTTTTATGTTTGTTACCTCAGAACTTTTAAATGGGCGAAGCGATTTTAATGATTCTTTTTTATTTAAAAGTTAGGGCATCTGATGGTTATCTCCTGAGAAATCGAGGAAAACCCTCAAATTTCAAAGGCACATAAAGTCGATTGAACTTTTTTTTTTTTAAATAGTAAATTATTAACACCAGGATTGCTAAAACAGTACGAATGGTAATAAAAATGCCTATAAAATAAGTATTTTAGCTAAGCATACTTCTTAAACCCAAGGGTAATTGAACTAAGCCCAAGAAAGAATTATGTGGGTTGAGAACACTTTTAGCAATAATAACAAACAAGTTTTCTTATTCTTTGAATTTATAACTATAAATAGAATTTCGTAAGAAACGTGTAACCTTATAGCATGTCATTATTCTGTTGTAATTACGCTACTATGGCCTTATGTACACAGATCACCGCGAATAGATTGAACAATACGAGATTTTTGTTAACAACTAGACGCACCAATGTTGAAGGATAGCGCGACTTGCAGGTTACGGATTTTTGCGGGTTACATTTTCATTCGTCGTAAAAAAATCCCACGAGTTATTGTAATAGCGCATACGATCGGTGTGCGTTGATCATTGCGTGGGGAATCTATCGAAAGTGTCTATGCCTTTGTACATAATTATATGGTGAAAATATTGTAGTATTACCAGTGTATGCCGCTATTTTGTCAGATCGTTTTTACAGTTTCGTAGTAATTAAATTAACATGCAAGTTACAATAAACCCTCATTTGTTGTTTTCCAGAATAATAAAAACAATGCCATGCTTAAAATATTTCTTAGAAATCTGAATTTGGGTACTTATGTTGTTGCTGGTGCGAAAATAGTCACGTAACTTCACAATCACCATTTAAACTGTATTAGAAGTATTTTTTTTTAATATAAGTAAATGTATTTAATATATCAATATGAAATCCGATTTCATCAATATACCTCAAAGACGCTTCAAACTTTAGTAGTTAGTGGCTTATCAGTCCGACTTCAATGTATCGACCCACTCGTTAGGAAATCTTTGGGGCAATATCTCAGTGATAATTACCCAGATACTGATTCCTTTAATTAATGTTATTTCCTTACAAAACTGGAAGTGCATGGTAGTATTTTGTGATCTTTTGAAATGTTAATTACATTTACAATACTAATCCGTCCGAAATCCGTTAATATTTCGTAATTTTTGTAGCAACCACAATAATGATTGCCAAAACACGTGACAAGTACTACAGAGATTAGATAACAAATGAGGGTTTAGTTTTGTTTATAAAAGTGACAGTAATAACTTACCAGCAGCTTCGACTTGACAGTTGAGGAACAGGAGGCAGGCGAATAGCAGAGCGACGTTGCGGTGGAGCGTACGTCGCCGCTCTCGCATCTTACCGGCGCGGGGCCGCGCCTGCGCCAAACAATAAGTGACAACGCGGTCGCTTCAACCCCAACATTACCGCGCGGCGTGCGCGCTCATAAACCACACAAATATTATGGCTTCTACCTTACTTACGATACACCTTACATATACACATCACAACCCAGTTTTGCCACTTAAAAATATTTTTACATTTCTATAATTGATATCATTTATATCACAAAAATACGACAACCGTTTCGATGATTCAAAAAATTTCAAAATATTGCTAAGATTAAATTTAAAACATGTAGACAACGACAAGGTTTGTTTTTTTACAAAATATTTTGTATATTTACAACGATACTATTAAAATTTTGCTACACAGTTATAGACTGATGATCGATTTCTGATCTAACACGTCACTGCGCAAGAGTATTGTAGAAAGCAAAGCTTTGTAGTTCAATAATAGTTCAACCATATTCCATTGTTATACACAATTTACGTCTTTTCAACTGGACTGTGTCTCACTACACTCGGACGTCCGCCGTTCACAATTGACACTAATATTTTTCACAATCAAACACATTTTTTGTTGTTTACAAGCTGAATCATATGTTGCGACTCGCAAGCTTAGTATCTGTAAATAAAGACACAAATGTTATTAGTCAGCATGATTTGAAAATAACATTATCATGATGACTGACAACATTTACGTAGAATTGGAATGCACACCTTAAAAATCAAAACAAATCTGTAATATAATCCATAAGTAAACGCAGAAGAAAAACTTCAACCCCGTCAATACCACCCAGTAAAACATCATAATAAATAGAGATGAGTAAAAGCTATATATAGTACTGGTATAAATAGAAAGAAAATTTATAAGATTGGGCTGTAGGCGTATTTGTTAATAATGACCGCAAGAAATTTCCCTTATATATAATTTTTTTACTTTTTGTGGCTTTTTCCAATTTGTTAGCGATCCACATAGTTATTATAAACCTTAGACAAATTGGTAAAATATTAAAATAGACAAACACAACATTTAAAATAGCAAATTCTATCAAAGAGTAACGAAAACTTCCGACTCAAAAATTTTATCAAAAGATATTATTAGATATTAGCTGACCCGGCAAACGTTGTTTTGCCATACAAATGTCTGTTTGAAAAATAGATAGTAGCCGATTCTCAGACCTACTGAATACGCATATAAAATTTGGTAAAAATCGGTAAAGCCGTTTCGAAGGAGTTCGGTAACTAACATTGTGAAATGGAAATTTTATATATTAGATTAAGTTGATCATAACTCAAGAATTTCAATAACCGGGATAAATTCACAGTTATAATGTAGTCGAAAGATATGTATAAAAAAGACAGATGTGTGTGAACTAAATATTACATGATATATAGGTGCGATATGCGGAGCCAGTTTGCAGAACTTATAAGTTTCAATAAGACTGGCCAGGTGCGATCATTGGTGCTACGAATAGAGACATTTGCATATATACTTCTGCGAAATTGCTTTGAAGGTTATTACTTCTCCGTCTATAGCATTAAATGATTTTGAGGCTTTATGTTTATTTGTGTCATTTACGTGGTATAAGGATGTTTTTGTTTGGAAATATTTAATTGAACTTGAGTAAACTCAATGTAATCACTAAAACGGTGTCGTCATTATCACAAGCGAAAAACAAAGCATATAAAAATCAATTAAAATTGTCGTTACAAAACTCTGATGCACTTGTTATGTCAGTTAAATAACTTCCCTCCTCAAAGATGTATATGGAACATAATGGAGTTAGAGCAGTTAAAAAGAAAATATGAAAAGCTTTACATTCAGTTCAATATAATATATGAATTATTAAAAAATCTATCGAAAGGCCGCTGCATTGCAGAGCAAATGAGCTAATAATTGTGCTACGAAGGCATAAAAAAATAAAAACAAACGAACATATCTATAGAACTATAATCAAAAAACGATTTATCAAGAACGATCGTCAATCATAAAGGCCAGCAAAAATATAAACTGTTAACATGTAAATATTCAGCAACTCTACTTACTTGTGAGATTGTTAAGAGTAAATGTAAAATTGATTAGGACGTTACAATATTATGAAGACAGTTATAACGTTCCTTGTTACAAAGTTATAAGTGACTATAATAGGTTCCTGTACTCATGGATGGGATATGAAATATAGACATTTAAGTCAACTAAAAAATTTTCAAAGATTAAGCCGTAAAATAACTTTAGGTGTAAATTAAAATAAAACTAGTAAGTTCTTAGTTCGGAACAACATTAATACAACACTTAATTACCTGTTGTAATGTTTACAAAAACTTCGTTATTTTACCTAATCCAAATAAATAAATAAAACAATAAATTTCCAAAACAAGTATTATTTAAACATAATACAAAACTGTGCTGTAATTGTGAATAAACAAAGTAGGTTCCAAAATAAATAGCAAGCTGTCAGCGGAAAGCTTATCCCGACTCAATGTCGGCATTATCACGCAGCTAAATATGCGCCAAAATCTCATGTTTTGGTACGTTTGTCACCCCGCGATTCTGAACAAAATGGTGAGCTGAATAAATATTGTGCAGTGTTCTACTTTTTCAGTATTTTTGGCCTAAATTATAAATGTATTCGGAAAGGCTGTGTCAGTGTCGGTGGTTCCCATTATTATCTATACTACATATTAATAACGAGATAAATTTTGTAATATTATGTTAGTGGGTCATTGCCAAACATAATGCTCTGATTTTAATTTTTTTAACTAATGGGTAGATCGTCTCCTTGAGTGCTACAGGCTATATAATAATATGTTTTGCAAATTAGGGTTTATATGACATCAAACGAAATCGCGGGTAAAGGCAATAATTAGTTTACAAGACATAATGATAATGTTTCTATTCTAAATTCAACTATCATCTCGCAACCTAACACATTTCACACATAACACTCATAACAGTGAACAGTTAAATGGTGTCCAGTTTAAATCTATCCGTTATTCTGCAGTCCAATTCTGCCATGTCATCAAATCAGCACGTTGTGATCAGAAATGTTAAGCATTGACATACACGTTAAAATTTTGAAATAAATTCTTTATTTAAATTCGCTGATATCTAACATGAGGCTTACAATTTGACATGAGCTATTGAAACATACAATACTTTTTATTAGTGAGCTAACACACTTCTAATACTGTGTTTTATTTTCCTACACGTAAAAACTACATTTATTATGATTGTTTTCGCGTCCTTGGTCAAGAAATAAAATCACGATGGTTTGATTATTACACAAATATCTACTTTTTTTCCAAAGTATACACAGCATTTGTACGCGTAATAAATTTAAATAAATAATTAGTACCTACATAATACGAAATCGTAGTAGATGACGCTCTACTGTCTTAAGCTACTTCCATGGGAAAAAGAGTGACGGTATGATGATGATGATAAAACATACTAGCGTGAGAAAACATTTTAAAAACTGATTCAATAACTTATACAAGGCATTTAGGTGCAGATTAAAAGTAGACATAAGCTATAAAAATTTATAACACTGAATAAAACTTTAGCGTTTCCCGATAAGCACTGTGTACAATCAAATAGGCCACATTATGGTTATATGGTGAATATGGAATGGCGAAAAACGAAAAATAAGTGGTTTTATTTTCAATTGGAAATATATATTTATACTCGTAGGAAACTACATGCTATAATATTAAAGATAAATAAATAATAATAAATAAACATTCATGGACATTTCACACAACGTCCTCTGGTCCCAAGCTAAGCTTATATGCTTGTGTTATGGGTACCAGAATACGGATAGAATACATATACTACTGTTTTTTAGTAAATACATACTTATAATACATAGAAAACACCCAGACGCAGTACAAACATTTGTATGACAATTAGAAAAATCACACAAATGATTGTTCCGAGCGGGGATCGAAACCGCGACCTCTTGATCGGCAGTTCGTTACATGAACCACTCAACCACGAGGCTCGACAAATTACTGTCTTTACATAAATTTACTGTCTTATTCATAATGACATTAATGACTTATCGGAAGTTTAAAAGTTCGCTAAAATCGGTCCGCGAAAATTGTCAAAACTTGTTACTCATAATAGTCTTATTACGATAAAACGTTTATTATCTCTCCGATAAAATCTCCGTTTAAACCTCCGATAAGTCATTATGAATAAGACCACTATAGTGTAAATCTCACCCATCTCCTCCCAAGGGTGCTGTAAAAGTCAGTTAAGGGATATTGCACACAGATAACATCTTTTGTGAGAGACGGAAACCTCGAAAATAGGAATCGAATATATCCTTCCAAAAAGGAGGAGACCCGTGCCCAACAGTGGGACGTAAATGGGCTGGAGAAGAAGTGTAAATCTATCTATATCCACACTATTAATAAAGAGGTTAAGTTTTTAATGGTAATGAAAGTGATGGTCCATGCCTGAAAATAATCCTATATTATGTCTTTACGAAGTGATATAAAATACGAAGTCGCAGGTACCAGCTACATATAGCCTTTATAACTTGGATACAGTCGCTTTCTATTATTAAAAAACATTTGGATATCGGACCATTCTTTCGGAAATTACCTTCTACATACGCAGTATTAAGTCAACGATAGTATAAAAATTCATGCTAGAACTATTACCATTGCAAAAACACAATTAATAAAACAAATAAGGCTTGAATTGCATTAGTGCTTCGCCTGGAACGGATATTGAATTTTGATTCATACATTTATTGGTTGAGCTTTCGTACTTATAACGTACATTTATTAAAAGGAAATTAATGCAATAGCAATACAATTGATTTTGTTATAGGTCATAGAAATAGTAAGTAACTGTGTTTGTTTTTTATTCTTAGTGGTGGGAATGAATAAGACTAAATATTCCCTTTGAAGCTTTTTTTTTAAATTACCTACTTGACAATATTAATGTATTGTTTACACAAAGATATCTGAACTAGTAATCATAATTTTGAGAACAGTTTATTTTAGTAGATACAATTCAATCTAAACGTATTCTAATAGTTTAGATACAAAATAAACAAAGATTTGAAACAACTTAGCGGTCGTAGGAAAAGGGTAAATAAGTATGAGTAATGTTTATGGGGTTGCTAACTCCATATACTTTACTTTCATATAAAATTTGCGCCCCCTGACAAATGCAACTCGAACCTGTCAATATAATACGCAAAACATCAAAATAAAATTACCTTTTCAAAGAAGAGATGGCGTAAATTATGTTTAAAATAATTGACTCTTCTTAGTTAAAATATTCCTGCTGTAATAAAAAATAAAGTTTACGAGATTAAACAAACTTTTGGCTACCATTTCAGTAAATTTGTCTACCATCACACGAGTAATTTAAAAACGTCATGTTCAAACCAATATCTGTTTACTGGTTATGGTTCCACTTTTATATTTATACGAATAATTGACTGACGGTGGATACATGCTTGTATTAACGCCAGATAGCCTACTTCTATACGTACAAATTCTCGATTCATAATGTCTAAGCTATAGACGATAAGCCTATTTTTTTACTTATTGAACTTAATTTAATAAATTCAACTGAAAGTGATGCAAGTGATTGAAAAATTGAAGAACGAGCGGATGACCTGGCATGGGCATGTCATGAAACGAGAGGAAAGTAACATTGTTAGGAGAGTTCTGCGCGTAAATGTGGAAGGAAAAAAGTCCAGAGGAAGACCTAAGAAAAGATGGATGGACTGTGTCGAGGACATGAAAGAAAGGGGAGTTAACACAGACATGACGGCTAATAGAAGACTATGGAGGAAAAAGACATGCTGCGCCGACCCCAAATAATGGGATAAGGACAGGAGGATGATTATTGTAAACTTAATTCTATCTATATAATGTAATAAAGTAGCCACTTTTAACTTATAATTCTAAAATAATATAAACAAGCAGATTGACAGATGTCTATAAGTACCTATTACCTATTACCATTGCAATTAGTCGGTGAGTTTAAAACTAAATTTTCGTTATAAAAAAAGATAATACTAAAGAATTGATGATATTTAACAAGTCATCACTGTTTTGTCCAAGCAAACTCAATTCAGAATAATTTAACTATTTGAATGTAAATTCGCTTACTAAACAACTTGGTGAATGTTAATCAGTAAACACAACGATTAATTAAGTCTGTCGAGACGAGATCTTTGTCATTATAATGAGCTATATCGTGTGCTATTCATACGCAAACATCTTGAGATGCAAAATGAGAGTGATTCCCTTGACAAAGTGGGATTCTCGCGGGCCTGTCATGCGATATTTTTAATACATTGTTGTTGACTTGACTTTTAGAATCGCATTTGGATGAAATATTGCTTAAATAAGAGTTACGTTAGGGTACTGGTGTGTGGAAGAACACGTAGGAACATTTTTTGGTAGTAGACAAATTACGTCTCGAAGATAAAATACTTCAGAATTAAATAGCGGAATTAAAACGAGCGGCAAACATTTTGGCTTCAACCAGAATAGAATGTGCGTGTGATTTCACTTGAATATAGCATTGCATTATTCTAATACCTGTTTAAACGCTACTACCATAAAAAACCGTGAAAGTACCATAAATGTAATGGCAAATCTGTTGTAACTCCACAAAACTGACTGCATTAATGTTACTGCTTGTATGAACTTCTACCATCGCGCATACAAAGTTCTAAAGTAAATTCTTATGTTATTACTTTATTTAAAACTTTTACGTCACCCACAAAATAGAAAGGTGCTATTAAACTTTAGTATCTACCAGAACTTATGCCAACAAAATGCAATAATATGGAGCATTATTCAACTCCGACATTATCCAGCTCAACAGTATTTATCAACTTTTAAATGTAAACCAATTTAACTTACCGACTTTGCGTGAAACATAGCATGCATGCAACGTGACATGCATGCCACTTATCAAATACAAATACTTTTAACCTAATTCGCATTGACATAGGGGTTAAATTTACATAATTAACGAGTCTCACACAAAAGTTCACTGTGTACTTTAAATTTGCAGTTTTAAGATTTTCCTAGTATTTTTCATGCGGCAACGAAAATGAGCATTTTATAATGTATAAGCACATTATCTATAATTAATTTTCAGGTTACTGATGTACAGGTTAATAATGGAAAAAATGTAATGCACCAAGCTGAAAACATATTTATTCTTAAGTGTAACCTTGCTTTAGCTGGTATTATCAATCAAATAACATACAAAAGAGCAAGTTTTCGCCCATCCCTGTGGAATAAACATGGACATTAAAACATCCAGAAAACATATTAATTCTTAAGTGTAACCTTGCTTTAGCTGGTATTATCAATCAAATAACATACAAAAGAGCAAGTTTTCGCCCATCCCCGTTTAATAAACATGGACATTAAAACATCCAGAAAACATATTTATTCTTAAGTGTAACCTTGCTTTAGCTGGTATTATCAATCAAATAACATACAAAAGAGCAAGTTTTCGCCCATCCCCGTGGAATAAACATGGACTAAGCAAAAATCCGAAATTTCCGAAATCACGTACAAGCACGTCCTTGTACTACAAACATCTCGTTACTTAAGTCCTCGACTCAACATTAAGAATCTTATTGGCTCGTGAAAAATGAAAGTTATAAATAGCGAGTAATACTGGAATGCAAGAAGGAAGCAATATTACTTCGGAGCAGACACTTAAATCTTATTGACATTCAAATATACTTCCTCTTATACTTATTTAACAAACTAAATTTTACTTTTTCAAATAGTCGTAGACATTTCACAGAACGCCCTCTGGTCCCAAGCTATGCTTATATGAATCTGTTAAGGGTGCTAGAATACGGATTTACTACATAAACTACTTTTTTTTTGTTTTAATGTATTATAAGTATGTATTTATAATACATACTTATAACACATTAAAACATTCAGACACAGTACAAACATTTGTGTACCAATTATAAATAGTTGAAAGCAATTTTCAAGTAACTATTCTAAGAATGGTATTGTTCTAGACATATTTCCAATAACAAAAAAGAAAAGTCTGAAGTAAGAACACTCGTTTGGTTGACCTGGGTTGACCTAACAATAGATGTGATCTTAATAGAAACGTCTATAATAGACAAATCCTAAATCAACATGCTATCGAAATAGTTTTCATACATTGTTCGGAACAGTATCAAAAACCATAGTCGATTTACTTCTGAAAGCTCGAACTTCACTTTCCTACGGTTTATTTAATATAATTTAATATCTATAGCGAATTTATTCTCACCCTCAATAATTTCAGAGCTTAGTTTCCAGATACCGCAGGTACCAACACAGCAACTTTGACAATTAATGATCACACTAGTCGGAATTTTGACTGAGAATTATTCGAATTTACTGTCTTGTTGGATTCCATTGAGTAGGGGGATATTTTATGTCTATTAATTTTAAGTATAGAATAAAGATATAATAAAGATTATATATATCGAGTAAAGATATATTTACAGTTTTATTGTAGCGTTATACTCTCTAAAAGTGCTATAGCTTGCATGTAATTTTACCAAAATATGTTTAACTGTAGCCTTTTATAAAATACTTACTATCAAGTTCTCATTCCAGCTGAAACCACTTGAATTTTCAATATTTTTAGTGTTTAAATGATATTCTCAACACCGAAAATTTTAAGTTGAGTCTTCTGCTCTAAAATGCTGACTCCTCCTTATGATTATACACGAACGACCATACAACTACCGAAGTAGTTAGTTCAAATAGATTAGCATAGATATAAAGCAGGTGTAGTTTTACCTTTTGAGCATTAATCAAACTGCGCATCAACTACGTGCTTCCGTACTGGCTAATTTACTAACATACGTACGTGCTCCAGTTAATTTAGCATCACTTTATATCAGTGATACCAAGAAACAAATTACAGTTTGTAAGTTATATACGTATGTCAAAATATAGGTATATTTCACTGTTGGGCCCATGGCTCTGCTGTTAAGAGGATACCAAAATAGCTTCGTGCATTTTTCTATGTACGAAGTTTCCATTGTTTCTTTAGATTGAATGGCTAGAGCTCTAATTTTTAAGTATATGTTTTTTCAATATATGATCTAGAATCGCATGAACTCAGAAACGCGATTGAAAAAAGTTTTCTCGATAGAAAATCTTGGCGAAACAACCTCTCAAATTTTTTATTTTTTTTATTTGTCGGTCTATTATCGCGTATTAACTAATGAAATAACTTTAAAAACATAGGTAACTATTATGTATAGAAACAGGTGGATCAGAATTAAAATATATTTAGTAGATTTTGAGTAAATAGGAAAAGTATCCCTAATTCTTCATTTTCTGTGCCTACTGGCTGTGTTAATATGTACGTGTCGGCGATGATATACGATAATATTGATGTAGGCCCTTAAGCTGGCGTGTTACCAAAGGCTACAGTTACAGATATTTATAAATGAGATCCTGTCGAATGTAAATAATGCGGAAATTTTTGACTAATACCATACCATCTGCGAGAAACTAAATATTATATGCAATAATCTCTCGATACTTGTATCTCTGCCCACTCTCGAATTTCGAAAGGTAATATAAACATACTAATAATAATAATAATAATTCAATTTATTAGATGGCAACAGGGCCCAAATTTGTTAGTAACAATGTTCTTATATCTAATATTAATATGGACAATAAATAAGTCAAAGTATAAATAATAAAATTACAATAACCATAATAACTAACTCATACAAAAAAGAAAATCAATGTCATCATATATATATATATGTATTAAAAATTAAAATTAAATTAAATCCAGCATAATTAAAATTGTAATCCGCAAAATTGTACTCAATAAGATAAAAAATAAAAAATATAATAATAATAATGAATTGTAACAATACAAGCTATCTATGACTATTTATCTTTTAATTAATTGGAGTGACCATATCAGACGTCACTCGAGCAACAATCCGCCTCAAGATGGGTGACTCATATCTGTCTGTTATCATTCTCAGGATACTGTTAGAGCTGCCGCGTATTCGGCGCAACAATGAGGCAGATCTTTTACGCCAGACCGCATGAAACCCATCAACCCTTGCCTCAGCAAACATAGTTGATGCGCTACAAAAGGGCGGCAACCCCAACAATACCCTGAAAGCATTGTTATACTGAACACGCAGGGCACTCAGCGACTTCAGTGCACAGGCCACCCACAAGCTGCTCGTGTAGAAGTTTTGGCAGTAGGCTTTGAATAAAGTAATTTTGACCTCTTTACTACACCGAGCAAACCTACGGGCCAGCATGTTACACCTCACCGCCAAAGCCCTGCGCTCTCGTTCCATGTCTGCATGGTCCTTGAGGTCTTCGGTAACATAGTGTCCAAGGTATTTGTAGACACCGACTCTCTTTAATATAACACCGCCAAGTGTTACTGGCGGAACAAGATCAACTTTCTTACCGGAGACCCTAAACACCATGTATTGACTCTTGTTTACATTGTATAACAACCCATGACTTTGTGCGTAAGTGTGGCAGATATGCAGAAGCTGTCTCAATGAACCAACCGTCGGTGTCAGCAGCACCATGTCGTCAGCATAGCTTAGGTTGTTTACACAGACATTATCAATATGGCATCCAACATGTCTGCTGCTGAGACCAACAATTAGTTCATTTATATACAGGTTGAACAACTTTGGTGAAGTCAACTAAGCTTCATTATGTTTATTACTATAATGTTAGGTAATATAAACATGCTGGTCTGCAAACTCGATTAGTTATATACGCCTAACTAATCAGGTATTCTGGGTAAATACAGGCAATTAATTAATACACCCCTTTATCTAACGCCAGTAACGTTAGTTCACGTAACGTGATCCGCTTTCAAACATACCATAAAATCAATGCGGGCAATTAAAACAATCCATATTCTACCTCTTATAAAGTGGGTTATTATCATCACGAGGCAATTTGTGCCATTGATTTTATTTAGAACTAATAGAGAGCATTTTTAAGAAAGAAGAAAGAAAGAAAATAAGTTTATTTGCGAGGTTACATTACAAAAGTTGTTAACAAAAAAGAAGGAAAAGAATAAATCATAAGAGTAATGTATCCGTCACAAAACGGTCCCAGCTCAGCATATTGCTGGTTAAAAACCAGCGCTGGTCTTCCGCTGGGCCGCTTATTTAATTATTTAATTAGAGTATTTAATCACTACTGGATTGATTGTATATAATTTATCGGTGTTTGATGTCATACGAGTATATTAAGTTGAACACAATTATACTATAGAATTCTGTTACCAATTTTATTGTAGGACATATCACATAATATATTGAGTTAAGCTCGCCTTTAGTACCTATATATTTATGCTTGCTATGTTTGTTCTTCTAAATTCTAAATGTACAGAATAAATGAAATGAAATGAAATAAAATAGGTAAAGAAGATTTGTCAGATTACCTATTATTATTCTCTATATGTATACTAGGTATATAGAGCAACCGACTGATTTTTATTTGTTTTTTATTTATACTTGAGCAATAATTATGAATTACATATGCGTGTTCCTCTAATTACATTCTAATAAAGACTAATTAATTTCTAATTTATCTAGTGTTAATGCTTACATAGCCATATTCTAAAATGCTTAGGTGTTAGATAAAAAATTGAGAGAATACAAAGTATTCTTGATTTGTGTTTGTATTTTGGGTGATATACGCATTTGTTATAGGTATACCCACAGCGTACCTATACCTCAACGAGTCAATATAGTAAAGGTAGTCTATTTTCGGTGAAAAGTTTAATACACTAGTATCTAAGATTAATATATTAGTATCTAGGGAACATTTTGTGAAAATTGTTATCTCAACCATCAAAACAATAAAACAAGATACACGCTAGAAACAGATACGACAAACCAATTTTATTTTAGCAATGGGACAACATTCACCAGACCAAAAACAAACATATTACTGAATTGATGTATTTACAATTCAAACAACGTAAAACAAAAACCATTGAGTGTACTCGAACAGAAAGGATTTGAAACTCCTAGGACGGTCACGCCTATAAATACATTCAGGATCCACTGCTTGTTAAGTTCTGTTTGTATTTAGAAAATAGGCAATATATTGAAGAGTTTCTGGTTGTCTACGTTCGCAGATAATATGGATGTCATTTTAGAATACTACCTAAGACAATTTAAAATAATGATTTTTATTCGTATGCCTAAGCAAGAATATATCTTATGGCCAAAATTTTAGTTTATCAGTATTTTGGCATTATCAAATAAGGAATGCCCTAAAACACATAACATTCATTAATAGGATTTAAGGTTAATTTTACAATTCCATTTTATCTAAAGTAAAAAAGAAGGTTGAACGATTTTAAATTCTAAAATCAATAATTTTTTTCGGTGTAACTAATGTCTATTTAATTATTATTTAGGTTTAAAACAGTAATATTACTTAACGCAATAAACACTTCATATATTTTAGCCTAAGTACTTCTAAGGTAATTAGGATCGTATGGGTAATTATGGACAGAAATAGCCCTTCAGAAAAGCTTACGAAAGTGCTGTGTGCATTTGATGTGAGCGACGACGTGACTAGCGGTCAAGTACATATTATTATGTATATCGATTTCATCGCGCTTAGAACAAAAAGATATAAAATTATAGAAATACTCAACTAATCAACAATAAATATTTATAAACATTTCACACAACGTCCTCTAGACCTTTCTTATTTGCTTGTGTTATGAGTAGGTACCAACAATATAGAAAGCTATTGGTAGCTACATATTTTTTTTGTAAATAAATATACAAAATACATAGAAAGCAACCGGATGCAGTACAAATTTTTTTGTGACAAATGTCTATACTTATAATAAATATGTAGAGAGGTCAATTCTGTACATGAAATATATTTTCAAAATAACTATCAGTGGGTGATTAGTGATCGATACTGATGCCAAAAATGCAATCAGTAAAATTTTTGTCTGTTTGTCTGTGTGTCTGTCTGTCTGTCTGTCCGTCTGTATGTTCCTTATAGAAACAAAAACTACTCGACGGATTTTAACGAAACTTGGTACAATTATTCTTCTTACTCCTGGGCAGGTTATAGTATACTTTTCATCACGCTACAATCAATAGGAGCAGAGTAGTGAAGAAAATGTTGGGTAAACGGGAAAAGGTGCTCCATTTTTTAAGCTTCCGTCACGTGTGCAACCTTAATGGTTAAAGTTACATAGAAATCATGTATGACGGAAATATTCTACATAAAATTGTCTAAAAAATATCCCGAAACAGCACATATCTATATTTTATGGTTGACTCACAATAACAAGTGTAACTCCTGATAGCTTAGCAGTTCGTTCATTCTGATTATATTTGTTTACTCTTACGTTTATAATACTCTTACTCAAGCAGTAGTTAAAAATGTTGCAAAAACGGGGAAAATTTCCTAAATTCTACGCGGACGGAGTCGAGGGCAACAGCTAGTATTTAAATATCACAAAAAATGTCCTGTGCGGCGATCGAACCCACGAAATAAAACTGACAGAAGTGTCGTTAAAAAAATTCGCGTTATAAGTGATGACAGCATGTAAACACGAAATATAAATTCAGTGCATTTCAATCCGCGGTAGAGTTTTCATTAAACGTGTATTTCAATGAAGCTGTTTACAATATATTTCAGTGTTTGAACGAGTTTATATTGAATTTCTGCTTTCCAGTAAAACGTATACAATGCAATTCACACTTAAACCGCAAATTATTTGTTGTGATTAACTAGGTATAAATTCTGTTCCGTGCGGACCTGCACAGAACTGACTTTTTATTTTCTTCGTCTTCTTGACTTTTCATAAATAAATATGATTATTTAACTATTACCTACTATAACAAATACTGCACAAAATTGTAGCTGATGCCACAATGTGTTTAATATTATTTTTTCATGACTATAAACTAACACTATAACTAATATCTAATATATAAACTGCGCTCTAGAGGTTTACTGAGTTTTAGATAGTTCCTTTACAAAAGCTGTCGCATTCTATTTGTTCTTTATAAAATAATGACACGTATGAATCTAAAGAAAATTCTAAATAATTGGTCAAGTGCGAGTCGGACTCGCGCACGAAGTGTTCCGTACCATTATCTATGCAACATAAGGCAACGTTATTAGTATCGAGCAAGAAACGGTAAAAAAATCATGTTTGTTGTATGGGAGCCCCCCTTAAATATTTATTTTATTTTATTTTTAGTATTTGTTGTTATAGCGGCAATAGAAATACATCATCTGTGAAAATTTCAACTCTCTAGCTATCACCGTTCTTGAGATACAGCCTGGTGACAGACGGACGGACGGACGGACGGACGGACGGACGGACGGACGGACGGACGGACGGACGGACGGACGGACGGACGGACAGCGAAGTCTCAGTAATAGGGTCCCGTTTTTACCCTTTGGGTACGGAACCCTAAAAAGGTGGCCTTATGTAGTATTCGACAAAAAAAAACACACCTAAAACAACGTTTAGCCGAGGTTTAAATAATATCTATTAGATTTTTGACATTGACGCAACGTTTTCCTCGATTTTTCTTCCACACAAAAATATACGAGTTCAGAGATATATTGACTATAACAGGATGTATTTTATACATAATCGATCAGTCTCCCTCAAAGCTCGGGTTAGGGGCGTGGTGTCATTCATCAATCTTATTCCTGGCGAATGTTCGAATTACATGCGGAGCACACGATTAATCTGATCTCCGGGTGTCAGTTAAATCGTACTAGGGTTTGATTAGGGAAAACTAGTGGCGGAAAAGTGCCCATATTCCTCTATATTCGTAAAAAGCACGATAGTTTAGATCATTTACAAACATTACAATTAATACTTTGTACTCGAATTAACTATACCAAGTTCAAAAAAGAGAACAGGTACAAAATTTTACCTAATAAATATTAAGTTATTCTTAAAATAAGGGTCAAGCCTATGTCATAAGTTGACGTTTGGTGACTGAGTTTGAAAAATGATGATAAATGATCTTATTGCAGTTCCCACGAAACTCCAAAGAATGATAGAACTATGCTTAAGAAATACAAAAAATTCTAACTATAGTAAATATATCATTTTTTTATTGCTCATGCAATTTTATTAATAATATTTAACAACCAGTCGCTTCCGTCATTTATAATGCAATAGTATAAGTTGCTACAGAGTTCAATGTAAAAATAAACACACAATTTTAGTATATTTTTATGGTTTATGTTTATTTTTCGCTAAAATAGCCATTATTTTATAACAGGAATTGAGCAAAATATAGTGTTTTTTATATTTGTTATCTTATATGGTATAAAGCTTAACGTAGGGCTGGAAGATGTTGTGTAAAACCTCCATAAATATTTATTTATAGTTACCTAGATAAGTGCATTTTGTTGCAGACAAAACTGAGTGATCTAGAGCCCGTTGTACTTAATAGTTAACAATGGACGTGCATCGCATACGTTACAGCTAACCTCAAATGCGCGGAGATGAATAATAAATCTAGTTAATTTCTGAATTTATCTGTAGGAGTAAATAACAGCATCTATTGACTTTCTAATGATTTATTTCTGTACTCATGTTTTATTTTAATACATAACTACTACGCGATTCCCCTAATTGTGAAACTTGTGGTGTACTGGAGGATGTGCACCACTTGTTGATGGAATGTGTCAGGCACAAAAGTAAGAGAGACAGATTGATAAACTTGTTAAACTTGAATAGGTTGGACGTTGGCATGTGGCATGGGGTATTGGCTGACCCCTCATCAGAGGCGGCAAGATCGGTCTATATGTTTTTGCAATAGGTAATGTTGTAAGTTTGTTTAGAATAGGCACGATGGGATTGTCATCGTCCCTCATGTGTACAAAAATCCCTAAATTAAAAATACAGAGGAAAAAAAAAAAAAAATAACTACTACGCCAATATAATTCCTCTCTCAGTCCAGCCCATTTACGTGAAACGGTTGGGCATGGGCTTTCTCCATTTTGAGAGGAATTATGGTCTACTATGTCGCGCTGCCCAGGCATGTAAGCATAGGGTTAATTTAGAATTTTGCGTCTCTCATACAGGAAATTATCTATGTGAAATGTCTCTAAGCTGGCTTTCGCAGCACGCATGGAAACTCCGTCACCACAAGGACGGGATATAATTCCTACATAAGAGGCAAGAATTCACATATTTCATGACATTCAATTACTATATTAAATAAAAATGAAATTGTTCCATACAACATTTTATCACTAATAATTATTGAGAGACAGTTAGTAGGGAGAGGGATTGAATTAAAGAAGCATCTAACTGGAGCCTGTTCTGGTAGGATTTTACTAATCCAATTTTGGACTTCATAATCATAGTTTTAATTATTCACGATTGAGAAAGCTTTTAGAAACGAGTTTACGAGTATAGAAACTTTGTATGGGGCCGGTAATGAAAACGCTGGATATAACGACTAATGTATAAAGTCCGGTCGGCCAGATGAACTTGTACCAAAATTAATTAATTGTGTTAATGTAATGATGGATGATTCAACAGTTCTAAACAAATACAATATTAATTAATACGTAGAACAACATTACTAAATATTTAAGAGATACTAGCTGCCCCGGCAAACGTTGTTTTGCCATACAATTCTGTGTAAAAATCAACAACAAAAAATTTCATCAAAATCGGTCCAGCCAATTGTGAATCTAAACCATCCTCAAACCCCCTTGAATACACACAACAAATTTCATCAAAATCGGTCCAGCCGTTTAGGAGGAGTTCAATTACAAACACACGTACAGAAGATTTATATATTTAATTAAATAAATAAAAAATCTTCAGCATCAACTAACGACGATTATTAGGACGAGTGAGTTACAAGTGCATGCTTTTCCAGCAACCTTTGGCCAGGAAATTTTAACATATATAGTCGTTGCAGTTCGACAAAGATCTATTTATGAGCACATTTAAGTGAATTTTTTCATAGATGGCTAGAAAAATGTTGAACAAATTTTATGACAATTTTGCTTACTAGATAACTTCCTAAAATATTTTCTGGACAGCTAAAGACATCACTTTTCAAAACGTAAAATTTCACTCAAGTGAATAGGAACGCTAAAGTAAAGTTTTATGTAATAGAATAAAACTTGCTGGGATAGTACAGGCTAAAATTTCTCATTTCAAATCATTGTGACAGCCCGGAAGCGTCCGCTACGACGACGTTCCGAAAATTTCAATTCTGATAAAACTTTATAACTGTTTCACTTCACCTTTGTGGCTGTAAAGTATCTAATTAAATTGTAGTTTATATTTTTAGAACAATCATTTCAAAGATATCTCAACATAAAACTTTGGGCAGATTGCAAATGAATGCAAATGTCATAAGTACGTGCGTACAAACTCAAGGTCTCAACTCAAGTAAGAAAAAAAGACGTGTGTCACTCGGGGACTGCCGCGAAAAAGCTATCGCATAGCATTTTTTATCAACTTATGCAATTATAATTATTTATTTATTATATTTATACAAGAATCTAAATAAACATTATTTTACATTATTAAAATCTAAAATACGCTGTTATCTGAACATTTAGGATATATGTTGTCGATTCAAAATCCTTATTTTAATACGCTGTTTAATTTGAGGAAGGCGCTTACCCTTGGTATCAACAGGATGAAATAAATTGCGGAGCGAAGAGGAGATTACGCATGCGCAGTGGCGTCGATAATGTAAGGTTTTTTCATTATATTATTTTCGTTACGGAATTTCTGGATTCAGTCGCCACGCTCAAGGCCCGCGATAGAAGCTATGCAATAGCTTAAAAATGTTATTGAATTTGTTGGTGGAAAAATATGAACAGCATCAGAATCTAAAAATGTAACCGCAGTTGAGTTCGTAAGAATTTGGGAGTGTATTGAAATAACCAAAAAGAGCAAATTCTACAATTAATGAAAGTTACAACATAACAGTTTTCATTCATACTGAGCAGTGACGTGACACGATATTTATTTACAGTTTGATGCCATGTTTAATAGTAATCCACGTTATTCTGACATAATATAATGGTAGTAAGTACATTTTTACATGCCAATTACAACTGATTTACATCGCTTGAACGAGTAGTTGTGAAATGAATTTAAATGAATATAAAAACGAAATTATGAAATTGATAACTAAGACAACTTCTCAATGAGAAGAAACCGATGGCATAGATTGTAGAGATTGCAGAATTCTACTGAGTAACTTCAAGTCAATGAAACTTTGAAGACCAAATGAAAAACGACGCATGACGTAAAGGACTCCAAACTTGTCTTGCTTATAATGAATGACTGGAAAGGGTTGAGGGAAGTAATAAGCTAGAGAATAAACTATGTGAACGCTCAGAACATTATGTATTCTCTAGTCGGGGTGTAAAGACATGATTCAGGAGCTGAATCTGATAGATACCTTTAGCGATAACTTATTAAATAAGTCCATCCAGATTTGCTTACCTAGACATTAATATTATGTCAACTGAATATTAACTACTTTTTATCAAACTCCGTCTTTTTTAGTACTTGCAATTGGCATTGTTCATATTTTTTTTAAACTCTTAATTCAAAAACCATTTCGGAGAATAGACTTTCTGATAATGATCCATTAAATAAAACTACTTTTTACGGATTTAGACGCGTATATTTGTTTTAAATTTTGGCCCGACGTTTCGGAGACTTTGCAGTCACCATGGTCACGAAAGATAGACTTTTAGCATAAACTATATCATATTACATTGTGCTCCGATCAGTTATTACAGGGTTTACCCACATTCGATTTTAATTTTACATTGACCATAACATCAACAACAAACAAATAAACCAAATATCAACATTTATCTTTAAGTATTTTTAAAATTCTATATAGTGATAATATTGAATTTAGTTGCTTGAAATAATCTATATTTTCTAAAAAATATATAAAAACAGCAGGTCAAATATTATGAATAATTCCAATTATGTGTCATTATACTGGCCGTCAAATCAAAACAAGGCGACTATTCAAAATGAGTATAGCACGGGAACAGTAACTGATAAATAGTTTGACTTTATTGGGAGTCAATTTAATTTAAACTTTGGATTACACAAGTTTTAATTGGGTGAAGGAGTCCGTATACTTAATGCGTGTGTGGGTAAAGAAGGATCTGTTCAAGTAATTTTTGCTACCCTTTGTTTCAGACAGGATTGTAATTTTGAGCTACTAGGATTATACAAATATATCATTATAGTTCTAAATGGAACTTGGACTAGTACTATCAGCTACAGCTATATTGCGGGGTGGTAACCACAAAAGCGGATATCAGCAATTTAATACTAATAGTTACAAAATATTAAACTATTCTAATAGTATCGACAATATTTTTCACGTAGCAAAATAAGACCAAAATTACCTTCAATGAATTCGAATCACGTACAGCACCGTAACGTTATATTATAACCTCTTAAAACTGTAAAATAGATACGAAAAACAAGTTATAAAAATTGTTAGAACTAGGGTTTCGAAATTTTGTCTATAATTGAAATTTACCATTTGAATTCAAGCAGTTGGGAACGAGAGGGGGGTGGGGGGTACACGAAGGATCAGGGATCGTTAAGGACAGTTCACAAAGAGCGATTCAAACAACCTCAGACTGTGTATCTTATTCCAGAGACTTAAGTGCAAATGTTTGCTCTCGTGTCGTGTCCTAGTTCGAACAGAACGGTTACCTGCTTTCGTGTGTATATATGAATTCCTATTCCTACTAACAATTGCGCTGAATATAAAATGTTAAGAAGTACTTCACCCACCCTCAAATATGACAAGTTTGTGTATATTTTGAGTTATACTCAGAAAATATAAATATAATAATCAGGAACTTCACTGTGAAAATGAAGGTTTGGTACTCGTATATGCGCTGGCAAAATGAGTATGAAACTTAATAAAAAAAGAAAACATTTAATTTTTCCATAAGACCTAACTGTTTATGTTAAAGCTTTTTAGCTTTAAGATAAACAGTGAGGTTTATGTAGACCTTTTGGTCTACATAAAAGAAATATATCAAGAGCAAACCGTGGAGTACCATTTATCAGTGGATTATTGCAATATACCGCCACAATTCCCATTTTCGAGCGTACATCATCGATTCTATTCTCATAGCACATAAATAAAAAGTTACGGCCCTTGGGCAAGCTCGATACGATTCTGAACACATATGATAGGATTTCAGTACAGTTTGCCGAAACTGCGCTAATTGAAATCAGGAAATGCTATTTGAGCTGCGTAGATTGAAACGTTCTAAAACTAAATAGCAAGGGCGATAATCATTTTCATTCTGAGACTTTTTACGAAGCAGGGGCTTCGGCCTATTACGGGCAAGGGCCCGTAATAGGCAGATCAGAATCGGCATCCTACAGAGGATCGCAAAATATACTCTCCAGTAAAAGGTAATTTGACGTTCTATTTTGTCAATATTAATCTAAAAAAAATATAGAATGCAATATTTTGGTATTACGATGAAATTGGTCAATCCCCGATATAATCAGCCATTAACTTTGAATGAATAAGCTATTTTGTCCAAGGTAACATTGTTGCTTTAATTAAATGAATGCCATTTGGATGTCATCGAGTTTGTTACTTATAATGTACAGACTATAAGCTGTAACGGTGAACAAAATAGCAAAAAAACAAACTTGCTTAGGTAATTAAAAATTATTCCTACAAAAAGTATCTGTTATCAGCAACATGTTTAATAGTGAAAACTGAAAAAATCGCTATGATAATTGCAGCACTAAAACTAATATAGAACTCAATATATAAGACTAATACCCAAATTTTTATAAAACTACACATAGAACAATAACAGCTATTACTAGAAAAACACGAATTAACAACTTCTTTACAAGAAAAAGTGTTAAAGCACCCACGCAATGATGAAATGGCCTGATAAACGTTACGTTGTTATTTTTTATTTCATAGTCACCCGAGTAAAATTACTTAATTAAAACAATATTGTCTAGTACCGGGAATTCTAAAAGTAGGTACTTGTAATAAAGAAATATAGGTATAGTTATTAGGGTAATTACATTCCCTAGATGAAGGCTTGTGACTCCAAGGGTCTAAAATCAGCAATGGTTCTAAATTACATACTTACGTTTCATGCAGCCTCAACACATTCACGATAAGATAGCACAAAATACATCAGACAAAGCAGAAATGAATAGTAGATTGTCTAGTTTCAGGTAGACGAAAATGAATATAACACGACCGCAAGGATAACTTTACGGTAATTTCTGGCATTTCAAAGTGAAACTCACTATGCTCGTAAAATCATTTATTTAGCATATTTAGTAGGAGCTTTCCCGTCCTGCTGGACTTACAATTGACCTCTTTATATGCGCCTTTATTCAAAAGAATCATATGTAATATTCATGAGGTATTATTCATATTATGCAACTGCGTTTTAGATATACTTTGGCTGAGGTAAGGTAATTAATATTACATATTTCCGACAGTTGGCTTATCTTGGACAAAATCAGTAAGTGCTTGAAGGTAAAACTAGCTTTTTTCCTACTTTAATTATTTCTTAGCCACTAGATATATTAACGAACTATGACTATGAGTCTATAGTTTTATAATGGTATTTTAACTTAACGTTAATAATTTTAATATTCCATACTATTAAACGGTAAGACTTCATATCTTATCCTTCTAGAAATAACGGAAATTAGAGTTAAGTATTTCAATTATGTGAATTTACAATCAATTTTTGCTCATTTATTTCTACTATAAGTAAGTAAATATTGTTTTTTAATACATGACGTATATTACACCTTTAAACGGAAGACCTGACTGCAGGATGTGCAAATTATATTTAACACGAAATGTATATCCTTGTCACGTCAAGTACCATACAGCATGTACAAAATCTGCATAAAAATCCCCACCATCAATAAAACATATCCCGTATAATGACGCCGTATGTAACGCGCTATCACACGATAAAGCTCCCGTCAATTTATTGCGAAATAAGTGATACTTAATGGTTGTTTGTTTCCATTACGTTACCGCATTATGATATTGTTATGTTCTTACTGAGGGTTAAGTATGCGTATATACATTATATTTGTCATTCCATTGTGGTGCAAATAAGATATGGATGATCTTGCTGGTAGGGGCCTTTGTTTAAATACAGTAATGTGAAAATATATGACACAAGTTGAAACAACCTAGTATAAATTTTATAAAAATCATAAAATCATATAGTACGGGATCCGTAGTACATTTTTTTTCACTTGATTACTATCAAGCTGATTTTCCGTGAGTAGCTTTATTATGACGAGACGCCCAATAATTTTCTATTCCAAAATCTCGATTGTGGTAGCTAACAGAGGTAACAAGGATAAAATATCGTACTATTACTGGAAGAAAGCAGTAAGTGATGTTTTTGAAATTTTTGTTTGAAATTTTTGACGCAAGTTCACTTACGTCTTTTTTTTACGGGTAGTTTCTCACGGAAAATCAGCTTGATAGTAATCAAGTGAAAAAAATGTACTACGGATCCCGTACTAATACTGTGTTGAGAGAAGAACATTCACCTCTCGTATTTTTTTTTTACATTAAACATGTTGCCACTTGATCCCATGTCACCTTATGGTAAGCGACAATGGAATCTTTGATGGTAAAGCGCACCAACTATGTGAGTAGCCTATTTACCCTTTTTTTGAACGTGTCTACATTGTAACTCTCGGGAAACACAGACGTGTCAGCCGTTTGGCAGCTACGATGCCAGAGATTGATGGAATACACACTGGTAATAATGTAATAGTTTAAGATTACGATAATTACGTGAAATAACAAAAAGTCCACTAGTTTTATTTAATCGTAAGCAAAAGTATTATGTGTCGCTATTTACATCTCAATAAAGCAGCTGCATCCAAAGCGTTTTTACGGCAAATTTCCCGTCCCTAACTAATTTGCAATACAATGCGGTGGAACCCGACAACCGCACTAAAACTCCCGTTTACTACGCGTCGATCTACAGCGTTTAATCTAACTTTCTTGCAAAGTGCTCTCTGAGAAGACAACTTAAATTGGAGCGTCTTGCATAAATTTATTAACAGAAATAGCATTAATGTTAATATAGGATCTTGAAGGTAAACATTTCTTGCTGTGCGATAAGTGTGAGGCGGCGAGAATATTCCGTGAGATAACACAATATGAACTATTTCCCATAGCTTAGTAACTCTCAAGCTAACATCTAAGACAAACGGGTTTTTAGGATATCGCTTTTCTAATATTCTTGAATTCAAGGTTCCAAAATGGATGCATAAAGTATTCCTCCATTTTTATTTTAGTGAAAGGTTTGAAGTTACTTCTATTTTGAATTCAAAGATTTAAACAAGAATATAATTTATCTTCTCGTGTGGGTGACGTCGGCCAGTAAAAATAACTTAAAAGGATAGGCTGGAACTAATAAATTATTTATAAGAATAGAAATATAAAGCAAACAATTTTTTATAACATTAAGTGAATTATAATTTTGCCTTAAAGTAAAATAAAACAAATTATGTAAAAGAAAAATTCTAAGAAAACTGATAAATATTGACGGGCCTCTTGGTGGAGTGGTTCATATAACGGACTGCCGATCACCAGGTCTCGGGTTCGATTCCCGGTCAGGACAATCATTTGTGTGATATTTTTAATTGTCATACAAACGTTTGTACTGCGTCTGTGTGTTTACTATGTATTATAAGTATGTATTTACAAAAGAAAAGTAGTATATGTATTCTATCCGTATTCTGGTACCCATAACACAAGCATAATAAGCTTAGCTTGGGACCAGAGGACGTTGTGTGAAATGTTTATTTATTTATAAAAAAATTAAAAAAAATATGCAAAAATAATATACATGGCTGATAGTGGGCGGTGGTAAGTTGGCAGTAGATAGGTCACCCAATTTGACAAAATATGCATGTTTCAAAAAAGCTGTTAAGTTAAAAAAATTTTGCAAAGCAACACGAGCAATGCTGTCCAGTTGTGCTGGTTCAATTTGTGAACCCAATCAAATTGTGAAGGTCGCATAAAATAGGTTTTAACTGAAATCGCGTATGAATACATCTAAAATGACGTGCAAAAGAAGTAAATTAGAGTATTAGAATAGGAAAAAAACAATGAGGAAAAAAAGCGTTGCGAACTTTTCTTGGAAATCGTTACACAATTTCGTATTTATAACAAAATTAAATATTAAAGAGTTATAATAGTGGTTCTAAAGGCTTTTCTCGGTAATTTGTTACGCAAGTATACTAAGTACCTACAAGATTTTCTGAAGACCCCCAGGATTTTAAAAATGTGCCATTAAAAATAAAACCTATACAACCAACTACACAATTTTATTGTCCATTAAAGACTGGATTCTGCTGGGGCTCTAAATCAAGCTGTTTCTTAACTGTACTTTCGAGTTAAAACCCGATACAAACCCAGCAAAACTGTATTCATTTTAAAATATGCGTACTTTAAAACTAATTAATTAGTTTCTAAAACTCCAAGGAGTGTTAACGATGATCTAAGCAATATTTAAGTTTTCTCTGGCTGTAGCTTTACAAACTAAAGAGTAAGTGTAGACAAAATTTCATTTACAAATCTGTTACTTTATTTTTATTTAAAATTACCTCTTAGTTTTCGCCTTCATGCAACGCGCATAATCAAAATCTTGGTGAAAAGTTTCAAAACTTTTAGATGCTTATGAATAACTTATGGAGTGCGACACGCCTCTCCTGTTATGTTTAAAACTTTTTTATTTTCTTCACCATTAAAAGGCGGCCATGCTGGCGATTAAGCGACGGGCCGATGAATAATTAGGCAGTATTTCTTGCCTGTCACGTCGCTAATGATTATCAGAGTAGTCCCCACTCGAGACGTTCATGGTTACACAGAAAAATATCGAAAAGAAATCTGCAGTAGGTAGTTTGTTCAGAAACAATTACGTTAATTACGAGCGCTTCTGAGATAAATAAGTCAGTAAGCGCAAATTTGTCGATCCATCGTGTTTTTGTTTCGGCTCATGTGGGGAGTTACTTAGTTATTGGGTCATTTTTTCTAAGTCCGAGCTCTAGTGAATTATATAAGTCGTTTGTGTGCGCGTATACGAGTGGAATAGTCCATTTTGGTAGTCTTTTGTTGCTTATAAGAGGCTTTCGCAAAGTAAACAATACATTTCGACGAAAATAAAGAATAAAAGTCCCGTGATGAATCCCTTTTAGGGCTTCGAAGTAATAATATGTTTGTGCTTTCTCCTTACGGTATTGAAATAAAGCTATCTCCATAACTATATCATTTAACCTCATTCACAAAATGAATAAGAACTTATAACTGAACTTAAATTTTTCACCCAATTACAATTATTATTTTGGTGTATTTATAAAATAATTCTTATTATACTAGTAAGTACTGATAGTATCCACTAATTTACTAGTATAACTGAAGTAACAACTGAACCTATACTTACCCATTTTCACCAACTTTGCACTTACAACCGTCAAGCATCTATGACCAGATGTATGAGTGTGGATGAAGCCAATGAAGTATGTTTGGATCGTAGTAGATGGCGCTCTTTACTACCCCCATAGAGAAAAGGCGTGATGTTATGATGATGATGATGATTTTCACCAAGACTCATAAAAATTAGTTATTATATTTATATTTATTAGTTCTTAAGTAATTTATTAATTTTGCAATTGACTTGCTATGCTTTTACTTAATAAATTAAATTGAAGTGAAAAAAGTGATCACGTTGCGCTTGCTCAGTCTCGTTTGCGGTGGTCTCTTTTTCCACTTCAATTTAATTAATTAAATATAATTGTTCTTCATAAAGTTTCTTATTTTAGGATAACGTATCCTAAAGGAATACAAAACTTTGGTTAAGGCCCTATCAAATAAGAACGAAGAAGAATGAATCGTTATAAATCAATATTATTTTTGTGCTACACGTCATCATTAGTGACATACATTGCCTAACAATCTAGGATATAAAACTCCAGAGCATCATACACGAGAGCATGAGTAGGAGGAGTAGCTATATACATGTATCTATATCAAAATACAAATCGAAGTCACTTTGCACACAGGAATCAACTAACTTTTACCTTCAAACTATACACGATCGTCTTATATACGCATGTACACAAAAAACAAAAAGGCCTAATGATACGTCAATGGACAATTCGTACGTGAGCCCAGCTTTAGGCTAACGTCCACTCGATTGGAAAGATCCTAAAATGATGTAAGGGATATATATATACGTTTGAAAAATGATGAATAAAAGGAAAATTGAACATTACAGAACTTTTAATTTTCAGTTTGAATGAATAATAACCCAATCGACTTAAGCATAATGGTAGTAATAATATGTAGTACATATATCTACATATGTTTGTACATCATATTCTTAATTCGTTCAAATTTTTATAGATAGCATCATAGCGTCTTCTTTTTCTTCCTGCCCTTATCCCAAGCTACTTGAGGTCGGCGCAGCACGATTTTTCCTTCCAGTCGTCATACTCTCATCAACTTCCTCCTTTTTCTTTCATATCGTCTGTCACACAGTCCCTCCATCATTCATATACATCACCTTTTGGCTTAAATGCCCTTCTCCTCATTACGTCCTCATACCAGGACAGACAGTTCCCATCCAACTTTTCTACTACTGGCGCCGCTGTCATGCTTTCTCTATTCACTCCACGCTCCTACAGCGTTATAGCGTATCCTACTAACAATATAATGTGAAAGTGTGTGAGTATGGATGATTGTTACTCTTTAACACAAATACTACTATATGAATTTTAGTGAAACTTTACAATTAAATTTTTATCCCGAAAGAATGCAAGGATCCCGTGGGATAAGAAGTGGTGTCCTAAAAGCACCTTTGCTGCCTGATTTTTTATCATTTTTACCGCAAGTAACACCGCGTGGCACAGCTAGTAACATATAAATTTTTAAAGTAAAAAGTTTGGTGTGGTGGCAGTTAAAAGTAAATGTTAGTTTTATACAAATACATCGTCACCATGTGTAGATAACTTTGTCTGACAGTAACAGATTTATCTTTGTTGGCAATTATTTCAAAAAGTTCTGGCATCTTATGTAGACATAATTGCTTATCCATGTTCAGAGTTAGGGTACCCTCATTTACATCGTCGTAAAAGTGAACGAGCTTTTATCTTTCGATCATACGTAATCACTTGGCAGCCGCCATGAGACACGCCACAAAGTTGCCAACTAATTTTCATATAAAACGATGGTAAGTCGTAATGTGAAACATTCAAATGATAATAATACATACCTACATACAATTTGGAAATCGTTTTGGTATGAGCTTTGCTGTGTGATTTTAATAATAGCGCTATAATATTTTAAACGTTTAGCTTCATTATAGATAGATAAACACAAATATTTATAAGAGTTCTATTTCATACGACCTTTAAAAAACCCGTTTAAAGGTTTGTATGCTATTGCATAGCTTTTATCGCGGGCCTTGAGCGTGGACACTAAATGCACAAAATTCGAAATTTAAATTCCGTAACAAAGGTAGCGTAACTAAAAAATTCTACACACGGCGCTACTTTTCATTTCGCTGTTCGCGCTGGTGACTCATGTCAGTTTTGGCGTTAGTTTTTATTTTATTGACATTTGATTGACAATCGCTATTTTATCACAATTACCAGAAACAATGGACAGATGTAAGCATCAGTAAATAAGGATTATTAATCTTATTTTAGTTTATGGTATTTAGATTCTTGCATAAATAAAATAAATAAATAATTATAAATGCATAAGTTGATAAAAAATGCTATGCAATAGCTTTACCGCGGCAGTCCCCGAGTGCCACACGTCTTTTTTTTCTATTCCATTAACTTGTGACGCAATATAAAGCATAAATTATACCAACTCATATACTTATTCGAAGAACTCTAGAAACTCTTGCCAATAACTCAATTTGGTGCCTTTGCTGCGGGAATAGGAACCTCGAAACAAAACCTATTATCAACTCGCATCAGCGGAGTGAAGTAGTTGAATAAGACTTATTTTATAGATATGTAAATAATGATGGCATACATATTGGAGTACAAGGCGCTTTATGGTTTTTACCAACACTCACGACGAAAAGTTATGATGGTAGGTATGATGATAATGTACGTTATGAACTTTTTAAATAGAATGTCTCTTTTAAATAAATTTCTACAATTATTATAGAACAACAATTGTGTTCAGCTTGAAAAGAAACTTCATCCATTTCTTTACTCAGATAACTTCCTACTCATCATCTTCCTGCCCTTATCCCATTATTTGGGGTCGGCGCAACAAGTCTTTTTCTTCCACAGTCTTCTATTAGCCGTCATGTCTGTGGCAACTCCTCTTTCTTTCATGTCTTCTTTCACACAGTCCATCCATCTTTTCTTAGGTCTTCCTCTAGACTTCTACTACTACTAGCCTCAGACAACTTCCTACTAAATAATTATTATTTATTTGGTCTGACGTATTTTGCAAGATATTAAGTAAATAACAAAATGTTTAAATAAAAATACTTTTTATGGATTTAGACGCGTATATGAAGTCTATATGAAGTATAAATGAGTCGCGCAAGTGTTAGAAAATATTATAACAAAACGTTGTTATATATCTTAGCGACGCACTAATATCTACTAGATCGTCGGCGTCGTTCAATGCCCTGCGTCGCCTAACCCTTCATTAGGGCGCAGGTTTCCTTTTACTAACGCTCATTTGAAAGCATCGTTCTTGAGACGGGTCTAATTTGTTTCTTTTCAAGCACGGCCTCGTTTCGTTACATAGCTGATTGTAGGGCTACGTTATACGTTCATCTCTCCGCATTGGCCTCGTCTAAAATTTGTTTAGGTAAGCCGTTCCGGTTTTGACGACTGCAAATCGAAAAAACACAAACGTTTGTCTTTTCTCAGGTAGATTTCTACAAATTGCTGACTATCAAGCAAATAAAAAGGATTACAATGTTTACCAGGATTCATGGGCATAGCTAGGATTTCGTTTATAGAGGGGTTGAACCCAAAACGCACTAAATTTGTCGGAAATAGAAGAGAAATAGAGCGTATATCGGGAGGGCGGGTATCCTCCAGCGTCTCCTCTGCAATTGTTTACGAATTAGTCAGAGGTTCACAATAATTTTATAGGTACGAGAAGTGTAGGAAACGGTTACATTTTTTGGATAAAAATAGCAAGAATTACCCATTTCTAACACTAGAATCGAAAAGTAATCTTTTCGATTTTAAAATATTTGCGTTAGATTACACAGAAGGTACCTACTGTGTAATCTTCTTTCAAGCAAATAGTTGAACAAAAATCAATTGAATAATGGTAGTCATATAATTTTAAATTTTCAAAACAGAAATTCCATATAAAATTTCCAAGGCTTTATGCTACTAAGTATATTTTAAACTGTAGCATTAACAGTAACAGCATATTTATCTTTTAGCTGTAAGCCAAATGCAATTGTTGTAAACATAAGTCTTTGTTCAGTAAAATGTGCCTAACGAGAAGGCTGCAGTAACCAGCCAAACGAATGCTAAAAGCGGAATTATGTGCTCATTTACGTGGTAACAATAACCGATGTCTCGGATAAAAACTGCTGCATGCAATATGTGCCTTGGAAATTATACGAAAAGCTGGGATTTTAATAATCGTTTAGTTTTTTGTATGTAGTATACATACAAAAACTAGCGAATTCGCTGCTTTTCGTGAGACAGAGAGAAACATGAGTAAAGCACTATAATTACACACAGTAATTACATTACTTTTCTTACAAATGGCTTTAGGTTCAAATATACAATGCGGGTTAAAATATTCGACGTGCTAGCGGAAACTGCGCTGTACATTATAAAGTTAATTTCTAAAAAGTTATAAAATGAAAATTATTTTAATGTTTAAATGTAATTTTCCACTTATGATTAATAATAGCGTTATGTTCCTTTCACATAGGTACTCCAAATGTTATTCTGTTGATAAAAAAACTGGAATATAGGGACTAACTATTGACGCCAAACTATTTTACATAGCATAATACCTATAAAAGCTATTTTAACAATAGTTTGGTGGATATGTGTTCAAAGATTACCGCCTCACATTTTCAATGCGCTACCGTTACGATGCGGCATGCTTGTTACCGCACTTTACCACACGTTACTGAACGTCGCTATGCTTTGCTAACTCCAAATTACCCAAACTAACAAGTTTCGTCAGACGGTTCTGTTAACAAACGGAATTAAGTAACAGATTTAGAATGCCTAAACATTCGGTAATATGGGTTAAAGTGGACTCATTTCCGTTTCAGGGCTGTTTTGGCTAAATATACGTCTTATTATATACGTATTATTAATCGTAGGTTTATTTTAGAAGTATAAAATTATTTTTTTAGGTATATTAGCCATTTACTTGCATTAGTTTCGGTACCTTTAATAATACCAAATAACTATTTAACAAATTTTTATCGGAAAAAGTATTGCAGTTACTATCTTTTTAAACATTGTCAAATATAATCACTTGTTTTCTTTATTTTAAGGTTTCTTAAAATTTCGATCCTGATCGGTAATATTTTAATTAATATAATTATGCAGCAAATACAATCCGAAGCTACAGTCATCGAGAGTGTTACAAGCTATATATATATTATGTTTATACGTAGTGATTATAAATCCCAGGCATACGAAATCGCGGGTAACAGCTAGTGATAAATAAACGCAAGGCAAACATTATAATTGGATATAAAGTTTAAGGCGGCATAGGCATCAACAGGGCACGAAACCTCAGGAGATATAAAAGTAAAATAAAATATAAAATATAACAGAGTTATATTTCCAAAAGATCCACAAATTCCATTAGTTAAATTAATAAATACGAACGTTGTATATCTTTTTAAGGGATTTCTACTCGTCTTATAAACTTTACTTACTTAAGTAGTTATGATTAGATTTAGTTATTAAACTAATATATATACGTTTAACTCTAGTCTCACATAATTTTGTATTAATAATATTTTGCTTAATTCTAAATAGTAGATATAACGCTTAGCATAAATAAATAGCAAGCAATAATTGCTAGGTTACGATATCTTCATCTAATATCCGACAACAGTCATGTTTGTTCTGTAGAATGTGTAAAGACAAAATAGCTTCGTGGCATGTCACTAATTAAAAACCTATATTATTTTCTTACTATAGAGACCACGGATTCTAAGTAGTGAACGGTGTTTTTAATTCGGCTCTGTAATTTGCTTAAAAAGAAACACAAAATTAATTACCTTTTACTGAGTCGAAATATGTAAAGTGAGAAGCCATTAAGAAATCGATTTTATAAAAGACATTATTCAAACAAACAGCTAGGGAGCGGTCCTTTATTTATTTACCGTTGGTGATCATTCGACTAAAACATTGAATTTAAAATTTTCTGTTGTATTGTCTTTACAACTACAGCACCTACACGCTACTAACCACTGTTAGTTATTTAATAAATCACATCTAGTAAATCCCTGTTAACGTCTTGAAAAAATCTTACAATAAATAAATTCAAAGATTATTCGTATTAAAGTTACAAATGGAACACATTTGTAAAATAAACTAGTATTTGGAAAGAAATTATAAAATCATAAACTAGCTATATTATTGCATCGATTTCAATAAATAGAAACTAGACGATTTTCTTAAATTACGGACTTTTAAATTTGTAATTTGTTTTTTGGTATTCAATCAAGAGTATAAAAAAAACCTTTAAAATTATAAAGAACGTTACAAAACCGCCCGCGGTGTTACCTTACAGTCTATATATTCGAAGAACAACTAAACACTTGTGCTGTTATTCATAATGACTTATCGGAGGTTTAAAAGTTCGCTAATATGGGTTCGCGAAAATTTTCAAAACTTGTTATTCATAATAGTCTTTTTACGATAAAACGTTTATTATCTCTCCGATAAAATCTCCGTTTAAACTTCCGATAAGTCATTATGAATAAGACCATTAATGTTTATTATGTAACTGGTTAATATTAACTGTAACTCAGGCAGACTGTTCTGACAACAATTAACTAATGTAAACAAAGCCTCCGAAGCATTTGTGTGTATCCACCTGATTATGTGCATGCAAAGCTGATTGTGTAAGCGCCGTGTTGACATTAAAGTTTACAGTGCAGTAAGGCTTAAAAACCTGTCAATCGGGAAAGGATCATCTGTTTGTATTCCAGTACATACTATCGTAGTTTGAATGATGTGCTAATTAACTTGAGTGGTTTAAGCCGATTGCGATTAGAAGAGCACCAATATTGCTATCCTTATAAAACTAATCGTTTCATATTGATGTCAATAACAATAGACTGATTAGTTGCTTTTTGAAGTAAATTTTTGCAACGACGTATGAAATTTTTGTCAATTTGATTGGTAAAGGTTTTTTCTAACATGAAATAATAAGACGAAAATAAAGCCTTGGAAGATGTGTTGTCAACGAAAACATTTGTTTGGAATATATTGTAGAAATGGGCATTATGTGAGGCTTATCAGATTAACATAATACTGACTACCACTACTATGTATAAGGGTATTGGTACAAAATTAAAAAGAAATAATTACAAATAATTTCTTAAAAACAAAATCTAAGTAAAGATATTTTTATATCAAATACAATTAAGAATAAAGAATAACTTGCTCTAATTTCTCATTATTATTTATTATTTTATGATTACGTTTTATATGAATAAAATTCTCATTATTTTCGAATAATTTTATACCGTGCTTATTCATTTATTGAGTATAACATGTTATGAATTTAGATAATAACATTTCTTGAACAATATTAATACAACAAATATCTTCTTTAGTAAAAAGGTAAAATTTATCAAAGTAAAATTTATTGGCAAAAATATTAGTCTCTTTTAAAATTTTACCAAAATATTAAAGTTAACACTGAATAGCAACACATTGATTGACATCACTCAGAGCTTGCAAAAGGTAACATAAAGTGAATGAAAGTTTCAAACCACTAAGCTTTGAGCATCACGTAAATAGTACACAAAGAGGATGTTGATTTATTCAACCATTTTATCCTACGTGCCTTTGACCAGTATCGACTACAAAACATACGAATTACTAGTTGAGTTGGCTTATAAGACGGAGACACAAAAGACGACATTTTGTTTGAATAACCTTTTGTTACATTTGAATAGATTTTATGTGAGCATTCCATATTTTGTAGGGTTCTGTGCTAAAAGATAAGACGGGACCCTATTACTCAGACTTCGCTGTCCGCCCGTTCGTCTGTGACCAGACTGTATCTCTGCAACGGTGATAGCTAAAAAGCTGAAAATTTCAAAGTTTGCGTATTTCAGTTAATGTATTATATCCGTATACAACAACAAATACAAGAACAAATACTTATTGTCGTCATTCTTTTGTCCTTACCCCAATATTTGGGGACGAGGTATATTAAGATAATCAGGGTACGGAATCCTTTGAGTGCGAGTCCTACTCGTACTTGGCCTGTTTTATTCTATTTATATATTGTGCTATAACTACTATAGATAAACTTTTTTTGAAATTAACAACCTATATGTAATGCAAATTGTTACTAGATCAAATAAAACAAAGTACGTTTACTTCGTATCTAAACGGCTGATAGTTCGCATGTTAGAACCACTTTCACCAGTTAATTAGCGATAACAACACCTATACGCTTTTCCGATTGCAATCCCGAAGTGATTCTTTCTTGTTAGCTGACCGCCTTACTAATCGTTTGCAGTTCTACCTTGGGGAGATAACGTTATGCTACGTGACGGCGGCGTAACGGATAAAAAAATAAAAAGCTATTTACAGCTTTCATAAGAAATCTTATTAAATAATATGTTTATTGGATTGATACTAAATATAAAATGATGTCACTTGAAATAAGAAATTCTAAATGTTGAAAAATATTTTCTTAAAAGAAATAAGCCTGTCACTTCCAGATGAGAACACAGATGGCTGGCAGGTTTAGATATCACAAATAGTGACAACGTTACCTTTTAAGCGATTCGTGTATCTGGCATTTGCGTGTCCTATAATGTACCTATTCTAATGCTTTATAATATGTATAATATGTATAGTTTTATAATATGTATAGTTTTATTACTAAAATTAACGAAAAAACGTACTAACCATGGTACATTGTAACTCTCAAATACCTACGTCATTCAAACACCCAGCCAAGAAACGGGAAATAAACATCGTACATTTGTAAAAGAGTCACGCGCGATCATCCTTAACCTACGAAGAGTGAGACAAAAGCTAACTTCTAGTGGGATTAACTATAAGAAATCGCATACGCGCATTTACTGTGTTAAACTAAGTTATATGTGGCTATATTTTTTTATTCTTTTATCGGGTGCTATATTATGTATACTTATATATGTTCACTAGATGTTGCCTGCAACTTTGTACGCGTGAAATTTAGAATTTTATTTAAAACTAGCTGTTGCCCGCGACTCCGTCCACGTGGAATTTAGAAAATGTTACCCATTTTTGCAACATTTTTCACTACTGCTTCGCTTCTACTGGTCGCAGCGTAATATTAAATAGCCTAAAGCCTTCCTCGACAAATGCTCTATGTAACACTGAAATAATTTTTCAAATCGGCCCAGTAGTTCCTGAGATTAGCGCGTTCAATCGTCGTCAATTTGTAAGCAGCTTTACGTTCTACATAAATGTACTACGTACAATATAAGTACGTAAATAAAATATGAATGTACAGCGACCGTACTTCTATGCAATTAAAATGCGAGTCGCATCGCAATTATCGGTACTAAGGGTTTGTACACAAAACTGCGATGCGAATTCGCAAAGCAGAAAATCACGACACCAATTGCTGCGATGCGATTTCGTGCGGGAAGACTTCTCTCAGGGTGACCATTCCCTCGACGACCGTCAACCGTACTAAACGTATTTTAAATTGAAAACTAGATCATGACATGGATCGTAAAAAGAGGTGTGCTCTTTTGTTATTGCTAGGAGATACAGGAAAATGAAATAAAGAAGATTTTGGGTTCATCCAGGTTCAACATCGCAGGAATGCGCGACGCGTCATGCGAGCTAGCAGATTTTTACGAGGCAACGTCGCATCGCAGTTTTGTGTACAAGCCCTAATGCGGTGAGCTATAATGCTCCTATAAACAGAGTTTCAGCAGATCAGAAGAGTTAACTATGGTGCAATACAAGAAATACGATAGAAGAAGTACAGATACATGCTAAGAAAAGGAAAATTTTAAAGAAAAATATTGATAAATCCACTGGAAAAATCAATTTTGACGTACCGAGTAACAGATGATTTACATTTAATGATCTCACCTAATATTTTCTTATGTTATTGTACTTTAATGGTAATTATTCATAGTTATGAAACAATCAACATCAACAGCGAATACGAGTTTATTACTATTTTTCTATTGTACTGCAAAATAAAAGAACAATAAATTTATGGTAAGAAATACTTAAGTCATGTTTAAGTTTGTATGAAGAGTAAATTTGACTTGGGTATTATATTATACAGCTTGCTTCAGTGGAATGTAAGGTACATATTGCTTCGTAGTAGAAATGTTAATTTTAATTACAAACAGAAGAACTGGTATTTGGGGCGGAATTTTTGTTCAAATAGATCGGGAGATTGTTTCGTCATTCGTTCAAGGATTGGAATTTCTCCTATTTTCAGTTGTAATAATGTATTCTGGTTGGATTACTAAGATTTATTATTGGATTGATTATTGTTTGGTTTTTCTATTGCTGTTGAACTTGCTGATTTATAGCCACGAGTATAATTAAATAAATAAATATTCATGGACATTTCACACAACGTCCTCTGGTCCCAAGCTAAGCTTATATGCTTGTGTTATAAGTACCAGAATACGGATATAATACATATACTACTTTTCTTTTGTAAATACATATTTATAATACATAGAAACACCCAGACGCAGTACAAACATTTGTATGACAATTAGAAAAATAACACAAATGATTGTCCCGAGCGGGTAATCGAACCCACGAACTCTTGATCGGCTGTCCGTTACATAAACCACTCAACCACGACCACGAGGCTCGTCACATTGATAAACATTTACTTAATAGTTACAATTCCAAAGGCAAGCAGCGTCAATTTTTTGATGCAAATAAAAGGGCTACACTAGTTTTAATTAGCATTACATATATCTTTCGCCTTAGTAATATTTGTCTACTAAAAATTTGGTTAAAATAAGCCTATATAAATAAAGGGTTGCTATAATTGAATTATAGAATAACAATTGCTTCACTATCACATATTAGTAACGAAGTTTTGGAATTAACATACGATATGTTAATTATAACATATTTGGCAAGCGATATCTACTAAAGCAGGTCATGTACGTTATCTTGTGCACTGAACTATGAGTTAGTGATATATTATTGTTATATAAATATTTATAGGAAATAGTATTCACATGTGTACTGATTGATTATTACAGATTGACAGATTTCTGGTCCCTTCATGTATATTTTTTATGTCCCACTAGATTTCTAAGGAATAGCATTTGTTAAAAATTAAACGTTATTAATTATGTGTGAGTGTGGACGAAGCCAAAGAAATGTGTTTGGATCGTAGCTGATGGTGCTCTATAGTCTCTGCCTATCCCATGGGAAAAAGCGTGACGTTATGATGATGATAAATGTAATAAAATATTCATATAATCCAAATTGTCTCCTTATTAATTACTAGCTGTTGCCCGCAACTTCGTACGCGTGGAATTTAAAACATATAAAAAACATAACAAATTAAAATTACAAAAAGCCACCCTCAAGAACTTCTCTATCTATACATATAATACTGCATCAAAATCTGTTGCGTAGTTTTGAAGATATAAGCTCACATAGGGACAAACATACAAAAATAACGACTTTGTTTTATAATAAGTAAAAAACTTTTTTTTTATAGCTTGGGTAGGCAAGTGACCACGCTCCACCTGATGTTAAGCGAAAGTGTAATCCAGACATGAGGACGGCTAGTACGTTGTCAGAGCACTAGCCGCCCACACCTTGCCGGCCCACAAGATGCCTCTTCATGCCTCGCTTGAAAGACCCCATATTGTAGGAGTAAGGAAAAACGTGTGCAGGGAGCGAGTTCCATTCCTTCGAGGTGTTGCAAAGAAAGGAGTTTCTAAACTTTTTTGTGCGAGATGGAATGGCGTCCACAGTATAACGGTGGCATCTCAGACCTGCACGTGTGGTGCGATTTAAAAAAGGAGAGGGAGGAATAAGGGAGAATAACTCTTCAGAACAATCGCCGTGGTAAATTCTATAAAAAGCGCTGAGTGCCGCAATATCTCTGCGCATTTGTAGAGTTTCTAATTTGCTGGAAACATCAGCATCAGCGATAATGCGGACTGCGCGTCGTTGCAGCCTATCCAGGGCATCTAGAAGGTACTGGGAAGGTACAAAAGGCATAATTTGTTGAGGCGTGAAAAACCTCCGCACTCTGTTCAGGATACCAAGTTTCCGCGATGCGCTTTTGATATATATATATTGATATATTGCTTAAAGCACATTATCACGTGGTCCGGAACCACGCATTTATTTATATAGAATTGTCATCATTCTTACATATGTGTGCAAAGCTTCCAAAAATCCGTTACATAGATTAATACGTAGATACGAATGGAGTTCATGAAACCAAGTTAAAAAAAAACTCTAAATTTGCCAAAGATTCGCAGAAGACAGGTGCACGAAACTCTTTTAAAATCGTTAAGCCGGTTCTGTCTGAAATAATAAGTAGTTCCGTCGTTTAAGTCGTGGGGTACTGGTACAACGTCGAGAATTCCATTGAAAGGCCGAATGAAGATAAATGGTGTACCTACTCGACTCCATAACGAGCTAAAGTCGAATGTTTTCTATTTGCCTTCTCGCTTCATGTTAGATTTAGTGTAAATTGTAAGGAAAAATAAATTTCTACCATGCTAGTCGCGTGTGGCCGAAGGTTCTAGCAAATTATATTATATTGCTCTTTATGTTACAATTTTTATAATATTTGTTTGCAAACATAACATTTTACAGCATATTTTATAGTTAATTTTATGATTTTACTAATGCCGAATAGAAGAAAGTGTTATGACTAAAGAAGACAAGCAATATTTAAGGTATAAAACGAATATGATATTAAATAATTATTTCAGCCATCCAATCGTTTCGCATATCGTTATCATTATGGGTTGGTTTTGACAATTTTCTTGTATTGTTAAACACATGAGTATATACAAACTCGTTAAGAAAGTGCCTTTTAGACAGGAAATAGAGGAGTCTCTCGAGAGAGCACTCATCTCAATCTAGTTCATTACGTATTCTGTATCTTACATTACCTACACTCAATATAAGTTAAGATGTAAAGGTATATACGTATGTAATATCGATTAATGGTTTGCATCAGAGATACAAATAATCTACACACTTACCGATATAGTGTAAATATTGAGCTGTGCAAATCAACATGCATTGTTTTATCGTTCGTGTGTATGACAAATCGACGCAGATTTTATTGTACAATTTAGTTGTATTTTTTATTGTCCAATTTAGTAGTTGGTTTAGGAAATCTGCACAGATAAATCGAGCAAAAAACATCGCAATCGCATCGTTATGCAGTTACGTGTGTAGCTAGAAGGTTTTAGTTTTAAAAAGTTTTAGGATTTAATTAATGTTTTGATTACTCCAAATATAAAAATTTACGTTCGATGGAGTTTTGAGCAAAATATTCTACGAAAAATAACGTACCATTTGATCCCCAACCTGTCTTCGCTTTCAGATTTCATTAAAGCAACTCAAGGATAATAAAGCGTTCTTATCCAGCAACCACTAGCTTTCAGATTTTTCAATACCAAAATACAGCTTTTTCACTATACAATACATTGATAAGATTGAACACAATAGAGTATAAATATACAAATTTAATTTTGTTTATTTGTGTAGTCATATTTGATGAGCCTCGATCTTACAGATAGTAATGCTTCTCCATACTTGGACTCCATATAGGACTTCTGTGCAAAAAATAGTTTTTATTAAACTGTATCAACTTGATGCTGGAATAATAGCATAACAAAGAGACTGGCAAATTGCTCACCCCAATAAGGGCCCCATTTTTTACGGAATCCTAAAAGTCAGCAATATTTTAATTCACCTCGTAAATTTTAACCCAATTAATACGCACATTGGCAAAAGCCATCCAAAAAGTCGAGGTCCAACCATACGTAAAATTAAATTGTGAATTACGTGACCTCCCAGTAATCGTATTTCTATAACATCGTAAAGCAATAAACCAAACATGCAGGGTTGGATTAAGGACACTTTTTATTTCTAATAACTTTATGCGCGGAACAGGCGTATAGTTTTGGAGTGCGTCCAAATATTTTGCAATTTTTTGGGTATACTCAAATATCTCAATTGATTTCGTATCACCAGGAATAGGAAAATTTCTGAAGAGAATAAAAGAGCATTCTAAATAAAACACCGATGTTTTGATAGGTCTTGTCCAGAAGAGTATAAGGCCGAAAAGTTGCAGCGTGTAGTAACAAATTATATAAATAAAATTTCTTATTACAGTTGATTACGTTGATATTAACAGTTCTAAAAACAATAGGTAACCACTAAACATGATTTATGCAATATCAATTTCAGTTTCATGAGTTCTCCCGTTTTCGTGAGAGGGAAGAAATATATGATTATAAAATATAAAATATACTTTTCATAAGAGCACTAACCAACATTTTTAATGTACTCACTGAGTTTCGAGTTTTGAATAAAAAATCTGTGCAAAACAGATAATATTTCTGCTTTAACAATAACACACATTTCTAATACTTTTTCTTTAAACAAATCTTAGTCCGCTCTTTACCCATTTAAAACAAGCGAGTTCGACCCTTCTCGGACCGTGAATTTCAACGGCCCAATCTGTGGAATTAATGAACTGTAAAAGATCTTGGCGAATTGAGTAATTTCCCCTCAACTTCCCACTCCGGTGCCATTTTTTAAATGAGAAATGATAATGTCATTGATTCCAAAAGAGAGAAAGAAGGGCGGTAATATAAAAGCCTTGAGATGGATCGCATGAAACGGTAAATTATGGAAATATTTTCACTAGGCTATTGTCCTGCGACAATCCTGCAACAATTTATAATTATACCTATTACTTTTTAAAAGATAACGGACAGATATTTGTCTAATTCTTTCTAGTTATTTCAGAGTTCATATCTTACAACATTTTTCACTGATGCTTCGCTATAGGTCGCAATGTGATATTATATAGGCTATGTAGTATTCTGCGATAAATGTACTATCCATTTTTATAATCCAGACATTTCCATAATCATCCAGAATCTTTATAAAAATTCTCTCAGTGTATTATAGATTGAGATTGAAAAAATGTCAAAAAGCATTTCGCAAAAAGCTATAAAGATTCACGTTTTTTTTCTCATGGTATTTCTATGTAAAAAGTTAAAATACTTCGTAACGTAACCCTTCCACTACCTGTCCTTAACAAAGCGTCAATAGAACAAAGAGGCTCAAGTTTTATCTTTGGACATATTTACAAAGGAAATGAAACATGGCATAAACTTGCGGAGTTAAATTATAAGCTACGTTGCACACTAAAGAAGCTATTTCTTACCAACTTTCAAATTCAATCTTATTATCTCGTTTTGAGAATAACACCTATAAACTAGTGTACACATAGAATAGTTATTTGTGTCTAATAATAATTAGCTTTTCACAATTACACCAGATACACAGCTAAAACATACCAGTTTAAGACTGGTGCGTCATGACCTTTACCATGATCTCACATGAATCGGTTTTTAACTTCAAAAAAAGGAGAATATACACCAAACAAAAAAGCAATGTGCATTTTAGTTGAGTATAACCATCCTAAAGGTTTGATCAATGTATGTTTACTTGGGACCGTTTCGAAAGGTTTGTCAAATAGGCTGACTCTAATACCATAGGTGACAATAAGCGCCACATGTGTCATCAGTGATAATTAGAACTCACAGTGAATGTCAAGTGGCCTTCTACAATCGAAAGCTTAGCCATTTAAAATTTAGCATAGCAATATAATTTAACTTGGGACCAGAGGACTAAATATTTCTTTATATTATTTACTACAATTCCTTTTGTACGAAAAAGAATATGTTTTAATCGTTTAACGATACCCGGTGAAGCATAATAATCATATATGACTATTAAAAGCTTTCACCGGGTATTAAATGTACTTTGGCAGATTACGACGCAAATTTAAAAAGTTTTAATATGTGACATTTTATTTAGAATACGCAACAAAGAAAACTGTCAGACTAAAAGATTTCACAAAAAATATTAAGCCAAATGTTTCTCAAGATCGCTACAGATAACGTTATGCAAATATAACATTAACCTCACTTCGTGTGTTTGTATAACAAAAAAATGGCACGAACGTTATGGCCATCGTAATTCAAATAGCGGCATATATCGAATATGCTATTAAGAAAATAAAATTCAAGTAATTTAACCGTAAAAATTACAGCTCGAGTTACCGGGATGGGGTCGCCAGGCGTGATAACTGTATGCGGCACGCAATACATAAATGGAACGTAAAGCTTCGACATGCGAACACGTGATATACCCACTATAGAATATTCTAATGTTGTACTGTGTGCGTACATCATAACTTTACTTAGTTTATAACCAACAAGATTTTGGGATTAATGTCAAGGTCAAGTTACGTTGATTTTATCATTACTCTCTTCAGGAAGGGGTCACATCATTTAAGTAAGGATCTGATAAAGGAGATTTTTTGCGCTCTTTGTTTTTAAGAGAGGTTTGCTTAGAAGGTGATTTGCATAACTATACCGAAAATCTAGACTCGAAAAGGAAACCGCTGGAGCTGATGATGTTTTTACTGATGATACAGCCGATTTGTAGATTTATTGGTAGAATCTATGTCTATTAATATCACAACATACATAAGTAGTTTTTGAAATTATAACAGAGCCATCTAGGAAAAATCAATGTTATGGGCGACGAATTAAGATGTAAAAGTTTACACATAGATGCTTATGTGTAGTGTTCGACATTTCATTCAAAGGAGAGCATTAGGCTTAGTTTGAAAAGCGTGGCGTTGTGTAAGATCTCGGTGAAAAAGTTATTTATTTTATTTATCTTGAATTTATCCAATACCAGATAAATAAATTGCAGTTATATATAGATACGATATTGAGATAAACTTTGTCATCGCTGGTAAAACCGGCGAGCTTTCAAAAACTAGGTCAACCTAGCCTATGAAGTAATAAATATAATTCCCAACTAAAAATGTATATAAGGCACTTAAATATACATACTACTGTATACTCTAAAAAAATGGTATACCATTGTGTTCTGGAACGTCAATATTTATTTATTGATAACCTACATTTTAATTTCTTAATTATAGTAAACTAAATAACTATTATATTTTATAAATTCTAAAATTTAAAGTACTTGTAATAGGCATTAGAAAAAAATCAGTCAAATCTAATTAATTTAACGTTAAAATAATCTTTTTAACCTAAATTTTAATCGATAAGGTAACTTTCTTATTTTCAACATACATAACAACCAAAGGAAAAAGGTATAATAACGCACAGCATGCATATTATTAACATGGAAACAAAAAAAATACGCCAATTATTAACTTGTTCGGTAGAATTGCGGAGTTAAGAAAGAATGGACTGACTGTTAGACATATCAACAGCCGAAACTACAAGAGGTGGGTTTCATTGCTAGTTCCTTTCAGTGAGTAAGCGCGCTAAAATGTTTTTTGGAAATTTTAAGATATAAAAATCTCGGTGAAAAGGCCACTTTTTTATACGACTAAGTAGCCGAACAAGCCTACGGCCCACCTGATGGGATGCTATATCTCACCTATTTAATTTTAGGCTTCAAAAAATTCCATAACCATTTTGTTCTTATATAGCACAAATGTAGAGGGATGTGAAAATATATGTCTAGTATTTCCTAAGGAGTTTACGATTACTAGAACATTGCGTGCTTAGAATGTATCGACAAGCAAATACTCGTTCATTTTCTTTCAAAAATTTGACGGCTATATCAGTAGGGAAAAGATTTGAAGACATTACTTGTGTTTACGATATTTTGAGGAAGCGTGAATATAGGGGGGGCGATAAAATGAGGATGAAATTCGTTAGCTTTTTTATTCAGAACAATATTGATGAAACATAGGTGCATATTTTTTTACAAAAGATTGATTTTTTACACGCTTTATTTAACTTTGTATACGTAATAACATAATTTAGCATAATATTAGTACACCACAAGTTACCTATTCAGTCTCGGTCAAGTCCATTCTAAGGTTGTCTGGAAGAGATCGCAGCTCGCGATAAGACCGCCCTTTGTACCTATTATTAAGTCTAGTAAGTAAGTTCTGTAAATTAATATGGTGTGCAATAAAGATTAAGATTATTTATTTTTTATTTTAAATAAAGTAATAAAAAATCGAATGGAAAATCTTTAAATGTACTGTTTTGCCGTCTTATAAATATTCTATGCACAACACTGAGCAAAGAAATATCTTTAAACTACTATTACGGTATTAATACATTTTATATTTTCTTTATAGCGCTATAGTTAAGGATGACAATGAAACAATAGAAGAGTATGAAGTTATAACTAATCAACCATTGAACCAACAAATATACTCTGATTTTTTATTGCCTGACTAAAGCAAGAACATTAAAGAGAAAATAGGGTGAGGTTTAATTAAATTAAAACTATGAAATATTTTTCTTTAATCATCCCGTTCCATGTACCTTTTTATTATCATTTCTATTAAAGAGTTGTTTAGTTTTTTTTTTATTGGATTCACTATCACCCAAACTGTGTGTGTACGAACTGTGTAATTGAATATTTTTAACAAACTTCAGCTGACTGACAATATCTATTTGTCTAACTGTTTTATGCATTTGTTATTTGATGTCTCAATCAATTAAGAACCGATTTTATAAATCTAATTTATATTTGAAACAGATAACTCCAAGAATAGCCCATTATGACAAGTTGGAATCCGATGACTTGATCCCGGGGAAATCAAATCAATAAATGATTGAACAATTTCATTATTTTAAGGTAGGTAGGAAGGTAGTGTCAAGTTTTTCCATTTACGGGTTTAACAATATTAATAAATATTATAAGTTTTTAGTATTTTCTCACATATTTGAAGTAAATTTTTGTGCTTTGAAATATAGTGTTGTTACTTGGACTTATGAAAAAAATGAAATGAAGAAATCACAATATCCGATACTCAATAATTGAAATAGTTACTCGATCAATTAGAATATAACAATAGTGTTGTGCCCTAATAACGCAGCATCCCACCAAATGCTACTTTTGTCTACATAATTAAAAATGAGACTACAATTGCTTCTAAGTTTTCTATAACACCTCAACCAATAAAAACTTGTCAAGTGCGAGTCATAATTTTCTTACAAAGTTTTCTATTGTCGTACCAATTTAGATTCAGTAGTAAATCTATAGACAGTGTGGTGACGGAAAAAGAATAAAAGTGTCACACCCCATTTCCTCTCCAGGGTGCTTTAAAAGCCAGCTAAGGGATATTTTACACAGATGACATCGTCTGTGAGAGACGGAATACTCAAAAGTAAACCCTGTCACAATATGGCGGTCAGCGCGGCACAGTAGACCATAATCCCTCCCAAAACGGAGGAGGCCCGTGCCCAACAATGGGACATTAATGGGCTGGAGAGAAAGTAAATCTATTGTATATTTTATATTATTCATTAAAGTAGGTACCTTGTGTACCTACTTTAATAAACTTCTTTCATAATTAGTTTATGCGTAAACAATACTTATTTTTTCTTACACACAAACGCAAAATTAGAGGCCATGTTTTAAATATTAAAATCATAAGGTCAATATAATATACTAAAACAAAAAAACAGGAAAACAAAGAAACATAAAATTTCTATGATGTTTTATTTATGGTTTCATTCTATGACTGACATGTGTCAGTCTCACAGAGGATGTGTATGTACACATCCATAAAAATCATGTCTTATTACTGATACATTTATCATATAGTAACTCAACTTGACAACTGTCCTATTGAAATTATATGATGAACTAATGGGTAAATTATATGATGAAAAAATTGTAATTGAAAATCACTTATCGAATCAATTCTAATAGTCATCAATTTATTTATGCAACCTTATTTAAACAGTAGTACTTCTTGTCCACGACTTCGTCCGACAAAAAATTAATTGAAAATATGTTCAAATGAATGAGAAGAAGAACTTTCATACTTTTGTACATCAATGAAGAACTTTCTGACTCTTGAATATATACTTAGATATATAATTTATTTATGCACTCCTTGCTGGTTGACTGGGAGAAAATGCCTTTAGCATTAATTCCGTCTTTATACAGGAATTGTTTACTGTGTGCAAAAAGTTGTAAAATAAATAAATAAATATAGGAATTGAAAGTAGAAGTGATCCTTTTAGATAAGCTTTTAAGCAACGGTAGTTAATAGCTTAGTTAAAAAAACATACCATATGATATTTCTTTATTAGAAACTGTCAAAATATGATTCAAACTTTGTACTCCTTACTACATACACCTCTTAAATGTACGTTAAATTTAAAAAAAAACAACCACGAACAAACTCTTAAAATCCTAACTGTAGTAGTTTCAGCTAACATGCGTAACGTTAGTCAGTCAGTCCCTTTTCTCCTTTTTATAGATAGGTAGCTTAACTCTTTAATGCACACCTTACAAGCAACACAAACAGAAAAAAACTTAAGACTAGGTACAAATGGCGGTCTTATCACAATAAGTGATTTCTTCGAGGCCACCGTGAGATGGAAAGTAAAGTTAAATCTAATTTATATATTAATATATAGTGAGTATGCAGCGTACAAGTAAATAAAAGTAAAAAAAAATGCTAGTTAAAATATACATATATACACATTTATATAAATACTAGCTGTCCCGGCAAACGTTGTTTTGCCATAGGTACTAAAAAAGAATATTGGTTTAAAAAATAGATGTTGGCCGATTCTCAGACCTACTGAATATGCATGCAAAATTTCATAAAAATCGGTCAAGCCGTTTCGGAGGAGTACGGTAACTAACACTGTGACACGTGAATTTTATATATTAGCTATATAGTTATTTAAATTCAGATGAATGCAAAATCTAGAGGATATTCAGATAATTACTCTTTGATCTTAAGCCCCTATCTATTGTAAAATTTCACATGCCATTACCGTCACTATTTAAAAAGACGATACGAGTGCCCACCTTACGACATATTGCAAACCAAAAATAAAGTTGGTTGATCTTTCACGCAAAAACTACCGAATGGATTTTACGATTTTACAGCTGTATAGCCTATAGATCAAAACAACTTATAGGCTACGTATCATCGTGCTGAAAGCCAAGAAGCGGGCAGTAACGCTTGTGAAACGGAAAATTTTTGTTAAATCCAAATTAAGAAAAAATATTTAAACTATGCGATAAGCACATATTTAGATAAAATGCGCACAATTCTTTTATCAATTAGGCGCCACTTGTTAGAAATCCATGGTAATTCCCTCTGACAAGATGTTTTGCAATATTTCACAAACAAATGAGGAATATTGCTAATCATTTAGTCAAAAGGTTTTCATAATAATCTGTTTCGACATATCGAGATGAAGTATTTGTATACATAAAAAATGTACAATACAAATATTTTCTATCCCGACAAAATCTGGAACAATCAATGCCAGAGGCTATTTTTGAGCAAAATCTATATCGAATCGTGTTATCAATAATTAGATATAAACATTAAAAAAATTGAATTGCTAAAAATATAAAAAGAATATTTCTAAGTAATTAAGTGGAAAAAAATTCTATGATTTTGCCTTTAGATAAGATTCATAACATACTGTTATTATTTATGGGTGCGCATTAAAATAATTGCCTATACAAAAATCACTGAAAGAAAATATCAACCACGATGCGCATTCCAATTCACATAACACACTGAACACCAAATAATTACATATAAATGAACACGAACACTACACTGTACAAGAATACGTTCTACGGCCTACGGCGCCGTAACTTTATGCTACGCGAGTAGTCTACGCGATGAGCGACGTAGCACTGCCGCGTCAAGGCGGCTACGGTTAGATACCGCGCCGCGGCTGCCTTCGCGATGCTACTTGCTGTTTCAATTAACTGTTATGTTGACTGCACGTCACAAAATGTCGATGTTTTGTCTCTTGATTCTTTTATCTTAACGTGAAAAAGATAGTGGTGAAAATTTAAATTTCAGTATACACGTAAAACACTAATTAAATAGAAGAACTAGCTGACCCGGTAAACGTTAACCGTTAAACGTTGTTGTGCCATATAAATGTTAGAAGTGGACAAACCTTATCACTTATGGGTGTGCAAAATAGATAATAGCCGATTCTCAGACTTACTGAATATGCATAAAAAATTTCATAAGAATTTTGCAGGAGTATGGGAACGAACATTGTGACACGAGAATTTTATATATTAGACTAGCTGCGCCGGCAAACGTTGTTTTGCCATACAATTCTGTGTAAAAAAAATTTCATCAAAATCGGTCCAGCCAATTGTGAATCTAAACCATCCTCAGACCCCCCTGAATACACACAACAAATTTCATCAAAATCGGTCCAGTCGTTTAGGAGGAGTTCAGTCACATACACACGCACACAAGAAATATATATATTAAGATATGGAAGAAGAGATAAAGAACATTCCCATAAAACTCATCATTTTTTTTTAATTTGAGAATTTAAGCTACAGTTATTTATATTTAACTTGTAAGTGTATGTGCCTACTGTCTAAATTGTTTTTTCTCAAACCATCACAAATCAATCATAGCACACAACGTAAATATTTTTACAAATCTGTATAAATACCTCATTAAGATTTTGTATATCGACAATAGCAATATCGTTCAATAAAATATAAAGTTGAAAAGCAATTTTTTTACGTATTTTTGCCGAAAGTTTAGCTTATCTAGGCAGTCCTTACAGGAAACCCTCTGTGGTATTTTATTTGATCCCTTTCTTACTGTAAACGTGGCTTAGGCACCAAACAATACTATGAATAACATGTTACTATAGTGACCCCTCTTTAGAGGTCAGGCAAACCTTAATATCAATAAGAACTGAAATACAAAGGTCAAATGTAAGGACAATGTAAACCGATACACACACAATATTTACAATTATATTATTTTATGAATATCACTTGAGACAGTGTGTTTTAATAGAGTAAGCTCTCCACAGTGTAAATTACTACATTGCTATTTCATCAATATTATCATACTGTCACGCCTTTTTCTCATGTGTATGAGAACTATAGAACCCCCTCTGCTACGGTTTGTTACAATTTCATCACCTGTGAATCCAACATAGATTGTAATAGCATAATAATTTATTATAAGTACATAATTATTATTTCAATACAAAATTAATATACTAATTGGGATTGTTCATAATTTATGACCTACTGTTTTTATATTCTTTCAGAAAATATAGACTATTTTAAGCAACTAATTTCAATATTATTGAAATATTCACTATACAGAATTTTAAAAAAATTCTTGAAGATATTACTTTAAATGTTGTGACGTCATCGTTTTACGCAATCTGTGTATAGACTTTTCTTGATAGACTTAATACAGATTGCACTTTATCTTTTCAAAGTTGACAAGTTGATATAATAGACTAATTTCAACTCCACTTCAGAGTAGTATATCCCTAAAAACGTCTTAATATTTTAAGTCCTTCATTTCAAGGGCAAATAGAGATCATTTGCTTTTTTGGAAAAATAATCGTTAATATAGCAAATTTTCCGAAAAAAACTAATGGATCATGATCAGAAACTCTATTCCCCGAAATGGTTTTCAATTAAGAGTTTTAAAAAAATATGAACAATGCCCATTGATCCCTACGAGTTCCCTTTAATATAATTATTTTTATTATCTTACTGATCGATAAATAAAATACTTAGGTCCGGTTGCTCGTACAATACAGTAAAGTAATAGTTAAAACTTAACTATTGTTAATTTTGACCTTGGTAAAAAAGGTTACATCGGTTATCTTCGTATTCAGTTGCTCAAAGATAATTTACGCGGCGGTTAAATTAGACGGCGGTTAAAAGAGTTGTCAGTGCAATTCCATTTTGTTTCCCTTAATTTTTGATGGGGAACTTTTCTTTCGGCTGCCAACACTGTATTAGCTGTCATATTGACATTGTTTGTTCTGACTTGTGACGTTTCGGTGAAGCATACAACGTGGGATTTTTGGAACGAAGTTCCTTATCGCGCGTTGTGAAAGGGGGCTAGACGGCAAAAATTCTTACGAAAAGTTGTCACGACACTTTTTGCTATAGTAAGCTATTGTAAGCTGTGCGGCGTCGCATGTTTCTCTGTCTGTCTCTCTCTCTTATAGAAAGCAAGCCAGATATTTTCATTTCTATTTCGCATTGAACAGTGTGGTGTCGCGACGATTATTTTTGTTGAGTGTATACAGGTTTTTTGTAAATAATTAATAATAAAAAATATTATTATAACTTAAAAAAAATAAAATTTTATTACAATTCCTTCACTAATTAATCGAAAGGAACTTCGTTCCATCCGGGTGTCCCTTGACACCTCTCAAGTGTTTTTAAATTCATAAAGGTACTTCTTGTGTGTTTAATTTTCTTAAATACCAAAATTCTATATTTTTTATTACTACTTACTACCCGTGAATTCGTCAAAATGGATGCTAAAACAAAGTAAGTGAATGTTATAGTAAACTTACAAACTTATTGTTTGATGAACATGGTAGATTTATGCTAATTCCTATTTTGTTATAGAGAAAGAGAATCTAATTTTTCGAACAATGAGCTTGAACTTTTGAAACGATTAATTGATGAAAACAAAGCCATATTGCTCTGCAAAAAAACGGATACCGTCTCTCAAGCTCAAAAAGAAAGAAGAAGCTCAGAAAGATCCCATTTTAATAACTGTACTCGTAAAGAAATATTAATTATAACCTAAAATCAGTAAACTACTACAAATTCTACTAACGTTAAATTTAAACGGCCCCCACCCCATCGGTTATTTTAACCGCTGTCAAACCTTAGATTTAACCCCTCGTTAAAGTAACCGTTGCTTCAACAACGCTTTTTAAATTAGTCCGCTGGTTAATTATACTTTAACCATAACTTTACCCTTGAGTTAACGTAACCGAGTTTCGAGCAACCGGACCTTAGAGACTAAGATCCCATGGGTGAATCCTTAGTTTTATTTTCACAGAGATGGAATGTGTTGAATAAGGTAGTCCTTATACGTAGCATCATAGTTAAAATATCCGCAACTCTGTCCAGATTAAAAGAGAAGTCAAGCTTTAAGATAGATAAGTTACTAACACGTCGTAATATGGCTAAAGTTAACATTTACCTGTATGATTAAGATTAGCCCCTAGCAACAACGGCCAAAGGTCTTTTTGGCTATACCAAAATATAATGGATACAAATGAAATAGAATGTAAGTATACTATTATGTTATAACATGTAGCCAAAAATAACATTTTGATTATAAAATACTATAGTAAACCAATCAAAAACAACATATTATTAATATTTATAATCACTAGTACGTTCGCAATTTTTATACGCATGTCGAAGTTCACCATTTGCCAAGAACTAATCGTTACAATACTACAAGATCAAATGCGCCGAATCCTTTTGGATTTTTTGAGTTAAAAGCTTGGCTTAAGTAAGACCAGCTTTAATAAAGGAAATTGAAGTTTGATGACACAACTTAAGCTCGCCAATCCCACACATTTTGGCGATATTAAGTAGCGATATCAAGCGTCGCTTTCCTGTATTAACACCGGCTTTAGTTACTGATTGATATCTTACATTGTTACGATGACGGAAAAAGAAACAATACCAAAAAAAGGATAAGTTAAAGATAGCTATGAACGTTTATAATGCGACACATGCACGTAAATTGTTTAAAAAAATGCCTGGTGTTTAAGAGCCCATTAAAGAGCCAGCCGATTCACAATTTAGGTATTTGAGTTAGAAAAGACAACTATAGTTCAGCCAGATTTTGCCTATAAAATCTTTGAAAAAAGGTGTTTTATATTCCGATGTTTTCTTCGTAAAAAGAATAATAAGACCTTAACACGCTGAGAAAAATTCGATTCTCTAGAGGCAATATTCAAGAAGAAAATAGCGGAGTACGATGTCCATATTTTTGTATGGAGCAGTTTGCTGTGGTGATCTCTTAACTGGATGCAGCGTTCTATGAGCCCATGTTCAGCAGTGGGCGGAGAAATGTTTATGATGAATGGATTTAATATAAAGGTATTTCTAAATTACGTTAATCAATAGCCACAAATAACACGAATATAAACAAGAATCGGTCTAGTCATTTTGCGGTGAATACCGCCTATCACTGTGAGACGAGAATTTTATACACAAGGCTTAGGTAGACAGAAATATAATACGTTAGTTAATGGTTGAAAAGAGTTCTGCTGCAGACGTTACTTTGTTTTTTCCAGTTGTAGATATTCTGAAAGCAACTTTGCAAAAACAGATATATAAAGAAACAAAGTAGAATAAAGAGGGTTGCGAGCCGCATTTTTTATTCGCAAAATCGAATGAAAATTAAAAAGCTCATTTCATTTTCTTATTGCCCCATTATTGTTAGACAAATATTTTATTAGACAAATATTTAAAAAAATATCTGTTATTGTCATTATCTTAGTACGCCCACTAACTTGACTGTTCAGAATACAAGTATACACACGTTTTGTAATTACTTATTTTTAAACGTAAAGCAATCCCATGTTATCTTAAAGTAATTGTTGCTAGATATCTAAACGTTTGTGTTATGCTTACAATCTAACACATCCTATAATAGAATGTTATCTGGATCTCTGTCATTCCAATGCACTACAATGCAACAGTGGTGACTATGAAAATTGTATCTGATATACTCGTAGACATAAAGCACAACATGCATATGTTTATTTAGTGGTAGCCTGATACATATTTAGCCGAAAATAGTTTGAAGATTAACGATATAGTTAATAACTATTTAACATTAGCATTATCAAACTTGAAAAGTAAACATACTAGGACAGTTGTTCTCAACCCTTTAACGTGCCACTATTAGGCACTGGCCTCCATATCCGGAGAGTATTTGGTCAAGTATTATCTGTGTCTTACACAATATGTCCCTAGGAAGGAAATGGAATGGTGTCACTAATACTCATTTAAAATCACCCTACATGTAGCATATCTATAACATAATATTCTAATACGGTTACTTATAACACGAAAAAATATATACACAAAATAAAATAAAATAAACCTAATTAAACTTCCCTACGCAGTTTTCAACATAATCAACTTTACAGTATTCCCAGGACGTAAGTAATACCTACCTAGTTAAAAATCTAATGAAACTGAAAAAATTACTTTAGTTAAGAACAATTTATTTCGGTGGCGTTTAAATTTGATATTTTAACCGTAATTAAAACAAAGCAATCAAATAACACGCCCAAATGAAGGTTTGTTTTAATTGGTTGGCCGAGCAACCTATATAATGCTAACAAAGTACTCATCATAATAAAATCTTTATCTAAGAATAAGTTTTGGCTTCCTGCCTGTAATCTGTTTCTGATATTTTAGAAAATAACTAACGTTAGTACGACATTGATAATAATCAAAGCTTACGGGTTATATTTTCTACTACACTAGAGTCATGTTTCTCTCTCCCTCTCTCCCCAGACCAATAATGTCCCACTGTTGGGCCTCCTCCACTGTTGGAGGAATTATGGTCTACTATGCCGCGCTGACCATTCGTGTTGGCATAGGGTTTTTTCGAGATTTCCGTCTCTCACAAAGGATCTAAAGGATTATCTGTGTACAATATCCCTTAGCTAGCTTTTACAGCACCCTCGGAAGAAAATGGGGTGGTGACATTTATATTCTTAATCCGTCACTACACGGACTATGTTTCATAGTGTAATAAATGATACCTGGATTACAAACGTGTTTATGCAAATAAAATGTAAAGGTAAAAACCAGTATTTTCACTCCAAAATTTATAGCAACATTTAACTTCTATGTCTCTATTTTTAGTCAATTTATGATGTCCTATGCCTGGTTCAGTAGGTATGGAACTCACAGAATTAAAAAAACTTTACGGTATACTGTGTCGTAATTATAAAATTCAATAAAAATAACGGACAGAGATTAATTTTGGGGAGAATATAAATTGAATGTTCTCGTATATTTAAAACCACATTACAAAATGCGAATAAAAATAGATATACGCAGGAATGAACATTAATATTTCTTACTAGTATACAAAACATATTTACTTTGAGATCGCCAGTGAATTTTACATTAATACAAGCCATTATTTTTATCCATACAGGAAGCTAAAATTCTTCATACCTATAATATATCAGCTCTGCTCATAATGAGTAGGACTAAGAACAATTAATTCGGTGCAGGTGTTTGTGTTCATTAGCCCACAAACGGGGGATGATGTCGCGCCAAGATTGACGTCCGGACTTAAAAACTGTTTTATTAGGATTAGAAAGACCACCATTTATACACAATACAAACGACAAAAGATTTTTCTTTGTCTCCCTTTGACTTGAATAAAAGGTATTTCTGAGTACTTCAAGTTGTGGTAAGTAGCTTTTAAATGAAACCCTTTTAAACTTTGTAAATAAGATAAAATAATCTTGATATTATTGTTACATGGTATGGTATGTAAATAATATCATTTAAAAATGAAGTTAATAAATAAATACATAACACTAGATATCGCATATCCATGTGATTACGGATAAGGGATACACGTGACATCAGCTCATTTCATCCCCAGGTTACACTATAGCTAGCTAAGGCAGCTAGCAGACATCATAAATATGTAAAAATCTATGAGAGATGGAAAACTAGAAACAGAAAAGCACTCTGTAATACTGTAAATTACCATACAAAACAAACTTGTACATAATATTTTCTAACACTTGCGCGACTCATCTGTTTAAATAAAACTACTTTTTACGGATTTAGACGCGTATATTTGTTTTAAATTTTGGCCCGACGTTTCGGAGACTGCAGTCACCATGGTCACGGGTGAGACTGAGCTGTAATGTGTCTTCTACGATCAGTTATTACAGGGTTTACCCACATTCGATTTTAATTTTACATTGACCATAAAGATAGACTTTTACTATAAACTATATCATATTACATTGTGCTCAGACTACATAAAATCAATAACATTATTTTAGTTTCTGAAATACATTAACAAATTGTAACAATATAAAGAATATTTTAAATTTTAAATTATATAAGGTAAAACATACATAATTTTATCATAAATTTAAAACAAATATACGCGTCTAAATCCGTAAAAAGTAGTTTTATTTAAACTTGTACATGTTATGTAATAAGAGCTTTTCTTCTAAATAATATATATATAGCCATACTCACTGAAATATTAATATATGAAACCTAATTAAGATCTCGGACGGTCCATTCATACAATTATTGCAACAGATGGTAATCAGAATGTCTTCCTATTGTTGTACACCTTACCCAAAATGGACAATGACGAATAGCCCTATTTGTTAGGTTTATCTATATGGAACACGTGTATATACAATATGTAAGAAAAATATAATCATAATGTATAAGTAGAATTACCGATTACTTTAATATGATGTACAAATACGCGACGTATCTTTAATATTATCCACATTTACTAAAGAATCCGTTTTAAGAAAAGTAAGCTGCTTGTTTATTTTTAACGAGTCCTCCTCGTAAAAACTACTGGGCATATTTATAATGAGCATACTATTGTTGCACTAAAAAATGAGAAGAAATTTACAATATTTTTGGCCAGGAATAACATGAAAAAATAATAAAATAGAGGTAATCTTAATAGAGGTAATTTACATGTAGGTGGGTAATAATGATAAACTTATAAAGATAACATTAAGGAAAAGGCCATGCTATTATTATACTTCCAATTTTCCGAATCTAAAAGTAAATATAGTTAAAATATATTAAGAAGGTTCTAAAATACAAAAGACTGATAACTAATATTATCATTTGATTCAATCACTTTGAAACACATATTACGTCCGATTTTATTTATTTATTAAAAAAATAGTCAGATTACTATAGGTGTTAGCAAATTTTATAATAAAATGGCATTAATAAACTTATCTGAAAATCTATTAAAACTTCCATTTAAAAAAGCAAACAGCCCTTTAAATAAAAATTAAGAAGGGTAAAATTCTACTACTTAGTATATTTCAAATCTTAAACTCGGTGAACGTCAAAGAAATTGAGTTCTGAGAATCTTAAAAAGAACTATATTGAACTGGTTGGCAATGGGTCATGATTTCCGAACGGGTTTGCGGACGGTTCTAGAGACCGGAGCGTTTAATTGAGGATTCAATTCTAAAGGCAAACTTCTCAGCTATGCTTCAGAAACAAGTGTGTACGTAAGTTATAGGTTGAAACTACATTGAATTAATTGGGTAAGGTATTATGCGAACTGATTGAATATTACAAACCGCAATTATTAACTAAATATATAGGTTAATTTTTGAAACTATTTTTATTTTAAAAATGGCTGTGAGTTATTTTCAAAAACTAATTATTATAATATCGTATTTGGTGGAGTTGAAGTTTATCAAATACAATTGGCAAATCACTATCAACAAATTCAAACAGTCCTAATTTATGTATGTACATTTAATATATATTATCGGATACATCTAGTACGTGTCTCGGAACATAGGACGGTCGTCGAGTTACCGCCAAAGCTTTTCACAGGGTAAATGGGAAACCCCTTTGCATTATATTCCAAGCGTTGCGGTGTTTGAGTTGTGCCAAATGTTAAACTTTCAGATTTTTAAATATTCCGGCCTACTTTTGTACGATTTCGACTTATGACTAACCGCCTTGTGAATTAGACTTAGCGACAAGTAGGTATAAGCATGAACATTTTATAAATGGCGAAAGGCACAAGCATGTAAATGGAACGCATATAGAATAATTAAAATTTAAATAAGATTGGAAAAATAAAATAAGTATAGTAAAACTAAAGATAATTGTAATTAAAATTTCGTAATTACATGTAAAAGATGTAACTCTTGCCATAGGCCCTTCTACAGTTTATAGTCTCTTCAAAGTCGTAAAAGCTTCGAAAGGCATTACCGTTCTGGTTGTTACTGGTTCTACAACTATACATCAAACTGTAGATAAGCAATGAACTGGCCACCTATCATTACGGACGGCAATAAAACTAAACACGATTCTGAATCACAATAAAGCTGACGGGTGCCTAGAATACAATTTGGATGGTGTTCTTAAAACAAGACTAAGGAAACTTTAAAAGTTCTTATGTAATTAGTAAACGTGCGATTGGTATTTTAACTTGTCAATACCCTCACAATAAGCTCTTTGATATGACAGTGGAAACTCTTGTTAATTAACGCTATTAGTGTATAGAATTTCATACACAGTATATAAACGTTCTGAATATGTTTACACTATTACTTGGAAACAATCATAAAATTCGTTACAACTAATTATTACTTTACAGCAAGTTCATGACCTGGCCGTTTAAAATCAATAAGGAAATATAGAAAAAGTTAAATAATCTAAAAACAATTATTTAACGAAATTATTATTTTATGGAAAAATGGGTTATTTACATGTAAAAAGACTTTACATTTGTCTGGGCGTAAATATGTTACCACATTCCGGTGAAAGATGTAGATATTAGCAGTTATTATCATGTCTTCATGTAACACATTACTAAAAATAACATTACAAGCACGTCTCAAATCACAACCAATGACTAGCCAATATAGCTAACCGCCGATAGGGTTGTCATCAATATAATTTTACTGCACTCGTAGGTGTCAAATTATGTACTAAAAAGTGAAATCAAATTTTTGATCCGAAATCCTTAAGCCAATGTAAAAATAAATAAATAGTCACATGTATTTCGCACGTCCCTCGGTGCTAATAAAGCAACCACTACAATACAATTGAACGTTACAAAGTTACAATAACTTTTTTTTATCTGTTCTAATATTTTAAATATTGACAATGGTATGTGATGAAATAGGTATGTGTATCACTTCGGATTGCAATAATTTAAGTGTTTTTATCGCAAAGACTATGTTAAAATTTTGCAAATAACCTCCATAATACCTACTCAGTCTAAGCTTTCGTTCCCAGATTGTAATACGAGATCAAGATGTACTTAAGTTTCATTAGCAGCCCTATTTTGGATCGCCTTGTCACGGTGACGTGGCTCTCACAAATTGTTTGGCCTGATAGCTGATATTGCATAATCTGCTAAACTAAGTGGCGTTCCCTCTGCTGTTTGGCTTAATGGCGACATATTGATATGGATACCTATTTGTTATACAAAACTTTTAACATTCTGAACTACTTCCAAATTGAATAATAGAAAATATTCACAAATACGTACTCAACTATTGTTACGCTCCTTGCACACATGCCACCTTACACTGTTACTTCAAAGTACGTTAAAAGTAAGTTTCCTATTACATCTAAAAGCTTCTACATAGTATGTACTGCTGGTAACTATCATATGGAGATCTCATTGTTTACCGCATATAGACCGTGCCGCTTCGAATGCGATTTTACTAAGAAATCGAGTTGGAACATGAAACAGACTTTAGTAAGTTATACTGTCCAGTTGTTAGTAAAAACATTTTTTTTAAAGAAAGTAATTATCACACAGATTTTCTAATATTAACTTAAACGGTAATACAAACGCCGCAGTAGCAACTAATGTGGCATTCTAAGGGGGAGATGTATGTCCATCATATGACGGAGAAAGGCTGATAGATAGATGAAAAATCATAATTCCAATCATTTGCAAACAATTAATGTCAACACAACAAACTATGGTATTCTACAGGCATCAGTTTGCGGGTAAATCAGACCGCGCAGGCATTAATACATAATGTGCAGTAATGGAACGTTTGTGCGCTATTAAACGAGAGTAATCAACGATACGTAGATATTTATACCTCGCTATTTATATAATTGAACTGATAACTAATCGAACTCAATCATCAATTTTAATTTATTATTTTGTATAATGCTCTTTAAATTAATTACTTCTGATTTCTGTGTACACATTTATATCATTAAAGTGGTTCAATTGAAAATTTGTCTGCAGTATGTTACGCGGGTTACGCGAGTTAAATTTTATAAGTAACTTTAGACCAATATGAGGCACATCTTATATTAAAAGTATCTAATTATAAAAAGATGATAGACCTTAGAGTAATTCTATACTTTAATTTTGATACAAGTCAGACTTTCTTCATTAGTAGTAAATAAGAACGTAATTACTAGAAATTTTCCAATATGCTACTGTCACACAACGGTCTCTCGAGAATTCGCACTTGTGTCGTGAATGGTTTATGATCGCGACTGTATATAGACATGATTTTGATTATAGAGCTGAAACTAAAAGAGATGAAAGAACTATAAGCATGTACTAACGAACCCTGTAGAGACCACTATAGCTTAATAAATCTGTCGAGTTGAATAGCTTCATTACAACCAGAGAGATCATCCATAATGGATGAAGTTCATCGACCGCTACAACTTGGTAACAAATTTCTATACCAATTAAAGGCAGCCTTATGATCTTAACACAGATATATGATTGTCGATCGGAGTAGGCAATATAATTGTCAGTATAATATTTCATTAAGGGTAGCCGACTTGTAAAACTTAACTTTGGATATCAAATTGAAATCAAAAGCACGTTTAACAACCAATTACTGCATGTAATTTTAGAAGACAATAGAAGAAGTGTTTTAGTTTAAAATAAGTTACATTGATACAAGAAAAAAGAATATCAAAAGCAGATGTAATATTGTGCTTAAAATCTACAATATCATAGCTTATAAAATATACGTTATAGATATAATAAGAAATCACAGAAAACAGTACAATTTATTCTAATACACCCGGTCATTAAGTGGGAGAACGTTAAAAATGTATTAGTCGTAACTGTAATATATCTGATATTTATCTATCATGGTTTGTGCTATAACAAAGTTTAACAGGCCGCAATTCATTTCTAACCTATTCATTGCTTCTACAGCGTTCCGACCCCGCACAGTGGCCATAACTTTCGCAAATGTGTTTGGATATTTCGTAGATAATATTATGATACCCATAGTTTAATGAACATTCTTTGGTAAGTACTATTATTTTACCACAGTCATATTCGAAAATAATGCGCATTACACGAATGCGCCTTAAAACAAAAACATATATGATTGGTCACACTTCATTCTTTTTAAGAAACTAAGAAAATAATGTTGCAGTGGGCAGAATCATTTCATTAAAAATTAATAATAAAAGCGATATATTTGTGATAGTAAAGAATAAAGGTTACTCTGTTCGTTGTCTTTTTCACTTATTATAAAACAAAGTCGTTATTTTTTATGTATGTCCCTATGTGAGCTTATACCTTTAAAACCAGACAACGGATTTCGATGCGGTTTTTTTAAATAGATAGAACGGTTCAAGAGGATGGCTTTTTTGTATAAATTGGGAATGTTCATAATTTTTGACCTGCAAAAGCAGGTATATAATAAAAATATATAATAAAAATTATATATTTTTTTTTAGAAAATATAGACTATTTTAAGCAACTAATTTCAATATTATTGAAATATTCACTATATAGAATTTTTTAAAAATACTTAAATATATTATTTTTAATGTTGTGACGTCATCGTTGTACGCAATCTGTGTATTGGCTGTTCCTGATAGACTTAAGACAGATGGAAATACATCGTTCCAAAGTTGCCAAGTTGATAAAATAGACCAATTTCAACTCCACCACAGAATAGTATATCCCTCAGAACGCCTTAATATTTTAAGTCCTTCATTTCAAGGGCAAATAGAGATCATTTGCTTTTTTGGAAAAATTATCATTAATATAGCAAATTTTCCGAAAAAACCTAATGGATCATGATCAGAAACTCTAATCCCCGATATGGTTTTTGAATTAAGAGTTTTAAAAAAAATGAACAATGCCAATTGTTAGGGTTCGTTTTCAAAACTTCACGCGCACGAAGATGCGGGCAACAGCTAATATAACATAAAGTACAATGGTACAGGCGAGTTGCGCGTTCGGACTAATTTTGAATTGTGATTTTAAACTACTTGAATGAAAGTTTAGTACATCTAAATATTTGTGTAATTGCTGTGTATAAATTAGTTACAGTTTGGTAGAAATTTACGTACGGCACCGAGGTTAAAGTTGTACAATAACTTGTGACTAACAAAGTATGACACATTGTTTCTGTGGCTGTTTATGTATCTTACAATGGAAATATGTTGTTGGATTTAATCATAATATATGATATGACTAGCTGTTGCCCGTGACTTCATATGCGTGGAATTTAGAAAATAAATGATAGATTTAAGCTACCAACGCAGTGCACGCAACGGAAGCCCTCAAATATGGATAACTTTCCCCGTTTTTGCAACATTTTGCACTGATGCTTTGCTCCTATAAGACTCAGCGTGTTACATAGCCTTCCTCTATAAATGTACTATCCAATACTGCAACATTTTTTCTAATCGGACCAGTGGTTAATGATTTTAGCGCGTTCAAACAAACAAGCAAACGCTTTAAATATCAATATAAATTACCTCTATATTTACGTCCCACAAATTTTTGCATTTTAAACTCAAACTTAATGATCAACAAAGGGCAACTCAAATCAACAAGTCTTTTTCGTATCAGACGTACCCGAAATATGTTTATGCCGGAATAACGAATATTTTCCCCAGAGACTGAAGTGATTAAAAATATTGAAAAATAAGCTTGCATCTCAAAAATAACAGAAAGGTGTCAAATTAATAACCGACAACTTTAGGAAACGCAAATTTTGTGCTATGTACATTTTATTTGATTCATTAGTATTGTTTAGGCACTATGGTAATATTTTAGTTATTTATTAAAATATTGTAAATAGTATAAAACCGCATGAAAATCTAAATTTATTTCAACATCTTAAACACCGTAGTAAAAAATTATCTATACGGCCAGTCTTTTGGGCACATTACCCAATGATTGCGATGCGGAAAAATTGTGTGATGCCTAATTTTAAGCCTCCTTATTTTTCTTGTCTTATATTAAACTAGCCAACCCGGCAAACGTTGTTTTGCCATACAAATGCCAGGGCGGGGGGGAAGGTGTTTGAAAAATAGATAGTAGCCGATTCTCAGACCTACTGAATACGCATATAAAATTTGGTGAAAATCGGTAAAAAGCTGTTTCGGAGGGGTACGGTAACTAACATTGTGGCATGGAAATTTTGTTTTGCCATACAAATGTCATTTTTCAAACCCCTCCCGGTTTGAAAAAAAGATGTTGTCCGATTCTCAGACATACTGAATATGCGTGTAAAATTTCATAAAAATCGGTCATGCCGTTTCGGAGGTATACGGTACACGTGATTTTTTTTTTATATACATAATGTTATTTGGCTCAGTAAAAATGTTCCCTGCCTCTCAAACTAAGGCCTGTGTTTTGAGAAACAGTGTTCCATCGTTACATTCTTAGGGTTACATTTTTAGGGTTCCGTACCCAAAGGGTAAAAACGGGACCCTATTACTGAGACTTCGCTGTCCGTCCGTCCGTCCGTCCGTCCGTCCGTCTGTCACCAGGCTGTATCTCAAGAACGGTGATAGCTAGAGAGTTGAAATTTTCACAGATGATGTATTTCTATTGCCGCTATAACAACAAATACTAAAAATAAAATAAAATAAATATTTAAGGGGGGCTCCCATACAACAAACATGATTTTTTTACCGTTTCTTGCTCGATACTTATAACGTACGGAACCCTTCGTGCGCGAGTCCGACTCGCACTTGACCAATTTTATTAACAATACAATTCAGTACACGATGGTCGGCTTATACAATCTACCATTATTAATGTTTCTACATGTTTTACAATTTTTATTCACTAAACAGTTTTCCAATCAATCAAATTCTTTACTCTGCACATTTATATAATTATCCATTTAGATAATCTAACATTTGTTCTTACTTAATAATCTTAATCTAGTGATTTCAAATGGAAATGTCTCTTGTATAGTGTGAATTGAAGTGAGTGAGGGAGTGTATGTATGTGTGTGTGTGGGTGTGTGTAGGCGAGGGACTGGGCATGTTTGTCTTTGAACATTATTGCGTGTGTGTGGGATGGAAGATGTTTCTTTTTTTTCTTATTATTGATTTATTGTTGTTTTTTTTTTTAATTTTTTTATTATTACTTGGTTTTAGTGAATAGCACTGTATTATAAAGGAGTATGAAATAAATTTTTTTTCTACTTCGTCGTAATCCTGCTGTAATAACCACAATTTCACCGTTTTTATATATAAGATTAAATAATATGTATTAAGTGTGTAATTATGTTATAATAAATAAATTAAATAAGATAATATATAAGATACTAACACATTTACTAATAAATAATTGAATTTGTAATTGAAATTATTGGAATATGGATCTCTGTTGTCTGAAATAAAAGTGTATCTATTATTATTTATTATACAGGGTGTGGCGTAATTAATGGATAAGCCTGTGCCTGTGGATAAGCCTCCTACTGCGCTATACGAATATGTATATTTTTAATTAATCCTATGTATGGTCTTGAAAAAAATGGCATAAGTCATGTTTTTCATAAAATGACTACTTTCACTAACCAATTCTGCTACTGTTGCCACAATTTTCAAAAGTTTTGCTTTCTGTTTTTTTTATAATACAGCTTAAGAGTTGAATTATTGCAAGCAATAAAGAATTCCCTATTCGTAATACAAATTTTTTGAAAATTATGCATGAAATATCAAAAAAGGGTTATTGATTATTCAATTTGTTGACTTTGTACATCGTCTAGCTTAAAAAATCTTTATGGGAGTTGATTTGCCCAATATCTTAAAAACATGCTTGTTTTATGCAGTTTCCGAAATGGTATAATACTTATTATAATACTTATTAAGTTTGATGTGATATTAAAGAACCAAATGACACTCGTAAAAAAATGTTCTTATTGTGATTTAATTAATCAAATTAATACTGTTAACTTAAACAAACTGTCAGTGGTATTTTAACTTATCTGTCTGAGTTTACCAGTGGGAATGTTAGTCGTTGAAAAAAAATAACAACTTATTTTATTTTTTTTATTCTAAAGATGCAAACACTACATAAATTTTATTTTACAAAAAATGTTCGAAATGGCGGCCACCTGCGGCTATGCAGGCCCTGCATCGACGGATAAATGACCGCTTTAGGCGTCGGATGAAGCCGGAGCTCTTGATTTCATCAGCGGCTTCAAAAATCAGGGCCTTTAGTTGTTCCAGGGATGCTATTTCTTTTTTATACACTTTTTCTTTTAAACACCCCCAGTAAAAAAAGTCTAGAGGGTTCAAATCAGGGGACCTTGGTGGCCACAAAATGGGACCCAAACGACCTATCCACCTCTCATTGTACTCATCATTGAGGTAGTTCCGTACAATTCGTGCGTAGTGAGCGGGACAACCATCATTTTGTAACCAGTAGTTTTCTGGCACATTTAAACTTTGTAATAGTTCCGGCAACGTATTTTGCAGAAAATTTAAATAATTGGGACCTGTTAGTGTCTCGGATAGTTCGACGGGCCCAACTATTTGTCCATTTAAAATTCCTGTCCAAAGGTTCACTTTAAACTGGACTTGAGCTCGGTCTTGCCTTATGTTTCTCGGATTGGTTGCCTGCCAACTATGAAGATTGTGCATGTTGACGTAGCCATTTCTTTTACATGATGACTCATCGCTCCACAGTATTTTGTCAAAAAACGCCGAATCTTCGCGTATTTTTCGCAACATGACGCGACAAAATTGGACTCTAGGCTCATAGTCTCGTGTCATTAGTGTTTGCACCCTTTGATAGTGATACGGGTGAAGCTCATGCCTGTGCAGAATTCTGCCCACAGTACGCGTATCTACACCGGTTCCTCTACTTAACTCACGAATCGATAACTCTGGATTAGCACGCACAGCTTCTAGAACTTCGTCATCACGATGTCGTCGAGGTCTGCCTTCCGAAGCACCACCAACACCGGTACCAGGCATTCGCCCTTCGCTAAAAGCGATGTGCACACGTGTAAACACCCGGTAGTCTGGGTGTCGCAAATCGGGGTATCTTCGACGATATTCGCGTGCAGCTTCATTTGCATTGCAGTTACACAGGCCGTAAATAAGATGCATATTTGCATACTCTTGAGGAGTGTACGTATGACGCGGCATGATCAGTAGTCCAGGGATATGTAGAAGTCGTCGATAATATCACAATTGTCCAATTCGTATAGCAAAAACAGAGTCCGTAGTACATAAGCCAAATTCACGTCACAATAACAAACACGATAGAGCAAACGATATGTGCGCAAGAGACGATAGTCAAAAGAGCACTAACTTTGTTAAACAAGTTCAAAAGCTGTTTTGTTGTTTGTGAGAATAATAAAAATCTATCTCTGTCGCACAACTGTTATTTACCTGACATCAAAATGCTTTGTCTCTGTCTTATGATAAGACTAACCGTCTGGATTTGCCGTGCGATAAACAACCACAAGTAGTTGACTTAGAGTCGTTATCTGCTTACCCTATTCATGGTGGATGACTACCTGCTCCCGAGCACCCAAAAAAGGGTCCATTGTGAATGACTACCTGCTCCGGAGCACACAAAAAAGGGTCCATTCAAACTGTTTACAAAGACATGTTTAAGATAAATTAATAATTCTGTTAAAGAAAATTAGGGTATTTTTTTACAACTGTCGTTTTTTTTTAAAACCTCGTGAAATGTAATAAGTATTATACCATTTCGGAAACTGCATAAAACAAGCATGTTTTTAAGATATTGGGCAAATCAACTCCCATAAAGATTTTTTAAGCTAGACGATGTACAAAGTCAACAAATTGAATAATCAATAACACTTTTTTGATATCTCATGTATTTTTTCCCAAAATTTGTATTACGAATAGGGAATTCTTTATTGCTTTCAATAGCTCACCTCTTAAGCTGTTTTATAAAAAAAACAGAATGCAAAATTTTTGAAAATTGTGGCAACAGTAGCATAATTGGTTAGTGAAAGTAGTCATTTTATGAAAAACATGACTTATGCCATTTTTTTCAAGACCATACATAGGATTAATTAAAAATATACATATTCGTATAGCGCAGTAGGAGGCTTATCCACAGGCACAGGCTTATCCATTAATTACGCCACACCCTGTAGTAGACCAAATGTACCTACATAATTACAAAGCGCACATACCACCACATACCCTGTCTAAAGAATCCACATAACTTTCATACCAAAACCTACACCAAAAACCACACGGTGTCATTTTTCTGAACTCCTTATAAACATACCCATACGACTACTAAATAGTTTATAAAGTTGTATTTCGATAACGTTGAAATTTAACACAGCACTTGTTGTTTTACCGGATATCGACTTATGTAAAGTTTCGTTAGTGAAGTACACTTATTGGTATGCTTATTTAGATAAATATTTGCGTCGGATATAACTAAATAACATGAAATAGTTTAATACTAATAAATTACTTAATAATCCCTAAATATTTAAAACAAATATTTATAAAATAAATCTATAGATTTTCTTGCGCGTTTTTTTCCATAGGATTAACTATTGAAATAAAAAAATATCTATTGACTATTAACAGTATACGACAATTTATCTCAATGCCTGATCTTTTACAACCCTATCGTATTATTTTTCTTTTTTTTTCTTTTTTGACATTTCACACAACGTTCTCTGGTCCCAAGCTAAGCTTATATGCTTGTGTTATGGGTTCCAGAATACGGATACTACTTTTCTTTTGTAAATACATACTGATAATACATAGAAAACACCCAGACGCAGTACAAACATTTGCATGACAATTAGAAAAATCTTATATCATCTTAAAAATCTTAAAAAAATCTTATAATCTTATATACAATATAAAAATATTATAGTACTAGCTGTTGCCCTCGACTCCGTCCGCGTAGAATTTAGGAAATTTTCCCCTTTTTGCAACATTTTTAACTACTGCTTGAGTGAGAGTATTATAAACGTAAGAGTAAACAAATATAATCAGAATGAACGATCTGCTAAGCTATCAGGAGTTACACGTGTTATTGTGAGTCAACCATAAAATATAGATATGTGCTGTTCCGGGATATTTTTTAGACAATTTTATGTAGAATATTTCCGTCATACATGATTTCTATGTAAATTTAACCATTAAGGCTGCACACACGACGGCAGCTTAAAAAATGGAGCACCTTTTCCCGTTTTCCCAACATTTCCCTTCACTACTCTGCTCCTATTGATTGTAGCGTGATGAAAAGTATACTATAACCTGCCCAGGAGTATGAAGAATAATTGTACCAAGTTTCGTTAAAATCCGTCGAGTAGTTTTTGTTTCTATAAGGAACATACAGACGGACAGACAGACAGACAGACAGACAGACAGACAGACAAAAAATTTTACTGATTGCATTTTTGGCATCAGTATCGATCACTAATCACCCCCTGATAGTTATTTTGAAAATATATTTCATGTACAGAATTGACCTCTCTACAGATTTATTATAAGTATAGATTGGTACGTCGATAAAATGGAATAGTTAATTGCTGCTTGCAAATGTACTTTAAAAATATCAAGCATCTTAACATGCTACATTTTCCACGAATTGAGAGTGTAAACATCGCGTGTCTAAAACACAATAACAATAAACACACCATATATCCACACACTGAATAGAGATCCTTAAAACTGACGAAATGAATAAATTCAAATACGCTTACTTAAGAGTTATTAAGTACCAACTGCTTAGAATATTTATTAGTAGTCGCACCACATAATTGCGCGAGCAACGAGGCAGTAAAAATAAAATGTATGTTATAAGCGTTAGACTAAAGCATTATACATCTTGACGGGCCGTAAAACTCTTTACATTATTTTAAAAGTTAAAAGGATGTCGTGAAAGCAATTATGGTAAACTTTTCACAAAGATGCAATGCAGTCATAAAAGCATTGTGCTCTATAGAAAAACCGTCATTACCAACAAAAACAAGTTTAGCGAAACGAGACGAGTCGCGGCGAGTCGGAGAATTCGATTTACATATGAAAACGTTCTCGAGCCAGACGGCAGAGGGTCCTTTATAAAAATATCACACCTTGTAATGCGATCTTATTTAAAAGTCACACTCAGTGCAATTTTATAATAGCATGTATAGTACGGGATCCGTAGTACATTTTCTTCACTTGATTACTATCAAGCTGATTTTCCGTGAGTAGCTTTATTATGACGAGACGCCCAATAATTTTCTATTCCAAAATCTCGACTGTGGTAGCTAACAGAGGTAACAAGGATAAAAAGTAAGTGAATTTTTTGAAATTTTTGACGCAAGTTCACTTACGTCTTTTTTTTACGGGTAGTACGATATTTTATCCTTGCTATCTCTGTTAGCTACCACAATCGAGATTTTAGAATAGACAATTATTGGGCGTCTCGTCATAATAAAGCTACTCACGGAAATCGGATCCCGTACTACTACGTGCGAAACTTTTAAAAGATTCACCTAAGCTGAAGAAATATAGGCTTTTAAATTGAGCTTCTCTCGTCTTCAAACCTAAAGGTCTCACGTTATTATTTAGAATTACATATCAGAATATACCTAAAATCTATTTAAATAAATATCTCCGCTATTAATATAATATAGCATGTGACTAATACATACTTTGGTGAATTATGTTTTTAAATACCTAACAGTTACCCAATTTCTAAACAAAGGGACACTTTGCTGTACCTATTATTTAAGGAACCTTCCATGTTCCGTCCTTGGTCCGAATGATGGGTCCGTGTGCAAGTCTAATATTGCTTAATTAACTTTTTAACATGCTTTTATAAGTTCGGTATGTATCTATCAATGTATTAACCTATGTAACGGAATCTTTGAAAGTGATTTACACCTACTTACAGTAGTCAGAGCGACCTGAAATTTTGCACACATATTAAGTACCGACCGATGACAATGAAATAATTTAAAAAAAATATTCAGGATTTTCAAGCGTGTTTTGAGTTTTTGAACTAAGTAAATTTGATTATAGAAAAAAATTAACAACTAGAAAATTGACATACTCGTATAACATAAAGTTTTGCAATGATAAACTTACCTACGCAGCTAAAATATTGACAAAATTAATCAATTTGTGAACAATTTATGTAACATCAAAGTAAGAATTCTCGAAATTGACATTGCATCTTTTTAAAATTACTTCACGTACTTGAAGTCTGCGGAGTGAACAAATTATTAAATAACCAAAGTTGTTAAAAATCATGGCAACGTAAATGTTACAAAAATTTTGTAGAAATGTCTCGGTATCATAATCCCCAACAAACCGTCCGCTATCACTCGTGTCGGACATCTTTTCACCTCAACGTTAAGACAATGAGCAGATGCTTGAGTTGTCATTTCGCGCGTCGCAGAACGTTCCGTGTAATCCACATAATGCTCGCGAGACTACTACCGATTCTCGAATGTACTTCTAACTTCACTTTTAAATATAAACACAGATATTATAAGTTTAACGGTTCACACATTGTGCAAAAAGGAGTACAAATTCTAAAACAATAATTCTTTACATTATGTGTAGTAAAACAAGGCAAAATCTAATAAAACTCTAGAAATCAATCATTAATATTTTCTCGACCAAGGTAAATAAATATTAACTCAGATATTAAGTACTTAAGTCATATCATAACAATTACAGTTTAAATGAGAAATGAAATATGAAAAAATATCGTAGTGGTTAGCACTTTACTGTAGATAGTAAATGTAAGACTGGTGCAGAATAAAATGGGAAATTGCACTTCGTACTTAATACTAGAGTGCGAGAGGATGGATTTTAAATATTCGTTCGTTCATTTCGGTCGCTGTAAGAGTACATATTAAAATTCAGATTTGTTTCTATTATTTATGTAATAGAATGTCTGGTGCATTTCAATATGAATATAAAATAATGTGTACGAAGAACCAATTGGAAAGACAAACAGCTTATAACTTACCGATTATAGAACAAAACTTTTATTTTTTTTCCTACTTTATTAATTCATACTATAATGAAGACATACTAACAATTCCAAGTTATATTATGTCTACAAATCAAATACAAGAAATGACTGCAACTTGCAAACGATTTGTACATATATATATATATATATATATATATCTAATATATAAAATTCACGTGTCACAGTGTTAGTTACCGTACTCCTCCGAAACGGCTTGACCGATTCTTCTCAAATTTTGCATACGTATTCAGTAGGTCTGAGAATCGGCCAACATCTATTTTTCAAACATTTTTTTTTAGTATGGCAAAACAACGTTTGCCGGGTCAGCTAGTATATATATATAATTGTAAATATATTAAAAGTAACAGTATTTCGGACTTGCTTTAAATAAAGTACCTAATACTTTTAAACTTTTTAATTCCAATTTCAACAAGACACGATAGCAAATAGAGTGCACTGCGATCACGAAATTACACGTCAATCCGATATCCGCCAGCGCGAACCAGACCTCGTAGCTTCAGGCCGTTTAGAACTAGTAAATCCAGGAAAATATACCATGCAAATATATCAATATCTTGCATTTATTGACAAATATACTTTATATAATTTGTGTGACTATATATGATTATACCTAGAACAGTGAAACAAAGAACTTGTACTGAATTTCAGCTACGTCTCCAAAGCTCTGTTCTCACACAATACAGAATAGATTCATACAATATGCACAGGCTAAAATTGTTGTAGCTCTGAACATTACTGAACGCTCTGAATCGCAAAATGTGATCAATGCAGCCAGGCTATTTATACGTCTACTTCATTTCTGTCGTAATTTATTAGTATGCTTTCTAAAGTTATTATATATTGGAACTTAATCATAGAGTTCGTCGACAGGCAATTAATTAGGTAATTGAATCAATTACTAATCAACCAAAAACTAAGATTAAAACAATAGGTATAGTACAATGATATGACTACGAGATATGATAACAAAGAAACCTATAAGACCTCTTACATACTAAATACCTAATTAACAGAATTTTTAGACTAACATCATTAACAATTACGTTAGTTGGAAAACTGTGTGGGCATTATGAACGCCCACTAAATAACGCCCACAAATATAGAAGCCAGAATTCCAGTAATAAATTGTTAAATAATATTGCATAAATAATAAATTTATATTAAGCAGAATATGACTCATGGGCAATGATGCGTTTGCAACCACAGTACCACTGTGTTGTCAGCAAATTAATGTTCATTGTGAAAAGCTCGGTACAAATCATATAGATAACGAGGGCGAGCATTTACAATAAATTAATGTTTCCGTAAGTGCTATAGTTCAGGCATACATTTTTATTTGCTACATATATCTTAACAATGACTACAAAAGAAGAGATTTCGTGATAACTTTACTTAACGAAACCTAGGTAAACGGTAAAATTTGTGGACTATCATATTACAGCGCTGCTCTGTAATACTGTGTGATTGAATATAACTGCTTACCATTATTAGCACGTAACCAAGTATCCGCAAGAGAGCTTTTCACAATAGGTGCTATGATTTTACCATGAGTTTCATGTACATCAAACATTACAGTATAATCTTGGCAATTAGACTAACTCATCAATTCTTCACAAAGAGATAGCAAGTGATGTCAAGACGTCTGTAATAATTTAGTAGACATTACGTGGCCCGACGGTTTGCCAAGCATGGCGATTATGTCAATATTGTCCCATTCCAGAAGCTGTAATTAAACGCATACAATACATGTGGAAAATCAAGAAATGTACACTTTGTAAATTAACATGTTCTTTCATAATTACAACAATGAAGGAAAGCGTTTATTTAAAATTATAGCAACCTTTATGATTGCTCTAGTCTCTAGTATTGAAGAATACTTATACCAATATAAAACAACAAATACCTCATTTGTTGCCTTTTATGTTATCTACTTTCTCAGAACAAGTGACGAATATACATGGCTTCAAACAAAAATAACAATATTTCATAATATATCGTAAAAGGCTTTTTATAATATTTTAGTTTAATAAGTATTTCTATGAAAACTAGAATCTATTGAATAGATTTGAATCTTAAACATGAATTATAAAGAATAATAAACTCATAACATAAAAATCTCTTTGTTCGATACTTATTAACTACACCAGACAATGGTTTTTATGATTTGATACACACTATCATGGAACTATTATCATAATTTAAATACATGCATCGTATATAAATAAAGCTTGATGTTACTATGTACTTAACTACAAAATGAACTAAATATCATTTAGAAAGAAAGAAAGAAAAGTTTTATTTTTCCAACAGCGTTTACAATATATAAATACACAAAACAAAAAAAAAGTAAACACAAAGCAAACAAAAATAGTAAGTAAAAAGCAAAAAAGCAAAAGTAAGTAAAATTTCTTATATCCATATTCTATTCTATTATTACATAAATTGCTGTGGTTGTAAATTATTATTACTGACATTAACAGCATACTTAAAGTCAAAACAGAGTAGGTATACAATTATACATACCTATTTACTCAAATGTAAACTAAGAATATATAATGGCAATTTTTTATATTAATTTGTAATAATTCTAACCAAGGATGAGGTATTTACTAATTAAGGTTTTAATTTTAAAGAACATGTCAGTAATTAATTGGGTACTACAATAAGAGAAGAAAAACCTTTACAGTGTGGCAATTATATACAGCGTTCCGTGTCGATCGATAGCACTGCGAGTTATTTCGAGTGCAGTCGTCTCCAATGCAGACGGGATCAATGTTAACTCTTAATGTATACTACAGCGGAGATATTCTTGTACATGGTCGATATTAGAATCTAACTACAGGTGTTATTTTTAGTAAAATAAAACCTTAATCGGCGTAGCAACATACAAGTGTCACCAACCTAATTACATCAGTAGAAAACATTTGTGACTAATACTAAGACTCTGTCTAATACTAAGTAAACATCCACTTAGTATTAGACAGAGTAGTTATTTCTGTATGTGCTGTTGTGAACATAAATCTTAAAAACAACTCAAAGGATTTTGATGCATTTTTAGGGTTCCGTACCGAAAGGGTAAAAACGGGACCCTATTACTGAGACTTCCGTCCCTCCATCCGTCCTTCAGTCCGTCCGTCCGTCTGTCACCAGGCTGTATCTCAAGAACGGTGATAGCTAGACAGTTGAAATTTTCACAGATGATGTATTTCTATTGCCGCTATAACAACAAATACTAAAAATAAAATAAAATAAATATTTAAGGGGGGCTCCCATACAACAAACATGATTTTTTTACCGTTTCATGCTCGATACTAATAACGTTGCCTTATGTTGCATAGATAATGGTACGGAACCCTTCGTGCGCGAGTCCGACTCGCACTTGACCATTTTTTGATAGATAATGGTTCAAGAGGAATGTTTATGGTTATGTATAATTTGTTAAGGTTCGATGCATATTTCAGATTCCACGCGTACGAAATCGCGCGAGCCTGCAGTAAGTGACAACGCAACAAAACTACTAATTTGGTATAAAGCATGCATTTGGCATTAAACTAAAATTAGAAACTATGTAATTTGTTGGTAAAACAGTTGTTATTTTAGATAAAACTGAGGCAAAATAAAAAAGAAGAAACTGTCATAAGCCAGTGCAGGAATGGCAACTCTTCAGAGTCCAATAGTCATTTGCATAGTATAACGTTCTGTGCATATCGTTAAAAAACGAAGAGTTCTACATTTATTTTTATAACTCAGAGAAAATATCAGCCGTTATGGACTACAAAGTAATAGACTACGACGCTATTTAAATGTTCAAATTCTTTCATCCGTTTAATGTAAATACCATTTTCAACGGTTTGTAATTATACGTTTTTTAAAAATACAAATCCTTGCACTGTATTCTCTATTCTACTTCGGGATGATTCCCGTATAATGTTATGAACATTTGAATTGTTAAATTCCAAACAAAATTGTGATTCTTACAAATTTTACGTTTCACATTCATATTACCATTACTGCCCAGCAAATTATGTAGGGTACTCATGAATATGTTTTAACATGCATACGTAACTATGAAGAACATCAGAATACGCTCATCTAACTACTCAAACAAAGTTTCCCATAACACGCATTTAGTCCCTTTCTATAACAATTTCCGTAGAACTTGGTAATTTTTCAGCTACGAGGCCGGGCGTTGGCACCTAATTTATGGGGTTGCGGCCATGAGGAAGGAAGCTAAATTACCATACGACGTCCGCCAACAAAGAAACCGGTGGATACTGCTTCCTAACCGATATCAGTGACGCATACAGTAGCATTCCTCGTGTTGCATGTACTCATTATACCAAAACACAAACTATACCGGTGCTGGCTACATGGCTATTGAACATGACCTTAATTTTAATCAATATACTTTCTTCTTCTAACCCCTAAACGCCCAACTCTTAAGCACTGCGTACTCCACAACCCGAAGGCATTTGGCCTACCATTCCACACTGACCAAATGTTTAGGGGAAATTCGAGTTTTCTGTTTCTCGTAGAATTTATCCGCTTAGACGTAACCTTAGCAGACTTTCATGGGAAAATGGAACGGTAGGATGTGTATCCCTTAATTTAAGCAAAATAGAGATGAATAGAAAAGTCGATGGCCGAAAATGGAGAGGAAGACCAAAGAAAAGTAGGATGGGACTATAAGAGACGACATAAAAGAAAAAAGAGTTGATGAGAATATGGCGGCTGTTAGGAGAGGTTGGAAAGAAAATACACGCCACAACGACCCCAATTAACTTGAAAAAAGGGCACAATGAAAAGGAAGAGGATGTGTATCTTTAATACCTCACATACGGACTGCATTCATTCTTAAATCTACTTTTCATAAAACTGTAACAAGACCATTTAATATTGTGCCAGTCTTCTAGCTATTCCGAAAATTATGATGCCTGAGCCATGCCATGAATGCCTAGAAGAAGATCAAACTGAGTGACCTGGTTATGTTTATGCTAAACATAGTCTAGTTAAGAAGCTTGAAAGCAATTTCAAAAAATATACTTAACACCTCTACCGTAGCTTGTGATAGTCCACTCTAGGCACTTTTAGTAATAAAAGTAAAAATACTTAGATATCACACCTATTTACGTAACTTTACCACACACGCATTACGTTACGTGAAAAATGTTACGAAGCTATAACATAAAAATTAAGTACGCTATATTAATTTAGTTTTTGTTAGGTTAAATAAGTGTGTAGTGTACGAATATGCCGCGTACTTTTATGGAATTTGTGTGTTAATAATATGTAAAAAACAGTTCGATAAAGATAATGAGAAACACAGTTTCATCGAGATAAGAAATTGAAATTTTTATATTTTCGCTTCGGTAACCCATAAGCAAAACTTAAGAAACTTTTACAAGGCAAAGTAATCAAGTACCTACTTAGTACCTACATTATAATGGGCTTCTCGTCTATTAAATCAAAACTAAAACTTTTCACAAAACCAAAAAAGTTATCGTAGAACGCCCGTTCAACTACAAACGACAATATTATTTCAGTTAAAAGTTTTACAGCTATCCGATCCATTTCTCCAGCTCGGATATTCAAATAAGATATTTTTCACCGCACTTGGCAATTCCGATGAGTCTTTTATGAACCCTATTCAAATAGACATAGAGGTGATAAATTATCTGGGATCCGAGAGGGAAAACGGGGTTATATTTTATATAATATATATCTCTATACATATGTGTATTACATCATGTACGCAGGTGTATATCGGGTAACCTCTTACTAAATTTTGTTCTATATTGTTTGTTAGATGCATTATTTATTTACTTAGCTATATTTTCGTGGTTATTTAGAAAAAATAACACCTTTCCTTGTTATCTGCATCACCCAAAATGAGGAAAAAGCTTTTTGTAATACTAACTAAATACATATTTTTCTTAAGCATATTTTACAACACAGATGTTATTTTAAGTCTGAAATACGCAATATTTTCAAATAGTTGAAATGTATAAAATTTTGTAACTATCTTAAATATTTATTGTCGCAAAATCCTTATTCAAACAGAGGGAGCCGGTAGTGATATTTGAACGAAAGCAATAATGGAAGATGCTTCCCTCAGCATTTGACTGAGTAAATCTACACGTCTGCATTCTAGATTAAAAGTTAAGTTCTTACAATACAGGTGCTCACGTATATTAAAAGTTTGTGAAACCACATTTTTGACAAAAGTCCATGAATGAATATTTAAACATAAGTAACTTTGTTTTAAATAGGCATCATTAACAAGTTCTTTTAAAACATCAGAAATTAAATGTCTGTTCCAAAAGTGAATCACATGGAGATCAGGTAAGAAACTCTATGTATTGTTTTGTAGTTTTTTTTTTATATGAAATGGCACTGCAATTGCTGACAATAACTTAAATAACTTAATACTTCACTATTAACGGGCTTAAATTTGACGGGCTTCGTGGTGTAGTGGTTTATATTGCGGACTGCCGATCAAGAGCTCGCGGGTTCGATTCCCGCCTCGGACAATCATTTGTGTTATGTTTATAAATGTCATACAAATGTTTGTCCTGCGTCTGGGTGTTTCTATGTATTATAAGTATGTATTTACAAAAGAAAAGTAGTTTATGTATTCTATCCGTATTCTGGTACCCATAACACAAACATAATAAGCTTAGCTTGGGACCAGAGGACGTTGTGTGAAATGTCTGTGAATATTTATTAATTTATTATTTATTTATTTATTAACGAAAATAAATTTTAAAGATATGCTGAGGCCACTAAAATATTATTCCATAAAAAAACTAGGAGATGAAGCTAGATTTTTTAATCTTAGATCTTTTACGTTATATGTCATACTAGCTGTTGCCCGCGACTTCGTACGCGTAGAATTTAAAAAAGTTTCCCGTTTTTGTAACATTTTTCACTACTCCTTCTCTCCTATTAGTCGCAGCGTGATGTTATATGGACTATCCAACACTGAAAGAATTTTTCAAATCGGACCAGAGGTTCCTGAGATTAGCGCGTTTAAACAAACAAAGAAACTCTTCAGCTTAATAATATTAATATAGTATAGATAAGACATTTGAATAACTCTACATTATCTATTGCTATAGTGTATATATGTTAAATAACATCTATTATACATTTGAACTCAAACAAAAGGATATTTGACAAGCACAGCACAAATTCGATAAACTAGTAAATAACAATTTAACGCAACCCGCACCAAATTCCATAGAAACAATAAAGGATCTATATCGGTATACAATATATATGATTGTGCAAATGAAGGGATAGGACCAACCACGTCGATGGCCTAACTAATTCATTGTGGTACAATTGAATCTTCATTTGACATCAATTGGGCTGACCCATTGTGTGGTAAGGACTATTCGACGGTAGAATTTCGTTAGTTAAGATTTGTTTCATTATGCGAATTAAACTGTTCACATTCGCTCTGACTAACATGATGCCTTGGGACAAATTTTGAAGACTTAATAAATAACCACTTTGTTGCTTATTCAGCATTGAATGACATTTGATACAGAGATAGTCACCTAAAACTGATAGACTGAAACGTTAAGCAAAAAAGCGCTTTACTTTGAGTAGGAACAGTGATATGGGTTTAATGGCGCTGGTTAAGACGATACCAAAATAGCTTCGTGCATTTTTCTATGTACGAAGTTTTCATTGTTTCTTTAGATTGAATGGCTAGAGCTCTAATTTTTAAGTATATGGTTTTTCAATATATGATCTAGGATCGCATCAACTCAGAAACACGATTGAAAAAAGTTTTCTCGATAGAAAATCTTGGCGAAACAACCTCTCAAAATTTTTATTTTTTTCATTTGTCGATCTATTATCGCGTATTAACTAATGAAATAACTTTAAAAACATAAGTAACTATTATATATAGAAACACGTAAATCAGAATTAAAATATATTTAGTAGATTTTGAGTAAATAGGAAAAGTATCCCTAATTCTTCATTTTCTGTGCCTACTGGCTGTGTTAATACGAGTATGTACGTGTCAGCGATGATATACGATAATATTGATGTAGGCCCTTAACTTGAAAATATATTCATAACATCCAATAAATTGGGAGATACAACAAAATATACGTACGAGAGGATATAAGGTTCTTGAGATCAAAATACACAAATATTCATGTCGGCCCCAAGTACCTATCTATACAAAGCTATTATAAAAGGGTAAGGACATGATCTATTCTCGTGGAAGGAAAAGGTTTTCGGTTATACAACAGCGTACAAGAGTATTTAATTATCATAAAACATTATGTTGGGCAAAAATATTGTCATTAACAGAAATCCTACCTGCTGACAGCATTCTACAGTAATTAATATCAAAAACTACCTACCTACTGATTGACACCGTACAAATTCTTGTTAGGATTTGGAATATTCTAAGAATATTGGACACCAATTTATAGTCATAAACACATTATCTAAACCTAAAATCATGAAAGCTATATATATAACAAATCCAACCTATCCTTTATTTAAATACCCATACAAAGCATACATTTGTCTACAACATAACGAATAAATTTCTTTCATGCAATATGAACGTACATTTGTCATACTCAAAAACTAATTTTACCTAGAGGATTTGAGGTCTGACTTGAGTTGTAACAAATATTTCATAGAAAGTGGCGAACGTAAGGAATAAACATTACTTTAAATAACTTTAGTAAAGTTGATTTTATTACAATTTGCCAAAATCAAACCGTCTTCAATTTAGATCATGAATCATGACATGGTCATAATTATGATGAGATCTCATATCATCTTATCATAATTATATATATATATACTAGCTGTCCCGGCAAACGTTGTTTTGCCATACAAAAAAAAATAAAGGCTTGAAAAATTGATGTTGGCCGATTCTCAGACCTACTGAATACGCATGTAAAATTTCATAAAAATCGGACAAGCCGTTTCGGAGGAGTACGGTAACTAACACTGTGACACGGGAATTTTATATTAGATAGTCGTATTTGTATGTTTGCGAAAAGAGGATGATCACCTGATCACATTAGTGTGTGCTCTGTCTTCTCATGAACACTTTAAAAAAGGTAACAAAGTCTTACATTGGAAATAATATTTAGAAAATGTATTAGAATGATACTTAACAATTCAGGATTTATACCATAAAGCTGTAGAGAAATATAATTATTTGCCGTGTTCTTATTCATTGGCACGCTCTGCTCCGTTTGATTATTATCAAGATGAGATGTATCATTAGTATTACCGAAGGCATAGACATAAGGTATGATATTATATGGGATGAGGGAGGGAACATGGATAGCGCCGAAAGCACTGTTCGCCAATGGAAATATCTACGCGTCGTGGTAACGATAAGCGAGAGTCTACGCGACGTAGCATATCGATAGTTATTTCAATGTTTTAAAAATAATTATTAATTATATTATTGAACATCAAGAAAATGACGAATCGATATCCAAAAGATTGACTGAGTTCAGTAAAAAGAGTTAAACAAAACTACTTTTAACGGATTTAGACTTTGCAGTCACCATGGTCACGGGTGAGACTGAGTCTCACCCGTGACCATGGTGACTGCAAAGTCTCCGAAACGTCGGGCCAAAATTTAAAACAAATATACGCGTCTGAATCCGTTAAAAGTAGTTTTATTTAAACAGATGAGTCGCGCAAGTGTTAGAAAATATTAAGAGTTAAACAATTTGCAGTTTTTAAAAAATGGCTTGGGTATATTGTTAAACATATTAACCAACATTATTGAAGGCCCATATTCTAATCTTCACTAACACCGGGTAAGCAGTGTTGCTTTAACTTATTTCTACCAGGTTTACTAGGAAAGAAAATAACGAACACCGTTTATGAGCAAATGGAAGCCTTCACTAATAAGGCTCGCTTAAAGCACGGAGCGCTATTACTACAAGAATGAATATAAAATGAAAATACTAAGAAGCCTTACTACATTGTATTTAATGTGTTTTAAGACGTACAAAGTTATGAAGCGTAATCAAACTTACAAAATAAATGTTGTTATATCCTGTCCTATGATACAGAACGACAGTTGTGCGGTTTAGACTTGTTAGTACTTAAAGTCTGTAAGATACTAAAATATAAAAGATTTTGATACATTTTAAACATTAATTACATAATCCACTTCTCAGCTGTAGTTATACCAGATTAGCATATCATAGCTCACAAAATGTACCTACTAATATAAGAACATAAATCTTCTCTACTATCACTAGATTTGCATAATTACAATAACCAAAATCTATTTTATGATTAGACTAGCTGTTGCCCGCTACTTAGTAGGCCTAGAATTTAAAATCCAAACCTGAAAAAATTATACAAAAAGGGCACACTTTTCACAAAAAGCTCACATAGGGACATACATACAATAACGACCGTTTTATAATTTATGATTAGATGTATTACGGATCAAAGAACTACTCACATTTTATGTGATGATTCATATTTTATGAGCAAAGATATTTTAATGGTCATAGTCTGAGTAAAATTTTTAAATGCCAGCATGCATAGGTAGGTACAATAATTTAAATATTCACGAGCTTCGTGGTTGAGTGGTTCATGTAACGGACTGCCGATCACGAGGTCGCGGGTTCGATTCCCGCACAGGACAATCATTCGTGTGATTTTTACAACTGACATACAAATGTTTGTACTGCGTCTGGGTGTTTCTATGTATTATAAGTATGTATTTACAAAAACAAAACTAGTATTATCTATTCTATCCGTATTCTGGTACCCATAACACAAGCATATAGGCTTTAGCATGGGACCAAAAGACATTTTGTGAAATGTCTATGAATATTTAAAATAAAAATATTAAAAAATTCAATTATACACAGGATGAAATCAAAAGAGTTACATTTATACATTCGTAGTAGTCTAAAAATTTCAATATTTGATTGTAATCAAATGAGTTTATATGATTTTATGTTATCTCTGAATATTATTGTAACATTTGTGTGTCGCAGAAATAGCTCCAAAGTTAAAATACACATTGTATTTAAAGTTAGATACAACAATAGCAATGTTTATGAACGCTCCAACTTGAATTTAAATGATTATGTGTAGGTTCATAGTGTCTAGACTAACAGACAAACGTTCTTGGAATCGTAATGATCTCTTGACATGCATACCGAAGTGTTTAACAATATTTTAGAATAATAGCAATTGGTTGCCATAATATTTAAAATTAATGAATATTGCATCAAACTACGAAGTAACGATCAGAAGTAATTAATAGACCGTAAAATACTGAAAATAATGCTAATATATAAAATTTCATTTAAAAAAATCATAAATCATACATAGGCTAATTTAGACCTTTTACTTGATCTTTTCTCTAAACAATTAGTTTCAGACAAACCTCGGACGTGATGACCTTCCTCCAAAATTGCGATATTCGTTAATACTCATTTGAAAAATTGTGTGCTAGTAAGGTAATTTAGGATAACAACATTAAATGTCAAATGAGATATGTTATACGGCGCAAAGTTCAATATCAATTTAATATAGAACGTAGCTTGAAAACTATCGTATTGCCTTTAGCAGTGTTAAAATTTTAATGAACAGTAGCTTGGAAATTTACATTTCCCAATACTAGCTGTTGCCCGCGACTCCGTACGCGTGGAATTTAGAAAACTTTTCCCGTTCTTGCAACATTTTTCACTACTGCTTCGCTCCTATTAGTCGCAGCGTGATGTTAAATAGGCTATAGCCTTCCTCGATAAATGCACTATCCAACACTGAAATAATTTTTCAAATCGGACCAGTGGTTCCTGAGATTAGCGCGTTTAAACAAACAAACAAACAAACTCTTCAGCTTTATAATATTAGTATAGATGAATACAGATAACAACACAATTCAGAGTTTTAATGGAATATTTAATGGCCAAAATGTATTTTAATTACAATCATCGACTTGATGCGTTAATTTAAACGTGACTAGACGCTTTTATCATGTAGCGAGATGATTCCAACATTTTAAATCAAATAGAAAGAAGAAAATAAACTGGCCAATAATTGCCTACCTTCTACGGAAACTCATCGCTATCTATCGAAATCATCTTCTAAGTAAGGTTTTACGATAATTTGTTCCGATATATAAAACAAAAGTTGGTAATACAATTACGAAACACTCTATTTCCGAAGTCTCCTAATGCCTTCCCAACAAACTAATACATTACGGTCATGTCTTTGCTGTAGATCGGCGCAGGTGTTCGGTTTTCGGTGCATCTATCTATTCTAGGCTACGAGAGGAGTTATAGTTCAAGTATTATACGATAAATATTCAAACCGTGACCTATTTAAACATACCATATTTATAGGTATATTATTAGTCTCGCAGATATAGATAAAAGCACAACTTAAAACAAAACGAAATCAGAAAAGGTTAACTTTGCAAAAAGTAATTAACCAAAAAATAATTTCTTTATCCAAGTCTTGTATCATACCAATGAAAGCGCAGAAAAGAGAGACAATTATAAAGAACAAAGCATTGTTTATCCAATAAAGTATAAAAGTGGAGATCGTATCTTTTGGGATCTGCATAGAACGAAGTGTTTTATAGAGCGACAATCGGCCTGAGGGCGTCGCCATATAATACGGGGTCAGGTAAGAATATATGGTATACTAATAAATTTTATGAGAATTATGTAAGGTGATATTGATTTTGATATTTAACGTATTTAAGAGACTATTGTATAAAAGGTTTATATTTGTAGGCTATAAGCAAATCATAAATAATGATAATGTTTAATATGATACTTTCAAGATAATTAATGGCATCATGAGTCAATCGATATCTAATGTTGAATAATTGTGTACTACATTTCTTACGATTAGCTAAAGCGTTAATATCAAATAATCACTGCAATAATAAACTTAACTAACATACGATTACCTTTAATTCACTATTCTAAAACTAAACAATATAACACAACAGTATTCATCTAATCATCATCGAGTTAAAAGGTAACAATTTATGCCTATCTCAACGAGATTATCCCTGATCCAATGGGATTGAAGAACACCAATACACTCTATTGTTTACTAAATTCGATGTTAACCGATTACACCCTCTTAATTGAAAACGAACTGGCTTTTTCCTTGATCCATGTTAACATTAGTTTCAACAAGGAAAGTCTAAGGCTTTAAATGTCACATGATGCAAAAAACATCACGAAATATCTTTACAATGTGTATTGTGGTCTTTTAAGCGAGGCGTGAAGATTGCATTGTCGGTAAGGTATAGCCATCCCAACAATAGAATTAGCTTAACATCTTAACATCAGGTGGAGGTTAATCATTTATAATTTCACTAGCTGTTGCCCGCGAATTCGTACGCGTGAAATTAAGAAATTAAACCTTAACAAACAGAAGTTAAAAGTAAAAAACGTACAACGCCATCTATCGACTGTCATAGTAACAGTCGATAGATGGCGTTGTACGTTTTTTAAATCGCGCTATAGTTTCGTTCGACACATTAACACTTAGGCACGTCAAAATTTCTACAGTGTCATCATCTCGTTTTCACATTTATAAATTAGTAAGGATTACCAACGTTATTTGCTGATTAGGGTGCCCATTCGTACCGCCCCCTAAAGAACTTAAAAATTAAAAGCTTGCACAAAAGTAATTCTAAATTGTCCACTAATATTTTTTGAAAATAACTAGGTAATAAAAGTAATATGAAATCCCAAAAACCCTTTAGAAGTGAAAAGATATAAAAATCAAGTATTTTTGGACCGTAGCAGATGGCGCTCTAAGTCTCTGCCTACCTTCATGGGAAATAGGCGTGATGTTACGATGATGATATGATAATTAATTGGTAAAACTTTTTTCAAAAGTTCTGAAACACATATTATGTCTTAGATAAACATCCTATAATAACAGTAATACCATCGATAAAGAATACCTGGATGTATAACCTCCCAACAAATTGTGAAACTCAATTATCATTACACTCTGAATCTACAGATGGCACTAAGCGTATCAAATCACATAATTTATCGTAATCAATAATCATTCATAATCTTACTACTTCACGTTGTATAGCGGTAGTACTAAAAAAAAATGGCAGATGGCACTATTTCATAATCTTGATAAATCAATTACGTAACTAGTTTTAAATTTACCTCAGATAATCTGAAAAATAGAAATGAACACAATTTTGTTTATCATAGAATAGTTTAATATGTTTAACATAGAATTTACAATTTTTTTATCATAAAAAGTAAAGATACGCTTTTGCTGCTTAGGATACACATATAAATTTCGAACGATTTTATAAGAGTGCCGTGGCGTATCGGGTAAAGCATATCGACGCAGGAAAGCGATCTTGTAGTATGTCGAAATATGCAACTTTGCACCAGAGCTAAAAAACTATTTCAAAAATTCATAATATGTGAACTAGTAGACGTAAAACTACCATATTTTCAGTGATAACAATTTAAAATAAAACCTTCCATTTGCAATGTAGACGGTCATTCTAAGATTAGTGTAATTGGATTTAATACTAGATACAGCATTTGATTTTCAAAACCTAAACATTGAATATGCTGTATCTCAAAAGCCAAATGTTGGGACCATCAGTAAATTGTTCAAAACACTGGTATCAGACTTGCTGTATCTATATATAAGTTTTATATGAAGACAGATAGTTTGTTTTATATGAATACATTTCTTTTTCATCTTTTTGCTATTTGTTGTAAGTAGTATTACATAATTGACGGAACACAAATAAAATGCAGTATGTTAGACAATCTATTTATTTAATGTAATCAAAAATGTAAAAACAAAATTTTTGCCCTCTAAACAAAATTAAAATACAAACAATAAAAAAAAAACTCAATTGGTATAATACTTCTTAAAACCATTTTAGCTTAACTAAAAAAAAACATAACAAATCAAAAAAAATTGGTCAAGTGCGAGTCGGACTCGCGCACGAAGGGTTCCGTTACCTTGTACTCTCTGGTTACCTTGTACTCGTAATAACATCAATATTATCAGGCCTCCGATATAATCTGGAATAAAAAAAAACTCTCATTGATATAGGTACTTATGATGTGTCGATTTGTTGTGTATGATTATTATTTAACTCAATTAAAAACAAAAGAGTTAATTGTAAATAGTACTCACCAGTATTTTCAAATATCACATTAAACACGAAAATATTGTGTCGTCTTTACACTACCTACGTAATTGCATTCACACTTAGGCTGTCGAGCGTCGACTGACAAGTAAGCCGTACGCGCTGCATCTGCTAGTGGTCGCGGGGGATGGGGGAACGAATGCCGTGTATAATCCAATAGCTAAAATATTATATCATTTAAGATGGGATAAGTATAAATTTTAATAGAAAAATGCACTTTAAAATGGTGTAATTGTAGAAATTGCGTAAATTGCTGAATGAGAACTTAGTAATATCTCAAATGGGCATATAAATCCCGAGCGGCAATTTTGCTGTAACTAAATAAAATTTATATTGTGATGCGCTGTGAAGGGCGTAACTCATTGCAAGTAATGCATCTCGGCCGGGGTATATGTCGTAATCTGTGAAGTATACGCAGCAATTTTGTTGTATGTATACTAAAAAATAAAATAGCGAATTTTGGTTTAGTTACAACATGTTATTGTTTTGATTTCAAAATATTGAGCTAAAAATCAATGTCGTATCTAAATAAAAAATAGTCGTAGAAAAATGAAACTGAGACCATTGGATGCGGTATTTTCTTCTGAATCGAATGATGTATAAAGCTCATTTTCGCATTTTTTCGAGATACGACAAGATCGCTTTCCTGCGTCGATATATATATATAGCAGGGCCACGAATGTTAATAGGTCTGGCGTTCAAATTAAAGTGGATTTTTGATAATGCGGTTTCACTTTTTGTATTTTTAAACACATAAATAAAGGCAATTTAGTTACTACAGTATATAGATTTATATCTTAGTTAATTAGTAAATACATTTATATCTTTCGCAAACTACAAACTTCATTTTTTTAAGCTTCTTATCAAGTACTTACCTACCAAGTTTGTCAAACTGGCAACGTTGCGCGTTACGTTACCGCGTTGTGTTTCATTCAATTCCTTAGCATCGTGAGGTTCTTGTACCTACATTTGTAGTTGATTGTAGTATCGCGATCGCGACTAGCGACAGCACGATACATCGTACATACCTATGCGGCTTGTAATATTTTACATGTTTCGTGATTTTACTTTATATGTATAACGTATATTAAATACCTGTGTTTAAATAAATGGGATTTTGGATTTATGTATACTTATAAAATTTCTTTTTGTCGGTGTTTTCGTACTATGAAAATTTTCTATTTAGCTAGAGAGCTGAAATTTTCAGTTTGCTTAGATCAGATGATACTACAACCACAAATACCTACTCAGACTCACCATCATCATATTCCTGCCCTTATCCCATTGTTTGGGGGTCCGCTATATGATATGGTGTTATTTGTGGTTGGTGTCACGAATATATCATCATAATAACCGCACGGAACCGTTCGCGTGCATGTCCAACACGTACTTGACCGTACCAAAAGGTAAAATGGAACCCTATTACTGAGACTTACCTTATTAAGAATAATTTCACAAAAATCCATCGAGAGTTACGCTCGGTCAAGCAGATATTGGTACCAATTCTATATGCACAACTAAACTTAACCAAAAATAAAAAAGCAACTATGCTGTATTTTGATTAATTGACTATTTTCTTATACACATTCACAGTAACTTAAATTGTTATTATATAATACACCGTTTTTATAATAAGAAAGTGTAGTTAACAGTACCGAATTGCGGAATTGTGTTATTGAAATAATCAATATTTATTTTTTAGTTAAGTTTAGTTGACTTGTGCATGTAGAATTGGTACCATTATATATTATTTTTATGTATGCCCAGCCACTTATAGATCAACTCATGGTAGACATTTTAACATTTTGTTTTTGCCTAACATTTCGCTCTCACACTTGTATCGATATTAGTTAAGAATTTATTGCTGTTAATGACATAGGTTTGACAACTTCAAGTAGCGCGTCCCTTGAACATAACGGGATCGTTACCTTTCCTGCAGAATGTAAGATTAGACATATGTTAGTCTTAGTTTGGTCTTAGTCGTGAATAAACAGTGTTTACGTGAACACGCAATATCTCTTACTTCTAAATATACCCAAGGTACCACACCTAAAAATACGCAACGGATCTTGATGCGTTTTTTTTTAATAGATAGAATGGTTCAAGAGGATTGCTTTTTTGCATAATTTATGGGGATTTGCTGTACAGTAAAAGCTCTTTATTCGCGGGGTAGGTATATGTTCCATAAATATGCCGCGAATACAGAAACCATGAATACGGAATAGTAATTTATATGGGATTATAGGAGATACGTTCCTAGGTGACAAAATAAAAAAAAGACAATTAAATAAAAAAATTATTTAATTGAAGTTTTTCAACAATTCAAATATTTAATGGTTTGAAGAATTTTGTAATAAGCGTTAACACAGATTTTTTTAATTGACATTATAAATTATGAAGAGTGCAGTAGACGACTCGATCACAATTTTCGTAACGAATGTTCAGGGCCTACATCAATATTATCGTCGACATGTACATATTAACACAGCTAGTAGGTATAGAAAATGAAGAATTAGGGATATTTTTTTTGTTTACTCAAAATCTACTAAATATATTTTAATTCTGATTTACGTGTTTCTATACATATATAATAGTTACTTATGTTTTTAAAGTTATTTCATTAGTTAATACGTGATAATAGACCGACAAATGAAAAAAATAAGAAATGAGAGAGGTATTTTCGCTAAGATTTTCTATCGAGAAAACTTTTTTCAATCGCGTTTCTGAGTTTATGCGATCCTAGATTATATATTGAAAAAGCATATACTTAAAAATTAGAGCTCTAGCCATTCAATCTAAAGAAACAATGAAAACTTCGTACCTACGTAGAAAAATGCACGAAGCTATTTTGGTATCCTCTTAAGACGGTACGATACCAAATTATGCTCCATACAAAGGTATGGGTATAGTACTTCCGTTTTTTCTTCGCGAAAGTTAAACCTATTTTAATAGTTTTTGCGTTATATTATAGATAAAGAGTATATCTATGCTTCTATCACGAAACGTCTTTTTTCAAAGAATTTGTAGGTAAAATCCGCTTCATCTATATTTGTCCCTTTCAGCGCGGCGCTCGGAAATAGGGATAGCAATACCTAAGGCAAATACCTAAATGAGGAGTACAGTACCTTCATAAAGACGATTGAAGACGAGACAATAAAACACGCAAAGCGGCTTTATGAACGTCGAACGGAACAACAACATTTAAAAATATACTTTCTTTATTGAGGCATAAGGTTGCTTTCATTCTGTTTGTTAACATTCTCAAAAACACCGATCACCGCGAAGGCGGCTTGTGTCAAAGGCTGTGTGTGCGTGTGCGCAAATAGTATATTAGCTTTGGGCGATGTATGTATGTAAAAAAATTGGTCAAGTTCGAGTCGGACTCGCGCACGAAGGGTTCCGTACCATTATCTATGCAACATTAGGCACGTTATAGAACCAAATATTCTGTGAATAGTTAAAGCGTCTACCTGTCAACGTTATTAGTATTGAGCAAGAAACGGTAAAAAAATCATGTTTGTTGTATGGGAGCCCCCGTTAAATATTTATTTTATTTTATTTTTAGTATTTGTTGTTATAGCGGCAATAGAAATACATCATCTGTGAAAATTTCAACTCTCTAGCTATCACCGTTCTTGAGATATAGCCTGGTGACAGACGGACGGACGGACGGACGGACAGCGAAGTCTCAGTAATAGGGTCCCGTTTTTACCCTTTGGGTACGGAACCCTAAAAACGTCGAAATCAAGTGGCGCATCACTATTTGTTTTAACAAGCTTGACCTTGAACCCAAATAAATACTACCTGTTTAATAAACCAATTTGATGATTTTTATGAGATAATTTAGTTTGTAACTTTTTATCTTTTCAACCTTTTTTTGTTTTTTTATAAAACTATAAATATATTATTGTTCTTAAAACTTACTAATATTTAATACCCTAAAATAATAATAATAGTTTTTGTAACACCAATCAATGATTTAAATATATTAAAATGCCATCTAGTTAAAAACCGTGTTAAAAATAACAAAGCGATCATTGAAGCGAATCATCTGCCATCTATCGCAAGAGGTTATTTTATCGTAAGAGTTTTTTGCAAGTACTAATCAGTGGAAAATAATTATTATTGTATTTTTTCGTTGAATGTAACATATTAAATATGTATTAGACTTTTAATTTAAGTTAATTTTTTTCTGTCTAAACGTATCTTATTGCAACGTCCGTTTTATACAAGTTGTTACGCTAGTGAACAGCGCCACCTAGATTTAGCGTGCATTTTATGGCGAACATGCCAAAGTATGGGAATTGATAATCTTTATTAGTACTGTGTCTATGGTAATACGTTCCCCTAGAAAATTAAAGTCTGTCGGTGTAACAAATCATCGTAAGTTGCAATTAGTGCTCTCGGGTTGGCTCATAAATATTGCTGCGGTCATTAGCTGCATTGTTGTAAACAGCATGTTGGGCCTTGTGTTATCTGTACGTTGTTGCAATTACCGCTAGTTACGGCCAGTTAAGACACTCATCGTTATATACCGTCACGCCGTTTTTCCCCATAGGATAGGCAGACACTATCACATTAAATATTACAGAACCTTTTAAGCAGCTATAACTTCAGCTAATAAAAAGTTATTTAAGTTTGATATTTTATTATAATTATAATTTTAATTATTAAAATAAATCCCAGTATGATATCATTTTCTTAGTATTTTCGAGTTAAATGTCTAAGTAAAATAGATGCCTATAATAATATGACCATGGTAACTAAATCGGACACTGTTAAGTAAGTGAATAATGCAAATTATCTATATTTTTCTGACTAGTAGTACATAATATAAATTATCCAGTTATTCTTGCATACAAAGAAAAATGTATTAACTATATATGACACGTAGATAGAGCAAGCACCAACTGTTTTATTCCCTTTATTAGTTTCTCGAGGCGTGTGACAATAGGAGAACATTAGCGGCACTACACTACGTTAAGAGGAAAATAAATTCAGATAATCTAATACAGTGAAATGGCGTAAGAGGTGAGTAAACATGTGGAGAAATTAACTAATATTAGCTGAGGTCTTTGTCTCCAATTTTGGCGTAATATTCGTAATGTACGGTGTCTTTTGTATTGTACTCGCTCTTTAGTTATATAAGTATTTTACTTAATGGAGACAGATAGTGTTTTGCAACATTATTCTAGAACTAACAGATTGTACGACTTTCTTTTTTTACGAGTATGTGTTCCGTTCGAAAATTATAACGTACTAGCTGACCCGGCGAACGTCGTTTTGCCAAACAAATGTCTGGGGTGGCCCACCCTTAACATTTAGGGCATGAAAAATAGATGTTGTCCGATTCTCAGACCTACTTACGCATATAAAATTTGTTAAAAATCGGTAAAGCCGTTTCGGAGGAGTACGGTAACTAACATTGCGACATGGAAATTTTGTATATTAGAAGATTACGATCACATATACACTTAATCATACGTAATGCATGATACATAATTTAAGTACATAATCTACGATAATCGTAAATAGGACCGCAATGCCACAAAAAACATGTCAACTTTAGAATCTAATTTACATTTAGTTAGATTGGTTTATCAATATTTTAGCTTTCGAGTAGACGAGCCTCGTCGTTGAGTGGTTTATGTAACGGACTGCCGATCAAGAGGTCGCGGGTTCGATTCCCGCTCGGGACAACCATTTGCGTGATTTTTCTAATTGTCATACAAATGTTGGTACTGCGTCTGGGTGTTTCTATGTATTATAAGTATGTATTTACAAAAGAAAATTAGTATATGTATTTTATCCGTATTCAGATACTCATAACACAGCTTGGGACCAGAGGACGTTGTGTGAAATGTCCATGAATATTTATTTATTATTATTAACCATTTTAACATTTTTCAAGCTCACAATAACAATAGCTAATAATTTTGTAAATCAGCCAACTCGACAAAATAAACATACTTTTCAACTAATCACTCTAAATAAGACATATGTTAAGTTCTACAGAAGATATAATCTGGATACTAAATCTAAAAAAGACAACATTTAATATAGTACGTTGCCTTTGATATTATTTTCTTTAATAAAAACAGTGTTATGTCTTCTACAATTCAAAGACTGTGACTTTAGAAGTGACTGACATTTCCAAAGGTATATTTTAGAATGAGACATCTTTGTCTCCCCTCGTATGTAAATAAGCGGACGTTCAAGTATTATGTAAGCATACTTAAGCAGAGACTTCAATATTTTCTTACAAAGGGAGAACACGTTAAAATCTTACATAACATAGGTATAAATATAGAATATTATTTTAAGCCGAATACACGTATAAATCGAATCAATTTAGCTTACAAAATATGTATTTATACATATTTTGTATTATAGTATATTGTATTTATAAATATTTTGTAAGCTAAATTGCGTAAAGAACTCTCATATTTTTAACACGCATACATTAGTTCGGTAGGTATCTATCAATGTATTAATCTATGTAACGGAATCTTTGAAAGTGATTTTCACAACAGTAATCGGATTGATCTGAAATTTTGCATGGACAAGAAGGACCGTAGACTATGCAATAATTAAAAAATATATTCAGGATTTTCAAGCGTGTTTTTTTTTAAATTTTTGAACTATGTGGATTATTTTTCTACGGTATTACTAACTGGTTCTATATTAACATAGTACTGTTAGCATATTTTTTATTCGTACTCTTCGATCTCTATCGGCTATTAATTAATCCTAATAACGAATTTGAACCTATTAGGTTTTTGTTTAACTTTTAGTAGAAGCAAACATCAAAAATATAGAAATTCGTAGTTACACTCCAAATTAAAGATAGTCCAAGTTTCGCTAGCAAAGTAAAATTGTCCTGAAACTCGATGTCCGGTACAGTATGCACGTTTCTTACTACCCACTAATTTGCGTCTTGACAAACTTCCTCTGGGATCACCGATTTTAGTTTTAAGTATGTACCTTTGTACGAACTTTTGTTTAACATGGGTAGCTATTTATTTATGTTACTTTATAAATATCCTACTTAAGATAAGAAATTGCAAGATCTATTCTTGACACAGAAAATAATATGTTTTATTATTCTTAGATTATTTTGAGTTCTAGTTGAGGACGCCGGAACTAAATAATCTTTTTACACTGTTTTTATACAATTCTAAACAACAAAATTCCTTTATTAAGGCCGAAGTCCCATAATATACAAATTCTAATAATATGAATTTGAAGAGATTACGAAAAATACAATTTCATGACATGACTTTGGATAGAGCTAACTCCAATCTACACATACGTACACCAACATTAAATAAAAGCAAAAAGTACATACACTAGGAATACAAGCGACATTTTGTATGTCAGTCTGTCTGCTAGCCCTGACGTTAGCAACGAGACGTGACCGGTACGGAATTAAGTTGGACTACACGCAGTTTCTAACATAACGACAATATACCGGACGCAGTGAGTACAAGCAATACGCGACTTTATTGCTAAGACTTAAACAGCTCTGTGGTTATATGAGGATATGTTTGCACTGTAGATTTCATAGAAGTTCGAGTTACAATTTGGGTGAGCTAAACTGCGCTCTATGTCGTGAATCGTAAAGATGTTGGCAGTGGTCAAACGAGTGGCTTATACGCAAGTAAAGCGTTGTCAAGAGGCATGAAACCAGTCGGAGCCGTCCGCGTCTTCAGCCAGCTGTCCGGACACCAATTTGTCTCTTAAGATTTATGTTTTCCATTATTGCAGTCACGCGAATAAGAAACTATTGTTAATTTCTACATTTATGTAGACATTTATGAGAATAATACTTGTATTTCTTCTGAAAGACACAGATATTACACAGCTGTTACTATATTAATAATTGCCGCTGTCAGCAAAAATAAAATTATAACAGAAAAATGCATTAACTACTAAAAACACTTTAGTGAAAGGCCTTGAACTGAACATTTACCTAATTGTTTTGAGACATGTTTTGACACATATTTTTAAGTAACGAGTTTGAAACATGAAGGGATAAAAACATAAAATTATGGAACTCAAACATATGTTAAAATTCTACTCAATACAACACATTTCTGCTTCTGTTATCTCATAATTATTAGTTGTATTCATACAAGCTATTTAAAAGCGCTAGACAGATAAATGGTCGAACAACCTCGTATAGTAATGATTTTTATTTGCACATTATTTGCTCATATTATTTGCTCATATTATTATTACCTCTCTGTATATATACCACGCACACACACAGATCTATAATACCTAATATTAAACCATTTACTACTACATACATAATATATTTACGAAATATCAATCCCAGGCAACATTCAGGCAAATATCTGAATAACTACGTGATGTAAACTAAGGACTCAAGATATCTTCCTACGTGCTACAAACTCTCACACTTATCCACAGTTATTATCAAAGTTTTACACGCACTTAACTGGAAAACTTCGCATGATCAACTTGTACGGTACGAAGAAAATAATGAACAAATAAAATGCCCGGGGCAAATTAACAAAGTCTGCATAAAAGTAGAACACAAATTGATGTACCTAAGTGACTGTACATAGACTTTACTGGATAAATTAAAATGTTTGTAGTTGTAAAGTGTACAATGTATACTAGAAGTGCACCCGCAGAATTACTTAAGAATTGCGAAATTACTATCAGTTTTACTTATCATTTTACGAAACTTCACTTATCATTGCGGCGCCGCACCGAGCCAAAAGATGATGCATTTTTTCAGCCGTCAATGTGCAATACACGTCTCTAGATTTTGTTTCCCAGCTACGGGATCAGAAACTGACCCACTTAAAATAGCTATTGCCAAATACAAGCTACCGTAATAATACCGTAATAATGTAGCAACATTAGTCGTATGTATTTTATCTCAAAGCTAAACAACTTTTTTTAAATGTCCTTCGCTACATTAATTACAAAATAAAAAAGGTTTTTGCAATAACTAAAGGCGTTAACCCTAAAATTTACGACAGAAATAAATTCAAAATTAAACTTAGGGGTTAAAAACGCACGCGAGCTCAAGTATTTAGTCAAATTAAAACTATGTTGTTAGCGCCTTATTTCATATTTATTGCAAAGATAAAGAATATTACATTTACAAAAACACTTGGAACAATAAATCTTAAATTTTAAGTCACTTTAAAATTAAATTGGACGATAGTGATGCGAATGTTTTAGCAAATTTCAATATTTAAAGAACTTAAAGTGACATCCGTACCTCGTGGACTCCACAGCAAAGAGGTTTTCAGTGCAAAAACTATTCTTATTCGATACGGTTATAAAATGTGTTTAAAAAATATTAACGGGTCGAAAATCACCGATGCAAGTAGAGAACCATAATTTATAATTTTTGATATAATAGTAGAGTCTTTTACAACGCATAAAATCAATCAACAGAAAAAAAATATTGTTGATATTTAACTAGAAATACGAAACAAGGAGTTCAAAATAAAACTTAAAATTCTCAAAGATTTTCTCCGGTTTCTATGCCAAAATAGTGGCATCCAAAGTAATAGAGTGTGATTAGTGTTGGTAATTTTATGTTCAGATCCGGAGCATGTATACGACACCTAAGGTCCTCGGGACGTTTTGCTGCAATTAGGAGCTCCCAGGTGGCGGCTCAAACGCAACTCGCTTGAATTATCTGCTTAAGGTTTTATTCAAAGAGGGAGATTTCATAGAACCGTCTGTTATTTCACTACGTTTACATTGTTGAACTTACATTATTATACGCTGTTTTCAAAATTCCGTACCTATTATAATAAATAGTACCTTCTTATACCAGCAGATATACTTATTAATTCGTCATAAATGCAGAGATACAATTTTTGACAGACAATAAAAGAAATAAAGTATTAATTATACATTTTAAATGTCCCCAAAACAAACATGCTTGTTGAAGGAGTCCTAGAAGTGTTTTGTAATCTACGAGTATGATAATATCAATCTCAGCTTGTTCAATGCCCCATTAGCTTCGGTTGTGCATATACAATGGTGTATGATAGTTCAGTACATCGTATTAGCATAATGTCCGTCAGTAATGTTTATCACCTGATTGCTCGCATATATCTATGTAAATAGAGCATCATGAATGTTGACTAGACTGACTTAGAATGTCTAATGTGATGTTTCGGAATCACGTGAATATTGAACCAAATAGAACATTGAGATAGGCAGAGGCTTAAATTCATTATTAGTATTTCTAAATAAACTACTCTCCTACCCGTGGCCAGGATAAGGAAAAAATAGTCTTTCGAAACATATTTTAAATAACTCGACCCGCCTTTAAGTTTACAGCTATTTTTATATGTGGTAAAAATTGAATTTTGAAGCAAATGGGGACTTGTGACGCATTTATCGTTATCGGTTAGGATGAGCGGGAGGGATTTGGGCGCACGTCCGGAAAATTGCAACCCGAGATGATCGATGGTAGACCAGATGTCTTGGCGTGATTAGATGTTATATAACAAAAGTTATTATAGCTATTGATTGAAGATTAACAATCACATCGTCTTCGTAATAACTTATTTTGACAGATGAAAGTTTTAAAATGTTTTAATTTACATACATGTATAGTTTTATCTGTGAGTGCATCCAACTTACTTTATTACATTTTATGTGAACAAACTTTTAGTGTAACTCATCTCTGTGGGGTATTTAATGTAACTAAGTTTAAACTTGTAGTTTTTATATGTCAAATACTAAAATATTTCTTGCTTAATTGAATGGCACCACATTTGCTATGTTAAAATTTCTCAAAACGTCAAACGTGTTTTCAAGTTGAAATTATAAGAGCAATTGTAAGCATCAGATAATGAATTACATATATTTGTTCTACACATTAATTGCCTTATTGGACAAAATTTCGCATAAATACTATTTATCGTATGCTACGAAGCTTAAACAAGGCAAGCCCTTAAATAAGTGCATTTATTATCAGAAAAAAAGGCCCAATTACCAAAGCTTGCCACTTGGGCAAATAATTATTCTCACGCGAGGTGATAATTAACGTCAATTATTAAAACATGCTGAAGTTGCAATGGGCAGATCACTTCGCTCGTAGGACTGATGATCGTTGGGGAAGAAAACTCCTAGTGCGACCCCGTACCAGACAACACGGCACTATGTCCAACAGTGGACGGAGAGATGCTGATGGATGGATGGATGATTAAAACATGTAATCATTAAGACATGTTATCTTTTTAAATCGATCTAGGTGAACGGAGAACCCGCTCGCTAGCTAATAGAACTCAATCAATATTATCGTATATCATCGCCGACACGTACATATTAACACAGCCAGTAGGCACAGAAAATGAAGAATTAGGGATACTTTTCCTATTTACTCAAAATCTACTAAATATATTTTAATTCTGATTTACGTGTTTCTATATATAATAGTTACTTATGTTTTTAAAGTTATTTCATTAGTTAATACGCGATAATAGACCGACAAATGAAAAAAATAAAAAATTAGAGAGGTTGTTTCGCTAAGATTTTCTATCGAGAAAACTTTTTTCAATCGTGTTTCTGAGTTTATGCGATCCTAGATCATATATTGAAAAAACATATACTTAAAAATTAGAGCTCTAGCCATTCAATCTAAAGAAACAATGAAAACTTCGTACGTAGAAAAATGCACGAAGCTATTTTGGTATCGTCTTAATAAACGGTCTATGTAAACTATTGGATTAAATTTACATCTTCACCGTATTGATTTGAAAGAGGTCTTTCGTCTATTATAGCAATAGGATAATATAATGAAACAATGTTTGTGATACTAATTCAAAACTTAACGACTAATGGTCTTATTCATAATGACTTATCGGAGGTTTAAAAGTTCGCTAAAATTGGTTCGCGAAAATTGTCAAAAACTGTTATTCATAATAGTCTTTTTACGCTAAAACGTTTATTATCTCTCCGATAAAATCTCCTTATAAACCTCCGATAAATCATTATGAATAAGGCCATAAATATTTATTGAAATTATAACTTCTAATAATGTTATACAAATACTTATCTATACTAAATATTATAAAGCTGAAGACTTTGTTTGTTTGAAAGCGCTAATCTCTGGAACCACTGGTCGGATTTGAAAAACTCTGTCTGTGTTGGACATTTATCATGGAAGGCTTTAGGCTATATATCGTTACGCTGCGACCAATAGGAGCAAAGCATCAGTAAAAAAAGTTCCAAAAACAGGGAATTTTTTCTAAATTCCACGCGTACGAAGTCGCGGGCAACAGCTTTTACATTATAATAGGGAACTAAAGCTAGTAGTGGCAGTGATAAAGCCTTTACGACAACATACTAATCATAAAATATTTATTTATTTATTTATTTAAATGAGTATTTCTGCAAGTTTTATCTTGTTCAATAATATGCGTCCAAAAATGCACGGAAGGCTCAAATTGTTGCCCTAGTTTAGAAAGTTAAACACGACATAAATTATAGGAGCCAGCAGGGTTTCATATAGTTTAATTAATATTCCAGAATTTAGAAATGAAGGACATATTAATTACTGTTAATAAGTATTTGCCAGAGTAACACAAGTTATAACTGTACTAGTGTACGTACCCAAGGAATCATTGATGCATCATCATCATCATAACATCACGCCTTTTTCCCTTAAGGGGTAGGCCGAGACTATAGAGCGCTATCTGCTACGATCCAAACATACTTCCTTGGCTTCATCCACACTCATCCTTCATTAGAATTAAAAGCTTTTTAAAAAATTTGTATACTTTTTAGGGTTCCGTACCCAAAGGGTAAAAACGGGACCCTATTACTGAGACTTCGCTGTCCGTCCGTCCGTCCGTCCGTCCGTCCGTCCGTCCGTCCGTCCGTCCGTCCGTCTGTCACCAGGCTGTATCTCAAGAACGGTGATAGCTAGAGAGTTGAAATTTTCACAGATGATGTATTTCTATTGCCGCTATAACAACAAATACTAAAAATAAAATAAAATAAATATTTAAGGGGGGCTCCCATACAACAAACATGATTTTTAGGATTCCGTACCCAGTATCTCAAGAACGGTGATAGCTAGAGAGTTGAAATTTTCACAGATGATGTATTTCTATTGCCGCTATAACAACAAATACTAAAAATAAAATAAAATAAATATTTAAGGGGGGCTCCCATACAACAAACATGATTTTTAGGATTCCGTACCCAGTATCTCAAGAACGGTGATAGCTAGAGAGTTGAAATTTTCACAGATGATGTATTTCTATTGCCGCTATAACAACAAATACTAAAAATAAAATAAAATAAATATTTAAGGGGGGCTCCCATACAACAAACATGATTTTTAGGGTTCCGTACCCAGTATCTCAAGAACGGTGATAGCTAGACAGTTGAAATTTTCACAGATGATGTATTTCTATTGCCGCTATAACAACAAATACTAAAAATAAAATAAAATAAATATTTAAGGGGGCTCCCATACAACAAACATGATTTTTTTACCGTTTCTTGCTCGATACTAATAACGTTGCCTTATGTTGCATAGATAATGGTACGGAACCCTTCGTGCGCGAGTCCGACTCGCACTTGACCAATTTTTTTTATCTATCTTATCTGTGGTTAAAGTATGTCAGTACAAAGTCTTATAATTATTTCAATCAATAACATTTCTTTTTCGGTCTATCTATTTTTGCTGACAGGACAGGCCGAATCTGGCCACAGATGGTGGCAATGGTCTCAATTACTTTCTAAAATCACATCATCTCAAGTAATATCGTCTGATAAAATATTGTAAGTCAAATTAAAATCTAGAGATTAAGGAGAATATAGAAATTAGTATCAATGGAAACTATAGACGATTATAATCCCAATATCTATGACTATTTAGTTGTATCAACTCAAAATGTCTGGAACTAACGCTACGAGCTATGTAGATAGACACTTTCTTAGAAACAACTTATAAAGTAAAGATATATTACCATACGCTTTCAATATAATCTGTATAACTAGTCACCTTTTAGGTGATATAATCAAATATTGTATATAATGGAGTACCTAGTTTATACTAATTAACTGAAATGCATCGTTCCACTTATCTGCTCGGTAGCGCTACTATCTGACAATTAATTAATTAATTGTAGGCATAATCTGTATTATTCATAATTAATCAGCTGTGTAGTACACACAAATCTCAATTTCTGTCATATAATCTGAATAGATATACGTAAACAATAAAAATTGCGAACCTTTGGCATTGTACTAGCTGTCCTTACATTTAGATTAAACTAATGATGTGAATTGTAGAGCGTAATCATTACCTCCCTCTCTCCAGCCTATCAACGTTCTTCTTTTGGGCACGGGCCTCCTCCACATTGGCAGAGATTATGGCATACTGTGCCGCGCTGACCGGGCGTGTTGGCACAGGGTTTGTTTTCGAGTTTTTCGTCTCTCACAGTAGATTGTAACTGCTTACAAAATTCCTTAGCTGACTCTTACTTGGGGCTTGGGATAGAAATGGGGTGGTGACACTTGTATTTATTACCATCCCTAGCTTATCAAAGAATAAGGATTATATATATCAATAAATATTAACAACTAATGCGGATGAATTCGAAGGTAAAAGGCTAGAGTCGTATTTATAAATGTGGTAGTTCATGTTTACATTAGAGACTTAATTGGGCTGTTATGTCCATACCTCATTAAGCCAGATATTTAGAAAGAGTTTACCCGAATTTCGACCCCAATATTTTAACCCCTAGTGAAAATAAAATTCTTGCAAAAAGAGACTTTGAACTCGTAACTAAAATATACATAGAGATAGTGAAATTGACTACTACGAAGACTTAACTCATACGTTTATATTATAAAGAGCGCCCAGAATACATCATTAATTAGACCGAACGTAACTATTTTAGATCTCTACTATACTCTGCTGAAATAAAGGCCTTTGACTTGGAGACAAACCTGATTTTGTAGATGTACCAAAAGTATTGGACTCTATTTTAGCTGCATAAATAAGTTAATATAAAAAAATTGGTCAAGTGCGAGTCGGACTCGCGCACGATGGGTTCCGTACCATTATCTATGCAATATAAGGCAACGTTATTAGTATCGAGCAAGAAACGGTAAAAAAATCATGTTTGTTGTATGGGAGCCCCCCTTAAATATTTATTTTATTTTATTTTTAGTATTTGTTGTTATAGCGGCAATAGAAATACATCATCTGTGAAAATTTCAACTATCTAGCTATCACCGTTCTTGAGATACTGGGTACGGAACCCTAAAAATCATGTTTGTTGTATGGGAGCCCCCCTTAAATATTTATTTTATTTTATTTTTAGTATTTGTTGTTATAGCGGCAATAGAAATACATCATCTGTGAAAATTTCGACTGTCTAGCTATCACCGTTCTTGAGATACTGGGTACGGAACCCTAAAAATCATGTTTGTTGTATGGGAGCCCCCCTTAAATATTTATTTTATTTTATTTTTAGTATTTGTTGTTATAGCGGCAATAGAAATACATCATCTGTGAAAATTTCAACTGTCTAGCTATCACCGTTCTTGAGATACTGGGTATGGAACCCTAAAAATCATGTTTGTTGTATGGGAGCCCCCCTTAAATATTTATTTTATTTTATTTTTAGTATTTGTTGTTATAGCGGCAATAGAAATACATCATCTGTGAAAATTTCAACTCTCTAGCTATCACCGTTCTTGAGATACAGCCTGGTGACAGACGGACGGACGGACGGACGGACAGCGAAGTCTCAGTAATAGGGTCCCGTTTTTACCCTTTGGGTACGGAACCCTAATAATCAATATAAATAGCAAAATTGACGCAAGAAATTTTTCCATTTGTATTTTTTCACAAGAAATAAATTGTAAACGCGGTATCATCACGACATTTACCTACAAGTAAATCAAAAACAGTAGCAATAAATTTAGGAATAATAGCTACAATCTACATTATTAAGGTTATTATTCCCAAAATTTATAACACAAATTTAATTTGTTGATACGACACTTTTATTTGTAGAAAAGAGCACTCTACAGTAGAAAAATGGATATTAAAAAACAAATTAGCCGTCACCGTATCGCGGATCTCCGAAAAATTTAGGACCACTCAAATCCAGGGCAAAGTTTATTTTGTGAATTAAATGTAAGCATGAACAGATAAAGTAGGTAACCAGAAGTGCTTGTTAAATGAATAATATCCCTGCAATTATGAGCCTATTCGTTTTATATCCAAAGACAAATATTATAGCTAAGAAAATTAAAATTATGCTATAATATCAGATAGCAGAGTTGTATAGTTAGATAGCACAAAAATATATACTGTTACTTACTATAAAACAAAGTCGTTATTTTTGTATATGTATGCCTATGAGGGCTTATTCTTCACAACTACGCAACGAATTTAGGTGCATTTTTTATATAAAGAGTGATTCAAGAGGATGGTTTTTTAGTATAATATGTCAAGGTTTGGCTTCTAAATTCCACGCGTACGAGGTTGGGGGCAACAGATATTTGTAAATAAACATGTATTTATCACTGTGTCACTTTTACTGGACATATTATTATACCGATATGTCCAGTAAAAGTACTTACAACAAAAGTACTTTTCTCATACGATACAGATACCTCATTATTACAGAATAATGAGGTATCTGTAAAGTATGAGTTACAAATAATGTAGTCATAATTTAGTTAATAGCAATAGTTTTCGTATTTGACCCAATTTATTCATAAATTATGAGGGCAGTTTGGGTAAGAATATTGCACCTTTGAGAGCTTAGATTATGCAGTATGCTTTATAGCCTCACTATTTCACATAGATGTGGTATTAGTGATTATTTTTGTTTACGTTTTGTAATATATTGTGAAGAATATATAATGTGAAGAATAGCCTCTAGGCACTATCAGTTAATACACACCAAGATTGTACAGAATAAATTGTCTCCATTTTGTTATAGCTTCGAGTTACTTTCTCTGCTTACTTTTCAGTGTGCAATGGAGATAATTTTATAATTTATCTCGGCAAAATTTACAAATTATAGGTTCAAATCGCATACGTTTAAAATGGCCATTTCATAGCAATTCGTGAGGCACAGGTGTATTGTTGTCACATTTATTTCACTCTAACAATAAACATTAGCAGAAAATCAAATAAAATAAATATAAAACACTATATATAATTATAAAACCCATCACAGAAAAGACGAACAGAACTCAATAATAGAAGGACTTCGAGTTTTTCTTTACTATTGGTCAATATACTCGTTTAGATATACCGAATCAATTATGAAAGACACAGTAGCTATCATTTTTCCTTGACTAGTAACAATATAAATACGTAGTAAGAAATTATACGTACGATATATTTTTCATTAATATTTAATACAAATAAATACTATTTATTTCCTCTCACGTTTTAAAGCCACATATACCAATTTTTTTTTTTTTTTGCTATTTCTACAGCATGATTTTAGGATCTATTATTATTATAAAAACCTAATGGTTTCATATGTCACGTATTCGTATATACCGAGTGCTTCAAAAAAATGTATACACACTTTGAACTTCCATAGAAAATTTATTTACCGTTCTACAAAGTTAAATTTCAGGAAAATAGAAAGCTGAAAGTCCAATGTAAATGAAACATAAATAACAAATGTTAATACTGTTCAAATTGGTGACCTGCAGCATCAATACAATTCTGAGTACGAGTCACCACTGATTCTGTACATCGTATCAAAACGTCCAATGAGATTTCTCTACACACTGCTTGAATCTCATTCCAAAGAATGTCTAGGTTACGTGGTTTACGTTTGTACACCTCATCTTTTACTGTGCCCCACAAGAAGAAATCCAGCGGTGTAAGGTCTGGAGAGCGTGCTGGAAACTCGATTGGCCCCCTGCGTCCTATCCACTGGCCTTTTCTTGTGGGGCACAGTAAAAGATGAGGTGTACAAACGTATACCACGTAACCTAGACATTCTTTGGAATGAGATTCAAGCAGTGTGTAGAGAAATCTCATTGGACGTTTTGATACGATGTACAGAATCAGTGGTGACTCGTACTCAGAATTGTATTGATGCTGCAGGTCACCAATTTGAACAGTATTAACATTTGTTATTTATGTTTCATTTACATTGGACTTTCAGCTTTCTATTTTCCTGAAATTTAACTTTGTAGAACGGTAAATAAATTTTCTATGGAAGTTCAAAGTGTGTATACATTTTTTTGAAGCACCCTGTATATCAATAATAAAATAATAGCTTCAAAAAGATTTTAGCAGCATATAAAAGGAAAAATTTAACAAATGAGACTATGGAGCATATGGTCTCGTAAATATGCAAGATATTTATGGTAAAAATTGTGTCCCCAGTAATATTTAGCTTACACAGCTACTCCATCGCTCCACAGGTACGAGATGGACCGTGCGTTATCTGTGTTTAGCCGCGGAGTGTACACAGTGTTTAGCATCCATTATAGGGCTACCTCCCTACTGCAAATTTTACATTTTACAGCACAAATACCTCGTCTATACTCAAATGCAAAATTCCATGGTCATACTAATTCAGGCACACTAGCCTTTATAAGTAGCCTAATTTCTGCACTGAGATTTTATTGTTATAAATATCAATGTAACATAAAAGTCTATAGTCCTAAAAATAAAAAGTTTAAACTACAAATCTGTAGATTTGTAACCGCACGCGGTTTCTATGTTCACCCTTCTTTCTTTATTACAATTTTACATAGGAACGACGCAAAATATGCTTTCGATGTGCGTAGCCAGATCTCCAAGGGAGTTCAAACAACTAACCAATGTCGAAAATAATAACACCCGACACTGATATTGAAACAAACCTGACAACATTTATTTCTTCTTTGCATATTTTTTTTCTTCAAGAAGTTTAAACACTTTAATGTTTGAATTATTTTGAGCAGGCCACAACTGGATATAGGTCTCTCCCTATTAGCGCGTGTTTGATAGGTCTTTAACGGCAATCCATTCATACTGCCAAATTTTTATAATAAAAGATCAATAGTGCGCTTAATTTAACGAGAGAGAGAGTCATAAAAGTGAAATTACAATTGCCAGCCCTCCACCGCCGTTTACATATCTCGTTTCCACACGAATGTTAACAATTAATAAATCAGATGAGTATTTTCCAATGTTGACTGTGTTTCGGTAACGGTCAGTCATAAAATTATACAATGGTGGTAAGTACATAATTTTAATGATTTTGATGTCTCTCAACGTTTATGTTATAAGCACCTAATTTAAAATTTGTTCTTTTTTAGCCTTTTGAGAGTGATTTCACTAATATGAAATTAAACCATGTGTCAATTTCTATCGCTTATGAAACGACGAGTTTTCTGTTATTGAATCTAAATATTTTGAAACACCGCAGAGTACCTACATAATATTACAGATGCGGCAACAGAACAAAACTTTGCGAAGTGTAACACAACAAAATTATCGTACGTAGCCCAAGGGTGATCTACTTTGAAAAATCCATCTAACTTTACAACAGAGTACTGTTTTACATTTGGAAAATTCATAAGAGTGAATTTTAAAATTGACGAATCGACACCAACCTGCGTACATACATAAGATCGTGAGTTCAATTTTCACTGAAAACAAAGTAAATGTAAACGGTTATCAATATGAATAATTGGAGGCCACCTAACCGTGAAACAGTAATAGCCTAATAAGGTAGAATATATACGTACAACATGTCATTTCACAGGCAATTAATTGTGACCTAAAATATATTCGTGTTGACGATGTAAATAATCCATGATACAAGACTAATGATACGAATGGTCTATACAACATACGGTTTTATAGGTAACTAGCTGTTGCCCGCGTCTCCGTCCGCTTGGAATTAGGAAAAAAAATTTTTTCGCAATAAATAGTATCCTATGTCCTTTCTCAGCGTCTAAAGATTGTCTGTACCAAATTTCATCAAAATCGGTTGAGATATTTAAGCGGGAAAGCGTAACAGACAGACAGATAGACTCACTTTCGCATTTATAATATTAGTAGCGATTTATGAGACTCGATCGACCTTAACTATGATTGACATCATATTAATGAAACAATCTAATAAGGCAACTTTGAATTCAGAAAATAAAATAACCCGTAACAAATTATACAAAAAAAAGCCATCCTCTGGAACCACTCTACCTATTAAAAAACCCCATAAAAATCCGTTGCGTAGTTTTGAAGATATAAACTCGCATAGGGAGATACGAGTACATAGAAAAATAACGACTTTGTTTTATATTACGTATAGACTATACATTTGATAACTATTATCGTAGTACGGCTATGTTCGTACACATAACAACATAAGAACCAATTCCTTCTAAGCGGCTTAGAATATTCAAATAAACTGTTGCGATATTAGCATTTAAATTATTGTCATATGTCATCATGGTGTTGGCATCGTTTTTGAATTAAACCAAACCGCTACAACACCGAGGGATGCCAGTAATAAATTACAATTTTAAATAAGCTGCTTATAAAGTAGGTTTGCTCGTTTATGTAATATAACTTCGTGCATATACCAGATAGGTAAAGCAAATTTAAAACAATATTCTACAACGTAGATGTTATATAAATTAAAATGCTTTTAATTTTACTATTTTTATTTTACTTAGCCTTACTTTACTCCTAAATGTTCAAATACTGCTGGGTGACAGACGTGTAAGCATATAAGCTATGAATAAAAATTATAATACCACCATCGACTGAAGACCTTAATTTACATAGTAATTATCATCATTCTGTTCTGCTTTGTAGATTGCGAGTTAACATAATCGAATTATAGACGAAAGTTGCGAACTTTGCTTATTAACTTTTAATGTGAATTTCAATGAGACAATCTGAAATTCTTGCTGCGAACCCTAACTTTTACTCTGAAATATTTTAACTTTTGGGAACCAATGTTTTGTTTGAAACATTTTATGTTATATTAATATATCACAATTCTGTAAAAAAAATGTAAACTAGGTATTTAACCATTTCTTAGCGCCTAAAATATAATTTCTGTAAAATTAACATAATTCTTATTTCAATCTAGTATATCTTATGACCTGTGGTGTTACGATTCTGTGGTTTTTAATATGTTAGTCGTAAAAACAATAATCATATAAAAAAACACCATGACCAGGTAATCATAGAGCTAAATGAAATTTATAAATTTTTTAATTAGTTACAGCTAAAAGCTCTCTTATTACGGTTGTTATTGAATTTATATAAAAAAAAACATTAACATTACATTGAAACAATGTTAATAATACTTTAATAATATAGTAAGATATAAGAAGTAAGAACATTACAGATCAATCAACTGATAAGTTGCCATCAGGCTGTTCAACTCGGGTCGATGGTTTATTTTGCTACGGCACCAATCAAACTGATTGACCATAATGGATTACATTGGCATCACTATTGAAGCTATTAATATAAAGACATGTACTGAGATATGTAACGATGGGGTTAGTTTATCGTAATACCTGCTATATAAACTAAATATAAGAACATTTATAAATTAATCAATACGAAAAACTAACTAGTTATTCTGAAGAAATGTCTACATCGGAAGATAGGGATTGCAACAAAATCCTAAAATTATTTTTTACAATGTTAAGTTCGCCGTAAAATACAATCAATATTACTAAATAATAGCTACGAATATATTACCTTTTAATTAATTTTTAGTGCTAGAAACAATTCGAGCTACATACCTTTTCGTTTTATTGATAGTTTTCAGCTACATAATATCAAGACTTTGTAATTAAAACCATACGCGTAAAAAAGACAAAATATTTTTTTTCTGTGAGATAACAGAAAGTACATGACAATTTCTACATTAAACACTCCCAAGTAATTAATGAAATTATGACGCGGATTTCGTGTTATGAATAATTAAGACCTAATGATGTTCGCACTGTCAACACTCACACAAACATTAGAGACACACGATATTGACAAATACCTTGACTAAAGAAGACTAGGCACATTTTGAAGACATTTTACATATAATATTTTTTTACAATTGCGAGACTCATCAATTCAAATAAATCCATGGCGACTGAAAAGACTTCGAAACGTCAAGCTAAAATTGAAAACAAATATATACATGTAAATCTGTAGAAAGTGATATTTAGATACGTAATGTTTCCTCTATTTTTTGTACCTACTTAACGCACTTTCACTTGTATCGAACTAGGCGTAGATAATTCTTGTGCTAATTATATTGTAGCTATATTTTTTTAAACTTCCCTTTTCTTTTCCAGCCCCACGATTGAGCACATTCCTTCCTCACTTCTATGGAATATCTGGTGTCTACTATGCCACATTTACCAGGCGTATTAGCATAGTCTTCACTAATATTTAAAGACACGCTAGACTAGTATCTCACAGAAAATGTTATCTGCTCTAGTTTTCCCTCAGCTGGAAAGAAAATGCGGCAGTGATATTTGTATTCTTAATCCGCCACGACACAGATTATTACCGCTGGACTTACATAAACTTACAGTGACTACTACTCACCTAACTAAACAAGCTTCGTTGGAAAACATCAAAACACAAATAACATGTCATACAATTTACATTGTACGTATCATAACAACACCGTATTCCTGCTGTCTGTTCGCACGTAAGTCAGCTGTCATAGTGCACAATACAGCTGTACAACACAAGCCTCACTTTGCTCTGACACATATCACATTAAGAAGATTAACCATGATTACGTAATGCAGTTTAAAAATCTTCGTTCCCTTTTGAGGTTTACTATTGGTCGTTGAAATAGAACAAACATAAGGGGAAAAATATACTTAAAGCAATACTCATCACTGCTCCACCAAAAAAGTAGGTATATTTATATATTTATTTTAACGTAACACATATAGATCAATATTTGTATGACAGTTTTTTTTACATCATTTAATAAGAGACATGATTTTTTAATGATACAGAATTAATTTTAATAATATTAACTACTGCGTATTCAAATAAAGAAGGCAAAGAAAACGGCACGTTCTCTGAAAACGTTCTCGGATTACTTATTTATTTTTTGTTTCTTGGTAAATGTTTTTGAGTAATTCTAATCAAAAACATTCACACGCGTAATTCAAACAAAGTAATAAATCCAGCTCAAAGTTGTGAAGCAGGTGTCAAAATAATTCCGCAGCAGCACACATTATTTCATGTCGTGACGTCGTGCTAAATGTAAGAATTTATGCCAGAGGGTCGCCGGGCCACCGGAGGGAACATCCATCTGCCAAAAGTGTAAATCAGAATATGGACCGAGTAAAATATGTGATTTCATCGGCCTGTTTAAGCTCTGCTATGTCTAAACTGATTTATTTTTGACAAAATACTGACGTTTTTATAATAATTTATTATGTACATGATGACTTTCAGGCCTAAATAGCATTTTTTTATATCTCTACACTGATATTGTTTTTTGGAAATTATGGTAGTTATGATACGACCTAAAAACGTTCAAAGTAAGAAAATGTTGAAAAGGACAAGAAGTCAAAGTGAGTAACACGAATTCGATAAACTATCAATTAGGTGAAATATTTAAAAGTTATTATCCAAATAAATGCATTATACGTGATCTAAACAAACAAATAAAGCTAGAAGCCTCGTGTGCTGTCATTTTATTATTCCATTACCTTTTTGTAAGCAAACATTTAATAAAGGAGATGCTAGGTGCTGGATTTTGCCACTCCGGACAGCCAATGATATTAAAAGTAAACAATGCTCTAGGCATTTTACATTTATAAAAGCAGATCGGGTAAAACATGCACGGGCTTATACAGATATAAAAGTTGATTTTGAATATTGAACACGTAATGTTTCAATTGGGATTTTGAATTATATTACAAATAAAAATGTTATCACACGAGACTATTGCTTTTATGAATTTAGGTGAGTGTGTGGGGGTGAACGCTCAAAGATTGTTATTAAATTAATGCTCATTGTATTTCCTTGTATATTTTGTGGTTTTAAACAATAGAAACAAAAAATTGGTCAAGTGCGAGTCGGACTCGCGCACGAATGGTTCCGTACCATTATCTATGCAACATAAGGCAACGTTATTAGTATCGAGCAAGAAACGTTAAAAAAATCATGTTTGTTGTATGGGAGCCCCCCTTAAATATTTATTTTATTTTATTTTTAGTATTTGTTGTTATAGCGGCAATAGAAATATATCATCTGTGAAAATTTCAACTCTCTAGCTATCACCGTTCTTGAGATACAGCCTGGTGACAGACAGACGGACGGACGGACGGACGGACGGACAGCGAAGTCTCAGTAATAGGGTCCCGTTTTTACCCTTTGGGTACGGAACCCTAAAAATTGTGTATCGTTTTTTTTACGCTTAGGTAGTACTTATTGTAAAATAAACTATATTTACTGACACAAAGCCACAAACCACAACACGATATACGGCACATTGGTTTTGTGAAGTTTGCAAATATCCAAAGGCTAACAGGTCGCCGCCAGCGCCATCCGTCTACCCGCAACTGTGACATAAATCCGGCGAGGTGTCGTCACGGAAATTGGGAATATCCGGACACTTCCCGATCTGTTTGTTACCGCAGCCACGTACAGTCGGTTGTATTATTGAAGTATTGACACCCTAGTCACGGGTCGAGCGTGATTAGCTAAGTTTGATTTTCAAATAATAGCTAATAGCCTACATGATGATAAGGTATAGAATGACGTTTACAGTTTCAGGCCATTGTTGGACAAGGGTTACTTTAACAATACGTATAAACTTAGGCATAAACGGGTAAGCTCTTTGATATGAAACCTATTCAAAACTTTTATTACTTGTGATATAAATGTGAATGCTGAAATAGAAGAAAGCACATTCAAATACTTCAATAGGTCTAAATAGTTAGTACATATTAAATCAATGTTTAAAACAGATTAAGAAAAAATTACCTTAAAGCTAAGAACATTTTTTTTTTAGAAGTCGATTAAAAATGTGGTACTTATATAAGATTTTGAAAAAAAAAAGCCGGTCAGGTACGAGTTGGACTCGCACACTGAGGGTTTCGTAATTCGTATCTACTTATAGATTGAAAAGCGTAGATAAATTATAAACTACAGATAATTTTGGCGTTGTAAATGTGGTGGATACATTTTAGCTGCCAAACCATTATTACACACGCACACACCACACCAATCAATCAATCAATTCATAATAATAATTTCAAGAAATAAAATCCTTTATTTGTGTAGTCCTAATAGGTACATAAGTGCCAGAAAATTTAAAATGCAGTACAATTACCTACTAATTACACAACGAACATTTTAATAGCGAGAATTTAAATCAATTAGCGCCATCTACATACGAAATACACTTCTACCAAGGAATATGATAGTTCTACAAAATAATAATACTTAACTATACAAACTGCTAAAAAAATTACTAGTACTCTAGTACTGTTAGTACTCCTCTATCTTTTATTTTTATAAAACGGCTAATTTTGTGCAATATCTTTGGAATAAGTTTTAGAAATGCAAGCGCTATGTTGTGACTATTACGTGTTAGAGGGCGCTTTTACAAACTTCATGTGCTGATCCTGGAAAAATATGACCTTTGGAAAAATAATGTTTTCGCGTAATGTGATAACAAATTTAAAGTTTTCGGATTTTTCCCAATATGACCAGTATCTAGTCTAACTCTGAGCCAAATTTCAAGTCTCTAGAGTAACGGTAAATAGGTGGAGAATTTTGATACCTGAAATGCGGCGAAAGCTAGTCAAACGTCGCTGCTGTGCTCCTCATTTTTTTTAAATATTTTCTTATTGCTTAGACAAATCAGGTTGATTATATTTTTTGCAGTAAGGGACCGCGTAGATCTACATTTGGTATGAGTTTCAAGTTGATACCTTGAGCCGTTGCTGAGTAAATAAAGTTTGCAGTCGGACCGACAGACAGACGGACACCGGAGTGATCCTATAAGGGTTTGTACGAAACCCTAAAAAGAAAGATATAAATCATCACTTTTTGAGCATGTCCAATAAAAGCCAACAGGTTTAAAAGCACAATGTCTATTTTTACTAAGATAGAAATCTAAATAGGCGACGCGGGTCGGTTGACGCGGGCATAAAATACTTGGCTTCCTTCAAGCTGCAACGAAAGTTTATCTTAGCAGGAAACAAAAGAACAATGAAAGGACACCGGAACACATTGCCGACTCAGAGGGTTTTTACCCAACTCTGTTTTTTATACAAACATTCTGAAACAAATTTATTTCTTTAGCTACTTTTATAAAAGTTAACAAACTCCAACTAAATATTCAAGAAAGTTACCAGAATACGTTTGCTAAATTTATTGAGCATATTCTAATATGATGGAATATGGTTTTCTGTATTATGTGGAATATGTTTTTATGTAACAACTAGTTGCATAACATTAAAGTTGTTATTTTGTTACAGTCCCGGTGTAATTTGCAGACGACTTAAGAGTATGAGAACAAAAATATAACTACAGGTTTTAATGATAACAATAAGTTGCCCATTGCCTAAGCACAGTAAGAAATGTACGACAAAATTTTCAAAATGCGGGTAGTGGAGCCAGCTTCAAAACACTTCAGAAGCCAATCAAGTCTATCGGTCTCGGGAGTCTTGTTCTAAGAGACGTGGACCAGAAGCGTGATAGTGCTGTTTACCAAGAAAGTGAGGTTTTAGTAAAAGTTAGCTCTGTGACAATTTTGTTAGAAGTCTCTGTTTAATTCAAATATAGATAAATATGTAATAATTGTAAAATTATAATATGGCATTTTAAAGCCATATCGTAATTTTACATTTTATTAAATAAAAATTTGATATAGATTGCAATCTTATTCTACTCTCAGTTACAATTGTATATATCAAATTCTAAAGAGCAAGGAATTTATTCGATAAGCAAGTAACAAGCAACTTCGAAATATTGCTTTCCATTTATGCACCCCATAAATAGGTTAAAATTAAACTGACAGATTAAAGTAACAATATATTATTGAACCACAACAACCAGGTAAGTAAAACAAGATCACAAAACAGCCGGTTGTAATCCATTGTGTGGTATTAACACAATTTTAGTTAGGGCTTTATTTGAACTGATAGAAGTATCCTTTATATCGGCTTTACACAGTGATATGATTACCTAAGTGAACCCCTGTCTTCGTACTTTCATTAATCACTACGTGATTTATTATTATAGGGGCGTATTCCCATTGTCTTTGACCCCGAGTGGTTGTGGCATGATCACAAGGAAAAACAAAAAGTTACCATTTTGATACAAAACGAAAGTAACAAAACTATATAAAACAAAAACATCACAGTTAACAAATATCAAGCACCAAAATCCAAATGTTTAGAAACTGTCCGAACAATATAACAATATTAATCGTTTTTGCTGTCTATGTTGTTTATTTTCCTTAAATAAAAATATTTCAAAACTACTCATTCGTTTTTAAATTTTAAATCTTGTACATAAAGACTAACCAAAACTCGATGTAACTAAAGTTAAGGGTTGCTTAAAGTGTACAAAGAAGTGGTTATATTAAATTTTAAATGTACTTGCCACCCCATCATCAACGGGGTTGAACAAATTGATCGTAAAGCAGATTAGAAGGTTCGACAGGGTACGATCACAACGAAATCTTGTCAAAAATTAATTAAGTCCATCAAAGACTAATTGTGCAGGGCCGTTATATTGAGTGAACATAACATACATATGAATATTTTCATACATAGATTTTAGCATTTATTTAAAGCATGAAAGTCACGCATTTCCCCATGGGAGAACAGCACTCTTTAGTAAGATCTAAACACATGTCTTTCGCTCCATTTAGTTACTTTAGATATTTAAATTTACTTGACATAAAATTAAATTCAAATGTATAATTAATAACCTTTATTGTTTTAATGATGAGCACAAAACCTTAATTTACAGAAAAAGCGAATTCCCTAGAATAATTATCTGAGTTTCTTTTAATTGGAGTTTTTTAATTTCTCATTCAAAATCAAGCACCGGCACTCGACCCTGATTGATAAATAATTCAATTAATGAAATCAATTGATTTATAAATTGAGATCTGAACAAATTAGAAAAAGGAATCCTTAAATTCAATTGTTTGGGCTCGAGAACAATTTAGCAGACATGCGGAACGAATTATGTAGAGACTTAACAAATACTTTTATGAAACTGATCACATCAATTAGTTACACTAAGGCGTTCAAATGTTGCTCTCTAGTATTTAAATTGCTATTTTAGTAATAACTCTACCGACTCAGTTTGTGTCGGTTTATGATTTAACTGCGTCTATAAAAAATTGGTCAAGTGCGAGTCGGACTCGCGCACGAAGGGTTCCGTACCATTATATATACAACATAAGGCAACGTTATTAGTATCGAGCAAGAAACGGTAAAAAAATCATGTTTGTTGTATGGGAGCCCCCCTTAAATATTTGTTTTATTTTATTTTTAGTATTTGTTGTTATAGCGGCAATAGAAATACATCATCTGTGAAAATTTCAACTCTCTAGCTATCACCGTTCTTGAGATACAGCCTGGTGACAGACGGACGGACGGACGGACGGACGGACGGACGGACGGACGGACGGATGGACGGACGGACGGACGGACGGACGGACAGCGAAGTCTCAGTAATAGGGTCCCGTTTTTACCCTTTGGGTACGGAACCCTAAAAAGCACATTCTCGTATTGAATGATTTCCTGCGGAAGCTAGTTTGCTATTTAGTTCAGCAAAAAAACAGAATATGCTGCTGTTAGCAGAAGCTATCCAAATACTGAAGACAAAAAATACTAAAAGCTTCAGCGACACAAAACAAGACGAAAGAGCTTGTTAGCCTTAAATAAAGCAAACAATCCTTAATTCATCAGATTTATGTGCGAAAACATACGAATTAACACAACAAAAAGATGTTTGTGAGCTACATAAAACCTTTTAGTATAATCCGGACACAAAATTACTTAGTTACTTACACATTCCAGAGAGATATATCAAGCGAAAGCCATAAGGGAGTTAATTATGCAAATCAGGGCAAGTGAACTGAAATATGTACTGGATTCATTCATCCTTGGTTGGGTTCGCCACTTCAAAACTAGTTCGGAAATCATAAATTCTTATGTTATTTTTGTGTCAAAGAATATTTACAGCTCACACTGAATATAGTTCTTAGAAAAAATATGCAAAATTAGGTCATAATTCACTTAGTAATCGTTTTAGTATTCAAAAATGTCCAGATAAAGTAGGTAATAATCCTGTTTTAAAATTGTTAAATATTAGAAATACTATATTACCGGCTAACACTCACAGTTTTGGGATCGAAGATGTCGACCCAGGGGATATGTAGTATATCCGTATTCTGGTACCCATAACACAAGCAAATAAGCTTAGCTTGGGACCAGAGGAAGTTGTGTGAAATGTCCATGAATATTTATTATTTATTTATTTATTATAATACGCACGTAAATCGTACGACATTTTTTAACACATTTGCGAGGAAACAGAATAAAAAACATTAAATACAACTCAATCTGTGAATGCACACTGTTGCTTTCCCGCCATTTTATTTTATTAAAATAATATGAAATAACTACGTATGTACCACTTTCTTTATATTTAATATATGTATAATATTTTAAAATACATAATTATATTTACCATTTTAAAATTAAATTGTAATATGTAGTCATTTAAATATTTTTTGCAGTCTTTTGATGAAAATATTTAGCACACATTACGAGCAAGAGTGTTAAAAAATATTAATTAGATTTATAGGTTTTTAGAAATTATATAAACAGATACATACTATATCCTTGTAAAAACTGCATAAGATAGTCTTTATTAAACGTAAATATTTGCATTATGTTGAGAATATTCAAACCAGTAACCGTCAACGCTTGCATTTGCGCATCAAGCTTTACAAATCATAATATTATTCTTTAGTTAATCGTTAAATAACTTTATCTGTGCAATCACATCCGAAGTGTAGCCGTTATATTCAACACAACTAAAAGTTCCTGTTATGTTAAAGATTCAAAAAAAGAACTAGGTAGTAATAATTCAAAAATATACATATGACCAAGACCGTCATTAAAGTGGAATTGGACAGTTAAGAGCGGAATATGCGACTACGAAAAGTCCTTACGTCGGTTAGATTGGACACTACAAAATACAAATATATTTAGGTCTGGATTATTTAGAAACCAATAAAAATAAACTGGACATAAAGTTGGGTTCTGAATACATTCGGCTTAAAGCCAGACAACATAAAAGTTGAATGGGCATTAATCACACTGGCAAATAGCACCGGTGTCAAATTTTCTTTTACGAGTTGCAGTGCCATCAGATTAGTGTAGAGCTATTTAATTAAATAACGTGGACTTGCAAATGAGAAATTTTTCAAACAAGAATTCTTTTATATTAACTATTGTCTCAATAAACTGGAGGTAAAAATACTAAATTTGTACTTAAATCATATACCCGCTCTGCGCAAACAATTACTCTTCTTCCCTTGTCCAGCACATTTACGTCCCACTGTTGGCCCCGGGCCTCCTACATTTTGAGAGGGATTATGGTCTACTATGCCGCGCTGACCAGGCACAGGGTTTATTTTCGAGTTTTCCATCTCTCACAGAAGATGTTATCTGTGTGCAATATCCCTTAGCAGACTTTTACAGCACCCTCGGGTGGAGATGGGGTGGTGACACTTGTATTATTAATCCGTCACCACACGGAAGGACACACAATTACTCTTAATACTCCTCAATCTATTTCGTTGGTTGAAAGCAAGGTTTCTTCGAAGCAAGTTTTTTTTTATAATACATAATATAATTTTTTATGTGAAAATATTTGTCTTAAATTTTAGTTCATCTATCCATCCATCAGCCTATCTCCGTCTGCTGCTCGACATAGGCCTCCTCCAGTCTTCATAGAATCCCACAACGCGCAGTCCTGCGCTATCTGTAACCAGCGGCTGCCTGCACTGTTGCAAATTTTAGTTAGCTATTGAAAATAAGCTACAGATTATATTTTTCTAAAATAAAAACAAAGCAATCAAGTATTTAACACTACGAGTTTATACCCAATGTGATTCACTGGGAGCAGTAACCGTAGTCATATAGCTCCAGTCATTTAGAACAAACCATCGTGATGACGACACAATGATAACTTTTGTTTACAACCCTCGTGTCGGCTGCCAATAGTTACAGGTCGACATTATCGATTCCATAACCACTGTTATGGAATCGATAATGTCGACCTGTAACACTCACTAGTGTTGGCCGGTAACATAATATTTCTAATAACTAGTTAATTTAATTTCCTAAGTTATTTAAACCTCAATTCGGTAAAAAAGGCGTAGGGTTTAAGCAAGGCATTAAGATATATATCCATTAGAAGTACAACAAGTGGTATGCCTACAACACCTTAGTCACAGTAAATATAGGCTAGTGGGCCGTAATATCTATCGGTCGGGCGTGTCGTACAGAATTCATAGCTACGTATAACTATTAAGTCTAACGGCCGTAAAGAAATACTGTACTTTATTCAACGATCAATAATAAGTATGAATAATAAACACATTTACACATATTGCTGTACTGTATTACATACATTACTAATATTACTTATTTTGACTGTATAATATTATACTAACTATACATACATTTCTGCGTTACTGTGAACTGTGATTCATTAATAACCGCTCCGAAGGTTCAAGAAATATAAGTTGCAGAGTGTTAACATACTAGGCGCTTTCAACATGATTTTGCACACATATAGCCAGATATTATTTTAATGATATTTACATAGCATCACCATTTTAAACATACATAAAAATCATCATCATCATCATCATCATAACATCACGCCTTTTTCCCATGGGGGTAGGCAGAGACTATAGAGCGCCATCTGCCACGATCGAAGCACACTTCCTTGGCTTCATCCACACTCATACATCTGGTCATACATGCCCGACGGTTGTAAGTGCTACGCACTTGCCCCTTTTGGAGTATCCCAGCGATGACATCGGAGTATATTTTTCTCGGGCGTCCTCTCCCAGCATTTCCACTTACTTTCGCCGTGTATATGCCTTTCGTTAAGCGTCTCTCATCCATCCTCTCCACATGACCAAACCACCTAAGCATACTTTTCTCCACCTTAGTCACTACATCCTCTTTCAGACCACAACGTTCTCTTATAACTTCATTTCTTAATCTCTCTTTCAAAGTCACACCACACATACTTCTCAAAGAGCGCATCTCTACAGCATTTATTCTACTTTTGTGCTTCTCCTGCCACACCCAACATTCGCTTCAACATTCGCTTAATACATAAAAAGTAAGATAAAAGTTATTTCTAAAACATATTATGTATTTACAAAGAAACAAAAATAAATCATTTTCAATATTAAGCATCTTAAAACTCCTCCGCATGATGTCAAGAGGCAAGGCCAATGCTGGCTTATACCTACGTTGAACAAATTGCTGGCCATGCCTCTGGTCACAACACAACCGACATGGTCGCTAAGAATATTAGTCACTGTACATATTTATAAAACTAATTGAACTATGTGAATTAAGGTGAGATGGCAACTAGTGAATAAAAGTTCGCGTGCAACAAAACAATTAAGTGACAAAAGTACTTTCTGTGTTGTTAATCGGTAACTTGTAGTATAATTACTTGTAAAAGATACTACACGTGTATACTTACTTACTTGTAGCCTTTTTATACGAAATAAATATAAAGCGTGTAAATTTTTACACGCTTTATATTTATTTCGTATAAAAAGGTTAACAGTTAAGTGTATTTACACTTAACTGTTCAGTTACAAATAGGAGTGGCGTAGCTGACCTTAGAAGAGCCCTGTATTAAAATATGTTGAAAGGTCAAAAGGAAAAGAATTTCTTTAATATGAAACCTGTCTAATATGAAGAAATAGCGACGACAGAACTTAAAAATAAACATAAAAAATTGGTCAAGTGCGACTCGGACTCGCGCACGAAGGGTTCCGTACCATTATCTATGCAACATAAGGCAACGTTATTAGTATCGAGCGAGAAACGGTAAAAAAATCATGTTTGTTGTATGGGAGCCCCCCTTAAATATTTATTTTATTTTATTTTTAGTATTTGTTGTTATAGCGGCAATAGAAATACATCATCTGTGAAAATTTCAACTCTCTAGCTATCACCGTTCTTGAGATACAGCCTGGTGACAGACGGACGGACGGACGGACGGACGGACGGACGGACGGACGGACAGCGAAGTCTCAGTAATAGGGTCCCGTTTTTACCCTTTGGGTACGGAACCCTAAAAACTGGCAGCATGTAAAACTATATATTTCCATATAAAATTTCAAAATACGAATGTATGAAGTGAAGATATGTTAACTCTTGAGAAAGTGCTTAAATTATACTTGTGACAATTTATCTCTGTACATGCTGTTGAGTTTAGCATTGGGTTAGAATAAATAATCTATTCAAGACACATACTGCTGTCGTGCGTCGCTAATTTTCCTCCGTGCTGCCTGTTGACCGCACGAGTGCTTCGATAACGCGCAGCCTTAATGATATCGCTCATCATCATAGAGTAAGAACATACAACACGATAAAGCGTTTTAAAACATTTCTAAAACCAAGTGTTTATTATAACGTATGCTATATATGTATGTATTCATCAATGGCAGTAGTTGGATTATACGGAAAATAAATAATAATAATGCAATATAAATAAATATAAAATGCAAATAATGGAATATAAAAAAAATATTCAAGATTTTCTACCATTTTCTGTAGTTTTTATAGACGATATTACCAATAAACTCTTTGCAATGATTGTAAATACATTATTTATTTAGAATATACATTACAACGAGTTTATTGGTAATATCGTCTTAGACATTTACAAACACAAGTTATACCAAAATCTGATCTTGGTATAACTTGTGTTTTGAGTAAACAAATGTATAAAATAATAAAAGACATATTTGTTGTTGTTGTACACACCAACTTGTCCACAGGTTTAATTTCACGCGTCAAGGAACTGTGTTTACACGCGCAGCGCACTAAACACATCATGAAGCGTACGAAAGAATAAGTAAGAGTTGTTTATATAAACCTTATGAATATGTAAGTAGCTGTGTGATGGGTGTGTTATAACTTGGTAAAGTTTTGATTTAACTGAGACTTTTGGAAATAGGCTAACTTGAGGTAAAAATAAGAAAGCACAATTTTGCAAAATCAGCTTATAAATATTTTTTTTTTCAACAAACCTAAGGAATATATTCGAGGAGTTCTTTTTTTGTTTTCATGATGACTTTTTGTTACAACCATTGCATGAAGTTACTACGTTTGTGATACATAAACTTAATTAGAAAACAAGGCGAATATTAGTTAATTACGGAAAACTGAAGGAAAAATACTAAATATAGTAGTTTCGAGATACTCGTAGTTTGTAGGCATACGTGGAACAAATCTAACTAGATAACAATGTTACAGTTTGGTGCCCAGGTAGAACAAACAAGCTAATGCACGTACAATAAATTAACTTTGTGTTTTCGTGATTTGTACTAAAATTATTTATTATTGCGTAGAAACTACTATCACTTTGCCTTACATAAATCAATCTTACTTGTTTTTTTTACTACATTCTAGAGATAACTAGTACAGAAGAATCAAAGAATAAACACAGATATAAAGTTAGTCAGAAAAGCATGAAAAACGTCACGTTTCTCCAAGCTCAAGTAAAGGAATATGGGCAGAGTAATGATGATGATAATGAGACTAGTATAGTAGGATTCCTATATTAGACTAATTAATGTTATTATTTTTATAACTAAAAATGCAATAATAAAAGTACGTTAGAATATTGAGGTAAGACACGTTATGTATTTGTTTTGCAGTCTCTTGTGGAGTGATGATATAATTAGCTAATTATAATTATACTTTATCATCATGTACCACTACATGACTAAATTATTTAAGTTGTAGTACAGGTATTGTCACTATATTGCACATTACATGTATAAGTAAAAGATGCGAACCACAAAATTGTATGTCCACTTTATCCGACGATGATCCGTATATTTCTGATATACATATTTTAGATTTTAATATCAATAAGAATTTAAAAGGATTATCTACAATTCAAGTTCCGGTTAATAACTCGAGGTGTGTGTGTGTCAATACATACACATTTTTATGTGTATTAATGTGAATGGTACACAGCTCATCAGGATAATGGACACTTCAATACAAACATCGCCGGCAGTTTGCTACCGTGTTGTTACTCAGAAATTCTGTATCAACATCAAACCCGATTGTATAGGACTGCAATGCTTTTGTGAAAAATACTGAATGTTTATATTCCATTTCATATATTTATCTGATTCATAGCATATTAATCTGATCTGGCTACTATACTAGAGCTCGTGTTATAATAGTCACATATCAGTCCTTTGTCTGTATTTAATTAGCCTTAACTTTATGCATAATATTAAGGTAACAGGAAGACCTTATTATTATCTTTTAGCACTTTGTTAGAGGTGATATGAATATTAAAGTTTCGGTACAATTGTTGTGTAAGCTCTACATCTTAGGTATATTAGGAACATAACTATCACTTTGTCAGCTTTATCTACCTTTTTGTCAGAAATTATTAATATCATACCTTTAGCTAAAAGTCCATAAACTAACATAATCTTTTACGATAAACAACATAAGTCTAAATATTTAGAGATATCCATATATAATAAAGTTTACGTTTTGTACGCTAATCACGCGCTTTCCATAAAAATGACTAATTCCTATCACGCAATTGTGAATCCATCTCCAGGCCTCTTACATTAAAATCCTCAATTGTTGTGTTAATTAGAATTCTTGAGACACTGGCTACTTAAATTGAAAAGAAAAAGATAGCAGTGTCTACTGAGGAATACAAAAATTCTTAAATTAGGCCTTAGATTACATTAGCAACAAAAAAAATTATTCACATAAATTTATTTAGAAATAAAAATACTTCTTCTTCTCCAGCCCATTTACGTCCCACTGTTGGGCACGGGCCTCCTCCACTTTGGGAGGGAATATGGTCTACTGTGCCGCGCTGACCAGGCGTTTTGGCACAGGGTTTATTTTCGAGTTTTCCATCTCTCACAGAGGATGTTATCTGTGTGAAACATCCCTTAGCTGACTTTTACAGCACCCTTGGGAGGAGATGGGGTGGTGACACTTGTATTCTTAATCCGTCACCACACGGTAAAATAAAAATACACAAGTGTCTAAATAAGATTTTAAATAACATTTGAAGGACGATCGACATTTACCGTCAGCTGCGTGTTAGGCTGACATTTATTTACCGCAGGTGCTAATTAAACGATTTTAATATACAGAAATACTACATACATAACTACATTACAATTAAATATTCTCAAACAATCATAAAAATACAACTATTACCTGGTTCTATTTGAATATACAGTACACGACTTGACTACTAGTTACACAATACAAGCAGGCTATAGTTTTATAGAAATAGAATTCATATATCCAACAACTGTAGAGATTAATGTTAAAAATAATTTACTTTTAAAAGCAGATAAGATAAATCATAATCAATTCCATTTTACCATAGATCTACACTTGAGAGCTGTAATCAAAGGTGGTATATGAAAATTATGTAGCCATATATCATTTGTAATGGTAATCATCTATTTAAAATGTAGTTACTCCAAAATTAGAACAGTTTTACAGCATATATAAAGCTGTTTACCGACTATTAGTGAAAGCTACATCGTTCAAACTATTTCAGCGGAAAAAATGCCGCGTCACACATCGGCTCGTTAATTAAACTAGAGGCTACCACATCATGAGAAGCAATTATGTTGAAACTTAACACAAGAACATAATATTTTGTTTCGATCTATTTGGGATAGTTACCAAAAATCTTCAAAACCCTTGAACGAATCATTCGCGTTACACTTAGGTACTTTAATTATTCATTTCTTGCTTAGTTTACAAACATTTAACTTGACCAGACATGACATAGCGTGTCTATATTTCATTAAGTAATTTGAAGTTTTCCACCATGTTTCTAACTGCCAGTGTTAATTACGCTTTTGACTTCTGTTAGTGCCATTTCCTGAGTATGACGATATTGTTTGATTACCTTAGAGGTTTCTGTGTTACTAAATTTATACGTCATCAAGCAGTTTGACGAAAGATGATACTGATGCTCGTCATGAAAGCCTCAGAGATAGGAATAAATTTTTATTTTTAGAAATATAATAATAGATATCGATTACCTACTGAAAAAGTAGCATTAAGCAATAATTCCAATTACTGTTCCATTAGTTTTAATAGACGAAGTTTTTACCGCATTCACAAGGAATAAGAAATCACAAGTAAAAATATAAAATGGAATACAGGTGGCACAAACCCCCGGTGCGTCATTTTTATCGTTCGAAGGCTCAGGGTAGCTATAGACGGCGTATGGAGCGTAAATCATACGACGTCATACAATCTGCATCACTGGTGCCTTACGTGCTAGCTTGCTTCCACTAGGTAGGTTACTACTATGTTTTTAACACTTCCAAATTCATAATTGGAATTCTCCTCCTTTCAGTTTATACTCGTATTTAGTTTATCCTGTTTTAATAGCGATACAAGAGATTGTATTTGTTTGAATTTTATATATTGATAACAAATAATGTCCCACAAGGGTAGCAATATAATAGAAGAACGGAATTTTTCAATTTAATAATATACCTAACCACTTATAACAGGACAGCGATGAAAACTCAGTCGTGTGCGAGACACCCAGAATATTTTGTACTTACTCGAGCGCACGAAAGCATCCAAAATTTCCGTAAAATATAGGTAAATTAAATAAAAACCGTAATTGTTTACTAAATTATTGGTTATTACCTATATTTCAGCTACATGAGTACGTTAATTAAAGGCAACTTTTTGATCAAGTAATTAAAAAATAAGGATTCATTGATTTTCAGTTTATCCTATTAGCATTTTCTAGACAGAGGGAGGTAAACTAATATTATTTTCTTAGTGTTTTTTAAAACTGGTGTGCTCCAAAAAAGTTATTCACACTGTAATTATGAAAAATATCGCATTTTCAAAATTATAATGCTTAAGTAATTTATTAATTTTTGCATTTGACAGGCTATGCTTTTTACTTAATAAATCAAATTATGGTAGAAAAAGTGAAATGCCGCAAGCGGGACTTGAACCCACGACCTCGGAATACCGTTCCGAACCTCTTCCAACTGAGCTTATTGCGGTCTACTTGCAACATCTCAAATTGACCACCACACTTGTTACTCGAATGAGTTTATATATTTTTACGTACAGCGCCATCTATCAAGATTGCTTTACACCATCTCGACCAACAGGTCGAGGTCATGGGTTCAAGTCCCGCTTGCGGCATTTCACTTTTTCCACCATAATTTGATTTATTAATTATAATGCTTTATCAAGTGTCAATTTATATGACAAATTCTTCTAATAAGAATCGATTCGAAATTGGTCCTATCTTTCAATTTAATTTGAAATATTTTTAACAGTTGCTTACCACACGCATCACGGGCGACAGGTGTTGACTTAACTGGCTTCCGTCGAGGCACTTTATTTTTTCTCAGGTCCCATTATCATTAGTTCCGGATGTGTTGTCTATTATTCGTGGAATAAAATAAATAGCATAATATATTATTTGCCCGAGTAAAGTATTATTGTGTGTAAGTCAGAACGTAGGGTAACGCCGCCGCTATTCTAAATATTTCGGCAATCTGTACCTTAATAATACATAATATGTTATAGATAGAAAAATATTAGCAAAAATACTGTGATAACTTACACAAATAACAATCATTGTTTACCAATATTTTGCTCATAACAGTTTATTAAAAAGCCAATTGATTAGAGAAAATGATTAAAGAAGGATGTTCCATGAACATTACGATTAGATAGCTACTTAGAGTTATGTAGGTATTAAGAATCTGCTTAGCTATGCTAAATCCATTTAGCACCATTCACTATAGAGGACACTTATGAATAGTAAGTATGTATTATAAGTATGCATTTACAAAAGAAAAGTAGTATATGAATTCTATCCGTATTCTAGTACCCATAACACAAGCATATAAACTTAGCTTGGGACCAGAGGACGTTGTGTGAAATGTCCATGAATATTTATTTTATTTATTTATTTAATAGTAATTATACAATATGTTGGATAATTCGTAGTTAGCTACTGTTCATATATCTGGGTCAACCATAAATAACAAAAATAGCTCTGCAGCAACAATACAATTAAATGATAATCAAGAGTTGCACGTCAACAAAACTGGTGCGAAAACAAACCACAAAAGCGATAAATAAAATCATTTCACCGACGGCGGAACAAGAAAAACAACAATCAGCATGCAGTAACTATACTTACGAGTACTTAGAACAAACATATTTTGCTCTTATACTGTAGGAACAAAAAGCTATTTTAGTAGTCTCTGAATCTCTATCAATCTAAATCTTATAAAGAGAATTAATAAATTGTTTGCGTTCAAAACATGTAATGTTGTAAGTTAGTAAACAGATACGAAAAACTTAATGTTATTACAGGCGTTCAGATGTTTATTTACTGGAGTATAAAAGTTTAGTTATTGCACAAGAAATTATGTAAGTTTAATTTATCCGATACACAGAGTAAATATTTATTTGTGAACGTAAATGAACGAAATGAGTGTATAAATGACAATTTTAGTGCACAATTTTAAGAGGTCTCGATGAGGTTTAACTTGAAATTATCACGTTTTGGCAGTACCAGTGCGAACCAAGACGTGTTTCTAAACAGAAAGTCAAAACCTTAGAGGTTGTGGGACAATGAAAAAAGATAAAGTAACCTTTTACCTAGACAACAAATGCTGGCGAGAAAAGACACAACTAATAAATAGTAAGAAACAAAATGGAGCATTAAGTAAAGGAAGTATCCATTATCAAACCAACAAAAAACATTTAACTACACTCAAAATGTTTTCTTCCGAGTTACAGTGTTTCTTTATTAAACAATTAAATAATTTAGCAGAAAACGAAGCGGCCACAATAATGCCCATATCTAGTTATATTGCGTTAACCCTAAAACTTACAGTAACTTTATTTAACACCATATGTATTATCGTACCATACTGCAACCTCATACATACAGCTGTAAAAGTCATAAAAGCTCTATATTTATTATTTCTTACAATACATAGACAGGCGAATTATAACATTTTTTATAATTATAACAAAATACAATAAGTTATACTCCTGATTGGAAACGAGCTCAACAAGTACACTCTACATATAGTTAAACCACTGACTTTATGGAGTTAGAGAAAAAACAAATTTGCATTTGGCTCATTATTCAGTTTAAATTACGTTTCCGTATCGAGCTTTAGTAAATTTTCATAAACGCAGACAGATTTGCATATGAATTACATGTTTTATGAATACATATTAAAAATAATAACTTAAAGACTACCATCAAATTCTTTTAGCACATGCTTCTACATAACAGAACTTTTACAGCACCAAGTGTAGCATTTTACAAAGATAAACGTGTATCAATAAATATAAATAACAGTTAAGATCGCGACCGTCCTTTGCGACGCCTCGGATGTCTGATGTCATTTACTTCAAGGGTAAGTAGTAATACCTTTCTAATTCTTTTAGCTAAAGTGTCAATTTTTTCGGTTAAAAATTATTATAAAAGTGGAATTCGATATCGTACTAATTGATGTCAAGTTAAATCAATCTGTCTAGCTATATTAACATTAATGTAGGAACAGAAGATTCGGGCGATGTCATTTTGTACTGTTGATAATTTGCAAACTAAAGTTTGCGTATTCCCCTTTTCGAATCTTGACTTCAAATGTTATAGGGAACTAAATGCTCCTGGCATTCAATTCCCTGCAACAGGAGAAGGAAATAAGCATATGCAAGAAAAAATTACTTCTTAACCACTATACAATAATTCTGCAGTAAAATTTCATTACATTCTTAAACTCGCAAAAAAATTTACATTATTTATAGAATATCCGATACGTAACCATGAGCTTTACGTGACGTTAAAAAAACATTATTCATTAATGTCTCTGATTTTAACGCGATAGGGACGGCGCGGTCCATCAGACACATTTTTAGTAACCTGACAAGGGTTACCGGACATCTTTAGGTACAATTTACGAAAATAAATATATGGGGTTGAGGATCGATCGCATCGTATGTCGGTAAGCTCACAACGTTATTCCATTATGTAGGGTGGGGGCAGAATATTAAATGAGAATTGACCCGATATCTCGTGACTCGTCACCAGGCCCTAGGAGATAATTGGAGTATATGGACATTGTGTGTACGTAACTATATAGGTTTTTATCGACTATGTGTGCACCAAAAATAATATAATATCATGCAGCAGTTGAAAATAAAATATTGTAGGGTTTAGAATACACAATCACACCATTAGTCACAAAAATATTGACTAGCAGGCCCTGTGCATAGTCGAAAACTTACATTTACAAAAATGACAAATGCACTTGAAGCAGAATTCTTGAATATGAACACTTCTAACCAGAGGAGTTTTTAATCTTGGTAAGAAAGTGTCTAGCAAATTTTTTATGTGAGTCGCATCAAACTTTTTCAATACGCGGCACTTTGTGTTGCCATAAAATAACCAAACAACGTTCGTTAAGATACAGAAAGATAGTCCATTAAATGCAATTATTTATGTCAAGTCGGCAGTGCTATTTACCTTCAAAATGCTTTCATTGCGTTTATAATTACGATACTTCAACTTAATAAGCGCCATAATCGTTTAATTAAAGGCGATGAAAACATTACCTTAATGTTTTTCACGAGAGGGTCATCATTTACGAATGATTAAATTTTGAAGAAGAGTATACAGTTTCAGCAATGATCCTTTGATAACTAAGCAAGCCGATATAGTTAATTCTATAATAAATAAAGTAACCCATAGATATTCGTCTCTACTTCAGCCGAAGAACTACATGTAGAGCAGTATTATTTACATGTATTTTGATGACATCACTACTAAAACCAAATATTAAACCACTGCGAACTCTTTAGTTTAATATATTGTATATATTTAATTGAGCGATCGGATATAATAAAATCAACACTTTTTGTCAGCTGAGTTTTTTTCAAAAGAAACCTCCAAGTCAGAAAGATATCAGAAGAGACACTAAAAGACAGTTAGATTAAATTTATAAAGCTTCTATTTTAGTTGTTTTAGTCAAGATATACTCTGAATTTAGTTTAGTTAATGATAACGAGCAGCGCTTTATCGCTATCAGTATCTTAATATTTTAATCAGCATCTTAGTACAAGCCTGGCTTACTGGGACGCAGGTGCATGAATATTTCTCTCGCTACTATCTGGTCAATTTGTTTAGACCCCGTCTGAGACAGATCCAGTTTGAATAAATAACTTTTGGAAAATTTTGCTAAATAAGTGCTTATACAATTCAAAATGCACGATATATTTTTAAAAATAATAGGAACACTGGTGAGGTCGCTCCTTAATAGGACATACGCAGTCCAGTTTGGAAAGAGCGCCTAAATGTAGGCGGTGTTAAGCCGCGCACAGTACCGTTTTTTTATAGAAGCATATATTATGTTATGCCCAATAGCAAATAATGATGGATGTAGAATTCAGTCAATTAAAAGAAAAATAACTCCAACCACTCGAACACATAATCATAAACCCAAAACATCCTTTTATTCTACACTCTGTCAAGCCCCGAGAAACTTTTGATAAAATAAGTCAGAGGGTATTTAATTACGTTACAAAATTCTATATTTTACAATTTACATGCGAGTCAACATTTAGACACGATTTTAAATCGCTTGATATTGTATTACACTATTACGGCTATTACAAATTTCGTAACACGCGTCATTATTATTTTTAAGGTTAAAAAAATAATTATTTAGAATTCGTTGCCAGATGATAAAAGTCTTTGTATTTGTACCCACGTAACTTTAAAAATCAGTACATAATTATTGGGATAACGCACAACTACGTACAAAAGAAATATGTTTCTATTTATAAACTTGAAACGAAAAAACATCGTCTGGCTTGGAAATGAAAATAAATCATATTTTTCTATTTAATTTGAAACAAAAGACGTTTGTATACTTTTATTAATAGTAAGTATTTTAAAAAATATGTTTTAAATGCTCTGCTCTATTTATATATATTATCTTTTTTTGAGTAGTTATATTGTAATTGCAACCCAAAGAAAAAAGTTTAACAGAAAGGCAGACGGACAGTGCTCCTGTAACGGTTTATTGTTTTGTAAAATGCCTATGAAGAGCTAATGATAGTGTTTAAGAGTGGGTTTTTTTTTTTAAATCGCCTCCTGCCCTGCCTGGCCACGATGGTGCCTTGAGCTTTACCATGATCCGGCGGGGGATGGCCCCGTTAAACGGGGCCCGACCCAACTGGGGGAGCATTAAGTCCCCCTGTCGTGGTGCCGTGACCGACAGCCACATTTGCCGCGGCAGGTCTCGGGATACCGACCCGCCGCGCGCGACCAACTCGTCGGGAGGGTCCGCGGCCGGCTACTGCGCGGCGACGACCCCTGCCCGGGGCCCTGCGGGGGGCAAAGTGCCACCAGAGCGTTCGCGCTCCCGCAGGGCCTCCCTCTTTGCCACCATCACCTCCCGAGAGAAGAAGGCGACGGCGGCCCAACACTGTTCGCTCTCGGCCATAGACGAGACCACGACCGAGAGCGACAAGTCCTGTCCCAGCACGCTGACGAGTTCAGCGCGCTGGGCGTCCTAGGCCGTGCATACGGCAAGGGTATGTTCTGCCGTATGTAGATACGGCAGATGTGGAAGTGGAGCCGTAGGGCTCCACTTCCACAATTGCGGCAAACGGGATCCGACTCGATACCAACCACCTCCCACAGGTATTTGGCGAAGCAGCCGTGACCTGTGAGGGGCTGGGTTAGGTGATACGTCGGATCCCGATGCCTCGCCTCAACCCAGTCTCTCAGGACTGGGTGGACCGCCTCAGCGAGCCGTCTGCTCGCGGTGGGGGCGAGTGGGTGATAGAATATCTAGGAACAAGAAAAGGTGTTGCGCCGTCCCTGAAAAAATGGCGTAAGGGCAGGAAGAAGACATATTATAATGATTGGTTACTATAGGACATATAAAATTTTACAAACAATCAATCACAACTATTTATAATGTGTGTGTGTACTTTATGAAGAGTCCATGAACTACCCCTAGTATGGGTAGATTGATAAATGAGCGGAAGCACTCGGCGCCTAATGAATGGGGTGTAGCACGCACACCGCATGCCATTGCAGTATCTGCAATCCTAGTTAACTGCATCGCCACAGACCAATTGCGATATAAATTATTACTAACTGTGCTCCACAGCTTCACTTGTGTACATACTGGAGAGTTCTTTCTTTAGACTTAGACTTAGTGGCTTAAAAAAACCGACAACCTTCTTCCAGATCTACTTACTGCATAAATTTGATCAAAATCAGTCAAGCCGTTCCGGAGGATTATGGTAACTATCAGCGCAAGGCGAAAATTTTCTTTTTGTCATATACATTTTTACTTTAACTAGATTGTCATATATATAACGTAATTTTTTACGATTTTATTCAATCCAGGCCTCAAAATAAAAACTAAACGATAGGCAAATTACATTCCACAAATTCTGTCACGAAACATGACTAAGAATTTTCCACGTATGGACTGAAATTTAAGTTGTTATTGAAAAAAATATAAGCCACTTTTAAAACATTTCTCATAAGTTATATATACATATATCTATGTCATTTGAAGTAGAAGCTAAATAAATATGAAAAAACCCCAGAACCAGTATCAATAAAAGTAATTTTATTAAACCAATCATAAACTCTATCGCTATCACTGAATAGATTATGTTTTAAAACACAACAAACTTTATTCAAACAACATGCAGAAATGGATGGAAAAATTTTATATATAAAACAAATTAAATCTTCACAGTTAACATAGTATAAAATAATGAATACGTTAAAGTATTCGAAGTTTTTATACGAAACGGGAAATGCAACAACAAATAACCGATTTTAAATTCATTGTTAAAACAGTCAGTACGTAAACGGGGGCATCCCTTGATACGTTGGACATTAAAACGGAAAGCAATTTCGCGATGAGCACACTTGAACCAAGCTTCCATTCCGTTGAGCAGACAGCGCGAGCGATTCATTTCCCTGATGGCCACCCATTACACCGGTCAAGATGGATGGATAACAAACCTGCAATTACACTATAAACACAATGACCATCAAGTGTTTTTTACTAATTGAAAAAGCCAAGTCGTTTTATTTGAGAGCACTATATGAAATGAAAGATAGACATGGCGTGACGTGACACCTGATATTTTAACTTCATTGTGTTTACGAGCGGTGATACTGTTTATTACTACTAGGTCAACCCATACTAACGCCTCATATCCCTACTAATATTATAAATGCGAAAGTAACTCTGTCTGTCTGTTACGCTTTCCCGCTTAAACCTCTCAACCGATTTTGATGAAATTTGGCACAGACAATCTTTAGACCCTGAGAAAGGACATAGGCTAGGTTTACCTTTTATTGCGAAAAAAAAAAATTTTCCAAATTCCACGCAGAGTTGCGGGCAACAGCTAGTTGTAAATATAGTTAGAATGTAGAGACACATGTTTAATTTTCCAATTCACTTGTCTTACAAGAATTCTCTCTAACGTTATATTTCATAACAACTCTGAACTACATTGACTAAGTTTTACAACCGATGGTCTGATTTCAAACTACATATTAAATGAACTACATATTTCGTTTCATTACAGCTAATGCTTACTGTTTTTATTTCTTTTATGGAAGTTGTTACTTATTTTAATAACAACAAATATAAGATTAAGAATTACAACAGATAAGAAACAAAACCGTCATAAAACGTTCTCGAATAAACAAAACTAAAGCGTTAATGAGGAATTAGCAGTTAGTTAAGAATCCTAATCATAATAACTCAAGATGGTATCGTCGGTAGAAGGCGATGAACAAAAGGCTGCCGAATAACAATGGCGCCCAACGCGAGCCGCTAACAAATTATTCACCCGAAGATAACTAAGCAATATTAAATCACAGCAATTTGCGGTTGTGAGGCGCAAACTCTTTGTCACATTCAAAGTTTTTGGATATTTTTAACATTTCTTAAAGAACCTACTATTTATCGTCAAATTAGCTCTACATGTGTACATGAGGTACATTTCGAAATTACGAGCAACTAGTCTTTTCACCTAGTTTGTCATATCAAAATACTCGTAATTACAGTTTCACATCAACGATCGATTTCGAAACTTGAATCTACGTGTTACAAGAATACTGACCATCAAATAAAGATCATATATGAGCTACGCCGATGTTCCTCGTGTCAACCAATTTCACTGCCATAGTTATCTTACGTCAAGTGTGCTCACGCCATCTATCGAGTGCTTGACACACTTCGACCAATAATCCCGCTTATGATAACCACTTTTTTTTACTTTGTTAAACAAAAAAGCTAGCGTCAAATACTAAGCAAAATATGTACTGTACATACAAATACGTTTGTTGAAATTAAATTTTTTAATAAACTAAATAGATACCTAATTAAAAACGCGGGTATGCGCTGCCGGGAATTTAAAATCTGTGTAAAGCTCCAGCTTCCAGTGGTAGTTGGCAACTTAGCATGAAACTGCAATTTTATTGTCCATAAAGCAGGAAACTGTCGGCCCCGAGCGTGTTGCACTGTAATCCCGTATTTTCACGCCTTCGGTAGCATATAAGCAATTATAACTGTAGTAGCAGTTGCTCGGAAATTGTAATATTTAGACTTAATAAACCCATTCATAACGCTGAATATCCAGAACAGCAAATGTACTAAACAACGCCGCGGTTTGCTCATAGCATAGTAACCTTACTACACATTATTTTAGTACTTTATATGAGGTTATAGGTCGCATGTATGAAAATAAATAGAAAACTGTTAGGTTTTACTCAGAACCTAAATCCTTAGAGTCCAATCACAGCACCACACCAAATATTATATGAAACATTTTTTTATTAATTGAAGCGGCACAGATGGAAACCAATATCCAAAATTCTAACCGCTATAAATTTTGCACAAGAGCGAGTCTGAAACGGTCTGCGGCTATTGTATTGTATGGTGCGGTAACAGTATATAGTTTATTAATGAACCGATAGCGAGCATATGAAGCATGATACATTTTCGATAAACTCGCTGAATACAACTCCGTGGACAATGGATATTCCGCCACTGGGACGGTGCCATATGCAATATTTTAAAATTTGTAAAAGCGGAATCCCGTGCCAAAATATATTAATTGTGCATTTATATAACGTGCCACAAAAATTTCTACATTGTTACATGGAAAATGCAGCTATGTATTTGCATTTGTACATATTTTTAAAATATGTATTTTTAAATAAAATACACACATTATTAGACTGGCCAGGTACCTACTGTCTGTTAGTACACTTGTAGATGAGTTGCGAACACCATTTGGTGATGATACAACATTATGAAGAGTAGAAAAGCTTTAGATCTATGCAATATTTTTTATTAGGGTGGTTTTCCTTTGCATTAGTACTTACTTACGTATATAAGTTACTTATAGCGCTTTATTTAAGACCAACATAATTATCTTAGTTCAAAAACTGACAAACACACTTGAATATATTGAATATTATTTTAAATTATTGCATTGTCATCGGTTCTTGGCAAGTGTGCAAAATTTCAGACGAATCCGACTACTGCAAGTAGGTGTAATCTCTTTCAAAGGTTCCGTTACATAGATTAATACATTGATATTAATAGACACGTACCGAGCTAATAAAAATATGTTAATAACAGTGTTTACTGGTCAGTGGGATTACGATTCATTAATATTATTTAAGTGTTGTCTCTATCAAAATAAAGCATAACAAAAAAATGGTCAAGTTCGAGTCGGACTCGCGCACGAAGGGTTCCGTACCATTATCTATGCAACATAAGGCAACGTTATTAGTATCGAGCAAGAAACGGTAAAAAAATCATGTTTATTGTATGGGAGCCCCACTTAAATATTTATTTTATTTTATTTTTAGTATTTGTTGTTATAGCGGCAATAGAAATACATCATCTGTGAAAATTTCAACCGTCTAGCTATCACCGTTCTTGAGATACAGCCTTGTGACAGACGGACGGACAGCGAAGTCTCAGTAATAGGGTCCCGTTTTTACCCTTTGGGTACGGAACCCTAAAAAACATTAAAAAAAACTTAACTATCTGGCTATGACAAATTATAATTTCCAGATATGGTTATTCGTAACAAATATTTCAGCTGCAGAAATAAATTTTGCTTTAAACTGCAATATGCGACATCTAACGATGCTACATAAAACTACTAACCGAGTTTCAAAACATAAGTTTTACAATTTCACGAACCACAGCTTTTCGAGAAATAGCGCCACCTACGACACCGATAGTGACTTTACTTTAAGTTGTAGTGCCCTCTATCGTACTAAGAGTGAATTTATTACAAAACCATGCCGTTGTTTTCCTACAGGAACATATTACTGAGTATCACGGTGGTCGTGAAGTAGCTAAAAGATGGCAGTAGTAGTAACTTTAAAAACTATGTTGTGATGTGTATTTATATGAAACTTCCAAAGCAATAAGCTATTCAAATATCTTTTATTTTGTATTACAAATGAGCTAAAATAATTTGATATATTCTTTTGTAGTAAACAACTAAGTACTTACGGGTGTGATTTCAGCCTCCATTTTAGGATGATTATGAGGCCAAATTAAATGTCTGGAACAAACAAAATCACAAATTAGTTATTAATATGGTGTACATTTTCACATGCATAAAGACATAGTTGTATGTTCGTAGACAAAGATGCTGATATTATCACTATCATCATCCTCCTGCCCTTAACCCATTATTTGGGGTCGGCGCAACATGTCTTTTTCTTCCACAGTCTTCTATTAGCCGTCATGTCTGTGTCAACTCCTCTTTCTTTCATGTCCTCTTTCATACAGTCCATCCATCTTTTCTTAGGTCTTCCTCTAGACTTTTTCCTTCCACATTTATGCTCACACATATAGATATTATCACTACTATCTAAATAAAAAAGATAAAAACCCAAAAGAACACAAATAAATTTAATAGAAAATCTTCATAAACTTAAAAGGAGTAAGAAAAGTTCTTCGCTTAACATCCAAGGATTAATTAAAAACATTTTCTGTTAAAAATTCTCTCTCTACAACCCATCACTTGAGAGTTTATCTTTATGAGCATAAATATAAATTTTAAATCAATAACTAACGTGATTTTCCATTTTCAAAATTAGAACCAAGTCTTAAGGTTTTCCTGCATAAAGCTGTCTAGCGGCCATTTTCAATGACTAATGTATGACTGTGGACAGATTGTTTATCACCGTTTATCAGCAAAATATTTCTATCTCCAGGCAAAGTTTTAACCGAAAATGTTATCGTGAGCAGCTTATTGAAATGCAACTAAGAGTTAAATAGTAGATTTGTCTGTCTTTATTAGCGTCGTCGATTGAGGATAGACAAAATATTGAAAACAGGCATAAATCATTATGGAGAAAGTTGTCAAGAAGCATTGAAAATAAATAGATAATAACTTTTACTAGAATGCATTCGCAGAACTAATGGCCGGGCTATATAATAAGTAGTAAAGAACATGATGCATTTTCATTGTCACAGAACAGAATAGCTCTAAACTATAACTAGAACAGTCTGAATGTTCTCGTACATCTTAAAGAATATGCCAAGAATTTTTAAACATTTTAAAGATAATATAATTAATTCATACGAATATCGCAAAAAGCGAATTCTAACGTCACTAGTTAGTTAGTTAAAGAAGTTTAAGTTATTGTAAAATCACCTCCTAATTCTTCTCACTAAACATTGGTACCAACTCCGCTCGTACAACTAAACTAATACTTAAGTTTATGTCACACAATATATTTTATTCTGTGGTTCAAGTATGGTGATGGTGTCAATAATACAATTGTAGATAACGTTACATCATCAGTTTTTCTTCTTCTTTCTTGTATAGCAAAGTAAAATTATAAATTTTATTAAAATTGTATTAAAAATATATGTATAAATATAGGTGTAATTTATCATGATAGAACACGTGACATGCAGACACATACACACACACACACACACACACACACACACACACACACACACACACACACACAGTCAGACAATCATCCCACTCATTAAAATTTTGTTATTATTATGCATGTATATAGGGTTTTAAACTGTAATTTAATCTTGTGTTAATGTTCACCCGCTTACCTGTGTTCTATAATTTGTCGATATTGTAGTAAGGCACTGGTTCTTGTAACACAGTTCATACTAGTACGGGAACCAGAGTAGTTTTAAGCAAAATGTAACATTTTTATACGTGACAAAAAAGATTTATTATTATTATTATTGTATGCGTCACTTTAATAACTATAATATAGTTATTAGAATAGAGAATTATTGTCAAACAGGTCATAGTGCACTATGGAAATATAACTTATCTAACTAAATAACTACTAAATATTACATGTACAATATGATCCCCAACCACTATGGCTTGTACATCAACGGAATCAGAAGACATAGGGAGGTCAACCACGCTATTCCCAACTAAATTAATCCTTCTTTGCGGTCGCTTATGACCGGACAATCCGCTTTTAAATGCTTTGAGGGACTCAAATGGTCATTTCAGGCATATTGTCTAAATTGTTGAGTATGTATAAGCTTTTACGTGGGAAATCTTCGTCTCTCAGGTATCTGACGTCTCTGACTCGGATCCCATAACTTTTTGATTCCAAAAAGCTTAAATATATAGATCTGGAACATAATTATCATTACTATGTGCATATTAGAGCGTTTTAGGGCATGAATAATATATCCTAACATAAACACATCTTATCGATACAATAATAGTTTGGCCAAAATATTTATTTACCTACACGTATAACGATGCTATAGTTAGCTTACCAACTAACTACGTCAAATTACACAAAATAAAACTAAACCACTTTGGCCTGACCATAATAACCCTTCGCATTGGCTATTAGCACATTACATAAATCAGTTGTGTCGGCACAATCAGTGCATAGCTTTTAACCTTGAAGCGACTATCCCATGACCTCTAGCCGAACTTTACTGGAAGGTTACGACCTCTGTGATAATCTATGAAGTTAAAAATAAGTGTATTTTCAGCAAGCTTTTCCAGACTACAATTTCATATTCATAAATAATGCAGGTGCACTAATCCATTTAATTTGCATACATTTAATGACTAATTTAACTAATTACAGTAACTTTACAAATATAATTTTACTAATAATAGTTATTACTTTTGTTAAGGCAAATATACCATAAGATATTTAAAGTAGGTAATTATAAAGCATAAGCTTTGTATGGAAAATATACGCGAAAATGTGATAAAAATAATAATTTCGATTTTATTAAATTTTAAATTATTAAGATTTAAAAAAATTTAATAGACAACAGACAGTTGCTGACAATAAGTCTGTATAATAAAGTAACTAAGTATTTCTTTACATATTTTAAAACAAAGTCGTCATTTTGGTATGTCGTGTATGTCTTTAAGTGAGCTTATATCATCAAAACTACGAAACGGATTTTAACGCGGTTTTTTTTATAGTAACACCCGTATTCACAAACAATACTTACTTATGTAAGTACTTAAGTGTTGATGCACTGTGCAAAGGGTAACACTTCTCAGTGCGTTTCGTTCATCGAGCCTTTGTATTCATAGACAAAACTTAGCTAGGCGTTCAGTTTAACAAACGAATAGTGGGCTTCACCACTTAAGTATTGTTTGTGAAATGATTTTGCTACCCCTGTGCGTCCATGCCTACTATGAGACCTCACAGTAACGTTTGTGAATACGGCTGTTAGAGTGCTTCAAAAGGATGTTTTTGATTTGATATTGTTTCTAAATTCCACGCGTACAAAATTGCGGGCAATAGCTAGTCATCATTAAAATGCATATTGAAATATTTTATAATAGTTACTGCTAAAGAGAGCAATTTATATAGGTAGGTACCCTTCTCACGTTCTACATCAATTTATTTGGCATGACACGAATCATTTCAACGATTCTGTAAGTGCTTTCACGGTTACTAAATTTATATTTTTAGAATCATTATTTGATGCATTATAACTTGCCGAATATTGTGTTCAGTGAAAATCCTAATCGACATATAAATCAAAAGTAAAAAGAGAATAAAGGATTATTAAAAAAAAAAAGTTTAACCGAATTCATGTGCCTTTGAGATTTGAGGGTTTTCCTCGATTTGTCAGGAAATAACCATCAGATAATGACCAGGTGCCTATGGGATTACACGGGAACCACCAGCTTTCGAATAAAAAAGCATCAATAAAATTGCTTCGCCCAATTAAGTTATCACATGTAACAAACATAAAAAAGTTAAAAAAATAAACTGAATTGAGAAATTCCTCCTTTTTTTGAAGTCGGTTAAAAATAGTACTTGCTACAGTTATTTTCCTTAGTTCCATAGTGAGCAGAATGAAATTATGGGCCTTTTTTACTCGTATATATCTCATATTCCTAAGTTAGCTATACAATTGCTATTTACGAGGGGAGGTCCAAAAGATCGTGGAATGAAAGGGTTTTAGTAAAAATGAAACAGTAAATTTATTTTTCCTTTTCAATATAATCACCCTTAAGCTGAATACATTAATTAGATCTATGAATTAATTTTTCTAAACCATCGTAAAAATATTTTTTATCTTTTCCCTCAAAATGAGCCAAAATTGCCTCCTTTACCTCATTGTCGTCGGAAAATTTCCTTCCCCTTAAGTCTTTTTTTAAATTGGGGAACAAATAAAAATCACTTGGGGCCAGATCTGGACTATAGGGTGGGTGGACTAGTGATTCGAAGCCATGCGTGTGTAGAGCAGCCATTGCAACTTTGCTCTTGTGAACCGGCGCGTTGTCTTGCAAGAGCAACACGCCCTTGGTCAATTTTCCCCGACGTTTTTCTTTGATGGCATCCTTTAATTTTTCTAGTATTGTTGCGTAGTATTCTCCGGTTATGGCCCTGCCCTTTTCTTTATAATCAATCAGTATTATCCCCTCACAATCCCAAAAAACAGTAGCCATCAACTTTCCAGCCGACTCCGACACTTTGAATTTCTTTGGCGGTGGTGTCCCCTTTTTATGCCATTGCATGGACTCTTGTTTGGACTCAGGCTCAAAGTGATGAACCCATGTTTCATCGCCGGTAACAATTCGCTCCAAAATCGGTCCAGGATCGTCGCCACACAACTCCAAAAAATGTTTTGACGCTTCGACGCGCTGCTGTTTTTGAAGCGGCGTGAGCATTCTCGGTACCCATCTTGCACTGACTTTTGGCATACCCAGGTGGTCATGTAGGATTCGCAAAATGGTGGTATCTGATACTCCAACTAATGCAGATAACTGTTTTTTCTTCAAACGGGTGTCCTCCAGTACAATTTTTTCCACTTTTTCGACGATGTTTGATGTCGTGGCCTCAACTGGCCTTCCTGAGCGGGGGTCGTCTTCAATCGATTCCCGACCATGTTTAAAAAGACCATGCCACTTGTAAATCATTGATTTACTAGGGCACTGTTCCCCGTAAACAGTTTCCATTTCATTCAAAATGGTCTGAGCGTTCTTTCCTTGCTTGGTAAGGAATTTAATGACCGCACGGTGTTCAATTTTCTCCATAGTTTCAGTTTTCTTCCGGATTGACGTGTTTAGCAGGCGAGTGTTCGTAAACGAATGACGCAATAGGGCTGAAACTCCATTTATATACTAATTATGAGTCCCCAATTAGTATGACACTAAGCGAGCGCCCCTATCCCCACTCCATCCCCTCCATTCCACGAACTTTTGGACCTCCCCTCGTATAACGATCATAATCCATCAACATATAAACTTAATAAAAGGTCTTGATAATTGGCAGTAAGCAATGACTTCTTTCTACCTTGTTGAAAATTATGTAGTTATGTAAAAGTTTAAGAATTTCATTAGACCTTAGAGATCCCGAGCATCATCAAGTCGTCCCGCCTAGCCGTCCAATAACGTCACCCAGATTTAATTAAGTACTGCAACCTTTGAAGTTTCGAAAGTAGAGTATCACGTAGAGCCGTTTTTCTTCTTGATACAGATAACAATAATTACTGAGAACTGAGGTTGTTTATTGCACTGTCCATGCAACACATCTAGGTACACTAATATTTATAAAGCTGAAGAGTTTGTTTGTTTGTTTTTTTAAACGCGCTAATCTCAGGAGTTACTGGTCCGCTTTGAAAAATTCTTTCAGTGTCGGATAGTACACTTATTGAGAAAGGCTATAGGCTATATAACATCAAGCTACGACCAATAGGAGCGAGGCAGCAATGAAAAATGTTGCAAAAAACGAGATTTTTTTTCTAAATTTCACGCGTTTGAAGTCCCGGGCAACAGCTAGTGTAATGATATATTGTAGCGACAAATCTTTGCAAACTAATTTGCAAAGGTTTGTCGATCGTGTGTGTATGGTATGGATAAATCGTTGCAGATTATCGAAGACGTGGATAAAGCTACGATGTATAAAGCATTTAATGAGATAATCTACTAATTTCTAACGTAATTAGTTACTCAATCTCTCTATGGCCATTAATGTCCCACTGTTGGGCACTGGCCTTCTCCACTATGTAAGAGATTATGGTCTACTGTGCTGAGTTTACAGTCTCTCACATAGCATGTTATCCGTATACAATATCACTTAAATGGCTTTTACAGCACCCTGGAGAGCCATTAATCATATCCAGAGATTATATATCTTCAAAATATAATGGTAATAATGTTGTAATAATCGCTTTACATTATGACACCAACAGTTCATCAGTACAATATTATTTAAAGCACAGGGAAGCTCGTTAACGCGAGGATCGTTCCGGGTCTAAAAAGAATTTACGATGGCCGATAAAAAATCTTTCGCAAATTACGCTTGATATGTTGAAAATTATTACCTACATAGAGTAAATTGACACACAATGATATGAGATAAATGTATAGTTTAACAATGCAAATATGCAGTAAGTGCAGATTAATAGGGTGCAACTCTCTGCATATAATTAGTTAACTATATTTGAACTATTCTAAGAGAATAGTTCAATTGTTTGATTTTCTTGACCAATGAACAAATCAGTATAAAAAACCAAGAAATTAAATGCAATCAGCCAGTAAAACTCAATGTTCAAAACCGAGGCATGCATCCTACTAAATCAATAACGTAGTTTTAATGAAGCAACCATCATTTGATAACCCATTACGAACAGCTGATTCATCCATAATGGATGTACTTCTTACTTCCATGTATGATGCATTAAGAGGATACCAAAATAGCTTCGTGCATTTTTCTATGTACGAAGTTTTCATTGTTTCTTTAGATTGAATGGCTAGAGCTCTAATTTTTAAGTATATGATCATCAATATATGATCAATATATCAATATATGATCTAGGATCGCATGAACTCAGAAACGCGATTGAAAAAGTTTTCTCGATAGAAAATCTTGGCGAAACAACCTCTCAATTTTTTTATTTTTTTCATTTGTCGGTCTATTATCGCGTATTAACTAATGAAATAACTTTAAAAACATAGGTAACTATTATGTATAGAAACACGTGGATCAGAATTAAAATATATTTAGTAGATTTTGAGTAAATAGGAAAAGTATCCCTAATTCTTCATTTTCTGTGCCTAATGGCTGTGTTAATATGTACGTGTCGGCGATGATATACGATAATATTGATGTAGGCCCTTAAGGATGCCATAAGAAAAGGCATTTATATCAAAAGCACAGACACGTTTTGCTTTGTATCCAAACGATATAAAGAACTACGTCGTTGCATAATTGTTGTTTTAGAGAAAAATTCAGTAAAATTTTGCGACTGCAACCTAAAACCAAACTTGTGAGTTATCTAATTACTTAAATTCAGTCTTTAGTCATAGTTATTAGTTACCAAATAAAGGTTAATAGTCAAAAGCAATCAACAGCCTTTTAAATTAATATTCCGATGGCCTAATACAGCTAACATTCTTAAGTATACGATTAAACTCAAACGACCAAAAAGAATTTAAACGAGGCTCTTATATTGAATCGGATGCCATTACACATAAAACTGAACGAAATTAGATAGACAATAAATACCTACCTACCAGATTGCTACCAGCGATTACGTTGCGAGTGATCAATTTGTGGAATATCCTACAGGAGAGCTGAGAGACGATTTTGGAGGCTCTAAAGACCAGGCGGAAAAAACTACTGAAAATTTCGATTACTTTATTTTCATAATCATACATGAAATCGCTACGCCTGCCATTATCAAATTTCATAACTGTTAAATAGTTATCACGGAATACTTTGCAGTGGTTAGGTGTGTATTGGAATGAAACATTCACTTTTACGAGTTCGAATATGAATATCAGATAGTTAACTAAATAGTAGTTTAAAATTAATATTTACATTATGTCGTATTCGTACTAATAGAGCTATTTTCGTAACCAGTTACTAAATTTTTAACAACAGTTTGTAAATTCTAATTACTATCTAGGAGCAATTGCAACCCGAGGGGATTAGTCAGTTTAAAAAATATTCAGTGGCCGACTATGTCGTGAAATAATCAGGAACATTTTCAGTAATTCCATTTTTAATATAAACAGACTGCAACTTATTTTGATTTTAGTATAAGGGCCATTGTGTGAGTATGGAATATAGAATTCCTGCATTTCTATCTCAAATTTCTATGCTATAGTTGCAAATTACACTTGAAAGAATAATAATTTTAAGTAGTTAGTTAATAAACTAGTTAGTTTCAAATGACACCACTAACTACCGTATCAAACTTGCTAACTTCTTGGACCAAGTTAAATAAACACGTACACCTACGTAGATCTTCGTATTTACACTACTAGCTGGGTAAGAAATCGCGCGCATACTCTACATAAACGGGCTTTCTGAACCTATTTAGAAAAAAGAATTAACATGAAAATGTTCTCAAAATGTTTCAGTTGAAAGTAAAAATTAAGAACCGTTATAGTTAACTAACTATTAGCATCAGGTAAGAATTAAAATTAAGGAGTAAATTAAAGTTAGGCTGAAACTGGCACAAAATAACTCCTAAGATGGTGAAAAAGGAGTAATTAGTAACATTTTTACGCAATTAGCGTTATGATATGACTTTGTAGGAAAATGATAGTAGCTAAATAAAGCACAAGAGCAAAATGGTACTAAATAACATCGCGTCGGTAAGATTGACTCTACACGAGACAAAAATGCAAACATACAACTAGCTAACTACACCATCTTTATTTTACATGCGTTCCATATTAGACTTACAATTACGTAACATATTAACAATGTGTCAGTGCTAATGATGGTATTACGAGCGTTTCCGGGAATGTTCTCTATTCAGATAATCTCACTGGCACATGTTCGCATTTACATAAAGGGTACGTTAGTCATAGCACATTATGATTGACTATTTTAGAAATCTTGGATACAGCGATGCGAACAGTCTGGACTTCGTCATATAACTATAAGTCATACCTTATTGTTGAAAATACATATGGAATAAAATTAAATAATTATAGTTAACCTTATCTATCACGACAAATAATTCATAAGGTGTTGTTATTTACAACTAACCTTATTATTCGTACAAAAATGCTGTCTAGCTTAAAGCTAACAACTAAGTGTAATGATGACGTAGTTATCCAATCAATTTCGATTAATCGATTACGGCAACCTAATCGACGATTTGGCTCCCATACGCTAAAAGGTAGCTTAGGTAGCGCTATCTTTTCAGCGGTATTGCGTGCAGTGCACAAAAGGGTACAAAGAATGCCTTTTTAACCGACTTCAATATAATGGCATACGTTACGTACCTACTGCCAATAAATGTACGTGATACAAGTCAATTTTCTTTAACTAACTAATAAACTAAATGTTTACGATTATGGTGACGTCAATATTTAGTCATTTACGTGACAAGTTCATTTAGGTTATTCCTCCAAGATTGTAGGAGTGCCGGAGGAAAGGATTCTATACCCAAGTTAGTAGTTATTTAATTTCTAGAGCGCAGAAAATCATTATTAATTATTTAATGAAAGTCAATAACTATAAACTAAGTTTTTTGTTGAATTCATAAGAAGAAATTCTTTGGTGCGTATAATCGATCAGATACAGTTGATAATTAAAACTTAACAACGTGATTATTGTAAGAAAAAGGGATCTTTGTAGTTAGATGTGTCAAAAAACTTGCTATTCGTATTATAACAACCTAAATCAGTAACAACCCTCTTATAACAAAAGGCAATAAATTTATATTATACTTAAGCCGTCGTCGCGTCTTCGCTTCAATCAGGCGTCTGAGAAGTCTTGTTCGTGCTACGTGTCCCATTTTAATAACTAAATTCAAGAGTATTTTTATAGTTACCTCATCCGAAGTAAGAGCAACTATGTCTGTAATATGTGTATGATTAGAAAAATGTCAGGTAATCTAAATTATAGACTCGGCTCAAACCATTTTCATACATTTTTGTACCAGGTTTTTGGGGAGATAGCCATCTAGACAAATTCCAATTATAAAAGCTAATTTACCAAATATAATGTCAAACACAGCTTGGTTATTCGAAAAATAAATGGAAATAAATCAAATGTTTTAGACGGTTAAAATAATCTATTGACCATCTAGAAACTGTCGGACACTTACGGACACTTACGCGAGGCATTTCTCCAAATCAAATTAATTAACTAGTTACGTTACTTTTCAACGGGTATTATCGCGTGTAACTTATATTCGTAGTTAGTTATAACTTAATGATTACATAATTGGTAATTAATAGTTAGTAGTTATATTACACGTATTTTATCTGTATTTTAATTAATACTGCTTAGCTGACCCAGAAAACTTTGTACAGCATTCATTTGTGGTGAGACGTATTTTCTTCTAATTTATTTCTATACTTACAAGCATTTTCCTGACCATAGCAAACATAAAAAAGATTTTAGTAACAAGAGATTTAATTTATTAATTTTTGCATTTGACATGCTATGCTTTTTACGTAACGTACGTAAAAAAATATATAAACTCATGCGAGTATCAGATATGGTGGTTAATTTGAAGGTGTTGCAAGTAGACCGCAATAAGCTCAGTTGGAAGAGCTTCAGAACGGTATTCCGAGGTCGTGGGTTCAAGTCCCACTAGCGGCATTTTCACTTTTTCCACCATAATTAGATTTATTAAACAAGAGATTTGCTTTCTTTTCATTTTTTCGATACGTAATTTGTCTACGATATTTGTCTACGATACGTAATTTGTCAAACACAAAATAAAGAATTAATCAAATTCGTGCAACATACATTTGAGCGGTTTCACTTCTATTATTTTACACCTGTGTTGATTAAATTATTACAGCTAACAGTCATTAAAATTAAATAAATCACAATACAGATAAATTAACCGAGTAAAGCTACCCAAAGGATTTATTAGGCTTATTGCTAATTTATCCCGGCTTCGGAGGCTTCCAAGACTAAGGAACTGTGTTATGATAAAATCGCGATTAGAGATATACCTAACATCCTGTTGCTAAATTATTTTTTAATAAAGGTGCCTTTCTTTGAAAAGTTATTCGGTACCTAGTCATACGACTATTTATTTAACACTTCTAGCACATATGTAACTAACTGTACAGGCGAATTCAATACAAAGGACGAATGAAAGAAAGAATTCCACGCGTATGAAGTTATAGATAAAAAATAAGAACGTCAGTTACTTATAGTTATAATTTTGTATTTAGTGACACAGAATAACTATTTGTATACCAAACTACATAGTTGCTAACTAGTTCGGTATACATATAGTTAACTAACTAATAGTTAGTTAGCTATAACTACTAAAGTTACACAGTCAGTTAAAAAACCTTAATAAATAAAGCTGTAACAAATTAATTAAAGTTTATTAAATAACTAACATTGAAAAAAATAGCAACCCAATTTTATTGAAAAACTGCTTCTTTTTACGAAGAGTCGGAAAAAAAAGGTTATAGATACCTACACAATTCATTTGTGAATGAACATAGTTAAATAAACAATAGGAATACGCTATCAGAGCGTCGATATTAAACTACAATTTTCCGTAATTGCGTTTAACCACAATTAAGGAAAAACTCAATTTAATATTGGTTTATTAGTTATATAGATCTACAAATACAAATAAAAAACTACCGACTCATAACTGTCAATAAAAGTAGGACGTTTTTAAGATGTTTCATTGTCGCCAATCGACTACTATCTACATATCGATAAACGACGAGATAGTTAGTTATTAAAATAGTTAATAAAACTTCATGTCCATGTTGTGACGAATTGACCGTGTGGTGACGGATTAAGAATCTTCCCCAGGACCACCCCATTTCCTCCCCAGGATGCTGTAAGAGTCAGCTAAGGGATATCATTAGGAAATAACATCTCCATCATAAAACCTATGCCAACATGCTTGGTCAGAGCGGCATATTGAACCAAATATCTTCCCGAAGCTGAGGGGGCCTGCGACCGACAGTAGGGCACTAATAGGCTGGAGAGAGCGAGAACTATCTTAAACTAGCTGTTGCCCGCAACATCATACGTGCAATTTAGAATTTTTTCCCCGTTTTTGCAACATTTGTTACTAATGCTTCGCTCCTATTGGTCGCATTGTGATATTATGTATAGCCTACAGCCTTCCTTGATAAATGCACTATCTAACACAAAAAGAATTTTTAATTTGAACAACGGTTTTTGAGATTAGCGCGTTCAAACCAACACTTTCAGCGTTATAAAATTAAGTACAGATATAAAACTAAAATGGTAATACATATACAGATTAGCTACTATTATTAGTTAACTTTACTTTATAGCTTTTAAAATCGCGTTTGCAAGTTTGTAACACTAAAGTTTTATGATCATGTTATAAAAAAAAACAAATATAAACATTTGTCCAACAATTTGAACAATCGGCCAACATTACGACATACATTGTAGTTACATGATGAACGTATCAACGTTACAAGCGATGCTAACGTAAAGTTGAATATTACGAGGTATTGCTCTTGTACAAACATGATAATACGAGATGAGGGCAACGACACTTGTGATGTGATTATTCTATGAAGATAAGATATACGTTGCTATCTCATGTAATAATATTATGTCCCCTAAGATTTTTATACTGTAACTATATCACCTAGTTTTCTGATGGCAATACGTCTCACTGATATATTACGATAAAGCCGGAATAAAAAAAATACTGGCACCAAAACAATGGATATGAAATCATAATTGGTTCCGTTCGAAATATTTTGCTGTAGAAAAATAGTTTGTTTAAGTAATTGGATTTTGTTTCGTATAATCTATGATAGATAGTTACTAAAAATGTACAGAAGTTATTAGTCAGTTCTTAAACGTGTTTGATATTTTACTATTAGCATAGATTTACCAGCCAGTGGATATGAGTTCAATAATGAAAACACGTAACTTTAACTTGGCTAAATCGTAGTCATAGTCACATGGTCTGGTGAAATGGTGAAAATCTCCGTGAAAATCTCCGTGTAAACCTCCGATAAGTCATTATGAATAACATAATGACTTATCGGAGGTTTACACTGAGATTTTATCGGAGAGATAATAAACGTTTTAGCGTAAAAAGACTATTATGAATAACAAGTTTTGACAATTTTCGCGAACCCATTTTAGCGAACTTTTAAACCTCCGATAAATCAATATGAATAAGACCATTAGATGATAAAGGTATTCTAAATTTAAGTGAAATAGTAGTTTACGCAAACTACAAGTTTCACTTTTACAAGCTTTTAACAAAGTATGTCATTGGGATGAGGGGTCCTGTTTTATTAGTCTGTTGTTTTGACGGGCCTCGTGGTCTAGTGGTTCAGGTGCACTGCCGTTCACGAGGTCGTGAGTTTGGTTCCCGCTAGGGACAATCATTTATGTGATATTTACAATTGTTGAGTAGAAATGTTTGTCCTGCATCTGGGGGTTTAGGTACAATGTATTATATAAGTATGTATTTACAAAAAAAAAGTAGTTTATGTATTCTATCTGTATTCTGGTACCCATAAAACAAGCATAATAAGCTTAGCTTGGGACCAGAGGATGTTGTTTGAAATGTCCATAAATTATGAATGAATTTATTTGTTCCTATGGCCTGTATCTGCATGATAGGTATTTCACGCAGACATACATAATTATGTGGCAAAAAGCTGGGTAAGTTACGTAGCAATTTATACATTATCTGGTAGACCTGTGTTTCTTAGTTAACTAACTTTAACAGCATACAAAGAGAACCTGGACTTAACTACTGAGATATTTGTTCTTCTCTCTAGCTCATTTATGGTGGACACAAGCCTTCTCAACTTTCCAAGGGCTTTTGGTCTACCATGTCTTGCGGACCAAGCATTGTAGTTTAGGGTTTAATTTGGAAATTTCATATGGAAATTTTAGTTGCAAACCTTAACTAACTGGTTATAACATGTTTTCAAATAGTTAACTAACTATAAATATAATATTGTTATTGTTTTTAATTTCTTATTTAGTTATTTCATTGTCACTGGCATTGTTTAAATAACTATTGTTGTTATTGTTCTCTCTTATAATTAGTTGTTTATTAAACAAAACTTAATGATAACAAAACATAATTTTTTTTTTTCTATAATATTTCTTCAAAAAAACTGTATATAAATGATGATTCACCACAGACATTGTAACAATTATATAGTTAAGGTAGAAAGAAAGTTTTTATTCCTCCCCCATAGGGACACAGTTGCTGTTTAGGTACTTGTATTCTCAGAGTAACTATTTAGTATAACTAACTACAACTATACATGCATATAGTTTCTCTATCAGCTAGTAAGTTATCAAGAAAAGACACACAGGTAAACATAACAAATTAACTAAAGTTTGCAAGATTTACCATTATTTTGCTTTTTTTAAAATAAAACTAAAATCTCCTCACATCTTTTTTATCCCATTAGATAGATTCATAAGACATTTACATAATTTTATTAAGTTTTAATTCATAGAAACCTCTTTTCATAAAACACAGCAGGTATAAATCTTCTACAACTACAAAAACTTCCTAAAAAAAAGATCATTTGTATCTACTACCTTTAAATAGTTTTTAAGAATGTTTTAATGGATGTATGCGTTTCTCACACTGACACAACTACTACTGAATAGATTTTAACTATTAATACAGTCGGATTTTATCAGAGTAACATATAGTCTGCATTCGTCAGAGAAACATATAGATCATCTCACTAAGTAAAGGGCAATAACTTTAACTATGAGCATGGGTAACAGCATAAGCATCAATTAGTCGATTACTAACCACAGCAAATGAAATAAGTTTCGCAATAAAACATTAAAATATACTCAAATACACTTCATAAATCACATACACACATGTCTCATGAATCATGGGATAAAGTTATAAAAACATGTGTCCAAATTATAAACACAATATGTTCAGTATACACATCATAACATCACTTGAATGTTACATAAATAAACTCCTTGAACTACTATTTATGTTATCAAAGATTACCATATTTTTATAACATGCTTTAGTCGTTCATGTGAAACTTTATGAAGACTTTATATTAAAATTTGCTGTTTACACACACTTTATCACTTTTGTAGTATGTACTTTATTTTTACTGATTACTGACTCAAATTTGTGAAGCAACAGAATACGACAATTACTTTAAAAACATTAATGAAATTGTCACAATAATATTAACGTATTAAGTATAATAAAAGTTTACATCTTAGATTGAATGCTTAATTTATGAAAATTAAAAAATTATCCAGTATCAACTACAAAAATTCCTTAAAACAAAAATGAAACATCTTGACTTTAGAAAACTTTATAATGATTATAAATTAAATGCTTGGTTTCGGTATACACCTGATACAGTTTTGTGAGAAAAAAGCACCGGTAGTTTAATGAAAAAAGCTAAATTGTTATCATCTGGTGATAACCTATGACACAGAAATGCAATCTGTATGTTAAACAAGGTGATTAAGTTTTCACCGCTCACGATAGGTTAATATATGGTGAAAAGCCACGATATTGAATAAACGCAGAACCCAAAAACTTGAAGGAACTACTTACAAAGACACATTTTTTTTAAATAAAACATGAAATAAATACGTACCCTTATAAGTATAACGAATATATCAAATTATCCAATTGATCAGTCACTAAAACCATTATCACTAGCAAGCACAATAAACACAGGTTCCACTAGCACATATTTTTATATAATCCAGCTTTATTCACACCCGCGTAAATATTAAAAATCAGTTTTTTATTGACATAAACACAAACTGAGCGTCCGCCATATGCAGGTACGTTCCACACATTCACGAATAATAAATTTCTTTGGGATGTTCAGAATGTCAGTGAAACGCGTTCACTTTTCTTAATGATTTATTTCCTAAGATGTTAATATTTCAATATAAAATCATCAAAATTCATACTTCTATCAAACGTTTCTGTTAATTGTTGTAATATGTATGTTTTAAATTGGTATCGTAATGTCATTTAAATAAATTTGTAATTTTATGTAATGTCAGTTCTCGCATGGCACGAATAATTTGTTTTTACATTCTGAACGTTCCACAATTTGCATCTAACTTCATTGCATGGTCTGACCGCTCCAACTTCACTACTATTCAGTCCCGACGAGCTTTGATTTCGATTTACGGAAGAGTGCAGAGATCTGTTAGAAAAGGATGCATGGTATTGTAGTCAACGGCCTCGGAGAACTGTGAAGATACTGCGTACAGCTGTTGTTAATTAGTACACAGTGGCATTTCTCGTAGCACTTCGTAGTCTAACGTAGAGTTAAGTTTAAGAAGGTAATGATTTGATAATTAGAATAATTTTATTAAAATAATTTGTTAAATGTACTTATTGTCAAACCTACATAAAATAAAAATTTCAACCAAATATCAAGAAAAATCACCTACGATCTGCAAGTACTCAATCATTAGCTGCCACTCCTTGTCTTCTACGAATTACAAGTAAAAAGTTAAAACGATTTTATGCCTGTCCCGTCTTTTCTACCGGTTGTTCTGGGTAATCCCTTTAAGCTGAAATATGAATAGAGAAACCGATCCCGGCTTCCCAGCTGTTCGTTAACCGGAAACGGATTCAAATTAAGTATTACAGGATATGTACTGCAGAAGTGAGAAGCCTTTGCCGCTTGACATGCGCTTGACCTGATATTTGCGATTTTTGTTTAGCACGGTAAATCTAGTACCTAGAAACAAATCGGCGATATGTTTGTTTCTCTTACTTCACTAACTTTTTGATTGCAATATCTAAATCTCCATCTCTTTAAATGCGCGTAATATTTACCAGAGCATATTTTGTTGGACTGTGTCATCCCTTCTCACATAGACATGAATATAAATTACGTTTGTCAAATATCCCCTATATTGTACTCTCTTGTACCCCATGAAGACCATTTCTACTTGTTGACATAAAGGACATAAACATATTATGCATACTATCCGAATCCTACCAATAAAATAAATAAATATTTATGAAATATAACTTTTATAACATTTGAGCGAATCTACAGCAAGTATGCTAACAGTTTGAGATATTAAAAGCTTTTCCTCAAACCCCAAGTACCTACGTCGTACATGACAATAATGTTAATAAATGCGGCATATTGAAGCAAATATAACGAAGTGAAGGGGTTTATACGGTCGTAGAAGATTTGTTCCCGTTACTTATAATATATGTCTACTTGATAGCTTATTTCATATACCTACTTTTGATTTGATTATACCTAAAAATTTAACCTTTTGATTTCATTAAACCTTAAGGGCCTACATCAATATTATCGTATATCATCGCCGACACGTACATATTAACACAGCCAGTAGGCACAGAAAATGAAGAATTAGGGATACTTTTCCTATTTACTCAAAATCTACTAAATATATTTTAATTCTGATCCACGTGTTTCTATACATAATAGTTTATAATATATATATATATACTAGCTGACCCGGCAAACGTTGTTTTGCCATACTAAAAAAAAAAGTTTGAAAAATAGATGTTGGCCGATTCTCAGACCTACTGAATATGTATGCAAAATTTTAGAAGAATCGGTCAAGCCGTTTCAGAGGAGTACGGTAACTAACACTGTGACACGTGAATTTTATATATTAGATATATATTATATCTATGTTTTTAAAGTTATTTCATTAGTTAATACGCGATAATAGACCGACAAACAAAAAAATAAAAAATTTGAGAGGTTGTTTCGCCAAGATTTTCTATCGAGAAAACTTTTTTCAATCGTGTTTCTGAGTTTATGCGATCCTAGATAATATATTGAAAAAACATATACTTAAAAATTAGAGCTCTAGCCATTCAATCTAAAGAAACAATGAAAACTTCGTACATAGAAAAATGCACGAAGCTATTTTGGTATCCTCTTAACTTACTAGATAAAAGTTATTATTCAAATACTAGATACATAACCATTATTTCATTTCAAAATGTGCTGTGTTGGCGTCAGCCATATTTAATTTAGGACAAAGGCAGGAAGGTTTGTGCGATAAGTCGCGATAGAGTCGTCGATAAGTAAGTATGTATAGAAACACGTAAATCAGAATTAAAATATATTTAGTAGATTTTGAGTAAATAGGAAAAGTATCCCTAATTCTTCATTTTCTGTGCCTACTGGCTGTGTTAATATGTACGTGTCGGCGATGATATACGATAATATTGATGTAGGCCCTTAAATACTAGCTGCGAGTTTTAACGTCTTTATAATTTATACGCATGTATCTCTAGAGCATGATTAGTTATTATTTTAGATAAAATATAAGCCGTTGACAGATTACAAGTTTATGTTACTTCCAATAGGTAGAGCGTTACGTGATTTTTAACCAACTTCAGAAAAACGAGGAAGAGGTTCTCAATTCGTCTGTATGCTTTTTATGTTTGTTACCTCATAACTTTTAACTGGGCGAAGCGATTTTACTGGTTCTTTTTTTATTAGAAATCTGGTGATTCCTGTGTGGTCCCATTGGCACCAGGCCAGGATCAGATGGTTATCTCCTGAGAAATCGAACTTTTTTTTAAGGCTGTTGATAATCGCACGACAATCGTATGAATAAAAAATAATTATCTATACGACTACTTTATTATTTGTACTAATTACGTTTCATATAACTTTAGAAATTAAATAAAATAACGTTTTCGAAAAAAAAAACCCTAACCTAACCTTCACTCGGTTAGCTTCGAGATCTAATAACTCCGCATTTTTTTCCTTTTGCTCCTTAGTTAATCTTCTGCTCCGTGGACAGTTTTTAAAAAGATTTTCACTTTTTTCACGAAAAAAAATTCTTAGTAATAAATTTAATAATAAAAAAATAATAATATCCGTATGAATATACTCATTCAAAAAAAAAGCCGTACAAATAGTCACATCCACGATTGTCGGATGAATAAAAAATAATTAATTATCCGATAATCGTATTAATAGACACTTCCTTTTTTAGGGTTCCGTACCCAAAGGGTAAAAACGGGACCCTATTACTGAGACTTCGCTGTCCGTCCGTCCGTCCGTCCGTCCGTCCGTCCGTCCGTCTGTCACCAGGCTGTATCTCAAGAACGGTGATAGCTAGAGAGTTGAAATTTTCACAGATGATGTATTTCTATTGCCGCTATAACAACAAATACTAAAAATAAAATAAAATAAATATTTAAGGGGGGCTCCCATACAACAAACATGATTTTTTTACCGTTTCTTGCTCGATACTAATAACGTTGCCTTATGTTGCATAGATAATGGTACTGAACCCTTCGTGCGCGAGTATGACTCGCACTTGACCAATTTTTTAAATACTCAATCATTGTTAACAATTAAACGCGCACCAGCGCTGGAGTAAGGTGCGCGGCTTGCGGGGTATAGACTAAAGCATTTTCATTGGTCAAAAACACGCCGAATTCTCATACATTACATATGCGAGAATAGCGCGTACTTTTGATGTGCATTAATCGCCTTGCGTACGGAATCTATTGGAAGTGATCTGTTGTGTTACCACTCTATTTTTGTCTTTAGGTACTGCAGCGTACAGCACTGGTATTCAGTAAGAAAAAGTGAAGTGAATTTTCGGTGAATCTTGATCACGTAACAGCGCTCCTCCAATAAAAATAGAGGAGCGCTGTCACGTGATCAAGATTCACCGAAAATTCACTTCACTTTTTCTTACTGAATACCACTGCAGTAATATTTAGCTGATTCCTGGGGTCTGTAGGAATAAACACAGACAGCCGTGTGTAAAAGAGCAAGAAATCTCGAAACTAATCCTATGTCTCTACACTAACACGCTGGTTTATTTTGGAAACAGTAAGCCTGTGTATGGAGAAAGCCTGCACACAGTGATGGAATGTTTATGGGCCAATAACAATTTATAAAAGAAGTAAAGTAGAAGTTTTACCAAGTACTTCGGTAGGTGCCGTCGCTGCTGCTGCATCAGCGGAGACCCTTAAGCGGCGCAAATATAGTAATCTTCCTGCGCATTATTTGTTTGAGCTGTTTGGGGTCGAGACACTTGGATCATGGGGCCCGAGTGCACAGTCTCTTTATAAACATCTTCCTAAGAGACTGGTCGACGTTTCACGTGACCGAAAGACTGGCCTGTATTTGGCAATTCGTATAAGCATTGCTATACCATGTGGCAATGCGGCCAGTCTTTTGAGCACGATTTTTGATCCTTAATTTTAAGCGCCTCTTTTTTTTTGTTTTAGTTTAAATATGTATTAATGGTCTTATTCATAATGACTTATCGGAGGTTTAAAAGTTCGCTAAAATAGGTTCGCGAAAATTGTCAAAACTTGTTATTCATAATCAGTCTTTTTACGCTAAAACGTTTATTAGCTCTCCGATAAAATCTCCGTTTAAACCTCCGATAAGTCATTATGAATAAGAGCAGTGTTTAAATAAATAAATAAATTTATAAAATAAATATTTCCACATATATTTACCCACACATTTATTAAAGCAGTAATGCATTTAATATTGAGAGACACGAATTAATATCTACGACTAGCTGTTGCCCGCGACTTCGTACGCGTGTAATTTGGAAAATTTGCCCTATTTTTGCAACATTTTTTAGTTATGCTTAGATCTTATTGGTTGAAGCATGATATTTTATAGCCTTCCTCGATAAATGTACTATCCAACACTGAAATATTTTTTTAAATAGGACCAGCTGCAGCTTTTACTGAGAGTAGTGCCTTCAAACAAACAAAGTAACTCTTCAGCTTTATATTATTAGTATATATATAGATTGAGGGACCGTACATTGTACATTTGCCGGGCTTCGTGGCGTAGTGGTTCATGTAATGGACTGCCGCCACAAGGTCTCGGGTTCGATTCCCGCTTGGGACAATAATTTGTGTGATATCCATAAATGTCATACAAATGTTTGTACTATGTCTGGGTGTTTTCTATGTATTATAAGTATGTATTTACTAAAGAAAACTAGTTTATGTATTATATCCGTATTCTGGTATCCATAACACAAGCATAAGTCCTCGTTTCTCATTTCATTTCGTTTCTCGTTTTCTCGTTTCTCGTCTCGTTTCGTCGTTTGTGTGAAATGTCCATGAATATTCATTTATTTATTTATTGTCCATACATATCCAGTACAAGCGTACTCAATATCATATGCTCTGTTCATGATGCACAGGGGAAATATCGGACTACATGCAGTCTGCTACTAATAGGTGAATAGTTAATGACTCAATTCCCAGAAGGTTCTAATGTTGTGTTCTGTAATAGTTTGTTTATTGATTTTAATATTTAACTTAATATTAGCGTTTTTGGGCTTATGTGTGTTTGATTTTATCGTGTAGAATTATAAGTATAGTATTATACTATACTTATAATCGATAGTATTATACTTACAATTGTAAGTAGAGAATAACATATTTTTGAAATCTAATCTTAGTAACAAAATAATCTTCTTCTTAGTCTATTAACCTTACTTCTTACCTCCTACGCTTTGAAACAGTATTGGGCTTGATCTACTTATGCCCAACTGATCAGGCAAGTTAGCACTCTATCTAACGCTAAGCTTGAGCCCAGCGTTTGAAAATTCTAATTCATTGAGACCTGACTACTTTAGATAGATAGATAGATAGATTAACTCTTTATTGTACACATTTACAAGAAACAGAAAACAGAAATTAAGCTTAAAACTAGGTACAAATGGCGGCCTTATCACATAAAGTGATCTCTTCCAGGCAACCATGGGATGGAAAGAAAAGTTAGGTACTGAAATAAAGTGGGGCTGCAGTGTACAAGTAGATTAATGTAAAGGAAGAAAAAAAAAGAAAAAATAATCATGTTAATATAACGTAGATATTGTATATATGATACTTCGATGTGTAACAGCTCCCTGAAAGCTCTAAAATAGTAGGTACTTGTATCTTGTATTAATAAAGCAAAAATTATTATACACATAGTCACCTTTTTAAAGTTCTGCACCAAATGGTAAAAAGGGACCCTATACAACCCTACAAATACTCATCATCATTCTCCTGTCCTTATCCCGAAACTTGGAGTCGGTATGATGAGTATATAAGGGTAATATATAACGGTACGCAATCCTTCGTGTGTGAGTCTAATTAATACGGGTTTATTATTAATACATTACTTAACAAATCAAATTATGGTGGAAAAAATGGACTGCCGCAAGCGGGACTTGAACCCACGACCTCGGAATACCGTTCCGAAGCTCTTTCCAACTGAGCTTATTGCGGTCGTGCTAGTAATATTCAATTTAACCACCACATTTGTCACTCGACTGAGTTTATATATTTTTACGTACAACGCCATCTATCAAGATTGCTTTACAACATCTCGACCAACCACCTAGCATTCTTTACAGAATACAATTGGGTTGAAAATAATGACGCAACGTTCATTACTAAAGTAATTTATTGATTTTGCAATTGACATGCTATGCCTTACTTACCAAATCAAATTATGGTGGAAAAAATTGACTGCCGCAAGCGGGACTTGAACCCACGACCTCGGAATACCGTTCCGAAGCTCTTTCCAACTGAGCTTATTGCGGTCGTGCTAGCAACATTCAATTTAATATATTTCCCGCTTGCGGCAGTCAATTTTTTCCACCATAATTTGATTTGTTAAGTAAGGCATAGCATGTCAATTGCAAAATCAATAAATTAATATTTTCTAACACTTGCGCGACTCATCTGTTTAAATAAAACTACTTTTTACGGATTTAGACGCGTATATTTGTTTTAAATTTTGGCCCGACGTTTCGGAGACTTTGCAGTCACCATGGTCACGGGTGAGACTGAGCTGTAATGTGTCTTCTACGATCAGTTATTACAGGGTTTACCCACATTCAAAGTCTCCGAAACGTCGGGCCAAAATTTAAAACAAATATACGCGTCTAAATCAATAAATTACTTTAATACAATACTGTTTTTTTTTAAAACCCTCAAACAAAATGAAGGACCTAAAATAAGAAACATGCGTGCAAATATGAATAGGATCTATTCGTATTTGCACGCACGTTTCTTACTTTTCATAGCACTTTATTGTATACCTGTAGTATACACTGGTATAGACAGACCTATAAAACGGGTGAGGCGCGTCTGAGCGTCGCAATTGTCCCATGGGAGCAGCAACAGCACATACTGCTTCATAATTGCATTTCAAGTTCCCTCTTGCCTATATTGCTTGCACGATGCAATAAAACGTAGTTGTTACGTAGTAGATATTTTACTCTCCATTTGCTGGCAGAAATTATTCAAGTACAAAATAGACCCGTGACTTAGCAATAAATTGAGTGAAAACAAATTAAATGGTACTTAGATATCTTTTGGAGTTTTAGTTAGTTTTTCAAATGCCTCAAATCTTATCCTGGCTACGTAGCGACGCACATTCCTCTTTACACGTAGTAAAACTTCATCCACTACCTGCAAAAAGCACTACTCTATAAACACCAGTTTTCTACCGTACTAGTAACGGGTTTGTATAAGGTCTGTACCAATTCTACAAGCACAACTAAATTAAACTTAACAAAAAAATTAAAATTGATAGTGTGAAAATCACAACTCGGCAATGTTAACAATTTTTTTCAGTATAAAAGCTATGTATAAGATATAACGATAATAATATATAACGATTTTAATTAATATCAATGTGTACAACGAAATTGTAAAGAATAGACATAATGACACTATCGATTTTTATTTTTAGTTTAGTTGAGCACGTAGAATTGGTATCATTATCATATTATAATATGCAATGAATAGAACATGAAACATACTGAAAGATAACTCCGTGTGCTCAAATGGTTTATGTGCAACAAGCGAGCGAGACAAATGGAGCGTAATATGTGGATAACCATTTATATTGTAAAATAAATTGTGTGGTTTAAATTGCATTGCATTATTATAATAAAATACTCATTCTGTTTGTACATGAGAACGAGTTCAACATTTGCTTTGATGTCATTGGTCACTTGAACTGTGTGTTCAGACTTCAGAGCCATGATTCTGTATATTCTGTCGCGACATACTGCAGAGTTTTCAAGCTGCCATGATCACTGGTGGGACCAAATTGTAACGTAACAAAAGTACGGGACATTAGTAGTAACTACGAACGGTAATTTTTTAGGGTTCCGTACCCAAAGGGTAAAAACGGGACCCTATTACTGAGACTTCGCTGTCCGTCCGTCCGTCTGTCACCAGGCTGTATCTCAAGAACGGTGATAGCTAGAGAGTTGAAATTTTCACAGATGATGTATTTCTATTGCCGCTATAACAACAAATACTAAAAATAAAATAAAATAAATATTTAAAGGGGGCTCCCATACAACAAACATGATTTTTTTACCGTTTCTTGCTCGATACTAATAACGTTGCCTTATGTTGCATAGATAATGGTACGGAACCCTTCGTGCGCGAGTCCGACTCGCAATTGACCAATTTTTTAAAGTATGCTATGATTGCATAGCATACTTTAAAAAAATTACCGTTCGTAGTTACTACTAATGTCCCGTACTTTACTTTACAAAACTAGGCATATCGTTAAATTATTGAATTTAACGTTATGCCTAGTTTTGTGCCTTGTTTAAAACAGGAAGTATTTTTAACCAACGTCAGCAGACGTGTTGGTGCAGAGTTTAATATATCCGAGTATTACCGTATCACAGAAAAAAATATCTACAGAAATTATCCCTTTTTTCATTCCCACAGTATCCATAGGAGGAAATGGAATAGTAACATCAGCATTCTTAATACATATATCTACATTATCAAAACTCTTCTAAAATACAATAATTATTAAAAGGATATTTAAAATAAACAAATATAATAATTATACGTATATTATAAATATATTAATAAAATTGTACTAACTTACTTTTCCCAACGATATTAGGTATTGTGTGGAAAGATATTAAAATATTCAATGGTATTGACAAAATTTCCGTTCCCTATTAAATAGAATTTAGCGAGCTCCGTTCGAAAAATAAGAAAAGAAAAAGTAATTAGGTAGATCGCCTCCGATAAGGCCGCTTGATGAAAAACTTGAAAGAATCCTTATTAAGATACGTCGCCAACATTCGGTCTTTGACTTGACGTACAAATTGATTTTGATCTTGCAGTGTTGATATTATGATAATATTAGATTAGCTAAGTATATAATGAATATCACTTTTGAGCACACATTGCTCTCAAGTAACTACAAGAATATGCTAAACCTAAGTGACACCAAGGGATCGATTGTGTAAATTAATACAATATCTTATAGTAAAACTAATTATAATCGTTTCAAAGGAACAATACCAAGAAAAATGCTACCACCATTCTTTATCGGCATCAACTGAAATCAGCTACTGAAAGCATGGTTTTGCTACCGGCGTCCAGTGTCATTTGATTATATTATTTAATTTAGAGGCGTATAATACCACAAATCATTTTATTGGGGACAAAAAACTATAAGAGCCCGAACAGTGCTCCCTCACAGTTGACTAAACAATATTATTATTCTGTCTTCAGTAGCAATTCTCGAAACGCTGCTGTAAGCGGTTGAAATAACTGACTTTCCGCCACCAGTGAGGAACCTGTGGAGTTAATAGTTTTATATTTACTTAGAAGTAAATAAAAAAACACAAAAGGAAGGTACAAATAAACAAAGAGTTTAAAGATATTATTCAGATTAATTTAGTAACTGACAAATCTCTGTAAAACCATTTTTAATTGAAAAATAAATTACTAAGTAATTTTCAACAAGAATATTGCACAATGAGCACAGATTCGCAGAATTTTCTATTTTGAACTAGATCAAGATGAGAGACTAAAAAGACTAAAACAAGAAGTATATTTCAACTACAAATTCATTAATTAAGGTGCAGTCGAATGAATAAAATCTAAATAAGCAGTTACTTCAATTAAAACTTTTGCTCGTCCCTTTGGTTAGGAATGATGTATTTTGGAGCAGCTTGACATGGTGATTGATGAGGCTGGTATTTTTATAAGTATCACAAAACTGTTTACTTATCAAATAAACAATAATTCGAACCTTAGTTTTATCACATACATTTTATAGATTAAAAATATTAAAAATTAAATCGAAAGAACTTAGATTTCTTTATCAGACTGAAATAGATTCTACCTTTTAAGTTATCAATTACAACTAAACATAAAACTAAAGCGTTTGTTACTAAATTGAACCGTATACTAGTTAGATTGATCCAATTGAGAGTATTAGGAGTCGGCTAATCCATTGATACGAATTAGCAATTGAATAAACCACTTAATACAATTCCGTTTACAGAAATCTAATGATGTCTGTGGTTCCAAAACTTACGTAAAATTTAGACTCATTTCTTTAAGTATAATTATCCTTTAATTTTTTTTATCTAAGCACTTCATAACATATTATATTCTGGTGCGCGCAAACGGTTAGAATGATTTGCATGAAATTTATTTAACAGGGGATTTTGAGGAACTACTTATAAGATTTAGTTAAGTAACTTAACTAAATCTTATAAGTAGTTCCTCAAATACCTACTTTAAAAGTAAATGGCAGGCATATTGTTTTATGATTTTCAGATCTGTGTGACTTTTTCGATTTAGTCCAGGCAGGCTTAGTCAGTTAGTGCATCGCCAAGGAGTAAAATTAAAAAGGTTGTAGACGCTATTGATCATTTATTAAAATAAAACCACATTAAATTTCCGAATTAAAAAAAAGATTCCAGGAGAAGGAAGTAATATTGTAATAGTTAATACTTAGCTAAGATTTTAGTTATTTTTTTTAGGGTTCAAATAAATAAAAGAAATAAATATTCATGGACATTTCACACAACGTCCTCTGGTCCCAAGCTAAGATTTATATGCTTGTGTTATGGGTACCAGAAAACGGATAGAATACATATACTACTTTTCTTTTGTAAATACATACTTATAATACATAGTAAACACCCAGACGCAGTACAAACATTTGTATGACGATTAAAAACGAATTATTAATCTTTAAGATTAGCCTGAACGCAAGTCTACGGGACGCCGTGATATGATGCATCGTAACTTCTTTAAATAGAATTTCCAGTATTATCCAGGACCAATGCGACACTTTTTCCAAGTACATGATTGTGTCCAGGCTCTTAAAATTAAATCTTGAGTTGTAACGAAGTAGTAACTAATATTTAATTATGCTTCCACAAATTGTACCAAGTTACTTTCAGGGTAAAAATGTATTTCATACGTAGGTACTTACATTATTATTTCTGTACTAAATCCTTCAATGTACCGCTAGTGATTGTGTGATAACATCACCATCTTACTAAGCGTTAATCCGTTTTGCTACTGTGTGGCTTCTTTATACTTTAAACATTATGTACAGACTTGACTTAATCTTATAGCATGTTGTATCAAGTTATGTATGTCCGTAAATAAATATTTGCTTTAAATTAACCTGCAGTAGGTACTGGATTTTTTTTTTAAATATGTACTTATTTTATCTAAAAATGATGACCTAGATCAATTAAAAAACTTCTTGCGTGTTAAATTTCATGAAAATTCTCCATTTAGTTTGTATTATATTTTACGTATGTCTTTATCTTTATCTTTACTTCTTTATCTTCTTTACTTCTTATAAAACAAAGTCGTAATTTTTGTATGTATGTCCCTATGTGAGCTTATATCTTCAAAAATACGCGACGGATCTTGATGCGGTTTTTTTTAATAGATAGAATGGTTCAAGAGTATGGCTTTTTTCGCATAATTTATTGGGGTTTGCTGTATATTGGATGAGATATGATTAAATTTGTCGAGAAATTCGGACGCGCGCGAGTTATAAATGAAAACGCTGCCATAACTATGTGAATTACAATAAACTAATGTACGGAAGAATTGTTTGCTACTTATAGTTCTTCAAAAAAGTCCGCGATATGTCTATCTTTTAAGGAAAACCCGCTGCACCCATAATAATGTAAAAAAAAATTTCAAATTCAATAGGGTGTTTTCAAAAGCTATTTACGTGTATATAGTAATATTTTTTATCAAAATAAATAGCTTAGTTAGCTTACAGCTCTTGCTCTTAACAGCATGCAATTTAAATGAATATCTTAGGAGATATGACGAATAAAGAATTACGCGCTATAAATAAAATACTTAAACTGTTGGCTGAGCAACGCGAACGTTTCCTCGGTCTTCTACCCATGCTCCAATGTTTGAATATGTTAGGATGTTTATTGTGCTTTCACGTAAAGACTACTGGATGGATTTTTATGAAACTTTCCAATGAAAAATGGAATAGAAGATGAACTTATTTTTTATCCTTTTTACCGCGGGTAACACCGCGGGGCACAGCTAGTATTTTATATTATACATTCATGTGAATAATACCTATTAATTTTATTGTAAGTAGATAAATATTTATTTTTATTGAAAAATGTAGATATCTAGTTAGTTCCTTATGCATCGTATCGAACTAAGTAGGTAGGTACCTATATTACGAAGCGAGATGTCCTCGGGCGAGTCGAGGAAAGCTTTTATAAAGCGAATTGGTGCTCGCCGTGATTTGGCAAATGTTTTTATGACTATGCTCTGATAACAAATATACAGACGTACACGTACGACGGTAAGTAAACAAATGTATCGTTGAGAAAAAAAAACGTTAAACGTAATTTTTTCCGGAATATTTTTAAGTAATTATTAGTAATTCCTACTTAGTTACATAAAAAATAATATTTTTAGTTAAAATTATATTACCTTCACAACCCTTCCTACTTTCTCCACTTCCCTGCGATCGCTGCGGCTGTCATATTTCCTATCGAGTAGGTTGTATAGTTTATAACACTAATAACGGACAAACACAACTGCTACGACGCAGAGAAACTGTAGAGTGGATGGAATATTTCCGCCTTGTACTTAGTATGGTATTCAGCGATGTCGTGATATGATTAACTTGCTATATTTTTACTAACAAGAACTCAGGAATTTTCTTCTTCTTTTCAACCCATTGATTTCGCACACAGAGACCATACCTAATTATGTTTTTGTTTTTTCCTTTTCATAGAACAAGCCTTATTAGACATGTGTTCTAAATAGAAATGTTAGGAGACAGGAAGACTCTAATCATTTCAAATACCTTTTATAGTATACTTATTAATATACCATGTGTAGACAGTAAATTAATCGAAGTCACTAATACATAACAGAGCTCTTAATTTAACAATTTGTACTGAATAAATTTCGTTTAAGATAGTAAATGGATCTAATTGAGGTTCATTTTCAATCTTAAGCGGAAGGAAGTTCTACGTTGAATGTTCAGACAATAACATCCTTGAGCCATCAATGCCATCATTGGTGTCGAAGCCGAGTAAATTACATGTCAAATGCTCGAGAATCCAGAAATATTCCTCGATAATTTTCTCGGCGCTGTCCACCCTCCCCCAACCACGCTGAAACGACACCTAGCCCCTCGTTCAGCGTAGTGACAAGGATATCTAAATGTCATTATAAGTTTAAGGGAAGCGCGGCAATCCTGCCTGTCGACGGCTCTAAACGGTTTTCTTATTACTGCTATTTAATAAAACTCTGAATAAGTAGTTGTTTACATTTAAAGATAATTTAAAGATACTAGCATCATAGTGAAAAGGGCAGTCAAAAGCTAGGTAGACTACTAAGCTTTATATTAGTTACCTATTGGAGCTGAGGGCTGATCTAGATTGCAAATCAGAGGGTTCTATACTTGTTAAGTCTTATCGAACTTCAATCCTATGAAAATAATATTGATTTACATCAGTGCAGTGGTTGACCTAAACCCCGAGATGAAAGGCCATTTTAGAGTAATTAGTATGTACTAATATAAAAGGAATTTACTTGAAAGTTCGAATAGTAAAACACAAAACGCCGATGTAGCTAAGGTCTTAAACCTCCATTTATTCAAATTTATACGGCACCGCGATTTTTGGCGCCCTTCATCGAGCTGGAGCAATTTGTAAATGGAGCGAGCGAAGAGAATAATTTACTAGTTGCGGTGTAAGCTTATGAGCAGTATACCTACTGAGAACATGTTTTACCTACTATATTTAAAAGTGTTTTAGTGGTTATTTGATTACTAGCTTAACTTACCGATGCAAAAAAAAAACATTATTATCTGCTATTTACAAATTAAGTAGTATCTAAAAATTGAGAGGTGATAGAGCGCAGTTGACGAAGCTATTCAGTATTGTAATACTTAGGTACTTAGTACTTATTTACTTATACACTGTGAGGAATACAAAACGAAAAACTATTAACAAATTTTCACACAAATCCTGTCCTAATTTTCTGTAACACATACAACAAAAAAGTACTAGCCAATGACGCAATTCTTCGACAGTTATTGGTTTTATTTACATATAATTCCGTATAAAATTTCTCTTTAAAAATATTCGCTCAATCTTGTGTTTTCATAAGATGAAAATAGAATGGCCTCTATTTCTTTCTCGTATAGTGCTTAAAACAAAAACTAAAACCATAAAATGATAACACATGAATTTAAAAACAGCTACGGACTTATCTATTGTGAAAGGAGAGACAATTTCCCTTTAAAATAGGTCAGCAGAATACGCCAGAGAAAACTTTAATAAGAAAAGCCTTATCTAAGCGTAAATTAAATACTACTAGCAAGCTAGCCTGTTACAGGCTACTACCGAGAACAATCGTAAAGCTGTCAAGTAGCAATACAGTAATTCATGTTAGCAAGCTGTGCACATAATTGGCATATGTACTGCGTATATCTAACTAGAAATGTAGGTAAACATTATCTATTACGTCATAAACTGTATTATTCTGCATTTAATTTTATACAAGACATACCTAATTGAAAACTTAGAACGCCCTACCCCAAAAGTAATGTAGGTAGGTACTGATTCTTACTTAAACTTCATTGTATAACTTTTTATTTAATTGTACCGTACTTATTTTTTGTTAAAAAAATAATGGTAGGTATAAAATTTACAATAAAAATATTTACTAACATACGCACGAAAATCGTAAACCTTAGTAGATAATCGACAAGAGATACCTTCAATAGAAGTTACTACTAAGCAAATAATAAATCATTGTATTAATCTTTCATTTTACTAAATAAAAGTAAGCTGAAAACGCAATCTGTCATCACGAAGTTTCACCAAGATTTATGCGCAGATTAACAAGGATTTTAAAAGGGGTTCGTTCTATAAAACATCTGAGATACAGGAAAGAAAAAGCACAAAAGAACAAAGAGTAAGCTATTGGTGTAATGTTTGCGAGCTCTACCATGAAACCGTCTATTGTTGTAACCCTGCTGTTTTTGTATTGTACAAATTTTGAATTAAGTAATTTTTCAATACTTGTACCCGTTTCAATCTATGACAAAATAGAGGGGTGTTGACAAAACCCTTGAGTATATATTGTACAATCAAAAACCTTTTGACACGTGGTTCTTATGGGACTTGAACCCACGACCTCGGAATACCGTTCCGAAGCTCTTCCAACTGAGCTTATTGCGGTCTACTTGCAACACTTCAAATTAACCACCATATCTGTCACTCGAATGAGTTTCATTTTCGGCATTTCACTTTTTCGGCATTTCACTTTTTCCACCATAATTCGATTTATAAAGATAAAGTAATTCTATCTTAATAAGGACAATTTTTCATTATTAAATGTACTGTATTATCTCTCTTAACATAGTGTCACTTATCCCTTGCACCAAGAACGAAAAATTTTTAACAATTCTCTTGTGATCTCGTCTCCTATATTGCTGGTAGTCTTATAGATTGAATATTATGCTTTAATTTTAATCAATTTACTTTTGTACTGTTACAGACTATTACTGTTACAGAGAGTATTATTTTTACACTGGCTAAGCATATACCTAATAATAACGTGACAATCACTTTATATTTGGCATTGTTTAAAAATACATCTTGTATATAAAATTCACGTAAAAGTTACCGTACCTACTCCTCCGAAACGGCTTGACTGATTTTTATGAAATTTTACATGCATTTTCAGTAGGTCTGAGAATCGGCAAACATCTATTTTTCAAACTCTTTTTTTTTAGTATGGCAAAACAACGTTTGCAGGTCACCTAGTTATTTTATAAACTCAAACAATAGGTACCAAATAATAAGTGATTTTTATGACTGCAATAATTACCCAAGAATTGGCTTTGTGAATAGGCACATATATGAAATAAAATTATGCCTGTAGATATTAGGAGTATGGTGACAATTACAAGACGACAATAAAGATTTAAGAAAAAAAATTATTTACTTCTTCATCACAGGCTCTTACTTGAATGTCACCTATTAAGTAAACATAAAAAAGTATGAAGTAACAAAATCATATTCCATTCATCAATCCATTAGCCTTTCTCCGCCCATCGTCGCTCCACCTAATCGGGGGCCACCCTACGCTGCGTCATCCGTTCTCTAGTACTCTAGCTCTAGAATCTTTCTTCTTTCTTCATATAAAATCATATTCTCTCTTTCTCCAGCCCATTAATGTCCCACTGTTGGGCACGGGCCTCCTCCGCTTTGGGAGGGATTATGGTCTACTGTGCCACGCTGATCAGGCGTGTTGGCACAGGGTTTAAATCGAGTTTTCCGTCTTTCACAGAGGTTGTTTTGTACAAAATCCCTAGCTGACTTTTACAGCACACTGGGAAGAAAAGGGGTAGTGACACTTGTATTCTTAATCCGTCACCACACGGACAAATTGTATCAACGAAAATCATATTGATATCTATTAATTACCTAAATAATATAAATAAAACATTTCAATAGCTATAATAAATGCTACCAAATTAAAATAATGAAGTTGAAATCATATCTCATTACAAAGTTTTACTTTGTTCTTTAAATAACAAAATTTTTATTTAAGTACTTGAGTACTTTAAGTTTTATTTAAGCTGCAAAGTTTTGTTTTATTTATATTTTTGTTTTTAGTGAATGTTTTTCAAAAGTATTTGCTTTAGTTAAAAGTATATCATATTATTAGAATATTGAGGTCAATTTGTGTCAAAAACTTAACTAAAATGTGGGACTAGTATAATAACTAGCGAATACCAGCGATATCACCCGCATTTGCAGTTATTGGGCTCCCCGCCCCTAAAATACACAAAATATTATCACATTTTATATGCTATGGTCTCTTATAAATGCAATAACGAGCAGAAAGAAAAAGAAAAATAACGCACACGAACTACTTTCAATGGCAAAAACACCTCTAGAGTCTCTCAATCTCGTGAACAATTACTTTGTGGACATAGGTAGAAATCTCGCACAGAAGGTATCTAGTAGTGTAGGGGAGCCCTCCGATAGTAAAACTAACAATTTCCTTCAATCTATGGCTCTTCTGCCAACAAATGAAGCCGAAGTCGAGCAACTAATAAATTCCCTTCGCACTGATTGTGCTGTCGGATGGGATCGAATTCCAACCAATCTTCTTAAAAGGCACACAGCTCTATTGGTTCCACCGTTAACCTACATTTATAATCTTGCTCTTAGTAGTGGCCAATTTCCTAAGGCCTTTAAAAAATCTATTATCCATCCGGTATATAAGGGGGGGGGGGACAGGAGTCGTATGGACAACTACAGACCTATAGCTGTACTATCTGCTTTGTCTAAAGTACTGGAGCGTATCATGAATAATAGGCTTGTTGATTACTTGACTAGGAATGACATTCTTTCCCCAACACAGTATGGTTTTAGGGCCGGTAGAAGTACGGAGGATGCGGTACATGACTTAACTGACTATATTGTCACCAACCTGGATCGAAAACAAAAGGTTCTTGGAATATTCCTCGACCTCTCGAAGGCCTTCGATACGGTGTCTGTGCCTATCCTTATTAGTAAAATGGAAAGCCTAGGCGTTAGAGGTAACCAACTTAAACTTTTTGAAGACTACCTCAGTGATCGATTCCAGTACGTTAAAATAGATGAACACATCAGCGACGAACGCCCAATCACCTATGGAGTACCGCAGGGCAGTGTTATTGGTCCCACTCTCTTTCTTATTTATATGAATGACCTCACCCTACTTGAACTCAAAAAGGGCAGAATAATAGCGTTTGCAGATGACACTGCTCTTCTATTTAGTGCGGACACGTGGAGTGAAGTCTATAAAAATGCGCAATTAGGTTTTAATACAGTCTCAAAATGGCTTCAATGCAACGTTCTAACACTAAACACTAAGAAATCCCATTACTTAACGTTTACCATTACAAACCGAGCAGCATCCCAGCCCCCAACTACACATTCTATAGTGGCACACACATGTACATACCCCCAACATAATACTTGTTCTTGCCCTAAGCTCCACAAAGCGGTATCTGTTAAATATCTTGGAGTGATAATAGATAGCAGTCTCAGATTCAACGAACACATCAACAATCTTAGCAATAGAATGCGTAAGTTGATATATGTCTTTAAGATCCTAAGACTGACAGCTAGTGAAAAACTAATCAAAAACGTATACTTTGCTCTAGCTCAATCATTGTTGACTTACTGCATTACGTCCTGGGCGGGGGCCTCGCAAACCACCATTCTTGAACTGGAAAGGGCCCAAAGAATACTGCTGAAAGTGTCCTTGTCCTTGCCGATTAGACAACCCACTTCGCTCTTATACGAAAAAGCGAAAGTTCTTACAGTACGGCAGCTGTTTATACAGCGAATCATATTAAAGCAGCATTGCCTTTTGAAATATGATCCTTCTTTGTCCCATGGCAAAAGGCGATTTGATCCGGTAGTGTGTGGCAACCTAAAGTTTTCAACTATGTACTATAAAAGATTTTTCTGCCACCTTGGCCCATACCTATACAACAAAATAAACAGAATCTTATCCATATACGAGCTCAGAAAAATAAAATGTAAAATGAAAGTTACTGGGTGGCTGCAAGAATTGAGTTACCGTGAAACTGAGCAAATCCTTTTTATTCGTTTATGAGTGCTTTGTCTATTTTTCTGTTTATCTCCTTGTGATGGCGACATAATACTGTATGTAAGGTATATATTTACTCACATCTACACTCTCAAACAAACACTTACTCACATTTACACTCTCAAACAAACACATACTCACATTAACACACGCAAACACAAACGTACATACCACAACAACATAATAGAATTTTTAATCACACCGCAATATTGTAGAAATGTCTTTAATGGTAAAATATGCGATAACCAATATTATGTTATTTATACCTAGGAGGGAAACCTGGTGACCTGAAACACAGGCCTCAAGCCTAAATTAGGCACCAGTCTCCCACAATGTTCTTACTGGTTCAATTATTTGTAATCATTATCACGTTTATAACTACATGTAACCTGTTTTGTATATTGTGGAGAAAATAAATTCATTATTATTATTATTACTAGCTGCCCCGGCAAACGTTGTTTTGCCATACAATTCTGTATAAAATAAAATTTCATCAAAATCGGTCCAGCCAATTTGTAGCCTATGTGTTATTCTGATGTATAAGCTATATTGTGGTAAAGTTTCATTCAAATCCATTCAGTAGTTTTTACGTGAAAGAGTAACAAACATCCATACATACAAACTTTCGCCTTTATAATATTAGTAGGATTATTTTACAATAAGACCATCTCCTTAAATCGCTCTATCCCTTAAAAAAAAACCGCATCAAAATCCGTTGCGTAGTTTTGAAGATATAAGCTCACACAAGGACATACATACAAAAATAACGACTTTGTTTTATAATAAGTAAAGATATAATCTATAATACCTACACAGTTTTTATAATAAGAAAGTTCAGTTAACATTGCCGAATTGTCGGTATTGTGATATTATACCTATTACTAGCTGACCCGGCAAACGTTGTTTTGCCATACCAAAAAAAAGTAAAAAAAAAAATGAACTATAAACCTCACGGAGCCCGAGACCTTTCCAACGAATGCAAAACCGTGGAAATCGGTTCGTGCGTTCTGGAGTTATAGCGTCAGGAAGGAAAACCCGACTTATTTTTATATAATAGATAACATCAGGTGTACTTTTATGATTTGGCTATTTCATTGTACACATTTTTATTAATTGAAATCATTAGTATATAAAACACAAATTTTTAAAATAAAAGTTCAATTAACATCGCCTAATTGTTTGATTAACACTATCAGTTCTAATTTTTTTGTTAAGTTAGGTTTTGTTGTGCACGTAGAATCGGTGGCATTGACACTGTCAATTTCCTTCTTTACGTTTAGATTAGTTGTGTATTTAGAATTTGTACCATTATCATACTAAAATTGAATGTCAGGATTGTTATGTTATTATATTATACATTAAAATAAGACTTCTTTATATACTTTTTGTACGTTGTTGTTTTATCACACAAACTACCTCGTTACCTCGCTTTAAATGACTGTTCTTCCACCATTAATTAATGAAAAGTTACCAAGTGCGTTTATCTATATAGAAACTCATCATAATTTTTTTTTATTTTTAAAATATTCATGGACATTTCACACAACGTCCTCTGGTCCCAAGCTAAGCTTATATGCTTGTGTTATGGATACCAGAATACGGATATAATACATAAACTACTTTTCTTTTGTAAATACATACTTATAATAGATAGTAAACACCCAGACGCAGTACAAACATTTGTATGGCAATTAAAAACATCACAAAAATTATTGTCCTGACCGGGAATCGAACCCGAGACCTCGTTGTCGGCAGTCCGTTGTATGAACCACTAGACCACGAGGCCCGTCTATTTTATAATAATTTTATAGCATTATAAATGATGTCGTTTATGCCTTAGTTTAAGTGTTATCGTATAAGATCCTAATATTTATTAAAGTGGTTAAAAGAGAAATAAATAAAACTTATAAAATTAACATACAAAATTAACGTACCTACTTATAGTCTTTACATAGAAAAACATTATTAACTTTTATATTAATTAATTATAAAAATCATGGAGACCGATGCCAAAAATAAAAAAGACGTGTGGCACTCGGCGACTGCCGCGGTAAAGCTATTGCATAGCATTTGGTATCAACTTATGCACCGTGTCGAAGACTGCCGAAAAGAAACGACGTTAGACAATGCACGGCCTACAAGCCACACCTCCGTGCCCGTCGGAGTGGGGAGCATGAGGTTTTTTTTCGTTACGGAATTTCTGGATTCGGTCCCCGCGCTCAAGGCCCTCGATAGAAGCTATGCAATAGCTTAAAAATAAATGGTTTTTATTTTTACTTCATTTTCAACTTGCCGTAATGTGTCCTGATTTCCTGAAAGGTATTAAATAAATCTCTGTAGGTTCGCATCACGTTGCAATACTCGCAATGACGTATTTTAACATGGTGTGCTTACTCAGTACGCTACTGACACATAATACTGTTCCATCGACAGTCATTCCTTCAGCCTTGGTTCAGCTCACTTTACTTCTTATACCTATTCATTACGAACAAACAAAAATGTCTAATTTATGACTGTCCAGTGAAAGAAATTCTTTTCAAATCATCATAAATTTTGAAAACTCTTTCAGAGAGTAGCCAATTTCTCTTTTCAAATTACTTACGTGGTTATTAGGAACAAAGAGAAGGAAAATGTAGAGCTGTAAATTAAACATCTACCTACCTTTTGGTCATTTACAAGCACAAGACATAAAAATGTGATTTGTTTTTAAAAACTTTATTTTCTCATTTTTTCGAATATGAATTTTCCCTTGGCTTAATTCGGTCGCAATGATTCATTAATGGTCAAAGTAGCATAATTCTTTGCGAACTTGAATGCTCCATTTATTCTATTTTGTAGGTCACAGGCAGGTGTATACTTGCAATAACAAGATTTGTAATTTGTACCTACTTGAATGAACTTATTAACTTTTTATTTACTACTTCCAAAAAAAGAAGGTTCGCAATACTTATTTCGATTTTTTTATGTTACCTGATATCGCGGCAACGCCTGGCCTGATTTGAAGAACTCTTTGCTTGATTATTTTGAAAAGGTACATTTAGAGTCTAGCTGATATGGTCTAGTGACGAATTAAATTAAAATATAATAACGGAAACCTTAAAAAAGGGAATACTTTAAAAATTATGGGCAAGGTAGGTATGGGGCATATTAGGCTGTATTTTAAAACTTTTTGGAAGTATTGCTTAAGTTCTTTCACTTACATACTTTTACGACTAGCAAAACAACCATTGAAACGACTCATTTCGAAATCACAAAGTACACATAAAACAAAATTTCTTAAAGAATAGCTACTTATTATTATACTGTGTTCCACACACACAGTTCCACATAACTGAGCACAATTCAGAACACGTTGTCGTCGATGACGCGGGGATTCCTCAACGAGGCGACGTCGAACCTAATCCTGCCTCCATTATTTACAAGCTTGAATAAAAAAGCCCGTTCCCATTTTACTAATGGGAACATAGGAAGTACGTTTTGGAGCTCCATTTTTCTTATTTGCTTTCAAAGAATCATCGCGTTTGTGTTTGAATGCTGATTGTTTCTTTTTTGCTTTTGCATAAAGCGAGGATGACGCAAGCCTCCATTATATCTAATAATAACTATATCTAGGTATAGCTATTTAAATCTTGTGATATTTCTTTCAGAATCTGAAAAGTAATTACCAATATTTATGTTACACTGCATAAATATGAAATCAAATAATCACTGCTTACTAATTAGGTATGTGTAAGTATATATACAAAATTTATATTGTATATCACTTCATGTCATGTCTAGTAGGCAGTGATGCTTTTTCTTTAAACTTTTGTGTAGGTACGTCCTGGGTTCGGTTTCTACCCATGGCTCAAACTTAATTGTGTGACGAATAATAATATATATATTTATATAAGTAAGACCTGGGTATTATCTATCTAATAAACATTTCTAGACTACAAAATATATTTTAGATATGAAATTCTGCAATCCATAGCACACTAGCACACAAAACTGAATAGTTTGGGACCAGGCTTTGACTAATCTGTGGTACTGCAATGATTTGTGAAAATTTTAGTAACTACAATAAATCAATAAATATTCATAGACATTTCACACAACGTCCTCTAGTCCCAAGCTAAGCTTATATACATGAATTATTAAATCTAGCTACAAAATAAATCTGTACAATAATAGGATAGATTGAGAACTATTGACAACCATATGTTTCGCGCTTGACTAAATAAGTAAGAAGCTTAAGTATTTTATTGAATTAAGGAATTAACAGTCACGCACTTTTGGAAGGATATAAAACAGTGATCCACAAACCACGCAATACAAGTGAGAAGCGACTACTAGTCGGACTACTCACTTCGTCATTTAATAATTTTATTTTGTGCCTAAGCCGTGTTAAAGTAAACACAACTCATGACACTATAAAAAAATATATTATCCGCCATTTTGTTACAAAAACGCGCACAAGATGGCGACTAATTTTAGTGACATCGGGCCCATGGCGTATCCACTGAAAATGTTTGTATATTTTTTCATATTTTCGTATTACAAATATATAATAAGAATATTCCGCTATTAAAATAAGCAAAAAACGTCCATTTTTTCTTTTCTTTCATTTGGTTAACAACATAGGTACTTAATTAATTGTAAGTTAATACCGCACAGTTCTTCAAATTAGTATTTGTGCATCGAATAGCAAATTTAAAAAAGAAATGTGTTTTCGTATGTTCTATCTCTTTTGAATACTTACATATTTTTAATGAAACGACATTTTAATAATGTTGAATAGCTTTGAAGTTATTAATTAATATTACTTACGAAATCGCTCAAGTAGGTACCTAAATTAATAACGAATTTAATATTGCTGTTATTATCCTGACGCTGAAGTAATTAATGTTTAATCTATAGGTACTTTAATATAATAAAGCGCTAGCTAGCTTAAGAGGATACCAAAATAGCTCGTGCATTTTTCTATGTACGAAGTTTTCATTGTTTCTTTAGATTGAATGGCTAGAGCTCTAATTTTTAAGTATATGTTTTTTCAATATATGATCTAGGATCGCATGAACTCAGAAACGCGATTGAAAAAAGTTTTCTCGATAGAAAATCTTGGCGAAACAACCTCTCTAATTTTTTTTTTTATTCATTTGTCGGCCTATTATCGCTTATTAACTAATGAAATAACTTTAAAAACATAGGTAACTATTATGTATAGAAACACGTGGATCAGAATTAAAATATATTTAGTAGATTATGAGTAAATAGGAAAAGTATCCCTAATTCTTCATTTTCTGTGCCTACTGGCTGTGTTAATATGTACGTGTCGGCGATGATATTGATGTAGGCCCTTAATACAAAAGCTTAGCTTGTTTGTGTAAATGTACACTGATTTCTAAATCAGTTCATTGGTTTCAAAATTCACTGTTTGCATCGCTGGGATTCGAATAGAGTTAATTATTCTGGTAAAAATATTAAAACTTACTACCAAATAAAGAGGGAGGGGAATTTTTCATAATCTTTTTATGGATATAATTTGAATTCTGGAACAGCCTGCACTGATTTAGAAAATTATTTTTATTTGTAAGGCTATGTAGCTAGTAAAGATCTGATGACGAACATTTTTTATATTCAGAGAATTGATTAAATTTTATAGGCGCGCTGGAAGATAAATTTTCATTTATTGACAATCGATTCTTTTTATTTAAAAGCACTTCTATTTTTTAAAACATATATTATTTGTTTAAACAATTGGCATTGTTCATATTTTTTAAAAACTCTTAATCCGAAACCCATTTCGAAGAATAGAGTTTCTGATCATGATGCACTCGTTTTTTTCGGAAATTTTCCAGAAAAAAACTACATATATTAACAATTATTTTTCCAAAAAAGCAAATGATCTCTATTTGCCCTTGAAATAATTGACTTAAAATATTAAGGCGTTCTTAGGGATATTACTCTGCGGTGGAGTTGAAATTGGTCTATTATAAACTTGGCAACTTAGAAAAGATGTATTGCAATCTGTCTTAAATCTATCAGGAAAACCCAATACAAAAATTGCGTACAACGATGACGTCACAACATTTAAAATAATATCTTTAAGTATTTAAAAAAAAATCTATATAGTGAATATTCTAATAAAATTGAAATCAGTTGCTTAAAATAGTCTATATTTTCTGAAAAAAATTTAAAAACAGCAGGTCAAAAATTATGAACAATCCCAATTAGTCGAAAAGTTGAACTTTCTTTGTTACTCAATTTACTTGTTTTGTTTTAAGGGTTTCAAAAGAGGTTGTGGATCACATGCTAGGTTGGAATATACCTGAAGAACATCAGGACTTGGTCCACGAACACTGGAGAAACTTCCCTGAAGTCAGTAAATACTGGCATTACTGTTTGGCTCTCATTTATACTATGTTAATGATTACATCTTTAACGGGCAATGGAATCGTCATTTGGATATTTAGCACGTAAGTATTTTACTTTTAGATTTTTTTGTGTTTGTATTGTTATATTATAATATAATGATTATTACATCAAATTCTCTAATACTTGCGCGACTCATTTGTTCGAAACGTCGGGCTAAAATTTATAAAAAATACACTCGTCTAAATCCGTAATAAGTAGATTATTACATCTTTGATATTTCACAATCTTCCACTAGAGTGGCTGTTCTTAATTTAAGTCCTTTTCCCTTATAGCTTTTTAAAGAATAAGTTTCAAATAATAAGATTTCCCACAAGGTTAAGCTCGGTCATCAGGATACTTATTTTACACAACTGACCTATTGTAATAATATTTTAGACTAAAATTCAATCAAAATTTAAACGATAGAATCCTACAGTTAATGTTTAAATTCATTTTTTGACGTGACAATGTCTTATAATTCGATAGAGCGGCTGCACGCACGAAAAAACATGACTCATGCGGCGTTACCTCGCTCTGAGGCGTTCCATGTAAGGCTTGAAGTGCAAGCGTCTCGCTTGCACTTCTGCTTTCGCTTCACTTCTTCTTTGTGAAAAAGAACGTGCTTTCATCATTAAAATGAATAGCATCGGTCCGCTAGTGCAGCGATTGTAGGTTATGCTATAATTGACAAAATTAAAACAATTAAGACGTTGTCACGTTCAACTATCGTCAGTAATCCAATTTTTTTATTACCAGGGGGCTTAAAAGTAAAATATGAATTTTTATTTCACACTTCATTTATGGCAATATTTTAAGAAATTGCAGCAATAATGACCTACTAATACTAGTTTTCTTATTTATATACTCTTCATTACACCAATAAACAAAATACTCAATGAATTTTTTTCCGTTAAATGAAGCAAATGGAAAAATATAATAAACCTTTTTATACAAAAACAACGTTGGCCACCAAAAGATTACAAATATTTGCGAAATAGCTTCAGATAATATTAAAAAAGAGGCATGGCGTTAAGAATTTGTATCTACTTATTATACAGATCGGAATTAGAAATACTCGAACAATACAATGTTACTACAAAGAAACAATGGCTCAAAGAGCGCTTTGTTCTAATCTAAATTGTGTTGTTTTATGATTATGGTATAAAGACTTACATTAAATATATCATTAACTTATATATTTCTTTCAATTTAGAAATAATATTCATCTTAAAAAATACGTTTCAGTTGATTTCTCATGTCCCACATACAACACGAGTAGACCACAAAACTAGGAATAGTCGAAACGTATTAAGTTATAAACTGCTAATACTGCTATACAAATAATATACGACATCGACAAGATCGCTGGCAGCCGCTAGAGGCAAGTAGCGCAGAACTGCACCTTGTGGCGTTCTTTGCCTGTGCTATATCCAGTGGTGGACAAGAAAGAAGAAAGGCAATCAATATTACACTGTATGCAAGATGGATGGATAACAAACATATAAATATACTAGCTGACCCGGCAAACGTTGTTTTGCCATCCTAAAAAAAAGGTTTGAAAAATAGATGTTGGCCGATTCTCAGGCCTACTGAATGTGCATGTAAAATTTCATAAAAATCGGTCAAGCAGTTTCGGAGGAGTACAGTAATTAACACTGTGACACGTGAATTTTACATATTAGATATCCAGAGGACGTTGTGTAAAATGTCAAAAAAAAAAAATGTAAATATTTATATTTATTTATTTATTTTATATAACCCACGTTATCTTTATCTTATCTAAGCATTACATAAGTGCTGCGAAAGAAGGGGAACAAGATTTTAAACCCTATACCAAGAAGCTTTCTTCGGTATTGTAGAGTAGACCAAAATATCTACTCTATTATCTCTCTGAGATTTATGAGGCCCGCATATTAGGGTTACATAGGGTTATAGATTTCTTTGTCCACTAGCTGTTGCCCGCGACTCCGTACGCGTGGAATTCAGAAAATTCTCCCCGTTTTTGCAACATTTTTTTATTCACATATCCTAATTCTTAGCTCCTTATTGGTAGCAGCATGTTTTCAGCCTTCCTCGATAAATGGACTACTACTAACGCAAAAATAATTTTTCAATTCAAATCAGTAGTTCCTGAGATTAGCGCATTTAAACAAACATACAAACTTTGTAGTACAGATTCATTTTCAATTAAATTATAGACATAAAGCTCTATAAAACAAAACTAATTCAAAGCACTTCATTATTTACAAAAAAAATCACAAACCGTTTTGTATAATCACGATATAATTTGAAGCTACGAGTGATCTGACGTTCCTTGACAGTAATTTAATTAAGTTTCTTAAACAGCCTGACACGAAAAGTGCTTCTAATTTATAAGACAGGCGCGCGGTGGTGACAAACAAGGCGAAAGAAAGGGATCAAGTTCAAACAGGATTTATCACACTTTAGTTAAAACGATTAGTAAAACTATACGACAGCTAATTCGTTTAAATACGTGTCATGTGAGGTCTTAACGTTAATTGGCCAATGAATTATAATAGGTGACAAATACAACCTGAATTTCACATATTACAATAGGTAAATATTCAGTAAAAATGCTTATCTTTAGACATGAAAACATTTTGTCGCAACCCGTTTGGACAGTTAATAAAACATCAATTGCAGTCTGTGATTGCAGTATTAAGTATACTGCAATCACAGACTTTTGCCTAAAAGTAACTACTTATCTATAAAAAACTAATAAAAGAATTTTTTTTTCATACTGGGAAGATTCAAGTTGGGGCTTTAATATTGCGTTTAAAATTGTTTTTGGGAAGTTCGGTGTTAATTTCTCCTATATCACATCATCAAACCTAAAAACGTCTAACATTAGATTTGCCTTTTCGCTATCATCATACAAAGATACAAAGTATAGTAGTTATTTAAAGAATATCTTACTTAATATCATAAACAGAAAAACAGATATACATGTCAGCTTAATCGCCACCAAGTGCTTTACAACTCTGTCGTATCTTCGTACCTACGCGTAGACATACCAAATATCTACTCTATTATCTCTCCGACATTTATGAGGCCCGCATCTAAGTGTAGGGTTATAGCTTTATAAATAAATAAATATTTATTTGTTCACTAGCTGTTGCCCGCGACTCCGTACGCATGGAATTCAGAAAATTCTCCCCATTTTTGCAATTCTTAGCTCCTTATTGGTAGCAGCGTGATGTTTTATAACCTTTCTCGATAAATGGACTATCCAAGATAAAAAGAATTTTTCAATTCGAACCTTCTTCCTTCAATTCCTTAGATTAGCGCGTCCAAACAAATAAACAAACTTTGTAATATTAGTATCATGATTCCTTTGTACTTTCTCAATAAAAAAATAGAGCTTAAATATACTTTTGCATAGGCTTAGACTGTTATCTAAGCTTCATTTATTTGAAAGGATGCTTACAAGCTTAGGCTCAAAATAAAATTGACTAAATAAAAATAAAACAAATTAAATTATTATATATTAGAAGGTAAAGCAATCTGGTTAATTTATTGTTGAAATAAAGCCTCAATAAGCTGTATTTTAAGTACAAAGTGTTGTTATGAGTAGAGTTCAAACATTGAAATACCGTTCCAGTCTCACCAAGGTTCTAGATTCGAGCCCCGTTTGTTTTAATTCAAATCACAGCAAGTCATTATATCATTTGTCATTATATAACGCTATATTTAATGCATAATTATTATCAATCCTACAGTTTGAAACATCCGCGTCACTGTCTTTTAAATTATCTCTCTCTTTCTCTCCCGGCCATTAACATCCCATTGTTGGGCACGGGCTTGCTCCACTTGTTTTACAGTTCCGCGCTGACCAGGCATGTTGGCATAGGATTGATTTCAAATCTTTCCGTCTCTCACGGAAGACGTTATCTGTGTGTAATATCCAATGCGTGGCTTTTACAGCACCCTGGGAAAGAAATGGAGTGTGACATTTGTATTCAAGTTATCTAATTAATTTAAATTAATATTTCAGTTCTAAAGCCCTACGGAGCCCGAGCAATATGTTCGTAATAAATCTAGCTGTGTTCGACTTGATGATGATGTTAGAAATGCCTTTGCTCATTGTCAACTCATTCTACCAGCGTTTGGTCGGGTACCAGCTTGGATGTGACGTGTACGCCGTGTTAGGCTCCCTATCTGGTATTGGCGGTGCTATTACTAACGCTGTCATTGCTTTTGATAGATACAAGTGAGTCATAATTTTTTACAAATAACAACTAGATTTAAAGAATTAAAAATGTTATATTAATAAAATTACAGTTTACAGAATTTTTCTTATTTGGGTTTTTTAAGTGCTTTGATGGATAAAAAGACTATGGATGGATAAAAATACATTGGGTGATATAAACGATTATACGCAAAAAAAATGGTTTCTTGTCGACATTATTTAACAAATAGCAGAAATAAAATGCAATAGTATCTGTATTATAGCCGTATTCTGGAGGCCATGACGCAAACAATAAGCTTATCTTGTGACCGGAGGACGTTGTGTGAAAAATCTGTGAATATTTATTTAATTTAATACATAAATCAACAGGACAATCTCATGCCCACTCGACGGAAGAATAAACAAAGTACAAGCGTGTCTTCTAATCACCTTTACTTGGTTCTGGGCGCTGCCATTCACCATTCTACCTGCTCTCAAAATATGGGGACGATTCGTACCTGGTAAGGTTTTATTTTAGATATTGCACTTCACACTTCGGCTATGGGTGCCGGATTGCTGATGAAATGTACCAACAACGTTTTTTGATAATATGTACATAGAATACAATTATATACAATAAAATAGATAGACAGATGTCAGGTAACATTTTGTACTGCGTCTGAATGTGTCTGTGTTCGTCTTATAAATAACTAGCTGTTCGCAACTTCCTACGCGTAAATATTAAAAATTTAGAAATAAACCTTAACAAATTATACAAAAGTGCCATCCACCTGAACCACTTGATAACAAAAAAAAAACCCGTATCAAAATTCTTTGCGTACTTTGGAAGATTTATGCTCACATAGGGACACACATGCAAAAATAACGATTTTGTTTTTTATTAAGTAAAGATAACTACTTGTTTGAGAGTGGATCAAACCCGCTACAAGTCGATTATACCAGTGATCTATATACCTATAGTATACCTCATCTGGTAATTACAAGATGAGGCCTTGTTCTAACTAATTAATTATCTCATTTATTCATTTTCTCTATTGCGGTCTGAATCCGCACCGCTTTTCTCCTTACAGATTTCGTATATAGAGATTGCGAAGCAACAAAGACGATTATGCAGGATAAGCTTTTTGTGGATTATTTCCATTGGTACATCGCTACTGTGTCACAACATGTGTAATTAGTGGACAAGATAAATGTATAATTAGTTATCATAACTTAGTTAACAACAGGTTAATTGTTCTTATCTCTAATTTATGTGTCTGGCATTATGACACATCATGCTCGAACCTTTCGTAAAAAAAAATCAAAAATTTTCATTTGAAATATGTAGGTGTACTTATAATTACATAGAACAGTGAATATATTTTATAGAATCAATTTTGATTAAAAATACCTAATTATATACCGGTACTTAGTGTTGCAATGTGCATTCAGCATCCAAATTGCTAGTAAGATGATTAGTGACTAATTGCAACAATTGGCTCAAATGTGTACTTCCGTTGAAGAGAAATTGTTTCATTGTGTTGTAAACAAAAATTATAATTCAAGATTATCGTCTCGAAAGTCAAAGTCAAACTTTTTAATTAAATTTGGCATGTTTTAAAAGCTCTTTTAAAACGTCAGAAGATATGTGTCGTGTGTGTAACTCCATGGATTTCTTTTCTCTTTTTTTCTTTTCTTTTTTTCCATTATTGTTTTACGTTGTTGTGGAGTGTGTAAAAGATACCGAAAAAACATAGCAATAAGTAAAAATAGAAATGGACGCAACAGACGCGACGATGGATTTGCTTTTATCATATTAAAAGGATTAAACAAATGCAACATAATAGAAGAAATAATACGTAGTAGTATGCATAGTATTATGAGTAGTAAAATATTTCAAGTGATTATTTGTAAAACAATTTTTTTATAACATCTTTATGAACCGAGTACAAGTCTAGAAAAGTCTGCATTTTATAGGATTCAATAAAATGTAACAAATGTGCTTGCTCTACATTCCAGCCAATGTAAACAAGTTAATGGATATTTGATTCTTGCTAGCAGATGCCAGTGTTAACATATTAGATATAGTTACGATCTAAATGTATTACAGCAAGAAGTTTATATACTGACTACCTGGTTGAAGTCAGAAATTAAAACAACAATGATAGCAAAGTCTCCGAAATGTCGGGCCAAAATTTAAAACAAATACACGCGTCTAAATCCGCGTTTTATTTAAACAATGATAGCAATATTGCATTAAGATAAACAATGCATAATAGTACGAGAGCCCACGACCAAAACCATGTCTCATAGCAATACGGCAAAAACCCTATAAAATCGTTAGATTGTATGATTCTGAACCCGACTAGGTGTGTAGTAACGGTCGAAAGTGTAGCAACTGCGTGGGAGGCCATTTCTGCTGTGTCAAAAAAAAAAGACAGTCGGTATTATAGCAATACGTCTGATAGTGAAAATGTACATAGATTTTATAATTGTATTACGAAAAAGTTTGTTTTCAGACATTTTGCGCGTAGCATATAGCCTGAGCGCATTTTTGAAAATGTCAACAAATTTAGCCGACCTGTATCTGTATAACTTTTCGTATTGCTGCCATGATTACCAAAAACCTGTTTTCAGACACTTTAAGTGTAGCATATACTCCCAAAAACAAAAATAACGTAATAATAATTAATTAATATAATTCGAATAATTTAATTAATATTATTATTATTTTTTATTTAATTTTTTTCGTTTTCGATGTTTCACGTTTATACGAGACATTGGGATCCACTCTGGCAAAATCTTTACCTGCTTTCCATGCAATGACCGAATGCGATTATAATCCCGCGTTATATCGCAAGGGTAAAAAAAGACCATTGACGATGCTGAAAAATTCAAAACGCTATCAAGAAGCTTTCGGTGATTTGGGCAGCTATACTTCTGATAGTGACAAGGTATTCCCCGTTTTGGAAGAATTCACGTGCAGATTGTACAACGAAAAAGAAATTAATAACGTCGATTTAGCTCGACTCAACATTTTTTCGAAGATAAATAAAATTAAAAAAGACGAGGCTTCGACAACTCTGAATCTCCAGTTATCCAATTACGACGCCTGCAATCTGCCACCATGCAAAACGGAATTGGAGAAACATTTATTACGAACAAAATATATTGCACAAGTCTGGAGCAACGCTCATACCAAAACGCCAACCGAACTGAACCCTGCAGATTGCGGATGGTATGAAGACGAGGGACGATTTCAGTTTTCGTGGTTCTACTGACTACCTGAGTTGAGCAACGTTATTTTGGACGACAAATCATCATCCACAACAGGTACAGTTTACATGGCTTTTGCTGTTAATTTCATAAATAAGTTCGTGATTTTCACTAACGATGTTTATTTTGCAGAAGAGGACGTTGAAGATCTCCCGAGCGACGTCGAGAGTGATTTCGAAGACGACGATTCCGAATCCGACAGCCATTGAATACGAGAATATTTTGTAACTTTGAATAAACCGTTTTTTTTTTCAACTTCATCCCAGTTTCCTTTTGTGCGATTTATTTCAGTCCTTCAACTTCAATGTTACGGTTTCGGGTAAATTCTTTGTTAATTATCATCTAATAAATTCAGGGTCGCAACGTATTCATTGGTTTGTAACAGAAAATTCAAGATGCCTCAATACGATTTTTAAATGATATCTGAGTATCGAAAAGTTGTCTGATAGAGAAGGTGCTACACTTAATTTGTCTGATATAAATGTTTTGCACATGTGGACAACTTATTTTATCATGTCCAACAATTTTCAGACATATTGCTATGATACCGATCGGTAAAATTTGTTAACATTTTCAAAACGGTCTCAAAATTTAATGCGTTCACATTTCCGTCTGAAAATTGTTTTGTTCGCATCAAATAACCAAAATTTACTAATAAAAAAGATTTTCAGACGTATTGCTATGAGACATTTTTTTTGTCTCATTTTTAATTTTTCTAAGTGATTTTACGGGTTTGCGCTACACCACTAACGTCTGAAAAATATGTTTCCGGTATCTCAGAACTATCATACAACTACAGTCTGCAAATCAGACATATTGCTATGATGCAGTTCGGTAAAATTCTTTGACAATTTTGAAAATTCGGTCAGATCAAACGCTACGCGGAAAATGTCTGATATTGGTATTTTCGAGTTCAGGATAATCGTATCTATCGATTTGATGCGGTTTTGGCCGTATTGCTATGAGACAAAAATTTTGGTCGTGGGCTCTCGTACTATAATTTTTGATCCATTCTATTATATAATGCATTGTTTATCTTATTTGTACCTTTTAGTAGACCGTGATGTCCACACGGCGGCCGTATAATCACCTCCTCTGGGATGTTAGAGCTATATCCTCTTCTGACGCTACTACAGCTCTCGCCAGTACCCATTAGTGACAGGGAATGTGTAATTGAAATATATTTTTATTATATCCATTATCCGTGTGGTGAAGGATTAAGAATACAAGTGTCACCACCCCATTTCTTTGCCAAGCTGCTGTAAGAGCCAGCTAAGGCACAATATAAGCAGTTAACGTCTACTGTGAGCGGTGGAAAACTTGAAACTAAACCTTGTGCAAACAGGCCTGGTCAGCGCGGAACAGTAGACCAGCAGTGGGACGTTAATGGCCTGATAAAGAGGAATATCCATTATCCACAGCCTGTGCTAACAACTCATGCTCAAAAGTCAACAGTATGCTATTATTTATTGGGACTTATTTTGATTATACTTTACCCCTTAGCCGGCTCCTAGGGAGGAAATGGAGTGATGGGAATGATATTTGTATTCGTAATCCATCACCATACCGACAGACACATGATAAACTAAAAACAATTTAAATTGTTTTATTTTATCGAATGCTCATAATATTATTATCTAATTTGACAGAGGGATTTCTAACGACTTGCTCATTCGACTACTTTACTGATGATCAAGACACGAAGGTTTTCGTCGCATGTATCTTTGTTTGGAGCTATTGTATCCCTATGTCACTCATCTGCTACTTCTACTCACAGCTGTTTGGTGCTGTAAGTATACCATTTACTATGGCTCTATTTTAACAGATTTTAAAAAAAGGAGGAGAATCTTTATTCGGCAGTATACATTTTTTTCTTTTTTGTGTTCCAATTTCAGTTTAAGAAGATGTATCTTTGCGTATGGTGTTATATGTACAATATCGTTCTAGACAAGAAATTCTGTATCTTGAAGATTTAATAGAATTATGATGGTTACTTAATTACTTGTTTAAGTAATTGACATAATATAAAGCTAAAAACAAATAGCTGAAGCAATTAATAACTAAAATAACGATACGTAAACGCCAAAATTCATTTTATAGCGAAAAAATATATCAAATATCGTCATACATTTACCTAAATTATGTCAAGAAATTTTACCGACAAACTTTATATAAGTCTTGTGGCGTTTCAAGGTCGAACCTAGGATAATTAGTTAAGTTTAACGTTTAGTGGGTTTAAGCGTGGCAAGCCACTGTACTAATAAATGTAGGTAGTTTCACCACGACCCAAATATACCAGCTAACGTGTACAAAGCATTGAATTAATCATGTAGCTTGTTCATAGACTTCGTACTTTCTTAATAAATAAATAAGTGGTAAGTGACAATCTACTTGTGAATAAACTGCTGCCTATGTTGAGGTTTCTTGCACGTCCCGCATTTAAGTTGTTCCATACGAAATAACAAGTTTAAAAAAGTAGCAAAATCTTAGTTGTATAGCAAAAGTTATTTAAAAAAAATTTACCATAGATATGCTTTCAATATATTGCTCTACAATTTGCATTATCATCATACCATGTCGCAGTAGGTAGATTGACTATAGAATTTCTATTTCTGTGAAATAGCATCAAGATTTACAAAATATTCTAAGAATGTTACTAAATATTGGTACATATATAAAAAAATTCTAGTGGTACTACCTAAAACGATTAAAGAAATTCGCAAATGGATCGTTTTAAAGTCGTCAATTTTCGTACGTGTTCGTTTCAAAGCCCGAAAGGTTCTTCCGTTCTATTTAACTCGACCCAAATCCCGCTGTGATTACTGCGAATGCGATATATCTCGATTCCATTACTCTTAAACGAGGGTGCTTTGTTCACTCTTGTTTTGTTTATACTTATCATTTTAAGAATTGTACACTGTTTTAAGTTATTCAAATGTAGAGTCTCACCTCTATTCAAAAACTTGTAACCTATTTAAAAATTAGGTGTTATTATCGTTATAAGGATCGTGAAAACTGATTTTCTTTATTTGATTATAAAGTTGGTTGTATTTTTGATACTCAAACTAGAAACTACGAAAAGTCCATTTAGAATTATATAGGCGAACAGGAAAAATGAAAATCTCCTAGTTACTAGAACATATTTTTATAGTAAATAAGTTTTAAATGTTAAAAAAATTGCAACTTTTTGTAATTTTATTTTAGTTCCGTGATAAGAGTAGACCTAGTTAGTAACTAAATTATATTAAGAAAGATTAAAACAAACAAAAAATGCCTAATCACTAAAGTTGAATGAAGGCTGAATGCTGCGGGCGGCGGGCGGCAAATGAAAATTCTTTAAAGCTTTGCATCTCTCGTGTTTTTTTCGCCAAGGAGAAACTTAACGCGACGGACTCTCACACAAAAATTTAACATTTTATTTCTCGTAAGAGCTATTAAGTAGATTAATTTTATTACAACATTAAAATAAGATTACCAATAATAAAAAAAGATTATATAAAAATACTAGCGGCCCGGTACCTGCTTCGTTACGTATAAGACATAGTATTAAAAAAATAATAATTAAGTTCATTTAATCAAACAAAAAATATTTTAAATTGTTAGCTATTTAAAAGTCCAAATGACCCAAATGATATTGACCAGTAAAAATAAATCGGAACAACGCCAATGTTTATTTAGCACTTTTTTTTTTAATTTTCTCTACGTACAAACCATACCTGGACTTCCACGAATAAGTCAAGACCAAAATTAGCCAAATCGGTAAAGGCGTTGTTGAGTTATATTATAACATTACAACGAAAAATGGCATTGATTTTTATATCTTCTAATATATAAAATTCACGTGTCACAGTGTTAGTTACCGTACTCCTCCGAAACGGCTTGACCGATTCTTCTCAAATTTTGCATACGTATTCAGTAGGTCTGAGAATCGGCCAACATCTATTTTTCAAACTTTTTTTTTTTAGTATGGGAAAACAACGTTTGCCGGGTCAGCTAGTATGTATATAGATATAAGAAATTATAGTTTACTTTGTGCCCAACGGACGTTGTGTGAAATGTATTTATTTATATGTATGTATTTGTTATTTATTCATATTTATTGTTTAAAATTGTAAATGAAAAGAATGTTACAAATATTGTAATGTATTTTTTTTTTTTTCTCTTTATTTTTAATGGGGGCTTATGATTATAACATAATATGTCAGCCCCATCATAACTAAAACTAATGTATCTACAAACTTAAACCTATGTACATAAATAATAAGAATCAACTATAAAATATCAATAATCACATATGAAAAAACAAAAACAAAATATTATTTGTGTCAAAATCAACAACGTTGTTTTTGATAAAGCTCATACAGTAGCTTTGCTTCCTCAGATGTAGGAAATATTGTAATGTAAATCTTAACTTCATCTTTTAAATTATTGAATACCCTCAGAACTACTTGTGTGTTTTATACAAAGCATCAGCCGTAAACCAATGATCCATTAATTTTAACATGATAAAGGGTAGGATAGATGAAAGCTATTATAATAGTTATGCGTAGACTATCTGTATCTGTTCAGGTATGAAATAACAACAATTAATAACAGAGCGAGATTGGATAACATCATTTTATAATTAAGTACTGAGTAGGCTTAGCCCTAAGTAACGATGCCATGGCCTTTCCTAATACTGTAAGATTCTGTTAGGATATTGCCATATTACCAAACCAGTCAGTATAAGCATTGCTCTCGTAGCTACTCTTTTAAAGAGGATCGCTTGAATATACCAGCTCCTATTTGGATTACTGCTCTAAGAATTCATATTATTTATTTCAAGGTGCGTCTCCACGAACGAATGTTACAAGAACAAGCCAAAAAGATGAATGTAAAATCATTAGCAGCCAATAAAGAGGATGCAGGACGAAGTGTTGAAATCAGGATAGCCAAAGTGGCTTTCACAATATTCTTCCTATTTGTATGCGCGTGGACTCCATACGCGTTTGTTGCTATGACCGGCGCTTTTGGAGACAGGTTAGTGTGTGCAATTTTGTGTAAATAATTGTCAACTCCTACTATTTATGTCTATTCTAGTGTCTCTTCAGTACTTAATAGCACAATAAATTTACTAAACTCACGCACAATTTAACAACTTATCTTGATGATTTTTGTGTATATAATATACCTATGTAATTTTCGATCAAAAAGAAAAACATCTCGTTTTCTCATAAGTTGCTCTTATCGAAGTTATAGGACAGTAGGTTCTAAATCTATTGTAAGCTGAAAACATGCTGCGCCGACCCCAAGTTGCGGGATAAGGGCTAAAGAATGATGGTGATGAGAACAGTCGGTTCTATTAAATTTTGTATGATGATTTCTTAACAAAAGTTTTATCCTTGTTTTACAGAAGTCTTTTAACTCCGATCGCAACTATGGTACCAGCGGTTTGCTGTAAAGTTGTCTCCTGCATAGACCCATGGGTCTATGCCATTAACCATCCAAGATACAGGTCAGTGACTCAACTAACATTAATATATTTCATGTATATACAGACACCCAGGTCTACATTTTTGTAAACCTTAGGTGTTGGAGAAAAAAATTCGTACATATCTCGTACGCCAAGAATTTTTTTAAAGCGTTGTTGGTACACAGTCTACTAAAAACAATCTATTTTTCCTTTTATTTTTCATATTATTTAATTACTTCAGTCACGAATAATTTCCAAAAATAACGCTGATATTTTTGGTGTCCTAATTGAATGCCGGTCAATTATTGAACATAACGTAATGGAATAATTATAAGCACAGATTATAAGAGTGTTTGTTGCTTGTATTTATTTAATGAGACAATCTTATTCTTTAGTTATTATTTTGTTTTATACTTAGAAAACAAAGTTCGTTATTTTTGTATGTACGAGTATATCCCTATGTGAGCTTATGTCTTCGAAACTACGCAACGGATTTTGATGAGGTTTTTTACGTGATAGAGTGGTCCAAGAGTATTGCTTTTTTGAATTATTTGTTCTGGTTTGGTAATTCCACGTGTACGAAGTTGGGGTCAATAGCTGGTTTTAATTATAAAAATGGCGGATTATATTACCTATCTTCTGCCTTCTGCTTTGGGTACTATTTTCTAGGCTCGTAAGGTGGCGTGACATGGGATTTGGGACCAAAACGTTCATCAATAACACTATTGCGATTTTTTCTATAAATACTACCATCGACACGTTAGTAACCTGTTCATCCTAATACAGGGTTTTTTAGATTTTTACTATTATTATGTTTGTGTAGGGCGGAGCTCCAAAAGCGTGTCCCCTGGATGGGAGTACGTGAACAAGACCCTGACGCAGTCTCCACGACTACCAGCGTCGCAACATCGCAGTCACAATCTACTGCTGAAGCCTAAATTTTGTTCATTACTTTACAATCGATGCCTAATGTTGTAGAAATATGTAACTGAAATGATAAATCTTTTTAAATGCCATCCCTAAAAATATAAAACAAAGCACATCTTCCTATTATGGAGAATTAAAGAAAATGATAAAATATTTGATCTTGAACATTCTATTGTGAATTGAAATTTTTTTTAAAATTTTTTATTAATAACGGCTTAAATAAAACTACTTTTTACGGATTTAGACGCGTATATTTGTTTTAAATTTGATGACATGGTGACTGCAAAGTCTCCGAAACGTCGGGTCAAAATTTAAAACAAATATACGCGTCTAAATCCGTAAAAAGTAGTTTTATTTAAACAAATGAGTCGCGCAAGTGTTAGAAAATAATAACGGCTTAAGTTATAAAGACTAGTACCTAAGCCTTAAGACTTTTCAACTATTCAAATTGATAAATTATTGTGTAGATTGAACTTAAATACGCAAATATTTACGTCTCATAGCTACGTACCTATAGTTGTCACAAATGTTATAATAAGTACGTTATAGTAGAAACTTGCGGCATATACCTATTTGTAATCATTTTCTCCACAACTTAGTGAAAACTATTTTAATTTAGTTATATATTTCTACAAAAATCTGACGACGCAAGCTATCCTACGGTTTAACGAGCACGCGACTATATTTTTTATTAAGCAACAGAAAATGTAAAAAAAAAATACGGATTGATCCTAACGACTGGCAAATATTATTTATACGCAAATAAATATTTAATAAATATAACAATGCAAGTGATTTCTGTTGTTTTTATTTGAAAAATAGCTGATCAATAGTTCACCCACAGTTACGAAGCAGTTTCTAAGGAATAATATACAGGTGCAAGCTATTCCTCACTCTAGCTAAATCCGTGTTTCTCAAAGCCTCTCAAAAATAAACCAAAGAAGCAGCTTCGTCAAAAATAACTCCTAAACTTAAACGTAAAAAATAACGTTACAAAGTGATATTGAAGCAGAGTACATAAACAGCTCCTAAAAACGCCACTAATGAGCAGACAAATCAGTCAGTTATATGCGGTCACGTCACCCTCGTAATTAAATTATTGGTACGATCATGAAAATTTAAAGAAAATTCTAAATATATGTACTGTTAGTGTAGCGCGTAGCACCCGGAACATAGAACTTTGTCCTCTTTTTATTCTTGATAAATCGTCTTTTGTATATTTAATAGCCTCCCAACCCCACTGTTTTCCAAATTTCATGAAAATCGTTACGGCCTCTCAACACATTGTAGTTTTGTGGCCCTCTAAGTTAAGCTACGCTACTAACATTTTATGTACCTAATCAATTAAATTATAGTAGAAAAAATTATCATCATTAGCGGTACTTGAACCCACGACCTCGGAATACCGTTCCGCTGCTCTCCCAACTGAGCTACCATGGGAACAGCACATGAAAACCAAATTTTCCGATAGCAAGTAAATTGCAAAAAAAAATAATTATAAGTACCTTCCTCAGTACAGTCAGTACTATCTTGAATGTACACAAACGTCCAATCTTTGCGTCACAGTACAGCTATAGCAATCTACTAATAGGTATAGTTAACATTAGTCAAAATAGTGATATGTGAACTGTTAATTCAACCACAGGACTAAACTTGGGACTTACTGACTCTTTCTGTTACCTTGTGTTATACACTGTGGTCATACATAACGTAAATAGGTTGCTTATCTTGCTCTGATAGCCTTACATTGTTTTACCGCAAGTCATAGTTATATAGGTACCAAATTGTAGTACTCAAGTGGCATACATTCAGAGAAACTCATAAAGCGTTATATGGTCGTATGTCAAACAAAGTGTTTACACTTGTATTTACGTAGTCGACCGCGCGACGGGTTGCGACACACGTAACAACATCTAATGAGTTAACAAGTCCCTGTTTATCAAACAGCTTATATGATAACTTTTTGTAGGTACTTATTTGTATTTGCTTTACCAGATTTGTAGACATTTGTGTGCAATATCATCATCATCATCATCATAACATCACGCCTTTTTCCCATGGGGGTAGGCAGAGACTATAGAGCGCCATCTGCCACGATCGAAGCACACTTCCTTGGCTTACACCACACATACTTCTCAAAGAGCGCATTTCTACAGCATTTATTCTACTTTTGTGCTTCTCCTGCCACACCCAACATTCGCTTCCATACATAAGCGTAGGTAACAACACGCCATTGTGGATCGCCATTCGAGCCTTTTCAGTAATCGCTTGGTTAGCCACAATAGCATGCAAGGCACCATTCAGCTTATTTCCCGCTAACACCCTTCTTTCCACATCAGCATCAACCTTACCATCTCTTGTAAAAACACTTCCCAAATAAACAAATTCTTGTACCTGTTCCACACTTTCATCATCTATTTCAATATTACATGCAGACATACACTCCTCTTTTTCGAACACCATAACTTTCGTCTTGTTTACGAGTACGTTTACTTTCATTCCTTTTAGTCTAAATGCTTCATTCGTTCTTGTTACCATATCTTGCAATTCTTCCGCAGATGGTGCAAGTAGAACTTGATCATCCGCGTAAAGAAGACACTTGATAGGCAGCTCACCCATAACCAATCCATCATCACTCTCTCTCAAATCTACCAGACAACTATCCATGTATAGATTAAACAGCCATGGTGACGCTACACATCCCTGTCTCACACCCCTAGAGATACTAAACCAGTCAGTATATGCCCCATTTATCCTGACACAGGCTCTAGAATCCCTATAAAGAGATTTCAGTGCCTGCACCAAGCGCCCGTCAACTCCATACATAGATAGTGTCGTCCACAATTCGTCCCTCCACACGCTATCATATGCCTTCTCCAAGTCTATGAAAGCGCAGTAGACTTTCTTGTGTTTAGCCAGGTGTTTTTCGGCTATACACCTTAGGGAGAAGACCTGATCCACACATCCCATTCCCTTCCTGAATCCTGCTTGTACATCCCATAATTTTTGATCTGTCATACTCATCACTCTATTAATTAAGACCTTAGCGTACAATTTGCCTACAACACTTAAAAGGCTAATGCCGCGGTAGTTTTTGCATTCCTGCTGTGAACCTTTTCCCTTATACAGTGGAACTATAATAGCCTTGCACCAGTCGTCTGGTACACGGCCGTGTCTCCAACACATACTAAAGATCCGGCACAACAGACTTGCTACCACCCCGTCACCGCCTTTCAGCATCTCTGTGGTGTGCAATATTTTAAAATAATAACGGTCTTATTCATATAGCTATATAGCTGTTGCCCTCGACTCCGTCCGCATAAAATTTAGGAAGTTTTCCCCGTTTTTGCAACATTTTTAACTACTGCTTGAGTGAGAGTATTATAAACGTAAGAGTATACAAATATAATCAGAATGAACGAACTGCTAAGCTATCAGGAGTTACACGTGTTATTGTGAGTCAACCATAAAATATAGATATATGCTGTTCCGGGATATTTTTTAGACAATTTTATGTAGAATATTTCCGTCATACATGATTTCTATGTAACTTTAACCATTAAGGCTGCACACGCGACGGAAGCTTAAAAAATGGAGTAACTTCTCCCGTTTTACCAACATTTCCCTTCCCTACTCTGCTCCTATTGATTGTAGCGTGATGAAAAGTATACTATAACCTGCCCAGGAGTATGAAGAATAATTGTACCAAGTTTCGTTAAAATCCGTCGAGTAGTTTTTGTTTCTATAAGGAACATACAGACGGACAGACAGACAGACAGACAGACAAAAATTTTACTGATTGCATTTTTGGCATCAGTATCGATCACTAATCACCCCCTGATAGTTATTTTAAAAATATATTTCATGTACAGAATTGACCTCTCTACAGATTTATTATAAGTATAGATGACTTATCGGAGCTTTAAACGGAGATTTTTATCGGAGAGATAATAAACGTTTTAGTGTAAAAAGACTGTTATGAATAACAAGTTTTGACAATTTTTGCGAACCTATTTTAGCGAACTTTTAAACCTCCGATAAGTCATTATGAATGTCGTATTAATCGTAATTTTTTTGTAATCAAAAAGATTCTTAAGGGCCTACATCAATATTATCGTCGACATGTACATATTAACACAGCTAGTAGGTATAGAAAATGAAGATATAGTGATATTTTTTTTGTTTACTCAAAATCTACTAAATATATTTTAATTCTGATTTACGTGTTTCTATATATAATAGTTACTTATGTTTTTAAAGTTATTTCATTAGTCAATACGCGATAATAGACCGACAAATGAAAAAAATAAAAAATTAGAGAGGTTGTTTCGCTAAGATTTTCTATCGAGAAAACTTTTTTCAATCGCGTTTCTGAGTTTATGCGATCCTAGATCATATATTGAAAAAACATATACTTAAAAATTAGAGCTCTAGCCATTCAATCTAAAGAAACAATGAAAACTTCGTACGTAGAAAAATGCACGAAGCTATTTTGGTATCCTCTTAACAACGCAAGATATGAAAAGAGTTCTGAAGAAGTAATAGAAAAAGTAACAGTCTCTACTTTTCTATTTATGAACTAGTAAAACTAATTACTCCTTTCCCTGTACCTGGGTACTCGCTGGCTACGCCCTTTAGTTAGACCTGTGGTTAGACACAGTAAGCCTAACAAGTAGGCACCTATCTAATTTCAGTAATGCTAAAGTAAAGTATAAAAATAAAATATAAATAATTATATTATAGCAAGTACGTCTTTATTTAAAAAGTTGCAATTGAGATAAAAAAATTTACAAACGCTTTCGGCGATAAGATCCATTAGGTGTAATGTTCGCCAAATAAAATTTCGATAAAAAGTAAGCAACACTTGGCGTCCACTTCTAAGCGAAAATATACCTAAATATTTACAACTAGCTGCTGCCCATGACATCGTACGCCTGGAATTTAAAATTACTACATATTGAAATAACATATTTTATAGCACTCTCGGAGACTGTAGCTACCGAATGCTACCGATTGGTTGTAAAATGATGGATGGATGGAAAAATGTAGATCGGACCACTACTTTTGGAGATTATCCCCTATCCATATATATATATACAAACTTTACTTTATTAATAGTATACAAAGATAACACAATATCTACAAAGTTTTACTATGGCCATTGACTTTTTGTAAATTCAACATTCAATACTTACACAAATATCTCTCGAATAGCAATCATTGCTACCAATTATAGAATTACTACCAATTATAGAATTGGTAGCAATGATTGCTATTCGAGAGATGTTTGTGTAAGTATAGACACACAACTAAACTGAACTAAAAAAATAATTTTGATGGTGTCGATTCGATAGCACAATCTTTATATTATAGACTAACGATTTTAATTAATAAAAATGTGCACAACGAAATAGCCTATTAATTAAAATACGTCTTAGTTAATTTCAATTTTTAGTTTAGTTGTGCATGTAGAATTGGTACCATTATCTAGTTTCACTGTGGCTATCGATATTTGTAAATTCCACATTCAATACTTACATAAATATTTCTCGAGTGGCAATCATTCTCAGCTGACACGCCACTCCATCAACCTTACACTGCTAGACATAAGCCTCCTCTTAAGAACTTCCTGTGCCACTTGCATCCAGCGCTCCCCGTGACGTTAACGATATCCTCGCAGCACCTGTTTGGGGTGCACATGCACATATAAAACATAAAAGCATACCAACTTAATTTATCGGACTACCAACTGCACGGTGTTCTTTTCTACCCTTATAGTTACATCCCACTGTTGGACACAGGCGTATCATGTTAAAATAATTATAAATTGCTTATTGTAGCGTTTTGCTTTATAGAAAGTTGATATTAATAAAAACTTAGTCTAATATTAAATTAATTACCATACTAATAATACAATTTATTAATTACTGGTACCCATAACACAAGCATATAAGCTTAGCTTGGGACCAGAGGACGTTGTGTGAAATGTCCATGAATATTAAAAATTATTATTAAAATAATTAAATATTAAAATAATAACGGAGATAATTTTGAACCTGTGATGAACTGCATTTTGAATAGCAATTTGCAAAAAGGATTAGATGAGTTAATAAATAAAATAATAAGTAGGTACTTCCTATGGGTACTTCATTTCTCTTTGGGTTGTCGATTACTATCATCTCTGTGAATGAAGGCCACCACAAACGGCACATTAATATAGCGAGGACACAGATGTATATTATTATAAAAAAAAAACCTGTCAAGGGCGAGGTAAACTCGCACACTTAGGATTTTGTACTTAATAGACAGATAAACATATGTAACTGCATTCATATAATCAGTTAATTAAACTCAAAACAACTCACCAACTTAATTTTGTAGTTGAAATATAGGGATCGCCTACATTTCAGCTACATCATAAGTTGGTATTAGTATAAACACTTTTTTCTTGTGATGTGATGACAAATTATAAGTTTTTGGATTTTACCCTATATCAGCACCATATAGACTTGATCTATGCCAAATTTCAAGGCTCTAGGGCAACGGGAAGTAACCTGTGAATTTTGATTCCCTAGCATATATCGAAAATTCTTAAAAATGGTCGTAATTCGGTTATGTCTTTTAAATGCGTAAAGGTTGATGGTATTTTCTGCAGCAAGGGACCGCATAGATCTATCTACATATCGTATGAGTTTCAAGTTGATACCTTCATCCGTTAAAGAGTGAAAAAAGTTTGACAGACGGACAGACAGACAGACAGACGGATACCGCAGTGAGACTATAAGGGTTTGTACGAAACCCTAAAAAGACGAGGCTAAAATAGACATATATATTATTATACGGAGATGTATCTATACTTATGACGTCACCGACAGATATATATAATATATATCTGTCTCTCTCTCGCCTCGCCTTTTTTCTATATACATGTCTTTTTCTCACTATATTAATATGCCTTTTGTGACGCCCTTTAATAACTCAACACGAACTAGTAATGCAAATGCAACATTTCTTTCTACATATATTTTCACACACACAAGCACACACACAGGTTGTTTCCGTGTAACAAAAAAAAACAATTAAAAAAAAAACATTTTATTCAAATCCATAGTCTGTATAGCACTTCACCACTTAAGATATTTAAGATAATTTCAAATGCTAAGTACTTGCTTGAATGGAATGTCCTATACCGTTAATGTTAGCGCCCAACTTAAGTGTCAGGCAGATCTAACTTCCGGTCAATCTCAATATTTAAAATCTATGGATATGTTGTACTGACCCTAAATCAACATTTAATTCTTCGATATACATTAAAACTATCATACTGTGTCTTAATATTATTACTGGGTAAGTATGTCCAAACTAATACTTTAATGCAGCTCTGGTAGATATAGTAACTAATTATGGTATTTACAATATAAACAATAGAAAAAAAAATTTAACCAAAAAGTTTAAACTTTTTGTAATCAATATTAAAAAATTTTTTTCGCACTATTTTAAATTATAAAAACATTTAATGTTTGTGATAAGGGCCGGTACAACATTACCGACACTTAATCGGTGGCGCAGATCGCATGAGTGTACTTATATGTAGACATAAACATGTGCATTATGTATAGAATTGTAGGACTTTATCCAACTGATTACGTACCAGCCAAGGCATGAGTGTGGCAAGAGAAAGTTCAACCCAAAGTCAAATAATTCAAACAGAAAATATAAACATGCTCTTTTAAAAAAATTAGAAGCTAGGCGTCTATTCCATAAAAGAATCTTATAGAACAGAACAGACAAGAAACTCCACGGAATTTTCTTTTTTCTTTGTTTCTTTTTTCAATTTATGAACAAACGTAGAAAAGTACCTTAAAACTCACAGTTAAAAAATTCACGATACCATTTTTATTGCTTTATTTTTCGGAAGACCCCAAAAGAGAACCAAAACCCCGCTCACAATCAAGTCCTGTGCCTCAAGTCCCGTATTTCAATGGTGTCACAATGGCATCACAATGACACATTATAACCTCAAAAAATTAACAATAGACTACCAAACTTGATAAAATTCGCCACTAAACAATTACCTAGTTATTTAGTGTCATTGCAAAAAAATGCAATAACTGATTGTTTAGTGGCGAATTTTATCAAGTTTGGTAGTCTATTGTTAATTTTTTGAGGTTATAATGTGTCATTGTGATGCCATTGTGACACCATTGAAATACGGGACTTGCCCAACTGGTTACACCCATTCTGCAGGCATACATACCATAATGTCATACAATTCTATACATATTAAAAGTTTACTTGCACAAATACGTTTAGAACACACACCCGCTCCGCGCTTGCTAAACTATATTTAAAATACAACAATATCTAGCCAATTCTAAAAATGCGATGACACGATTCGCTTAAAATTATTAAATAAAAATAAAAATTCATACTAAATTATTTACATCGTCTAAGTTCAACTACTCATTGAAATGATAAAACACTTACAAAATAACATTATCCCACACTAACGCCAACTTCAATTATTGCTTTTACAAAGTTATACAAATTTTTATCACATAAATATGTTGATTTTACAAACGCGATTCATATGTATTTTATACGCAAGGAGAGTGCAATACATACCAAATGTTTTAATACTTAAATCATATACCTTATTATGTCATAAAAAATCAGGACAAATGTATCATTACGACAAGACCTTTACACGGTAGACAGAAAGAAGACTATTGAAGAAATTAGTTATCAATGTATTTGTGGCGTGTGCTTGTATTTATCTTCATAGCTCCAAAACCGCTAAACCGATTATTATTAAGTTGTATATTCTGTTTTTTATGTATATAAAAATCTGGATAGTAAAAATAAAAAGTTGAATAATATAGAATAAGAGACAGTTTGCAAGAAAAATGCGGAATACAGTTGTAATCTTAAATACAAACTTGTATTTTATGCATAAAGTATGTATAATATTTTCATCGTAAATTATGATGAAAATTTAAAACTACAAAATAATAACTAGAACGTAATTTTGAATACTCACAATAAAAATATACATATAAATTATATATTACATGTCCACATAATGAAGAGGAAATTATATGGAAACATACCTACAGAACAGAAATGGTCATAATAATTTTAAGAAAACAGTAGCAACTAGTTTTTTTCCAATACAATATAACTATTTTTTTATACTGTGTCTATTACACATAATTTCTATTTACTATATTTATTCCTTGTCTTTTATTGCTCAAACATTTTTAGTGTACTTTTTTTAATACCATAAATCTGAAATCTCTCGTTTATAGCCCATTGCTATTATGGTCAAGTATACCAAGATTTTGAGAAATAAATAGAAATATGTATATCCATATCGTAGTTATATTGCTTGCCAAATAATTCTAAGACCCAAATGAGAATTAATATAATAAAATTATTAGATCCAAAAATGAAGTTGATGAAGTAAGATTGTTTTAAGCTATAATGTGCCTTCAAATAAAATAACTAACAAATTGTGGGAAATTTATTTACGAGGAGAATATTTAATACTAAAAGCTGTATAGGCAATGCAAATAAAGTTTTGAATCTAATGTCTAGTCTAAGAGGTTGAAATGTGACGTAATGTTCGCATTTTGTCTGAGAAGAAAGAGGAAGTTCTTACTAGATGTAATGCAATAAAAAAAAATTACTATAAAATCGTAATGAAGTGTAAATTTTTGTCTGTATTTAAATGGTCTATTGCAGAAGATTCTACAATATTTAATTTTAGATTACTATATGGTTTTACAATGAGCATTTTAAAGTAAAAAAGATGTGAGTGTATCTATAAATTCTTTATAGAATATTGAAAATAAAAGAATAAAGAAAGACAAGAAGCGGGGCAACACTTTAAACAGTGTTTTATACATAAAAATAATACTCAATCCATGATAAAATCATCTTCCATATGGTATTGTATACAATTATTGAAAGTATTACAATAAATATCATACTAAACTTTGTTTTTCTGAAGAAGTTGGTTTGTCGCAATGGGCATAGCTGACGAGTGTTTGAACGTATCCCGTGGAACTAAGAGCGATGTTTGTTGCGATTTATGCTGTGAAGAAAACGACGTGCCCACCACTCTTCTAAGTTAAAAGGTCTAAAGTTAGCTAGTTGCCGTGGAGGCATAACTTCTTGGTAATATTTCGCATCTTCACTACCACGCTCTAACTCACGGGTTACCTGTTATATTACAAAAATAATTATTAATAAAACATTATAATATATATTTGCAAAAGATTAGCTAGCTAGCTGAGCATAAGATTAAGCTCAATCCTTTCAGATATCTTAAAATTTACAATTATAACAGTACATATTTTTAATTTAAAATTTGCCGCCTTAATGTTATTTATTTATTTTTAAACTTCTTGCACAAAATTAATATCTACAATGGCGGGCTTAATGCTAAAAGCATTCTCTTCCTGTCAACCGTAAGTAAGCATGTTATCATACTATAGTACTTTTATTGCATTAGCTTTTCAAGGCTTTTTACATTACATTCACTTCCTAACTACTGGCCTAGTTAGATAAACATTTAAAAGTATTACAAATAGGAATCCTTGAAGGAGCACCCAAAATGTTATTATAAAATGTTATGTATTGTAATACTTATTTTTTAGTGATGTTGGATTTTACTTAGAAAAAAAATAAAAATTAACTTAAACTTCTAAAAATCAATGTGATCATTACGTTGCTTGATACATTTGAGGGTCCAAATGTTACATTTTTTACTCAAACTGGCATTCAAAATCAAAACCAAGACTACGTTAATTCCCGCCAAGTAGGTGCTATCGGCGATCATTACTCAACGGATCTTTTATAGTTATTATTAATATATAATAATAGACAAAATCAGAAGTATAGACATAAGGCGAAAAACAAAGTTTACCGACATTCTGTCAAGAATTGATACACTAAAATGGAGTAGGACTGGGCATAATGGAGCAAAATTATGCTCCGCTGTAAGCAGGAAAAGTGGAGAAAGCAGGTAACAGTCTGGTATCCAAGAGATAGAAACAGGAACCGTGGCCGCAAAGTAAGAAAATGGGAAGACGAAATACAGATGACAGTGGGTCCACTATGGCTAAGAGTGGCAAAAGTCAGGGCATAGTGGAAATCATTGGAGGAGGCCTTTGCCGTAAGGCACACCGAGCAGAGGGATATATTGTAACATCTAGTACTTAAGTTAAAATTGTAATAAGTCTCGGAATAAATGGCTTTATTATTATTTTTAATATGTCGATGATTAAAGTAAAACTTACTCTATTCCATGACTCGTATATATAGTTAATGAGATCATCATGCTGATTGTGGTTGTTGGGTGCAGGAGGTGCCTGTGCAGGTGGACTCAGCCGAGGATTATGACCATTAGCGTGATGACGTTTACCGCCGCCCATATGTGGCAGTGATCGTGGTCCACTGTTGCTCAAGTAGCTCGACCTGAAGTTTACACAAATTAAATACGTTTATTCTGATAACTTATACAACTCTCCAATGTACGCTAAGCTCTTATATTTTAATATTCCATAATAATATAATGAATTATAATTGACCTCTTTGAAAAATCATCTACAGGTAGTCCTCGTACTTACGGCATGTTAGGTTCTCGAAATACGCGACGTAAATCGAAACGACGTAAGTCGATACATATTTTTTCATATGTCAAAGATGTAAAAAAAACCAATGTCTTGATTGTCTGTTGTCCATGAACTAACTGAAATCGAAACGACGTAAGTCGAGGACTGCCTGTACTTCAATTAAGCAAGTAGTCACAAACTAGCAGTAAACAAGAAACGGCTACAAGATCTGTGCATTTTTATTTCTTCTAACTTACTGGAAGCTTGATTCAATTGTGTATAAATGATTTAGCTACCTATCACAGAACTTCCTATGGAGAATGAATGAATTTGAATTAGATTATTTTTAACTCCAAAATTTTAAAATAAATCTAACATTTAGGATATCTATCTAATATTTTAACGGTCGCTTCGCAATATATATATGAAAATTTATTGTATGTTCATAAAAAATATATATAATATTACAAAAAAAAAACGACCACCATAATGTTAATACAAGACATAAACACAATCTTGTAATGCATGTAACTCGTCTCCACAAAATATTTAACTCTTTCATGGGTCATTGTATACGTTTTTATAATAAACTTTGATTGATTGAATTGAATTGATGTAAGAGAATGAAATAATTCTAATTAAAAAAAAATCATTAAAACTAAATTATGTAAAAAGGCGTATTATGAAATTTCTGATTATATTAAAGATGATAAAGCTTGGGAGTAGGTTGCTCTGGAACAATACATATTCTTTATTGTAACGTTTTATTAGCATTGTAAGTATAATTGACATTTAATTTAAAAAAGATTGATTTAATTAAAAGCTCTGCCGAATTTCTTACGCCGGTTCTTCTCAGCAGTTCTTCCTGAACCGGTGGTAGGGAAAAAAAATTGGACATGTCAAAAGCACATAATTTTTTCTAAAAATTATGTCTACTTGATTAAATGATTTTTCATTTCATAACGATCCGGCAAACAAATTTAAAATAAAAAAAATATCACTTTTAGATTTTTTGAAGACACTGATGATAATACATAATTATATTTTCTAATTTTTCTTTTTCCCTGATAAATATATGTCCCAGAATGCCCTAAGCCAAAATTAAAAAAACTAACTAAAATCGCATTTTCTAAATCCAAAAATAAACTGAATTTGAAAGTTTCAGATTTTTAAAACAATGGGCACTACAGTGACAGTACCAAAATTTTTTTTTTGGTATAAATATTTTTTATATATCAAAAAAAAATTTTGTTTATTATCATCTGTAGGTATGTTAACAACACTTTTTTTTCCAATTTGGTAAACTTGGAGAATATAACATGACTATAGATATCCCTGTCTGAAATTTCATTTTGTCTGCTGAATTCAGGGTCATGCAAGAAGATAGTAATTATTTTTGTGGTATACTGGTATTATTTCATAATTACCATCACAATACTCAAGATTACAACACATAATAAACAGAGCGAAAAATTGTAAACTAAAAACATTTGCTTTTTAACCTAACTTTAAATGTATCAACAGTTTTAGTGCTATGTAGTAGATACATGCAAAGTAGTCACATTAAAATGTTAATTTAGATAGCATTTAAGTTAGTCAAAGAATGGTTTTATCAATACATAAAGCAGTCAAGTACCAGGCCAGGCTTTGTGTTTTGTTATGTACAGTAAAAGCGCGGAACCAGAACGTGTATTTTTTGCAACTACATGCAAAGACTACCATTATACAAATATCTATATTCTAATTTTGTGTACGTAGCGTATCGTGTAGATATCGACATATTCACGTCATGCGTTCTTTGTTAAGCTCTAACATAACTTGTTGGCGAGAGTGCTTGTGGTATTTTACTAAACACTACAGTACACATGCGACTACTTAATCAACAAACACTATAGCCCACCCTTGTTGCATCTAGTCAACTAACGTGGTTTCTTTTATCTCTTCCAAAATTTGGAAGCCCAGTACGTTTATCTATTTAAAAGTAATGGATGTAAAATAGCTAACATAAAGGAATTTCTTACCTCATATTGTTACGATCCATATTTTAACGACTAACGTAGTAGCTCGTTTGATAATATTTAATAATAACTATACTAATTATATGACTATTAGAATGTAAACATTAATACATAACTGTTTTAATGTATGAGATAAAATATAAAAATCTGTAAATAATAATAAAATTTTAAAGACAAATAGACAGGACGCCACACAACACGACGACAAACATCTGTCAAAATCAAATCAATCAATCAAAGTGGAAAAAATGCAACACTACTCTGTAATGACCAAGGACTTTCCCATGGATTTTCCATGGATGTTCTATGTCTCCATGATACTTGGGAATAAAAGTGAGTTAAGGTACTCAGTTCGGGTGAGCGCCACAAAATATTTAGCACGTTTTTAAAGTGAAACTTTTATTACATCGTCTCAAACTTTTTGGTCTGTGTGTTGCATGTCGCGTGACGGTTGGCCGCGGAGTAGGGATAAAAATCGAGCGAAGCTCGATTTTTATACCCATGGAATATTATTCTAAAAATTTTTAGTTAAATGTCTAATGTCTATAATATGAAAAAAGGTTTCACTTTTACCGTGGTTTCATAAAACCACATCCCTTTTTTTATTGAAAATATAATTTAAAGAACGGTGTAAGGTAAAGGAATACATAACGCTAGGTCCAAATTTTTCCTCAGAGTATTAAATACCACACAATGTTTTTAAGACGAATTTAAAGCCACGTTGTCGGCGAAGTGCTGAAGTAACGCACACAAACTCTATAACATGATTTCATTCGCTTTCTTTCTTTTTACACAGTCTTTATGAGTCCGTTCATAACGAGTATGATCATAGTTCTCATACCTTTTCCAGTAGGAGTCACCCTAAAATGTCACATTTTGTTATTAATGTTAATAACTTAAAATTTATATATTTAAAATTTTCCGATTGTTTATGAAGTGATTACACAATACATAACGTGTGGCTTTGTGTTGTAACACGGCAACGAAAGTTTTGCTAAAATAATAGGTAAATGGCAAAATAAAGTACCTAAATCTCTGCTGCTATCTATTCAGCTATCACAAACATGAATTGAGTAAGTCCCATATACAACATGTAACATATTTAACGCACACCCTCAAACACCCCAATTAGACTTTAATGATATAAACGCTATGCATACACCAAATATTATTTATATGTGCGTTAACATTGATTATTTGTGAAATTAGTTATTCCCATTTCGTGGAAATAAAATGGTCACCGATTGACACTGAGCTGCGCACGCACACACAGACACATGTACCTACTCGCCGCGCCCGCTCCCCGCTCTCTATGAACTGTTTAGCTAGCTGTGTAAGGTGACTGTAATTTACTTAGTTTTAACTAAATTTTAGAAAAAAAATTGGTACATAAAAAACAATCAAAATCGATCCAGATTCCGATTCTGAACAAATTACTTTCAGGGTGTGCGTTAATTATGTTACATGTTGTAGGTACCAGTTTTATTCAAATCAAGTAAATTAAAATCCACTTACAATCTATGTATTTGTATAAGCCACACAAATTGGTAATGCGCCTGGCGGCCATGTTGGTGACGTCATAGTGACGTATAGATGAGAATATTACATTTTGTTAGCTGTAATTTTTCTTTGCTGATGACGTCACAAGGGCGTTAATTTGACAAGGTTCCAGCGCATTACCAATTTGCGTGGCTTATATCTATCGTTATCGTAATTTCATGGGCATGGGGACCTACAATCTTTCTTTAATATTATTTAGTCTGTGTATTACGTGGTCTGTGGTTGTGATAGAAACTCAGGTGCTCAAGTCCACTATTTTGGAACAATTGTCATACCGGCACAATACCGGCACGATACCGTTGCAATTGAAGTCAAATATCCGTAGTCTGCTATATGCCGTCATAACGGTCTTTCAATGGTAATAGAATTGTCGATCTCTTTTATCTATGCATTGAATTTTCGGTCTCTTTTATCTATGGATTGTGTTAGAATGGTATGTATGTGTTGCCGTTTTTAAAAAATGCGTTAGTTGAAGTGATTTTCGAAAAACTACTAATAAATTTAAACATTTAATCATGCTAGACTTCGTTTAAATATATTTGTACATACTATTTATTAGTATAAAAAGCAATGTGAATTTTAGGAGATTAGTAAATTGCAATAAATTACAAAGAACAATTTCTAATATTTCTATCTATCTATTTTTTATTTATGGCAATCTGTCGACACAGGACAATTTAAAAATATTACTGTCAAATTCAAAATAGCAGACTACCGAAACATTTCAGTCATTGAATTGCAATTGTGAAGCAGTTGTGTACGAGACTAGCAATTTATGTCACTTTGACAATTGTAAGACAATGATGAAGTCGTTATGACGACACATTAATAGTAGACTACCAAAAACTTTACTATTGCACCATAATGGTACAATAATAGTACAGTTGTGACACCGTTGAAATACCCGACTCAGGGCCCAGAACAATATTTGTTATTGTTCTGAGGATAGAAACATTATCACATTATTTTTCTATGGTGGTTTTAACTCAGTGGGTGGAAAGTCAGACCATAACGCCTAATTGCGGCCTTTTTTTTCTGCAGTAGCATCTCAATTTTTTGGTCTATAATATTAACAGAATTGGTTTATATCATATAAACTAGATGGCAATAAAATACATTTACACTGTTTTATAACATTAGTTTATAAACATTGAGTCGATCAACTAGTTAGTTTATTTATCTATTGTCTCTAGCTCAGTATTCCGATATTGTAAATGACGACTTGTTTACACGAGTGTAATTTGCATTACTTTCGTTGTTCATCGCAAATATTTTAAGTTGAGCTAGTTTCCTCCGTATTTTAAGTTTAAAAACTTTAACATAAACTTTTGTAACTTTTGTAGCGTTCAGTTGAATATAATTCCACTAGGTAGAAAACAAAATCAAATTTAATATTGTATAAATAATTTTCTTTAAACATAAGATGACACAAATAGTGGTATAGTACGTAGGTATCAATGTAGGTCATGTTATCGAACAACAAAATTAAAGGTCACTTGCTCGGTAGCAATAAAATGCGGAAGTTCCCTCTCTATTTTATAGCGTAGTACCCCGTTTTCCAATGGCAGAGCATAATGCGACTAAGTGCCGCACAATGCCGCACAATGCTGACGTTTAATTGGAACGTGAATTAGTTTTAAAATGCGCCAGCAGCGCTAAGTTCAGTGTTGAAAAAAAATATTCTAAAATAAACATTGTATTCACAATATATGTGTGGAATATAAAAAAGTCATTGTTTATACCTTCATCCATACTTATATTTATTTATTTTTTAACACAGCTTGAATTAACTTTGAATATTTCCAGAAAACTCGGACGAAAAGAAAGCCTTAAATTTGTTTTTAACAATATATAATATTTCTAACGATAATATATAAATAAAATTTCAATCAATGCCAATTTAAAGAAAAAATACTTGTTAATTTTCTGTCGCTGAAGTTGGTATGGATTGCACGCATCACTTTTGAGAGTGCTCGATTGTGCGATGTGATGCTGTAATTGGAACACTCAACGTTGAGCATTGTGTATAATGCGCTATTGTGCGTTGATTGGAAAACGGGGTATGTAATCGTACTCTTCACTATTCTTCTGTGGTACCTACTCATATCTTCTATCTATTCTGTGTACCTACTCTATGTTTCAACCAATCTATTCTGTGGTTTCAACTTTTCAAGCTTTTTCTGTGTTTTTAAATTACCTTCGCTTTTTTTTAATATATTAAAATTTATAGCTCTGCAAAGGAAAACCTTAACTTTAATACAAGTAGAATATGAAATAAATCCAAAATGTCTGAAAAATACGGGTTTGAAGATTTACGGAGGCGCTTTATGGCAATTATAACCTCTTTTGTTTTAATTTTTTATTCACATTTACGGATTATATCTGGACAAAATGTATATAATTGAAGGTTTTCTTACAGGATGTTCTTTCAAAAGCTTTTACTACAAACAACATTGACTTGCTGGATTCATTTTCAAAAAATACAAATGAAGTTGACCGAAAAGCGGCGATGGATCAGGCGTTTAGAGATAAACTTTTAGAAATCTTAAAAGAAGAGCCGGACACCTTGGAAAATTTTGTTTCCTTCTGTATTGAGTCGTGTAGGAGGCAAATGGTTACACCAACAATGCCTGTTGTCCTACTGGGAGATATTTTTGATGCACTAACATTGAATAAATGTGAAGAAATGTTCTCCTATGTAGAGAATGGAGTCAATACATGGAAGGAAGAGTTGTTTTTTGTAGCATGTAAGAACAATTTGCTTAGAATGTGTAACGATCTACTAAGAAGGCTATCTAGGTCACAGAACACAGTATTCTGTGGACGTATATTGTTATTTCTTGCTAAATTCTTTCCATTTTCTGAGAGATCTGGATTGAACATTGTTTCGGAGTTTAATCTGGAGAATGTGACTGAGTTTGGAGGTGACAGTTCAAGCACATTAAAAGATTCATTAGATGATGAGATGGTTGTTGATAATGATGATAAAAACAAAATCAATATAGATTATAATTTGTACTGTCGATTTTGGAGTCTTCAAGATTTCTTCAGAAACCCGAATACTTGTTATAATAAAATACAATGGAAAACATTTGTTGCAGTGAGTATTTGCCATGAATTAATGTCCTAATCAACTCATGAGTTTCTGTTGTTTAGTGTTTTAACATTTGTCTAACCTAACTGTTTGTGCATGTGCAGTGATTGAAGAAATACATCACATATGGGTGAAATGTGTCCCAAAGAAGAGGTTAAGTGCCAGGGCTATGTTTTATGATGAAGAAGTATGCAATATTTTACTATCAGGGGGCCAAGTCTGCTAATGAATTGTGTCACAATGATCGTTTAATGACACCATTATAACCACAAAAAATTAACAGTAGACTACCAAAGTTAATAAAATGTGCCACTAATCAATCCAGTATTGCATTAATCGATAATCACTATTCCATTTGTTGATTGCATAATAGTGAATTTTATCAAGTTTGGTAGTATACTGTTAATTTTATGTCACAAATGATACCATTCAATTGAACTTTCATTGTGACACTGAAATATTGAATAGCAGACTTGAGTCCCTGATCTAATGTCTGCTAATGCCAAATTATTACTCAAACTTACAAAATTACGTCTAGATTTAAGAGAATAACATTTAATGTAATTTAGTTTTAGTTGAAGCTTTATGAGGATGACATGGTCGCTTTCCTTTTGCATACCAAGTCCTTCGATCCTTACTAATTTATAATTGCGAATGAAAAATGACAATGTATAAATTTTGACGAGCTTGAGTCTTAATGTATGTAACGAAATTATAGTGCCATTTAAAAAACTACAACGCCACCTATCGAGCGATATAGTAAGCTTTTGTTTGTTAAGGTTTGATTTCCAAATTTCACGCGTACGAAGCCCCGGGCAACCGCTAGTCATTTCATTTATAAAGAAATTATGTGGATTGTCTAAAGCGTGCGTAGATGCGGGCAGAAGCTAGTAAAGAATAAGAAAAAATATTATCCTAATAAATTTGCATAGTTTCAAATATTAATTAAATGTTTCAGCATTCCGGTAGCATATTGTCTGCGTTCTCATCATACAAACTAGAAGCTATAGAGCTGCAGAAATCCAAGATGAATCGTTTAAAGACAATGAACTCTGATGTTGAAATACAAGAGTCAAAAGAACAACATTACTTTGCTAAGTTTCTAACTAATCAGAAACTGTTGGAACTACAATTATCAGACTCAAACTTTAGAAGATGTGTATTAATACAGTTCTTGATATTATTCCAATATTTGACTTCCACAGTGAAGTTTAAAATGTAAGTAAATAGAATCACCAATATATTCTAGTAGAATTAAAAGGTATGTGGCAACACATAGTCCTGGTTTTTACAATCATTGTAATAAGAATAAGCTAATGTTGTGACTAATTAATTAAAATTAATATCTTACGTAGATAATTTCTTCTGTGACAGACGAAAGACTTGAAATTGAACGTTGTGCCAACACACCTGGTCGATTTGGCATGGTAGAACATAATAAATATAATATAACATAATAATAATGGGAGGGACCCAAAATAAAAGCTAGTGTCCGACAGTGGATCGTTAATGGGTTGGAAGGAAAAAGAAAAATAAATAAAATATGTTTAGATCAAAAACTATAAAACACGCTAGAAAATCCTGATAATTTTTTTTAAATTTTTGCATTGTCATTGGTCCTTAATATGTGTGCAAAATTTCAGATCAATCCAATTACTGTAAGTGGGTGTAAATCACTTTCAAAGATTCCGTTACATAAATTAATACATTGATAGATACATTATAAAAGCGTGTTAAAAAGCAAACATACTTAACGGATTGTTTTAGAAATAGTATTTTATCTTTATATATAAAAATTACGTGTCACGTTGTTTGTCCGCGATGTACTCCTAAACTATGGAACCGATTTTACATTTGATTGGCACACCGTGTGCAATTCGACCCAACTTGAAAGATAGGATATATAGCTTACATTTCAATTTATAGTCGAAATATTATTTTATTGCAAATTATTTGTCTACCCCTGACATTTGTATGGCAAAACAATGTTTGACGGGTCAGGTAGTCTTTAATAAAAATTTTACTATGTGAATGTTTCTTTTGTGTTTATCAAACACCTGTTTAAATATTGTTAAGGCACAATGCATTACACATTTATCCATTGTTGAAATAGTGTTACATTAACATAGAGACTAGTTACTACTAGTGCCTTTGTGAAACAAAATAAAACAATGTCCTATTAATTTTAAAAATCTACATTCATGTATGTTTCTTTTTTTCTTTAAAAATTATATACATCAGATTAAAATTACGCAAAAAGATTAACATATTGCCAAAAAGAGTTGATTGTAAAAACAACTTGTAAAATTGTTGCATGTTTGCAAATGCAATTTTTTAAGTAATATATTTATTTATTGTATTTTGTTTTTACTTTGTCTGGGTGTTTCTGTGTAATATGTATCTGTATTCTGGTACCCATAACAATGCATATAAGCTTAGCTTGGGACCAAATGTCATTGTAAGAAATGTCCTTGAATATATTTATATATTTAAAATAATGTCTTAAAATATTTGATAAATTACAGGGAATCTCAAGAGCTGAAGTCAGATCAACTAGATTGGGTGAAGGAGACCAGTTCTCTGGTATACAAGCTTCTGGCGGAGACCCCACCTCGTGGTAAACAATTTGCTGAATGTGTCAAACAAATATTAAAAAGGGAAGAACATTGGAATAGCTGGAAGAATGATGGTTGTCCAGGTACCTTGTTTTTTTACTAACATCCTTGCTAATATTATAAATCCGAAGGCAACTTTGACGAGCCTCGTGGTTGAGTGGTTCATGAAAGGATTGCCGATCAAGAGGTCACAGGTTCGATTCCCACTCGGTACAATCATTTGTGTGATTTTTCTAACTGTCATACAATGTATTTACAAAAGAAAAGTATTATATGTATTCTATCCGTATTCTGGTATCCATAACACAAGCATAATAAGCTTAGCTTGGGACCAGAGGACGTTGTGTGAAATGTCCATGAATATTTCTTATTAATTATTATTAAACTTTGTCTGTTGGTCGTTTACGCCAAAACTACTGAACTGAAAATTTTGCCTGCAAATAGTTTAAGCTTGGTATTTAATGCGAAATGTGGTGTGTAGTTCCAAATTACACGAGTATGAAGTCACGGGCAAGAACTAATGTAATATATTTGGCACCATTAGGAAGAATTTGATTGTTGAGAACTGAAAGGCTTAATTTAAATATGTATGTAGTGACACTATTCTTCTGCCTACCTAGTATTGCCACTATAATAAGCTAAAATCGGCATTATAATAAGCCCGTTTTTAAGCTTTAGTTGTGTTACAGATCCTAATTTCGCACTTTTGACGATTGATTTCGCATTTTCGCGCGCTTTTTGTTCAATGAGGTTTGTTCTACTATTCTGAAATGTAGTCATCACTATCATAACATCACGCCTTTTTCCCATGGGGGTAGGCAGAGACTATAGAGCGCCATTTGCTACGATCCAAACATACTTCCTTGGCTTCATGAAATGTAGTTGATAGCAAATATTCTAAAGTAATTTATTAATTTTGAAATTGACTTGCTATGCTTTTACTTAATAAATTAAACTGTAGTGGAAAAAGTGATCACCGCAAGCGGGATTTGAACCCACGACCTCGGGATACGAATGTCGTGGGTTCAAGTCCCGCTTGCGGTGATCACAATTGCCACTACAGTTTAATTTATTAAGCAAATATACTGTTACAAGATAAGATGTGATAGCTAGCAAATCCTTTTTTTTTTTGAAGATATCTTAATAACTGTCATACATACATAGGTGTTATGGTCCCATGTTATAATTGGCCCTAATTAATAATATTATAATAAATACGTTAATTAATTTCAGAGTTCCAGAAACCGAAGCCTCCAGTGCAAGTAGATTCATCAGATGATGTGAAGAAATCAAGGAAGAGGAGACGCCCTGTTGGAGATATCATTAAAGAATATGAGTCTCAGAAAAAGTCATACATGGGCAAGTAAGTTACTCCTTTGATATTACTTATTACTATTGGATCCAGCAAGCTTCGATCTGCCCTAATTATTATAAGTAAAAAGTGAGACTGAGCTGTAATGTCTCACCCGTGATCATGATGACTGCAAAGTCTCCGAAACGTCGGGCCAAAATTTGGAATAAATATACGTCTTTTTTTTTCGTTCCTCCGCTTTGCCCTGCCTTGCCATGATGGTGCCCTGAGCTTTACCGTGACCCGGCGAGGAACAAATATACGCGTCTAAATCCGTAAAAAGTAGTTTTATTTAAACTAATGAGTTGCGCAAGCGTTAGAAAAAAAAAAAATACCCGTAATTTTCTTTTTTTCACACTTTCAGTTTTCATCCACTTTTATACTAAAGTTTACTAATTTAGAATCACTTCCCTCTCTGTCCTCTCTCCAGGCAATTTATATCCCACTGTTGGGGACGGGCCTCCTCCACTTTGGAAGGGATTATGATCTACTGTGCCGCGCTGACCAGGCGTTGGCACAGGGTTTATTTTCGAGTTTTCCATCTCTCACAGAGGATGTTATCTGTGTCTAATATCCCTCAGCTGTCTTTTACGGTACCCTTGGGAGGAGATGGTGTGGAATGTGAATGGGGTGGAGAATCACTTACATTGCCTAATTACATTATTGACACTATTAATTATCAATACATATGCTATAGCTTAGGTTGGTTTAGTTGTCAAAACAGAATGGACAAAAATATAGAGTTTTCCATTAAAAAATAACTAATCTGAAACTGACCTGTTAAAAAGTAAAGTTTTTGTTATACTTATATTAAACTTTGTTCTTTTTTACAGTAACGAGTTGACAAAGTTGTGGAACTTATGTCCTGATAATCTTGCTGCTTGCCGCACTAAAGAGAGAGACTTCATGCCATCATTAGGTATTTATATTTATTACTAACTCACCCGGCAAACGTCATTGGGTTGATTGAAAAAATAGATGTTGTCCGATTCTCAGACCTACTGAATGTAAAATTTCATAAAAATCGGTCTAGCCGTTTCGGAGGAGTACGGTAACTAACACTGTGACACGTGAATTTTATATATACGATAATTATTTTAACGCTATATAACCAAATGGGCTTCTACAGTCAATACCGTTATAATATTATTCATTAAGTAATACCAATTTTGTAGTTAAAATTGCACAGTTTCAATAAGATTAAATAAAATTTGCCAAGTTAAAAAACTAAGGAACATGTTAGCAGGATTATTATTCATCATTGGTTTTGGTTTTTATTTGTATACTAGCTTTTAGCCACAACTTCATACGCGTGGAGTTTAAAAAATGATCCTTAACAAATTATATAAAAAGTTATCCTCTTGAACCACTCTACCTAGTTAGTAGTTTTAAAGATTTAAAGTCACATAGGAACATACCTTCCGTGTGGTGACGGATTAAGAATACAAGTGTCACCACCCCATCTCCTCTCAAGGGTGCTGTAAAAGTCAGCAAAGGGATATTGTACACATATAACATATTTTAGGAGAGACGGAAAGCTAGAAAATAAACCCTGTGCCAACACGCCTGGTCAGTGCCATAGTAGACCATAATCCCTCCAAAGTGGAGGAGGCCCGTGCCCAACAGTGGGACGTAAATGGGCTGGAGAGAGAGGAACATACATGCAAAGATAACAACTTTGTTTTAAAATAAGTAAAGATATGAGTTGTGCAGGTTTTAGTGTATTTTGTAATATGTATTGTAATATGTATTGTAAAAGGGGCAAGTGCGTAGCACTTACAACCGTCGGGCATGTATGACCAGATGTATGAGTGTGGATGAAGCCAAGGAAGTATGTTTGGATCGTAGCAGATGGCGCTCTATAGTCTCTGCCTACCCCCATGCGAAAAAGGCGTAATGTTATGATGATGATGATGTATTGTATGATGTCAGAGTCGTATATGTTGTGTGGCGCGGATCAATCTCAGCGTACAAGTTGCGGTGGGTGGGGCTGGCGTGCACTACGCCTACTGGCGCGCAGGTCGCCGCACTTCTTCGTGCACACCAACAACCCTATTGGACGGTTGCCTGATTATTTAAACGCTATGGTTTGTATTTATATTGTTTTTTTATTCAATACTGTATTTTTGTGAAAATTTTTTGGATTTTTCGATTCCTAAATAAATTCCACTTAGTACGAGCTAGATTCGCGCACGTTCCTTATCATTATCATCATGGATATATTCTTCATTCATAATCATATTACACTAGAACAATTTTTGTATGAGGGCCCCCTACAAAGTCAACTTATTTCACTACCTATCTGTTGTTTTTAAAGGGTTCGTGGTGGAGTGATTCATATAACGGACTGCCACAATTCCCCCTTGGGACAGTCATTTGTGAGATATTCATAAATGTCATACAAATGTTTGTACTGCGTCTGGGTGTTTTCTATGTATCATAAGTATGTAGTTACAAAAAAAAGTAGTTTATGTAGTATATCCGTATTCTGGTACCCATAACACAAGCACAAGCTTAGCTTGGGACCAGAGGAAGTTGTGTGAAATGTCCATGAATATAAAAAAATATAATAGAAAAAACTGTCAATTTTCTAACTACCGTGACTCGTGAGATGCAGCTTGGTGACCGACAGGCTGACGAATAGATGGATGGCTCACTAATAGCCATAGTTTGCTAGCATTTGGCAGCTTCGCGAATATAATCATGGTACGCTACTAAAGAAGTTATCAAAATTGAAGTTAACATCCACGATAGCTCAGTTGGTTGGAGTGACGGAACAATTAACTTTTTCTGATTTTTATTATTATTTTCTATATGTAATTGTTGATATGATGGATATTCATTAAAAGCTATATATTTAATTCAATATAGGTTGAACGTGTTGCAAGTGAAGTGGCTGCTAATGCCGCGGCCAACGCCAATGGTGAAACATCAAAAAATCACAAATCTGTTAAACAGGTAATTAAATTATATAAATTTAATATTTATTGTGCCATATATTGCTTACTTTCTCATTTTTATTTGCAATAAAATTTTCAAGAAAGTGTATTCTTTTTACTATATGAATCGGATTAAATTAAATACACATTGACAAAAAACTTGAAAACAATTGATTGGTAAATTGATGTCGTGCTTATCCGTTCTTCCATTTTTAAAAAAAAAAATTTGGATAATAATTTTTTTAGACTGTTTTATCGTTATTAAGAAACAATTTATAAACCGTAATAATATAATATTGGGGTAAAAGATATGGAATAAAGTTAACATAGTAACTTGAATTACCTTACTAAGGTTTCCATTGAAATACCAATTATCCCCATATCAATGCTATTTTTAACTTGAAATGTATAATTTAAATATTATACTGTACATCATCGAGACGTTGGTGGTATTATTAGATGTAGCAATTTTATCTTCCTACGTTTTTAACTAAATTTGTAGACTTTTTTAACTGAATCCCAAAAAATTAAGGTAGAAATTCGGGCCCTAGCGACGCGCGATCGCGTTTATTGGAAGGTGGGCGTGGCCAAACGGAAATATGGGCGTGAACGGTGACGACACCGCTCTCTGCGTGACAGCGTGGCGCGAACAGTATCTATATTTTCTGTCCTTTTGACAATGCTAAATTTTGAAAATTAATTTCAAGTGTTGGTTCGCGGCATAGACTTAGGATATAGATCTAGACGTAACACTCGGTACAACGAAGCCGGCCTACTGCTTTTTTTAGTTGAACACATTAAGAAAAATAAATGATTTAGTAGCGTTTCTAACTCTTTCTTTTTGAGCTGGAGTAAAAGGGAAAGCGAGGCTACTATTTACTATTTTACTTTTAAACCATAAACGGGGCGGCCCTGCCTTGGAACAAATCTATGTTCCCGAGTTGTTACTCCCTATTTATAACCTTCTTGGTTCGCGGTCGCGCGTTGTTATAAACGTCAATTATTTTGTCTCACTCTTAATTAATAAATAATAAAATAATAAATATTCACGGACATTTCACACAACGTCCTCTGGTGCCAAGCTAATCTTATTATGCTTGTGTTATGGGTACCAGAATACGGATATAATACATAAACTACTTTTCTTTTGTAAATACATACTTACAATACATAGAAAACACCCAGACGTAGTACAAACATTTGTATGACAATTAGAAAAATCACACAAATGATTGTCCCGAGCGGGAATTGAACCCGCGACCTCTTGATCGGCAGTTCATTACATAAACCACTCAACCCCGAGGCTCATATATATACAGGGTGTCCCAAAAGTCAACGTCCAACCGAAAACCCAAGCTAGGCCTAGTTGTGGGGGCTCTCAAAAAAAAAGAAAAAAAAATCTATCTCATGTAGTTTCGAAATGACAGCCATTTTTCTTAAATTGACACCCTGTGACGAGTTTACGACTACTGGGGCTACAAATGAGCTCTTTTATAATTTTATTTTTGTGTGGAGTAGTCTTAAGTGATGCTCCTACAAATTCCAATTAATCATTTGCACACAACTTCATTGGAATTTCAGAAAATATCCGTTTTATACCGAACCATGACGTGAAAATGACTACATCACTAAACTTTGACAGTCTGTACTGAAAAAAAAATCTACTATGCAATTTCGGCAAGTGCCCTTAAAAGTTGGCGCATTTAATGGGCTTTCCAAAATGGTATAATACTTACTAAATTATTTCTTAGACGACGAGAAAAAAAAAATTAAGAAAGTCGATATTTAGCTTATTATTAGTTAGTCATAAAACTTTCTCAAAATTATTCTAATATCATCTAGGCGTTCTGTAAGGTGTAATTAAAGAAAGAGACGAAGAAAAGTTAGAGCGGGATAGTGACGCTACTAAAAGAAAGAGACGAAGAAATGTTAGAGCGGGACGGAGAGTGACGCTACTTGGTGTCAGTGAATTTTTGGGATTGTTTAAATAAAAGTCAATTATTAAAAATCGAATGTTTATTTAAATCATATCAAATGTTCAAATTGCTTGCCATCAGCGCGTATGCACGCCCTACACCTTCTTAAAAACGATCGTGTAATCTGGCGGGCGAAACGTCTGGAATTGATGTGATCAGCGGCATCTTGAATTCTCTGACGCAGTTCCTCTAAATTTTCAATTGGTTTTTGGTAAACAATTTCTTTGACCGTTCCCCAATAAAAAAAATCAATAGGATTTAAATCCGGGGAACGGGGGGGCCACGTGATCTGACCGGATCGACCAATCCACCTATTTGGAATTCTTGATTAAGGAATTCTCTCACTGGGCGCGCATAGTGTGCCGGACAGCCATCTTGCTGGAACCACATGTCTCGATAAATGCTAAGTGGCACGTCTTCTAACAAATTGGGTAACTGATGTTGTAAAAAGTCCAAATAAGCTGCCCCATCGAGGTTTTCTGGCAGTTCAAAAGGCCCAATAATGGATCCATTTAAGATCCCAGTCCACATGTTTATTTTAAAGCGGTACTGTGACCTATCTTCGCGCATCAAATGTGGATTTTCGACGTGCCACTCGTGCAAATTATGCAAATTCATGTATCCGTCTTTTTTGAAGGTCGATTCATCAGTCCAAAGAATTTTACGCAAGAATTCTGGATCTGCTCTGTGCCTTTCGAGCATTGATTGACAAAATAAAATCCTGCTAGGATAATCACGGGGTAGCAAAGTTTGTACCCGTTGCATGTGGTACGGATGCAATTCGTTTCTCTTCAGTATCCGATGTGCTGTACTTTTAGGTACCCCCAGACTTTGCTCGATTCCACGTACTGAGATACTCCGGTTCTCTGCAATTGCATTTAGGACATCTTCTTCATAAGGCACGACGGTTCTTCCCACTCTAGTAGCTCGAGTAGGAAGTTGATTTTCTGATAATAAACGGTGCACATTTACAAAAACTCGATGATCTGGGTGACGCTCGGCATTCGGATATCTCTCACGGTAGAGTCGAGCTGCAGCTCTAGCATTGCACCTACATTCCCCATAAATAAGGTGCATGTTTGCATATTCCTCTGCAGAGTACAAGAAAGGCATTTTCTTACAAAAACAGTCCAGGAGAAAGCCAAGTTCGTCAGAAACGGTTCGAAAACAAATCCAAGTCACACGCAATCAAGTCCAGTAAACAGAGCCAAGGTTGTAAGCACGAAATAAATACAAACGAATACAAAAAGATGCGCAGTAAACGAAGGCACGAAACGTACTGAATTATTGTACGTATACCACGCTGTTGTATTAGCGTGCTATCTGTTTCACCCACACTAGCCAAAATGTCAATTTCGTCTCGCTCACACATTGTAGAAAGATTCACTGACACCAAGTAGCGTCACTCTCCGTCCCGCTCTAACATTTCTTCGTCTCTTTCTTTTAGTAGCGTCACTATCCCGCTCTAACTTTTCTTCGTCTCTTTCTTTAATTACACCTTACAGAACGCCTAGATGATATTAGAATAATTTTGAGAAAGTTTTATGACTAACTAATAATAAGCTAAATATCGACTTTCTTAATTTTTTTTTTTTCTCGTCGTCTAAGAAATAATTTAGTAAGTATTATACCATTTTGGAAAGCCCATTAAATGCGCCAACTTTTAAGGGCACTTGCCGAAATTGCATAGTAGATTTTTTTTTCAGTACAGACTGTCAAAGTTTAGTGATGTAGTCATTTTCACGTCATGGTTCGGTATAAAACGGATATTTTCTGAAATTCCAATGAAGTTGTGTGCAAATGATGAATTGGAATTTGTAGGAGCATCACTTAAGACTACTCCACACAAAAATAAAATTACAAAAGAGCTCATTTGCAGCCCCAGTAGTCGTAAACTCGTCACAGGGTGTCAATTTAAGAAAAATGGCTGTCATTTCGAAACTACATGAGATAGATTTTTTTTTCTTTTTTTTTGAGAGCCCCCACAACTAGGCCTAGCTTAGGTTTTCGGTTGGACGTTGACTTTTGGGACACCCTGTATATAAATAAAATAAAAATAACATTAATGGAAAACATATGATTTAAATTAAAAACTGTATTCCCATTAGTTTCATCTCCAGTTATTTAACTTGTAAGCATTATTAGTTTGTCCAGAAGCATTTGATTTTTTAATTTTTACAGGCAACCAGGAATACTGTAATGTATAATCATTTTTGTACTACTTCATGTTTGTAACATGTAGTTATCTTGTCACAACTAGGGAAACTACATAGAGATTAACTTAACCCTTGACCAAAAGATTGCATGACGAGTATGCTTATCTGTTGGTGCGAATTGTATACGCTATTTGAGGTCGCCTTGGTAGAGGGTTAAGCAAAATAAAGTTAATTTATTTATTTATTTAGGTTCACCAACAATTGTTAACATTAGATAAAGTAAAAGTTACATTCTAAAACAAAACAAATGAACATACAACAATTACTTAAGAGGATACCAAAATAGCTTCGTGCATTTTTCTATGTACGAAGTTTTCATTGTTTCTTTATATTGAATGGCTAGAGCTCTAATTTTTAAGTATATGTTTTTTCAATATATTATCTAGGATCGCATAAACTCAGAAACGCGATTGAAAAAAGTTTTCTCGATAGAAAATCTTGGCGAAACAACCTCTCAAATTTTTTATTTTTTTCATTTGTCGGTCTATTATCGCGTATTAACTAATGAAATAACTTTAAAAACATAGGTAACTGTTATGTATAGAAACACGTAAATCAGAATTAAAATATATTTAGTAGATTTTGAGTAAATAGGAAAAGTATCCCTAATTCTTCATTCTCTGTGCCTACTGGCTGTGTTAATATGTACGTGTCGGCGATGATATACGATAATATTGATGTAGGCCCTTAAAGGCAAACATCGCTTGTACACAAAAAAAATCTCAAAGTGAGTTCAAGACTCACAAATGCCGCATTGGTCAAAAAAAAGCATTGGATAATAATTAAATAATCAAATTACAACAAAAAATAGGTGATTATAATTAATAATAACATAATGTACCCACACATAAAATCGCAAATTATAATTATTATAGTAAGTTATGTACCAAAGGATGGATCAAAGGTCAATAATTTTTTAGGGTTCTGTACCCAAAGGGTAAAAACGGGACCCTATTACTGAGACTTCGCTGTCCGTCCGTCCGTCCGTCCGTCCGTCCGTCCGTCCGTCCGTCCGTCTGTCACCAGGCTGTATCTCAAGAACGGTGATAGCTAGAGAGTTGAAATTTTCACAGATGATGTATTTCTATTGCCGCTATAACAACAAATACTAAAAATAAAATAAAATAAATATTTAAGGGGGGCTCCCATACAACAAACATGATTTTTTTACCGTTTCTTGCTCGATACTAATAGCGTTGCCTTATGTTGCATAGATAATGGTACGGAACCCTTCGTGCGCGAGTCCGACTCGCACTTGACCAATTTTTTAAGTTTATTAAAAGAAACACGATGTATATCAAATCTATAATTGTCGTAAAAATAATGTAAAGATTTTGAAAAGATAGTAGTCTAGCTTCCTTCTTTATTCTTTATTGTACAACAATCACAGTTACAGATACAAACATTAAGGGCCTACATCAATATTATCGTCGACATGTACATATTAACACAGCTAGTAGGTATAGAAAATGAAGAATTAAGGCAATTTTTTTTTGTTTACTCAAAATCTACCAAATATATTTTAATTCTGATTTACGTGTTTCTATATATAATAGTTACTTATGTTTTTAAAGTTATTTCATTAGTTAATACGCGATAATAGACCGACAAATGAAAAAAATAAAAAATTTGAGAGGTTGTTTCGCTAAGATTTTCTATCGAGAAAACTTTTTTCAATCGCGTTTCTGAGTTCGTGCGATCCTAGATCATATATTGAAAAAACATATACTTAAAAATTAGAGCTCTAGACATTCAATCTAAAGAAACAATGAAAACTTCGTACGTAGAAAAATGCACGAAGAATTTTGGTATCCTCTTAAAGCAGAAAATTCATAATTATTGTACAAAGGCGAGCTTAACTCAGACATGAGTTTTCTTACAGCAAACCTTTGTTGAAAGAGAAGTTTGAGATTAAGGATAGGCATGTACAACAAAAGTAAAGTAAAAGTAAAATACTCTTAAATTTAAATTAAATTTCATCAATAAAAAATAATCTACACTAATTACCTACACATAAACCTACATATACATTTACATAAATATTAACCTAATCAATAAATATTATATAATATACCTACATAAACAAATACATAAATAAATAGTACATCACAATGAGAGGAAATACATCTACTCTAGCTTCGTAGCTAGAGTTAGTGTCTTTTTCTTGGTGTTACATTTATGAGATAAAGCCTGGTGATACAAAGACTGACGGACAGCGAACTCTCAGCTAAAGGGTCCTTTTTACCTTTTAATATTATTCCCAAAAACAAAAGTATGTAATAAATAATTGGTCAAGTGCGAGTCGGACTCGCGCACGAAGGGTTCCGTACCATTATCTATGCAACGTTATTAGTATCGAGCAAGAAACGGTAAAAAAATCATGTTTGTTGTATGGGAGCCCCCCTTAAATATTTATTTTATTTTATTTTTAGTATTTGTTGTTATAGCGGCAATAGAAATACATCATCTGTGAAAATTTCAACTATCTAGCTATCACCGTTCTTGAGATACTGGGTACGGAACCCTAAAAATCATGTTTGTTGTATGGGAGCCCCCCTTAAATATTTATTTTATTTTATTTTTAGTATTTGTTGTTATAGCGGCAATAGAAATACATCATCTGTGAAAATTTCAACTGTCTAGCTATCACCGTTCTTGAGATACTGGGTACGGAACCCTAAAAATCATGTTTGTTGTATGGGAGCCCCCCTTAAATATTTATTTTATTTTATTTTTAGTATTTGTTGTTATAGCGGCAATAGAAATACATCATCTGTGAAAATTTCAACTCTCTAGCTATCACCGTTCTTGAGATACAGCCTGGTGACAGACGGACGGACGGACGGACAGCGAAGTCTCAGTAATAGGGTCCCGTTTTTACCCTTTGGGTACGGAACCCTAAAAACAAACTAGCTATGCTCGCGACTCTGACCGCGCGGAATAGTGACAAACACATAATTTTTTTTAAATTTTATAAATATAATAGCTGTTGCCCGCGACTTCGTACGCGTGGAATTTAGAAATCAATCCATAACAAACAGAAGTTTACTCTTCTGCTCAATAGATGGCGTTGTACGTTTTTTAAATCGCGCTATCGCATCGTTCCATACATTAACACTTAACCTCGTCAAAATTATTATTGTGTTATCATCCGGATTTCGCACTTATAAATTAGTAAAGATAAAGATTATATTGATTATTGTGTTCCCTAGGTGTGACAAGAAAGTAATATGTCGTGCAATGTTGTTGTATGTATGTATATACATGTTACTTTTAACAAATATAATTTTTTAGGAAAACATCGACGAGGATATTACAGAGGAACAAATCGAAGCAGACCTTATAAAGGAGGGGGATGCTAATGATATTGAACAGGTTAGTTATTAATAATCACATAACATTACGCCTTTTCCCATAGGGCCAGGCAGACACTATAGAATAATGAAAGCTAATAATATCTTGTGTCAGAGACGGAACTCGAAATTAAACTCTAAACCAACATGGTCATGGTAAACAACCTGGTGAGGGTAGCATAAGTAGACCACCTAACCTTTTAAATTTTAGTTGGTTCGTGCCCAACAGTGGGCATTGATGGACTGAAAAGAAGAAATTAAATTTTTAACGTTTATTTTTTATTTTTAACCGACTTTTAAAAAAAGAGGAGGTTCAATTCGTCTGTGTTTTTTTTTTATTTGTTACCTCGTAACTTTTAACTGGGGAAGCGTTTGTGATGATTCTTTTTACACGCTTTATATTAGCTTCACTTGTATGTTTTTTTGTATGTTTGTTTGTATGTTTGTAACCGACTCCTTTGGACGCTATTTTGACCCACTTTAAACGGTCAGATTCTATTCAAATTTTGCACACCTGTCAAAGACCGATGACAATGCAATAATTCGATTAACTAAAGCGTGTTTTTTAGTTTTTTTAAACTATTATTATTTTTTGATGATTTGAAATCTGGTTAGGATCTGATTGTTATCTCCTAAAGAAAATCCTCTAATTTCAACGGCACACACATTGTTTTCACATTTATATATATCTAAATAATCACCAAGTTACCAAGGTGATCTCATGAAGTCAGTTCAACTTTTTTTTTAATACCTAATTATATGTATACCTCAAATATGTTACTGAAATAATGTTTGCTAGGTGCCAGATTCAACACATGCCGCTGATGATGATTATGATAAAACTAGCCGTTCTCGCATCACAATGATATCAGCAACACAAATGGATGCACTTTGCGCTAAACTCTCCGACTGGAAGAAATTAGGCGCAAAACTTGGATACAAAAATGATGAAATACAATTTTTCGAAAGTGAGAATTCCACAGATGCATTAAGAGCTAAGAATATGCTTACTCTGTGGTTCGATGATGACGAGGACGCATCCGTTGAAAACCTACTCTATATTATGGAAGGGTTGAAAATGAGCGAGGAGTGTGAAGCTCTCAGAAATGCCAAATGACATTGGGTTAAACGTAGTTGTAAGAAAAAACGTAAATAAAGTTTTGTCTTAACATAACATTTTGGATGTTTCATTTTATTTTATTTTTTATTTCGATTCCCGCTTGGGACAATCATTTGTGTGATATTTATAAATGTCATACAAATGTTTGTGCTGCGTCTGGGTGTTTACTATGTATTATATGTATGTATTTACAAAAGAAAAGTAGTTTATGTATTCTATCCGTATTCTGGTACCCATAACACAAGCATATAAGCTTAGCTTGGGACCAGAGGACGTTGTGTGAAATGTCCGTGAATATTTATTTAAAAGTCTGTTTGGGTCTAGCCTCCTCCATTTGATTTTATTTAGTCTGTATACCAAGCTGATCAAGCGTTTTGGTATCGGGCAAGGGTTCTTCTTGCTTCCCACTGCAGCTACATTTCTACCACTATCCCCAAATAAAAAAATTGAACATTCAATCTAATTGTGAAAAATGCGACGACCTACGGGTAAAACCTATGTAAAAAAATTACAAAATAAAAATTTTCGCCTAATCCATAGTTAAGGAAAGCTCAGCGGGCGTATCTCTTTTGTAAATACGCATTAATAATACACAAAAAAATATTTGTGGTTGGTATGAGGACTCGCTCTCTTCAGCCCTTTAACGTCCCACTGTTGGGCACGGGCCTCCTCTCAGATGAGGGCACTACATCATGAATAATACTTGTGATCAGAACATAGTTATCTTGTTTGAGAACCGAATCTTCAGAGATAAAAATGAACCCAATCGAATAAAATATTCGGAATACAACTGGTGAGCTATGAATTTATTACTGGAATTTTAATGTCAGATAATTTTGAATGCCCAAGACGCATATTTTATTAATTATATCTGTCTTCAAGATTTGATATGTATCTAAACAAGATAAATTAGACTTATTTCAGGAAAATGTAGCCACACATGAAAGTTGGGTACGGCAAAGAATCCAGTAATGATTTATAAAATCATTCAACAATGTCGGTCGCTCCGAAATTATAACTTGCACGCATTTCCTCATCCCGGCTGACTCACGGTGTGCCCAAAACAGAACTTATTACTTACAAAGTAATCACAAAAACATTTTATGCAAATTTAATCTTTATTGTGACTACAGAGTGATAATGTAACTGCTAATCCAAAGTTTGTAAAAGAGGTGACGTCCTAACGTAAAGTGACCCATCACGCCTCCCTCTTCACTAAGTATTTGAGGCGTGTATGAAGAGATGACCACGTAGGACGAAGGCCAACGAACTCTGGTCAAGTTTTTACCACCGCCGTGATGTTTACAGAATCGCGGAATAGTCGCTGCACCGAAATTAGTTCGAAACGAATGCGTCAATGGGCAGACGGAGCGTGGTTACTGTTGCGCGCGCGGTCGATCTTAAAATATTTATATTTTTATGATTCGATACATAGGCGTCTTGATATTTTTATATTAAAATATAACAGGGTAGAGATCGCCACTGATGTGACGTGCGTATATGCAAGGGTCGCGCTTAGCTGTGTGCAGCAGGATACTGTGATTTATTCAGAAATGCATGTAAGTACTTTAATTTGTTTGGATACCTAATTAAATAGAAAGTAAATATTCATTTGCATTGGCCTTAAACAGTCAAAATATCCAATTTGATCAGTAAAAATGCATTTTAAGATGATAATTTATTTTTAAATGTGTGTTCAATTTTATGTGGCCACCGATTAAAACTAAAAACATCATATTATCATAATGAGCCGTTACCGTACAACTGTTAATAATTTTAATGTATGATGATGCGGTAGGCGCCTAATTCCCGAAGATTCGAACAATTTAATAAGAGGTACAGTTTCTCCCCACTACGTAAAACCTTGGAATTTGTATAATTATTCTAATTTATACATAGTAACTGATCCGATGGACGCAGTAATTTTTCTATTGTGAATCCGACTAAACCATACTTCCCTTCATTTTGCACCTGAAAATTCGAATATTTTTATCACAATTCATCCAGCCTTTTACATAGCTTCTATACACGACCGTACCTGCCGTTATGCATAGATTATGTTTGCTTTTACTACGCTCCCCTTCTTCCTGCACTTATCCCAAATTATTTGAGTTTGGTGCAGCATATTCTTTTCTTTCAAGCCCTTCTTTAAGTCGCCACACTCTACTTATCTCCTTTTTCTTTGTATTAAATATCTATTCATGTATGTGGGGTGACGGACGAAAAAGAATGCAATCGTCATCCGGGGGTCGTAAGTACCCAAGGAGAGTTGATGTCAGGCGCCCCGAATAACGAGATAAGGGCAGGAGAATAATGATAATATTTATGTATAGCATTTTACTTGTTCTTGTTGATAAAATAAGCTTTAGTGTTGCATTTACTGCTCAATAGTTTCAAACTAGCACTAGTAGGTAAGTAGGCATCTATTTATTAGAATAGAATACACTTTATTGTACACCATAAATTACATGTCACTTAGCTAATGTAGTTACAATAGACCATGTCCTGGGGTCTTATCGCATATTGCGATCTCTACCAGACAACCTTTGGATGGACCTAGTTATCCTGTAAAGGGGTAAATAAGGATTAATTTAATATAAAATGTGAATAATATTTATTAATAATTTCTATTCTCTCTCTCTCTGTCCAGCCCATTTACGTCCCACTGTTGGGCACGGGCCTCCCATTGGAAGGGATTATGGTCTACTGTCCCGCGCTGACCAGGCGTGTTGGCACAGGGTTTAATTTCGAGTTTTCCGTCTCTCACAGAGGATGTTATCTGTAAGCTGCTGTCGGTTAGCTGACTTTTACAGCACCCTTGGGAGGAGATGGGGTGATGACACTTGTATCCTTAATCTGTCACCACACGGTCAGAAAACGCTAAAACAACGGATCCAATCTCTGTCTTTAGTGAATAGTTTAGTGTGTTGGAAATGTTTAGTTTCATTTCCAAGATGAGGCGAAAGCTCTCGTAATGTGGCTGTAGCTGCGCATCTTGGGATTCGGTAATAGGTAGTTATGGCATATAAGCCACAATTCTGTTGCGTCAAAAACTTAAATAAAATGAAACCAAACCAACTATGGTGTTTAGTGATTTATAGCCTTTTTCATAATGACTTACCGAAGGTTTAAAAGTTCGCTAAAATCGGTTCGCGAAAATTGTCAAAACTTGTTATTCATTATAGTCTTTTTACGATAAAACGTTTATTATCTCTCCGATAAAATATCCGTTTAAACCTCCGATAAGTCATTATGAATAACACCATTAATGGCTACTTCGTTGTAAAAATTATGTACTCGTAGGTACCTTAAAATCAACATTCTTTAATACACAGTTTTTTGTATAATATCGTAATGTGTTCTTGATGATTGACAGTCAATATTTATGTTTTAGTTAAGTTTAGTTGTGGTAATAGATTTGTTACCTATTTTTTAAATATATACATAGACACAAACCATCGCATCATATATTTCTGGAAGCATAGAAGGTAAACTTACAATTATGTACCTATTTATCAAATAACTTTTACAGGCATAATAACTAAGAATAAAAAACATTCCTACTAATAATTTATATACGAAAAGGAGGGCTTAGTGATTTATTAGTTGAACTCACTATACATTATGATCAACCCGGTTTTATTCAAAACTTTATATTATCACCATCGCAATAAGTGGATCACAGCTTTTCCACACATAAATATATCGCTTTTCAAATTGTAAACATAATCCTTTTTGTTTATTTTGGCTTTCATCTGGCGTTCGTGTTTTTCACAATTTAACGGTTATATTCAAACTTGTACGTACCATGTACGTCGTACGTACATCTTATAGCCAAATAAATTGGATCTATAGAATGAGTGTGTTAGTGATTAATTCCCGGCTGTAATCATGAAGCGCTGCCGATTAACGCAATTAGTAACAGACTTAGATACTAACCATTTAACAACAAAATGTAAAAAATTGGTATTAAATAGGTAAAAATAACTACGAGTATATATGGCCACACCCGTGTATTGTCATAGATATGTATTATTTATTTATTTATTTATTTATTTAATTACATGCAAGCTTACAGTAAAACCAAAACACTAGCATTACAATTCAGAATATCACATGTAGAACATAATTCGACAATTGTATTATTTATTGTATTAAGCATGTGAGATGTGATTATTGATTAATTCTTATCAACACAATAGTTAGACTCTTATTTTCTGGTACCCGGTACCTACAGTCGTAAAGCTGATATCTATACTTATAATAAATCTGTAGAGAGGTCAATTCTGTACATGAAATATATTTTCAAAATAACTATCAGGGGGTGATTAGTGATCGATACTGATGCCAAAAATACAATCAGTAAAATTTTTGTCTGTCTGTCTGTCTGTCCGTCTGTATGTTCCTTATAGAAACAAAAACTACTAGACGGATTTTAACGAAACTTGGTACAATTATTCTTCATACTCCTGGGCAGGTTATAGTATACTTTTCATCACGCTACAATCAATAGGAGCAGAGTAGTGAAGAGAAATGTTGGGAAAACGGGAAAATGTGCTCCATTTTTTAAGCTTCCGTCGCGTGTGCAGCCTTAATGGTTAAAGTTACATAGAAATCATGTATGACGGAAATATTCTACGTAAAATTGCCTAAAAAATATCCCAAACAGCACATATCTATATTTTATGGTTGACTCACAATAACACGTGGAACTCCTGATAGCTTAGCAGTTCGTTTATTCTGATTATATTTGTTTACTCTTACGTTTATAATACCTACTCTCACTCAAGCAATAGTTAAAAATGTTGCAAAAACGGGGAAAATTTCCTAAATTCTACGCGGACGGAGTCGAGTCTCGGGTTCGATTCCCGGTCAGGACAATCATTTGTGTGATGTTTTTAATTGTCATACAAAAGTTTGTACTGCGTCTGGGTGTTTACTATGTATTATAAGTATGTATTTGCAAAAGAAAAGTAGTATATGTATTCTATCCGTATTCTGGTACCCATAACACAAGCATATAAGCTTAGCTTGGGACCAGAGGAAGTTGTGTGAAATGTCCATGAATATTTATTATTTTATTATAACTAAAAAGCCACTTAATATCCACAGAATGAATAGTATTTTTCTCTGTAGGTTTTTACCTCCAAATCATAAACTGAGCAAGACATACATACCTTTGTTTGAGTAAAATTTTGTAGGAATGTAGATATTACTCCCTGCCGGCGTATTATGAGCTTTTTAAAATCATTCAAGTTCCAGACAGGCCGTAAACTGTATGGCTAAATTAGGTATTATGGCAAAAATAAAACTTTTAGTTGAAAATTTTTAGTTAGTACTTTAACTTTTAGTTGTACCTTCTCCTTAAACATATTAATGTATGACTGGTTTAGCGAACTGACTGACTAATAATTTGTTCATAATACGAATTTGCCAAACAGTTCATTTCACGGCGTAAACTGCCTGTAAATAAAAGCTCATAATACGGCCGCTGTACTCCGATGAATAAATAAATATTCATGGACATTTCACACAACGTCCTCTGGTCCCAAGCTAAGCTTTATAATGCTTGTGTTATGGGTACCAGAATACGGATATAACACATATACTACTTTTCTTTTGTAAATACATACTTATAATACATAGAAACACCCAGACGCAGTACAAACATTTGTATGACAATTAAAAACATCACACAAATATTTGTCCTGACCGGGAATCGAACCCGAGACCTCGTGAACGGCAGTCCGTTATATGAACCACTAGACCACGAAGCCCGTCAAATGGATCGACGAATGGATGGATACGCTAAATAATCGAAGCCACATCTTGTTTTGAGAACTAAACTTAACATTAAATATAAGACATTCTATCACGTGAATGAACTTTGTGTAGTGTAGAGTGTAGAGGATTATAGATCTATACAAGATTTTTGATATTTATTCCTTGCCAGGCATGCTGAAATATTAGCCAGAAGCTAATATTGCGATTGAAACTCGCCTTTTATCTTCCTGTCTTACTGCCTTTTCTGCTATCCACCGCAATACTGGAACTGGAAAGATTATAGTCATTGCTTGTTTAGTTTATTTTCTCTATGGATTACGACTAGTTTGTGTTAGTGTACAAATTGCGACAGCGCGGCGGTAGGTAGGCCGAGGAAGTCATTTAATATTGAACTATTAGATGGATCTCAATATAGTCTGCCGCCAAAAGCACTAAAAATTATTCTATGATTGCATGCAGAATAAGTGCTTAGTACACAGTAATGAATCTTGTTATAGCTAAGAAACAGTTGTAAACCTCGATAAGTGTCAGTTGGTTATCCAATGAAGCTGCTTGCTCGAACATAAATATTCACTGGTAGGAAATCGTTAAATTATAAAATATATTATAGGTCACTGAATCTAGACGGTAAAAATAACGTAACACTATCATTAGCTTGTATATATTTACTTCTGTGTACATAAAAAAATAACTCAGAGTTTATACTAAGGTAGGTACCAACATAAGGGGTCCTTGCTATCTGACGGTGTATTCATAATGTTATTAACGATGATGAAACCACTTTTTACAGATTTAGACATGTATATTTTGTTTATTTGTATCTATATATTAATAATCAACTGATATATTTTTATTCGAGCTGCCTGTTATCAAGGATTTTCTATGATCTAATATAATACACTAGCGGTGGCCTGCGACGCGTACGCGTGGAATTTAGAAAACAAATGATACATTTCAACCACTAACACAGTGCACGCATCTTTTCCCCGTTTTCGAAACATTTTTCACTGATGTTTTGCTCCTATTGGTCGCAGCGTGATGTAGTGTGATGTCGATAAATGGACTATCCAACACAGAAAGAAAATTCCAATTCGAACCAGTAGTTCCTGAGATTAATGCGTTCAAACAGAAAAATTCTTCAGCTTTGTAATATTAGTATAGATTGCACACTTATCATGCTTTCTGAACAACTTAAACCTTGTCTCTCTTCTCACATGGCGTGGTTTGGAAGAAAGTTATATAAAACATGAACACAGGAAGGTTAACATATTAAATCAATAGTAATCACGCGCTTATTAAATTTTTCTTTAAAACATAATATCATTACGGAAAATTCCTTTGAACGTTTTCAGTGCTTTTGTTCTTTAGATTAAATATTGTTAGTGTTAGTTTAAATATTGTTAGATTTTACATGATATTAGCTACCAGTCTAGATGTTTCTAAATAAACATCTTTCAACGCTTCAGACTTAGAGAAATTATTTCTTTCTCTCTGACCCTCTTTCATCGCTGCTATAATGTAGCTACCACGATGAAGAGATTTTGTCATAATAGTCAGATTAGGATCACTAATTGAAGATTGTTATAAGCAATGCTATGCGGAAAACAGTATTGCTACAAGACTGACTACTGTATGTATTATTGTAAAACTTGTTTATTCCTAATTTCCCATTTATGCATAGCAAGTAGGTATGAGTGTGACTCCGTCTGAGAAAGGTCCAAATGTCATCCAGGACATCCAGTAATTAGAAAATGAATAAATGTCTAAGAGTCCCAAATATTAAATTTGCTTAAATTTTTCATTGCAGCTAATTAGGATTGAATAGATAAAGTTACGATATATAATAGAATAAGTAAATTATAAATATTAATGGCATTATGCATTTAGATTTCGTGGTATGAATATTACTTTGAACTTCTCAAATGATTCAAGGAATGAGTCAGTATACCACTTATCCGCGTCGACGCATTTAGATCTTACCATATAAACCTACAATGTTGCTTACAATAGCAACATATTTATCGAACATGTTCAGTATTTACTGTAGCCACATTCCGGCACAGAATGGTACAAGCACGTGCCTATAAACCAACGAACGCAAACCTAAACCAGACGCAAAAAAAAATCTAAATAAACACCGTAATCGTGTTTCATCGCGCTCTAAAACGTTAGTATAAGCTATAAAAACTTAAAAGTAGGGCATATAAGCTATACTGTAAAGAAAAGTATTTATTTTAATATATATACAAACATCCGTCAATGTTCACAGCTTGCAGACAGAATTTCAGCAGCCCATTTTTCGGATGATATTCAGTGCGAGTATTTCGGTAATGTGGAGCGCCGCGAGCGATAAACCACTACTGGGATATGATACTCCGATGTATAAATATTACTTTATACCATTTTCGTTCGACTGAATTGGCATTGTTCATATTTTTTTTAAACTCTTAATTCAAATACCATTTCGGGGAATAGAGTTTTTGAGCATGATCCATTAGTTATTTTCGGGAAATTTGCTATATTAATGATTATTTTTCCAAAAAAGCAAATGATCTCTATTTGCCCTTGAAATTAAGGACTTAAAATTTTAAGGCTTTCTGAGGGATATACTACTCTGTGGTGGAGTTGAAATTGGTCTATTATATCAACTTGGCAACTTTGGAAAGATGTATTGCAATCTGTCTTATGACGGTACGATACCAAATTATGCTCCATACAAAAGTATGGGTATCGTACTTCCGTTTTTTCTTCGCGAAAGTTAAACCGATTTTATTAGTTTTTGCGAAAAGAAAGTGATAGAAGCATAGATATACTCTTTATCTATAATATAACACAAAAACTATTAAAATCGGTTTAACTTTGGCGAAAAATAACGGAAGTACGAAACGTCTTTTTTCTAAGAATTTGTAGGTAAAATCCGCTTCATCTATATTTGTCCCTTTCAGCGCGGCGCTCGGAAATAATAAATAATAATAATAAATATTCAGGACATTTCACACAACGTCTTCTGATCCCAAAGTAAGCTATATTTCCATGCTTGTATTATGGGTACCAGATACGGATAGACTACATATACTACTTTTTTTTGTAAATACATACTTATAATACATAGAAAACACCCAGACGCAGTACCAACATTTGTATGACATTTATGGATATCACACAAATGATTGTCCCAAGCGGGAATCGAACCCGCGACCTCATGATCGGTAGTCCATTACATAAACCACTCCACCACGAAGCCCGTCCAGAATAGGGATAGCAATACCTAAGGCAAATACCAAAATGAGGAGTACAGTACCTTCTTAAGTCTATCAGAAAAAGTCAATACACAGATTGCGTACAACGATGACGTCACAACATTTAAAATAATATCTTTAAGTATTTTTAAAAAATTCTATATAGTGAATATTTCAATAATATTGAAATTAGTTGCTTAAAATAATCTATATTTTCTAAAAATAATATAAAAACAGCAGGTCATAAATTATGAACAAATCCAATTGTGATTCTTCCGTGGTACCTGTACTATTAAGCATGTGAATATATGTTATGCAATGAAATGTAGTTAATGTTTTAATGTAGGTAATCAGGAAGATAAAGATATAAGTTTCCACTCCGGCTTACCTCAAGGTGTCAAGATTTTAACAGGTTTCTGAGAAAATCGACGTACTTATATGTATAGAAATGCTAGGCCTTAATATGGAACATCAATATAATAAGAGAAGAATTGTGTTCAAAAACCCATCTTTTCAGAGCTATTAATAAAATCTTGATGCCCTAGTTAATATTTTGTAATTTCATATAAATAATGTTATAGTTTAGGCAAACTGGCATTACATAAAAATGAAATAATATCTAATATGTTCAAAGGTTTATGAGCTTTATACTTATTTAAATCTGTCAACGTTAACATTTCATGCCGTTAGCGCTTAATTTTTATAGCTTCGAATGAAAATTTCAAGAAGATTTATTTGTTTATTGTTGTTGTCTTCGTGGTCTAGTGGTTCATGTAACGGACAGCCGTTCACGAGGTCGTGGCTTCGATTCCCGCTCGGGACAATCATTTGTGTAATATTTATAATTGTCATACAAATGTTTGTACTGCGTCTGGGTGTGTTCTATCTTTATCTTTACTTCTTATAAAACAAAGTCGTAATTTTTGTATGTACGAGTATGTTCCTATGTGAGCTTATATCTTCAAAAATACGCAACAGATCCTGATGCGGTTTTTTTTAATAGATAGAATGGTTCAAGAGGATGGCTTTTTTGCATAATTTGTTGGGGTTTGCTGTATATTGGATGAGATATGATTAAATTTGCCGAGAAACTCTGACGCGTGCGAGCTATAAATGAAAACGCTGCTTTATCTATGTGAGGTACAACAAACTAATGTATGGAGGAATTGTTTGTTACCTATAGTTCTTCAAAAAAGTCCGCGAGGGCATATGTCTATATTTTAAACGAAACCCGCTGAACCCATAATAATGTCGCAAAAATTATCTAATTCAATAGGGTGTTTTCAAAGGCTACTTATGTGTATATAGTAATCTTTTTTATGAAATTAAATACCTTAGTTAGCTTACAAGTTTAATATAGATTATAACTGCTGTTTACAGCATGCAATTTAAATGAATATCTTAGGAGATATGACGAAAAAAGAATTACGCGCGACAAAATTAAATACTTAAACTGTTGGCCGAGCAACGCGAACGTGTCCTCGGTCTTCTATCCATACTCTAATGTGTATTTGGAAGTTTGGCTAATGTTGGATTGTATCAATGTAAGGATGTTTGTTGATTTTTCACGTAAAGACTACTGGATGGATTTTCATGAAACTTTCCTAAATTCCACGCGTACGGAGTCGCGGGCAACAGCTAGTGTATTATAAATAAGTAGCTATTTACAAAAGAAAAGTAGTATAGGTACCTATTTATTATATCCGTATTCTGGTACCCATAACACAAGCATAGAAATATAGCTTACTTTGGGACCAGAGGACGTCGTGTCTTCTTCTTCAGCCTCTCTCCGTCCACTGCTGGACATCGGCCTCCCCCATAGAACGCCACAACGCGCGGTCCTGTGCCACCTGCATCCAATGTCTCCCCGCGACCTTGACGATATCGTCGCTCCACCTTGTCGGGGGGCGCCCAACGCTGCGTCGTCCGGTACGTGGTCGCCACTCTAGGACCTTCCGTCCAACGATCATCAGTCCTACGAGCGATGTGGCCTGCTCATTGCCACTTCAGCGTGCGTGACACGCCAGTTCTCCTACGGATCTCCGTGTTTCGGATTTTATCCCGTAGGGAAATGCCGAGCATAGCCCTCTCCATAGCACGCTGTGCAACCTTGAGCTTATTTACGAGGCCAACATTTAAGGACCACGTCTCTGTTCCGTATGTCATCGCTGGTAACACACACTGGTCATAGACCTTCGTCTTCAGGCACTGCGGAATGTTGGACGAGAAGATATGCCTAAGCTTCCCGAACGCTGCCCAGCCGAGTTGGATTCATCGGTTGACCTCTTTCTCGAAGTTGGATTTGCCTAACTGGACTGTTTGTCCTAGATAGACGTAGTGGTCGACAACTTTGATAATTGCATTCCCAACCGATACTGGTGCCGGAGTAACATGGGCATTGAACATAACCTTGGTTTTATCCATGTTCATCCTTAAACCGACCCGTTGGGAAACACTGCTGAGGTCATTGAGCATTGTGCCAAGGTCCAACAGGGATTCTGCCATGACCACGATATCGTCTGCAAATCGAAGGTGAGTGATGTATTCGCCGTTGATGTTGATGCCGAGTCCGGCCCAATCAAGGAGTTTGAAGACGTCCTCGAATGCAGCGGTGAACAGTTTAGGGGAAATTACATCCCCCTGTCTGACACCTTTCTGCAGTGGAATTGGTCTTGTGCTCCCATCCTGGATTTGGACTGACATGGTGGCGTTTCTATACAAACACTTCAACGCTTCGATGTACCGGTAGTCAATTTAGCACCGCTGGAGGGACTGCAGCACCGCCCAAGTCTCGACTGAATCGAAGGCCTTCTCTTAGTCCACATACGCTAGACACAGAGGCCGATTATACTCCTCAGCCTTCTGTATAATCTGGCGCAGCGTATATATGTGGTCTATGGTACTAAAGCCTTTTCGGAAACCGGCTTGTTCGGGAGTCGTGTGAAATGTCCAAAATATTTATTATTATTTATTACTTTTCAATTGGCATGAGCATGACACAAGTCTTTCTTGTAATCATTGTGTGCATTTTTTTAGTTAATCTAAGTTAAAAAGTTAACGATTTTGGGACTTGACTTTTCAATTCATAGCAATTCTCATTCATTTAAGTTCTCACTCTACAAAATATTAACAACTCGTTATTAATTGTATTTTTTTTTATTTGTGTGCACAATAAACAAGAAATAAAAAAATATACAACTTTGTACATAAGCTTTATAATATCATCACAAATGGTACGGTTTCCGTCTTGTTATATTTATTTAAGTTTGTATTTATTATGTAAAATATTTTGTAGACGTGCTACGAGGCTCTACAAACATTGACTTGAAAATTTAAAGCACAAATGTTAAGTATTATAATATAATAAAAACGCTAATACAATGATTTTTAACGCTTATTATTACAGATAGGAATGGTATGGTATTGAAAGCTAAATTTTTAATCTTATATATACTAGCTGTGCCCCGCGGTGTTACCCGAAACAAGATAAAGAACAAGATCCAGCAAACCCCAACAAATTATGCAAAAAGGCCATCCTCTTGAACCATTCTATCTATTTAAAAAAAAAACACATCTAGATTCGTTGCGTATTTTTAAAGATATAAGCTCACATAGGGACATACACATACAAAAATTACGACTTTGTTTTATAATAAGTAAAGATTTCGAGAAGAAGAAGAAGAAATTCTAAATTAAGTAGTCTTTTTAAACTTTAGACACTTCTATGTTTTGGCTTTTTATTTTAAGTATTACCTTGTACATAAATTTTTGGCAGTGTACCTGGTACAATAAACTATTGTAAAATCTGTTTCTTTTACAATTACGAGCTTTAAAACAACATGAAAATCAAAGGTAGCTTTGATAACAAAGAGAGGATACCAAAATAGCTTCGTGCATTTTCTATGTACGAAGTTTTCATTGTTTCTTTAGATTGAATGGCTAGAGCTCTAATTTTTAAGTATATGTTTTTTCAATATATGATCTAGGATCGCATAAACTCAGAAACGCGATTGAAAAAAGTTTTCTCGATAGAAAATCTTGGCGAAACAACCTCTCAAATTTTTTATTTTTTTCATTTGTCGGTCTATTATCGCGTATTAACTAATGAAATAACTTTAAAAACATAGGTAACTATTATGTATAGAAACACGTAAATCAGAATTAAAATATATTTAGTAGATTTTGAGTAAATAGGAAAAGTATCCCTAATTCTTCATTTTCTGTGCCTACTGGCTGTGTTAATATGTACGTGTCGGCGATGATATACGATAATATTGATGTAGGCCCTTAAGACGATACCAAATTATGCTCCATACAAAAATATGGGCACCGTAGTCCCCTGTTTTCTTCGTGGATATTGCCTCAGAGGAACGAATTTTTTTCACAGTATCTAGGTCTCTATGCTTCTATCACTTTCTTTTTTTTTCAAAACATAATAACTAAAGGAAATATGACCATCCATCAATCCCGTTTTTTCGGTTTTCTTAAGATAAAGTTGCACATACATCACACAAATTTGGTATGATTTTACCAAAAAAGAAAGTGATAGAAAAAATTTTAATCGGTTTAATATTCGCGAAGAAAAGGCCAAAAGTCGGAATATTTTTAAGAAACGAGTTCATCAATTCTACTTCGTCTTATCGGTATAATTCGCCATAGTGTTTCGTCGTGTACCATACCATAATATTATGTATATGTATGCATGTATGTTTATGATTATGTTTATATGTATTTTTGTAGTATCTATTTATATATACGTATATAGGTGTATGTAGTTATTCGTAAGTAAGTTTTTTTTTTTTGTATTTATTAATACGCACCTACCAATACATATTCTCTGTACAACCCTAAGGTTGACTGGTAGAAAATGCCTCAGGCATTAAGTCCGCCTTTGTACACTCTATTTGTGCATGAAGAAATAAATAAATAAATAAATAAATAAGAAAAAAGAGGAGTACGAAACGTCTTTTTTTCAAAGAATTTGTAGGTAAAATCTGCTTCAGCTATATTTGTCCCTTTCAACGCGGCGCTCGGGAATAGGGATAGCAATACCTAAGGCAAATACCTAAATTAGGAGTATAGTACCCTCTTAAGGTGTTGGTGGATTGGTCTATCCTGTTTATCTCGCTTTAACATATTACTATATGTATATTCTGTTACTCTCTAGCTTCAGTATATAAAATGTATACGACTAGGTAAGTAGGTCTATATAGATGACCTAGCATATTTCTTTAGTAAATGTATGTTATTATTAATATTTAATTGCTTATGCCTTGGCAACCGAGTTCGTTTGCTGTGACGTAAATCGCCTACAGACTCTGACTCGGTATTTAGCTAAAGGTAGGCACGTAGCAAAGTGCTGAGTGCTATTACGGACAAACTCGCTGCTGCCCGCGATTTTTACGCGTGATATTTAGAAACCTTAACAAATTAAACGTTGTTGTAGACAGAAGTTTACTACACGCCGCAGTAGATGGCGTTGTACTTTCTGCTGAATCGCACTATAGTTTTGATACTAATACAAATTTTTGTTAATTTTTAGCTCAGTTTTATAATCATTAATTTAAGGCTAAGTATCAAACTGTAAACTGGTCAAGTAGGTACGAGGACACACGAAGGGTTCCATATTGTTATTATCATAATATACATATTCGTTCCGACCCCAAATAACGGGACTCCAAGCAATCATAAGCAATGGGATAAGGGCAATTTATAGTGATATAATTGACTAGGACTCCTAGGCACCACCAGATAAACTGTAAGTTTTTTTTTGTTGAAAAATCAAAAGTAAGTACATTATAAGCCAACAACAGATATTAATAATTACTTTCAAAGGATCCGTTACATACATTGATAGATACGTCCCGAATTAATAAAGCGTGTATAAAATATACTATGGTGACGATAACGAAGCTTTAACATATTTTTAACTATATTCAGCGTGTACTCTTAATTTATTCGTAGGCATACTGACATATTTTAAATATTCAACACATTGTACAAATAGACTATCATTATAAGTAACACTTCAAAAGATTCAAAACAGATATGAGCGATACGTGGGTGGATGAAAAGTCACAAAAATAACAATAGATTAAAAATAACACTAATTAGCTGTTTCCTCTAGAAATATATTTGTATTATATAATAATTAGTTTTGTTGCTACATTTAAAATAATATTTTCATCTTGATATGACACCACATTTTATATAAATCAACTAGATTAAGATTATGTGTTATTTTAACATTGTAATTAATATAACAAACTAGCTGGCCCGGCAAACGCTGTTTTGCCATACCAAAAAAAAAGTTTAAAAAAAAAATTTAAAAAAAATGAACTATAAACCTCACGGAGCCCGAGACCTTTCCAACGAATGCAAAACCGTGGAAATAGGTCCGTGCGTTCTGGAGTTATAGCGTCAGGAAGGAAAACCCGACTTATTTTTATATAGTAGATTATTTCTTATCTAATATTTTCTAACAGTTGCGCGAAGCATTTAATAAAAGATAACCACTTTTACGGATTTAGACATTACGTTTTTTCAGCCACCATGGCTACGATGAGGACTGGCTCTTATTTCTTATCTTGCATACCTTGGTCAAAATCAGAGTTCCTAGGGTCCATTGAATTGGACTTGAATATTCCAGTCCGATATTGTGGGTCCTACTAATATATGTCTAAAATAAAATTTTACTTTTTTGGGATCTAATTTATTAAGCTTCCTTTTTGGAATATAGCTTAGTATCCAGATGCAAAACAAAGACACATAAACGAGGATTAAGTATATACAAATACTATATTTATCTTATTTGATCAGAAAGCAATTTCATAGCTTTACACTTTTCGTTCCAGCTTATATGTTAGTGCTAAAAAATGACGATTTATATCAGTGTAAAAAGATTGTTGCATATTTTCCCAATCTTCCTGTCCGCATTGTAACTTATGACGTGACATCAACCAGTTGATAGTCCATTAATGTCACATTGGAGACTAAATAATTGTAAAAATATAACACATTCAACAACCGACATAACAGAAACGTAGCGATCAAAGAATAACGTGCATTTGTAAATAAAATGTTACTAACGTGATTCATGAGTATAATTATTAAAACTTCTTGTTTTATGTTGTGTATTTATGAATTTAAATTAAATGTTAATCTGATAAGTATTTATTTGAAAGATGCGTACCTATCAAAATAATCATTTTAATTTTGGCATACTTTCTTTAGAAATTCCATGATCTAGGCATGTATATTATGTACCTACAGGTATGTATTAGCGTCTCATATATTAGGTATCTATGATTATTAAATCAAAGGTCGTAGTAGTTACCGCTACATACTTAATCCTCCTCTACGCCGCCGTCGTTAGGTAAAAGGTGAGACTGTAGGTATGTTCATGTCAAAAATCTCTCTAGGCTTTTATAACTATATATCTTTACTTAATAAATTAAATTACGATGGAAAAAGTGATTACCGCAAGCGGGACTCGAACCCACGACCTCGGAAAACCGTTCCGTAGTGTAGTCCGTAGCGTAGTGTAGTCCGTTCTCTGCCAACTGAGCTTATTGCGGTCGTGCTTTCCAGTAATCAGGCCACCGTAATCACCACTCGATTGAATTTATATCATATTTCTACGTAATTTATTAAGTAAAAAGCATAGCATGTCAATTGCAAAATTAATAAATTACTTATACCTACATCTTTAGTTAGGTTAAGTTCTATCCATTCAAGCAGAATACTTTTTTTATTTGCAAATACTCAAAAATACACAAAAGTTTTTAGATAAATTATGTGTTATTCACGTAATTTAACTTTTTACACATAAACAGTTATTTAACTTTTTTGTATTTGCTTATGATAATCGACAATCTCATCTCAGAGTTTCTGTACTAAGTGTGAACAAAAATTCATTAGCTAAAAATGCTAAAATACATTTCATTGGCATATTTCAAATTCCAGAAAGTAACTCTACCGATAATAAGTTTACGCGGTGTGTTGTATGTAAGCTATATATAAAACGAAATGTTATTTAACTAATTGTGTGTGTGTTTAGTTAGTTGTTAACCCACATGTTTACAGCACGCAGTTCATTTCAACGTGCCGTTGGAGAACTATTGCAGGCACGAACTGGCGTACTTCGTCTTCAATCGTCAGAACGAGCCATCAACGTACTTGTTTGAAAGAACTTCTGGCAAACAGTCAAAATTTCTAATGTTTATTCATAATGCGTAATGGATATTATAGTGAGAAGATATGTTTTATGAATGTATGTTTATGCCGCAGCAGTAGCAATGTAATATGCAATAATTAATTACCATCTGTGAATATTTAAGACACTATTACATAAAAAGACTTAAAATACAGTCCTATTAGGATAATTCTCCTGCTCTTATCCCATTATTTGGGGTCAAAGACAGTACTATTATTCATGACTAATAAGACTCTGTGTAGAAAGTGTTCTTATATTCTGATAACTGTATATAATTGGTATTTAAACTCTATCTCTACGTCTCTTTCCATCTTTTTCTGAGCATATTATGCATTCTATTATGTAGATCAATTTTGTAGTTCTTAAATCGTAGGCCGTATATGGATTGTAAGTATAAATGGATTTAATCATTTTTCAAATAAGATTTAACTGTTACATATCTCTTTCTCCCTCTCCAGCCCATTTACGTCCCACTGTTGGGCACGGGCCTCTTCCACTTTGGGGAGATTGCGGTCTACTGAGCCGCGCTGACCAGGCGTGTTGGAACAGGGTTTATTTTCGAGTTTTCCGTCCCTCACGGAGGATGTTATCTGTGTGCAATATCCCTTAACTGACTTTTACAGCACCCTTGGGAGGAGATGGAGTGGTGACACTTGTATTCTTAATCCGTCACCACACGGAGATTCAACTGTTACATATCTTATTCCAATTAATGGTAATTGGAATAAAATATGTAACAGTTAAATGAAAAGGTTAATGCAAGAGTCAACTAATGGTAGTTGACTCTTGCATGAACCTTTTCATTTAAGAGTAAGAAGAACCTTTTCATGTAAGAGTAAGAAGTGGGATAATAGATTCGTGTTCTATAGGTAGATAACTATTACCTGGCTCCTTCAAGGTTTAGTGTTATTTATGATTTGAATACTCCTAGCGTAATATTCCGTTAGAAACGTAAAAAAATATTTACAAAAGATCTGTATTTTATCAGCAATAATTACAAGTTCATTGTAGGTACTTGTCTAACTCCATATTAGCAATCCATCTCATGCCTACTCAAAAAGAAATTAAACACGATACCCACATTCCTCAAGGCGCAGTTTTATAATAAGGGCGTTACCCTTACTTCGGAAATAAACTTTGCCAGCTTACGAGCTTTAAATATAGCTCTATGTATTTCCTGGCACGTTTGTTCAAAGTATAGAGCATTTATGATAGTTCGATGAAATATTTTAACACGCCATCTTTAGTTTCTTCCATCGCTGCGAATGATTTTATAAACATTTTCAGTTCAATTTGTTAGATGATTTCATCGGTAACCAAGCTTTTCTCATAATTTGTTAAAATAGACTGAATCTTCAACGACCTTGATATAAATAAGTGTACTATGTATTATATGTATCGCAATGTAAACACCATGATTCGTATGTATTACAAAATTTGGTATCTCTTCGTGCGTAGCATGCGTACGTACGTAATATAGAGGTAGGAAAAACGTTTGGTTTTCAGTTTCCACTATTTGAAACCATGGAAACAAAATCATAAGTGTACGTAATAAAAATTCTACCTCATCATGAACCAACTAGCTTTATATTGGTACCGATTCTACATGCACAAGTAATTTTAACCAAAAAATGGAAATTGATAGTGTTTATAACTCAATAACACAATTCGGCAGTGTTAACTGAACTTTTTTATTCGAAAATCTGTATATTATAGACTAACGATTTTAATTAATAAAAATGTACACAACGTAATCGCCAATTAATCAAAATACGCCATAGTTGATTTCATTTTTTAGTTAAGTTTAGTTGTGCACATAGAATTAGTACTGGCCATTAGGGCCATGGCCCGGGGCGGCCGGCTTGAGAAAGGCAGCGAAAGCCTTCAAGTTTAAAATTTTACTCTATCTTTATTAATTTATAGGGCGGCTAATTATTTGGCCTGGGGCGTCAAAACAAATGGCCCGGGTTGCTAATTTTCAAAATACGCCTGTGACTATTGTAAAGCTATCTAATAATTTAAAATGAAATAATGTCATCCAACGTCCAAAGTGCAAACTGCGAAGTAGATCACACAAATGTATAATGAAATAGTATGAGCTTGAATCTAAAACTAAATACAGTTAGTGAATGAATATCATGTTGTAGACGTCAACACATAAAGTGTATCAACTCGTTAGTATATTTTGAGAGTGCACTTGCGTTCATTCATAATATCAAGTCAATGTCTTTTTGAGACGTTTAATGTCGCAATATATTCAATTAATTTAAGATTTGAGGTTATTTCAATCTTATCCTTTTAATCCCTACTAATATTATAAATGCCAAAGTCTGTCTGTCTGTCTATTGCGCTTTCCCGCTTAAACCTCTAAACTGATTTTGATGAAATTTGGCACAGAAAATCTTTAGACCCTGAGAAAGGACATAGGCTACCTTTTATTGCGAAAAAAGATGAGATGTAAAGTTTTCTAAATTTCACCCGGACGGATTCGCGGGCTACAGCTAGTATGTTATATATAACTAGCTGTCCCGGCAAACGTTGTTTTGCCATACTAAAAAACAAAAAGAAAAGGTTTGAAAAATAGATGTTGGCCGATTCTCAGACCTACTGAATGTGCATGTAAAATTTCATAAAAATCGGACAAGCCGTTTCGGAGGAGTACGGTAACTAACACTGTGACACGTGAATTTTATATATAAGAAGATAATAATAATAATAAATATTCATGGACATTTCACACAACGTCCACTGGTCCCAAGCTAAGCTTATAAGCTTGTATTATGGGTACCAGAAAACGGATAGAATACATATACTACTTTTTTTTGTAAATAAATACTTATAATACATAGAAACACCTAGACGCAGTACAAACATTTGTATGACAGTTAGAAAAATCACACAAATGATTGTACCGAGCGGGAATCGAACCCGCGACCACTTGATCGGTAGTCCGTTACGTGAACCACTAGACCACGAAGCCCGTCTATGTTTATAATATGAATGCATGTAGTGTTTATTGCTCTTTCACGTAAAATCTAATGAATGGATTGTTATAAAATTTTACAGATATCTTAACTCAATCCAAAAATAAAGCCATATTCGTGTTTTAGTGGAAGAAATTAATATCTTTAAATTAACTCTAAATGTTATTAGAAAAAATGAATAAATCTATAAAAAATGCAAACCTGTGACTTCTGATCACTTGAGTATGAAATAAATTAGCTCAATTGAGTTATTTAGTTAAGCCTAGTTATAATTTAGTAATACCCTTCGATTACACCAAAGGAATATCCAGAAATTGAGTCCATGATGCCACCCGTCAAAAGGCTATTTAAAACCTTCTTAAGAGGATACCAAAATAGCTTTGTGCATTTTTCTACGTACGAAGTTTTCATTGTTTCTTTAGATTGAATGGCTAGAGCTCTAATTTTTAAGTATATGTTTTTTCAATATATGATCTAGGATCGCATAAACTCAGAAACACGATTGAAAAAAGTTTTCTCGATAGAAAATCTTAGCGAAACAACCTCTCTAATTTTTTATTTTTTTCATTTGTCGGTCTATTATCGCGTATTAACTAATGAAATAACTTTAAAAACATAAGTAACTATTATATATAGAAACACGTAAATCAGAATTAAAATATATTTAGTAGATTTTGAGTAAATAGGAAAAGTATCCCTAATTCTTCATTTTCTGTGCCTACTGGCTGTGTTAATATGTACGTGTCGGCGATGATATACGATAATATTGATGTAGGCCCTTAATACGCCCAAGTAACGCTCTCTCAATAACTGTTTCGCTTTCACCTCTTTCTGTTGTAATGTTAATACAGGAAAAAGTCTAAAAATGGTAATTGGTTATCACATAATACGAAAAAATAGTTTATGCCAATACCAAACTATGAGTAGCAGATATGGAGGCGATTTCCTATATTTCAACTACAAGATTAAGTTAGTGAAGCTTAATTCACTGCTCATTTTGATGCACTTAATTGTGCTGTCCGTGTGGTAACGAATTAAGAATATAAGTGTCCCATTTTCCCCTTTTCCTACCCACAGTACAGTAAAAGCGAGCGAAGGAACATTGTACACAGATATTATACTCTGTGAGAGACGGAAAGTCGAAAATAAAGCCTGTGCCAATACCCTTGGTTAGGGCGACACAGTAGACTGTAATACGTCCCAAAGTATAGGAGCCCCGTGCCCAACAGAGGGACATTAATGGGCTGAAGAGACAGAATTGTGTTTTTCGATTTAGTAGGTACAAAACCCTAAGTGTGCGTGTATATCTTGCTCTTGATAGGTTTTTAAAACAAACGATGTTACTACTTCCAACCTTGGTATTTTTATTTCATGTGAAGTCAATAATCAGTGATAAAATTATGCCAATTAACATTTACTAAAAGTGCATAACGTTCGTGGTTGAATATTTCTTTAGGTTCAAAAGTCAATAAGTGTACTTGTTGATCCAATTTTGAGTATTTACATTCATCTAATGTGTGGAAGAACTGAATAACTACTACAGAAAGTTAGCTAACTACGGTACAGTACGATACATTTACAAAAATCTTGACGGCAGAGCTAGATAATTGGTTTTTGATATTTGGTTAATGAAAGGAATTAGTTTGATTAAGCATATAATCGGCAGCAAACATGCCTAGAGCATGTAAAATTTCCTACGGTAAAATTGTTCTCCATTTCTTAATAATGTCAAAAAAAGTGTCGAAAAAACACTAAATCGCGATTATCTCGAAACTTGAAATTTTGAGTTATTTAGTTCTTCCATTATACCGACGATATAAATCTTATAGATCAGAATAACACAGAAATATAATCACACTAAAAGCTAAGGAGCAGAGAGCAGGGCAGAACAATAAACGCGTGTGAAACCGCGGTGATTATATAGTAGTTAATAAATCAACTAACTGTTGTTAATTAATTAAACACAGCTACGGGTGGTTGTTTCTGTTAAAAAAATAATTAGGTGACAGTTATTTCAACATCCTGCAATAAATTGTAAAAGACACCCAATACAAAAATTATTTAATTTTACGAGCTCGCTGACGGAAGCATAAAAATGTTGCAAACCGCAATCTATGTAAACATGAGTTGTAACGCGTTGTAAGTTGTCGCGCACGAAGGGTTCCGTACCATTATCTATGCAACATAAGGCAACGTTATTAGTATCGAGCAAGAAACGGTAAAAAAATCATGTTTGTTGTATGGGAGCCTCCCTTAAATATTTATTTTATTTTATTTTTAGTATTTGTTGTTATAGCGGCAATAGAAATACATCATCTGTGAAAATTTCAACTGTCTAGCTATCACCGTTCTTGAGATACAGCCTGGTGACAGACGGACGGACGGACAGCGAAGTCTCAGTAATAGGGTCCCGTTTTTACCCTTTGGGTACGGAACCCTAAAAAACAGCTTCCTTATTCTAAAGGTACTATAATAGAAATCCGTTTTATGTTTTATCTACCGATTAAAGTCACTGTTTGTTGTTTTTTCTTGCTCAATAATATACCTAAAAACTTTTCTTACTTTCATAACTTTAAAAAAATTCGATCAGAATATTTTAAAGAGGAATTTAAAAAAATAAGAAGAATAAAAATACACTGCATACTCGTAGGTAGCTTTTTAGACGGTGAAATACACAAAACCACTGTTTGGTTCACATTGAACTATATAGGTTCCCTACTTATTTACTGATTTTTCAAATTTGGCTAAACCAGTTTTCTAAAATAGTCTGCAAAGCATCAGTCACATTCGCAAATATATCGTGCCCATCCACAATAAGTGAAAAAAATTACCAAAATATCTTTTCTATATTTATAGAACGTAAACCACGGTTTGCGTCATTTATGTTTCCTCTGTGAACTTGCCAAATCTTGTTAGGGAAGAGGCGGAAGCTACAGCCAATTCTCAGATTTGTTGTTGTTAATTAATGGCTGTATTTAATTTCTAATTTCACTAGAAAATTTTCTTTTAACCATTCATCTAAAATCATTTATTTAATAATGCCGTTTTAAACTATGAAGATTTATTTGCCAATAGTGCTTAGCATATAACTTCAGTAGCCCTAAACGGAATGCATAAATTTCTTTAATGCCTCGTGATAGTAGGTCATTCATTGCATAAACTAAGTGGCTAAGATCTGTACGAGATTCCTAATAGGTACATTGAATTTCGAAAGAGGACATGTATGAGGTATGAATGTAAACAATTAATATGGGACCTGAAAATGTCTGGGAGAAATAATTATGTTCACTTTAACATATTCAAATGTATTGAATAAAATATTTATTAGTTACCATGTATTGTATGTTTACTTACCAAATATAACGTATACCTAAGCCTTACAGAGTTCAATAATATACAAAAAAGTAGATCTTTACTTCAGAAATGATAAGTGAAACGTGGAGGAACAAAGAATTCAATCCAAAAGTATTCGTGAAATTCCCGTAGCTATAAAAATAAACTTACTCAGTTTTAAGGCATTTAGGAATACAGATTGATGCGGATTGTCGGTATCAACACATAGCTGCAATAACAGGGGCCAGGAAAAGTAAAATTTGCATATGTATAAGTTAGGAAGTGATGTAGTTCTTTTTTGACGAACACTAAGAAAATATTTCGCTTAGATTAACAACCTACAAGTAAATAATTTTTTTTAGGTTTCTGGAAATTTTAACCTCGCAGTGGTAAAACAGCGGGGAGATTGTAGAAAAATCGGTGATTTATTGACGGATGAAGACGCGGGCAAAAATGAGACTTAATGTAAATTTATCAGAATGTTTTTAAAGATGTGTAGGCAGATATTTTTCCGTCAAGAACAGAATTCGTCGTTCAATGACTTATGAATTTGAAAAGTGAAATAATTCTGTAGATCTGTGGGAGGCGGTATGTGCGCGCGTTGATGTTCGCAAAGCTTAGCGAATTAAACCGGACGTATGACCAGTATGGCCTACATCGAAACGGTTCTGTAATATCCATACTGTAAACAATTGGTGTAAACAATGACAAGTGCGCTCTACCATTTAATGTTCATTTTAAAATAGCACCGCGAGTTCGATTCTTCAATCGGTATATCAAAAGGATTTATTCTCCTTAACTGTTGATAGCGATCTTTCAAATTGTTGGCGAATCAATTAGCTGATCAATCGACGTGTAGGAGGTAACGATTAAATTTATTTCTACTTTACGAAATGTTCTTTTACGTGACTTAGCCTTTGAAGTAAACGTATACAAAAGTAAAAAAAATACAGTTAATTGAAATCACTCCACGTAACTTCATAAATCCAGTTTTTATTTAAAGTTTGCTTGAGCTAATCTCGTAGATAGCCACTTGTCAGTAGTTATTTAAACTATAAGATTGCCAAAATATATTAATTGAAATGCAAGTAGGAAAGTTAAAAGATAAGATACATGGATAAGATTTTTTATGTTTTTAAACATATATTATTTATCTACTTTTATTGGCTCGGCCTATCTCATCCCCATTCATCATTGTCCTACCCTTATTCCTTTATTTGGGGTCGGCGCAACATGTCTTTATTTTTCATACCGTTTTTACCGTTTAATACCGTATTTGATCTGTCTTTACACCTCTTTCTTTTACACATGTATTATCATATAGTGTCGAATTCAACTCAAGTGCACACTTAGCACAAAACGATTCCTAATTGAAAAAAATCCGTACCCTGAGTGAGACCTACGTGCTCAGCGAATTTTGTCAAGAATATTGACGTTGTTAACTAAAGCTGGTAGTAAATATACTACCTGCTTATAGTATATCAATAATACCTTTAATTAATTATGTACCTAGTATATAATCTAAACAATACGTAACTATTGCAGTCTTTCAATCTTTAGGTTTGCATTAATTGCATTGATAATAATTGAAGCGATATATTCTTAATCCATTACAACTGGTCATATTGACGGGCTTCGTGGTGTAGTGGTTCATGTAACGGACTGCCGATCAGGAGGTCTCGGGTTCGATTCCCGGTCAGGACAATACTTTGTGTGATGTTTATATTTGTCATACAAATGTTTGTACTGCGTCTGGGTGTTTCTATGTATTATAAGTGTGTATTTACAAAAGAAAAGTAGTATATGTAGTATATCCGTATTCTGGTACCCATAACACAAGCATATAAGCTTAGCTTGGGACCAGAGGACGCTGTGTGAAATGTCGATGAATATTTATTTATTTATATTAGACTAGTAGTCACTTACTTTTGATATAAAATAGTAACACATTGTGGTCTAGAATATCTAGTTGTCTACGTCTTCCTTCGAAGCTTCTATTTATTTTAAGAGCAACCTTGATCTATTTCAATCGTGGATCCAGTCAGCCTGTATAAAAATATATTTGTAATGTAAAATGTACCTACCAATAAAACGGTAAAATTATAAACACCTGGCATCATCTGGTTATTGGATGTAAGCCAGTATGATAACAAAGTTACAACGCAGGTTATCAGGATTAAGAATTTAATATTTATGAAGGCGTAGGGCGTGGCTACCGCCGTATTAATAATACGGGGCTCCAAGAGGGGACTCGGAAGTATATGTTTGTAAGGCTGCTGTAAGTTCAATTTCGTTTCCTCTCAGTACGTTTTGATAGAGGGCAGATTTAATGCAAACAAAGCCACTAAAAGTGCCCCAAATTATGACTCATATTTTAATTAACATAAAGGAAGTTGTGGAAAAACTCTTCAATTAAATTAAGTAGCTATGTTACTAAATTAAATAATCTTATATATAAAATTCACGTGTCACAGTGTTAGTTACCGTACTCCTCCGAAACGGCTCGACCGATTTTTATGAAATTTTACATGCGTATTCACGGTATTCAGTAGGTCTGAGAATCGGCCAACATCTATTTTTCAACCTTTTTTTTTAGTATGGCAAAACAACGTTTGCCGGGACAGCTAGTAATTATATACAAAGAAGTCGAATACTAATTTTGTTAGTTAAATAAAATTAAAAAGTCAGATGTTTCAGTCTTAAAGTGCATGCCAGTTTCCGGGGTTCTCGGAACTAAAACTTAAAATCATTGTCATAAAAAAAATCATTGCTAATTTATTTTCAATTGTGATGTTACGCTAGCAGTCAGCTACTTAATTAATGTCTTTTTTAAATAGTTGTTTTCAAAATAATGAAAAATAAAAGAAATTATAGAAAAGAAAGGCGCTCCCTTCACCTAATTTAGGAACTTTCCTGGATAACACCACATTCCGTATCGCCACTTGCCTACGCATAGGGGCTCGTTGTGTCACTCCTCATCGCTGTCAATGCGGCGAGGCTGTTGACGGTCTCGGGCACCATGGCTTGTCATGCAGCAGAAGTTCCGGACGCATATCTCGCCATGCAAGTATCAACGACATTATCCGTCGTGCTCTTGTCACCGCCGGAGTACCAGCCGTGCTAGACCCTATGGCTTGGTACGTGACGATGGGAAGAGACCAGATGGTATGTCACTGTTGCCTTGGAAAATGGGCAGGCCTTTGGTGTGGGACGCCACTTGCGTCGACACCCTTGCGCCATCACATCTTCCAAATACCGTGTGTGCGGCCGGTGCTGCTGCTGCCTCTGCGGAGTCCATCAAGCGGCGCAAATACAATAATCTCTTAGGGGATTATATTTTTGCGCCGTTTGGGGTCGAAACGCTAGGCTCATGGGGCCCGAGTGCCCGAAATCTTTATAAAGATTTAGCGGGCCGACTGATCGACGCCTCTCGTGACCAGAAGGCTGGCCTTTATTTTGTACAGAAAATAAGCATTGCCATACAACGTGGCAATGCCGCCAGCCTTCTGGGCACACTTCCGGTCGACAGCGATGGGGAGGAATACTTTGATGCCTAGTCTATTTATACATATAATTTTAATTTATTTTATAATGTACATATTTTTTATATTTAATTGTATATAGATTTTCTTTTTGCAAATAAAGACTATTTAGAAATGAAAGAATTTTATTCATGATTACATGGCATTATTCTTAATATATTGAGTCTTTTGTGGATCGTAAAAATGTCGTTTGTTGTTGTATGATAAGATTAATCACTTGTAAATTTCAAATTCTCTTTCTATTTGAAATTTACAACATTTTTTTTTTTTAACTTTCCATGGTGTTACTGTTAGATACCTACTAAATATTTTATTATCTGTCATACTTTATCATGTATCATCACGTCTTTCTTATTAAAACATAGCTACCTACTTACTTCTTTGGAGGTAACATCAGTTACAAACAAATGCAACTTACTACAGGGCTGTAATTAACTATGTTTTAATACTAATAGCTGTGCTAATAGTGACATCACATCATTTAGTAGAGCAGACTTAGCGACGTTGGTATCTCGACATACCGACCAATGAACAATATAATGAGGAATATCGAGTGCGGAAAGGCGGGTAGTTGCCTACACTAACACGATACGGACACTTCGCAGCTGTAGTTCACCAACAGTCATTAATATTATAAATAAACCTGAAACCTTTTACCGCGTTGTAGTCTCTTTCATTAAGAATAAATATGTGTAAGTATAATATCACGAAGATATTTTCTTGTTTAGTTTTTGTAGTAAGTAGTATTTGTAGGCTGAATAGTCACCGATCAGCGTCAGTTAAGTTAGTAAGTTATTGCTGCAACAAAATTACAGTTAACCAAAAAATTTTTACCACCATTTTATGTATGGCCAAACCAATGGCATGCGTTGTTATTCTTAAGAAAATAGCTCTTGGCAACGTGTGAACCGCGTTACCTATTTATAGTAGTTGTATATCATTCCCCAGAAAATGTAAACAAAATTAAATTTTGTGTAAATATATACATATCAGAAATACGAAGGCCATAATGCAAACTAAGAAGTATTTGAAAGTGTGATAATTAATGAGGGTATATATTGTATACAATAAAAAAATATAAAAACGAAATTTAAGTAGTTTATAGGTAGGAAAAAAAATGTACCTACCTCCAGTTTTATAGCTGCAGCTTTAAACAAGACCTTTGAAATGAAGTATGAAATGAGCGAACATTAAAAGACATCAACAGTAACAAGAAAGAAGTCAGATTCGAGTTCTCGATAAATTTGTCTTTTTCCGCTTTGCTGCTGATTTTATTAGCACGTCAACAGCAAAGCGAAAAGGTCTCCTTTATGAGAACTTCCTCGGTCTTGGAGATGATGAACATTATAAAGAAGAATCGCCAATCACCGTTCCAGCCGTCATTATCAAGATATTTAATATTTTATCATATTTTACTTAGGTATTGTCAACGAGAACAGCTCTAAATATAGACTGTGGTCAGCCCATCCCTAATAAACGGTACTAATAAATTTAGTACCGTTCCGTACGGAAATTGTGTCAAATTCATTTTCTACCCAAGTCTCAGTATTTAGAGTTGTGGGGTTTTAAAAAATTCATTCAGTTCACGGGGGCGGCAAATTGTTATGGCTATGGCCCGGGGCGCAAATTTTCCAAATACGCTCCGGGGTATATTAGCCAGGTTTAAACATATCCATTCTGTGTAAGCACGGAAAAGAAATTTCTTTTCCGTGTGTGTAAGTAAATGACTCAGTATCGTTGTCAAACAGTGCGTAGCAATAGCTTCACTTAATAATTGGTCAAGTGCGAGTCGGACTCGCGCACGAAGGGTTCCGTACCATTATCTATGCAACATAAGGCAACGTTATTAGTATCGAGCAAGAAACGGTAAAAAAATCATGTTTGTTGTATGGGAGCCCCCCTTAAATATTTATTTTATTTTCTTTTTAGTATTTGTTGTTATAGCGGCAATAGAAATACATCATCTGTGAAAATTTCAACTGTCTAGCTATCACCGTTCTTGAGATACTGGGTACGGAACCCTAAAAATCAAGTTTGTTGTATGGGAGCCCCCCTTAAATATTTATTTTATTTTATTTTTAGTATTTGTTGTTATAGCGGCAATAGAAATACATCATCTGTGAAAATTTCAACTGTCTAGCTATCACCGTTCTTGAGATACTGGGTACGGAACCCTAAAAATCATGTTTGTTGTATGGGAGCCCCCCTTAAATATTTATTTTATTTTATTTTTAGTATTTGTTGTTATAGCGGCAATAGAAATACATCATCTGTGAAAATTTCAACTGTCTAGCTATCACCGTTCTTGAGATACTGGGTACGGAACCCTAAAAATCATGTTTGTTGTATGGGAGCCCCCCTTAAATATTTATTTTATTTTATTTTTATTATTTGTTGTTATAGCGGCAATAGAAATACATCATCTGTGAAAATTTCAACTGTCTAGCTATCACCGTTCTTGAGATACTGGGTACGGAACCCTAAAAATCATGTTTGTTGTATGGGAGCCCCCCTTAAATATTTATTTTATTTTATTTTTAGTATTTGTTGTTATAGCGGCAATAGAAATACATCATCTGTGAAAATTTCAACTCTCTAGCTATCACCGTTCTTGAGATACAGCCTGGTGACAGACGGACGGGCGGACGGACGGACGGACGGACGGACGGACAGCGAAGTCTCAGTAATAGGGTCCCGTTTTTACCCTTTGGGTACGGAACCCTAAAAACGACCATTTATCTAAAATTAACAGGCACATCGTAAATTTAGAGGTTCGGGGCAGTATCACTAACAACAACTACGTATCACAAACGTACCTATCGCACATTCCTTGTATTACTGTTTTATTAAATGAGGTATTTCGGTAACAATTCTACCTATACAACTAAACTTAACTAAAAAATAAAAATTTATAGTGTCAACACCACAATTCCGCGAACTTTTAAAAACTGTGTTTTATAGAGTAACAATTTTAATTTGGAAAAAATGATCACCATCGTCGTTGTCGCTCTACCAGCTGAGCTATTATAGTTCCTGCACATGTTTACTAAATCTTCCACTACCACTCGGAATATCGTTCCACACGAGGGACGGTATTCCGAGGTCCTGGGTTCAAGTCCCGCTCACGGTGATCATTTTTTCCACTATAATTTAGTTTATTAAGTAAAAGCATAGCAAGTCAATCGCAAAATTTAATTTAATTTTAATTTGTATAAATGTGAACAATAAAATAGCATTAATTTATTAATATTTTGCTATGCTTTTACTAAATAAACTAAATTATAATGGAAAAATGATAACCATAAGCGGGACTTGAACCCGCGACCTCGGAATGCCGTTTCGTCGCTCTCCCAACTGAGCTATTATGGTCCACGCAACACAAAAATTAATGTAGAAATACATGTACAGCCATTACTTCGGTCCAATTGTGTTCTGTAAAGAACGCTAACTGTTTTCATGTACATACATTTTGAAGGAATTTCATCTCAATATTAAGATTCGCATTCCTTAAGATTTTAATTTATATTGTATTTTACGCAAACATACGTTTATTTTTAAGATATTTAATACATTTGCCTACGTTATTCAGTACTTACGAATTTACAGAATGTTTCTTTTTATACTACACTTTCTTACATTTGATGATATGAATCTGTCAATATTGTTTAGTCTGTGTAAAATGTTTTAACATTTAGAAGCCAGGTGCTAACCATCAGCCGTGAAATGTATGAATTCCAATCATTGATCTATATGTATGTAGGTACATAGTGTACATACATTTATGTATTTGTGGAACACTTAGGTATATACACTTCATTGATTCAATGCAATAAGTATTTCATTAATGTAATGTCCGCAACCTGCAACTCCTTTAATTAAAATTGGATATTTTCTTTACGATTTTAACAAAATAAGAATAGAATAGAATACACTTTATTGTACACCATAAATTACATGTCACTTAACTAATGTAACAATAAAACATGTACAATTGGCGGTCTTATCGCATATTGCGATCTCTTCCAGACAACCTATAAGCTACAACTTGTAAACGATTTTATCGATTGCACACAAAACAGAATTGATCGATCATGAGAGATTTGCCACCCGTTATCGAGACATCCTAGTCGGCAGGGCATTTGAACAACACCCTTTTAGGGATTTGTGCAAAAAAAACCATTATAAACTCACTTCGATATCCGTCTATATTATGTCTGTCAAACTTTTTATCGTATGTTCACAGTTTTAGCAGATGTATGGTCTACGTCTACATCACTCAGTCGGTTTAAAGCACTTTCATATTTGTGTGCGTGAAAATATATCAAGATACAGGCTATACGTCACACGATACATGATTTTTCTATGAAGTACGTTTTAGCCAGGCTAAAGTTACTTGTCCTCAATTTTAAACGTCAATCTACCATCTGATATTTCTGTGCTTATGTTTATTGTAAAACGAGTGAGAAAGAGCTGGCTCTAGGAATGATAATATTTTCACCAATAAAAATAACAAAAGAAACTTAATAAACGTATGTATTATATTTTGTACAAAAAGTTTGTATATACAATTTGCTAAAATCAGAATACACAGTTAAATTTCATTTATTTTGTTTTATTTCTTCGCTCTTTTTCCTCTTTGCTAAGACATCTATGGAATTAATGTTCATCTAGCGTGGCGTACACTCTCCGTAACTTTTCTCTCTTATTTTTATTTTTATGTTTTTTCTCTTGTTTCCACGGTTTTTCACCAATAACATGAACTGCTTGTTGTGTCACAGTAACCCTGTAACAAAAATAACCTGTATAATTTATGATAGCGAGTGTATTAGATACTAATTGTGCCCCCCGACTTCGTACGAGTGGAGTTTAGAAAATTTACTCCATTTTTGCATCATTTTTCACTAATGCTTCACTCTTATTGGTAGCAACGTAATGTTATATAGCATATAGCCGATAGCCTTCCTCGATGAATATACTATCAAACGCTAAAAGAATTTTTCAAATCAGACCAGTAGTTCCTGAGATTAGCGCTTACAAACAAACAAACTCTTCACCTTTATAATATTAAGTACCTATACATTTATAACGAATATATCCCGTGTTTTATTTTGACTACAAGTAGTAAATTTTAATATTTTCAGACATATTTCTCAACAAAATATAAATCATCATCAGTGTTTCCAAACATAAACATTTTATGCCCACTCGAATTCTTATGTCAGTTGTAGTGTAAACGTTGGTATGTTATTACACATACCAAAGAAAAATGCAAAGAAAGTTTTATTGTCAGAATTAGAATTACAAAACTACCCAGCTTCCTTATCCTCACTTATTATAATAAAGCAAAGTTGCCATTTTTGTATGTATGCTATGTGCCACTATGTGAGCTTATATATTCAAAACTACGCAACGAATTTTATTGATGTTTTTTTTTATAGCCAGAGTAATTCAGTGGTTTTTTTGTATAATTTCATTTAATAAATAAACACGACTATAATAAATAAAAGCGCTCTGAAACCTTTGATAAATTGACCTAACATCTCAGTGCTGCCGCCTAGGGACCCAATGTATAAAATGAGGAAAATTTTCGAAATTCCACGAGTCCCAAATAGCGGGCAACAAGTAGATTTCAAAGGTCGACAGGTTATGATGGTAGATTAATATTTCTATCTTAGTCACATAAAGTTGCTGACACTACAAATTAACACTTGGCTGCCGTCCAGAGAAAACATTTCCTGTTTACAATTTATTAAATTAGGGTGCCCCATATATGTGATTTTTAACAATATGTTGTTAACAATGTAGAGACCAACTAATTTAATATAGCAATTTTAGGAAAACTATCATCACCGCATTTCATATCCAGGGTACTGTGAGAGCCAATTAAGGGGTAATATAAGCAAAGCAGAGAGACGAAAATCTCGAACCAAATCCTATGTCAACACGCAACAGTATAATGGACCAAAAACTGTAAAAAGTTGACATGACCAGTGCCCAACAGTGGGACACAAATGGACTGGAATGAAGATAACAATTTATAATCATCATGCCTTTTTCCTATGGGGGTAGGCGGATACTATCGAGCGCCATCTGCTACAATATACCGATGACTTTTCAAAACAGACAATAATATCTACTTGCATTTTTATTTTCAGACATACATATATTATATTAATATTCAATATCATTAAAACAGCACCAGTCAGCTACAAAGAAGTGTAAAAAACTAGACAAGTAAGTGTAATGCAAAATAAATAAAAAAATATTCCTACAAACATTTGTTTTTCTATCCTTACCCCATAACAGGCTTCCCTTTTACATGTGCCGTACTTTTATTCATAGCGAAGAAGGCTTTGTCTATTTCGCTTGACTTGTTCTGCCAACCCTGCAATCAAGAACATAAATTACAGTAAAGAGTTTAAATAAATAAATAATTTCGAGTTCAGAACTTACCTAACAATTTCAGATTTGGTTAAAAATTTTTAATGCATAAATTAAAGATTAAAGAATATTAAACCGATTCACTACCATGTAGTAGTTTATAGGTTTAATATTATTTTTGGGTTCCAGTTTTAATATTTTTGTGCATAAAAATACAACTAATATAATAAAACTGAAATGTAAAAAAAGAATATTAAACCTATAAACTATTATATGGGCGGGGTGCCGAGATAACTCACACAACAACGGTTCATTAGTAGCTACGTACGCCCCGCCCACAATCACCTCACGTGCACTTGGAGACGACAGTATCCGTACACAATGAGTATGAGCATTGCTCTTGTACATTTTTCAGTGGTAATCGCCTTATAATATCAACGATAGAGACAAACGAAACTAATATAAGATGCTTAGTTCAAAAACTAAAAAACAAGCTTGAAAATCCTGAATATTTATCCCTACTAATATTATAAATGGGAAAGTAACTCTGTCTGTCTGTTACGCTTTCCCGCTTAAACCCCTCAACTGATTTTGATGAAATTTGGCACAGACAATCTTTAGACCCTGAGAAAGGACATAGGCTACCTTTTATTGCGAAAAAAAATAATTTGAAATCCAGCGAGCAACAGCTAGTTTTTAGGGTTCGGTACCCAAAGGGTAAAAACGGGACCCTATTACTGAGACTTCGCTGTCCGTCCGTCCGTCCGTCCGTCCGTCTGTCACCAGGCTGTATCTCAAGAACGGTGATAGCTAGAGAGTTGCAATTTTCACAGATGATGTATTTCTATTGCCGCTATAACAACAAATACTAAAAAGAAAATAAAATAAATATTTAAGGGGGGCTCCCATACAACAAACATGATTTTTTTACCGTTTCTTGCTCGATACCAATAACGTTGCCTTATGTTGCATAGATAATGGTACGGAACCCTTCGTGCGCGAGTCCGACTCGCACTTGACCAATTTTTTTTTAATAATTTTTTCGTCATCGGTCTTTAAGACGTGTGCTAAATTTCAGATCAATCTAACTAATGTAAGTGAGTGAAAAACACATTCATTCCGTTACATAGATTAATACATTGATAGATACATACCGAACTAATAAAAGCGTGTTAAAATAATGCCTACATTAATAAAAAATATCTATTAGTACTGACCTCCACAGCTCTAGTCTCCCTCGGCGTTGGTTTACGTCTTTCATTCTTATTAGATAGTATCATATCATCTAATGGTTGAGGACTTGCTCCGGGTGGAAGCTGGGCCCATTTCAGTCGACCACTCGCTGCTTCTTTGAGCAAGATACGAGCTGAACGAGACTGGTCCGGCTGTCCCGCCGCCGTCATGAACCCACGATTAACTGGTATTTTAAAATATCAAGGTTAAGACCAGGACATCTACCAGGGCCCTAAGTCCGGTAAATGAATTGTGTCACAATGACAGCTCAATTGCACATTATAACCTCAAAAAATTAACAATAGACTATCAAACTTGATAAAATTCGCCACTAAGCAATCAGTTATTGCATTTCTAAAGTAATTTATTAATTTTGCAATTGACATGCTATGCTTTTTACTTAATAAATCAAATTATGGTGGAAAAAGTGACTGCCGCAAGCGGGACTTGAACCCACGACCTCGGAATACCGTTCCGATTGTTCCAAAGCTCTTCCAACTGAGCTTATTGCGGTCTTAATCAAATTATTTCGGCTTCGTGGTGGAGTGGTTATCCGCTAGATAAATTAATAAATTACTTTAGAAATGCAATAACTGATTGCTTAGTGGCGAATTTTATCAAGTTTGGTAGTCTATTGTTAATTTTATGAGGTTATAATGTGCAATTGAGCTGTCATTGTGACACAATTCATTTACCGGACTTAGGGCCCAGGATTCTTAAAGCCTGATTATAATTAATTTTAATTGACACACTCTCATATTTACAACAGAAAAACATTTAAATTCCAGCAGAAAAGCTGTTAATTTGGATTTAGATGCGCACTAAGAAACTGAAAATAATTAGTTAATAATGGTACCAATTCTACCCGCGCAACTAAACTAAACTTAACTAAAAAAATAATTTTGATAGTGTCGATAACACAATTCGGCAATGTTAACTGAACTTCGTGTTAAAAAAACTGTTTATTATGTACTAAAGATTTTAATTAATATTAACGTGCACAACAAAATGGCCAAATAATCAAAATACAGCAATAGTTGTTTTCATTTTTAGTTAAGTTAAATTTAGTGGTGCAGGTCGAATTGGCACCAATATAGTTTAAAACTTACAAGCATGTGCAGTAAGTATTTGCTTGTAGTCCGGTTCTTTGGATCCATCTTCAGGCAACAGTAGACCATACTTCTCAACGAACGTATGTTTGCTAACCAACTGGCAAAGGCGAGCCATCGCTGCATCATGAGATCGCATCTAAACAACAAAACCATACATTTCTTTTATATTCTTAATATTATTATACAAAGTCGTTATTTTTGTATGTATGTCCCTCTCTCTCTCCACTGTTGGGCACGGACCTCCGCCACTTTGGGAGGGATTATGGTCTACTGTGCCGCGCTAACCGGGCGTGTTGGCACAGGATTTATTTTCGAGTTTTCTGTCTCTCACAGAAGACGTTATCTGTGTGCAATATCCCTTAGCTGACTTTTACAGCACTCTTGGGATGAAATGGGGTGGTGATAGTTGTATTCTTAATCCGTCACCACAGGGAGAGTATGTCCCTATGCGAGTTTATAGCGTCAAAAAAAAAAAAAAAAAAGTAGGCAAAGGAGTTTGATGCGGTTTAAAAGATAGAGTGGTTCAAGAGGTTTTGTTTCTAAATTTCACACGTACGAGGTTGCGGGCAACAGCTAGTTCAAGCGTCTACGCCTTGTACTTCTAGTATAACAAAGAATAATGGGAAACAGAAATAGCTTTTACGAGGTTTAATTTCCAGTTTTCCTTCTCTATGCAATGGATTGTTTATGTATAAGTCTCTGTATGGGCTTGGTAATGGACTGAGTTAAACAAGCATCATTTAAATAAAGGTATAGGAAAATACTCACTTGATCAATTGGCAACACTGCTGTCAGTAGTAAGTCTGGAGCTACAGCATATGCTGGCAACACTAATCCGGGGCAATCCAAAAGTTCAATTTGGTCGTCTAGTATAAGTGACTGGATGTGTCTTGTGTGACCAGGCATAGAACTTACACTCACCTTTAAAAACACACATATGTAAGAAATGCACGTAATTCTGTTAAAGATATAGCTAATAACTGGTAAAATAAATGACCATAGATATACAAGGAACCAATTCTACTAATATTAAAAATATGAAAGTTTGTTTGTGAGTCTTTCACACAAAAGCTACTGAACGGATTTTAATTTATTTATTTATTTATTTTTATTTATATTCAGGACATTTCACACAACGTCCTCTGGTCCCAAAGTAAGCTATATTACTATGCTTGTATTATGGGTACCTACCAGATAAGGATAGAATACATATACTACTTTTTTTAAATACATACTTATAATACATAGAAAACACCCAGACGCAGTACAAACATTTGTATGACATTTATGGATATCACACAAATGATTGTCCCAAGCGGGAATCGAACCCGCGACCTCGTGATAGGCAGTCCATTACATAAACCACTCCACCACGAAGCCCGTCAAAAAACAATAAAATTTACAAAAAAAATTTATTAAAATTTTATTTATTTTTCTTTTCTTTTAATAACACTTTACAATACTGTAGCTTATAGATCAGAATAACATAGGCTACTGTTTATCTCGAAAGAGTGTATTATTCCCGTGGGATAATAAAAACGATTTTTTTTCTCTTTAGGATATACTACATAGACTACCAATCTTTTATATAATTTAACTTTATTATTTACCTTTTTCGTCTGCATTAAAACATTGACAGTACTAGATTTTCCTACATTAGGATACCCAATCATACCCACACTAAGTCTCAGTGGGTTCTTTAAATTCTCAACTTTAACTTGTTTTAGTACTTCTATCAATTTCGATCTATCAAACACTTCATGTGAATTATTTATTTCTGTTAATTTTGTATCATATTCTTCAGATATTGCATTCTCTTGTAAAGTTCTCATTGTTTCTATTTCATCAACAGATTTACCAAGTTTAATGCATTCCAAAACTCTATCTAAAGTATCTTGAATTCTGTCTATTTTATCTGCCGTATTGCACACTGCTTTATCAATCTCTGCCAATTGCTTTTTAAACAATTCTATATCTTCCTCTGTACATGTTAAAGCTGCTTCTTTATCAATTTCATCAACCTTTTCATCATCTTCGGAAGAATTAGCAGATTCTGTTTCAGAGTCACTCTCATCATTATTTGTATCATCACTAGCCTCAGATATTTTGCGCTCATTTGCACTTTTGGCGGCAGAGAAGAAAATTATCGATACATTCTGAAATTTAGAGTTTCGAGTTTATACATTTTAGTTTTAGTTTATACTTTGATCTTATGAAAAGTTCCGGAGACTTTGTAAAAGCAAAAGTATTTTTATTTTGAGCTGAGTATATACAAAATAACTAACAATAGAAAATGAATGACGTAATTAGTTTCAACACGCTGGCGGCGGCTAAACGAAAGCAATCTACAACAACAGAATTTTAGACCAAAATGTTATTTCCTTATTTATTTGCGACCTGAATCTACTGAATAGACAATATTGTCACTATCTTCTTTTATTTGCATTCAAATTTAGTTAATTGTTTTCTGTTTGGATTTATTCATAAAAATAACTTACTTCTTTAGTGAAATATTCTGCCCAACATTTTCGTTCATATTCACTGGTCAAATCCGCCTTGTTTAACAACAGTATACATTTGCATTTTTGTTCTGCAGCATACTTTTCTAAATCAGCACACCTAAATATAAGATATGCTATATAAACAAATCAGACACTACAAATCTCAAGTCATACAGCAACATTAATCTTTCTGTACTTTTTATTAACAACCAAGTACATAATACCAAGATCCCAACAGTTGGGGCCTAAAATCTGAACTGTGGTACCTACATTTTCACATATTTAGCTACACTTGATTTTTCAAAAACAAAAAACAAGTCAAACGTAAAAAAAAGAAAATAAAAGAAGAAAAATAAATAAGAAAAAATAAAGAAGATCTTGATACAGTTCTTTACACAGATAGAGTGGTTCAAGATGAAGGCTTGGTATATTTTGTTAATGTTTTGATAGCTGGTAAAGTAGAACTAAAAATACAAACCTAAATAGCAAAGGATTTCTAGCATCTAAAAGTATAAGCACCACATCAGATTTTTCTAAAGTTCTCCACAGTTGTTTCCACAGTTCAAGATTACGTTCATAAGGAGTCACAGCCGCACCGAGTTTAGCTTGCAGCTCATTCAAGTGTCTACGCCATTCTAAGAATGATTCTCTTTCACGTGACATTTGGTCTTCTGCTGAGATGCCAGGATGCCACTGTGGCCTGTAAATTGGTCATAAATTATTATTTGCATTAGGGCTAACCTGTAATAATAGGCGTATTGTGATAATAAATAAATAAATAAAAAAAAGCTCTTTCTAAGCTGTGTATAATATAAATAAAGGTTATGAGAATTCATTGTAATCATTTTTAGGGATTCGTACAAACCCTTATAGGATCACTCCGGTGTCTGTCTGTCTGTCGAACTTTTTTTACTCAGCAACAGCTGAAGGTATCAACTTGAAACTCATACAATATGTAGATCTATGCGGTCCCTTGCTGCAAAAAATACAGTCAACCTTTCACCTCTACGCATTTAAAAGATATAACCGAATTACGACCATTTTTAAAAATTTTTCGACATATGCTAGGGAATCAAAATTCACAGGTTACTTCCCGTTACCCTAGAGCCTTGAAATTTGGCATAGATCAAGTCTATATAGTGCTGATATAGAGAAAAATCCAAAAACTTATAATTTGTCATCACATCACAAGTAAAAAAGTGTTTATACTAATACCAACTTATGAAGTAGCTGAAATGTAGGCGATTCCCTATATTTCAACTACAAAATTAAGTTGGTGAGTTGTTTTGAGTTTAATTAAAAGATTATTTGAATGCAGTTACTTATGTTTATATGTCTAGTAGTTACGAAACCCTAAGTGTGCGAGTTTACCCCGCTCTTGACAGGTTTTATCTCAATTATTACACAATATTATGTAATAAAAAATAATTTTCAATAAATAAATAAATATTCATGGACATTTCACACAACGTCCTCTGGTCCCAAGCTAAGCTTATATGCTTGTGTTATGGGTACCAGAATACGGATAGAATACATATACTACTTTTTTTTTGTAAATATATACTTATAATACATAGAAACACCCAGATGCAGTACAAACATTTGTATGACAATTAGAAAAATCACACAAATGATTGTCCCGAGCGGGAATCGAACCCGCGATCTCTTGATCGGCAGTCCGTTACCAGAACCACTAACCACTACACCACGAGGCCCGTCAATAATACATTATTTCTGTTTTTAACACAAAATAAGAAATTTTACTAACCAAGCAATTCAGACCATTACAGACTGTCTTTGATAAACTAAATGATAATGCTTTGCCTTTGATAGAAAAATAACCAAAATATTATCACCTTCTAGGTACTGTCAAAGGTTCATCAAAATTAGGTTGTGATGTTGCCATTTCCACTTCACTTGGTATGAATTTAACATATTTCAAGTTGAGTTTCTCCGCTGTGAATTCTCTTTGAGCTAATTCAGCTGTGGAAAGAAACTCTTGAAGTGAAGATTCTGCTGTGACAGACTGCAGATTGAGACGTCCCCAATCATATCCATCATTAACTTCTGTAGTGTGTAACTGAAATGTAACAATCAAATAGCATAATGGACAAGCACATAAAATTGGTCTTCAAGTACTAGTTTCATATAGAGATTTGTCTAGTATCATAAAGATTTTTTTCTATAAAGAGTAGTAAAGAGATCTGTATTGTATAAATCTAAATACTTAAAAATGTAAGGTTATAAGTTATGAATAAAATATGATCCATTTCAGTATTTATGTTTCCAAAATAAATAGTGAAATAATATAGTTACAGTAACAATACATTTCAGTGAAATAAATGAATTATTTCCATAACCATTTATAAAAACTTACCATTGTATTATCTTCAACATGCTTTCGGTGTCGATTTTTGGAAAATCTGTCTTTAATAAGAGATCGCCCTAATGAATCTTTATTTTTTTTACCCATGGTTCTGCTGTCAAGCGAATTTTTTAACTAAGCAGTGCTACGCTTACAATTATTTCGTACGTTTCGTAATTATATTCGGATCACAATTTGTTGACAATTTTTGACAATTGAACAAAACATGTGTTCGTGACACAGATTAGATTCCTTGAAAAGTTAGCCTGTGGTCTACACAGGCTAATTCATCTGAGACCACTTTAGGGTTATAATGACGTGTGACCACCATGAAGGTACAGATAAAAGTGGAGTCCAGACTCTGAATACCTACTTGAAGCAAAAATGATGTATGGCTATCTCGCTCACTGTGGTCAAACCCTTTCTTTCTAAGTAGGGTAACCTTTATTGTATTTCTTCCAGGACAAAACTTCAAGTAGTTGTGTTCCATATAGTGTCAACAAAATGTTCACTTCTAAGACCTAGCCCGTATAGATTTTATATGTCGAGATACTTTATGTACTGTGCGTAAAAAAAATACTCAAAAAACAAACTGTTTGTTATCGCGTGAAAGTTTGGATAATTCTAGTTTTTTAACAGTAACTGGAGGTTCGGTTGTTAAATTTATTATTCTTTTTACATTTATAAACACGTAAAATTTCCTAGTTCGTATGTACGATGTACCTATAGAATATTGGTGGGAAATAGATAATTACTAGAACAATGGTGTAGTTCCTACGGCAATACGAAATTAATGAATGATTGTGAGATCTGCTTGAGATAAAATAATGATAATTTACCTTTATTTCAGACCTAAATACATGTTACAAAGATACAGAAAAATGATTCCAACAAATTGAGAACCTCCTTTTTTGAAGCCGGTTAAAAATAACAAGGTGTTAGTAATTTCTTAGTAAACAAAACAAGTTACACAATAAAATCTATTTGGCATACCTAAGTGGAAACATAACTTTTTGTGTAGGTAGCGTAAAAACGAAAAAGGGTTATTGTACTCATATTTTTAAACATGTACTGTTATTAAGGGACCAACCATGAAATCGCAAAAGATATATGTTTCATTAATTTTGCAGATTAATTAAACATTATGAATACATACTGGACAATAGTTTTTCCTAGATTTCTGGGTTAGCCAATGTATTTCTATTTATTAATGTCAGTTAAAGGGCAAATTCGGTCAATAATACTTCTGAAAAAAAAAAATACGTTACGTTGATTAAAATTAGTTTGTCGGAAAATCTGTAGTTAATAGTCATTTTAACTGACAATATGAATGTGGTTAAAAGTGGCTGACGGAAGAACGGAGAATCAGTCAAAATCAATTTTTACGTATATTTCTGTCTACAGCGTTTAAAGGAACCTATCATGAATGGCATGGCGGGAGCTAAAACCTAACCCACCCTTGTCGGGTTGCCCTTGGCTCCCTGTGCCTTGTGTTCCACTACTTGGCGCTAGGCAAGTCAGTAAAAATTACATTTAAACAGCTATATTGGGTAAAATTAGTTTTGAATAATTTCAGTCAAAAGTACTACTGTCGAGAGCTTACAGTCTATTGAGTGGTTATAAGTTTTGACTGTGACATATATCATAGGGGGCTATAATAGGAACGATAATAAAGTTACAAAAAAAGGGCAAAAAAGAAACAACAGCACTTTCCAAATTAAAATCATTTAATTTTAATAACTTTTCTTTTATACATGACTAAATATTATTGTTTTGTGTAATTTCTGTCTCTTACCACGTAAATCACTAAGTATATTTTCTGTATGACTCTTTAAGTGTTAAAAAATGAATTTGCAATTTTCTTAATTAATACGCTTTCATGCAAATCATTGCAATAAATTGAGTCCGTGATGGGATGCTTAAACATTTCTTGCAACAGAGGAGTAAAATGTTGTGATACAACATTAATTAATTTGTTTTCTATATTGTTTTCTCTGAGTTGGCCCATCAGGAAGGATTACTTTCATAAATGCCAGAGCTAGGATTTGGTACACCCAGAGTAGCTACTTGCCCCATAGACTCTTCCTGTAATGAACTGTCTATCTGAAAATTATAATATATTTTACAAAATATAGCCTTTTGCCATATATTCGAACTACTACATTTCTGAAACATAATAATAATGTAAGGCTCTCATTAGGCAGTCGGATCGGGGGGGGGGCTGGTTCAGAAAGCAGCAATTATCTCTGGAGCCTTGAGCGCCGGTAGTTTGTAAAATGTTCCTGATACTGGTGGGGTATTTTTTTTCATACTAGTTTTTATATTCCTTATAAATTCAAATATTTAACATTGTATAACATGTGAGACAATTAAAGGAGTTTGTAAATAGATACTTGAAATTTTACCTTGCAAGGTGATACTGCTTCTTGATTTGTAATTATAGTAGGAACTGCTGTTTGTTTTAAAAAATCCTTGCACTTTCATAAAATTTCATTTTCAATGGTACAATGGATAACCATAATTTCCTCTGGGTACTATTTTTAGGAAATCTAAAAAAATAATATTGTAGGTAAGTATATTAATGTTGTAAATAATGTGAAATAAAAATTAAATGACTAAGCAAACATGTATAATTTAGTTCAGGTCCCACAGAAAGTCCTAGATATGTCCTCAGTATGGTCACACTATTTCAAAATTACTTCTTGTAAACAAGAAAGATAAAATTGCACTAAGTCCATGAAATTCAATGTAAGACTATTAGATCTTTACATCGTTATCAGTATAGTTAGTTAGAAGTATGCTGAAAACATTGTTTAATCATTTTATGAAGTATTTAATTGAAAATACAAAGAAATATGTTTGCAGTTATTCAATGCCAGAAATCACGATCTAAACACTTACGCGTGAAATTGTATATCACCTCCTGGACACCACGTACTACCGCAACCACGCACTACACAAGTTTGCGCCATTTCTTTAATTATAAAAATAATTAGAGTCGAAAATTTGAAACGAAGCTGTGAACCGTAAAGTAAACAACCGACATATTGGCACAATTTTGTAGACAGCTTGACATATGGTGACCAATGTTGCCAAATTACGAAATCCTTAGGAAATGGGGAAAATAATTCACTGATTCGTCAACCATGAAAAGCATCCGTGATCTACTATTTTATTATTTTTAATTTCATTCATCGTATTTCAACTAGTTATTTATAGTTACGATTAAACACTATCAAATGACAGTGTTTAACTTGTGATTTGATATGTGTGGTGACTCTTTTTAAGAATTTACTAGGAGATTTTAATAAGGAGATAGCAGTACTAAGGCCACACTAAAAAGAGAGGTCAGACCACAGAGAGTGAGATAGAGATACGTAGGTATTTGCCTCAAACCGATGTTCCAAGTATGGCCTCCTTTTTTTTATCTATACCTTCATGGTGACCACACGTCATTATAACCCTAAAGTGGTTAGAGGATAAAATGAAATACGTCCGGACTTGAATGGCGTTTATTTGTGACTCAATATATTTAATATTATATTAGCTTATATAGGTAAGAAGAACAATTGTTTCTATATATTCCTAAAACTGCTGATACGCAGAGTGTTGCATACAATGAATCCATACATGATAATAATATATTTGTATATAATAAATTAGCTGGCGAGCAAACAATAGGACCATACATACTGTAATAAATATATTTGTTTATAATAACTTAGATGGCTAGCACAATGGTCTCTATGCATTCGTAGACTTGTTGACATTACGTCTACTTGCAAACAATGAATTCATACAATGTGTTCCTACATCTAGTGTTATTTTGAGACAACTAGCCATCCGGCTAGGATATCCGAAAGTCAGGCTTGTGGATATGTGTGTGTTTTCATATTTAAAAGAATAAAATACAATGACTGCCTGGATTGCGGAAGGGCATTTTTGTCCCAAAATAATTATAGAAACCATACACATGTTCACAAGCTTCAAGGAATATGACTCAAGTCATGAGTCATTAAATTATGTTAACAAAGATATGGTGACGTGTGTAGAAGCGATGCCAACTATAATTAATGATATCATGAAAACAAATGCCTTTATGCAACAACTTAAAATTAATGTTCTTAAAAATCTAGAATGTGTGAGTTTTGTTTTTTTAAATAAATGTATAAATCATTTAGAATTAAATGAAATTCATTTAAAAATAAGCACATTTTTTATTGTAATTAAATATATCGTGTATGAAACACGATCCTTAATAATATATTAAGGAACATTAAATATTTAAAATGGTTCACGATCATAATATATAGTACAGCCAAAAGCAAATATTACAACGTTTGAAAGTTCCCGCGCGTGTTGATTTATTGCTATTCCGTAATGGCGCTAGCGTCTCGTACGTGTATTGGCTGTGGTTGCATTTTTTTACTATAGAGATGCATTTCTTCTCTCGTAGAGAGTAGTATATTCTTTCAATTCTTTGCAAGTAGCTGTTTCATTTACGTGGCGTGGCCGTACAAGAAGCAGCAAAAGCTTTTTAATTTTATAATATTTATCATGTAAAATTTTTATCCGATATCCGTATAAAAATATTTGAATCCATAATATCATCATTTTTTGTAGATTACTATCCGTTGCTTACGACTTTTGCATATTCAATCCGGCAGATAGATTTATGCTATGACAAGTGTCAAAGACCCCATTTCCCTCCCAGGGTGCTGTTAAAGTCAGCTCAGGAATGTTACACAGATAACATCCTCTGTGAGAGATGGCAAACTCGAAAATAAGCCTTATTACACGCCTGGTAAGTGCGGCATAGTAGACCTTAATCCCACCAAAGTGGAGGAGGCCCGGGCCCAACAAAGGGACGTTAATGGGCTGGAGAGAGAGAAATGTGCAGCAATGGACGTCTACAGATATAACGATTAAGTTAGTCTATAAAACAATAATCTTAGGAAAAGTCTCGTTAAAGATATATATTTATTTATATCAGATTGCGGTACAATAAAATTAGAGGTCACTTTACACCAGCCGTGCAGTATCTACAGTATCTACTATTCTACCATGGTATCTACCATGTCTACTATCTATTCAGTATCTACCATATCTACTATCTATTCTGTAATCTATGCTGTGAACCACAGAACCATGCCCAAAACCATTAACCAAATTACCAAAACGTAATCGGGCTTTGTTTGTTTGTAAAACCCATAAGTAAAACCATTAGCAAAATCACATAAAGTTGGCAAATCTGAATCGAATCGATCGTGGCGAAGTGCGGTGGTGGTGGTCCTAGAGTTATTGAATTCCTTTCTGCCCACTCTCCAGGCTTTAATCCGTTTATGTTTTGATTCTACCATCTACCCTTAGGTTTTATTCAGTGCAATACCTACATACATACCTACCGAATCATTTTAAGTGTTTGTAGTTTAAATCTATCTACAGAGTGTAATTTTTCAATGTTTGTTTCCTTTTGATGCACATTTTGTGATTTAAGTGCTTTTTGAAAACATATAACATGTCGGACTATAACTTTGAAAATTATCATCGCCGTGAGAGGAGTTTGGCTGAATTCAATTTTTACATGGGCGAACTTACCGAGGAAGCTGCAGAAGATATAGAAAACTATGTAACCTGCTATTGTAGTCGAGTCATGATCAGGTAGGCATCTTTTATTTTGCCTACAAACAAAAATATGCATAAATGGCAGTCATTAATTCTAAATTGTTTTTTTTTCAATCATCATACGTTTTTTTCTGTAATTCCAAATCCAATTAGATTTTTACCTTCATTTCCATGACTTTTTTGCAATATAATGTTAATTATCTACAGATACAGCTTCTTACAGTTGTAATTTTAGAAAAACAAATATTGATTAATCAATATTTGTTTTTCTAAAATTACAACAATAATTTGAATAACAACAATGTTGTGTGACAGTCAAATGTTTTATTTATTATCAGGGATACTTTCTCCAAGACATGTTATGTCCCCAAAGATTATACAAATGAGAGTGATGCAGAGGTGCAGCAATACGAGCCTGAGGAATGGGATGATCCTCATTTTTACTCATCTTTACATCATCCAAAAGTAAGTTTGGATTGTTGCTGTTATTAAATAATAATTAAAAATAACTCACCATTAAGACATACACACCTATCTACCTCTTAAAGGTTACTAAAACCACTTCTTTATAAATGTATATGTCCACACCAATATACAACATATTTATGGCATAAAGATGTCTTGTTACAGGTAAAATCATCCACTAACAAACGCAATGATTTGACTGAATGTGAATTACAAAAAGATGAAGGTGTTAGTTGCAACTACAGTGCTTCACATACTGAAAACTGCTGCTCCACGGATGAACATGATGCAACAAATCATGGGGTGCTCTCAAGTGCTCTCCAACCAAGTGATAGTGGAGCAGATCTCACATATCCAGATTATCACTCAGATACACATGATAAGCTTGATATCACAGAGCAAGCACATGGCAGCAATGAAACCAAGGAAAACTACAACTCTGAGGATACTTGGGATAAATTCTGGGCTGTTAATGGAGAAAGACTCATATGGGCATCATGGATCAAGAAATACAGTGATTACATAAACCCAGCATTCTTGGATGAAAACAATGACTTGATTATGGATGAAAATAATATCCCTAAACAACATTCAGTGGATCAAATTTCCAAAAAGCAGTCTACTTCTACTGCTAAAACTGTTCATAATGAATTAAGAGAAAGGAAATTCTCATATGATTCCAAGATTAATCCTTATAAAAAAACTACAACAAATCCAAGCCAAAACCAGCAGGAACCGGCTAGCAAAAATGAGGAGTCGTGTAAAGATGAAGCTTGGTTACCAATCGCTAGAAGGCGGTCATTTTCGGAACAAGACAGGATTTTGAGTCCTCGTACATTGGCTGGAACAGATTCTATGACGAATGTTACCAAACTGACTCTATCCAGTTATGATGTCACATCTAGTCATGTTACATCAGATTCTACTCCAACCGATGATGATAGTGTCTCATCATCTGTGTCTGATGACCCATCCAATGATCAAACAAAAATATCCAATTTACTTGATACATATGATCAGTTTGAAGATATTACATCACAGGAATTGGATACAGAACAGTACTGGCAGTTCCTATGGAAAAAGCATTTTGGTGAACAATATGCATTACATTTGGCCGCATTTGCTGAGAACCATACAATACCAGAAGTAAAAAAGCTGGAAATAAACGTCCCCGAAGAACCAGATAAAAAGAAAGAAAAGCCATTTGAAATTGAATATGAGAACAGTGAGGGTAACTCTCAAGAAATGCCAACTGTAATAGAAATTCAGAATAAAGTTGAAGAAATCACTTTGAGCAGTGATACCAAGACTAAGAAAAGGAGTAAGAAACCTAGCTCTAAATATATTAACTCTGTGGGAGTTTTGTTGCAAAGTTTGTTGGTAAGCGAGGCACAAAATGTGAATGAACCAGCTGATGCTGAAGACAATGATGATAAAAATGATGGTAAGTCTGAAGACAAGCCTGTGGAAGAAGCTGGTGATGAGGTCACAGATTCATCACATAACCAAAATAATGAGTCTTGGAACAATAGTGACATGAATTCATGTGATGATGATGACGACGAAGAAGACGATGATGAAATGTCGGGAGGAAATTGTGCAATAAAAAGAGGGTAAGTTATTAACCTAATTTTTTACAGATTCTCTATTAAAAACTAACTAGAGCTAAGCAACTATAGCTCGTCCCAGAATTAGAAATGTTCTTTAACGTAATTGCATTTTAAAAAGAGTTATGTCCTCCTACCGTAATTTCAATTACTTGTCCATTTTCAAGTTTAAAAAATTACAACATAAATTTTTACAACAAACAAATAACAACCACTGCAAATCTGGGATTAATTTATTTCTGAGATTGACCGTACAAACTCACTCATGCGAACATATAACTAATTACTTTACTAGAATGCAGCTCACCATAATCATAGAACAGTACATCGAGAACCAAGCAAAGATTAAGACGATACCAAAATAGCTTCGTGCATTTTCCTATGTACGAAGTTTTCATTGTTTCTTTAGATTGAATGGCTAGAGCTCTAATTTTTAAGTATATGTTTTTTCAATATGTGATCTAGGATCGCATGAACTCAGAAACGCGATTGAAAAAAGTTTTCTCGATAGAAAATCTTGGCGAAACAACCTCTCAAATTTTTTATTTTTTTCATTTGTCGGTCTATTATCGCGTATTAACTAATGAAATAACTTTAAAAACATAGGTAACTATTATGTATAGAAACACGTGTATCAGAATTAAAATATATTTAGTAGATTTTGAGTAAATAGGAAAAGTATCCGTAATTCTTCATTTTCTGTGCCTACTGGCTGTGTTAATATGTACGTGTCGGCGATGATATACGATAATATTGATGTAGGCCTTTAACTGTAAAATGGCGAAATTTTATGTTTATGTTGATGACATGTTTTATTTTACTCTATTATTATAATAAACAACCCAGTGATTCCCAATTCCACGCGTACCACTTCGCTGTTAATAGCTAGTACGATATATTTATTTTCGGTTTAAATAATCGGTATTAATCGGTACAAAAAATTATGGTTGGCCAACACTGTTGCCAAAAATATGGCAGCATTATTTTCAAGTTTGACATTAGCAGCTGTCAAATCACATTTGCAATTCTGGTACAGATATTATCTTCACTTATAACAAAGTCACTATTTTTGCATGTATGTCCTTATGTGAGCGGTTTTTTGTACTAGATAGAGTGGTTCAAAAGCATGGCTTTTTTGCACAACTTTTTTGTATAATCTATAAAGATTTGGTTTTTAAACACCATGTGTATGATGTTGCGGGCAACAGCTAGTAATTAACTTCTAAGTGTCGGTTTTTTCGTAGTAGTAATTTACAGTCATCCTTTTCCCTCACGCATCGAAAGAATTTAAAGTTACGAAAATATTATGGTAATACCATTGCTGGAACCTTCGTGTACCAGTCCCACTAGTAATTTACCTGTAGTCAAGACCTTCTTTACTTTTAGTAGTGCAATTCTTTATTTTCTAGTTCAACTAATATTTGGTTGCACTTTTTTTGCGTACTGTAACTAATATCAATTTTTAGTCATGAACTTGATGACGAAGATCGTGAGAAAGTGAAGAACGCGCTTGAAATGATGGGTTATTGTGTAAATCTGGAGAATCTACCTTACGGGCAGACTACATTCATAGAAAGTTATGAGTTGTTACGCCCACCACATAAAAAGTTTGCTGGCAAGAAAACTTACTTTGATGATGATGGAAATCCAATAGAAAAGGTAAGCAAATTCTTAAAATCAATTTTATTTGGTAACTTGGATTATATTCTTTTAAAAATATATATCTTGTTGTGCTAAAAGAATATTATAGGTACACTTAAATATATTCTCAATATGTTATTATTAGGAGCACTAGTTAGCATATAACACTAGTTATTAAATTAATTCATAGACAGCTAATAAACAGATTAGTTAATTGGTCCACTAATCACTTATCAGTTCACTAATTACTCATTGTATTATTGTCATCAATGTTTGAATTTTTTCCAATAGACAACTGATAGAAAGTCTCACAAAGTCAGTAAGAAAATAAAATATACGCTATAGTGTCCGCAAAAAGTAGTTTATAAATAAAATCTTGTGATAAACCACACAATGAGTGACCACGGCGAGTAGCTTATAAAGCCGCGAGATTGACGTGTTCACTTCTTTCTTCACTATATCTTTGCGTTTTATCACACGCTCTTGTGACTTATAAATAAATTAATGACTTATAAATAAATAAATAAATGATTGACTTGAGACTGTATTATTAAATTATCCAACATCTTTGTCGATTTATTTATCGCAAAATCTTGATTTTAGCCAGTTGCAGAGCTTCATGAAATAGGCTTGCAAATGGTTGATAATTGTGCTGCTAAAGTTGACTCTGATAAAGCAGTAGAAGAGGAGTACGAGTTTGTCAATCTTCCAGTCTCCGATGAGGATGATAAGGCACATGAAGACAAAACTGTGGTGGGAGATAAAGACAATGCAATGGAAGAGGCCGGGAACATAAAAGAAAAGGCAAAACTACTTGACGAAGATGCTGATATGGCTATGACTGAGGATATAGAGGAGATTTTAGGTTTGTTATATTATATACTATTTTACTTTTCCGTGTGGTGACGGATTAAGAATATAAGTGTCACCACCCCATTTTCTTTCCAGGGTGCTGTAAAAGCCAGCTAAGGGATATTGTACACAGAAAATATCCTCTGTAAGAGATGGAAAACTCGAAACTAAACCCTATGCCAACACGCCTGGTCACCGTAGCATAGTAGACCATAAACCCTCCTTAAGTGGAGGAGGCCCGTGCCCAACAGTGGGACGTTAATGGGCTGGAGAGAGAGAGAGAGATATTTTAAACCTAATTCACCGACCTTTCACACAACGTCCTCTGGTCCCAAGCTAAGCTTATATGCTTGTGTTATGGGCACCAGAATACGGATATACTACATAAACTACTTTTCCTTTGTAAATACATACATTAACATTTGTATGACATTTATGGATATCACACAAATGATTGTCACAAGCGGGAATCGAACCCGCGACCTCGTGATCGGCAGTCCATTACATAAACCACTCCACCACGAAGCCCTTTTACCATACTGAAAATATACCATATTGAAAATATATTGTAGTACATAAATTTTTATATATTTTTTTAAAAGAATATAATCTAAGTTACGATTTCTTTACTTAAATAATTTTCAAATAACTACAATTTTAATTTATGCTTAATTAGTTAATCAATGTATGTATCTCTTAGAGTATTATACCAGAGCAGGAGTTGTTACACACACTTTACTTTGTCAATTATGCTGTCAGGTCGGTGGAGCTTACGCTAACATAATGCCATTAGTCACTACAGACACCACAAGATCGCCACACACACAAAAGAAGGCTCTGTCCATACACTTTGGGTATGAGCATTGTTCTCATACCATTTTGAGCAGGATTCGTCTAATAATGCTAATGAATTAACTTTTGATTATCAGGTCAGAAACAAAGTGAGTCTAAACGTAAGAGGCGACCAAAGCGTAAGGCGAAGGTTGAAGATGATGATATGTCCACAATGCCTGAAGAGTTGAAGAACGATCCCAAAATGCACAAATATTGGAAGAAGAGACATTCACTCTTTTACAGGTAAATAGATTTTTTTCCTTGTGAACGCCGAGTTGATCCGAAAAATGGCGCAGTTAGGACTACTCAAGTCGTGGGTTCAAGTCCCACTGATGGTGATCGTTTTTGCACTATTATTTGATTTATTAAATATTGCTTAATATATTATCTACAACCCTTTCCTTTGTAGCCCATTTACGTCCCACTGTTGGGCACGAGTCTCCTCCACTTTTGAGAGGGATTATGGTCTACTGTGCGCGCTGACCAGGTGTGTTGGCGCAGGGTTTATTTTCGAGCTTTCCGTCTCTCACAGAGGATGTTATATGAGATGGGGTGGTGACGATTGTATTCTTATTCCGTCACTACATGGAGAAATTTGAAATTTGGCATAGACCAAGTCTACATAGTGCAAGTATAGTGAAAAACCAACTTGTAATTTGTCATCACATCACAAGAAAAAAGTGTTTAAACTAATACCAACTTATGAAGTAGCTGAAATGTAGGCGATTTCCAATATTTCAACTACAAAATTAAGTTGGTGAGTTGGTGTAAGTTTATTTATCTGATTATTTGATAAAGATAAATTTATTTGTCTCAATATGTGTACAAACATGATGTTACATTATAAACAGTGTCTCAACATGTTCTGTCTCATTGGAGACATGCAAATATGATAATAAAACAGATAAATTAAAATAAAGTAAAATAAAATTAGCAGCAAAATTTAAAATTAAATGGAAAAAAAATGTCAATATACAATGCATTAATTATACAGTTTGTCATTATAATATACAATTAGTCATTATGTTACCCAATTTGTCAATATAGGCCATAGCAGTAGTAGCCCTAAGAGGGCACGATACCAAATTATGCTCCATACAAAAATATGGGTATCGTACTTCCCTTTTATCTTCGCGAAAGTTAAACCGATTTTAATTGTTTCTACGCTATATCATAGATGAAGAGTATATCTATGCTTCTGTCACTTTCTTTTTTTCAATACTTAATAACTAAAAGAAATATGACCATCCGAAAATCCCGATTTTTTCGGTTTTCTTTAGGTAAAGTTGCAGCGTCTATCACACATATTTGGTAACGTTTTACCAAAAAAAAAGTGATACAAGCATAGACATACTCTTCATCTATAATATAGCGTAAAAACAATTAAAATCGGTTTAACTTTCGCGAAGAAAAAAGGGGAGTAAGAAACGTCTTTTTTTCTATTATTATTTATTATTATATTTATTATTTGTAGGTAATATCTGTTTCAGCTATATTTGTTCCTTTCAGCACGGTGCTCGGGAATAGGGATAGCAATACCTAAGGCAAATACCTAAATAAGAAGTACAGTACCCTCTTAATGTGATTAATGTCCAAAATGTCCATCATCAAGAAACTCTTTAATAGTGTAATACGAATTTTGTAGTTTTTGAATGTAGTTATTTAAATTTTTCGGTTTAGGTACGGAACCCTGACTACCCTGAGTGTTTAGCGAGTTTACCTCGCTCTTGACAATTTTTCTTTTTGTATAGATTTGACCAGGGTATCAAATTAGACCGTGAGAGTTGGTTCAGTGTAACTCCTGAAGCGGTTGCGGTACATATTGCTAGTAAGTTTATGTACGACGTTGTACTGGATGCATTCTGTGGCGCTGGAGGCAACACAATACAGTTCGCTCAACTTAGTAGGAAAGGTAAACAAAAGTTTATTTATTATTTTTAATATTCATGGACATTTCACACAACGTCCTCTGGTCCCAAGCTAAGCTTATATGCTTGTGTTATGGGTACCAGAGCACGGATAGAATACATATACTACTTTTCTTTTGTAAATACATACATATAATACATAATAAACACCCAGACGCAGCACAAACATTTGTATGACAATTATAAATATCACACAAATGATTGTCCCGAGCAGGAATCCGGAATTGAAATTGTTATTTATTTAGGCCCATTCTTATTAATCTTAACCAATTATTTCCAATTTATTTAATAAAATCACTGTGTTATACGTTATAGGTACGTTCTTTGGTACTATTTTTATTTTTTAAACGAGTTAGAAAAAAAGATGAGGTACTCAACGTATTGAGTAGCTCATCTTTTTTTCTAACTCGTTTAGACGTATCTAGCGATTTTAACGATTCTTTTTTTATTTGAAAGCTGGTGGTTTACATTTGCACCAGTTCTGGATCTGATGGTCATCTCCTGAGAAATCGAGGAAAAAACTAAATTTCAAAGGCACATAACAGTCGGTTGAACATTTTTTTTTAAAATACTGAATTATGTCGCCATGCGTAGGTAATAGAGTTCGGAATTAGGTAGATTTGTTTATATACTTGCATTGAAATATTGATATTAATATGGATCTTTCTAGGATTTCTAATCCCATGTGTCGTGTGAAATTACTGGATTGTCATTGGTCCCTAATGTGTGTGCAAAATTTCAGATCAATATGACCATTGCAAGTGGGTGTAAATCACTTTTAAAGATTTCGTTACATAGATTAATTCATAGATAGATACGTTCGAAACTAATAAAAGCGTGTTAAGAACCTATACCCGCGTTTTTCTTTCACTGTATGAAATGAGTGTAATTATATAAATACTAGATGTGCCCCGCGGTGTTACCCGCGGTAAAAAGGATAAAATATACCACGGGAACATTTCATTCTTTCCGGATAAAATGTAGCCTATATGTTAATCTGGTATATAAACTACATTATTGTAAAGTTTGATTAAAATCCATGTAACGTTTTTACTCTATCTCTATTAATTCATAGGGCGCCCATTCATTGGGGCATTCAAAGGGCCAATTTAATTAAAATTGGCCCGGGCGTCGAATCAAATAGCCCAGGGCGCTAATTTATTAATTACGCCTCTGAATATATTTTGCAATAATTTAGTTAATTTACTTCTGTGTTACAGTGATTGCAATAGATATTGATCCACAAAAGATCGAGTTAGCTCGTCACAATGCCCAAGTGTATGGAGTCGCTGATCGTATTGAGTTTATTGTGGGTGATTTCTTCGAGCTAGCCCCCACACTCAAAGCTGATATGGTGTTCCTAAGTCCACCTTGGGGCGGACCTAGCTATTCTGAAGTAAGTGCACAAGTGGTTAAAAACATTCTCTCTCCATCCCATTAAAACTTTGTAGTCTCTTATAGTGACACTTGTATTGTGAATCTATCACCACATGAAGAACTATATGCTGTCTATAATATATAATAAATTTGTTGGTAAGTTGGTTCGCAAACTCTTCCAAAGTGAAGAAAGCCCGTGCCCAACGTTGAGATGTTAATGAGCTAGGAAAACAAAGGAGGTGGCAGATTGTAAACACCTGAAATTACAAAAAAGTATAATAAACTTTTTTAAATGTTTAATGTTTAAAAAAATGTTTATGAGTAAGAAATTTATATTATAAATTTCTTACTCATAAACATTTTTATAGCAAAAGCAATTAATTCAGTCATAAATTTTGATATTAGTACCAATTCCGCGTGCACAATTAAACTTAACTAAAAAATTAAAACAACTGTTGCTGTATTTTGGATTAATTGGCTATTTCATTGTGCACCATTATATTAAGGGCCTACATCAATATCATCGCCGACACGTACATATTAAAACAGCCAGTAGGCACAGAAAATGAAGAATTAGGGATACTTTTCCTATTTACTCAAAATCTACTAAATATATTTTAATTCTGATCCACGTGTTTCTATACATAATAGTTACCTATGTTTTTAAAGTTATTTCATTAGTTAATACGCGATAATAGACCGACAAATGAAAAAAATAAAAAATTAGAGAGGTTGTTTCGCCAAGATTTTCTATCGAGAAAACTTTTTTCAATCGCGTTTCTGAGTTGATGCGATCCTAGATCATATATTGAAAAAACATATACTTAAAAATTAGAGCTCTAGCCATTCAATCTAAAGAAACAATGAAAACTTCGTACATAGAAAAATGCACGAAGCTATTTTGGTATCCTCTTAATTAAAATCGTTAGTCTATAATACACAGCTTTTATATTAAGAAACTTCAGTTAACATTGCCGATTTGTGTTACTGACACCATCAATTAAATTATTTTAGTTAAGTTTAGAGCATGTAGACTTGGTAGCATTGTCGAAATTTTCTAAAATTAATTGTATTGTTTTGTACAACAGAATATAATGTATGATCTTGAAACAATGCTGGAGCCCCGTCCTGCCTCAGAGCTAGTGAAAGCGGCAAGATCCATCTCACATAATATTACATTATACATACCAAGAAACTCTATGCCAGATCAGGTAAGCATTCATGTTTTTCTACTTGCGATGGTATTGAAACTAATCATGTATCAAATTCGAATATAATATTGGAAAAAATTGGTCCCAATATTGGAGTGAATGTTATGTACGATCAAAAATTGGTCAAGTGCGAGTCGGACTAGCGCACGAAGGGTTCCGTACCATTATCTATGCAAAATAAGGCACATAGTTAAAGCGTCTACCTGTCAACGTTATTAGTATCGAGCAAGAAACGGTAAAAAATCATGTTTGTTGTATGGGAGCCCCCCTTAAATATTTATTTTATTTTATTTTTAGTATTTGTTGTTATAGCGGCAATAGAAATACATCATCTGTGAAAATTTCAACTCTCTAGCTATCACCGTTCTTGAGATACAGCCTGGTGACAGACGGACGGACGGACGGACAGCGAAGTCTCAGTAATAGGGTCCCGTTTTTACCCTTTGGGTACGGAACCCTAAAAATGAATCCAAACTTGGAACAAAAAGTCAACCCCTTTCATGGATCAAACATAAATTAAGATGTGTCTGTGTTTTTAAAAAAATATGAGAAAGTTTGACATAAACATGTCTTTTTCAGATACTTCATTTGGGAAAAGACATTGGTGGAGCTGTTGAAATTGAACAGAATTATTTGAATAAACGTTTTGTAGCCATTACTGTATACTTCTATCAATATTAAACAATATTATTTTATTAAGCGTTCCAAATAACTATGTGCATGACCTTTATGTGTCAAAGTATTACATACAATTATGAATTGCAAATTAATTATAAGTTAGACTAAAAACCGTTGGGCCTGTATGACTAGGTGTATGAGTGCAAATGAAGCCAAGGAAGTATGCTTAGATCGTAGCAGATGGCTCTCTGTAGTCTCTGCCTACCCGCATGGGAAAAACGTGATGGTATTGTGAAGATTAGAAAGTGAAATACGTCATGGTGCCGGTTCATGCACATTGTTATTTGGATCGCATAGTATTTAAACAATTAGCAAGCATTTGCTAATGAAGTTTATTTCAATTCTAGAAAATGTGTTTTTATACCTTTTTAATTGTTAAATGGATCTAAAATAAAGATTAATTTGTATGCTTTCAATACAAATAAAAACTGTTTTTTGTAAGGATCCAAATATTTCAAATGTTTTTGCGTTGTTTTGCCTATTCCACTTTTAACCATGAAATCAAAATAGAGATTAGTCTCCCACAGACTGTTCAGAAAGAAAGATAAAAAATAAAAAGATAAAAAATAAAAACTAATGTTTTCGTTAAATTATGTATGATTTCTGAAAAAATAAAAACTGAAATTGGTAGAAATTAATATAATGTAACGTAATTTTGAAATAAATCCAAAAATAGTAATAAGATTAAACTTTATGTTACGATCTTTTTATTATAATTATTAGTCTTAATGTTTTATTTAGTAAAAATATTTGAAATCAGATTTTCGGAAAACACAATAGAATAGATACAAAAGTAAAGAAAATAATATGCCAACACGCGTGGTCAGCGCAGCGTAGTAGACCACAAACCATCGCGAAGTGAAGGCCTGTGCCCAACAGTGGGACTTTAAGAGGGTACTGTACTCCTAATTTAGGTATTTGCCTTAGATATTGCTATCCCTATTCCCGAGCACCGTGCTGAAAGGAACAAATATAGCTGAAACAGATATTACCTACAAATTCTTTGAAATAAAGACGTTTCGTACTCCCCTTTTTTCTTCGCGAAAGTTAAACCGATTTTAATTGTTTTTACGCTATATTATAGATGAAGAGTATATCTATGCTTGTATCACTTTTTTTTTTGGTAAAACGTTACCAAATGTATGTGATAGACGCTGCAACTATACCTAAAGAAAATCGAAGAAATCGGAATTTTCGGATGGTCATATTTCTTTTAGTTATTATGTATTGCAAAAAAGAAAGTGACAGAAGCATAGAAACAATTAAAATCGGTTTAACTTTCGCGAAGAAAAAAGGGAAGTACGTACGATACCCATATTTTTGTATGGAGCATAATTTGGTATCGTGCCCTCGTAATAAGCTGGGAAGAAAAAGAAAATTTTGTTCATGACATTAACGCCATAAAAGTATTTTACTAAATAAAATAAATAAGAGGATTTTAATTGTTTTATTGTCACTGTGTACTCTAGTCATTGTTAGTTGTTTAACTTCGTTGACTGAGGTTTGTTTTATAACAATTGCTGTTTAGCTCTAAATGTTGTGCAATAAGAGAATATTCGTGTGTTTTTTTATAGCAGAGATAGCTTTTTGGTTTTTAAATAACAAAATCCGCTTACACATACTACAATCTGACGTGGTGTGACGTGATGCATCATAAAACACAACACAGCGCATCAGAGAAGTGTGCAACTATAAAAAAAATTAAAAAGTCGAAAATTTTGGTGTGATTTCTTTTTTCAATATGTTACTGATGGCTGATGGTGAGGGATTCAAACCTCATCGGATGGAGATGGAAGCGGAATTATCAAATCAAGGGTTTTAAAAGATTAATATTTTTAGCATATTCATTAATATGTTTATGTGCAATATCTTAATTTTTTATTAAGCTCATAAGCAAATTTTTTTAGAATAATTAATATTCGCGTTTTTAAATGCGGTTAAATAAATCTGAATGAAAACATGATGTATTCTCTTCTTGCACTTAAGTAGTATTTAAGAATACTAGTGTGTTATCAATGATAATCCGAATTTAATTTGATATGTAGTAAATACCCACATGGTATATTAGTTTGGCTAAAACAAAAAAAAACAATATTTTACAAAGGTAAAGGTATTGTTTTCTTTTGGCGAAACTATTACAAAAATCGTTTGATGCTAATTGGTATTAGCGCATAAAATTTTAACAAATTATTTACGAAACGTCTCGATAATGTCACGTAGCAATTTCACGCACATTAAGATTTCAATTTTCAATCGACATTTTTATTATAATTTTTATACTTAGTTAATTATTGCCCAAGATTTTTAGGCCCCTGCAATCCAGGGGCCCCGTATCATTGATACAACATTAGCTTAGCTCATCTGTTAAAATAAATGGATTAAGCTCCAATTATTTAGCTATATCTAATATTTAATGTCATAAATGTTGTACTTTCATCAGTTCTCTATGTGTAGTCATGGCGAATCATAATATATTCATGTCATTCAGCCATTATATAGCTACCATTAAATGTATTAATATATAGTCCATATAAGCCGCGTTTATATTTGTTTGATGTGTTGCATCAGAATTAGATCGATTTCACACGTTTATTCAAACCCACTGAATATAAAATTTTCCCCAAAAGTGGGAATTAGTAGGAAATAACTCGAGAGCTAGCAACATTGCGAGGGGGTGAAGTAAGGGTGAAGGGAGTTGCGTGCGCCCCTCGCGCTTCGTTTTCGGACACACTACGGGGCATTCAAATATTGCCGAGCACTCCTGTTTTATTCTGTGTTCAAACCGTAACAACACAGCGCATCAGATAAATGTGCACTCATCAGAATCCCGTTTCCCCCCTGATGCTACACGTCACGCCTCGTCGGGCAAATGTGAATGCGGATTTACAACAGTTTACCTACTTGATGTTATAGGTATATATTTATGCGAAACACATGCATTATAAGTTTTGTTTTCGAGTAAAGTCATCCATAACAACCATATTTTTGAAGACATAGAATTCCTAATAATTGCAAATTTTTAAAATTTTCCAGACGCTTATATTTTGTCTAAATTGATAGCATTTTTAAATTATCACAAATACGTTAAAACAATAAGTATATATTTTTATCTAACATAGGTTTTTATATATCAAGACCAGGGGCGTAGCTACCGCCGCATCAGCCGTATCAATTATACGGGACCCCCGGGCTAAGAGGCCCCCGACGCGCGTAAGGAAAAATTAATAGTGTTTATTAATTTTTCCTTTCTAAATTTTTTATTATTTGAGAAATTTTATACAGATTTTTTTTCTTATGTGAGAAATCTTCCTTCATAAGGGCCCCTAAATAAATTTTTATACAGGGCCCCACCAAGGCACGCTACGCCCCTGATCGAGACAGCTTTAAGTTATATAAGTGATTAATTTTTAAAATTATTCCTATAAAAAAATATGCATGTGAATGTTTTAGATAATTGTGTGCTAAACAATAAGTTAATAATCCTATAGGCTAAGGAAAATAATTGTAATCTTAATCTCTTATTGTCCCCTTGAGTTAAGACTTAAGTGTTATATGTATATTTACATAAATACATCAGTTGCTAATGTTGCTATCATCAATTATTTGTGATTATTATTTTGTGTATTCAAAGGCTAATGTACGCGAAGGCGTTCTGCATTGGCCGTAAATTATTTAAATTACGTTGTTCTTTTTTTAATTTCATTTCAAGTATTCGGAAGTCTGGCCAGGCTGACCCTTAAAGCAGACTGCCTTCGCTCAACTATTCAACTCTGGAGACAGTACTCCGGATTGAAACACTCCAAGGCTCTTATAAGACAAGACCCTTTAACTTAAAGGCTGCTTCAGAAGCTCTGGCATTAAGCAGGAACAATCTGCGAATGCTAGTAAGAATACTTACTGGACACTGTTGTTTAAACAAGCATTCGCGGACAGTGGGGCTGGGTGACAATGGGATGTGCAGACTCTGCCAAACGGAGGAGGAAACACCTATTCACATTCTCACTGACTGCCCCGCAGTGATGCGCACACGATGCTCCCTTCTGGGAAAGCATGTCATGCACCCGGAAGAGATCAAACTTCTTGGAGCCAAAACAATCCTGGAGTTCTTCATGGCAACGGGCTTGGACCAAGTACTATAGAAAGTGGCGATCACAATAGATCAATCTGGTCGCAGTGATACTAGGCGGGTAGAGCCCGATTAGCCACAACTCAAACAAAAAAAAAATTAAAATTCGGAATTTAAAATAAATCTACCATATTATTGAGAGATGCTTTAGTAATATTTTTGTCTAATTCTACAAATTGACTGATTTGTTTATTGTTTTTTTTTTTTTCTAATATTGGCTCGCGCGGTTGTTTATTGTTAAGGAGTACTTTGATTTTGTCTAAAGGTGGATGTAGATTATAATTTTCTCGAATGCATTTTGTAGCTTTGCTGCTTATGGCATTATTTTTCTGGCCTGTACCTACCATTACATCTCAACAATTGTAATCTGTTTTTGCTACAGAATAAAAGGCCTAGAAATCTCGCGTTTAGTAAGCTATGCTAATTTTTAAGTATAATATTAAACATTAATTACCTACATCCAGGCTCAGTGCAATTAAGAATGACCATAACTTGTTTATAGATTATTGTAGGTAATTTTATGTTTCTCAATGTTGTGATCTTTAGATATAAACTCATAATTATTAAATATAATATACTCAAACAAGCAGTTTTATTTAATACGTTCAGTGCGGCTAACGCTTATGCGCGTTTTTCTGATCTTCACCAAGTGCGAGCCGACGCGTATACGCGTCCATACAAAAAAAAATCTGTAGGCAAGCGGGGTGCGCCGCACCTGTGTGTTTATAGCGTGTATTCTGGGTGTCTATTGTTTCGAAGCGGTCATAAAATGTGGAATTGTAAAGGAGACTACACACTAGTCAGGTTTCTGCTACGAATCTTGCAGGGGGGGGGGGGGCGGCGGCGGCGACGACAACAATAACCAAATTTAGTAGAATAGATTATTGAAATAATTTTATTATGACTCGCTCTTTTAACTAAAGTAATAGGTAGTTTTAGTCTATTTATAAATGGTGTCTATTACGAGGCGGGCGAAGTCGTAAATTAAAAAAATTAAGAATAAAAGGGCTTTCGGGAGAAGGTACCTTTACTATTACTGTTTTATTAAGGTATAACTTACTATTTTAACAAAACCGAACGAAGATATATTATGGCGTAAACTTCACAAAATCTCTTACAAATAAACACTAGTGTGGAAGCACCTTTATCCATCCAACACCTTTATATGACCCGTAATTGTTATATGACAGTCATAAAACTCGAAAGTTACCGAACGCACATAAGCGTCGGCCGCACTGCGGGAAGGTAAAAGACAACGCGCTATAGCGTCCAGCCGCACTACGCGAGTTTTCTATGAACGCATATAAGCGTTCTTAGCACGACGCGAAAAATTTTTTGAACGCACATACGCGTTTTCAGCACTGGGCGAATTACTCTTTTATTAGCATTGGCTATAAATTCGCAAATTATTCAGCATTGAACGCGTCGGCGCGTCACAGTCAGCTTAGAAGTCGCTGTCTACTGGTTATAGGGGGATAATGAAAGATTATCAGGTCTTCTCCACTAGGCACATGCCCAGGGTCAAGCGGTCTCAGACCTCACATAGGGATATGATGCCTGGGACCTTCGTAGGGACTCCATTACCAAATGACAACTGACAGTCTACTCATTGGTGCTCAATTATCCTAGTGTCCAAGGCCTCTTATTTACCTACCCCATACACATATCAATCTGTTCTTAAAGGTGCATTACCCTGTAGATTAATGTAGGAACATTATTCTATGGCACTTCATGACATTCATACACACACAATCTTTAAGTGCATCTCAATGAAATCTTACACAATACAGGAGATTTTTTTTGAAATAAAATGAAGCTAAATAATTTCTGTAGTTTATTTCAGACATGACAATCACACACCAATGGAAATGTTATATTGTAAAGATTTAGGATCAGGTTCAACCCTTCCTTTTGTAATTCCTTATAACCTTGCCATACTTTCAAGAAAACAAATTTCAGTATGGCAAGACAGTAAGTTTCATTATGATAAGTATTTATTTACAGCATAATGCTGACTATGAATAAACTTATTTTAATTATAGTCTAATACTTATTATTATTCTTTCATCTCCCCTTCTTCGTCTTCTTCCTCTGCTCCTCTTACATATAGGACATTGTTACATCTTATGAGCACTTCACCAAGATTACCTGTAAACAACGGCCTCATTATAAGTCCAAATTAATAAAATGATGCTAGAACAATATCAAGGCATAAAAAAAACATGGCAATTTTAAGCCATTATTAGGTAATAGACTAAGGGAAATGGAGAGAGAGAGGGAGACAGTAATAAACTCATGCTCAGCATGTTTTGATTAGTTGTCCAGTTGCGTGCGTAAAGGTATTTAACTATTTAGTAACTAAACAATAGTGGAACCTTGGAGTTAATAATAAAAATGAGTACACACAGGAACATGATTGCAATCTAACCTGTGCTAGTTCCGTCAACAATTTCTTCTGTATTTGCTAGTTGTAGATTCATGTACCCATCTGCAGACACAAGTAAACCTTTGTATTCGTGACCCCACTTTAATTTAACTAACACAGATTTGCCAGTTAAACTATTAAGGAAAGGTTTGGGATTTATTGGCATAGCCGCTGCCATCTTTGTATATTTATCTGAAAAATGTTAATAGTCTTTTTATTAACACTGCATAATATAAAAAGTTTGTGTTGTATTTAGCACAGAAATATATAGTATAAATACCTTTACAACCTGTAGAAACAAACAAGAAGCGAAAAACGCTAAACTAACCTAAAATAATTAGGAATAAACAATAAGCCGAAACCAGAATCAACCGCACGGCGCGCTTTTTCATAGAGTAAGTGAAGTAATTAAACGAAATTCATCCATAGAGCACTATTACTAAACTAAAATGGAAAGTAAACTCTCGCATTTTTATTGCCAGCGTGATAATGACCTCTTGTTTTTCCGTGACATGAGATATACAAACCTATCAAAGGTAAATAATGTTCATTTGTTCTGTGTAAAAGCATGTACTTTCACGTTTATTATTTAAAGGAGTTCCTATTTTGCAGAGTTCTTAACTTCTCGTCAGTATCAATAAATATTCATTTGATTGACATCGTAAACGTTATATTTATGAAATCCAATAAGCTTTACAATCGTGGTTCAATCTAAGTTGAACAGAAAGTAGAGTACAATATTATAATATTTAATTTTTACTAGTTCACTAAATTACATAGCTGTCTTAATCATGAAAATAAGCCCAAAATTTTCTAACTCACTACGTAAAATTCTACTTGACGCTACAAATACAGTGGCCTTCTGTTATTATACTTAGAAATTACAACGTATTTACAACGTAAAATGAAAATAACCTAAATTGCACTCGCTTATACAAGACACTGTGTGTAATTGCAAAATAAATGTATTTTTACCCTATCTAGTTGAAATGAGTCAATGCTAAAAATGTGCAGAAAAAGAAATAGAGATGGCGCATACAAAAAAAAGAATTGACCACGCTTACTTTGACTTTCCGCTCTTTACTTTATCATAGACAAAAATGTGGGGTTAACTACGACCATGCTGCGACCACTGACTGTCGCTCTACGAGCATCCGTAGAATCACAAAGTATAGATAGAAGGAGTCCGAACGTAATGTTGAACGAATGGTCTCAATTTAAGGGACAGATTTTTTGCCGGTAGAGCGCGCCATTTTTCAAGGAGTACTCGTATTACTCGTATCGTACTATTTTATTTATTACAACTAATTTTAAATAAATAAATAAATAAAATAATATTATGTATTTAATTAAATTAAATTCAACATTCACGAGCCAGCGCGTGTTTACATGTAATAATAATAATAGCATCGGTACGCCCTGAACACTTGCGCAGCCAGTGGCAGAAAATAGAACTATGATCTGGGTTTATTATTGTGTACACGAAATATTATGGAAAAGCCTATACCGTTCGGACTCCTTCTATCTATACTTCGTGCGTAGAATAGACAAAATGACTTGACATTTGACATAACTGATGACATCAATGACATGACATTGACATTATTGACATTGACGAGACAACACAACACATTTTGCATTTTCGTCTTGCGGCGTTTTCCTTTTCTTTTCCCAGTATAAATTATTTTAATAATTTTTAATATTGTCCCGAGCAATCGCCAGCAACGGCAGCAACACATTGTGTAACATCTAATGTTATTCCACTTTCAACTCAAGTTTGTTTATACTACATGGTGTAACCAAGTGTTGCTCATGGTTTTCCTTTGCTGGTGTAATACTTACAGAATTTGAGTCGGCTCTCAGATTTGGGATGGCGATTTATTGATGATTGACCGTATTTACATCTATAGTCGTTTCTGATTTTGTGGTAGTGTTCAATTGGGAGATTCTTGAAAATCTGTGTATGATTTGGTTAAAATAGAGTAAAATGTCATTCTCTGGATTTAGTGAAGAGGATTTGAAAAGAATAAAGTCTGGTGAAACTGGTAAATATACGAAATAAGAAATTTTAAATTTTAATCCTTACTTTGTGTATATTGTAAAACTAAAGATGCAATTAAATTAATTATTGGATGTTTCTATGTATTTACAAAAAAAAAAGTAGTATATCCGTATTCTAGTACCCATAACACAAGCATATAAGCTTAGCTTGGGACCAGAGGATGTTGTGTGTAATGTCCATGAATATTTATTTATTTATTTAATTATTTGTTTTGTACATAAATTTTTAGTGCTATTAGTAACAAACTGCTGCACCCTAAATAAAATAAAATGCCTTTCTATGACTTCTAGTCTATTATTAACCTATAATGAAACCTAATTGCATCATTATCTTATATATAAAATTCACGTGTCACAGTGTTAGTTACCATACTCCTCCAAAACGGCTTGACCAATTTTTTTGAAATTTTACTAGCATATTCAGTAGGTCTGAGAATCGGCCAACATCTATTTTTCAAACCTTGTTTTTTAGCACCTATGGCAAAACAACGTTTGCCGGGTCAGCTAGCATATTTATATATCTATAACTGCAGTAGATAAAGTCAGTATTATTTGTTATCATTTACTATGTATACACATATAAACACTTAAGATTCTGTGTTTTGTGTACCATGAAGTTATGTATTTGTATCTGTTATATAATATCTGAATATTGCTTTAATTATTATAAAGTGGTATAATTTTTATGCTCTGTTTGCCATGTATAGGTCTTTAATGTTAATTTATGCAGTATGAAAAGAGAAAATGAAAATAACTAACTAAATTTGACGGGCTTCATGGTGGAGTGGTTTATGTAATGGACTGCCGATCAGGAGGTTGCGGGTTAGATTCCCGCTTGGGACAATTATTTGTGTGATATCCATAAATGTCATACAAATTTTTGTACTACGTCTGGGTGTTTTCTATGATTATAAGTACAAAAGAAAAGTAGTTTATGTAGTCTATCCGTATCTGGTACCCATAATACAAGCATAGAAATATAGCTCACTTTGGGACCAGAGGACGTTGTGGGAAATATCCTGAATATTAATAAAAAAAAAATTGATGAGTTAATCATAGTGTGTGCTGCTTTGTATTTGAAATATCAAGCATGTAAGAATTATATCTTTTTAATTTTATTAATTGTTTGTCACATTTATTTGTATATTATAATCTTTTTTTACAATGTTTCTATGTATTAAGTTTACCAAAGTTAATGATAGTGTCTTTAAGAATAAGCCTGCTATTTAATTCTTAAATATTAAATTGTATTTTTTGTAATTGCAGCTCCACAAATACAAACAGTTAATAATTTGAAACCTGCACTTCTTGGAAGGCAAAGATACACTAAGAATACCAATATGAAGATAAAAACGATAACAAAACAGAATTCAGATGAAGCCATAGATAATATAGACTTTGAAAAATGTAAGCTTAGTTTGAGGTCACCTGTGACACCGAAACCAGCCAGTGATGTTGATATTACTATTGAGAATAATAAAGAAAATGTTGATAGCAATGACAATGTACCTCCTTTAGAAAATTCTATATCTGAGTCGGGCGTAATAAATAATAGCATAGATGCTGTAAATATTCTTGATAGAAAAACTAGTACAGATTTAACAGCAGGTCTTGCAATGGTAATTGAGAATTATTCAGAAGATGAACCAATTAACCACCAAGCTAAGTTACAGGAGCTACAGTTAAGACAGAAACTGATGGAGGAACAGAATAAGAAAAGAAAAGAAATGCTTGCTAAAGCATTAGCTGATAGGTAAGTCTATGCCTTATATCTTTCAGTTAAAAATGTAGAAACCAAACTTTAACAAATTATATAAAAAAGCAATTCTCTTGAATCACTCCATCTATTAAAAAAAAACTGCATCAAAATTCGTTGCGTAGTTTTGTAGATATAAGCTATCATAGGGACATACATACAAAAATAACCACTTTGTTTTAAAATAAGCAAAGTTATGAAATAATTAAAAATGCAGTTTGTAGTGTTCATTTGTCCATGTGATGTATTAAAAAATACATTAAGAAAAGGGGGATCCTTTTTTTTCTCTAGATTCTGTGGACTTATAGCTTATAGCGTATCTTTAAGCTGACTTGTTTAAATGGCAGAATACAGTAATGTTTATACACCAGATATAAGACATACTTTATTTATATATTTATTATACACTTTATTGTACACCTTAAGAATAAAATTTACAGGAAATTGAGATTATAAATATAGTACAATGGGCTTATCGCTGAAAACAATTTCTGCCAGGCAACCTTTGGATGGAGATCTTGAGAAGAGAGAAGAATAATGGTTGTAGGTCTACTAATTATCTTATGTCATATATTCAATATACATGGACATATAAATAATACATACAAATAAACACAATATATAAAACAATAGATATAATACATACATAGACAATTCCAAACGAGAAGAGTATACTTTAGTTAGGGAATAATACAGGTATAATGGAAAATGATGGAAAGTTGTTGCCAAAATATTTTCGGAGAGCATAATATAAATATCTTTTTAACTTTATACCAATTATGTGAAATAGAAAACTATACTTTATTGTGTAAACATGTGTGTGTGTGTGATAGAAGTTTTTATTAGCTAGTTTTTGGTACATAATCTTTTCACATTGTCTTACAATGTGCTATAAAATCTTGTACATTTTTAACTATATTACTTTAAACTATTTGTAAAATAACTTTGTCTCGATCGTGAGATTTTTCTATAAGATATTCAGGTCAACATTAAATAATTAGCTCTTGTCTGTGATTTTGTACGAGTGGAATATGGAAAAAGTTAATCACGTAGAAAAAATTAGCGTATGTTCTTTTTCAGGCTTTAGACTATTTGTGTACTAGTTTAATTTCAAATAAAGGTATATTATTACTCGCTATGCTCACAACTTCGTACGGCGAGAATTTAAATACTAATTAACAATATATCAAGTGAAAGAGAAAGCAATAAATACGAGAGTATCATCCGTCGTCGGCGTACTGGGTCATAGAGCTTGTGGCAACTGGAGTCGGCACTCAAGTAACGGATATCGTGAGCATAAATTTGATTTTATTTTGTTACTTGTTTGTTCCCACAAAAATGCTTGGAATGCGCTCGCCACCCCAGGTCCGTGCCGGCTCTGACTCTGACCTCATGCGCATACAATCTTTGGGTGGAGATGATGGCTCAAATAAGCGTAGGAGACTGTCTAATGACGATCGTGATGACCTAACAGCATTTAAGTTAGAGATGAGAGAAATGTTTGAGAAGTTTGCTAATAACCAGAGGGAAGAAATAAGCTCACTTAAAAATCTTGTGCAGGAACTTAAGTCGTCAACCGTAGAAATTTCTAATGAGAATAAAGATATCAACAACAGCATACGGTTTGTTTCTGATCAAATTACTGGCATTGAAAAAAACATCACTAAACTCGAAAATGATCGTAAATCTGTAGCTCTTGAATTGTCCAATATGAGAGAGAAATGTGAGGAATTGGAGCGGAATTCTCTAAAAACCACTATCGAATTACGTAATATCCCAAAATCTGACATTGATAAAACGCCAGACTGGTTTCAAATGACTCAAAAGTTGAGCAACACGTTAAAGTTGGGCCTTGTAGCTGGTGATGTTCGTGATATCTATCGAATTAATAACAAAAGGGATAAAAACGCTTGCACTTTATGTTTAGAGTTCTCTAATACGGCATTGAAACATGAATTCTTAGCTAAAACGAGAATGTATAACAAAAATAACCCATCTAATAAATTAAATACATCGCACCTCGGGCTACAAGGTAAAGCTACGCCTATCTTCATGTCCGAAAGCCTGACTGCGCGTGGGAGACGCCTCTTCTACCTGGCAAGAGACTTAGCTCAGACTCTGAAGTATAACTATTGCTGGACTTCTAATGGCCGCATATTTTTGAGAGAAAAGGAAGGTTTACCTCATATTCTCATCAAAAGTGAAGACCAGTTAAACTCTTTAAGGAGAGATAATTGACTATTTTTTACTATAAGGTTTACTCCGTTGTTTTGTTTGTTAACTAATTTACTATTACTATTGTCTATTACACATTACACTATCACTAAATACCCAAACACTTATAAAAATCTGCAATTCTTTTCATGTTTTAATTTATATCATCATAAATATTTTCGATACCAAATATCATGCTGTCAAAGTTGTGTTGGCGTTCTGACCCAAGCTTTTATTACATTTTTCTTGCGACTGCGCTTTAGAATTGTTTGCCATTGCTACTCAAATGTAAGGCGTCTTACTGCTATTTTAACAATTGTTAATGGATAGTTTCCCAATAATTATTGAAGATATTGATGCCTCTTTGGTGTGTAGATCGCTAACGTGCTCCCCTGAAGATATTCATCTGTATTTAAGCGGTAACAAACCTTTTAATGTATTGCATACTAATATTAGGAGCATCAACCGTAATCATGACGCCCTTGTTGTTTATCTTGCACGTATCCGAGCTATTTGTGATATCATCGTTCTGAGTGAATGCTGGCTTAGTAAAACTACAAATGTGCCTGTTTTAGATGGCTACATCCCCTATAAATCTAAAAATTTTAACCAGAACGATGGTGTGGTTTTATATGTTAGGGCTAATATTGTTCATACAGTTACTGAGCCAAATGTCCGGGATGCAAACTGTTTGATATTCAAGTCGGATATAGACATAGCTATTGTAGCCATTTATCGTTCGCCCTCTGTCAGAAATATTGATGGATTCAATGACAGCCTGGATCTTATTCTAGCTTCATTGTCTGCATTTAAGACAGTTGTTTTGGTCGGAGATTTGAATGTTGACATAACTGAGAATAGTTGTGATCTCTCTTCGGATAGTTATTTAAATACTCTTGCATCTCGCGGGCTTCTTGCAGCTCATACGATCCCGACCCGAGGTAATGCTTGTCTGGACCACGTTATGCTTAACAGTAACAGAGACTCTAGTGTTATGATTCTTGATTCCCTTATCACGGATCATTCCCCAGTATTTTTCAGTATGGATTTGGAAACACAGTCCATTAAAACCACAAATTTTAAGACCTGTATGAATATTCCTTCTGTTCTCAGTGATTTATCTGAAGCAAATTTTGATGTGCTATCTGAATTGACAGACGCTAATCTCATGGCCAACGAATTTATATCTTTAGTTACTAACATAGTTGAATCCCACACTAAACTGATCAAAGTCCCAAATCGTAAAAAGTGTCTTAAGCCATGGATTACACCTGGCTTGCTGAGATGCATTAAAAATCGAGATAGATTACATAAAAAGTCTAAAATTGACCCACATAATGTTATATTAGCTATAACATACACGAGATATCGTAACTACTGCAACAATCTTTTGAAGAAACTAAAAAATCAATATTTTAGTGATAAGTTACGAAGAAATAAAAATAATATTAAAGGTTTTTGGCAAGTGATTAAAGATATTGCTAATACGAATACTAAGAATCTTTCTTCTTCGCCGACTGAATTACTCAGCCTCAAGGAAACTGGCAAGAGCTCCGTTGACTACATTAACAATTATTTTGCTAGTATTGGCTCTAAACTTGCTTCCCAATTGGATGTTAGCAATACTTGTAGCACCTCCTCGCACTTAAACGCAAATCCACCTCTCTCTTCAATGGTAGTTATGAACACAGACCATGCAGAGGTTGAAGCCATCATTTTGAGCCTTAGGGATAAATGCGCGACGGGTCACGATTGTATCCCGACAAAAATATTAAAGGCTGCACGGTCTGTCCTTGTCCGGCCTTTGACGATTCTTTGTAATCTCTGCCTGTCGTCTGGAGTTTTCCCAAACATTTTCAAACAAGCTGTGGTTAGTCCTATATACAGGGTGTGGCGTAATTAATGGATAAGCCTGTGCCTGTGGATAAGCCTCCTACTGCGCTATACGAATATGTATATTTTTAATTAATCCTATGTATGGTCTTGAAAAAAATGGCATAAGTCATGTTTTTCATAAAATGACTACTTTCACTAACCAATTCTGCTACTGTTGCCACAATTTTCAAAAGTTTTGCTTTCTGTTTTTTTTATAATACAGCTTAAGAGTTGAATTATTGCAAGCAATAAAGAATTCCCTATTCGTAATACAAATTTTTTGAAAATTATTCATGAAATATCAAAAAAGGGTTATTGATTATTCAATTTGTTGACTTTGTACATCGTCTAGCTTAAAAAATCTTTATGGGAGTTGATTTGCCCAATATCTTAAAAACATGCTTGTTTTATGCAGTTTCCGAAATGGTATAATACTTATTATAATACTTATTAAGTTTGATGTGATATTAAAGAACCAAATGACACTCGTAAAAAAATGTTCTTATTGTGATTTAATTAATCAAATTAATACTGTTAACTTAAACAAACTGTCAGTGGTATTTTAACTTATCTGTCTGAGTTTACCAGTGGGAATGTTAGTCGTTGAAAAAAAATAACAACTTATTTTATTTTTTTTATTCTAAAGATGCAAACACTACATAAATTTTATTTTACAAAAAATGTTCGAAATGGCGGCCACCTGCGGCTATGCAGGCCCTGCATCGACGGATAAATGACCGCTTTAGGCGTCGGATGAAGCCGGAGCTCTTGATTTCATCAGCGGCTTCAAAAATCAGGGCCTTTAGTTGTTCCAGGGATGCTATTTCTTTTTTATACACTTTTTCTTTTAAACACCCCCAGTAAAAAAAGTCTAGAGGGTTCAAATCAGGGGACCTTGGTGGCCACAAAATGGGACCCAAACGACCTATCCACCTCTCATTGTACTCATCATTGAGGTAGTTCCGTACAATTCGTGCGTAGTGAGCGGGACAACCATCATTTTGTAACCAGTAGTTTTCTGGCACATTTAAACTTTGTAATAGTTCCGGCAACGTATTTTGCAGAAAATTTAAATAATTGGGACCTGTTAGTGTCTCGGATAGTTCGACGGGCCCAACTATTTGTCCATTTAAAATTCCTGTCCAAAGGTTCACTTTAAACTGGACTTGAGCTCGGTCTTGCCTTATGTTTCTCGGATTGGTTGCCTGCCAACTATGAAGATTGTGCATGTTGACGTAGCCATTTCTTTTACATGATGACTCATCGCTCCACAGTATTTTGTCAAAAAACGCCGAATCTTCGCGTATTTTTCGCAACATGACGCGACAAAATTGGACTCTAGGCTCATAGTCTCGTGTCATTAGTGTTTGCACCCTTTGATAGTGATACGGGTGAAGCTCATGCCTGTGCAGAATTCTGCCCACAGTACGCGTATCTACACCGGTTCCTCTACTTAACTCACGAATTGATAACTCTGGATTAGCACGCACAGCTTCTAGAACTTCGTCATCACGATGTCGTCGAGGTCTGCCTTCCGAAGCACCACCAACACCGGTACCAGGCATTCGCCCTTCGCTAAAAGCGATGTGCACACGTGTAAACACCCGGTAGTCTGGGTGTCGCAAATCGGGGTATCTTCGACGATATTCGCGTGCAGCTTCATTTGCATTGCAGTTACACAGGCCGTAAATAAGATGCATATTTGCATACTCTTGAGGAGTGTACGTATGACGCGGCATGATCAGTAGTCCAGGGATATGTAGAAGTCGTCGATAATATCACAATTGTCCAATTCGTATAGCAAAAACAGAGTCCGTAGTACATAAGCCAAATTCACGTCACAATAACAAACACGATAGAGCAAACGATATGTGCGCAAGAGACGATAGTCAAAAGAGCACTAACTTTGTTAAACAAGTTCAAAAGCTGTTTTGTTGTTTGTGAGAATAATAAAAATCTATCTCTGTCGCACAACTGTTATTTACCTGACATCAAAATGCTTTGTCTCTGTCTTATGATAAGACTAACCGTCTGGATTTGCCGTGCGATAAACAACCACAAGTAGTTGACTTAGAGTCGTTATCTGCTTACCCTATTCATGGTGGATGACTACCTGCTCCCGAGCACCCAAAAAAGGGTCCATTGTGAATGACTACCTGCTCCGGAGCACACAAAAAAGGGTCCATTCAAACTGTTTACAAAGACATGTTTAAGATAAATTAATAATTCTGTTAAAGAAAATTAGGGTATTTTTTTACAACTGTCGTTTTTTTTTAAAACCTCGTGAAATGTAATAAGTATTATACCATTTCGGAAACTGCATAAAACAAGCATGTTTTTAAGATATTGGGCAAATCAACTCCCATAAAGATTTTTTAAGCTAGACGATGTACAAAGTCAACAAATTGAATAATCAATAACACTTTTTTGATATCTCATGTATTTTTTCCCAAAATTTGTATTACGAATAGGGAATTCTTTATTGCTTTCAATAGCTCACCTCTTAAGCTGTTTTATAAAAAAAACAGAATGCAAAATTTTTGAAAATTGTGGCAACAGTAGCATAATTGGTTAGTGAAAGTAGTCATTTTATGAAAAACATGACTTATGCCATTTTTTTCAAGACCATACATAGGATTAATTAAAAATATACATATTCGTATAGCGCAGTAGGAGGCTTATCCACAGGCACAGGCTTATCCATTAATTACGCCACACCCTGTATAAGAGTGGTGACAAACATAATATTAACAATTATCGCCCAATATCAATTCTGACGTCTGTTTCTAAAATACTTGAAAAAGTTATTAATGCTAGATTAAGTAACTATTTAGAATCGCATAAAATCATTGCTAGTAACCAGTACGGTTTCAGAAAATCCTTGTCTACTGAAGATTCTGTTCTCGATCTTACTGAGACTATAGTCAAATTGCTTGATAGCAAAAAGAAGGTTGTAGGCATTTTTCTTGACCTTAAAAAAGCATTTGACACGGTATCCATTCCTTTACTATTACATAAATTGGAAAACCTGGGAATTAGGGGTGTTGTGCTGGATTTATTCCGCAGTTATCTCACTAACCGTTCTCAGGTTGTGAGGGTTGGGGATATTGTAAGTAACACTCAAAGTCCCACCTTTGGAGTGCCGCAGGGCAGCGTGCTCGGTCCCACGCTCTTCCTTGTTTACATTAATAACTTATGCCTATCAGAAATACCTAACTGTAAGTTGATATCATATGCAGATGACACTGTCCTTATCGTAGATGGTAGCGACTGGGAACAAGCGCGTTTGAATGCCCAAAATGCTATTTCTTCAGTGGTAGCATGGCTAAATACTAATGTTCTAACTCTCAACGTCTCTAAAACTAGTTATATTACTTTTTCTCATAGAATACATACCCAGCCACCTTTTAATGCATTTGATATTACGGCACATACTTGCAATAATAATTCTAGCTGTAATTGTTTATCTTTATCTAGATCCAATGACATAAAATACCTCGGCGTCTTTATTGATAGTACCTTCACTTGGCATAAGCAAATAAATTCTTTAATAGGTCGGATACGAAAATTAATTCCTGTATTCAAATTGTTGCGTTTTTGTGCTGATTCTAGTACCCTAACTATGGTGTATCTAGCACTGGCTCAGTCACTGTTGCAGTATTGTGTGACGACGTGGGGTGGTACTGACACAACATCTATGCTTCGTTTAGAACGCGCTCAAAGAGCCCTCTTAAAGGTTATGACGCGCAAACCTCGTAGATACTCCACCGCTTCTCTATATGAATGTCCATGAATGAATATTCAATACCGGCCATCTGTTTATTACACCACTAGGCGATTTAAACCTTGTGCTTCCGTCCCACACCGAACCACATTAGCAAGGCGACAATTTTATGTGACTGCCCCGCATCTCTATAATAAAGTAAACAGTGCAATTCAAATATATTCTCTCCCATCTTCACGTTGTAGGAAAGTCTTAAAGGACTGGTTACTTACCCTCTCCTACAATCAAACCGAGGCACTACTTAAATATACGTGACAATATTATCGCATTATGCCACTGGTGTGTAATATTTTCCCCCTCCCCCCACTTAAAAATAAATATTATAATGTTAAAACAAAGGAAAGAAAAGAAAAAGGAAATGCATCTTGGTACTACTCCATTTTTTTTTGTAACTCCTTGGCACAGTCATGCCGTTATCACTTCTAACAGTGGGTATGTTCCAATTTGTATAACTATTCGCAATCTACAAATTAATCTACCCGCATAACTCTTTTTATTTGCATTTCTGTTTTATAATATTATGTGTTAATTTTACATTTTAAAGATTTATTTAATAAAAATATAATATGTACAAAGGTCTTAAAAGATTAAAATATGTATATTCATTACTTTCAATTATATGCCAATTTATAGTGTTTGTTGAGTCGCCGCGTCGGTTATGTTTCGGAGCAACGTCTGTAAGTGGCACCTATATTTATTGCACTTTTAATCATTATACATATATTATTAACTGTGGAATTCCAAATGTGCACTTTTTTGGTTTTTTGTTTTTTCTCTTTTTGTATTTAAAAGTGATAGTGTGATGTTTTCTCAGACTTTGGACTGACCGACTTCCTTTTTCTGTGATTATCTATTTATTTTACTTAGATTATAAAATCACCTCCTAATTCTTCTCACTAAACATTGGTACCAACTCCGCTCGTACAACTAAACTAATACTTAAGTTTATGTCACACAATATATTTTATTCTGTGGTTCAAGTATGGTGATGGTGTCAATAATACAATTGTAGATAACGTCACATCATCAGTTTTTCTTCTTCTTTCTTGTATAGCAAAGTAAAATTATAAATTTTATTAAAATTGTATTAAAAATATATGTATAAATATGGGTGTAATTTATCATGATAGAACACGTGACATGCAGACACATACACACACACACACACACACACACACACACTCACACACACACACACACACACACACTCAGACAATCATCCCACTCATTAAAATTTTGTTATTATTATGCATGTATATAGGGTTTTAAACTGTAATTTAATCTTGTGTTAATGTTCACCCGCTTACCTGTGTTCTATAATTTGTCGATATTGTAGTAAGGCACTGGTTCTTGTAACACAGTTCATACTAGTACGGGAACCAGAGTAGTTTTAAGCAAAATGCAACATTTTTATACGTGACAATAAAGATTTATTATTATTATTATTATATTTTTCTTTATTTATTCATCTTCTTATTAATTACATTTTTAAAAGATTACTATAAAAACACATTCACGCATAAGAAAAACTAAACTAAAAACAAATATTTAACACAACTAAATAATTCAAAATAAATAAAATAACATAAATAACATCCACACAATAATCTTTTAAAAATACAAAAAACAGAGCTCCACTGGCATCGGGAACAAGGTCCAAGCTACCGGTGGTTAGGGCTCCAGAGACAGGAACCTCCTCACAATACGTGCCGTGTCAAGAAGAACTGCCTTCTGCATCAGACCCTTGATCCAGCTACCTAACGCGAGCTTTTCTAGGTGCTTGTCTAGGCTCTTTGCTATAAGACCGTTGACTGATACAACTATCGGCACGACGATCGCCGAGTCCACATCCCACATATCGACAATCTCGCGAGCTAAGTCCAAGTATTTAACTTGTTTTTCCTTTTCAGCTTTCACGAGATTCTCGTCATGTGGGATGGTGACATCGACAATCGTCACGCGGCGCGCTGATCGATCTATCACCACAATGTCAGGCTTATTGGCAACAATAGTCCTGTCAGTGATGATAGATCGATCCCAATACAATGTGACATGGCCATTATGAAGAACTGGTTCTGGAACATACCTGTAGTACGGGACAGCAAAGTCTACAAGACCATTTAGCACAGCAAGTTGCTGATGGATTATCCTGGCTACTAGGTTGTGTCTATGCAAATACTCTCCGTTGGCAAGACGAGAACAACCCGAAATAATATGCCTGAGGGATTCACCAGGTCGATGGCAGGCTCTGCATATATCTGCAGTGCCATCCCTCAGGATATACTTCCGATAGTTGTTCGTCTTGACAACTTCATCAGCAATTGCACAGACAAAACCCTCGGTTTCTCCAAAGAGATTACCGAAACGTAGCCAGGCCACGGAAGCAAGTAGGTCTACATCTGGCCCGTGGAGGGCTTTGTAGAACCTACCGTGAAGCTCCTTGCTCTGCCAAATGTCCCTGCGCTCGGCCGTACCGAGTACTACAGGTCTGTGCCAGTTCCTTTTTGCCAGAGATAAGGGGGTAAATCCCGAGTCCACAGTAACCACATCACAATGCATACCCACACTACTATGGAGAAAATATTCCCTGAGACTGTACACCTCACGGTTGTGTAGGGCTTTGGCATTTAGAAAACCACGCCCCCCACACTTCCGCGGGATGTACAATCTCATCACTGATGAGCGCGGGTGATGCATTCGTGATGCAGTCAGAAGTGTCCTAACTCTACGGTCCAGGGCGTCTAGCTCAGTCTGCGTCCACTTGAGTATGCCGAAAGAGTACATCAGGAGTGGCATGACCCAACCATTGCAGGCGCGGACCTTATTGCCGCCCGACAAAAGACTATTAAGTACTTTCTTCAGGCGACCAAAAAACCGCTCCCGCAATGATTGTTTCACATCCGCATCGTTGATGCCTAACCCCTGCGACATACCCAAGTATTTATACGTATCAGTTGCAAGGAGTGAACGAAGTTGAGTGGAATCCGAAAGCTGTGTTGATTCAGACTCCACTATCCCACCCTGCTTAACATGCATGACCGCACACTTATCTACGCCGAACCCCATCCCGATGGAATTACTAAAGGATTCTGTTACCTTTAGCAATTCCATCAGCTTCTGCTGGTTAGGCGCAAACAGTTTCAGGTCATCCATGTAAAGCAGATGGGATATCACCTGGCCACCCCTACGCAACTTATAGCCTAGCCCTGAACTCTCCAACAACGTGCTGAGAGGGTTCAGTGCTAGACAAAACCACAGCGGGCTGAGACTATCGCCCTGAAATATTCCCCGTCTGATCGGGATTGGGTCACCGTAACGCTGGGTCTGCCGACGCCCCGGATAGCAAAGAACCGTTCTCCATTGCCCCATACACGACTCTAAAAAGGTACGTAGAGTTGTATTTACTTTATACAACTCAAGCACCCTAATAAGCCATGCATGTGGCACAGAATCGAACGCCTTCTTATAGTCTATCCAACACGTCGACAGACTTTTACGTTTGCGGCGGACCTGCTGGCAAATGGCCATGTCAATGAGGAGAAGCTCTTTTGTACCACGGCTGCCATTCCTACACCCATTTTGAGAATGAGAAATAATGCAAAAGTTGTTAATATGATCAGAAATTTTGGTTTTCAAAATGGATGTAAGAATTTTGTAGACTGATGGTAAACAAGTAATAGGCCTATAGTTACCTGGCTCTATGGTACTTCCTGCCTTGTGAAGCAGGTGAGTGATTCCCGTGGTCATAAAAACTGGTAACAAACCAGATTCCACGGCTGACTGGAACTGGGATGCTAAATAGGCATGTGAACTACGAAACCATTTGTACCAGAAATTCTGCAGTCCATCCGGTCCAGGCGATTTCCAATTTGACATCAGACGGACTGCATTAGCCACATCTTGAGGCTCAATATTTATACAATCCATTTCTGTCACTTTGCTACATGCCTTTTCAACATCCCGCATCCAGTCGCCTTCAGTGTGGTAAACAGGTACGGACCAGATGTCTCGCCAGAAGCTGTTTGTGACGTTGTCATTCGGTAGCTGTATATCACCCACACTGTTTTCTGGCTGTTCCCAGCTTCTATAAACCCATCTTTGGTTGTTCTGAAACGAACGATTCAGATTATATCGATCCATGCGTTTCTTAAATCTACGTAATCGGTTTGCCCATGCATAAACTTTCTGTTTAAAGAAGTCGATGCGCTCCGTGACCCGAGACAAATAGTCCTGGCGAATAACACCAGTCTCTGTAAAGGCTCGGGTCACATAGCGCATCACTCTTGGACGTACGTTGCCTCCCTTAAAGGAAATTAGTTTACCAATAAGCACTCTTGTTTCCTTAATTTTTTTCTCAATCCTGCGCTGCCATGCCGGTATTAAAGGTTTTGGTTTTGATTGCATATTGTTTGACGGGAGTCGAACTTTTACTATTATTATTATTATTATTAATATATTCAACTCCTATTTATTAAAAAAACCGCATCGAAACCTTACACTAGTTGCTCATGTAAGTCATGTAACAGGTTGACATTCGAGAGGTAGCGGGTTCGATTCCCGCAGTAATACCGACGTACTGTAAAATGTGCGTGAATATTTATCTAATTTTTACGAATAACTGTTTTATTACTTTTATTACAGAATAAAACTCAGTATTTATGAATAATAACTGCAATATATTGTGACAACACAGATAGCATCTGCTCATCAGGAAGTAGCTTATCACTGAGACTATGGCATTCAAATGTATGTGCGAGTTTAGTCATTACAAGTCAAATCCATTGATCTAATTTTGTAACAAGTATAGTCAATACATCTTATCAATTTTATCTTACTTGAAAAGATTGGTGGAAATATTTTATAAAGATAGTATTGGATAGTAAAGTGTGTGTGCGTGTGGTTCGTTCAAATGCCTGACATTGATATTTTGTGGTTAATAAATAAATATTTTTATAATAATGGTTAACCTAAATAAGTTTTATAATCTTGTTACGAAGTCTATATGGTTAGTGTATTTTATGTAATCTATTTCATTGTGATTTTATTATATCACTAAATATAATAAATATTAGATTAGTATTGGGCGAAATACAGATTTCTACCCGGAAGGTTACTCTGTCTAGTGAAGTCGGAAACTTTTCAAAATATCCCGCAGACGCCCGTCAAAGTAGGACAAATCAGCGAAGTTAGAATTTTCCGGATTTGTCCTTCTTTAAAAACATTAATCTTAGTTAGTTTTGGTCCAAAAACGGCTCGGCTCCACCGGCTCCACGGCACCTCAAGCAGCTCTGCGTCAATTGTATTTCGGTGGCGGAAACTAATTTCGCCGGAAAACGCTAGTGTAATTGACCTCTTTCTCTGGCTTTCGGCCATAATGTTGCTGCCGACTGTTTTGTTTCTTGACATAACTTTCCATAGTTCGGTCTGCCCACTTTTGATGCGAGGCCGTGGCCTATCAAATAATATAACAAAATATTGTGTTGTGTTCAATTACAGGACCAAACAAACGGCGGAAGAAGTAATGAGACTAGAGAAAATAAAAAAAGAATTGCAGGTCTTAGATAGCCAGTTCTCACAAGATGTCGCTGTACTGAGGGAGAAGATTGATCAGGCGTGTTTGAGTTATGCAGATGCAGAGTGAGTATAGAAATATCATTTACTATCTGTTGCTTTATATGGAATCACCACAGATATAACAGATGGTGGGTTGACGTTTAAAATGGGGACAAGTAACTTTAGCGTGGCTAAATCATACTTCATACATTAATGAATTTTCATTTGACGTATAGTCTCTATCATAGACACACAGATACATTTTCACGCACACATAGATATACAAGTGGTTCAAAGCCGGCTGAGGGCTGTAGCCATACTAGCCATAGACACTACATCTGGTATAACGGTTCATATAACGGACTGCCGTTCACGAGGTCTCGGGTTCGATTCCCGGTCAGGACAAATATTTGTGTGATGTTTTTAATTGTCATACAAATGTTTGTACTGCGTTTGGGTCTTTACTATGTATTATAAGTATGTATTTACAAAAGAAAAGTAGTATACGTATGTATTCTATCCGTATTCTGGTACCCATAACACAAGCATATAAGCTTAACTTGGGACCAGAGGACGTTGTGTGAAATGTCCATGAATATTTATTTATTATTTATTATTATATCTGTGGGAATCACTGTATACACTTTTCTCACGTTATAAAGTCCCCTATGTACTTATTTAGGCTCCAAATTGATTCATTAGTTTCAGTGTGAAGAAGTGACAGACAGACAGAGTAACTAACGCATTTATAGTATTAGACTGTGATGCCCTTTCTTTTTAGCTTTTTTCTTGGTTCGCGAACCTCCCAACGGGACAGGCAGAAGTTATGAAAATGAACCTTTTTATTAAAAGTGGAAAAGGTCAGATATGTCGAACTCTTTGTGAAAATGTCGATATTTCAACTAAAATTACGTAATGGTCGCTGATACTACTTACCAGGGGCAGGAGATTACTTATAGTTTTTGCCCCCATATAAAGCTACACTGCCCTTTTTGTAGCCCTATACTATACTATATCTTTGTTTAGGAGTGGAGTTAAAAAAAATATCCTTGTTTTTGCAACATTTTTCACCGATGCGTAGCTCCTATTGGTCCTAGCGTGATGTTATATATAGCCTATAGCTTTCCTAGATAAATGTACTATCCAACACTGAAAGAATTTTTTAAACCGGACCAGCGGTTCCTTATATTATCGCGTTTAAACAAACAAACTCTTCAACTTCGTAATATGAATATAGATTTTATTATCAACAGTACAATTTAATCAACGATTGTAATGTAATACTTAACTTAATTTTCATTTTATTGTAGAAAACATTACTTGAAGGTAGAAAAAGAGTTTTTACAAGCCAAAATTCATCTGCAAAAGGAGAAGGAGAAAAAAGAATTATTAACGGAACATTTATGTGCCTTGATTACTCACAATGAGACGAGAAAAGCTAAAAAATTGGAGACGTTAATGCTTGAACTTGCCACTGACAAGAAGGATGATTTACTGCCTGTAGAAAACAATACAAATAATAATGATGGCGTAGAAGAAAATAGTGATAAGGTTATTGAAGTCACTCCAGAAAAACAAGTATGAGACTAAAATTTTAAAATATTTTGTCATTTTACATACAGTACAGGTCTTATTTATGGTAAGAAGTCACACAGGTAACATCAGGCGGAAGCTTAGAGCATTAATCCAATTGGAGTTGGCTTTGGTATCAATTCAACATGTACAACTAAACTTAGCTAAAAAATTAAAATTGATAGTGTCAAAAACACAATTAGGCAATGTTAACACTTTTTGTTAAAAAAATGTATATTATAGACTAATGATTTATATTAATAAAAATGTGCACAACGAAACAACACAAAGGAAATAGCCAATTAATCAAAATATTATGACGGGCTTCGTGGTCTAGTGGTTCATATAACGGACTGCCGTTCACGAGGTCGCGGGTTCGATTCCCGCCTCGGACATTCATTTGTGTGATGTTTATAAATGTCATACAAATGTTTGTTCTGCGTCTGGGTGTTTACTATGTATTATAAGTATGTTTTTACAAAAGAAAAGTAGTATATGTATTCTATCCGTATTCTGGTACCCATAACACAAGCATAATAAGCTTAGCTTGGGACCAGAGGGTGTTGTGTGAAAAAAAAAATACGACATAGTTGTTTTAATTTTTTAATTAAGTTTAGTTGTGCACTTAGAATTGGTGCCATTGTCAGGTGACCCCCGCTGAAAGTACGTGAGTAATGGTCATACTCATGGTTTACGGACATTTTTGCAGCGATTTTGTTGTGCGTGCGTAGCGGCAAAAAATATTACGTTATAGTGTTTGTGTGCGTTACCTCCACCCTACCGGGCAGACAGTGTACTAGACAATAAAACAGCGTCTGTAACTACTCCCGTTGGTTCAATATTCTAAGGGCATGTAAAGATATTTAGTCTCTCTAGATAAGTGTTTCAATATTTGAGACTGTAAATATTGCACTATTTTAAATAATATAATGTATGTGCCTTAAAATATTTCGTGTAATAAATATATTTTCAAAGTTCTCTTAATAATTCTTATCTTATTATATTGTTTATACCTCGTAATTTTACATTTATTTACAAGATAAAAGTCCTTTTACTTACTTTAAGCTGTAGTTATTCATATGACGCCATCATTAAGTACCTACCTAAAAATAATGTTATAAAACTGCTTGTAAAATGGACTTTTAAGTGAACCTCTAATAAGTTTTAAGTCTTAAAGCGGCTCATAATTTTATTAGTGTTATTAAACTATTATAAAAAAAAAACAGCAATATTTAGTTAAGTTAGTATATAAGATATTTATTAGTCATGTAAGACATGGCAGCCTTAGTTTTAATTTATATGTTTTGTATAATATTTATATACGTTATATCGTATAATCCTAATAATATTATAAAAGTGAAAGTTTGTGAGTATGGATGTTTGTTATTCTTTGACGCAAAAATCTACTGATTTTATTTTAAGAAAACTTTACAAATAATGTAGCTTATATATCAGAATAACACATAGGCTACAATTTATTGTACACATAAGTACACAGTAACCAATTTGACCACCACAACGTTTCTCGATTGAGTCTACATCGCATTTTTGATGTGCAACGCCATCTATCGAGAATGTTTTGCTTTTGATATTAGCTCGTTAGTACTATGTTACATTAGTACTATGTTACTGTTAGCACGACCGCAATAAGCTCAGTTGGCAGAGCTACGGAACGGTATTCCGAGGTCGTGGGTTCAAGTACCGCTTGCCGTGATCACTTTTTCCACCACAATTTAATTTGTTATGAAGGTAACTATTTTCATCCTTTTTGTATTCTGACAAATGTTTCTATGTTCGTTTTATGTGTAAAGAATAAAAAAATATTTTATTATAACTAAGTATGTACTCAAAAAAGAAACCAAACTTTACTAATCTATCTCGTTTCTTCCATCTTAGTTCAAATAAACGCGATAGAAACCGTAAAGTGGTTTTGTTAGAATTATAGTTAGTGAAAGAATCTTGTGTAATATTTTTATTTTATTATAAAAATTATAAAGTTTAATAAAACAAGTATTCAAAAATCATATTTTTATTTCTCATTTGCAACGTAAATATTATTTATAACGTTTGTATACAACATGCATTGCTGAATTGGAAGTATAGTTTAAAATACTCTTTGAATGCATATAGGTGCTGAGATTTCAGTCAAGGCTTTGTGTGGTTTAAAAAATTGAAAGACGTCACATTTAGTCTGAGACAGGTGTGTTATACCTAAATCACTAAGTTATGTCTGAAAAAAAAAAAAATACCTTTGCCCAAATAGATCGTTGAGGAAAGGTTGCTATTTCTACATGAAACTTATCTACTGCCCCCTTTCCAAGAAAAAACAATATTTCAACGCCTCCTTTCCAAAAACAATATCGAACGCCCCCTTATAGTTGATTACGCAAACCATATCTACATTACTAATCTCATAGTGTTTAATAACTATTTTAAAAATATTTATTATTTATTTATTTATCTATAATCGCCCCCGTGAAAAGCTCTAAGTGTTAACCAGGGGGCGCTACCGCCCTCTTTAAATACTTGTCTTATATAGGAGTGACTACAGTTTGCTTATTAGCCATTTAAAAAAAAATACATACCTACATTTCGTTGCATCGTATCTAATGGTAATAACAACTTAGAGCATAAACCTTTAAAAATCTTACAACGAAATAAAGGTTAAGTTAAGGCTGACTCTAAATACCTAAGTATTTATTACTAGGGACGCAATATCTGTGTACTATCTAAAATACTTTATAATACTTTTTAAATCTTTGTTAGGAGAAGATTGGAGAAGAACGTTCATCGTCGCTTATGGAAGAACATTCTTCTCGCTGTATGCTATCCCCAGTTCAAGTAAGAGTATTTTTTATCATGATTCTTCAAGATGGCTCTAACATTTGCGTCAGCATTTTGCAGTTCGTTTCGTTTTTCCTTCTCAAGTTTAATTAGTTCTAGTCCACGTTTTGCAGCGCAGTGGTATCTTTGACTGAGTGACGCTTCTGATCCTTTGATGCGTGGTATGTGGCCCGTGTAGCCAGCGATCGGCGGAAATTCTGGTGACATTGTGTTTTCTGTAAGTAACATAAATATTTTAAATCTCTTTTTTATTTAATATATTGCCGATTATGCAAACGGATATCGTTTGGTCGCATCGCAAGAGTGTCTACATTAATATTTTATTCAAGTTAATTTTTTTTACAGAATTAGCCCTTTTCAGCCCATAATCTACTAACTACTGGCATAGATTGCCGTTTATTAAAATGTGTTGAGTGCTGAGTTACTTGTCGTTTTACGGTATATTGTACGGGTCTGATATAGTTGATAATCAAGTAATATGTAACCTTTGTATTTGTTGATTTCTCTAAACCTGCTCAGGTCTCTACGTATTTCATCTCTTGAGTGAACAGTTTCCATTTTTGGAGCGCTTCTTGATCTTACGTAACTCTTATTGAAATCTGCTTTACGCGTCATTTCACGTTGTCGTTTTGAAAAATTTGCCATACAGTCATCAGCCGCTTGACCATATGATTTTCCATAACTAAAAAATATAGCAATGATTAATGTCTGCATGTTGAATAAATGCGAATTATCCAAAAGTTATGTTCTTTTAATCCGGTAATCCGTCAAAGAACCAAGGCGGTCGACATGGCTCGCAGAGCAAGCTCGCTTAAGTGGCAATGGGCTGGCCATATTTGCCGCAGAACCGATGGCCGATGGAGCAGACGTGTTCTGGAGTGGAGACCGCGACTCTGCAAGCGTAGGGTCGGACGCCCCCCTGCCAGGTGGACTGACGACCTGAAGAAGGTCGCGGGGAGGGACTGGATGCGGAAGTCGGAGGACCGTATATTGTGGCGTGAATTGGGAGAGACCTATGTCCAGCAGTGGACTGCGATAGGTTGACGTGATGTTCTTTTATTTTTTTGAGTTTATTTAACCGGGATTAGAAGGTGGGAAGAAGGCCCAAGGTATATCGATTAAAGATCGGATAAGAACAGGTGTATGGTAGGTACCAAAAATTCATGCCAGGTACAAATCCAGTATATCCAGTCATATGTGCTGTGGGTCTATTCCTGATACCGTCGTACACGTCTCTCTGTGGTAGATCGCTACGAGGAATGTTTTCAAGTTCGTAGTTGTCCCGTGGTCGATATTCAAGTGGTTTACTGGAAAACAAAATGTGTAAATAATAATGAATATGGAAAGTATTAATATCTTAAGTTGTAAAATCGTGAATAAATCACGGTAATATGTAACAATACGCGTCTCTGGAGCCTAACCGTAATGATTTGAGGTTCAATTCAGTGGGACTGTATACATTAAGCTTGTATTCTAAGTGATTTTTTTTTACATTTTATAAGAGCTGTTATGTAAAAAGTTTATATCCAGTATGAGTTGCAGAATGCCCTGACCAGCTATAGTATCATAATACCCCAGTGCCTCAAGTCCCGTATTACAATGGTCTCACAATTGCATCACAACGACACATTAAAACCTCAAAAAATTAACAATAGACTACCAAACTTGATAAAATTCGCAACTAAACAATTAGTTATTTAGTGTTATTGCAAAAAAAATGCAATAACTGATTGCTTAGTAGCGAATTTTATCAATGTGTCGTTGTGATGCCATTGTGAGACCATTGAAATACGGGACTTGAGGCACAGTACTAACTGCTTCCGGTGCTTATCGCGTCAATTGATATGTTACAAGTCAACTGCGACTCCGAAATTATACACAAGTAAATGATTCTCATTCTAGTATTACTGCTGTAGACACAGGCTGTAGATAAGATGCATGGTGCAAATATATGCCATTGTGATGTCTTACTTGAATAGTCCTTTAGTTCTAATTTCTCGTAATATTTGTCGTGTGCTGTCTCCGTAGCTTTTTCCGAAGCGGAACTTTAGCATCGGACAGTGTCCAGTGTATCTGTAACAAAATTATAATTCTTTTTCTTCTCAGTCTCTTCAAGGCGCGGCCTTCCTGCACAATACAAGGTCTAAATACCCTTATAGTAAGGTCAGCGTGATATAGTAGACCAAATTCTGGTGTACCTACCATACCACGCTGACCAAAAGTGTTGGTATAGCGATACCGTTTAATTTTGATTACTCCCAAATATTCGTCGACGAAAAGGCAAAATTACATAAGCGCCAATTTGTCGAAAATGAGTTTATATATATACCATTCGACTGGATTTTTTTTTCTGCGTCGATCTGTCTAGGTTTCAAAACGATTGGAGAACTTTATTGGCGCTTAAGGGCCTACATCAATATTATCGTATATCATCGCCGACACGTACATATTAACACAGTCAGTAGGCACAGAAAATGAAGAATTAGGGATACTTTTCCTATTTACTCAAAATCTACTAAATATATTTTAATTCTGATTTACGTGTTTCTATATATGATAGTTACTTATGTTTTTAAAGTTATTTCATCAGTTAATACGCGATAATAGACCGACAAATGAAAAAAATTAAAAATTTGAGAGGTTATTTCGCCAAGATTTTCTATCGAGAAAACTTTTTTCAATCGCGTTTCTGAGTTTATGCGATCCTAGATAATATATTGAAAAAACATATTAGATCGACAATTCTATTACCATTGAACGACCGATATGAACACATATAGCAGACTACGGATATTTGACTTCAATTGCAACGGTATCGTGCCGGTATGACAATTGTTCCAAAATAGTAGACTTGAGCACCTGGTGTGTTGGCTTAATGTTTATTCTCGAGTTTTCCGTGTCTCACAGAAGTAACAATAGGTATGTATAGTTCAAGGTGTTACTTACATTTATTTTTGTACAACAAACAACGGCGAGTGAAGTCAAAAACAGAGTATGAATTAGTAAAGAAAAGAACAAGTAAAATAAACTATAATTTCATTGTCTTTTACATAGGAAAGTCTGTGAATATTTCATGGGTCTACCTAATCATAATTATAATAAAATTACCGAATGGATGACTAGCGATGTAACAAGATCGCATAAGGAAGTCTACATTTATCATTTCTATTGTTTACTGTCTATGTTTTGAAAATATCGTAAACGAACGGTTCTTTGTTTTGTGTTTACACATAAATACATCTAATATATAAAATTCACGTGTCACAGTGTTAGTTACCGTACTCCTCCGAAACGGCTTGACCGATTCTTCTCAAATTTTGCATACATATTCAGTAGGTCTGAGAATCGGCCAACATCTATTTTCAAACTTTTTTTTTTTAGTATGGCAAAACAACGGTTGCCGGGTCAGCTAGTTATAATATATGTATTTAGAATCCAGGGTCAGGCTACAAAATAACACTTCATTTTCGACACGCGTCGTCGTCTATGAATATCGTAAAAAAATATTTACTGGGTTGACTTTTGTGTTAAAAATTGTTTCTCGCGACCCTCCCCATCAATATTTTTTCATGTACCTATTTTAAGAGCAGCAATTTTTTTAATGCCACGAGGAGAGGGCTGCTAAATGGTTGGAAGATAGATACCTAAAAACATTGAAATAAAAAATAATAATTCACGGCCATTTCACAGAACCTTAGTAGTTTTAGTTTAGTTAATTATACATACAAATCAAACAGAAAGTACAATACTTTAAAGCTAGAGTATTTGATTATACTGTTTGCAAAAACTTCGAAAGTAATTATCAACTTTCCTAGTACCTAAGTGGCATTAGCGGAAAACAACTGTTAGCGAATTCTATTAAATGAGGTTTGATCACGGAACTATGACCCGTTTAAGGATATGAAATATAGGTGAGCAGGTATCAAAATGTGCCTGGTACGGAGTATACCGAGGCGTGCGGTTCGCCAACGGCAACGTTCAAGCTTTGTTGATACAGCTACATTAAATTCCTTTGTAACCTGATACGTAATTTCACCGTCTTTAATTGCGTTTAGTATCTTAATGGTATCGTTGTTGCAGACTCAGAATAGACTGTAATTATGGAAGCATGGTTTACTGAGGTAGGTCTTTTTAAGAAATTGCATGGATGAAATGTACCTATAGATACTCCATTTAAGTAGGTATGTTATCAGATATGGTGTATATGTAGTGTATGTGTATGGGTATCGCTAGCTGATTGCAGATATTATAAGAAGAATAGATTACGAACACCAGCCGGCGTATTATGAGCTTTTTAAAATCATTCAAGTTCCAGGCAGGCCGTAAACTGCATGGCTAAATTTGGTATTATGGCAAAAATAAAACTTTTAGTTGAAAATTTTTAGTTAGTACTTTAACTTTTGGTTATACCTTCTCCATAAACATATTAATGTATGACTGGTTTAGCGAACTGACTGACTAATAGGTAATTTGTTCATAATACGAATTTGCCAGACAGTTCAATTCACGGCGTAAACTGCCTGTAAATAAGAGCTCATAATACGGCCGCAGGTGGAATATAACACTACCTACACACCACAAAATAAAGGATTAGTACGTCCTAAGCGTCGAGTTGCAAAAGTTCGTTGTTAGGTTTCTGTAAAAATTGCTGAAATAATTATATGTACTGACATACAATTAATGAGGCTTCACTGTTCGTTTTATCCATCTCTATAACATTTCGTTTTTGTTCATAGACTATTTAAGTAGTTTAAAGTCACTATGAACCTATCTATGAGCAGTAAAACAAATCACTATAATTAGTGTAAAAAACAGTATGACGAAATTGCAAATCGGAATATGTCTATGTATTAAGCTAATAACTTAATATTTTAAGCTAATATAGCACAAGCTTAATCCACTACATTAGGACTATCAAACTATTCTATATACTTACCGTTCGTACCCATAGATAATTCCTTAAAAACTCTATACCTAAATAAATCAAACAATATTGCTTCTTAATGCTTGACAAATTATCGATTTTCAATATTTCAAGGGCAATTTAATTCATTTTGAATGTAGCGTTAAGTTCACCCTTTGTTGTTTTATTAAAATAACTCTGTATATTTTTGCGTCTTTATTAAATACAGGAAATAATCAAGATAATATCCACGAAGCGGAGTAACTTCGATCAACTAACTTCGCGACTATTACGTAGAGTCTTTGATAGAGCAGAATAACTGTTAGCAAGTCTGTTAACCTTACTACGTTAAGTTTTCATATTAATATTTCAGTCCAAAGTACCACCAACCGATTATGTAATTATGTCAACGCAGCATTTATGGTAAATATTAATCGTAAGATTCTCGTAGTTGGGATAAAAGATTTATCCAAGTAATAATGTACGCACTACACGTACATTCTTTGCTGATTCGATTTGTTGGAAGAAAAATACCACGGTCTATTCTAATTCTATACTATTTATTTTCTATTCCACAAATGTTTCTATTATAATCTTGACTATTTGCTATGTGGACTGTATAGACTGTGTACTATTGTGAACTGTTTACTATTGTAGACTGTGTACTGTTGTAGACTGTGTAGACTGACGGAAAGCGCCAGTTTATATAATTATGCGCAGGAAAGCCCATTGTCGAGCGCCCTAACAAAGCGCCGAACAATAAAGAGCGAGCAGCTTTGTGCCTGCGACCACCCACTACGATCCTTTACCGTTAGCGATTGTTCTCTAGACTATTTCTTTATATATGCGCAGTAATGCCCATTGTCGAGCGCCCTGACTAAGCGTCCAACAATAGGGATCGCCAGCTTTTATGTCTGCGACCACCCAAGTTGATCCTTTACCGTTAGCGATTGTTCTATAAACTATTGTGTTACAATTTCGCTTAGGTACAAGGAAAAATACCACGCTTATAACTATTACAAATAACTAAAACAGGATATTATCTAATGTACTACATTTATGGTATAACACTATTACACAAAAAAAAAACACTTTTCCAGTCACTATTTGTTATCACACTTATCACTATTACCTATTACTGTCCCGCACATATAAGTTTAATGATTAAAAAGTGAAGTATTTAGTGTGGCTAAAGTCGTGGTCAGAATTGGTTAGGCTATACCTAGGTCATGTTATTGCCCATGACCACGGATTACTTAATAGTTATTTCGTCCATGACCCAATTCCATTCTGTGTTAGAGTATTGTAAGTACCTTAAAGGTAGGGTAGGGCGTAGGGATTTAATAATTGTATTAGAAATGTATTCTGCTACTTTAAAAGAATTTACCGAGTATTTTAACGAGAATTCTTGTCCGTTTTAACGTTTTACATGCTCTACACTACACAATCGTCGAATAAAATAATTATGAAAATATTCTCAATGTGTTCTATATTCCTAAAATAGAGTGACTTATCGTTAATTATAAGTCTATAATTAACGTTAAGTCAACAAAGTCGTCATTTTTGTATATTTGTCCCTATGGGATTTTGATGCAGTTTTTTATTAGATACGTTGTTTAAAGCAGATTGTGTTTTTATATAATTTGTTAGGGTTTGTTTTTTAAATTCCACGGGTACGAAGTAGCGGGCAACAGCTACCTAGTAGTAATTATAAAGCGATTTCTACTAGTACTTTGTATGTTCAAATAATTTATAGTATTTTATTTAAAATAAACATACACGGACATTTTAAGTAATCATTAACTAAGTTAAAATGCTTTAAAACTAACCAAGATACTTCAGACACATAGATGTTACCATAAATCCATGGATGTAACAATTTCTCTAGTCTAGAATTAACTTCGACAGAACAATCGGACTATTTTCACTATCAGTGAAAGAATCGATCTATTTGTATTGTGTGAGATTTTAACTTGGATACAGTTTGTTGACCAGCGCTTTCTTTTCCGCTGTATCACTAGTTACGCTCTTCAGGTTTACTGGTGTATATTCTAGTTCATATCAAACATTTTTAAAGTTAGGTATTAAAAGAGTTAATGAAATCATTAAAATCTTGCTCTTGTAAGCATCGATTTGTCTAAATGCTACCTAAATTGCAAGTTAAATGAAAATTTGTAGGATCATTTCACAAATCAGTGATCTTATCAGAAGGTATTAGAAAGGTGAAGAGAAAAAAGTATGTAATTTTTTAATGGGACAGCCAGTTTTGAAAACCATTGTCAAAGAACGTAAATCAGAAAAGTACTATTTCTATTAACGCTTCTATGCCAAATCTGTCGCACGTTTTTTACTTTTTAAACTTGTGTGCCCAAGGGCCCCAGCTTAGTTTAAGACGGCCCTGGTGGTGGCAGATCCAGATAACTAATATATGGTCATAACCACTGCAGCGAGACCGTCACACATATCATCCAAGCGAATATTGAATAGTTACTCTTGTTAATTAAATACTATAGGTACGTATTTTTCATTGCTTCATATTTCTTACGAAGCAGAAAGAAATGTCTCTAGATCATAGGTGTTCTCTACTTTCGTTTTCCTAACTATCGTGATTTTCTATCTCACTGAGCTTACAGAGACAGCAGTCAGCAAAATTTCATGTAAAATATTTGAATATCTAGGCATACCCATATTTATAAATAGACGTTTGCGGCACGCAGCAGACTTTACATAATGTTGAAGAATAAATGATTAAGTATTGCTTCGTGTTGTTGTTTATATAGGTACCTATTTATTATGAATTAACAGATATTCCATACCACATAATTTTTTAGAAAATTAAGCGATTTGCTCGGTAATTTTTTCATCCTTCCTAATAAAGTAGAGGACAAGATTGTCCTCCACGAAGAAAGGATATTTGATCTACAACACTAATTACTCGTAACGGTTTTCTTTTGATTGCCTTTGATTATTACCTTTTCGCTGTCATTTACGCAAAGACAACTAGTAGGAGAAATGGGGTGGCAACTTGCGTGTATTCTTTCAACTCATCGCGACACAACACGGACGTAAGTAGTTAGTCGTGGTTCCTTTTTTTTAATGGATAACCATGACTTTCGATAAACTACATTAGTAAGTCCAATAACATAATAAGGAAAATCATAAGCATACTTATTGGTACCAATTCTAGGTGCACAACTAAACTAATTTTATCTAAAAAATTAAAACAAATACGGTGTATTTCGATTGATGGGCTATTTCATTGTACTTTATATTACTTAAGACCGTTATGGTCTTATTCATAATGACTTCTCGGAGGTTTAAACGGAGATTTTATCGGGGAGATAATAAACATTTTAGCGTAAAAAAACTATTATGAATAACAAGTTTGACAATTTTTGCGAACCAATTTTGGCGAACTTTTAAACCTCCGATAAGTCATTATGAATAAGACCGTAAGTACACAGTTTTTATAATAACAAAGTTCAGTTAACATTGCCAGATTGTGTTACTGACAACATCAATTTTCATTTTTTAGTTAAGTTTAGTTGTGAATGTAGAATTTGTACCAATACATAACACCAGCTGGGCAGCCCTATGCCAGCTAGGTACTCGTCCTTCAGACTGGTTTTCAGAACTTTGTACTAAAACATAACGAGATTTTACTCTACCTTTTACGCCCGTCATTTGTGTGCTCTTTGGGTATTGAATTTTAAAAACTGTAGAGCAGTTATCAAATAAAATTTTCAAACCAAAACGATTTTTCTGAGTGCTCGTCATCTTTTTACTGTAGGTATGTTAACTTTTAGGTTTATACTGTTGCTAGCTATAGCTTCAGTAGTTTCGATTGTGTGTTGATACGTTAGTAAGGGGACAGCTTTTTTTAAGCAAGACGAATAGATAAGTAGGTACTTATTCAAGCTAGAGGTAATCTAATGGTTATGTTGAATTTTTATTTTAAGAGGATACCAAAATAGCTTCGTGCATTTTTCTATGTACGAAGTTTTCATTGTTTCTTTAGATTGAATGGCTAGAGCTCTAATTTTTAAGTAAGTATATGTTTTTTCAATATATGATCTAGGATCGCATAAACTCAGAAACGCGATTGAAAAAAGTTTTCTCGATAGAAAATCTTAGCGAAACAACCTCTCAAATTTTTTATTTTTTTCATTTGTCGGTCTATTTTCGCGTATTAACTAATGAAATAACTTTAAAAACATAAGTAACTATTATATATAGAAACACGTAAATCAGAATTAAAATATATTTAGTAGATTTTGAGTAAATAGGAAAAGTATCCCTAATTCTTCATTTTCTGTGCCTACTGGCTGTGTTAATATGTACGTGTCGGCGATGATATACGATAATATTGATGTAGGCCCTTAAGAAGTAGTAGTAATTAATTGTTGGTTACTAAAGTAATTTATTAATTTTGCAATTGACATGCTATGTTTTATTTAATAAATCAAATTGTGGTGGAAAAAGTGATTACCGCAAGTGGGACTTGAACCCACGACCTCGGAATACCGTTCCGTAGCTCTGCCAACTGAGCTTATTGCGGTCGTGCTAACAGGTTCAAGTCCCGCTTGCGGTGATCACTTTTTCCACCACAATTTGATTTATTAATGTATGGTTAGATAAATATTAAAATAAGCAAAATTTTATTCATTTTACTAAAATAATATGAAATAACTACGTATGTACCACTTTCTTTATATTTAATATATAATATTTTAAAATAATTATATTTACCATTTTAAAATTAAATTGTAATATGTATGTAGTTATTTAAATATTTTTTGCAGTCTTTTGCTGAAAATATTTAGCACACATAGGTACTTATCTAGCTTTCCCTCCAATCTCTTGTAACGACTGTCTTCTAGTATGGTTCATAAAGGTTTTAGAACAAATTATAACGCTTACCCAGGTATAAATGATCCATTAGTTTGCATCATATAGTTTTGTCTTTCGTGCGCACTCACATCTACCCACATATTATACTTTAATAAACATATCTAAAGAAATATTAGCCATGGCCAATTATATTAACGCGGCGTTTGTCCGCGAAGCGATCTCTAACGTGACTACCGAGTATCGTTACGATTTACGATATGAATGAAAATACCTTGTTGTTAAACAAGATTGCGCGCGCAATGGGAAACTCTTAGATATTTATTAGTTGAAGACTCACAAGGACGATATATGGTAGCCATAAAATGAAAGTAACTGTTTTATTCCATGTTAACACCACGCCTGCTGTTTTTGTGCTCATAAAAGACCGCAGACGCCTGTGATTAATTTTCAGCAAAGTGTATTTGTACACTTCACTAGCAATTGAAGTAATAAGAAAATGTTACTAAGAATTTTGTGGGTTATTGGTGGATAATGGTCTCATTAGTGGTGGATATTTACTGCCGCACTCAGAGACATTTAATGGTTACTTATGGAGCTCTTTAGTATTGATTTTAAAAAGTTTTAACTTAACTTTTACTTTTTTAAATCAATACTAAAGAGCTCCCTAAGTAACCTTTAACATTTAATGGTTACATAAGGAGCTCTTTAGTATTGATTTAAAAAAGTTTTAACTTAACTTTTACTTTTTTAAATCAATACTAAAGAGCTCCCTAAGTAACCATTAAATGTCTCTGAGTGCGGCAGACAGTCAGATAACGGTTTATTAGGGTCCCTTAATCTGCCGCACTAGAGACATTTAATGGTTACATATGGAGCTCTTTAGTATTGATTTAAAAAAGTTTTAACTTAACTTTTACTTTTTTAAATCAATACTAAAGAGCTCCTTAAGTAACCATTAAATGTCTCTGAGTGCGGCAGTTAGACGAGATTATATTTGATTTTTATTAATTAATAATTACTACTGAAAAAACAACATTTGTATATAAATATTTAAAACTGTATAAATACATAAACTAAATTATAATGGAAAAAATGATAACCATAAGCGGGACTTGAACTTTGAACCCGCGACCTCGGATTGCCGTTCCGTCGCTCTCCCAACTGAGCTATTATGATCCACGCAAATGTTTACCAAATTTTCCACTACAATCATCTCAATGCGAGTTTTAACATCGTCATTTTTTCATTATAATTTAGTTTATTTAGTAAAAGCATAGCGAGTCAATCGCAAAATATTAATAAATTTACTGTATAAATATTTAAATTTGTAATATCTAAAACTGAGCTAGATTGATTTAAAACTTGAAACTTCCTGCATATCAAATGTCATGAAAATTGTTGCAGTCATTAATACGTTAATACTAAGCTTCACCTGCACTGCAAAATTTACAGTATATATTTACTTTTATTAAAATATAAATGTATTACAGGTGTTTAACGATCACTCAGTACCTTTGTGGAAGTTGATCACAGTTACTGCCCTGTTGTCAGGGATTGTGGACAAGTTAGAACTTCACATAATGTCATAAAAAGAGCCACCGCCAGGTTTATCAGAGTACCTACAAAACTACATCAATGATGACATATAATGCAGGTAAACAATAATTTACAGCATTATTACAACATTAATTGAATCTTTACAAATTAGACAATGGTATCGATTCTACGCGCATAACTAAACTTAGCTTAACTAAAAATAAAAATTGATAGCGTCATTATCATAATTCGGCAATGCAATCATAACTTTGTTATAATAAAAACTGTATAATATAGACTGTAATATAGATGTTGGCCTCGTAAATAAGCTCAAGGTTGCACAGTGTGCTATGGAGAGGGCTATGCTCGCTATTTCCCTACGGGATAAAATCCGAATCACGGAAATCCGTAGGAGAACTGGCGTGTCAGACATAGCCCGAAAGGTTAGCACGCTGAAGTGGCAATGGGCAGGCCACATCGCTCGTAGGGCTGACGATCGTTGGGGAAGAAAAGTCCTAGAGTGGCGACCACGTACCGGACGACGCAGCGTTGGGCGGCCCCCGACAAGGTGGAGCGATGATATCGTCAAGGTCGCGGGGAGACATTGAATGCAGGCGGCACAGGGCCGCGCGTTGTGGCGTTCTATGGGGGAGGCCTATGTCCAACAGTGGACGGAGAGAGGCTGAAGAAGAAGAAGAATATGTATAGACTAACGATTTTAATTAATATAAATTTATAGTACGAAACAGCCAATTAATCAAAACTTAACTAAAAAATTGTTTTAATTATTTAGTTAAGCTTAGTTTAGTTGTGGATGTGGAGTTGGTACCAGTATTTGAAAAAAATGTTGTTAATGTTTAGAAGAATTGTGTGGTGTCTGATTAAGAATACTAGTGTTACTACCCGATTTCATCACCGAGTATCAGGCAATTTCATTTAATTTCACTTATTGTGAAAATGTCACAAAGAAACACCCACTTTCACTTTCATTTTAAGTCTGTTATTTATGAAATTAATTTGTTTCTTATTTATTTTCAGATAATACCTACGCTTACCAGAAGAAGAAAGTTCCTAATCATTAGATAAAGATGTGATATTAGTTATTTGTATTGTATAATATAAATTAATAAAGCATTCTTTAGATTATGTGGAGTTGTTGACACATTTTATTAATTTTTCGAAACTATAGGTACATGACTTATGGTACGTATCATTAGTTTACTTGTAAAGCTCACCAAATATTTTTAGATGATGCTGAGCTGTTATCATAATAATACTTAATAAAGGCAACAATTTTATTGTAAATATTAAATTTACAATTAAATCCATAGAATAAAATGTATTACCTCACCCCGTTTTCCAATGGCAGAGCATAATGCGACTCAGTGCCGCACAATGTCGCACGGCGCACAATGCTGACGCTTAATTGGAATTGGAACGTGAATTAGTTTTAAAATGCGCCAGCAGAGTGCGCTAAGTTCAGTGTTGAAAAAAAATTCTAAAATAAACATTACAATGTTTATTTTAGAATTTTTTTTTTCAACACTGATCACATTATATGTGTTGGAATATAAAAAAAGTCATTGTTTATACCTTCATCCATACTTAGATTTAATTATTTTTTAACACAGCTTGAATTAACTTTGAATATTTCCAGAAAACTCCGACGGAAAAAAATCCTTAAATTTTTTTTAACAATAAATAATATTACTAACGATAATATATAAATAAAATTTCAATCAATGCCAATTTAAAGAAAAAATACTTGTTTATTTTCTGTCGCTGAAGTTGGTATAGATTGCACGCATCACTTTTGAGAGTGCTCGATTGTGCGATGCGATGCTGTAATTGGAACACTCAACGTCGAGCATCATTGTGCCGCATAATGCGCTATTGTGCGCTGATTGGAAAACGGGGTCAGTTGACATGTTTATCTAAAAATATTTAGTGAGTTTTGCAAGTAAACTAATGATACGTAATACCCTACTTCTATAAATAATAAATATAGCAATAGTACGTCCCTAAATGTCAAAAAAGTTTTTCGAAACGGTCGCCACGCCGCAGCACTTTCTATACAAACACGTTTAGGCATAGAGCAGCCGCTCTTGTTATATCTATATTATTATACTCTTTGCATGTCGTCATCTATACGTCATTAAAATTTATCTGGTGCTCAAGTCCACTATTTTGGAACAATTGTCATACCGGCACAATACCGGCACGATACCGTTGCAATTGAAGTCAAATATCCGTAGTCTGCTGTATGCCGTCGTTTTATCTATGGATTGTGTTAGAATGGTATGTATGTGTTGCCGTTTTTAAAAAATGCGTTAGTTGAAGTGATTTTCGAAAAACTACTAATAAATTTAAACATTTAATCATGCTAGACTTCGTTTAAATATATTTGTACATACTATTTATTAGTATAAAAAGCAATGTGAAGTTTAGGAGATTAGTAAATTGCAATAAATTACAAAGAACAATTTCTAATATTTCTATCTATCTATTTTTTATTTATGGCAATCTGTCGACACAGGACAATTTAAAAATATTACTGTCAAATTCAAAATAGCAGACTACCGAAACATTTCAGTCATTGAATTGCAATTGTGAAGCAGTTGTGTACGAGACTAGCAATTTATGTCACTTTGACAATTGTAAGACAATGATGAAGTCGTTATGACGACACATTAATAGTAGACTACCAAAAACTTTACTATTGCACCATAATGGTACAATAATGGTACAGTTGTGACACCGTTGAAATACCCGACTCAGGGCCCTGTTCTTTATGTAATCTGTGAATGGAACCATGAATGTGTCTGTCAGTGTTCATCTACCGGGCTGGGCCCTGAGTCGGGTATTTCAACGGTGTCACAACTGTACCATTATTGTACCATTATGGTGCAATAGTAAAGTTTTTGGTAGTCTACTAATAATGTGTCGTCATAACGACTTCATCATTGTCTTACAATTGTCAAAGTGACATAAATTGCTAGTCTCGTACACAACTGCTTCACAATTGCAATTCAATGACTGAAATGTTTCGGTAGTCTGCTATTTTGAATTTGACAGTAATATTTTTAAATTGTCCTGTGTCGACAGATTGCCATAAATAAAAAATAGATAGATAGAAATATTAGAAATTGTTCTTTGTAATTTATTGCAATTTACTAATCTCCTAAACTTCACATTGCTTTTTATACTAATAAATAGTATGTACAAATATATTTAAACGAAGTCTAGCATGATTAAATGTTTAAATTTATTAGTAGTTTTTCGAAAATCACTTCAACTAACGCATTTTTTAAAAACGGCAACACATACATACCATTCTAACACAATCCATAGATAAAAGAGACCGAAAATTCAATGCATAGATAAAAGAGATCGACAATTCTATTACCATTGAAAGACCGTTATGACGGCATATAGCAGACTACGGATATTTGACTTCAATTGCAACGGTATCGTGCCGGTATTGTGCCGGTATGACAATTGTTCCAAAATAGTGGACTTGAGCACCTGAGCTACAGTCTGTCCAGTATAAGTTGGCGTTTGAGCGGGGGCGCCTCCTACTCTATGGGTGCTGCCACCTTTATTTTTTAATCCCTATATCTGCCTAACAAAATATTTATTGACATATATATGTATAATATTATATGTGTATAATATTATATGTATATAATATTAACATATATTACACTAGCTGTTGCCCGCGACTTCGTACCCGTAAATAATTTCCTCTATTAAATATTATAGATTAATAGGGTTTTTCTGGGTGAACATTTGAATAAAACAAAAATATCTAATATCATATAATCTTTATAGTATAGAAATTACCTTAAATTATGTGATTCATATTTTTAAATATAGAGAAAACATTTTTATGACACCAACTCACATCGAGTTTCTATGGCAACCATGTACATTTTATGCAATAGGGGTAATGTATAAAACTTTTAACTAGCAACTCTTACCTTGTACCAAACCACGAAGTATAGATACAAGGAGTCCGAACGGTATAGGCTTTTCCATAATATTTCGTGTACACAATAATCAACCCAGATAATAGTTCTATTTTCTGCCACTGGCTGCGCAAGTATTCAGGACGTACCGAAGCTAGTATAGAATATCAGAATATCTCTTGACCTTCTCAGTATTGTTGGGTTTAAAGCACTCGAAAAATTTCCTAAAACTTATATTTATATCCACGTTTCTCAGAATATTTTTTTCCACAAGTGTCAATAGTTCAAACGAGTACTTCTTGAAAAATGGCGCACTCTACCGGCAAAAATCTGTCCCTTATATTGAGACCATTCGTTCAACATTACGTTCGGACTCCTTGTATCTATACTTCGTGTACCAAACACAAGCAATTGTGAACTGTCAAAATTAGTTCTCTTTTTTGCCACGCGCCAACTTATACTGGACAGACTGTAGTCTCAATCTCAAAGAAGAGTAAAATAATATAGGCTAGTCTGTGACAGATTTTGTTGTGAGTCAAGCGTGTGCTGAGCGATTAATTTCGCTAATTTAAATTAAATTTTATTTTCTACTTTTTCATTACCTACTTGCTAGTATATGAAATAATGAAAGATGGCCTTAAATTTAGATAAATACAAAGAGGCTTTAATTGCGGAATGGAAAGATGTATTGGATGAGAAAACTGAAACCAATTGGTAAGCACAAATTTCGTAATTCCGACCTACTTGTTGGGGAAATTATACATTCACATTTTTTTAATACTATTTTGGAATGATTACCATGTTTATCCTGCCGTCCAGTAAGCACCATAACTGTGATATACAGTTATGTAGAGAAAGACGAAATTTATATGCAAGTGTAGCTTGTCTACAAAATCTAAATTGATAAGCTACCTAATTATATTATTGTCTCCACAAGGAAGCTATCCATTTAAAAACTGGATTACATTAATTATGTCCTGCTTCAGCTCTCACATAACTATGCTGCTCATTTTATAGTTATGGCTAGCTTCTGATAATTTATATTATTATGTACTTGATTTTTTGTACAATATTGTGTGATATTAAACTGTGCTAAATAACAACTGTAAAAATATTTTTGCAACTGGTAATTTGCTAAACCATCTCCAAATATAATTGCACAGTAATTAGGTTTTCATATAAAAACTTAGTCTTATTTATTTAAAAATAAGCCAAAATTGCTATTTAAATAATTGGAAGGTTTCTTACATCATGTTTTAAACGGTCTTAGTTAGTTTAGTCATCATTTCTAAACCATGCTTAATTTTTTCTAGAAATAATAAAGAATATTCAGAGACATTCCATGGAATATCCTGTGTCCAAAGTTAAGCTTTATTGCTTGTATTATGGGCACCATAATACAAATATATCCATATATTACCTATTTCACTGGCCATAAATAATTTTCTGAAGAAAGAAAAAGTTGTATTAAAAATATTGTTACAGGGCCTTATTTGGTTATGATGGAATGACAAATGATTTAAAATTTATTAGCAAAGGAGATGGTGGGTTGATAGAACTGATAGATGAGTTCAACAGTGGGAAAATACAATATGCTTTTCTTAAAGTGGACGTACCGAATGGAAGCATATCTAAATATGTTCTTATCAACTGGCAGGTAAGTCTGTGGTGATAAGATAATAGTAATATTATAATAGAATAGTAAGATAATAGAATAGTATTTGGGTATATGTTTTTGTAGCTGATATTAGTCATTTCTTAAGCTATTTGAGAATTTAAATGTTACCAATGATTCCTTACTTGTATTATGAAAGCAAGTGACTATATGTGTTTCATACTACTATACTCCTAAAATGATTTAAATTAAATTTGGTATACTGGCAGTCTAAGTAGTGCTTAGAACACAGACTACATTGACTTATAAAAATGGTTGTAATTTTGAATTAATCTCCTGATAAGTCCAGGAACACCTACTGACTTATATATTCACTAGCTGTTGCCTGCGACTCCGTCAGTGTGGAATTTAGAAAATTTTTGCCTGTTTTTGCAACATTTTTCACTACTGCTTCGCTTTTACTGCTCGTAGCGTGATGTTATATAGCCTAAAGCCTTCCTTGATAAATGCCTTATCTAACACTAAGAATCTTTCTAATCGGCCAGTGGTTCCTGAGATTAGCGCGTTCAAACAAACAAACCCTTCAGCTTTATAAAACATATTAGTATAGATAGTATCTTTGTCCTACAGATTTATTTGTGATTTATTTGCTACTTAATGGATGCCCCTGTTATGATTATTGACTATCCAGTGAACAAATAGGTTACAATCTATTCTTAAACTGTGTATGTATATACAAACATGGCAATCAGTCTAGCACTCTAACCAATCCTAAACGGTGACTAATGCATGATGTTTATCTAAATTATCTCAACTTTACTAACTTTTACTTTCAATATTAGCTTGTAATCAATTCTAAATATAATAAATGACTATCTGTAAGCACTAATTTAAATAAATTATCTAAAATGATAGTGCTATAAACATGATTTACATAATAGAACATGACTCATTTGCTTAATCATTGATCAAGTGAAACATTTTATATTCATGACAAACCAGTTATATCTAGACTGCCTTATCAAAATCAGATAAGTTTAGTACAAATAACTCTTATTGTTAAAAAAAGGACGAAAAAGATTGTGGAAGAAAAATCAAGGAAAACAAAAATCTACTAGTAAAAGCCTGCGCGAAATCAGTCTAACCAATCCTAAGATTACATTGGATGAAGAGGCAGACAAACAAAACATTTTTCGTGTGCTTTTTCAGTGTTAGTAGTTGAAGTTTTTTCATAAAAATGTTGTTGTTTGGCTGTTATAGACAGATATTTAATTAACAGATTAGGTTAGATATTAGGACGCTATTTTTATTGGATGAAAGAATTCTTAGGCAGCTTCTATACTTTATTATCTTATCAGATATGCAATATTGTGTTAGTGTGTGTGTGCTTTGAATTGGATTAATTGTAGCAGCTTTATCTGTTGAATGGCTCAGCCTATGTATATTAGGTCCTTATATTAAGACAATCGTCGTGCGACCCTATTATGTATTAAAAATATAAAATAAAGGCATTCAATTCATAACGCCGCGCGACTTGTTATCGCGGCCGGGCTCTCTGTTTTGTATGAAAAGTGGGCGTGGCCAAATGTAAAAGTGATCACGGCGATTCCACTTCCCTTGGCGTGGCAAAACATAACCATTTGATATGCAATGTTTTGCAATATCAAATTGCACAATAGCTTAATTTAGAATAGCCGAGTTGCAGAAACTGTTTACTTTTATCTTTTGGAATATATTACAGTTATTTCTGTACACGTATAAATTGAGAATTGTCTGACATTCCTAAGTACAGAATAAATATTCTAGTCCCATTCAATAACTTTCTGATATTCACGTAATAAAAATACTTGAAAAATACTACAATCAGGACGTCTGTAATTAAATACTTACTGTTTCTATAAAAAGTTGGCGTGAGTGTGGTATGAATAATATATTCCAGTACCTAGTGCAATCGAAACAATACGCCTCGACCGGTGTTATTGCACTCTGATGTGATTGCAATATTCACAACTCGGTAGCGATACCAATAATTATCCGCTCAACAAAATGGATACGATATGAACTATAATAACAATTTAACATCATTTCATAATTCAACGAAAATATCTCATTCCGTTTGTTTTTCGTCTTCTTCCGTCTCACTGATTTCATATCATTAATCATTTCATACTACTTTTGGTCCTTATACTGGATGGGTATAGCGTGTGGTATTTGATCGTAAATAAAGTCTGGACAAAAATATAAATTTGTAGACATTGAAAAAAAAATTTGGACGTAACAGACATGGATAGTTTAATGGCCTACATCAATATTATCGTATATCATCGCCGACACGTACATATTAACACAGCCAGTAGGCACAGAAAATGAAGAATTAGGAATACTTTTCCTATTTACTCAAAATCTACTAAATATATTTTAATTCTGATTTACGTGTTTCTATATATGATAGTTACTTATGTTTTTAAAGTTATTTCATTAGTTAATACGCGATAATAGACCTACAAATGAAAAAAATAAAAAAATTGAGAGGTTGTTTCGCCAAGATTTTCTATCGAGAAAACTTTTTTCAATCGCGTTTCTGAGTTTATGCGATCCTAGATAATATATTGAAAAAACATATACTTAAAAATTAGAGCTCTAGCCATTCAATCTAAAGAAACAATGAAAACTTCGTACATAGAAAAAAGCACGAAGCTATTTTGGTATCCTCTTAATTACAAACGCTAACTGTAGTGATACGTTTGCGAACAGAGACGCAAAAATAAAACTTAACTTATAGGTGTGGCTTATCTACCGATATTGAAAATGATTCCATTGCATTTTTAGGGTGAAGGAGCACCAACTGTTCGCAAAGGAACATGTGCAAATCATGTAAAGTTAGTGGCAAGTTTGTTTCATGGTCATCACCTAACAATGCACGCGAGAACAGAGGATGACCTTGATGAAAAAGTTATTCTAGATAAGTTGGCTAAAGCTGGCTCTGCTTTCAATTTTAAAACCAGTAGACCAGAAGAAATACCGCCCAGTGGACCCGTCGGTACAGTCTATCAGAAAGTTAATCCAGGTAAGAATTATTTTAAGAGATCATTCATTTTTAGAGTATACTAGCTGTCCCGGCAAAACTTGTTTTGCCATACTAAAAAAAAAAGGTTTGAAAAATAGATGTTGGCCGATTCTCAGACCTACTGAATATCCATGTAAAATTTCATAAAAATCGGTCTAGCCGTGTCGGAGGAGTACGGTAACTAACATTGTGACACGTGAATTTTATATCTAATATATAAAATTCACGTGTCACAGTGTTAGTTACCGTACTCCTCCGAAACGGCTTGACCGATTCTTCTCAAATTTTACATACATATTCAGTAGGTCTGAGAATCGGCCAACATCTATTTTTCAAACTTTTTTTTTTACTATGGCATAACAACGTTTGCCGGGTCAGCTAGTAAGATATAAAGATAACAATACTATAGATAAGAGGTAAAAGAATTTCAATTTTAACTCAACTAGAAATTGCTAGTCACTAACGTGTTAAGCACTTGTGTTTTGGTGGTAGAAAAATTAAGTAACCCATGAACCAAGGAATGTCGAGCAGATGTATGTGATAATACCATTGTAACGTCCAAAGATCTAAGCCGATGAAATCGCAGTGTGTATAACGCGCTGAGAAAACATTCACAGCACTTTGTAAAAATTTTGAGATGTTCTTAAAAACTTTTTCTCACATTTTATGAAGACATACATGTTTCTATTACGAAATGTTTTCGTCATTATAACAAAACAGTCATTAGTTACTTTCAAATACAATGGAAACTTGAGTATTTAGAGTATTTAGACTGTCTAACTAAACTCAATGTATTGTTACACAAATACGACACTTTCGCTCTATGAAATATCTAAAAGACATTCGAACATTATTTTATCTTACATAGTTTTAAGTATGCGTGGTCGAAACATAATGGGTACAACATATTATTCATCGATAAATTTTTAAAATTTAAGTTTAGTTTAATTGCAGCCTCTTTTGATTTAGTTGGTTAATTTAAATTGTTTGTACTAACATTCAATAACATTGTTTCATTACAAAAATGTTATTTGTTATAATTGTTATGCACTTCTGTTTAAAAATGTAAATATAAACACTGAGATCGTATCTGTCGCGCAGTATAAACAAAATCTCTGTAGTTTGACGTTGTGTTGAAAGTTCTCGATAGTGTAAAATGACCGGTCCTGTGATAGCACAAACCTATGGAGTTATTATGTCAAGAAAAGTTGCGGAAGAAATTAAAAGAAGAAAAAACAGTTTACGTAGAGGTATATTGGGACCTAAATTATGATCTGTTTTGTATTTTTTTTTGTAGTGATAATACGTAATATGCCCCACCCAGAGCTAATCACATATTGGTAAAGAATGATTCTCTCTCTTCAGTCCATTAACGTACCACTTTGGGATTATAGTCTACTGGGCCGCGCTGATAAGGCGAGTCGGCACAGGGTTTATTTTTTCGTCTCTCAGAGAGGATTTTATCTGTGTACAATATCCCCAGGAAGGAAAAGTGGTGGTGACACTTGTATTCTTAATCCGGCACCACAGAGACAAAATAATCTATACTAATATTATAAAGCTAAAGAGTTTGTTTGTTTGTTTGAACGCGCTAATCTCAGGAACCACTGGTCGGAATTGAAAAATTCTTTCAATGTTGAATAGTACATTTATCAACGAAGACCATAAGGCTATATAACATCACGAGGCGACTAATAGCCTAATTGGAGCGAAGCATCACTGATTGCCAAAACGCCGAAAATTTTCTAAAGTCCGCGTACGAAGTCACTGGCAACAGCTAGTGATTAATAACAATAAAACAATGCGTTACGTTTATGGTGCATCCGCCATTAAGTCATCAATTATTATAGTCTGGTTTTATGGTTAAATTAATGTCTGGTCCCAATGTTAAAATTATAAAGCTGCAGTCTCAAGTTTGGTGCCACTGCTTCTTTTATCGCTAAGACCTTCTCCTGCCACTATAATTTTCGACGCAGTTGATATACAAAGGTTTGTTCTTGTAATCCATAGACTTCTAGGTTCTTACGGAAATAATCCCAATACTTGTGAATGATTTGATCTCAAAAAGACCTCGAGATTTTAGTCGTCAAAGGAAAGTCTTGGCTGCTCAGATGCAGAAAGCAATCTTGTTGGATAGCGCCAAATAAGCCTAACACACTCCGGCCTATATATTTTTCAAGGCATTGTGTTATTAAATTTAATAAGTAGTTATGTGGTGTTAGTACACAACATAAAGACTGAGATTTACAATTAAATATTAGTTATAATAAGTAGGTTTGCTGGTAACTTGTATTCAATTGAAATAAGTGAAAACTTGACATTTAACAATAGAAGATACCGTGTACTCGTGCATTGTTAAAAAAATTTAAAATATGCGGTGCGAATAAAATGTATTCAAATATATAAACAGTATCTAAACATGAATACATATTATGCAACCGCCGTCTTGTAGACCGTGAAATAATCTTAAAAAAGTTTCGAAATATAATAAAATAATATAATAGTCAGGAATTCTTTTATAAATCTGTATTTTGTTATACCCTGTAGTTAGAAATGTATTAACGTTATTTCCTTTTTATTTTTTATCAAGCATTATATAAGAATTATTTCTATCTTTTGTGGAAAAATTGCAGTTCTATGTTTTACCAAAACGTTTACGTAATGACTAATTCCACTCATTACAATGAACGATAAGTGATAGTTGTACTAGAAAAAATACATTGTTTAATTATATTAACTGTCCCCTTTTCTTAAGATACAAATATTCTATAATTTTATTTCAGTTCAAGAAATAAATTCTAAAGAAAGAGATCAATTTTGGTTGAAAGAAGAACAAGAAGAAAAGAAGAGAGTTGAAGCTGAAAGAAAAAGGAGAGAAGAGGTATTGTATTTTCAGTAATGCTTCGAAATACTATAATTGTATGTGGTATATAGTATCTACATCTATCTCATATGTTTATTACTTTAGGAGAAGAGGAAAGCGGAGGAAGCTGCTAGAAAAAGAGATGAACTGGAGGCGCAAAGACGAGCTAAAGCTGAACAAGATAAGTAAGTATCTTATTTGATAAATGTACAACAACAACAAGTACATTCAAAATTTCTTCGAATCTTAATTAACAGTTACTATAAAAAAAAAATTAAATTTTTTGTAAACGAGTAATTTTCTTTTTGTTGTCAACTATCCTAAAAACATCTTTTTAATTTTAACTTAAAGGACTTTTACTCACTAATTAATTTAACGCTCTAGAATAGATCTATTCTAGAGCCTTAAATTAATTAGGGTCAGTGTTTTATCAGAATTGCGCTCTCTGAAATAGATCCCTAATATTACGGAAGAAAATTAGCGTCGTTCTATTTAGCAAGAGTGGATTCCTAACTTCCTTATTCTAAGGTTCTGGAACGGCTTGTCCACTTTCAACTTAGTAAGTCTCTTCTTCCACAATTACGTTTTGATGGCACTAGTCTACCAATCAGTTTAAAAGTTAAAAACCTAGGAATTTTTTTAGACAACAATCTGTCCTGGGATGCCCAATTGCAGGAGATTAGTCGTAAGCCTTTTGCCTCAGTAGGGTCCTTGCGGAGACTACAAAATTTATTGCCTGTCACTATTCGAACTACTCTTGCTCAATCTCTCCTCTTACCCATACTTGATTACGCCGATACCAGCTATCTTAATCTCACCGAAGCACAACTTGATAAACTTGCGCGACTTCAGAATGTCTGTATTAGGTTCGTATTTGGGCTCCGCAAATACGATCATGTCTCCGCCTTTCGTAAAAAGCTCAAGTGGCTTCCAATTCGCCTTCGCCGGAATACTCATGTCGTTTCATTACTTTACAATGTATTATTTAATCCCAAATCCCCCAGTTATCTTAAAAAACGTTTTGTTTTTGTTCATGACACACACCTGAGACCTCAAAGGTCATCCGAATATCTGAAACTGAGTGTGCCCAGACACTCAACGGATTTTTATGCAAAATCATTTACAGTTGAAGCCGTACGCCTATGGAATGCTTTGCCTGTAGAAATTAGGAGAGCGCAGTCCTTAACAAATTTTAAATCAAAACTTACTCATTATTACACATCACTTCAGACATAGTATAAGTAGTAATATTATATATTTAAGTAGTATATATTTATGTATATGTGTATTTGAATTTGTTTACGTTTATTTATATTCGTATATGTGTATTTATATTCGTATGTTCGTTTTTAGGGTTCCGTACCCAAAGGGTAAAAACGGGACCCTATTACTGAGACTTCGCTGTCCGTCCGTCCGTCCGTCCGTCCGTCCGTCTGTCACCAGGCTGTATCTCAAGAACGGTGATAGCTAGAGAGTTGAAATTTTCACAGATGATGTATTTCTATTGCCGCTATAACAACAAATACTAAAAATAAAATAAAATAAATATTAAAGGGGGGCTCCCATACAACAAACATGATTTTTTTACCGTTTCTTGCTCGATACTAATAACGTTGCCTTATGTTGCATAGATAATGGTACGGAACCCTTCGTGCGCGAGTCCGACTCGCACTTGACCAATTTTATTATGTATTTGTAAACATATGTAACACTTTCAACTACTATATTTCAATTATTAGTTCATCCTAAGGTTGCCTGTAAGAGATTGCATTTCGCGATAAGGCCGCCCTTTGTGCATTTGTCATTGTAATGTAATTTTATGAATAGTAAATCATTAATGTGCAAATAAAGTGTTATCTATCTATCTATATATTCCTTTCAGAGGAAACCTTATTTTCATTTCATCGATTCATTTTGTTTGCAAGGAAAGCAATATTGAATATACATATAAGTTTTAACGGATACTATTTTCGAATTCTGAAAGGTGGTTTGATCACCCAAAACTCTTCCTCCTGGCTTCGCCGGTGCCTTTTGTATTCTAAACATTCCTATTTAACATGAATTTTCAAATGCTCTGTTTTGCCAAATAACAAGCTATCTGACAGCATATTTATTGTCAGAATACAGGATACGTCGGCATCCCCACGTGTCGCTGAGGGCCAGGTAAGTGCTAGCGATGCCCTACGACGACAGAGGTCTGCGGAAGCCCGGCAACTTATTGGAGCTTCAACTGCCGCAGCTCGGGCCATGTTTCAACAGAACTTGGCGCAAGGACAACTTAACACTAATAGGTAGAGCTTTTTGTTAAGTTTTATCTGTTCGATGTTCTGTAAATAAATCTTATAGGTAATAAACAAGTCGCGCAAGTATTAGAGAATGTTAAAGGAATGAAAAAGAAGAATGTTAATCTTGTTGACACACTTCCCGATACCGATTATCGAACTTTTGCATTATACGTGTGTATCGAGTGGCAACGGATTATTATAATGACATGGAGCTGATCTGACAGTAGAGCTGGAAAGTGGCCATAGGAAATCTGTAGTAAAACAACGAAAAGGTCATCGAGTTCGATCAATGTAACCTTCTTCTAGTGCAAAGACATAATGTTAGCTTCAAGATTTATTACTTTAGTTTATCTAATATATAAAATTCACGTGTCACAGTGTTAGTTACCGTACTCCTCCGAAACGGCTTGACCGATTCTTCTCAAATTTTGCATACATATTCAGTAGGTCTGAGAATCGGCCAACATCTATTTTTCAAACTTTTTTTTTTTAGTATGGCAAAACAACGTTTGCCGGGTCAGCTAGTTTAGATATAAATATATTTTAAACTATGATCCACACTTTTGCTTGCACTAATTATGTTGACTCGTTGTGATGTATATCGCTCTGTATATTATTAGATCAAATCATGCCTATGACTAATATTTAATAATTGACAATAATATCAATTAGTAGGTATATTATGAGTAGGATTGAATGTTATTAATAAAGCATGTATTGTTGTGTCGTTTATGATATTTAATAAAAATGAGCCATCGTTATTATATCCTTATTTCATTATTATCAGTGAACAATGAGAGGCATTGACAATAAATATTTACAATATATATCAGCATATTATGGTTGAGACGAGCCTCGTGATTGAGTGGTTCATGTAACGGACTTCCGACCACGAGGTCGCGGGTTCGATTACCGCTCGGAACAATCATTTGTGTTATAACACAAATATATTTATAATTGTCATACAAATGTTTGTACTATGTCTGGGTGTTTCTATGTATTAAAAGTATGTATTTACAATAGAGACCCATAACACAAGGAAATAAGCTTAGCATGGGACCAAAGGACGCGTGAAATGTCCATGATTATTTATTTATATGAAAAAATTGCAATTATATATTGATATATTTTCTGGTCTAAAACTGTTACACTCAAGTTTAGCTTGAGACCATAGGTCCTCGTATGAATTATTTATTTTATATTCTTCACAGAACAAATTCCAACACTCCAGAAAAGCCTGTCCGTAGTTCTGTTATAGCGCAACGCATCAACACTTTCACTCAAGCACAATCCCCTCAGCCTACATCACCAGTAAAATCACCAAATAAACTTGAACCTAAAATAACTATATCGGAAACAACAATTGAGCAACCAAAAACCAGTCCGTTGAAAAATATTGATAAAATTCAAATGAGTTTAGAAACGCCTTCTCAAATACAACACGATCCTATCATAGATCCAGCTGATTTAAGCCCAAGTACTGAAAATGAACCATCGTCTTTTAGCGCTATTAATTATTCAGAATATAAAGAAGATACTTATAGAGATATAGAGCCTTTAAAACAGAGTGAACCGATGGTAAAACAGAACATTCTAGAGAATGATATGTTCGATACATCATATTCTAGTTCTAATGAGAACGATGATGATGACAGTGATAATAAATTCAGTACAATAAAACGCTCACCGTATACTAAGGGTAATGTGGCTGAAGAAGAAAGGTCTGAACTAAGTAGACAGAACACTGTTATAGAAAATGTTAATTATAAGAAAGAATCTAATGGAACTACACTTGAAGGTGAGTACTTTAATAATATGTTTTGTATCCTAAAACTAAGTTTATCTATCCTAACTAATTTATAAATGTGAAAACGAGATGATGACACTAAAGAATTTTGACGAGTGTTAATGTGTCGAACGAAACTAGCGCGATTTAAAAAGCGGTACCACGCCATCTATCGATTATCATAGTAAACTTCTATTTAAAGTAATTTATTAATTTTTGCATTTGACATGCTATGCTTTTACTTAATAAATCAAATTATGGTGGAAAAAGTGAAATGCCGCAAGTGGGACTTGAACCCGCGACCTCGGAATACCGTTCCGAAGCTCTTCCAACTGAGCTTATTGCGCAGCGTTGGGCGGCCCCCGACAAGGTGGAGCGACGATATCGTCAGGGTCGCGGGGAGACATTGTATGCAGGCGGCACAGGACCACGCGTTGTGGCGTTCTATGGGGGAGCCCTATGTCCAACAGTAGACGGAGAGAGGCTGATGGATGGATTAGCTAGTATTAAAGTTAAAAAAAATACAATAATGTAGGTAGCCTGGAATAAAGTTAGCTTTCTTCTTGTTACATTGTATGCTGTTAATAAACAGATGTATCCCCTGAGGCTTTAGAAGAAGAAGTAATATACGAGGACTTGGACGATGACCCTGGACTAGCTGCGAGAGCCCTTTACGATTATCAAGCTGGTAAGAAATTTTTTCTAAGTAGTAATATAAGTATGCATACCTATGTTATTTTAATAATGTAGACACAATTTTTCAGAAAAATTATGTGCTTATGACATTCCAATTTTTTATATTGTTTGAGAGTGGGAAAATGTGTGTCCCAAGCTCGTGTTTTACTCGCCAAGTAAACGATCGTGAATAGCTGAAAATTGTATGAAGATAAGTGCTGATCCAATTACATACAATTTTCTCTCAAGGTTGGCGCACTCACGAATATTTTTTTTTTTTTACGTAGCTAGCGGACCTTCGTTTGCAATATGTAGAAGTGTTGTTTAGATGCGACTAAATGGAATGAAAAGAGCTCTGACACTTGACTGGGATCAGGATCTCACGTTGAGACGTGAGATCCTGATCCGAGTCAAGTGCTGCCGCCTATTTCAGAAAGTTTTCACTACTGCGCACATGGTTCGTGCTGACTTTTGAAGAAATAGAAAAAATTTAAAAAAAACTTTATTTTTTTTCTAGCGGATGAATCAGAGATCACATTCGATCCTGGCGATATCATTACACATATAGAACAAATAGACGCTGGATGGTGGCAAGGTCTTGGTCCACAAGGAGTGTTCGGTCTGTTCCCAGCTAACTATGTAGAACTAATGCCTTGTCAACCTCGTACACAAGACAAATAAACACATGTGTAATATTTTATAGCTAAACATTTTTAGTATTATTTTTAGAATGTATGTGATGGTAAAATAACAAAACTCATTTAATATAGTCAATAATAGTTTGGTTGTCAGATTGCAAATTGAGATTAAATTTATTACAGACTCATAATAATCAGATTTTTCAAATCTAGGTATAAATGTCTTACTAATATTGAATGTAATTTGAAGCCTCTAATGAATAAAATCGTAATCGCAAATTTTTATTTTCACAGGAGACTTTTGATCGCAAACAGGTTTTGGTCTATGACATATTATATGTTGCTTTATGGAACTTTTATGTACTAAATTGAACTGTGGTAGATGAGATCTTTGAAAACAGAAATTTTTTTTGGAGATTTCCTTCTATGTCTTATTTTTTGCATAAATAATATATAGTACGGGATCCGTAGTACATTTTTTTCACTTGATTACTATCAAGCTGATTTTACGTGAGTAGCTTTATTATGACGAGACGCCGTCTCGATTGTGGTAGCTAACAGAGGTAACAAGGATAAAATATCGTACTATTACTGGAAGAAAGCAGTAAGTGATTTTTTTGAAATTTTGGTTTGTAATTTTTGACGCAAGTTCACTCGTCTTTTTTTTACGGGTAGTACGATATTTTATCCTTGTTATCTCTGTTAGCTACCACAATCGAGATTGTAAAATAGAAAATTATTGGGCGTCTCGTCATAATAAAGCTACTCACGGAAAATCAGCTTGATAGTAATCAAGTGAAAAAAATGTACTACGGATCCCGTACTAATAGCAATGGTGCTTGTTTGACTATAAAACTTAAAATAGATATTGTAATTACTTCATACACTGTAATATTCAGCAAATTCCATTGCAAAATGAATAAGTTGTCACGTTGCGCCGACCCCGAATAACGGGATAAGGGTAGGAGAATGATGAATTATGACACCTTTATTTTATTTATTAATACGATCAGATATATATACAATATTATTAGAAAATAAATAAATAAGAACAACAGAAATAACTAGTTACATTTGGGTAACAACTGTATTGTAATTATGACACAATACTAATTGTGTCTCAAGTATATTTCTAACGAATATAGTCGTGATACATATTGATATTTCAAAATAAAAAATGAGTACATTTATAAAATAATTGTGGAAAAAATGATCATTATGAGTGGGACTTGAGCCCACGACCTTGGAACTGTTCCGTTGCTTTCCCAACTGAGCTACCATGGTACCTGGGTCCCATGTTAGCTGAGAGGTCGTGGGTTCAAGTTCCGCTCATGGTGATCATTTTTTCCACTGTCAATTGCAAAAGTTAATAAATTAATGTAAATCTATAAGGTGTTATATGTGAATAAGACAAGTCTGCAATAGTAAATTACGATTTTATTTATATAGAGGCTCTTACTAACTTTTAAAAGAGAGCTATTACATTTAAGAAGACTTTGAACACCAATGTAAAGACCTGACTATTCATAAAACAATAAGAGGGTTTTATTAAAATTTTACTAAGAAATTACTTTTAAAACCGGGTATTCAAGTTATATTGAAGGTAGACAACTCTTTTTCATATGTGTAGTTGTATAGTAAATATATTATAACTGATAATTTAATAGTAAAATAACTTTGTCTAACTGAATATTCCAGAATAATGACAGTAAAGAAATTTAATAAACTAGAGTTTTTTTATACACTAATGGTCTTATTCATAATGACTCTTCGGAGGTTTAAAAGTTCGCTAAAATGGGTTCGCGAAAATTGTCAAAACTTGTTATTCATAATAGTCATTTTACGCTAAAACGTTTATTATCTCTCCGATAAAGTCTCCGTTTAAATCACCGATAAGTCATTATGAATAAGACCATTAGTATTTATAATTGCTTTTTAACCGACTTTCAAAAAAGGAGGTTATACTCTAAATATTATTTTTATTCGTTAATTTAAACTTAAGTTTTGTGAATGAATTACATTCTATACATTTGAAATTAGCAGAGGCGTATTTTTTATTGGCCATAGGGGCCATGGCCTTAGGGTATGTATGTATGTTAGGGTATGGGTAGGCCCTATGGCCTATAGCTTGAGAAGGGCGGCGAAAGCCTTCAAGTTTAAAATTTTGTTCTATATCTATTAATTTATAGGGTGGCTAATTAGCTTGACCCGGCGCGCCAAATCAAATAGCCTGGGGCGTCAAATCAAATGGCCCAGGGCACTAATTTTCAAAATACGCCTCTGGAAATTAGGCAACAGTATTAGACAAGGCTATTTAATTTATGAAATTAATAAAAATTTTAATACAATTTAGACTGATAAAAGAACAACCTTTATAATTATTGATACAATTATTTATTCTCTAACACGACTTCAGACTTCGCCTCGGCTCGACTCATTTGTTCACTTAAAACCAATCGGTTTAGACTCCTATGTTTAGTTTCAAAATGTTAGCCCGACGTATATGGTCAATATAAAATTTAATTATCAAATATGTCCTGTAACAACTGATCACAAAGGACACATCTTAATTCTTACCTTGGTGACTAAAAAATAAACAAATCGTCCGGGCTAAACTTTTAAAGCAAATATACGCGTCTAAATCCGTAACAACAAATATACGCGTCTAAACTAAATCCGTAAAAACAAATATACGCGTCTAAATCCGTAAAAACATATGTACGCGTCTAAATCCGTAAAAACTGGTTTTATTTAATTTAGCTATTTCAATTATAATGTAATATTTAATCTAGTTAATGACTGTATTTAACTTGTGTATCGTTACTGCTTTTAATATATTTATAAACTATCTATTAAAATGAATTGCTATTTGAGCTTCGTGTTGACGTACAAATGATGTTGGAACCAATTCTGTCTGTGCTACTAAACTAAATCTTTAAAAATCACAGTTCAATACAGTTGATTAAATTTATCTTCGTCAAAAATCAGCAAAACAGAAATAGAGTTTTAGGCAAGCTATTGTCATTTTGAAAAAATATTAATTCTTTTTCCAGTATTTTATAGTAATAACTAATATCATTACGCACTATGCCGTTCAAATGAGAATAGGATTGACCCCGCGTCATGTTGCGACGTCATAGTTGTCAATTTGAACAATTTTGATAGGGTCAGCAAAACAAGACATTTTTATAATATAATTTATCTATCACTTTATCGTTATCGTTTACTAATTTTCGAGCACATAGCGAGACAAATACAATTAAAAACAATAATAAATAACGATAAGTTCAAAACAACAATGCTAACATACAAAAACGATGAGAAATAACAAGAATTTTTTTTTAACGGGATACAATCACATAACTAGCAGAATTTAAAATAAAACGCCGTATAATTCATATTCTCGACAAGGCATGCCAACAACAACAAAATGGCGGTTGGAAATTCAACTTAATTTCATTGTTTCCAACAACGAAATTATTGAAAGAAAATAGCATTTCCTTTTTAATAATATTATAACTATTATTACTAGATAATTTATGACGTTTTTCACTTCAAATTTCTGAGATTAGGTAAAAGAAAAAAAATATTGATACGCAAATAAAGTTACGTTGCTGACAGTACTTTTCTGATCACTTTTGACAACTAAAGGTCATTGCCAATCCTATTCTCATTTGAAACGTATAGTATAATGGAATTCCTAGTTGAATAGTACTGTAGATAAAATAAATATTTACGTTATATTGGAAAAAGTAATTTCAGACTTAAACGTTTTAGTTTTTGGCGCAACAGAATTCGTGCTAATACATTGGAGTAAGGCCTAAAGATCTTAGTTAGCCATTGATGGAACCCTAAGTTGGTAATTTAGTATTAAACCATAAGGAGTTTTCTTTGTTAAATATACTATCGGGGCAGCGGGGTGTCGAGGTAACGCACACAAACACTATTTTAATTTCATTGGCCGCTACGTACGCCCCGTACACGATGAGCTGCAACCCCGCTGAAAGAGGTACCTCTTTCAGCGGGGTCACCTTATAATGTCCACTCCAGTTCGTTTAATGTTCTAAGGTTTGCTGCTTGCGAATTCTATACTTATAAGCGGTATTTTACCTTTTTTTAAGGCCTCAAATGTATTCACGTTATAATCTTACTGCGCTGTAAGAATCTATGTCATTTGTAAACGCATACAGACTGACAAATGATTGGTATGATTCATGGGCGTGACTATGGTGGTCTTTGTTAGTTTAATTATCCACCCTGATTTAATGTTAAATATGTTACCCAAATATCCTACCTACAGATCAAATTCAACCCTAGTTACGTCCATAGTGTGATGTATATGTATGTACTAAGCTAAAATTTTCGATGCAATATGTTAATGTAAGTTGTTTTTTTTTGTGTAGCAACTTTTTAATATTTTATGAGTAGCTCTAGTTAATGTTTAGTTTTTAAAGTTTCATCTCTCGACTGCCATTTATTAGGGTTCCGTACCCAAAGGGTAAAAACGGGACCCTATTACTGAGACTTCGCTGTCCGTCCGTCCGTCCGTCCGTCCGTCCGTCCGTCCGTCTGTCACCAGGCTGTATCTCAAGAACGGTGATAGCTAGAGAGTTGAAATTTTCACAGATGATGTATTTCTATTGCCGCTATAACAACAAATACTAAAAATAAAATAAAATAAATATTTAAGGGGGGCTCCCATAGAACAAACATGATTTTTTTACCGTTTCTTGCTCGATACTAATAACGTTGCCTTATGTTGCATAGATAATGGTACGGAACCCTTCGTGCGCGAGTCCGACTCGCACTTGACCAATTTTATATTTAGGCGTTATTGTTATTTAAAAAAAGAAGACTATTTATCGCATTTTAATATACTTGTATTAATTTTTGTAATCCTTTTTATTATACTATTTTTGTAGTATTTAAGTTTATCACCATCATCATAACATTACACCTTTTTCCCATGGGGGTAGGCAGAGACTATAGAGCGCCATCTGCTACGATCCGAACATACTTCCTTCAAGGAAGTATGTTTGGATGTAAGGAAGATCCTTGGTTTCATCCACACTCATACATCTGGTCATACATGCCCGACGGTTGTAAGTGCTACGCACTTTCCCCTTTTGGAGTATACCGGCGATGACATCGGAGTATATTTTTCTCGGGCGTCCTCTCCCTGCATTTCCACTTACTTCCGCCGTGTATATACCTTTCGTTAATCATTTATCGTCCATCCTCTTCATATAACAAAACCACATAAGCAAACTTTTCTCCACCTTAGTCACTACATCCTCTTTCAGACCGCAACGTTCTCTTATAACTTAATTCCTTAATCTATCTTTCAAAGTCACACCACACATACTTCTCAAAGAACGCAACTCTAAAGCATTTATTCTACTTTCGTGCTTCTACCACACCCAACAGTTTACTTTTATTTACATGGTTTAGTATAAGATTGACTGCTTTTTACTGCTGTTTACTGAAAACAGTAATATCGGTGTGAATATTATAGGCATCATAATATTATTTCACATACGAGAGGCACTGGGCACTTGGTTATTGAGCCCCTATGAGTAGTCGTAGCGGGTCATTCCCATTGGGAATAAACGGCTCCTTTCGTCCACACCCTTTTTATTCCCATTCGTCCACACTGTGGACGACGGAGTGTGGACGATTAGGAATGACCCGTCGTAATGGGGTCCCTGGTATGTACATAGTGAAGAAGACGGGTACTTTGGTTAGTGCTCTATTTTTTTATATAGAAAACTGACGATGGTACCAATTCTATATGCACAACTAAACTAAAAAATGAAAACAGCTATAATGTATTCTGATTAATTGGCTATTTCGTTGTGCATAATGTTATAAAAATGTTATGCTAACATTGCCGAATTAAAAAAAACAAAAAGGTTTAAATAAATTAAATAATGATTGTAGTGCCAAAATTAGAAAATCTAAATCTACTTTTACCATTAAAACTGACACATTATGTTATTACAGGTCACAAATTACAAGATTTATATGAAAAAATCATAAAATAGGTCACAATTTTTATTGAATCAAAAAATAGTTTTGCACTACATATAAGATTTCCAAAAATTTTGTGGATAATTTTAGACGCATCACAAATAAACTGTGAATGAATTAAAGTATGCACTCGATCAGACCAATTAAACTATAGAAAATGTTCACTTGCACTTATTCCATATAGTTATTGATTATTGTGAAGTTTTATAGTCTTTTAACTGTTTACATTAGTTTATACGAAGGAGTATCGTGTGCCCCAATTAGTGTATGAATAAGCTTAGCCTTTACTCTTCTATACATCATAGCAATAAGTGGGATGTATGTTTTGTATTATGTTGGAAATGGTGCCAATTCTGCTTGCATAAGTTAACTAAAATATGATTGATAGTATGAATCATACAATTTGGATGACAACAGAAAGCATAAAATTAAAATACATTATGATTTTAATCAAGTTTAGGATGCAACAGAATTGTCACCGAGTATGTTCCGTGTACCAATATTATTGCAATATGATTTTATGTGTATGGTGCTCCATTGTAATGTAACTTGTAACATATGTTTATTACATTTGTATTCCAATATTTTCAAAATAAATGACATGCTCTAGAGTCCAGTGATTTGATTCTTTTATTTTGTCCTTATTTAATTCAGTTTTATTATGTGCGCCATTTTGTATTTCGAAAATGGAAAGCGGAGCAAATTAAGCGTGTCTGAGGCAGATTTTGTTGAAACCACTGAGACTAATTGTGTGCCATACTTTCCCTGAAACGAAGCTTCTTTAGAGAAAGCTTTGCTTAATACTTACTGGCTACATTCAATAAAGAAAACAAAGATTGGCTTTGAATAAAAAGAACAAATGAAAACATTTTTTATTTCATAATTATTAACAAAATACTGTAGGTACATATTAGAATACTAATTATGTATAAATATTTGAGGTCACAATTGGTCCATTTTTACCCGACCTTTTTCTCACAAAATGTCCGAGAAGACACCATGTCGAGGTAGGGCAATCTTATTCACTAAATCTGGAACAACCTAGACAAAAACGAAAATTACTTATTACCTACTTATGCAATATTTTGGAATTATTCTACAATTAAGAGGGTACTGTACTCCTAATTTAGGTATTGCTATCCTTATTCGCGAGCACCGCGCTGAAAAGGACAAATATAGCTGAAGCAGATTTTACCTACAAATTCTTTGAAAAAAAGGACGTTTCAAAAGAAAGTTAAACCAGTTTTAATTAATTCTACGCTATATTATAGATGAAGAGTATATCTATGCTTCTGTCACTTTCTTTTTTTCAATACATAATAACTAAAAGAATCCTTAAAGACCATCCGAAAATCCCGTTTCTTTTCGGTTTTCTTTAGGTAAAGTTGCAGCGACCATCACACATATTTGGTAACGTTTTACCAAAAAAGAAAGTAATTCAAGCAAAAAGAAAAGCAAAAAATTTTCATTGTTTTTACGCTATATTATAGGTGAAGAGTATAGCTATCTATACTCTTCATCTCATCGGTGGTTCTCATCTCATTCATTTTTCTTCGCGAAAGTTAAACCTAACTTTAAAAAAAATTGGTCAAGTGCGAGTCGGACCCGCGCACGAAGGGTTCCGTACCATTATCTATGCAACATAAGGCAACGTTATTAGTATCGAGCAAGAAACGGTAAAAAAATCATGTTTGTTGTATGGGAGCCCCCCTTAAATATTTATTTTATTTTTAGTATTTGTTGTTATAGCGGCAATAGAAATACATCATCTGTGAAAATTTCAACTCTCTAGCTATCACCGTTCTTGAGATACAGCCTGGTGACAGACGGACGGACGGACGGACAGCGAAGTCTCAGTAATAGGGTCCCATTTTTACCCTTTGGGTACAGAACCCTAAAAAAGGGAAGTATGATACCCATATTTTTGTATGGAGCATAATTTGGTATCGTGCCCTCTTAATATGTAGACACACAAATTTCTTTTCAATAGTAATGCCTTTACTTTAATAGTATTCCACGTGCTAAACGCTCAGTTTAGGAAAACCTATTAATTCAGATGTTTGTGAGTTTGTTGGTTACTTTCGATGTTCAATGGATTTTGATCTTAGGTAACAACTAGGCTTACACCTAGATATACGATTTCTCCCACCTCAGCCAAGAATTATAAACACTGAAATTGCAAATTGTACACAAAATCTAAAAATGTAGTTACCTTAACCCTAACTTCTCTGGGCATAAATTCTTGAAAGAATTCATAGAACTCAAAGTGCGTCTTCACAATGTTTAGTCTTGCAAATTCATGTTTGAGTATCTTAACTGAATCTGTTGATGCGACTTTTTGTCTACGCAATTCTTTGGTAAAATGATATACTGTCTCTACCAGTTTCTCTGCACGGATCCGAGCTCTGTAGTCGTATCTGTAAACGTTAAATAAAAACATTTAAATAAGTCATAAATAGGCAATGGCTTTTAACGCTATTGATCATTGGCGGGAATTTGGTCTAATATAATAGTATAGTGGTCATAAAATGACTTATCGGAGGTTTAAAAGTTCGCTAAAATTGTCAAAACTTGTTAGTCATGATAGTCTTTTTACGCTAAAACGTTTATTATCTAGACTATTTATTTATTATCTAGACGAGCCTGTGGTTGAGTGATTCATGTAACGGACTGCCGATCAAGAGGTCGCGGTTTCGATTCCCGCTCGGGACAATCATTTGTGTGATTTTTAGGGTTTCGTACAAACCCTTATAGGATCACTCCGGTGTCTGTCTGTCCGTCTGTAAAACTTTTTTTACTCAGCAACGGCTGAAGGTATCAACTTGAAACTCATACGATATGTAGATCTATGCGGTCCCGTGCTGCAAAAAATACAATCAACCTTTTACCTTTTCCACGCATTTAAAAGATATAACCGAATTACGACCATTTTTAAGAATTTTCGACATATGCTAGGGAATCAAAATTCACAGGTTACTTTCCGTTGCCCTAGAGCCTTGAAATTTGGCATAGACCAAGTCTATATAGTGCTGATATAGGGAAAAATCCAAAAACTTATAATTTATCATCACATCACAAGATAAAAGTGTTTATACTAATACCAACTTATGAAGTAGAAATGTAGACGATTCCCTATATTTCAACTACAAAATTAAGTTGGTGAGTTATTTTGAGTTTAAATAACTGATTATATTATTTGAATGCAGTTACTTATGTTTATATGTAAAGTAGGTACGAAACCCTAAGTGTGCGAGTTTGCCCCGCTCTTGACAGGTTTTTTCTAATTGTAATACAAATGTTTGTGCTGCGTCTGGGTGTTTCTACGAGTATGTATTATAAGTATGTATTTACAAAAGAAAAGTAATATAATATGTATTATATCCGTATTCTGGTTCCCATAACACAGGCGTATAAGCTTAGCTTGGGACTAGAGGACGTTGTGTGAAATGTCCGTAAATATTTATTACATTTATTATTATTTATTCTTATCTCTACGATAAAATCTCCATTTAAACCTCCGATAAGTCATTATGAATAAGACCATAAAAGTATCTAATAAATAATAGTGCTATGCTGACAAAACTTGTTGGCATACGGTAAAAATCATATTGCCTATCTGAAAACTTTAAATGAACTACAATCATTAGCTATGATAACGACAACCACTGTTAAAAACAGAAATAAAAGGACTTAAATTGTTCATGTTGTAAATAAAGTTAAAAATAGTTAAAAAAAAGTAAGTATTTGGTTAGACAAAGGGCTATATTTTAGTAAAAAAATAACCACAGATATATAACGTTAAAATGTTCAAAGAACAACATGAAAGCAATAAAACAATTCGCAATAATAAAAAATAAGAATTTATAAAGCTTACTTTTGTTCCAATTTGTTTTCCAAAAACTTATACAGTCTTTTAGTGATCCACGAAGCATTTGATGGTTTGAATCTCTTTGGCGGTTTGTACTTCATGTCCTCGATCACTTCAGGAGGCACTATACCGAATATGTTTGCGGTTGGTTGCTTTTTTTGTTTATTCGTAGTTGTATTTTTACGAGGCGGTGGTCTAGTCGGTATTTTGAATAATGATTGTGTATTTCGAGCCGATTGTGCTTTGTAAAAGTTCTTAGTTTCTTCTTCCTATAACAGATAGAACAAAATCGTATTAGTACATACTATATTTTTTATAATACTTTCGATATAGGCGAATTTTCAAAATAATTCTGACTGACTTCTCATGTCTTACTTACTAGTTTTGATTTCTTCTCTAAGTTTTTCTGCCTAATATTTTGTAATTTTATATCCAGTGCAGCAAGCCGTGCATTTCGAGATTCCTCATGATCAGACTCAACAGGTGCGTCATCATCTTCATGGTTGGAAAAGTCTGGATATTCTGTAGAATTTGCTTGAGGAAGCATTACGCTCTCCGAATGAAGTGTCTCAAAATTTTCCTTCATGTGCGCAGATTTCGCCATAACAAGAGCTCTTAAAGACTTTCTGGGAGTAAAATCTTTGCCAAATGTTCGTCTTAAAGTTTTTCGTGTAGTCCTGTGTGAATCCCAGCCAGAACCTTCCACGCTAGAGCCAGTGCCATCTGCTAACCCTAAACTCTCTCGGGCGGGTGCTAAACTTGGTCTAATATCCACATCTTTATACATACTTTTAGTTTTTCTAAAACTTTCGTTGTGCTCTTTAGCTTTAAAGGATTCTTGTTGGCCAATTTTTCCGTCTAAGACAGCCTCTGGCCGAGCATTTTTATTACTATTAGTTGTTTTGTGGGTCACATTTGGTGATCTTTCTATAACTTCTTCAGCGTCATTAATTTCCTCGATATTATCATCAACTTCCATTTCTTCATCGTCTTCTGGGTTTTGTTCAGCATCACTCTCTTGACTTGCATCAACTTTACTCTTATTTTCAGCACCTTGACTACTATCGGCAGTGTTTCTATGTGAATCATTTTTATCAGCATCTTCAGACTCTATACTCTCATGTTCACTGTGCTCATCGTCGTTTTCGCTCTCTTCATAATCCATTTCTTCACTGGCCTCAACCTCATCATTAGATTGATCTTCAGTTACATCAACTTCCGTATCTTGGTCTTGATTTAAATTTTCGTCAGAACTGTTGCCGTTTTCATTGTTGTCCGAGTCTTCGTTTTCTAATACATTACTTTGATTGACCTCTTCGTCATCTGATTTGTTCTGACTTTCGTCTACATCAAGATCTTGTTGCTGGCTTACATTTTCTGTAGAACTGTTGTTATCGTCATTACTTCCCACTTCATTACGTTGACTGTGGTTTTGATGTTGCTTTATTTCGTTGTCAGCTGACTCATTTTCGTTTCCTGCATTAAGTTCTTTATTTATTTCATCAGTTTGCGTTTGGTTTACATTTTCCTTAGAACAGTTGATGTTATCATCATTCGTTGTTCTTACGCTTACATTAGCATTCACATTATTATCAGTTTTAATACTTTGATTCACGGTTTCTTTACCACGGTTCTCGTTATTAATGTTTAGATTTTCGCGTTCTTTTAATTCATTATCTTTTGCTCGAGTTTGATTATCTTCGACATTATTGATTTGACTTTGATTTGAAACAATTTGTTCGTGGCTTATATTCTTGCCAATATTTTCATTATTCGATTTATCTTTACCATTTTTCGACATATTATTAGTTCCTTGAGATATATTTACATCATCAGTCTGACTTTGGTCAGCTATATTATTTTGTTTATTGTTATTATTGATTTGTTCATCTTTTCTTACACTTTTTTCCAACTTTTTCTTATCATTTACTTCTGTTTCTACATTACCATCATCATAATTGCTGTCCAAATTATGTTTATGATTTGCAGAGATTTCAGATGATCTGTTTTCTCCCTGCTTATTTTGGTGATTCTCAACATTTTGGTCATCAATATTATCAAGTTCTTTTTGAATTTTATTAACGATATCTACATCTGCATTCTCTTGGTTCTTTTCACTGGTTTTGTCATCATCTGCACTGATATGGTCATTATCTTCATTGTCATAGTCATCATCTTTATTATCATGGTCTTCATCTTCATCGTTATCATCTTCACCGTCATTATCAGCATCTTCATCGTTGCTGGCATTCCTCTCATTGGTATCATCTTTAGTTTCAGAATCCTCACAGGATCGATGTTGTCTATCATCAGCAACTTTTTCCTGACTTTCGTTGCTTGCTTCGTCACCAGTATTTTCGACATCCATTTCGTTTTCTTTACAGTTTTCTGTATTTACTTGTTCCACTTCATCATCTAATTCATCAGATGAGTTTTGATCTTGCCAAATTAAAGGCTGCATTTCTGTTTGTTTCTGGAAGCCAAAGATCTTAGACTGTACATCCAGAATCTCATCATCACTTTCAGTTAAAATAAAGTTGGCAAATATATTTTTATTGGTGGCTCTGCCACCAAAAATATTTCTAGTTGTACTTTTAGATTCCACAGCACTAACAGAAATGTTCTCCTTAGTTTTATCCACAGTTTTGTTATGAGACATATTTAAAAGAGCAGCTGGAAATACTTGCTTTGGTTTCTGTGAGCGTTGGAAAAAGTTTTTAGTGCCTGCAATTATTGTTTTATCATGATGTATTGTACTGTTATTATGAAGTTTAGCTGAATTTTCTCTAACACCAACAATTTGACCAAACTTTTGTTTTGACTCATTTTCATTTTGGTTAAATAGCTTTCTTTGAGGGAGTACTATACTCTTAACTGAAGCATCCATACTGCTGTCTGATAGTTCAAAGTCGTAATTGCTTTTTTCTTGGCTGTAACAAAATAAAGAATGGATTATGAATCTTAGTTTTAAAACATCAAAACTATTTAGTCAGTTCATTCCATATGGATATACCTAGTTAATTTTACGATGAATTTTTCTAAGTCACTAACTACAATTATATTCTTGGTATACACACATGTGAACAGCTAAATAGTCTTCACATTCAAAAAGGCCATATCCACATTCAATCAAACTATTGAATCAATTACCTTACAACATCAATTTCAACAATCTTCTCAAAAGCATTATTGGTATCTATTACTTCATTCCCCAAGGCTTCCATGATATTTCCAGAATTCTCATTTAAGTTTTTCCACCAACTTTTACCTGAAAATTAAAAAGTACTTAATACATGTGGAGCATGGGTGATTAGGATCCTCCAACCATTTTTTTATAGCTAGCGTTGGCAAATGATTACACTTCACCTAATGATAATGCAATTTATAATTATTGTTATAACTAGCAATATGAACAAGTAGCTCATGCTTACTTACTTAATATAAATAATAATATAATAAATAAATATTCACTGAAATTACACAACGTCCTCTGGTCCCAAGCTAAGCTTATATGCTTGTGTTATGGGTACCAGAATACGTATATACTACATAAACTACTTTTCTTTTGTAAATACATACTTATAATACATAGAAAACACCCAGAAGCAGTACAAACATTTGTGTGACATTTATGGATATCACATAAATAATTGTCCCAAGCGGGAATCGAACCTATAACCTCGGAATACCATCTTGTAAATTGATTTATTAAGTAAAAGCATAGCAAGTCAACAGCAAAAATTAATAAATCAAGTAGCTCATGTTTTTGTGAATTGGCAATATTCTTCTATTCACTCTCAACAAATAGCCTTTAATATAATTATATAAAAAATAATAGGTACTTACGGCGGGGTTCCTCAATATCAGTTTTATCGGTTAGAACAGATAGCCTGTTACAAAGCGGCGAAAATGCAAATGAATCCATATTCTGGTCTGTAAACTTGTCTATAACTGTAGTCAACCTTCCAGAGGCAGTCGGAGGTCCAGGAGAGCATACACTACGACTCAAACGAGGTTTGTTTCGACGAGACTTAGATATACTTCCGTGCGACCTCGCTGGAGACACTGTCTTTGTTTTCGGCATATTTAGAGCTGAAACCATTGAGATAATTTCTATGATGGATTACGGAATTTTTTAAGATCTAATAATTTTTCCTTTATCTAAATAAAGGCAAATGAAGTTTATGTTATTAGCGTGATTTTATTACACTTGAAATACGTTAATATCATTAAATTTAATAAAAAAATAACACAAATTGAGAATTATTTGTCAGTGAAATCAAAATTATAACTTACTTTCAAAATGCCACTTTGTTTTTACATATCACAACAACAGAAATATATATGTAAAACACGAGTTAAAAGCAACAAACAATTATTAAAATCAAATATTATATATTTAAAATCAAATCGCATCCGTTAAAAATAATGTTTGAAATTAATATAAACATAGAATAGATGGCAGATTTTCATAAACAACTCGATCACGAAGTATCTAACTTCGTGAACTCGATAAACAATTGCCACAGAGTAATGAAAAAATACTTCATATAGGTAGTTCTTCCCATGAAGGTACAGATAAAAGTGGAGTCCAGACTCTGAATACCTACTTGAAGCAAAAATGATGTATGGCTATCTCGCTCACTGTGGTCAAACCCTTTCTTTCTAAGTAGGGTAACCTTTATTGTATTTCTTCCAGGACAAAACTTCAAGTGTTCCATATAGTGTCAACAAAATGTTCACTTCTAAGACCTAGCCCGTATAGATTTTATATGTCGAGATACTTTAAGTACTGTGCGTAAAAAAAATACTCAAAAAACAAACTGTTTGTTATCGCGTGAAAGTTTGGATAATTCTAGTTTTTTAACAGTAACTGGAGGTTCGGTTGTTAAATTTATTATTCTTTTTACATTTATAAACACGTAAAATTTCCTAGTTCGTATGTACGATGTACCTATAGAATATTGGTGGGAAATAGATAATTACTAGAACAAAGGTGTAGTTCCTACGGCAATACGAAATTAATGAATGATTGTGAGATCTGCTTGAGATAAAATAATAATAATTTACCTTTATTTCAGACCTAAATACATGTTACAAAGATACAGAAAAATGATTCCAACGAATTGAGAACCTCCTTTTTTGAAGCCGGTTAAAAATAACAAGGTGTTCGTAATTTCTTAGTAAACAAAACAAGTTACACAATAAAATCTATTTGGCATACCTAAGTGGAAACATAACTTTTTGTGTAGGTAGCGTAAAAACGAAAAAGGGTTATTGTACTCATATTTTTAAACATGTACTGTTATTAAGGGACCAACCATGAAATCGCAAAAGATATGTCGTAGGAGACTTGATTAAAATAGTTTACTTAAGGATTTTTAGTTTTAACTTAGGATCCAAGATTGTGATGTGGGTCCTTAAATGGTGTGAATGGTGAGTAATTCGTTTATTTACTGTAGTTGGTGAGACTGAATGGTGACCCGTTGAAATTTCATAAAAGGATCCTTCCAAACCAGCTACACGTGTCGTAAGCCACGGATCAATCTCATCGTAGTCCATAGAATGTTTTAGTTATCGTAGTTAGTTTATTCAGTATTACAATGTGTTTAGATGGATGACTGCTCTGGCTGTAACTACAGGTGATGTCTACGATACCTTTTCTCCGATATCAGAAGTGGGATCGAATAGTCGTTATTCGATTTTGTTTTGAAAAAAAAAAACTAGAACAGTATAATTAACCGTAATCGGCGTTCTAGTAAAAATTTAAAGTTTTCGCAAAGTTTCTTTTTGAAGAAAAATGACTTCGATTATATTAACAAGCAAAGACTGATAATTACAAGTCATAGGTAATTAGTTAATTACCCTTTAACTATAACTACGTAACAAAAGTTAAATGACAATGATTTATTAGTAATTTTATTAATCTACAGTGTTCACTTGCTTAATTTATCTCGTGTATCAATAAATAAATAATAGTAAAATCGTTTTACTTGATTGCGAACAGAAATATAGTGTGGCTTTATGAACATTCAACACTTCGTTTTAAAGTGGTTGGTTTCCTTTTTATAAAGTTGGTTCATGATTTTCTGCGCTTATATATAGGCGTACTTGATAACTAAAATTTCAAAGAAAAACAAAGATTTAATCTCTGCCGTGTAATAATGTGTTTTTGCATATTCTAACGCGTTACTAGACTTTGTGATTAGCAAATAAAATCGTAAGAAACTTTCACCTAGATGAGAGGTAGTGAGAAGAAAATCTAAATCATGGTTAACTAAATACTCGAGATTAGACCTACATGTAGTTACATGTAAAAGATAGAATTGTGATAAAAAGAGATTGACGAAATATGCGTTTTAAATTTTAAATTCTTTGACAGCGAAAGAAAGTTTGAGATATCTATACACATGCCAGTCGTTTTGTTTGTTGTATGTTCTAGATATCCTGTTTTGAAAAATCTATTTACAATTATGTTTTCGACTATGTTATTGACGTATGCAGACGTCCAGTAAGCCGTCGTAATATTGCCAACGCAACTTATTGTAGTGTACCTATAATATGCGGTTAAAATCGTCCTTTCTGAAATATTCAGAAAAGCTACAAATACGAATCTGACGGTTCGGACGTCCGTTCATTGACGTATGAAGTCGTCTAGTAATCATTAATAATATTAACATCACTTTTTGTGGTGTATAACAAGTTTTTAAATCTTTAGTTTACTGACGTGTGAGACGTCTAGTAAGCCATTAATAACATTAAGAACACACTTTACTATGCTGTAGCTACAAGGTTTTGAAATAGTCTTTTTTAAAAAGAACATCTGTTGCTAAATATGATCTTGATAATGCAATTGACGAATGGAGAAATCTAAACTACTGATAATATTTACCACACTCCTTGTAGAGGTTTACCTATAACACGTTTCTGAAATCTTCATAGAGATGTCCAATATAGCAGGTTTAAGATTAGCCACATGTCAATATTTAATTTAAAAATGCCTTTAATGTTCCATGCAATACTTCAGTTGTATTTTGATTTAAATCTATGCGACTAATAAAATTCTACTTGTTAATTAATTGTCTAATAAATTATTAAAGTAATAATTATTTTTTATTAATTGGTCTATGCAGGCTAAAAAATAATCACTAGCAATCTGCAACTGTTACGCGTGGTTCTCATTGTAAGTGAAGTCTACCGTTTGTACTACTACCGCGACTACGACCCTTATTACAAATTATTGAGGTGACATAACTTTTGAGCTTATTTACTTGAACACGCAATACAAGAATCTGTTGTAGTAGATTGACTATAGCAGATCTACATACCATAACAAATTATCTAGGTCTTAAATTTTAATTTACGAGCGTTTTTGGTGTACAGAGACGTTCAGTGAACTATTTATAATATTAACAACGCAGTTTACCGTGGTGTATCTACGAGTAAACTAATTATTATTATTAAAAGAGCTGTTGGCGCGTGGAGCGTTACAATAAGCCAAAAATAAAAGATGCTACAATAAGCCACTATATCCTATCCTGAAAGAATAATGGTCCCCTGTGTACGACGGCGAACAGGACCGCCTATGGCACAGCATCAACCTATCCGTTTATTCCTAGGGCCATTGCCTACGCGGCAACATCGACCTTTCCTTTACCTATCCTTCCTGAACCCTTTATCCTTCCTAAATCCTTCATCCTTTCTATCCTTACTCATAAATATACCACGTTATTACTGTACACCAACCAACGGTTACTATTCACGATGTAGGTGTTTGGTATCAACAGCTAACATAGTTATGTAGGCTTAACTTCTACTTGGGCTACAAGTAGGAGGCAGAGTAACAGTGTTTATTCGTATGCCAGTAGGAAAATTCTAAATTTAACTTTTTATTCACTGATAGTTTAATCATTAGCATTTAAACTAAATTAGAAAATCATTCCTTTACTGTTAAATCCGTCTAGATCAGCAGGATAGGCCAAACGGAAACCCTTCTATTTTGTTTCAAGTAGATAGGGAACACACGAGGACGCGTGCCTTTGCAGAATGGCCGTGTGACAGTTAAGAAAAAGAAAACAAAGTAAAGAAAGGAAAAGAAAAGAAAGAAAAAGAAAAGAAAGAAAAAAAAAAGAAAGAAAGAAAAAGAAAAAAAAAAAATTTTTTTTTTAATGTATTTGCCAACGTAGCTAAAAATCTTTTTCTGAGTAGTTTACGATTAATTAGCTAAATTCTAAATAATTCGTTATCAAATTACAGCCGAGTGGTTGTCTTTATGAAAACACAATTTTAATGTGTAGTGGACTCGATGATTAGAAACCATCTATTGAATGCTATAATTATACAATTAAGTTCGTTAGCAAAAATGCGAAAAACCTGACAACTAGAGCAGTCAGTATTATACAGGTCGTTACGCTGCCCAGTTCTATAACTTAAACAATTAGAATATCCGCCAAAGTGTAATTGCTGAGTGTGTATTTGTGAGAAAGTGCAAAGTAACGATAATGCGGAATTATTGTAACTGACCGAGTGTGAATGTTGAATTATTGTCGGAATTGTTGTAACTGACCGAGTGTATGGAATAATCTTAGTTGTGAATTTCTTTATTTTGCGACTTTATATTGGGTCAGAATTAGCCGAGCGAAAACTTAGTTCTATTGCAGATTTACACACGGGGACGTGTGTATTCGCAGAATGGCCGTGTCGTAGGAGACTTGATTAAAATAGTTTACTTAAGGATTTTTAGTTTTAACTTAGGATCCAAGATTGTGATGTGGGTCCTTAAATGGTGTGAATGGTGAGTAATTCGTTTATTTACTGTAGTTGGTGAGACTGAATGGTGACCCGTTGAAATTTCATAAAAGGATCCTTCCAAACCAGCTACACGTGTCGTAAGCCACGGATCAATCTCATCGTAGTCCATAGAATGTTTTAGTTATCGTAGTTAGTTTATTCAGTATTACAATGTGTTTAGATGGATGACTGCTCTGGCTGTAACTACAGGTGATGTCTACGATACCTTTTCTCCGATAGATATATGTTTCATTAATTTTGCAGATTAATTAAACATTATGAATACATACTGGACAATAGTTTTTCCTAGATTTCTGGGTTAGCCAATGTATTTCTATTTATTAATGTCAGTTAAAGGGCAAATTCGGTCAATAATACTTCTGAAAAAAAAAAATACGTTACGTTGATTAAAATTAGTTTGTCGGAAAATCTGTAGTTAATAGTCATTTTAACTGACAATATGAATGTGGTTAAAAGTGGCTGACGGAAGAACGGAGAATCAGTCAAAATCAATTTTTACGTATATTTCTGTCTACAGCGTTTAAAGGAACCTATCATGAATGGCATGACGGGAGCTAAAAACCTAACCCACCCTTGTCGGGTTGCCCTTGGCTCCCTCTGCCTTGTGTTCCACTACTTGGCGCTAGGCAAGTCAGTTAAAATTACATTTAAACAGCTATATTGGGTAAAATTAGTTTTGAATAATTTCAGTCAAAAGTACTACTGTCGAGAGCTTACAGTCTATTGAGTGGTTATAAGTTTTGACTGTGACATATATCATAGGGGGCTATAATAGGAACGATAATAAAGTTACAAAAAAAGGGCAAAAAAGAAACAACAGCACTTTCCAAATTAAAATCATTTAATAATTTTTCTTTTATACATGACTAAATATTATTGTTTTGTGTAATTTCTGTCTCTTACCACGTAAATCACTAAGTATATTTTCTGTATGACTCTTTAAGTGTTAAAAAATGAATTTGCAATTTTCTTAATTAATACGCTTTCATGCAAATCATTGCAATAAATTGAGTCCGTGATGGGATGCTTAAACATTTCTTGCAACAGAGGAGTAAAATGTTGTGATACAACATTAATTAATTTGTTTTCTATATTGTTTTCTCTGAGTTGGCCCATCAGGAAGGATTACTTTCATAAATGCCAGAGCTAGGATTTGGTACACCCAGAGTAGCTACTTGCCCCATAGACTCTTCCTGTAATGAACTGTCTATCTGAAAATTATAATATATTTTACAAAATATAGCCTTTTGCCATATATTCGAACTACTACATTTCTGAAACATAATAATAATGTAAGGCTCTCATTAGGCAGTCGGATCGGGGGGGGGCTGGTTCAGAAAGCAGCAATTATCTCTGGAGCCTTGAGCGCCGGTAGTTTGGAAAATGTTCCTGATACTGGTGGGGTATTTTTTTTCATACTAGTTTTTATATTCCTTATAAATTCAAATATTTAACATTGTATAACATGTGAGACAATTAAAGGAGTTTGTAAATAGATACTTGAAATTTTACCTTGCAAGGTGATACTGCTTCTTGATTTGTAATTATAGTAGGAACTGCTGTTTGTTTTAAAAAATCCTTGCACTTTCATAAAATTTCATTTTCAATGGTACAATGGATAACCATAATTTCCTCTGGGTACTATTTTTAGGAAATCTAAAAAAATAATATTGTAGGTAAGTATATTAATGTTGTAAATAATGTGAAATAAAAATTAAATGACTAAGCAAACATGTATAATTTAGTTCAGGTCCCACAGAAAGTCCTAGATATGTCCTCAGTATGGTCACACTATTTCAAAATTACTTCTTGTAAACAAGAAAGATAAAATTGCACTAAGTCCATGAAATTCAATGTAAGACTATTAGATCTTTACATCGTTATCAGTATAGTTAGTTAGAAGTATGCTGAAAACATTGTTTAATCATTTTATGAAGTATTTAATTGAAAATACAAAGAAGTATGTTTGCAGTTATTCAATGCCAGAAATCACGATCTAAACACTTACGCGTGAAATTGTATATCACCTCCTGGACACCACGTACTACCGCAACCACGCACTACACAAGTTTGCACCATTTCTTTAATTATAAAAATAATTAGAGTCGAAAATTTGAAACGAAGCTGTGAACCGTAAAGTAAACAACCGACATATTGGCACAATTTTGTCGACAACTTGACATATGGTGACCAATGTTGCCAAATTACGAAATCCTTAGGAAATGGGGAAAATAATTCACTGATTCGTCAACCATGAAAAGCATCCGTGATCTACTATTTTATTATTTTTAATTTCATTCATCGTATTTCAACTAGTTATTTATAGTTACGATTAAACACTATCAAATGACAGTGTTTAACTTGTGATTTGATATGTGTGGTGACTCTTTTTAAGAATTTACTAGGAGATTTTAATAAGGAGATAGCAGTACTAAGGCCACACTAAAAAGAGAGGTCAGACCACAGAGAGTGAGATAGAGATACGTAGGTATTTGCCTCAAACCGATGTTCCAAGTATGGCCTCCTTTTTTTTATCTATACCTTCATGGTTCTTCCCAATCGGAATTGTAAAAAAAAAATTTAAGGCTTTCTTTTCGTCGGAGTTTTATGGAAATATTCAAAGTTAATTCAAACTGTGTTAAAAAATAGGCTGTTGCTAGTCGTCCGGTTATACGGACGACTAATATTCAATATTTGTCCGGTTATCGGATGAATAAAATATATTAATCGTCCGGTTATCGCATTATTACGCATTATCGCTGATGCTGTTGTTTTCATCAAATTAGAAGGCTGTTGATAATCGCATGACAATCGTATGAATAAAAAATAATTATTTATACGACTACTTTATTATTTGTACTAATTACGTTTCATATAACTTTAGAAATTAAATAAAATAAGGTTTTCGAAAAAAAAAAAACCCTAACCTAACATTCACTCGGTTAACTTCGAGATCTAGTAACTCCGCAATTTTTTCCTTTTGCTCCTTAGTTAATCTTCTGCTCCGTGGATAGTGTCGAAAAAGATTTTCACTTTTTTCACGAAAAAAATTCTTAGTAATAAATTTAATAATAAAAATTTATATGAAACGTAATTAGTACAAATAATAAAGTAGTCGTATAAATAATTATTTTTTATTCATACGATTGTCGTGCGATTATCAACAGCCATTTATTTAACACAAATAAATTTCTACCTTCTTTATTTTTTTTACCGGACGACTAGCAACAGCCTAAAAAATAAATATAATAATATATAAGTATGGATGAAGGTATAAACAATGACTTTTTTTTATATTCCACACATATAATGTGAATACAATGTTTAATTTAGAATTTTTTAACACTGAATTTAGTGCACTCTGCTGGCGCATTTTAAAACTAATTCACGTTCCAATTAAGCGTCAGCATTGTGCGGAATTGTGCGGCACTGAGTCGCATTATGCTCTGCCATTGGAAAACGGGAAATGCAAAGCTGATACTTCAGTCTGTGATCTGTCAATGTCATTGTCAAAAATTGTCAACTTCAACTTCTTTTAGTTTATGGACATTTTCATAATAAGTTTGACGTTGCTGCTTGCTTCTAAAAATGCCGCCAAATTGATTATTGGTGTAAATTCTCTGTTAAACTGTAAGACTACGACGTTAAAAGTGTTTTATTCTTAGTATTTACTTATATTTTTGTTTTGTAGTAGTGGTTTTGTGTAGCCTGAAACGTCATCATGAAAATAATATAGGTTGGTGACAAGCCATGATTTACGCTTCATCGTGGTTTAATTAGTAGTAATTAGATAATTCTACTGTAATTTTCAGGTAAGGCATGACAAGTTTGATAGAATCGGAACCTGCAACACCAGCCAAGGATATAAATTATTTACAGAAACATAATGCTTCCGATGCGTACTGTCGTGACGATCGACAGCGGCGACATGTATTAAAATCCAAAGAAAACACGTATAAACATAAATGCTACAAAGTTCTTAGAAAAAAGTTAAAAAAATATAAGCTTAGACAAGATGGTGCAGAGGATCAAGATGTTATAGACGTCTCAAAGATATTGGTATCCTCACTTGTAATCAAATCGCCAAGCAATGAACAGGAACCATTCGCTGGAGAAGGTGATTTAAAATACTTGGAGGAACTTAGACCTAAGAATTATCTGTTCAAAATGGTACGTAGAAAAGATAATCCAAAATTGAGTCATAATGTAACAAAACTGAGTGAAAATGTTAAATGTAATGATAGTGCTGACGAAAGTAGTACTGTTATCAATGAGGAAAGAAAGCATACAAATGCTTTTCAGTTGTTAATGGATTCTAGAAATAAAAGTATAGGTACTAATTCACCAGGCAAAGACCAGAATTATGATTGCATAGATTCTGATGAGGTAATGAAACGGAAAAGTGAAAAAGCCAAAAGAAATTTAGTACTTCAGAAAATGGCAGAATCAAAGGGTTACAATAAAAACAAAGAATTGGAAGAGTATCATGATAAGATTATTAAAAAGAAGATGGATAAAAGAGCTGATAGACTAAAAGCTATGGTTCTAAAAGAGTCCAAACAATCAAAATCAATCAAACTTGCAAATAATTCAGAGTCTAAAGAAACTAAGGAACAAAAGTTAGCTCAAAATATTGAGACAAAAAAGCCAAAAGAATTTAAAATTGTTGATATATTTAATACATTGAATGACCCAGTTACTCAAGGTACTGATAAGAAGTCCATTTCTAAAGAAGATAATGACTTTATAAATAAATTATCTCCATCAATAAAGAAAACTGGAAGTGTATTGAGTTACTTTAAAAAAGTTGACAAGGATCTAGAAATTTGTACTACAGAAGTAGAGAATGATGAAGTAAAGGCAAAACACAAACCTAAGAAAAGAGGTCGAAAGAAAAAGCTTAGCCTTAAAAGAGATATAGTCTCAGATGAATTGCAGGAAGTCAATAATGATAACAATGAAGTTAATCAAGGTAATTTAGAAAAAGCTGAAATTAAATCTTCAGAAAAAATAGAAAAAGAAGACAACATTAACTCTGAAGGCAACAAAGGGAATTTAGACAATGCCGAAATTCAAGCTCTGGATAATTTAGAAGCTATAACCTCTACTGAAAGGCTAAAGAGAAAAAGAAGCACTAAAACACTTAGAAATGTAGTTAACAGTATAGATTTAACTAATAACACTGAAAGTCGACCAAAAAGGTCAATTAAAAAACCTGTTAAATACTCTGATGATATATATCTGTCCAGTTCAGATGAAGATTTGCATATATTTACACCTAAAAAGAAAAAGTATGTAGAAAATAATACAAGTGATAACGAAGTATCCAAATCAGAAGAAAAAGAGATTGTCAATGATCCTGTGAAAACAAATAATAAAATTAAGAAAATTAAAGATACCAAGACACCAAATAAATCTGTTAAGTTGGCACCAATATTTGCTGCTAAGCCTAATGCTGCAGCTCTGGAGGCTAAACAGAAATTCCTTCAAAGTGGAGTTCCTGATAAATTAAAAAGAATAATCAGCCAGCAAAATAATAATAACAAATTATCTAGTGATTTTTCACTAGCAGTTCACGTCCAGCAAAGAAAATTATCTATTCCAGAGGTGAATTATCCAATGGTAAATTTGTCTGAATCCGATGATGAAGAAAATGCTAATATAGTTAATGAAGAAAATGCATTCAAAAAGTTGTTGGACTTGAATAAAACAAGTGTTGGCAAGGCCTCTGATAGTATTAAAAGTGTTAAGGCTGTATTACAAATAATAAAACAGCTACATCCTAAGTTTCCAGTTTACAGAACATATCATTATTTAAAAAGTAAGGGTAAAGGAGAGTATAAAGATTGTAAAATAGATGTTGATAATAGCATAGAAGTTGTTGATGATATAACAGATGTTAATTGTGATAGTCCTGAAAGATTAAGTTGGACAGACAAATACAAAGCTATATCAACAAATAGGATAATAGGTAATTTCGAAAGTGTTAAAGAATTAAAGAAATGGTTGGAATCATGGACAGAAAATGAATTGAAGTCTAGGAATAAGGACTGTGAGTCAGACTCTGATTTTTATCAGTCTGATACAGATAGTAGGGACAGTTTTAAGAGTATGCATAATCTTTTAGTGTTGACTGGACCCACAGGATGTGGTAAAACTTCTAGTGTATATGCTGTTGCTGCAGATTTATCTATGAAAGTGATTGAAGTTAATGCCAGTAGTAAAAGAACTGGGAAGATAATGTTGCAGGATTTACAAGAAGCCACACAGTCTCATAAAGTAAATAGAGGTACTTCTGATAATAGTCAAAAATCACAAGAGAAGACACTGACTGAGCTGTTAAAAAATAGTAAAAAGAGAGGCAGGCCTAAAAAATCAACAGAAAAAGTCAGTGACAAAGGATTGACTCCATCAAGTCAAGAAAGTATTAGGACTGATATGTCCCTTATTTTAATTGATGATGCAGATATTGTGTTTGACCAAGATGATGGGTTTACATCAGCTATCGTCCAACTGGTCCATTGTTCTAAGAGGCCAGTTATTTTAATTACATCATCATTAACCTCACCACACTTACAAAGATTTTTGCATAATGGGAAAATTTTGAAGATGTCCCCTTTATCACCTAATTTGTTAGGTACTTGGTTAGACATTATGTGTTTAGTAGATAGTGGTATAAGTTGGCCAGGTGATGGGGCTAAATTTCTGGATTATTTCAAAGGAGATATAAGGAAAACTATAAATTTTTTACAGTTCTATATATCAAGGTATGTTGTAGATATGGATGAAGAAAGAGGATCTCAGAATATAGATAATTATAAGAAACATATTGATGATGAGAATTCTAGTATGTCATGGGCTGACAGCGAAGAATTAGATAAGAAACAATTAATAATGAATAATAATGTTGATACTCAATCAAATACTATGTGGTTAGAATTTGATCATAACAATTTTGATATTACAAAATACCAATATCCATTAAAACTGTTTAATATTTGGTGGAGTGTACCACAACTCTTGGCTGAAGAACCTATTACTGATCATAAAATAGATAAATCCAGAAATGTCAAACAGGAACTGGAAAGTTTAGACGCCATAGCTAATGTATTAGATGCAATATCATTATCAGATTGTGTAATGGGTTCTAGCTTGTATTCAACATCAGATATCACGGCCAAGCCTTGGTATTCTTCAGCCAGTGATAGCATGTCAGAGCAAGACAACTTAGATGACTATATACATAAATATGAAGTTAGTTCTGAAATCTGTCATACAATGGTAACAGGTTACATAGATTTAGCACAGAATATAGGAAAATGTGAGCAGAGAAAGAACATTAGTTTTCCAGGGATGGCTTTAGAACGGTAATTATTAAAGTTTTCTCTTTAGTAATTATACTACACTATCACATATGCTCTCACAAGCAGTTTAATATTAAATTAGGGATTATTTCAACAGATTTCTTTTTGTATAACATTTGTGAAATTGGATACCGATCTCCATACCGACACACTTAGCATAGTATTCCCAGGTACAATAAATAAATAAATAACTATACTATACCTCTATTGTACACCCGCTTACAAAATTTTTATGTTTTTTACAGGAAACGTGACAAGGTTATTTCGCGACATACAACTATAACTTCTTATTTGAGCCCATGCACTTTATTGGATAGAAGATCACTTATGTTGGACTATTGGTCATGTTGTCGTTCAATATGTAGAATAGAGAAGGCCAAGAGTGACGCCAATGTTGGTGGCAAAAGACATAATAGATATTGCCACTATCTCAAGTCTTTGAGTGTACTTTGTAGCAACGATATGTTTACCAACCTTTGTCAAAGTTTGTCTAATGAGGGTAGGGAATTAAATATTATTGAATTAAATAAATAGTAAATGTTAGTTCTAGCTTTCTTTACAAATGTTCTGAACTACTGAAGGTAGTATTTGGTTCCTTGCGACTGTTACCAGCAGCCTGGTAGATTTTTAAGTTGCGAAATAAAAACAAAATATAATATTTATGTAGGTCGCTGCTCCCGTAACGTTAAACGGAAATTCCCCACGCCCACTTTTGGGTTTAGCCACGCCCTCTTTTTCGCTTAGCCACGCCCCCATTTCATACAACGCAGTGAGGGCCTCGGTCGCGGACTAAAGTATGGAATGGTATTTTTAATAAAATACCAGCGCGGATCGCGCGTCGCTTGGAACCGAAGGGCACTTTTATAACCCGTATTGTGTAAACGAGTAAGATTTTTCACTATGTGAACGATGGTGAACGCGTTAAGATTAACGCGAACTTGTGTGGAAAGCGAATGAAGAAAAAAACTAGCAATTTTGACATATTTTTGTACTAAAGTAAATGCAGGCAATTAGATTGCCTGTGTACCATTTCAAAGGAGTTCAAATTTTTAACTAAATACTTGTTAAATATACATGTTCAAACTTAATAGCAAAAACACTATAACATTACCAATAAGTTTAAGTCCCCCCAAAATATGATGTTATTACTTGACAAATTATGTAGAAATAATTATTAATAAGCGTGAATTAGTAAATATTAAGTCCGGTTCGCGCTTCGTGCACATATGTATTATCTGTTTTTCCCGCGCTTTACACGTACTTGCTCGAGCTACGCTGCCTAGGCGTTTTGGTATAGGGTTTAATTTAGAGATCCTCATCTCTTTTGTGTGATAGTTAATGATTCACGGACATAAATAACACAATTGCCTCTGGTCCCAATGTAAGCTTATTCGGGCTTTGGGCTGCAGATTATGGATCACCATAGGTATTTCTTATGCTTTGATGGTCAGATCTCTGTTATGTACTATGTAATTGTAAATGTTGTTATATTAATTATAAATCATTACTTTTATAAATATTTCCTCCTCATAATGTAATTATTATGTCAAAATGTTAACTACAAGTAATATAATAAAAATTTTATCATTATGGCATGATTGGATGTTTTTTTTTATCAAATAGACGACGTGAATAACTAGGATGTAGGGACATTTCATATTCTGTTTGCATCTTATAGCAAAAAGGCAATAATCCCTCCCAAAGTGGAGGAGGCCCGTGCTCAACAGTGGGACGTAAATGGGCTGGAGAGAGAGAGAGCAAAAAGGTATAAGAAAAATGATCATACTCATTGTGTACGGACGCTGCCTCCTCAGTGTGCGTGAGCGATTTTGGGCGGGGCTTAAGCAGCGACCAATGAAATTACGTTATATAGTTACGCGTTACCTCAGCACCTCGCCGTCGTGGCAGTATATTTGTCATAGAAAACATCGTGTATGGCTGCTTATATGTTGTTTTAATACGTTAAGGTTTGCAAAATTACACTTTTTTAATAGGTAAAGTATGGATGATAGAGGACGGCTTTTTTGTATAATTTATTAAAGTTTGGTTTATAAATTCCACGCGTACGTACCTAGTTGCGGGCAACAGCTAGTTGAAATCAACGAGCTACAGATGTCACGTAGACGTAATAACCTGATAACAGATATCTTAAGTTATTTTTGAAGTTGTTACTAAATTTACTTTTGTTTTTCCAATAATTATCGATACCTACTTATTTATTTAACATGTACTTATTTTTTTTATCTTGTTAGATACGTTATCTATAAAATAACAAATTTGTCTTGTTTAATGTAATGTTTTTAAATTAATAAGATGGTAACAAAAGATTTATAAAATATATTTCGATTATCAGTCGCAAATGTCGTGCTTCCAATTAGTATCGATACTTTATTTGTTGCATGCATACTTAGTTACAAGATACGGTGTGCACTAATTACGCGACGCAGACTAATGGCAATGTCCACGTTTCATAAAATATAGCGTTAAATGTCAAAATATGACGTCACAATGAATTCTACATCGCGAAAAGCAAGATTTGCATACGAGTTAAGATAGCTACAACATCTGAACATACAACAGTGGGGCAAAAGCCCTGGCCAGTGCTGATTACCTAGCCTGGTCGGAGAATTCTCCATTTGTGGTTGGAGGAGCCCGATCACCCACGCTCAATTCGCTAATCACTCTACACGAGCACGAAGCGTGAATAGTAAGCAGCACCTTTGACCACACAAGTGTTCGGCGCTTAGAATAATCTACATAGTTCAAAAACTAAAAAACATGCTTGAAAATCCTAAATATTTTTTTACTATTGTATTGTCATCGTTACATATTATCTGTGCAAAATTTCAGATCTAACCGACTACTGTAAATGGGTGTAAAATCACTTACAAATATTCCGTTACATAGATTAATACATTGATAGACACGTTGCGAACTAATTTATGCGTGTTAATAATATATAAGTCTTAGGAGAGATTTTGCCTCCCTGTGTGTGTTCTACCGCCTGTATAATGGGCTGTGTTCTGACGAACTGTTCGAAATGGTGCCAACGGCCTCCTTTTATCATCGCACCTCTCGTCATCGGCAGAGAGTTCATTCTCACACTCTAGAACCAATGCCATCACGTACCGTACGATTCCTTCGGAATTTTATCCCCCGTACAATAAAGATGTGGAATGAACTACCTGCCGAGATTTTCCCACTGGACTACAGCATGGAGTTCTTCAAAAAAGGTGTGAAGAGATTTCTGCAAAGTCGGCGACGCGCGAGTGATGCCCCTGGTGTTACAGACGTCTATAGGCTACGGTAACCGCTTTCCACCAGGCGGGCCGTACGCTTGTTCGCCACCTCAGTAGTATAAAAAAAATATATATATAAGTCTAATCCTTACTAATAAACTATAAATTACTTGCTCATTAAACAAAGCTCGTAATTTACCGTTAGTCACATCTTGGTTGAACACACATCACAAGAATCAAAGATTACACTATAATAAGTAAGTAATGAGAATTTCAGCGTCATAGACTTATCTACACAGACAGTAGAAAATTGTTGGTTTGGTCCAGGGCCCGTTTTGACACCAGAATAATGGAGCCCCTATGAGTAGACTATCGTTTAGTATCACTTCGTATTCGTCCGGGAATCTATTCCACTATAACAAAATGGTTAGGCACGCTAAAGCAAACCTCGAGATTATTAGTCTTCAATTTTGTTGTAGATAAGTAAGGAGTAAATAAATAACAGGTAGGTACATGGTGATTTTTCTACAGTCAGGAAAGTATGTCTATATTTACTTATTATAAAAGAAAGTGAATACTTTTTTATGTATGTATGTACGCAACAGATTTTGATGCGGTTTTTTTAATAGGTGGAGGGGTTCATGAGGATGGTATTATGCGTAATTTTTTTTCTAAATTCGACGAGTACGGAGTTGCGGAAACCAGCCAGTGTCATATATTTTAGTTAATGGCACTACGTTGATAGTTATCAGCAAGGCGAGAAATTTTAATTTTTTCCTATAAACCTTGTCTTCAACTCTATATATCATGAAATACCTATGTTTTGTGTGTTCGCAAACGTATTTCATTTTAGTGACTATTTTTTTGAAGAAAATAGTTAATTAAGATTTTATAAAGTGCCTAAATCTTTTCAAAGTACATGGTCTTATTATTAAATTAAATTTCCGGATGTCTAGTACACCGCGTAACCTTAAAAGTAACTCTATTATCGCATGCCTTGGCGCCGCAGTTGTGATTATCATTTCGCGTTTCATGTAACATACACTTTATATGGCAATTATAAAGATTATACCGTATAAATGTATAAATAATATTTCTTCTTAGTCTTCAATGTAAATGACCGCTTATCATTTGAACATTACTTTTCTTAATAAAAAATAGTTCAGCATAGAAATACAAAGTAGAATTTCTTATTCTTGTTTGAAACTGATGTGAAGAAAATAGTAGCCAAGTAGTATCTTAATTAGCGTACAGTCAGTTAGCAGTGCATATTCAATTTAAAGTATTTTAGTAATTTTAATTCAATTTTCCTTTGCGCTATTAGATAATACTTACTGAACATTGGCAAACCGATAAGACCGTGATTCTGAGAAAATGTTTCTGTTCATTATAGTAATTATTGTCACGTAATATTTATTGATTATATTCATTCAAGGGTATAAACTCCAGTTGGTTTCCGCCTATGGTTTAAAATAAAAATTCCCGGACATTTTACACAACGTCCTCTGGTCCCAAGCTAAGCTTATATTCTTGTGGTATGGGTACTAGAATACGGGTAAAATATGTATTCTACCCGTATTCTAGTACCCATATCATACAAGTGTTTGTTCTCCGTCTGGGTGTTTTATACGAGTATGTTGTACAAAAGATGTATTTACGATTAAGATGTATTAAGTACAAAAGTATGTATTACAAAAGAAAAGTAGTATACTTATACTACTTTTCTTTTGTAAATACATACTTTTAATATATATAAAACACCCAGACGGAGAACAAACACTTGTATGACATTTTTAGATATCACACAAATGATTGTCACGAGCGGTAATCGAACTAGAAATAGTAGGTAAGTTGATTGAAATTGGAGGTAAGAATTGTAAATTTTCTCTACCTAAGTATTTGGTATTACATTTCTTTCGTCCATTTTCAATTGTGTTCATGTATTGATTTCAATTTTACGTAATCAGGTATATCCCAGTATAGAAGATTTACGTATATAACTATTACTATTGTTTCTAATGAAAGGCGTGCTCCTAATTAAAAACAAAAACTAGCCTAATTAGCCGGCTCCTAAAATACTCCAGGATTCATAAAGACCCTGGTTTGTTATCGAAACTTAAAAACTTATTCACGATTTAATAATTAAGTATTAAAATAATGAAGGACTAATCAGCACTTCTTGAGTATGATAATGAAACTTGAAAGCCTATTCATGATATAATAAAACAATAAAGAGATTAATCAGCACTTCTCAAGTTCAAAAGGCACGTCTGTACTTCAGTAGAAATTAGCATTGCTATAGGCAAATACTAAAATAACTCCAGTCTTGGTTGTTGACGAATTTGTCGACTGACGAATATTGTGGTGCTTAAGTTTTAAAAGTTCTTTTGTTGTTTTAATTTTAACGTTCACAAGTTTGTAAAATTTACCTGCAGATCCCGTAAACTGAAAGTTATTCTTATTTGTCCAGTAGACAATAATGTCATCATGCTCCAATCATAGAATTAGGATATATACTATACATAAATAACTCCTATGCTCAAATTAAAAATCTGTATATGATATAAATAAGTGTTCCCGTGACAGTCTGCAATCAATTACGACAGTTTCATCATTCAAAAAGCGTGACTAATAACAATTAACATTTTATGATTTGTTATGTTTACACATTGATAGAAGAAGCGTGTCAATTGTTTTTATTGATGTAGGTTACTAATTTATTGATTAAATGTATTAAAGTAATATTTTAAAATTAGTTTCAATGAGAAAATAATGTATTGCACATTTTTCCCACCATTATGTAATGTCCCAATATAGGTCAAAAGCCTCTATAATTTCGCGAGGGTATTTGGTCGACTTATGTCACGCCTGTCCAGGCGTGCTGGCTGGTTTAGTTTCGAGTTGGAAGTCTTTCGTAGAGGATACCATATTTTTATATAATCCTCAAGCTTGCTTTTACAGCCTGGTAAAAAAAATCTAAAAATCCTAAATCCGCCACCACGGAATTTTTGTGTAAAAATGAAATTCCTAAGTTCCCAATTGTTTCAAATTGTAGGCGTTCTATAAAGTTCTGTAGCTTTTTTTGGAGCTTGGTTCTTCTTTGCAAGTCAATTGAGGCGTTATATCTATTAAAATCATTTAAATATTCTTGGTTCGATACTGCGATAACAAATATTTTTAAACCGGTACAAAGTTCATGTATTGATAAAAGCTGTTAATGCTTGTAATTGCTAGCCGGTGATAAATAATATATATGAGATGATGAGACTAATGGTTTTAATCATAATAGTGACTTTTTGCAATATTATTAAAGTTATTGGAATGATGGCCAGGGAAAACATCATGAAATAAAAAAACCTGTCAAGAGCGAGGTAAACTCGCACACTTAGGGTTTCGTACCTACTAGACATATAAACATAAGTAATAAACATAAGCATTCAAATAATCATTTAATTAAACTCAAAACAACTCACCAACTTAATTTTGTAGTTGAAATATACGGAATCACCTACATTTCAGCTACTTCATAAGTTGGTATTAGTATAAACACTTTTTTACTTGTGATGTGATGACAAATTATAAGTTTTTAGTTTTTAGGGTTCCGTACCCAAAGGGTAAAAACGGGACCCTATTACTGAGACTTCGCTGTCCGTCCGTCCGTCCGTCTGTCACCAGGCTCTATCTCAAGAACGGTGATAGCTAGACAGTTGAAATTTTCACAGATGATGTATTTCTGTTGCCGCTATAAAAACAAATACTAAAAATAAATTAAAATAAATATTTAAGGGCGGCTCCCATACAACGAACATGATTTTTTTACCGTTTCTTGCTCGATACTAATAACGTTGCCCTATGTTGCATAGATAATGGTACGGAACCCTTCGTGCGCGAGTCCGACTCGCACTTGACCAATTTTTTCCCTATATCAGCACTATATAGACTTGGTCTATGCCAAATTTCAAGGCTCTAGGGCAACGGGAAGTAACCTGTGAATTTTGATTCCCTAGCATAAGTCGAAAATTCTTAAAAATGGTCGTAATTCGATTATATATTTTAAATGCGTAGAGGTAAAAGGTTGATTGTATTTTTTGCAGCACGGGACCGCATAGATCTACATATCGTATGAGTTTCAAGTTGATACCTTCAGCCGTTGCTGAGTAAAAAAAGTTCGACAGACAGACAGACACCAGAGTGATCCTATAAGGGTTTGTACGAAACCCTAAAAATGATTTATTATGATGAAATAAAAATAAAATGCTTTTATTATATTTTTATTTCATCATGTTTTACCTTTGTATCATATTATTTTAGATTTATCAGATAGGTATATAAATTATCAAAACAAACAAGGTACATATATCTTGTAACGAGATAATTCGGTCGTAAAATCTGTGCAAGACAGGTCAGTGTAGTAAGTTACATCTAGTTATGAAATTCGAATCAACTTGAATTAGCAGCCCTTTCAGGTGCAGAGGTTGACTTCATGGAAGAATTGATAATGGGTTTGAAGAACAAATTTCATTAACTAATTGTTCGATATACGAACATTAGGGTTAATAAAAAATGATAATTTAAATACAAGGCGTTTATTACGTGCGAGTACAATGTGCGTGTATAGCTCGGTATTAATTATTTCACACTGGCGAGTGTGCCGACAACCGACGACGACGATGCAACGGTCGGTCCTCCTCCCCCCGGAACTCTTGTCACCCCCGAAGCCGGTATGCTGCATTGAATGCGCGAACATCCTCCGGGACGTTGAAAGCTATAGCTTTCAAGGAAAGTAGTGATCGTGGAAACAGGTCTGGTGGCTCCCTCCTCTTCATCACGGCTGGGCTCCGTTGTTGGCAAGGGACACAACTTGTTGATTGCTCTTCGAAGAGTGCCCGACGAAGTAGTTACATCAGCCACTCTGCTGATGCCGTCTATGCCTGGGTACAGACGACTGACACGCCCTAGCCTCCATTGCAAAGGCGGCAAGTTGTCCTCCTTGAGGACGACCACATCGCCACAGGCGAGCGGTAGCTGCGGGGTGCGCCACTTGGCGCGCTGTTGCAGCTCTGAGATGTACTCACGACGCCACCTCTCCCAGAAGTCTTGCCTGATCTTCTCGATGAGCTCGTATCTGGTGGGTCTGGACACGTTGACTGGCTGCGTTGGGATAGACATAAGTGGTCTCCCAATTAAGAAGTGGCCTGGGGTCAGTGGAGATGGATCAGTAACATTGGACGAGAGAGGAGTCAGCGGGCGTGAATTTAGAATAGCTTCAATTTGTGCAAACAGCGTCGCTAGCTCCTCAAACGTCAAAGCAGCGTTTCCCGCTATACGTTTTAAGTGAAATTTAGAAGACTTAATACCAGCCTCGAATATTCCTCCGAAATGTGGGGAGTATGCGGGGCTAAAAACAAACTTTATTCCCTCATTACTAGCGTAATCATAAACCGACTGACGGCTGGACTTAAGCACCCGACCCAATTCATTGCTGGCACCTACGAAATTTCTCCCGTTGTCGCAATAGATTTCATGAGGTTTACCTCTGCGTGCAACAAAGCGTCGTAAACACAAAATAAATGATTGGGTACTCAAGTCACTCACTAGTTCTAAGTGGACTGCTTTAGTGCTAAGACAGACAAACAGACATAAATAGCATTTACTTATTTTGTTACCTCGACCCTTACGACTGCTAATCATAAAGGGTCCGGCGAAGTCAACCCCACACGAGTGAAAAGGAAAAGTGGAATTAGTTCGCGCCTCAGGTAAGTGTCCCATGATTGGTTGCACTGACTTAGCGCGAAGCCTTGCACAGGTGACGCATCGCTTCACTATCCTACGCGCCAAACATCTGCCTCCGATAGGCCAGTACTTATCGCGGACTGAGGCTAAGAGTAATTGTTGACCGCCGTGAAATAACCTAATATGCTCATTTCTCATGATTAATTTTGTTAAAATATGCTTAGAGTCTAATATTATAGGGTGTTTCTTGTCGTATTCATAATTAGAATTTTCTAAACGACCTCCTACTCGAACTACACCATAACTATCTATAAAAGGCATTAACGGTAATAACTTAGATTTCTTAGGCAATTGTACACCTCGATTAAGCATTTTAATTTCATTTTGAAAAGAATCTAATTGGCAAAGCTTTATTAATGCAACTAATGAATTATTTAATTCATCGCAATTTAAAGGACCTGAATATTTTTGATTACTTGATTTACAATTATTTAAGAAACGTAGTACGTAAGCAAACATTCTATTTAATCTAATAAAATTAGAAAATCTATTAAAATCAATAATTGAATTATTATCACAACTGTGATCCTGCGACAGTAGAGTATGTACCTTTACCTCTGGTAAATTATTGACCACGTGTGAATGCTGTGGCCAGCTGGACTGCTCTGTCTGCAGAAAGGCAGGACCTTCCCACCACAAGCTAGACGAAACAAGATCTTGAGGATCGACACCCCGCGAAGCCAGATCAGCTGGGTTCATAGTGGTTGGTACATGTCTAAATTGAAAGTCACATGTCAGTTCATTAATTTCATTTACTCTATTACACACGAAAGTCTTGAGATTTCTAACATCCGTTTTCAACCATCCCAAAACTACAGTTGAATCAGTCCATAATATTTTAGAATTAATTTCAAATCGTAACGCTTGAATAACCTTATGAGCCAATCTTGCACCCAGTAAAGCGCCTAACAACTCTAATCTCGGTATAGTTGTAGGTTTTAATGGTGACACCCTAGTCTTAGCACATAGAAGTTTAACAGTAACCTTTTTATTTTTATTAATTGAGCGTAAATAAACACATGCGGCATACGCCTGCTGTGACGCATCAACAAAACAATGTAGTTCAGTTGAGACTGGATCATCCCAAAGAACCCGTCTTGTGATTTTTATATTTGAAAGAAAATGTAAATCATTAATGAATTTTAACCATATATTGACCAGATTAGTTGGCATAGGTTCGTCCCAAGTTAACTTAGCTACCCATAATTGTTGTAAAAATATTTTTGGTTTTATAATACAGGCACAAAGTAAACCTAAAGGGTCAAAAATTGTAGAAATTGTGGAAATAACAGTTCTTTTGGTAATTTGTGAAGGCGGTTCCAAGACATTTGTTGGAAACCAAATAATATCCATTTTTGGACAGTACAATAAACCTAACACACTGGACTCTTTAGTTAAATTTACTGAGTCACAGATTGTGCTATCACAATGGTCCTCAAATGCCTGTAAACAATTAGTCCTAATTTTTCTTAGAGGAAAACAAGCTGAATTTAAGATATTTTTAATATTTTGATAAATATATTTTATTTCATTTATAGAATTACCACCTGTATTTAAATCGTCTATATAAAAATCATACCTCAAAATACTAGATATAATTTCATCACTACATTCGTTTGCTAATTGTGAAAGACACCTAGTGCTCAGGAAAGGCGCAGATGCCATCCCATAAGTTAATGTATTTAATTGTAATATTTTTATTTGATTATTAATATCATACTCTGTACAACCTGGCGTCTCCGGCCATAAAATTAATTGGAGATGACGTTGAGAAGGATGTAGGTAGATTTGTCTGTACATCTTCTCAATATCACCTAAAAGTACAAACTTATGCATACGAAAACGAAGCAAAATCGATAACAAGTCGCTTTGAATAACCGGGCCTACAGCTTGTAAATCGTTCAGGGATTTACCTGATGATGTCTTTGCCGAGGCATCGAAGACAACCCTTAATCTTGTAGTCTCACTGTTCTTTCGGATGACACAGTGATGTGGCAGAAAGTTCCCGCGATCCGGGATCTCCACCTCACTTAAATGACCTAATTGTCTATACTCATCAATAAAATCAAAATACAATTCCTTTATTTGATGATTTCCATTTAATTTATTTAATAAAGATATAACACGTTTTTTAGCCATATTATATGAATTACCAAGAGAAGTCTCAGGTTCTTTTAGCGGCATTTTAACACAAAATCTACCATCTGGCATACGAATTGTATTATTTAAAAAATGATCCTCGCAAAATGTCTCCTCCAACGTTAATGTTTTTGTCTCAGATTGTAGTTCTTCAATATTCCAAAACTTCACTAACAGATTATCTAACTTGGAGAATTGATTAAAGTAACAACAAGTATCTAATCTATTTAGTGGTAGACCAATACCTACCGGTCCGGCAATCAACCATCCCAGTTCAGAATCCTGTAATGTAGGCGAGTTGCGTCCCAATTTAATTTGTTTAGTACCTATAATGTTCCAAAATATCTCACCGCCCAGTAAAATATCTATACTAGAAGGCCGAAAGAAAGAAGGATCGGCAAGCTGAATATTATCCGGAATATCTAAATTATTTATATTTAATTCGACACTAGGCACAGTTCCGGTTATATTAGGCACTATTAAACACGTGATTTCTTTAGAAAAGGAAGACAAACATGACTTTAAAACTAAATCACAACTTCCTAATATATTTGTCTTAGTATTATTTAAACCGCACACATTTACTTTATTTGTACATAAACTTAAACCTAATCTATTACGCATATTCTCCGTTAAAAAACACGATTGGCTTCCCGTATCCAATAACGCACGAGCAATAACTCGCTTATTATTAAAAGTATTGCATAGTTCAACCTGCGCGGTGCACAGTAACGTATGAGTCATAGTCACAGCTGATAAGACTACGGGCACTGAAACATCTGGGACGCTCAACGTAGCGAGACTATCCGATTGCGCTGAGCTATTCTCAGTCTTATGCAGCAAGGTGTTATGTTTGCTTTTACAAATTTGACATGAACCTTTTAAACGACACTGGTCATAATTATGACCTTTACGTAAACATTTCGTGCACAATTTTAATCGAGAAATCTCACGTATTCTTAGATCGCAGCTCATCGACTTAAACTTAGGACATTCATGTACAAGATGTCTTTGATTACATATAAAACAGTTCCTAATTTTAGTTGTGTTCGAAGCGGTAATAAATGATTTTACTAATTTATTATGATAATTTGATTTATTATCCTGCCTATCGAACTTATTATAATGCGTAGTCTCCAGTACATCTGCGCGACTGCGTACAAACGAATAAAATTCTTCTAATGTAGGTAATTGTTTTAAATTATTTTTATATTCTTCCCACCTTGCACTCGTGTTAGAATCTAACTTTGTCGAGACAATAAATATTACTAAAACATCCCACTGCTCAGTAGGTAGACCTAGTGTGTGTAAGGACCTTAAATTTTTAGAAATATGATCTATTATGTACCGCAATGATTTAAAAGATTCCTTTGTCATAGCGTCAAAATTTAATAACGACTTAAGGTGATTGTTGATTAGAAGGGTTTTATTATCATACCTTTGACATAAAGTTTGCCATGCATTTTTATAATTATCAGCGGTAAACTCAATCGACCTAATTACGACAGAAGCGCCCCCTTCCAAACTAGATCTCAAATAGTGAAATTTATTAATAAGTGGAATAGAATCATTAGTGTTTACAAGAGAATCAAAAATATCCCTATATTCTAACCATTTTAAATGATTTCCATCAAACTTCGGTAATTCTATAGTAGGCAATTTAATAGCATTAATAGAATGTGAATTAGCGTGTGAACAATGTGAGGAAACACATTCGTTAAATACCGACTTTTTATCTGAATTTGCACATTCGATTAATTCTTGAGCCTTGGAGAGAAGAGAAAAAAATTGAGATTCGATAGATTCCCTCTCTGCTAATTGTTCATCCTCATTTAAAAAGGCTAATTCTATTTCAGATTGTAAACTATTAAAATCTGAAAACAATTCTTGGAATTTGTCGACCCTCATAGACAACTCCTTAATTTGAACACTAGTTATTTTATCTGAACTAATTTGGCACATAAGGCTTAAATAATCTTTAAACTTAGTTAATCTCCCCTTAATTATGCTACGTTTCTTTTGTAAAGTCTTTAACGCGTCTTCAGCCATGGTCAAAGAAAATAAATTAAGAAGCAATGAATTAAGTAGGAATACCTATATAAAATGTCCAAACCGTTACGACGAACGGAAGACGAGTCCAGCCGTCGCGTCACCGCCTTAAGGTGCCACCTGCACGCTCCTCGACGCGGCGTAAGGGTTGGCAGAAAGGTAGCTGGTGTATAAGTCTGGCAAATAAATATAATAATTAAGAATAAAATAAAATTTTATATATATTTTTTTTATAAGTTTGAGGGTAAACTTTTTATAAAGGGAAAAACCGTTAAAGTAAGCAGGTTTTAAAAACCGGGCAAAGCTTATTATAAATAGCTAATGTGCTTATACAAGCATACACTAAAAAAGATCTTTTTATCGATCGCAAGATTATAGAATGCAAAATAAAGCAAATAATTTAGCACTAGGTAGGTATTTATATAGTTACCACCCAAGAAGTTTGAACTTTGAAAGTAACGGAAAAATATTTGTGAAAAAATGCTTAATATCGCAATAGCCGAAGTGAAGTTTAAATAGAATAATAGTACGCAATAGCAAGATACTACTTTAACACTTTCGGAGCGCTAAGCTGCACACAAATTGAAGAGGAAAGGTAAGAAATAGTGAAAAGGATACGCCAACTTCCTGTAGCATGAGTTCGCAGATGCCCAGCTTAGCTTGGCAATATTCTCCACATCAAAGAGAGCGTAGGCAGCATAAGCAGCAATCTTCTCCACAGCTAAGAGAGCGTAGGCAGCATAGGCAGCAATCCTTTTCAATCTCGGTTTTCCGTTAAAAATTTCTTCCGAATAATAATTAGAAGTCCGATATTTTGTCACGGTCGCCAATTAATGTTCGATATACGAACATTAGGGTTAATAAAAAATGATAATTTAAATACAAGGCGTTTATTACGTGCGAGTACAATGTGCGTGTATAGCTCGGTATTAATTATTTCACACTGGCGAGTGTGCCGACAACCGACGACGACGATGCAACGGTCGGTCCTCCTCCCCCCGGAACTCTTGTCACCCCCGAAGCCGGTATGCTGCATTGAATGCGCGAACACTAATGAAATTAGTTCAACTGTTAGTATAATTATTCTAACTTAAAATTATAGACGAGTTAAAATTATTTGGAGATCATAACAGAGTATAGGTAATAGGTACCAGCTAATGACTGCGGCTTCATCTGCGTATATAGCTACTGCCCCTCTCCTTGGCTTTTAGGGTGAAGATATAGCCTATGTGTTATTGATGAATGATCTTAAAGCTATGCATCTACCACAGGCATCTACTGTAAAGACGCATTAAATGTATTTAGTAGCTTATGCGCGAAAGAGCAACAAACATATCTTGTTCTTGCTATCCATTTTATATTCATCATCATCATCATAACATAACGCCCTTTTCGCATGGGGGTAGACAGAGACTATTGAGCGCCGTCTGCGACGATCCAAACATACTTCCTTGGCTTCATCCACACCCATACATCTGGTCAAACATGCCCGACGACGGTTATAAGTGCTACGCACTTGCCCCTTTTGGAGTATACCGGCGATGACATCGGAGTATATTTTTCTCGGGCGTCCTCTCCAGCATTTCCACTTACCTCCACCGTGTTACGTTAATCGTCTCTCATCCATCCTCTTCACATGACCAAACCACCTAAGCATACTAAGCTTATTCGTCCAGACTTTTTGATATCGTGTAGGTAATCTACGAATTTTTTCTCAAGAAATGTTGTATTTACTTTACTCGTAAGTTTAGTGAATATATTACCACATACATAGAGCATTCAACGACCGATATCTGAATTATTATATAAAATGTTGACGCAATACCAAATAAAAACAAGTTGTAAAATCTATAAATAGATATCTCTTCTACTACTCTACATAGGAATCCCTCCCTCTTCTTTCCGTAATAAGATACGCAAATTTCATCATTTGTAACTACACATATCTTTATCTCACTTATTGTAATACTAAGTCGTTATTTTTGTATGTATGTCCCAATCTAAACTTAAATCTTCAAAACTACGAATAGGATTTTAATACGGTTTTTTAATAAGTAGAGTCGTTCAAGAAGATGTTTTTTTCTATAATTTTGTAAGGTTTGGTGTAGTTCTATAAAATATCTATACAGTAAATAAAGAGGCAAAGTTTGAAATATGCATGTAGCAATAATCTTCAAAAGGAATATAGTCTGGTTCTAAATTTTTTTAGTAGGAGTCACGTATCTTTTCCTTTCATTAACTAACAGGGATTTTTTTCTACTTTCACTGTGCTGACTAAGCTCAGAATTTACTTTAGAATTTTCCGCCTTTCACTTACTGAGGGTAACATTATGAGCTTATATTATAACTGAGCTGGCAGCACTCTGGAGAGGAAATGAAAACATTATACTTGTACTGTTACTCCATACCCATATGAACAGACTTGTGAACGAACAGTTTCATAAAATCACAACCATCGCATATGGCTAAGTCACTACTATCCATAGAAGTAGTAACAACTCTATAAGTAACTCTATGTTACTATGACGTCATGTTATCTGTCGTAGTAGCTACCTAGTCTAGTAATATGACAGTCAACAAACTATCAGAGCAGACATTAATATGAATGGGTCATGCTCTGGTCAGGTTATTTGTAGAAGTTTATTAATAACTTATTTATTACTTTATTACATTTGTGAATATAATTTCTTTCTTCATCGAAATACTTTGAATTCGATTTGATTTCTATTTTAAGACGATACCAAAATAGCTTCGTGCATTTTTCTACCTGCGAAGTTTTCATTGTTTCTATAGATTGAACGGCTAGAGCTCTAATTTTTAAGTATATGTTTTTTCAATATATGATCTAGGATCGCATAAACTCAGAAACGCGATTGAAAAAAGTTTTCTCGATAGAAAATCTTGGCGAAACAACCTCTCAAATTTTTTATTTTTTTCAATTGTCGGTCTATTATCGCGTATTAACTAATGAAATAACTTTAAAAACATAAGTAAGTATTATATATAGAAACACGTAAATCAGAATTAAAATATATTTAGTAGATTTTGAGTAAATAGGAAAAGTATCCCTAATTCTTCATTTTCTGTGCCTACTGGCTGTGTTAATATGTACGTGTCGGCGATGATATACGATAATATTGATGTAGGCCCTTAAGCAATATACCCAGTTTTACCTATTCCATTATTTTCTTTGTAATTTTTCTATAATTATTTGTCGTTTCAATCTTCCCTGGTTTGAAATATTTGGTATACTTTTTTCTCTCCTCCACTCTACCGGGCCATAGTTGTGCCTTAAACCTTACCGTGACCCTGTAAGGGTGGCCTGGCCTTTTTTTGGGATCTATCAGGAACATTAGGTCCCCCAGTCGCGTGGACATCTGCCACATTGGGCGCGGTGGGTCCCTAATTGGTATACTTAGTCAAGTATGACAAATATTAGAAATATTTGTCATTATAATGCCTAGACTAAATTATTTTAATACACGAAGCCACATCCTCCTGCGCGTGTGACGTAAAGGAATGACAAACCATTTGATGATGTTAATTTATTAATAATTTAATTTAAGTTTTTGTCTGTGTAAGTATTTGGATGTGCTATATGATTTCACCTCATTTTAGTCTTTGTCTTATCTTATTGATTGTTTGTTAAGTAAAATATTTAATTCATTAGTAAACCGTTATTTACACTACGCAATAATACATATCGTTAGTTTATAATGAGTTTGTGAAACCGGTTAAAACTGGTGAAGATCTAGAGCAAATCGCTGGCTTAATCTAGAAGTCTACAATAAAATTATAATAAAGATTTATACGGATTTTCCCTCTGAAAAGCTGTTATTAAAGCTTTGTAGTTATTAAAATTAGTCACACCGGTAGTTCAACACGTCAGAAATTTCAAGTATAATAAATCTTCCTTTTTAAACCACGATAAAGAAAATATAAACATTTTATGGAACTGTATATACGTACAGAAAAAATATTTTCTTGAGTCACAATTTGAGGAAATGGGTAACTGAATGAAAAATTCTGATATAACATTCAGGATTATATTTATATAACCAAGCTACAAATATATAAATTTTTACTATTACGAGTAATAAGTCAGTCTCTACATGTCTCTATAATAGTACGGTCTTTATGAGAGCGTCACTTTTTAAAAGTATGTATGACGGTATTCTCGAGCTTTTCGGCTATTATTTCCATTACTAGTAATTCGCTCAAGTATATAGAAGACCAGATACCACAACTTTCCGTTTGGGTTCAGAGAACGTTGTTATGTGAAATGCTCGTGAATATTTCTGTATTGGGGTTTTCCGTTAAGAGAAATTCGCAGTAAAGTCATATAGAGTGGAGAGATATCTGAATTGGCGAATGTTATTTCACATCGGGGATATACCAGCGTAAGTATATAAAACATAATATAACGACGTATGTATAGATAATTCTCAATACTGAATATACTTTTTCCTGTCTCTGAACTTGAAATAAATTACATATTTTTTATATTAAAAAAGAGTCGTGAATATATAGATATGAAGTAAGATTATTATTGTCTTTATTGACTACTATTATTGAAACACGTAAACAGAGTTTTTCTTCTAGTAGCTGTGTCGACGTCGTACGGTCGGCAACTCTGGCGCCGGCCTGAGGTTATCAGTTAGGCGCGTGCGCGACGCCAGCCGTGCGCTTAAATACATGGCCAAGAGACAAGTAGCCTCAGTCTTGTCTCAGTCTTTATAGTGTGTCACGATAGTACGACCGTCAAAATGGTTCGCAGTAGTATTCGCGAAGATAGTTGCGGTTATTGTAGCGCTTGTGTGCGAGTGCGTCTGTGTACCGCGCGTGGACGAAGTCCAGAACCCTTAGACTGCGCCTACAAACACATCTTAGAATCATATAGTGGCAAAATAAGGTCAGGGAACATACCAGAATCACCAAAACCTGCTTGTGCATCTTGTCGGTGGACTTCAGACGCCCAGTTCCCAGAGACGCCGCCTTCGAGTAGTGATCTGAGCCTTGAATGGAGCTCATCACGTTCATCACAACGATCTCGCACGAGACGTCGCAAAAGATAAAGCAAATTGATAGTGTTTTTAAAACACCAGAAACTTCAATTTGGAAGACTAATCTTCAAGAACGTCGGTGGAATCTAGTCGGAATAAGCCGTCCCTGCCAATCGAGCCGTCTACTGCCATTTTATTGTGACATCATGTATACGAATAAGTACTCTAGTAATTTATTAAATTATTGATTAAATAATATAAACGCAGTTTAATTAATCATTAACCTAAATTACCCATTTTGTAGGTATGTTTTGATGAACAGTGTTCTACTTAATTTTCAAAACATAATGTTTAAAAGTTATTATTATAAAAGAATAAAATTTTGCTGTGAGCAAATTTTATGTCAAAATGATACCTTTGTTTACTCATATTTTAATTTATTCTAATTCATATTTTAAGTAGAGTCGATTATTTAGGTTTTGTAAATATGGCATCCAAACTATTGCAAAACTATTAATACATATTTGTACAATATGATATACTGTATTGTAACAGTTGGTCTGTAGAGTAGTTCAGAAGTAAGTAGGTATATTTAGAAGAGCTCGCGTTAATTTCACTTTTACAGCATATAATGGTGTCATTTTGTAACACAACCTTATTATAGATATTTTAGTGTTAAAAACTTTATTTATCATGCAGAAATTCTCGCAATACATCGGTACATTAATATTAAAATGATACAAATAGTTGTGAATATATAGAGGTCACTTTTTATGTTACCAGGCAAGAATCGATAACTGATTGCATCATATTTTATAACCCCTGAATACGCCCACGTCACATGGACATTATTATTTGAAGTTCAGGTACACGATGTGGTCAAGAACAATGTAATTTTGATTAAATCTACTAGCTAGAGAGATATCTTGTGTGAATTAAGTAGAAGAATCAGATTAGGTTACTTAAAATAGGAACAGTCTAAACCTTCAGAATCTGACTACGGTTACCAATACGGCTGAGAGCACTGGTGCTGAAATGAGAGTAATACTTATTTAAAAAAATATAAGTATGCTAGAGTTGGTCAAGTCAGAAACATAGGCATTTGCATTAGATGTGGTAGCAATAAGGGGCATGGGTTACTCATATTTTTTTAATAATGAGCGCACACATATTTGCCAGACTGATAGCGAAAGACTCATTGTGCCTCAGAGCCATAAAAGATCATAGTTATTTTGATAAATCAACATAGAGACATGAATAATTAAAATCATGAAATTAAATTCTTTTATACTCGTATGTCAATAACACAGCGATAGATATTTAAATAAAAAAAAGTATTATCCGTTTGAATCCGGTGATGCATTAAGAATAAAAGTGTTACCACCCCGTTTCTACTCTAGGGTACTGAAAGAGCCAGTTAAGGGATATTATCAGCGGTTAACATATACTGTGAGAGACGAAAGACTCGAAACTAAACCCTATGTCAACACGCCTGGTCAGCGCGTTATAACAGGTCAATAGCACTCCTAAAGTGGAGGAGGCCCGTGCCCAGCAGTGGAATGTTAATGGACTGGAAAGAGAGAGAGAGATAGAGTTGTTAAAATACAATAGCAAAATTACAAGGTTTATATCTTCACCAAATAAATTTAATAAGCGAATTTTCTTTAAAAGATAAATAAAAATGAAAAGCCTTATTACAGATAGACGCGTCTATTTTGTTTTCTAGCCTGCCGTTTTCAAGACTTTTCAGCTCCCATTGTCTTAGATAAGACTGGGGTGTACTTAGCCCTTTGTAATAAGTACTAAAAAGAATATTGTTTTTCTTAAGAATAATAACTAAGTAAGAGAATTATTTCTAACACTTGCGCGACTCATTTGTCTAAATAAAACTACTTTTTACGGATTTAGACGCGTATATTTGTTTTAAATTTTGGCCCGACGTTTCGGAGGACGTCTCATCCGTGACCATGATGACTGCAAAGTCTCCGAAACGTCGAAAACAAATATACGCGTCTAAATCCGTAAAAAGTAGTTTTATTTAAATAAGAGAATTTAATTATGAATTATTACATATAGATTATGCACTTAATTAATTTAAATTGCATTTATATAATGATAAAGGTCGTTTAGTTTTTGCGTCGTGCCCTTTAACGGGGCATGCCGTGGCGGCATCAAACATCAATGATAAATCTAGGGTAAAGGTGACTGTTGTAGCTAGTAACTTCTGGAATAAATTTATAACATTGTTGTTTGTTATTTATACAAGGATTAGATATCATTAAATAAATAACGCTGTTCTATTAGTTCATTGCGTTAAGTAAAGAATGTGGCAGACGGCATGCGTCGGAATTTATTTACCTTAATTTTCTGGTACCTATAACACAACTATAGATATTATATAGCTTAATTTGGGACCAGAAGGCGTTGTGAAATAGCCCTAAATAATATATATTTGACTTACTTATTTAGACTTATTTAGACGAGACGTTTGGGGTCAAGACGCAAAAAAAAATAGAATTTTTTTTTTAACCTTATTTTATGTTTTGTAAATACCTAATATTGTAAATACTACTAATAATAAATAATAAAGTGAATGTTGTTACTGTAATAAAAAAAAAAATTAAAACGTAATACGTATTATTCTCGTACGTAATATTTTGAAATACTCTATGAATCCGAAAGAAAAATATTTACCACGTATTTTAGACTAGTGGTATCTATCTGAAAGTAATTGACGATAACATGTGAACCTAAATACATTATTTGCTAACATATGTACACTATATAATTAAGTTCAAATAAAGTATTTTTTTCACGCGTCAACCGCCTGATATTTGGTACTAAAGAAATTATTCTGGGCACGAGTACGTGTAACCTTATACGTAGTTATATAATCAACTTATCTGTTAATAGGTAGTTAAGAAATTTTATTCTATAATCGCCTTCAAAATTGTACTTTTTAATTATATGTAATTGGTTGCAAAGACATTACAGGGTTATCACATTCACCCATTGGCGTCAAAGAAGAGTCAAACTATTGTATTTGTGACGATTTTATTATAAATTTAAACCCAGTATCTAACACAAAGCAAATAAAAATACAATTAAGATTAGTTGGATTTCATAACATAATATTTTAATTACATTGACCCATGGGCTGATTGTTTTTAGAGATCACAGTGCTTATAGAGCTATAATAGTACATTACGATATTAGTGCGTTAAGATGGTTATAACATGAGAGGCGGAATTTCAGCCCGAGCTGAAGGCGAGGGCGTAATTGAGCCGAGCATGTTATAACCAATACGCACGTATATCGTACGACGTTTTTTAACACATTTGCGAGGAAACAGAAAAAAAAAAAATTTAAATAAACTCAATCTGTGTTGCTTTCCCGCCATTTTAACAGCGCGCTAGCGCTGCCTACTGATAGGCGCCGCGCGGCGATTAGTTCGAAATTTGAATAGCAACAGCGCGCTGTTCGAGTCGTGCGGCGGCGATCAGTTCCATATTTGAAATGGCAAATAATGCTGTTATGAAATTTGTATGGACTATAACTTAACTATTTCCTTTGGTAACACACGCGTTTTTATGACCCGCTTTACATATTTAAAACCGGTGGAATTACATCAGCTTTACGAGCCAGGCTGTTAAAAATTAAATTAATAAATAGTCATGGACATTACACACAACGTCCTCTGGTCCCAAGCTAAGCTTATATGCTTGTGTTATGGGTACCCGAATACCGATATACTACATAAACTATTAAAATAACAATGGTCCTGTGTTAGCGATAGACGCATTGCAGCTTGTTTTCTGTGACGTCATACACGAGTCTATAACACGTACGTCCACGTATTATCAAGTAGTTTCTATACAGATTCAGAAATATCATAGAAGAATGGTGATCACCACCTCTATAATACACAATAGTACGAGATTTATACTAGTTGGAACGAATAGGACATTTTTCGACAAAAATATTGTTAGAACCAGGCCTGTGCTTTATAGCATCTACCCATCATTCTATGCTGTGGCTAAGGTTGGACCTAGGCGGTAATACTCTGTAAACTACGCTTTTAAAAATACCTATTATTGGAATCGAGAGAATTAATAATAATCATTTAGTCACTGTAATTAGGACAATATAATTATTTAATTTCAATTTATATACTGCTTGCATAGTTAAAGTCAAAATTAAACATTTTTATTTTAAGTTGGCATGTTTTGCATGCTCCTTTGAAACGTCAGAAACTAGGTGTGCATAAGTTAGAATTCTTATAGTATTCTGGTAAATAGTGAAATATAGTTTACTTTGGGACCAGAGGACGTTGTGTGAAATGTCCATGAATATTAAATAATTATTTAATTACTAAAAAAAAATTGCTTTTGAGCGCTGTATGTATGTGTTGATAGTAGTACCTAAGTGATTAACTTCCACATTAAATAAAATAATTATATTGTTAATAGACGCATGCGCACATTTATGAATGACAACGAGATTATTTTAATATGTCATAAATATCATAGTACAATGCCCTCTGATCATATAAACATGGCTGATAATATTTTTTTAATTACGTTTTATTTTCACGGAAAAATTCCTGAATTCATATCTACTAATATAAATTGCGCGTAAGTAAATTTGTTCGTAAATTTTTATATTTATTTTATTCTATTTACAATGTGTATCAATTATTTGTTACTTATGTATTATTTTTTGGTAATTAAAGAAAAACATTTCTCGATGTAGAGTTTTTATTTTTGTTTGTATAATTTGATACCATTAAGTATGACATATAAGACATAATAAGAATTTTGACGATATTAATTGTTAATGTGTGTAACCAAACCATAGAGTGATTTAAAAATCTGTACAACGCCATCTATCGAGTGGTATAGTAAACTTTTGTTTGTTAGGTTTGATTTCTGAATTTCACGCAGACGAAGTCACGGGCAACAGCTAGTAATAATAAATAACAACAATAAATAACTAACTGTTGCCCACAACTTCGTTTAGAGGATACCAAAATAGCTTCGTGCATTTTTCTACGTACGAAGTTTTCATTGTTTCTTTAGATTGAATGGATAGAGCTCTAATTTTTAAGTATATGTTTTTTCAATATATAATCTAGGATCGCATAAACTCAGAAACGCGATTGAAAAAAGTTTTCTCGATAGAAAATCTTAGCGAAAATACCTCTCTCATTTCTTATTTTTTTCATTTGTCGGTCTATTATCGCATATTAACTAATGAAATAACTTTAAAAACATAAGTAACTATTATATATAGAAACACGTAAATCAGAATTAAAATATATTTAGTAGATTTTGAGTAAACAAAAAAAATATCCCTAATTCTTCATTTTCTGTGCCTACTGGCTGTGTTAATATGTACGTGTCGGCGATGATATACGATAATATTGATGTAGGCCCTTAATGTGAAATTTAATCGCCAAACCCTAACAAATTATACCAAAAAGCCACCCTCTTAAACTATCTATTAAATGAAAGGGCATCAAAATCCGTTACGTACTTTTGATTTATGTTACATATAAAAATACCGACTTTGGTTTATAGTTTTATAGTAAGTTAGGATAACTGCACGTTCAAATTCTCTGTAGCACCTTGTAGCACTCACGTAGCACCGCAGTAACCCTGATACTATAATAATCGATTTTTAATCAGCTTCAGCTTACAAGGCAATTCTAATTTCTAATTGTAGAATATTTTTATTAACACGCTTTATATTAATTCGGTAGGTATCTATCAATGTATTAATCTATATAACGGAATCTTTGAAAGTGATTTTAACACACTTACAGTAGTCGGATTGTTCTGAAATTTTGCACACATGTTAAGGACCGATGACAATGTCATAATTTAAAATAAATGTAATTTCAACATGAAGAATGAATTTCAAGCGTGTTTTTTTAGTTTTTAAACTAAGCAAATTATTTACTTACAGATTTACCAGATAGAGTACCTATGTCTACAACAATCACCCGGTTTGAAGCCTAAATATGTATGTATCTATTTGTGTCTTTTATACAGGCTCTTCGTGTGGAGACGGATTAAGAATACAAGTGTTACCAACCCATCTCCTCGTAAGGGTAAGGCCATAATCTCTCCTAAAGTGAAGGAGGCCCGTGCCCAACAGTGGGACGTAAATGGGCTGGCGAGAGATACAGGCTATATATAATATGAAACATTTATTAAACAATGAAGTACGATTTAGCCAAGCTAAATTTACGTGTCTTCAAAATTAAACGCTTACCCACTATCTGGTGCTTAAGTGTCTCTACTATTGTTTTTTTCAGTTGGCTAATATCTTTTAAACTATTTCTCTTAAAGAAAACAGACAAAATGGTTACTCTTATTCTAAAATTATATAGATAAAGCCATTGACAAAAGTTATAGACAAAAGCCAGTGATAGTATTTAAATTAAAAAAATAATTAACAAAGTTAATAGATAAGTTAGTATAATTAAAGGAACTGCTATAATCAAGTTGTTTGATAGACACACAAAAATAGGACGACCTCTGCCATATTGTTTATCAATTAAGTAGACAATACAACAATATTTTGTTTACTCACGGTTTATTTATATAGTTTAACAAAATAAGACATAGATAATTTTTATTATATACCTAAATACAGTAGGTAATTATAATTTCAATAAAAATATAATAAATGCGCAAGTAATCTTTACTAGATGCATGGCTAAATGTGAAAATACTGCCTGACTTGCTATCGCTTCTATAATCGAGACCAAGCTTCTCTTCAAAATCAGTGAAAGTTTCAATATTACGGAGACTTTATATCGACAGTGTATTTATTCCACATTACGTACCACCGTTACTGTATACACCACCTTATTATTGATACTTCGCTGTCCGACTGTCCTACGGCAATTACCAGGCTATATCTCAGAAACGGTGATAGCTTGAGAGCTTATATTTTCACAAAATGATGTAACTATATTGATGTTAAAACAACACATACTAAAACTCAAACTTGATTTTTTGCAAACTAATGGTCTATTCATAATGACTTATCGGAGGTTTAATAGTTCGCTAAAATTGTCAAAACTTGTTATTCATAATAGTCTTTTTACGCTAAAACGTTATTTATCTCTCCGATAAAATCTCCGTTTAAACCTCCGATAAATCATAATGAATAAGACCGTAAGTCTTTAGAAGATGTTAAAATACGTGATATGTGCTTACAACTTAGGCCTTTTGCAGGCATAGCAAAACAAAATAATATTTAAGAGGGCTTCCTCAGCCTCACATACGTTTCTAGTGTAACTTGATGATACCCTTAAACGACATGTTTATGATGCGGTGATAAATATATTATGTTAATAATGGTAAGGTATCCTTCTTGCAGGAGTTCAACTCGTACTTAGCCGCTTTTCTATTTATTTTCTGAGTGTGTCCCAAGAAAGACGAGTTGAGCGCCGCAGTTAGGTTTAGTCGGTATTTCGACGTTCGGTTCTACCTGGGCGTCGGTGAGTCCGATACTACCCACTCCTATCACGGCGGTGATGACCGCGCTTGCAGGAGTGGGTGTGCGTAAATGCATTCCCCTGCGAAAAAAAAAAGTTACCAACAATATTTTTGTAATTTGGGTAAAGCACATCAGAATTTATATGTAAATATTCTGACAGATGGTCAATATTTAGATTTCACACAAATGTATGTTGTGTTAGTAAACGCGACATTAATATATGTCATACTAGCTGGCCCGGCAAACGTTGTTTTGCCATACCAAAAAAAAAAAAAAAAGAACTATAAACCTCACGGAGCCCGAGACCTTTCCAACGAATGCAAAACCGTGGAAATCGGTTCGTGCGTTCTGGAGTTATAGCGTCAGGAAGGAAAACCCGACTTATTTTTATATAGTAGATATAATAAGGGCGCTATTCGCATAGTGATAATGGACTAGGTTCATATCGTTTTTTAAGTAATTTAAGGACAACATGTGCTAGTCGCGTGTTTTCATATATCTCATACATTAAGTAAACTGATAAAAATGATTTAGGCCAATTTTGCTGCGTCAAGACTTAACCTAACTTAACTAAAATGAATCCGCCAATATTGTACTTTGATATGATGACTATTTCATTGTACACATTTTTATTAAAATCGTTATTCTTTATTACGCGATTTTTATAATGAAAAAGTTCAGTTAACATTGACGAATAGTGTTATTGATATTAGCAATATTTATGCTTTAGTTAAGTTAGATTAAGTCGTGCCGGAATTGGTACCAGTATCTAATTATAAAACAGTTTATCATATTACTAAGAGCGTACCGGTATTTTACATACTTATACTATGATTATTTTCGTAAAATTTTGATGGTTGAATTAAATTTACAAATCAGCATAATATCTAGGGTTATCAACAGTTCAGGGGCTCAAGTCTGCTATTCAATGTTCAGTGAAAGTTCAATTGAATGATGATATCATTTGCGACAAAAAATTAACAATAGATTACCAAACTTGATAAAATTCGCTATTATGCAATCAACAAATGCAATAACTGATTGATTAGTGGCGAATTTTATCAAGTTTGGTAATCTATTGTTAATTTTATGTGGTTATAATGGTGTCATTGAACTATCATTGTGACACAATTCATTAGCAGTCTTGGCCCTCCTGGTTTCCCTAGTTTTGTTCCGATTTAAGAGACGTACGGCTGCAGTCAGATAGAAGATTGTATAAAATATCCACAGCGGACACTTATATTGTTCACCTATATTGAGAAAGATGTTTTTTTTTCTCGGAAAAGCACAAATATCCGAGATTATTGCCATTTTTATTCGAAAGTGGCCAAATAAGTTGTGACAGCCCTACATATTATATCGTGTGTTATCTCTATGTTTGCAAGAGTTTACGAATCATTATTGTATGAATCTTGGCTTAGGCAGACGAGACGTTTTCTTATCTTTCCTGTGAACATAGTAAATTTTGATATAATTATAGATTTAGAACATAAAGGTCAACATCTCACTGTGAAAATTTTCCATAAAGATAATATGACGAGCCTCGTGTTTGAGTGGTTCATGTAACGAACTGCCGATCAAGAGGTCGCGGGTTCGATTCCCGCACGGGACAATAATTTGTGTGATATTTATAATTGTCATACAAATGATTGTACTGCGTCTGGGTGTTTCTATGTATTATAAGTATTTATTTACAAAAGCAAAGTAGTATATGTATTCTATCCATATTCTGGTATCCATAACACAAGCGTATAAGCTTAGCTTGGGACCAGAGGACGAAATGTGAAGTGTCCAAGAATATAAAAAAAAATTGATACTACACTAACCCGTACTTTTTAGAGTTTCCTAAATATTATTACCTAATCTGTGTACCTAGACAGAAAATGCTTGTAAGTACAGTCTGAAAAATTGCTGGAAATACTAACAAGAAAGCTAGGCGAATTTATGTATTCAATATGGTAAAAAAATTGGACTAATAGTGAGAGAGCCGCTTTAAAAACGACGCCTGTAGAATTCTCTACACGTGTCATAGCTTGCCTAACCAAGTGTTCCTTCTGTGATGTTTTTATGACGTGAAAAAAGAAAATTCTAGACGATATTGGTACCAATTCTATATGCACAACAAAATTAAACAAGAAATGAAAACAACAAAATAGTGTAGGTACTTATTTCGATTAATTGGCTATTTCTTTGTGCACATTTTTATTCATTAAAATGGAGGTTTAAAAGGAGATTTTATCGCAGAGATAATAGACGTTTAAGCGTAATATGAATGAAGCGTATTATGAATAACAGTTTTTGACAATTTTCTAACCGATTAACTTAATTTCGAACCGATTTTAGCGAACTTAGAACTTTGAACCTCCGATAAGTCATTATGAATAAGACCATTAGTCTATAATACACCGTTTTATAGAAAGAAAGTTCAGGTAATATTTCTAATTTGTGCTATTCACACTATCAATTTTTATTTTTGTATTGAGATTTGTAGCAAAATTATCTACTCAAGGAAAGTTTGGATTTCTTTTAAAAATAGCTTTCTAGATCATCAACGGCCAGATATTGTGATTTGTGCTTATACAATTCTAAATTATTAGATTTTAAAGAGCAAATGTTACCAAATAGAACATAAAATTGCCGCAAAAGTAATATTAAAATCTAATGGTTTGCAGTGAACGTGATAGTACAATTTTACGTTTATTGGTCCGACATCAGCATTGCAGGGTTTCCAGGAAACGGCCAGCAGATTCGATTTAGTGCAATTACATTTTAAAGTGAGTGCAATGTTTGCTTAGCGAGAAATGTTCACTGTGCTTCTTATTTTGTTTATTCTTTTTGGATAACGTAGGTACATAAGAATTTTATTGAATGCATATTTTATATCGACAATTTTATTTTACAATCTTTGCATCTTTATATCGGCTTAAAGGTACTCACAAAACTTTGGAAAATCGGTCACGCTATTTCGAGAATAATGACGTCTAAGATCATAACACAAGTATTTTAAGTAAATTAAATAAGATTATGATTTAAAAAATCTGTTTAATTTGCTAACGGCAAACTTAAATTGCACACTTGCAAATAAATTTTCATATTGCTACGAGAATATTTCGTAGCACCAATACTATTAGATTTCTTATTTTCAGCTTATTATCGTACCACGGTTGGGCACGGGCTTCCTCCACTTTGGGAGGAATTATGGTCTGAACCAGGCGTGTTGGAATGAATATTTTCGAGATTTCCATATCCCACAGAAGATGTTATTTGTGTACAATATCTCTTCGCTGGCTTTTACATCCCCTGGGGAGGAAATGGGGTAGCGGCACTTGTATTCTTAATCCGTCACCACACGGAAAATTTCTTTAAGTTATGATATAGAGAGCAACATAATTTGGTATTAACGCAAACATAATATTTGTATATGATACTAGATAGATAGATAGATAGATAATTCTTTATTGTACGATTTAAATGATACAACCTTGAACTACTTAAAATTATGTACAATTGGCGACCTTATCGCGTAAAGCGATTTCTTCCAGGTAACCACGGGATGGAAAGAACTGATAAAAAACGTTTACCGGTAGGGTAGATTGCTCTGTACAGATAAAAGAACTAATTAGTTTTAAAATAAATGATAATAAAATATACATAAGACAAATTATACATACATAAATACTTAAAAATAATAATATATATTAATATACCTACATACATACATACAACATAATATATACATACATATTACTTTAAAATCTAGACTTATCTTCAAATAATATGTACCAAAATTATTAATTTACTAGAGTGGTTGATTATTACTTTGATTAAGATAATGTTTATTTAAATGTTTTTTAAAGGCACTTATTGTTTTAGCTTGTTTTATGGGGAGTGGTAATTTGTTCCATAAGCAAACAGCTTGTACAGTAAAAGATTTAGCCATAAAACTCGTAGAGTGCTTCGGCATTTTCAACATTAGGTTTTCCGAGGATCTCAGGCACCTCAACTTCGTGCTGTGTAAGTAAGCAAAGCGTTGTTTAAGGTAAGTGGGAGTATGAGGGTTAAACAGTATACTATATAACAAAGAAAGAATATGAGTATTGCGGCGAAAGCGTATAGGTAACCACTTGAGCTTATTGCGAAATTCTGAAACGTGATCATATTTGCGTAGTCCAAATATGAATCTAATGCAAACATTTTGAAGACGCTCAAGTTTATTTAGCTGGTCTTCGGTGAGATCAAGATAGCTGACGTCGGCATAGTCTAGAATTGGAAGAAGCAACGATTCCGCCAGAGAAATTTTCGTAGTAAAAGGTAATAGATTTTGTAGCCTTCGCAGAGACCCGACCGCAGCAAATAGTTTACGGCTAGTTTCCTGTAGTTGGGGACCCCAGGCAAGGTCTCTGTCTATTTGTACACCCAGATTTTTCACTTGCGTACTGTATGGAATACAAACACCGTTGAAGAAAATCTGTGGGAGGGACAGCCAATCGATTCTAGATATCATCCTAGAGCTGCCAACAACAATGACCTGAGTCTTTGATGGGTTAACTCTCAACGCATAATCTGTGCTCCATTTATTAATATGCTCCAAGTCCTTATTGATGGTAGAGACAGCTACCGATAACTCTCCCAAATTCGCCCTAGTATATATCTGCAAATCATCTGCATAAAGGTGGTAGGATGAGAGAAGCTTTTTGGAAATTGAATTAATGTAAATCGCGAAGAGTAACGGAGATAAAACGCCACCCTGTGGAACTCCGGCAGTCGTAGTACACCAAGATGAGACAGTATTTTCAATCTTAATACGTTGTCGCCGGTCCGACAGGTAACTGCGAAACCATTCAATCGCGTTTGGAGATATGTTAAGAGATTTCAATATACCCAACAAGATATCGAAGTTGACAGTATTAAAAGCATTGCTGAAGTCCAGCAATGTTAACACCGTCAACTGGCCCTTATCCATCCCGGATCTTATATCATCCGTAATATGAACTAATGCCGAGGTAGTGCTGTGGCCAGGACGAAAGCCGGATTGTAAAGGATTTAGAAGAAGGTTTTTGGATAGGAAGCTACTAAGTTGATTATGTATAAGACGTTCTAGGACTTTGGAGAGAAATGGTAAGATGGAAATAGGACGATAGTCATTACAGGAACTAGGATTAGACTTTTTGGCTAGCGGAATCACCTGAGCCTCCTTCCACGCAGATGGCATAACTCCCGACGAAATAGAAAAATTTAAAATATGAGTGAGGACAGGAAGAATTTCATCAAGAATTGGCAAGATCATATTACGGGTGATGCAATCACTACCAACTGCGTTAGAATTAATAGACTCTATGCTCCTCTTAACATCACAATCCGACAATTGAATAAAGACAAATTCAGGGCAATCAGGAGTTGGAATAGTAGAAAGATGTTTTAACGTATTTTCTTTTGTTGTTCTATCAAAATTGAACGAAGCCGAGAAATGTTGATTTAGTAAATCGATATTGAAATCTTTTGAAATTGCATCTTGACGGGATTTACCAACTCCAAGTGATCTTAGAAATTTCCAGACATTCGCTGGATCTCCATTTTTTACAGAATCATGAATATGCTGGCGTTGGGCGTTCCTACACACCTTGTTGCAGAAGTTCCTTAATTCTACATAATTTTGCCAGTTTTTATCATTGGGTTTACGTTTGTACTTTGCTCTTGCATTGGATTTCTTTGATAATAACTGTTTTATATCATCTGTGAGCCACGGTGAAGGCAAATGTTTTATTTTAATTTGTTTCATAGGCGCATGTGTGTCATAAAGCCTAGTTAATTCCGATATAAATATAGAAACTTTATTGTCCATATTATCTGTCACAAAAAGTTGACTCCAATCAATACAGTCGGCATCCCTGCGCAGACTGACAACATTCATTCCACGAAAACTACGCTGTAGGACGACTTTAGGTTTTTGTTTAGGTGGGCGTATCCTATAAGACAAGAATAAGAGATCATGATAGGAGAAGTTTTCTGCAGAGCATTGACCATATTTTGCAACATGTTCAGTAGAGGATACAGCAATAATGTCTAGCAGAGAAGGGGTAGTGTTAGGAAAATGGTGAGTAGCAGCTAACGGAAGAATTTTGAGATTGTTTGAATTAAGTGTAGATAGAAATTTGGAAGAACGGTAGTCATTTTTAATAAGACACGTATTGAAGTCACCCATTAAGATAGTATGACTGTACGTAGGTAATAAGTCCTCAAGAATCATCTCTAACGAAGAAAAGAAGTCAATTTGTAATGAGGGGCAGTAGTAAACACCGAGTAGTATTTTGGAATGATTAAGAGTAATCTCAATGAAGAGATGCTCGCCAGCATCTAATGGTGGTGGTTGTGCTGATATACTTACAACAGAATAAGGGATGTTTGACCTAAGATATATGGCAACCCCACCACCCCTACCATGGATACGATCATTTCGGATCAGTTGAAAGCCAGGAAGAGCGTAAGATATTGAAGGGAGGCATGGCTTAAGCCATGACTCAGACACGAAGATAGCATGAATTTTCGTACAGTCAAAGTTCGTCAGCATATCTGGGAAATGAGCCGGAATACTCTGAGCATTAATATGAACAGCATTGAAGTTACGAGAGACGTCGGAAAATTGAGCAGAAAGAGTTTCTAAAAGCGGGGGAATGCTGGTGTAGCTTTCATCACCACTACTAGCAGACAAGTACTCATCTAGGTCACTGTTTTCAGGTGTTGACATATTGGTACAATTATTGTGATCAAATACTTATATTAAAATAAAATATAATAATTATATAAGTAAAAATAAATCAAGTAAATAAAAATATATAAAATAAATAAAAATATATAAAATAAATACTATTTAACAACACAATTATGATTAAAAATACCTAATAACTTAACTTTAAAACGTTCGTTGTTACCATCCGCCGGTTACGTGTTACAGCACAAACAAAACGTGATCGTATGAATTGGTTTGACGTACATTTGAACGAACATGGGTACCTACCCGTTACCATGTTTTTACATATGTTTATATAATAATTAGACAATAAATTTAATGATAATATTTCATAAACAATAATATTAAGACATTGGATAGAATTAAACTCTAGAATGTGTAACTCATTAATCTATGGTAGATAATACTCTATGGTTTTGTGACATATCCAAGTGACACATCTGTCAGCGTTACAGTGTCATATTAATCAAGAATCAATATTACGTACCTACCTACATAATTTAAACATATAATGAAAAATTTGAATTCTTATCACAACAGTGTACCAAAGAAATAAGTCTAATCTACGTATGAAATTAACAATCATAGATATCAACAATAGTAACTAAGTATAATAGATACACAACACACTACAGTGATTTATGGTATGGAATGCTAAAACGGTTGGTACCCACTACATGCTATTTGCAATCACTATAAATGGACATGGATATGTATATTGACCACAATAACGGCAAGAAAAGATAAGAACTTATAAACAAAGACACAAATTTACACAAAAACAAATCACTTTTTATTGTGAGCAGCACGCCTTGGTTTAGTGGTGACTGGCCTGGATGACGCACCCTGTTTCTCAGCAGAGACCTCGTTCAAATCAGACAGAGATGTCAATCGTTGTTGCTTGCCATCCGGATCAGTGACAAAAATATTTCCTTCTTTAGTCCAGCAGCGGTTTATCCCTAACTTGTCCCGAGCAGCCATAAAAAGGTCATGTCTTGACTTTGTCAGGAATTCCGAAATAGTAATATTGGATCCTTTCAATTTAGACTTGCTGAACCATATCTTGTCCCGAACAGCGATATCCCTAATTTTAAATAGTATTGGTCTATTCGACTTAGTTGTAGTAGCAACACGCCCCAATCTCTGACACCGTTTAATGTCTTCAGTGCAGAAGTTGTCTACTTGCACCTGGTTTTTTACAATATCAGTAATAACCTGAGTGAGATCTTCCTTTTTGTTCTCAGCAACACCATGGATTAAAAGAATTTTTCTGCGTCCCCTCATTTCAAGACTGTCAACGCTTCTTGCAATTATTTCAATTTGAGAATGAAGATTGCTTAGAGCTTGAGTAGTGAGTTGTTTGAAAATCACAAACTCTGCTGCAAGACTAGAAGCAGTTGCTGGTGTGGAATTGTCACTCTGAAGTTTTACTTCAAACTCCATCATACGCTTATTGAAGTCTTCCTGCATTTCAGCAATTGATTTAATGACACTATCCATCTTGTGTAACTAATTATTCTCAGTTGAATTTGTGATTTGTAGATCAATGTTCAATATGTATGGAAAGACACTTTCCGGCAGGTATTTGATTTTAACAATTGATTATCACCATTTATTAAGCAAAACACTAATAAAATATTACTAATTTAACAATGAATTTATGTTATTTTATATTTTATTAAATAAAAATCGCAAGAGCAAATAAAAACATGTATTCACTTTGCAACTACCCACAGGGGAAAAAAAAAAAAAAAAAAAAAAAAAAAAAAAAAAAAAAAAAAAAAAAAACTACTCTTAAAAAGATACTAATCTTGTTCAGTCATGTTTTAATGGCAAGAAGCTTGAAAATGATTTATTGTAACTTGGCTGACAGGAGCTTTGCGCCTTACGTATTTTGTTACGACAGAGCTAATGTTTATCAAACATGTCACATTCACATGCTATCTCTTCATCTGCGAGTAGTTAGAACAATTAATGGTGGTATTGTTTTGACTGTGTTTATAGAGTGTATCTTTCTGTTACTAGGTACTATTAATGACCAAATTAAAATCATTATCCTGCGTAAAATCACTAAAGCCGTTTGAAAAACATCACATAAAAGGACTTATAATTATTTAACGGAAAGCCAAGAAATAATTTCGGTAAATTTCAACATGTCTAATAAAATTTTCATTTCCGTGGATTTTTTATTCTTTAACTTTGGAACAAGCAAAAATAGTGTTTACTCAAGTTTTTGATAATATATGTATTCTTGCTTAATATCAAGCATAGCTTAAAAAACTAACGAGATATAGACGGTTAAAAATTTCGTGCCACGGGGATGAAAGATGCGTGCACAGCAATTAAAGAACTGTGCCACGGGAATGATAGAATCAATCCACGCCAATTATCTTTTAAATAATACTCGTATACTTACCTGCAATAGATACCAGTCAATTATATTTTTGTTCTATTCCCAGTCTCTGAGCGGGAAAGACGTAGATAACACAAACACATACACTCTTTTTACTCTCTTCGCAAAATCATTCTCTCATCGGAGCAAAATTAAATAAAAGTTAATAGAGTCAAAGCAACACAAACATTTATTTAAATTCTTTCACACAGAAAATTACACAATAGAAATCAACAAATAATAATATACTTTTTTTAAATATACAATCTTTATTGCTTAGCAGGTGTTTAGCATTTTAAAATTTGCGTATAATCAACAAGTAACATTTATAAAAATCTAGACCGACTGTGATTAGGTAGCCGTACGCTTTGTACCCAGTCGTTGTAGTCCAGTATTTTCTAGTAAAAAATCCTTTATACGTTACATCTCATCACCACTAACAATATGGGTCTGTTAACAGGAATATCGGTCTTTCCAGTTCACTAGTATCACTATTATTAAGTATCAAAATTTCTTTATTGTCTTATATTAGAAAGATTATCTTTCTTTTCTTAAATACTCCTCTCGTAAAACAGGGTCGCTTCTTAATTTTAAACGTCGCTTTTGCTCGGCCAATCTTTTTCTTTCCTTTCTCTCCTCTTCCGATAGTTTCGTTTTAGGTATCTTGTCTTCCTAAAAATAAGCAGTCCACTAATAAATGCAGATAGGTTTTTTATTAATCAGGCCATAGCGATGAAAACATAACGCACGGAAATGAAACAACTGGTCATGGCAATGAAACTAAATTGTTTTAAAAGACATAGCAATGAAATTTTGTTTCATCGCCGTGTTTTTTTATTCATTGCCATAGCAAATTTAGGCCACGGAAACCACGGTAATGAGAGCACGGCGATGAAAATCAAGGCTAAAGCATCAAGTATCCAAAAATCTAGTAATGATTCATAGTAATTAATACGTCACAAATAAACATAAGATAAACAGCTTTCTATCGAAAGCTTAATTAAGAGGACAAACTGATTCAAATAGAAGTTAAACCTATCCACGGAGATGAAAGAAAAAATGTTCAGTACAAAAATAATTGGATACTTACATAAATGGCGCGAAAACGCAGGCGCGTATATACGTTCTTCCACGACAAGCACCAAGCGACACTGATAAACAACGTTTAGCACACAGGGGTGGGGGACGTAAGTCCTTAGATAAAACAATAATCATAAATATATTTAGGACATGGCGATGAAACGTAGCTCTAGGACAAATCAATTTTTATAACCACTCGTTGTATTATTTAAATTTATGAATAAATGTCTTCTGTAACAATACTTCAACTATTTACGTATCGTACTATTATCGTATCGTATACGTATATGAAATGAACTGATTAATTGGCTATTTAGTTCATCATCATCATCATCATCATAACATAACGCTTTTTTCCCATGGGGATAGGCAGAGACTATAGAGCGCCACGATCTATAGTCTCTGCCTACCCCGAAACGTCTTCGGCTACGATCGAAACATACTATATTTTGACGAGCCTCGTGGTTGAGTGGTTCATGTAATGGACTGCCAATCAAGAGGTTATTTTTCAAATTGTCATACAAATGTTACCCATAACACAAGCATAGAATATAGCTTACTTTGGGACCAGAGGACGTTGTGTGAAATGTCCAAAATATTTATATTAATTAAAATCGTTAGTCTACACATAGAATTTTTATAAGACGATTTGTGTTAATGATGCAATCACTTTTCTTTTTTTAATTAAGTTTAGTGTTGCAGTAGAATCGGCACCAATGGGACGCGATAAATAATTTAAATATGCTTTTTATAGTGTTTCTCTTAGTTGATAAAATATCACAAATAGTGACTAATCATTTCATTCACAAATAGCGTTAGAAACCAACTGTTAAGGTAGCGGATATGTGTAGCTACGCTCAGATATATGCGATGATACACACATCCACACAAACACACACACACATATATACATAATATATATATTACTACAATTATCACTAAATTAAAGTTATGCTTAAATTGTAAACACGTGTCATGACACGGTTTTGTGATAACATATGTTTTATTTAAGTAGTGTAGTATATGTTAGGCTCTTAATTTTTGTTATTTTCGTATTAAAAGTTTCACGATTTAGAACTCAAAAGTTTAGGTAAAGAAGTTATTAGTTAAAGCGTTATAGTAAGTTATGATTTATTTTTATTATTACACACTTTTTATTAGTTTGGTTTGTATCTATCTATCTACGTAACAGAATCTTACCACTCACATACAATGGTTAAAATTTGTATGCTTATTATAGACCAATGTCAATGCAATAATTTAAAAAAATAGCCAGGGTTTTTCAAGCGAGTCTTTTTTTTCTTTAAACTAAGTAAACAAATTCGTTTCAAGTATTTTATTAGCTTAAATCATTTAAAATTTAATGGTTAATTTTCTTTATAAGTATAAGCAATAAGCTTTGTTAATTCTGTTTAGGCTTTACAATATTTGCGTTATCTTTGTTATTCCAAACGTGCTTTAGTATTCATACTAACAATTTTACCCAACATTCTGACAAAAAGCTTTTGTGGTCGTTAATAGCGTAACAGAATGGTTTACCGGGATTTTAGGTATATAAAGAATATAAAAAGAGTTTAATATAAAATCTACTTGGGAGCTACTTTTGAATAATATTTACATGCTTTTTATCAGACTGTCAAAAGAAAATTGTGGTTTTCGTTCGTAAAATCAGCATTTTGAAAAGAGATGGTGAATTGCAGCAATGTTTCTATTCTTTTATTCGTCTTGACTACTCGAGTAGGTGGCGGATTTTTGGTGATAAAAGCAACAAAATAAAACAAAGGTGATCAAAAAGTACATAGTAATTTATTTGTTTAAGGTTAATCAATTACTTAATCTTAGTTAGGGTTCCGTACCCAAAGGGTAAAAACGGGACCCTATTACTGAGACTTCGCTGTCCGTCCGTCCGTCCGTCCGTCCGTCCGTCCGTCCGTCCGTCCGTCCGTCCGTCTGTCACCAGGCTGTATCTCAAGAACGGTGATAGCTAGAGAGTTGAAATTTTCACAGATGATGTATTTCTATTGCCGCTATAACAACAAATACTAAAAATAAAATAAAATAAATATTGTTACGAACACACAAAACAAAGGAGCTAGCGCCATCTAGCAGCAACTAGTAAAACCAATTAAATAACCGAACAGAGTGAAACCCCTATTAGATACTAGATGGCGTTAGAGGAACTATGAACTTTCCAGAAACATTCGTTCCGGGCGATCACGTTCGCGCACAGTCGGGAACATTCTGGAATGGTCTGGAACTCGTCTCGGCGCATATAAATAGCGGCAGGGAGGCGAGTCCGGGCAGTTCAGTTCGAGCTACGATAAAGGCGACTTCGAGAGTGAAAACAAGTGATCAAGAGTGATACCAGTGAAACCTACAACTTGGCTACGATCTAGGACATTGTTAGTGCTTAGTGTTTGGACCTAGTGCTTAGTGTTTGGACCTAGTGCTTAGTGTGTAACTAGTGCTAGTGAATAAAGTCTTCTAAAAAAGTCAGCAGGTCTTTCTCTCCAAATCCTTCGAACCCTAACACGTAACAACTGGTGTCGGAAGTGAGATTTGGAGATGCCATTGACTCCGAGAGAGGACTTCGAGGGCGTCAGGACAAGGGCACAACGAGCTGCGGAGGCCACGCCCGCTGTGGACCAAGCCCCGCCCACTGGCCCCACCTACCAGGCCCCGCCCACCGACCACGCCCCTCTAGACCCGCCCACTGGCCACGCCCACCATGCCACGCCCACCGACCACGCCCATTGGGCTCCGCCCACCCAGGCCCAGGCTCCGCCTACTCAGACTCAAGCCCCGCCCACTGGCTCCGCCCACCTTGCCACGCCCACCACACCGGCCACGCCCACTAGACAAGCTCCGCCCACTGGATCCGCCCACCTTGCCACGCCCACTAGACAAGCCACGCCCACCAGTGGCAGCGTAGCGTCAGTAGCACTTCAATTAGGAAGTTTAATTGAACTGATAGAGATGCAAAGGGCTGAAATTCGGTCAATGAAAGAGTCACAAGAACGCAAGCTCGGCGCTTTGCAAGAGTCACAAGAACGCAAGCTCGGCGCTTTGCAAGAGTCACAAGAACGCAAGTTCGAGTCACAAGAACGCAAGCTCGGCGCTTTGCAAGAGTCACAAGAACGCAAGCTCGGCGCTTTGCAAGAGTCACAAGAAAAAGTGATTTGTGCTATAAATGATGTTAGTAACACGGTGATTAAGCTTCGAAAAGATGTCGACGTAGTGGAAGAACGAGTTACCGGGTTAGGATTGGATGTCGAAAATGTGAAAACCGGCCTCATTGAACTACAGAAGAAAGTAGTGCGCCTTGAAACCACGGGAGTTGCGATCTCTAGTGGAACTATCGGAGTGGCACAAGGACCAAGAGTGAAAGTTCCGCCATACGACGGCACTACTTCCTGGAACGCTTATCGTCAGCAATTCCAGACGGTTGCTACTGCCAACGGATGGACGGAAGAACAATGCTTGACCGCTCTCACTGTTGCGCTCAGAGGGCAAGCTTTGTCGGTCCTGGAAGCACTGCCACATACAGGAAATGGGTTCCAAGACCTGATGGAGGCACTTGAATCCAGATACGGGGAGCGACACCTGGAGCACGTGTTCCGTGCCCAACTGCGTGACAGAGTCCAACGCTCAGGAGAAGGACTACAACAATGGGCGTTGGAAATTGAAAAACTCGTCAGAAAGGCACACCCAGGAGCCGACACCAAGATGGTAGACACGAATATTGTTCAAGCATTTGTCGACGGAATCAAAGACCTGGAGGTCAGAACTGCAGTGAGGCTTCGTCACCATACCTCGCTAAAAGAAGCATTGGCGCATGCTTTGGAGGTCGAGGCTGTTCGTTATGACATACGGCATACCCATAAGATCCGCGAGGTCTCTGAGGAAGTCAAGGAGGTTAAGGCCCCTACGAAGAAAAGTTCTGGAGCCATGTGCTACAAGTGCGGCGAGAGGGGCCATCTTCAGCTCAACTGCCCGCAGAAGGAAACCCAGATGGAAAGGATGAAAAGGATCGAGGAACAAATAGAGGTTCTGAAGAAGCAGGGGGCTTTGTCCCTTGCCCGGGATCAGGGAAACGAATAAAAGCCAGGACTAAGGGGCGAGTGCTGGCTGACACGGAGGGAGCCCCGATAACTGTTATCTCTCAGGCATGCAGCGGAAATAGTCTTGCGATTCAGGGGACTATTAACGGGACGGATTGCAAAATGACTCTGGACACAGGAGCCTCTAGAACAATAGTGAACCCAAGTCTGGTAAAAACCGCAACGGGACACAAGAGGAGAATTAACTGTCGGCTTCTTACTGCCTCCGGTCAGCCAATACCCGTCCTTGGAGAAACGTCAGTTACGATGTATGTAGGGGGGTCCTCGTACTCTCATAACGTAATCGTGGCTGAGATTGTGGATGATTGCATCTTGGGTTTGGATTTCATGAAGAAACACAACTGCAGAATTAATGTCGCTGAAGGAGTTTTCAAGTGTGGTGAAGAAGAAATCTTCATTCTTGGAGGCGCCTGCGGGAAAGTCACATGTGTAAAGAAGGTCATCATACCAGGACGAGCGGAAGCTCAGGTACTGGTGGAACTGCCACCAGCTGGAAAGAAAAAGTCAAACAGATGCGTGTTGATCGAAGACACACCTACCAAGACATCGTCACAAAAACTGATGACGGCGAGAACCCTTGTTAGTGGAAGCAGTAACGCTGTGGTCAGGGTTTTGAATCTTGGTGATCGCGAGATCTGCTTGAACAAAGGTGACGTCATCGGAAAGTGCGAGGAAGTTGTCTGGATGAAAAAGTGTAGTTCGATGACAGGCGCAGACTCAGCAAACAGCAATAACTACGGTTTAGTGACTAAGCTACTCGATGACTGTAAGAGTAATCTGACTTATTCGCAGAGCATGAAAGCTAAGAAGTTTTTGCAGCGCTACGCGAATATCTTCTCCAGTCAAGAAGGGGACCTTGGAAGAACGTCGATGGTTCAGCACAGGATAGATACCGGAAGCGAGAGACCAATTCGTCAACGAGCAAGACGGGTACCAATTGCAAAGGAAAAAGAAGTTGAAGGCCTTTTGGAGGACATGAGAAGGAATAAGATTATTGAACCGTCTACAAGTCCGTGGTGCTCACCTGTTGTATTGGTGAAGAAAAAAGATGGTAGCACGAGATTTTGTGTGGACTATAGGCGTCTCAATGATGTCACTAAGAAGGACAGTTACCCGTTACCTCGAATCGACGACACTTTAGATACCCTGAGTGGCATGAAATGGTTCTCGACCCTAGACCTGAAATCTGGCTACTGGCAGGTGGAAATTCATCCAAAAGACAAGGAGAAGACAGCTTTCTCGACCGGTAAAGGTTTATGGCAATTTAACGTCATGCCCTTCGGATTGTGCAACGCACCTGCCACATTTGAGCGACTCATGGAGTGTGTACTGGCAGGCTTAGTTGGAGAGGCTTGCTTAGTCTACTTGGATGACGTCATAATTGTCGGCCGCGACTTCGAGGACCATTTGCGAAACTTGGAGCGAGTTTTCGCCAAAATAGAGGGAGCCAAATTAAAGTTGAACCCGGAAAAGTGTCATTTATTCAGGAGCAAGGTCAACTATCTCGGCCATATTATCTCCAGTAATGGAATCCAGACAGACCCGGAGAAACTGGAAGCAGTTCAAAAATGGCCTACCCCTAAGGACAAAACCGAAGTGCGGGCATTCCTCGGCCTATGCTCATACTACAGGCGTTTTGTTAAGGGATTCGCAGAGATAGCCAAGCCATTACATCGGCTGACAGAAGATAAACGACAATTTAGTTGGGATGAGACTTGTGAAGATTCTTTTCAGAAACTGAAGAAACATCTGTGTGAAACACCAATCCTGGGGTATCCACAAACTGAAGGTCAGTTTATAGTTGACACGGATGCAAGCAACACGGCCATCGGAGGGGTGTTATCTCAAAAACAGGGTGAAAGAGAAGTTGTTATTGCATATTTCAGCAAATCTTTATCCAAGCCAGAGAGAAACTACTGTGTGACAAGACGAGAAATCTCCAAAGTTGCAGAGCAAGTGGGACGGTCCATACAAAGTGGTTACCCGATTGAATGATGTGACCTATAGGATTCAAAAGCAACCAAGAGGGACATTCAAAGTGGTACACATAGACCGTCTGGCGCGTTACCATGGTAGTAACAACGATGCTCGGGACGAGCATCTCTAAGAGGGGAGTAGTGTTACGAACACACAAAACAAAGGAGCTAGCGCCATCTAGCAGCAACTAGTAAAACCAATTAAATAACCGAACAGAGTGAAACCCCTATTAGATACTAGATGGCGTTAGAGGAACTATGAACTTTCCAGAAACATTCGTTCCGGGCGATCACGTTCGCGCACAGTCGGGAACATTCTGGAATGGTCTGGAACTCGTCTCGGCGCATATAAATAGCGGCAGGGAGGCGAGTCCGGGCAGTTCAGTTCGAGCTACGATAAAGGCGACTTCGAGAGTGAAAACAAGTGATCAAGAGTGATACCAGTGAAACCTACAACTTGGCTACGATCTAGGACATTGTTAGTGCTTAGTGTTTGGACCTAGTGCTTAGTGTTTGGACCTAGTGCTTAGTGTGTAACTAGTGCTAGTGAATAAAGTCTTCTAAAAAAGTCAGCAGGTCTTTCTCTCCAAATCCTTCGAACCCTAACACGTAACAATATTTAAGGGGGGCTCCCATACAACAAACATGATTTTTATGGTTCCGTACCCAGTATCTCAAGAACGGTGATAGCTAGACAGTTGAAATTTTCACAGATGATGTATTTCTATTGCCGCTATAACAACAAATACTAAAAATAAAATAAAATAAATATTTAAGGGGGGCTCCCATACAACAAACATGATTTTTTTACCGTTTCTTGCTCGATACTAATAACGTTGCCTTATGTTGCATAGATAATGGTACGGAACCCTTCGTGCGCGAGTCCGACTCGCACTTGACCAATTATTTTTATTTTATCGACTGTGTCTTGTGATGTTTATTACTGTACTATACTTGTGTTTACTATAAAAGATAATACCTATTCGTATCGTATTTCTACAGAAACGCCAACGAGTTCTTTAGCAATAATATGAATTTACTGGAATTTACACAGATAATATTAGTCTAATACAATATACCTGTAAGTCAAAGCAATACGTAGTATTATTCTATCCGTGCGGTGACGGATTAAGAATACAAGTGTCACCGCCCCATCTCTTCCAGTGGGCACTGTAAGAGGCAGTCAAGGGATAACAAAGCTTGCAACTGCTCAGCTGGTGGTAGGGTTCTATTACCCGCCTGGTTAGCTACCACCGTACGCACGGTGAAAAAAATGTGAAGTGGTCGTATGGTCGCGTTTCATTATCAGCTAGCGTATAACCAGAGCTCGAGTGAGCTCTGCTACGATACGTATTGTTCCCGTGGAAACACCCGTCTATCCAAGTGCCGGTTGTTCCGCTGGCCGCCCGTGGCACAGTACAGGAGTGGAGTGGACCGTCGTGCCGGTTGGTGACCGGACGTGGGGTCCCGGTGGCCACTTCCGGGGGGGTTCGGGGGCCCTTCCGTCTGGCGAGTCATAGGTGCCTATTCTATGTGCAGAACTAAACTTAACTTAACTAAAAAATGAAAATTGATAGCGTCAATAACACAATTCGGCAATGTTAACAGAACTTTTTTAATATAAAAACTGTTTATTATAGACTAACGATTTTAATTAATATAAATGTGTGCAAAAAAATAGCCAAACATTTAAGATACAGCAATAGCTGTTTTCATTTTTTAGTTAAGTTAAGTTTAGTTCTGCACATAGAATAGGCACCAATGTATCTCTTCTTTAGGCAGACCCTTGGTGAAACAAGTTCTCCCACCGATTCTATCGTGGCTGAACTGTCTCGATTCACGCCTCGTCTTACTCGCTTTCCTAATGGCACTACAATACAATAATTGCGGTCGTTCAGCGGTGCACACCCCCACAACTTCTTCCCCATTTGTAATGGAGTTCTGCAACATCCGTGGACTTCATGCTAACTTAAACGCTGTTCACCAACATCTCGAGACAGCACGGCCAGCAATGCTGTTTCTCACAGAGACACAAATATGTCGTCCGGCCGATACCAGCTACTTACACTATCCCGGGTACGTGCTTGAAGAATCCTTCAAAGCAAGGGCCGGTGTATGTTTGTTTGTCCGGGCCGATGTTTGCTGTCATCGTCTGCCATGTCTAGAAGACCCCTCCTTCTCTATCTTGGCGGTGCATGTGGATTTGGGTGCTCAGACTCGAGTCCGACTACCCGACTCTTTAATCACCTTAGTCGCGTGGCGGATGATGTGATGGATCGTTTCCCTGACGCGGAACTTGTGTTTTCCGGGGACTTTAATGCCCACCACGACCGGTGGTTAAGCTCGTCCAAAACAGACCACGCTGGTAGATCTGCACATGCGTTCGCCCTTGCGTATGGCCTGTCGCAGTTGGTAGATCAGCCCACCAGGATCCCAGACATCGCCAGCCAAACGCCCTCTATGCTCGACCTTTTGCTGACAACCTATCCGGTGGACTACCAAGTGCAATATTTTGCACCCTTAGGATCATCTGACCACTGTTTGATCTCCACCAGACTCCCACAAGTCAAGCTCCCTCGACCAGTACCGTCCAGGCGTCGGGTTTGGCACTACAAGTCAGCGGACTGGGATGGTATGCGAGACTATTTTGCGTCGGTCCCTTGGAAGCAGCGCTGCTTTAGCAAGGAGGACCCAACCGCTTGTGCGGCTGCCATTGTTGAGGAGATCGTACTAGGGATGGAATACTACATGCCTTATTCCGATCTCATCAGCAGGGGCAGACGCAACCGCTGGTTCAACCGTGGCTGCGAAAACGCTGTTTCATCCAAACAGGCGGCTTATCGTGCTTGGATCAGAGGCTGCGCAGTTGGAGATCCCGAAATAACCTCTCTGAAAGCAGCTTACAATAAAGCTTCCAAGTCCTGTAAGAGGGCGTACGCCAGGGCGGATGCTCGACGCAATCCAAGTGGGACTGGATCTGATAGCGCAATCTACGGGCTCACGTGACTTCTGGCGTCTAGCAAAAGCCGTCCAGAGCAACTTCTATTGATTTTAAACTTACGCGATTTGAACTCATAATTTGTTGATATTACCGGGACTATAATCACGTTATAACTTAAGGTATTGTGCCTTTTTAAGTTATAACGTGATTATAGTCCCGGTAATATCAACAAATCAGAGCAACTTCTGCCAACCTTCGCTGCCACCGCTCAAATGTCCTGACGGTTCGCTGGCCTATAAGCCGCAGGAGAAAGCTAACCTTCTGGCAGGTCTCTTTGCGGCTAACTCCCGAATCGACGACTGTAATACTGCGTCACCAATACTTTCTCACTGTGGCTCCTCAATGCCTGATATTAAAATCAGGCAGCGAGATGTACGTGTAGAACTACAGTCGCTCGATGCTCGGAAAGCTAGTGGTCCCGATGGCATTCCAGCAATAGTACTTATAAAATGTGCAGCAGAATTGTCTCCAATACTTACGCGCCTGTATCGGATATCTTTTTCTTCAGGCTGTGTACCGGAGGCTTGGCGGGAAGCTTTCGTACAACCTATCCCCAAAAAGGTGGACCGTTCAGATCCAACTAACTACCAACCAATAGCTATTACCTCAGTTCTGTGCAAAGTCATGGAACGGATCCTTAACAACCAGCTGGTCCGTTACCTAGAGGATCACTGTCTCATTAGCGATCGTCAATACGGCTTTCGTCCGAAACGATCTACAGGCGATCTTCTAGCGTACGTAATACACCTCTGGGGTGAAGCTATTGATAAACGGGGCGAGTCGTTGGCAATCAGCCTCGATATCGCCAAAGCTTTTGACAGTGTCTGGCACAGAGGTCTTCTTACACAGCTCTGCACATGGATAGCCAGTTTTCTGCACGAACGAAAAATCGATTTTTGTTTTTGTTGGACGGATGCGCTTCGCAGTGCCACACCGTGAACGCTGGGGTACCTCAGGGTTCCGTGTTATCACCTACTCTCTTTCTTCTGCATATCAATGACATGCTTCCACTTGGAAGTATTCATTGCTATGCAGACGACAGCACAGTGCACGCTGGCTATCATGGGCATGCTGCTGATGGGCAGTTGCAAATTGCACAGACACGTGAGAACCTTGTAATTGAACTCAATCAGGTTTTAGACCTTATATCTCAATGGGGTACGGACAATCTGGTTGAGTTCAATGCCAAGAAAACTCAGCTGTGTGCATTTTCATCAAAAAAGTCGCCCTTTTCCTCTCTGCCGTGTCTTCAGGGCATTCCTCTGACACTGCAGGATAGTATCCTCATGTTGGGTATGGAGATTCGCAATGATCTTAATCCGAAAAACCACATCGAGTCCCTAATAAAAACAGCTTCTCGAAAACTCGGAATCCTGAACAAGGTGCGACGGTTTTTCACACCTCAACAACTTTGCCTACTTTATAAAACACAGGTACGCTCCTGTGTTGAATACTGCTCGCACCTATGGGATGGTTCCGGACAGTACTTACTCGATGCGTTGGACAGATTACAGCGACGCGCCATTCGTACTATCGGCGACGCTGAGGTCTCTAATAGCCTTGAACCTCTACAGATGCGTCGTGATATTGCGTCTCTTAGCGCCTTCTATAAAATTTTCCATGGCGAGTGCTGTGAAGAACTTTTCTGTTTAATCCCTGCTTCTCCCTTTCTTAATCGTACCACGCGCGCTGGCTTAAGATGCCATCAATTTACTGTCGTTTCACCATTTCTTGTCGGACAAAGAAATTCAGCGAGTCCTTTATTTGCAGAACTTCCCAAAAATGGAATTCGCTTCCTGCGGACGTGTTCCCTTCTTCTTATAACATGGGGTCTTTCAAGCGAGGCACCTTGCGGGCCGGCAAGGTGAGGGTCGCTAGTGCTTTCACACCGTACTAGCCGTCCTCACATTTGGATTGCACTTCACTTAACATCAGGTGGAGTGTAGTCATATGCCTAACCCTTGCCATAAAAAAAAAAATTATGAATTTGTAATTAACAACGTAAAGTCAAAAGTCGTGTGCTGTCGTTGTGGTGACGAATTAACAATACAAGGGTGCTGTGAAATCTAAGAATATCTTTTAGATTTTACAGTACCCTTAAACACAGATAACATCCTCTGTAAGAGACGAGAACCTCGAAAATAAACCGTGTGCCAACACGCCTGGTCAGCGCGGCATAGAAGACCATGATCGTTTCCATAGTGGAGGAGACCCGTGCCCAACTGAGGGAAGTTAATGGACTGGAGTGAGAGTGAGTCAAGAGTGAGAGTTGAATATTAAAATACTTTCAATGTTAACTTTGACATTGTCTACGAAGGTTACTATAATCATTGTATAACATTATCCAAATGACTGTTAACACAAGTAAAGATTGTAACTTTGGCACCCATTAGGGGTATGGGTGCTAAAGTGTTGTGGTAATAGCTAAAATTAGTTGTACTACATAACATCCTAATAGTGAAACTTGTTCACTAAAATAGATTAACATATATTTATTATGTAAAACAATAAATGATATATTTTATTTCGTAATTTCTTATTCACTTTAGATATAAATAAAAAGATATAGAATCTAATAAACATTTTTTACGCCACTGAGTAAGAAAACTTTCACTAATCCCCGTAAAAACGTTGCTTATTCATTTAGAAGTGTATACGTTTAGGTGTAAAATTTCTCAGTCTTAGATTTAACTATTCAATATTTGGAGAATAATCGGTAGTGCTGCTGAATAATACAAGTACAAATGAAAGAAATTATATGTACAATGAACTTTGATTCAGACGTTGCTAACGTCATAAATGTCTCTACAAAAAAAACTCTATTAAGTAACTATAATGCCTACCATGAATTTCGTATATATTTCCATAATGCCTACCATGAATTTCGTATACGTAGACACCATAGCACAAAGCTTAATTTTAGCCTATTAAAATTTATGTTTATATATTCTATAAGGTCAGTATTTTAATTCGAGATTTTCGTCGAAATATCGGTTCAAAATTTTATTTACTTGCCCCTTGGCATGAAATGGGGTAGACTTATGTATTATTAATATACAATACACTCATGTGTTACTGACGAATTGATAATTAACTTTTCCAACAGCCAGCCATGTCTCAATAATAGACAATTGCAGCATATTACAATTGAATATATAATAAACTTTATTGCACACCAATTACGATTGTTATTAATTAGAGATATTACGAGAGGAATTACTGACGTTTCAAAAGAGCTTGTAAAACAAGCCAACTTGAAATAAAAAAAAATTGACTTTGACTTTGAAAAAAGCGCTGTATCGTGAAGCGTGTCACCCACACTAAAGTAAACACCACGACCACTCTGCCAAGAACGTAGTGAGAAAGAAGAATTGCATACCAAAATAACAATAACAAAACAGAAAAGCATACTACTTGCCTATTCTTAATGAAATGATAAATTAATATGTTTTTTTCCCGCTAAATAAAACGAAGTAAAATCTGTGTCATTTTAGAAACACCGTTCTGAATTCATATTATAATTAGGTATACACAAAATAAAAAGAATCCCGCCGGAGGTAATTTTATTTATAATAAAGCTTGCTTTCATATTTTTACGAAAAAAATAATTAGTTAAGATCCTATTTGTTACTATAAAAATACCGGTTTCGTAACTTTCAGACTGGTGCTTTGTAAAAATAAAATACTGTTTATTTTGTAGCTTTCTTACGTTTGTTTTGTTATAATACTTGCTATTTCATTTAAGAGTATTTAGGAGTTTAGACTTTAGAAATTAAACCTTCATATTTATTTTTATATTCCAATTAAACAAACCGGCTCGAACCTCTATATCTATTAAAAGAAATCGCATCATAATCCGTTGCGTAATTTTAAAGATTAAGATTAGAAGCTCACAGAAGAACATACATATATAAACACGGACCATCCTCTTGAAACATTATACCAATTAAAAAAAATCACATTTAATCCGTTGCATGGTTTTGAAAATATAAGCTCACATATGGACACATACAAAGATGATGACTTTGTTTATATAAAACCACTTTTTACGGATTTTGCCGCGTGTATTTGTTTTAAATTTTAGCCCGACGTTTCAGAGACTGCAGTGACGATGGAAAATTTATAGCAAATACACGCATCTAAATCCGTAAAAAGTGGTGTTATTTAAACAAAATGAGTCGCGCAAGTGTTAGAAAATATTAGAATGTTTTTGTTTTATTATAAGTAAAGATACCGTTCTATAAATTTTTATAAATTATATATTCATAGATTATTTACACAGAACATACAGACAAAACCATTTTGTATATTTATAAAAGTGTGTAACTATTATCGATATAATATGTCTGTTTTCATATATATATGTGAAGCGACTCTACTCTCAAACTTTAATCACAATGCCTCAAAATCAAATTGGATTTGCATGATAGAGTATTCTGAGTACGTCATAGCTTTACCCTGCAGGCAGAATATCCACTCAATATTTTACAATGTGCCTTGTATGTTGTATCCAGCTCCGAGGCACACATTAGATGGATGAATTTTTATTTCACGTTATTATTTTGAAGTGTATATAGTGATAAAATTTTCGCATATATTATTTATTTATTATTTATTTTAATTAACAATTATTTATTTATTATAATTATTATTAATTTTTAATTATTTTTCAATTTTTATTTTTAGTTAAACTAGCTTTTGCCTGTAAATTCGTAACCGTGGAATTTAGTAGCCAAATCCTAACAAATTATACAAAAAACCAACCAATTGAATTACTCCATCAATGAAAATAAACACAAATAGGGACATACATACAAAAATAATTATTGTTTTATAATAAGTAAATATAAAGATTTTTTTATTTTTTTTTTCCTTTATTTTTAATGGGGGCTTATGATTATTACATAATATGTCAGCCCAAATATAAAGATTAGTTATACCATAATTATGTCTATGTGGTTTCGTAGACAAGTTAGTTTTTAAGGTTTTATTTTATCAGATTGTCAGTAAATTGTAGTTTATATAAGTCATACCTAATTTTGTATCTTGACCTTCACTGTTGAAATAGAGAGAGAAAAATCCATCGCAATATTGATCATATTACCCGCCTATCAGGCGTCTGAAGTGTATCGTAGTCTAAGTATTTCATATAAAGGTAGTTCGACCTTGCATAACTTATTCAATTTGTTCTTATAGATGTAGTTATACTAGCTATCCTGTATTAGGATCATTTGATTTCATAAATTAGATATTCTTGTTTATCACTAGTGGGTATTATAAGCTCGAAAATAAACTCTGTGTCAACACGCCTGGTCTGCGCGGCACAGTAGACCATAATCCCTCCCAAAGTGGAGGAGGCCCGTGCCCAACAGTAATAAATAATTAAATATTTAGGACATTTCACACAACGTCCCCTGGTCCCAAAGTAAGCTATATTTCTATGCTTGTATTATGGGAACCAGATACCGATAGACTACATATACTACTTTTCTTTTGTAAATACATACTTATAATACATAGAAAACACCCAGACGCAGTACAGACATTTGTATGACATTTATGGATATCACACAAATGATTGTCCCAAGCGGGAATCGAACAGTGGGACATAAATGGGCTGGAGAAGAAGAGGAAGACCTATCTATGATGTAGGTAAGTGTTCTTGGGTTATTGCATCAGCACAGACAGCAAGTATTAAGTCTATTCTCCCAGATAGACAGGTTAGCTCAGCTAGCTAACTAGCTAGATTGCTATTTAGTTCCCAAAAAGTAGTTATATATGGTCCTATCCTATGATTTTTTTTTCTATAATCTTCTAAATAAAAGTAAAAATAAAAGTAAAAAAATATTTATTTCTGTCTGACGTCATAAATTAACATCGGTACCAATTCTACGTGTACAACTCTCTCTCTCTCTCCAGCCCATTTATGTCCCACTGTTGGGCACGGGCCTCCTCCATTTTGGGAGGAATTATGGTCTACTGTGCCGCGCTGACCAGGCGTGTTGGCACAGGGTTTATTTTCGAGATTTCCGTCTGTCACAGAGGATGTTATCTGTGCGCAACATCCCTTAGCTGACTTTTACAGCACCCTTGGGAGGAGATGGGGTGGACATTTGTATTCTTAATCCGTCACCACACGGAGAGTGTACAACTAAACTTAGTTAAAAAATGAAAACAACTATGGCATCATCCGTCGTGCTCTCGTTACCGCCGGAGTACCAGCCATACTCGAACCTAATGGCTTGGTACACGACGATGGCAAGAGACCAGACGGTATGTCTTTACTGCCATGGAAGATGGGTAGGCCTTTGGTGTGGGACGCTACCTGCGTCGACACCCTTGCGCCATCCCATGTTCCTAGTACAGCGGGTTCTGCTGGCGCTGCTGCTGCATCAGCGGAGACCCTCAAGCGGCGCAAATACAGTAATCTTGTCGGGGATTACTTGTTTGAGCCGTTTGGGGTCGAAACGCTCGGACCGTGGGGTCCGACGACTCGCTCATTTTACAATGAGCTATCAAAGCGGCTAGTCGACGCCTCCGGTGACCAGAGCGCTGGCCATTATTTTGCGCAACGAATTAGCATTGCCATCCAACGTGGCAATGCTGCCAGTGTTCTGGGCACTTTGCCAGTTGAGGACGATGCGGAGGAATACTTGAATACTGACGCGTAATTTATTTACATGTATGTATTTCCTTTTTTTTTGTTTTCTGTTCTATTTTATTAGCTTTGTACATATTATACCAAAGTTATAATTAAATTAAATATAGTAAAAATGAAATGTTATATTATATTATATTATATCATTTATTGATTGTATTCTTTTATTAATGGCGATGCACGTGTTTCTTATTTTTTCTAGAATCATAGTTGCATTTATCGTAAATATAACTATGGCATATTTTGATTAACTGCATATTTCGCTGTGCACATCTGTATTAATTATAATCGTTAGTCTATCTACTTATGGTATATAATACACAGTTTTGATACCATAAGAAAATATATAATATAAGAAGTTTCAGTTAAGAGGATACCAAAATAGCTTCGTGCATTTTTCTACGTACGAAGTTTTCATTGTTTCTTTAGATTGAATGGCTAGAGCTCTAATTTTTAAGTATAAGTATGTTTTTTCAATATATGATCTAGGATCGCATAAACTCAGAAACGCGATTGAGAAAAGTTTTCTCGATAGAAAATCTTAGCGAAACAACCTCTCTAATTTTTTATTTTTTTCATTTGTCGGTCTATTATCGCGTATTAACTAATGAAATAACTTTAAAAACATAAGTAACTATTATATATAGAAACACGTAAATCAGAATTAAAATATATTTAGTAGATTTTGAGTAAATAGGAAAAGTATCCCTAATTCTTCATTTTCTGTGCCTACTGGCTGTGTTAATATGTACGTGTTGGCGATGATATACGATAATATTGATGTAGGCCCTTAACATTACGGAGTCGTGCTATTGACACTATCAATTTTCATTTTTTAGTTAAGTTTAGTAAGTTGTGCACCTAGAATTGGTACCATTGTATATGTACATTCCTTAATATAATATCAAATATCCTAAAGGTTTTCACTGGTATTTCGGCAATATTTGTTATAAGCTTTTTCCTTATAAGTGGGACAAAGAATTCCTTGCTTCAATGAACGGGTACAAAGGAGCTACAAAAGATGAATCTATGTGAATTCAATCTGATGATTCCATTCATATCCTGTTATATATTGAAATATTAATCATTCGGGCGAAGGAACTACACTTCACTGGCTCATTATTACTCTGTGAGATAGCTGCTAAGGACTATACGCCTTTTTATGGTTATCTCTCTCTCTCTCTTTAGCCCATTTGGCCCTCTTCATTCCACTGTTGGACACGGGCCTCCTCCACTTTGGCAGGAATTATGGTTTACTGTGCTGCGCTGAATGAATAGCGTGTTGGCACACGGTTTATGAGTGAAAAGGCAAGCGAAGTTTTTAAAATAATGTTATAAAATAGAAACAAACATATATTTTAAAGATAAATACCAATAATTAATAAAATCTTCATTTTAGGAGAGCAAATAGATACCAGAACAAAATGCTAGATTGCATAATCTCATTTAGGGGTTGGAGGGCGAGGGAAATATTTTATGTTCTTTCTCGACGACAATATGGGTCACGCCAACGACTATACGAACTATTTGCCCTATATTTGGAGGCTCACTGCTCAGATGAAGGGACATTTTGCTAAGCCTGTACGTGGATAGCTGGCAAAAGTATTTATTGACAAAGACAAAATTTCTTCAAATACATTTTCGATAATGCGTATAGGCAAAGCTTTGGAGTAATGTTAACTTGACTCGTTGACGGGCCGACTGGTTTATGTAACCGGCTGCTGTTCACGAGGTCGCGGGTTCGATTCCTGATCGGGACAATTGTGTGATATTATTTATAATTGTTAATTTATAAGCAAATGTTTGTGCTGCGTCTGAGTGTTTGCTAAGTATTATAAGTATGTATTTACAAAAGAAAAGTAGTATATGTATTCTATCCGTATTCTGATACGCATAACACAAGCTTAGCTTGGACCAGAAGTCGTTGTTTATTTATTTTTATTTATTTATAACTCTTCAGTTCATCCTGCAGTAAAAAAAAGTTAAAAAAGAAATTAAATGTAAAGAAATATTTGTTTATTTACATCGATAACTACACAATAAACCTACATGGAAAACTTAATAATTGCTGTTTATATAAATACACGAAAAAAGGGTAATTAAATGATTCTAGAATAACAAAATAATAATATAGGTCTAATATACTTACAAGTATTGATACTGTCATAGAAAAACTCTTCTATGAGAGACGGAAATCGCGAAATTTAACTCTGTGCCAGCACACCTGGTCAGCGCGGTACAGTTGACCTTAATCTCTCCCAAAATGGAGGAATAAGATATAAGAAAAAAAAGTAATTTCAAAATGAGCTAAAATACTACACATTAAGTCATGATAGCTTGTGGCAAAATTAAAACATGAACAATACACACGATAACCGAGACGACCTAGTTTTGGGAAGTGAGGAACAGGAAGATGTCGCTAGCACAAACGCTAAGGTTAAGTTTCACACAAACGGTAGTAGGCGTACAATAACAAGAAGATATACGGAGCAAAAACATAAACATAAGTGTTCGAGAACAAAATACAAGTAGTTTTTGTTAGCACAGATAGCTTTCGGCAAATGTGGTAGAATCAAAAACCCATTGCTCTACGTTTAAAAATGTAAATTCGTTAAAAGCATAGCAAATATTCTTGACAGTAATATTATCTATCATCAATTTAGACGCCAAACAATCAAAGTGCATCAAAAATCTTAAGTCCTCTAATTGATCCATGATCTATCCATGTAGGTTATCAGCAAATAGGTCTAACCTCGCTTATATTCACTGCCCCACCCCTTGGCTTTACCGTGATGATACATGGTCTATGTGCTATTTTGATCTATAAGCTATACATCTCAAAAGTGTTTTAAAAATCCATTTAGCAGCTTTTTGATGAAAATTCAACAAACATCCTAACATTGTTATAAACTTTGACGTTCATAATTTTTTAGTAGAAAGGCTTTTAATGGCGTTTCTTTGTTTCAAGGACTTAGCCATTGTGACACCAACTCATATATATACATTTTATGTTTCACTTATAATTTACTAGCCGAAGACCGCGGTTTCATCCACGTTCATAGTTATTGACCCCCACGAACCCCTTATTTACTTTTACACCAAACCTTCACAAATGATCATCAAATCAGCCTACTGCAGTCCACTGCTGGACATAGGCCTCTCCCAATTCGCGCCACAACACACGGTCCTCCGCCTTCCGCATCCAGTCCCATCCTGCGACCTTCTTCAGGTCATCAGTCCACCTAGCAGGGGGGCGTCCTACCTTACGCTTGCCGAGTCGCGGTCTCCACTCAAGAACCCGTCTGCTCCATCGGCCATCAGTTCTTCGACAGACATGGCCAGCCCACTGCCACTTTAGCGAGCTAGCCTTGCAAGCTATATCGACCACTTTGGTGTGTTGACGGATAACCTCGTTCCGGATTTTGTCCCTCAGAGATACCCCTAGCATAGCTCGCTCCATAGCTCGCTGAGCGACCTTCAGTCGGTGGACTAGCCCTACTGTAAGTGTCCACGTCTCGGCACCGTATGTCATGACTGGTAGAACGCACTGGTTGTAAACCTTGGTCTTTAGGCATTGCGGTAGAGGCGAAGAGAAAACTCGACGTAGTTTGCTGAATGCTGCCCAGCCCAACTGTATCCTCCTGTTGACTTCTTTCTCGAAGTTGTTCCTACCTAGCTGAATGACTTGCCCTAGGTAGGTGTATTCTCCGACAACTTCGAGTACTGAGTTGTCAACGTAGATTGGCCCAGGTGTGACATGTTCATTAAACATGACCTTGGTTTTGTCCAAGTTCATGCTGAGACCGACACGTCGGGAGGCCGCATTTAGGCTGTGCAGCATCCCGCTCAACTGTTCCAGCGTCTCCGCTACTATGACAATATCGTCCGCGAACCGAAGATGCGAGATGTACTCACCGTCAATATTTAACCCCAGTCCAGTCCAGTCCAGTGTTTTAAATACATCTTCGAGGGCGTTGGTAAAGAGCTTAGGGGATATTACGTCCCCCTGTCTCACCCCTCTACGTAAGACAATTGGGTTGGTCTTATGGTCCTGGAGCTGTACGGTCATAGTGGCGGTGTCATACAAGCATCTCAGCACCTCGATATAACGCCAATCGATACGACAGCGCTGCAGAGATTCGAGAACTGCCCAGGTTTCGATGGAGTCGAAGGCTTTTTCGTAGTCCACGAACGCTATACACAGCGGCTGATTGTACTCCTCCGTTTTCTGTACAATCTGCCGAACAGTATGGATGTGGTCCACCGTGCTGAAGCCTTTTCGAAACCCGGCTTGTTCTAGTGGCTGAAACTCGTCGAGTTTTCTGGCGAGGCGGTTAGTGACAACTCTCGAGAACAACTTGTATATATGGCTCAGGAGTGAAATGGGTCTGTAGTTTTTCAGTAGAGCTTTATCGCCCTTTTTGAAAAACAGAGCCACCACACTCCCGCTCCAGGCTTTAGGTGTCAAGCCCTGATGGATGATGGAATTAAAAAGAGCCGCTAGCTCTTTAAGAATCGGCGTTCCGCCAGCTTTGAGGAGCTCGGTAGTAATTCCATCATCACCAGGGGATTTGTTGTTCTTAAGTTGCTCGAGAGCCGCCTTGACCTCGTCTTGGTTGACATCTGGTATGTCTTCCGTGTAATGGCGCACGAGCGGAGCTCTGTGGTCATCGTCACTGGGTCTCATAGGCTTCTCTGTGCGTGATGAATACAGCTCTCCATAGAAGCTCTCGATTTCCTCGAGAATCTCGAACCCAGAGGTAACGGTTTTGCCACTCGCAGTTTTAAGTTTCGTCAGACGGGGACGTCCGAGCTGTTTGGCGAAGACCTTAGTGCCTTTATTTTGTTCGATCGCATTTGTTAGATCACAAATGATACAAAAAACTAAATACTCTTAACCACTATATTATTTAAAAAGAGCTACATCTAAATCCGTTGCGTAGTTTTTAAGATTTAAGCTCACATGAGGACATATTACATACAAAATTAACAACTTTGTTATGGACAATCATCTGTGTGATATTTATTATTGTTAATGTAGGTATTTACTAAAAAAAGTAGTATATGTAGTTTATTAGTGTCTAGTACCCATAACACAAGCATATAAGCTTAGCTTGGACCAGAGGATGTTGTGTAAAATGTCATTCTTATAATATTCATATTCAATAAGTAAGTAAAGAAACTTAATTATACGGTAATTTAGATTGATATTATGTTATGTATGTGTGTTATATGCTCGCATATTAAATTTGTGGTAGCCTATTGCTTTGTCAGTAATCTCTACGGGACCGACGCGAGTCAAGTGTACCGTGACAGATCCGATATCCGTCGGTCGATACTTACGCCTCTATTCTCATGAGAGTGCGGAAACCGATTATATTGAGTACATTGGCATTGTTTTTAGTTTTAATATGTAGGTAAGTAATTTTAGGTTTTCCTTGTGGTGACGGATTAAGAATACAAGTGTCACGGACCCTTATCGTTTCCTGTGCTATAAAAGCCTGATATGGATGGTGATGGTGTGTGATGGCATTGGGTGTGGCAGAAGAAGCACAAAAGTAGAATAAATGCTGTAGAGATGCGCTCTTTGAGAAGTATGTGTGGTGTGACTTTGAAAGATAAATTAAGAAATGAAGTTATAAGAGAACGTTGCGGTCTGAAAGAGGATGTAGTGACTAAGGTGGAAAAAAGTATGCTTACGTGGTTTGGTCATGTGGAGAAGATGGATGAGAGACGCTTAACGAAGGGCATATACACGGCGGAGGTAAGTGCTAAGAGGCAAGTACGTAGCACTTACAACCGTCGGGCATGTATGACCAGATGTATGAGTGTGGATGAAGCCAATGAAGTATGTTTGGATCGTAGCAGATGGCGCTCTATAGTCTCTGCCTACCACCATGGGATAAAAGTGATTTTATGTATGTATGGAATATTATACACCGAGAGCATCCTCGCGCACACGCACACGCCTGGTCAGCGCGGCACAGTAGATCACAATCCCTCCTAAAGTGGAGGAGGCCCGTGCCCAACAATGAAACGCTAATGGGCTGGAGGAGTTTTAAGCATTACCTAATCAATGATTATTAATTGCAATTGCTAGATTGCACTTGAACAGAATACTAGCTTAAATATATACATAAGCAGAATACTATAATTATTTATTTTTAGTCATCTAAGCCACCATGGTAAGTAAAAAAATACTTATGTAAGTGAACTTTGTGGCGTAGAAGTAAGTAAGATTTGTAACTGTCTGAAAGATTAAAGTGCATTGTAAAATTCTCTGGCTGTGACGTTAATGTCTACGGCGTAGCTCGTAGATAGCTACGTGGTTACGAAACGATTCGTATTTCGACCAAAAAATCTTTTCATAACTTAGGATTAAATAAGTAGTAAGCAAACTACTTAACGGATTTCGATGCGATTTCTTTTTAGTAGATAGAGTTCAAGACGATGACTTTTTGTATAATATATTAATGTTTGGTTTCTAGATTCCACGCGTACGAAGTTGTGGGCAACAGTATTTTAATGAATAGTTACACAAGAGAATACAATTCTACATTAATTTGTTAATTTTTGCAATTGACTTGCTATGCTTTTACTAAATAAACTAAATTATAGTGGAAAAAATGATAACCATGAGCGGGACCTGAACCCATGACTTTGGAATACCGTTCCGTTGCTCTCCCATCTGAGCTATCATAGTTCCCGCATATGTTTACCAAATCTTCCACTACAATCTTCTCAATGTGAGTTAAACATCGTGCGGTGTTTTGTGTATGAATACCGTTCTTTTAATTAAGCATGCACTTATGTAAGATATTATGTAGGTATAATTTATTTTGAGCTGAATATGATTAAGGTGTAATGTTAAAAATCATTGATTTTTCATTGAAATTGGAAATATTCTTATTTTCATTTTTATCGCAATAAATACTGTGTAAATAATTCCTATTATGTTTGGAATATTTTCATCTTATATTATGTTCTTTTTCGTAAAATTGTATGGCTACTGGGACCTTTACCGTGTATACGTATACAATATCTCCTCCGTGGAAAAATTCATGTTTCATGAGATACATATTTCATATTTATGTGCCGATTTACGAGCACATTCTGCAAAATATCTTTATGTAACAAGTTTCTGCCTGCCATTAGGAAATTGCATTTAGTTCTGGACATCATAAAGTAACTGGGACATTTTAAGGTTTTATTTTTAGTGTCGATGATTTTTTTTACCAAGTTCAAAAAAAGAAGGAGGTTCTCAATTCGTCTGAGTTTTTTAATTTTAATTTTTTTTCTTTATGTTTGTTATCTCATCACTTTTAACTGAGCGAAGCGATTTTAATACACGGTCCACTGTTCTGCAACGCTTCTAAATCTTTCTAATTATTAATTATCACCTTCGATAGAGAAATTAGTTCTATAACTATAAAAATTGCTGAGATTTAAAGATGTAAATAAAAACAAATTAATGTTTAAACTCACTCAAAAGAAACAACGTGAAAAGAATTGAAATAAGTGCAACAATTGACATAAGTATCTCTATTGTGTATCACCCTATTTACAGCTACATTTCTCGGCACTGCCAATCAGTGTGAGTACACTAATCTATCTTTGCCTTTGAACTGCGGCTAACTGATGAAGCTATTGACGTACTATGGGCTTGTGGCTTTTTACTGTATACCTATTGAGTACATAGTACTGTATTCCGAAGAGTATTAATTATTCTGTATGTATTTAAAAGTATATAAGTTTATAGTTAATCTAAACAAAAACAATGACTTCAAAGACTTTATAAAATTTAAAATGCTAAATCTAGCCTTTTATTTAAATATATTTAATATAATAAATTAGCTTTAGACCAAATTAAGTCAGATCTGTTCAGAAATTAGTAAGTTAAGAAATAATAGATCGGTATTAATTATTTTTGTTAGTGTGATGACAGATTAAGAATAGAAGTGTCACCACCCCATTTTTGCCAGAGTGCTTTAAAAGCCAGCTAAGGGACATTACACAGATAACATCCTCTGTAAGAGATGGAAAACTAGAAAATAAGCCTTGTGCTAACACGCCTGGTCAGCACGGCACAGTAGACGATAATCCCTCCCAGTCTAGGGGAGGCCTGTGCCCAACTATAGGATATTATTGGACTGTAGACAGAGAATTAATCTTGCAATATTCATACAATTTAAACCGAGAATTCTCTCTCTCTCTCTCTCTCTCTTATGCCCATTAACGTCCCACTGGTGGGCACGTGCCTCCTCGACTTTGGAAGGGATTATGGTCTACTATGCCACGCTGACCAGGCGTTTAGACATTTTGTCAAAGAAATTCAGCGAGTCTTTTATTTGCAGAACTTCCCAAAAATGGAATTCGCTTCCTGCGCACGTGTTACATTCTTCTTACAACATGGGGTCTTTCAAGCGAGGCGTGAAGAGGCACCTTGCGGTCCGGCAAAGTGGGGGCCTCACATTTCAACTGCACTTCACTTAACATCAGGTGGAGTGTAGTCATTTGCCTAACCATTGCAATAAAAAAAAACAAGGGCTTAGTTTCTATTTTTCCATCTCATCCGAGAATTGAACGTTCATAACATATTCGCGTATTTTCATAACGTAAAAGGATTGTCATAAGCCACAACTGAACCCCAAACGGTCAATGAATCTGCTAAGCCTTTTATAATCTTCTAACAATAGACGTTCGTGCAGGAACGTTTGCGTGATGTAGGTGTAATATCTGTGAGCTTACTACAGTTTTGTGTTAATCCCTCTATAAATCGTAGACAGGAAGTTTTAACGAGTTGTGTATCTGACATTAATGTTATTATAATGGCTGAGTATTGTAATAATATTAGGCCATAACGGAACTATACCTACTCCTTGCGTTATACGTCCGCGATCTTCTATACTAAGAGAAAGTAATGATAGAATTTGGATGTAATTCAAAACTGTGCGCTTGTGATTCTAAGACACTTATGTCAATAAATTGAAGTCTACATTTATGGTCGATGTCGATCAAAAATCTTTAGTTATTATTATAACGTTATATTTGTATGTATGTCCATATGCGAGCTTATATCTTCAAAACAACGCAACGGATTTTGATGCGATTTTTTTATAGGTAGATATAATTTGTTAACGGTTTTTATTTTCTAAATTCCGCCCGTACGAAGTGGCTTGCAACAGCTAGATAAATATATAATATGGGTAAACCCTGTAACAACCGATCGTAGAGGACACTTTACAGCTGAGTTTCACTGTGACCGTGGTGACTGCAAAGTCTTCGAAACGTCTCTGGCTAAAAATTAAAACAAACGCATCTGAATCCTCAAAAAGAGGTTTTATTTAAAATAAATTGAATTTCTAACGATACTAAACTTAAGTGAGTTTTATTTCCTTTTTATTAATCTGACAATACTGTATAAATTTAATAATTGACTGTTAAGAAAAGTTCTAAGTTTCTAAAATTACGAGATTATCACAAATTATTATGATACTACTTGATTTATAGATAGGATCTACCGGTCATGTCATTTTAGATTTATTAAGAAGATTATACCATGGTTATCTAACAAAGTTGCGTTCTGTTAGTACCCATAAAAATGCTTTAACGACCGACTAATAAAAGTGCTTGCGATTTATGCTTAAGATAAAATATATAAGAGTTAACAGAACCTAGATATTTGTTTATTATTATTTTTCATCGTAAGGCGTTACTTAATTTACTAAATTTAAGTCGATTGCAATTCATATAAATTATGAACTGTCCCTATTGTGTCCTAGGAGTTATCATATATTAATTCTATGATCGTATCTCGATTATGCCGCGTATGCTCCAACATGCAATATTAGAAAACAGGCTACGTTGTGCACTTTTCGACAATTAACAAATAAGTAGTATTGGTTCATTTCCGTGTGGTGACGGATTAAGAATACAATTGTCACCACCCCATCTCTACCTAAGGGTGCTGTAAAAGCCAGCTAAGGGATACTGCACATAGATAACATCCGCTGTGAGAGACGGAAATAGAAATAAACCCTGTGCCAACACGCCCGTAGGGTTACTCTTGAAAACAATCGCAATACCACTATAATTCCAATTCTCTAACGCAATTTCTATTTCAATACGGAGCTGTCAAAAGGCGTCAAGAGTACGGTTTTGGCGACATTGACATACATTGATGTTTAGTTCACTCAATATCCGCTCAGTATTAACACAATATGGCGCTAGTGTTGTGTTCAAGAGTACGAAACGTGATGAAACGTCATAATCTCAATGCTAATGGATCGGAATTGTTTTCAAGACTAACCCTACTGGTCAGCGCGGCACAGTAGACCATAATTCCTCCAAAGTGGAGGAGGCCAGTGCCCAACAGTGGAACGTAAATGGGCTGGAGAGAGAGAAAGTATTGGTTCTATCTCTTCTTTACTTATTATAAAACAAAGTCGTTATTTTTGTATATGTGTTCCTATGCGAGCTTAAATCTTCAAAACTATGCAACGGATTTCGATGCGGTTTTCTTAATAGATAGAGTGAATCAAGAGGATGGCTTTTTCGTACAATTTAATAAGGTTTGGTATATAATAATAATATATAATATAATAAATATTCACGGACATTTCACACAACGTCCTCTGGTCCCAAGCTAAGCTTATATGCTTGTGTTATGGGTACCAGAATACGGATAGAATACATATACTACTTTTCTTTTGTAAATACATACTTATAAGACCACGAGGCTCGTCAAATATATATTTGGGGAGGGGCTCAATAACTATACACGCAGGTGAAATCGCGAGCATTAGCGATTAGAAATAAATGTGAATGTTGAAATGGCTCCATTTATATAATTTTTCTCAAAGAACACCGTTAAATAGTGTATGTATGTACATAACAATTAGTCAAATTATTCTTTCCGTTCAGTTTCCTGGAAGAGATCGCAACTTGCGCTATGACCGCCTATTGTACTGAACTATAAAATCTAAAATTGTTTAATATTATGTACCTGCTGTAATATTGTTACGATGTACAATAAAGAGTATTCTATTCTCTATTCTAATATAGTATTTACGGTACAAAGGTACATAAAATACATAGTAAAAAGTACACAAAAAATTGTTTTTATGTTCTTACATAAAATTTGGCGTATGAATAAACCGTGAATGAAAATTTTCTATTGTTGTACAAATAAAAAGACAGTAAATTATAGAAATAGCTGCTTCACTGAAGATAACAATGAATACTGTGGCGAACTTAATGTTCGTACTTATTTACTTATATACTTAAATCATTTTTTATTTTTACTGCTTGTGAACAGAGAATGTTATACATATATAAAACTGTTTTATATTAAGTAAACATTTTAAGACGATACCAAAATAGCTTCGTGCATTTTTCTACGTACGAAGTTTTCATTGTTTCTTTAGATTGAATGGCTAGAGCTCTAATTTTTAACTATATGTTTTTTCAATATATGATCTAGGATCGCATAAACTCAGAAACACGATTGAAAAAAGTTTTCTCGATAGAAAATCTTAGCGAAACAACCTCTCTAATTTTTTATTTTTTTCATTTGTCGGTCTATTATCGCGTATTAACTAATGAAATAACTTTAAAAACATAAGTAACTATTATATATAGAAACACGTAAATCAGAATTAAAATATATTTAGTAGATTTTGAGTAAATAGGAAAAGTATCCCTAATTCTTCATTTTCTGTGCCTACTGGCTGTGTTAATATGTACGTGTCGGCGATGAAATACGATAATATTGATGTAGGCCCTTAACATGAGCAAATGAAAAATAAAATAAAGTACCCAAGTATAAATTCATTAGATACGAGTACGTACCTGTAATTGATATGAATGGACGTTAATTTATTATAGATCTCGATCTATCAGTATTTATAATTACTTTATATAAACTTACATTAACTTTAATAATATTAGTTATAACTTACAACTTTTTATCAAGATTACGAAGAAACCTCGGCGTGCAGTCTTACGCCGAGGTTTCGCAGTTACATTTTATGGTCTCCTTTTTATAGACTATAGCTGTTGCCCGCGACTCCGTACGCGTGGAATTCAGGAAAGTTTCATGAAAATCCATCCAGTAGTCTTGACGTGAAAGAACAACAAACATCCTTACATTCATACAATCCAACACTAACCAAACATCCAAATATTAGAGTATGGATAGAAGACCGAGGAAACGTTCGCGTTGCTCGGCAAACAGTTTAAGACGATACCAAAATAGCTTCGTGCATTTTTCTACGTACGAAGTTTTCATTGTTTCTTTAGATTGAATGGCTAGAGCTCTAATTTTTAACTATATGTTTTTTCAATATATGATCTAGGATCGCATAAACTCAGAAACACGATTGAAAAAAGTTTTCTCGATAGAAAATCTTAGCGAAACAACCTCTCTAATTTTTTATTTTTTTCATTTGTCGGTCTATTATCGCGTATTAACTAATGAAATAACTTTAAAAACATAAGTAACTATTATATATAGAAACACGTAAATCAGAATTAAAATATATTTAGTAGATTTTGAGTAAATAGGAAAAGTATCCCTAATTCTTCATTTTCTGTGCCTACTGGCTGTGTTAATATGTACGTGTCGGCGATGAAATACGATAATATTGATGTAGGCCCTTAACATGAGCAAATGAAAAATAAAATAAAGTACCCAAGTATAAATTCATTAGATACGAGTACGTACCTGTAATTGATATGAATGGACGTTAATTTATTATAGATCTCGATCTATCAGTATTTATAATTACTTTATATAAACTTACATTAACTTTAATAATATTAGTTATAACTTACAACTTTTTATCAAGATTACGAAGAAACCTCGGCGTGCAGTCTTACGCCGAGGTTTCGCAGTTACATTTTATGGTCTCCTTTTTATAGACTATAGCTGTTGCCCGCGACTCCGTACGCGTGGAATTCAGGAAAGTTTCATGAAAATCCATCCAGTAGTCTTGACGTGAAAGAACAACAAACATCCTTACATTCATACAATCCAACACTAACCAAACATCCAAATATTAGAGTATGGATAGAAGACCGAGGAAACGTTCGCGTTGCTCGGCAAACAGTTTAAGACGATACCAAAATAGCTTCGTGCATTTTTCTACGTACGAAGTTTTCATTGTTTCTTTAGATTGAATGGCTAGAGCTCTAATTTTTAAGTATATGTTTTTTCAATATATGATCTAGGATCGCATAAACTCAGAAACACGATTGAAAAAAGTTTTCTCGATAGAAAATCTTAGCGAAACAACCTCTCTAATTTTTTATTTTTTTCATTTGTCGGTCTATTATCGCGTATTAACTAATGAAATAACTTTAAAAACATAAGTAACTATTATATATAGAAACACGTAAATCAGAATTAAAATATATTTAGTAGATTTTGAGTAAATAGGAAAAGTATCCCTAATTCTTCATTTTCTGTGCCTACTGGCTGTGTTAATATGTACGTGTCGGCGATGATATACGATAATATTGATGTAGGCCCTTAAGTATTTTATTTTGTCGCGCGTAATTCTTTTTTCGTCATATCTCCTAAGATATTCATTTAAATTGCATGCTGTAAAAAGCAGTTATAATTTATATTAAGCGTGTAAGCTTACTGAGTTATTTGATTTGATAAAAAAGATTACTATATACACATAAATAGCTTTTGAAAACACCCTATTGAATTTGATAATTTTTGCGACATTATTATGGGTACTGCGGGTTTCCCTTAAAAGATAGACATATGTCTTCGCGGACTTTTTTGAAGAACTATAGGTAACAAACAATTCCTCCATACATTAGTTTGTTGTACCTTACAACTTACTTATAAGGCAGCGTTTTCATTTATAGCTCGCACACGTCCGAGTTTCTCGGCAAATTTAATCATATCTCATCCAATATACAGCAAACCACAATCAATCATGCAAAAAAGCCATCCTCTTGAACCATTTTATCTATTAAAAAAAACCGCATCAAGATCCGTTGAGTATTTTTGAAGATATAAGCTCACATAGGGACATACATACAAAAATTACAACTTTGTTTTATAAGAAGTATAAAGATAAAGATAAAGAAGAAAAGACAAAGAAGATAAAGATTCACAGCACTTGATTGAGCATTATTTCAATAGCAAGAAGCAGGCAGCCTCTCTTTGAAAAAGGTGCAAGAGCAATCGCTTATATTCATAGTGTAAAGACAGTATCTTCAAATAGTGTATATATGTAATGACCAAAGAAATTACCTTATAGTGTTTGAGATCGTTACCTAGACAGTCCACTCACTTGGCAATTATATTTGACAAGGAGAACTGCGTCTCACTACTCCTATCGGTATAATGCTCAAAGTAAATTATTGAAAGGAACCAGATAATGGTACCAATTTTATATGCACAACTAAACTTAACTAAACTAAAAAATGATAATTGAGAGTTTCAATAACACAATTTAGCAATGTTAACAGAACTTTCTTATTATAAAAACTGTGTAATAAAGATTAAGGATTATAATTGTGATAACTGTGTACAACGAAATTGCAAATATTAGATATATTGACACTATCAATTTTCATTTTTAATTAAGTTTAGGTGTGCGCGTCGTGAATCGGTACCAATAAAAATAATATGTGAGACAAAAATTCAAGTCAGCAAAAAAAATCACGGAAAATCTTAAGATATTTATGTTCATAATTCTGTGTGTGTGTCTAGTGAATCACGTTAAGTGATAGTTAAAGTGATAGTGATGATGCTAGGTCACGAACACTGCAACCATTTGCATAACTAATTTTCTCAAAATATGTAGAAGCATGTATTCTCAGGTAGGTACTACGTACAAGTTTTAAGAAATATTGTGTTCATTTCATGCACCATATATTTACTTGAAATAAATAAAATTAATATTTATTAACTGTTTATAAAATGGCGCCTATAATTAGACTAAGTATAGCGAATACACAACAACAAGTACCTATAGTTTTTGTAAGAGTTTATCATCTTGCCATGTCACAGTTTAGTAAACAGATATTTTTTAAATCAATGTTACTAAACTTTACACTTAAATATACTCCCTGAATTCTAGTTTCAACTGCGTTCTTAATGGAAATACTAATAAACTAATTCCACCGAGATTTATCGAGATTAAGTTTGATCAAACATTGGGATATCAACATGCATTGATATCCCGACATACCTAATGGAATAAGTTATGGACCTTCATAAAGAAACATACTAATATCACAAGATTCACAAGTTCTTAGTTGCTTACTAAACATCTTTTGAATTAAAGATTGACATAACTATTTTCTTAAATAAATAAACAAAAAAACACGCTTGCAAATCCTGAAATTTATTGCAGTGTCATCAGTCCTTTAAAAGAGTGCGTGATTCGTTGAAATCCACCTTCAAAGTTTCCGTTACATAGACTAATAGGTAAATTGATAAATACGTACGGAGATAACAAAAGCCTGCGTTTTAATAATATACACATTATTTAATAATATCAATTCTTACCATATATAAAGTTGCAAGGTGCTTCAGATGTTTTAATGAGAAGTAAATATTTTGAAATAACTCTTATACCATACTTATAAAACGATTCAAAGTACAAACATAAAATGTTTACGTTTATGTCAGTAACATCATGGCAATTATAACTTTGCAAAAGATTTCCAAAGAACATTTTACTCTGTAACGAGATAATTTCGTGAAGCCAAAGTGTTATAATAAATGCTAACAATATTTTAACACGGAGTAATGGTGAAACTTGACCACTTAACAGGCTTATTCTATTTTTAGTACGTAATTCTTTCTTCCTTGTAGATCATTATTGCGGCTTACGTCTTTTTGATATCGTAAAACTTACACTGAATTACTTATAGTAATATTTTTTGTTTCATTAGTAAGGAAATGTAGTAAGCGGTGCGAGAATACATGTCTTTTCAAATAAAAAAACATATATTCTGAATTTAAAAAGTAGCTTTTTGTTCGTGTGGCGACGAAGAAAAATAAAGCGTTGTTACTCCATTTCCTTCTTAGGGTGCTGAAAAAGCCAGCTAAGGGATATTACACAGATAACATACTCTGTGAACACGCCTGGTCAGTAGGTACAACATAGTAGACCATAATCCCTTCCTAAGTTGAGAAGATCCTTGCCCAACAGAGGAACTTTAATGGTCTGGAGAGCGAGAGAAGTAGTAGCTTTTTATCGAAAGATTTTGCTTTATAGAATAACTTACTTTATAGAAAAATAAAAAAAGTCTTAACAAATTATGCCTACTAAAATAACCATCCCCTTGAACCACTCTTTCTATTAAAAAAACGCATTGAAATCTATTGCGTAGTTTAAGGGCCTACATCAATATTATCGTATATCATCGCCGACACGTACATATTAACACAGCCAGTAGGCACAGAAAATGAAGAATTAGGGATACTTTTCCTATTTACTCAAAATCTACTAAATATATTTTAATTCTGATTTACGTGTTTCTATATATAATAGTTACTTATGTTTTTAAAGTTATTTCATTAGTTAATACGCGATAATAGACCGACAAATGAAAAAAATAAAAAATTAGAGAGGTTGTTTCGCTAAGATTTTCTATCGAGAAAACTTTTTTCAATCGTGTTTCTGAGTTTATGCGATCCTAGATCATATATTGAAAAAACATATACTTAAAAATTAGAGCTCTAGCCATTCAATCTAAAGAAACAATGAAAACTTCGTACGTAGAAAAATGCACGAAGCTATTTTGGTATCGTCTTAAGATCACATATGGATATAAAACATAAAGGTATATCTGCTAACTAACACTATTAGCCAATAAAAAACTGTAAGAATTTTTGCTTTTAACTTTATCCAATTATATTAGTTATGGTAACACGATGTTAACTAATTACAAAAGTTATCAAATTATGTGTATTCAAAGTTTTGTCATAGTTCTATCATTAATGTTGTTCGGAATGAATACATACATATTTTGGCGAAACATCCTATCATCCAACCTGAAACCACAAATCTCACTAAGATCTAACTGTAGAAACTTCTCTGATGTGGGTGACAGATGTTATGTAAAAGTTGCTTGTTGCGTAAGGAAATAACGTGTACATATAAGTGGTTATTTGTTTATGTGAATCAGTAGGCAAATGAGTATTTCTACTCAAAAAAATTGTAAGATATTTGTAAAAATGGGAGCAAAAAATGGGGTTCTTCAAAGGAGTGAAAAAATTTCTACAGGGTCGGCGACGTGCGAGTTAACCTCTGGTTACATCATACACAACATTTTTCACTGATGCTTCGCTCCTATTGATCGGAGCGTAATGTTATATAGCCTTCCTCGATACATGGACTATCCAACACAAAAATATTTTTTCAATTCGAACCAGTAGTTTCTGTTCTTCAACCGAACGCACAAACTCTTTAGCCTTATTCTAGCTATAATTAATATAACATGAGCTGTAACTAACAAATCTAAAATTATCTTATTAAGATTTAGATATTGTTTATTTGTAAAAATCTGTTCCAACTTTAATACTGAGTGAAACATGTTGTGACATCTTAGAAACATGGAACATTTGTCCTAACACAGACCCTTCGCTGTTTATTTATTCACGTTTAAAACTTCCCTAGGGCTGAAACAATAAATTTTGTTTACATAAACTAGTGGGCTGTAGTTTGGTAGCCATGCTGCAGGATATACATAAGTTTACGCAAATATATTATATTTGAGTAAACTTGCTCAGGAAATATGGTTACGTGTATTCAATAATTGATCTTCAAATTCAAAATTATTTGTGGCTACAAACTAATCTTTAAATTAAGTATAATATAATCAACTAAAACTATTGACAAAAACGTAATAACGAGAATCCCTTTTGAAACTACCAGCTTTTTCACTGTTGAGCACGGGCCTCCTCCACTTTGAGAGGTGTACTAGAGGTGTTTACTGTGCCGGGCTTACCAAACGTGTTGGCGTAGGCATAGGGTTGATTTTCAAGTGTTCTATCATTCACAGAGGATGTTATCGGTGTGAAATATTCCTTAGGACACGGACAATATGCTTAATCTATTTACTATAAATCACAAATATCTTTAATTCAAATTAGAAGAAATCCATTTTATTTCTGTTTTTATTTAACAATCAAGGCAAATCACTAATACAAACGTCGCGCCGAGACTTGTACTTGTAAATAATTGAAATTTGATTGAAATACGTGGGGAGGCGATACGAACGTCACGGTTATTTGTCAAAATTTATATATCGTGAGGGTGTGTATCCTTGTGGAAAAAACCAAACAAAGATTTAAGTATTTTTAGTTATAATGTGAATAAAAAATACATCTAACTAGTAATCTGTACTAACCGTCACTAGAAACTCTAATGGTAGGTTATTGTTTACAACAGTACAAATTACAATAGGGCTCTTTTAATAAACACAATAACATGCTCTGCGCAGCCATCTGCATTCAGTAACTCTCTGCGAACCTATATAAATCCATGCACCATAACTTTAACATCAGGAAAAAATTATGAAACAATTTTTAGCAGACGAATTGTGATGGATGGGGATGGATGGATGAGGATACGTGAAAAAAAATGTATGCAAATAGCATACATTTTTTTTCACGTATCCTTTAAACGTAATAAACTGTTTTTGTATCTTATAAAAATGATATGATAGCTAATTTCCTGACCTTTCTACACATAAGAACTATTCCGTATTAATTAGCTATGTAATATTCAATGATAGGTACATACCTAGTAGATATTTAGAAATACCTACTCTTTGTATATAGCCTTACTCATATAAACTTAAGTAGAAATTGTACAGCTCCCTTGCGTAAATACCCGGAGCCGTCGTAAGTTTATTATTAACAAAGAAAATGGTCGACTTAGCGGTATTAAGTTGTATTTATATAATTTATTATATCATACGTTTATATTATAGCTATATACACATCTCCGTGTGGTGACGGATTAAGAATACAAGTGTCACCACCCCATCTCCTCCAAATCTGCTGTAAAAGTCAGCTAAGGGATATTGCATACAGATAACATCCACTATGAGAGACGGTAAACTAGAAAATAAAGCCTGTGCCAATACGCCTGGTCAGCGCGGCACAGTAGACCATAATCCCTCCCAAAGGGCAGGAGGCCCGTGCCCAACAGTGGGGCTTAAATGGGCTGGAGAAGATTATATGCTTAATGCTGTGCTTATATTATAGCTATATACAGATCTTATAGCTATCCTGCCTAATTTATAAATGCGAAAACGAGCTGTCGTTAGTATAAAAATTTTGACGCGTTTTAGTGTTAATGTCTGGAATGAAACTATAGCGCGATTTAAAAACTGTACAACGCCATCTATCGAGTGACATAGTAAACTTCTGTTTGTTAAGGTTTGATTTCTAAATTTTACGCGTGCTAAGTCGCGGGCAACAGCTAGTAGTATAATCTAATATATAAAATTCACGTGTCACAGTGTTAGTTACCGTACTCCTCCGAAACGGCTTGACCGATTTTTATGAAATTTTACATGTATATTCAGTAGGTCTGAGAATCGGCTAACATCTATTTTTCAAACCGCTAACTGACATTTGTATGGCAAAACACCGTTTGCCGGGTTAGCTAGTAAGTGAATAAGAGACAAGAGTGCCTAACATCTTCAAACACTTCTTGAATTCTGTATTTAATATTATTGAAATCTGTTAATATGATGGCTATTATTTAAAACAAATGGCAACAGCTACTAGCTGTTTGTTTTCAATAATGATTCCTATGAAATTTTATACGTATATTCTGTAGGTTTTAGGTAGGTTTAGGACTCTTAGTTGTACGTAGGGGCACAGTTTGTTGAATAAAAAAGTTATTACAGCCTCAGATATACCAATATAATATAGTACTAGAGAACAATGTAGTTGTTTTAAATGAATAAGTCTACTAACATTAATACAGATTAAACACTAACGGGTTTTTGTAAACAACTACCTACCCATACCATACGCCACTTTTATAAAATAAACGTTAGAATTTTCAGGCGGAAGGCAATGAAAGTTGTTTAATTGCGTTTGGACAGTGCCGTTGTACGAGACGATTGTAAATATTGGACTACGATCTCGTTTATACGGAGATCAAATTGTATTACCACATGGTAAGAATACTTAATCTTTAAAAAAAATATTTATTATTTAATATCTGCGCGACTCATTTAATCAAATAAAACCACTTTTTAATGATTTGGCGCGTATATTTGTTATAAATTTTTGCACGACGTTTCGGAGACTTTTCAGTCACCATAATATAACATTAAGTATTTTAGTCCCATCCGTAACCATAGTAACAGAAAAGTTTCCGAAACGTCGGGCAAAAATTAGATTTTGGTTTTATTTGAATGTTACTATTGTTTAACTATGTAACCTTTTTTAAGCTCTACGTATAGTTATGGTGATTAAAAACATAGACTTTAATTACAAGATTTAAATATTAATACATTTCACATTTTCCGATTTATGTAAAAAATATTGAAGTAAACGATAGCAGAATGTGTTGAATATATTAACGTCATAAATAATCAGAGGTTTGTAGGGAGCGATACGTAAATTTATTGTGCCGATTAAAACGCCTCAATATGTTTATTTAGATTTGGTTTTACTAAAATTATGATATTTCATGTATTTAGTATAAGCCAGAAACATGGTAATTTAATGAACCGGGAAAGTATGTAACTTCCTATTAGCAAGAAACGTTAGAGCACACCTACTTATCAAACTTTACCGTAAGTTATTCATTTTTGCAATTGACTTGCTATGCTTTTACTTAATAATCATCTTTTCCACTAAAACTTGATTTTTTAAACGTTACCTTTTGAAACGACTTTAAAGAAAGCAGGAGGTTCTCAATTACTTAGTATGTTTTTTTTGTTTTATGTTTGTTACCTTCTAACTTTTAACTGGGCTAAGATATTTTAATGATTCTTTTTTTTTGAAAGCTTGTGCTCCCGGTGTGGTCTTATTGGCACCACGTCAAGGTCTGATGGTTATCTCCTAAGAAATCGAGAAAAACCCTCAAATTTCAAAGGCAAATGAAATCGGTTCAACTTTAAAAAAAATACTCAATTATACAACGTGTTTCAGAAAGGTGTAGTCATATTTGACCATCGTTACACGTGGCCGGTGACTAGGCACTAGGCATGGATGAAATTACAAATACTTTAGTTACCACGCCAAATGATGATCCCTATGACGTTTCAACTGACAGTTGTATTAGTTATGCGAAAAAATTTCGATAAAATATTGTTTTTTTGTTTTTTTTTGTTTTGTAATTCGGTTTCCGCCCTATCACTGCCAATATAATGCAATCTAGTTGATATGGGCGCAGATCAAAGGTATCTATATTTTTTATTTATATAATATTATGTATATGCTTATATTTCTAAAAATAATTACTAAATGTACAAATATTTTCAGGTCATGCAGCTAGGCATAACACAACTCCGCCATTCACGGCAAATAAAATGATGGTTTTATTGGAAGAAGCTTGCGCTCACGATTGGCTGAAAGGGGGTAGAAAGAACGAAGAAAATTTGCTTACAAGACTGGGATCGAGATGTACAATACGACAATATCATTGACCAACTGTTAATAATAAACGTCACAGATAGCTGCAGTTCAGACTCAGATTTTGAAGATCCGATTGACCCTGTATCAGATTCAGATTGATATAAATAAAATACAAACTCAAAGCATTTGTTTTATTTTTCCAAGAAATTATCGATATTTTGTATATCGATGTGTCCCTTCTTAGTCGATAACAGCTTGACGACGTAAATTTTGCAGCACGTACCATGTACATTTGCATTGAGTTTTTTTCTATTATTTCCGAACATCACGTAATAATTTCTTAATATTCATTTTTATAATTTACAATTGTACACAATTACGATTTTTTCGACTTTTTAATGGACCTCTAAAGGATTTGATGTGATAGGACGTCAGTACAATGTTAAGCGCTAACGGACTGTCATAGGGATCATCATACGGCGTGCGGAGTATAGTTATATTATGACTTTTATGTGTTCATACAAATTGAATTTATTTATTAAATTAATCGATCTTGTTTAATTCAAACATAATTATGAGGTCATCTTTTATCGTAAGGTTCAATCGCATTCAATAAACCGTAAACATCTCATATTTGATGCGCTCCTGGTAGTTATTTAATAGTAGGCAATAAACAGCAAAAAACTTACCAACTGTATTTTTCTATGTGTAACTGTAATATATAAAACATTTAAGGCCTATCCAATGCAACCTTAAAATATGACTACACCTTTCTGCAACAGGTTGTATAATATTAATAGTATTTGATCTAGTAACTTTAGATTCCTGTAAAACCAAAATATACTTACATCTAAAGATCAAAGTGTTATATCTAGAGATAATAGTCACTTCATTGTTGTCTGTCTTGAACGGTAAAAACCTTTCCACAATGATGATCCAACAACAAGTCTTCACTGTAATGTGTTTAATGTAGTGTTGCTTTGATTAAAAGCTTAAAACAACGGATGCATTAAAATCATAGGTTTTACATAACCAAACAATTCGTAGAAGTTCACCAATGACTTTATGCCCAAATATTAGTTAGATGTTTTTTAATAATTGAACAAAGCTGTAAATAACAGTATATCTAACGTATTAAACGATTTAGGTATGAATAATTTTTTTTTTGTCTTCTCTTTAAAAAGTAAGTAGTTATTATCGGATACTAGAGCCTTTAATCAAATTAACACCTTTCTATATATTTACGAGAGTCTCTGCTAAATTTTAATAAAAATCGCTCGAAATAAAATTTAGTTGAAAATAATGTACCCGGCCCGAAGTACATCTCCAAGTTCTATTTTAACTAACTGACCCCATAGCCACATAAATAAGCCTCAGTTGATCCTATCTACAGGGTGAATCTCTAAATTAGGAGCATTATACAAGCTTAATTACGATGTAGGTTGTACTCATGTTGCGTGCAACGAAACATGAGCGCGGTTCCACCAACCTATACTTATATAATACAACCTGATATACACAAGAGGATAAAGGTCCAACAAGCCTTACGAAAAATAAATCTTGAACATAAATTAACTCTTTGCAACTAAATTTAAAGTAAAGGAACGAGTTCTTTTTAAGTAGTTTTTTCAGTTCGCCATATTTTTAACTTTCAGTACATATACTTTTCTAGAGAATTGACTACACATTTTGCCAATGCCAATAGAGTTTTTTTTTGTACCATATTATAGAACCATGACAAAACAATGATTTCTAAGCTAATTTTGATTTCTAATTTTGATTTTTAAGCATTTTTTTGTTTTTAAACTAACGATATGAAACGATTTATACCCGTAGTAACCAGCAATATTATGTAATAAAGTGTAAAATAGATGGCAATTTAAACAATCATCTCATAAATCTCCTATAAACTTATTTACAGGAAAGAGAGGGGCATGTAAGGACATGCCTCTTTCTAGCGCCGCTGGTGGGTACGGGCCTCCTCCACTTTGAATAGGGATTATGGTCATTACGGTTTTGACGGTTGTAGACGTATTAATTAGTGTTGTTATGAGACATGATAAGACCACTACACTACGTTTATTACAGTTTAGAAGAGTGTACAATCCAATACCGGATGTGTAAAATATTCAAGGCGAGGTGCCTTGAATATATTTTAAGCTTAAGTTACGAACTTGTACCTACCTCGTTTTATTACCTCGGCAATTTGAATATTTTATTACTTAAGTCATGAAGTTACGATAATAGAAGTATTTCGTATAAAAATAACTTTACACAATTGTTCTTTGATGAGTTCTAGAATGTTCATTCACACAAAATAAATTTACCTATATCGGAAACCTTCAAAATTCTTTTAATTTTCTTACCTTATACAGTATATTTTATTGCAAGTGTAGTTCATCTTTTCAGCTATATAACTTTAGCCTTCGTTCCAGCTATGCGTTGGTATATTAAGTCATGAAAGTTCCCAGACAGTATTAATATTTTTCCCACACATTTAAAAACAATCTTCATAACATTTCACATTGCACATTTTTTACACAAAACCTTAACAAATTATACATTAAATTCATGGTCTACCAAAGCGCTCTATCTATTGAAAAAACATATAAAAACAGTTTAAAAAAAAATCCCTAAATATATTATCCTCTATATTGATGTTCAGCTAAACAGCTAGTTTACTTTACACGTCAATAGCTTAATCATTTCCCCATAGTTCAAAGCTAAAGTTAAACAAGTGTACACACACATCAACTGGGACGTGAATACCTAGTAAGTCCGCTAAGCTAGTACTTGTTTTGCTCCTTTTTGCTACTGTAATTTTTCATATAGTAATAGGATTTGTATTAGCCGATTATTTTAGATTAAAATCTATGTATCTACGTAACAAAATCTAAAACAAAGTGATTTCTAGCCACTGGCAATAGTCAGATTGATCTGAAATTTCGGACACATATTAAGGACCGATGATAATGCAGTAATTTAAAATAATATTCAAGATTTTCAAGCTTATTTTGTAGTTTTTTCACTACAAATTATTATTAAAAAGTCTCTGTAAGTATCATCTATGTGGTTATAGATAAGAAAGTAAAAATAATAATACGTTATATTTAGTAAATATTGCAGTTTTGCTAGGGAAAAAATATGTGTAAGTAAGCAATACCATAGGAGAAGAAATATATAGGACCTCTGTTGTACAAGGCTTACCTTTGACCCGCGGGAACTATAAAAACGAGTATTTACGAGTAACTGACTTTATACACAGTGTGAACTAAACTGGGTTATGTATTTTTGAATCACGTAATTAAATTAGTGACGTAAAACTTTTTTGAGGTCTTTGGTTGTCTCTAAAAAAGAAAAAATTGTATGCAATGCAAAAGTATTAATGCCTTAAGATAATAATAGCATAGTAAGTATAGTAATAATAGTTATTGTTATTAGATATAATATACTGGAATGATTTCATAAGGATTTCTTTTTCTCTTTTTTGGTATGTTAAAAATAAATTACAGAGATAAATTAAATAAACTCTATGTATGAAGTATGTTACGTGAGAAAATAGAAACCGTTTCTATATATAAAATGTCGGTACCTACTGGCTGGAATTCAACTAAAGTAAGCAAAATTCGTTATCAATTTGTTTTATCTACAAGCTTTTATGAGCTCGATAAGTATCTATCAATGTATTAATCTATATAACGTAGGTACCTAATCTTTGAAATTCATTTTTATCCATTTGCAGTAATCGGATTAATGTTAAATTTTCAACACTTAACAAGGAATGTGTTGTTTTATCCTTCAGAATAGAATTAAGTCTTTTCTTATCATATGTCATCATGAGTAATCTGTTCCTTTGTCATGTATGTAACCGCTGTGCCCTAAAACTTTGTAAAAGTTAGAGATACCATTTGTTTCAAGCTCTCATGGGATTTTTGTCACGTTCCAAATATAATAAGTTTTGTTTTCAGGAAGTTATTATGGAATTATATTAACGCTAACGATATATTTGTGTTATCAATGAGCTTGAAAAATCCACACACACTACGCTGTGCAATTTTTGTGTAATATATGCAAGACGGATTAAGAACACAAGAATCTCCCTATGTTGCTGCAAGAGTCAGCTTACGCCACAACGCGCGGTTATACGCTAACTACATCCAGCAGCTCCAGCATACTTAACGATATCGTCAGTCCACCTTGTTGGGGGGCGGCCCCACGCTGCGTTGTTCGGTGCTTGCCGCCACTGGAGGACCTTCCGTCCGCAACAGTCATCAGATCTTCGAGCGATGTGGCCCACCCATTGCCACTTCAGTGCGCTAACTCATCGAGCTTTGTCGTACACACTGGTCCTTCTACTGATCTCCGCAATCCGGATTTTATTACGTAGGAAAACACCGAGCATAGCCCTCTCTCCATAGCACGTTGCGTGCCTCTGAATTTTTTTATGATAACAAGTATATATACGGCATATACTATCTTCTGTGTGTGACGGAAACCTTGAAACTAAACTCTACCAACACGCCTGCTCAGCGCGATTTGACCAAATAGCCTTTCGTAGAGAAGAAGGCCCGAGTTTAATCAACGAACCCCCACACAAGGAAGGGATACTAAATTCCTACAACGTCAAAAGGTCTGTCAAATTACATGTCTTCAAACATCTTCACTGAGACGTTACGTTAAAAAATATCCTTTCTCTTTCCATTACCTAATGGAATACAGCCATATGTTATACTTTGTTACATAAAAATATTATATACATCACACATGTATAAGGAAATACACGAAAAATAAAGTATTGCCAAGCCAAGGCCGTATACAGTAAGGCAATTTAGCAACTCGGTAATTGTAATCCCAATAGCAATATTATTTTTCAAAGAATAACAAAGTATATTCATAAATTATCTCTCCGGAGTATTACATTTGGATCAGAGCAGTTGTAAATATAAGTCTTATTATATTATGGATTAGCTACGAGTACAGATTTGTGAGATATACTATTGAAACAAAACATGCCACTTTGTCGGTTCATGTTATTGTATTGTTTTTTTATTTATTCTATATTTGTGCTTACATTTTATTTAAAAATGTCCATAATTATAAACGAAAATATTAGAGCAAGGCTGAAAGTGATGCACGTGAATGAAAAATAAAGAAATGACCAGTTGTCTTGGTATGGTCACATAATGAAATCAAACGCAAGCAATATCGTTAAGAGAGTAAGAGGAGCGTAAATAGAGGCCTAGAGGAATTCTTAAAAAATACATAGCTAATATAGATGTCTATAGAAAGCTAAATACTTGTTATGTTTACAGATTTTATAATATTTAGCCAGAGCAGAAGCAAAAAGCCGCGTAAACGTAAGAACTTATCTCGTACGAATACTTTTGTATATGGGTAATAAGTGATACTTCATACAAGGAGGGGAAAAATGTTCATTTAAAAGGTTAAGGGAAGACAAATCAAAGCGTAGATTAACATGCTCTCATCTTTAGTAACTCTAGTGTGGTTAACATGTTTTAAAAAGGAATTTACATAGGTATGTAAATATGTAAAACCTATGTAAATTAGTTAATATGGTAACCACACTATATTAGGTAATACTGAGCTGAATTTTTTGGGTGTTCCATAACCATATTAGAAAGTACTAGTTGTCACCCGCGACTTCGTAAGCATGGAAGAAAATTTTCTCCATTTTTACAACATTTATCACTGTTACTTCGCTCCTATTCGTCACAGCATGATATTATATAGCCTATAGCCTTCCTCAATAAATGTACTAGCCAACACTGAAAGAATTTTTCAAATCGGACCAGTGATTCTTAAGATTAACGCGTTCAAACAAACTCTCAAACTTTTCAGCTTCATAATATTAGTTTGGATAGAGTGGTTCAAGAGGAAGGTTTAAGAAGGTTTATATGTATGTTTAGGTTTTGTTTACTATATTTTACAAGTACAAAGTCGCGGACGAGATCTAGTTTTAATATAAATAACATCATGCAAAAGTCTTTGCTTACATTCATCACTTGAATTTATTGCCAAAATTGACCCAATTCCAATATATCAATGTAATACCTTCAAACAACATTATTTTATTATCTTTAGAACGTGACAAAAATAACAGTTACATTTTTTACGTAACAGAAGTTTTTACACACTGTCCTCTGATCCCAAGGTAAGCTCATGTTTGTGTTAGGCGAACCAGATTATGAATAGTACTTATAATTTTTTTTTCTAATTAATACTTTAGTTTTAGACAGAAAACATCAAAACAAAAATATCTGTGATAAGTAGTACAAATACAAACATCATACAAAAAATTATTCAGTACGAAAATTGAACTCGCGTCCTTATGTACAGTATTCATTACACGAACCAAAGAGTCACGACAAACGATGACGAACCGCTACCTTCTTCAAAAGCTTTCTTTGTTTAATTTTCACTCGTTTTCATTCGATTGCCTAGCCTACGTAGCCTTTACATTTAGTTATTTGTTTCCTTAACAGTTAATGACTACAAACTTACACCAAAAGGAATCTTCGTGTAACGCGCTCCATTTTCACAGAGTTCATAATACATATTTGAATTTTGTTTTCATGTCGCTTTTTTATAGTTTTTAATATTATATTCATACTGGCAGCTTTTATTTAATAACACAACATTTCTGTTGCTGTTGCAAAAATACTTGCTAAAAATTGTTAGCACAGTGTAGCTACTAAAATTTTGTTGCTAGGAATATTTTAATTCTTTAACGCAACAAAATTTTTGGAAAAGAAATACTGCCCACAAACGTGCTTAGTACCTTAACGGCTGATTTAAAGTTATAAAAAAATAAAAATTGATCAACAACGAAAAAGTTAGTTAAGTAGTTGCATAATATAAGGTTGTTTATGTACATGTACATATAATACAAATTACACTTTAAATTGTATTGCATGTACTAAACGATAAAACTTTTCGTTTTAAAGTAATTTATTAATTTCGCAATTGACATGCTATGCTTGTACCTAATAAATTAAATTACGGTGGAAAAAGTGATTACCGCAAGCGGGACTCGAATCCACGACCTCGGAATACCGTTCCATAGCTCGGCCAACTGAGCTTATTGCGGTCGTGCTTTTCAGTAATCAAATTTGGCCACCGTAATCGTCACTCGATTGAGTTTACTCGTATTTCTACGTGCAACGCCATCTCACCTAGCATTCTTTACATTTATTCTTTTTTTACAATTGGGTTGAAAATAATGACGCGACGTTCATTACTAAAGTAATTTATTAATTTTGCAATTGACATGCTATGCTTTACTTAGTAAATTAAATTATGGTAGAAAAACTTTTTTACTTTTTTTAATTTATTTTCGTTTTAAGTTATGACGGCTGTTAAAATTCTCTGCATAAGAAAAATATCACAGTCTAAACAAACAGGAACTTCCAATATAATAACGTCTGTTGTGAAGCCTGATTGCTAGTAGAATATAATTTAATTTCTGAAACTTTGTGAATTTGAGGTACTCTTAATATCAAAATTACAAAAAAGTATAGATCTACAACTTTGTTGAGAAAGTAATGATAAAGCGTTTACCATTACGAAGGCAGTGTAGACTCCATCGGAACTTTCAGAAAGATTTGCAAACAAATATTTGCCAAGGATTGTGTTATAAATTCTTAAGGGACGGCAAAATGTTTTAATAATGGATAACATTATTTGTTACAAGTCGTGATGGATAAACTTCGACTGTAAACTCGTTTATCTTTACTTAGTAATACGTTTTCTGCGGTTAGTGTTGAGAAAGCTTATCTAAGGCAGAATTAGTACTATATAATTTTAAGTTAAAACCATTTCAAAAAGCCTTTCCTTGGTTTATAATAGTTATTTTTACTAATATTTTAAATGCGAATGAAACTCCCTTGCCAACACTATTGAATCGATTTCAAACAAAGTGTCTAGGTATAATAACTAAAAAAAGTCTGAAAAAAGACGTAATAATGCTAAAAAGGTTGTATAATAATTTGTTTAAAGTTCAAAGTTCAAAAGCTGAAAAACAGCTTGAAAATCCTGAATAATCAAATTACTTATTGTATTTTCATCGGTCCATAATAGTGTGAGCAAAATTACAGATCATATGGAATATTGTAAGTAAAAATCACTTAAAAAATTACGTTACATTATATACAATATATTGATTGATGCGTATCTACAGAACTAATAAAAGCGTGTAATTATTTGAAATTTCACGAATACACTGGATAAAAATTATGATTCTTAAAAGTAATAAATAAGTAACGTAAATGGTATATACTTCGTACTTAAATACATATTTGATTGACACACTATGAATGGTATTTTCAACAATGCTTTTTGCTTTAATTTTAAATGTTATATTTGCATAACATAATAGGATATGAAACAATAAATTAATTTATATTAACTCCTTTCATTATCAAACAGCCTTTATTATATCAGAATATTTACGTATGTTCATATTTTTGTTTGTCGGAGGCTTACATCAATTACGGTTGGATTAGTACCTTCTAAGGGTTCAAGTGGTACTTCGACTACGAGACTGCAAATATTCTTTTGGAAAATTACGTATGAATTAATCTAAGTGTTGCTTTTTATCCCCTTGTTTCTGTACTGTGTTGTGTATATTGTAGTTAATAAATAAATAAATATTCACGGACATTTCACACAACGTCCTCTGGTCCCAAGCTAAGCTTATTATGCTTGTGTTATGGGTACCAGAATACGGATATAATGCATAAACTACTTTTCTTTTGTTAATACATACTTATAATACATAGAAACACCCAGACGTAGTACAAACATTTGTATGACATTTATGGATATCACACGAATGATTGTCCCAAGCGGGAATCGAACCCGCGACCTTGTGAACGGCAGTCCATTACATGAACCACTACGTCACGAAGCCCGTCAAAGTTAAAAACTACGATTTGATTTCTATAGCAAAATACCTTTTAAACTGATGCAGGTTATGTCATATAAATATTTGTCTCTAAATCAGTATTGGTAATATAATCATAGTACCGTTTCTCATCAGAAAATCTATTTGTAAGTCCCTAAGTAAACATTTTCTACTCTTCCTCTAACTTTGAGATTGATATTTGCCTTTAAAGATTAAACGTATCTAGAACGTATATTGGGTTACTTTATATAAAATTGATTTTGAAATCCTTGAAATCCATACAATTATAGGAATCTAGGTACTTAATATTTGTATAAGATACTCTAAACCAGTGTGTTCCCACGTGCGGCCTACGCCCCGCTTTGATAAGCGGGGCGTAGGCCGCACGTTAGTTATGTCAATTAACCATCAAGTTAAGAGGGGCAATTTAAAAATGGACAAGAATGACTGGGTCCTCTATATATACTTCTTAGATGCACAAATGACATTTGAGGGTTATAAATCATGCATGCGTAGCAACAAAAGTGTTAAACATGACCTAAAATGGTTGCGAACACTGTTCTAAACTAATCCGTTCATATAACGGTAAAGTCTGAACCAAAACTTCAATAACAATGGCCATAAAGTGGATTGTATTTGCAAGATGGAATATTATAAAGCACATCCTCGTTTTACCTCGCAGACATCTTATGCACTCAATATTTCATATTTTCTATCTAGACGGTAACAAGCTTCGAAGCGTACACTCAGTAGACGAAATTTAATTTCATGTCATTATGTTCAAGTGAGCAAAGCGTTTTTTGAAATATTTCTGGAAATTTTTGATGTCGCTTTTTAGGAATTTAACATGAAAGTTATTATATAAATATTTTTTCTGTATGTTTAAGTACATCCCATTAACTTTTCACTGTTGGCACGGGCTTCCTTCACTTTGGGAGGCATAATAGTCTAGTGTACTGTGCTAACCAGGCGTGTTGGACAGGGTTTATTTTAGACTTTTCTGTCTCTTATAGAGGATGTTATCGTTGTAAAAACCTCTTTAGTTGGCTTTTACTACACCCTGGGAAGGTGGTGACACTTGTATTCTTAATCTGTCACCGTGTTGTGACAATAAGTAAGAAGAAGAAAAAAATAAAAAGAAGGATACATTAATATTAACACTTACTTATATTTTGCATTTAATAAAAATCTGACTAACCGAAAAACGGTACATTTATTATTTTTTCTAGAAGTACTAAGGCCCTTTATTAACGCAACGGAAACAAAACAGTCGCATATAATTTCTTGTCCCTGAATAACAGCTTTGGTTGGAAATAACATTACTCCAAATTATTGTCTGTATTATAATACAGACAACAATAGGCCAATAATAATATATTAACAGTTCCCTGGGAAATATAGATCAGTATATTTGTTTTCTAATGTAGGGAAACATGAGTATATTGGGGTAAAGGGCCGTAATGATAGCGATAAAAATGTTGGGGTGTGGAAGCGTATGTGCCCAACGGGTGAAAATGCCCTAAATGTTTTTCATTGTATTTTATTACACTTTAAGGCTTTGGGACTCCTCTTATATTGTAGAAAATTTACATATGATAAGTTTTTTATACAATTTATTAGATATTATTGTAAAACAAGTGAATATCTTATATATGAAATTCTCGTGTCACAGTGTTAGTTACCATGCTCCTCCGAAGCGGCTTGACCGATATTTATAAAATTTTATTTAGGTTACGATACCACGTTATGACCTAACGTGCAATAAAACTTATTCAGTAAACTAACAGCCCAATTCAAAAATTGTTTCTTTCTAGTAATTTCTTTAGCCATGTTTAGTAAGTTTTGGTAGTGGAAAAACTTTATGCGTTCGCGTCACTGACATGCTTTACGTCGCGTATGCACTGCTGATCATGAAACGCGAGAGAGTGCCTGTGTTAACAAATAAGTTTTTACTTACGAGTATATCGACAATCTGAGGTGTAGTGTAGTCATTTGCTCACTCCCAGCCTTAAAAAATCCAAAAAGACTAGTTTTAAGTTAAATTCATCTCTTGTGCAAAGAGAACCAAACGACCGTCTCTAGGATCTCCTCGTGAACTGTCAACAATATGTAAACGTTTAGGTTTCTTTTACATTTTTAGTTTGATTATTATCCTTTGCGTTTTTAGTTTGAGTGATGTAGAAGCTAACTATGTATTTATATTTTCTATAAAACGTAGCACAAACCTTTTGGACAATTGGACGGTCCGTTGTCGTAGCGAGAACTGGGGACGTTAAATATTCATAAGCGGCTTCTTTATTCTTTATTCATGTCACCATCTGTTGTGTCACATTGTTTGTGGCTCGAGTTTCATGTGTACCTTTATAGTTGAACAAAACCTTTGCTTTTGTACACAGAAAGTACTTAAGATAAGCACCGATTCTACGTGCACAACTATACTTAACTAAAAAATTAAAAGTGAATTGTCTCAGTAACACAATTCGTCAATGTTAAAAATAAAACTACTTTTTACGGATTTAGACGCGTATATTTAAATTCTAATAGACGCGTCTAAATCCGTAAAAAGTAGTTTTATTTAAACAAATGAGTCGCGCAAGTGTTAGAAAATATTATCGTCAATATGTTAACTGATTTCTCTTATACTAAACGAAAGCTCCTGCTTTTTAGGGTTCCGCATCAAATGGTAAGACGTGACCCTATCACTGAGACTTTCTGTCCATCGATATACGGACGTATATCACCAGGCTGTATCTCTAGAAGAGTGGTAGCTAGAGAGTAAAAAATTTCAGTCTCTGTATATCAGTTGATGCTACAACAAGAAATACTCAAATCCATCATTCTCTCTCTCTCCAGCCCATTTACGTCCCACTGTTGGGCACGGGCCTCCTCCACTATTTTTTTTTTTTTTTTTTTTTTTTTTTTATAGCTGGAGTCGACAAATGACTACACTCCACCTGATGATAAGTGGGGTGCAATCCAAATGTTAGGACGGCTAGTACAGTGTCAATGCACTAGCCACCCTCACCTTGCCGGCTCACAAGATGCTTTTTCACGCCTCGCTTGAAAGACCCCATGTCGTAGGAATCAGGAAACACATGAGCAGGGAGTGAATTCCAAACCTTGGCGGTGTGACAAAGAAATGAGTTGCCAAATTTCTTGGTGCGAGATGGTATAGTGTCTATGGTGTAAGGGTGACATCTCAAACCTGCGCGTGTAGTACGATTTAGGAAAGGAGAGGGAGGGATAAGGGAAAAAAGCTCCTCAGAACATTCACCATGATAGATCCTGTAGAATGCGCTAAGTGCCGCAACATCTCTGCGCAGTTGGAGAGACTCGATGGATTTCGAGACCTCAGCGTCGTCGATGATGCGGATGGCGCGACGTTGTAACCTGTCCAGAGCATCGAGCAAGTACTGTGCGGAGCCATCCCAGAGGTGCGAGCAATATTCAACGCATGGCCGGACCTGACATTTGTACAGTAGGCACAGTTGTTGTGGCGTGAAGAACCGCCGCACCCTGTTTAGGACACCGAGTCTGCGTGATGCTGATTTGATCACAGTTTCTATATGGCTCTTGGGATTAAGGTCACAACGCACCTCTATTCCTAACATGGTGATGCTGTTCTGTGTCGTTAGTGGGATGTTATTGAGGGAGGGTAGGGGAGAGAATGGTGACTTCTTGGTGGAAAAGACGCACACCTGTGTCTTCTTGGCGTTGAACTCAACCAGGTTAGAGGTGCCCCACTGAGAGATGAGATCCAATACCTGGTTGAGCTCAGCTACAAGATGCTCTCGTTTTTCCACAGTTTCGGCCGGTCCAGCGGTAGCGTGCCCCAGGTATCCTGCGTGAACCGTACTGTCATCTGCATAGCAATGAATGCCTCCAAGTGGAAGCATGTCATTGATATGCAGAAGAAAGAGTGTTGGAGACAGCACAGATCCCTGGGGCACCCCAGCGTTTACTGTGTGATACTCCGAAGCGCATCCATCCGAATATACCCGGATTTTGCGCTCGTGCAGGAAGCTGGCTATCCAGGTGCAAAACTGAACAGGCAGACCGTATGCCGGAAGCTTGGAGAGAAGACTTTTGTGCCAGACCCTGTCGAAGGCCTTCGCGATGTCTAAGCTTATGGCCAACGATTCGCCGCGCTTGTCAATCGCTTCACCCCAGAGGTGCGTTACGTACGCTAGAAGATCACCTGTCGATCGTTTCGGTCGAAACCCGTACTGACGATCGTTGATGAGACAGTGATCCTCTAGGTAACGGATCAGTTGGTTATTGAGGATCCGTTCCATGACCTTGCACAGCACTGGGGTGATTGAGATAGGCCGGTAATTAGCTGGGTTAGAGCGGTCCCCTTTCTTAGGGATTGGTTGCACAATAGCCTCTCGCCAAACCTCCGGCACACACCCCGTAGAAAATGAGAGTCGGAATAGGCGCGTGAGCACAGGAGTCAATTCCGCAGCACATTTAGTGAGCACTACCGCAGGTATGCCATCGGGACCACTTGCCTTCCGAGCATCGAGTGATTGCAACTCCGCACGTACATCCCGCTGCCTAATTTTAATATCGGGCATCGAGACACCACAATAGGGGACTGTTGGCGGCGGAGTACTACAATCACTGATTCGGGAATTAGCTGCAAAGAGACTTGCCAGAAGATCGGCTTTTTCCTGCGGCTTGTGAGCTAGTGATCCGTCTGGACATTTGAGTGGCGGCAGCGAGGGTTGGCAGTAGTTGCGCTGTACTGTTTTTGCCAAACGCCAGAAGTCACGGGAGCCCGTTGGGTGCGCGACTAGATCGAGTCCAACTCGAATTGTGCGCAGAGCATCAGCTTTGATGTAAGCCCTCTTACAAGCTTTAGAAGCTTTATTGTAAGCTGCTTTCAGTGAGCTTATATTAGGATCTTTTTGAGCGCAGCCGCTGACCCAAGCACGATATGCCGCCCGTTTAGATAAAACAGCGTCGGAACAGTCGCGATTGAACCAGCGGTTTCGATCGCCCCTGCTGATGAGATCAGAGTAAGGGATGTAATATTCCATCCCTAAAACAATCTCATCAGCAATAGCGGCCGCGCAGATCGTTGGATCGTTCTCATTAAAGCAGCGCTGCTTCCAGGGGACCGACGCAAAGTAGTCGCGCATACCGTCCCAATCTGCCGACCTGTAGTGCCAAAGGCGACGTTTTGTAGGCGCTGGTTGACACGGTTTGGTATCTCGTACCTCAGTGGTAATCAGGCAATGGTCTGACGACCCGAGTGGTGCCCGACACTCCACCTGGTAATCCACCGGGTGACTGGTCAGCAAAAGGTCGAGTAGAGAGGGTGATTGACTGGTGACATCCGGGATTCGGGTGGGTTGATCTACCAGTTGCATCAGGTCATGGGAGAGAGCGAATGCGTGGGCGGATCTTCCAGCATGGTCTGTCCTTGAAGATTTCAGCCATTGTTCGTGGTGGGCATTGAAATCGCCAAAAAACACCAATTCAGCGTCAGGAAACTGGTCCAGCGCATCATCCGCGACCTGACTTAGATGATCGAAAAGTCGGTTTGTCTCCGTATCACCTGAATGGGATCTATAGATGCACACGTAGACTCGACTTCGCGTAGCCGAGTCTACGTGTACAGCTAGGATAGAAAAGGAGGAGTCTTCCAGGCAGCGCAGTCGGCGACAGCAAATATCGGCCCTGACAAATAAGCACACGCCGGCTTTCGCTTTGAAGGCTTCCTCAAGCACGTAGCCGGGGTAATGAAGATAACTCGTGTCGGCTGGACAGAGAATTTGTGTTTCAGTAAGGAAAAGCATTGCCGGCCGTGCTGTCTCAAGGTGATGGTGGACAGCGTTTAAATTTGCATGGAGTCCCCTGATGTTACAAAACTCCATCACTAGCACCGAAGAAGAAGTGGTGGGGGTGTGCACCGCTGAAAAACTATCATTATTACTAGATTGCACTGCCATTATGAAGATAAGGTAAGACGAGGCGCGAAACGAGAGAAATTTGCCACGACAGAACTGGTCTAAGAATGGGAGATTGTTTCACCAAGGGACTGCCTAAAGATGGGACACGTTGACCCGCCGGACGGAAGGGCCCCCGAACCCTCCCGGAAGTGGCCGCCGGGACCCCACCTTCCGGTCACCAGCCGGCACGACGGTCCACTCCGAGATTATGCGTGGCATGGTGGGACAGCCTCACAAGTTGGTTAGTCTCGTTTGGGCCCCTGTACTATACCACGGGCGGCCAGCGGAATAACCGTTTCTACGGGTCTCCCTGGCCGGCGGATCAATGCAGCCATCCCGGCACTTGGTTAGACGGATAACCCCAAAGGACCAGAACATATCGTAGCAAAAACCCCTCGAGCTATAGGAACTATAGGAGGGATTATGGTCTACTGTGCCGCGCTGACCAGACATATTGGCACAGGGTTTATTTTCGAGATTTCCGTCTCTCACGGAGGGTGTTATTTGTATGCAATATCCCTTAGCTGACTTTTACAGCACTCTTGGGAGGAGATGGGGTGGTGACACTTGTATTCTTAATCCGTCACCACACGGAGAATCATTCTACTGCCCTTGTATTTTGGGTCGTTATTTTGGGTCGGTGTGACGAATATTATGATAATAATGATACAGAATCTTTCGAGAAATTTTATTTTATTTACACAAAGTAATTTATAAATTTTTGCAATTGACATGCTCTGCTTTTACTTAATAAATACGATATAAACTCAATCGATTAACGATTACGGTGGCCTAATTGATTACTTCGAGCACGACCGCAATAAGCTCAGTTGGCAGAGCTACAGAACGGTATTCCGAGGTCGTGGGTTCGAGTCCCGCTTGCGGTAATCATTTTTCCATCGTAATTTAATTTATTATTTACACCAAGTTATAAAAATTAGGCCTGCATTTTAGAGCAAATTACCCACATCGTATTATCATCAAGAACAACTCTAGATACATCGATGGAGGTAAAGAACATTAAAGTTTAATATCAAATAGCTCGGAAATAACGATAGCCCAGAGCCTCCACTTTACATTGCTAGCAATATCCCGTTAAACAGGGCCTTCTTAAGTACCAGCTATAGTCCGCGATATGGTATGCGTGGAATTTAGAATTTTATTCCTGTATTTGCAACTATTTTAACTGATGCTTCGCTCCTATTCGTCACAGCGTGATGTTATCTAGCCTATAGCCTCATTCGATAAATGTACTAACCAAAACTGAAAGAATTTTTCTAATCACACCAGTAGGTAGTACTCGAGATTAGCGCGTTTAAATAAACAAACAAACTCTTTATAACATTAGTATCGAAAAGTAATAAATATAGTAGACCGTAAGTACTGATTTTAAAAGCATAATTTATTTTTGATAAGTTCTAAGTTACTACATATTCTACCATTTCATGGCTGCAGTTCTTAGTTCTTACTGCAGTAATATAATTGCAAAGACAAGTTCCTTATTGTCGTTTCTACGTGACTTTTGTTAACGATGCTTTTCTGCCGGACTAGAGAACCTTCTGTGAATGTACAAAATCCTATTTTGTGTTTTATCTATTCTTATAATAAATTAATAAACATTTTATATTTAATTCTACATTAAATTATATATCAAACATAAACCGATGAGCTTATATTGCGTAGTTCCTATGTACACGTTCAAAAAGAGACTGAAAAATTGTATATTACACGTATAATAAACTAGCTGTAGTCCGCACCATCATATGCGTGGAATTTAGAAACAATCCCTTATCAAATTATAATAAAAAACCATCCTCTTGAACTACCCTATTTATTAAAAAAATCGCGTCATAATCCGTTGGGTTGTTTTAAAGATATAAGCTCACATAGGGATATACAACATACATGCAAAAATAACGAATTTCTTCTTTAATAAGCAACAAACACTGAAACATTGACGTGAAAAATCATAAAAATATAGTCAACTTATAGAAAATAGTGTAGGTAAACCTCTACAGAACGAGCATAAATTATCTACCTACCTATCTACCTACTTAAACTGGGAGCAGAGGCCAAGGATATATTAATTTCTTAATTAAGATAGAGTAATATTGTGTTATAACCGGTGTGCTTAGGACATAACATATGTTATAAATTATTTTCATTCATTATATTAAAATTGCACAAGAATCCGTACCTATTCAAAAAAGTAGGTCACATGTATATTGGAACGTATTTCACCCGACTCTCAATGATGAAAGACGTTTGTGAATACGTTCGAGAATTTTAATATTCTAGATCGAGAGGCACTTCAAATAATTTCAATGTAAACACTACTTAGGTATGTAGTCCGAATATTTGAAATGTTATTTACTTATAAGCATTTTCCGATTACATCTGCCTAAAGTAGCCTAAACAACAGATACCATCTTGTAACGGATTAAGAATATAAGTGTCACCACCCCATTTCTTTTCCGGGGTGCTGTAAAAGCCAGCTAAGAGAGATTACACAAATAACATCTTCTGCGAGAGACGAAAACTCTGAAATAAGCCCTGTGCTAATATTCCTGGTCAGCGCGGCATACGACTATATTCCTTCTCAAAGTGGAGGTGGTCCACGCCCAGCGGTGGGAAATTAATGGGCTGGAGAGAGAGAAACACCAAACATCAATGCTAAAATGGCGAACTTTGTAAATATCTTTTAATCCAATTCTCACCAAAATTTCCATGTTTCAAGTTTCGGGTGTGTTGAAACGTCATCGCGTTAGTCAGTCGGCTTCTTTATGCTGCATCATGGATGGAGCTCTTGGCTGGTTTTTAAAACCTATAAAGGGTTTAAACAGATCTATCTAATTGTAGAAAATACAGTAGTAAAAAATACAGTAGCATTTGGTATTTGCTATACTAATGATGTGTTTCTTCGAAGCGATAGTAACGTCTTAAGTTTGGTAATTAGAGTCTAGTAAGATATAATATTGTTGTACGTAAGTATAAGTAATATAAGCAGATAAAACCTTCCGAAAGGGACGTGAATATCTAATTTAGGATATAAAATTGCACCACGCTGTCTACACTCTACATGTACGTCATAACTCAATTTGTCTGCGTAATCGATCAACGACAGGAAATATTCAATCTAGTCGCATACGTATCTATTTTTTCAATCCAATTCTCTTCTTCGACTTATTTATTTTACATGATGAGTTTTTTCTTCCTAACACCGTGACTGCGAGCATAACTCTGTTTGTCTCTCTTTGACGCTAAAACTGCTGAACCTGCTCTAAATGAAATTTTGTAGGTCCTTACATAGAAAACTCAGAACAACTTCCCACGCATACGGAGTTGTGGACATTAGTTATTTATAATGTATAAATATCTACATTGAAATTTTCTATCAACTTATAACGCAAAAGAATTTATAATACGCAGTTTATTTAGTAAAGTGCAGTTAATATAAAAACAACTTTATTTTATTTGAAATATTTATGGCTCAGAGGAGTTATAAAACACTTTTGAGCAAGTAAATAGAATTTATTGTTCGTAAAATATTACTGCTGTTTCTTTTAAGGTTATGACAAGCGTATAAAAGGATAAACGACGCCACTGCAAGATAAATTTGATCATGAAAAATAAATACTGTAAATCGGCATAAGGTGTAATTCAAAAACGTGCCATAAACATACATTACGTACATTGTTAGCAGAGAGCCGCAGTTTAAGTTGCGTTCTTGGGCACATTAACTAATTAATACTTGTGCAGTTAGTTTTGATTGCTCTGAAAGATTTGTTTTTTCTGGCTTTTATTCATAAGTTGGTGGGCCTAGATATCAATACTTCTCAATTAATTGTAAGAAACTTAACGTAAAGCTACGAATAATATTATTTAGCTCTCAAGTTTTTCATTTATGTACCATGTAGCTAATGCCCGCGGATCCACCGGCGTTTATAGTTACTCAACTGCTTTTGAAGCTGTTTTCTAAACTTTTAGCTATACAACAGCAAAGTTTCATTAAAATCCATACAGTAGTTTTTAGGGTTCCGTACCCAAAGGGTAAAAACGGGACCCTATTACTGAGACTTCGCTGTCCGTCCGTCCGTCCGTCCGTCCGTCCGTCCGTCCGTCCGTCTGTCACCAGGCTGTATCTCAAGAACGGTGATAGCTAGACAGTTGAAATTTTCACAGATGATGTATTTCTATTGCCGCTATAACAACAAATACGTTGCCTTATGTTGCATAGATAATGGTACGGAACCCTTCGTGCGCGAGTCCGACTCGCACTTGGCCAATTTTTTGCGTAACAGAGCTACAAACATCCTTACATCCATTATTTGTTAGAAAATGTCACATTTATAATATTAGTTAGATTTAAACACAAACCTAATTAAAATTCCCATACAAATTAGCTTCTTCACATAATTTCTCCTTTGTGACAAAGGAAGGGTTCATAATTACGAAGGGTGACAATTAGCACGAAATGTTACTTAAAATGTACCGAGATTTGATTTTGATGAATGAATAAAGCTGCCATCAACATTTCGTTTTACAAGAGTCATGGTACTGACTTTATTACAAATGTTACGCACTCCACACGGCTTGTAGAGGAAATTAAAGATTTTTGTACAAAATTGTTAACTAAACAACTACTTGGCTGTGTAGGAACTTCTAATAATAAAAAATGCACGTCAATAACCCATCTTCCTTTTTTTCTCTTCTCTTCTCCAGCCCATTTATGTCCCACTGTTGGGGACGGGCCTCCTCCACTTTGGGAGGGATTATGGTCTACTGTGCCGCGCTGACCAGACGTGTCCACAGGGTTTATTTTCGAGATTTCCATCTCTCACAGTAGACGTTAACTGCTTATGTTGTCCCTTAGCTGACTTTTACAGCACCCTTGGGAGGAGATGGGGTGGTGACACTTGTATTCTTAATCCGTCACCACACGGAGTTCCTTTGTTTAACACGCTTTTATAAGTTCGCTACGTATTAATATATTATTCTATGTAACCGAATCTTTGAAAGTGAGTTTTTCATCTATTTGCAGGCGTCGGATTGATCTAAAACTTTGTGTACATATTAACCCATTCGGGATTTTCAAGCCTGCTTTTTAGTTTTTTAAAAACCAAATTATTAGAAGTTAAGTTATGAACAGTTATCGATTAAAACTTGTTAAGGTTTACGAATAAGTTATATTCATTTAACAGCGACATTCGGCTTATATAACTAGATCTCTACATCAAACGTAATTTAAAATTAATTATTAAGCACTAGTGGCACTTACCATGGTTTAATTTGGTGCTATTCAAACCTACAATCATTAGTGTTTGACAAATGATACTTGAATTTCTGTTGAAAGAAACTTCAAAAGTCTACTTTAGATTTACGACAGCTGACGCTAACAGCATTGTAGATAAGGTAGGTAATAAATAATATTAAAATAAATTAAAAGTCAAAATCTCTTTAGAAATAAGCTTTTATCTCAATGCGCTACAAAAAATATTCAATATATTTTTTTTTTATAAATATTCAGGACATTTCACACAACGTCCTCTGGTCCCAAGCTAAGCTTATATGCTTGTGTTATGGGTACCAGAATACGGATAGAATACATATACTAGTTTTCTTTTGTAAATACATACTTATAATACATAGAAACACCCAGACGCAGTACAATCATTTGTATGACAATTAGAAAAATCACACAAATAATTGTCCCGAGCGGGAATCGAACCCGCGACCTCTTGATCGGCAGTCCGTTACATGAACCACTCAACCACGAGGCTCGTCATTTAAAATTTCTGTACACAAATCAGAGTACAAAGGATAGTATTTTAATAGCCTAGCGGTTGACCACGACTTTGTATGATAATCTATGAAGTATAGATATATGGTCTTATTCATAATGACTTATTGGAGGTTTAAACGGAGATTTCATCGGAGAGATAATAAACGTTTTATCGTAAAAAGACTATTATGAATAACAAGTTTTGACAATTTTCGCGAACCCATTTTAGCGAACTTTTAAAACTCCAATAAGTCATTAATCATTATGAATAAGGCCAATAATGTATTGCCTACAGCATTTTCGAAGGCTGTAGTTTTCTATAAAAGAAAACAATTCTAAGAACGAACCATTACTTCCAGTGAATATCCCCTACAAAAAGTTACAAACTTCAAATCTTTTTATGGTTTAGATAGATATAGAAATCTAGCACCCAGTATTCCGCATCTCCAAGTTTCACCAGTCGAGGACTCCAGGTGAATTGAAAACACTAAGATAATTCAAACAAAAATTATGGTCGTCGAGCTTTCATGCTTATGTAAAGTCTCTACCTTATTTCTCAAAATATGTCAATGACGGCGCCAAAGCTTCTCTACATAAGAGTAATCTCTTATGTAGAGAAGCTTAGGCGTAAAAACACTATTAATGCAACTCTATCTTTCTAATGAAAGATAGAGTTGCATTAATAGTGTTTTTCCATTTAGATATGTTTGTACCCGACACATTCTTAAATTGATCAAAATATCGATATGGATTCAAAGTAGTTACCTTTTTGCATCGAGATATCATCATCGTTGCGTTTCTGTGTAGAATATAACTATTGCCCGCGACTTCGTACGCGTGAAATTTAGGAAATTTCCTTGCTTTTGCAACATTTTTCACTGATGTTATGCTCCTTTTGGTCGCAGCGTGATGTTATATAGTCTATAGCCTTCTTCGATAAATGTACTATGCAACACAAAAAGAATTTTTCAACTCAAAGCAGTAGTTCCTGAGATTAAGGCGCGTTCCAACAAACAAAGAAATTTTCAGCTTTATATTAGTAAAGATAATTTAATAAGCCATTACCTAATAATAAGCATGAGAATGTTCATTATACTAATATCACAGTGTAGAATTAACCTCAACAAGTCGGTAATGTTTTCTCAAGTGGCAGTCACGAGACTAATAAAGCGTAGATTTGCTCTCTTGGCTTGAGATCCTACCAACAAAATGAATGTTACGATGACTTTTTACTGCCAGCTATGTCAAAGATGTGTAATTAACATTCCACACATAATGTTACTTTCTTTAAATTGTTCTTATGTATAATTAGTGTTTGTTTAGTTAAGTGAACGCGCTTTCTTAAGGGCCTACATCAATATTATCGTATATCATCGCCGACACGTACATATTAACACAGCCAGTAGGCACAGAAAATGAAGAATTAGGGATACTTTTCCTATTTACTCAAAATCTACTAAATATATTTTAATTCTGATTTACGTGTTTCTTTATATAATAGTTACTTATGTTTTTATAGTTATTTCATTAGTTAATACGCGATAATAGACCGACAAATGAAAAAAATAAAAAATTAAAGAGGTTGTTTCGCAAAGATTTTCTATCGAGAAAACTTTTTTCAATCGCGTTTCTGAGTTTATGCGATCCTAGATCAAATATTGAAAAAACATATACTTAAAAATTAGAGTTCTAGCCATTGAATCTAAAGAAACAATGAAAACTTCGTACGTAGAAAAATGCACGAAGCTATTTTGGTATCCTCTTAAGCTCAAGCCTGATTCAATATTTCCTATTTGTTTAATTAAACAATGATCTTTTTAATGGTATTTTTTCTATAGTTGTCAGGAATATAATGTTGGTAGAAATAAAAAAACATTTCTCTTCCAAAAAGTTTCTAAATACAGAATATACTCGTAATTTAACAATAATATTTTTTCACGAGTTATGGTAGAACGCCGATTTAATCTGATAATGAAAATATTCAGAGATATGTATTAGTTCTTACTTACTTATTATAAAACAAATTTGTTGGTTTTGTATGTATATCCCTATGTGAGCTTATATATTCAAAACTACGCAACGGATTTTAATGCGATATTTTTTTAATAGAGTAGTTAAAGAGGATGGCTTTTTTGTACGATTTGTTAGTGTTCGGTTTTTAAATTCCACGCGTACAAAGTTGCGGGCAACAGCTAGTTACTTATAAAGAACTCTCTCTCTCTCTCTCTCCAGCCCATTTACGTCCCACTGTTGGGCACGGGCCTCCTCCACTTTGGGAGGGATTATGGTCTACTGTGCCGCGCTACCCAGGCGTATTGGCACAGGGTTTATTTTCGAGTTCTCCAATGTGTGCAATATCCCTTAGCTGACTTTTACAGCACCCTTGGGAGGAGATGGGGTGGTGCCAATTGTATTCTTAATCCGTCACCACATGTAGATATAAAGAACTATGCATATAATAATAATTTGTATATATAACTTTTATCGAAAACATGGTCCATCGTTTTTCTCCTTTAAATTATATAACAATAGACCTGAAAAGAGAGCCTGAAAGACCCTTTTAGGATTGTGAACTCGATAAGGTTAGGTTGTTGCGAAAAATAAATGTCGAACAACAACAATAATACGTCCAAGTAACTGTTTAGCGATAAAATGTCAATTGCAAGTTTATCGCGTTGTATAGGAGTGGATAGCACTATTGTGTACAATCCTTTATATTTGTAAAACTTGTCGTTATTATCTATGAGCATGAACTTATTCTTTACTTGAGACCTTTGTAAAATTTAAAAGAGAAACATACACAATATATACCTTGTTTCTATCTAAATTAAGTCTTTTCGTAAAAAACGTTTATAAGAAAATATTGGTTATCTTTTTTGTTCCTTCTATTCTTGTACCAAGCTCAGAACTTAGAAGACAAAAAGGAATTAGGAGTAGTAATAGATTTATGTGTTTAAAAATTAAGTTTAACTTAAACGTTTTACTGAATGGGCGTTACTTAGTAGTCTTTTCTGAGGTTTTTTTTTTCTTTTTGTTGTTTTTGGAATGCATCGGTGTTAACTTTTGCCATATTAAACTTACGTTTTTAATAAGATGGGTAACATAGGTAACATCCAGCGGCGTGCACTGGTATTTAACTTAGGGTAGGCAGTCACAAAAACTTTTTCTTTAATAGATTTTTAGCATAGCCACGCGACGGATCTCTAAGTCGGAAACCATGCCAACAGAACAAATTTAAATCTGAATATCCCGAATCAGTCCACACTGTACTAGAATTACTAAACAATAACTACGTACGTACATACATACGTACATGTACGTATGTACATACGTTTCATAACTTTTAACATGAAATTTTCGAGTTACATTGGTGCCTATTCTATGTGCAGACCTAAACTTAACTAAAAAATGAAAATTGATAGCGTCAATAACACAATTCGGCAATGTTAACAGAACTTTTTTTATATAAAATCTGTTTATTATAGACTAACGATTTTAATTAATATAAATGTGTGCAAAAAAATAGCGAAACATTTAAGATACAGCAATAGCTGTTTTCATTTTTTAGTTAATACCTATTATACCGTTGTCCGTCCAGCTACGCGTGGCGCTGATTCGATCGGTACCGCGCTCGCATGTTGTAACAAAAAACCTTTATAGCTTCTTATCTATAATACCTAGAGTGAAGACAAATACTACGAAAAATTACTAGAAGACTACAGATGAAATCTATCTATTTTTTAAGATCTGAAAATTTATTTTAAAGTATTAAAAATGAGAACAGAAGAGGACAGAGGAGAAAACATAACAATTCAAAATATAACTCGATTTTACTCTTAAAACTGTGATATGTATGCTATATGTATACTTAATTATAAATCACAAATCATCTAGTTTATCTTGATGTATAATAATATTAATAATCTATGAACTCATAAATAAAACTAAACTACTTACGACAATCCGCTGGAACTTCAAAACCACTTGTTTACTAAACACAAAGCGTAAAGTGGACTGAAGATAAAAACTGCCATCTAGTGATTATGGATTGTGAAGTAATTCATCAGCTATCTATTACACAACTTATAGACGCAAAAAATAACGCAATTTGTCCATAGATGTCGGTTTTATAAAATATGTCGCTATGGATATAAAAGTATCCTTGGACGTAAATTGCCCTTTTTTTTGGATATCAAAGTATCCTTGAACGTGTGAATGGTTAAGTTTAGTTCTGCACATAGAATAGGCACCATTACCTACCTTTTTGCTGGCTTAGTTGTTGAACTTGTGATTTTTAATTTTTAACAAACACACACTATCAACACACATTTCACAATCAAATAACATTTTAAAATCAACAAACGAAAATCCATACAATTATTAAATTAAAGAAACTCAATATTAAACAGTTCAATGAATCACACGAAAAAATAAAATGGCTTCCGTCGAACCAAAATATTTCTGCTATTTAAATAAATAAAACCTTATTAAACAAAAATGCATACGTGATTTATTATACTTCCGACTATTATATTTATTCGGATTATAATAGGTAACGAACGAACGCCGAATACTCGCGGAAAATTCCGATCGCCAAAGCATACGGCAGGAGTTCCGGTTCAAGGCGTCTTCAATATGCAAGCCTGTGTGCGTTTGCGAACTGTGCACGGACACCAAAATTTCTACACACATATGAACTCATGGCAGGCGGGCGGCGTGGAGCTTGCTAGCTACGCTAATATTATTCCTTCGCCAAACGCCTGGCAAAAAGCAATTTGCAAGCACATATTGGTGCTATTTATGAATTATTAGGCGTTTTTAAGTTATACCTAATATTGTGTTTAATTAATAGTAAATAAATGAATAAAGTCATCTAAAACATACGAACGTTTTATTAAAATATCTGTGAATGGCAAGTAAATCAGTGCTTTTCTGCTTGTATAGAGCGCACGCCCATGGTAACATCATAGGTACGTAACATCTTATTAACAAGGTAAGAAAAGACTAGGAAGGTACTGCTAATCATGGTACTTGATACTTAAATACATAGAAGAAGTTGTTATGTGTGTGTTGTGTCAAATCAAAGTGTTAAATCAAAAAATAATACCTAATATTGTCGTAATAATCAATTCAACTTAATTTAAATTTATAACTTCTTTTACTATTTAAACTATAATTATTTAAATAATAATTTTATCTATAGTGTAACTATAAATAAACGTTTTATGGTAATTCTACCATTGACACCGAAATGGCAGATTGAACAATTACAAAGGGTGACAATTTGGCGCCTATGGTTTGCCTTCTAATTGTCAAGTAAAATAAAACACGCTTCAATAATTTCAAGTAGAAAGATTTTAAAATTATTCTATTGTCACTATCCAACGAATATTTCATCAAAGTCTCTTTAATATTTAAAAAAATTGGTCAAGTGCGAGTCGGACTCGCGCACGAAGGGTTCCGTACCATTATCTATGTAACATAAGGCAACGTTATTAGTATCGAGCAAGAAACGGTAAAAAAATCATGTTTGTTGTATGGGAGCCCCCCTTAAATCTTTATTTTATTTTATTTTTAGTATTTGTTGTTATAGCGGCAATAGAAATACATCATCTGTGAAAATTTCAACTGTCTAGCTATCACCGTTCTTGAGATACAGCCTGGTGACAGACGGACGGACAGCGAAGTCTCAGTAATAGGGTCCCGTTTTTACCCTTTGGGTACGGAACCCTAAAAAAGGCAAAAAAACAAAACTAAATGTATACCAACTCTGTAACATTTTGTAAGTAACTAGCTGCTGTTGCCCGCAACTTCGTACGCGTGGAATTTAGCAAATAAAAAAGCCACTTACTCATCCATGACCCACTCTATCTATATAAAAAACGGTATCACAATACGTTGCGTAGTTTTGGAGATATAAGCACACATAGAGATATACATACAAAAGTAACGAGTTTGTTTTATTTTATAATAAGTATTAAGTTGAACTAATGTTTGAAAGTAAACCTATAAATAAATAACTATTGAAGAAAAATACATACAAGAATAACTTCCTTAAATGGTTATGGCTAATGGTCTTATTCATAATGACTTATCGGAGGTTTAAACAATAACTTTATCGGTGCGATAATAAACATTTTATCGTATAAAGAACAACAATTTTTGACTATTTTAGCGAACCTATTTTAGCGAACTTTTAAACCTCCGATAAGTAATTATGCATAAGACCATAAGTATTTATGGAAGGGTAAGTAGATACTTATTAGATTTTAAAATATTCGTAGCGAGCTATTCGTAGCTAATATTCTTATTGACTCAGTTATCGCATTATCCAATATTTTATATGTATTATATCCGTATTCTGGTACCTACTCATAACACAATTATATAAGCTTAGCTTGGGACCAGAGGACGTTGTGTGAAATGTCCGTGAATATTTATCTAATATTTATCTTTAAATATTTGAAAAGGGGTTTCATGTTGTGCCTAACGTATTTTTTATCTTTAATTAGTTGCTAGCGGAAACTAGACTAAGTTAATTCTTTTACAGGTGAGGATGGTCCATGTCTGTATAGGAATTAAAAGTTGGCAATTTTTTTTTTCGATAAAATTGAATTGCGTATTTATTCGAAAAAAATCTTTCTTTATAGATTCTACAGTGTTTATTTATGTTATACCCAGTGTTTCCAAGATTTGCCAGGCACTTGACTTGACTTGACTTGGCACGGAGACTTGATTAAAATGGTTTACTTAAGGATTTTTAGTTTTAACTTAGGTTCCAGGATTGTTAAGTGGGTCCTCAAATGGTGTCAATGGTGAGTAATTCCTTTATCTGATGAGTTCGAATGGTGACCCGTTGAATATTCATAAAAGGCGCCTTCCAAACCAGCTACACGTGTCGTAAGCCACGGATCGATCTCATCGTAGTAGAATGTTGTAGTTAACGTACGTAGTTAGCTTATTCAGTATTACAGGGTGTTTGGATTGGAGACTACCCTGGCAATAGTTACAGGTGATGTCTACGGTGATTTTCTCCGATATACCTATAATATTTCAAAAAACACGATAGAATACTGTGTGATCTATTTGTATTTTATTTTCAACGCGGTCCAATATTGATTAATCCAGTCCCTTGTAATTTATTTTTAATTCAAAACTCGATCAACGTATATCATGGACTTCGTCAGATCTCTTCGTCAGTAGACGAATTAAGTATATAAAAAATCCGTCAAGCTATCAATTTAATTTCCTGCTGTGCAAATTAATTGCCATGAAAAATAAAAAGTCTCATTGAATTGATGTCATTTAGAAGAAGAAATGTTTTGTGATGAATTTTTTGTAAAAATATACTGGAATCATTACAATTTATAATTATTTTGATAAAATTCAAATTATCAGTAGCTACGTTTTCGATATTTAGCATAAATTTTTTTACAAAATCGTGTTAAATGATACTATTTTCGATTTTATTTACTACATACCAAACAGGTTACCTCATCATCATCATCATAACATCACGCCTTTTCCCATGGGGGTAAGCAGAGACTATAGAGCGCCATCTGCTACGATCCAAACATACTTCCTTGGTTTCATCCACACTCATACATGCCCGACGGTTGTTACACATTTGCCCCTTTTGGAATATGCCGGCGATGACATCGGAGTATATTTTTCTCGGGCGTCCTCTCCCAGCATTTCCACTTACTTCCGCCGTGTTTCACTTGTTGCACCTTTCGTTAAGCGTCTCTCATCCATCCTCTCCACATGACCAAACCACCTAAGCATACTTTTCTCCACCTTAGTCACTACATCCTCTTTCAGACCGCAACGTTACCTGCAGGTTACCTAACGAATTATATTATTAAATAAAGATTATAATCTTGAAATAATTAGTAAACTACATATTACAAATTATGTAGAGTACACAATACAAAAATAAGCAAGTAATCTACTCACCAAAGGCTGTTAAAATCCCCTTGAGTCCTCGTCAAGTCTTTATTATTTACAAGAAGTGAAAGGCCCTTCGTCTTGGCCAATACTACACAAATAATTCAGTACACTGAGAATTAGTTTTCTTTGAACAACAGTCCACATATAAGTAAGTACAAGCAGAATAAGCTGTAGATTGTATAAGACATTACATTAACAATATACAATTTAGTTAATTGACTGTTGATTAGTCCAAAAAAAATCTATTAAAAACTAGCTGTGCCTGCAACATCGAAAGCGAATAATGACTTTGGGTAAGATTTTCATTTGTGCCACGCTCCTATTGCTCATAGCGTGATGTTAACCAATATTCTTGTAGACTAGATAAATAGACTATATCCAACAACAATTTTTTTTAATTCTAATGAGCAGTTTCTGAGCTTAGCACGAACAAACATTTGTCAGTTACCGTTTTATTGCATTTATATCATTACTAGGTGTCGCCCGCGACTTCGTACCCGTGGAATTTAGAAAATAAAGCTATCCTCAACTCTTTACTAACTATTCTACCATTTAAAAAAAGCCTAGCATTTTTTAGTTAAGTTTAATTTAGTTGTGCGCGTAGAATTGGCACCAATGTCGATATATAAAAGTAGAGAAGCATTTCATATCCTTTGAATGTTTAGTACTCTCTATTCATATTCACACACTTAAACAGTTTCTTCGTAACCTACTGTCTATGTGTGAATCGTACCTCTGTAAGTTTTCGAAATTCACATTGTCAAAGAATAATATATGTTCTGTAAAACTATTGATTAAAATATTTGTAACGTTTTCTTCTCCATCATTGCTATTAAGAGATTAATCATTCATAATTATGAACGGTTTGAAATTAGGACACGAAAATTTCTGTAAAGCAAGCTAAATGAGTAAAGGAAAATTTCTGGCGTGATTTATGACGATGATTATAAAATTTGTACAAAAAGTTTTGATCCCTTAATTCTATTACTTAGCGATAAGATGCAAACACGTAATTAATGTATTTTTGACAACTTTTTAGTAACAACAGATTTACAAAATTAATTTCCATATTTAGTAACCTTACTCCCACTTTGCTATAAATACCTACGTCATAATAATTAGCTGTGGTCAGCAACTTCGCACGCGTGTAATTGGAATTTGAAAACCAAACCATAACAAATTATACAAAAAAAAAAAACATCCTCTTGAACCACCCAATTTAATAAAAAAACGTATCAAAATCTGTCAAATCTTTCTTTCTAAATAAAACATATGATGAGACCGAGTCATATATTACATGTTCTTTTTCATAATACCGAATTCTTGCTTAGCTTGTTCGTGCAACTTTAATGCAGACACACACACATACACACACACACACATACACACACTCACACACACACACACACACACACACACACACACACACACACACACACACACACACACACACACACACACACACGCACACACTACACAGACACACTTACAACATAATTTTATTGGCAATCTTATTGACCCATTTTCCTTAATTGGTAATTAAGTATGTACAACCATTAAGGGGGCAGCACTGTATCTCCTTAACACAGGTTGCTTGCAACCTAGCTAGGAGAACAGAAAGCCTACAAATATGTTGTATACTTTATAATGAAGCCAAACCATTTATGTATAATGTTTTTATATAATCAAATACCAATAAATAAATAAATAATAAAAATAATTTCGTTTGCATTACGGTTAAAATAAATAGGGTAGGGAATAAATATTCGCAACTCTCAAAGCTATTCAGCACGCTTTGATATGCAAAAAACATTTAATGAGTCAGAGAAACGAGTTAACATTGCGGTTTGTATGTTTTACTTTGTGTTTTTACTCTTTTTATTTTTTCTTAATTTGTTGTTTATGTAAATTAAGACATGAAACTTTTTGACTTTATATTTTTTCTGAAATTCTTTTGCGTGGTAATTTCAACATGTTTCAAATTATACATTATTTTCTCGTCACCTTACTTACAGGCCTACAGGGTATATACATTTCGAGCATGCGAATTATCTCGCAAGGTAATTATTAACCTAGAATTTCTAGAGCGTTTTCTGTCTAAAGTAATTGTGCGAGAATTGGCATTGTTCATATTTTTTTTAAACTCTTAATTCGAAAACCATTTCGGGGAATAGTTTCTGATCATGATCCATTACATCCGGAAAATTTGCTATATTAACGATTATTTTTCCAAAAAAGCAAATGATCTCTCTTAGCCCATGAAATGAAGGACTTAAAATATTAAGGCGCTCTTAGGGATATAGGGTAGGGTGGTATAAGACCGCGCAGTTTCAAATCAACGCTTCATATAATAAAAACTATACGTCTTGTTTGAGATTAATCATTTATAAATCATACCTTGACTTTCTGGCTACAGATTACGGTAATAATTTTAACAAAAAATATGCTATCGTCTTAGGAAATAAACAAAAATCACAAATCGGGAAATGCGGAATTTTATACACCCTAGTGTCTAAGATTGCGCATGGAGGTCGATAAAATTGCGCAACTAAATTATTTGCACTTAAATATTATAAATATTATTTGCATTAAAAGGGCTGGCTTCATTATAGTTTGAACCGTTTTCATGCTACCATTCCGTTCATGTGTTGCACGCTATCCAATCTTCTACAATTGGCTTTTTATATAATTTCTCCTCATGTTTTAAAACCAACAACAAATATCTTTTTTTCCTACTCTCGACACTGTTGTATCCTATCTGCCTAACCTTGCAAGCACGATGTAGTTGTAAAAAATTAAATAATAGTCGCCATCCCCAGAGACGGAGCCAGGGTTCTTTTACCTTCGCCAATATTATTTCGCCTACGAGTCATTCAACCCAGCGACTTAGTTTCTTTCTCTCCTGGACATTCTAAAATAAGTATTCTGCTACAAACCATTAACTAACACAGTGCATACATAAATAAAATACCCATAAAATATAAAATTAAGATGAATATTTTAAAACTACCTTATATAGTCAACTGAAAAAAAAGACATGTATAAGATTGCGCGCGCAATCTTGCACGCGCTATTTGTGCGCAATCTTACACACCCTAATGCTTCTTGAAAAATTGCGATGTCATTGCCATCTCCTAATTAATAAGCCATCTACTTAGTTAAAATTAAAAAATTCAATAAATCCACCGCGAGAAAAGTGGGGTTAATTACGAATACTACTTAGACATTTTGTACAGTACCACTTTCATTCCATGAAAAAATAAGATCAAACGTGTCTGAAAACTTTGCAGTTTCATATCTCTTGTGTTATATATTCAATTAGAACATAATTTCGTGAGCGTGTGTTTGTCATGATAGCACACAAAAGACATCTGAAGTTGGTGACGAAGTTCCTTCCACTACCCAGATATGACGTATGCGCAATCTTATCGCATGCGCAATCTTATCGCACCCGCAATCTTGCAACACCCTACCCTACTACTCTGTGGTGGAGTTGAAATTGGTCTATATCAACTTGCCAACTTTGAAAAGATGTCTTGCAATCTGTCATAAGCAAGGAGGTTATAAGTAGGGAGGAACAACTCGGGAACATAGATTTGTCCCAAGGCCCGGCCCGTTTAGGTTTAAAAGTAAAATAGTAGCCTTGCCTTCTCTTTTTTTCTTACTAGCTTTCTCTTTTACTCCAGCTCAAAAAGAAAGAGTTAGAAAGGCTACTAAATAGACTCTTTGTCATTTATTTTTCTTAATGTGTTCAACTAAAAAAAGAAGCAGGCCGGATTCGTTGTACCGAGTGTTACGTCTAGATCTATATCGTAAGTCATAGACTTACGATATAGATAAGTCATAAGTCTATCAGGAAAAGGCAATACACAGATTGCGTACAACGATGACGTCACAACATTTAAAATAATGTCTCTAACTACTTTTTAAAAATTCAATATATGAGACCATATGTACTCGTAGGTCTTGATTAAGAAATGGAATGAAGATGCGTCGGTAACAAATAAATATTTGTTAGTTCAGACACGTAGCAGCTCTCGTACTATTCTTAGTGTACAATCGAATTAAGTACAGATCATGTAGAAGAAATAAAGAAAACATTATACATGATACATCATTTTGCGTCTCATGGTTAGTTGATGCAAATGTGCCAAGAATACTAAAAAGTAAATAAAGTATTTCGAAGAACAGATAATTAAGTGTCTCCTCTGTAAGAACAATTTTATGGGTTCCTTAATCAAATTTTCTACGTAAAGACTTTATTCATCAAAAGTGCCATTAACCGATAACTTTTCTTAGCCTAATATTACTGAAAGATTATAACAACGACCTTTTACGCACAATAAACTCTCTTTACTTTGGCAAAAGAGTTTTATATTTATTATGGGATTTATAGCCCTATATAATTAAATTTCTTTGTATAGCTTTAAAGTTTCATCTGTATTCATAACTAGCTGTTGCCCGTGCTTTCGTACGCGTGGAATTTAGATTTATTTTTACATTTTTCACCGATGCTTCGCTCCTATTGGTCGCAGCGTGATGTAACATAGCCTATAGCCTTCCTCGATAAATGTACTATCGGATACTAAAAGAATTTTTTTAATCGAACCAGTCGTTTCTTAGATCAGCGCGTTCAAACAAACAAACAAACTCTTCAACTTTATGATATTGTTACGTGCTAGGGTTCGAAGGATTTGGAGAGAAAGACCTGCTGACTCTTTTGAAGACTTTATTCACTAGCACTAGTTACACACTAAGCACTAGGTCCAAACACTAAGCACTAGGTCCAAACACTAAGCACTAACAATGTCCTAGATCGTAGCCAAGTTGTAGGTTTCACTGGTATCACTCTTGATCACTTGTTTTCGCTCTCGAAGTCGCCTTTATCGTAGCTCGAACTGAACTGCCCGGGCTCGCCTCCCTGCCGCTATTTATATGCGCCGAGACGAGTTCCAGACTATTCCAGAATGTTCCCGACTGTGCGCGAACGTGATCGCCCGGAACGAATGTTTCTAGAAGATTCGCGCATGTACGGTAGTTCCTCTAACGCCATCTAGTGTCTAATAGGGGTTTAACTCTGTTCGGTTCTTTAATTGGTTTTACTAGTTGCTGCTAGATGGCGCTAGCTCCTTTGTGTTTTGTGTGTTCGTAACACTACTCCCCTCTTAGAGATGCTCGTCCCGAGCATCGTTGTTACTACCATGGTAACGCGCCAGACGGTCTATGTGTACCACTTTGAATGTCCCTCTTGGTTGCTTTTGAATCCTATAAGTCACATCATTCAATCGGGTAACCACTTTGTATGGACCGTCCCACTTGCTCTGCAACTTTGGAGATTTCCCTTTCCGGCGAGTTGGGTTATGTAGCCACACCAGTGTCCCTTCCTCGAAGCCGTTCGTGTTCGATTTCCGGTCGTATCTGGTTTTCATGTTCTCACTTGACTGTAACCCATTTTCCCGAACCAAGGCGTGTATATAGCGCATCTTCTCCCGTAAATCGCAGACATAGTCTTGTACAGTCTTTGGTCCCTCCGGTGACCCTCCTGTCAATAGGTCTACTGGTATTCGTAGTTCTCTACCGAAATTGACATACGCCGGGGTAGCTTTTATGCTCTCATGCTCGGCGGTTCGGTAAGACAGAAGGAAGAGTGGTATATACTTGTCCCAATCCTTTTGTTTGTCATCTACCAATTTCGCCAAATGCCTCTCAAGGGTCTGGTTAAATCTCTCAACCATTCCATCAGACTGCGGATGGTACGCGGTGGTCCTCGTCTTATGCATGCCCAAAATTCTGCACACTTCCTGGAACACCTGCGATTCGAAGTTCCTGCCCTGATCAGAATGGATTTCCAGAGGCACACCAAAGCGACATATAACTTCTTCGACTAACTTAGAAGCGACTGTTGTGGCTTCTTGGTTTGGTATGGCGAACACTTCGGGCCATTTGGTGAAGTAGTCAATGACGACCATAAAATACTTGTTTCCCGAATCCGTTACAGGAAATGGCCCAGCTACGTCAACTGCAATTCGTTCCCACGGTGCACCGACGTTATACAACCGCAGGTTCCCACGGCTCCTGGTCTGTGGTCCTTTTACAGCAGCGCAAGTAGTACATTTGCGGCACCAATCCTGTACATCATCTCGACAATGCAACCAGTAGAATCGTTCTCGCACTTTTGTTAACGTCCTCTTGACACCTAGATGCCCTCCTGATACGCCATCATGTATTTCACGGAGAACATCTGGTACTCTCGTTCTTGGGACAACTATCTGAAGATGGAACTCTCTGCCGTTAGTCTTCTCCCATTTCCGGTAGAGTATTCCGTTTTGGAGTATCAGACTGTCCCATTGCGCCCAGTACGCCTTAGTGACAGCGCCAGTGGGTGCAACCTCACTCCATATTGGTTTTACGTCACCCCGTTTCTTCCATGTGATGATGTGCCGAAGGTCGTCATCTTTTTCTTGAGCCTCCCTCATAGCATCATTCTCCCAGAGACTCAAAGGATCTGTTCTCGTTAGTTTTAATGTTTCTTCATTGCATTCCTGCTTAACACAATGTTTGCAGTCCTCCGAACACGGCCTTCGTGAGAGTGCGTCGGCATTCCCATGTGTCTTTCCGCTGCGGTGTTCCGTCTTGAAGTCATACTCCTGGAGCTGTTCAATCCATCGAGCTACTTGACCTTCTGGGTTCTTGAATTGCAGTAGCCACTTCAAGGCTGCGTGGTCAGTTCGTAGTAAAAACTGTCTGCCGATGAGATATTTGTTGAAATGTTGTAGCGTCCTTACAACAGCCAAGAGTTCTCGTCTTGTCACACAGTAGTTTCTCTCTGGCTTGGATAAAGATTTGCTGAAATATGCAATAACAACTTCTCTTTCACCCTGTTTTTGAGATAACACCCCTCCAATGGCCGTGTTGCTTGCATCCGTGTCAACTATAAACTGACCTTCAGTTTGTGGATACCCCAGGATTGGTGATTCACACAGATGTTTCTTCAGTTTCTGAAAAGAATCTTCACAAGTCTCATCCCAACTAAATTGTAGTTTATCTTCTGTCAGCCGATGTAATGGCTTGGCTATCTCTGCGAATCCCTTAACAAAACGCCTGTAGTATGAGCATAGGCCGAGGAATGCCCGCACTTCGGTTTTGTCCTTAGGGGTAGGCCATTTTTGAACTGCTTCCAGTTTCTCCGGGTCTGTCTGGATTCCATCACTGGAGATAATATGGCCGAGATAGTTGACCTTGCTCCTGAATAAATGACACTTTTCCGGGTTCAACTTTAATTTGGCTCCCTCTATTTTGGCGAAAACTCGCTCCAAGTTTCGCAAATGGTCCTCGAAGTCGCGGCCGACAATTATGACGTCATCCAAGTAGACTAAGCAAGCCTCTCCAACTAAGCCTGCCAGTACACATTCCATGAGTCGCTCAAATGTGGCAGGTGCGTTGCACAATCCGAAGGGCATGACGTTAAATTGCCATAAACCTTTACCGGTCGAGAAAGCTGTCTTCTCCTTGTCTTTTGGATGAATTTCCACCTGCCAGTAGCCAGATTTCAGGTCTAGGGTCGAGAACCATTTCATGCCACTCAGGGTATCTAAAGTGTCGTCGATTCGAGGTAACGGGTAACTGTCGCTGACGCCTGACGGCTGACGCCTATAGTCCACACAAAATCTCGTGCTACCATCTTTCTTCTTCACTAATACAACAGGTGAGCACCACGGACTTGTAGACGGTTCAATAATCTTATTCCTTCTCATGTCCTCCAAAAGGCCTTCAACTTCTTTTTCCTTTGCAATTGGTATCCGTCTTGCTCGTTGACGAATTGGTCTCTCGCTTCCGGTATCTATCCTGTGCTGAACCATTGACGTTCTTCCAAGGTCCCCTTCTTGACTGGAGAAGATATTCGCGTAGCGCTGCAAAAACTTCTTAGCTTTCATGCTCTGCGAATAAGTCAGATTACTCTTACAGTCATCGAGTAGCTTAGTCACTAAATCGTAGTTATGGCTGTTTGCTGAGTCTGCGCCTGTCATCGAACTACACTTTTTCATCCAGACAACTTCCTCGCACTTTCCGATGACGTCACCTTTGTTCAAGCAGATCTCGCGATCACCAAGATTCAAAACCCTGACCACAGCGTTACTGCTTCCACTAACAAGGGTTCTCGCCGTCATCAGTTTTTGTGACGATGTCTTGGTAGGTGTGTCTTCGATCAACACGCATCTGTTTGATTTTTTCTTTCCAGCTGGCGGCAGTTTCACCAGTACCTGAGCTTCCGCTCGTCCGGGTATGATGATTTTCTTTACACATGCGACTTTCCCGCAGGCGCCTCCAAGAATGAAGATTTCTTCTTCACCACACTTGAAAACTCCGTCAGCGACATTAATTCTGCAGTTGTGTTTCTTCATGAAATCCAAACCCAAGATGCAATCATCCACAATCTCAGCCACGATTACGTTATGAGAGTATGAGGACCCCCCTACATACATCGTAACTGACGTTTCTCCAAGGACGGGTATTGGCTGACCGGAGGCAGTAAGAAGCCGACAGTTAATTCTCCTCTTGTGTCCCGTTGCGGTTTTTACCAGACTTGGGTTCACTATTGTTCTAGAGGCTCCTGTGTCCAGAGTCATTTTGCAATCCGTCCCGTTAATAGTCCCCTGAATCGCAAGACTATTCCCGCTGCATGCCTGGGAGATAACAGTTATCGGGGCTCCCTCCGCGTCAGCCAGCACTCGCCCCTTAGTCCTGGCTTTTATTCGTTTCCCTGATCCCGGGCAAGGGACAAAGCCCCCTGCTTCTTCAGAACCTCTATTTGTTCCTCGATCCTTTTCATCCTTTCCATCTGGGTTTCCCTCTGCGGGCAGTTGAGCTGAAGATGGCCCCTCTCGCCGCACTTGTAGCACATGACTCCAGAACTTTTCTTCGTAGGGGCCTTAACCTCCTTGACTTCCTCAGAGACCTCGCGGATCTTATGGGTATGCCGTATGTCATAACGAACAGCCTCGACCTCCAAAGCATGCGCTAATGCTTCCTTTAGCGAGGTATGGTGACGAAGCCTCACTGCAGCTCTGACCTCCAGGTCTTTGATTCCGTCGACAAATGCTTGAACAATATTCGTGTCTACCATCTTGGTGTCGGCTCCTGGGTGTGCCTTTCTGACGAGTTTTTCAATTTCCAACGCCCATTGTTGTAGTCCTTCTCCTGAGCGTTGGACTCTGTCACGCAGTTGGGCACGGAACGCGTGCTCCAGGTGTCGCTCCCCGTATCTGGATTCAAGTGCCTCCATCAGGTCTTGGAACCCATTTCCTGTATGTGGCAGTGCTTCCAGGACCGACAAAGCTTGCCCTCTGAGCGCAACAGTGAGAGCGGTCAAGCATTGTTCTTCCGTCCATCCGTTGGCAGTAGCAACCGTCTGGAATTGCTGACGATAAGCGTTCCAGGAAGTAGTGCCGTCGTATGGCGGAACTTTCACTCTTGGTCCTTGTGCCACTCCGATAGTTCCACTAGAGATCGCAACTCCCGTGGTTTCAAGGCGCACTACTTTCTTCTGTAGTTCAATGAGGCCGGTTTTCACATTTTCGACATCCAATCCTAACCCGGTAACTCGTTCTTCCACTACGTCGACATCTTTTCGAAGCTTAATCACCGTGTTACTGACATCATTTATAGCACAGAGCACTTTTTCTTGTGATTCCGACAAAGCGCCGAGCTTGCGTTCTTGTGACTCTTGCAAAGCGCCGAGCTTGCGTTCTTGTGACTCGAGCTTGCGTTCTTGTGATTCTTGCAAAGCGCCGAGCTTGCGTTCTTGTGACTCGAACTTGCGTTCTTGTGACTCTTGCAAAGCGCTGAGCTTGCGTTCTTGTGACTCCTGCAAAGCGCCGAACTTGCGTTCTATCAGTTCAATTAAACTTCCTAATTGAAGTGCTACTTGAGGAACTGACGCTACGGTGCCGCTGGTGGGCGTGGCTTGTCTAGTGGGCGTGGCCTGTGTGGTGGGTGTGGCAAGGTGGGCGGATCCAGTGGGCGGAGCTTGTCTAGTGGGCGTGGCCGGTGTGGTGGGCGTGGCAAGGTGGGCGGGGCCAGTGGGCGTGGCTTGAGTCTGAGTGGGCGGAGCCTGGGCCTGGGTGGGCGGAGCCCGGTGGGCGTGGTCGGTGGGCGTGGCATGGTGGGCGTGGCCAGTGGGCGGGTCTAAGGGGGCGTGGTCGGTGGGCGGGGCCTGGTAGGTGGGGCCAGTGGGCGGGGCTTGGTCCACAGCGGGCGTGGCCTCCGCAGCTCGTTGTGCCCTTGTCCTGACGCCCTCGAAGTCCTCTCTCGGAGTCAATGGCATCTCCAAATCCCACTTCTGACACCAGTTGTTACGTGCTAGGGTTCGAAGGATTTGGAGAGAAAGACCTGCTGACTCTTTTGAAGACTTTATTCACTAGCACTAGTTACACACTAAGCACTAGGTCCAAACACTAAGCACTAGGTCCAAACACTAAGCACTAACAATGTCCTAGATCGTAGCCAAGTTGTAGGTTTCACTGGTATCACTCTTGATCACTTGTTTTCGCTCTCGAAGTCGCCTTTATCGTAGCTCGAACTGAACTGCCCGGGCTCGCCTCCCTGCCGCTATTTATATGCGCCGAGACGAGTTCCAGACTATTCCAGAATGTTCCCGACTGTGCGCGAACGTGATCGCCCGGAACGAATGTTTCTAGAAGATTCGCGCATGTACGGTAGTTCCTCTAACGCCATCTAGTGTCTAATAGGGGTTTAACTCTGTTCGGTTCTTTAATTGGTTTTACTAGTTGCTGCTAGATGGCGCTAGCTCCTTTGTGTTTTGTGTGTTCGTAACACTATTAAGTAATAGATAACATTTATAAGGTTCATATGCCTCTTGTGTCTTCCGATTCAATTTGTTATGATTTAATTATTATAATTATGATATTAAAATTTTATTCCATCAACTTTCAAAATGAACTGAAATGCCACTTCCAGTGTTAAATGTTAGCAATCATGTGGTTCATTAGTTTATTAATTTTTGTTATTGACTTGCTATGCTTTTACTTAATACAAACAATTGTTACTCTAGAGTAAGTAAATTGAGATATTCTACAGTCAGAAATAAGCACTGAGTTACGCTTTAATACCTACTTTTAATTATAAAAAACTAGCTGGCCCGGCAAACGTTGTTTTGCCATACCAAAAAAAATAAAAAAAATAACTATAAACCTCACGGAGCCCGAGACCTTTCCAACGAATGCATAACCGTGGAAATCGGTTCATGCGTTCTGGAGTTATAGCGTCAGGAAGGAAAACCCGACTTATTTTTATATAGTAGATTTTACCTTTCAAAAATAACGTTTAATATTATTTATAAAATGCTTTTTTGAAATAGCTACAAATGTATTGATAGCTTTTGACTCGTTTTACACGGTTCGCCTTTATCCTTTGTAATTAGAGATACGTCTGTGTGTTATTGGTGTAAGTGGTAATGATTGAGTGCGGAAATTGTGTAAACGTCCACGAAGGGTGTGATCGTGACACGCTCGCGTGATTGTTTCCTGTTTGTTATTATTCTCAAGTAACTGTTATGTCACTTGCAAACACCTACGTAATTCATATTATCATTGTATTATAATTACTTTACATATTAGTACTAGTTGTACGTAGAGGGCTTACGTGTCAGTGTAGTGACGGATTAAGAATACAAGTGTCACCTCCTCATTTCCTCCTCAGGGTGCTGGAAAAGCTTAGGGATACTATGACATCCTCTGTGAAAGACGGGAAACTAAAATATTATGGTATATAATATGGGTATTAAAAATAACACCATAAATGCCAACACGCCTGGTCAGCGCAAATATCTCTCCCGAAGTGGAGGAGGGCCGTGCCTAACAGAGGGACGTTAAAGAGCTGAGAGAAGAAAAGAAGAGTACCTTCTACTGCATCTGCGAGAAGCCTTAAAATAAAAATGATTTTTCTTTGGCTTCCGACTATGCACCTACCAAATAGTACAAGATTAAATACATAAACACCCGTGTTTATGCACACTTACGCATTCTCAAACATAACCACTCACACATACACGAAATAAAGTAATTGGGACGCTTTATTTGTTTTTTTAGCTCTAACCCATATAAATTAAGTTACGGGTCAATTAATGAAACAAGGCTTTTACGAAATTCATGTGTTACGAGTGGCAAAACACATGTTGGAAGTAAAAATATCTGTCTACCTCTGATTGAGACAAACACAAGAAGAAATTTTAAGAATTCCTTCTACTTGAATTTCATTCCCGTAAAGTATCGTTTTTAGGAGTATACTGCTCGTTTATAAAAAAGTAGATAACTACTTTATGTTTAACTCAAACACGGGTCTATATTTGATTTTAGATTTAGCAAGAGAGTAGGTAAATTAGTTTGTGTTAGTTAAACTAACGTAAAATTTTTTGGTTATGTAAGTACTTAAAATCAACGCTTTCAACCGAAAAAAATAACAATTCAAACAAGGAAGAAACTATCGAACTGTAGTCAATCAGTACACAGTACAGCTTCTGTATTTTTTTTTTACTTTTTACACACAATGTCCTCTGGTCCCGAGCTAAGCTATTGAGCTTGTGTTATGGGTACCAGAATACGGATAGAATACATAGACTACTTTTCTTTTGTAAATACATAATTATAGAAAAATTATTATAACATTAACTAGTCGGTAGTAATATTTAGCTTGTAATTTAAGAAACATGAAAATTGAAAATTACCTATGACCTACTAACGTACTCGTAACAACAGCTCTAAATAAATGAATGCTGGCCCTCAGTTTTCGTTCTATTTATAAGGTCATCTTAAAGATCATAGCTTAGACTAGCACTTCTGACATTACACTTTGTCGGTCAAGGACGGTGATGGCACTTTGGTAGGGTTCATAAGTGCACATGCCGGTCGATATTATAGAAAGGTTAAAGCATAGCACTAGATTGTTTTTTGTTTTCAATACTTCTACCATTTTACAAGTACTTTTCGCAATTTTGTTTTGTTTTAATGAGTAAGCCAATGAAATGAAATGATAGTAGATAACAGTAATAACATTTAAAGCATATTTTAATATTATGTATCCCTAAAGTATTATCCGCGTGGTGACGGAGTAAGAATACAAGTGTCACCACCCCACTTCCTCCCAAGGGTGATCACGTGACAGCGTGATCAAGCTTAAACAGCCAAAATTCACCGAAAATTCACTTCACTTTTTCGTACTGAATAGCAGTGCTGATCGTAATCAATATTATAGAGTCACGTGTTTTTACATTCAGTTCGGGTTGGACCTTCTTCTTATCAAGTGTATTTTCTTTTACTTTTAAAATAAAGTTTAGTGTCAATATCAATTTTCTTTTTTGAAAACCTCATCCTGACCATCGCCGTAACAGTGCGCGGAATTTATACAATTTCCCTGTTTTTGCAATTTTTTTTCACTATTCGGCTAATTTACACAATATATTTATAAATTGTATCCTAAGTATATGTTATTCTGGTGTATATGGTACAGTACTATATTTTCATTAAATTCCATTCAGCGGTTTTTGTATGAAAGAGTAACAAACATCCAAACATCCATACTCACAAACTTTCACAGTGATAATATTAGTAGGAGTATTTATTCAAAGCCCGGTTCCCCTTTCTTTAAAGCGTAATAAAATGCAATGAAAACGATTTAGTGCATTTTTACTGTCTAGCTTCCACGCCCTGATATTTTTATTGATGTCGTTACTCGACCCTTCCTCTGAGCGTAAGTACTCATGTTTCCATGCATCAGTGGATCCAAAATGATGTCTCACAGAAATAGAGAAACATAATATGATTTTCAATTAAATAAAAACCTATTTGTGGCAGATTGAATATGTACAAGTGTCAACAGCCCATTTGCCGTAAAAGGTGCTGTGTAAGATTTAGGTTAACGTCAGCACATAACATTATGTGTGGGAAAATCTAAACTTGACACTAAACCCTATGGTAATTAGTAATACGCCTGGCCAGCCCAAATACCCTGCTGATGCGTAGAAGGCCTGTGCCTAATAATGGGCCATTAATGGGCTATAAAAGGGAAAAAATCTATAATAGAATAGATGTAAAGTCAGCCAAGGATTAAGCGTTGCGTAAATTTTTGGTCTGTTATTAAAATAAAGTTATTTTTACTATAATCTCGAACAGATTTCTCTAAAAGGAATATCTAACAATAAAGTGTATACAGAATATGTTTTATAAATACTGCACCTACTTGAAAAAATAATATAAAATTAAATTTCATGCACCGAGTGTGTTCTTCAGCGCTCGGTACAGACAACATAGATATTGAGTGCGCATCCTATCTGCCAGTGAAAGCGACGATAATATATTCACAAAATTGCATCGTGGAAATCCAATTCAGTTATTACAATTGTGATTGAAGTGCTAGATTAAAATCTAGTCATATCTCTAGAGTTTTATTTGTACATACAAATCAATCATGTTATTTACTTACGTAATTCGTCAAAATGTCCTACAATATTTTAACAACAGATATGTACAGTGTAATATAAAACTTTATAGAAATAATCATGTGATTATATTTGTACTAGTTTATATTTATTTATATTTGAACTAAAGATTTATTAAACACTCTTGGTCTTATCCATAATGACTTATCGGAGGTTTAAAAGTTCGCTAAAATAGGTTCGCGAAAATTGTCAAAACTTGTTATTCATATTAGTCTTTTTACGCTAAAACGTTTAATATCTCTCCGATAAAATCTCCGTTTGAACCTCCGATAAATCATTATGAATAAGACCGTCTATCTTAAAAAAAAGCGCAATAAAATCCGTTGCGTACTTTTGAAGATATAAGCTCACATAGAAGCTATATACAATAATAACAACTTTGTTTTATATTAAGTAAAGAAGTGTTTTTGATTTCATTACCATTTATGTTATTAGTTTATTAGAAAAAAATATTGTATATTGAACAACAGTAACATATAGAGCAAAAGTGGCACGTTAGGCTGCAGTTTAATACATTTAAATTTTTTATACCTATCTGTTTATTTTAATTACGAACACTGAATAGGTTATTAGTCAAATGAGACAATGATATAAGATCCTATAAAAATTCTACGCGACCAATGTCTTGTATTAAGGTAAGTAAATACGTAATCGTAAATACGTGTATTTACGAAGTAAATGTAGCATTGAACAAACACAAAATTTCGAGAACGTAAAGTGTATGATGTTTATTCACATTACGGTTTAAATGACACTATAATGGCAAAATGGTGATACTATTATTTTATGTTCTGGAACTTTACTGCAATGTTATTGTAGATTAGCGACACCATTATTTTGTTTTCCGTAATATCCATAATTCATCTGTTATTATCAGAGCCGTCTTAAACTAAGCTGGGGCCCTTGGGCACACAAGAATTTGTGGCCCTTTTAAAAAGTAATAAACGTGGGACAGATTTGGCATAGAAGCGTTAATAGAAAATAGTACTTTTCTGATTTACGTTCTTTGACAATGGTTTTCAAAACTTGTTTTCCCATTAAAATAATACATACTTTTTTCTCTTCACCTTTCTAATACCCACTCTGATCACTGATTTGTGAAACCAAAAATATTTGAATGTGTGAGAAAAAAATTTCAGACCTTCGGGGCCCCCTAAGAATGGGGGCCCTGGGCACTGGCCTCGTGTGCCCTTATGGTAAAGACGGTATTGGTTATTATGTAAAAGAACTACTGACGCGTTTATGACCTACTATTTTATTTTATGACGTAAAATTTTATGTATTTGATTCTTTTATATGTCACTAGCTGACCCGGCAAACGCTGTTTTGCCATACTAAAAAAAAGGTTTGAAAAATAGATGTTGGCCGATTCTCAGACCTACTGAATACGCATGTAAAATTTCATAAAAATCGGTCAAGCCGTTTCGGAGGAGTACGGTAACTAACACTGTGACGCGTAAATTTGTGATATATAAGATAACTAGCTGGCCCGGCAAACGTTGTTTTGCCATACCAAAAAAAAATTAAAAAAAAAAAGAACCATAAACCTCACGGAGCCCGAGACCTTTCCAACGAATGCAAAACCGTGGAAATCGGTTCATGCGTTCTGGAGTTATAGCGTCAGGAAGGAAAATCCGACTTATTTTTATATAGTAGATATGTATAAGTAGATGCACTCATAGCAATGTGTCAGAAATAATTTCTAAAATAAATTATTATTAAAATAAATTATTGTGAACCACCAGTTTTACGCGGATGCCGGATCTTCTAAGTAGATTGCACGACCTGAACTTGTGGTAGAGAAAAGACTAATGTTTCATAAAGGCAGGGCCGGATTTAGGGGTCCAGAGGCCTCGGGGCAACAAAGGAGTGGAGGCCCCCTTGCCCCAAATAATTTTCCAAATGAAATTAACAATTTTTTTCAGTCGAGTTTTTCAATAAATAATTTATTGTGGAACCAAGTAGATTCTTTTAGTATTTAACAAACACATATAAATATAATCGGAAACAAGAATTATCTGAAATTAAATTTTAGTGTTAACGAACGGAACCTTTCGAGCTTTTTTTGCCGAAAAATCGTTGATGATTTCGCTGAAATCCAGTTCTCGGAGTAAATCGCTTTCAATGATCATGGAGAGAAAGCTTTGATAGACGGTTTTCTCCCATCGTGGTTCGAAGCCTATTTTTTGTAATTTTCATTTTTGAAAATGAGCGCTCTACAGTGCAATTTGATACCATCAAAACCAAATACATTCTCAATGCAATTTCGAGGTTTGAGACTGTAGCTCTGAAATTTTGATCTTCGAGAATTTGGTAGTAAAATAGTTCCGGCGATTGATCTTTTCCATAGTCCTTTTTGTATGAATCAATCAAAGACACAAATTGAACCAACTCGTTACCAAGGCTAGGCTCTAAATCACCCGTATACACTTTCACCAATGCCTCTACTGCAGCGTGCAAATTTTCAGCATCCATCTTCTCGATGTGATTCAGAAATCCAAATCTCGAACGTACAGCTTCATAGGCATGCAATCTTTCAGTAAGAGAAACAAATAGCTGGTCAACCACTGGGATGAAGGCGGATACTTCGTATTTCTCCTTGGGTGACAGATTTGCGTTTTGTGCTTTCCCGTAATAAAAAAAAAACAAATTTTTACAACTTTGCGTGTGGTCACAACTGTTACCGGGACGCTTGACGCCCTAGTTTACGTGGTAACACTTGTTACAACGGACGGCGGAGTGGATAATCAAATAATCATGTATGTATAAAGTACTTTAGGCTGTAGGTAAAGGTAAAAGCGAAAAAAAAATATCAAAGGAAAAGATGTTTACTAGGTTTACTAGTTGAAATTTGAAAGATTTTTTTTTTCCGAAGTCTTTATTGTGGAGGGCAACCGGGGCTTTCGCCCTCCCCTAAATCCGGCTATGCATAAGGGCAAAATTTTAATTTGTAAAACTGCCTGCTGGCTGTCTCTGTCTTTACTATTATAAAACAAAGTCGTTGTTTTTGTATGTATGTCCCTATGTGAGCTTATATCTTTAAAACTACGCAATGGATTTAAGATAGAGTGGTTCATTTTCGAGTTGGCATTCTTGTATAATTTGTCAAGGTTAAGTTCCTAAATTCTACGCCTACGAAGTTGCAGGCAACAGCTAGTAAGTATATGATTTTCATTTTCGCATAACAATGAGGACTATTTCAATTGTTTTATTTAATGTCCTAAGATATAAAATAAGCTCGAAATCATAATCATTAAACAGATATTTATTGACCTATTGTTCTGTGTTCGGTTTGATATATCTAATTTATGACTATGTACGTAATTTGTTATTGTTGATAAGTATACTGAATAACATGACAACATTGCTATCTAAGAGACCAGGACAAGAGTACCTATTAAGATTTTTGAATTAGTTACTTCTTTAACATTAATCCCATAAAGATTAATTAACATTTAGGTAGGTACAAGATTTAGTTATTCAATACCAAAACCCCAGTAGAATCAACAAGTTATTAGATTTGATCATATTTTCCTACCCACGGCTATAAAAAATAGGGCGGAGATTTTCTTCTGATTTTTGAACAGCTCCTAAATAGTTTATTTAAATGCTCCGGATAGATAGATAAAGGTGAATGACTGATTCCATGAAAATTAATTCTAATGCATCGAGGCTATCTAGAGTAGGCTACACACAAATTGTGGTAAACTTTTCTAACGGTTTTTTGTTTTGCAGACGGGTACTACTACTATTCTCAGTGTGGTGACGGATTAAGAATACAAGTGTCACCACCTTATCTCCTCCCAAGGGTGCTTTAAAAGTCACCTAACGGATATTGTACACAGATAACATTCTCTGTGAGAGACGGGAAACTCGAAAATAAACCCTGTGGTCAACACGCCTGGTCAGCGCGGCACAGTAGACCATAATCCCTCCCAAAGTGGAGGAGGCCCGTGCTCAACAGTGGGACCTAAGTGGCTGGAGATAAAGAGAGACGGGTACCTACTAAAGGGTAAATTACTTACTCTGGAAATACGAATATTAATGCTCATTTCTAATTGGTAAGTAGGCACTTTACCTTACCAAAGCTTGGAATTCCACGTAATATCTTCATTATCACCAACCCTTTGTAATGATTAATTACAAGGGGTGACAATTACGGCTGCACGTCGTTAAAATCGTCGAGGTTTGCTTTTGATGAATAGGTAGATAAAATAAAACACCCTCAATTTCAAATGAAATTCATTGCAGTGATTACATAAAATTGTTGAACGTATATTATGACTGTTAATTGTTGCGTGCTATTTTAAGCTGTTTTCATCCTATATTACCATTATTAGGTAAATAAGTATTCATCGTAATTACGCAAATTTACGTAACTAGCATTAGTCACGATTTGAAGACATCAAAAGAATAAGTCTGTTCCAAAAGTGAATCATATAGAGAAGAGCATACAAGAAAATACTATAAAGTATATTTTCCTTCACAAATTTTAAGAAATAAACTACCATTTTCTGATAATAATTTGTTAAATGTTTTGTTCGTAATGATCGTAGCTGATGGCGCTGTATAGTCTCTGCCTTCCCCTATGGGAAAAAGGTGTGATGTTATGATGATGATGTTGATGAAAATAGTGTTACCTACATTATTGGTGTGAATAGACACTATGCTAAGAAAACATTTTTTTTTTATATACTACAAGGGTGACAAACAAGCATACGGCTCGCCTGATAGTAAGCTATTACCGTAGCTAATGTACGTTTGCAACACCAGAGGTATCACTCGCGCGTTGCCGACCCTGTAGGAACCTTTTGATGGCCTTTTTGAAGAGCCCCATGCTGTAGTCCTGTGGGAAAACCAGTAAATAGAAAAGCTATTTCCCTAAGATTAACTAATTCTTAGAAACTGCACGGCTGGATTTAATTCTTGGTTCTATTTCTCGTTTTATTTAAGAGGTTGGGCAGGGGTGCTAAAATGTAAACACAAAATTCATTAAGAAATAAAAACTTTTATTATTATCAGTTCAAATATCGTATTTACATTATTTTAAAAACGAGTAAAAGCACATTGTTTATACATTATGAAATTATTACAAAATAAAAAAAAATCTGTAAGGACATTAATATTCGGAAAGTAATAAAAAAAAAGTAGAGCATAGTCTATAGGTAGCTAAAATTAAAAATAAATCTCATATTTTCCTTGTATTTCGGGACTGATACAGGGAAATGGCAACTTGTATAGGACTGTAGTAACTAGGAAACAGTAACAACTATGGTGATTATTTAATAGTACCTATATACAATAAGTTCGTTCGAAACGAACGCGTTCAGTTCATCATACATCATGTAAATCATATGTTTTCAATAAAATTTGCACTATTATATAAATGCTCGACGTAATCTCGATACAATATAATATTTTATTACACGGTGCCTCACTCAACGGGTGAATTTACTTACACACATCCTTTAAAGCGCTTGCAATGCCTATATTACATGTACAAACACCACAATATCCCAAAAGTGGGTGCTTTTACCCCATCTTTAGAATAGTGGGTATATTACCCCAATGTAAAAATGTGATTATTTTTACCTCACCTTTGTAAACAGTGAGTGTTTCACCCCATCTTTAAGAAATGAGTGTTTTACCCCACCTTTGTAAAAATGAGTGTTTTACCCCATCTTTAGACACCTGAGGTTTTTATAACACATTCAAACATACCTACACACAAATGCATTGCAAGAACTGTAAATTAGAGCTATGTTATATATGAACAACAGATACCATGTATCGATAAAATGTACTTCAGTAAAAATATCGATACTAATAAGCATACACACATTATTTATACATCGATACAGATCAAGCAACACAGACAAGTATCGACATTAATACGCTAGTATATAGTGATATTTCTATATCAGTAAATATTTCACCGATATTGAACTGTTATTCAAGTATACCCACAGCTTTATACTACATATACCAACTCAACAATCATAGACATTCAAAATATTGAGTTTTACATAATATTATATAAATTTACATACTATTTTGGTGTTCAGAACCGAATTATGAATTAACTACAACAGCACGGGGGCGGGTCCTTATTTTTGTGACGACAATTTTTAATTTTGTGCTCATCTTTATAAATTTTATTACTGTTTTTTTAAATTAAAGGCCCGCTCCAGTTGCTCGGTGTAAATGTCTCTAAAGCTCATAGGGACTACACTAAGTTGATCTAAGCTCACTAGTGTCCATTTCCGCGCACACTGACAACTCGATGACATTTTTTAATTTCGTTTTAGTAATTTTTTTTAACTGGCAACGCTATTCTAAATTTGAAATTAATAGGAATTTCTGTACAAAATTATGCCATATTATGATTGCTTTTTTTTATTAAATCTAACTATTTAAAACATTCTAGAATTAATTTAAAAATAACTAATCGGTTCACAATATTTTTTGTCTATTAAATTAAATAGGGACACTGGAATCTGCCACTATAAGGGCTAATAATAATGTTGCTAACGCAAGCATAACCATTTTATTAAACTAGTAATCAATTATACTAATATTAAGGCTTAAGTGACTTATAAACAGAATATTGCGTTATCTAATATATTTTAATTAATCGATTATAAGTAAATTATTGTTACATGACAAAATTTATTTCCCTTTTCATTAATTTTTTTATTTTATTAAGTTGCCAATGTGCCGGTTCAACTAACTTACATATTCTCATTCCTTACTTTACGTGTGACCACTAAATTTTTACTAAACTGTTTAATTTCACTAGTCTTTAGTCTAGGCAGAAACTAACTTCTGTCTTCTACAATCCGCATTATTTATAAATTGTCGAAATTATCTATCACGATACAATTTACAGTAGGACGGTCCCACACTTACTTGAGATCTGCGAAGACATTTAAATAAATTTTGGTAATATAATCTTTCAATTCACATAGTATCACTGGCAATGGTCTGTTGGACGCGGGTTAAGTGACGCTCACCTAGGTGTAAAGTTGATGGATGACCCAGTACCGCGCAAATACACAAATCCCCGCCACACTAATGTTACTATTTGAGCACCGTGGAAGGAATGTGTGCATAAGATTCAGATACGACGCCAAGACTATTATACTTAACCACAGAATATACATCAGCAGTATGAAAACTAGAAACAAGCTGCTCGTAATAGCACATATGTACCGACGAAAACTTTTCGAAAACGTCGTCGAAATTAAATACTAAGTCACAATGCATTTTCATTGTATGAGATGTCACTACTATCTGTGCGTATTCGATGTAGTTTCCATACTGTTTTAGCTTAATTATACTGTGACAAAAGTACCTATTATGAGTTGTATAATAATATGAAAGTTGTCAACTAAATCGAAAGTTCAGAACAGCAAATATCACTAAATTTAAGGCAACAACTCATAATAGATACTCTTATAAAATACCGTATAGTATTCATAAGATTGCATTAGTGTTAAATCGACAATTATCCCTTAATAAATATAAATAAACATCTTCAAAATTTTTACCAAATTATGAGCATATATTTTTCCAGCGTAAAAGTCTTTAAAATAATACGTCATACTCTCAATTAGATTATACATGGCACACTGCTGTGTTAATATATTTAATAGATATAATTCATACACTTGATACCTATCAGTTTACCTTGTCACCATAGAATAATTGAATTATATGGATGGATATTCATTTGGAAGCTTAAAAAGCACTAATAAACAATAAAGGATGGATGGACAAACTAAATAATGTACAAGTATAAGAAACATAATACTCTCGGCGCATTCGATGCCCGTTCGAACAATTTTTACTGACTTCAAATAAGGAATTTCACAATTCGATTAAATTTTTCAAGACCTCATAACTATCTGTTTATGAATCAATGTACTTATTAAGAGAGTTGATTGCCCTATTCTGAGATATCAACACATTATTTTACCACGATTTCTTTAATAAGAAATAAAAACATTATTTATTTTAAGACAAAAATTTATAAATTATAAAAATCACATTTAAGGTATTGTGTAGTGGTCAACATAATTTTCTTTTAGTTACGCGTGTCTCGATTTAAATTTGATTTATCATCAAATTAGCAGTTGAAAATCTTAATTTGAAGTCGGTTATTACACGATTCAATTAATTTATTAAACTAGAGAGAACTATCACGAAATATTGGTCCGATGACGTGAGTCGACCCTATTTCGGTGTTTCTCTTGTGTACAGCATTAAATATGGCGACGATAAAGAGCAGATTTACATTGGGTCAGTAATCATAAATTAATATTAATGTTGTATGCTTTATTTAATTTACTTTTTATATTAATAATACTAACTGCATATTTTGTTAGCTGCGTTCGCATCTGTGAATCTATCTATATAACAAAATAATTGGCCTAAATTTTCAACCCTTTTCAAAAGTCGGATTGCTCCGAAATATTGCCCACATGTTTGAGACAGACTCCAACACTATAAAAAGTATTGATTAACTTTTAAATCAACACCAGAATCTTTCAAAGTATCTTGCGCCGTTTTTAGAATCGTATTTTACTTTACCCCGCCTTTGAAAAAATGGGTGTTAATACCCCACTTTTACAAAAATGGGTGTTTTAACCCACTTTTACAAAAATGGCTGTTTTACACCACTTCTAGAATAATGGGTGTTTTTATTCCACGTTAGTTGTTTTATAACATTTACATAAAATTCCACTTTTGGATAGAAAATAAAAAATCTATGATAATTTTATCTGACTCCGTGTAAATCGTACTCCATATATTTTGTTAAACTGCCTTTACAACACTGTTCACCAATACACTAAGGGACTAAGGCCTGTACTAATAAAACTCAAGTTTGATTTACTTACTTGAACTTTTTACTGCAATAAATTTCAGTCAATTTCAAAGCCCATGTGATATTTTCATTGGTTAAGGTTACATTTCTGTACGGCTTATTTATGGCAAATTAACTAATTTCGACGGAAAAATTTATTTTATTGTTTGTAAACTATTTAAGATATGACATTTTAAAATCAATTGAGGAATCTAAAATTTATAGAAGAAGATTATAGGTTACTAGCTGTCCTGGCAAACGTTGCTTTGCCATACTAAAAAAAAAAACAAAAAAAGGTTTGATAAATAGATGTTGGCCGATTCTCAGACCTACTGTATACGCATGTAAAATTTCATAAAAATCGGTCAAGCCGTTTCGGAGGAGTACGGTAACTAACACTGTGACACGTGAATTTTATATATAAGACTAGCTGATTCCCGCTACTCCGTATGCGTGGAATTTTAGATTCTCATATATTTTGTCACCGTTTAAACCTTCCTTGGACTTTCACGAATATTTCAAGACCAAAATTACCAAAATCGGCCCAGCCGCTCTCGAGTTTTAGCGAGACTAACGAACAGCAATTGATTTTTATATATTAGATTAAATATAACACTATGACCAATAACAACGGAGTATAAATTAAAAAGCTAACCAAAAATACTATTCCACACAGGCTGTTGGTTGTTGGTAAATTATATGACGGAAATTTCAGTAAGTGTCTATTTATCTTGGCGATGTTCAGTAATAATATCAATCCTGAGTTTTAATAAATACGCTTGTTTTTATAATAATCGTAGGCTCTTAATAATGGAGCGTAATGGATTCATATAGTGAAGCTAGTACGCTCACTTGATAGTCGCATGTCTAGTCTCTGGGTGCAGGCTAACTCCTTCTACTGTGAATATTGATACCTCTGTAACAATAAATAACAACAAAAATAAATTATACGTACAAAATCAGAAACATTGATGTGTATATTTGTGATACTGTCAAGGGGGAATCGAAGGCCAATCCGAGGCCTTCCAGTATAAATTACATAAATAATACATCGATTTAAAAAAAAAACATACTGCCACTTAGTGACAAGTACAAATATCATAACTGCTGCCCGTAACTTCTAATGGTCTTATTCATAATGACTTATCGGAGGTTTAAAAGTTCGCTAAAATCGATTCGCGAAAATTGTCAAAACTTGTTATTCATAATAGTCTATTTACGCTGAAACGTTTATTATCTCTCCGATAAAATCTCCGTTTAAACCTCCGATAAGTCATTATGAATAAGACCGTTAATATTATTGTAACGCTATAGTAATTTGTAAATCAAAATTGTAATAAAATGAAATTACATTTATAGAAAGTGTATTTCAATTATTTTCAATTTAGATAAAGTCGATGGTAGTATTCTGTGGGCATAGTCAAAACCAACTAACTACCTAGTCCAAGCACTAGATAAGATACATACCGTCTGGTAGGTCCCTGAGTCTGGGCGGCAGTGAGGCAAAGTACGCGTGGTGGGTCGCTCTGGCAGCTGGTAGTCTTCTGGCGGGGTCCGGCTGCAGCAGCGCCGCAGCAAGTCTCTCAGCGTCACGGCCCGCCTCCCGCAGTCGAGGGAATGCGGCGCCTAATGCACGAGCCGCACATGAACCCCAGCGGGAAACATGCGCACGTAGTCCTGGGAGACGAGATACACCAGACCAACTCTCCTCGGTAGGAGTACCTACCACCTGTATACAACATAGTTCACACTTTACGTTTTGATTTTATTTCACTAATCCATTGGGCAGAAAGGTAGTTTGCGATTAGTTTGCTAAGAAAGGACGGGAGTCAGAACAGCGGCCGTATTATGAGCTCTTATTCCCAGGCCGTTTACGCCGTGAATGGAACTGCCTGGCAAATTCGTATTATGAGTATACTATTGTTAGTGTGTCAGTGGTCACGTGACTTCAGGCTGATATCGGCCCGACTTTTGTTTCACTGGCTGGCGTTAAGCGTATTACGAGCGCAAATTTGACATGTAGTTGATTGTTTTAACTATTTAGAAGTGACAAGAAAATCCATTCAATAGAAGGTGCTACATTGTTACGTATAATAAATTGTTTTGGTTTATTTAGAATTAAAAGCAACTATTAGCTACATATTAACGATGGGTGATGAATTAATTGCAGGTGTTTGAATTTTCGGAGAGCGACGATGATGAACAAAACACTAGTCGAATGCGAAATAAGTTAAATATAAATAATAATATTAATATATTAATAAAATAATTATTCATTACAATAATATCGCCATGTGTATTAAAGTTACTTTCAAGCGAATCATCAAACAAAATATATATTTTTTAAACTTAAATGCCCGTTCTAAGATAATGAAAAACTAAGCCTATGTACCCGCTATATCAGCTGACAGTTCAAGTGACGGGTGTCGTTCCAAAACTAATTCCCAAAACATAGATGAATTACATAAAATAAAAAAATCTAAATATAAAAATAGATAAAAGTATTACCGTTCTTTTCTTTTATATAATAGTGTAAGTAACTTGTGATATTAATATTATCTTCTAATATATAAAATTTCCATGTCACAATGTTAGTTACCGTACTCCTCCGAAACGGCTCGACCGATTTTTGTGAAATTTTGTGTACATATCCGTTAGGTCTGAGAATCGGACAACATCTATTTTTCAACCCCCGACTTTTGTATGGCAAAACAACGTTTGCCGGGTCAACTAGTAAATATATATAATATTTTAATATATATATGTATATATATATATATTTACATCCCAGAATCATTTTGGCGTCATGCACAAAGCCCATCAGTACGACGTCCCCGGGTTCCCCTTACTTTTGCTAACATGTTTTGATGAATATTGCTTAGTTTTTTTATTTCTAGCTGCGTGGGGTACGTCATTTTTTGATATTTAAATTTTTCGAGATATTCGTCATGCAGTTATGCCCAGACATTTTTGAACCCCGAACCATAATGATACATTACAGGCATCCAGGATATATAGGTGGTACTTCAGCCATGGCGTCGATTATGTAACGTCCTGACAGGATGGTAGGTACTTTGGGGAATGCGACGTTGCCAGATTTACTTTTATCATCTCTTTAGATACCTACCGCTTGCTTGTGACACACAATTTCAACATTTCATATAATTAAACATTTGTTAGTTTTATATCTATAATCTATATACGGATGCCGGATACCCCACGTGTAATAACATACGACTACTTGCCTACCTTATAATTATCCTATTAATTATCATAATTATTATTCATTATTCATTTATTTCTCTTATAAATTACATTTTTTAATATAAAATAAAAAAATAAAAATACATTTAATGTTGAATTAATCAATATTACTTTCTTTTTATTAATTATTATTTTGGATATAACACTGCCTCGCCTCGAAAGGCGGCAGGACGCACTCCGACGAGGTCCGCAACAGTCAGCCGGAGTGGTGGAGCCTAATGGGAAAGAAACCGACGAACTATACGGGCATTGTCCAGCAAGACCGCTTTCTGCATCGGTCACCGACTTGCTATTGACGCCGAGCCTCTCGAGATTTTGTGAGAGGCTCTTTGGGACTAAACCGTTCACCGATACAACTATCGGGATTATTTCTGTTGATACCAATATCATAACTATTAAACACAAAATTAACACATAACTATTAACAATAATTAACACATATTAATTATTATTATCAATTAATGGATTGAATGGTCAATGAATGTCTTATGCCCATCTTTCACGCATTATATTGAAGAACTCTAATGAAATTTGGTAAATTTTGTAATTTCATATTTATTATGATAAAAAAACTAAGAAATACTGGGAACCATGCTTTCTGCTTACAGTTGGTAGCTTACAGTCACATAGTATCATATATCTTCAATCATGATCATAATTGCTATTGAACGTCCGTATTCTGCAATTGAACGTCCGTATACAGCTATTGGGCGTCTGTATATTGCAATACGACGTCCGTATTATGTGTACGTACATAGCACAAAGCTTTGCGTCAGTTTGACGATACTAAATAACAAATACTTATAGGTACCAATGTACTGGGCGTAACAGAAAGGTGTAATCATTTAAAACCAATAATCTATCAACGAAACTGGACAAATTTACCATAAAACATGAGGTAGATCCCAAAAACCAAATGTTGGTCTCCTATTCAAAAATTTCGATCAGCTGATCAATTTATTATAGGAGTCCAAACATTTGTTTTCGAATTTCAACCTATGTGTCTTGGAGAAAGTTCTTTGTTGTGTTTCATGAGATAATTTACGTCCTGAAAATTGACCAAACCTATCTGTTTCTCCTGTACAATCGGTAGAACGGTTATGCAAACTTCCACCTTTTTTATTTCCTTATCAAATATACTCGTAATACAAATCGATATAGCAGGTATAGATTCCCTATGCACACTTCTATTCTCCTTTTACCCCTTAGGAGATGATTTCAGAGATAAAAGTATTCAAAGTTCTTTCCCGAGTCTCAAACCAACTTCATATTTTATAAATCAAGTATTTAATGTATCAAATGTGCTGGACAGCATGCTTTAATGAATTGCGAACATAAAGTAAGGTCTGACCAAGTAAAATGTGTTCCCTGGAAAGGAACCACCCGGCAAATTATAAAGTATGCTCGGTTTTGCAAGAACTACTTAAAGTTACATACCCATTTATTTAAATACTTGTTAGGTTTATAACCTATCTACTAAAAACTTTAGTGAAATTTGGTAGATTTTGTAATTTCTTAATTACAATTAAAAAAAAAAGAAAAGTACTGAGAACCGTGCTTTCTGTTTATAGTTGGTAGCTTACAGTCATATAGTACCGTCTATCTTCAATCGTGATCATAATTGCAATTGAACGTCCGTATTCTGCTATTGAACGTCCGTATACAGCTATTGGGCGTCTGTATATTGCAATAGGACGTCCGTATTATGTGTACGTACATAGCACAAAGCTTTGCGTCAGTTTGACGATACTAAATAACAAATACTGATAGGTACCAATGTACTGGGCGTAACAGAAAGGTGTAGTCATTTAAAACCAAAAATCTATCAACGAAACTGGACAAATTTACCATAAAACATGAGATAGATCCCAAAAACCAAATGTTGGTCTCCTATTCAAAAATTTCGATCAGCTGATCAACTTATTACAGGAGTCCAAACATTTGTTTTCGAATTTCAACCTATGTGTCTTGGAGAAAGTTCTTTGATGTGTTTCATGAGATAATTTACGTCCTGAAAATTGACCAAACCTATCTGTTTCCCCTGTACAATGGGTAGAACGGTTATGCAAACTTCCACCTTTTTCTATTTCCTTATCAGATATAATACAAATCGATACAGCAGGTAGAGATTTCCTATACAAGCTTTTATTCTTCTTTTACCCCTTAGGAGATGATTTCAGAGGTAAAAGTATTCAAAGTTCTTTCCCGAGTCTCAAACTATCTTCATATTTTATAAATCAAGTATTTAATGTATCAAATGTGCTGGACAGCATGCTTTAATGAATTGTGAATATAAAGTAAGGTGTGCCCAGTAAAATGTATTCTCTGCGAAAGAAACCGCTCGGAAAATTATAAATGATGATATATGATGCAATCATGATCACAATTGCAATTGAACGTCCGTATTATGCTATTGAACGTCCGTATACAGCTATTGAACGTCCGTATACAGCTATTGAACGTCCGTATATAGCCATTGGGCGTCTGTATATTGCAATAGGACGTCCGTATTATGTGTACATACATTGCACAAAGCTTTGCGTCAGTTTGATGATACTAAATAACAAATACCGATAGGTAGGTTACCAATGTACTGGGCGTAACAGAAAGGTGTAGTCATTCTAGACGATGTATCTATCTACGAAACGTTCGTCTCCTATTCAAAAATTTCGATCAGCTGATCAATTTATTATAGGAGTCCAAAATATTATGCAAACTTCCATCCTTTTCTATTTCCTTATCAGATATAACACAAATCGATACAGCAGGTAGAGATTTCCTATACAAGCTTTTATTCTTCTTTTACCCCTTAGCCACTCACACGTTCAAGGATACTTTGATATCCAAAAAAAAAAGGGCAACTTACGTCCAAGGATACTTTTATATCCATAGCGACATATTTTATAAAACCGACCTCTATGGATAAATTGCGTTATTTTTTGCATCTTTAAGTTGTGTAGTAGATAGCTGATGAATTACTTTACAATCACAATTACTAGATGGCAGTGTAAGAAGCATCAACGAATAAAAACAAACTTTTTTCTTCAGTCCACTCTACGCTTTGTGTTTAGTGAACAAGTGGTTTTGAAGTCCCAGTGATTATGTCGTAAGTACTTCAGTTTTATTTATGAGTTCATAGATTATTATACATCAAGATAAACTAGATGATTTGTGCGTTATAATTAAGTATACATATCACAGTTTTAAGAGTAAAATAGTGTTATATTTTGAATTCAAAGTTCGAAAAAAATAGCGTAAGAGCGGCCATTCTTGTTGTTGACCAAATTTTAGTTATTTTTACGTAGTTTTTCAGTAAAATATTGTTTAAACAACGAGTAATAGTTCGTCATAAACATAATAATACACTTTAAAAACAGAAATATACAATAATTACGGAAGATTCCTTAAAAATGTCTTTGTGTTCCTCAGGTGTTTAAGCATGGATAGATTACTATCCACGGACGGAACTAAAATGGTTCAAAATAAGGGTGTGTACAAACTGCAAAATATGTTTGCAATATTTTTGTGTGGTGGTGTGTTTCTTCGTTTGTTTGATATAATAATGTTATGCTTGTTAACAATTGTCGAGTTTTGCTATCATTTTTAAATTTTCGTGATGGTTTCACTTTTTTTCTCTTGTTAGAAGAATTTAATTCTCATATTTTATCAAAATTATTAATATTTCGGTTTCCGGTTTTAAGCCTATTTGTGTCGGGCTTATTATTTTTTTAATATTGATGTCATTATTGTAATAATTATACCATGTGCATACTTAGTATTGCTTGAAGATACGCTGCTATTAAAATGTGAATTTTTGTTATAAGTTACTAGCTACTGACTCTGATATTTCTAATGCATCATGCACATTATTTTTGCCTTTTGCCTTGATGATATTGATAGTTAAAATTAATACATACACCAATTTTAGATCACCAATTGAATTTTCCTTGGCTCGTGGAAGTCGCACACGTGGACGAGGGGTTCGTACTAGAGGTGGGAGCGTACTTGTAAAAGTGTCTTCAAAGATTATTATTATTCTATTTACAGAAATAAATATTATTTCATCATCATTTCATTTGTTTTTTTTTTTATTGAATAAGGATTAATAAATAAAACACAACATATAATTTATTATTGCTGTTTAATTTAAAAGCCCAACTAAAAAAAACATAGCCGCCTTTTTTGAGTTGCGTAAATAAGTCTGAACGAGACCTTAGGCGGCCATCTTGCTTATATTTTGACTTCGCGAGCGAGTCGAAAGCGTTCGGGGCCATCACGATAAAATTATGAAGAAAGGTGTTTTGTTTCGATTTATTTAACTACTTAGGATTAATTAAACATAATGATCCATGCATCGTTTTACAGGAAAACACTTCTAGTTTATTGTTACATTGTTTAATTGGTAAAATAAACAATAATTTTTCGTTGTGGTGTAAATTAATACAATATAAATGTTATGTTTTCTCCAAATTCAATATTTACACCTATTTTTAATACTTTAAAATAAATTTTCAGATCTTAAAAAATACATAGATTTCATCTGTAGTCTTTTAGCAATTTTTCGTAGTATTTGTCTTCACTCTAGATATTATAGATAAGAAGCTATAAAGGTTTTTTGTTACAACATGCGAGCGCGGTACCGATCGAATCAGCGCCACGCGTAGCTGGACGGACAAGGGTATAATAGGTATTTATGTCGGGACGTGTGAGTGGTTAGGAGATGATTTCAGAGGTAAAAGTATTCAAAGTTCTTCCCCGAGTCTCAAACTATCTTCATATTTCATTAAACAAGTATTTAATGTATAAAATGTGCTGGACAGCATGCTTTAATGAATTGCGAACATAAAGTAAGGTGTGACCAAGTAAAATGTATTCTCTGCGAAGGAAACCGCCCGGCAAATTATAAATGATATATTATTATGATGCAATCATGATCACAATTGCAATTGAACGTCCGTATTCTGCTATTGAACGTCCGTATACAGCTATTGAACGTCCGTATACAGCTATTGAACGTCCGTATATAGCCATTGGGCGTCTGTATATTGCAATAGGACGTCCGTATTATGTGTACATACATTGCACAAAGCTTTGCGTCAGTTTGATGATACCAAATAACAAATACCGATAGGTATTAATGTACTGGGCGTAACAGAAAGGTGTAGTCATTTTAGACGGTGTATCTATCAACGAAACGTTCGTCTCCTATTCAAAAATTTCGATCAGATGATCAATTTATTATAGGAGTCCAAAATATTATGCAAACTTCCATCCTTTTCTATTTCCTTATCAGATATAATACAAATCGCTGCAGCAGGTATAGATTTCTTATACAAACTTTTATTCTTCTTTTACCCCTTAGGAGATCATTTCAGAGGTAAAAGTATTCAAAGTTCTTCCCCGAGTCTCAATCTATCTTCATATTTCATTGAACAAGTATTTAATGTATCAAATGTGCTGGACAGCATGCTTTAATGAATTGTGAATATAAAGTAAGGTGTGACCAAGTAAAATGTATTCTCTGCGAAGGAAACCTCTCGGAAAATTATAAATGATGATATATGATGAAATCATAATCACAATTGCAATTGAACGTCCGTCTTGTGCAATTGGACGTCCGTATACAGCTATTGGGCGTCTGTATATTGCAATAGGACGTCCGTATTATGTGTACGTACATAGCACAAAGCTTTGCGTCAGTTTAACGATACTAAATAACAAATACCGATAGGTAGGTTACCAATGTACTGGGCGTAACAGAAAGGTGTAGTCATTCTAGACGATGTATCTATCTACGAAACGTTCGTCTCCTATTCAAAAATTTCGATCAGCTGATCAATTTATTATTGGAGTCGATACATTTTTGTTTACGAATTTCAACCTATGTGTCTTGCAGAAAGTTCTTTTTTGTGTTTCATAAGTTAATTTACGTCTTGAAAATTGACCAAAACTTTCTGTTTCCCCTATACAATCGGTAGAACGGTTATGCAAACTTCCACCCTTTTCTATTAGGTACCTTATCAGATATAATACAATTCGATATAGCAGGTGTAGATTCCCTATACTAACTTCTATTCTCCTTTTACCCCATAGATGATTTCAGAGATAAAAGTATTCAAAGTTCTTTTCCGAGTCTCAAACTATCTTCATATTTTATAAAAAAGTAATTAATGTAACAAATGTAATATTATATAATTAACTTAGTTCATTGATTAATAAAGTGATGTCATAACACGAGGGGCGCCGAATAGAACGCAAAACCTATGTGTTCGAAGACTTTGTATATTGTATTGACTGTAGTATTGATATTGTTTGAGTTATAGTCATAATGTTATGGCTCGAGCTGGCAACGTCGCAAATACGGACGCCAAATAACCGAGTCCGTAGCTAGAAATTAGCTTGGATATACGCGTGTGGATATACGCGCTGCAGCAGCGCCTCACCCGCGCTGAGATTTTTTCGGGAACTTATTAATATTTTTTTGCAGCCATTTCAACGATTTTTTTACTTCCGTCGATATTTGTACTACGGCTAGCTGGGACCAATAGCGTCTCAGAGCAACCGCTCAAAAAAGTGGCGTCCGGTATACGGACGCTCAATGCTGGTGGACGCCCGTTTAAATGCACTTTTTCCTTCAGCGGACGGCCAATCGTTTGCAGGATAAATATATATATAATACAAATATATTATATTTAAAATATTATATAAAATTTAAAATATAACCGTAACTAGCCGATAAACACAATAATTAGGTTTCTGAACGACTCTATCAAAAAGCTTTACACGGCCATAGACACTTAATCCATTAAAAAGTCGGCTAGTTTTATGTATGTCATAATACGAAATAAAAGTCAAGCCGTTTGCCGCCGTCAACAGAATCGCCTGGAACTTGCATGATATTTTGAAAGCTCATAATACGCCTGCAGCGCGGCAAAGGTTGCGTTCCTGCGTGATACGATATTTTAATTTCTTACCGAATCCAATAATTTCATCAAATATATGGAATAAAGTTAAAGAATTATTATAAATAATTAAAAATAGTTTAAAAAAACTAAAAAACACGCTTTATTTATTCGAATTATTGTATTGTCATCGGTCTTTGACAGGTGTGCAAAATTTGAATAGAATCTGACCGTTTAAAGTGGGTCAAAATAGCGTCCAAAGGAGTCGGTTACAAACATACAAACAAACAAACATACAAACAAACATACAAGTGAAGCTAATATAAAGCGTGTAAAAAGTGCATAATCATAAGAAACTACTACATAAATTGTGTAAAATTCAAAACATACCTTAAATATTTTATCTAACTGGTCGTGTGTATCTCTAACACCAGGGAATGTGGGTACACCGCAGAGCATTTCAACAAATATACAGCCCACACCCCACATATCTAGTGACGTGGAATACTCTGTGCTGCCCAGTAATACATCTGTGTGCAAAATAATGAGACATTAGCATCCCTTCGAGCCCGTCGTCATAAAATTAAGAACTCTGTAACCATTTGAAGGCTACCAGCCATGATAAATTATTTTAATGTTACGGAGATTATCCCAGACAAGGAGAAGAACAAAGAAAAAAAAAGGAAAAGGTATAAAAATTCAACAAAATTGTGGCGGTGTTAAGTGCGCGGCATTCAAAAATAATTCGAATTAGGAAAGAAATTAAATCTAGGTTTTATTTTATTTAAATTATCTTATGTTCAATAAACAGCTTCCTGTAAACACTTTCAAAATAATACGAGAAACTTGCCAGTGATGTCTGAAGTAAAGGTCAAACTATATCCTCAATGTTTAATAAAACAAAGCATTTGCATTTTGTTTCTGAAAGTATTGTATAATTAAATATAGCTATCTAGGACAAGGTTGGCTTAATAATATGAGATAACTATTATTATATTTGAATGTTTTAATACTAGTAATCCATCCCGGTTTCTCACGGCTATCTTTACAAAAAAATATCGGGATAGCGGTTATACTCAACCGAGATAGCGTAACTTCCGAAGGTAACTGAATTTTTAAAATTGGTCCAGTACTTTCGGAACCTACTTTTCAAACAAACAACGAATCAAATCTCCAATCGATCATAAATCTTACCACCAGATAAAACAAAATATTACAATACTTGTTACGAATATGTCACTATTTAGCATGACCTAACTCCACTTCAATTAGTCTATTTTGTAAAGCTGAACAGATTTTTGCCATATCGCCCTCGCGTGAGTCTCATAAAGTTAATAAATATATAAAAATGCTTACCAGGTGGTCTATACCACAATGTGACAACTTCGTGGGAGTATGTATGACTCGGCACTGACTTAGCGCGCGCTAATCCAAAGTCCGCTAACTTCAGCTCACCATGTGAACTTATTAATAAATTCTGAGGCTTCACGTCCCTGAACAAAAAGATTATTTTTTGTAGATTTGAGAACTTTTGTTTCTTCAATATGCCTATGCCTATAGCATTATTGGTCAGCGTCATAATGGCGAGACCATCATTCGTATAATGATAAATGCATGACGTGATCTTAAACAGAACAAAACAAATATATTATATTCTAATTTAAGAAATATTAAACTTATAAAAATCTAAAGCGCCTGACGAAATAGTCATTAAAGTTATATGTATAAACATATTAGCAAAGGGCTAATAAAAGGCTCAAAACCTCTAGCCCTTACCAACTCTCTAAATCACGAATTACATACAATTAAATACAAGAAATGTAACCCTCAAATATCACGACACTATAACTAAACTAATTTTGAAATATCGTTATATTTTGTCTATCTCTACCTATCCGCGAGTAAATTGACTTTCAGCCCAATTAAATTACACTAGAATACCGACCCGAAACAATTAGATTAAGACACAGTAAAAGCAGGGTTATATTACATAAACTGCTTCAGAAATTGAGTTATAATAATTAATTTATATGTTTGGATTTTCTTTCATAGCTGGTTCAAAAGCATTTTCTACCCAATAAAACAGACTAAATACGTGCTGCACTCGGGCACGAAGAGGTCCGTACCATCATCATCATAATACCGCCATAATCATGTCATCTAAGCGTATCATCAAGTTAAACTCTCTCACCATAACGTCCCACTGTTGGGCACGGGCCTCCTCCATTTTCGAAGGGATTATGGTCTACTGAGCCGGGCTGACCAGGCGTATTGGCACAGGGTTTACTTTAGAGTTTTCTATCACTCACAGAGGATGTCATCTGTGTGCAATATCCCTTAGCTGACTTTTACAGCACCCTGGGGCGGAGATGTGGTGGTGACACTTGTATTTCTTAGTCCGTCACCACACGGAAAATTGACCCAATCTTGCTAGATTGGCTCAAGTTAAACTAAGACTCCTTAAACATTTATTGTATCTTGGATTTTATTATTTGTGGTTATAGTGACAGGCAGAATGAGAAGTCTCTGTAATAGTCTCGTTTTACCTTCTGTTACGAAACTCTAAAAATAAACTTGATGTCTCTATTCTAATGTAATTGAATAAACCACATTGCTTCTTAAAAGCTTTATATTGAACCAAACTATAAACATACGTAGGTATTTGTTTACGTTAAGGCCCTTGGAGTAGTGTTATAAAAATACACTTAATACGAACTATAAAAGTATTCTTAAAAAGGGTAAGGTATAGAAAAACTAATCATAATATTTGTAAGCACAGAATTGGAAAGCAAGGCTTAAATTTGTAACAAGAATTTGTCAGCTTATTTTGTATCTACGAGGGGAGGTCCAAAAGTTCGTGGAATGAAAGGGTTTTAGTAAAAATGAAACAGTAAATTTATTTTTCCTTTTCAATATAATCACCCTTAAGCTGAATACATTTATTAGATCTATGAATTAATTTTTCTAAACCATCGTAAAAATATTTTTTATCTTTTCCCTCAAAATGAGCCAAAATTGCCTCCTTTACCTCATTGTCGTCGGAAAATTTCCTTCCCCTTAAGTCTTTTTTTAAATTGGGGAACAAATAAAAATCACTTGGGGCCAGATCTGGACTATAGGGTGGGTGGACTAGTGATTCGAAGCCATGCGTGTGTAGAGCAGCCATTGCAACTTTGCTCTTGTGAACCGGCGCGTTGTCTTGCAAGAGCAACACGCCCTTGGTCAATTTTCCCCGACGTTTTTCTTTGATGGCATCCTTTAATTTTTCTAGTATTGTTGCGTAGTATTCTCCGGTTATGGTCCTGCCCTTTTCTTTATAATCAATCAGTATTATCCCCTCACAATCCCAAAAAACAGTAGCCATCAACTTTCCAGCCGACTCCGACACTTTGAATTTCTTTGGCGGTGGTGTCCCCTTTTTATGCCATTGCATGGACTCTTGTTTGGACTCAGGCTCAAAGTGATGAACCCATGTTTCATCGCCGGTAACAATTCACTCCAAAATCGGTCCAGGATCGTCGCCAACTCCAAAAAATGTTTTGACGCTTCGACGCGCTGCTGTTTTTGAAGCGGCGTGAGCATTCTCGGTACCCATCTTGCACTGACTTTTGTCATACCCAGGTGGTCATGTAGGATTCGCAAAATGGTGGTATCTGATACTCCAACTAATGCAGATAACTGTTTTTTCTTCAAACGGGTGTCCTCCAGTACAATTTTTTCCACTTTTTCGACGATGTCTGATGTGGTGGCCTCAACTGGCCTTCCTGAGCGGGGGTCGTCTTCAATCGACTCCCGACCATGTTTAAAAAGACCATGCCACTTGTAAATCATTGATTTACTAGGGCACTGTTCCCCGTAAACAGTTTCCATTTCATTCAAAATGGTCTGAGCGTTCTTTCCTTGCTTGGTAAGGAATTTAATGACCGCACGGTGTTCAATTTTCTCCATAGTTTCAGTTTTCTTCCGGATTGACGTGTTTAGCAGGCGAGTGTTCGTAATCGAATGACGCAATAGGGCTGAAACTCCATTTATATACTAATTATGAGTCCCCAATTAGTATGACACTAAGCGAGCGCCCCTATCCCCACTCCATCCCCTCCATTCCACGAACTTTTGGACCTCCCCTCGTATCTATGTATATATTATTTCTCAAACTTGCATAGTCGAATTGATCTGAAATTTTGCGTTTGCTTTGAAGTTTAATCCTTAAAAACGTCGAAAATTTATACCAAGAAACGAGATTCGACACTATTTCAGTGCCTTTTTTGTATGTAAACCCTTCGAAAGAAAACGAGATATTGGAAAACTCCCCGCAACTAAATTCTATGCCTAATGTTCAACCGAAACTCATTTTTACGACCGACACCGAATTTCAGCAACTATTTTAGTTTCTTCTTCACAAAAACTTCTTTACAAGTATCAAGTTTTGACTTTTTGAGAGACAAACACACTAAACGTTATTTTCATTTGCGGGACATACAAACCTCTATTTTAATCAATAGGTCTTTATTTTTAGGGCTAGAATTCGCAATCGAATGTACAGTCAGACAATAGCCACACAATGCCCTATAGGGCCTCAATATATAAACAGCAGGAAATACTTCCGAGCGCAATAACCTCCACACTTGTTAGGTTCCGATAACACTATTGGAATTTCCGATGTCTTACAACACATGTTTATACATATCATCACGTATTTGACGATACAGATATATATTATGACATTACTAGCTGCTGCCCGCGACTTCGTGCCCGCCACCGCGCCCGCGCCTTTCAACGTGAACAAGTACTTAGTAATGTTGTTAACGTTGTCAATTTTTTTTAATACAATGCTAAATACATCCTTAGTTTAAAGAATGAATTTTTTGATCCAAAATATTCATGTTTTATACTATTGCTGTCATGTCATCAGTCTTTTATTACTATACAAATTTTACATTAACCGACTATTGGAAGTGAAAATCACATTGAAAAATTACGTTACATAAATCAATACATAGATTGATAGAAACTGCTATTGCAGATGAATGAAAATCACTTTCAATGATTCTGTTACATGGATACATAGATAGATACGAACTAATCTAATAAAAACTATTTAAAGATATATGTAAGTTGTAACATACCTGTGTAATACCCTTCTTCTATGACAATATGAGAGTCCACGTAGTAATTGAAACATAAACAGCCTAACGTTGTGATGATTCAGCCCACCTGGATGCCTTTCCATATATTGTGATAGATCCGTGTCCTAGACAGAAAAATACGTCAGATATTATTGCTGACCTAAGGGATTTTATATAAATATAAATACTTGTCCGTGTGTTGTCGGATTAAGAACATATGTGTCACCACCCCTCTTCCTTCCCAGGGTGCTGGAAAACTGGCTTCGTCGTCTAGTATGTACTTACAAAATAAAAGTAGTATTTGTAGTACATCCGTATTCTGGTACACGTAACACAAGCATATAAGCTTAGCTTGAGACCAGAGGACGTTGTGTGAAATGTACGTGTATATTGATGAAAAAAAGCCCGATAAGAATTATATTATGTATTACAATATCCACGTTCAAGGCCGGTTAAGGCCATACGAGAAGTGTAGACTTGATTTATTACAACGTTTGCTATTACAATCTAAAAGGGTGGCAAACCGACCCTACCTAAAATGGCGACGTGTATGTTCACAACGTTCTTGGTCAAATAATATATTAATTTTGCAGTTGACAAGCTATGATTTAATTTAATAAATCAATTTATAGTGGAAATACTAATCACCATGAGATATTGTAGTGGAAAACTTGGTTATCATGTGATGGTCCCATGGTAGCTCAGTTGGGAGAGCAACGGGACGGTATTCCGAGGTCGTGGGTTCAAGTTCCGCTCATTTACTCCACTATAATTTGATTTATTACATATTATATGTTAATATTTTCTATAACAAATATTTAATACTCACCACGAACTCAAACACGAAAGTTAACGTTTCCCTAGTGTGTACGATATCATGGAGTGTCACAATGTTGGCGTGCTTCAACTCCTTCAGTAATGACGCCTCACGGATCGCTGTGAACGGCGCACCTTCCTCCTCTTGCAACCTTATCTCTTTCAACGCCACCACTTGCTGCGTTAAACTGGTTGAAAAGAAATAATAAATTATAACCAAAAGGTTCCAAACTATATTCTAAACCTTCTGTGTTGTGCACATGTATGTACAACGCTTGGCTATTATTAGAGCCCACCCTAATTCCCTAACCTATTACGAAGTGATATCCGATAAAGTCTTAGTCATAGAGGTCCATTATTCTGGCCTTTTATAGTTGAAATATGGCCCCGTATTCTGCATGTTTTTCTCAGGCCATAAACGCTTCTAATATTGAGTACGAGCATCAAGCATAGCATTTAGTTTTGATATCGTCACTGACAGAATATTTTTTATGTAATTGATACCTTAGCTAGCTCTTAAACGTCCTTAAGGAGGATATCGGTAACCATACACTATTCTTCAAAGTGTAAATTTGACAGGGGCCAAAATAAAGGGGGTCTATAAGAAAGTATGTACATTGTACAATGCATGAGACAAGTGGATACTTGTACACATCACATGTTCTGATAAAGGCAAAGTTACGTGATCAACAATTGTTTATTGTAGTCTAAGTCACGACTCGCTGGTTCACACGTGCGTTTGTTTAACTATTTAATTAATCACGCAGCTGCATTGCTGTAATTACATCGCGTACTTGTCACATGAAAGTAGAAAGGCATCACCTGAACTATAATTATTATAAGTTTCCTTAAAACTATAGCAAAACACCTAACAGTCGTAATTCTGCTTCAAAAAACTTGGTTGAATTCAATTTAGTTTAGTTTTCGGCACAACGACTTGGCTTCAATGCCTTTAAGCAAATAGATCACTGAAGTCATTGTGTCTAACACAGGTGGATCCAGAAACTTTAATTTAATATTCTGGCTATCAGACCTTCGAACCAACAACTATTAGTTATGACAATAAAATATCAAATGTATACAACAAAACGCAGGTATACGTTAACCTAATTTAATTTCATATTCTTCTCAAAAATAATTAACCTTTATTCGTAAAGGTTAAACTGCAATTCGTTGCAGTAACAAAAATGCGACCACTCTATTTTTTCCCAATGGAATCGTAAAAGAAAACTGAGCATCAATATGGAGCAGATGACATCATTGCAAACTCGAAACAAACCCCGTAACGAGCGCACTGACGACCGTCTAGAGTATCTCAATTTACCCTTTATTTGTACAGAATGTCCAAGTGGGACTTATTCGAGTTTTAACCTCAGTGAAACATTTTCCGGGTTTAATCTAACCGAACCCAATTTTCACTCGTATAGAAAATCGATTATTCTCTTAAATGTATCATAGTAAATAGAACTGCCGGTAGAATACCAGCTTTTAGATAAAACATTAGCCAAAATTCTTTTTAAAACAATTATTCAAGTCAAATCAAGTCATTTTATTGCAGTCATTAGCTAGACATAGCCTCTTTCAATTCGCGTCACAATACACGGTTATCATTAATGCATGTTAAATATTAATTAAATAAAACTACTTTTTACGGATTTAGACGCGTATATTTGTTTTAAATTTTAGATCAATCTAATAGACCCGTGACCATGGTGACTGCAAAGTCTCCGAAACGACGGGCCAAAATTTAAAACAAATATACGCGTCTAAATCCGTAAAAAGTAGTTTTATTTAAACAAATGAGTCGCGCAAGTGTTAGAAAATATTAATTAAGTACAAGACCAGCATTTTAGACAAACTAATTCATAGTTTAATACATTCATATTACGAAACGGTGCATGTAATTTAATAAACATAGGCTAGGTTAGGTAGCTAAGAACTATGCATATTATGAAAATTATTTCGGCGAGTTGAACTCGTTTATTAAAAGTTTAATTCAGTGTGGTGAACCGATTCATTTAATATACACGAGTAATGAACAAACATACTGTACAACTTAGCGCACTCGACCTGGCGTCGACCGGCAGCGTAATAGCATGTATTTATTGTATTTATGCCTATACATTGACTGATTAAAGCTACATTTGATTATTTCTTCTTCAGCTGTCGTATTATGAGCTCTTATTTCCAGGCAGCTTACGCCGTGAATTGAACTGCCTGCCAAATTCGCAATATGTACATAACTCCCAGCCAGTCAGTTCGCTAAACCAGTCATAGATTAATATCTTATTAGAGAAGGTACAACTAAAAGTTTAAGTACTAACTAAAAATTTTCAACTAAATGTTTTATATCTGCCATAATACGTAATTTAGCCAGGCAGTGTACGGCCGGCCTGGAACTTGCATGATTTTTAAAAAGCTCATAATACGCCCGCAGCCCTGCATATTATTCAGTCCCACTATTGAGCACAGACGTCCTCCATTTTAGGAGGGTATTTTTCTATTATCAAGTTTTCCATCTATCACAGAATAATAATGTAATCTACTTAAATTAACCCTTAGCTGTCTCTTAACAGCATCCAGGGGAGGAAATGGGATGGTGACACTTGCATTCTAAAACTGTCACTATACTGATGATTTTAGCTAAAACAATTTAAATAAAACTACGTATCCTAAGCTCCTTCTATTTGCCTGTTAGTAAATTGTGTTGCAATTACTTGCCATTACATATACCACTTTATTCAGAGGGAAAATAAAATTTGCCTTTGTGTGTAAGGCGTAATTTCTAGAACCACTCTATAAAATTAAAAGGTGAACTATCTTTGATAACTTGATAGGTATTCCATGAATTAAACTATTGAAATAGATGAAGTAAATAAAGATAACTAAAAATTTCACTACACGAAGGAAACTTTTACAATTTTAGTGAGATAAAGAATAAAACAAACAAAGTAACTCTTAGTAACGTTTACTCGAATCGAGTTAATCTTCAAAAACAAATAGCTATCTCAAACTTAGCAGACGAGTAAGAACTCGTTACTTAGCGATTGATAAGAACAATTTGTTCAAATAACATAAGACTGTTTTGAGTCACTTCACAGATTTGGATCGCCCGTATAACAAAATATGCAATCAATTTTATAGCTTAACTCGTATAAGAAATATACGAAAGTCTGATTGATATAGCAGTCATTGACTTGATAGTAGGAGTTGCGAATTATGTTAGTATACGGAATTTCTTAAACTTCAATTAATAAAACAAATTAAACAATATAATGTTAAGACCGCAGCATATAGCACTCTATAGTAACCTACCCCCAATACCCCATGGAAAAAAGCCGTGACGCTATGAATATGTCGATGAAATAAAACACTATCACTAAAGATGAGCCATAAAATTACGAAATTACATCAACAAGAATATAAAATGTAAAGTAGTTTACTTGCTATTTCCAATAAACAGTTTATTCAAAGATAAGACACATATTTTATACAGCATTACACATATTTTTCTTCAAAGAAACGTATTACAAATAAATTATGCCATTTGCGGCGTAAAATGATATAAGTTTGTTGAAAACATTCCAATACTCACTTGCTATAACCTTTATAAACGGTGGCGTAGGAACCCTCACCGAGTTGTTCAAGTTTTATGTAAGCTTCGGATTTCCCGAAGGGAGAGTCACCCTGTTGACAAAAACAAAATATTCATTTATCACAGTATAGGATCAGTAAACGGATTGTATTAATACTATAATTTATACGCTTTTGTCACCACATACAGTGCGAAAAGTTCAATGACATTGTGAAATAATGGGTATTTATTTTTGTTGTTAATAGCTAAGGGTTAAATAACTTGGTGAATTTGATCTAGATGTCTGATCAAGTGTTTTGCACATTTCACGCCTGAATCTTTGTTTTTATAGGCATATACCTGGTACATAGTATGAGTATATATAGTTTACCCAAAAAGTAGAGCAGATTGAGATACTTTTGAATATTAATTACTAGCTAGGAATTTAGACCAAACCTTAATAAATTATAGGTACATAAAAATAATCCTCTTGAACCACTCTATTAAAAAAATTCGCATCAAAATCCGTTTCGTAGTTTTGAAGATTCACTTAATAAAAAATACATACAAACAATTTTTTCTATAAAATGTAAAGATTTTTTTAAAGATTTGTAAAGATTTTGATTGTGACCAGTAAGCAACAACTATTTTTTTTTTTGATAATCTAAATATCTCGTAATAAAAAACCTTTTTGCTAAAAATAAAAACTATTAGTTTTAAAATCTAAGCAGAATCTCGTTTACCTACTCCATAGGTTAAACATACAGTTAGCGGTGTGGCAACTGAAGCACTTAGCTTTACTCTATTTCTCTCTAAGAAACATTTATTGGTGTATTTTAAGTGCTTTGCTTTGATATACTTTAATGGAGCTTAATCTATATTTTATAATAATGAAACATGCTTAAAGATTTATGTAAAATTTATACTCTACTAGCGTATATTATACTTCGTACGCGTGAAATTTAGAAATCAGACCTTAATAAACAGAAGTTTACTACTACCACTCAATAGATGGCGATGTAGAGTTTTTTTTTTTAAATCGCACTATGGTTTGGTTACACCTTACATGCATTAACACATAAGCTCGTCAAACTTTTAGGTTTTCATTCCGCTTTTTGCATTTATAAAATAGTAAGGATAAGGATTTCAAAGATTATTTGAAATCACGATGCGATAGAAAAGTGTCGAGTTTTGAATGTTTTGGTATAAAAGATCAGTCCATAATATCATTTAGGTCTTTGATGTGACTATCGTTCACACAGTTTATTTGGTTTACTTAAAAATATTGCGAGATTATAATTATACTTCAGTTACCTACATTGTTTTCTGCTCCGCTAAGTTACTTTACAGGTTTTTAACGCGCTTTTAATAGTTTGGTACGTCACAGTCCATTGCTGAACATAGGCCTCCCCCATAGAACGCCACAACGCGCGGTCCTGCGCTAGCTGCATCCAGCGGGCCCGGGCGTATTTGACGATATCGTCAGTCCACCTTGTTTGGGGCCGCCCCACTGTACATCTAATGTATAATTATATTTAACGCAATATTGGAAAGTAACTTTAACCCTCTTGCAGTAGTCTATTAGATTGATCTAAAATTATGCACACATATTAGGAGGACAAGGCACAATTGAAAAAAATAATTTAGGATTTTCAAGCAAGTTTTTTGTTTTTAAACTAAGCAAATTATTATTTACAATAATAATTCGGCTGATTTTAGAAGATAACCATACATTTTTGTAATATGTATAATAAGTATATACAACAGTTATCTTTCACGAAAATGCTTTTCTCGATCAATTAACATGGTATCTCTAGAATTACATCTTGATATAATCGCATCATCTATCAACGTCGGCGTAGGTCTTTACTTGGCCTATTTGTTACCGAGCGACGCGCCTATAGATACAGTGCTTTTTCATTTGCTCATCCATGACATACAGTTTTTAAATTCCTCAAAATACAACAATACTCTACAAATATAACACAATTAAAGCCATAGATAAATTTAATATATCCACAGTTTTATTGGCATTGAGTGACATATAAGAAAGTTGGGGGCAATGGATTAATATTGACAGAAATTAAGTAGTACATAAAACAATCTCGCATCACAGTTAGTATTCATCGCTATACCCCTTCGAAATGACAAACTATTTTTAAAATGTTTTGTGTATGGTTATGTTCAGTAGGACTTAGAACAGCCTGAAACCTATATTTTGTATCACCAGAATTACACGCAGGTTAAATTTCTGAACTCAACTAGTTAGGCATAGTAGTATATAGAATAAAATTCTTAAAAAGCATAGATATGAAATAAAATATATTGTCTCACCCCAAAGGCACTAAATCGTTTGGTACGTCTGTTGGAATGGTCGTGTGGGCCCAGAAACGCTTCTGACTTCGGCCTAGGAGGCCGCTTAGGCCTCATTACCACTCGCGCCTCTTCTCTAACACTTTCATCGAGGAGTTTTGAGTCTGAAGAGACGGACAACTGTCTTCTTACACGATACTCACCGTTGCCACCTCCGCTCCAATCTAGGGAAAAATATGAAGTTTATAAACACACTAAAGATTTGATAATGTGTAATGGACTGTGTATTTTATAACGTGTAATACTCTAACTGTTATTTAAGCTATTAGTTTATCAAATAAAAGAACAAATATTGCAAGTGATTAAATAAAATAGCTAGTTTAATGTTATTTAAAGATATACATTAGCAATATCCGTAACGATAAAATCAGAAACAGCTATTTTAAAAATAAACACTTTCATAGAAATCGGCTTCAAAGTGCTAATAAAAATCCCGACAAGAAATTTCCCCCTCAAGCACTTAGCAAGCAAATTAATTTACGACTAAAATAAAAATTCCACGATGAATCGACGATGTTTGCGAAAAGCCATTTTTCTCGCGAACGTCAATATCGAGCTCTCAAAAACACGTTAGCATCAAAAGAGGCGGCATCAATGCATTGCGATGAAATGAAATTGAAAACGAATAAATAATTTGCAAATTCAAAACATCCTTTTAAATAAAATTCTCTTCCGTTTTAGTCATTTCAGTAAGCCGCGTATCACGAAAGGTTAAGAAAGTCAATTATCTTAAATTGAAATTTTGAGTGGTTCATAATATTTCTACATTGCAGTCAATTCTATTTATACTTTAAAAGGCTAAGCCGTTTAGGCCGTAACCCGAAATGCTTACAACAGACATAATAATATATCTATTCAAACAGATTTATTGATCGTATATATGACAAATCGTTGCAGATTATTGGAGGCTAGTAGAGACACCAAGAACGTTCGATTCGTTATCTGCACAGATTAATCGCTACGATACATCGTTACGTGTGTAGCAAGCACTACAAATGTCTATACAGACAATGCATTACGAAATATATTTCAGATATCATTCTCTCTCTCTCCGGCCCATTTACGTCCCACTATTGGGCACGGGCCTCCTCCACTTTGGGAGGGATTATGGTCTACTGTGCCGCGCTGACCAGGCGTTTGGCACAGGGTTTATTTTCGAGTTTTCCGTCTCTCACAGAGGATGTTATCTGTGTGCAATATCCCTTAGCTGACTTTTACAGCACCCTTGGGAGGAGATGGGGTGGTGACACTTGTATTCTTAATCCGTCACCACACGGACAATCCGTCACCACCAGATATCATTATCTACCTTTAATATCATTATAAAATTACAATACTTGAGGCTAATTTAACTGCTTTTCTTTTATACTATTTGCTTATAAATATAACATAGATTTAAAGATAGCAATGCCGTAATACATGAAAAGTAATGTATATACAGGGTAATTCACAAATGGGTCACAGGGGTGGCTTGGGCGCGGTACACGTAATGGAAGGGATATGGAACGATCCAAGCAGACTAAACGATAAAATGGTCTACAAGCCTAGTTTCGATAATTCGATTTTAATAATTTAATTGGCATGATTGGTTGTAACTATAATATTAAACGTGCACATTTACAAGTCATAACGTGAGGGTATGTAATGTATTAAAGACGGCACGATACCAAATTATGCTCCATACAAAAGTATGGGTATCGTACTTCCGTTGTTTCTTCGCGAAAGTTAAACCGATTTTAATAGTTTTTGCGATATATTATAGATAAAGAGTATATCTATGCTTCTATCACTTTCTTCTTTTTTCAAAACATAATAACTAAAAGAAATATGACGATCCGAAAATCCCACTTTTTTCGGTTTTCTTTAGATAAAGTTGCAGCGTCTATCACACAAATTTCGTAAAGTTTTAACACAAAAGATAGAAACATAGATATACTCTTTATCTATAATATAACGCAAAAACTATTAAAATCGGTTTAAATTTCGCGAAAAAAAAACGGAAGTACGAAACGTCTTTTTTCAAAGAATTTGTAGGTAAAATCCGCTTCATCTATATTTGTCCCTTTCAGCGCGGCGCTCGGAAATAGGGATAGCAATACCTAAGGCAAATACCTAAATGAGGAGTACAGTACCCTCTTAAATTGACGGGCTTCGTGGCGTAGTGGTTCATGTACTGGACTGCCGTTCACAAGGTCGCGGGTTCGATTCCCGCTTGGGACAATCATTTGTGTGATATTCATAAATGTCATACAAATGTTTGTACTACGTCTGGGTGTTTTCTATGTATTAAAAGTATGTATTTACAAAAGAAAAGTAGTTTATGTATTATATCCGTATTCTGGTACCCATAACACAAGCATATAAGCTTAGCTTGGGACCAGAGGACGTTGTGTGAAATGTCCATGAATATTAAAATATTTAAAAAAAAAAATTCTACAACATAAACACAAAAACCGACATCTATACTAATATAATAAAGCTTAGAACATACATTTATCGAAGACGGCTATAAATTATATAACATCACACTGCGATCAATAATTGGGATTTTTTTTAATTCTACGCGTACGGAGTCGCGGCCATATGCTAGTTTATTATAAAAACCGGATTATAATCCGTTGCCTAGTTTTAAAGATTATAAGCTCACACAGGAACAACAGAAATAACGACTTTGTTTTTTAATAGGTAAAGATTCAAATATACTGAAAACCACAATTAATTATCCTCATAATAACAGAGGTGCCTATCCTAAATCTAGGCTAAAGCTCGTAATGGTTCATTAGTCTCATTTTACAAGCTTTTATATCAGTACAAAGTACTCCTATTATCTCTACCATATTTTTTATCCTTGACGAAATTGCTCCCAAAAGTATTTTATTAAATCAATATTATAATTTCCTAAAATTGGCTCAGTTTAATTAGTGAATTTTTATCAGATACATTTGCATACAATGGATATAATAACGGTGACGTTATTATATCCATTGTAAAGCCGCGAGGCTTTGCATCGATATAATCATAAAAACAATCAAATTCACATTTTTCATGAATTCTTTATACAAAATCTTGCATCCGCCTGCATAAATCCTGGACGCAAGCGACGCAGGACCGCACGTTGTGCCGTTCTTTGGAGGAAGTCTATATCCAGCATTGGAAAGAACAAGACTGACAGATTACGAAATTTATAAAAAAATGATCATGAATCGCTATTAGCCAAAACAGTATTAAAATTCGTCCAGTTACATAGTCTTCATAGCGATTAAACAGATAGGCAAGGGAATTTTGAATTACAATATCGAAAGCTGAGAATTATAGACACTGCAGCAAAACAGAATTAAAAAAGGCCGTCAAAAGGTTCCTACAGGGTTAGCAACACGCGAGTGATACCTCTGATGTTGCAAGCGTCCATAGGCTACGGTAATAGCTTACCATTAGGCGAGGCGTATGCTTGTTTGTCACCCTTGTAGTATATTAAAAATATTGTTTTACAGAATCTTCAGTAACATTCCTATAAATAACACAATTACAGCTTCATTTAAGGATCATATATGGTGGACGTCTTACGAGCACGTTTTACTACCAACTTTTACGTCTATTTGATGCTTTTACGGTATTTACTTTGTAAATGTATACGTCGTTCATACAGCCAAGTAAAAACTGTTTATAGAGGCCCTAAATCCTCTTGTCATTCAGACCGCTCCCCTAGTCAACATTTTCATAATAATTATAATGGACAGATATCTTTTAACCACGACACCTATAATGTTATGCATAAATTCTTGAAACAAACAACTTTATATGTATATTTGTTTAGATAAAGTTATTGTGATTTATGTTGTGTGGTGACGGAATTAGAATACAAGTGTCACCGCCCCTTTTCCTTTCCAGGGTGCTGTAAAAGGCAGCTAAGGGATAGATAACAGCCTCTATGACAGAGGGAACACTCGAAAATAAACCCTGTGCCAACACGCCTGGTCAGCGCGGCAAAGTGCACCATAATCCCTCCCAAAGTGGAAGAGGCCAGTGCCCAACAGTTGGACCTTAATGGGCTGGAGAGAGAGAGAGAGAGTGGGGGGAGCTCGAGAGAGGGGGGGAGGGAGAGAGAGAGAGCGCGCTTTATGTTACAAAGTAAGTGATAACATATTTTATGACTTGTGCTAATAACAGTGGGTTTTAATCGAAAACTATCATAATAATTGGTCAAGTGCGAGTCGGACTCGCGCACGAAGGGTTCCGTACCATTATCTATGCAACATAAGGCAACGTTATTAGTATCGAGCAAGAAACGGTAAAAAAATCATGTTTGTTGTATGGGAGCCCCCCTTAAATATTTATTTTATTTTATTTTTAGTATTTGTTGTTATAGCGGCAATAGAAATACATCATCTGTGAAAATTTCAACTGTCTAGCTATCACCGTTCTTGAGATACTGGGTACGGAACCCTAAAAATCATGTTTGTTGTATGGGAGCCCCCCTTAAATATTTATTTTATTTTATTTTTAGTATTTGTTGTTATAGCGGCAATAGAAATACATCATCTGTGAAAATTTCAACTCTCTAGCTATCACCGTTCTTGAGATACAGCCTGGTGACAGACGGACGGACGGACGGACGGACGGACGGACGGACGGACGGACGGACGGACGGACGGACGGACGGACGGACGGACAGCGAAGTCTCAGTAATAGGGTCCCGTTTTTACCCTTTGGGTACGGAACCCTAATAAAAAACCAAGTATGGGTTCGACTTAGTGTTGCCCAAATGCAAGAACAAGACGAGACTTAGCCAGTCTTGGTCTTGGTCTTGCGCCAATACACCTGGTCTTGGTCTTGGTCTTGGTCTTGCGCTCCCAGTCTTGGTCTTGGTCTTGGTCTTGCAGCAAGAGTCTTGCAAGTCTTGCAATTACCTATTAGACTATTGCTATTTATTAAAGTTTACTTTAGATATTAGAAAAACGTATTAGAATTGGAACATTGTGAGCTTGAATTAACATAGCCATAGTAAAGAACAATCAGATTAATAAATGTCTGAAGATTTGATGAGAAATTCGAAAAATTAACTGCCACATGGTGATCAACTGAGCTTTAAGCCGTTTTCCATGGGAGTAACTGTTTCTTAATAAACATTTACGCTTTATAAGCTTACATGTGCTAAAAAATTTACTATTAAATTACTTTTTTTATAGTACATTTCCTTGCTTTTTACCGCGCCGCCTCGGCACGTGCTGGCTCTAAAATAATTTTTGTCATTACCTAGGTACCTATAATACTGTAAAAGGGTTGTGCTCATTCACTTTAGCTATGCCCACATACATATCGATATTATGGTAATTCGATACAATAGAATACACTTAATATTTGTATCGGTAAAAACAATACTATGTGTTAATTATGTGCTATCAAATTCGTATATTAACCTACAATTTATTACGAAACTTCTCCTGAAATCGTATCTTAGCTACAACCATATTGTGTTTGCAATTTGGGTAACTATTACTAGCATGTAAAAAAGTTTATCGGATTTCAATGGAATGAAATAAGTTTTTAAGAAAATGTTACAACGAATAATTATAAGCCAATATGAATAATATTTGTTGTGGACAGACCATGTTTTACAATACGATGTTTATTAAATAAACACCAGCGATACGATACGACGATCACTTTATCGTATGATCTAGTATTTTACCCCGTTCGCGTTGTATTGATTTGATACAATAAAATATAATAAAATACCGATACATAATAGAGATGACCCATCTCTATGTACACGTGTCTTCATGTCGGTTATTCCCCGACTATCGGAGCGGCGCGGGCGGCACATTGACATCAAAGGAAGTCGGTTTCTTTTGACAAAGGTGTCGCTCTTTACAAAGGACTCAAGTAGCCAATCAAGTAATACAATTGGTTGACGTATTTCTAATATTAACCAATCACGATTCGTCAAAAGTGATTAAATTATTTAGAGTGGACAGTCGCATATGTGACTTTTTTACCTAACATAATTTTATGAAAAATTATAAGTATCATCGTTAATATGCCAATATCTTCGCTCCCATCGTCACATTTTGCTAGTAGTTGACACTTAACTTTTCCTCAATTCACGTTCGTCATCTTCGACATGCAATTATTCATTATTTTTTCGGTAATATTACTCCTCAAAATATTTTTTATATTCTTCTCGCTTTTCTTCCATCAACATCCAACAAAATTTTCTTCACCATCATGGAAAAATTTTAAACAATTTTCCTCACAGAGGAAATGAGCAGTTAGGCATATTACGTTAATCTCTATTACGGGACATGATCACTATTAGGTCAAATAAAGTTCATAAAAACAGCTGATTAGGGTTGTGCATAGTAAAAATTTTGCAAAAACTTACAACATCAAAAATCGTATTAAATTATAATGCAAGTTAATTTCTAACTTCACGTAGTCATTACTCATGACCTAAAGAATGCTTGGTTTCAAGCATAACACAGGAGTTTTGTTTCACGTTGTATAAGTGCTTGAGTTTCACGAATTAGATCGACTATAATTTGGTCTTCAAAATGTAGGTGCCGGGTAAACAAAGAAATCGTTCATGTCGTAAACTTTTATTGTCTTGTGTTTATTTAATTTACGTGTTTTTATTAAAATATTAGTAAATTACTATAAAATAAACATACTCAAACACTTTTATAATTAAAATACGTATTATAAAAACAAAATTGCGAATCTGATCGACCTTTTGTTAGAGCAGGCGCCTGGACGCTAGCCGTGAATTTGATTGTTTTTTTTTATTTATTTAATTAATTATTAACATATGCATATCAAAAGAATCGGCAATAAGCCTAGTTTCACGGGAACATATGTTGCTGGTAAAATAACTAGTATTCCTTGCATAAAATTAGGATTAAAAATTATGTTTTTTATACAGTTTTGATACAGTTTTTTGCGTCTCATAGAATTCCTAAGCGTACACTATACACCGAACTGTTATACCTAACTACTCCGTGAAATAGCGCTAAGTCCTAGCTGCAAGACGCAAGAGTCTTGCTGGATTAGTCTTGTTCTTGCTCAAGTCTTGCACGGTCAGTCTTGGTCTTGGTCTTGCTAAAAATACGCGGTCTTGTTCTTGGTCTTGGTCTTGCAAAAATGCAAGAACAAGACCAAGACTGCAAGACCAAGACTGAATTTGGGCAACACTAGTTCGACTCGTACACTAAGGGTTCCCTACCATTACTATCATCTAATAACTGGATAAGGGCAGGATGATGATGATGATGTGTATTTGTCGTTGTAGCATGAACTGATATACATAAACCGTGAAATTTTTAGCTCTAGCTATCATCGTTTCAGATATACAGCCTGGCGACAGAAGCACGAACTGACGGACGAACAGAAAAGTCTCAAGAGTAGTCCCATTTTTACCTGTTGGTACTTGGTACGGAACTCTAAAAACACTAATTTACTCGGAAAAAACTAAATATATTTTAAAATTTTAGCCTATAAACAAACAATATCCAAAAAAAATCCCTTAGCAATACGAATAAAATCCTGTAATTTTATTCGTATTGCTATAAAAGAATACCTCTATAACCTCTGTAGGTTATAGAGGTATTCTTTTATAAATAAAATAATCTGTCTCAACGCAGTAATAATAAAAGACTCTCATTCTTTTCAAAATACTTAAATTAATTTGTTATTTGAGATCACAAACGGAATCCTGCTTTCAACAGTTAATTTAATACAGGCGGCATGAATTACCTACCCAATTACAAAAGTTTCGTATTACATCAACATTCTGTGGCTGTACTGTTAATTAAATTAAGTTGGCTACATTATATACACCTATACAGTAAAACAAGTTTTCTTATCATTAACAATATCAAACTTTGTCTAAATGTCACATTTTATCAACGCTTTTTAACTCTTAGACTGGTTCGTATCCAATTGTTAGGCGAATGTGTAGAGAAACAGAGGAGTATTGTGTAGAATATTCTTAGTTTCTCTCTCCAGCCCACTAACGTCCTACTGTTGAGGACAGGCCTTCTACATTTTGAGAGGGATTGAAGTCTTCTGTTCCGCGCTGACGAGGCTTGTTGGAACAGGGCTTTTTTTTCGAGTTTTCCGTCACTCGTCACACGAACAAATGTTAATTTACTGGGATTTAATAGTTCTAGCATTATCTACTTACCAAAAAGCTTGCAAGCTGTGTTTGCCCAATTGATTGTACAGAATTAATTTATTATAGTAATTTATCTACTATATAAAAATAAGTCGGGTTTTCCTTCCTGACGCTATAACTCCAGAACGCACGAACCGGTTTCCACGGTTTTGCATTCGTTGGAAAGGTCTCGGGCTCCGTAAGGTTTATAGTTCTTTTTCTTTTTTTTTAAACTTTTTTTTGGTATGGCAAAACAACGTTTGCCGGGCCAGCTAGTATGTATATATAAATCTCCTGTCACGATGTTTATCCGCAATGGATTCCTAAACTACTTAGCAGTCTGGTCCAACTTGAGAGATAAGATAGCTTAGATCTTTAATTATAGTAGCAATTTTATTTTATTGCAAATTATTTATTTGTATGGCAAAACAACGTTTGCCGGGTCAGCTAGTTGTTTATATCTTCTGTTGCAGCTGTTTGTAAAGCATATAAATGAAAGCTGTGGTCGTTACATGATAGCTAGAGAGCTGAAAAAATTACATCAAGTATTTCAGTTGGTACTATTACAATAAATATTCATTCATTCATTTTTCTAACTTTATCCCGTTATTTGTGGTCTGGAATATGGCGAATATATTATGATCATAACGTGAACCCTTCGTATGGGGGTCTAACTCGTACTTGACCCAGGTAAGAATCTAGTCGCTACTTTTAGATTATTTTTAAAATCTTGACCAATTATTTACTATTAATTAACTAGCTGCCCCGGCAAACGTTGTTTTGCCATACAATTCTGTGTAAAAATCAACAGCAAAAAATTTCATCAAAATCGGTCCAGCCAATTGTGAATCTAAACCATCCTCAAACCCCCTTGAATACACACAACAAATTTCATCAAAATCGGTCCAGCCGTTTAGGAGGAGTTCAATTACAAACACACGTACAGAAGATTTATATATATAAAGATTTAAAACTTCTGTACACAAAACAGGGTACAAAGGCGGGCTTAATGCCTAAGGCATTTTCTTCCAGTCAACCTAGGGTGGTGCAGATAATTATCAATTTTCACACAGATATTACTTTCATATTTATTGAAATAAAAAACAAGACTGCTTTTTCAATATTCTATGGCCTTGGTTTATTGCAATATACTGATATTTTGTTTTGTGCTCGTAAGTATATTAAAACATCCGATGTTGAAACCAAGTGGAGCAAATTATTAAAATGCATATTATTATACTATTTTTTGTACATACGTAAAATGCATAGTAAACATCCAGACGCAGTACAAAGGTTAACATATTTATTTGTTGAGCCATTAAAATGTTACAAAATGTTAAGGGCCTACATCAATATTATTCAATATCATCGCCGACACGTACATATTAACACAGCCAGTAGGCACAGAAAATGAAGAATTAGGGATACTTATCCTATTTACTCAAAATCTACTAAATATATTTTAATTCTGATTTACGTGTTTCTATATATAATAGTTACTTATGTTTTTAAAGTTATTTTATTAGTTAATACGCGTTAATAGACCGACAAATGAAAAAAATAAAAAATTTGAGAGGTTGTTTCGCTAAGATTTTCTATCGAGAAAACTTTTTTCAATCGCGTTTCTGAGTTTATGCGATCCTAGATCATATATTGAAAAAACATATACTTAAAAATTAGAGCTCTAGCCATTCAATCTAAAGAAACAATGAAAACTTCGAACAAAAGAAAAATGCACGAAGCTATTTTGGTATCCTCTTAATAGATGTCTCTAATTTTCCAAAACATAGTTATTTGGCGACAGATAACATTTTCATTACATGTATTACAATTATTAATTTCATGTGTTTAATTAACCACGAGCTAATTAATAACAACACGAAGCCGCTATCCTTGGTATTAATTATTTTAATATAATGGCAGACATTTCCCACGTGTATATACTTGTATCGTTTCTATATAGTTAGTGTACATTTGAGTAATATAATTATGTGCGCACTTTCTACTAAGCACTAAAGTCTGCTGTTTGATATATTTGCTATATTAGGCCTATTTCATGCATATGTCGTAACAATTGTGTAGCTAAATCTTTAATTAAATATATTCACGCCGTAAAAAAATGCTTACCTTCTTAACAAAGACTGAACGCTTTATGACTGACTTATTGACAAACGCATCAATACTCGAAACTACTGAAGCTACGAACTACATATTTGTTCCCTTTGAAGGACTATAAGAAAGGGTTTTTGTGTGTGTTTTTATTATAAAGTTACTGCCTTTTTATGATCTAAGTATTCGGTGGCAGTAAATACCTTAACAACACTACGACCTTCCGCGCAAAGTATCAAATAAATAGAAATTAATGTTCTTCAAGATACTTTATTTCAATTCACAAAACATTACTTATTGCCCCCATTTCTTTACGACTAGGGCCTATAAAAAGTGTCACAGGGGGACATAGACCTATATTTTCTGAAAATATTGGGTTATAAAATAAAAAGATATGGGCGCGCTTCCATGGTGGATATTGGAACTGACGTTTTGTGAGGTAATTAAGAACTTAGGACACATTTTTGCGTTATCAACAAAGGTACGGGCGTGAGCTTTAACATTTCCAAATATCAAGCACTAAAGTATTTAATTTAGTGATACATGAATTCTCTTCCACAAATTCATGTATCTTTGTTTTCTTTCTGGACACGAAAGTAATGGTCCAATCCTAAAAAAATCTCCCAATAAAGGAAGCTACAGTCTCTAAGAGTGCTATATAATAAGTCTATAGACTTATATGTATACATGTGATAAGTAGTGATTCGAAATTCCAGGGGTACATGCGTTCGTAGGCATCTGTGTGAGGAATAATTAGTCACATATGAATTAAGGAAACGGTACCTTAATTGCATTTGAATCTATATCAATATAGATACTGAATGAAACACAATATACATAAAAATTGGTCAAGTGCGAGTCGGACTCGCGCACGAAGGGTTCCGTACCATTATCTATGCAACATAAGGCAACATTATTAGTATCGAGCAAGAAACGGTAAAAAAATCATGTTTGTTGTATGGGAGCCCCCCTTAAATATTTATTTTATTTTATTTTTAGTATTTGTTGTTATAGCGGCAATAGAAATACATCATCTGTGAAAATTTCAACTGTCTAGCTATCACCGTTCTTGAGATACAGCCTGGTGACAGACGGACGGACGGACAGCAAAGTCTCAGTAATAGGGTCCCGTTTTTACCCTTTGGGTACGGAACCCTAAAAACTAAATAATAAAAGCATTTTCAATCTGTTACTGACATTAAGCACGCCTCTTCAGTGTAGTCAATTAATTTGTAACAACCTTGTAAATGTTTACACAACAATACAATTCTGTTTAATGTAACTACTATGTATTCATAGTTTGTTTAAATAAATACTAAAAGTGAAAGTATACACAGGATTCGTCTTCCTCAGTTATCCAATAAACTACTTATAAAGGTCAAGAACTGTTTTATTGACGGCAAATTATTAGATTTTCTTACATAATCCGGAATGAGATTAACTTGTTTGTACGTTGTTTTTATTTCGGACTGATTTTAATCTCCCTGATATTGTTCATTATTATAATAACCTATCTAAACCTTCAAGAAGAACAATAATTCCGCGAAAGGAACGAGAAAAATAGAGATGCTCCACTGTTTAGTTTTTTTTTGTTTTTTTTTTTTTAATGTAAAGTTCCGTCAGTTTATGTACGAAATTTTGGTACTTGGCTCGTTTTAAAACGTCCATTGCCAGCGACTTCTTAGGCAAGTAATTTTGAATGACTCTTTTCTTCTTTATTTATTTATTTAAGTAAAATACATACAGTTGTTATTAAATATAACTTAATATTAACAGTGTAGCATAAACCAAACATTGGTTTTTCCGCACACTGGTATTCGTCTTGACGTAAATTTATATATTGTATTAATAACACATGATGCCAAACAAAACAGTGTATGTATAACACCGCTTTGTCTAGCATCATGTAAGGTTAACATCTAAGTTACAAGTTTAGTTTGTGGGTAGGTACAATGTTATCTTATTGTTTTTATCTCACTGAATACCGCTTATACGAATACAAAAAAGTCCCTTTATAAGTTTTTAGATAGAGTTATGTTTGTAATATAAGTTTGGATCGGATACTAAACATGAATTGATAGTAGTATAATAAAATTTGTTATTTGTAAATCAAACTTATTTTATCGTGTCGTGGCTTAAGAGGCTACCAAAATAGCTTCGTGCATTTTTCTATGTACGAAGTTTTCATTGTTTCTTTAGATTGAATGGCTAGAGCTCTAATTTTTAAGTATATGTTTTTTCAATATATGATCTAGGATCGCATAAACTCAGAAACGCGATTGAAAAAAGTTTTCTCGATAGAAAATCTTAGCGAAACAACCGCTCTAATTTTTTATTTTTTTCATTTGTCGGTCTATTATCGCGTATTAACTAATGAAATAACTTTCAAAACATAAGTAACTATTATATATAGAAACACGTAAATCAGAATTAAAATATATTTAGTAGATTTTGAGTAAATAGGAAAAGTATCCCTAATTCTTCATTTTCTGTGCCTACTGGCTGTGTTAATATGTACGTGTCGGCGATGATATACGATAATATTGATGTAGGCCCTTAAGGAGACTTTTGCACTTTCCATCATTTCTCCTTAGTTGATGTTATCTGCTTACGGTCTTATTCATAATGACTTACCAGAGGTTTATACGGAGATTTTATCGGAGAGATAATAAACGTTTTAGCGGAAAAAGACTATTATGAATAACAAGTTTTGACAATTTTCGCGAACCTATTTTAGCGAACTTTTAACCCACCGATAAGTCATTATGAATAAGACCGTTAGTGTATAGTGTCTACTCATAAATAATCTTGCATTCTCACTCATTTGAAGCATCGTTGTAACAAAATCCAATTCAAAACGAATGTATTTTAAATGAACAGGGATAATAAGTACAACATGCTCTGTTACCGGACATAGAACATTTGTTCTAACGCAAACCCTTCGCTGTTTATTCATTCATGTATTATAAACTCCCCTAGGACTGAAGCAATAAATTGTTTACATAAACTAGAGTGCGGTGACGTTAGAGGTTAGTAACTGTTTAAACGTTAGTTAAGACGAACTTTGAGCGAACACAGAATATATTAATGAGCTATATTAACGTACTATATAAATAAAACAACGTTTGTTTATAATACTTGAACTATGAGAACTAGATTAGAAATGAAATACCTATACACATAAATTTCAAAAAAAAAAAAATACTAATTCTATTAGGTAGAAATTATAAAGAACTAGCTATTTCCCAAAACTTTTACAGTCGGAATTTGGAATCACTACATGTACATAGACCTAACGCATAACCCACGTACTCTTGGAAACTATAGTTTTCTACTGGCGAAGAAAATTTTATCAGGGACGATCAGACTATTACTCCCCACAGACATATTACAAACATTACCTCCATATTAAAATAGTATTGATGAGGTATATTTACCATAATGTGGATCTTTATCATGCGGTATATTCCCATTAGGTTCTAGCCGGTCAAGGCACTCTTCTGAATAACCATTGTATGGCAGCTTGCCTCTACCACCACCATTTTGTTGTCGCCCGCGACATTCACTACCATCGCCATCGGGTTCATCTTTTGTTGCTGAAACAAACAGAAAACTGAAATTAAAGAACAAATCAAGAAGTAAACATGTAAATAACAAATTCTTTAATTCTTCAAAATCTATTAGTTTATTAGTATTATTAACTTAAACGACGAATAAACGCATAATTTTTCAACAAGTCACAAAACAGTAATTTTGTTCACTATCGTTTGTGCTAACAAATCATAAATATATTTTTATCCACAATTTGAAAACATCTATATTAGGCCGAATAATAGCAATTCTATATTAGAACTTCTAAGATCATGTTGCATTTTGCATTCAATTTGATGTAAAGAAAATGTTGTTAGTTGGTATTGCATGAAAAGTTTGTCTAGTTTAAAATATAAATGCCTGATAAATTTCTTAAGTTTTACTAAAACAATTGTTACGTATTATTATGCAAGTTATTTATCAAAAACGATTTAAAGCGTTTATTTGCCGAAGCGATTCAAAGCCTCAATCATTACGGATTGGTTGACAAACGGCAGTTGAGTTTCTATTGAGAGAAGCTTTAAAAGTCAACTTTATCTTTGCAAAGTTAGACCAAAGCTCTGATCCCAGCTATAACTTGCAGTTTTATATAATTGTTGTGTATTACTTTTTGCAATGCATCTCGTACAATACCTACTTGTATTGTATTTAATATCATTTGATGTTCTATTACTTCACAAATGTCGTACACAGAACTAATAACATCCCAATAGAAAATAATTAATATTAGTTTCATACACGAAGATAATGGAGGGTTTTTTTTTCCTTTTCTCCGCCTTGCCCTGCCGGGCCATGATGGTGCCTTGAGCTTTACCATGACCCGGCGAGGGGTGGCCCTGCTAAACGGGGCCCGGCCCGACGGGGGGAGCATTAGGTCCTCCCATATCATGATTGGCGCGGCGGGTCACCTCTTCGGGGGGGGGGTGAGTTAGGTTAGGTAAATGTAACCTGAAGACAGATTCTAATCAGTTTTGACTTTCTATTAATGTAAGAGATATCGAAATAGAGAACTAATTTTAAAATGTTTTAACATAATATGTTAAATACAAAAAAAATTAAAACCTTTAAACAACTCATAGTTTTGTTAAATCAATTGAAACAGTAGTTCAATACTTATCTCACGTAAAAAAATTCCAAGCGACAGTCGTATTTGAAGATAAATATATCTACTTGGATTTCTTATGCGGAAAATACTCGAGAGAATATCAAGACGATGGCTCTATTGAATGAGTACAATCCAAATCCACATAGATAATACGTGCAAACATCCCATGAACGCAATATAAATATTTTAATACCATATTAGATATTGGTTTTTACCCGTAAGTGGATTATAGTGGCATTAATAAGCCTGTAAATAGCGATAAGATTGTTAAGAACAATACGATCTAATTGAGCATGCATATGTTGCTAATATATCAGCTAAAGCTATTCAGTATATAGGAGACTAACGGTCTTATTCATAATGACTTATCGGAAGTTTAAACGGAGATTTTATCGCAGAGATAATAAACGTTTTAGCGTAAAAAGACTATTATGAATAAAAAGTTTTGACAATTTTCGCGTATCTATTTTAGCGAACTTTTAAACCTCCGATTAAGTCATTATGAATAAGACCGTAAATATATACTTATATTATAAAACGGAAGAGTTTGTATGTTTGAACGCGCTAATATTAGAAACCACTTGTCGCATTTGAATAATTCTTTCAATGCGGCATAGCACACTTATCGAGAAGGGCTATAGCTATATAAAATCACGTGCAACCAATAGGAGGAAAGCATTAGTGAGAATTGTAATTGAAAAATCTTCTAAATTCCATGCGCACACAGTCGCGGGCCACAGCTAGTCATTGAATAAAATTGTATGTTTTCAAAATGCACTCTATATTAATATAGTTACTGACGTCGTTGGGACAAAGTTGGTCCTAGGCATGAATTAAACAACAATTTTTAATACAATAACTAGAATACAAGAGGCAATTTTAGCGTAACTTAATTAATGACAATATAAACCTTAACTACATACCATTCCCTAGTGTGTAACCATGTAGTACCTACTGCATGTTGTAATTATATTCCCGAGGCAGTACATGGCTATGAAATTATATTACACTTAACTTGCATTAACTACACAATATACAATGTTTAACCCGCCGCATTAGTGCAGAGAAGGTCAGGATTTTCATATCTTCGTATATTTCCGATTGTATGTGTGGTGATGAATACAGAATATATAGTGTCACCACCCCCTTTCCTTCCCAGGGTGCTGTAAAAGCCAGCTAATGGACATTACACAGATAATATCCTCTGTAAGAGACGGATAACTCGAAAATAATTCCTGTGCCAAGACGCCTGGTCAGTACAGCACGGTAGACTATAATTCCAGATGTTGTAAAAGCCAGCTAAGGGATACACAGATAAAATACTCTGTAAGACAGGAAAATTGGAAAATAAACCATAAATCATATGCTAACACGCCAGACTAGGCATATTCATTACAGTCTAGAGCTCTCAATTCCTCGCAGAGGTTTCTTTAGCCTATTTTTACTCGTTACCAAAATAATATTAACCAATGCAGCGAAAACATAATGTCTAATAAACCCTTACATCAGTGTTCAATTATTCATTTGATCATATGTAAAGGTTCCTATAGGGTCACCGACGCGAGAGCTACACTCACGGTGCTGCAAACGTACAATAGGCTACTTCGGCAACTGCTTTTCATCAGGGCCATTATATGTTTGTCAGTATAAAAAATATGTTTAGTAAATTTTCTGTATGTTCTGGTTTTGCTCCTACAATAAGTAGAAGTTTAATAATTGGTATTTATGAGGTATCGTGATGTGCATTTAATATCGGAAGACGGGCGTCCTATTACGGAAATGTATAGCGTGACCACTGACCAACGACCTTGAACATACACTGCGGTTTCATAAATACTAAAATACGTACACGTACGTTTTATATAACGTATCGTGTAACATGGTGAGCTCCCTCCGTCTATAAAAATATTTGCAAACTCGTCATGTTAATTTAAATGAAAACGGACGCTTTACTGAGTTTTATCTGATAAAACAAATATAATTTTAGAATATTCTTTAATGCAGACTCAATATTTAAGTATTGTAACTCTAAGGATTTATAACGTTTTAGCTTATTTTTCTTCAGACGTTTCAGAGACTTTTCAGTCACTATAAGGTAGGACTGAGTTCACATTTTACTTTAATACATAAGCGGATATTACTAATTATAATAATTGGTCAAGTGCGAGTCGGACTCGCGCACGAAGGGTTCCGTACCATTATCTATGCAACATAAGGCAACGTTATTAGTATCGAGCAAGAAACGGTAAAAAAATCATGTTTGTTGTATGGGAGCCCATCTTAAATATTTATTTTATTTTTAGTATTTGTTGTTATAGCGGCAATAGAAATACATCATCTGTGAAAATTTCAACTGTCTAGCTATCACCGTTCTTGAGATACTGGGTACGGAACCCTAAAAATCATGTTTGTTGTATGGGAGCCCCCCTTAAATATTTATTTTATTTTATTTTTAGTATTTGTTGTTATAGCGGCAATAGAAATACATCATCTGTGAAAATTTCAACTGTCTAGCTATCACCGTTCTTGAGATACTGGGTATGGAACCCTAAAAATCATGTTTGTTGTATGGGAGCCCCCCTTAAATATTTATTTTATTTTATTTTTAGTATTTGTTGTTATAGCGGCAATAGAAATACATCATCTGTGAAAATTTCAACTCTCTAGCTATCACCGTTCTTGAGATACAGCCTGGTGACAGACGGACGGACGGACGGACGGACGGACGGACGGACGGACGGACAGCGAAGTCTCAGTAATAGGGTCCCGTTTTTACCCTTTGGGTACGGAACCCTAAAAAGTAGCGTATTGTGTAAAGGATATGCAAATAATATGGACATATGAATGAAGAAATGTCATAGACGAATATACATGCTAATTATTTATGCTCTAGATATCAAGAATACGATAAAAATATTTATTTTACAGGAGGTTACGAAATCACAAAGCCAAAGCTATTTATAGTAGAGAAAGTGCTTCAATTTGGGTCCGTGACGGGTTCCATGTCTATTGGGTGAATAGCACAAACTTGTACATCAAGGTGTCAAAGTTGACGAGGGTTTGTGAGATTTGCGGTCAGCAGACCTTTCGGCGGCTTATCGCAAATTTGCAATTGGATCGATCCGACTAACTCTACGATTCACCCGCCAATTTGCTCTTTTGCTTAAACCACTGAAATTCGGATGCACATACTGCTAACTCTTTAATTAATGTGTATTAGTCCTAAAAAAGTTTCATCTATATTATACAACTGTTATATGCCTTGCCTACTAGCTGTATCGACAATCATATAATTTTTAACACGCTTTTATAAGTTTGGTATGTATCTATCAATGTATTACGGACTGTGTAACGGAATCTTTGAAAGCAATTTTCAGCCACTTGCAGTAGACGGATCGAAAAAAGAATAATCCCAATTCCTTGATCAGAATTACTAGAAAAGCATGTTGAAGTATCACTATGACCACACTTGTATTTTTTATTATACACGTAATAGTTTAATTGTATATGAGTAGACTCACCAAGATTATTGTGTTTCTACGTATGCCTTTCATATACAATCAGATAATTTCACATAAAAACGCTTTGTTTATAGAATCAGGTAAAAATATCATAATTGTTTACTTGTCTTTACTACAGTTTACTACGATTGTGACCACATGTGACAACAGAATCTTATGTCTCTGACAACATAAACTGTTAACGTTTTGTAAGTAGGTAGCATAGAATTGAGTATTGATGACAATGCAATCATTTAAAAAATATTCAGGATATTTAAGCGTGTTTTTTAGTTTTTAAACTAAGTAGATTATTTAAGGTTACTCTTCATTTCTAATACTTTCTTCCCATCATTCAAACCGTGCGGTCACCTAAAGGAATAATTATAAGTTTACTAATCATACATATTTCCAATACTATCTTTGTTTCTTTTTTTAAAGTAGGTAACTATTACAAAGTCGTATACAATTAAAATAAAGCTCATCTAAAATAACACCAAGATCATGTATCCATAATATATTCATCATCATCCTCCTGCCCTTATCCCATTATTTGGGGTCGGCGCAACATATCTTTTTCTTCCACAGTCTTCTATTAGCCGTCATGTCTGTGTCAACTTCTCTTTCTTTCATGTCCTCTTTCATACAGTCCATCCATCTTTTCTTAGGTCTTCCTCTAGACTTTTTTCCTTCCACATTTATACTCAAAACTCTCCTAACGACATTACTTTCCTCTCGTCTCATAAAATATAACGTATCTATAATATATTCTAAAGTGGAAATAACAGCTTAAAAATAAATGTCAGATAATAGATGTTTTATTTCAAGTCATTACAAATAATAAATAATAATATAACAATAATACATTGTTTTTTTCAATTTAACACACACAAAAGAGACTGTTATGATGACAAAATGGGAAAATCATCCATCCTATCTCTTCGTTCAGAAATAAACTCTGTACAATAGGTAAGTACCTAGCCCTGGAGGACCCTTTCGCGCCCGCGTACTCGGCAAGATTGGGCTATTCTCAAAATAAAAGTCTACAAACAACAATAATACGACAAAGTAAATGTTTAACGATAAAAAAGTCAATTGGGACTTCATCGAGTTGTGTAAGGACTTAAACGGTATTGCACATACCTTTACATTATTGTAACGTTAGATATTATGTTTCAGGATAATTACGAAATGGTTTAAGTGCTTTAAGCAACAAGGACAGTGATTTCATCGCCTTTTATTAATTTCGCAATTGACTTGCTACGATTTTCACTTAATAAATGAAATATATAGATAAAAGTATCTCCGCAAGCGAGACTAGAACCTGCGTCATTGGAATACAATTCCGTCGCTTTACCGACCGAGTTATTGCAGCCCTGCCAGGAGCTCAATAATCGCATTGTTTATGAAAATCTAAGTAAAATTATACATAGATTTAGATAGACACGATATTGTGCGTTCTATTGTTAAGTCATAAACCGCCGTCTTGACACCATTAAATCTGCTTGGATCTTAAGGACAGGACTAATGTAACTGTATTTCGTCAACACCTCTAAAGGCTACAATTAAAAACCCAGTCAAGTGCGAAGCAGACTTTTGGTGTAATTAGGTATTATAAAAAATACAAGCAATACAAAATAAACAGTCCAGTCAAGTACATACTTTTTATTTCAAATCGCGTAAAAAGGTAGTAAACGTTTTGATATCCCAATTGCCTTCCAGAATAAGTTATTCAAAAAAATGTTTTTATTTATGAGCTCGTCAAGATGCCCGCAGGCACGCGTTCGTCCATTCTTTAATATGTACTACGGTATCTTATCATGTTTTATTAATGAGAACCTCATAAAATATATTCAGCATCTTTCTAACTACTTGTTTAAAATAAATGCTAGGGTAAACGTCTTGATACCGCTTACTTTCTCTCTCCCTCTCAGCCTCAGCTCACTCCCGTCCCACTATTAGGCATGGGCCTCCTCCAGCTTGGGAGGGTGGTGAAGGTCTGTTAGCACAGGGTGTGTTTTCGAGTTTTCCGTTTCTGAGTGTTACATGTATACCTATAATATCCCTTAGAAATGAAAAGGGGTGGTGACACTTGTAATCTTAATACCACTCGGACAGCATATACGCATAGGTACTGAAGCAAAAACAAAACCTTACTGGTATTTATATAATTTTATATAAATTTATATAGTAAATATTTAATAATATCTATAAACAACATACATTCACATACACTCACAAACACACACACTAACACACACACTAACACACAAGAACACGATAAGTTAAATTGTAATAAAGTAACTATCTTAAGGTTTATGTTGGATATGATACTGGAGAGCGATGTATCCTAATACAGGCATTGTTGTCTAAAAGGCTACATCACCCACAAATTATGTAACCTTAAATTAAGTTGAGTTCAATAAATCATTTTGTATTTGTATTTTTGTATTTATGTCTATTTAAGTATCATATGACAAAGAACAATACTTATCGCTCTCTTCGTGTATAGTAAAGGATTTCTTGTAACTGGATATCAAGAAATAGACTAGCTATACCTAATGTAATATGTCACTCAAATAGCTGATCTAAGTGCTTGGACTGAAAACATTTTATTGAGTATACTTGTGGCAATATTAAAATTCATTGAATAAGATATAACCGACCTACTTTCAGGAAGTGTGGAATGAGGGAATGTCGACGTCGCAAATGCAAAGGTTAAACTTCACACGAACGCTTTCTGTGCGAGCATAAACGGAAAGGCTTATCTAACTGTGTGAAATTAGAGTACAAGAACAAATTTGCATGAGTCATTATCATTAACATATTTAAATTAAACAATTATAATGAAAGGTATTACGGTTGTATTTCAATTGCGGTCATGAAATACATTTCTTTCAGAATCATTTTGTATCTAATTTGTTAATATAATAATTAGTAATTTGTTTTCTTATCTTAATCACCACACATTCATACCGACAAAGTGCAGATGTGTTAGAAAAAATTTCTATTGGATTCATATATCTTAGACTAACTGCAACTTACTAACTAATTTTTAATAAATAATTAGCTATTGCCAGCATGCTATCAGCATGGAACGTTTAAGAATATAATATTTGTCTCATTAACAATTACATCTTATACAAACTAAACGACAAAATTACAAACATACGCATTTAGCACTAATGCAAACAGGTTATAATATTGAAGGTAAAAGGTAAATTATTTACACTATGTATCGTTATAAAGTTTATTATGAACGCCTATCTACACACATAATATCGATCCCTTCAAAGGTCACATAAAGGTAAGCAAGATACAGTCTGTCTGTATTATTAATACCTATTTGATATGGTGTAAAAATAGATTGATGAACTTTTAAAAAGCCCAGGCTAGTTCATAATTCTTTTCTTAAATTAGTGCTCGTTTGTAACAATTAGCAATGCTACAAAGCAGTTTAATCGGTTAAAGATCTATGATTCTATGAATGTTGGATAATTGTGAAGCTGAAGAGTTTGTTTGTTTGTTTGAACGCGCTAATCTCGGGAACCACTGAGGCCGTATTATGAGCTTTTATTCACAGGCAGTTTACGCCGTGAATTGAACTGTCTGGCAAATTCGTATTATGAACAAATTATTAGTCAGTCAGTTCGCTAAACCAGTCATACATTAATATTATGTTTAAGGAGAAGGTACAACTAAAAGTTAAAGTACTAACTAAAAATTTTCAACTATAAGTTTTATTTTTGCCATAATACCTAATTTAGCCATGCAGTTTACGGCCTGCCTGGAACTTGAATGATTTTAAAAAGCTCATAATACGCCGGCTGGTCCGATTAGAATTTTTTCCGCTATACATTAGTAAACACCAGCACGCAGTGCAGTCAAGTGCTTTAGTCTTTCTTATAACCAAATAAGAGTAACAGATGATCCAAAACACACGTAACGCAATTTATCTCAATGCTAGAATGGAATGTCTTTGTGAATTTGTATATTATACAGCTAGATAAATTCCTCTCGAATTTTATCTACCCCTGAGTTCTTAGAAGAAATCTCAAAATACATAAAAATTTGAATGAGAAAGATAACGACGCTCATGACAATAACAGTCAAGAAACTAATGAACTTTAACAAGAATGAGATGAGAAAGGAGTCAGCGCCAGTCATTAACCTAATTGTAAACAAATTAGGGTAAACAAACGCTCTGATGATGTGAGGGGACACAAGCAAACTGACGATATTACCGCAGCAGACGTGCATAGCATGACTCATGTCATAATAACATTGCTTAGCTGCGCTAATAATTCAAATTTAACAGCATTCAAAGTTCATAAATTATTGTTTACATTCAATAATAAATGACGTTATTTATGATTGATATTAAACACCTACAGAATGAAAAATAAAAGCTTAATTATAAATATGTTCTTAGAAACTGACTGCATTCGACATAATTTCAATATTTAATGTACTGTAAACATAATTCAGAAAAGTCGTTTTAAGTAATAAACATTTGCACAATTCTTAGTTTGGATTAACTATTTATTTATTTAACTAGCTGTTGCCCGCAATTTCATACGCGTGGAATTTAGAAACCCTTAACGAATTATACAAAAAAGCCATCCTCTAGAACTATTCTACCACTTAAAAAAAGCCGCATCCATATCCGTTGCGTAATTTTAAAGATATAAGCTCACATAGGGACATACATACAAGATTAACGACTTTGTTTTGTAATAAGTAAAGATTACATGTGAGAAGTAAGTTTTAAAAATATCACTTGTAAAATAATATCTAATTAAAATATGTAGTTTCAAGACTAGCCACATACGAAACGCATTATTAACCTTACAAAGACAAATCAAGAATAAAGGCAATAAATCAATGTCATAAATAACTATATTATGTAGTAGATAACATCGGAACAATAAATTGTATAAAGACAGATACTTAATCAACACAACTTGTGCTTTCTAGGAAACGCAGTATACATACATACCCACACGATTATTTACTTTTTTGTTACTGTGACTAACATATTCAACAAACATAAATAAATATCAAGATAGAATATTAAAAATAAACACAATATTATGTCATAACGATTATTGCTCAAGTCCGTACTTAGGATAATGGTGCGGTCATCAAACATGATGTCAGTGCATCGAACCCTACGCACAAGACATTATAACAATGTGCTTACGTAATAACAGACAGTTGAACAACAGACAATTGACCCAATAAAGATGAAAACACTCAAGTGGGCAAGTATCACTACCATTAATGGAACATTAGGGACACAACAAAACTACTCAACACCAATTGAGCAGGCGGTGATGTATTGTATGTCTTAAAGAAGGCAAGTAACAAGCAAGCCATGAATGATGTTGTGTTAAAAATAAAATACGGAGACGCCTTTACAAAAATATTTAAATAGGCCGAAGAATTTTTAAAATACAAAAGGCCCGATCGTCATAAGACCACCCTCCCAGATACAGGGGCTGACATTTTTTTTATGAAATTTGACAAACTCTCGACAGAAGGTTCAGAATTTTACACTCTTTGCATCCAAAAAAGATCTCTTGCAAATACGCATATATTAACGAGAATCCATATATTTAGACTAAAACAAAGTTCTAGCATTTACTAGTAATTTTGTTTCATATGACTGTCGAGTACGAGAGCTTCGTTAAAATTATCTAAGTAGTCAAAATGTTTTGATTACTCTGACCATACCATTCAAGAAATACACGCTGATATTAAGACTGGCAAAGGACGAATAAAGCGATATCATTTTGCTCAGCATCAACGTGTCAGGCACGTAGGGCAACTAGGGCAAAATATTATCAATAGACAGGGCGGAAGTAAGCTATCAATCAACGGCCAGATAATGGAAATGTTGAACCCCTGACGGGCACAGGAAACTGACTATCCGACGCTACGTAATTACTATTCGCAAGTTCATTATACTTAGTGACGATAATTTTGTGTTATAAATCATGTTAAAGAAAATGCATAGCGTCTTTGTTGTCAGTAATTAATTCCAAATTTTAATACGACATTTCAAGTAAACCAATAATAATACTAACTAGCTATATTTCTGGAAACTAGGAGATGCTGCAATCAATATGAGCACATAATTTAATGCGATATAATTTATAATAATGCGATATGATATAATATATTTTTATACATATTAACAAATCAAATTATGGTGTAAAAAATGACTGCCGCAATTGCAAAATCAATAAATTACTTTATATTTTTTATAGTTTTGCATATAACTGATCCTTACAAATAAGTATCATAATATTGCAAGATGTAGAATTTGGGGCACGGTATTTATAATTTACCAGAGATTAACCTGCCTGAAATGATAAATGATTGATGTCTGAATTGTTTTTCAATGCACATGATGCAAATGCCATCGAACTGAATTGAATTCAGCTTATTACTATATTCCTTTATAATACTTGTACTGAGATTGTCATAGGTAATTGTCGCTACCAGCAAAGTTCACTTACCATTTATGGTAAAGTGAAGACTAGTCTTGACTGATTCACTCGAAGGTCACTCCCAATGTTCACTTCCGTTATTGAGCAGCCGGTTCTTTGTTATTTTTAAACACGTGCCAGACGTCATTGATAGTTTAAAATTTGATGCAAATAAATAGAAGCAATTATAAACAGATTAAACATAAATATACTATGATGTACTACTGACTCATAATATGTAATAGTAGATAAATTTATCAACTAGTCATAGCTACAAGTTTTTAAACGAGTTTTTTGATATAGAAAACCCATGCAATAGTAAAAATAACACTTTACGCAAATTAAAGCAGGTAGCAAACATTTGGAACACATATATAAAAATCATCTGCTGTTCGTAGTCTCGCTAAAAGTCGAAAAAGGCTGGGACGATTTTGGTCTTGAAACATTCGTGAATGTCCAGGGAACGTTTAAACGGTAAAAAAATATATGGAGAAATATAAAATTCCACGCGTACGAAGTAGCGGGCACCCGCTAGTATTAAATAAAATATATACAAGATTATTCAAGCTTTATGGCATCTTAATACAAGTCGAGTAATAAGGTCCAACAAGTTAACAAATATAACAGGATTTTTGTGTAGGTTGTCGCCGCTAGATCCAACCTTATAAGTATCTACTACATATTACATAACTTGGTGATTCACTCCGGTTTTGTGAGATCTACTTCTCATTGAACGATAAAGCTACATGTATAATGACTAAACGAGTCAACTCGCAATGCCGTAACGAACAAGTAAAGGGTGAATTAGAAAAAAAAACCTTAATACCTTGCACATTTAATACGAGTGTAGACTTGATGACTTCAGTAAATGTCGCATTGATCTTTTAAAAGTGATATTGATTGTGTATTGCACTAATAGCTCTTGTGGTTTCCTGTTAGTTGCATAGAAAGAACATTTTCAGTGAGATCGATATTTCCCTTCTCTATTAAACGTAAAATATCGATCTCAGTAGAAACGGAAGAAAAATATTGCTAATACTCGAATATACTTTTGTTATCGACTAGGAAATTATGGAGAAACTAACAAAAACTACGCTTCAGAAGCTTAGCTTATAACTTTTGTTAACGCAAATATGTCTGATTTTCCAAATTCCATCACTCAAAAGAAACCTGAAGGCATAAACGAAAGTAACATAGTAGAAGACCATGTGTGAATAGAGAAAGGCTGACGGATATAGCTGGCTAATAAAAATAACAAATATCTAATTTATAATGTTAAGTGCATATTACACTAATACGAACTAAACATATTAACTAAATGTTATTAGCTGTAAATTGTTAGTACCTACAATATGTTCTTGCAAATATTTAACGTTCAAAGCTGACGGGAAACCGTACATATGAAAGATATAGAAGTTATTCCACAGTACATACGAAAGGAACGTGCCGAAATGGTAAACAAACATTTGATTAAATTATTACTAACTGTTAACTTCAACTACGTTAACTTAGCACCAACACACACAACTTTTAACAGAATAAAATATTGGGTGCTGACATTTGTAGGTTGAACATTATTAATCTTCAAAGCTCATATTTAATTCTAATTGAGTTAGAGATTGTTTAAGTTTCCTTAACAAGTTCAAAATGTTGATTCGATTTTTTTCGGGTTATTATTCGGCAAACTGTTCTAATCTACATTTATCAATACAAGTCATACATAGATACGAGGGGAGGTCCAAAATTTCGTGGAATGGAGGGGATGGAGTGGGGATAGGGGCGCTCGCTTAGTGTCATACTAATTGGGGACTCATAATTAGTATATAAATGGAGTTTCAGCCCTATTGCGTCATTCGTTTACGAACACTCGCCTGCTAAACACGTCAATCCGGAAGAAAACTGAAACTATGGAGAAAATTGAACACCGTGCGGTCATTAAATTCCTTACCAAGCAAGGAAAGAACGCTCAGACCATTTTGAATGAAATGGAAACTGTTTACGGGGAACAGTGCCCTAGTAAATCAATGATTTACAAGTGGCATGGTCTTTTTAAACATGGTCGGGAGTCGATTGAAGACGACCCCCGCTCAGGAAGGCCAGTTGAGGCCACCACATCAGACATCGTCGAAAAAGTGGAAAAAATTGTACTGGAGGACACCCGTTTGAAGAAAAAACAGTTATCTACATTAGTTGGAGTATCAGATACCACCATTTTGCGAATCCTACATGACCACCTGGGTATGACAAAAGTCAGTGCAAGATGGGTACCGAGAATGCTCACGCCGCTTCAAAAACAGCAGCGCGTCGAAGCGTCAAAACATTTTTTGGAGTTGTGTGGCGACGATCCTGGACCGATTTTGGAGCGAATTGTTACCGGCGATGAAACATGGGTTCATCACTTTGAGCCTGAGTCCAAACAAGAGTCCATGCAATGGCATAAAAAGGGGACACCACCGCCAAAGAAATTCAAAGTGTCGGAGTCGGCTGGAAAGTTGATGGCTACTGTTTTTTGGGATTGTGAGGGGATAATACTGATTGATTATAAAGAAAAGGGCAGGACCATAACCGGAGAATACTACGCAACAATACTAGAAAAATTAAAGGATGCCATCAAAGAAAAACGTCGGGGAAAATTGACCAAGGGCGTGTTGCTCTTGCAAGACAACGCGCCGGTTCACAAGAGCAAAGTTGCAATGGCTGCTCTACACACGCATGGCTTCGAATCACTAGTCCACCCACCCTATAGTCCAGATCTGGCCCCAAGTGATTTTTATTTGTTCCCCAATTTAAAAAAAGACTTAAGGGGAAGGAAATTTTCCGACGACAATGAGGTAAAGGAGGCAATTTTGGCTCATTTTGAGGGAAAAGATAAAAAATATTTTTACGATGGTTTAGAAAAATTAATTCATAGATCTAATAAATGTATTCAGCTTAAGGGTGATTATATTGAAAAGAAAAAATAAATTTACTGTTTCATTTTTACTAAAACCCTTTTATTCCACGAACTTTTGGACCTCCCCTCGTATGTGATATTTGCCACGTAGGCACTCCAATAAGGTTCATAAATTTTTAATAAAAAATGAGGTATTTTGAAATTTTATTTGGTTATTTTATGTCCTAAATGATATTTACAGATACTGCACAACCCCCCTGTCTACCAGACAGTTTTTTTCATATTTTATTTGAGACCCTTTCTAGACAGGATTTTACGTTGTATTTAAAAACGTATCTTTTTAAGCCTTGTGTTGGTAATTACAGATGTTGCTGAAGATAAACTTAATCCTTTCCTTACAAATTATTTTACGTTTTCTATTTCTTTCGTTATATCGAAACCTAACATATTAACATTAGCTAATTACACATGATTCATTTATTATGTTACTACTATCAATTTACTTTTAAATTCTTTGATATTGTTATGATTCAACTAGATCTTAGAATTGTTTGTCAATGTTGAATTACCTGGATATTCGTGAACCATACATGACGAATTATTTATTGTTAAGTGTGATTGCAATTAAAGCTAAGTTTATAGGTTTCGTTAGGCGGAACCTTATTATAAACGGCAAAACAATGGGTGCAATGGTAATGAAAATTAATGGATTTATGATTTATTAAACGGAAACAAAATACTACTGACATCAAAAATTCAAAACAAATTTAATAAATTATGCAAGTCTAGCCGATAAAGGTACAATACGTGGAATAATAAGTAACACAAAAACAATGAAATCTTTATTAGTCCAATTAGTATTATCAGTCAGATTTGAATGAAAATTATGTTCCTTAACATATTTCCTTTCATTAACATGATTGTGAAACGAGGGTCCAACTGATCCAGGCTAAAAAAGTATTCTCGACGTTTACCTCGCAATATCTAAACACGCCCTAAGAACATCATCATCGAATTATTTGTGCCATGTGATAGAACTATTTAAACAATATTGGTCTCTTATCGATCTAATAAAAAAACTAAGGGTATTAAGTCCGAATAGGGCATTCAGCGGTCTTCCTGGCATTGTACACACTCCAATAATCGAAGTGTCGAGTGACAACTTCCTGTCAACGTCACAGTGACAATGCGCGTTCAATGTAGTTGTGCGACTGATAAGGTCTGATTGCGGTTATTGGTACTTAACTGTGTCTAATCTCGGACATGAATACATTAAAGATGATGTAATAAACATTAGAAATGTAATACGATACATACATACATATTAGTAAACAAACATCCGATAAAATCAACAATCAATACATTAAAACTTTATTGTAGCCGCGATACTTCGCGATATGAAATCCATTGATTCTAGTCCCACAACAACTCTCGTAGTAAACTCCTTCAATATTACGTTCTTCCTCGAATGTCAGTTGAAAATCTATTCGATATGTACAGGCGTACAGATTTGAGGGCAGCCAAGGTGGAGGCGGCTAGTGCATTTAAATTGTTCTAGCTATCCTCGCATTTGCCCAACCCTAGCCATAAAAAAAATGTTTTGAATGAGGCAGGGCGTTGGGACAGAATTTTGACGAGTTTCAGACATCGTAGTCCGCTCACGTTACAATTCGATTTCATCCGTTGTTTTCCTATTCCTAAAATGAATCATACCTCTCAAGTATCTTTTCTTTGTCAAATGATATCCATTCGGAAGTTATCTTTTGTATAAACATCGTCTCTAGTATTTTATTCAGAGCTATGTAAACGATACCGTATTGTTTCTTTATCGATAATGAGATCTTTTGAAATAAAATCTTTGTATAAGTGTTATGTACCAAACGATTAAGTTATCGTATTAAGTCTGCGCACGGGCATCTCTAACTATTGATAACGTCACTATCGATGACGTTGAGAACTGACCGGTGCATCTGTCCTGGTGGCTCGTTGCCCGCGCGCGCGACGCGGTGACCGAGCGCGCGTTGTCAGTAGTAAAACACATCTTGTTTGCAAATTACGTCGCGATTTGAATGCGAGTTGAAGCGTTTTCCTTGCAACTGTTTTTGCGAGTTAAAATTGTCACTAGAATTAATTGTTGATAAAACCAATTATCTTTGTTGTGTGAACCGATAATTGCAATTGAAAACAAAACCTTGAAATGTCACCGCGAAATGTAATCTTCGCCAAATTGTTGGACATAAAAGTATTATAAAAACTAGTTGATTTGTGTGTCTATGTTTAATGCTATTTAATACGAATTGAACTGTTTGATAAATTGATAATTGTGATAGCGTAATTTAATTGGGACGATTGATGAAAGTTCACCGCTTGAGTCGAGCGAGCCTGTGTCTTCTCCCTGAAAAAGCTGGTACAGTATAATTAATCTTCCTGCGTAATTTTTGGCCAAATTTTGTGTGGTTGGTTATTTAAACTATAGCTAGGGTGACACGGTGAAGACATTGTTGAAGAACAAAAACAGGGTAAGTTTGTACTATTATAAATTTGTTAACGCTGTGAAACGCAGATTTTAAGTTCGTTCGTCTTGGCCTGAAGAATTGTCACGCTTCCACAAAACTAATAAATTATAAATCCCAGGTTGAACGTAACATATTTTTGGTAGCAGAGCGTGGTTTAAACTCCGTTTCTCGAATGTTCCATGTTGAACAAACTATACCCTCATTATTTGTGAAAATTGATTTAATTAATTTAATTAATTTAATTTGATTAATTTAGTTGTTTGTTTGTTTAATCTAAATTGTTGGTATAGTTTTAAATAATTAATTTGAGTACTTGAATTGGCAATTAGATTTTAAAGGGTTTGAAAATTATTTGTGCTATTGCTAATCGTATTTGTTGTTGCTCAGGTTATTATTTAATATAAATTATTATTTAATTATTGTCTAATATTGAACAACGTTATAGTTAAATTGTGGCGTTGTGCGTTTGTATAATACAACATTTATTTCATACGTTTGTTTGTTTTGTTGGTTACCTTAACCTCTCAACTGGCATGCCTCCAAAATATGGACACGTCAAGTACGCGAACATCTGGTATGCAACCAAAATATGGACGATCCTACCGTCGCCGACCGTCAATTGTTACATATCGAATAAGTACTACGATATTATACTTTTCTTACTCGCATCTATTGCAATGTGTACGGGAAAGAAGAGGCCAGCAGGCAAGCCGATAATGGGTCTAACATTAATAAAAATATTTTAAACTATGGTCAGTGTCAGTTTACCTGCGCGGCGCGACAGTTCGTGTGTAGTAGTGCTACATATTTATATTGTTTTTAAAGGTTTTAATGTGAAATCGTCGTGATTCTTTATATATATTCTGTGCCTGTGTTAATAGTGTACCAAAAAATACCTTTTGTTTGTGTTTCTGTGTGTGTTACAATTCCGAAAACCAGAAGTGCGAACATTGGCAAGCGTCCCAATCGTGGTCGATTGCCATTGTTCGTTGCGCCATGTAAATACGGGTCATTTTTGCATGGCATTCAGATTTGTTTGACAAATTCTAGAATTCTAGAATTCTAGATGCTATTTTCTAATTATTCTTATATGGTAAGTACATAAAAGCTTTTTTAATTGTGTAGAAAATATTATATACTATTTATATAAAAAAATTCTAATAAGAATTACGGCATACATTTCTCATTAAAAATTATCGTAGCAAAGTCGGTGATTCGAGTCCCAAACTTACAATGGGTCGCTTTATTTGAATCGTATTTGAAAATAAACAAAGATAAACATCTGTTGTTTATAATATAAACAGTAGATAAACTAAACTGTGGCTCAACACATGTTAGGTACTCGAAACCCTAGCCGTACGATAACAAAGCCACTTGAAACTACCGTGTTTTTTTTTTTAAGTGCCCGCCATTGTGAGAGATTGTACCGTTAGTTTTTATAGCCGTGGTGTAAAAAAAATGTTTGTGAACGTGTTAAGTGGTTATTACATTTCGTAATTATAACATTTAGCTATAAGAAAAAATAAGCACTGTAATATGAAACTATTTCAATTTCAAAATATACCATAATTTATACAAGTTATCGCAATTTTTTATTACCCTACTAATTACCGGAAGTTTTAAAAACATTTATGTATTAAGCTTTAGAATTGTTAAATACTAATTCGTAAAGAATTTTATACTCAAGCCAAATATATATACATCTTAATAGGTGTTTATACAAAATCATTGTGAAATCTTCGAAACAATGCATCTATTGTTATCTAGCGGGGGGCCGGGCGGGGGGTGCGCCAGATGTTCCGTTATAGATCAAATGTCAAGTGCCAGTTGAGAGGTTAAAATAAATAATTTAAGTCTTAAATTAATTGCACATTGGCAAGGAATTGTTTTGTTTGTTTGATTTAAAATATTTAAGATTTGATATTTGTTTAGAGTAATAGCGGCTTGTCTCATTGAAAGATATTTTGTTTTTCGCTATTGTAATATTGTTTGTTTGTGAAAGATATTTGTTTTTTTTTGTTATTATAAGATTGTTTGTTTCGTGCCGTTTGTGCCTTGAAGATGTCTACCGCCGCGTATAATGTTGTCCGCGAGACATATTCCGGGATTGCGACTCATTTGAGATGGTTCACGTCAGCTGCCGCCTTGGTGAAAAGGGAGAACCGAATCGAGGCATTGTTGGACAGGCATGAGAAATGCCCTACACGACTTCAGGAGGTGGAGGCGCTTTACCGGCGCTTCATCTTGCATCTGGATGATGTGCCACTGGAGTCATTCCCCCAGGAGCGACGGGACCAAGTCCACGAGGACTACGTCCAAATTATGGACCTTGCCGACGACATCGCCCAGCGCGCGCGGGAGATTTTAGCCTCGCGCGCCGGAGTACCGGCTCACCGGGCCCCCTTGAAGACTCCCGTGGGCCTTTTGACCAGGTTACCCAACTTGGATCTTCCACGTTTTGATGGTCGACTAGACATGTGGATGGGATTCATTGGTTTGTTTGAGAGCCTTGTGGACTCGAGGGACGATTTGGGTTCGTCTCAGAAACTGGCCTATTTACTCTCCGTGCTTGATGGAGAGGCGAGGGGCTTAGTACAGCACCTCCCAATATGTGACGGGAGCTATGGGATCGCGCGGGCGTTGCTCACCAAGCGCTATCACAACCAGCGCTGTCTGGCAGATACCCACGTTGACCAGATTTTGAACCTTCCCGTCGTGAGCAATGCTGCCCAGTTGAGGACCGAACTGCTGAACCCCCTCCTAATAGCCACCAACTCGCTCAACCGCTTAGGACTGCCGGTTGCCAAGTGGTCTTACCTACTGTTGCGTATTGTGCTCAAGCGATTGCCGGTGTCTTTGAGGGCACGTTTTGAACAGGGGCACACTAGGGATGAGGCATCTGCTCTCCCTACCTTTGAGCAGCTCCTGACGTTCCTGGAGGACGAGTGTCGCATGGGTGACGTCATGGTCGCCGACACGCCGGTGGAAGCATCACGTCCCAGACCCACCAACCAACGGCGCAATGCCCAACCTGCACCAAGAGGAGGTACGGCCGCCCGCTTCGCTGTCGCTCAAGCTGCGCCACCGGACTGCCGGTTTTGCAAGTCGCAGGGACACCAAACGGTGCGGTGCCCAGACTTCGCGGTCCTGCACGTGGCCGCTCGTAGGCGGATTGCCCAGGCCCGCGGCTGGTGTTTCTCTTGCCTAGGGGACCATTACCAGCGCGCCTGCCCCGACACTCACCCGTGTCCTATTTGCGGAGGGCACCATTTGAAAATCCTGTGCGCCAACGCGAATGGCCGTCGCGACCACGCGGGGTCGCCTTCGGGCGGGTATGCCAGTGGACACCGGGACCAGTCCCGCAACTTGGAGTCCGGCTCATCACCCCCACGCCGCGCAAACTGCGCTGCCGTTGATCGCCGAGTTGGTTCGGCGCGCAGCCCCACGGGCGGGTATGAAAGCGGGCCCCGGGTTCAATCCCGCACCTTTGTGTCCCGCTCGCCCTCCCCGCTTCCACGTGATCAAGCGAGATCACCTCCGGTAGTGTACCACGATTACCGTGACGCACGTCCTGTACCACTACCGTCCCCCCCTCTGGCGGAACGTCCCCATTTGGAGACGTGCAACCCTCGGTACGGACGCTCCAGGCGCTACGAACCGCCGACTATGGCTCGTGGCAGTCGTCACCGAGAGGAGGCCGAGTTTAGGCACTACCCGCATTTTGATTTGCCGTCTCGGGACAACGGCGCTCAGTCGCCGCCACGCCAGCATTAGGATGTTGGCGTCTGCCCCCGCTATGCACCGCCCCCTTTTGAGACCGTCCTCTTGCCCACGGCCCATGCCAGGGTCTGGGGACGGACGGGCGCCTCGGTTGTAGTCCGAGCGATATTGGACACAGGCTCACAGGGGTGCATAGCCTCGTCTTGGTTGGTAGGGCAGACTGGCCAGACTATTGAAAAATATTCAGATGTAATAAGGGGTGTCGGGAACGCCCCCGTGGCCACGGTTGAGGGCCGTGTTTTGTTTGAGTTCTCCCCCTCAAATTCTCCACGTCCGACGTTGGAATCGTCGGCCATTGTGATGGAGAATATCTTGGGCAATCACCCGCAAGTTCGTTTGTCTGCGGATGCGGTAAAATTGACTGCGGATTTGAATTTGGCTGACCCTAAATTTGACCTGCCTGGCACGGTCGATTTGTTGCTTGGTGCCGATGTTTTGGGTAAAATATTACTCGGCAAGGATCGTGTTTTGCAGCCAGGTGGCTTGGTAGCCCTCCGGACCATATTTGGGTTCGCACTGATGGGGCCTGTATTGAGGACTCCCCCCCCTGCCGAACTTGGAACGGCCTTGATGGTGGGGTCCGCCCTTTCTGACGCCGTGCAGAGATTCTGGGAAGTGGAGGAGCCACCACAAGCTCCCCGCTCTGATCCGGAGCATGAAGAGTGTGAGCAGTTCTACAAGACCAACACCAGTTATCTCCGTTCTGGCCGGATCATGACAAGATTGCCATTTCTCGCCGTACGTCCGCCACTTGGCGTCTCGCGGCCTATTGCAGAGAAGCGTTTGTTGGCGATGGAGCGCCGTATGAGCAGGGACCCACTACTCAAGGAAAAGTATATTGACTTCATGCGGGAGTATGAGGATTTGGGACACATGTCTGTGTCAAAATTGGATTGGCGTTCGACGGAGCACTTCTTTCTCCCGCATCATGCTGTAATAAAACCATCCAGTGGTAAGTTACGCACAGTATTTGATGGTTCTGCGCAGACTACTTCAGGAGTGTCATTGAACCAGTGTCTGCATCCTGGTCCCAAATTGCTGAAGGACCTTTGTGACGTCATCACGCGGTTTCGACGTCATCAATTTGTTTTTGTGGCTGACATCAAGATGATGTTCAGGCAAACGGTAATTCACCCGGATGATCGCCGATACCAGCTGATATTGTGGCGAGAAAACCAGCAAGATCCCATGCTTGTCTACGAGCTCAACACGAACACATACGGGCTGAGGTCTAGCCCCTTTTTGGCTATACGTTCGCTTTGGGAGCTCGCGGATCGAGAGCGTATGTCGTTTCCTCGCGCAGCCGCCATTTTGAAGGAGGACCTATATGTTGACGATGTGTGCACTGGCGCGGCCACGGAGAGAGAGGCCCTGCTCTTGCGTGACGAGTTGATTGGCATTCTAGCCTCCGCAGGATATGAGTTGCGTAAATGGATCTCCAACTTACCTGCGCTCTTGGACGGGCTACCGGATGACCACCAGCAGGATCCTCACCTATTTGAGAACCGTGACAACCCTACCATGATGTCAGTGCTTGGAATCCAGTACAGACCAGTCCAGGACATCTTTACATTTAATGTTAATTTGGATTCGCATCACACTTGGACGAAACGACTGGTTCTGTCGACTGTCGCGAGAACCTTTGATCCCAATGGCTGGATATGCCCGGTCATATTCTGGGCCAAATGCTTCCTGCAGAGACTTTGGACTGCAGGTCTTGGATGGGACGAGCCACTTCGCGAAGCTGTTTTGAAGGACTGGCTCCTATTTGCTTCCTCATTGCCTGCCATCAATAGGATATCGTTACCCCGTGCTCTGCTTCCGCCAGGGAAGCACACCGCGTCCCTTCATGGTTTCTCGGACGCTTCGGAACGTGGGTACGCAGCAGCCGTATACTTGCGCACCGTGACCACAGATGGTCAGGTGAAAGTGTTGTTGGTCATGGCGAAGAGCAAGGTCGCGCCTCTTCGAACTGCCTTGACAATCCCTAAGTTAGAGTTGTCAGGGGCGGCCCTTCTTGTTCGCCTTTTGAATCACGTCATGTCCACCTTGTGCACGTCAATTGACGTTTCCACGATATATGCATGGACTGACAGTCAAATTGTGCTATGTTGGTTGAAGACGTCAGTTCACACCTTAGAGGTGTTTGTAGCAAATCGTGTCTCTCAGATACAGAAATCGGAGACCCCGTTGGTTTGGAGGCATGTGCCTGGCGAGGTCAACCCTGCTGATTGTGCGTCACGGGGATGTATGGCCCCCCTTTTAGTTGAGCACTCTCTGTGGTGGGGACCTGAGTGGTTGACCAGATCAGAATCTAATTGGCCGCGAACTCCGGCCTTAGACATTGTCGCACTGCCCGGGTTGCGAACGCTTGCGCTCGAACGGCAGGACCGTCCGTTCGACCCCGATTTCTTACTTAATCGTTACAGTTCATTGGACAAATTGTTGAGTGTCACCGCTTGGATCAAGCGCTTCATGAGAAATTGTAGACATCCACAGAACAAATGTTTGGAGGCCTTCTTATCGCCACAAGAGCTCCAAGATGCTCTTCTTCACTGGGTTCGTTCTGTGCAAGAGGCACATTTTGAAGACGAGATTGACATCTTGAGGAAAGGCAAATCCAAGCTGTCTGGAGCCATTTGTAAGCTGAACCCTTTTTTGGATAGTGAGGGTCTTTTGCGTGTCGGAGGGCGTCTTAGGAACGCAAACCTCCCTTATGGATCTCGTCACCCCCTCTTATTGCCAAAGAGTGGCCACTTGGTGAACCTGTTGGTGACTGATCGTCACATCAAGAACTCCCACGCCGGCTGTAATGCCTTATTGGCCATTTTGCAACGGGAATTTTGGATTTTATCGGCCCGTCGGACGATCCGTAGTGTGGTCTTTCGTTGTATGCCTTGCTATAGGCTCAAGGCCCCTACCATGCAGCCTATCATGGGTGACCTTCCTTCGGATCGGGTCACTGAGATAAGGCCCTTTGCTGGAGTTGGTACGGACTTTGCAGGCCCCTTTTTTGTTAAAACCTCGACCCTCAGGAACAGTAAAACTGTCAAGGCTTATTTGTGCGTCTTTGTCTGTCTGTCCACCAAGGCGGTACATTTGGAACTCGTCTCAGCCCTCTCGACAGAGGCATTTGTTGCGACGTTAGATAGATTCGTGTCACGACGAGGACTACCGTCCTTGATTCGGTCGGATTGCGGTACCAACTTCAAAGGCACAAACAACTATTTAAAAGCGATGTATGATTTTTTGTCGGCTAACGAGACTGAAATTGCGTCTAGACTAGCTACACGTAGAATAACTTGGAGGTTCAGTCCCGTGTCATGTCCCCACTGGGGAGGAATATTTGAAAGCGTAGTAAAGGTTGCTAAGACACATTTGCGACGGGTAATTGGCGAGTCTGTATTGACCTTTGAAGAGCTCGCAACTGTGTTTTGCAAAATCGAGGCCGTTTTGAATTCACGCCCGTTGTGCCCGATCTCTTCAGATCCTAACGACTTGGAAGCCCTCACGCCGGGCCATTTTTTGATTGGGCAGCCACTGAACGCCCTGCCGGAATATCCCTTTGTTGATGTGAGACCTAATCGTCTCTCGCGGTTTGAATTGGTCCAACAACTCACTCAGAGCTTTTGGAAACGTTGGAATTTAGAATATTTGCACATTCTCCAGCAGCGCGTTAAGTGGACTGACAAGACTGATCCACCTCATGTTGGTGACCTCGTTCTGGTTAAGGACGCTAACTCACCGCCACTGTGTTGGCGCAGGGGGCGCATTCTCAACCTCGTCTTTGGAGCAGATGGAGTGCCCCGTTTTGCTGAGGTCCGGGTGGACGGTTCAATTTTGAAGAGAGCTGTATCAACCTTGTCGCGACTGCCAGTAAATTAGCGGCCAGGTAGTCCTGGCCGAGGCGGGTAGATGTTATGTACCAAACGATTAAGTTATCGTATTAAGTCTGCGCACGGGCATCTCTAACTATTGATAACGTCACTATCGATGACGTTGAGAACTGACCGGTGCATCTGTCCTGGTGGCTCGTTGCCCGCGCGCGCGACGCGGTGACCGAGCGCGCGTTGTCAGTAGTAAAACACATCTTGTTTGCAAATTACGTCGCGATTTGAATGCGAGTTGAAGCGTTTTCCTTGCAACTGTTTTTGCGAGTTAAAATTGTCACTAGAATTAATTGTTGATAAAACCAATTATCTTTGTTGTGTGAACCGATAATTGCAATTGAAAACAAAACCTTGAAATGTCACCGCGAAATGTAATCTTCGCCAAATTGTTGGACATAAAAGTATTATAAAAACTAGTTGATTTGTGTGTCTATGTTTAATGCTATTTAATACGAATTGAACTGTTTGATAAATTGATAATTGTGATAGCGTAATTTAATTGGGACGATTGATGAAAGTTCACCGCTTGAGTCGAGCGAGCCTGTGTCTTCTCCCTGAAAAAGCTGGTACAGTATAATTAATCTTCCTGCGTAATTTTTGGCCAAATTTTGTGTGGTTGGTTATTTAAACTATAGCTAGGGTGACACGGTGAAGACATTGTTGAAGAACAAAAACAGGGTAAGTTTGTACTATTATAAATTTGTTAACGCTGTGAAACGCAGATTTTAAGTTCGTTCGTCTTGGCCTGAAGAATTGTCACGCTTCCACAAAACTAATAAATTATAAATCCCAGGTTGAACGTAACAATAAGAATGATCATAATATCTAAGCTTTACACGTAATTTTTTCTATCCCCAACAGAAAAAGCATAGAACTCATTCTTTTTTTTAAATTAACTGGCAGTAATTAATGCTAGTTATTTTTAGGTACTTAAATACATAACACGCGATGTATATCGCGCATGATAAAGTGTTATAATGATGTTTATTAACATCAGATCTATTGATAGGGTTACAATAACGTGATAAAATCTGTTTTGTACATATTTACATGCTGTCTTGTGATTATTATATTTAAAATAAACTAGACAAGAATCACGAGAACGTCTTTTATTGATCTAAACATCGAAGTAAATATGTAAATGTATAATTATAACTTTTCACGTGCTGTGCTAGACGATATAATTTCTGTATAGCGACATTTTTATATTTAAATAGTTTATTTCCATGGGACAGTGACTGAGGATCTATAAATAGAATTACATATAGCGCTTGTAAATAATAAAGGCAAATATAAATAGTATTGATAACATGCTAAATACATACGTCACATGTTTAATATGAAGCAAGTTTTGATAAATATTCGCCTGTAACGTCAATATTACAATGCCTGAAAAATAACACAATGAATTCAATGCAGTTTTTGTTCATATTGAACTAAAAATGCTATAAGCTGCGTTTATTTACGTAACAAACAATATACAGATTTCATAAGGCTAATCACCAGTGAGTTCAATTAACGTATAATCCCTCCCTCACAACATCATTAGAAATGAAATGGACTTCGTGATCTGATATTGTTAATCTATCGTCATCAAACAGAGAAGTCCATTACAGATTATAAGTTATCTTTGGACCAGTTCCAAACTTATAGAAGCAACGTACTCTAGTCTGCACAGTGCAAAGCATCGATGCTATCCTTCTCTGATGCCATTTATCGACTTTGATGTCCGGTTTAATGTTATCTCTACAATTAAAATTAAATGCATTTTATTTATAGAAACACTCGAGGCAAACATTATACAAGACAAGTTAAAAGCAGCTTATGAATGTAGAGTTATTTTTCACATTTCACAAGTACTCACAAAGGACTTCACTTCTCGAGTTTTGCCTTTCCTTTGATGTAAGGCAGACTATAAAATTCTTTGCTCAAGTTGTTTAAAAAGAATTAAATTAAAGTGTAGAGTGATTTATGTAATGAACTGCCGATCACGAGGTCTCGGGTTCGATTCTCGGTCAGGACAATCATTTGTGTGATATCCGTAAATGTCATACAAATGTTTGTACTGCGTCTGGGTGTTTACTATGTATTATAAGCATGTATTTACAAAAGAAAAGTAGTTTATGTATTATATCCGTATTCTGGTACCCATAACACAAGCATATAAGCTTAGCTTGGGACCAGAGGACGTTGTGTGAAATGTCCATGAATATTTATATTTATATTATATTTAATATGAAAATTAGCACAAGAGGCAACATTTTAATACGTTCAGTGCGGCTAACGCTTATGCGCGTTTTTCTGATTTTCACCAAGTGCGGGACGACGCGTATACGCGTCCATACAAAAAAAATCTGTAGGCAAGCGGGGTGCGCCGCACCTGTGCGTTTATAGCGTGTATTCTGGGTGTCTATTGTTTCGAAGCGGTCGTAAAATGTGGAATTGTAAAGGAGACTACACACTAGTCAGGTTTCTGCTACGAATCTTGCAGGGGGGGGGCGGCGGCGACGACAACAATAACCTAATTTAGTACAATAGATTATTGAAATAATTTTATTATGACTCGCTCTTTTAACTAAAGTAATAGGTAGTTTTAGTCTATTTATAAATGGTGTCTATTACGAGGCGGGCGAAGAGTCGTAAATTAAAAAAAATTAAGAATAAAAGGGCTTTCGGGAGAAGGTACCTTTACTATTACTGTTTTATTAAGGTATAACTTACTATTTTAACAAAACCGAACGAAGATATATTATGGCGTAAACTTCACAAAATCTCTTACAAATAAACACTAGTGTGGAAGCACCTTTATCCATCCAACACCTTTATATGACCCGTAATTGTTATATGATAGTTATAAAACTCGAAAGTTACCGAACGCACATAAGCGTCGGCCGCACGGCGGGTAGGTAAAAGACAACGCGCTATAGCGTCCAGCCGCACTACGCGAGTTTTCTATGAACGCATATAAGCGTTCTTAGCACTACGCGAAAAATTAGGCAGAGACTATAGAGCGCCATCTGCTACGATCCAAACATACTTCCTTGGCTTCATACACACTCATATATCTGGTCATACATGCCCGACGGTTGTAAGTGCTCTATGTAATAATAGATTTTAAGTTTAATATTTGTTATTGCTCTTTTTGTACAATAGTAAAATAAAATAAATATTCATGGACATTTCACACAACGTCCTCTGGTCCCAAGCTAAGCTTATTATGCTTGTGTTATGGGTACCAGAATACGGATAGAATACATAGACTACTTTTCTTTTGTAAATAACCGCTGGATTGCCCCGCGCCCCGCACAAACCCCGTTTGAAGTGTAATACATAGAATAATGATACTTATAATACATAGAAACACCCAGACGCAGTACAAACATTTGCATGACAATTAGAAAAAGCACACAAATGATTGTCCCGAGCAGGAATCGAACCCGCGACCTCTTGACCGGCAGTCCGTTACATAAACCACTCAACCACGAGGCTCGTCAATAAATAAAGAGATTATCTATCTATCTATCTATCTATCTATAATGCTTCTTATAGCGGAATAGGATTTAGCAAAGATCCGAACATTGAAGGAGGTATGGAAAGTTCCTGACTTTCATTATTTGTTATGGTTTATACTGCCAGGCTGTTAAAAAGCTATACTGAATTACTTTTAAGGTTTCAGGGGATTTCGGATTAGTTTCAAGCTCTACCTTCCACCTAACGTTTACCCGTCCTGTTGACTTACGTCTGAATAATTTCGTTAGCAATGTTGTATGTGGTTTTTTTTTCAGTATCTTTAAGTTTAACTAACGTATTCACCTAGCTCCTAAGCACGCTATCCTGATTAAAGATAAATAAGTTTCGTAGCCCATCTACTCGTAGGTGTTATAGAAATGGTCGAATTTGATATTCTAATTAAATTATTACGTAAGCTTTTTGCACCCAGACACGGCAGTCATAAATAAGTCGGTAAAAATTAGATTGATACTTTTCGCGTCACTATAACCCAATCATTCTACACATAACTAAAAGTAACCCTAAAATAAGCAATCTCATTTCTTAATAAGATGCTAACACATGGAAATTTTCCGACTGTACATTTGAATAAAAATATATTATCGGATCACGTCTCACAAATAATGATATTCTATTTAATAAGAGGCTTAATGTCGTTACGTGTTGTTATGCTGTATTTGGGCGCTAACGATATATGTATTAAGATTCAACCGGTACATCCATTACATTCGATACCTACTATAACTTGTATCAGTCTCTGCCTTGATAAATATAAATGTGCAGGCCATAGATGAGTGATGTTCTTAAATATTTAGTAATATATGTTACCCGCAACTCCGTGCGAATGGAATTTCGAATTTTTGCACATAGGACGCAGACTGAACCTTTATATTAGTTAAAAAGAAGGATCAGATGATTAATCAGGAGATTATTAAGAGATTATCCGCTACGTACATTTTAAAAACTCCTCTTTATTACTAGAAGAAGAAGAATAATAGAAAAGAAATAAGACTTTGTTTTTTGGTCTTGACGGAAACCATTGTTTTAGACAAAAGCCTAGTTAACCACATATTCAATTTACAGGATTATAGCCAACGACGTAGCCCAACATAGAATTCAATCGCATTATTATAAAGTATCACGAGTGGAATTATAATAAAAAATGCTAAAAATATTAATTAGGATTTTAAAATGAGCACAATTATTTAGACTGGCTTGTGATTTAAATTCCTAGAGTGCTTTAACATTATTAAACAGTAACTACTGTAGACGAATCGATATCGTACATATGGGGGCTTAACGTATATACCCTATGTATAACAATATGTTACGGTTAAAGTCGGAATATTGGTATATTTAGTATTTACCATAGTGTTTACGTGCGAAATTAAAACGCAAAAGCATCAAATATTGCCCTAAAATAAAAGGCCGAATTACAAAGTTAATTTTGTATTATAAATTAAAGTTTACGATCAAATCTTAGATGCGTAAATAACTAAATTATAGAAACCACCTATCACGCCCGTTACCAATAAATTCTATTCTATTAATTATATGTATAATGTTTGATGATCTTCAAAACGAACAACATTTAACAGTTGGAAAATCTAAGAGAATTTATTAGAATTTTTTATTATTTACCGAAGTTCCAGTTTTATAGTGACATAGTTAATTTTAACCATGGCATTTGGTGAGTGCTTTAGTTTATTACACGTAATTACTCTTTGACTTTAATGCTTGCGTAAACACTCGAAAATGTTCTAGAAACGTCTAACAGCGACCGTGGAAATTTAACTAATCAATCAAACCCCAACATTGATTGAATATAAAACAATCTCATCATAATTTTATTAGCAACTAGTTTTGCTTCCCAGTTTCGCTTATAATTTGTAAAGAAGAAATTAATATAAATCTATACTTATGGTAAATTAAAGTCAGCGTCAAAAATTTTTATCTGAAATTGGCATCTTCTACAAGCTCTTTTGAAAAGCTAGAAGTCTATTAACTACATAAGTCTCGATCTCGACATACTGCTACTTCTCACAAATAAATGTTTTTTCGAACTTGACCAAAACGCGAAATATTTAACGCGTTTAAACTAAGCTCACCTTATTATATTATAGGACTGATATGGCACATTTAGGCTTGTTTTTCGTTTTTGTTTTTGTTTTTTTTTATGTGGGCCTAATTATGATTTACATCGAACCCAATTTTCTGTTGACACAACGTTGCTAGGGTTATCATTACACATTCATGATACCGGTAACAATAATATTACATATTTTGAAAAGGTTCGTGAAATTCCAATTAATTTTTGTTCAAACACGAGCCTATACAATTAGATTAGATATACACGTCCTTTTGTTACAAATACTAATTTAAATTATTCCAGCCGCATATATAACATAACACTATTAGAATCAAGTTTATTTTATTTATATACCTAGGTTCGATGGATTAAAGAACTATCACGAATGACAAGAAGTCGATTACTTACAATAGAAACCCTCAAAGGTCTCTGCCTACCCCCTCATGGGGACATGACAGTACGATGATGAGAAACCTACGAAATAATTGAATGAGAAAAATTTTGAGAGGTGTAGATAGATGGTTTTCTTTTTAGCTTGTCCACTGGCATTGTATTATTGTTTTTTCCATTTCCACTTATTTATCCTAAATAAAGATAATACTTACATAATCTACCGAAGCTAAGGGAGAGGCGCTTTCTTAACTTCTGCATCTTGCTCATGGCGCCACCCCTTTTTTCTCTCATTGTCACACCTGATAACAAAAACAAAATGTTATGTTAATTTTAAAGATCGAAATTAAATCGTAATAAAGAAATATGTACTAATTTAATGCTGGCTACACACGTAACGATATGTCGTAGTGATATTTCTGTGTATGTGTATGATAGATCGTTGCAGATTTATATTTCAATGGTATAACTTATAACTAGGCACTCTAAATAGCATAACAAACGAAAAAACACTACATTACATGGATAAATCTGCATCTAACTTACACAGTTCGTTAGAATCGACTATAATTGTGTAAAATTACATTTATAACAACTTGAACAGTTAATTTTATAAAGAGCCAAGCTAATGTAAAAATCAAACCAATAAATCTACCATCGTCATCATCAGAAAACGTATTTGGAGAAACAAATAAAAGGATTACAGCTGAGTTTTATAATCGAAAATTTATCTAAACGACTAACATTGACATTTAAGATTTATCACGACGTTTATGACGTATTCTCGTTATCATACAACGATTTATTTTAAGATATCTGTGGGTTGTTACTCAGATTAAAGATAAAGAAATTATTCAGCAAAATAATCAGAAATTAAGATAAGATTATGTATTTTAATTTATTACAGACAAAACAGAGACGTGATTAACAATGTCTAAAGAGACTAAAATATTCAATACTGGTAACAAAGACCAGCTCCAACTCGTACTGCAGAGTATGATACCTACTTTAATTTTTTTTAAAAGGCATTTTTTTTCATCGTTTGACATTACGGTTTGCTGACATAACTAGAAAAGAACTCTGGCACTGTTTTGCGACATCTATCGAGCCTACTATATAAACCTACAGTACAAGCCGTTCAAATATTTAGAGTTGTAAACGATTTTCCTTGTCTTCTTAGATCAATTCAATAATACCGTTATTGTATGCTTGAGAAGAATAAGCAATTGCATAGGCCAGCGGTTAATCATAGGAGTTACAAGGCGAACTAATAATTTTACGTATCATAGGATGAGTGTACTAGTATGTATGTGCAACGGAACTTGTCGGAATACGATCGCGTGCGCGTTTCTGCACGTTCTAATTAACTTTACTATGTTATTTTATGGTGTGCTTCTTTTCACATACTAATATTTATGTACGTACGATTTCTGTTCTGCAATAATAAAACAATAAGAAATAAGACGAACATATCATAACCATATTCTATAAAAAATAATTTCAATTCTTTGAATTTTCATTGAAAAATGAATACAAATACTACTCTGGTTAAAATTTAATTAACTTTGTATTTCTAGTTTAATTGACTAGAAAAGCGTTATCACAGATTATTTTCGGTCAAAAGCTTTATTGCTTGTGATACGGGTACCAGAATACGGATAGAATACATATACGACTTTTCTTTATAACAGGTTATAACTATTTTAAATATTTAACTGAATGATCAACAACCTTTGATGTGTGTGTAAAAAATTAGATTAATCCGACGTTCCAAAGGTGAAAATCACTTTGTAATATTCTATAAATAGATATATATACGCGAAGCTAATAAAAGCGCGTTAAAAATAGCCTTATTCGTGACGAGTAGTTTAGGACAGCAATTATAGAGATATACTTTTCTGTTAGCTTTAAACATTGATTTTTGTTTAGCAAATCGGTTTTCCCCATCAATAGGTAACTAAATTAGGATGATTATTGCAAAAATCTTTTGCTAATTACGGTAGTTCCCGCAAACACTACAAAAAATATCTTACTAATCCACAATCGTAAGTAATAATCTGGTAAAGGTATCTGAGAGATGAAATCGCGATATTCTTAATGGATAATCTAAGCTTAGATTTTAAGCAGCTTTAAGCCTAAAATTTTAGATTAGAGAAAAAGTATTTCGTTAGGTTTCAGCTGTTATGTATCATATGTATGTTAATATTTTTGGACAGTCCATGTACTGATGAAGGCATATTAAGTGTCACATCTGCCTGTAGGAGCGATGCATACATGGGTAATGTGGCAAAATATAGGAAAACTGCCAATTCTTTCTATCCACTCTATCTATTGATAAGAGAGCACTTTTTATACTGGATTTCATTATCAATACTAATGTTACAAAGCTGAAGAGTTTGTTTGTTTGTTGAAAGATCAGAAGAAAGAAAGAAAAAAATTTCAGGAACTGCTGGTCCGATTTGAAAAGTTATTTTTGTGTTGGTTAATCAATTTGTCTCGTTAGTTAGGTTATTTGACATCACGCTGCGACTAATAGGAGCGAAGTATCGGTAAAAAAAATTTGCAAAACCGGGGAAAATTTTCTTAATTCTACGCGTACGAGGTCGCGAGGAACAACTAGTCTAAGTTATATTACTATAGATAAAACGCTTACACGATTAATAACAACCCAAAATGAAGCTATAGGTACATAGGCTACATATAAGCATTTATTCATGCAAAACATGTCATGAAATTTGCATAACTTGGATAAATTTTCCTTATAACAATGAATGCTTTATCAGCGCGGGGCGTATGCTTACGTCATAATACTACTGACGTAGGATACATGTAGGATGTATAGACAACAAATCACGAATGCAAAGCAATATCAGCATCACGGAAGCATTCCAGGACCGCATAATTATTTCGGCTATAGGCATATTGGAGTATCACAGTAACTATCCGGTGAAACTCCAATATGTGACACTCAAATCTGGCTTATACAGTAATATAATACCACTTTCTAGTGAAAATGAGATTAAATTAGGAATTGAGCCATTCGAAATGTACTAAGAACTTTTAAGGTTTAAATTTAAGGTTTAAAATTAACACGCAGTTGGAATTTAAAGGTATCTAGGTATCTCAGTCAATTCTTTTACAAGTATACAGACCTACATTGAAAGAGAGCAAGTATAATTTCTTTTGTAAATGTAATGTCTTTTTTAAAGACTGCGTTTTATAGACTGAAACCGAAGTAAATATCCGTGAATCTATGTTTTTTTTTGTGCGCAACGCAAGAGCGAGCACTGTTATGGCTACGTCAGTAAATTCACTAGAGATAGAGATAACAGATATATACATAAATTACAAATTGAAGATAATGAATAAATGTTTAAGCTAAGTTAGGTGGCCTCTGAACTCTGAGTCAGCTTCTGTATAATTATGGCCTTAAGTAATTTTCCTATAATAAATAGAACAAAAACTATTTCTACCATTTCGTGGTTTTAATTATCTAATATATAAAATTCACGTGTCACAGTGTTAGTTACCGTACTCCTCCGAAACGGCGAGACCGATTCTTATGAAATTTTGTATGCACATTCAGTAGGTCTGAGAATCGGCTAACATCAATTTTTCAAAAATTTTTTTTTTAGTATGGCAAAACAACGTTTGCCGTGACAGCTAGTCTAATATATAAAATTCACGTGTCACAGTGTTAGTTACCGTACTCCTCCGAAACGGCGAGACCGATTCTTATGAAATTTTGTATGCACATTCAGTAGGTCTGAGAATCGGCTAACATCTATTTTTCAAAAATTTTTTTTTTTAGTATGGCAAAACAACGTTTGCCGGGACAGCTAGTTTTTTTATAAAAAGAATCCTGCCGTCATAAAAGCTACGGGCACTTTGAAATAAAAAAACTTCAGAAAGAAAGTAATTCAACAAAAGTACTGAAGAATTTTTATTTGAATTTAGAATTTAGCTACCTTCCCACTCAACTTTATCAAAGGGACAGAGAAGCGTAACCAAACACGATAAACCTGTATAAAGAACAAATTACTTTACGAATAATTTGCGTAACGCTTAAATCTATAAACAGAATAGATTAAATTAGCAAATAGATTTTATATGACTGAAATTCCCAGTGAAACTACGTCACTCTAATCTTACAACCGAACACAGATTTAATGATACTTGTAAATCACTATAAAATTATTTCACTAGAGATAACGAATGTTTGGAATGTTCTTACTGTCGGATTATACAGCGCAAGCTAAGAAATTTATTACAGCAGTATTTGCTCATGCGAGACAATAAGTTTTACCTGTCCAAAACACACCAATGCTGGGTTTGGTTTTACAGCGAGATTGTTATGGCGTGTTGATTTATGAACGCGTTATAAGGTACAATATCGTATAGTAAAATGGGGTGAAATACGGTCAACAACATGGGGCTACAACTCAAACATAACCAGTATGCACAAACATTCATGATGTCAACGCTATCTAATCTAATATAAAACGAACGTATGTATGTATAACACGCAGGCTAGACAAATATTAATAGACGCGTTGTGTTACACGTAGATAGATAGTTCTATCTACACTTTTTTGGCCAATATTCAAATACAAAATCAATAATTTACTATTCTTACACAGTATTTAAACTGCCTAATAATAGTGTTTTTAATAATAGGTACAATAGCCTGATTACTTGTTCGGTCGCAATTTGAAAAGTTTCAAATTGATTTCGACTATCTGTTCTGGCAGTGTCCAATATTAACAGCTCATTAAATATCCCAGAAACTCGTTTATTGAAATTTTCCGATAAATATAAAAATTGGCATAATAAGAACTGAGGCTGTATGCACAACGTAAGCTACGGTTGAAATATAAGATAATATTTGCATACATCATTAAGCTCACATATAGCTCTCCACGAAAAGATCCAACGCGCTAACTTGGTCTTACTTTAACGAACGCTTGTACAAGTACAATTCCAAGAAAGATTATGTTTAAACTAGAAAATAATGAAAGTCGTGTTTACATAGGAGTCGTAAAATTCGTTTCATCGTACAGAATTCTATGAATTTGTAAGCAATCCGCCACATGTAACAATACTTGTGAGTGACATTATTTCAATAGTAGTTTTATTGGCAAAATCGGGTATACATTATTCGATTTTCCTGATACATATTGTTGAAAGTTAGTATTAAAATAATAGTGAGTTGACAACAGTTCCGCATGCCGGGATTGTCCAATGAACTCATTCCTGTCGCCCACGCCCGATGTCCACATTTGTCCGCTTTACTGTGACAAATATCAGAATAACTTTTCTGATATGCATTTCATATAAAACAGCGTGTATATTTCAAGAAGACTGATGTTATTGTGACACTACGTACTAAATCATGGACAATATCAAAGTATGAATTATCTAATAACTACAGATTTTTTTTAAGTTAATGTTTAATTATCTAACGAAGCACTGTAGAGTGCAATTTAGCTATTGTCACTCTACCACAATCATAACCATCAGAAACAACTGGTGCTAAACATTTAACTGAATAGTTCATTAGTATTTCCACACTCATAAATATATCAAATCTTTCTAGTCTTGGTACCTTTCAAATACAAGCAAATAGGGGCACTGTACTTCACTACAATAAATAGCTACAATTAATATCTTTAGGCAATTAAAAAACACAAAGAGGTCAATACCAAATGATAAACCTATGTGTAGGTGTACACCTACACAGTTTTAATAATAATGCAGTGTTGCAACATTAAACACCATCTGTATAACTATTTGTAAGTAAATAATACGTAGTCGGATGCCCGATAAGCTTCAAAGCCATATGGACACATCATTGAATACGCATAACAGATAACAAAAATGTTTAACCAAACTTACATAATCTAAACACCATGAGTAAACCATAGCATTACATTTAACGTTTATTTTTATATATAAACATAATGGTTTTTATTAAAGATCTAGAGGATCAGTTAAAATGTAGAAAAGAGAAACGATTTAGTACCATTTAAAACAATGTTTTAAAGTGCCGGCAAACTACTTCAAAGGTACTACAGTCACAAATTTTGGAAAATTTGTGGGAACCTTCTATCTTCGAGATACACCTCTTTAGTTACGACTTATTAACGTGTGTTTATACAACAACTTATTATTATTGTATGTTTTCAATTACAATAAATTGTACATACTTTGTAAACATCTGATGAGATACATATTTATAAAGTCGAGCGAGGTCAGACGTTATAGCGAAAATGTTAACGATGCCATACTGTTCGTGTAAACAGCTCTCACCTCTGTCATTGAGATATATACGACGTGACAGCCACTATATTTACAGGTATCTATAACTAACTTTAATCGTAATCTGAAAAACATCTCGACTCTGTTATAAGTAGTTCTATCTTCTGTGGGTGAAGCGGGTTCCATTGTTAACCGTGTCCCTTATTTGGTACCCATAGTAAAACTTTAAGCTTATTTCGGAACTAAATGAAGCTGGAATGTTAACTTAATAATAAATAAATATTAATAGTTGTGTACACAAAATCTAATTGATGACCAGCAGCACTACAAACTCATAAAGTTTTCTCAATCCTCCAAGAAAGCTGCGCAGAGTAAAGGAAGAGTGATCTCAGTGTGTCTTTATGTAGACTTAAATCTCTTAATGGTAATTTAATGTCATTGCATGCAAATAAACAATAAAATGTCCTAAATATTCAATGGCCTCTTGTTTTAAATTTAGAACTGAACGAAAGAAAGTAAAATCAAGCTAGGCAATGAAGTTTCGATGATTAACAACACAGTGAATCATTGTAATCCGTAATATAAACGTAAAACATAATAACATATTTGCAGCTCTTATAATGTAACGTAACTACGACAGTCACGAGCTCTTATACAAAAGCATGATTATATGCAAAATATTATGATACACAATTGCTGGCAAGCAAGATAAAGGTCTAGCGTCATAACATTGTTTGAACAATAATATTGTATGTAAACGAATACAGACATATTTACAAACAATCGTGATTAACACAATACATATTAGAGCGGGATCTGCGAGACCCTCTATACTATAGATAGACTAACAAATTTTAATCTAACAAGATATTCAACTTCAAAGTGATATAAATAGAGTAAACGAGGAGTATTTTAAAAGTTACAACGTAGCGCGGTAATCGCTACTACTACGTGCGAAAGTCGTTCGTCGACCTTGCCGTGAGCGATGTTGGTCGTAATGCCGAGCCCAACTGCATGCCATTCCGCCTACTGCACACAGTTCAACGCTGCACTATTTCTAACAAAATACAACAGACATTAATATAAACAAATACGTAAAAAGCCTAGAAGTTTACTTTAAGGAGTATAAGAAGACGCGTTTATTAAAATTGAACAGATCCATCCTTAAATCCAACTAACCCACAGAATGATGGGAAAAATAATACATTAAGATGTTTATGTGCTTTGCATAACAATTCACGGGAAAAATTATCTAAACTATCTCAGCTCTCGGTCACACAAAGTTAAAAGCTCACAAGATAGCTCAAGCGCCAATTTTATTATGCAACTTCACCAAGAGCTTTTGGACTGAAGCCAAGTAATGGACCAGTGATCAAGTTAATGCAATAGTTGTATATATAATATACATTCACTAAGTATACTGGATACATTTAGGTAATATATTCTACGGAATCTTGAAAAAAAAAAAATAAGTAAGACTTAACGTCGCAAGACAAAGTTACATATATTCATCTAACGCGTATGAATTAATAAGCCACAAACAACAAACAGCGATGAATCATTGACTCAATAATGAGTCCAACGCAATACTGACTGACAAACCTCATGACTCACCATTTCGAAAACAAATGATGATTCTCTCTAATGACCGAGTAATTTAATTATTCTGCTAGTTCATCACTTTACACATAAAGCAAGAAAACATTGCAGACACTAATTAAAATTGGCAGAAAGTAGGTATTACTTAGGAACCTATGGTAACCGTAAACAAAACAAAAGAACAGAAATGCTTATCATATTAAGTTGCATTTTAAGTTTAACAGGAGATTAAAATGACGATTTAAATATATTTTGAATAAATTGCAATCTTCATAATACGAAAACATAATATTTAGGAGGTACAATTGTCGACCTCGATATATAAAAAGAAATATGTAAATAGGTTTCTGAAGTTACAATAATAAGACGTCTATCTATAACAACTCACACAAGAAATGTTAAGAGTCGAAATTATAAAAATAATGTGTAAAATAGTCAAAATGAATAATAGAGAAAGATTACAAGCAAGTAAGATAGAAACAATTGTCATACGTATAGCACAGCCTATTAGGAACAAGGTAACTACATAACAATTACTCTGTGGAAGTCTTACGTTAAACACACGCGTTATTTTCCTCCGGAAATAAAAATCAATAACAGTGCAAACTGTGTTCATTTGTGGCGCCTCGATATGTAATTCGTTCAAAGTCGTACTGGAGAACAAATTTAGTGAATAATTTCAGTGCAAAACAAACTAAAATAGCTAACAACTGTTTCTAAATCTGAACTTTTCAAGTCGGTGAAAACAGTGCTACCCACATTATTTCAGTCAACTGTCAAACGTCAAACTGATATTGACATCCGAGTCAGTTTCATATTGACAACTGTGGGGTTACCAACGCGAAGAAATTATTTACTTCTAAATTAGTGTCAATTTAGTAGATCAGAATTTTTCCTTAATTTACATTATTACAAGCATTATATTTAACAATTACAATTAAATTTAAACCGAATAATAAGAAGTAATAAGTTTTAAATTCAGTTGTATAAACGGGAAGAAGCAAGGATTTTGTGAAGAATTAGCACGTAAATACACATATTTTAATAATAAGGAGAGAAAAAATAAGTGGGCGAGTCCTTCTTGTCGCAATAAACTTGTATCAAAAAAGGGAGACGACACTTTAACCTATCCGAAATCAAACCCTCGACAAGAAATGGAGCGCGTTCCATCGTCCGACGAAAATCACGACATTAATAACATCACGGCACGCAAGAAGGGTACTAGTCTAACTTCTAAAAAAGCCTGGTCCACTGTTAATGCCGTCCCTAAATCGGCAGATTCCAGCCCTGTGCTAGATACTAACTTATTGTCTGTCATAAGAGCTGAGATTCAATCATCTATTGAAAGGGCCATCAAATCCGCGATCGATGCCTACTTGGGTTCTGATTTGAAGGCAATAAAGGAGGAACTGCATGATCTCACTTCTGGAGCTCAGTTTCTCGGTGCGGAATATGATCGTTTGAAACAGTCCCTTGAGAGTTCGGAGGAGAGGGTTAAGTCCTTATTGATTGATAATGGCAAACTGAACAGCAAAATGCTAGACTTAACTAATAGGCTAAATCTTCTAGAGCAGCACGCACGTGAGACCAATATCGAAATAAACGGCGTACCTGAAAGTCGATCAGAGAACCTGCTAACTGTTGTCAGACAATTATGCTCGACTATTTCTGTTCCATTGCAAGACAAAGACATAATTACTTGCACGCGCGTCAGAAAAATGAATGATACCGATGGTAGGCCACGCTCCATCATTGCCAAGTTTCCGACACTGAGTATGAGAGACAGTATCATCGCAGCAGTCACCAAGTACAACAAAGCTCAACCCACGAATAAACTCAACTCCGGACATCTGGGATATGGTGGCACCAAGTCTCCAGTCTACGTAGCCGAACACCTTTCTCCTTACTACAAGGCACTCCACGCTCGTACCAGATTAGTTGCGAGAGAAAAAGGGTACAAATATGTTTGGATCCGGAACGGCCACATTTTCGTGCGAAAAATCGACTCGACTCCTGCTCAGCAAATTAGGGGTTACGAAATTTTAGATAAACTTTAGGCGTCTCCTATTAAACAGTCCGTAAAGTAACACGTAACATTCAAAATTTACTATCAGAATTTCAGAGGTCTCAAGACTAAAACAAGGAATCTTAAATTGGCCGGGCTTACATCTGATTACGACATTATCATTGGCACGGAAACGTGGTTAGATGATGGTGTGTACGATGGTGAGGTTTTTGGTAGTAATTTTAACGTTTACAGAAGGGATCGATGCTCTTCATATTTGTCAGGTAAAATTGGTGGGGGGGTACTTATTGCTGTTTCTACTAGATTACAGTCTCGGAGACTAGGGCAGTATGAAACCTCGTATGAAGACTTATGGGTAGCTGTTAAATGCCAGTCGGATCAGTCTATTTCAAAAGAACTAATTATATGTACATTATATCTGCCACCACCTGTTACATCTGTGGCGTTGGACGCGGTGCTGGACGGTTGTAGTCGGGTAATGAGATGTTGTTCAGGGGATGTAGTTGTACTGGGTGATTTCAATATGGGTTTTATTAACTGGCAAACTGACAATAGTCTTTCACGTAATAATAGTTTACTGTTACCATTTAACTATAATAATAATATAGGATATAGTCTTGTTGATTTTATGTCACTGAATTGTATGTCTCAACACAATAATGTTTGTAATCATAATGGGAGAATTTTGGACCTGATCCTTTGTAATTTCGAAGGAGTGAATGTTGAAAAATGTGAATCTCCTATGATTAGGGCAGACGCCCACCACCCTGCTTTAGAAATCATACTTAACAGTAAACAATTATCCGGCTCACATTCTAAGATATTTGCAACACGCAATTTCAAAAAAGCAGACTACAGCTTCGTGAATGCGGAGCTGGAGAGGGTGGACTGGGCTGCTGACCTGCGGGGGGTTAAAGATGTCGATATCGCTGTCTCTAGATTTTACGAAATTGTTTATAGTGTTATTGAGAAAACTATACCCAAGTCGAAATCTCGTAAATCCAAATATCCTGGTTGGTTCACACATGACTTGATTCGTTTAATAAATGAAAGAGACAAAATTCGAAAGAGATTTAGAATCTACAAAAATCCGCGCGATCAAATTGAACTTAAACTTTGTAACAAACGTGTAAAATCATTAGTAACATCATGTCATTCGGATCATATTAACAGCACAGAGCTAGCCATTAAAAATAACCCTAAAAAGTTCTGGTCATACGTTAAAGAGAGTCGGGGCGGCACATCTGAGCTTCCTGGTGAAGTGTTTCTCGATGAAAATAAAGCACACAAAGGAGAAGATATGTGTAATTTATTCGCGACCCATTTCGCCTCGGTCTATTCGCTCTCGAGTAATACTTTTTCCTCAGATGACAATAATTACTCTTTGACTCAGGAAGTACTCAGCAGGGTGGATTTTTCTGAGGAGACGATCGGGCGTTTCTTGAGGGCGATTGATGGTAGTAAAGGAGCAGGTCCGGATGGCATTCCTCCAATTTTCGTTAAAAAAACTTATAGATTTCTAACACTCGCATTAAAAATTCTATTCGAGTTATCTTTCAGAACGGGAACTTTCCCATGCAAATGGAAATTAGCGAATGTAGTACCCATTCATAAGAAAGGGGATAGGGATAACGTCAAAAACTATCGACCCGTTTCGATCCTCAGTTCATTATCCAAAGTCTTCGAGAAAATAGTTTGCGTAACCTTAACAAATCATCTCGAAAAAGGCATTTTGAAAACTCAGCATGGCTTTTGCAAGCGTAAGTCTACAGTCAGCAATCTGATTGAATACGTGACAGATTTGTCAATGGGTATGGATGCAAGATCGGAAATTGACAGTATATATCCCCTCAACTGGCACGCGTCCCGACTCGGGATGCGACAATTTCCGAACAACTGGCACGCGTCCCATTTCGGGACGCGAGTTCCGTGTCGCGTTTATAGCGAATAAGTAAAAATCTATTATAATTATCTTTCTCACACCTATTACAATGTGTATGGGAAAGAATAGGCCAGCAGTCAAGCCGATAATGTGGTCTAACATAATAATAAATATTTTAAACTGTGGTCAGTGTCAGTTTACCTGCGCGGCGCGACAGTTCGTGTGTAGTAGTGCGACATATTTATATTGTTCTTAAAGGTTTTAATGTGAAATCGTCGTGGTTTTCTATATTTATTCTGTGCCTGTGTTATTAGTGTACCAAAAAATACCTTTTGTTTGTGTTTCTGTGTGTGTTACAAATGTCACAATCCCGAAATTGGCTCCGCACCTTGACTGGCAAGCGACCATATTATGGTCGCGTGCCAGTTGTTCGTTGCGCTATGTAAATACGGGTCATTTTTGCATGGCATTCAGATTTGTTTGACAAATTCTAGAATTCTAGAATTCTAGATGCTATTTTCTAATTATTCTTATATGGTAAGTACATAAAAGCTTTTTTAATTGTGTAGAAAATATTATATACTATTTATATAAAAAAATTCTAATAAGAATTACGGCATACATTTCTCAATAAAAATTATCGTAGTAAAGTCGGTGATTCGAGTCCCAAACTTACAATGGGTCGCTTTATTTGAATCGTATTTAAAAATAAACAAAGATAAACATCTGTTGTTTATATTATAAACAGTAGATAAACCAAACTGTGGCTCAACACATGTTAGGTACTCGAAACCCTAGCCGTACGATAACAAAGCCACTTGAAACTACCGTGTTTTTTTTCTTAAGTGCCCGCCATTGTGAGAGATTGTACCGTTAGTTTTTATAGCCCTAGTGTAAAAAAAATGTTTGTGAACGTGTTATGTGGTTATTACATTTCGTAAATATAACATTTAGCTATAAGAAAAAATAAACACTGTAATATGAAACTATTTCAATTTCAAAATATACCATAATTTATACAAATTTATCGCAATTTTTTATTACCCTACTAATTACCGGAAGTTTTAAAAACATTTATGTATTAAGCTTTAGAATTGTTAAATACTAATTCGTAAAGAATTTTATACTCAAGCCAAATATATATACATCTTATTAGGTGTTTATACAAAATCATTGTGAAATCTTCGAAACAATGCATCTATTGTTACCCAGCGGGGGGCCGGGCGGGGGGTGGTGCCAGATGTTCCGTTATAAATCAATGTCAAGTGCCAGTTGAGAGGATATACTGATTTTAGCAGCGCATTTGATAAGGTAAATCACAACATCCTGCTGCTAAAATTGGAACGTGGCGGTGTACGCGGAGACTTGCTGGTTTGGCTAAACTCCTACCTTAGAGATAGATCACAGCGGGTTGCATTGAATGGCTTTACTTCTACCTACGCCTATACCCCCACATCTGGTGTTCCTCAGGGTTCACATCTTGGTCCGATTCTCTTTCTAGTTTTTGTAAATGACATTACCAATGACGTGAAATACAGTGGCTCTTCTATGTTTGCTGATGACCTTAAACTATATAAAATCATCAAAAATAATAGTGACGTTCAGCAACTGCAGTCTGATCTAAACGCCATACATAATTGGTGCGTTAACAATGATATGACCCTTAACTCAGCGAAATGTTCACATGTTAAATTTACCAGAAATAAAAATGTTTTTCCATCAACATATTCCATAGCAGCTGACTCTGTGACGCAGCTGCCGTCTGTTCGAGACCTTGGTGTCCAGTTGGACGCAAATTTAAAATTTGTCGAGCATTTTAACAATGTGATTGCAAGGGCATGGCGTATGACGGGATTTGTTAAACGCACTTGTAAAGATTTCAGAAATCCAGCTGTCTTAATTGCCATTTATAATGCCCTGATTCGTACCATCCTCGAATACGCATCACCTGTGTGGAATCCACACTACAGAGTGCACTGTGACCGCATCGAGCGCGTACAAAGAAATTTTACACGCTTCCTTGCATATAAGGATCGCGGTTGTCCTTATAGGGCTAACTATGAAGTTCGTTTGCGCCATTTCAATATGCGCTCTCTCGAGGAAAGACGCAAAATGTGTGATATGGCAACACTGCACAAGATTATCCATGGAGCCATGATTACCTCTGTTTCTTTGACGCAACTTAACTTGTCGGTCCCGCGTTTAATTCCACGATACCCCATCGCGGAAACTTTTTACTTGAATCGCTTTAGAACCAACCTAGGAAAATATTCACCCCTTAATAGGTTAATGATGACATATAATAACTTTTGCGCGCATGGCGATATTGACATTTTCCATGAGACTAACTGTAAACGATTCCTTAATAATTGCAAAAAAATATTGACTGATTTGAATCTTTAATGTTTGATTTTGTTATACTCGATTATGTATCTCTTAGTTTTTGTACCTTTTAGTTTTCTGATTTATCTCGTATCTCGTATCTTATAATCATATTCGTATCAACTGATCTTGTGTTTTCATTATTCTAATTAAATTATTTTTTTTTTTTTTTTTGTTGTAATTGACGTATATGTGTTTAAGTATATATATAAATTCTTAATATCTGTATAAAAAAAAAAAAAAAAAAAATTAAACCATTTCTTATTATATTTCTGTAAGTGCTGTATACACCTTTAAAGTTGTTGCACATAGACTAAGGAATCAATTGTTATTTTATTTTTATGTATTTTGTGTAAATAACACTGGTGTATCTGTTTTTAATAAATAAATAAATAAACAATGGAGAAGTCATAAAACCAAACGACCTATTCGTGGTCGTAGAAACCATATTAGCCAGAATAAAGAGTATATGAAAAAAGGACAACACGAAAGAGGAATAATATCAAAGCGTTCCACGTCGAATACTTCCTTCGAATATTAATAAGCATCGATCTTAATTTCCGATTGTGTTGCTAGTTTAAAGAGCATCGACATTTCTATGATGACAATCAGATAAACAATAGGGATGTTGACTATTTTTTGGAATTGCTTTTATTTTGTAGATAGCTCTTACTTGAACACCATGAAAATATAATTTTTTTTTAAATACATATTGATTCAGTCATTTGGTGGAATAAATAAAGGGTCACGTGGAAAGTTTTCCGGAAGTTTTGAAAATTGGTAATTTTATAGATTTTGATGTGCCATTTCCAAATTTCAACTTTGCCACCTCGTATGTTGCACGTTTGCGCCGCCACATTGAAAAAATGGTGTTTCGAGAACTTCCAGCTTTTTCTTAAGTTGGTTACAATTTAGTTAAAAATTTGGCAGATATATCCACATATCGATACTTTTCCTCGATATATTCGAGATTTCAATTCCGACATCCTTGGCTATTCAGGGTATCTACGTCACTGCACCCGATTGGTGTTCGCAGCCACGTGATAATGTGTACAAAATAATGCAATTTAAATTCATTTTTATTTAATTTTAACAAGATATAAATTCTCAAAACAATAATTTAGGTATCAAAATACTGTCTTCAATCTATAAAACATAATTTTACACGAATTTGTTACATGAGTCAACATCCCTATTTAAAAGAAATACAGTGAAACTTTTTACAGACCTTTATATTCGGGGCTGACCTAGCAAGACTGTACTTTTAAAAGTGACACTAGACCTTTAAAAGAGCAATTATTGCGTATTTTTGTAAATAAAAAAACCGCTACGATGTCCATCAAATTTAGAGCTTATCCCTGGGGAGACCTATTTGTAAGTTTCAATACATACATTTCGAAACTTTGATTATTATTCTGTCCATGAGTCATTGGTGTTACTCATATTTGAAGTTATAAGTTTTATTCCGAACCATTACAACTCTTTGCAGTACAAAAGAATCCATTGAATAGCGCGAGGCAAGTGCACACTCGACATGACCTCGAACCTGTGACCCTGCAACGCCGCTAAC